>JALIGU010000009.1:4967500-7887500 GCA_023053565.1 Aquilegia eximia | reverse complement strand
CATGTGACCTGCACATAGAGAGAGCTACAAAAAATATCATTAATAGCTAATTGAGCTAATAATAAGTTAATTTCATTAGATAAAGTGGGAATAGCCCCCTGTATGGCATAAATGTTCTTGAGGTCGTTGAAAGATCTGTAATTTGAGGAGGTCGTTGATAGACCTGGTGAGGTCGCGATGAAGGACCTGGCATGAAGGACCTGGTATGAGGGACCTGGCATGAAGGACCTGGTATGAAGGACCTGGTATGAAGGACTTGGTATGAAGGACCTGAGAGGTCTTTTGCTTAGAGACCTGAATAACAGGTCAGGTCGTGATGAGACCTGAGCTCGTCTGCTTAGAGACCTGAATATGTGAGGAGGTCTCTGCAAGACCTGAACATGTGGCCATTAAGAATGTAACTGATGATATAAAATCTTGATCGAGTTATGAGAATATATGTTACATAGATGCATATAATAGTCAATTTGTGTGAGACAAAATAGAATGAACAGTAAGATCATAGTGAATTGATACTTATCTTGCTTTCGTCGAGTTTCACATACAGTAATGGTAACCGAAAGTAAACCCCCAATTTGGAAATTGTGATTGCAATTCTGCCAAATAGATTTCTTGAACTTGAAATCACCACTTTGTGAGCCTTACAACAATGGTGTAATGGTGGGGTTGGTGGGTGGAATTCGCTTGAGAAAATCCCAAGTCCCTGTAGTCGGCGCCAAATGTATTAAACATATTTGTGAGGTTGGTCAATACATTAATGAAAGATGATGTGTAAATGATATGAACAATAATAATAAAGTAGAGACATGAACACCATTGTTTACGTGGTTCGGCAATTGTGCCTACATCCACGGAGAGAGAGAATGATCTTTATTATAGTAGTGGTGGTGATACAAAATGGGAGCTCGATTATGAGGAGAGCTCGAGAGAGATGAGACCTGAGAGGTGAGGTCTCATCATGAGAGATTGGGGAGGTCGTTGATCATGAGACCTCACCATGAGGTCGTGTTGGGAGCATTAGGCTATGAGACCATCTGAGCAGAGATGAGAACCTCCCTAGAATGAGTAGCTTGCCTTCATATTTATAGGCTTACAATGTAACTCCATTCCTAGCATTTAATAAGGTAATGATGAGAGAATATCTTTGTAGTAATTGGGTTTAACTTTGTAACTTGTGCCATCAAGAGAGAGTCCATTAGATGATGACATGTGGCACCATGATGTACGGTAGAGATGGTGCCACATGTATGTTGTATATAGTACCCCTACATCGATGATTTGATCGAAGAAGTTATCTAGCTGTTTTGAAACCTTCTTTAAACTCCCAATGAAGCCAGTGAGACTGTCCATCCACCCCAACCCAGGACATAGGTCACCAAAACAGAAGGCTTGCAGCAACTTCCCTACCTTATTTTCTATCTCTCCAAAGTTGCAGTTACCACCTTCTCCTCCATGTTTCCTTCCAAGTGTAAATCTACAAACTATGTCACTTGTGAGGCTGGTCACCAACTCCTTCATGTCAATTGGAGTTCCCATGGAACAGGCAAAAGAAATTTTCTCTATCATAAGAGCAGCTTCTTCCTCCCTAACATATTTGAAGGACTCCACCTTCTTCTTGCTCAAGAGTTCCATGACGTAGATCTTTCGTAGTTGCCTCCAATCCTCACCGTAAGGTGCGAAACCTACACTGATACGTCCATGAAATAGCAAATTACTGGCCGTAGAAGAGGGTCTACTTGCAAAAGGAATATCATGATTTATTTTGATTTCTCCTACCATCTCAATGGATGAGACCACGAGAGTCGAAACTTTGCCCATATGTAAGAACATTAGTGGGCCATATTTCTGAGAGAGATGATGAAAAGTCTGGTGAAGATTATGAAGCTTTCCTAGCTGATGAAGGTTTCCGATAATTGGAAGTTTTGGCGGGGAAGGAGGGAGATTTAGTCCTTTTAATAAAGATCCATGGACCAGCCTGAAAATAATGAAGCTGATAGAGAAGGCAAAAAGAAGATTGAATGGCAAGGAATGATGGAATAGTGTGTGTTGGTTCTTTGCGAAATCTAACCATTGCAGTAGAATTGGAGCCATTGCTCAAGTTAAGCTGTACGTACTCTGTAACAAGCCAAAAACTCTTTCTTATAATAAACCAAGTGAACTGCACATCCAAAGGATGTGCTCAGGATAAAAAAAAAAAAAAAAAAAACTTATTTATTTAATAATATCAGTTTTTTACTTTAATAAAATATATACGGTGTTATATGTTTGTCAAAAAACCCAACATTCTACATACTATGGCAAAATGACTAATTAAATACCCCTTGTTGTTTTTGGTATTTCCTCCCCTCTTGTACTGTTTTTTCTCCCTTGTACTGAATAAATTTAGTAAGATCATAACGAATAAAACAATTCTCAAATTCAATCGGAACAAACTGTAATCCCCAAATAAGTGCAATCTAATAATAAATAACAAACAAACACAAACAATAAAGTAAAATGGAGACAAGAGATTTAATGTGGTAAAACCCTAAACCGGAAAACATCTACGACCGTCCTCAGACGATAATCAATCCACTATATCAATAAAAGAATTACACTCACAGTTACAAACTCCGATTAACTCAATATATCCCTAATATTAACACCTGCAACTGCACTCCGGGTAGCCTTCTACTTGATATAACCGTGGTAAACACTTCGCTACTTGATATAACCGCGGTAAACACTTCGCAGATTCACTCTCTGGAAGTAACAATCAAATCTCTGTTATCGTTGTTGATGATGACTTGGGATGATGAAGAATAGTAGAAGAAGGAAAATGAAGGATTCTCGCACAGAGAAACAATCTCTCTAATAGTAGAAGGAGGCTAGAGAGTTGTTGAAGGGTTTTCTGTTGTAGAGAAAACCCTTATATATTCCACATTAGGCCTCATATCCATGTCGGCCCATTCCACACTTGGGCTTGTTGCTTCAGCTCCAATCCATAAATTGTGTCAACCTGTAACCTGGGGGTTACACAAACTTGTCTCGCCCCGATTTTTTATAAATGAATATTTACTAAATAAATAACAAATATTTACTAATCAAAAGATGGTGTGTGAACGGGTCAGTTCCAAATAAAACCCAGACAGGCAAAAACATTCAAAATAACAGACTACAAAGGACCAATAATAAATCTTCAATCATATTAATAAATTTTATGCATAAATAGCTCGAAATAAATATTCCGGATAATATTAGAATTTGTTACAAAGGACCAATAATGGACTTGCTGGTATGAGTGTCTCTCATAAATTGAAAGCTCACCAAACTAACTAAAACGTACGTACAATTAAAATATTAAAACTAGACATGCTTTATAGTTATCTTAATTAAAGACAATATATACTAACTTACCATCTGTTATTGTTGTTCTGATAGGTCAAGTCCTACAATATATGTTAATATAACTTACCACATGCAACGTCAATTAGTTGATAAACTAATACACAATTCAATATGTAAATACAACTATCAACCAAACCGCCCAAGCAAACACTAAGCAAATCACCATAACTATTGAACATTCTATCAAACAATCTGTTTGTAGCCATTATTACCACTTTCAATTATCGTGTTTTGATGTCGTGTTTTCATTTTCATCTGTTTCATTAATTAAGTTAGATTGCACCCTAGCCACACACTTAACTGGTATGTCTACAGCACTACTATGTCAAACACACCCTTCGTATGTCTCTGTGTATAACCCCACAACCACTTCTGATCACACAAAAAAGAAAGGTGGACTTACACACCCGCGCGCTAAATCATAATGGCACCAAACAAAAGGTGCATGGGCAAAATAAAGTCACATGGGGCACACACAGTTTCCCACAATATTTGTCACACAGACATTCAATAGTCAACTCTTTGTCACATAGACATCCATAATCAATTTGTATCATACAGATACTCAGTCTAAAACAAAATCCAAATCCAAAATCGGAATTGTGTGACAACTAGAGATTTTTAATTAATCTTATCTCATCGGCACACAACCTTTAAATTATAGTTTAGTTAAATGAGTCAAACAAGCATTCAAGAAGTTAATCGTTTCACAATAAAACCAAGCAAACGACACTTTTAGTAATGCGGCATTTTACCTCGCATGAATTAACAACTTCATTACTCAAGTTACAAGTATCATCCATCGTATCGATCAATTTCATGGCATTACGGTACTGGTTAATTCCTCAAAATCGGAAATAACCCCTTTAATAAACATTGTTTAGATAGCCATTAAAATCCTTAACATGCATTAGTCATATAAGAAATCAATATCGCCGTTCACGGCAAATCCATATATGTGTGTTGTGCTATAACCTTAAAAATTTCCGAAATAAATCCTTTGAATATAGTTTTTTCCTTAATAATAATAATAATAATAGATAGAAAACAGTCATAAAGAAAATCCAAGTCGGAGACACCACGCATGTACCACTAAATCCAAAATATTTCTTAAATTCAAAATCATATTCCTGCCCATTAAAATAATTGTGGATCAAATTCTATTAAGAATAATTCTAGGCTGACAAACAAATCCTACAAACAAAACCAAAAATTTTTATATGTGTAGCCAACTTCTATGTGGGTGTGTACACCCAATCATATGATGCCACGTGTCTATAAAGTAGTTGGAAAACTGATCAAACCCACTAGGGTTAACTAAACCCATACTAGGTTATATTATTTTGTGATTGGGTGTACACACCCACATACAAGTAAGCTACACATATAAAATTCTCTAAAACAAAACCCACAAACTAACGTGTTTGTGTATGTGGCACAGCCAAAAAAAAATAACCTTCTTCCCACTTTATTTTTCTCTCTTTCTCGGGTCTCTCCTTACCTCCTCTCTCCCTTTGTCCAACTCCACCTAGCTATCTTTCTCTTTATCTGAATCTCTTTTCATCTCAGATTCATTTAGAAACAATTTGAATCTATACAAATCACTTACATTAATTTATTGGACAACTTTCTTCAATTTCCCCCTAAATTCTAAAGGTCTCTCTAATGGATGCAAATAATTAAATCTATCAATTGTTTTAAGTTCAGGAGTTAATTTCAAGCAAATTAATTTAGTTAAATTACATCATAAGCATAAAACATTTGAGATCAAACAAGATACATTATCTTTATTGTGTCAAAAAATCTTACAATTAACAACATAATATGTTCTTTTAACCATTAATATAAAGTTTATTGTTGTGAAAAGGAAAGAAAGAGGATAAGACGTTGAGAAGAGAAAAGTGGGAGAGATCTAATTTTTATTTTATCTTTCGCAAAATGCAAGCGGCAGAGATCTAAAATTTAGGTTAAAAGAAGAAGATAGGATAAAAGTCAAAACCCAGAAAAGAGAGAAAAAGTGGGAGAGTTTTTATTTTTTATTTTTTTGCTGATGTGGATATGCCACATAGACAAACAAGTCAGTTTGTGGTTCTATTTATGGGATTTGTTTGTCAGTGTAGAATTACTCCTTGTTATTTTCATAAAAAAAATGAGTTTAATATAGTAAACCAGTTTTTATTTCCTTAAAACAAGGAGTTGGAGAGAGAAATTTATTAATTACTACTATTTGACACATCAAAAATAAGTTTACACAATTGCATTGGAGAGAGATTTTCAAACTAGGATTCACATCCTCACATATCCCGTAAACTTGACATTCCTTCAATTCACATAGCATCGGAGATGAGATGATGTAGAAGATGAAGAAGGTTCCTTGCACACACAATAGCAATGGAGGTGGAGCGGTAGAGATAGAAACCTTAATCTTTTCCATGTTGTAGAGAAACCCTATTAAGCTTTCCATAATGGGCCCATATATCCATGATGGGCTTTGAGTTGCAAATGGGCTTCAAGTAGTATCTCTACCAAGGATCACCAAGGTCCACGAATTGTAACCGGATGTTACAGTTGTCACGAAAAACATCATTTTTACCAAAGAAGGTTTTTATGCAGATCATTATCTCCCCAACCACCTATTTAAAGCAATTACAGTTTTGGCGCAACAATCTATAAAAGCTAACTTTGGATTTGGGTGTCTATATTGTTCCTTAGCTTTCTGGATTTGGATTTGGATTTGGTTTGCTTTTTATTTTTGTGTTATTGTGTCACAAGTCTAGCAAGCCAATGTTCAATGCCCTACTTGTACGAGGTAAGGCCCAATGTCCCCCTCACTTCTCATAACTTGGGAGAATACAAACAAGGCATGGAATGGAATGCAGGTGCATATTTGGAATGATATTTGGGTCACTTCTGAACCTCTTAGAGCATTCCCAATGCAAGGTGGATTTTGGGGGTGGGGTGGATAAATCCACCTTGAAACCTAAAACAATGTCCCAAGGGGAGGTGGATTTTGAAAAGTGGCTGCCCACAGGTGGATTTGAAGGTGGGAGAATCCACCTTCAAATCCACCTGTGGGTGGTAGAACCGGACGGCATGTGACATGCCGTCCGGTTTTTCTAAAAATCCACTTTCTCTTATACAAGAGTCCACCTTCCCTTGGGAACTCTCCACTTTGTAGAGTTTCACCTTGAATCAACAAGGTGGATTTTGCCTAGGTGGACCTACGTGGCGCCTACGTGGAGGTGGATTTATCTACCCTGCATTGGGAATGCTCTTATAAATATATATAATAAAAGTATAAAAAGTCAAAACCCTTATTTGTGCTGAAGTTTTTATAGAACCAATTAGTCAATATTTATTTTATCAATATAACACAAAACTGTACTATCGAATTATAGTGCAGTACATCAGATTAGTCTTATAAATACTTCAATTCAAAACTCTCTTCTTCTCTCTACTCATCTGATCATCTCAGCTTTTAAAACAAAGAAAATGGATGGAATGGATCATGATCACATGCCATCATCTACCAATGATAGCACCATGCAACATAACATAATGATGCACATGACCTTCTTTTGGGGTAAAAATACTGAAGTTCTTTTCTCTGGATGGCCTGGTACAAGAAGTGGTATGTATGTATTTGCCTTGATCATTGTATTTCTGCTCTCCATGTTGATCGAATGGCTTTCGCACTCTCGAATAATCAAACAAAGTTCGTCCAGCAGCCATGTATTTGCTGGCCTTGTGCAGACTTTCATCCATACAATCCGAGTCGGGTTATCTTACTTGGTCATGCTTGCAGTCATGTCTTTTAATGGTGGAATTTTTCTTATGGTTATTGCTGGGCATTTGGTCGGGTTTCTTGCTTTCGGAAGTAGGGTTTTCAATCATGATGTTGTAGGTCAAGATGAGAAACAAAGGGATCTTCCACCAATGACTTGTTAATTATATTACGTATTGTGAATTGTTGTGTGTTAAATATGCTTGTGTGGTCTTGAAATTTGCTTTTCCTCTGTATTTATATCGATAAGTTTCCAGATTTTGTTGAAATGGTTAATAAAGATTGTAATTTGAAGCTCATCAATTACTTAGCTGTTTTTTCTCATGCTTACAATATCTGATGGTTTTTTATAAACATATTCGGAGGTGGATTTGGAGATTGAGTTAGGAAATCTACCTCAAAATGCCAAAAATATGAGGATAGCACCAAGAATCCACAAAATCTACGTTCTTGTAAGTCTCTGATCAGCGACAATGTGACATGACGTAGTATGCAGAGGACTTTTTAAGAATAAGTAGGAGTCTGGACTGCATGTAACATGCCGCCTTCATACATTTTATACTTAAAATACAGCCACCTGTGATATATTAAAAAGTCCACTACTTCCTTGGGAATCCTCTAAGGTCACGGCGTGACTATCCACGGTCCACCAACTTTATCAGTCGATAGGACAGTCGCCATTAAAATGGTGGCGGTGACCTTAGTAGCATCTGGACAGTCTTACATCAGTACACAAAACAAGTTTAAAGTTACTAACCTACGCTTCACGTGAAACATCTGGACAGTCTTACAGCAATACAGAGCCATTTCAATTTGGTTAATTGGTTCTGTATTGATGCCTGTAGACACTCCTGAGCAGACATAATAGATACTTCAACAAATAATATAACCTTCCAACAACCAATTCTAGAAGCTAACAGACAACCCTCACAATGTAAAATGCTGGTTATCTAGCTTCTAGCATTGTAACAGTGACATGGTTTATACTATCTTGCCTACTAGAGGATGAGTCCTTTTCACTAGGCAAACTACTAACTAAACAAAATCCTGGCTGTTTTGGCTGTGGCAATGTTGCATTATCACTACTTAGCATGAAGACCACTGATGACATGGTCGGTCTATCTTCTGCTCTTTCTTGGACACACAGTAGACCAACTTGTAGGCATCTCAGTATTTCCATCGGTAGATATGAATCTTCCAATGTTTCGTCTATTAGCTCCAAGCCTCTTCCTTCTCTCCATAGTGTCCATGCCTAGATCATTTTAAATTTCATCCGCAAATTATGCAAAGACGAGGGCAGAATATAATGCTGATAGTATACGTAAAACAGATGAACCATAAGTATGTACTTACATAGCTTAGAAGGTTAAACTGCTTGCTTGAACAATAAAATCCTCTGTTTTTCTTACCAGAGATTATCTCTAGTACTAAAACACCAAAGCTGAAAACATCAGATTTAACGGAGAAATGTCCATCCATTGCGTACTCGGGAGACATGTAGCCACTGCATGCCATCATTGAAACAATATTTTAAAGAAAATTAGGGTGTAACACAAAATGAAACAGATATATAATGATAACATGGACATACTATGTTCCAACTACTCGATTTGTTTCGCCTTCAGTTTGATCACCACCAAAGATTCTTGCCATTCCAAAATCTGATATTTTGGGGTTCATTTCACCATCTAGTAATACATTGCTGGCTTTGAGATCCCTATGAACAATTCTATATTTAGAATCTTGGTGAAGATAAAGCAGTCCGCGACTGACTCCCACAATGATGTTGAAGCGCTTTTGCCAATCTATTAACAAGTTATTTGCTTTATCTGAAAACAAAATACACATTCAACATAATCTATATATAAGTGATTCAACACATATAAAACATAATGAGAAAATAGATGTGATAAGGCCGAAGGGATTGACCGAAAAGATGGTAATCCAAGCTTTTGTTTAGCATGTATTCGTAGACTAACATCTTTTCTTCTCCCTCAACGCAACAACCATAAAGGCCGACAAGATTCCTGTGTTGAAGCTTAGCAATTAACACAACTTCATTCTTAAATTCTTCAACTCCTTGCCCTGATGTTTTCGACAGCCTCTTAACAGCTATTTGTTGTCCATCTTTCAGTGTGCCCTGTTGAATATGTTACATATTTATCGCTTTTATTCAACATGTTTATGAGAATGCAATTACGCTAGTTGAAATTCTACCTTATAAACGCAGCCAAAACCACCTTCTCCAAGTTTATTCAAATTTGAGAAGTTGTTTGTCGCAGTAGCTATGGTGTCAAAATCATAGAGAAGTACTTCAAGGTCATCCTTGTTTTCACTTGAGTACTCCCTTGTAATAGGTTTAACAGTATCAAATAATGGTACCTCTTGGCTTTTCTCTTTATTGACTGATACAACGATGGTAAGAAAACTCGATATTGTTATATATAAAATAAACATAAAAGACTGAATTGTTGAGAAGGCAGGATTTTTACAAAATGATAAGCGTTTTTGTACCTTCTGTTGGTAATTTTCGAGTTATGGTTTTCATCTGCTTCTTCCGAAAGATATAAGCACCTAGTCCCAGCAGAAAAATCGACACAAGCACTGCAACAGTGACAGTAAGCACTACCCTTTTCTTAGTCCTGGAGTAACTTTTTGTGTCGCTCATCACATCGTTTTCTGGGGACAATCCAAATTGACAAATCAGACTGATGAATAGGGATTGATATGCGTATATGATAATGCATTTTTTCCTATTATAAGCATAGAACTGCACACACAACCATTATTGGTTCTAACTTCTAAGCACTAACTGACTATAGAAGAACTAGTAAGCTTTCCAAAGTTTTGATATTTTCCAGTTAGAAATTCGAATGTATACCTAGTTCAGAAGGCGCCATACGAATGTAGAAATCTTGACCATCATTGCTAAACTGTCTAATATCAACTAGATCTGTAAACCACATCACACAACCACTACCACTTCCCCTAATATCTGCATTAGTATAAGCCATACATGAACAATTCTTCAAACATTTTACCCTACATTCGTCAAGATTCATGGTCATGTTAAACCATGAACCTGTTGTATCTGGCAACTTCACCCCACTAATCCTATTAAATCCTTCTCCTTTACTGCAATTTACGGATGTATTATGTTCACATCCTTGAGACCAGTCCATTTCTTCCCAATCCTGTGCTGATTTAGGTTTGAACCCCCTCAAACACCGGCAAACTGGTACATTATTTGAGTCACAACTACTGTAAGCGCCGCATAGAGAGTAAGCATCACAAGGGTCTCTTGGAATTGTTATTTGAAGAAACCAACTGTTGGTCTGATCAACCCATGTAAGGCCATGAAGGCTGGTTTGTCTCAACACAAACCTTGAAACAACAGATTTATTAACCAGTTGGAACCTGAAATACATTTCCTCTGCATTTTGAATAACTTCATATGTGAAAATCGAGTTACCCTTCAAATCAGGCGAGCCACTGAATCGGATTCCATTCCACGGTCCGCTCCGATAATACATTTTTGACCGATTACGTATAGCTAGTTCCAGTAATCCAGTACGGTAAGTCCCATACGTGAAGTCTCCATAAGAAGGATCATCAGAACTTTTCCATGAGGACATAAAACGATCATGTCCGGTCTTTAAATCCCTTCCAAGTTTCATATGTGGTAATAATGTATCACACAAGTAATCAAAACTCTGCCACATATAGTTTTCTGAATCTCCATTTTTCTTATCTCTTAAGACTAGATTTCCAGAATCTAAGAACTCTACAATTGGACTTTCCACTGCTTTCGAAGAATTAGATGACCATATAACTTTTCGTCTTCCATCTTCTATAACAACATTACCAGTGGTGTCTACCTTTAGTACTCCTGATGTATCAAGAAGTGGTGAATCTCGGTTTGCCACCCAAACTACAGTTTGAACTGGGATTGTTTTTGTATTATACCAGATTCCCACATAACGAAACTTCGAATTAGAAGGACTGAAGAAACCAAGCTCAAATGTTTCTCCTTGCGATATTAAGATCTGCCCATCAATGATAGATTGAGATGGTGTTAAGGTGTAAGCTGCAATCGGGATCTCTTGATATAGAAGGTTTAGTATGTAGGAGTAAAATATGAAAATATACAGACCTGCAGCCATTACTTTTCTTTTGTTCTCATAATCCTCCAATCTCACATGAAAAAACTCTTAGACTACTTTCAATGAAAGTTCACAGGTATGCTTTCTGTTGAAACCAACCAATCAATTTGGTTAAAAAGCCATGACAGATATTAATATTCATGTACACTTTTCATTAAATAATTTCTTGTAATTTATATGCCCTAACATGGTGGTTAGATCTTGATAATAAATTTCGAAAGTACTATAGCACTGATATTGGCTGTGATATATAGTTGTCTATGAGTTGTGTTGTACACTTGCACACATGATATAAATTGCATCCAAATGCAGTGTGGTATGAATTCCTACTAGTAGAGGTGTAATTCGAGTCAAACGATCCGAGCTTTAATATGTTCAAGCTCAGCTCATTCAAAACCGAGTCCATCTCGAGCCAAGCCTAAATAGTGTACGAGTTTCTTTTTGTGTTCACGCTTGGCTCGCTTTTTAAACAAGCCAAGCAAAGCCCAAGCTGTACACATGCATAATAGTCGAATATGAACCAAGCTTTGGCATGTTCAAGCATTTAAAAACTATCCAATTCGGAGCTGAGTTCAAATTTTATGTGAGCCAAATTGTATATTCAAACTCGGCTCATTTCAAGCATGTTCAAGCATTTACATCATGGGACAGAGAGGCCATGTAAAACAGAAAAACCACCAAATGGTTGTAGCCATTATGTACTACGATCAAACATACCTTGTTGTGCAGAGATCTATGTATGACCAGCATTTCATGGGATTCGAAATCTTCAGAAATGGGTTGAGAAGGCTTTGTAAAATAGCTGTTCGATCGACCAATGTTGCTCGCACCCATGACCCAATTACTAATACCTTGCACAACTGTTTCCCTCCTCATCCAGAGAAGGTGCGTCGTGAAGATTGGGACCGATTTGAATGAGCTAATATGGAGCCAAATCCGAGCTGATTTTGAGTAGCTTGGCTCAAATAACACCCCTTAATTGCTATTGCCAATGACATGAAAAAAGAGGGACATGATGCGAGCATAAGACTAAATGTCTGTTTGATTTGAGTTTTGGAAAATTTCTAAGGATATCTCAATTTCTTAGAGTCTGTTTGATTCGGACGGGAAAATAATTTAACGGAAAATAGATTTATTAAATGCAAATATTTAAGAAATAAAATTTTCATAAAATGACTATAATGTTATATTGATAATAATAATCATTTGAAATCGTGTAAATATGTATTTGGTGAGAGTTACGTTAGTGAGAGTTCATTGACATATATTGGGCCCTAATATCTCCCAGCATTTTAACTAATTATTTTGTTTTAAAATTTTACCGATTATTTTCCATAAAATCAAATATGGAATGATAAGTTAAAATGTCAGGCTATATTAGAGTTCAATGTAGATGACTTCTCGCTAAAAACATTCCAATATTTTTTATGATCAATAGAGCAATGCAATCATTTTACGAAAATTATCTCTCGAATATTTGTATATGGTAAATCTATTTTTCAGTGATCGAATTGTTTTCCCGCCTAAGTTTGAAGTTCTAGATGAATATAGATGAAATTTTGAAGTTTTAATTTAAGAGTTTTCAAAGGTTAATTAGTCGATTAATGTAATACATATAATTATAAGAGAAATTGAGGATTTTAGGGATTTCCAATTTAAAAAGGCTTAATTATCAAATCGATCGGTTCAAAATGTTCAATATAATATTTATCATCACAGGTGAAATTATGAAGTTTCAATTTGGGGTTAATTGGTCGATTAATGTAATATTCCTAACATTATGCAAACTTGGGGATTTCCAATTTATAAGGGTTTGATTATCAAATTGGTCAGTTCAAAATGTTCAATATAATATTTATCATCTTAGGTGAAATTATGACGTCCCAATTTGAAGTTAATTGGTCGATTAATATAATATATGTAACATTAGGCAAAATGGGGATTAATGTAATACTCCATCCGTCTCAAATTATAAGAACATTATTCCTTTTTTCATTGTCCCAAAATATATGTCACTTTTCATATTTGAAGGCTCTTTTACCTATATCACCATTGCTCTTTTGTTTATATTTTCATTGCAATTAATATTAAATAAAGGTAAATTTGAAAATATAGTTAGCAGACAAACTAATAAATGAAGATGGGTAGAAAATAAATAAAGGGGTATTTTGTATTTGGTATCTCTAGAAGATGGGTAATTAGCATTTGGTCAAATCTTTTATCGTTTATTAGTAAATAGTCCTTTTTCGTCACTTGATTGTCATTCAACACAGTTGACCAGAGTCAAGGCATCCATATTTTTTAATGACTAGACTACCCTTTCACGTGACTAGCATGTGAAAAAACTTAAAACTCAAAAACCAGAAATTAGTTGTTTGTAGACTTGCAATATTAGTTTATGGTCCTCATTTCTCATATTTCATTTCAAATATAGTCCTTATAAAAATGGTGAAAATAACTATGGAAGTTATCTTACGTTAGTTGGAGTAAAGTTGAACATGCAACCACCACCCATGAAACCTCTAGAAGTTTATTCTCTTGTGTTTACAAGTGAAGATGACAATCTAGTGAAAAAAATATAATCGACCGACTTTAGGAGGTCTATTATACTTCGGGTGGAACCAAAATTCGTGTCCGTCCGTCCACTTTGGTTTTTTTTTCTTCTTCTTCTCTCATCTTCTTCTTCCCAACTCTCTCTCTCCCTCTCTCTCTCCTCCAAACCCTCTTTGTTTTTCCTCTTCCTCTCTCTCTTTCTCCCTCACACCCCAAAGTCGATCTCTACCGTTTCACGGTTTTATATTTCTAGACATTCCATGGGTGGTGGTTACATGTTCAACATACACCAATTCGGTAAGATAACTTCCATGGTTATTTTCATTACTGTTTACAGAGACTGTATTTAAAACGAAATATGAAAAATGAGGACTATAAACTAATTTTGCATGTTTACAAACAACTAAATTGTGTTTTTTGAGTTTTAAGTTTGTCACGTGCTAGTCATCACATGAAATGGTCGTTTGGTCATTAAAAAAATATGGATGCCTTGACTCTAGTCAACTACGTTGACTGATAATCAAGTGATGAAAAATAGACCATTTACTAATAAACGATAAAGATTGGACCAAATGCTAATTACCCATCTTCTAGAGGGACCAAATACAAAATAACCTATAAATAAATAACGGCAAACTGCTACCATGAAATTAACCACTTTCGACAGATTCGCACCAATATAATGAATATGTTCAGTGTTGTTCCACCGATACTGTTATAAATATTGGCAAATTTTTACCATAATTAAATAAATTTTTTTTTACACAAAAAAAAAAAAAAACCCTGAATGGGCCGGGGTGAGATTTCGCGGACCTCTACCTGTAATTAAAAATCGGAAAAATAATTTTGTGAGGGGGACTGGGCCTTACCTCACTACAAGTAAGGATCCTTTTAACAGGACAAAAAGCCTGGACAGACATGGACCTAAAGAAAGACCTGAATACAGACATCAAAAATAAAGACCCATAAAGACAGAACCCAATAAGAAGAGCAAAGTTAGCTCCTCGAAGTTGAAGCACTAAAAGTGAAGAACTCATCAATAGGTGGTTGGGCAACCATAGTGAAGAAGCCTCATACCAGACTTGTCATCCTTTATCTCTTCCACTTCTTCTCTCAATCAGACATTCAGACCAAGGGAAAATAAAGAGGGATTTAGGTTTTAGTCACCATAAGTATATACTATTTAGGGAAATGACACTTTTCTTTCGTTAATTAGGCTTGGTCACTTGGTTCGACTTGAATTACAAAAAGACCGGCTTTAACCAAAATTTTCTTTTAAATGGCTATAATACCTCTGCAAAACCAAGTTTAAGAAAAAAAAAAAAAACACTTTGTTCGTCCATCTTCGTATCGTACCGCACCACCACCACCACCTCTCTCCCTCTCTTTCTTTACCACTACCACCACTGTCCTCTCTCTCTCTCCACCACCATCTACATCTTTAACAACTTGAAATTTAAAGTTTGAATGACCATGTTTTTCACAAAATGTATGTTTTCATAGGAACTTTAGAGTTGAATTTGAGATAAAACTTATAAGAAAAAACCCCAAAATAAACTGAGATTGAATCAAACAATCTCATTTTCTCAATTTATATTTTAGTAAGAGTTTGAAAGTTTGTTCTTCAGGGTGATTTAGGTTTTGATCATCAAAAGTTTATACTAATTATGGTTCGGAGCTGGTTTTCTTTTTCTATTAGGTTTTGACCATCAACTGGAACTCGACCCAAACAATATTTCAAAAAGGTGAAAATACCCCTATTCCAAATTGCATGTGAAATGCACGGGTCCTAAGTTCGATACATGATAAAGATGCATTGCGTTTTTATTGATGGTCCGATCTACCTGGCTAAATCTGTTCGTCCCTCAAACAATCTTCACATATTTCGATGCATAGCACACCCACTCCATTCACCACCAACCTTTCTTTTCCTATGCAAATGTCTGCAAATCTTTTTCTCTTCTTTCTCTTTCATCGAATTCAAGGTTTCAACTGACTATAACAAACATTCTTGCTATTGTAATATAAACTCCCCCCACCCCCCCACCCCCCCCTTGTTAGTTTCATAGGTGAAATCAAAATTGTACCACTTGCATTCTTGAAAAATCAAAGATTTATAAATTTTGTACACGCTTTTGAGATGAAATTGAAAGTAATTGGTTATTCATTTTTATTTTTTTTAAAAGAAAAATAATAATTAGAAAATGGGTTTTCAGAAATGATGAAGATTGTGAAGGTGGTGTTGTTGTAGTAGTAGTAGAAGAAAGCTGAAACATGATTGTTGTTATGGCCGGTGTTTGATTGTGGTGGGGTTTGATTGGTTTGGATTTGGTTATAAAGATGATGATTGAGAGAAATGGGTTCTAGGGATTTGTTAAGAAGAACAACTTGGTGATGGTAGTCGGTGGTAGCTTGGTAATGGTAGAAAAAGAGATGAGAGATGAAGAACAAGCAACGTCGGATGTCATCTAGTCTACCCAGATGATGACATGTATTTTCCTAAATTTTGTATTTTCTTTTTTGATTATGTGCAGTGTACATGCATTTTTACAAGGGCAAATTCAGGTATTTAGAAAATAAATTTGGTTCAACCGGTTTTTTTTCTTTGTTGGTTCAAATATGATGGCCAAAGCCTAATAAAAAAGAAAACCAACTCCGAACCCTAATTAGTATAAACCTTTGGTGACCAAAACCTAAATCAGCCTTGTTCTTCATCTCTAAAAGCATCTTCAAATCAAACAACATAATTCCCCAATTGATTGAATGAATAGAGCTTCAATTTAATTGATGGAATTCCTAATTCAATTGAAAGAATGGAATACATAGTTGAGTGATTTAAAAACAAATTTAGCGTTGGGTTTGGTGTTTTTTAAAGTTGGGTTTCAAGGGAATAAATAATATAGTGATTTAGAAAAGAAATTCGATATTGCTTTAAGAGAAAAAGAAAGACAGAGAAAGGGAGATGGTGAGATTTGGGGGTTATTATCAAGTTCGAAGAACACCATTATTATCATTTTGTTGTAGAAGGTTTGAGAAGATGAGAATTAGAAGACAAACTTGAGAAGCCTTGAGATGTGTTGTTTATTAGATGGATGTTTGGATTACATCGAGGTAAATCAACTTGTTCGAATAATAATTTTTAAGTGAGGGTATTTTGGCTATTTTTTAATGTTGTTGGTTCAACTATCGGTTTGTGACCAAAACCTAATTAACCAAAAAAAAATGTCATTTCCCTAAATAGTATATACTTACGGTGACTAAAACCTATATCCCCCAAAAATAAAAATAGAAATCAGAATCTTCAGGTAAATTATGGAGTTGTCTTTAGAAAACCATGTGCGGTCTAATATCATATAAACCCAGTTTTCTGGGTCTGTTGTTAGAAAACCTAGGGGTGCATATAGCATGACCTTTTTTGTTTAAATTATGGAAGTTTTTTTTGTTCAAAAACGACGAAGACCGGACCAACCTTGGTCAATGACTCAGTTGACGAGCTCCAGATGAGTTTTTGGGGTATCTAATATAAGTTTTTTTAGGAGGCAATCGCAAAGAGTCCTAACTATACCGAGGGGGTTCAATTTGCTCAAAATCTTTTAGGAAAATTCTACATGTAGACCCCATTTTCTAAAAGCAGACCCCATTTTGAAAAATCGGTTTTTTAAAAATTAAAGACAAAAACCCGATTTTCTTAAATACACCTCCTCAAATGTTACCTGTTGGTAACCTTCTATAACCCTCCATTCTTTTCTTTTTTTTTGTGTATTTTCCTTTGCACTCTCTTTATTATTATATTTTTTCTCACCAAATCGATTCTTTGGAAAAATGGGTGATAATGAACCTATATATTTTTAGGAAAGTAATAGATTTTGAAGAAGAAATGTATTTTGAAAAAGATAATTCAATAATTCATGGAGAAATGAGTGATGCGGAAGAAATAGATTTTGTAGAAAAAGTAAATATTTTTTTTAGATAAATACCTCGGTATAAGTCTCAAAAAAAAAAAAAAAAAAATCATTAAAAGCTTAGCATTTTTCAGTGTTATTAAGAAACAACATCTAATGAGCAAAAATAATCGCTAAAACTCGAAATTCTACAATCCAATTTATTAAAGATAATTCGACCTGGTTCTACCGATAATAAACATATCGTCGGTCTAAGTTTGTTGAATATACCATATTATTTCTGTAGAAATGTACCGAATATTAAATCAGTGTGATTGATTTATTTATTTATTTTTTTCGAAAAGGATTTGATTGATTTTGTTAACATTATATCAATTGAACCATATAAAAAATAGATGTGGTTAAACAAAATACATTCTTGAACCCGACTCCGTATTGGCGAAACTATTTAATTATATCGGTGGCATTCTGCCGACAAACAACACAGTTTTGGTAGATGCATGCTGAATATACAATAATTTTTTGGTAGAACTGTATTATTTATATTTCATCGGCAAGTTGTTGTTAAACTTATCCAATTTGGTGGTTTTCAAAGATTAATTAGTCAAATAAATATAATTTTAGCCTTTTAGGTGAAATTGGGGATTTCTAATTTAAGGGGTTGTAATTGTCAAATTGAGTGATTAAAAATGTTCCAATATAACGCATATTATTTTAGGTAAAATTATAAATATCCAATTTTGGGGTTTTCAAAGATTAATTAATCAATTAATGTAATATATATAATTTTAGGTGAAATTGGGGATTTCAAATTTTAAGGGGTTATAATTGTAAAATTGAGCGATAAAAAATGTTCACTATAACACATATTATCTTGGATTAAATTATAAAGTTCTAATTTTAGAGTTTTCAAACGTTAATTAGTTAATTAATGTAATACATATAATTGTAGGTGAAATAGAGGATTTCTAATTTTAGGGATTATAATTCTAAAATTGAGTGATTAAAAATAATGGCAAACCTCTAATAAAAAGTAGTCTAAAAACGGTATTTTGCTATTAACAAAATGAATATTTAACACAAAATATTAATTAATTATTAAGAACCGCGAAAAAGACATGCCAAATCCCCAAATGGCATGCCTATGGTATGCCACCCATGGCATGCCATGTTTGGCTGTGCCAGGAACCCTAGCTTTGATGGGTTTTATAAAAATCCCAAACTGGTGTGCTTGGGATGTGTAAAAAATGAAACTATCCCCAACTGTCATTTTGTTCAAATCCGTGTAAATGTTAATTGTTACTAATTGTTGTAAGATGAGTCTTGGCCTATCATTGGGCCTGATTCTAGGCCCATTAGGATGTAAACAATACTCGCGAGTGAGATAGGCAGCTGGCTGGGCTTTACTAATACTTTATTAAAGACGTGATCTCTACGTTGAAACCAAGGAAAAGCCTAGAACTTGGGTGGCAAGAAGCCTGCACCAACCTATATAGAAAAAAAAATCTTATTACCTTTACTGTCATGGTGACTCCTACTACGAAACAAAGAATCTCATGCACCTGTTTCTTGATTTATCTAATAATTGAGAAACAAAATGTTTTTATTGATAAGTTCAAAGAATTACACAAAAGTGGAGGACAAACGCGCTACAAGTCCTTTCTGAATAACAAAACCAATCCTTCTGAAAACATATTCATTCTACCCAACAGTCATGATATTGCTATCCATTATTTTTATACCTTCCTAAGGAGCTCAACTGCTTCTGATGCTAAAAACCTGAATGTGTCGAAAGCAAACGGGATGAAATCATGGGCTTTGGGCCTTCTCTCAATACAAGTAGGGGGGTCGAAGAGGACTTTGGTCCATATCTCAATACAAGTATGGGGAGTTTCTTGGGCTTCCCAAGTCTGTACAGACATGGCCCACAACATAGGCCTGATTACAATCACGAAAGGAAAAAAAAATTCCAAAAACGAGCCCAAAACGTAAAGTCAGCTCCTAGGAAACGAAACGCCAAAATGAGTTTGCATTCATCAATAGATAGGTGGGAGACTGGGAGTGTGGTGTTCTGCACAAGAGAAATCCAGAAGCTTTCTTCCTCCACCTGGGAAGATTATACTTGAAGATTGGATGCGCTTTTATAAATGGTTGAGAACAGAAGCTAGACATGCACTTCTCAATCTTTGCACTCCATGGTGTTTGTATGGAAGGTACACCATTACACCATCAGGCTTTGTGATGCTTGCAGAAATGCATCCACAACACTTGGTTGGAATTATGAAGGTGAGGAAGATGATGACCTTAATCATTATGGGGATAATAAAGATGGTAGTGATGATGATGGAGGCTAATGGTGTGGTGTGATTGGGAATGTGACCAATGGTGGAGATGGGGGTAAGGGAAATGGGGAACTGAGATGGGGATAATAAAAAGCTTTACTGCTTGGTACTTATAATTTCTAGATATAATCATATTTATCTCCTCAATACGCTCAAATTTAATTAGATTATAGCTTTTAGCTATAAGTTACTCACATGAAAATCCCTCCAAAGAGGAATTTTTTTGTAAGATATTCCTTCAAAGGATGTTCCTTATTATTCTGACATTTAGGAAATATTACATGTTATTAGTAGTCTTGACTCTAGTACAACATATATACACCAACTCCATTAGAGGATCTTTACTAATCAATCAGAAAATCCCAGTAGGAGAACATTAAATAAGAATCACTTGAAGAAATGACAACCTCTCACACCTTGGAACTACTATGTTCAGCACTTAAGCTTGGATGCCGTATTAAAGACAGTAAAGAGTGGGAATTAAGTGTAAGTTGGATTTTTTTCGAACTGTTGCTGCAAAGCGCTCTGTCATGTCTAATTCATCTGGTTTTATCCCATCTGGTAGTTTCCAATCAAAGTGGTAAAGTAGTTGAGCTAGCGGAAGTTCGATATTTGCAACGCCAAAAGTTATGCCTGGACATATCCTCTTACCAGCTCCGAATGGTATTAATTCAAAGTTTGATCCTTTGTAATCGACGGAAAGATCTTGGAACCTCTCTGGCATAAATGTCTCTGCGTCCATCCAGTACTCTGGATCTCTTCCTATTGCCCATGCATTCACATAGAGTTTGGTTCTCTTTGGTATCACATATCCATCAATCTCACATCTCTCCCTACTTTCTCTTGGGGCCAAAAGGGGTGCGGGGGGGTGAAGCCTCAATGTTTCTTTGATAACTAACCTCAAGTACTTTAAATCATTCAAATCTGACTGATCAACCTTTCCTTTTCCATGGAAGACACGCCGCACCTCAGATTGTGCCTTCTCCATGATTGTTGGCTTTCTCATCATTTCTGACATTGCCCATTCTACAGTAGTTGCCGATGTCTCACTCCCACCACTGAAAACTTCCTGGACATGTATAAAACTAATTTAAGTTTACCCAAACACAATATCATATACAATACTTTACCATTGAATGAACTACATCTAACGAAAACATAATTTTAACTTAATAAGATACGAACCAAAATAACAGCCTTGATGCAGTTGTCTTCAATAGGGAATTCAAGCTCATTATCTTCTTGTAGTCTTAAAAGCACATCTACTAAATCCTCTTCCAGTTTCTCTGACCTAGCTGTATTCCGCATCCTCTTCAATCTATGCTCACTAATGATGTCTTTTAGAATCTCATCTACTTTTTGATGTATTTTCTTCATTCTGATAATGGCTCCACTGATCCCATGAAGAAATTTAAACGAAGGAAATATGTCTGCAATTTCGAAACCAGTCCCCAACTCAATTACTTTTGACAGAAATGATAGAAGTGTCACTTGTTCTTTGGATTTGTTACCAAAGGCTGCCCTGCAAGTTATGTTGTTCATTAAAGAGAAAAGTTTCGGAGTAAGATTGACAGAGGATCCAGCCACTGAGGAAATCTTTTCAATAAGGATCATTACTTCTTCTTCCCTTAATGAGGAAAACGATTGAACTTTCTTAGCACTTAGGAGTTCCAAGGTACAAATTTTTCGAAGTTGCCTCCAATGCCCACCATAAGGTGAAAATATGATACCTCTGCAATCGTAAGTCACGATCTTCCCAACAAGAACTGGACCCCTATCTGCAAAAACAAGGTCATTAGTCTTCAAAACTTCTTTTGCAACTCTAGGTGAAGAGACTATGATGGTAGGAATTTCCCCAAGTTGCAGGTACATAAGGGGACCATGTTTCTTGGCTAGATCCCTTAGGTTGCGATGCGGTAGACCGCCTACTAAGTGGTGCAGGTGGCCAATTATTGGTAATTTCCATGGTGCTGATGGTAGCTTTGAGTTTCTGTTTTGGATTTTGGACAAAAATACTCGAAAAAGAGTGAAAAAGAAGATTAGGATAGTAAAGATTAGGGGAATTTGCAGTGCCATTGTAAAGAATAAAGAGTCGCTCTTCAATAATTTGGATCCTATGGAGAGCTTCAGGAAGATAAAAGAACTTGTGTACAGTCCCTGACTCCCTGTTGGACTTTTCTTATATAGTGTAATAAGCAATGCCCGTATGTCACCATATTTTAAACAATCAAACAAAACGATAAGACTTTAGATACCAGTTACAATCATCCCAGATCGATTTTGAAAAAATATGTAATTATTTTAATGAAAAACAAATATTCCCCATGTGAGCCTTTGCCCCAACAATAATGCATCCCTCTCACTTTGAGGAGAGGTTGTGGGATCAAAAACCCCTCAGCAGTCGATAAAAAAAACTATGCCATGATAGGTGAGCAGAACTGGACCCCTATCTGCGAATGAGCCTGTGGCTCAGTGGTAGCACCCCTCTCACAAAGTGGAGAGGTCGTGGGTTCGAAACATGTCAACAGCTTCCACACGTAATTTAAAAGGGGTAGGGGTCCCTCAACCTCGCTTGCCAACCCAAAAAAAAAAAAAAAAACTATGCCTTGATAGGTGGGCAGAAATGTACATTTGTAACTTGTAAGAGGTGATTAGGAATTATCCTCCCTAATTATGTCAACTTATCAGTTTTATTGTCTTCATTCATGCTGGTGATATATCATTTTAATAATTTTCAGTTTTATTGTTCTAATGGTCTTCTGATTTGCTCACTTCACCAAAGACAAGCTCAAAGTTACATTATTCAACTCTTGCACAAAGCTCTGTATCTCTGCAACAATGTTAGTACCATCCCAGCCTTTCCCTCGAGCATTGTTGGTGGTTCCACCCCATGTTTGGTTAGGACTGTGGGCTTAACTGTGTGTGCGGCGTGTGACCCAGTTGAGAGAGTGGCAAAGTCCACCTCTGTGTTTGGTTAGACATGTGCCTACTAGTTTGTCCGATATTCCTGTTGATATACATTGTTGTACCTCCTTCTACAAGTTTGAGCTTTTAGAGAAATTGGTTTACAACTTAGTATCAGAGTGGTTCGGTCTTGAGAGGTCACGGGTTCGATTCTTTGCAGGCTTGCAACAACATTTAAAAATAAAGGGGAACGTTGCTAGTTCGATGGTTAACTCGCCAAATGCATGTCTAACCATTCCTCCTGATTTGTGTTTTATAGATGAAATCGAGTAGTAATCTCCCAAAATTACATTTGGGAGGGGTTCCAGAGACTCAGGAAATGTTTGACTCAATTTTGACTCAATCTTATTTAGGGTACTTGTACATATTGGATTGGCATGATTTTTTGTAGGATGAATGTTCTCATTATGTACGACATCTTCACCAAAATTTATCATAATCTGAATTTTCTAACCCTACAAAAATGATATTACAAGTTAATGTATTGTGGAACGTTCATTTTTACCGTTGAATTTAATATTACATTTGATGGGTCTAAATATATTCAAATGAGCTTTATTCAAACTTTCAAAGATAAAATAACACTTAATGTCACGTTAGTAAGGTAACAATTCAAGCAACTACTCAAGTCATACACATCTTCAAAGCAACCAACCAGTACTGCAAGACTATAGAACATAATACTACATCCATGTTCTTTTTCGAAATCAATTGTTGGAGGGTAATGGAACTGCTTCAAGTTTGATTGGAAGGCCCATTGATGGATATGGCATTGGTTGACGTGTGATTATCTCATCAGGATTAATCTGGGACCAATCGAATTTCGTTACAAAGTGATGAATTATAACCAAAGTTTCAACCCTAGCAAATTCATTGCCGATGCACATATGAGCACCTGCTCCAAATGGAATGTAGGTATAAGGACGGATTGGCTTTGACGATGATTCAAAGCGAGATGGATCAAAATTTGCTGGATCTTCGAAGATTTCTTTGCTCATGTGAGTTCCGCAAGAAACCCAAAATACCTGCACAACATAGTTCAGTTAATTAGTCACAACTATTTAAATTGTTCTAATGCTGCTTTAAGATTAATATGAACCTGCCATCCTTTGGGAATATCATAGCCTCCAAAATTAGTGTCCTTGACTACTTCTCTGAAACTGCCAAACGCAGGGGGGACGATTCTCATCATCTCTTGTGCAACTCTCCATGTGTATTTCATCTTTTGTATTTCACTCCATGATAGTGTTTCTTCTCCTGCTTGCCTCTCGCTTAAAATAGCCATTTGTTCTAATAAAAAAAAAAAAAAAAAAAAAATGATAAGAACCAAATATGAAAGAGCAGAAAACTAGAATTTTACTAAGTTTTACTCGAGGAAAGAGCAGAAAACTAGAATTTTACCTTCTCGAATGTTTGAGTAGAGTTTCTTATCTCTAGCCAACTTCCAGACCATTAGGCTAGCGAGAATTGCAGAAGTGTCGTGACTGACTATCATCAGTGTAATGAAATTATCAATAATTTCCATTTCAGAAATAGGCTCTTCATTTTCATTTCCAATTGCCAACAAGCATGCAATCACATCACTTTTTGGAGTTATAATTCCATTCTTCAGATCCTCCCTTTTCTTCTTGATTATGGGCAAAACCGTCTGAATAATTCTTGCTCTTGCATTCAGGCCTTTTTTAAAAGTTGTACCAGGAAAATTTAACGGAATAGACCAATACGCCTTGAACGCAATCTTTAAATCTCTCAACAAGACCTCTTTAATTGGTTCATCAAATATACCGAATAATATGGTGCATGATATATCAAATGTGATAAGTTTCATCAAATCAACAGCCTTGATAGTTTCTTTACCTTTGGTTTCTCTTAGTAAGTTAGTCATAACCACATCATCGATGTCTTTTACACGGTGTTGAAGAGTTTCTGGTTTTAAGAAGCTTACCATTGCTGCTTTAATAAGCAAATATGTGTTATAGTAATTAACGACCATTAACCACCCCGAAGAACAACATAGATGACAAAAAAACTAAAAAAAAACTAAAATAGTAATTCCAATCGCAAGTACCTGTTCTTGGAAAGGTTAGAGAGTTGAAGTTTCCCTCCTATTGCTGAGATAGTTTTCGGTTGCTTTGTAGCAAGTATATCATAATCAGAACCAAAAACAAACTTATTGCCTGCCTGACCAGTGATAACTAAAGTAGGAGAACCCAAGATAGATGTCTTGAAAATTGGACCATACTTAGAGATCCTTTCAAGTATCCATTCATCCCCTTGATCTTGCTTCACCGAGCGGAGAAAGCTTATCGATTCTCCAATAATAGGTAAACCCACATACCCACTAGGAAGATTCTTTCCTCTGTAATCCCTTTTCAGAAAAACTATAAGAAGAAAACAGGAAAAAATTGTAACTGCAACCAATACATTAAATGACATACCCAAAGATGACTCTAATGTTTCTAACATGGTTTATCTTTATCAAGCAAAATTGCAGTGGTCTACTTTTCTGTAGTTTTGTGAACTCTCTCCCTCTCCCTATATAACAAGCAAAATTGCAGTGGTCTAGTTTATTCTCTAGATCTCTGTCTACATCAAAAGTCCTAGCTATTTGAAGTATTTAGTTTCTACTTAATTATTTTCTCCAAATTGAAATTATTAAAAGAACCATGAGGCTCCTTTCCCCAGATATAAAAATGGGCCTATGCAAAAGTGTAAAATCCTAGGGAGAAATGGTATGGTTTTCCTAGATGATAATCACCTCATTTAATCCCTCTCCCCCCTCCCCTCCCCTCCCCCCCCCCCCCCCCCCCCCCCCCCCCCCCAAAAAAAAAAAAAAAAAAAAAAAAACTTATTAAATCATTTAAATGCATGGATGTAAGGTGTTGGCAGTTCGTGGACCTTAGTGATCCTTGGTGGATATACTACTTGAAGCCCATTTGTTGTTCAAAGCCCATTATAGATATGTGGGCCCATTACAAAAAATTTAATAGGTTTCTCTACAACATGGAAAAGACTAAAAGGTTTCCATCTCCATTGCTACTGTGTACAAAAAGAACCTTCTTTTATCTTCTACATCATCTCAACATCAACCAAAGAATACTAGTGATACGAATTGTAGAGAGTGAATCTACAAAGAGTGCTTGTGAGTAAGAGTATATCCGGAGGGCAATTGCAGGTGTTATAGTCGAGTGAAGATATAACCAGAGTTTGTGATTGTGAGTGTATAACTGTTATTCATATAGTGGATTATTTATCGTCCGAGGACAGTCGTGAATGTTTCCCCAGTGAAAGGGTTTAACACATTAAACAATTGTGTCTTTTGTTCTTCTTGACTTTTTGTTGATTACTATTTCATTAGAATATTGCACATCTCGGAAACTATTACTGGAATCAAACCCTTTTAATGCAAAGATAATGAGAACTTGCGAACTCATGTTTGTAAACAGACCTTTCAAATGTGGCTGGCTATATTTTTGGGTGGAAAGTGACTCTAAAAACAGGTGGAATTTGGTTAAAAATAAATTTAATTGGCTGAATTTTACAAGCACATGGAGAGAAGCTAACTTTGGAGTTGACTGTTGTGCAAAACATGGAGGAACTATGAGTAAAGGCTCTGAAGTGGTGGAACTGCAGGCTTAGTTTCCTGAACCACATTGAGAGTCCAGCTGCCACTTACTTTAAGGAAATTAAAGTTCTTTGCTTACGAAGAATGGTGTTTTCTATGAAACACTCTTCCGGAACTAGATTATTTTATTCTTTTTTTTTTTTTTTCATCTTTCAATATTAATTACCCTTAAGCCAAAAAAAGTAAACAGACCTTTCAATCTTGCTTTAAAAACTACTCCGTATTACTTATGGCTTCAAAGATGTTGTAATGGCACCATATGGTGAATACTGGAAGCAAATAAAGAAGATTTGTCTTCAAGAACTCTTAAGCGCGAAAAGAGTCCAGTCATTTTGGTCTGTAAGGGAAGAAGATGCGTTAAATCTGGTTGATAGGATTTCCTTGGTGGCTGGATCACAGATAAATCTAAGTAAATAGATTTTCTCATTAACAACTGATATAGTTGCACGGGCAGCCTTGAAACTCCACAAACAGTGCTATTACCACAATCACAACTAATCAAACAAACAAATCAATGAACAAAAAGTAAATAAACACGCGATATTTTTAACGTGGTAAAACCCAATATGGGAAACGTCCACGGTTGTCCTCGCGACAACAAATAAATTCACTAGATGAAAAGAGATGTACAAACCTATCAATTACTTGCAATCACTGCGAGTTGACACTACTGGTTATCTTTAACACCTTGACTTCACCAGAGTACTTTGATGAACTCACAAGAAAACTCGAAAGCCGATCTCAATAATCAATAAAGAAGAAGGAGATGAATGGAGAGGAGAGAAAGAGTTCAATCACCAAAACACAACCCTAAACAAACTCAAGAAGAAGACCTCAATTGGACGGCCAAAGAACTAGTTTGTTCTTTGGTTGAAAAACAATATATAGTTAGGGTTTTGGAAGAGAGAGAAAATGAGCCGAAATATGAAAATTACACCACGACGTACGTACGCCCTAACTAGGTACGTACGTCCCTGAACTAAAAAGGTGATCTGTTGACATCGACGTACGTACGTCCTAACTAGGTACGTACGTCCCAACACACAAATAAAGTTCTGCCCAACTCGACGTACGTACGTCCTAACTAGGTACGTACGTACTGTACCAAACATCATACTGACAAACTCGAATGAGAGAAAGGATTCTCGGGACGACGCTCACACATCAAGGTATTCCTAATAATGAGATCAAGGCGAGATAACCTCGGACACACCAAGTCACAAAATAATGCCAAACAACCAAGTGCCGGTTTCAATCCCCCCCTTTGACATTTATTTTGTGACAAAAACTTATGACTCTAAAAACACTTATAGTACGTGCTTACAAACCCAAACCAATGGCATTTATAATACATGCCTACACGAACACTCATACTCAATACGTACCAATCCATTATCACTTGATATTCAGCTCGAGCGAGAAGCTTTGATCATCAGAGACGAGACAGAAGCAAGAAAAAATTCTGAACTAATCAGAGAAATAATGGAAGATTGTAGAACAACTCCCCCATACTTCATGAACTCCAAAGTTTAATACTCGAGCTCCCCCATAACTGTACAACCTCTAATCATCAACATGTTCACTCCCCCATACGTGTAGCATACCGCCTGAAACATGACCCAAAAATACACTAACAGAGAAAAGAAGAGTGTTAGTATTAGAGTCATAAAATCTCCCCTTTTTTGTCACAAATAGTGAGCAAAGAAACAAGGAAAAAGAGTCGTTGGCAAGTGATAAACAGACAATAGAATATCAAACAGAAAAACAAGACAGAAAAATTTCCCTAACAATTAAATATCCACTGAACGAATATCAACCACAAACAAAAACAAAAACACACTAACAATAAGCAATAGACTTAAAACCAGTACACACAAGTAAGCTTAAATAGTAGCAATACCCTGCTGCGATACACATGGTTCCAAAACCGAAAACAACTCCTCGATCCATCGATCCAGAAAACAATCAGTGAGGATGAAGTGACAAGAACTAGAAAGATGCTCAAATAATGGATAACCAACCAACTGCAGAATGTAAACCTGAAGGTCAAAAGACAACCTTTACCAAAGATTGATACAAACCAAATTTGTGTCCAAACTCAGCTTGTTGAGATAATTGAAGCCATGTGTAGCCTTGCAGTAAATGCATACTCCTGAGGTCTGTTTAAACTCAAGAAAATCATAATCCACTCCCTGACTGTCATTGAGACGAAGAATAGGAATGAACAGTAACCGACTTGAAGAAAGACGATAGGAGAAAGGACCATAAGATCGGGAAACAGCTACAGCCTGAGACAACGACTTAGAAGAAGAAGCCATTAGAGAGCAACCACGAGAAGAAGAAACACAAACAAACCCTAAAAGATTGAAGATAATTCAACATGTAGTGAGTGGATGAGACCAAAACACCATGTCAATATAGCAAGGACCAATGGTTGTAGTAAATGGGCTTAAAACAAACCAAATGGGCCAACTGCGATCGAGACGTACGTACCACTTAATAACGTACGGACGTCGAGTAAGCAAAACACGAATCTGAAGGAGAGACGTACGAACCTTATAACAGCGTACGTACGCTGCAAGAATAAAAACAAAATAATAATTAAAAAAGATCTGTCCCCCGAACGTACGTACCCTATAACAACGTACGTACGTCAAACCACAGAAAAACCTTTTTTTTTTTTTTTTTTTTTTAATAATAATAAATAAAAAAAAATGCAAACCCAAGAAGGACAGATTGTCGAGAAGCACTACAAGAACTCCAAAAATCAACTAAATTTTTAACCAACAAAAATAAAGAGCAATATGAAAGAGCAACCAAAAGTATCCAAAGAATTGAGATGTATCATAGTCCAAAGCTTGGTGAGTGATAGAGCAAAAACATGCAAGAATATAGAGAGTGTATATCCCAAAAACCAAAATCTTAGAGTACCTGGAGCAAGAAACACAATGACGAATTGGGAAAAAGAAAGAAAAAAAAAAGAAAAAAGAAAAATAGACCAAGAAATAAGATCCTTGTAATCATACACACACACACTTGAGATAGATCAGAGAGAAACTCCAGAGGGCATCAATCAAGGCCATGGAGTAGGCAAGTAAAGGACGCTTGCCAAACAAGGAAAACAACTTAGTAAAACCACAAACACTCCGAATGATTTTTTTTTTTTTTTGTAATCACACACACTTAAGATAGATCAGTGAAAAACTCAAGAGAACATCAATCAAGGCCATAGAGTGAGCATGGCAATGACATTTGCTAAATTAGAAAAAGCAATTTAGGAATACCACAAACACTTCTAAGTTTTTTTTTTATTTAAAAAAAAATTGTAGTAGTAAAGACAAAACAGAAATGCCATTCCTATATGGGAGGGATTAATTACCTCCATCTTCAACCAATACACGAGGGTAGGGTGTAGCCTACATCTTTTCGGCAAAAACACCCTACATCTTTTCGGCAAAAACACACTCAAGAAGTGCAATACCATGATAACGTGCAACACAAGAACAAACATCTTTTGAGTGCAACCGTCAGAGCATGTCCCTCACAGCCCCAATGTGTTCCTAGCCAAATGATTAGGCTCACAAGACATTCAAATGGCTGGGGGTTTCGTGAGTTATTGACCACTTACAAGAGGTGAGGAAGAAGGATAACAAAAGACTGAATAACACAAGGACAATCATGACCAAACCTCAAAACAATAAAATATAGAGCAACTTGCAACCAGAAGAAAAAAGGAGAGGGATATACCAACACCACATTCATACGTGCATGCCGTGCAATGTGCAAGAAGAACAAGGAGAAGGGCCATGAGACACACCAAAACCTTACAAGGACAAAAAGAAATTAGCCCAACATATTACACCTTATTCAATGGAAATAACCAAGAAAATAATCAGAATTAAATGCATTCAACAATATAGAAGTACCCAACAAAAACCAAAACCACAAGCACACATAGACAAGATAGGAAGAACCCACAACCTTAAGACAAGGACAACCAAAAGAGAAGAGAAACAAAATAAAAACAAACGAGAAAGGAGACAGAGAGAGAAGATACCAAGTGATACTCAAGGAAGAGGAACGACCCCAATGGACTTACGCAGAGAATGGAAGCGAGCCGCATCAAGAGGCTTAGTAAGAATGTCCGCTAACTGATGCTCGGTAGGAATAAACTCCATGGTGATGTCACGTTTCTCAACAGCCTCTCGAAGAAAATGATGACGAATATCAATATGTTTAGTTCGAGAATGTTGAACCGGATTCTTCGAGATGCTAATTGTGCTGGTGTTGTCACAAAACAAATCCATCGTCTGCTATTGAATACCATAGTCTCGAAGCATTTGACGCATCCAAAGAAGCTGTGTACATGCACTAGCAGCAGCTATATACTCAGCTTCACAAGTGGAAATAGATACAGATGTTTGCTTCTTGCTATGCCAAGAAACAAGATTATTCCCCACATAAAAACAACCACCACTCGTACTGTGACGATCATCAAGATTGCCACCCCAATCAGCATCACAATAACCTGCCACAATACTATTAGTATCACGGGTAAACCACAGTCCATGATCAAGTGTGCTACCAACATACCGAATGATACGTTTAACAGCAGTGTAATGAGACTCTTTAGGAATAGCCTGAAATCTAGCACATACACCAACACTATAACCAATATCAGGACGACTAGCAGTGAGGTACAAAAGGCTTCCAATCATCACTACACCAGAATATGTATTTTCTAATAGCAAAATGCCGTTACAATAATTTTTACTAACGGTATTTATGCGTTAGAAAATCGACGTTAGTAATTTCTAACAAGTCTTGTTGTAACGGTTTTATGCCGTTAGTAAATAAAAACTTCTAACAATTTACTACCGTTAGTATTTTTCTAACGGCTGTTTAGTGTTAGTATTATTTGTTAGAAGTTAGTAACACAACCTAGTTACTAACAGCATTTTGCTGTTACAATTTTTGGAATTGTATATAAAAAAAAATTATGCTTGTTCTCTTACATAATTCTTCTACAACCTACTCAAACATGCTCCTGGTCAAACTTCCACATAATAACCAACAATTTCATGTACAATATATGAAATAAATAATCTCATTACAACAAAACTTACAATCCATTTGCAATTAATATAAATAATCTTGTACATTTCATAATTCCAGCAAAAAAAAAAAAAAAAATGGCATCTATTTTGATTTTTCAACTTTTATTTTGATGAACCCAAATCAAACCATATATGACTATCTAAAGAATACTGACTAGTAAGCTCATTGGCTAGTGAAGGTATTCTTGACGTCCTCTCTCACATCCTTGCAAAATAGTAATATAGTGAAGTAGGTGAACGACTTGTGCTCTTTGACCTACGGTACAAAATAACAAATGTTAAGAGGAATCACGATACTAGTTTAAAGAAACCAATGCAGTTCCTTGAATAATAAACAAGATTAAGATTGAAAACTATCCAACAGAGAAATTCATTACCTTCTTTGTTAGTAACACCAATAATTGCAACATTTGTTTTTTATTCGAAAAAAATTCCGACTCTCGCAAAGGTTTCATATATCTGGACAGTTGCAAAAAATGGATTACACAATCTGGTGCCTCAATTCAACATTGATAAAATTGCACAGAAGAAAAACTTAGAAAATCCAATTAGGGTATATAATGAGATACACTGGTGCGGTCGCAGCTTATGGAATACTAGGCAATTTTCTGAGTTTCCATTATCTAATGAACCTATCACACGTTTAACACTAGCTGAAAAAAAAACTCTCACTCTGAACTAAAATACAAGATTCAATTAGATAGTGGCTTCTAAAAATAAGAGTTGCGTACCTTTATGCAACAATACTTAGCCTTGGTCAACTGTTTGTGTCCACTTGTTGTTGTCGTCACTAAAAGAAAAAGTAAATCATAAAAAGAAAGAAACAAAAAACTGAACACATGCGTTATGTGTTATAGGTTCTAGTTTTACAGGTGCAGATAACAGAATAGGCATAGGATACATACTAAGAAATGTTGTTGGACATTTTACAGGTGTTGGATCTTGCTCTAATTCAACAGGCACGTCTGATGCTGTAGAATCCACAAGCCTTCTGGAAGTCTGGGCAATCAACCAACATCTGACACATCAAGTTGGAAACTGATTTGAAAGGAGCGATAGACTTCCTTAATGGGATCGACACAAATATACCATGGCAGACTACTACTATTACAAACTCTGTTTTACTGTTATTTCCTAAGTTTGATGTATAAAGGTGAACTTTGCCAGTAGAAATAGGAAGCATGTGGCTCACTTACTTGCAAGGCATGCAAATGTAATCTCTCTGGTTCGTATCCACTCTGTGATCCATCAGACACTGAAGGACGATTCCTTGTTTTGTATTGTTGAACCTTAAACTTCTTCTATATATATATATATATATATATATCAATGATTAAAAAAAACCAAAACCAAAACAAACAAACAAATGGAACACAAGTAATTAGAGTTGAAGGCATGTTAGCTACTAGTCTACATATTAGGAAATAAAAACAAAGACTTACAGAGTCCATTCATAGTGTGAAGAGAGTTCACAAACCACTAAATATTATCCATCTATATATATAGTACAAGCGTTTGGAAACAACGCACTGCAATTTATAAATTACAAACCTCCCTTCATTGACCACATGTTTTCTGGTAGTTCAAGGAGAGTTTATTAAGATGTAGTAACAAGTCAACAAAATGTACAGTTTATTTAAGCAAGCCATGAGCTATTAAAGGGCCACCTCATCAAATAAAAAGGCAGCTGGTCATAGTCATTAAGGAAAGCAGACATTCCAGCTTAGGAAGGGGCAAGATAGCTATACCTTCACAGAATCCATCACGTGAAATTTGGATTGAAATTCACAAATGTATATTGCATGGTCTGCCAATCAGAAAATGCATTAGTTTAGGGAAGATATGAAAGGTTTGAGGAAGGACTACATCAGCACAATCATACTCTCGAAAGCGAAAATCAGTGCAAACAAAAACGATTATATTAACAACTCTGAATATTAGAGAATTGTGTAAAACAAAGCCATTGCTATTAAAAAAGAGCAAGATCGAGCATGTAAAATATGTATGATGCATGAATGTCATAAATTTTTTGGAGAATCACACTGTAATTTATATGTCCAAGATAAAATCTATGCAATAGAAGACTCTAATTTATAAACAACTGAATTGTAAATGTGGGGTACAAGTCCAGATCAGATATTGGCAAACTTAAAGGAATTAAATTCAGTTACAAGTCACAGACGAATGTTTCCAAACTAATTCAACAAAGGGATTTAACATAGACAGTAGATGAAGACTGAGAAGTTCTTTTTTTTTTTTATCTTAATTTTTACTTCTAGGATATTGATCAGAAAATATAAAATAAAATGGAATATTACTCTATCATAAAGGACTAAGGGCTCCAAAATATTGAGTGGCTCGATATGGGCATTTGGAAAATAAAGGCAATGCAAATAATGATTCTTACCACCTACCTTTATTTACAAAAACTGAAACTGGTCGAAGGTTTTCATGAGCTTGTGTAATGCATTTTTCAATGCCATCAACAAGGGCGTAATCATTTAGTAAAACAGGAAAAGAAATTAACAATTCAAAGACGTACAAATCGGCTTAAGAAGTTTTACTATTGAAATACATACAATGGACTGTGGAAATCTCAAAAAGAAAAAAAAAATCTCCTAATAATGCACCAAACTGAGACACAACATATGATAGAGTTATTCTACTGAAGTTGTCCTTGTCTTACAAATCGGGAATGGCGCAGGAGATCATTAATCAATTAACATAACCCAATTACAATTAATTATATAGCTAGCTTGATCAATTAGAGCTTTATCAAAAAAATCAAATTCATGTAGGTGCAAATAAGATCTAATAATCTACTCAATATAATTAACTTGGGGGAGATTGAAGAAGCAAAAGAAAAAAAAAAGGATTCCTCGCAGGTTGAGGAAATTCAATAGCTATTTACCTTATTAAAAGTTTGGCAAGACGAATAAGAGAATAACAATTTTGTCCAAATCGAAAAATCAATCAATTTCTTTAGATTGCTTTTCTAGAGTTTTGCACAGTTCTTCAGGATTGTAATTTTGTAATTTTAAACACACCCTCACAAAAAAAAAAAAAAAAAAAAACAAGAACACCTTAATTTTGATGTAAACTAAGGAATTAGAACAGAAACCAGAAAAAGAAAAAAAGAGAGAAAATCCCTAACTTTACAGAAACACCAACAATAAATTGCAAGATGCAACAATAAAAAAAAAAAAAAAAAAAAGGAAGATGTTTACCTTTAACTACTCGATCGATCTCTGCTACTTTCTCCAACCTTGTATATAACCCTTGATTTTGATATCAAATTAATGAGAAAGGGAGAGAGAGAAAGAGCAATTGAGAAGATGGTGTGGGGGAAGGATTTATAGAGTTGCAGATCGACGATGAAAGAGTTATTGGAGGAGGAGAGTTCTTTTCATGATGGAAGAGGAAGAAGAGGGAGAGTTGGGATCGGGGAAGTTAATTCTTGAGGAAGTTTTAATTTTTTTACTAACACTTTCCTTTATCATGTGATAAGCACATGGAATAAAAAAATTATTTTCCTAAGTAACTACTTACATTATTAAGCTGTTAGTATATTTTTTCGATGCTGTTACTAAATAAAAAAAAAAAATTTAATTAATACTAACGATTTTTAAGAAATACTAACATCATAACACCGTTACAAGCCTTCTAACAGCATTTTGCCGTTAGAAATTAAAAAAAGCCTGCGTTACTAAAACCCAGTTTTGGTGTAGTGCATACTACGATACTCACGGATATCAACAGACTTACTTAGGACGTCCTTACCAAGGCGTACCTTCTTACCCATGGGAGTATCATGGCCACCAGAAGAGTTGAAACGAAACTTCTTGACAAGTTCCTTGGCATACTTGCTTTGAGAGATGAATGTGCCATGATCAAATTGTTTCACCTGCAGACCAAGAAAGAAGGTTAGTTCACCCATTAAACTCAATTCGAATTCAGAACTCATTAACCTAAAGAAGGACTGAGAGAGAGAGGAACAAGTGGATCCAAACACGATATCATCAACATAGACTTGCGCCAAAAGCACATCTTTCTCCCTTCTCTGAATGAACAAAGTACGGTCAACACTACCACGAGCGAAACCCTTCCCTAACAAGAAGGATGTCAGACGTTCATACCACGCACAAGGGGCTTGTTTTAGACCATACAAAGCTTTCTTTAATTTGAAGACATGATTCGGAAAATGATGATCGACAAACCCTTTGGGCTGCTCAACATACACTTCTTCGTTTAAAAAACCATTCAGAAATGCACTATTGACATCCATCTGGTACAATTTAAAATTTAAATGGCAGGCCAACGCAAAAAGTAGCCTGACAGACTCCAACCTAGCCACAAGTGCAAAGGTTTCACCGCAGTCAATACCCTCAATCTGACTATAACCCTGAGCTACCAGCCTAGCCTTGTTTCGCACATTCTGTCCATATTCATCCAGTTTATTTTTTAAAATCCACTTGGTTCCAACAACATTAGTATGAGTCGGTCTAGGAACAAGTGTCCACACATCACTCCGCTTAAACTGACCAAGTTCCTCCTGCATAGCAACTAACCAATCATCATCAGTAACAGCATCAGTAACATTTTTAGGTTCAATAGAAGAAACATAACAAACATAATGAGCACAATTCGTTTCTTTGGCATGTCTACGAGTCAGACGCTGATCATTAATGTCGCCAATGACATCTCCAATAGAGTGATGCTGTTTTACACGAGCCGAGGTTTTCTCAAACAACTCATCAGGCTCAACAGTCGCTGTTGGAGGATCCTGAGGGACGTCAAGTGCTGTTGGTGTAACTGGATCATCAGACGCTTGCAAGTCACTTTCCATAGTGGGAAGGTCATCCGAATCAGCATGTGGGCTGACAGAGTCATCAATCAGAGGTGGGGAAATTGGAGAAACATCCACAGACTCTGATAAAGGCGAAAGAACCGCAGAATCCTGAGCACCAGTAATAAGAGAAGAATCAGAAACAATAGTGTCATCAACAACAACATTGAACGATTCCATGACTTTGTGAGTGTTATAATTAAATACTCGAAAAGCTCTACTATTAGAGGAGTAACCAAGCAAAATAGCAACATCACCTCGACTGTGAAACTTGGAAAGGCTTTCTCGGTCCTTGCACACATAACAAACGCTACCAAACACACGCATATATTTGAGGTTCGGTTTCTTACCATACCACAATTCATAGGCAGTTTGAGTAGTACCAGACCGTAGATATACACGATTTATAACATGCAGTGTGGACCGCCTCAGCCCAAAACCTTTTAGGGACATTCTTGGCATGTAGCATAGCACGAGCCATTTCCTGAATGACACGATTCTTTCGTTCAGCAACTCCATTATGCTGTGGAGTGTACGGAGCCGAGAATTCTTGCCAAGTACCGTTAGCAATGGAATATTCAATAACACCTGTGTCTGTGACTTCACCACCTCTGTCACTACAAACATGTTTAATTTGAGTGTCTTTCTCATTTTGGATACGAAGACATATCCCCTGAAACTTAAGAAACGCATCAGATTTTTCACGCAAAAAGGACACCTAAGTAAAACGACTAAAATCATCAACCATGACTAAAATGTACCGTTTACCACCTAAGCTCGGAGTGCGAATGGGACCCATGAGATCCATATGAATGAGCTCCAATGGAGATGATGTGGTAACAAACTTTTTCTTGGAGTGTGGACTGCGTATTTTTTTACCTATTTGACATCCTCCACACACAATGTCAAGAACTCTGCCAAGTTTTGGGACACCCCTAATGAATTCATTTCGTGTCAAGTTATCCAGGAGTTCAAAGTTGACATGTCCAAGACGTTGATGCCACAACTGGACCTCATTCAGTTTGCTAGTCAGACAACTAACAAGTGGTGGAATCGGTTGTATAGCATAACAATTGTCCGTGGTACGCTTACCTGTCATAATGCACTTGCCAGAACTATCAAGAACAATACAAACATGTTTAGAGAAATTGACAGTATGATTAGTGTCACACAATTGGCTAATACTAATCAAATTAACATGCAAACTGTCAACTAGCAAACAAACATCATTCGAAGATAAACCAATACCATCCACAAAACTTTTACCAATCACAGGGGAACGTTTACCATTTCCAAACGTGACACTACCACCATCAATTGCAATAACAGAGGAAAAGAGTTTAGTATTACCAGACATATGTTTTGAAGCACCACTATCAATTAACCATTCACTGTCGGAGCTAGAAACGTGGAGTGCAGTAATAGCCACATTGGAAGACTTACCTGTAAAACTACACAAACAAGAATAAGATGAATATTGGAAGGGTGGATAAAAATGTGACAGATGTGAAGGAGATGTCCAGTTATGAGATACACGATTATTCACATCACACTAAGAGGCCCAATGTCCAGGCTAACCACACAAGAAACAAACTAGTCAACGTCTACGACCCTGTCGAAGAGCACGTCGAAAAGGTTTCCATTTATTTTGAGTGCCCACCACACCTTTGGTTGGAGAGCCACCGGACTTTGTGACCGGAGGAGTGGATAGTAATGGCGGCAGTTCAGGAGATGACAGCCCATTGTAACCTACAGAGGACTTGAGACGTAGAAGTTCTTTTTTAACATCCTCTAATTCACTAGTCAAGATCCTACACCGAGCTTCCCATTCAACATTGTCATGTTCAAGAGCAGCGAGATTGCTTAACAATTTAACTTTTTCAATACGCCAAGAATCAATCTCCTTATCCAAACCTAAAATGGAGGACGAGCTACAAGATAGTGAATCAAGTCTCTCTTGAAGAATACTACTCGTCGCTTCCAACCGTAGACATTCCTTCCTAGATAAACGATAGAGAGTGGCCCAATCATCATTTTCAACAAGAATTAATTCCTTATCACCATCACTAGAGCAATTTTGACTACAAGTGGATTGCTCATCAGACAATCGAGCCACAAGTGAAGTAAAAAATGACCTAGACTAAGACATAGCACTTAACAGATCTGCGCATGAGCCATTACACTCAATAACTAGCGCCCTGCGACTGATACCAATTGAAACTCCACAAACAGTGCTATTACCACAATCACAACAAATCAAACAAGCAAATCAGTGAACAGAAAGTAAATGAACACGCGATATTTTTAACGTGGTAAAACCCAATATGGGAAACGTCCACGGTTGTCCTCGCGACAACAAATAAATCCACTAGATGAAAAGAGATGTACAAACCTATCAATTACCTACAATCACTGCGAGTGGACACTACTGGTTATCTCTAACACCTTGACTTCACCAGAGTACTTTGATGTACGCACAAGACACTCGACTTCTTGATGAACACACAAGAAAACTCGAAAGCCGATCTCAATAATCAATAAAGAAGAAGGGATGAATGGAGATGAGAGAATGAGTTCAATCACCAAAACACAACCCTAAACAAACTCAAGAAGAACACCTCAATCGGACGGCCAAAGAACTAGTTTGTTCTTTGGTTGAAAAACAATATATAGTTAGGGTTTTGGAAGAGAGAGAAAATGGACCGAAATATGAAAATTACACCACGTACGTACGCCCTAACTAGGTACGTACGTCCCTGAACTAAAAAAGTGATATGTTGACATCGACGTACGTACGTTCTAACTAGGTACGTACGTCCTAACACACAAATAAAGTTCTGCCCAACTCGACGTACGTATGTCCTAACTAGGTACGTACGTACTGTACCAAACAACATACTGACAAACTCGAATGAGAGAAAGGATTCTCGGGACGACGCTCACACATCAAGGTATTCCTAATAATGAGATCAAGGCGAAATAACCTCGGACAAACCAAGTCACAAAATAATGTCAAACAACCGAGTGCTAGTTTCAAGCCTTTGGTAAGACTTACAATAATAGAGAAGATATAATAAGATTGAATGACGATTTTTACATTGCTGATTTATTTCCTTCTCTGGCATTCTTGGAAACTATCACTTGAATCAAATCGAAAATAGTGATGATGACACACCAAAGACTCGACAAGTTTCTGGTTGAGATTATCAGAAAAAATAAATTGAATAGGACAGAAATTGAGACGACTATCGAGGGTGAAGTTAAAGAAAATCTACTGGATGTACTTTTAAGGATTCAAGAGGGTGGAGAACTTGAAGTCCCCATCACAATATATGGATAGTGTCATTTTTGTAAGTTATTTACAACAACTTAAAAGTTCATTATTTTTTACTTAGTAATGAAGCTGTTAAGCAATCAATCTTGTTCTTATGTATGATTTCTCGGCTGATTTTAGTTAATATTTCTGCAGGACATGTTTAGTGTAGGGACTGATACTTGTAGGGAAATATACACCGATATATTACTGTTCTAAAATAAATAAAAGGGAATAGGTGATGCAAACCAGAATAAATGGATAAAGGACAAGATTTAGATCGAGTCGACATAAAATCTCTCTCCTTAAGACATTATTCGTCCCGTACATGTGCCGAACGGTTTATCAATGGCGGATTGTCTCCCAAGATACAACGATCTTTCCTTCTTAGTGTAGCAGCACTTCAAACGCATAGAAAACTGTGAACAAATTCTTTATTATACTCTCTCATGACAAGACACAAACACTAGAAGATGGAAAACCAATTTGATTGAAAAGTGATATGACTACAAACACAAGACACACTTATATAGTAGGAAAAACACTTTTTCAAAAGGCACATGTCCATTCAATGCATATTTGAATAGACACTTGACCCAATACAATATACACAACTGTTGGGAACAGACAAACCCATTGAGAATGAGTGTCTACAAAATATGTGTCTATTGGGGAAAGACACACCCGTTGGGATGGGTTGGAGTATGTGAAATACATACATATTTATCTACTATAACACAAGTTAGCCATGATCAGTGGATAACTTTGGACTTTAATTTCTCATTCATATACAAATGTTTTGACCACTCCAAAACATTTCCAACAATACTTCATCAACAATATTGGAATTGGCATTTGCAGAATTGCTAAGAAAACCAAGATTATGGAGAAGGCACAAGCGGATGGAGGTGAGAGAAAGCTTTAAACGAAAAAACAAGATCAATCAAGTAGATATCGATAAATTAGACTACTTGAGATTAGTTATCAAAGAATTCCTAAGACTACACCCTCCTGCTCCACTTGTCCCAAGAGAATGCAAGGAGATTTGTGAAATTGAGGGGTATGAGATACCAAGGGAAGCAATATAATGGTGAATGTATGGGCGATTGGAAGAGATCCAAAAAACTTGAAAGATCCTGAAAGCTTTTTGCCGGAGAGGTTTAAACATCTATCTGTTGTTGATTATAAGGGAACTGACTTTAAAAACATCCCATTTGGGGCGGGTAGGCGAGCATGTCCCAGAATATTGTTTGGAATTGCTAATGTTCCCTTGCTTTATTACTATACCACTTCGACTGGAAGCTTGCAAATGGTGTCAAGCCTGAAGAACTTGATGTTGGATATGGTTTGAGTGGTCAAAACATTTGTATATAAATGAGAAATTAAAATCTTAAGTTATCCACTGATCATGGCTAACTTGTGTTATAGTTGCTAAATATGTATGGATTTCATATACATTATATCTGGCCCAACCGATCATATCCATTGGGTGTGTCTTTCCCCAATGGACACATACTTTTTGAACACCTATTCTGAATAAGTGTGTCTCTTCTCAACAAATATGTAGATTGTATTGGGTCAAATGTCTATTCAAATAGACATTGAATAAACATGTGCCTTTTTAAAAAAGTGTCTTTCTACTATATAAGTGTGCCTTGTGATTGTATCCAAATCTTTTCTCTGAAAGTATTGTGGGTATATTTATTTTATTTTTGTTAAATGGGATTATGTTTAAACTTCACTTCCAAATGAAGAATATGTCCCAGAATATCATTTAGTGATTAAAACATGCGTGTTACACGCAAGACGTTAATAATGTTTAACATCTTGAATGTTGTAGGTAAATATATTTTATTAACCAATACATTTTTTATGAGGTTCACAAATTAGAGGTTTGATTAAATATAAATTCGCAGTAGGTTTATTTTAGAAGGATGAACTCTATACTAAAAATTTCAATGAATGAGTCGAATGATTTCATGCAATCAAAAGTTTTTAATAATTTTATTGCCGTCCACAGGTTTTCATATCATACATCCGATGTTACTTGTCATTGTTCTTAATATTATATTAATTTAAAAGTCATCTCAATTAAACTAACAAGTTCTTCTGATTAAGAGGATGCCTAATATACTAAAATATTCCAATATAAGTAAGAATTTATCATACCTTTCACAAGGTTTTAATATTTTATTGCCTTCCAAAAAATATCTGTTAGAGAAACAGGTCTGACAGACCCTGTCAGACCATTTCCTTGATTGAATGAACTAAGTGTGTAAAACACTTAGTCCCACATGAGTTGTGGGAAGTGAGTAAAGATGTATAAATACAAAATAATAACACTAAGGGTGTAGCCCTTTGGGTTACCAAGTTTTCGCGCGATAGCGCAAGGCTATACACTTAGTGGTCCACCACACACACGCGCGCGCGCGCGCCGCCGCCGTCCGTCCGGCCGGCCGGCTCGGCTCGGTTCGTGTTCGTGATCGGGATCGGGCTCGGGCTTGGGCTTGGGCTTGGGCTTGGGCTATGTGGTGGTTGATAAGTTAACTTATCTTTTTGGTCCACCACTTATTTAGTTAAGTTGTGAACAGGTTCACAGGATCATGTTACATCTTGTCTTTTCAAAATGAAACAGTACGTCCCTTGGGCTTTAAACGTTTTCATAAGTCTGCCAAGAGAGTTGCACCTGTTGAGAGAAGACGTTCTCCAATAGGTGCGTGTCTGTTGTGAACAGGCACGACTTAGCCTATAAATTGCGTGTTGTTCTGGCCAGTAAACATATAATCTATACAGACTAAGTCTGCTTCTCTCTCTCTCAATCAAAAGCATTCGAAGGTTCTTCTTGTTTGTTCGACAGAACTCTGCCTATTACAGTGCAGTCTAGGCAGGGTACAGAACAGTTGTATCTTGGGAGACTATCGTCCAGTACCTGTGTGCACCAGTAGCAGGGACGTAATATTGTCTTAAGGACATTGCTTCGGCAAGCCTCTGTTCATCTCCTTAATCCTTTTATACTGTGTAGTAAGTGTTACTGTATTCGTGAATTCAATTAATATTTTATTTGTTTTATGTTTGAGTTAGTACCTTCTTTATTTCTGTAATTCGTGTATGTTATATTCCTGAGTTCGTACAATATAATACCAACAGACTTAAGACAATATTAAAAGTTGGTTTTTTGTGTGAAATAATAGGAAAATGACGACCAGTTCTTCTTTGAAGACTACTGAAGTGTCTGATCTGACTAAGATCAAGATCATCACTCCTCAAGACAAGCCAGAGAAATTCAAGGGTGTGGATTTCAAGACATGGCAGAGCAAGATGTTGTTCTATCTGACCACCCTCGGTTTGGCAAAGTTCTTAACAGAAGATACTCCTAAGCCCAAACCCGGTCAGACTGCTGAAACAGACAAGGAAGTGTTCCAGGCTATTGAAGCATGGAAGCATTCTGATTTCCTCTGTCGAAACTATGTTCTGAACTCGCTTGATGAAGTGCTGTACAAGGTTTACAAACCTATTGTTACTGCCAGATTACTGTGGGAGGCTCTGGAAAAGAAATACAAGACTGAAGATGCTGGTCTCAAGAAATTTGTGGTCGATAAATTTATGGACTACAAAATGATTGATTCCAAGTCTGTTTCTGATCAAATCCAAGAACTCCAGATCATATTACATGAAGTCCATGCTGAGGGCCATGTAATTGGTGAGTCTTTTCAAGTGGCAGCACTCATTGGGAAACTGCCACCTTCTTGGAAAGATTTCAAGCATTATCTGAAACATAAGCGAAAGGAAATGTGTCTGGATGATCTGATAGTGCGACTGAAGATTGAAGAGGACAACAGGGGTACTGAAACCAGAAGTACGTTTGAGGCTAAGGCACATGTGGTGGAGACCTCAAAGCAAAGTAAGACTTCCTCTAAGAAGAGGAAGAAGAATCAGTCCAACAATGCACCCAAGGACAAAGGTCAGAAAAAGTTCAAAGGGGGCTGTTTTGTTTGTGGTAAGAAAGGTCACTTGGCCAAAGATTGCAGGCACCGCAAAGACGAAAAAGCTCCTGAGGCGAACATGACTAACATATCCAGGGAGATTGACAACATGCACCTGTCTGCGGTGGTTTCTGAAGTGAACTTGGTATCTAATACCAAGGAATGGTGGATAGACACTGGGGCTACCCGTCATATCTGTGCTGACAAGAGTCTCTTCTCTACCTACCAGAAGATGGAGCATGAAGAAAAGCTCTTTATGGGCAATTCTGCAGTTTCAATGGTTGAAGGATATGGGAAAGTGGTTCTGAAATTCACTTCTGGACACAAAGTCACTCTCAATGATGTTCTCCATGTACCTGACATCAGGAAGAACCTCGTGTCTGGTTCTGTCCTTAGTAAGAAAGGTTTCAAAATGGTCTTTGAGTCAGATAAGTTTGTGCTGACCAAAGGTGGGATGTATGTGGGAAAGGGGTATCTAAGTGATGGCCTCTTTAAGGCGAATGTAGCCGTTGTTGAAACCAACAAGGCAAAAGTGTATTCTGATTCTATGAATAAAAATAATTCTTCTTACTTGCTTGAGTCACCACATTTATGGCATGACAGATTAGGTCATGTTAATTACAGAAAAATGAAGAAACTAGCAAGTTTAGGATTAATTCCTAAATTTGACATAGAGAAAACACATAAGTGTGAGACTTGTGTGGAAGCAAAATTTGCTAAACAACCTTTTCATTCGGTTGAGAGAAGTACTCAGCCACTAGGTTTAATACATACTGATTTATGTGATTTTAAATCACTTCCAACACGAGGTGGGAAGAAGTATTTTATCACATTTATTGACGACTGTACTCGCTACTGTTATGTATATTTACTTAACAGTAAAGACGAGGCTGTAAGTACTTTTATAAAGTACAAAACTGAAGTTGAAAATCAGTTAGATAAGAAAATCAAGATCATAAGATCTGATAGAGGGGGTGAATACGAATCACCATTCGTACAAGTCTGTGCTGAAAATGGAATAATCCATCAAACCACAGCACCCTACTCACCTCAGCAAAATGGTGTTGCTGAAAGGAAGAACAGAACGTTAAAAGATATGATTAATGTCATGCTTATAACTTCTGGTCTACCTGAGAACCTGTGGGGGGAAGCTCTACATATGTCTAATTACATATTAAACAGAGTACCACACAAGAAAAATGAAACCATTCCATATGAGCTATGGAAAGGACGACAACCCAATTATAAATACCTTAAAGTGTGGGGGTGTCTGGCCAAAGTAATGGTTCCTCCACCCAAGAGAACTAAACTTGGGCCTAAAACAGTTGATTGCTACTTTTTGGGTTTTGCCCAAAACAGTAGTGCATACAGATTTTTGGTATTTAAATCTGAAAATAGTGACATAAGTGTTAACACTATTATTGAGTCTCGTGATGCTACATTCTTCGAGAGTGTCTTTCCTCATAGGAAAGGTCATGTAGATAAAACTCCAAAACGGACACATGAGGTGTCTAATGGAACAAATAAACCAGATGACAATTCAGATGAGCCTGAATTGGAAGAGCCCAGACGCAGTAAAAGGGCAAGAACTTCGAAGTCATATGGTCCAGATTTCTTAACTTATATGTTAGAAACTGAACCTAGGACATATAAAGAAGCAATGTCTTCTCCGGATGCTCCACTTTGGAAGGAAGCAATTGCAAATGAGATTGAATCCATCCAAAGCAACAATACCTGGGAATTGGTTGATCTTCCACCAGGAAGTAAAACCATGGGGTATAAGTGGATATTCAAACGAAAACTGAAACCAGATGGTTCGGTAGATAAGTATAAAGCTAGACTAGTAGCAAAAGGATATCGTCAAAAGGAAGGTTTAGACTATTTTGACACATACTCACCAGTAACGAGGATAACATCAATTAGAATGTTAATCGCGATTGCAGCCATATTTAATATGGAAATACATCAGATGGATGTTAAAACTGCATTCTTATATGGTGATTTAAAAGAGGAGATTTATTTGGAACAACCAGAAGGTTTTCAAGTCAAAGGGAAAGAAAACAAAGTATGTAAACTGGTTAAATCCCTCTATGGTCTTAAACAGGCTCCAAAACAATGGCATATAACCATCGATGGAGTCATGATAAAGAATGGGTTCCAAAGCAATGAATGTGACAAATGTGTCTATTTCAAGAAAGTAGGCGAGGCTTACGTCATTGTTTGTTTATATGTCGATGACATGCTCATTTTCGGGACTAACAATGAAGTCATTATGTCTACGAAAAAGGTGCTCAAAAACAACTTTGAAGTGAAAGATCTAGGTGTGGCAGATGTTATCTTGGGAATTAAGATAATTAGAACACCTAATGGAATTGGGCTATCTCAAAATCATTATATTGAGAAAATGATAGAGAGGTTCAAACATCATGGAATTAAAAAAGACAAAAACACCTTTTGTTCCAAATATGGTGTTACATAAAAATCATGGTCCTATCATTGATCAACTCGAGTACTCTCGAATCATTGGTAGTTTAATGTACGTCAAGAACTGTACAAGACCAGATATTGCCTATGCAGTTGGTAAACTAAGTCGGTTCACCAGTAATCCAGGCCGAAAACACTGGGCTGCTCTTCTGCGAGTATTAGGGTATTTAAAAGATACACCTAATTATACCTTACACTATGGAAGATATCCAAGTGTTGTTGAAGGTTATACTGATGCAAATTGGATTTCTGATTCAGGAGAATCCAAGGCAACCAGTGGGTATGTGTTCACTTTGGGAGGTGGTGCAGTATCATGGCGATCTGCAAAACAAACTTGCATAGCAAGATCCACAATGGAATCTGAATTCATAGCTTTAGATAAAGCAGGTGAAGAAGCTGAGTGGCTTAGGGGTTTCTTAGAAGACATCCCATTATGGCCGAAACCTGTGTCGACCATATGTATCCATTGTGACAATCAAGCAGCTCTAGGAAGAGCTCAAAGCTTTATGTATAACGGTAAATCACGACATATACGTCGTAGACATAATACCGTGAGGCAGTTACTCTCACATGGAGTCATCTCCATTGATTTTGTGAAGTCAAAAGATAACCTTGCGGATCCATTTACTAAAGGTTTATCTAGAGAGAAAATTGACTGCGCATCGAGGGGAATGGGGCTAACGCCTCAATAACCACGAGTTACCTTATACGGAAACCTAACCTAGCGACTGGAGATCCCACGGACTAGGTTCAACAGGACAACCAGTTCTGAGTAACTCACCAGGAGCACTTGGGAGAATTTTCTCTATCCCATTCCCATGATGCAACAAGTGCAACCTACAGTGTCGTTCAGGATAAGCTATGCTTTTAATGACGCCTATATCTTGTGAAATACAAGTGGGGTATAGTAGGATACCCTTAATAGGAGCGGTCACCTATGTTAGTGAGAGCTGGGTCGGCTCTATGAGACTTCTTAAAGGCAGAATATCTCTAGTAGCACTCGCAGAACCTAAGATTGTTCAGGGCCAAAATGAACACAACCGAGAATTAAACAAGAATCGGGATAACATTGTGCATGGCTTATTGTCTTGGTTTACACCAACAGCTGACAGTTCAAGATGAAATATTTCACTGATTAGCTAAGTAAATCCGATAGGTCTATGCTACGGAAGGTTCAAAGTGAAATATCTACCTATCCCGAGGCAATGTTGTTCCAACATACTCTTCGAAGAAGCTTTTTTGAGAATGTGTAGACGGATTTCATTCAATGTGGGGGATTGTTAGAGAAACAGGTCTGACAGACCCTGTCAGACCATTTCCTTGATTGAATGAACTAAGTGTGTAAAACACTTAGTCCCACATGAGTTGTGGGAAGTGAGTAAAGATGTATAAATACAAAATAATAACACTAAGGGTGTAGCCCTTTGGGTTACCAAGTTTTCGCGCGATAGCGCAAGGCTATACACTTAGTGGTCCACCACACACACGCGCGCGCGCGCGCCGCCGCCGCCGTCCGTCCGGCCGGCCGGCTCGGTTCGGTTCGGTTCGTGTTCGTGATCGGGATCGGGCTCGGGCTTGGGCTTGGGCTTGGGCTATGTGGTGGTTGATAAGTTAACTTATCTTTTTGGTCCACCACTTATTTAGTTAAGTTGTGAACAGGTTCACAGGATCATGTTACATCTTGTCTTTTCAAAATGAAACAGTACGTCCCTTGGGCTTTAAACGTTTTCATAAGTCTGCCAAGAGAGTTGCACCTGTTGAGAGAAGACGTTCTCCAATAGGTGCGTGTCTGTTGTGAACAGGCACGACTTAGCCTATAAATTGCGTGTTGTTCTGGCCAGTAAACATATAATCTATACAGACTAAGTCTGCTTCTCTCTCTCTCAATCAAAAGCATTCGAAGGTTCTTCTTGTTTGTTCGACAGAACTCTGCCTATTACAGTGCAGTCTAGGCAGGGTACAGAACAGTTGTATCTTGGGAGACTATCGTCCAGTACCTGTGTGCACCAGTAGCAGGGACGTAATATTGTCTTAAGGACATTGCTTCGGCAAGCCTCTGTTCATCTCCTTAATCCTTTTATACTGTGTAGTAAGTGTTACTGTATTCGTGAATTCAATTAATATTTTATTTGTTTTATGTTTGAGTTAGTACCTTCTTTATTTCTGTAATTCGTGTATGTTATATTCCTGAGTTCGTACAATATAATACCAACAATATCTACCTTTTTAAGATTAACATCTTAGCTTATATGAAATTTTATATACAAAAACATCATATTTGTTTAAATTAAGGGGGAATTTGTCGAAACCACGCTCGAAGATTGCTTAGTTTGCATAAACCCCACTAAAATAATTTATAATTTAATTTGAGATTACACTACTCTGTTACCCATTATGTTAGGTAAATGTTTGCTGATTAGGAGAGAGAAACTTAGGGATGATGTTAAGGTCGTAATACCTATTCTAACCTTGTTGTCTTCCTCAATTGTATTCTGAATTTCTTCTTGACAATGTCTTCTTCTCCTTCTCAAACCTCTGCACCAATAGAAACAGATTTCTTAAACTATCTTGAAGCCTACTTATCTAATTTCGTCCTAGAATTTTTTTTAAGATATAAATGCTTTGAGTACTGCAAGCTTTGATTCTAATCAGCAGATAATTCTTACTCTTCTTGCTCATGGAGGTGAGGGTTTGTATTTGATGCTAAAGAGAGTTTATTTGATGCTACATTGGGTTAAATTGCAGAGGATTAACAACTTCGAGAAATTTGAGTTTGAACTTTTTCTTCACACTTACACCTATATCTATCTCCTACTTATCCCCATTATACATTCTATCAAAATTCAAATAACAATCGTGGGTTCAATTTCTACATCCACTTCTTTTTTCCTCCTCTGCAACTCTAAAAGTTTGCTACATTCAAATATCAATGTTCTTCTTTGAAATCTCCCGTCAATGCGAAAACATTCATTTTGTAGGGGTACTATATATAACATACATGTGGCACCATCTCTACCGTCCATCATGGTGCCACATGTCATCATCTAATGGGCTTTCTCTAGATGGCACAAGTTACAAAGTTAAGCCTTATTATTACAAAGATATTTTCTTCATCATTACCCTATTAATTGCTAAGAATAGAGTTACATTGTAGCCTAAAATATAAAGGCAAACTACTCATGTTCTCATGGTCTCATTGTGAATCACACACAAGACCTCAACATTCTCTCATGAGACCTCACCTCTCATGTCTCATCTCTCTCTTGAGATCTCTCCATTATCGAGCTCCCATTTTGTATCACCACTACTATAATAAACTTCTTTTTCCCTCTCCGTGGATGTAGGCACAATTGTCGAACTACGTATACAATGGTGTTCATGTCTCTACTTTATTATTATTGTTCATATCATTTACACATCATCTTTCATTAATGTATTGACCAACCTCACAAATGTGGTTAATACATTTGGCGCCGACTACAGGGACTTGGGATTTTCTTAAGCGAATTCCACCCACCAATCCCACCATATACCATTGTTTCATAAGTGGTGACTTCAAGAAATTCATTGAATTTGAAATGATAGAATTGCAACTCACAGTTGGGGGCTTGGAGCAAATTGTCTACACAATTACTGGGCTCGACAGAAGCAAGATAAGTATCACTTTAATATTTTTTGGTCATTGAGATGAGGCAACGGGCTACCAAAGAGCGACCTCAATTGTCTCTGTTTATTGTTAACTCCTTACCACACGGTTATTATATGACCATTTATGTTAAATGTGTGTTTATGTCATGCTGTCATTCATGATTAATCATATGACACATCAGTACATCCATATTACAAGCCAAATATTATCCATGCTTTACAAATCAATAACATTCTCATTACATTTGATTTTTCTTTTTCCACCAATTGAGCATGTGGCCACCAGTAACCCACAATCAATTTTGTCATATATTTTCAACATTAAACCACTTTAATGATGTTGACTATGGCTCAGTTCTCATTTATTATTCATGGTGTATCAACAATCAAGTGCTCAAGGTTTTTCAGCTCACAAATGTGGCGACCTTGTTGGTTTACTCACAATATTATATGTTGCATATAATCATTCTCTTATTAGCCATACAAATCTAGCATGGTGTTTGCAAATCTCATATTTGGTCTTAACAATTCTATATTAGGGGGCTCCTTTTCGACCCCTACTACTAATGATTTTCTAAGCCAGGCAAATTTCAAGACCTTGGCTTATTCATATGGAAGCAAATCAGTCAAAAGCTAACGGCATGGTATCAACTTTCAAATGCCGACCAATGCTTCAAATTCTTAAGAAGGGGGCTACATAACAATGGACCAAGGAGTGCGAACAAGCTTTTGTCAACCTCAAAGTATACTTATCCACTCCATCAGTTCTCACCAAGCCCACTAATGGAGTTCTCAGGTCTTGCAGAAAACTCCTCACATATTCAGGTCTCTAATCACGACCTCACCAGGTCTACCAATGACCTCTCAGGTCTCGTCGCGACCTCACTTCATGTTCAGGTCTCTAAGCTAACGACCTCTCAGGTCTTGTCGTGACCTTACTTCATGTCAGGTCCCTAATCACAACCTCACCAGGTCTTTAATTGCAATCTCTCCAACACTCAGGTCTCGTCGCGACCTCACTATATGTTCATGTCTCTAATTGGGACCTCACCAGGTCTATCAACGACCTCGTCAAATTACAGGTCTTTCAACGACCTCAAGAATATTTATGCCATACAAGGGGCTATTCTCACTTTATCTAATTTCTTTAACTTACTATTGGCACAATTAGCTATTAATGATATTTTTGTGTAGCTCTCTCTATGTGCAGGTCACATGAACACGACCTCACTCCCCATGAGCTATCTTTGCACAAATGTGCCACATTGCTTTCACTAAACTATTTACAAGTGAAATGTTTGATATCAAATATGGCCACCCTCATTGACTAGTGAGTCACTCGGTATGCGGGACGACCTCAACCACAATTCTCTAGCCACATGCCTGGTCGAACGCATTCACTCTCAAAGCAATGCAGACCCACAAAGGCGACATGCCTGAGAATTGTCAAACAGGTCTCCACGCTGCAACCATTCACTAGATTGGGCACCAAAAGGTTCCAAGTAACTCTCAAAACACTTGGTCAACCAATGCTCTTTCTCAAACGAGCTACATTTTCACTCCAAAGTGCCACATCTATCGGGATGTCCAATCACAAGGCGACAAAGATAGTACATAAAAAAGTCGTAAGGAAGACATACAGTTCCTTGTAAGTCTTTTATTAAATTTTATAATATTTCACATGCTAACATTATCAACAAGTATCAGGTCTATGCAACTCGACCACAAAAAGGTGACCACCTTGAAGCATGACCAAGACCAACCACCCACGTATGCAAGAGGACCCACTTCAGGACCTGCTTGCAGCCGTCCATCCCGTCTACATGCCTTCTGAACGAGCTACCAGGTCTCCCTGGAACTAACTAGCTCGTTGTACACAAAGCCATGATCGAGTTGCAATTACCACAAGGGACCTTCATCGCGTCCTACAAATCCCAATGATCAAGCTCATCAAAATTTGGGCCGGATAAACTTCGTTAAGGAACCCCATATTTCATTGATCTTGGGGGCTGGATCGGTTCGTTTACTTCTTTTCAGCCCGAACTCCGTTCGACCTAAAAAGAGGGGGCTTATGTAGGGGTACTATATATAACATACATGTGGCACCATCTCTACCGTCCATCATGGTGCCACATGTCATCATCTAATGGGCTTTCTCTTGATGGCACAAGTTACAAAGTTAAGCCTTATTATTACAAAGATATTTTCTTCATCATTACCCTATTAATTGCTAAGAATGGAGTTACATTGTAGCCTATAAATATAAAGGCAAACTACTCATGTTCTCATGGTCTCATTGTGAATCACACACAAGACCTCAACACTCTCTCATGAGACCTCACCTCTCAGGCCTCATCTCTCTCTTGAGCTCTCTCCATTATCGAGCTCCCATTTTGTATCACCACTACTATAATAAACTTTTTTTTCCCTCTCCGTGGATATAGGCACAATTATCGAACCACGTATACAATGGTGTTCATGTCTCTACTTTATTATTATTGTTCATATCATTTACACATCATCTTTCATTAATGTATTGACCAACCTCACAAATGTGGTTAATACATTTAAAATGTATTAACCTATTTCTAGATGAATGCATTCACAAGGTCAAGTCGCTGTTGGACTCACCAAAGGGGGAGTTTGACATCGGGGGTGGCTGCACCTCGATGAGATCGAGATTGCCTACGTACTCTAGTTCGAGGGAATGGAACCTAGAGATCAAGCCATCATAGTTCTATTCTTATAGAAGGTGAAGGAGTGAAGATCATGGGATCTTGCAGATTCTCCGACATCTTTATGATTGCATAATATTCTCCAATAATTGTGTAACAGCTGCAATGATTGTGTAACAGCTGGAGATATTCTTTGTGCATTGATTTAGGGCACGTGCATATGAGGAGGTCGCTAACGATCATCTAGTCGAGCTGCTCTGGTCGGTCTTCAGTTAGGTCGAGCAGTGAACGACCTGTGAGAATGATGGGCAGGCCACGTGTCGTGTTTTGATTGGCTGGATCATATAGTACCCCTACATAAGCCCCCTCTTTTTAGGTCGATGAGGAAAGCGGGCTGAAAAGACGTTTTGAACTCTGATCGATATTGCTGGTTTGAAGTTTACTTTTTTGAATTTCAGACTTGTACACGTGGCTGCCATGCATTCCTGTTTCATACCATCATTGCGCTTTACGGGGAAGTGGAGAGGTTTCCTCGAGCAGTTACCCTATAAAGTCTTGGCAACTGAAGCACTCCTTGATTGATAGCCTCTTTGCCGAACACGTGGATTGATCGGACGATGGATGTGAATCGTCGGACTAGTGGGTAATAACTGTAAAGGTCGTGGTTGTCTTCATTTGATCTCGCCCGTTGATTTGAATTGAATCGATGGCTGGGATATTTTTTTTATTGGTATTTAAGCTGTAGCTTGCTATCAAAGTTTCTTACTTTCTTCATTTGCTCTCTCGAACTGCTGATGTTTTCCCATTGCGACCTGAAGATCTTGAGAGCTTTTGAGGTGAGTTCCTTCTGCTTTACTCTTTACTTTCTTTCTTCGTTTTCATTTGCTTGATTTTGTATTGTGAGTGATATCTGAGGGTAGCGACTCCCAAAATGATCACTTGAGTGGTGATGGTGCTGGTGAGTACGAGTCTGAAGATGAACGGACTCATTCTGGTGACGATGTTTGCTCCCCTGCTCGAGAGGAGGAGTGTTTGGATGAGGGTAGCCCTGGAAGTAGTGGTCCTCATGGGGAGGACTCGTTTGATGATGAGATGGTGGAGGGTGATGATAAGGCTTTCTGCCGTGTAGTTAACCCCTTGTATGTGAATAGACACATTGCCTTTAGGAAAAGCTATGGGTTGGACTCCATTAAGCATCTTGAAATTAGGTTTTTGGGAGATCGCTTACACACTGAGGAGTATCGACCTAACAACCCCTTTTCCACTGTTTTTACTTTGGCCCAATTCCGAGCTAGGCTTAGGTTACCCCTCTCTCGTTTGGTAGTCGACCTCTTGAATGCTATCAGACGAGCTCCTTGCTAGATGAACGATAACTTCTGGAGGAACATGAGGGTTATAGATGACCTTAACAGACTGCATAGGTGGAATGTTACTGTGGAGGATGTGTTAGGTCATTTCTGTTTTAAGCGATCTGCAAAGCTGGAGGTGGCGGGCTATAATATGCAGGTCAGGCCAGACCGTTTACCCTTGATTTACTCTGTGAGTAGTGTGCCATGGTGGAAGGATCCCATGCTGCTTACTGGTTCCATAACTGAAGGGAATCTTCATTTATGTCATGTCACTAGGAATGTGAATGATAATCGTAAGTCCCTGGTCGTTTGTCTTAGATCGTTGTGTGGGTGATCTAATTTTGCTATTTTCTGGTCGTTGACTTTGTTTGTTTCTTTTGCAGCGATCAGGGACGACCATCTTGTGAAGAAGAACGACCTGAAATCTTCCTTGAATGCTTTTGGGTCTTGGACTGACGACCGGAAGATAAAGTTTCTTCCTCATCTGAAGGACTATTTTGTGCCCAAGGGTGGTCCCAAGACTGTTGCGGACGAGCTGGAGAGAAGGAAAATGTTGAAGAAGAACTTTATGGCTGCGGTGCAGAAAGCTGAGAAGTCTCGATCTGGTACTAGCTCGAAGCAGAATGATCTAGCTACGAGCCCCCAGATCGTTTCCCCTCCAACCTCTCTACCTAAGCTACCTTCCGGCTCGAGCAGGAAGAGGTCGTTTTCTGGGAACCTGAAGTTGATGGAGTCTCCACCAAGCATGCCTTCTCCTGCTCCTCTGAAAGCCTTGCGAGCTCCTGACCCTACTTCCTTGTCTAAGAAGACTGTTGTTCGTCCCTCGAGCAAGGGCAAGGGGGTTTCATCTGAATTCCGACCTGGCCCCTTTGACTATCTGGACGGCCGGGGAGGTAAGCACGTCGTTTATGATAACGATAGTGCTATAGATGACCCCTGTGTTGCCCGAGCTGTTAATTAGGGCATTGTTCTTGATGCTGACGCTCGCATGGTGAAGTCGCAGAATCTTCTTGTGACTTGCTCGAAGATAAATTCTGCTCTTTCTCTGGTAAGTTAAGTTTAGATTTACTTTTCGAGCTTAATCTTTGGAAATTGCATCTTTTAATCATTGTTTTTGCGCAGCTCAACGCTAGCTTCCAGGAAGTACGTCTGGTCGTTGAGGTTGGTGCGAGGGCTGAGATCGAGCTTAAGCATCTGGACGAGAAGCTCGAGCAGGCTAAGAATGTTGGTGTTGTTACTGAGACGAAGGTGAAGGATAGGGATGGGGAGATTGTGGCGTTGAAGGAGGTGATAGAGGGCCTTAGAGGTGAGTTTGTTACTGCCAAGGATTCTGTGGCGTACTGGGAAGACGCGTGCCAAAAGAATGGTGCTGCATAGCAGGCATACTATGAGGACCTCAAGAAGCAGCTGTTGGGATCGCCCGAAGGAGAGGAGACGCTCGTTGGTGATCAGAGTGCACTGGTCCCAGCGCAGGACGCCTCGATGGGCCCTGTTGGTGGGATTGAAGGTCTCCAGAACGACCTGGTCGAACCAGACGACCAAGGTTTGCAGCAATGACCTCCTCTCTATCTTCAGTGATTCCTGGTGTTTTCTTGTTCTTGTATGCATTCCTCACTGCTGGTGAAGTAATCGACCGCGACTAGAACATATCTCTTCTCCCTTTGATCAGTGGGCCCATAATGTCGAGCCCCCACATGTGAAATGGCCAGGGGGTTGACACTCCTTACATTTTAACACAAACTTCTTACATGGCAGGTCGGTTGCGCCTTTATTTTCTGCATTTTTATTCCTTGTTGTGGATAATGTAATCTGTCTATCTGGGCGACTAGTTTCCAGGGAGTCCTGGTAGCTCGTTCAGAAGGCAGGTAGACGAGATGAATGGCTACAAGCAGGGCGGACTGAAATGCTTCCTCTTGTATGTCTTAGTTAAATGAATTTTTTTTTTCCTTCTCGTCGTTGTAGTTTTGCCTTGTTTTTCCAGGTGACCTCTTTCTTGCGAGCTGGATATGTGGAATGTTGGCCTAGCCCCCAAGTAGTTTAGGTCGATGTAGCAGATCGTTTTTTTCTGTAATAGTTAGGCTTTTTTGAGGAATATAATAATGAAATTTCATTTCTTTACCTTGCTGGCCTTTACTTTTCTTGCATTGTCTGCTTGTAATGATTCGCAAACATGTAGTAAGTCTAAGACTCGACCTGTTCTACAATTTGGTCGATTGAGTATGAGCTCGATTTTACTTAGGTCGTGGGAAAGTTATGACCTAAGTAAGGAGTGTTAGTTGGATTACAGATGTCAACTTAACACTTTTGAAAATTATCAAGGGGACTTGAGTATTGATAATTTGAAGGTCTAGGGATTTGAGTTAGACCTATTCAAACTATTCATGTTTGAACTGAAATGAAGGCAAAATTGAGCTCTTTTATTGAAGTATGAGAATGCATGCTTACATTTTACTGGTAAAACTTCTTCAAATGATAAACATTCTAATGATTCTTCACATCTTCCCCTTCTGGAGTTTGAAGGCGATAAGATCCATTGCTTTGGACCTTCGTGATGATGTAAGGACCTTCCCAGTTGGCGTTGAGTTTTCCAACATTTGCCTTTTGTTTGTTGTGGAACATTCTTCTTAATACGAGCTCGCCTGGTTGAAAAGATCGAGGTTGGACGCCTTTATTATAAGCTCGTTTGAGCCTTTGTTGGTATTGCTCGAGCTTGATGGTAGCATGATTCCTTCTTTCCTCGACCAAATTTATCCCGAACGACCAGGTTTGGTTATTGAGCTCGGTATCGACCAGTAGTGACTTGGTCATGCCAAATGTCAGCTCGGTGGGAATGACAGCTTTAACTCCATAACAAAGGCTAAATGGAGACATTCCTGTTGACGTTCTAGAAGTCGTTCTGTAAGCCCAGAGGATGTTTTCTAGCTGCTGTGGCCATTGGTCTTCCTGATCTTCAAGTTTTTTCTTTAAGTTAGACAGAATTTGCATGTTCGCAGCTTCTACCTGATCATTGCTTTGTGGATATAAAGGAGTCGATTTAGAGTGCTAGATTTTTCATAGTGCATAGAACGCCTTAATGATTTTACCGACGAACTGGGTTCCATTGTCAGTAACAATTCTCTTGGGTAAACCAAATCTTGTGATTATGTTTTCCCACATAAATCTTTGCACATCTGCTTGAGTGATGTTAGTGAAGGCGACGGCCTCCACCCATTTGGTGAAGTAATCGACCGCGACTAGAACATATCTCTTTTCCCTTTGATCAGTGGGCCCATGATGTCGAGCCCCCACATGTGAAATGGCCAGGGGGTTGACACTCCTTACATTTTAATACAAACTTCTTTGCATCTTCCTTCATTCTCGGCCAGAAATATCCTTGTGAGATCGCTTTATGAGCAAGTGTGGGACCTCTTGAGTGATTTCCACATTCTCCTTCATGAATCTCCTAGAAGATGATTTGCCCATGCTTTGGAATTAGGCACCTTAGGAGCAAGCCAGTCGCTGATTTTCTGAATAACTTTCCCTCATGTAGCCTATACATAGTGACCTTATGCAATAACTGGCTGACCTCTTTCTTGTTAAGTGGGAGCTCGCCAGTTTGCAAGTAAATGATGAAGGATTCCATCCAGGTTCCCTTGATATCTTCTGAGGTCGTGGCTAACAGATCGCTTATTTGGTTGACCACTTCCTCCTTTAGTAGATACGCAGGCAGCGTACTTACTATTATGGTAAGAGCTCGAGGTCGATCTGATTCGACCTTGGATGCTAAGAATGCTAATGAGTCAGCGTGTCTGTTATCATCTCTTGGAATATGATCGATGGTGAAGAAACTGAATTTGTTGATTAACACCTTTGCCTTGCTTGCATATCTTATCAAATTGACTCCATGTATTTGATAGTTGTTTGTAATCTGATTTACTACCAGTTACGAATCGCTGAACGCTTTGAGTCGAACTACTTGTAGGTCGATAGCCATTTGTAGACCTTGGATTAGAGCATCATATTCGGCTTCATTATTAGAGGTCAAGAAGTCTAATCTAGTTGACCTTTCGAGTTATGAGCACTCAGGTGAGATGATGACGGCACCGATGCCACTTCCATTCGAGTTGTGTGAACCATCAATGTAAAGTTGTCAAGTGTCTGGTGGATCGACATGGATTTGTCTTGTTTCTGGTTCTGGTTCCCAGCTGAAATCTTCAGCAGGGTAGTCTGCTAAGAAATCAACTACGACCTGGCCCTTGACGACCTGGCGGGGCACGAACTCAAATGTGTAATCGCCGAGCTCGGCTGCCCATCGAGCCATACGACCTGTTTTGTTTTTCTTCTCTAGTACGTGCCGTAGTGGCTGGTCGGTGATTACTTTAACGGTGTGTGGTTGGAAATAAGGTCTAAATTTGCATGCAGCCTAAAGAAGAGCTAATGCTAATTTTTCCAGAGGTGTGTACCTTATTTCTGCTTGTTAAAACCTTGCTTGTGAAGTAGATTGGTTGCTCGACCTGATTTTCCTCTTTGAACAGTACTGCGCTGATCGTAAAACTGAAATGGTGAGGTAGATTTCGAGCACATCTCCATCATTAAGCTTTGTGAGAACTGGTGGAGTGGATAAGTATGCCTTCAGCTCGGTAAAGGCTTTTTCGCATTCTTTTGTCCATTGATATGCAGCCCCCTTTCTAAGAATATCAAGCATTGGTCGACACTTATCGGATGCTCTAGAAATGAATCTATTAAGAGCTGATACCATGCCGTTGAGCTTTTGGATTTGCTTCTTTGTCTTCGGGCTGGGTATATCGACCAGGGCTCTGATTTGGTCGGGGTTTGCTTCAATACCCCTCTTTGTAACTAGGTAGCGAAGATATTTCCTTGATGCTACTCCGAATAGACACTTATCTGGGTTAAGTCTCATCCTGAATTGCCTTAACCTTTGGAATGTCTGGTCGAGATTGGCCAAATGATCTTGTTCGACGCTGCTCTTGACCAACATGTCGTCGATGTAGACCTCCATTGTTCGACCTAGCAGGTCGTCGAACATTTTGGTAACGAGTCGCTGGTAGGTCGCTCCAGCGTTTCTTAAGCCAAAAGGCATAAGTTTGTAACAAAATATGCCTTGCTCCGTTGTGAATGAAGTCTTTTCTTGATCTGGTTCATACATTGGGATCTGGTTATAGCCTGAGTACGCGTCCATGAATGATAGTAACTCGAAACCACAGGTCTGATTGACTAACCTATCGATTCGTGGGAGTGGGAATGAATCTTTAGGGCAAGTTTTATTCAAACTTGTGAAGTCGATGCAGACTCTTGTTTTCCCGTTCTTCTTTAAGACTGGAACTATGTTAGCCAACCAATCTGGTGTGTCAACTTCCTTGATGAACCCGACCTGTTTGAGTCTACTGATTTCACCATTGACTGCTTGATGAAATTTTAGGGCAAGTCTTCTTGGTTTTTGCTTGACAGGTCAATAATTTGGATTGACATGTAGTTTATGGCATGCTATTGATGGATCTATTCCAGGCATATCGATGTAGGACCAGGCAAAAACATCTTTATTTAAAGAAAGAAAGTTTACAAAATCATTATACTTATCTTCCCCTAATTCCGAGCCCACATAAACATATCTCGGGTCGTCCTCTGACCCTAAGTTCACTCACACTCCTGGATCTGTGCTTCCAAGTGACAGCTGGGGGGAGCTCGCTTGCTCCTGCTCTAATTGCTATTTGGCTGCTTCAGCTTTTCCCTTCGACGGGCTCTTTGGTTGATTCTCGACCTCGTTTGCTTCTGAGGTCGGTGGACTCTTTATCTGCTTCTCAGCGTCCTTGGCTCCTGAGGTGGATGGCTTATCAGATGCCACAACTTCAATGATTCTATGGCATTCTTGGGCAGCGTTCTGATTGCCCCTAAGCTCCATTATCCCATTGGGGCCAGGATAACGGAACACTTGATGGTATGTTAATGGTATACCTCTCATGGCATGGATCCACTTGCGACCAAGTATCACATTATACTTACTTGCGATGTTTAGGACGCTGAACTTTGCTGTCACGAGAACCTTGTTTTCTTTCCTGCCCACAGTGACGGGCAACAGTATTTCTCCCTTTGGATCCTCCCTCGAGCTGTTGAAGCCCAAGATCGGAGTGTAATCAGGAATGAGGACTGAATCAGGAAGCCTCATATCCTTGAATGTCCTGTACATCAGTATGTTACAGGATGCACCTGGGTCAATGAGGACCCTCTTGACTATGTAGTCAACAATTCTTAACTCAACGACCAGAGCTTCGTTGTGTAGTGTAACGACCTTGTTGAGGTCGTCCTCCGTAAAGCTTAGATCTGTTTCCTGTCGAGCTGGGATGTTGGTTCTAGCTGCTTGGCCTGTGATGGAGTAAACGTGGTGGAGATGTTCTACTTGCCTCTTCTTCTCTCGAGATACTGGAGTGGAGTTGGATTCATAGATCATGTATACAACATGACTCTCTGTTTCACTATCATCATCTATCTTGTTTGCGACCTGTTTGTTGATTTGGTCGCGTAGGTCACCTGTTGGACCTAGTCTTCTTGAGAGGCTACGCCCTCTGCTGCGTGCTGGACTTGTGGAGGCCGTTCTAGCCTTACTCTGAGATCGCCTTGCTGAACGTGTAGGCGTTCTTGATCTCTTCTTTGTTCTTTTCTCACTGGGCTCTTCTTGCCTGTCGTAGATCCAGTTGTTGAGCCTTTTTTCATCGGCCCAAGTCTGAAGAACTCGCTTCAGTATACGACAATCATCTGACCTTGTGGACCTTGCAATATGGATGACCAGATGTGTCCTCCAATTGTGTGAAGTCCGGAATCTTGCACCAATGGTTGTGTTTGATGCGCTCATAGATATACCCTACTGGTCTTGTGAATCGGTGGTACTCACGTTGCTCTATAGGCAACGTCTTGGCTTTGAATCTCTTGTTGTCTGAACGAGGTTTTTTAGTGGAACCTCCTTCCACGTTTGAAATGACATGAGTTTTCTCCCTACCAACTAGGGCTTCTTCTAGCTTGATGTAACGATGTACCTTGAGGTAGAGCTCGTCTAGAGATGCTGGCCGCTTCATGGCCAAAGACTTGTGCAGATCTGACCCTTGGATCAGACCGCGAGAGAACGCGATTGTTGCGAAGGGCTCGTGTTCCTTTGCAAAATCCTGAATGGAGTGTAGTTCTGTTTTGAAGCGAGAAAAGAAATTGCTCAGAAGTTCACCGTCTCGTTGCTTCACCTTGAATATAGCGTCGATGGTGACTGGACGCTTTTTATTGTGGATGTAGAAAATAACAAACTGCTTCTCCAAATCGGCAAACGATCTGATTGAGCCTGGCTTCAAGCGGTGAAACCAATCAAGAGCGGGTTCGGTGAGGCTGGATTGGAATAGTAAGCAAAGCAGATGATCTTCCTTGATGAGTGGAAGTGATTTACGGAAACCCTTGATATGGTCAGTTGGATCTCCTATCCCTGCGTACTGATCGAACTTAGGAGCATTGAGTTTGCTAGGCAACTCTTGCTCGAGGATTTCCTTGGTGAAAGGAGATTCCTGGAAATGCTGTAGAGACTGGACAACGAGTTGTTCGGCTGTGTGCCCCTTACTTAACTGTATAGCGACCTGAGAGGCTTTGAACTCGGCGAGCTATTGACTGAGTTCTTCATACTTTCGATTGCTGTCGTCAGTGACGACAGCCCCCTGTTCTGGGTTTGGTTGAGCAACTTGTGCAGCTTTTAACCGGGCATTTTCCTCCTGGAGACGATTGGGTTGGTCTCTCAATTCCTGGATTGTTACTTCTTGGGTAGCCATTTGAGAAAATGGAATTGGTGAAATGACTTTAAGTTGGGTGGGAGGGCTGGTTTCTTCGATATAATCGAATCCTTTCAGTCGGCGCCAAAATGTATTAACCTATTTCTAGATTAATGCATTCACAAGGTCAGGTCGTTGTTGGACTGACCAAAGGGGGAGTTTGAGATCGGGGGTGGCTGCACCTCGATGAGATCGAGATTGCCTACGTACTCTAGTTCGAGGGAATGGAACCTAGAGATCAAGCCATCGTAGTTCTATTCCTATAGAAGGTAAAGGGGCGAAAATCATGGGATCTTGCAGATTCTTCAACATCTTTATGATTGCGTAATATTCTCCAATGATTGTGTAACAGCTGCAATGATTGTGTAACAGCTGGAGATATTCTTTGTGCATTGATTTAGGGCACGTGCATATGAGGAGGTCGCTAACAATCATGTAGTCGAGCTGCTCTGGTCGGTCTTCAGTTATGTCGAGCAGTGAACGACCTGTGAGAATGATGGGTAGGCCACGTGTTGTGTTTTGATTGGCTGGAGGATATAGTACCCCTACACATTTATCAAAGTCTTTTCTACCAAACTTCTTCAATTGAAGGAAAATTTTAGAACAGAAATTGGGGTTTTGTATTTCAAGACTTAATTTAAGCTTTAATCCCATTTCTTCTATGAATACAGGCTTTTCTATAGGAGAAGATGAGTTTTGTACTTTTCTTAATAATATTTTTCTAGTGTTCAACAGGACATCATAAACTCAAGTCCAACATAGTTGTGGGCATTAAAGTCATTTTACAGGTTGTCCTAGTCAGCAAACGTTTTGTTAACAGTTTTTTTTAACAGAGTAGTGTAATCTCAAATTAAATTGTTTTAGTGTGGTTTATGCAAATTACACAATGTTTGAATGTGGTTTTGACAAATTCGCCCTTAAATTAAAATAAAAGTCTTTCCCATTTAGCAACTAATAAACTTTCCATATTCAAAAAATGAATTGTATACTAAAATATTCCAAAGAAAAATGAAATGATTCCATGCTTTCCACAGGGTTTAAATATTTTATTGCTTTCTTTGTGATTTAAATATTCACATTTTCTGTTGAAAGACGATACATCTATTTTTGTCATTGTTCATAACTATGTGCTAGCATGCGCTCTGCCTCGTTTTCTTTGAAAATATTTATACATCCATGTTGAGGCAAATTGCATTTTAATATAAAAAAATTGATAATTTTATATATATATATATATATATATATCGGGCTGTCTAGATTGCCATCTTTAGGATGACATCCATCTTGACAGCCCATGTAGATACATCCATGATATAGTTATCACTTCTAGTGCCAAAAAAATTTATATGTGTAGCCAACTTGTATGTGGGTGTGTACACCCAATCATATGATGCCACGTGTCTATAAAATGGTTGGAAAACTGATCAAGCCCACTAGGGTTAACTAAACCCATACTAGGTTATATTATTATTGCCACATGGCATTTTGTGATTGGGTGTACACACCCACATACAAGTAAGCTACACATATAAATATGAGTTTTGTAAAACAACAAGTATAACTAAAGTGCATAGTTGATTAACAAGATACAAAGATTTTGTAACGACCCGACCTATATTACCACCGATATTGTCCCCACTTAACCATTGCGGTTATCCGACAGTGTGAGGTTTTATTGGACAACAACCTGCTTTCCAGGAGGTCACCCATCTTGAGACTACTCCCACCCGAGCACACTTAACTCCGGAGTTCTTTCGAACCCTGGAGCCAAGTGAGCCCAAAACGCCTCGATGATAATATTTGACGGATCTATACCTATATTTCAATGTCAGGGCATCCCCTCTAACGTGTCGCAGGACCACCCCCCTCGGGAAACCACCTGCCGACCCGGGGTGTTAGAATCCCACCACCTTAGAGGAGAGCCGTCCTCGGCTCTGAAATATACAGCCCCAGATCTCCGACGTTCCCTGTCCGTCGCGAGACGAGTACCCGACGCAACCGTCACCCATTTACTGGGCTAGGCGCTTTTCCAGCATACTCTCCCACCCTCGACAGGTGAACCGCCGTCGGCTCTGATACCAATTGTAACGACCCGACCTATATTACCACCGATATTGTCCGCACTTAACTACTGCGGTTATCCGACAGTGTGAGGTTTTATTGGGCAGCAGCTTGCTTCCAAGGAGGTCACCCATCCTGAGACTACTCCCACCCGAGCACGCTTAACTTTGGAGTTCTTTCGAACCCTGGAGCCAAGTGAGCCCAAAAGGCCTCGGTGATAATATTTGATGGATCTATACCTATATTCCAATGTCAGGACATCCCCTTCTTACGTGTCACAGGACCAACCCCCTCGGCAAACCACCTGCCGACCCGGGGTGTTACATATTTTGTATGTTCATATCCAGAAGGAATTCACACTTTCAATATCATCTATTTACATAACACTTAAAGAGTCTTTCCATATACTATTCACTCTTTCAAACATCTTTCTTTATGTTATTTACTGCCACCACTTTCAGGTTTCAACATCTTGCAAGCCTGCAGATAAAAAAATGAACACTTAAATTGATAGCAAGTGCATACAACATACCAAATCAAACAAATAGGACATTAAGGGAAATACCTTACCATTCATTTTCTTAGCTTTTTCAGAACAATGATCATCATTCGTGCAGGTAGCTTTTTTTTTTTCCTATTTGGATTCTTGGGACAAGTTTGCAAATCGTGGTTAACAACCTTTTGGCAACAACTACATCTCCTTCCTTTCTTCTCTTGTGATATTTCAATATCACGTTTTATTCTACTAGAATCGTTAACGTTAGTTTTTTCTTTTCTCCCTTTTGTTTGAGAAATATTTGGATTCAGTAGCAATACCTGTAAACATAGGTTCAGGTATGAGGAGTTCAATTAAATTTAAGAACTACTTTACCAAACTTTTTCCAAACTTTACAAATATTGATAAATACCTGTGATGGATCGACAATAGAAAGCTCCTCACTAACTTGATGAGAAGCCATCTCTGAGTTCACACTTTTGTTCAGAGTTTTCTTGCGTTTAGCGATTTCAATTGATAACTCATCAAACTTTTCCACCAAATATTTGTACATCTCATCATGAGTAGATGCATCAAATGCCAATTGAGTTGCAAGCCTACAACCATGGGTAAGTCTCAAAGCCTCTGAAGTTTCATGACCAACCACTAGTCCACCTTCAAACATGGCTCTATAAGTGTTTGCCTTTTGAGTCCACCATCTGATAATAAAGTGATCTGGAATCTGATCAATACCATGATGCCAAAACACCTTCAAAAGGTGGCCACATGGTAATCCCATAAATGAAAAATACTTACACTCACATTCACCTTGTAAAGTTGATGTATTAAAAATCACTTTCCAAAAATTTTGATGGTTAACATTTCTCGATTTCAAGGTATAAGTATTGAATTTACCCAAAAAAAAGAAAAAAGAAAAAAAAGGTATAAGTATTGAAGCCATTGTCTCCACCCTCCTCCTTATCAATCTTGTAGACACCTTTAGCCTTATCCCATTGAGACTTGAATTTACCAAAAGTATTTATGGTGTACACTTTACCAGCATGCTTTAAAAGGAAGGCGTCCTTACCTGCAATGCGGGAAGAGTGTTCGGTTCTATAATCAGAATCTCTTTCATTTTTAATAATCAAAAGAGTTTTTTTTTTTTTTTTGCGAAGTTTATGTGAAATTAGGGCGTTTTGAAAATTTTCATATTAAATTGGGGTAATCTTATGAATTAGTTGCCAAATGGGATTATTTTTATAATTTGTCATCAAGTAAAGTTATTTAAATATTTTATAAGGGTAAATTTATGTCAAATATGGTTATTTGAATATTTTTGGTAATTTTTTATTATTTAGTAATTATAGAAAAGGGACATCATGGTAATTTGCATTAAATTTTTGAATGAGGCTTTATGACAATAATGCATAATATTGGACTGGACTATGGGCTTTTAATAGGATGGACTCAATTTAACTTATATGGGTTAGACTGGGCTTGTGACTGGACTTCTTGAGTGAATAGGTTGATTGGATGGAATTAGAGGACATGTCCCAATTTTTTTGAATCAAGTATGTAAAGACATTGCTTACATAAGGTTACTATCACTCTCCTCAACCTTTTAAGTTAGTTATGTAATCACATATTTTTTAATAAAAGTAAAACGAAGATTGTTAAAACATCTTGTACTAACACACGAGATCAATTAATTTAATAATTGTCATAGTCTTTCAGATAAATGATAATATCATATATATCGTAACAATTCGGTTTAACAACGAATTATTGGGCGCATATAACAGTGAAACACCACCAATCTTTAAAAACAACTTAAGTACATATACATGGTTGTATCTTACTCGTATGGTAACTTGATGATTGAGGGTTCAGATATCCCTTAATTTATTAGTAAAAAAATCATGCGGCTAAAATTTTTTTTTTCTCTGGAATTATTGTGGGTATGTTTATTTTATTTTTTTAAAATGAGGATTATGTTTAAAATTCATTTCCAAATGAAGAATATGTCCCAAAATATCTTTTACTTATTAAAACATGCATGCTATACGGAAGATGTTAATAATGTTTAACGTCTTGAATGTTATAAGTATATATATATATATATATATATATATATATATATATATATATATATATATATATATATATATATCTTTTAATAACTCAGGAGGAGAGGTTTTTTCCTGATGCCAAACTTTTACCAAAAAAGTCCATTTCTCTTTTTCTAAAATCAAATATTCTAATATAAAGGGTTATTAAGTAATTTCAATATAAATAATTAAACTTTATCAAGTAGTTACTTAGAAACTAAATGCTTTTACCAAAAAACAAGGAAACTTATGATACACGTTTGACAGACGTGCATTCACTTAGTATTTATTAACTGGTACGATCACAAGTTAGAGGAATGATTAAATATAAATTCGCTATAGGCTTATTTAAATATTATATATACACAAAGAAGGAAATTTTTTAAAATTAAACCAAAAGTCTTCTCAAGATTAGAAGGATAAACTGTATACTAAAAATTTTCAATGAAAGTTTAACGTCTTCTCAATGATTTCATGCTTTCAATAGTTTAAATAATTTTATTACCTTCCACAAGTTTTAATATCATACATCCGATGTTATTAGTTATTGTCCTTAATATTATATTAATTTAAAAGTCATCTCAATTAAACTAATATATTCTTCTGATTAAGAGGATGCATAATATAAAAAAATATTTCAATGTAAGTAAAAAAATTATCATGCCTTTCACAAGGTTTTGATAATTTATTGTCTCGAATGATGTAGGTATATATTTTATTAACCAGAATCCTTTTTCTTGAGGTTCACAACTTAGAGGTTTGACGAAATATAAATTCGAAATAGGCTTATTTTGAGAAACTACAAATAGTGCTAATGTAACAGTTGAATATTCAAACAAATCAAACAATCTGCAGAAAGTAAATAACACACAGAAATTTTTAACGTGGTAAAACCCAATAAGGGAAACATCCACGGTTGTCCTCTCGACAACAAATAATCCACTAGATGAAAAGAGATGTACAAACCTATCAACTACCTGCAATCACTGCGAGTTGACACTCCTGGTTATCTCTAACACCTTGACTTCACCAGAGCACCTTGATGTACGCACAAGACACTCGACTTCTTGATGAACACACAAGAAGACTCGAAGCCGAACTATGAAACAAGCTTACACCAGAGTTCCTTGATGAACACACAAGGATACTCGACTTCTTGATGAACACACAAGAAGACTCGAAGCTAAATCACTATTCAACAATGAAGAAGAAGATGAATAGGGAAGAAGGAAGAAGAAGATGAATGGGGAAGAAGAAGATGAGTTCAATCACCAAAACAACCTAAACCAAAACCTAAACAAACTCCAAGACTAGAGATGAATTGGACGGCCAAAGAACTAACTTGTTCATTGGAGAAGTAAACCTATTTATACCTAGGGTTGGAATACACAGGAAATGGGCCTGATTGGACGAAATCCATATTGGACGTACGTACGTCGAAATAACATCCGTACGTCTTCACACGATAAACGCTTGTTGCCTGCTTGGACGTACGAACGCCCTAACTAGGTACGTACGTCCTGACCAAAACATGTTTGCTGCCTAACATGACGTACGTACGCCTTAACTAGGTACGTACGTCCTAAACCCAAAACTTACTTTTGACACAAGGACGCGAGGACACAGACTCGGGACGATGTGCGTACAACTTGGTTTTCCTAACAATGAACTCAAGGCGAGATAACCAAGAACACTTTGTCACAAAATTGATGTCAAACCACTTCGTGCCGGTTTCATATTTAAATATTATACACAAAGAATTTTTTTTTCTTTTTTAGATTAAACCAGAAGTCTTCTCAAGAATAGAAGGATAAACTGTATACTAAATTTTTCCAATCAAAGTCGAATGATTTCATGCCTTCCACTGGTTTTAATATTTTATTGCCATATAATTTTTAATATTCCCCATTTGCGGTAATAAAATATTGCTTGTCATAGTTGTTAAATTACTACAGATGAAGCCAATTAATTTAATAATATTAAAGTCTTTCAAATAAATTATAACATCATATTCATTAATAGTAATCTATAATTATATAAGTCGTAAGGTTTAACAATTACTGGACATTTTAAATGGGTTATATTGTTGGATGCCGTTATGATTTTCAGTGAAAAACAAAGAAAATGTTAAAACAAGATATGCAGTGCCATCTAATATCAAATATAAGAATAAAAGTCAGAAATATCATCCCCTAATATTTTAATTACTTGTATCAACTTTTTTTTTTTAGGGTAGGAGGGGGGGTGTTGTTTGGGCTTGTTTGAGAACTTTTCTTGTAAGACTTTCTTTCATATGTATATAAAAAATTATCTTTAATATATGTAAACATATAGTTGACTCCTTTGGTTAAACTATTGATGTTATATAGTTGACCTTTTAAGTAACGCCCTATTGCCCTACATGAGTGTCAAGCAGAAAACTATAGTTACTCCTTTCATAGGAATTAAAATAAACCAAAATTTGTTCGATTTTTAGAATAAATCAAAAGTATCATTTGTAATCTCACTTCTTATATAACTAAAGAAAAAATTTACAACCCCCTCCCTAAAATAATCGTGCTGTAGGCACCGGTTATCACTAGTGTAGTTATATGAGTCATAACAATTCAAGTTTAATAAACAGTTGTTGGGAGCATCTAACACTGAAAACACCACCAATCTTCAAAAATAATGTATGCACAAATACATGGTTAGTTGTATCTTACTCGTATGATAACTTGATGATTGAGAGCTCAATACTTCAAGATGTGGCCTTATCTGAACCATTAATTATATATAAAACAAACATGCGACTAAAAATATCTTTTCTCTTGAATTTTTAGGGGTACGTTTATTTCATTTTAAAAAAAATGGGGATATTTTTAAGATTTACTTCCAAATGATGAATATGTCCAAGAATAGCTTTTACTGGTTAAAACATATGTTCTACACGCAAGATGTTAATAATGTTTAATGTTTTGGCTATTGTAGGTTTATATTTTATAAACCAGTACCATTTTTTATGAGGTTTGGAACTTAAAGGTTTGACTAAATATAAATTAGACTTATTTAAATATGAGTTAATTAGCGATTGCCCCCAAATTTGAAAGCCAAAGTTGCGAATGCCCCCATATTTTTTTTTGTTTAGTGATGCCCCATAGATTTGCTTCCTTTTTCTTTTAATACCAAAACTACCCCTCTATTTTGTTTAGCCTTTGCCCCCAACTTTATAAAACTATCTTAACTGTCACGTATGCAAGAAATTGATGGTTTTATTTCCAACTATAGATATAAAATCAATCTCTAGGTTAATCTAATAACAAACAACATAAAGATCTATCAACACAAATCTCAAGGTCATTCGTATGTCTATCGAAGTGCTCAAATGTTACTGTTGTAAACCTTATCTTCCCCATTCACCTTATCTGTGTGTATATAAGTTCGAACAATTGCTCAATTTCACCAGAATCTTGTGTCATATCAATTACACCTTGGTTTGAAGTAGTGACAGACTAGGCGTTGGGATTTCCTTTAACCTTTAGAAGTGATGATACTTGCTATTTGATAAGATCATAAAGAAGATGATGAGATGATGATTGGGGGTCAAGGTGATGAAGATTGGGTTTGAAAATGGGGGTAACGATACTTAGGATTTGGTAAAACAAAGCACTAACTTGTTCATTGGAGAAGTAAACCTATTTATACCTAGGGTTGGAATACACAGGAAATGGGCCTGATTGGACGAAATCCATATTGGACGTACGTACGTCGAAATAACGTTCGTACGTCTTCACACGATAAACGCTTGCTGCCTGCTTGGACGTACGAACGCCCTAACTAGGTACGTACGTCCTGACCAAAACATGTTTGCTGCCTAACATGACGTACGTACGCCTTAACTAGGTACGTATGTCCTAAACCCAAAACTTACTTTTGACACAAGGACGCGAGGACACAGACTCGGGACGATGTGCGTACAACTTGGTTTTCCTAACAATGAACTCAAGGCGAGATAACCAAGAACACTTTGTCACAAAATTGATGTCAAACCACTTCGTGCCGGTTTCAATCTCCCCCTTTGACATTGATTTTGTGACAAAAACCTATGACTCTAATAGCACTTATAAAACGTGCTTACAAACCCAAACCATGACATTTATAAAACATGCCTACAAAACCACTCAAGGTAGAACACATACCAAGTCACCAATTCTTGTTATCCATCTTGAGCAAGACACTTTAACCATCAGAGACCGAACGGAAGCAACAAGAAATTCTGAAACAATCAAAGAGCCAACGGAAGTTCCTCGAACAACTCCCCCACACTTCATGAACTCCAAGGTTTAATACTCGAGGTTACCCAAAACTGTACATACACTTAGTGATCATCATCACTTTCACTCCATCATATATGTTCACTCCCCCATACATGTAGTATACCTGAAACATGACCCAAAACTGTACAACCTCTAAACATCAACACGTTCACTCCCCCATACGTGTAGCATACCTGAAACATAACCCAAAAATACACTAACAAGGAAGAAGAAGGTGTTAGTATTAGAGTCATAAATCTCCCCCTTTTTGTCACATATGAAGCAAGGTAACAAAAGAAAGAGAAAAGATAAATACCAAACCATAACAAATAAGATTAAAGTAGAAAAGTAAGAGAACAATCATGTTAACAACAAAAAGGATATGCAACGGAAGTCATAAAATAAACACTTGTTAACACGATGTCAATACAAAGAATTCTCCCCCTAAACAAAAGCGTCACCTAAATGCAATGCATATGAGAAAGATGCACCTAGAACAAACAAACCAAATAAGGATATTTGAAACACACAAAGAACCAATCATACAAGGGTAGAAGAGAGTAAAGAGAAAACCATACCATAAATCTGGAATCCATGACACACAAAACTAAAATAAAAACATGAGAGAGATCTAGGCATATAAATGAAGAAGAAAGAGTACCAACACAGACACAAGACAATGAATACTTATATAGGTAACAGAGGGAAGAAAAGAAAACATAATATGAATCCCTGATAGAAACCAAGAGAATCCTATACATAGAAGAAAGAGTCAGGACACCAACAATCAGAACAAATGATTCACTAGAATATCACTTTAAACAACCGACCATAACCACCTGAGATAGATTCCAGAGAACCGACTTCATAGTAGCAAGATATCTAGAGAAAAAGAGCAAACAAACAAAAAGGAAGAAATATCATACCTGATGAAATTGGGAAGGTACAATAATGACCAAGAACCAAAAAGAATATGCAAGAAAAGAATATGCAAAAAGAGAAAGAAGAAGAGATAAACAATAGTTAGTAGGAGATATGAAAGAGAATAGGGAAACCATGCATAGTAGACACATCCAACAATATCCCATGACAAAACTACAGGAATATGAGTATCTGCAGAAAAAGATACGTAAAGTATAAGAAAATCCATTGAGAATCCATGGGGAAATCCAATCTGTACATGTTCCTGAAATAACTCATCCAAGCACAAAAAAGAATTAGAGAATCTTATAAACAAGGATAAGAAAATATTATCCCAAACACAATGGAATAGAGACATAAAAGGAATAAACCTGTAAGCCCACCCCTAGTGAAACCCAAAAATTAGTTCAACATATGCCAAACAAGATAGACAATCATCAAGCTCAAAAAAAAAAAAAAAAAAAAAAAAAAAAAAAAAAAAACTGTAACTGAAGAATGAGCAAGGATTATCGATGTCACCAAGTCACAAAGCAACAATCCAACTTCAGAGTAAATTTCCTGCCAGAACACTAAGACTCCGATGACATGCCACACATTGTCAGAAAGATTAGAGAGTCAATAGAAGAGAATTGCTAACAATAGATGATCAAACTGAGCATATGCATCCCAAAGTAGAACAGTGGTAGCCCAAAACCATTGCATGAGGATTATTGCAGAAGACTACCAAGAACACATCTAATCAAACCTATTGCAGGAAAAAAAATAGGATCAACCAGGCACAAGAAGCAACAATAAGAGGATAGGCAAGTCTCATAAGCATTTAATCAAACACCAGCTAGCCAACAAGGTAATTCAAGAATATTAGCCCAACATAGAAAAGTATGATGAGAACCTATGAGAAAACATGAATCAATATAAATCATGACAACCGAATACACCAATAACATGATTTCATCACCAAAATTTGCTTATGCATACCTTGTAGCCTTCTTAAAACAAATTGAGAACTATTACCTTGAGAAATCACATCAAACACATGTGATCCAATGACAAAAATAGAAAGCATGAAGTGTAAAACCAAATAATACTAACAATCTGACCTTAGTATGTCAATGAAACACCGACTGAAAAGAATTACCAAGGAATAGAACCAAAATAGAGTAAGCCATAAACACTTTCAGCAAGAACATCTACAAGAATCCAAAGGAATGGCGCCTCTACTCCTTTAAGCACGAGGAGGACGTGTGCCCGATGACGAAGCACCCTTGGAACCGGGTGTTTCTTTGGTGGGAGTAGTCCGAGCGTGCTTAGGAGGCATGTCCTGCATAAACACAACATTAACCAAACTAACAAATGTAAGAGAAATGGCGAACCTAGCACAAGAAATGTGAGAATACCCATGTAGACATTTTATCGAACACATGGTGTGCAGAATCATGAAGTGTGCACACGATAACAACCAAGCAATGAGAATCGCACTAAACTTGTTAGACTAGGATAATGAAGAACCAAACACAAACAATAGCAAATAGAGGCTGCACCATATCTAAGAATCAATTTTAACGACAAAACTAACAACCCATATCCAACCATGTGAAGACTAACCTTAAGGACTAACTTTAATAGCAGAAAAACAAACCTAATAACTAACAACACAAACCATAATAAGAAGATAAAAGGAAAATAACCGATGTACCATAGAAGTGAAGATGAACACATCATGAACTTCCAAAAACAGTAGCCAATCCCAATCCGTACAAAAATAAGAGGCAATATGTTGGGATAAACAAAATATTGAACAATTAAGAGAATTGAAATGCATCATAAACTAAACCTCGGTGTGTAGATGCAATGCAATGCATAAAGAGAGATAAAGTTCACCACTAGAACACACCCTTGAAGACCTAGAATATAGAACCATCAACAAGAGACATACGATTAGTAAGTGAGCATAAAAGAAACAAACTTCAACTCCCTTTGAAACAAACGTTATGAGTAGAAGGCAAACGAATATAAATATATAAATATGATCTTTCAAATGAAAACCAAGACATTAAAAGCCAAAGGAATATAACTTTGTATGCCTTACATAAAAAACAATGAATATGCGCTTGGATTTTTATTTTGCCGCATGTGGTGGAGTTTAGTCTACATCACTCTAATGTCATTCCCGCGTGGGAGGGATTTTTGCCTCCATCTTTTCAAATACACGAGGGTAGGGTGTAGCCTACATCTTTTTGACAAACACAAACTCAAGAAGTGCAATACCATGATAACGTGCAACACAAGAACTAACATCTCTTGAGTGCATCCGTCAGAGCATGACCCTCACAACACCAACGGGTTCTTAGCCAACTGATATTGCTTCAAAGACAATCAAATGGCTGGGGATAAAGTGAGTCATTAACCACTAACAAGAGTTGTAATAGGAAGATAAGAATGCTCAATAACCCGAACAACAAGATGAACATTAACCAAAACAAAGGAGAGATAGCTCAAGATCACATAAATACTCGAGAGATAGAGAAGTTCTATGAGCTCAAAGAATATGTAAGTGGTTTCCAAAAATCCCATCATGCAAACATGCCGTGCACTGTGCAAACAAGCGAGGAAAAATGCATGATACATACCAAAACATACTTAAGAGTTCAGAAAGAGAAAGCACCCAAACATATTGCAACTTATTTAAGACAATTGAATTAAACCAATATCTCAGAAAAGATGCATCCAACAACACATACATGGAATAAATAAATAAAACAAAAAAAAATAGAAGGAATAACCAACAACCCTTTTTCTTATTAACAATGTATTCAGACATGCAACATGATCTGCAAGCTAAACAAACAAAGCATAAAAAGTAGAAACACCAAACAATTAGCCTATGTGGTTAGAGAAATATGCAATTCAAATAACACAAGGCTAGAAACAAACCACATCATCCCAAATATGGGACACCACCAGACCTTTGCAAGTCCAGAAAAACCTTCAACTTATCCTTTCTTACCCATACATGTTTAACACTAGGCGTGCACACCTTGGGAGGTGAAATGATATGAGATTTTCCCTTAACACGCTTTGCAATACATTTGTCCTTAACCAATTCCACCTTAGTCTTAGACTTCTTTTTGTTGGAATACCTGTTTTTCTTAAACCTGTGATGAGAACCATTATAATTCCAAGGTCTAGAAAATGCACAAGAAGGAACATAAGAATCAACAAGATTATAATTATAAGGAACATGAGAATAACATTTAACATGTTGATTAAAATCCCAACAAAAGATATCCAAATGACCATCTCTACCACAATAAGAACAATGAAAAACATTAGACTTACTCAAAGAATTCTTATAAGAAGATGTGGTGGTAGAAGATGAAACATGTATGTCACCATTGTATTTGTGACATGGTGCCTTAACAAAACCTATACCTCCATTATGAGAACAATATGGCTTATCAGTAAAAACAGCCTTACCATTAACCTTAGACTTAAAATTCTTACGAGAAACATGCTGAACATTAGTAGCATTAAGTCTAGTCTCAATAGGTGGGGTAGGCAAAAGGGCAGGCAAACTAGTAGATTTTACAGGAGTAATCACACTAGATGAACTAGTAGAACTATCAATAGGAGAATCAAATCTAGTTTTGTCCAAAACCTGCAATTGGAGTTGAGTAGACGTTAAATCGTTCTTTGTTACCTCATACTCCACCAATAGAGATTTGTATTTCTCATCGACCTCCTGATTGGCCTTCTCTAAAGCTGCAATTCTACATAACAAGTCAAGTTTTTCTTTGTCAAATAATTGAGAAATAGAAATTGTATCATCTGCAGCACAAGAAATCTGTTTTTCAAGAATCTCAATTTTATCCTGCAAAGAAAGATTAGCCTTTTCCAAATTTTCAATTTTGGATTCATAAACTTCCCCTTGAAGCATATAGTCCTCTGCACAATGTCTGAGTCGTTGTTCTAGAGAATCAACCTTAGTCTGCAAAACACCATTATCTTCAAAACAAACATTATCAGAAATAGTAGACACATTACAATTAGCTTTATTAAATTTTTCCTGCAAATCAATATTAGCTTTTTGTAATCTTTCACATTCTTTTCCAGAAAGTCTGTAAAGAAGAGCCCAATCACTATTGCTAACAACATACAAATTATCATCTTTTTCAAAATCAGATTTTGGTTTTGTAGATTTAGACGATTTAGCAATAAAATTATTATGACCAGACTCATGAACCATCATTGCACTCATAGGATCATTAGCGTGAGCCTTGACGCTCCTTAACCAGCCCCCAGCGACTGATACCAATTGAGAAACTACAAATAGTGCTAATGTAACAGTTGAATATTCAAACAAATCAAACAATCTGCAGAAAGTAAATAACACACAAAAATTTTTAACGTGGTAAAACCCAATAAGGGAAACGTCCACGGTTGTCCTCTCGACAACAAATAATCCACTAGATGAAAAGAGATGTACAAACCTATCAACTACCTGCAATCACTGCGAGTTGACACTCCTGGTTATCTCTAACACCTTGACTTCACCAGAGCACCTTGATGTACGCACAAGACACTCGACTTCTTGATGAACACACAAGAAGACTCGAAGCCGAACTATGAAACAAGCTTACACCAGAGTTCCTTGATGAACACACAAGGATACTCGACTTCTTGATGAACACACAAGAAGACTCGAAGCTAAATCACTATTCAACAATGAAGAAGAAGATGAATAGGGAAGAAGGAAGAAGAAGATGAATGGGGAAGAAGAAGATGAGTTCAATCACCAAAACAACCTAAACCAAAACCTAAACAAACTCCAAGACTAGAGATGAATTGGACGGCCAAAGAACTAACTTGTTCATTGGAGAAGTAAACCTATTTATACCTAGGGTTGGAATACACAGGAAATGGGCCTGATTGGACGAAATCCATATTGGACGTACGTACGTCGAAATAACATTCGTACGTCTTCACACGATAAACGCTTGTTGCCTGCTTGGACGTACGAACGCCCTAACTAGGTACGTACGTCCTGACCAAAACATGTTTGCTGCCTAACATGACGTACGTACGCCTTAACTAGGTACGTACGTCCTAAACCCAAAACTTACTTTTGACACAAGGACGCGAGGACACAGACTCGGGACGATGTGCGTACAACTTGGTTTTCCTAACAATGAACTCAAGGCGAGATAACCAAGAACACTTTGTCACAAAATTGATGTCAAACCACTTCGTGCCGGTTTCATATTTAAATATTATACACAAAGAATTTTTTTTTCTTTTTTAGATTAAACCAGAAGTCTTCTCAAGAATAGAAGGATAAACTGTATACTAAATTTTTCCAATCAAAGTCGAATGATTTCATGCCTTCCACTGGTTTTAATATTTTATTGCCATATAATTTTTAATATTCCCCATTTGCGGTAATAAAATATTGCTTGTCATAGTTGTTAAATTACTAGAGATGAAGCCAATTAATTTAATAATATTAAAGTCTTTCAAATAAATTATAACATCATATTCATTAATAGTAATCTATAATTATATAAGTCGTAAGGTTTAACAATTACTGGACATTTTAAATGGGTTATATTGTTGGATGCCGTTATGGATTTCAGTGAAAAACAAAGAAAATGTTAAAACAAGATATGCAGTGCCATCTAATATCAAATATAAGAATAAAAGTCAGAAATATCATCCCCTAATATTTTAATTACTTGTATCAACTTTTTTTTTTTAGGGTAGGAGGGGGGGGGGGGGGGTGTTGTTTGGGCTTGTTTGAGAACTTTTCTTGTAAGACTTTCTTTCATATGTATATAAAAAATTATCTTTAATATATGTAAACATATAGTTGACTCCTTTGGTTAAACTATTGATGTTATATAGTTGACCTTTTAAGTAACGCCCTATTGCCCTACATGAGTGTCAAGCAGAAAACTATAGTTACTCCTTTCATAGGAATTAAAATAAACCAAAATTTGTTCGATTTTTAGAATAAATCAAAAGTATCATTTGTAATCTCACTTCTTATATAACTAAAGAAAAAATTTACAACCCCCTCCCTAAAATAATCGTGCTGTAGGCACCGGTTATCACTAGTGTAGTTATATGAGTCATAACAATTCAAGTTTAATAAACAGTTGTTGGGAGCATCTAACACTGAAAACACCACCAATCTTCAAAAATAATGTATGCACAAATACATGGTTAGTTGTATCTTACTCGTATGATAACTTGATGATTGAGAGCTCAATACTTCAAGATGTGGCCTTATCTGAACCATTAATTATATATAAAACAAACATGCGACTAAAAATATCTTTTCTCTTGAATTTTTAGGGGTACGTTTATTTCATTTTAAAAAAAATGGGGATATTTTTAAGATTTACTTCCAAATGATGAATATGTCCAAGAATAGCTTTTACTGGTTAAAACATATGTTCTACACGCAAGATGTTAATAATGTTTAATGTTTTGGCTATTGTAGGTTTATATTTTATAAACCAGTACCATTTTTTATGAGGTTTGGAACTTAAAGGTTTGACTAAATATAAATTAGACTTATTTAAATATGAGTTAATTAGCGATTGCCCCCAAATTTGAAAGCCAAAGTTGCGAATGCCCCCATATTTTTTTTTGTTTAGTGATGCCCCATAGATTTGCTTCCTTTTTCTTTTAATACCAAAACTACCCCTCTATTTTGTTTAGCCTTTGCCCCCAACTTTATAAAACTATCTTAACTGTCACGTATGCAAGAAATTGATGGTTTTATTTCCAACTATAGATATAAAATCAATCTCTAGGTTAATCTAATAACAAACAACATAAAGATCTATCAACACAAATCTCAAGGTCATTCGTATGTCTATCGAAGTGCTCAAATGTTACTGTTGTAAACCTTATCTTCCCCATTCACCTTATCTGTGTGTATATAAGTTCGAACAATTGCTCAATTTCACCAGAATCTTGTGTCATATCAATTACACCTTGGTTTGAAGTAGTGACAGACTAGGTGTTGGGATTTCCTTTAACCTTTAGAAGTGATGATACTTGCTATTTGATAAGATCATAAAGAAGATGATGAGATGATGATTGGGGGTCAAGGTGATGAAGATTGGGTTTGAAAATGGGGGTAACGATACTTAGGATTTGGTAAAACAAAGCACTAACTTGTTCATTGGAGAAGTAAACCTATTTATACCTAGGGTTGGAATACACAGGAAATGGGCCTGATTGGACGAAATCCATATTGGACGTACGTACGTCGAAATAACGTTCGTACGTCTTCACACGATAAACGCTTGCTGCCTGCTTGGACGTACGAACGCCCTAACTAGGTACGTACGTCCTGACCAAAACATGTTTGCTGCCTAACATGACGTACGTACGCCTTAACTAGGTACGTACGTCCTAAACCCAAAACTTACTTTTGACACAAGGACGCGAGGACACAGACTCGGGACGATGTGCGTACAACTTGGTTTTCCTAACAATGAACTCAAGGCGAGATAACCAAGAACACTTTGTCACAAAATTGATGTCAAACCACTTCGTGGCGGTTTCAATCTCCCCCTTTGACATTGATTTTGTGACAAAAACCTATGACTCTAATAGCACTTATAAAACGTGCTTACAAACCCAAACCATGACATTTATAAAACATGCCTACAAAATCACTTAAGGTAGAACACATACCAAGTCACCAATTCTTGTTATCCATCTTGAGCAAGACACTTTAACCATCAGAGACCGAACGGAAGCAACAAGAAATTCTGAAACAATCAAAGAGCCAACGGAAGTTCCTCGAACAACTCCCCCACACTTCATGAACTCCAAGGTTTAATACTCGAGGTTACCCAAAACTGTACATACACTTAGTGATCATCATCACTTTCACTCCATCATATATGTTCACTCCCCCATACATGTAGTATACCTGAAACATGACCCAAAACTGTACAACCTCTAAACATCAACACGTTCACTCCCCCATACGTGTAGCATACCTGAAACATAACCCAAAAATACACTAACAAGGAAGAAGAAGGTGTTAGTATTAGAGTCATAAATCTCCCCCTTTTTGTCACATATGAAGCAAGGTAACAAAAGAAAGAGAAAAGATAAATACCAAACCATAACAAATAAGATTAAAGTAGAAAAGTAAGAGAACAATCATGTTAACAACAAAAAGGATATGCAACGGAAGTCATAAAATAAACACTTGTTAACACGATGTCAATACAAAGAATTCTCCCCCTGAACAAAAGCGTCACCTAAATGCAATGCATATGAGAAAGATGCACCTAGAACAAACAAACCAAATAAGGATATTTGAAACACACAAAGAACCAATCATACAAGGGTAGAAGAGAGTAAAGAGAAAACCATACCATAAATCTGGAATCCATGACACACAAAACTAAAAAAAAAACATGAGAGAGATCTAGGCATATAAATGAAGAAGAAAGAGTACCAACACAGACACAAGACAATGAATACTTATATAGGTAACAGAGGGAAGAAAAGAAAACATAATATGAATCCCTGATAGAAACCAAGAGAATCCTATACATAGAAGAAAGAGTCAGGACACCAACAATCAGAACAAATGATTCACTAGAATATCACTTTAAACAACCGACCATAACCACCTGAGATAGATTCCAGAGAACCGACTTCATAGTAGCAAGATATCTAGAGAAAAAGAGCAAACAAACAAAAAGGAAGAAATATCATACCTGATGAAATTGGGAAGGTACAATAATGACCAAGAACCAAAAAGAATATGCAAGAAAAGAATATGCAAAAAGAGAAAGAAGAAGAGATAAACAATAGTTAGTAGGAGATATGAAAGAGAATAGGGAAACCATGCATAGTAGACACATCCAACAATATCCCATGACAAAACTACAGGAATATGAGTATCTGCAGAAAAAGATACGTAAAGTATAAGAAAATCCATTGAGAATCCATGGGGAAATCCAATCTGTACATGTTCCTGAAATAACTCATCCAAGCACAAAAAAGAATTAGAGAATCTTATAAACAAGGATAAGAAAATATTATCCCAAACACAATGGAATAGAGACATAAAAGGAATAAACCTGTAAGCCCACCCCTAGTGAAACCCAAAAATTAGTTCAACATATGCCAAACAAGATAGACAATCATCAAGCTCAAAAAAAAAAAAAAAAAAAAAAAAAAAAAAAAAAAACTGTAACTGAAGAATGAGCAAGGATTATCGATGTCACCAAGTCACAAAGCAACAATCCAACTTCAGAGTAAATTTCCTGCCAGAACACTAAGACTCCGATGACATGCCACACATTGTCAGAAAGATTAGAGAGTCAATAGAAGAGAATTGCTAACAATAGATGATCAAACTGAGCATATGCATCCCAAAGTAGAACAGTGGTAGCCCAAAACCATTGCATGAGGATTATTGCAGAAGACTACCAAGAACACATCTAATCAAACCTATTGCAGGAAAAAAAATAGGATCAACCAGGCACAAGAAGCAACAATAAGAGGATAGGCAAGTCTCATAAGCATTTAATCAAACACCAGCTAGCCAACAAGGTAATTCAAGAATATTAGCCCAACATAGAAAAGTATGATGAGAACCTATGAGAAAACATGAATCAATATAAATCATGACAACCGAATACACCAATAACATGATTTCATCACCAAAATTTGCTTATGCATACCTTGTAGCCTTCTTAAAACAAATTGAGAACTATTACCTTGAGAAATCACATCAAACACATGTGATCCAATGACAAAAATAGAAAGCATGAAGTGTAAAACCAAATAATACTAACAATCTGACCTTAGTATGTCAATGAAACACCGACTGAAAAGAATTACCAAGGAATAGAACCAAAATAGAGTAAGCCATAAACACTTTCAGCAAGAACATCTACAAGAATCCAAAGGAATGGCGCCTCTACTCCTTTAAGCACGAGGAGGACGTGTGCCCGATGACGAAGCACCCTTGGAACCGGGTGTTTCTTTGGTGGGAGTAGTCCGAGCGTGCTTAGGAGGCATGTCCTGCATAAACACAACATTAACCAAACTAACAAATGTAAGAGAAATGGCGAACCTAGCACAAGAAATGTGAGAATACCCATGTAGACATTTTATCGAACACATGGTGTGCAGAATCATGAAGTGTGCACACGATAACAACCAAGCAATGAGAATCGCACTAAACTTGTTAGACTAGGATAATGAAGAACCAAACACAAACAATAGCAAATAGAGGCTGCACCATATCTAAGAATCAATTTTAACGACAAAACTAACAACCCATATCCAACCATGTGAAGACTAACCTTAAGGACTAACTTTAATAGCAGAAAAACAAACCTAATAACTAACAACACAAACCATAATAAGAAGATAAAAGGAAAATAACCGATGTACCATAGAAGTGAAGATGAACACATCATGAACTTCCAAAAACAGTAGCCAATCCCAATCCGTACAAAAATAAGAGGCAATATGTTGGGATAAACAAAATATTGAACAATTAAGAGAATTGAAATGCATCATAAACTAAACCTCGGTGTGTAGATGCAATGCAATGCATAAAGAGAGATAAAGTTCACCACTAGAACACACCCTTGAAGACCTAGAATATAGAACCATCAACAAGAGACATACGATTAGTAAGTGAGCATAGAAGAAACAAACTTCAACTCCCTTTGAAACAAACGTTATGAGTAGAAGGCAAACGAATATAAATATATAAATATGATCTTTCAAATGAAAACCAAGACATTAAAAGCCAAAGGAATATAACTTTGTATGCCTTACATAAAAAACAATGAATATGCGCTTGGATTTTTATTTTGCCGCATGTGGTGGAGTTTAGTCTACATCACTCTAATGTCATTCCCGCGTGGGAGGGATTTTTGCCTCCATCTTTTCAAATACACGAGGGTAGGGTGTAGCCTACATCTTTTTGACAAACACAAACTCAAGAAGTGCAATACCATGATAACGTGCAACACAAGAACTAACATCTCTTGAGTGCATCCGTCAGAGCATGACCCTCACAACACCAACGGGTTCTTAGCCAACTGATATTGCTTCAAAGACAATCAAATGGCTGGGGATAAAGTGAGTCATTGACCACTAACAAGAGTTGTAATAGGAAGATAAGAATGCTCAATAACCCGAACAACAAGATGAACATTAACCAAAACAAAGGAGAGATAGCTCAAGATCACATAAATACTCGAGAGATAGAGAAGTTCTATGAGCTCAAAGAATATGTAAGTGGTTTCCAAAAATCCCATCATGCAAGCATGCCGTGCACTGTGCAAACAAGCGAGGAAAAATGCATGATACATACCAAAACATACTTAAGAGTTCAGAAAGAGAAAGCACCCAAACATATTGCAACTTATTTAAGACAATTGAATTAAACCAATATCTCAGAAAAGATGCATCCAACAACACATACATGGAATAAATAAATAAAACAAAAAAAAATAGAAGGAATAACCAACAACCCTTTTTTTTATTAACAATGTATTCAGACATGCAACATGATCTGCAAGCTAAACAAACAAAGCATAAAAAGTAGAAACACCAAACAATTAGCCTATGTGGTTAGAGAAATATGCAATTCAAATAACACAAGGCTAGAAACAAACCACATCATCCCAAATATGGGACACCACCAGACCTTTGCAAGTCCAGAAAAACCTTCAACTTATCCTTTCTTACCCATACATGTTTAACACTAGGCGTGCACACCTTGGGAGGTGAAATGATATGAGATTTTCCCTTAACACGCTTTGCAATACATTTGTCCTTAACCAATTCCACCTTAGTCTTAGACTTCTTTTTGTTGGAATACCTGTTTTTCTTAAACCTGTGATGAGAACCATTATAATTCCAAGGTCTAGAAAATGCACAAGAAGGAACATAAGAATCAACAAGATTATAATTATAAGGAACATGAGAATAACATTTAACATGTTGATTAAAATCCCAACAAAAGATATCCAAATGACCATCTCTACCACAATAAGAACAATGAAAAACATTAGACTTACTCAAAGAATTCTTATAAGAAGATGTGGTGGTAGAAGATGAAACATGTATGTCACCATTGTATTTGTGACATGGTGCCTTAACAAAACCTATACCTCCATTATGAGAACAATATGGCTTATCAGTAAAAACAGCCTTACCATTAACCTTAGACTTAAAATTCTTACGAGAAACATGCTGAACATTAGTAGCATTAAGTCTAGTCTCAATAGGTGGGGTAGGCAAAAGGGCAGGCAAACTAGTAGATTTTACAGGAGTAATCACACTAGATGAACTAGTAGAACTATCAATAGGAGAATCAAATCTAGTTTTGTCCAAAACCTGCAATTGGAGTTGAGTAGACGTTAAATCGTTCTTTGTTACCTCATACTCCACCAATAGAGATTTGTATTTCTCATCGACCTCCTGATTGGCCTTCTCTAAAGCTGCAATTCTACATAACAAGTCAAGTTTTTCTTTGTCAAATAATTGAGAAATAGAAATTGTATCATCTGCAGCACAAGAAATCTGTTTTTCAAGAATCTCAATTTTATCCTGCAAAGAAAGATTAGCCTTTTCCAAATTTTCAATTTTGGATTCATAAACTTCCCCTTGAAGCATATAGTCCTCTGCACAATGTCTGAGTCGTTGTTCTAGAGAATCAACCTTAGTCTGCAAAACACCATTATCTTCAAAACAAACATTATCAGAAATAGTAGACACATTACAATTAGCTTTATTAAATTTTTCCTGCAAATCAATATTAGCTTTTTGTAATCTTTCACATTCTTTTCCAGAAAGTCTGTAAAGAAGAGCCCAATCACTATTGCTAACAACATACAAATTATCATCCTTTTCAAAATCAGATTTTGGTTTTGTAGATTTAGACGATTTAGCAATAAAATTATTATGACCAGACTCATGAACCATCATTGCACTCATAGGATCATTAGCGTGAGCCTTGACGCTCCTTAACCAGCCCCCAGCGACTGATACCAATTGAGAAACTACAAATAGTGCTAATGTAACAGTTGAATATTCAAACAAATCAAACAATCTGCAGAAAGTAAATAACACACAAAAATTTTTAACGTGGTAAAACCCAATAAGGGAAACGTCCACGGTTGTCCTCTCGACAACAAATAATCCACTAGATGAAAAGAGATGTACAAACCTATCAACTACCTGCAATCACTGCGAGTTGACACTCCTGGTTATCTCTAACACCTTGACTTCACCAGAGCACCTTGATGTACGCACAAGACACTCGACTTCTTGATGAACACACAAGAAGACTCGAAGCCGAACTATGAAACAAGCTTACACCAGAGTTCCTTGATGAACACACAAGGATACTCGACTTCTTGATGAACACACAAGAAGACTCGAAGCTAAATCACTATTCAACAATGAAGAAGAAGATGAATAGGGAAGAAGGAAGAAGAAGATGAATGGGGAAGAAGAAGATGAGTTCAATCACCAAAACAACCTAAACCAAAACCTAAACAAACTCCAAGACTAGAGATGAATTGGACGGCCAAAGAACTAACTTGTTCATTGGAGAAGTAAACCTATTTATACCTAGGGTTGGAATACACAGGAAATGGGCCTGATTGGACGAAATCCATATTGGACGTACGTACGTCGAAATAACATTCGTACGTCTTCACACGATAAACGCTTGCTGCCTGCTTGGACGTACGAACGCCCTAACTAGGTACGTACGTCCTGACCAAAACATGTTTGCTGCCTAACATGACGTACGTACGCCTTAACTAGGTACGTACGTCCTAAACCCAAAACTTACTTTTGACACAAGGACGCGAGGACACAGACTCGGGACGATGTGCGTACAACTTGGTTTTCCTAACAATGAACTCAAGGCGAGATAACCAAGAACACTTTGTCACAAAATTGATGTCAAACCACTTCGTGCCGGTTTCATATTTAAATATTATACACAAAGAATTTTTTTTTCTTTTTTAGATTAAACCAGAAGTCTTCTCAAGAATAGAAGGATAAACTGTATACTAAATTTTTCCAATCAAAGTCGAATGATTTCATGCCTTCCACTGGTTTTAATATTTTATTGCCATATAATTTTTAATATTCCCCATTTGCGGTAATAAAATATTGCTTGTCATAGTTGTTAAATTACTAGAGATGAAGCCAATTAATTTAATAATATTAAAGTCTTTCAAATAAATTATAACATCATATTCATTAATAGTAATCTATAATTATATAAGTCGTAAGGTTTAACAATTACTGGACATTTTAAATGGGTTATATTGTTGGATGCCGTTATGATTTTCAGTGAAAAACAAAGAAAATGTTAAAACAAGATATGCAGTGCCATCTAATATCAAATATAAGAATAAAAGTCAGAAATATCATCCCCTAATATTTTAATTACTTGTATCAACTTTTTTTTTTTAGGGTAGGAGGGGGGGGTGTTGTTTGGGCTTGTTTGAGAACTTTTCTTGTAAGACTTTCTTTCATATGTATATAAAAAATTATCTTTAATATATGTAAACATATAGTTGACTCCTTTGGTTAAACTATTGATGTTATATAGTTGACCTTTTAAGTAACGCCCTATTGCCCTACATGAGTGTCAAGCAGAAAACTATAGTTACTCCTTTCATAGGAATTAAAATAAACCAAAATTTGTTCGATTTTTAGAATAAATCAAAAGTATCATTTGTAATCTCACTTCTTATATAACTAAAGAAAAAATTTACAACCCCCTCCCTAAAATAATCGTGCTGTAGGCACCGGTTATCACTAGTGTAGTTATATGAGTCATAACAATTCAAGTTTAATAAACAGTTGTTGGGAGCATCTAACACTGAAAACACCACCAATCTTCAAAAATAATGTATGCACAAATACATGGTTAGTTGTATCTTACTCGTATGATAACTTGATGATTGAGAGCTCAATACTTCAAGATGTGGCCTTATCTGAACCATTAATTATATATAAAACAAACATGCGACTAAAAATATCTTTTCTCTTGAATTTTTAGGGGTACGTTTATTTCATTTTAAAAAAAATGGGGATATTTTTAAGATTTACTTCCAAATGATGAATATGTCCAAGAATAGCTTTTACTGGTTAAAACATATGTTCTACACGCAAGATGTTAATAATGTTTAATGTTTTGGCTATTGTAGGTTTATATTTTATAAACCAGTACCATTTTTTATGAGGTTTGGAACTTAAAGGTTTGACTAAATATAAATTAGACTTATTTAAATATGAGTTAATTAGCGATTGCCCCCAAATTTGAAAGCCAAAGTTGCGAATGCCCCCATATTTTTTTTTGTTTAGTGATGCCCCATAGATTTGCTTCCTTTTTCTTTTAATACCAAAACTACCCCTCTATTTTGTTTAGCCTTTGCCCCCAACTTTATAAAACTATCTTAACTGTCACGTATGCAAGAAATTGATGGTTTTATTTCCAACTATAGATATAAAATCAATCTCTAGGTTAATCTAATAACAAACAACATAAAGATCTATCAACACAAATCTCAAGGTCATTCGTATGTCTATCGAAGTGCTCAAATGTTACTGTTGTAAACCTTATCTTCCCCATTCACCTTATCTGTGTGTATATAAGTTCGAACAATTGCTCAATTTCACCAGAATCTTGTGTCATATCAATTACACCTTGGTTTGAAGTAGTGACAGACTAGGCGTTGGGATTTCCTTTAACCTTTAGAAGTGATGATACTTGCTATTTGATAAGATCATAAAGAAGATGATGAGATGATGATTGGGGGTCAAGGTGATGAAGATTGGGTTTGAAAATGGGGGTAACGATACTTAGGATTTGGTAAAACAAAGCACTTTAGATGTGGCATCATGTTATTGGTGGTTTTTGTTTTATTATTGAAGGATAAATCTCGAGATATGTGCGATTGTTTTTATCTATATTTACTGTTGGAAACAAAAACCACCAATTTCTTTCATACATGGTAGTTAAAGTGGTTTTATGGAGTTGGGGGTAAAGGCTAAACAAAATAAAAGGGTAGTTTTAGTATTAAAAGAAAAAGGAAGCAAATCTAGAGGGCATTACTAAACAAAAAAAAATCTAGGGACATTTGCAACTTTGGCTTTCAAATCTGGGGGCAATCGCTAATTAACTCTTTAAATATTATACACAAAGAAGAAAAAAAATCGTTCAAACCAACAGTCTTCTCAAGATTAGAAGGGCAAATTGCGTACTAAAATTTTCCAATGAAAGTCAAATGATTAATTAGTAGGAAGTACCTTGATGTGCGAGCGTCGTCCCTTTGTCTCCCTTCTCATTTTCTTACGATATGTCTATTTGTGATCGCTCAAAGACGTGCATACCACGTTAGGAAGTACGTGTAACCCCCAGGTTACAAAGTTGACACAATTCGTGGACTATTGGAACTTAAGCTACAAGCCCAAGTGTGGAATGGGCCGACATGGATATGAGGCCCAATATAGAATATATAAGGGTTTTCTCTATAACTGAAAACCCTAAAGATTCAACATCTCTTTAGCCTCTTTCTACCACCAGAGAGATTGTTTATCTGTGTGAGAATCCTTCATCCTTCTTCATCATCCCAAGTCATCATCATCAACAATAATAGAGATTTGAGTGTTGCTTCTAGAGAGTGAATCTGCAAAGTGTTTACCACGGTTATATCAAGTAGAAGACTACCCAGATTGCAGTTTGCAGGTGTTAATATCAGGGATTTAGTTAACCGGAGTTTGTAACCGTGAGTGTATTCTTTTATTGATATAGTGGATTGATTATCGTCTGAGGACGGTCGTGGATGTTTCCCGGTTTAGGGTTTTACCATGTTAAATAACTGTGTCGTCTCTTGTTTTATTTTTGTTTATTGTTTTTCATTATTTATCCATTAGAACATTGCACTACTTGGGGATTACAATACGTACGTCCAACAACAAATTACATCCCTCATTCAGGGACGTACGTACCACGTTAGGGAGTACATACGCCGTCGTGTCTTTTTGTTATTTCGGTCCATATTTCTTTCCTTCTAAAACCCTAAGTATAAATAAGTTTTCAAGAAAAGAAAACCTAGTTCTTTCGGCCGTCTAATGCCATCTCTTCTTCTGTAGTTTGTTTAGTTTTATTTTGGTTATTAATTCATTCTCTCCTCCCCATTCATCTTCTTCTTCTTTATTGATTATTGAGATCTGTTTTGAGTTTTCTTGTGTGTTCATCAAGAAGTCGAGTGTCTTGTGCGTACATCAAGGTACTCTGGCGAAGTCAAGGTGTTAGAGATAACCAATAGTGTCAACTCGCAGTGATTGCAGGTAGTTGATAAGTTTGTACATATCTTTTCATCTAGTTGATTTATTTGTTGTCGCGAGGACAACCGTGAACGTTTACCATATTGGGTTTTACTACATTAAAAAATATCGTGTGTTCTTTTACTTTATGTTGATTAATTTACTTATGCAGTGGCGGAACTACGTACAACTTAACTGGGGCACGTGCCCCAGGTAATTTCAGAATATTTTTTCTTTATCTATTACTACACAAGTGCAACCCATCAGCCTATGATCTGATAACACGAACAAAAACATAAGCTTTTCTCTCTCTTCTTCGTGGTATTAACCAAATATATGAGATAACCAGTAACCTCTCGTCCTCTCTCTAGACTTTAAATCCTTAATCTCTCTTTTTCTTTTTTTTGTTTTCTCTCTTCTCTTCTTGTGATCAATTATGTAAATCCATTAATTTCTAAACTCAATCACTCTCTCTCATTTCAAGTAAGTTCTCTATCTTTTTCACTAAATCTAATAAGAAATTTTGTTTTTCAAAAATAAACCCTAATTTTATTAGTAGTTAATTCATTGATTTGTTTATTAAATGATTGATTTGTCGGGTTGGGAATTGAATGATGAGTGTTTGTTTATTTTTTTGTTTACAAAAATGAAAAAACCAAGACTCGCTAATAATTATCGAAGAATTGATATTTTATTCACAAAGAAAACTCATGGAAGTGCTTCCAGTTCAACAGTTCCTACTCAAAATATTCAGAACAACGATGAAGTGGAAGTATAGCTTACACAAAAAAATATAAAATTAAATTGTATAGAAGTTAATGCATCAAATCTTTCATATAATACTTTTTTTCAATGCATTAAATTTTTGCTTATCAACTTTTTTTTTTTCTTCGAATTGATTGTGTGGAGTGCCCTAGGTGAGGGAAATTCCTGGCTCCGCCACTGTAACAAATAACCAGGCTATATAGTTGATTTGCTGTATTTCCTTGTTAACATGTACAAACTGAATAATGAAGCTAAATAATTGGAACAAGTAACAAGGCTAGATAGTTGCACATACCAAGTTGTCACATTACTACGGCACTTGCTCTATCTCTTTTATCATGTTAATTAACCTATTGGGAAATGAATTTATCAGCATATACCATATGCGTAAATGGTTATAAAACTTCTTTTTCTTTTTTTTAAAGCTAGATTCATCCTCCCTCAAATGATCACACTCTTATTGAATATACAGATTACATGACTATCACAAATCACAAACAATTTCATAATTTAAGAAAAGTGAGATGTGGGACAAAGATGAAGAGGTACTTTCTTATTAACTGTAACCCCAAAACTTTCTGTCAAGTCTACTTCATCACCATGGGGCATTTTCCAGTCGAAACCGTATAAGAGGCTAGCAATTGCAAACTCAACAACTATGATGCCAAATAAAGAACCAGGGCAAATCCTTCTTCCTGAGCCGAAAGGATTGTATTTGTAATCTTGCCCAGTATAATCAAGAGGATTATTATTAAATCTTTCTGGAATAAACTCCTCTGGTCTCTCCCACAGTTTAGGGTCCCTTTGAATAGACCATACACTGATGAGAACTTTTGTTTTAGCAGGTATGTGATAACCTTTCACATTAGTCGTAACAGAGGACTCTGCAATATTTAAGGTAACAGGAGGGTGTAATCTTAGAGTCTCTTTGACAACTGATTTCAAATAATTCATTTGGTGAATGTCCTCTTCATCTATCTTGTTTTTTAACCCGACAACTCTTCTCACCTCTTCTTGAGTTTTCTGCATCACATGCGGATTCTTTACAAGCTCTGCAATTGCCCATTCTATGGTTGTGGATACAGTGTCTGTCCCCCCAATGAAATTATCCTGCACACAAATAAATTACATATTATAATTAAATATAGAGAGCTATGAATTTGCGAAAAGGAAGGATAGAGAGAGAAATGTACCATTATCAACCCCTTGATGTTCTCTCGGGTAAGGGATTTGTTTTCCTTCTGAACTTGGAGTAGAACATCAACAAAATCTTGATGATAATCAGGGTCATCGAACTTGTTCTGAACGAGATGTTCGTCAATGATTTGATCGAAAAATGCATCTAGTTCCCTTGACACCTTATGTATTCTCCCCATCAAGCCGGAGAGATTATCTATCCATGCCAACCAAGGATAAAAGTCACCAAAACTGAAGGCTGCCACCAACTTCACTACCTTATGTGCCAACTCTCCAAAATTGGTATTACCATCTTGTCCACCATGTTTTCTTCCAAGAGAGCATCTACAAATTATGTCGTTTGCAAGAGCGACAACTAGCTCTGTTACATTAACCGGAGTTCCCGTAGAGGAGGCATGCGAAATTTTCTCCACCATAAGAGCAACTTCTTCTTGCCTTATATATTTGAAAGATTGCACCTTCTTAGTGCTAAAGAGTTCCATATTTGATATTTTTCTTACTTGCTTCCAGTAATCTCCATGAGGCAAAAACCCCATATTGGAGGGTCCATAGAGTAGTATCTTATTGGCAGTTGTAGAAGGCCTGTTTGCAAAAGGAATGCCATGAGTAACCCTGATTTCTCTGATCATCTCAGGAGATGAGACCACGAGAATCGGAGTAGATCCCAGATGTAAAAACATGAGTGGACCACATCTTTGAGAGAGATCGTGAATAGATCGGTGAAGAAGCTTCCCGCCAAGTTGGTGAATGTTTCCGATGATAGGAAGTTTTGACGGTGATGGTGGTAGGTTTAGTTTTTCTGACCTACCTCCATTGATGATCTTGATCATAACAAAAATGAAGATGACTAAAAGAAGAGTAAATGTAAGGGGATGACTGAACAAGGATTCTAGGCCAAACCATTGCAGTAGATTCATTGCTACAAGTATGGTCTATGGTGGCAAACAAGTAAGCTAGGTAACCAAAAGATCTTTTTATATATGTTATGAAATCATGAGCTGTTTTATTTTTTTTTTTAAGATGAGCTGTTTTATTCACTATTAAAAAGTTATTAACTTATATCATAGTACCAAGTAGAAATTCAATATTCGGTTAAAATGTATATGAAGAGGTATTGCTTAGTTTTTCCTTTTGTTCAGTTTTGATACCCTGTAGCGATATGTCTTTTGGGTTCGAAAGTGGACTCTTTTACCTTTCCAACGGCGTATGACATGTTTTTCTACTTCTCATTAATCAGTCGAGAAATCCGTCTTTGAAGTTTTGACAGGCTTCTGAAAATTGTATTGCGGCTGGACTGACTTTTCTGACAGGTTTTGGAAAAAGTACTGCCGCTGGGCAGCAGATTCCTGACAGGCATTGTCGTTGGACTTTTTATGACAGGTTGATGGTGAAATTTTATGGGCCTAATTTGGGCCCAATGACTTGGTAAACCTAATTTTTTCTTGTAATACACTATGTAAAGCCATTATGGTGTAGGAAACCTTAATAAGGTTTTGGGAGCCATAATAAGCAATAGTCTAAGGGAATTTTGAGAGATTCAAAACTTAGAGATTTGAAGCTTGGAGGCTTGGGAAATCTTAGGAGTAATCTCTGTTGGGGAGTTCTGGGTTTGTGATCTTCTTGTAAAAAGTACGAGAGTGGGTTGTGTGACATCTTTTCTTGTACTCTTTTGGTGGAAGATAAGAAAGTTCTTTTGGTTTCGTTTTTCTTGTTACCATTGCTTATTTAAAATAAGGAACACAATAACACTAAAATATAGAGTGATTCAGTTATGTCTACTGTGTGTACCCTAGGTAAAATACCCGACAGGTGTCATCGGTACTGGTTGTATAAGAAGCTAAACCGGGAGCACCTGAGCATTAGCTAGCCAAGCCTGGGCTATCGTGTAGAGCCCAACCCGATCTCAAGGAGTACCACATACGCTCTGTGGATCTTGACCCACCGGATGGTCCACGATCAATGGGTGGAGCCCCGATTACTGTATAAGAAGTTGAACCATGGGCTCCCATGCATCAACCAGGACCACCTCAATCAAGTAAGCCAGGTCCGGCCCAGTAAAGTTCAGTAGCGACAGAGGCTCATCCGAAGGCTTATCATAGAAGCCAAAAGGTCTCGGCCAGGGTGTATGCAATGCAGATTGGGCCTCCAAGTCTTTGCTTTCAGACTTGGTCAAATCCAAGTCCCAACCAACTGGATAAGTCCAACAAGATTTCAGACTTGGAGAAGATAAAGGAAGACCTAGGTTGAACCAGAGCCTATCTGAAGATGCCACGTGGCAGTCATCCTTGTCAAAGGGGATTCAAATCGAATGGATAACCGCCCAGCAGCATGCAAGCTATCTCTGCGGAAAACATCTTCACATTTGAACTACCTGATGAGTTCAAGGAGTAAAAACCGGAAGGGTGGTTGAGCCAGCCTCCTTCGGTCTACTACAAATACAGGAGGTCTTAACCTCCTGAACTATGAGTCTTTCACTGAACAACTCCATTAGAGCTTAGTGGAAGCAGAGACTTGATTCCAAGTTTATCTTCTTGGATACGTAGGCAGCCTGATCTTCATCAGGTCCAGTCTCATTGTGTACTCCCATCCCATCTTAGTTAGGCTTTCATTTTAACTGTTCGACTAATCAATACATATCTCGAGTTTGTGGATCAAATTTTTGCACCCACATCTACCTCCACGGGGAAAAAAAAAACACTGATTATGAGAATCTCTCTCTCTCTCTCATCACATAATAACCCAGCTATATGAATGTGCGCAACGACGAATCTCTTATTGTGGGTGAGTGGTACGTTGGAAAATAGCTTAGTCTAGGGTGGCGGTTGCACCATGTACTTTGGCTCACTCGACAGAGAAGGTTGGAGATTTTTGGACTACTTTATGCGTACTGCAGAGCCGAGGACGACTCTATTATAAGGTGGTAGGATTGTAACACCTAAGAGTTGGATTAGTCCCACATCGCTAAGAAATGATTGTGGTTATAATATATAATTATAAAGCTAAATAAAATTCAGAGGTAATTCCCGATTATTGAGAATAAAACTTTAGACTTTTGTAACATAAATGTAAATAAAATGTCCCTTAAGTCATGGTTTTATTGTAAATTAACATAATACCCTTTAACTAATGATTTTATCGTAATTTAACATATTATTATTTATGATGGGCTGGATTTTTATTTTGGGAAAGAGGCCCAATAATTAAAAAGATAAACAATTCATTCCTGAAAAAAAAATGAGAATTAACAATTTTTATCAAAAAATATCTTATAAATGAAGAGGTAATTCAGGGTTAATGCGAATAAACCTTTACAAATGTATTACCATATTAACCGGTGCTACACTACTGCTACATAGACAACAATATATATTCATTGTCATCTGCTAATAAAGTAAAAATGAGAAATTCGGGCAAAGATTGCATGTTATAATTGATATCTGTAGCGACCCGACCTATATCAACACCGATACTATCCCCACTTAGTCACTGCGGTCATCCGATAGTGTGGGGTTTTATAGGTAGTAGCCTGCTTCTTAAGAGGTCACCCACCCTGAGACTACTCCCACCCGAGCACACTTAACTCCGGAGTTCTTTCGAATTCTGGAACCAAGTGAACCTAAAAGACCTCGGTGATTATATATGACGGATTTATACTTATATTGCAATGTCAGGACATCCCCCTCTTATGTATCGTAGGACCCACCCCCTCGACAAACCACATGCTGACCTGGGGTGTTACAATCCCCCCCTTAAAGGAAAGTTGTCATCGGCTCTGGAATATACAACCCCAAATCTCCAACGTTCTTTGCCCCCTCACGAGACGAGTACCCGACGCAACCATCGCTCCTTTACCGCGGGCTAGGAACCTTTTCAGCATACTTTCCTACCCTCGACAGGAGAACCGTCGTCGGCTCTAATACCATTTGTAATGACCCGACCTATATCACCACCGATACTGTCCCCACTTAGCCAGTGCGGTCATCCGACAGTGTGAGGTTTTAAGGGCAACAACCTGCTTCCCAAGAGACTACTCCCACCCGAGCACGCTTAAATCCGGAGTTCTTTCGAAATCTGGAGCCAAGTGAGCCCAAAGGCCTCGGTGACTATATATGACGGATCTATACCTATATTCCAATGTCAGGACATCCCCCTCTAACATGTCGTAGGACCTACCTCCTCGGTAAACCACTTGCTGACCCGGGGTGTTACAATATCTGAGAAAACTTTAAGTATTTTTACTTCAAATTGTCTAATTTATACTTTCTAACAATTAAAATGAGTCTAATAGTAGAGAGGTTGTGGGTTCGAAACACGTCAATAGTTGATTGTTGCAGATAAAAGTTTCTGCATGTAACTTAAATGGGGTAAAGGTCCCCTCAACCCCGCTTGCCAATCAAAAATAAAATAAAAATGTGTCTAATAGTAATTTTTACTGATTATTTACTAGTTCAATTAATGAGTGTAATCTGACCGATCGTAGGGAGGTTTGTGGGTTATTAGGATAGAAAAAACATTTTTCTTGAAGCAAAGGTGAAATAGATTTGCTCGGTATATCAATTTATTAGGAAAAAGTAAAATTAAAATATAATGGGAACATACACAAATGAAAATAAAAGTAATCTGTGCGTAGCACGGGCTAACATACTAGTACTTTAATTAATATCAAGACCTTTTGGGGCAAGCCGATATGGATGGACCCTGATCTAAAACCCTCTACTGCCGGATCTCCCCAATGGGGGATAATATTAATAATTTAATATGCCTTTATTATTTTTTCTTACTTTGGTTCTCTTATCTTCTCGTGGTTTATGTTCCTATTATTTATCTTTGTTAATTTCTAAATTAGCTAAGACCAAATAGAAAATTTGGATTTGGTTGAGCCACGCGGACATTGATAGGGTGTATTTTTTTTTCTTCTAAAGAACTCTGGGGTGAGTTGAAGATTGGTTATTGGTATATCATTTTCATGACCTATATTATTTGTATGTTAAACGCTAATAAAATTGACTTAGAATTATTTGGTTGTTAATAATGTCTGACTTTCGACGAAAACAACCTACTTCAATTATACTATAGTTGAGAATTTTGTTGGTATCCATGGATAGTTGACAGTTTATGCCGATGTTTGAGAAATCGGATACTGAAAATATCAGATTTAGAAATTGCTGAGTCAATTATATATTTGAATTTGACCTATATAAAGCACGTATACTAAAGATGTTGTCTCTTCATTATAAAGCACAAATTACTTCCAAACCTTCTTAATTTCCAAAAATGGCTACTGTAATGTGTTCTTGCTTCATATCTCTCACTCCTAACTGTGTAGTATTTGGTAGGACACAGGTTTCGTTTATCCCTTCAAATTTCCTTTATTTCAAAAATGGGACTAAGATGATTTCATCAATTAAAGCCTGCTTGCCGTCAGATGATAAAGTACATATTCTTCGGCCACCTGGTACTGCTGGTTATCATCCCAGTATCTGGGATGGCCACTTCCTGAGTTCTTCTTCAACTAGTTTGGTATGTACCATAACTTTCATTCATGGATACTGTATGTTTAATCGATTACAATTAGATAAGAGATCCCTGATATATTGTTTATGATGTCACATTTAGTTTAGGTCGATATTTGAGTTTAATCACTTTTTTTTCTTATTATTTGTTTAGTTAGGTATTTGACATGCTCTTAAATGTGTTCTTAATAAGGTTATGCTTGAGATTTGTAAAAATGTGACTAAACCAAGTAAATAAATAAATAAAAATAGTTAAACACATGATATAAACTAAGTGACATTGTGAATGGGCCTGTGGCTCAATGGTAGCACCCTTCTCACAAAGTGGAGAGGTTGTGGGTTCGAAACACGTCAACAACTGATCGTTGTCAGTTGTTTACTTGAGGAGATAAGGAGATAATTGCTTTTGTGCTAACCATCCGAATGTATCAAAAGCAAACAGGATGAAATTAGTTTAGTTAGCTCTACATCCTCCATCATGCTTCCCCACTTTTGCTGTTACAACATTACTAGCTATTTGCTCAACCTCAAAAGTCCTAGTACTCAACCCGACCATCGGAGATGCCCCTATGACGTCACTCACGTATGTTTATCCTCAGACAATTTATAGACCAGAACATCAGCTGAACGTAATGTCGATATTCCTTCTTTAAGATTTGTAAAGAAATTAACAGGAGTATCCTTTTTTATAATTATGTGCACTCCTACCTGCAAGAACACATAACATAAGATTTTTTTTTTTTTTTTTTCCAAAAAAAATCATAAATCAATGAAGCATATTCTTCTGGACATGATAGTCCTCGACGGATGCTATAATTGTTTTTACTTGTATTAAGACATAAGTTTTTTCTTGGTAAAGAATAAAGACCCGTGTATTCCAACATTTTAGGCCATGGAATTGGGGTCGGCTTTTACAAAGTGGAGGCCTGCTAACATAGTAATCCATTCTTTTATTTTGTTTTGATAAGATTTTCAGTTTATTGATCCATTATAATTTATAATAAAGTGATCCTATTTAGCAGAAACCCTATAGGGTTGCTGGAGGGAGGATTGAAGAACTGAAGAAGGAAGTAAAGAGCCTGTTGTCTTTAGCATCTAATGATCTATTTCAAGAACTGAATCTGATAGATAAAATACAAAGGCTAGGAGTTGCATATCACTTTGAAGAAGAAATACAAGACAAACTACTACAAATATATAATGATCAAATTCATTTGCTAGATCATGAAGTCGATGAATGTCGAGATTTGCATACAATCGCCCTGCGCTTTCGTTTGTTGCGCCAGACTGGCTACTATGTATCACCTGGTAATCCATTTTCAGTTTTATCGTTTTTAGAAAGCTTGGATTTTTTGTAGTTAGTACCTTTATTGAATTATTTTCAATCTGCTTCATTTTTCCCTTTATAAAGTTTGAACTTACTGAGTAAAAAAATAATTTCATATGTTCCCCTAAAGCTGATGTACTATCATGGTTTAATTTATCCCCATACATACTCAAAAGATACTATTTCTCATTATGTTAACTCTCTGCAAACAGATGTCTTCAACAAGTTCAAAGATGGGAAAGGAAAATTTCATCCAAAATTGACAGAAGACTTGCACTGCATGTTAAGTCTATATCAAGCATCATATCTAGGATTCATTGGAGAGCATACCATGGATGAGGCAATGGAGTTTACCACAAGGCATCTGAAGTCTGTGGTCAGCAAATTAAGCTCTCCACTTGCAACTGAAGTTCAACATGCTCTTGCGATACCACTACAAAAGAGCATAGCAAGAGTAGAAGCAAGGAATTACATCTCTACTTACCAGGCAGATGAGTCTCGAAACGAATCACTTCTGGAATTGGCAAAGTTGGACTATAACAATGTACAATTACTTCATCAACAAGAACTAACTGTGGTCAAGAGGTAGGCAAAAAATATTTATATGTCATGATTTTTCAATGTGGGTTTGTGGGATGAATGAAAAATTGCCACGTGTTTATAAAATTATTAAAACTATTTGTTCGAATCCCACTAGGGTTAAAAACGCAGTGTTTTATTGGTCCCACCAATAATCCCACACCAAAGAATCACAACAGATAAAATTTATTAGTTTAAAGCGGACCCTCATATTTATACTCTCTGAGGTATAGCATAATAAAAATTTCTTTCTCAATCACTTTATTTTTTACAATACAAAAACTATCCTTTATAAAAAAAAAATTAACACAGATGATGAACGTCACTTGTTTATTCTTGGCTATCTGCAGCCCCAAAAGTATAATTAACTTCTATCTCAACGTACCACTGGATTCCCTATGAACGATAAGCCATCATTACAAATCCATCATGTCTTTTATGTATACCTGCACATCCCCTTCTTTTATCTGCGAGCCTTCCGTAACTGAATCAAGTAGAGTTGGTTGCCATTTACAAGTGCAGCCCAGAGTGGCTCGACACAAGTTTGTATCTTTGTTGTCACACCCATTAGTTGGGTTAGTCCCACATCACTAAGGAAGTGGTTGTAGTGGTAGTATATAAAGCTTAACCATACTCTAACTAATGTCAAAGTTTTTTTGGGAAAGCCAGATGGGTGGACCTTGATCCAAAACCTTTTATTGCTAGATATGTGCAGTGACTAAAGGGGGACAATATTGACATTATCGAGCGGTATGATGCTCAACCCTCTGGGATGAGCGAGGACGAAATCCCGGGGCATTACACTTGTAGTTCTCTCTTAAGTTGGTTGTCTTTAACTATTAGGTTTATATTTACACTTATAGTTCTCTCTTAAGTTGGTTGTCTTTAACTATTAGGTTTATATTTGTGTATCTCAGCCATAGTACAAAATATACCACGATATAAACGGATATATATCCAGATATATGGTGATATTTTATACTATGATCTCAGCTTCACTTCATTATATTGGTTTTGGTGTTAAGTTGGTTGTCTTTAACTATTAGGTTTATATTTGTGTATCCCAGCCATAGTACAAAATATATCACGATATAAACCGATATATATCCAGATATATGGTGATATTTTATACTATGATCTCTCTCAGCTTCACTTCATTATATTGGTTTTGGTGTTGTAAAACTGACTGAACATGTTTTTTGATTTTGTATATTTTTAAAGATTTCTTAATTTTTATTGAATTATCTATGATATAATTGGTTCGGTTTGATGTTTTGGTTAGCCGAAATATTTTATATGTTTGGGTCAGTTGTGGTTCTAATACTTGTTAGTTTAATTCAGTTGTCAATTTGTTTCAATTTTCTAAGTTAAAAGTTATGCACATTCCGGTATCTTTCTTACTTTTTCCTTTTTCTCTTAGACATAAGTTTATTATATTTACAGATGGTGGGACAATATGAACATAAAGTCTAAGGTACCATTTGAGACCAAAGATCGAGTTGTTGAAGGTTTTGCTATAGTGACGACAATTTATTATGAGCCACAATATTCGTTTGCAAGGATGTTGATGGCTAAATTTCATGCCATATTAACCGTACTTGACGATGCGTTTGATGTGTATGGTAATCTCGATGAACTTGCACCACTTATCGATGCATTTCAAAGGTACGTGTTTATTGGAATTACCATAAAAATATGAGATTTTAGCATTTACCTCGGTTGTACATGAACCCCACCACCTTCCATTATCAATTACGCGCAGCTTACATACAACGACAATTTTAATTAGGGGAAAGCCAGTTTTTTTTTTTTTTTTTTTTAATAATATATCTAACCCCCCTGCCTCTCAAAATCAGTTAATTAACCAAAACCAATTACATCAACTGAAGCATTTTGAACCAAAAAAAAAAAACTGAAGCTGTAATAGATAGTGTCTAGAGAGTAGAGAGTAGAGAGTAGAGATTCAACCCTTGTTAACCAACCAGGCTGTATAAGTTCAAACTTATTAAAAAGTTTAATAATTAGGACTAAATAGACTATCTAATGACTTAGGATTTACAATTTATGAAGTACTATATAATTAAGTTCTATTTAGGTCGCGTTTTGGTTAAAATAAAGTAATCAACGATTAATGTCTTTTTCAAGCTATCTCATATTTGGTGCCCAATTAAACCCTTTTGTTTCCCCAACAAGACCTTGGAGTACTTGTTTTACGAATAATTTAGTTTATTAAGATTTTTTGGTATGGAATTTGTGGGACAAATAAAACCTTGCCATGTATAGGTGCTATTAATTTTAGTGGGATTTTAACAAGTGATTTTTGGTAAGTTTATAAACATATGAAAATTTTTAATTGGTCCCACAAACCCACACCAAAAAATCACAACAGATGTTTTTTGTATTAAAATTATTTTTAAAAGAAAAATGCTAGCATCGTAGATAGGTGATGCTCGTGGTGGTGGCGGCCGTTGTTGTCATATCCACCACCTAGTTGACCCAAAGCAAATTAACAAGCAAGCTTGCCTCCCGGATTCTCTTTTCCTCTTTATTTATGATTTTATTTATTAGAAGTTAACCATTCCTCACCTGGCAGTCTTTTATAGAATTGTGACTTTTGAGAATCACAGATCTGTGATACTAGCATTTCTGTTTTTAAAATTATGGAACTAACCTGCATTTAAATGAATGTATTCTGATTGACTTCAATTTCAGGTGGGATGTTGGTGTTGTGAATGGCTCACCAGAGCACATCAAAATAATTTTTAAGGAAGTGGTTAATGTTATAAACCAAATGGACATCGAAACAATTACAAAAGGCCAATCTAATGGCTTACCATTTTTAAGAAAAGAGGTATTTATGTTCTAGTTTTTTAATGAAATTCTATTTTTTGTTGGGCCTTGCAGCTCTTACTTCGCAAAAATTTGTACAAAATTTGGCCTAATATAATGTGATCAAAACTCTTGATAAATTTTTTTATCACAAATTTTACACAAAATTTTGTTATTAGTTAAAAAGTACAAATATAATTACCTCAAACTTACCTAAGGTTTATGTGAGGGACAATTATGGTTTAACTTGAAATCAAAGAGTTAGTTAGTGTTTTTAGTTTCTTTAGTAATGTTTGTTATGTAACAATTGAAAATTTAATATTCCTCCTAGGAGTAATATAGACTAGACTCCCTCTCTCTCCACCCTTTGTTTTTTTTGTTTTTTTTTTTTTTTTAGTTTTTGTTGTATAATCATTTAAGAGCATTAACAGTCACAAATACCCCAACCATGAAAAAATTCCTTCAATTATGCTGAAATCAACCTGAGGGACCAGAAACGATTAAACCATTAGCCTGGGACTGCACTCTAAATAACCCGCCAGGACCGACAGATGCATATATGTAGCAGGCAATCCATAATAAATTAATAATACTTAAAAGTGGCTTTTAAATTTTTAGATACTACTTGCAAACCACCTGCTGCGCCTACCTTGTTTAGTATGTTAATATACTAAACTTCCAGTATATTGCAATTTGTAGGTGAAAGATTACACAATAGGCCTTTGGAACGAAGCAAAGATAATGTTCTCAGGCGAAGTGCCAACACTGGAAGAATGGCTTCCAATTTCAGTAGTTACAGTAGCTCTCAATATCTTCATAGTTTCTGCAGTAATGGACTTGGGGGAGACTGCTACGAAAGAAGTCTTTGATTGGGTTGCTAGTAAGCCCAAGATAATCAGATGTGCTTATTTGATTTGTCGACTCTTTGATGACCTTGGGTCATTCAAGGTACTCATTTAACGCCATTTTGTCTTCAACGTTATATTCAGAATTTTCTTCTACAGAGATAGTTATGTTCATTTTCAATGTTTGTTTCAAGTTGGAGCACGAGAGAGGAATTACACTTTCAAGCATCACTTGTTGTATGAAAGATCAAGGGATTACAGAATCTGAAGCAATTGAACATATTCAGAGAATGATTTCAACAGCCTGGAAGGACATGAACCAAGAATTACTTATGGCGAACTCAATGCCTATGAGTGTCCTGAAGATTGTATTTAATCTCGCGCGAATTATGGAACTGTACTTTGCAGTAGGACATGATGGTTACTCAAACTCAAAAGGTCGTACGCAAGACATAGTAACTATGTTGTTCATTGATTCTATTCCCATTTGAGTAAAAATATGTAATAAGACTTTGATTTCTACTCAGACATACATGGTTGCTTTTCTATTTCGCATTTATTTTTATTTTTATAAGTACCACAGTTTTATTGATAGTGGTAAAAAATTTACAGGGCTTGCTTTTGGTGTGAAATGGTTTCAAACACACCCAACAAATATACAAAGCAGCATATGATGTGCATGATTCAGTCCAGTTATAATTGCAAGGGCACAAAGTTATTGTAGTACTAAATGGGCCCACATTTGGCCCGATCTCTAAGAATTATGGTTTACTATTGTAACTTGTTAGGCAAACAATCTCTCCTATATTGCTTGCCCACTTCCTAGATCTACAATATTAATAAAAGCTTCCCATTCTCCTCCGTGTACTTGTGTTAGTTTTTGATTTGCAGGTTATTTAACACGTTATCAGCACACTCTACTCGAGCTATAAGGCATCATATCAAAGGTATATACATTGATGGTTTCAAATTTGTATGCTATTGTAAACAATGGATAGATTAAAGTTCACGGTTTTTATTATCTTATTATCAGATTCATGCTTCTTCCCAACGTGTTAAGCTAACATGTAGTTTGTTATATATATATTGTTAGTTTGTTATATATATATTGTTACGATAAATACACAAGATCTTGATATGATTAATGAAGAAACAAACACAAAAGATGTAAACTAAAGCAAAAATTACCGAAACGCAATAATATACGTGGTTCGTCAATATCCTTACATCCATGGGACATAGAGAGATAGCTTTATTGATAATTGAAAAGTGAACTACACAACAACTAATGAAACCTTAGTTTTGGTTTCCTCACTAATCTCCCTCACTCATACAATCTTCTTTGCTCAAATTCTTATGGTTACACAACACCAATATTTATAACCTCTTTGGTTAATCCAAATGGTAACCTAATTCTTAAATCAACAATAACTTAGATTTCTAATAGATTAGAAAATCTTATTGAATCCTAATAGAATTCCACCACACTTGTTGCCAAATAAGGAAACCGATTCCTAAGAGGAATCCATTACATGTAACCGCCACATGTCACTTTTCTACAATTCTCCCCCTCGGCGAAGATTGTTAAAAACTGAGCCGACTAATGAACTCATACGTACTTCTGTTGCACCACACAAGCATCATCTCATCTTTACCCCCACACGCCCATAAGGGCCACTACCCCGGAGGGCCTTAACATCTAGAGAGATTGATCAAGTTAAGGCAATGCCTAAACTTAACCCCGAAAATCATCTTAGTGAACAACTCTCCTAAAACTTTCTTCTCAAACTCTTTACTCAATTGTTTCTTCAAAAAAATAATATTTGACTTGTTCTTTGCACCTATAAGCATGTCATCCACATAGAGTAAGAGAAAAATAAGGGACCCATCTTGAAGCTTAATGAAATAGACACACAGATCATACCCACTTCTAGAGTACCCCTGCTTCAACATAAATGTGTCAAAGTTCTTATAACACTGTCGTGGTGTTTGCCTCAATCCATATAAGGACTTCATCAGTTTGCACACATAGTTTTCTTTACAAGCAACTTTATAACCGTCGGGATGTAACATATATATGTCCTCCTTTAAATCTCCATGCAAGAAAGCAGTTCTGACATCAAGTTGCTCGAGCTCTAAATTAAACTGCGTCACCAAAGCTAACAAGACTCGGATGGAAGTGTGTTTAACAACTGGAGAGAAAACTTCATATAATCCACACCTTCTGTTTGTGGATATCCCTTAGCTACTAATCTTGTCTTGTAACGTACACCACTAGTTGTACCCTTGAAGTCCATCTAGAATACCATCTTTCAGTGTGAAAACCCACTTGCAACCAATCGACTTATGACCCTTAGGCAACTTTAGAAGTTTCCAAGTATGGTTCTTGTGAAGAGATTTCATCTCTTCATCCATCGTTGACTTCCACTCATCAGAATGAGAACTCCTCATGGTCCCCTTAAAGAGGCTCATCATCACAAAATACTGATAATGCAAAATATGCATTATCCTCAAAACCAAGTCGAACTGGTGATTTTCACAAACGTGGTTCACTTTGGGATGTTAAATATGGCCACTCTGTTCTAGTTGTTGATACTGTAACGTATCTTCAAGAAGAACCTCCTCTTCAATCTCATCATCTACACTCCCTATGTCTGGATATATGTCTGTTGTTACCTGTGATTCCATAGTAACCTCTGATCGAACTTGTAGGTATATGTACAACAATCACTTCTTTATCTATTGTAGATGAATATGGAACATTATGCTCCACCTGCAAGATATCATCACCATCACTATCATTATCATCACCCTCCTTTTGAGAGTCCCAACCTGTGAACATTTTTGAATCAAGCACTGCTTTTTCATTAAAGGTCACATCACCACTAATCTGAAATTTATTCAACTCTGGTCACCATAAACGATAACCTTTCACACCTTGCGGATATCCCAAGAAAATAGCTTTCTCAAATATGAAAATAAGCAGGACAACCAAATGCCTTTGGTTCGAACGTTTGGTAAGTTTTTTGGAAAGTCTGATAGAAAAACTGCTTCTTTCCTTCAATTATCGTAAGATCCTCCTGGATCATGGCTCCCCCATTTAGGAGCCTTGAGCACCTGCTCAAGCAAAAGTGAGGTGGGGGAACTCGGTCGTTCCCTTGAATGGATTGAACCACTTTGATCACTTGGAAGTTCCTCCTTCCCACCAATCTTGAAAGAAACATACAGTACGTACTTACCCCATCGGGTCTCAATCACCTTCTTCAGAATATAATGGAATCCTCCTTCAATGGACACGCTCTACTCTATGTGTGGAATATCGAGTCTTGTACTTTCTTGGAGAGTTCGTTAGTGTTACTTTATCATCATACATCCTACCACCTTCGGTTTCCGATGTTATAGAAAAAGTCACTTTGAAAAATACCATAGCCGACCGGGGTACTCTTTTCCATGAGACGTGTTAAAAACACACATTTGGCATGTGTATTAATAACCATCCTCTTCACATGTCTTTGTCACTAAGTTTGTTAGTTCATGCTCTTTACAAACATTAACATGAAACTTTTTTTCATCCTTCGCAAAACGATATGCAAATTCTTTGATAATGAATAGCATCTCGATCACATAGATACGGAATACCCAAAATCGCTTGACATACATCTAGGGGCACCGTTTCACACGTAATCTCATCAATGTAACGAGTAGTGATTGCAAACGTGAGAGTACACTATTTGGTGATCTTCAACTCTACATCTTATTGAATCCAACCCAATAAGTACGAGTTCAGATGAGGCTTTATTGTCAAACCTATCTTGTTCACAAGAGCTTCAAAAATCATGTTATTCATGTTATCTGGATTAATAATAAATTTGACAATACCTTGCTTAACTTGTATGGAAAATTTATTCCTTATAAGCATCATCTGAAACATCGGTTGTTTAATTTGTCCATGAGATTGAGTTTGGCATTAGGCTTCTTTAGTTATTGAAGTTCTTCTACTACTTGGGTGGCTAGAGTCGACTTCTTGTCATGTTGATTCTTCTTCCCCTTCTCATATTTTGTGCGGGGTCCAAGATGAAGCTTCTAACACTTGTCTTCCACATGCCCATTATTCCGACAATAATAACAAGAGTTCTCCTTTGAAGTTGAACCTTCATTGCCTTTCTCTTTTTTTTTCACCATTCTTCTAACCAGATTTTTTTTTTTTTTCTAGATTTTTAATTCTCATCTTTGTTATCTGATTTGAAGTTCTTTGCTTGGCTAAACTATCGAGTTATGCAACGAAATATGGTCGAATTCCCAACTTATGCAACCAACTAAATTAGGTTTAAAATAATCAGCAAACTTTTAAGTTTTTGCAATTTATGCAATGCCGTTAACAATCCTTAACAGATGTTAGGTTTTGCTGACTGTATTTTATTTTTAAATTTTTTTATTGCTGACTGTGTAATAATTTATAGTTGACTATATTTTTTTTTTATTTAGATTTTAAGTTCGATTTGATGAATCCAATAGATTGAGAATTATAAAATTGAAAATTAGGGTTTAGAAACCCAAGACTTACCTTCTTTTGAGATAAACCAATTTTATTATTTTTATTTTTATTTTTTTTGAAAAAAAATATATTATTTAATATTAAAAATTATCCGGTCAGCGAAAAAACTAACGTCTGTTAGATTTCATTTGACAGCGTTGCATAAATTAGGAAAACATAAAAGTTTGCTGATGATTTTAAACCTAATTTAGTTTGTTGCATAAGTTGGGAATTCGACCCTACTTTGCTGCATAACTCAACAGTTTAGCCTTCTTTGCTTCAATAGCCACAACTTTTAAGGTAGCATCTTTTATAATACTTACATTGACCAACTTGCGTTTGTTTAGTATATATACTAAACATTAATTTCCAAGACCCAAGCTTTTTTATGAAATTCGAATAGTATATTTTTACACACTTTGCCCAAATTTTTGTCTGTAGTGTTGCCCTGTATATCACCTTTGTTTTTCAAATCCAATAGGATAGAAGTGTTTCCAGATCAATTCCTTAAATTTTTTCCATGTCAATTTTGATGCATCATAGCAATTTCGATAAGACTTTTCCACCATGTGAGAGCAAGACTAGAACGTTTCAAACTTGCAAAATCGATCCTTTGATTACAAGAATACTCATAAACATAAAATAAGTTTATAGTCGATCTATTATTCCAACTATCCAATTTATTGACATCAACTACACCATCATAAATCGGAACATCTACCTTAAAATCAATCTTAAGGTTTTTCATAGATGGCAAAATCTGTTTGATCTGTTTTGAAAAATGTTTTGTAAACCTTTTGATTTTAAACTAGCAGATTATATTTTTGGATTTAGTTTAAAAATCTTTAAAGGTTTGTCCTTAGTTTTTATAAACTAGTCATGGATGGACTTGTAGAAAAAGAGACAGTTTTAAAATAACAAAACTAGGATCAATCCCTCTAGCGGGAATCGAACCCCGAAGCGCGTCTATATGTTTTATGAAAATTTCATTTATTTGCGGGTCGCAATCCATTTGGTCTTTAGCCACTGCGAGTAGCGCACGAAGTTGATTTTGGCAAATTTTTTATTTTATAAAAGATTTGACCTAGGTTTTCTAGTACTTTAGACAACAATATCTTTAGACTTGTGTAGTAACATTTTGAGAAGGTTTAAAAGTCTATATATCTAGGTTCTCTTCTTATCTCGTATCAAGACTTAGGGAGATGAAGTGTGAAAGAAAAATAAGCTTTTCAAACTTTTAATTCTCTCTTGTGTTCCTAGTTTTTTTTTTTTTTTTTTTATTTCACATATATTCTCTCATTTTTCATGGTTGATTGGTTGGTGATTAGCGCTTGATCCCACAGAATAAAAACTCAAAGAATCGGGCGTTCAAAGAGGACTTGAAAGTTGGGCGGTTGTAGGTGCAAAGTGTAGAATCTACTTGTTGGAGCTTGTAGGTATACCATTTGTGTTTCCATGTTATTTTTCTACACGTTGATGTATTCACGTTTCAAAGTTAGTCGAGGTATATCATATCTTGTCTTGTCTTGTGGTGTGTGCTTTTATTTTTTTGGCTTATTCAAATTTTGGTTATTTCAGATGGGTCATAGTATATATTGCAAATTGATTTAATTATTTATTAAAAACATTATATATAAATAATCAATAACTCGTTCACCGGAGCTTGCTCCAATCTATCTATACTATTATTATAAACCTGAATAAAATTCAGGGGTAAATCACGGTTAATGAGAATTGAGCTTTAAAACTTTCTCACTTAATTCTGACTAATATACCCTTTTAGTCATGATTTTTTGGTAAATTTATATAATACCTTTTAAATTATGGTTTTATCATAATTTAACATATTTTTATTTATGGGTTGGATTTTTATTTATGAGCAAAAGACCAATAACTAAAGAAAATAATTAAATTAAAAAAAATATATAATAAACTCTTATAAAATATTAAGAAAAACTACCTAAATTTACTTAAAAAATAATTATTTCATAAAATATAATAAATTAGTGTAATTTATAATATTTAAAAAAATTAATAACTTAAAACTTGAATAATAATTAAAAATAGATAAATTAAAATTAACCGGTGCGTAACACCGGCTAAGACACTAGTTCATATATATATATATGCATAAAGTTTAAATCTCCATCCATACCTTAAAATAAAAGTATAAGGCAAACCATTGTTTTACTAAATACAATTTCCTAATTTAAAGAGCTGCCAGGTGTTCCCAGTGGTTGTACAAGAAGCCAAATCGGGAGTATTAAAACTTCAACTAGACTTATCTGGTCTAGCATGATGAGTTTGATATCTAAACTACTTTCTAAGGCGCCCCCATACCAAGGTCGTTCATGAGGCCTGACGTGTCTCTCATGTACAGTTCCAATTATACCCCTATCTCTTATACACAGTTCCAATTATACCCCTATCTCTTATATATAGTTTCGATTATACCCCTACCTCTTATTAAAGTTTCGATTATACCCTATCTCTTATAAACACTACCGATTATACCCCTATCTCTTATAAACAGTTCCGATTATACCCCTATCTCGTATAAATAATTTCGATTATACCCCTACCTCTTATTAAAGTTCTGATTATACCCCTATCTCTTATAAACAGTTCTAATTTTATCCCTAAATTTTGATTTTATTTCTATAATTTCAATTTTACCCCTAAGTTTCGATTTTATTTTCCCACTTTCGATTTTACCCCTAAGTTCTGATTTTATTTTCACATTTTTGATTTTATCCTAATGTATTAAGAGTTGTATACTACAATAAAAAAGGTAAAAAGATAATTTCAAAAAAAGTGGGACCTATTATAATTTATATAAGATAACGTGTTTATTTTCACAGTATCGATTTTACCTCTTATGTATTAAGGTTTGTATACTACAATGTAAAGGGCAAAAAAATAATTTCAAAAAAAATGGAACCTACTATAATTTATATAAGATAATTTCAAAAAAAAATGGAACCTACTATAATTTATAAATATAAAAAACCTACAGAGTTTTGTTAAAAAAAAAAATATATATATATATATATATATATATATATATATATATATATATATATATATATATATATATATGTTTATAAAGTAGTTATAAACCCAAATAAACATTTAAACAGGGTTTTTTTTTCTTATTTTATAGGGAATAAATAAATTTATTATTTTTTGTTCGCACGCATTAGGCGTGCACATTCACATAGTGTTCTTATAAGCTTTGTGGATGCAAGAAAATTTATATGTGTAGCCAACTTCTATGTGGGTGTGTACACCCAATCATATGATGCCACGTGTCTATAAAGTGGTTGAAAAACTGATCAAGCCCACTAGGGTTAACTAAATCCATACTAGGTTATATTATTATTGCCACATGGCATTTTGTGATTGGGTGTATACACTCACATACAAGTAAGCTACACATATAAAATTCTCTGCTTGTGGATGCTTCCATGAGTTTTCGACCTCTAAGGGCATTCCCAATGGGAGGTGGGCAACCACCTTCATATCAGCACCACATCTGCATCTTCTATTAAAAATCCACTGGTGGATGGGGAAAGTGGGTATCTCCCAATGGGGAACTGGATTTTGGCTTCAAACAACATTCGAAATCCCGTACTCAAAACATTAGCACGGCATTAGTAGTGCCGGTTGGACCTTAGGCTTGGGCTTTAAGAAGAGGGCATAGTTATAGTCGCGTAGGCTTAAATTCTATAGCACAGCATGATGAATGTCGTATGGGATGTTTATATATAAATCAAACATTCAAACTTCTTTCCGGTAGCCTATTCGCACGGCATTTAAAGTGTTGTTTGGGTATTTGACTATAGCACGGCATTGGGAGTGCCGTTTCGACGTGACACGACATTAGTAATGCCGTTCGAAGCATAAGTAGAGGCCGGTGGCCTATTGGTGGTCTCTCTCACCCATGGTTTTAAAAACCGGCTTTTTGAAATGAATCGGGCTAGGCCGATCCCTGTTCCAACCACTGATTCAAGATATATTCGTCCGATTCTCTGTTAAAAAAATTTTAAACTTATATAATTATTTTAAGTAAAGATCTAGTGGTCTATCATCAAATTTGATACCGAGAGCACTAAATCATTTCCCTTATCTCTATCTCTCAAATCTTCTTCTTTTTCAAGCTTGTTCGTATCTAATAACCCATCTCTCATCACCATAATGTTTCTCCTTCCAAGGATAACCATATGAAATTCAAATTTGAGTTTAGATCTATGTGTAGTTCGAATTGGAACTCATAAAACTCTGATTTCACTAAGGTTAAGCTTTGGTATATCTTTGATCGCTTCATTAAAATTTCAAAAGTTTCTAAGATTTTTTTTGGTTTGGTTAACTTAATGGATTTGATAAAAAAATTAAAATAATTCTTGACCGAGTTATAGTTTGAACCGGCGATTCTATGGGTTGCAACGATAATTCGGCCGATTCTAAAGTAATTAAAACCGGTTTTATGTTACACCGACTCAACATTGATTTTTTGAACCAGATGTCACCGATCCCGAATCAAATCAGCCGAGTCAAATTAGAACTGGCCGAGTCTTAAAACCATGCTCCCACCTCCCCATTGGGAAACTCACACCAGTGCTTGGAGGTGAATTTATCCACCCCACTCCCCAAAACCACCAACCACCTCCCATTGGGAATGCACTGAGATAGCTTAGTACTATGGGGATTGGTCTCTGGTTGTTGTATACGAAGAGTAATAAGAAGTATCACATGTTTTGGACTTCAGAACAACCTAGCACTTGAGTCCAGCTTAGCTACCTAGACCAGAGTGTATAATGCAGGTTACACCCCCGGTCAAGGGAGGCAGGCCCATGTAGGGGTGGCAATTGGGTCGGTCGAGTTTGGGTTGGTTCTATCAGGTTTGCAGGTCTGGAGCCCAAGACTGGAACCTGACCTAATAAACTATTTCAGGTTGGGTATCTAAACCTGAACCTGATCTGTCTGGTTATTAGGTTGACCTGAACCTGACTTGATATTCAACCTGTTTAATCAAGTCTAAAATCATTGAGTCAACTCATTACCCCAATACCCATTGTTTATTACCATGTTTATGAGAATCAAACTTTCATTACAGAAAGTTCAATTTCATGACTATAATATAAGGGAGATCTTAGTCACAATCACACAAGTCTCTCATACACCGAAAAATCACAACAGATTAAATTTTTTGCATGTCGTACAATTCACGTAGTAATATTAATTATTCCATAAATAAACTATACAAATCCACGCTACAAACTGCAATTCAACTTACAGTGAGATCTGAATTGAATTATAAAATGCACTCTCAAATCTCACATTTAAGTAAGCCAGGTGCATAATGTTAATGTTATTTCTCAAATCTTTAGAGAATGCATAGTCTAAGAGTATTGCAAGAGGGCTTATTCATGCCAAACATTTGCTTTCACCATTATCTTCTTCACCAAGCCCCTCCAAATGCAGAGTACTCTCTTCTCCACCACCTATCAAGGTATTTGTATGGTTTCCCTGTGCATGTACACTGGCCTTTCTGTGATTGTGTTTTCTAGTTGACATTTTATACTGATTAAATTCAATTATTCATCTGTTTGATCAGGTGGATCCGTCAACCACCATGAGGAGTACAACAACAACCATAAGGTATTTATTATGTTGAACTATGTGTGTTTGAATTTTGATGAATGCAGTACTCATTGTGCTGCTATTGTTTGTACAGTACTGAAACCTTTGAGTTGGCTAACTTTCGTTGGGACAATCTTGGATTCGACCATGTACAGACTGATTATATGTATGTCATGAAATGTTCTAATGTTGGAGAATTTTCCGAAGGTGAATTGTTACCTTTTGGTAACATTGAGTTGAGCCCATCAGCTGGAGTACTAAACTATGGCCAGGTAATGTGATCACCAAATTTTACATTTATTTTGTATTAATACGCGCGCGTTTTCAAAACTGGGTGTAGAGGAAGCAATTGAGTCCACCTATGTCTATAGCTTATAACACATCTTTAATTTCTAGTCGTTGTTCATGAATAAACACCTTATAATTAGCCGGTTAGTCATGTTCAGTACTACATACAAATAATTGTAAATCTTTGATGCTTTATGGTGTTGTCAGGATCTACCCAGGCATTGAGATATATGGTAGCCCCGAAACAGAAATTTTCTTCTCTAGTACCCTTTTTACCAATAAAATTGTCCCGAAACGGGTCATTTCTTGCACTCATTCTTTGATTCCCTTGTATGAAATATGGGATAACTCATAAGGTCCAACTTTGGAAAGACCATAACGCGCATGCATACCATAGTTCTTTTCGCCTAAGGCTATATTAGCCAAAGTAGTCCACTTTTTCGGGAGCTTGTTCTGGAATATGATACCAGGGAAGAGAGGTCTAAACGTTTTAATCTGATTCATCTATGTGCCTGTTTTTGTTTGTATTTTCCTAGAGAACATAATATTTTCTTTTACGACTAGGGGTTGTATGAAGGTCTGAAAGCATACAGGAAGGAAGATGGCTCTATTTTACTGTTCCGTCCGAAGGAAAATGCACTGAGAATGAGACTTGGAGCAGAGAGGATCTGCATGCCATCACCTACTGTTGAACAATTTCTCAAAGCTGTAAAACACACTGTCTTTGCAAATAAACGCTGGGTATGTAAGAACCGTATTAATAAAGCCTAATCTTATCAAAAATAAAAAAAACTGTATTAGTTATTTTGCCGATAATGTCACAACTGTTATCAATCTCTTGTTCATAATCCTAAGTACATGTCTGATCACAGGTTCAGCCTCCAGGTAAAGGCTCTTAATACATTCGACCGCTGCTCATGGGAAGTGGATCTGTTCTTGGCCTTGCACCAGCCCCTGAGTACACATTTCTTATATATGTTTCTCCCGTTGGAAACTATTTCAAGGTTGATTAGTTTTGCTTATTGATGATTTTTAAACAAACTAATATGCCTTGCAAATACCAATGATTCAATAACAGATGATCTACTCACTTGATCCTGCATTATATTTAAGTTTGAGATATTGATTTTTTTTTATGGTTCTTTTTCTTACAATATGGATGTGTCTATAAATTATCTGTTTCCAGGAAGGCCTGAAGTCAATAAATTTGGTTGTAGAAAATGAATATCATCGTGCAGCGCCTGGTGGAACAGGAGGCGTAAAGTGTATAGGAAATTATGCTTCAGTAAGCTACTTTACCCTAGCTACAATTTTTAAATTTTGGCTGCAAATATTCATGAACTATCTTATATCCTCTTTTCGTTGTACTAATAAATATTGTCAGCTATAAAAAGGATTGTTCTACTGAAAATGTACATTTGTATATTCACATTTTCGTCTTTATTTCAGTATATATTCATCTCATAATTCCGCTCTTCAATCCAATAATTGGTATAGCCCTATTGATTGAATTGTTCGCCTATACTTGCGTGTAGGTTCTGAAAGCACAATCGAAAGCTAGAGCGAATGGATATACTGATGTTTTGTACCTTGATTCTATTCACAAAAGATATCTAGAGGAGGTTTCGTCTTGTAATGTGTTTGTTGTGAAGGTATACTAAAATTTGACTCCAACATACTTGACCTTCCCTCTCTAAATACAAAATTTGAACCGAAATTAAAATCACTTATCTCTATATTTATAAAAAATCAATGGTCCACCTTTATCGCAAATATTGATACAATATATGTTAATGACTTAATGTAATGTAATGACTTAATGTAATGTAATGCTGACTGCAGTGCTGTTTAGTAACGTGCCATGTAAATTGACTCTACATACGTTGTAAATTACACTAAGAGACTATGAATGAAACTCTTGTTCAAGAGGTTGAACCTATTCCCTTTAAGCTCGACAACCTCAATTTTGATCAATAAACGAGAAGTAGTAGTGATCCAATTAACCACGCCATGCATTTCAGATGATCTCATCTCACATTGGTGAAATTTGAATATTATTCTTATGCTGCATTTGATGACCTTTTGAGAGCATTCAACATTACTCTAATTCGTTTTTCTTCAATATTCAGGATAGAACGATTTCCACACCAGAAATCAATGGTACAATCCTCCCAGGAATTACACGTAAAAGTATAATTGATGTGGCCCGTAAGCAAGGTTTCCAGGTATATAGAATGCAGCTACTTTTTTTAGTATCCAAACAAGTCTAAACTCACTTTTTTGCCCTTAACAAGAATACCACTCAAAGATATGATATCCCCACCGGGGAATAGCTCCTAAGCCTCTTGAGGCATTGTTGTATTTCTCATCCCCTAGATGTCGTTGAGCCATTCATTTTGATATTTGGCCCGTGTCAAATAAGGCTCTATCTATAAGGATATGATACCACCATTTGGAAGTTCTGCAAGTACTCAAGTGCTAGCTCTTGCCGCTAACCTTTGTTGGTGCCCACTGAGCTGGCCGTTTCAAAGAGTGCGTTCGAAACATTACTCAATATAGGGCATGCTGTGTTGAACATAAACAAACTTATGTATCACAACGCACAAGATTATGTCTGTGTAGCATACCGAACTAATACTATTTATCTTCTCATTTGTATTTTGTAGGTTAAAGAGTGCCGTATATCAGTTGAGGAAGTTTTTGATGCAGATGAAGTCTTTTGTACAGGGACAGCGGTAGTCTTATCGCCAGTAGGAAGTATTACCTACTTGGGGAAAAGGTTGGTTTAACCCCCTTTCGCCTAGTTAATAGCAAAGAATATGTGGTTTTTGTTTATGTTTTTGTTTAGATGAACGCTCTACAGCGAGCTGCTCCTTTTGGGAATCATTTTAGCGTTATTTTGAGAAATATTCCAATGGTGGACAAAGGAAGATGAAATAAAATAGTAGGAAGCTAGATTAGAGAGGGGAATTGCATGATGATAATGTAACTCAAAATTGAGCAGGTGAGAGTGGGGTTGAGATCTAAGGCAGTGTATGATATTTGTCTTAGAGATTTTTCGACATAATATAACCACCCCTCCTCTATTTTAAACTGAATTTTAGACATCTCCCTTATTCGAAAAAAGAAAATGTAAATAAACATTCAAGACCTAGCCTTGTCTGAGTAATATCGTAAAATTATCCTTCGGTTACATCTATATTATCTCATGAATTATGGAGGCCGGTATGTCTAAAATCCATTTTCAAATCTATATCTATACTACTATTATAAACCTGAATAAAATCCACCTAATTCTGACTAAAATACCCTTTTAGTTATGGTTTTTTGTAAATTTACGTAATACCTTTTAAGTAATGGTTTTATTGTAATTTAACATGTTTTTTTATTTATGGACAGGATTTTTATTTATAAACAAAAGGTCTGATAATTAAAAAATAAATTAAATTAAGAAAATATAATGAACTCCTAAAAAATATTAAGAAAAACTATACAGAAATAATTATTCCATAAAATTTAATAAATTAATATAATTTATAATATTTTAAAAAATTAATAACTTAAAACTTGAATGAAACTTGAATGGTACTTGAAAATGGATAAATTGAAATTAACCGGTGTGTAGCACCGGCTGAGACAGTGTGGGGTAAGTCTGAAAATCTCATTAGGACTGAACAAGATATTTCCATATTTTTTATTTTGTTTCATGGATTCTGTTGTTTCTTTACTACTATGAAAGTGGCTTTGTATTCATTCTATCTGCAGGACATCCTATAACAACAATGGAATTGGTGTTGTTTTACAACAACTTTATTCTTTTCTTACAAATCTACAAAAGGGTGTCACAGAAGACACAATGGGGTGGATTGTTCCGCTGAACTAAATGAAAAGGAGGAAACAACTTTATTCAGATGGCTGCTTTGAATCAGCTCCCACCACTAGCTTCTTGTATCCCATGTCGAGTACTAGCTATTTTAATTCCAGTGGCTCAAAAACAACTGCTAGCTCAGTTGGTTTGTTATCCCTCTCAAACACTCCCACGAGTGAGAGGTTGTGAGTTCAATTCCCATCAACAGTGTTTGGGGGAATTTCTCATGTAATTCTTAGGTGGGTCAGCCTTCGGGCTTGGTTCGAGATTAGGAGGCCCATGCTCTTATGATGATGATATGTGGTTAGGTGTTCTCCCATGATGATGATGTGGCTAGGTGTTCTTCAGCGAAAGCAAGTCCCTGAGTAGCAGAATTGCTCGAGTTGCAAGGTGGCGGTGTGGACACTTAGGTAGTAGCATCAGTAGCCTTCGGGCCTTGTCTTTGTAAGCCCTTTGGGCCCTGTCTTTTCGCACAGTGAAAAGTATTCCACGTCCTTGTCGATTAGCATTCTCCTGTACATTGAAGTCAGTCTTGTATGAGGTTACTGCAGACCTCATGTCGACAGGGCCATGGGTTAGATTGCTCCTGCTTCCCTATTGCACATTGCAAGTGTTCTAGCCGCAGAATCGCCAAGAGCGTCGTTCTGGTGCTCGGAAATATCTCCAGCAAAATCAGATTTTGCAGGCTCTCTCTATTTGGAACGAGCCTGGGGGTATATTTCGTTTGATTGAGAGGGTCACACACACAGAGCCTCCGTTGGAACGACCATCTCGACAGTCCCAAAGCAAGAATGTACGACGGTGTTTGCAAAAGGTTGCAGACGGGCACTTTGCAGCAGCCGTGAAGGTGTTGGCATCATCAGGGGTTGCTCCGAACACTCCAGAGACTCAGCGGTCTTTAGAGGATAAACAGCCGAAGCATCCACCACCATCTGTCCCCGACATTCCTTTACTTGAGTCACCTTTGTCAGTTGAGAGGAATGTGATATTATCATGCATCAGGTCCTTCCCCAAAGGGACGTCTTGTGGGCGAGATGGTCTCCGGGCCCAACACCTATTGGATGCTATGAGTGGGGCTGCATCCGCTGTAGCCACAGATCTTATGGAGGCCTTGACACCGGTTGTGAACTTATGGCTACAAGGTCGATGCCCACGGGTCTTCGCAGAGTTCATAGCTAGTGCACCGCTCACCCCACTTCTTAAGCCAGGTAACGACATTCGCCCAATAGCTGTGGGTATGGTTTGGCGTCGCCTGGTGTCTAAGATTGCCATGAGAGGAGTTTCTAAGGATATTGTCCCGTACCTAGAGGATTTTCAGTTTGGTGTTGGTGTGCCTGGTGGAGCAGAGGCAATTTTGCATGCTGTTAATCGGTTGGTTTATGCCAACAAGGATGACACATCGCTTTCTATGCTGTTTGTAGACTTTCAGAATGCCTTCAACCTTGTTGATCGGTCTGCTATGCTACAGGAGGTACGCAATCATTGTCCATCTATTGCTCTATGGGTCGAATACCTCTATTGTCAACCTGCTCGATTGTATCTAGGGTCTACTCATATTTGGTCAGCAGCTGGGATACAGCAGGGGGACCCTTTGGGGCCTCTTCTCTTTGCTTTGGTCTTGCATCCATTGATACACCGCATTCAGTCAGAATGCCACTTGGAGTTGCAGGCATGGTACTTAGATGATGGTACTCTGATTGGTAGTACAGAACATGTGGCTAGAGCTATTCGTATCATTCAGGAAAGAGGACCATCTCTTGGGCTCGTGCTTAATGTGTCTAAGACAGAGTTGTTCTGGCCTTCTGTTGATCCTGACTGCTCCTATCCAGATATCTTTCCGGTTGGTATATCATGTCCTCAGCGAGGGGTTAAGTTGCTTGGAGGGGCTGTCAGTATTGATGCATCATTTATTGTGGGTAATGTTCGTCAACGAGTGGATAAGACACTTCAACTTATGGATTTATTACCACAGCTAAAGGATCCGCAGTGTGAGTTGGCACTTTTACGTTCTTGTATGGGATTATCTAAACTCACCTTTGCTCTCCGTACTTGCCCCCCTGACTATGTTCAGGAAACAGCCGAATGGTTTGACCACAAGCTTCGTGCAGCCTTTCAAAATATTGTGGTTTCTGATGGACCTGGTTTTGGCGATCTACAGTGGCGTATGACAACCCTCCCATTGCGTATGGGTGGACTTGGTATCTATTGTGCTACTGATGTTATGAAGTTTGCTTTCGTAGCTTCACGTACGCAAACCAAGGATCTCCAAGACCACATTCTTCGAGGTTGTGACACTCCACCTATGGGTAATGTTTTCGATACTGCCATTGCTAGTTTACATCTTTCTATACCTGATTTTGATCTCAGTAATCTTGCCCCAACTGCTACCGTCCCCTTCAGACCCCAACATGTCTTGGCGGAAGCATACTACAACAGGATTAGTTCTGGTCTTGAGAGGGAATTTGAGTTGTCAGCTAGACAAAAAGCCGTGATTGGATGTGTGCAGTCAGAACATGCCAAAGATTTTCTCCTTGCTATCCCGATGGAAGGGCTTGGACAACGCATGACGCATGTAGAATATCGTGTCATTCTTCGTTATCGATTGATGATCCCTCTATATTCAGATGGTGAGCTTTGTCCAGTGTGCAAGAAGAGTAGACTTGATGCTTTCGGGGACCATGCGGCCCATTGTAAGCATTACCCCGGCTTCAAGTACAGGCATGACCACGTTAGAGATATCTTGTGTGATGTGTTCTGGCGAGCTGGCGTACAGGTTAAGAAGGAGGCTCCTGTTAACTTTCTTACTGATCCTAAGGAAGGAAGATCGACATTACGTCCTGCTGATATTCTGGTCTACAACTGGTCTGAAGGTAAACATGCGTGTGTTGATGTTACAGGGGCGTCTCCGATGGTGGGGCTGAGTGCTGGGATTTTTGAGGTGGGGCTAGCAGCTAGCAATGCAGCAGCGGCAAAAGTGGAGAAACATGACGGAGCTTGTAGGGCTAACCAACATAGTTTCATCCCCTTTGCGTTTGATACATTTGGATTGCTAGGCTCAGAAGCAGTTGAGCTCCTCAGGAGAGTGCAGAAGATAATGGATAGCAACGTGATGACTGCAGGTTCGAACGAATATGTATTTAGGAGAATCGGGTTTGCTATCCAGAAAGGACTTGCCGCGCAGTTTGTAGCGCGTTTGTCCTCTACTTTTGTGTAATTCGTTGAGCTTATCAATAAAATTTTATATTCCAAAAAAAATAAATAAATAAAATTCCAGTGGCTCTGGCTTTCTGTCTCAATTGCAGTGGTTGCCCTCTCCTAAGAGCCACAGCTGTATGCAAGCAAGACAATTTCATTGTGGTTTCTGCAAACTTCTCCATAACCAGCCCTGTCTTCTTTTTTTGCTTAAGGGAGATTAATATTAATACCCTTAAGCCTTGTCTTCCTGTAATGCTCCATCAGTGTTAAGACAAATGTTGCCATCACATGGTAGTTCCCATTTGAAGGTTGTAGTGATTGTTCCCTTCCATCTGGTGCGCATGCCTCCTAATCTCCTATCAATGCCACATTGTCAGGTCCCTGTTCTCTGCAGTGTCATCTGTAACCTTCGTGAAAAACATGTCTGAGTTTTGTGTCTTGAATGATCTTGGCTATAACCATCTCCTCTGGTTGCTTGCTTTTTTTCAAGAACCCTAGTATTCCTCTCTCTCTATCTCTACAACCAGTAAACTGTGACTAATACATTCAAATAACACTATTAAATTATAACTAATTACTATGGTAGTTGAATTTGTTGGTCATATGATTCTACTCTTTCATAGTCTCAGTGTCAACTGTCACCAACAGATACTGGTCTTTTTCTCCATATATATGGCAGCATTTGTCATAGTTAGCACTTAGCAGCTACTTATGAAAGTCATCATTATTCATATTTGTTAGTGGATCCACCGTTCCGCCTTCCATGTTTGGTTAGGTGTGGGTCTAATTGTTATGATAATTACACAAGATCTTGATATGATTAATGAAGAAGCAAACACAAAAGATGTAAAGTAAAGCAGGAAAACGGAACACAACAATATATATACGTGGTTCGACAATATACCTACATCCACGTGGATTTGGAGGCCTGATCAGCAATGCAGGTAGTGTACTATTCTCAATTTTCTAAGAAGTATAACACATTTATATTTTGCTGTAAATGATGACAACAGACAGAACAACATATAGAGGTCTGGTTTTATAGAAGCGAGGCGATCTTTATTCTTTGCTCCCTTCCTCTGAGCTCCATCTATTACATTTTGGCGACATTCTCTTGCATTGAACGTAGTTTCAGTACCACCTTCAATGGATCAGCCTTTCGTAATGTTAAACCAAGCCTCTCTTCTACATTTATTTTGTCTGGTGTAATACCATCCTCCAAAGACCATTCAAACGAATGAATCAATGAAGCTATAGTACAATGAAGCATGTTTTGTGCAAAAGGTAAGCCAACACACATCCGTCGGCCTGCTCCAAATGGTAAAAACTGAAAATGTTGCCCTTTATAATCAACATCAGAGCTTAAGAACCTCTCTGGCTTGAAGGTTAAGGGGTCGTCCCACGAAGCTGGGTCTCTTGCTATTGCCCAAACATTCACAAAAATTTGTGTATTTCTTGGTATTGAATACCCCATGAATTCTGTATCTTCTCTGACACTACGAGGTACAAGTAAAGGTACGGCAGGATGCAACCTTAATGTTTCCTTCACCACAGCCTGCAAATAGGGTAGATTCCTTATGTCTCCTTCTTCTACTTTTTTTAGACCTACGACTTGGTTTAATTCAGCCTCGACTTTTCTCATTACTTCGGGATTACGAAGAAGCTCTGTCATCGCCCATTCTATGGTGCTGGTGCTTGTGTCTGTAGCCGCTTGCAAGAGTTCCTATACGTACATTATGCTGGTGCAGTCAGAAATATACACATTGAAAGCATAAATGATGAAATCAGTGAACCACTGATATCTGCATAGAATTATTCCGATAATATAGACATCTTAATTGAGATTTCTCACCTGTATTCCAATACTTATGTTACGCTCTGATAAATTTGCCGATTCACCATCCAGTTGGTTGCCCTGAAAATCAAGCATCACATCCAGGAAATCTTTTTTCTCGTTTCTTTTACCATTTTTCCGGTCTAAAATTCTTTCTTTAACTAAAGCAGAACTGAAGCCAATCATACGCCTCATGAGTTGTTTCATCTTCTTCTTCATACCTTGTGGATCCAGCCATCGTAACCAGGGAAAGTAATCGGCCACATTTGGCTTGGTAACCAACTCTAGAGCTTGTGCAGTCGAAGTAAAGAATTCGGTTCCGTTATTTAGTTGTGGATTGACAATGTCTTTAGAGAATATTGCATTACCAATGGCATTGAAATTCATAATTTCAACGAATCGAGCAAATTCTACACTACCTTTCTCCTGGGCCTCTTTCCAGATCCACTCTATCATTTTTTCCATACTCCTTGTCCGAAAATCTTCAGTTGCCTTGATCCGACTGTTAGTGAAGAGTTCTACAGTGTAAATACGTCTCATCATCCGCCAAAATGTCCCATATGGAGCTACAGCCATGGAAGCCTGATTATATCCATCCACTTTAAAGCCTTCATTGACAGCTCTGTCAGAAAATGCCAGGTCATGTTTCTTGAACATTTCCATTGCCACTTCAGCTGATGATACTACCAGTGTGTTATTCGCACCTAATTGAAGCCAAATGATGGGACCATATTTTTTACTGAGTTTGGCTAATGATCGGTGTGCATCTGCACCTAGATCAAAAATGTTGCCAATAATTGGCCATCCCGGAGGCCCTGGAGGTCGTCGTCCCTGACCCTTCTTAAATTTTCTGAGGACTAGAAAACCAATTACCAAGCATAGGCCTGCCCAGATCCAGTTCCACTCCATCTTGTACCTAGCCATCATATAAATAGATTAGACACACTCAAAACAGACAAAAATACTCAAAACCTTCCGTATCAAAACAGATAATTAACTTACCACAAGCCTGTTCTTCTTCTCTTCAGTGATAAAGATGGTGTGTGTTTGTGTCTGTCTGTCTGTCGATCTGTATTTATAAGTTTGTAAAATTAGGTTAAGTGAAGGTGGTTGAGAAGATTAACTTCAACATCAACTAAATTCATAAAAAAAAAATATGAATTCAACTGTCCATCATTATGAATCCAATTGCCTAGATGTGATAGACAAACCATTTCTAGAAAGACAATCTTGTTCAATTATGGTTAATCTTAAATGTCTTCACTATTGCGAATGAGCCTGTAGATCAATGGTAGCAACCCTCTCACAAAGTGAAGAGGTCAACGGCTGATTGTTAATATAAGTTTCCACGCATAATTTTAGAAGGGAATTTATATATATCTATACCATAGTTACGTTCAAAATGGCGACATATTTCGTAAAATTTCGGCAGAATATGCCTGTTTTTAGAGAATCAACATTGTAAATTCCGAGAATATTTCCGGCATTTCAGGTAACATACTTGTTTCGAGGGTCGGAATGTCAGAATATACCGTTTTTTCTGAATCCGAAATTTCGCCCGGATTCGGAATTTTAAAATATGATCTATACTACTATTATAAACTTGAATAAAATTCAGGGGTAAGTCCCGATTAATGAGAATTGAGCTTTAGAATTTTGTCACCTAATTCTAACTAAAATACCTTTTGAGTCATGGTTTTTTGGTAAATTTACATAATACCTCTTAAATAATGGTTTTATTGTAATTTAACATATTTTTATTTATAGGCTGAATTTTTATTTATGGGCAAAAAGTCCAATAAATAAGAAAATAATTAAATTAACAAAATATAATGAGAATAATAATTTTTAAGGGTAAACTCTTATAAAAAAAATTTATGAGAATTAATAATTTTAATAATGAAATCCTATAAAATATTAAAAAAAACTACCCAAATTTACTTAAGAAATAATTTTGTCATAAGATTTAATAAATTTGTAATTTGTAATATTTAATACAATTAATAACTTAAAACTTGAATGGTAATCAGAGACGGATAAATTAAAATTAACCAGTGTGTAGCACCGGCTAAGACATTAGTATTATATAATTTTGTCAAAATTAATTTAGAATACAGATCCGACGTCGGGTCCAAAAAATTGTATTATATTAAGGAGATTATCGATCAATTTACCGACTATATTCTTTGGAAGTTGACATTTTTTTTTTTTTACTATCAGTTACTTTTATTGAAGAGAGAGAGAGAGAGAGAGAGAGAGAGAGGCTATTTGACTAAGTTGTACAAGCCAAAAAATGGATGTATTAAGTTGTAATCCTTCTTTCTAAGGAATTGGTTATCATTATCCATGGATGCACAAAGGGAGAAATCAATAACTCTTTGTAATTGTTTCTTAATCTATACGAGAACCTGGCCATAAGAAAAAATTCTCTCTTAATTTTAATAGTTTAATTGAAAAAATTGATTTTAATTTTAATATTCAGAAGATCAAATTAATATTTTTATAATATTTACAAATGGACGACAACTTAAAAAATAAATTTATAATTTTATAATAAATAAATAGACCGCAACCTAAAAGCTCATGCTTTGCATGAGCTAAATGGCTTGTTTATAATTAAATTGGTAGGGGCCTAGCCAAACCCCAGCTTGCATCCTGCATAAAAATTAAAAATAAAAAAATAACTCATCCCCAAGTTTTTCTTGCATAGCAAATCCAATCTTTTTATTCTATTATTATTAACATGAATACAATTCAGGGGTAATTCACCATTATGATAATTAACATCTAGAAATATATACTATTTTCTAACAAAACTATCCTAATTATATATTAGGGTTAATTATGTGTATTAATAATTAATAATTAGACGCGTCAATTAGGGTTAATTAATAATATAGAAATATATACCATTTTTGTCAAAACTACACTTTTTCTCGTGAAGTTATTAATTAACCCTAATTAGCGAGTTTAATTAATAATTTTAAACCCAACCTAATAATATACAAATTTATTTAACTGTACTAAAGAAGAATACACCTCTATGTAAAATTGATAGCCTAACTGAAGAGAATTTCAATTAAATTTAGATAGATTTCTAATTAGGCAAATCAATTGAAAGCGGACTTAATCATAAACATAATCAGGTCCATCCGGTGCATTGCACAGTTGGCCTTAAGCATTAATACATTAGGAAAATCATATTAACATCCGGTTCTTTACAAATCGCTAAATTTATTAGATAATACATTTTAGAAAAATCCTTGAAGGGTAAACTAATTAATATATAAATTAATATTTTTTTAATATAAAAATATATTTTAGATTTTTTTTATAATAAAAGTCAATTGTTGCTTTTTTTATGTTCGTTTGAACCTCATCTCTGAATTTTTGTAGTGTGATGAGTTGATCTGGTGTTGTATTTTATATTGCAAGAAGAAATTATTCCATTATCATTATCGATTTTAGTGCTTCTTTTTGTGAAACAAGTTCTAGAGAATAAAATGATTGTCCAGCTTCATCATGTTAGCTCCCCAAAAGGAAATATATACATGAAAATATACTATTAATTATATAAATTAATAGTTTATTAATTAATTGATGAATTAATATCTCAGTTGGAATATTAATTAATTATGTAAATTAATTATGTAAATATACTATTTTATATTTTTATGGAAGTCTAGAAGGTTATTTATTAATATTCAGGGGTACGGGCTGGATTTATACTCTACCTATAAATAATTTAAGTTAGGGTTACTTATGAAAGTGTTTGTATTTATGATGTGAAATTATATATTGACTCATTTTTATTTATTTCGCATGCATGTGTAGTTACAAAAATACCCAATTGAATGAATTTCTCTTCAATTAAGTTATCAATTTTAGCCTAATTAAAGAGATATTTTTTTAGGGGTACGGGTTGGACTTGATTATACTTGGGATTGGGTATATTTTTAATTTTTTTCTTACTGGGCTTAATTATGCATGTGATTTGGTCCAACTGGGTACGGATTGGACTTGATTATGTATTTGAGATTGGGTATACTTTTAATTTTTTTTTTATTGGGCTTAATTATGCACATGATTTGGTCCAATTGGACTTGATTATATTTGTGATGGTGGTTCACTTTTGTGTAATTACAAATATACCCAAACTTAATCAAAATTCTCTTCAATTAGACTATCAATTTTAATCTAATTGATAGCCTAATTGAAGAGATATTTTCTTAAGGGTATTTTTCTCTTTAATCTCTTTTAATAACTCAGGAGGAGAGGTTTTTTCATGATGCCAAACTTTTACCAAAAAAAATCAATTTCTCTTTCACTAAAATCAAATATATCTTCTCTAATATAAAGGGTTATTAAGTAATTTCAATATAAATAATTAAACTTTATCAAGTAGTTACCTATAAATTAGGAAAGTAATATTGCTTTTACCAAAAAACAAGGAAACTAAATATGATACACGTCTGACAGACGTGCATTCACTTGGTATAGTATAATAGATTAAAAGCACCCATAAAAAAATTATGTACAATTTTTAATAAGAGCCACACACCTATCTAAATTAATTAAAAACTTACTAGAAATTTTTTTTTTTTTTTTTTTTTTTTTTTTTGCGTTCTTTGTTTTTTCATTTATTTTCTTCTCTTTTCTTTATTTTCTCTTTTTGTCTTCTCCATTAACAAAAACCCTTGTTTACCAAAATCTTAAATTTAATACTTCATTTGATATTATTCTATTCTTTACAACCATGGTTCATGTTTTTCGCAATAGGTATCAACGAGTTTAGAATATTACTTTTGCAACTACTTTTACGATATAGAAAAATAGTAGATTAACAATCACAAATCATAATTGTGTTTCATAAAAAAATGTGAATTAATAGGAATCCATTGAATTGATTATGAACTCATAGTATATTGATAATTTAAGAAATACATTACTTAGAAAATATAACAGTAATTATTTATTTATGTTAAAAAAAAAAAAAAAAATTAGTTATGATAAATATGTACCTACATTTTTATGGATAATATTATTTTTCGAGCTAGACACTTTTGAGCTCTCGGGCTCTCACTTATAATTTACGCTCCAGTAGCAACCAAATAATGATTTTTTTTTCTTCAGAAGATAATATAATATTTTATTAAGAAATGCAGCCCCCCGCTGTTAATAATTCTTGGATCCCCCGCTGCACACACCTATCTAAATTAAAAACTTATTAGAAAATTTTATTTTTTGCATTCTTTGTTTTTTCATTGATTTTCTTAAATTTAATATTTAATTTGATATTATTCTATTATTTACAATCATGGTAAACTTCCAAGAGACAATAAAATACCCTAATATTGAATAAATATTCACTATTATGAAAATCAAGTTGTTTCTTTATACGTTGAGTTCAAGAAAAAATTGTTTATACTTTAACTTGATGTTATTTGACCTAAAATTGAAGGCGAAATTAAAAAATTGAATATTTTAGGGTTTCTTGTGAACATTTAATTTACTTAGATGTTTGAAGATCGAATTGAAATATAAATAAATTTTGTTGAAAGAGAGAGGAGAAACAAAAAAATAAATAAATAAATAAAAAATAGGTGGTTCTTATCATATTTGGTGTCTTTAATTAGTTAACAATTTTTAGGATGTGGTATGCTTAGTTTTTTGGATAGCTCTTTGTAAAGTTCCGGGTGTTATTTTGATTTTCCTGAATTTAACACCAGCTAATACACTAGTGAGAATTGATCTCTAGAAAATTATAAGATTTTTGTGACTAAAGAACTGTTATTATTAGGGTTAGTTATATATTTTTACTTAAACAAACATCTTGGCAATGTTTCATCATCTGTCAAGATGTCTATTAAGCTTGATTAATGATTATATCCGTTCGCTTTTAAGCCTTTATTGATGGCCAATTAAAGCCACGTGATAGAACCATATTTTTAACCATATCTAGCTAAAACTGTTGCCAATTAATCTTCTTAATTAACCCAATTGTGTCTAGATGTGATGGACAACTAAAATTATTGAAAATCTTATTCAAATTCTACACAGTTGGAATAGTGGAATTACTCCTATGCAGTTTGGAACCACATTTACACCATTGAATTCCTATATTACAAAAAAAAAAAATAATAAATAAATAAATTGGTTGTATGATTGAAAATCTAATCTCTACCTATTTATTGAAAAATTTAATCTCTATCTAATTTGGTTGTAACAGTAGTAAATAATCTCTATTTGGACGCGACACTTACTATTTTTAGAAAGCTTGTTAAACCTCACTCACTCTCTTATTCTCTCTTCACTTTGTTCTGTTTGCCTGGCAAACATGGCTGACAGAGTCATTCTGCACCCCCACCAGTTCTCCCTCTCACGACGTTGTCAAAGGGTTTATTCACATTTACCATCTCTTTCAAAAGGTATGTTTTCTTAGTCCTAAGGCAACTTTATGTTTTTCAGGTTTCATACATGTGTTGCACCATTGTCAACTTTTTGTTCTTTCTGTCACTGTCAGTTTTTATCCAAAGAAAAAATGGATATAGTTTTTTTTTTATTATTTTTTTTGTAAAAATAATCTATATGTTTTATTGATCCGCTCAAAGAATTATAGAAAAGTGGAGGACAAACGCGCTACAAGCTGCGTTGCAAGTTCTTAAATTTCTGAATGGCAAAATCAATTCTTCTAAAATCATATTCATTTGAGCCAACAGTCCTGACATTGTTTAAATATCTTTATTTTTATTTTTTTTTTGAATTTTGGATTTTTTTTCTCATAAATAATAGCGGAAGACAATAAAATCCTGAATTTTTTTGTCAAAACCACATTCGTCGCTAATTTGCATAAACCCCGCCACAAAAATAAAATTTGAGATCACACTACTCTGTTACCTATTCTGTTAGTTAAAAATTTGCTGATTGGGACAGAAAAATAGAGAGATAAAATTATGAGTTAAATACTCATTCTAACCTTTTTGCAATATCAGATCGTCTTCTTCACTGATAATTCTAAGTTGCAGGGCATAACTTCACTAACTGCAATGCTCGTCCTCATTGGTATTGTCTCAATTTTAATGATGAAAAAAACCCCAAAACTAGAAAATCACTATTAACAACTAACAAATTTTATTTGATAAAATTCTTTCTATGAAGAACCAAGAACATGATTGATAAATTACTCATTTGATATGTGTTGTTGTTGCAAGTTCATGTTTATCTCTTCACTTGGTATTGGGGGTTTGCGATTGGTTTTGATTTCTAAGTTCAGAAAAGCTGTAATTGTTTAAGGGGGTTTTGATAATCATGCATGGTAGCCAAAATCTCGTCTCATATGCCACGTTTCCATGATCTGTGTTCTCAATTTGCTTGTTTTTCTTCTATTTCTTCTTGTGTGATTGCACTTGTGGTTATGTTTCTCTCCATCAATTCTTTCACAAATTTCTAGTTTGGATTTGCTAAATTGTTCTCCCTCTTTCCTCTTCCTTATCACTTTTCATATTTTCTTCTCTCTATTGCTCGAATTAACTGGTTGGTTCGCAATCTTGTTTCCAATTTTAATTGTTCTTCCGGTTTCTTTGCAATTGTGGGTAAGTGGTTTTTGTTGTTTTGATACTCTTGACTATTTGTTTGAATCATTGATGATTGAAGTTCAAGAATTCCATAAACGAACAACACCACCGCGGCACCGCCAATTAAAGAAGAAACGAACTTGGTGGTTAAATGGTTAATGTAGGAAAACTATATTGCACACAGCTGGGTATTATAGTCAGTTCACCCATTGACCTTACTTTATCCTAGTCAGCAAACTTTTAAATAACAGATTAGTGTATTCTCAAATTTTATTTTTTTGGTGGCGTTTATGCAAATTAGCCAATGTTCGGCTGTGGTTTTGATAAATTCCCCCTTATTTAAACGTGTCATTTATTTATTGCCTGAACTTAAATTCTATATAGGATATATTTTCTATCATATGTAATTATGTATCAAATAAAAATTGTACAAAAATTTTAACAAAGAATCTAAAAAAAATAGGGCCTTTGGATGTTTGAGGGCCCTGTTCGATCGACACCCTGCACACCCCAAGAGCCGACCCTGTTTGTCACTGATCAATTTTGTCAGCAATAGCTAGTGAATTATGGGTTTAATATGGCCTTAAACACGACAACACGTATGTGTTGCCCAACGCTGGTCGAGGTTGGGTTTATTTAGAACTGTTTATACAAGAATCTGAGAGGTGAGATGAGAGTCTGATGTGTCGTTCGAGGATCTAAGAGTCTCAAAAGGAGTTTGTTTTGTGAAGTGAATGGGGGACTATTTATAGTCCCATGTAAGCATGTAATATCCAAACTCTACCCTTAGGTAAGGCAGTCCAATGGTACTTGGCCAGACGATTCGACTTAGCTATCTCTTTGTCAGTCGATTGGGCTTTGACGCTCGTATGTGAGCTTTTGCGTGAGGCGCCCAGCTCACCAACGGCTTTCTTGGGCTACCAAACCTTTAACTGGCCAATTGATTGTGACTCCGTAGTCGTAGTCTGAGTTGGTATTTAAGCTTATTTGAGCGCCCAATGAGAATAGGCCATATGTATCACCATATTTGGTATCAACAAGAACCAATATAAACTTTTCCAGGATATCTAACCTAAAGTGATTGATATTCTTCAAAGAGAGTCTGGTGATATTATAGCGACCCGGCCTATACCACCACCGATATTGTCCCCACTTAGCCATTGCGGACGTCCGACAGTATGGGGTTTTGTGGACAACAGTCTGCTTCCCAGGAGGTCACCCATCCTAGGACTACTCCCACCCGCACGCTTAACTCCAGAGTTTTTTCCAAGTGAGCCCAAAAGGCCTCGGTGATAGTATATGACGGATGCATACCTATATTCCAATCTTAGGACTTTCCCCTCTTAGGTGTCGTAGGAACCACCCCTTCGGTAACACCCCGGGTCGGCCGAGGGGGTGGATCCTATGACACGTAAGAGGGGGATGTCCTGACATTGGAATATAGGTATAGATCTGTCATATATTATCACCGAGGCCTTTTGGGCTCACTTGGCTCCAGAGTTTGAAAGAACTCTGAAGTTAAGCGTGCTCGGGTGGGAGTAGTCTCAGGATGGTTGACCTTCTAGGAAGCAAGCTGCTGCGCATAAAACCCCACACTGTCGGACGTCCGCAATGGCTAAGTGCGGACAATATCGGTGGCGATATAGGTCGGGTCGCTACAGATATCTAGTCTATATAGAGTATGTATGTAAGCATACTTGAAAGTATCGATTGTATGCGAATATCGGATTTGAAAGAACCAGATATAGATAAAATTTCAACACTAAAAAAACGTATGTTGGGATTCTATTATGCCGACACTTGAATTTATGTTAACGACATCTGATTTCTAGAAAAATGGATCTATTCGAAATGTCTAGTACGATCCCAAACCATTTTCCTCTTAGTATAAACAGGGTGGCCATATACAAATGAAGCATACCAGAAACAATTACAAAGATAGTTAACAAATTTACGTGAAATGATGTGAGAATCAAACTCCAGCATCTCCGAGTCAATTCCATCCTTAAATATCACAGAAAGTCCTTCACTTCTTCTCACTGGATCCAGTATATAGTATAGTATGAATTTCTAACCAAAGAAGCTTCAACTCAGCCTTCTTTGTCTGCTCTCTTGTCAAAGAAATTCCATTTTTCTTTAATACCCTTGATCTTGTTTAGTTGCAGCAAAGCCATCTAGAAACTCATGTCTGTACTCTTTCCCAATACCCCAAGCTCCCTTCATTGCATCTCTACTTCCTATATGGAATTCCCTCCATTTCTTTTTTGGCTACATCACAAGCCTCCAAGGGTTGCATCTGAATATAGGCCCGTAGGTTATTCTATGATTTGTTGTCACCTAAGTATTTAGGTGGCCTCCACATCACTAGAGTACCCACTCTACAAAGACTTGTTTTCGCTTTGCTCCACCTAAGCAGCCACATCACCTTTAGATCCTGGACCTTAAGGCCTATCACAAACCAGGCCGGAAGGCTAATCCACCAAGGAGAGAATCTCCTAAAATTAGGGGGGGTAAAATTCCTCCAACCGCAGTCACCAGAAATTAATCCCACAACTTCCCACTTAGGGAGGGATGCCTTCACTAAATGAGCTAGCAGTTGTTGACCTATATGATATATATCATATGATTTTGATCATTGAATGGTATGTTTTAGTTTTTATTATGATGATGATGGAGCAGGGGATTCACAACTACACTGGGCAACAAAGACCGAAATCGCAGTTCCAGTAAGTGAATTCTCCCTTTTTTTAGTTGTTTGATATGATATCAGTAATTGTTCTATATAATTTTCTTGTGTCAGAATGTTCAAGATACAAAGGAAAGAATTAAGGAGATGTTCAAGAAGGTTGAGCTTTCGGTATCTTCGTATGATACTGCTTGGGTAGCTAAAGTTGCTTCACCGGATTCGCCACAAAACCCCTGTTTTCCTGAATGTTTGAATTGGTTGTTAGAGAATCAACTTTATGATGGTTCATGGTCACTTCCACGACGAAATGACTTGCTCATTAAAGACTCAATGATGTCAACATTGGCTTCTGTTCTTGCACTTAGGCAATGGGAAATTGGTGAAGAACATGTAAAAAAAGGTATATATATATATATGATCATTCTAGTCTTTAATTCTGTTTTAGAAATTAACCAAACATGAAGTTGCCACCTCAATTTATTCGGTAGGCGGAAACTGAGGAAAGCATAAAATGGTTTGTAGTAAAATGAGGCCTAGCCTAATGCGGTTCTTCCCTTTATAGGACTAGACTTCATGGGATCAAATTCCAGAGCGATCGTCGATCAGAAGCAGCATTCTCCCACAGGGTTTAATATTATATTCCCTGGTATGATTGAAAATGCCAAAGATTTGGGTTTAAAGCTTCCTTTAAGCACATATATTGTTGATAAAATGCTTCGCGAACGAGATTTGGAATTAGAAAGGTACATATAGTTCAAGTCTTGTACGACTTAGATGTTTACATTATGTTTACATTTTTAATCATTCTGTCCATTACTTTTCTTTTAGAATCTTCAAATGCAATTCAAAGGGAAGTAAGGCCTATCTAGCAAATGTTTCGGAAGGACTCAGTACAAAATTATATGATTCAAATGAGATTAATAAATACCGAAGGAAAAATGGTTCTATCCTTAATTCACCAGCCACCACTGCTGCCCTTTTAAATCGTTGTCATGACGCAGAAGGTCTTGAATACTTGCGCTCAGTCTTAGATAAATTTGATAATGCAGGTAACATTTTCTTATTGACATTGTTGCATTATGAGTTTATGACATACCATCCTTAATCATCTAATGCTTTTGGCTTTTCAGTTCCTACAATCTATCCTGTAAATGTGTATATCCGTCTCCGTATGGTTGATTGTCTTGAAAAAATGGGAATCGCAAATCACTTTCCAAGTGAAATTGAACAAGCTTTGGATGAAACATATAGGTAATTCCTCAAGTCACATTGTTAATGAATTCAAAGTTCCATCTAATGAAGTTAACAAATACTACACACCAATTTTTCTTTTGAGAATGTGACATTGGTGGATGATCAGATGCTGGTTAGAGAAGGATGAAGAGATATTCCTAGACGCGGAGACATGTGCCTTGGCATTTCGGCTCTTAAAGACAAATGGCTATGAAGTTTCTTCAGGTGAGGAGTGTTTACATTGTGTTAATTATATGTTTCAACTGGAATGCCTTTGGGCATACCTCGAATCTAGCCTGAAATCCTTTAGTTTCGGACGAAAAATAATTGGATTGATATGGTTATGCAGATGCATTAGCTGAATTCAACAAAGAGGAATGCTTCTTCAGTTCAACTGGACACAATCTCAAAGTAATATCCTCTGTTCTGGAGCTATATAAAGCATCAGAAATTAAGACATCCCCAGATGAAAAAGTTTTGGAAACCTTACATTTGTGGACAAGTAGTTTGCTGAAACATGGTCTATCAAATGGTTTAATACATGATGAAAAATGCCGCAAAGAGGTAGAACTTCCTAACTACTTAGATGAAAAATCCACGCTTTTCGTTGTATTATGAGTCCTAAGCTAGTTAGAGATAACAAAACTGAATATGTTTGTCATGCAAAACCCAGGTGGATAATGCCCTCAAATTTCCCTACCATGCACAACTAGAACGTCTCGAAAGCAGGAAAAATATCGAGTGCTACAATGCAGATAATATCCAGCTTCTGAAAGCATCCTACAGGTAACCTTTGAACTAACTTCATTCCATCAGGTGCTCAAATATTGACAACACGGATTTCTTACAATTAGCCGTAGAGGATTACAACTTTTATCAAGCCATACACCAGAAAGAATTAAAGGTTCTTGAAAGGTTTGTTTCAGTCTTTATATGTGTTTATTCGAATTAAAACCTTCTGCAAACTATTTTCTTAATCATTTCTTCATTTACGCAGGTGGGTAAAAGAAAGCAGATTGGATACACTTGAATTTACTAGGCAGAAAGTGTTATATGGATATTTCCTCATTGCTGCCCACCTGCTTGACCCTAAACTATCTGACGCTCGCACATCATGGACAAAAAATGTTGTTCTCATAGCTATGGTTGATGACAGAGTAGACGTAGGAGATCGTAGGGAAGAACTGAATAACATTATTGACTTGCTTGAGAAGTATGTTATCTTCTTCTCTTTCTTTCTTTTTTCCTTTTGGTTTTGCCAACAAGCCTCCACTGGTAAATTTAAATATGTATACATGATTTTTACAGATGGGATGACAAGTCAGCCAACGTATATTGTTCTGAAGAAGTTGAGATCCTTTATGTAGAAATTGAGAAGATGATTAAAGAGCTTGGAGAAATTGCATTCAGACGACAAGGACGAAATGTCACAGGGCATTTAATTGATTTGGTAAGACTATACATGCTGATTTGTGCTCCTAAAATTTGATGAGAATAACACGGATTATACATTTCTTCTTGGCAGTGGCTTACTATGCTTAGAGGTATGGCGAAAGAGCATGACTGGGTACGAGACAAGGCAACGCCAACATTGGACGAATATATGGCGCACGCTCACTATACAGTTGGAGTAAGCACAACAGTTCTCATGACCCAATACTTTCTGGGGCCTAAGCTTTCCGAGGAAATAGTAGGGAGTGCTGAATACAACAATGTATTTAAGCATTCTGCAAATATTTGCAGACTTCTCAATGATATCCCAACCTTCAAGGTAGATCTTCTTTGACTAGTATGTAACGTAAAATCTTGTAAGCCTCAATTTTCTTCTAACTTAAAGATTACGATGCAGAGAGATGCAGACGAAGGGAAGTTAAACGGTGTGTTGTTGTGCAAGCATCATGGAGATCTCACCGAGGAAGTAGCTATGAAAGAGATAGAGAATCTTGTCGATCGCAATGAAAGGGATCTATTAAGTCTGGTTTTTAAGAAAAAGGGAAGTATTGTTCCAAAACCTTGCAAAGATATACTTTTGCATACAAGTAGAGCAGGTCATATCCTGTATAGTAAGAATGATGGATTCAGTTCTCCAGTGGAAATGCTAGGTGCTGTGAAGGCAGTAATTTATGAACCTATTGAGCTTCCACCTAAAACCGTACACAAATATGCTTCCATCTAGAACCTATATGTGGACCTTTCTTTGATAAATGTCGCAACAAACAGATGTCATTAATAATATGCTTTCAATCCAAACCAAGATCTTCACCAGTTTCTACAGTTTGGATATTTTTGATGATCTTGATTTATGTGCACTGGCGGTATAAATTATGTCAGTTGATTTTAAAACAATTTGTTAACAATCTGTTAATGGCAATTATAAGTAGTACATACAATTTTTCTCTTTGGCTAAATGAGCAATATTAATAAAAGAATGCTACATTCGGGCTAGAGAAAACTGGGAGATGGCAGACTGCATCCTTGTAGTAAGTACAACCCTTCTAGGTAGGCATATTGCTACATTAATAATGTAGTCCCACATATCTGTTATAGGTTGAGAAATCAAAATTTGATGCATGACCTGCAGTACATACAACCAGAACATAGTAATAACAATGGGGAAATATCACCATACTGGAGGTAGTATACTGCTGTGATACAGAAGAAGGCAGAGGTATTTATTTACCGGTGTTAACTTTGGTTTGCATATGCTACACTCTCTGGGAGGACAAATGATGCGCACAGCATCCACTTTCCAGGGGCAACAACCCGAACTCTATGCATTTCTACCTCAATAGCGAACTCTAAAAGTGCAGTCCTTATCCGCTGCAAGTGATAAAATATATAACTAAGAGTGCGACGGTAAACTTCCTGCAAAATGATGTAGGAAACAAACCTGATGGAAGTCAAACTCAGGATCTTCGGCTTTTGAGAATCCATAAACATTGATCATAGGCATAGGAATACCCGTAGCTCTAGGTCTATTTTTGAATATGCCCCTGAATGCATCTGCACTCCAAAGATAGAAATCTCTTAAGAAAACAATATGATGCTTCAACAATAACAGAGAATTTGAACTTCAGAGTGAGCCAATACATCACATCGAAACAAAGATGTTAAATAAGGGGAACCAAATTCAACCACAAGTAATATTTTCAAGGACTTTACTGGATATTTACGTACTGTATGTCTAAAGAAATCAAGCACTGAGCACAATACCTTTTTTTCCCCCTCAACAAGATACTTTCAGAACCATGAGGTCTGTCCAAAAATTATAGACACAGCACGCAGATGCCCCAGATGATCTGGAACAAACCAAGGGTAGGAAACTTTTGTATCCCATAAATGAATTGATGTAAAAGTAACTTATCGCAGAAGCAATAAAAAACTTCTAAGCATCAATGAATGTCAATAAAAAGGCTAAGTTTTAAAATAAACCCTGAAACATTCTCGATCAACATTCATTTCAATCAAGTGAGGAGTTATTAAATTTACAGCCGACTCTTCAAATAATAAGTTTCGAACCCAATCAAATCGGTATGGCTTTCTTTGCAGGGAAATGATTAAGACTTCATGCTGGGTAGGGCAGCAGGCTCAGTAGTGGTGGATGTAGTAATTGAATAATATCTTTGGTTATGAGAAGGAAAACGATGGCTTCGTATGATATACTTATATAGAGAGAGGCCTTGATGAAAATCCCTCTCTGTTTACATAAGCCTAGAAAAGTTCGATTCGGTTGTTTCTCAATGTTATTTTAGCAACAGTCAAGGCATAACAGAAAGGGGAAGAACAGTGGGAGCTCTCAGCTACTCAGGGAAGAACAGAAAGGGTGCTTCATTGTATGTGGAGGCCACCTGATCCAGGCATTATAAAAATCAGTTGTGATGGGGCAGCAAATGGAAGTCCAGGTCAAGCTGGAATTGGTTGTGTATTTAGAAATGATCAGTGTAGGATTATGCTTGTTCTGGTGAAAGGAATTGGAATTGAAAACAACTACATGGCAGAGTGCAGAGCCGTTGTAGATGGTGTGATAGATGCGATTGACAGAGGTTGGTTGGACATTTGGGTGGAGACTGACTCAGCTGCCACAGTCACAGCCTTCAGAACAAACCAAGTGCCATGGAGACTCTATGCAGAATGGAGGACAGCAAAAGGGAAGTTTAACTCTTTCCATATTTCACATATTTGGAGAGACGGTAACTTCTCTGCGGATACAGCAGGAAAAGAGGAGCACAATTGGGTGTTGGAGACACTGAATTGTATGATCAGAGACCTTCCTGGCTAACAAAGTGGGAAGCTCCATTGACATTGTATTTTAGATTTGATAATAGACTTGGTTGCTTGTAACCAAGGATATCTTTTTGTACTTGTTACTTTTTTCATTTCTTAATAAAGTTACAGATTACCTAGCAATAAAAAAAAAAAAAAAGGCATAACAGAGTTCAATAATGAACAAGATTTTAACCCAAATACGAAAACATAACTGACCTAGAAACTCAGCAGCATCATTTGGTAAATTCATAACCACTTGCGTAATACAGCGAGTCTTTTGACTTGTAAATATAGCATCAATGAACCTTCTCCCGTCCATGTTATACACCTGAGGTTCGCATAAAGCATCATTGAGATTCCAACAAAACATAAATAAAGCTAATGATAAAAACTATCCAAATGTTATAACTGAAATTAATACTGCCAAGAAACCCTACGGTTATTTTTCTCTCGAGTTTGTTCAAGACACAATTTCTTTCTAGGTACTCCATTGCAGAAGGGTTTAAATCATTAGCATATACGTGCTTTACTTTCTTTGCTGCAGCTATTGCCAATGGACCAACACCAGAGAAAACGTCACCTGTCAAAAGTAAAGAATGATTACACCTCAACTCCAAAAAATTTGGCAAGATTAAGAGCATGGAAAAGTAAAAGCTATATGTGTAAGTAGGTAAAGAACAGTGAAAATAGAAAATGTAATTCTTTGCTAAAATCAAAACTAGAAAGAGACACATTCCCTAAACAAGCCACGAGTTTCTGTAAATATAAGATAAAGACGAATCACACAAGAAAACATACTTTTCTCTTAATGTCAAGGCGTCAAGCTGATGCTCACCAACTATATTTTTCTCTATAAAAAATAAAAGAGCGGTAATAGCAGGAGTATTTTTAATGCACAGAAGTAAAAATGTTTATCTAGTTTAATTATGGATGGACATTCCATTACGAACTTGGCAGCAATTTTTTAAGAGCATTTTTGCACTCATCTTACTAGGTTATTATCTATTAGCATTTTCTATATACTACTGAAAGAAGACAATTTTCAAAGGCAAAGGATTATGAGGTATCATCCTTCAGTAATTACGGACATCGAACTAAGATTACTAAATCATAGAGAAACATACGTTATAACCATCTAGTTCATGCAATTCAAGCCCAAAAGTGTTGACAAACATACACACAATATCAGCATTTGTAAAGCGGTTCACAAGCCTTTGCCTTTCAGTTGCTAGCCTTGAATTCCAGTACCTGCATCGAGAGGAACATTTACATCCTTGTCACTATACAGGCAAATCCTTCTGAACAAAATTATGGTTGTATGCCGACATAAAAAATAGCTAAATATCAGGTTTGGTATACGGATTTATGCTCCCTTACACACAGAAACCACACACAGTTAGATGAAATCCTGACCAATCTGTTCGACACGCTAACAAAACACAGATGTTTCACAAAAAACGATGAACAAACACAATAAGTGATAGCTAAGTTTAACACAAGGAAGCAAGGTTATACAACAAAGTCCTCAAATCTCCATCCATATACCAAACCAACGGAAACAAAAAAAGAAGGTTTCGACCAGTGACTTGAAAGCATCTCAACGTAAATAGCTCATCAGCAACATATTTTTCGTTTCTATTCTTTATTTTTCTTTTGATAACAAGTTTCTACCAATCAGTCTAATATCAAAAACAATTGATAAAACCTACCTAATAAATAATTCCAGCTCAAAGTACAAGGACAACATAGTGAGAAACTCCACATCCTAGGGTAATGACTTTTACCAAATCATTTTAAAGGAAAGTGTTTTTAAATTAAATCGATAGACGTATTACATTAGTGTGTTTCATGTGCTTGCTGTTTTGTGTTTGCATAAGATTTAATTCAACAATAGTTAAATATTTTATTAGTTAGTGGGTAAAAGAGCACAGACACTTTTCCTATATCAACATGGAAACGAAATCCGTTCTCAACGACCATGGTAGCAAGGGAATGATTGCCAGCTAGAACTTCGAGTTGCATTGTCCTGTAGTCATTTTGGATTGACTCAATCTTGTTAACAACTGTTTTTATTTTTGGCTTGTGTTTATCCAAGACTACCTGAAAAGATAAATCAATCTCAGATATATACGTAATACCAGTAAAAGAGAAAATCTATTCAACTCAAATACATTGTGACAACACCAACTAATACTAATGTAGCAAAGTACCTGAGCAATCATATTCTTGTAAGGTAAATGTTCATCTCGTAGATTCAGGTGAGCGATGTGTCCAACTATTTCAAATGTTGTTGGAACAATAATACCATTGGGCAGCAAGGCCTCTAAAATCTGCAAAAGTCATATGTAAGTCACCATGTCACTTTAATTTGTAACTATAGAAAAACAAAGAATAAAAATATATCTCGAAGCCAGGCCTAGTTTCAAAGACTCGCACTTGTGTAACATCCCCCAAGTGCACAAGTACGTCAGAAAAAAAGAGCTCATGTTTGCAACAACAATCTACAAGAAATACAAAACCAAAAATATACCTACGTGAAAACTATCCATAGTCCATAAATATGGACTTTAAAGTTTTGCCCATTTCTGGGTATTATATGTTAGAACATCATGCTGCAGCCTAGGCCGTATAAAAGTTAGAAGAATCTGAAATGCAGCACAACTGCATTATTAACACGCTCTAAGGCTACACTGACTGGCTCAAAGAGGAAAGCAACAATATGAAGAATTCTAATTCCCTCTTAAAACATATTAATAAAGATGAATGCAATCAGAAAAAAGAACAAATTCTGTCTACGCAGTAACTGCAATAATCTGAACAAATACCATAGGACACTGAACATATTAACAATGTCAACAAATTATCAATTGCTAACATGTTCTCAAGAGTAGGATGCTAATGAAAGGATGAAAAGAAGCTTGTTGAAGAATAAAAAATAGCAATAACAAATGAATCGGATAGATCACATACATCATTCATCTGCCAATAATTATAAAACAATGTAAGCCTGCACTTTACAAGTTCACAGCTCCTTCTATGCTTGCCGTCTCCACTAAACAGAACCTATTAAAAACAAATAATATAGCAGTGTCAAATAATATACACATTGACATGCATATGTACAAAATAAGATTTCTCTTTATGTGATGTATTTCTAATATATTTTGTATTATTAGTCTCTTTTCCAGCATAAACTCAGTCATTCTAAACATGCATGTTATCAAGTATGTAAGGCATATATTAGCTATTCCACGCATAGGGTACAAGTCATATCATAATCATTTTGTACAACAAATGAGAGCATATGTGCAAGGCTTACGTTTGCATGCCTCTGCCAATGTCAATCAAAATCCAACAGGCCCTATGTGCATGTGTCCCTTCAACACTAACACTAAAAGAACAAGAAACATTGATTTGTCTTATCTGGTGTAACTATTTTGAGGTGACCCTGATCTTTCAACTCTCCATCAGATAAGTCAAGGCAATATTATTTCAACTTTTCATCTGGATCCAAATTGTAGAATTCTAAAATTAATTGCAGTAGTAAGTTCTTAGAGCTAAATGATAGGAGAAAGATTATATTACAGTAGCAACTAAAAATGATTATGGTTTTATTTGAATCTAAACTGTACTCAGGTGTCAGTGATCATACATTAAACAGCAGTACTGATAGGAGAACATATGAAAATACAGCAGATCAAGGGAAACAAATGGAGGCAACTCACTAAGCATCCAATGTTGGAAAAAACACCTTGATAGCCTCGGGAAGCTCACGAACATCTTTATTAGCATATTGTTCGTCTAAAAGCAACAATCTTGTGGAACCTCTCCATCTACCCCCTTTAAACTCATCTCCAAGCAACCCAGTCATGTCATCCCCATCATTATCTCTGTCCCCAACAACTTCAACCACAGAAATACCATTTTTCCCTATCCTCTTCTCTCTATCAAATTCATCTCCCTCAATTACCATTTTCTTATTTTTCTTTGGTCGTGAAATCTTTGCAAGATTCCTGAACTTCACAAAACCACGAGTATTAAATGACTTTACAAGCTTATCCCTATAAAGAACTGGACTCAAGGTCTCTCCATCACCTTCTGTTTTTCCATAAATACGCCGGTTCAGTGCATCAAAGTTTTTATCTTCGTCTCCCTCTGGAACTTTTTCCCCTAACATCATCTTAAATCCATCCTCCATTTCATCGCCACTAACTCGAGCAATGTTGCGAATCCGAGGCCAATTCAAAAGATGACCTCTCAATTGATTTTCAAGCGCAAAACAGTCTTCAGCAGGAACTCTTATGGCAGCAATGTCATAAACACGAGAGAACCTCTCCTTGTCAAACAAAGTATCTTCTTCTCCATCATCAATGAACACTGAAGACGCTTGAGAGAGCTCATCTTGTTGGTGAGAAAATTGATATGGCTTTTTTCCTTTATCAAGTGAAGGGCCATAACAATAATCTCGATTTATAGAAAGGGTTATAGTTGAAGATTTAGTGGATGAAGAACGAATAAGAGAGTACTTGGTAAGTAATCTCTTTCGAAGGATTCTATTTGCAGTGAAGATAACAAATAAAGGAGGATGAAATCTAAAAACAAGCTTTGTAACCATGATTCAAACAAAAAAAAAAAAAATGTGATTCCAATAGTATTGCAAGAAACCAACAGCAATAGTTTTTCTACATTCTACAATAGACCAACACTGAACTCCAAACCGCGAGAAAAATAAAAAAAAAAAAACTTTCAATTAACTTGAAATTAGACTATAACAGGTAGCGACAATTTCAACAAAAATTGGTGTCAACTATATTTTAAAGATGAAAATAGATTCCAACTAACTACAACATTTTTGAAAAGCATCATCAAAACCCCAAAACTTATACTAACTTCAATAAAAAAAAATGTTAAACCATGGCATTTTTTAGCAACTACCCATTAACAAAAACTATGTTTTAACTCATTACAGAAGCTACCCATCAACAATTTCCATCCAAAAACCCACTATATATTCCATATCATAAAGCTTATTTAAAAAAAAAAAAAAAAAAAAAAAAAGGCAAAATAATTTATTGAAGTATAATGAAAGGGGTGAGAAATTGAACTTAACTTGAATAAGCTGTGTGTTTCTTTCCCTCTCTTTTTTTTGTTCTTATTTAGTAGTAGTAGAAAACCATGAGTGACTGGAATTTGGTTTTGTAGAGAATGACGAGATAATATCTGACTGGAAACTGGAAAGGCCCCGGTTAATGAGATTACTAATGTAGATAAAAAAAAGGATCTTTTCTCAAAGGTCAATTTTGTCAAAACACCCTACTTTTATACCCAATTTGCCATATCATTATATTTTTTGAACAATTAATTTTTGCATCCTACTAATTTGAGGTTGTGTTTGGTTGGTGGAATTTGAATTCCAATAATTTGAAGGGTAATAAAGGAATAGAGAATTATATCAGGAAAAAAAAAAACAGAACCCCATAACGGTCCGAAAATCACATTTAGCGCAATTAGGGAACCATTTGTAAAAACGGCCCTGACGTTAATTCCGACTTTTTCTAACTAATATACCCCTTATCTCTGAGTGCGATTTTGTGGACATACACAAAAAGTGTGTCCACGGGACAGCAATGTTTTATTGGTCCACGTTGTAAAATAGTCCATGTAGACTTTTACGTAGTAGAAAATATAAATTAAAAAAAGAAAAAGAAAAAACATGAAAAAGAAAATAGGTTTTTCTTCAATTTCTTCTTCCCTGTTTTTTATCCAAAAGGGTTTCTCTCTCCTCCTCTACCTCCATGGATATTAAAGGAAGAATTAGATTCTTGAATTTATACAGGTTTATTAATCAAGAAAAAACTATCCGCTACACATTTCTCAAGTCTCAATCAAAATCATAACTTGAAATTTTAAAAGAATTTCAAAAACTAAAACTTAAATGTTCCATCTGTACATGTTCAATCTTTTGGTGATCAAATTAACTTAGTGATAGTTTGATATTCTTTCACCCAAATCTAAAACTATCAAATAATAGTTTTTTCAATCAACCCATTGATGAATGGCAGATTTTCAATTATAATTAATGAAATTGATATAAAAATCAAGAGCCTTGAAATTAGTTAGAGCTTCTTGTCAAATAGATTTAAATACTTACAAAATACAAACCTGCAATTGAACACAGAAGGGAAAATGGGTCTAGAAGGGAACTTTTCTTTTCTGGTGCGGAAGGAAGAAAAAGTTAGTTCTCTAATATATTCTTTTTCTGTTTTTATTTTTATTTTTCTTAAATTATATTTTCTGTTAATTAAAAGTGTCTATGTGGACTGTTTAGCGACGTGGAGCAATGAAACAATATTGTCCCGTGGACACTCTTTTTGTGTATGTCCACAAAATTGCATTCCTTATCTCTTCTCTCTCTAAACAAAATATTATCTCCGTTGCTTCTTCTTTTTCTATCTCTTTTCTCCCTGCTTTTTCAATCTTCTCTCTCGCTACCCCCCCCCCCCCCCCCCACTACCATCATAATTAGCAATTTTGTATACAGGTTATGGTTAAAAGATGTCTGACGAAGATGTGGAATTGAAAAAAGAATAACAAACAACCCATGTTTGTAATGGCAGATGTACAGGAGTTGTATAGTGTATAGTTGAATTCTAAAGAAATTGGGTTTACCCATCTTTTGTTTGTTTTATTTATTGTAAGAACTTTACTATCCCCATTTAAAATCAATCAAGTTGAATAAACTTCAAATTTGTGTTATTATTTATGTGTTTATGGTGGAATCTAAATATATTTCAAGTAATAGTGAAGCCATCAAGAAAGTGAAGATCAGATGAAGTTAACTAGAATTTCCTTATTCATATTCAAATTTATAGTTGTTTGGGTCAGAATGAAATGGTTGTGGAATCTGAATAATCATAATGCAAAGAATTCATTGTATACATTACCTACACATCTGGACTCTATGACTACAACGCAAAGACTTATATGCGTACCTTGCCACCACTTTTAGGGATAAGAGCATTCCCAATGGTAGGTTTTAAACCCCTTTTAAAAACTTTTAGCTAAAAACTCTTGCCAATGGTAACTTTTACAACAATTTTCAAGTCAAACACTTTTAACTCCTTGGCAAATTTGCAAAGGACTTAAAGGTGTCATGTAGGATCACTTAATTAATTTAAAATTAAATTTTATCATATTTTATACCCCATGATTTTGGGAAAAGTGAACTTAAGGTTTTAAAACTTATTTTACAATCAACTATTGGCAAGTCTAAGAGCATTCCCAATGGTAGAATGGTTTTAGAGGTGCCACGTAGGAGAGAGGGTAAAGGTTTTAGGATTAAACTATGCTAAAAGTGTTTTTTACTTTTAGAGTTGCCAATGGTTGTTTTTAAATGAAAGATAAAAGTAACACAAATGTGACAATCATTTAATGCAATATAATTTTTAATTATTAAATAATCTTATGTGGCACCTCTAAAACTCTTTTAACTCCTTGGCAAATTTGCCAAGGAGTTAAAAGTGTTTTGCTTGAAAAGTGTGTTAAAAGCTACTATTGGCAAGTGTTTTCACTAAAAACTTACTAAAAGTGTGCTAAAACCTACCATTGGGAATGCTCTAACATTGCAACAAGTCCCTAACATAGTTTTAAATATCTTTGATGAATAAAATATGCCATGAGCTATTTACATACAACACAGTTATTTGTATACATTGCCAACACATTTTGCCGCAATACTCACCATGCAAAAAGCTTATTGCATAACTTGTACTTAAGGTATTGTAGGGGTACTACATACTCCAACCAATCAAAAGCAGCCACGTGGCACAGTCACTCATCCACCAGGTCGCCACGCTCTCTACCTGCTAGTAGCTCGTCCACAACAGCTCGACCTCATAACGAGCAGCGGTCTGCTTACACACACGCGCTCTCATTCAATGCACAGAATATTCTCATCAGTTACATAATTAATTCATAGGGATGATCCACGCGCGTTACACATTTAATCCTCATTATGATGACAGAGAATCTGCAAGATCCACGATCCACGATCCACGCCTTTCTACCTTCTATAAGAACAGAACTACGATGGTTTGATCTCTAAGTTCAATCCCCTCGAGCTAAGAGTACGTAGGCAATCTCGATCTCAACGAGGTGCAGCCACCCCGACCTAAAATCTCCCCCTTTGGTCAAGTCTCCCAGCGATCTGACCTAGTAGTGCATTAATCTAGAAATAGGTTAATACATTTGGTGCCGACTACAGGGACTTGGGATTTTCTCAAGCGAATTCCACCCACCAACCCCACCATTACACCATTGTTAGACCTCCTCACATATTCAGGTCTCTAAGCCAACGACCTCTCCGGTCTCGACGCGACCTCATTTCATTCAGGTCTCTAAGCCAACGACCTCTCAGGTCTCTAAGCCAACGACCTATCAAGTCTCATCGCGACCTCCCCAGGTCCTTAATCACGACCTCTTCAAATTATAGGTCTTTCAACGACCTCAAGAACATTTATGCCATACAGGGGGCTATTCTCACTTTATCTAATGAAATTAACTTATTATTAGCACAATTAGCTATTAATGATATTTTTTGTAGCTCTCTCTATGTGCAGGTCACATGAACACGACCTCACTCCCCATGAGCTATTTTTGCACAAATGTGCCACATTGCTTTCACTGAACTCTTTACAAGTGAAATGCTTGATATACAATACGGCCACCCTCATTGACTAGTGAGTCACTCGTATGCGGGACGACCTCAAATACAATTCTCTAGCCACACGCCTGGTCGAACGCATTCACTCTCAACGCAATGCAGACCCACAAAGGCCACATGCCCGAGAATTGTCAAACAGGTCCCCACGCTGCGACCATTCACTAGATCGGGCACCAAAAGGTTCCAAGTAACTCTCAAAACACTTGGTCAACCAATGCTCTTTCTCAAACGAGCTACATGTGCACTCCAAAGTGCCACATCTATCGGAATGTCCAATCACAAGGCGACAAAGATAGTACATACAAAACTCATAAGGAAGACATACAGTTCAGTGTAAGTCTCTTACTAAATTTTATAATATTTCACATGCTAACATTATCAACAAGTATCAGGTCTATGCAACTCGACCACAAAAAGACAACCACCCATGTATGCAAGAAGACCCACTTCAGTACGACCTGCTTGCAGCTGTCCATCTCGTCTACATGCCTTCTGAACGAGCTACCAAGTCTCCCTGGAACTAACTAGCTCGCTATACACAAAGTCATGATCGAGTTGCAATTACCACAAGGGACCTTCATCGCGTCCTGCAAATCTCAATGATCAAGCTCATCAAAATTTGGGGCGGATCGACTTCGTTAAAGAACCCCATATTTCATTCATCTTGGGGGCTGGATCGGTTCGATTACTTCTTTTCAGCCCGAACTCCGTTCAACCTAAAAAGAGGGGGCTTATGTAGGGGTACTATATACAACATATATGTGGCACCATCTCTACCGTCCATCATGGTGCCACATGTCAACATCTAATGGGCTCTCTCTTGATGGCACAAGTTACAAAGTTAAGCCTTATTATTACAAAGATATTTTCCCCATTATTACCCTATTAATTGCTAAGAATGGAGTTACATTGTAACCTATAAATATAAAGGCAAACTACTCATCTTCTCATGGTCTCATGGTGAATCATATACAAGACCTCAACACTCTCTCATGAGACCTCACCTCTCAGGTCTCATCTCTCTCTTGAGCTCTCTCCATTATCGAGCTCCCATTTTGTATCACCACTACTATAATAAAGTTCATTCTCTCTCTCCGTGGATGTAGGCACAATTGTCGAACTACGTAAACAATGGTGTCATGTCTTTTCTACTTTATTATTATTGTTCATATTACATACACATCTGAGAAACTACAAATAGTGCTAATATAACAATTGAATATTCAAACAAACAATCAAACAATACGCAGAAAGTAAATAACACACAGAAATTTTTAACGTGGTAAAACCCGAAAAGGGAAACGTCCACGGTTGTCCTCGCGACAACAAATAATCCACTAGATGAAAAGAGATGTACAAACCTACCAACTACCTGCACTCACTGCGAGTTGATACTCCTGGTTATCTCTAACACCTTGACTTCACCAGAGCACCTTGATGTACGCACAAGACACTCGACTTCTTGATGAACACACAAGAAGACTCGAAGCCGAATTCACAATGAAACTTGGAAGTTCACAAAGTTATGAATTGAGAGAAGGGGGAAGGAAGGGAATTGAGTTCAATAGCGACAAACACTTTTAACACCAAAACCTAAACCAAAACTCAAGAACTTGAAGAATAATGGACGGCCAAAGAACTAACTTGTTCTTTGGAAGAGAAACCCTATTTATACTTAGGGTTGAAAACCAAGGAAAATGGGCCGAAATAGTGAAAACCCACTTTGGACGTACGTACGTCGATATGACGTTCGTACGTCTTCCACACGAAACGAGCTTGCTGACTACTTGGACGTACGAACGTCCTAACAAGGTACGTACGTCCAGACCACAAACTATCTTGCTGACATACCATACGTACGTACGTCCTTAAGAGATACGTACGTCCTGAACCAAACACCATACTAGTGACACACGACGCGAAGACAAGGACACGGGACGACGCGCGTACAACCAGGTTTTCTTAACAATGAACTCAAGGCAAAATAACCAAGGACACTTTGTCACAAAATTGATGTCAAACCACTTCGTGCCGGTTTCAATCTCCCCCTTTGACATTGATTTTGTGACAAAAACCTATGACTCTAATAGCACTTATAAAACGTGCTTACAAACCCAAACCATGGCATTTATAAAACATGCCTACAAAATCACTCAAGGTAGAACACATACCAAGTCACCAATTCTTGTTATCCAACTTGAGCAAGACGCTTTAACCATCAGAGACCGAACGGAAGCAACTAAGAATTTCCGAAGCAATCAAGGAATCAACAGAAGTTCCTTCGAGCAACTCCCCCATACTTCATGAGCTCCAAAATTTTGACACTCGAGCTCCCCCATAACTGTACAACCTCTAATCATCAACACGTGCACTCCCCCATACGTGTAGCATACCTGAAACATGACCCAAAAATATCCTAACAACAAGGAGACGATTGTTAGTAATTAGAGTCATAAATCTCCCCCTTTTTGTCACAACAAGTGAACAAAAGAACCAATCAACAAGAGAAACGATAAATAACAATAATAAACAAATAACCAAGAAAAGAAATCAATACCAAACAATGAAGACAAAACAGATAAAAAGACAAACCTATCCCAACTGTTAAAAGTTCATGAAATCAACTAATAACCAAACATAGGAATCCATAAACATAAGAGACAAAGCGACAAAACACAAGGCTTAAGTTAACGAATTCGAAAAACCCGTTCCCAATGACCTAGAGGAAGCTTGGAGAAATAAGCTTCCGCACGAGCCGAAGGTCTATTCCACCGAGCTATCACATGATCATCATAATCCTCCAGCCATTCACTCGTACAAAACATCTCCTCAATTCTGCTGTCCAAGCCACAGTCGGTAAGAGGAGCCGCAAGTCCTGGAACCTTCGGGTATCCAACCAACTCCAAGATGTGATTTTGAAGATGTCCCGGTAATCTCTCCCAATGATTTACATGAACCAAGCAAGGATTAAGAAAAGGTCGATTAATATAGTCATACCCATGGGGAACGCGACATAAACGACAAACCTTAGCATTGTTTTTGTACTCCATCACCATAAACGACACAAAACCAACAGCCGGAACAAAAACCCCATGAAGTTCATATTCTGCCATTGAATAATTTTGAGGAACAAAGAGAGAACTAGAAAGAGGTAAGAAGACACAATAGGAGTAAAAGAAGAGAAGACTCCCCTATATATAGGAAAAAAAACAAGAATAAACCTAACATGGGCCCAATTAGGGAGGTCCATTACCTAATTAGCAGGAATTTACTGCAAATCAGAAAGGAACTAGAACTAATAATAAAATAGCAATATCCAATAACATGCTCAACATCTAAATATAGAAACAAAACGATATAACAAAAGAGCAATGTTAAGGACAAAAATATGGAGAGTAAACCAGAACAAGAATTACTCGGACTCCGAGTCACCATCACTGTGTTCACCATCACCCTCGGCCTCACTCTCTCTACCAGAGTCATCACCATCACTGTCACTTGGAACTGGAGGTACCTCTTCCGGAAATGGAGGCAAGTCGATGGGAGTGAAGTCCAGCTGAAGATGACGCATCTGGGCGACGTTCATCCTATGAATATCACGGATCATGGCATCATGTTGAGAGAGGATGACCCCAAAACGATCTAACCGAGCATCCATATGATCCTGACGACGCCGAGAGGGGAAACTCGAGCATCAACTGCTGCAACTGCCCGATTGCCCCTAGCTGAGGCTGAGATGGGGCGTCCAGAGGTCAAAGCCCGATCAAAATCATCAAGGCGATCAAGAGCCCGACCTCCCCAAATGAGGTGATGCGTCAGACGCACACCCACGGACTCAAAAGCAGCCTTCCTAGACTGGCAGCCTTTCTTGATCGCATTTACCCAGTCATGACCAACAAACCTCGGAGGGCTGACCTCCGTGTATCTTCCCTGAAATCCTAAATGCTTAAGAATTGTCAGAATAAAGCTAGGGAAAGGAAGAGTACCCTTAGCTGCATCAATCTGAAGCATCCGTGTGTAGATGACCTCAGACAGATGAAGATGGTGCACCGACATACAAACCACCAATTTGACCATGTCGTCGGTCATGATAATCTTGTTGCCCTTGGTTGGGTAGATGTTGGAATGAGCAACCATGTGTAAGAGGATGGCGCTGTAAAACTTGGCATGATATCGTTCCGTGACCCCATCGATAAACATCCGCTGAACTTGATCGACAAAGTCAATCTGAATCGCATCCGGAATGGGCCATCTGACATGAATAGCATCTTCGAAGAAAAGATCATCGTCAATACCCAACGCCTCACGTATCACCTTCGGAGAAATAGTGTATCTCCGACCTTCAATTAAGACCGAAAAACTAGAGCGATTCTGTGAGGGTGTCTTCGTCTCATAGAAGGCAATCGTATGCTCAACCGAGTATTTTGTGATTCGTTGAGCCACCCTTAACCAATTTCTAGCCTCAAAGAACGAGGCTATGTTGCCGAGTTGAGAAGCCCCTAGAGGGGTGGCAGCAATGTCTCCCAAGTCGAAGAAACGCTCAGGAACAATGGCCTTGGCTCGAGGATGAACACCAACGGATGGGGGATGAGGCGACAAGCCCGGAGTGGAACTTCTACCCCGTGGAACGCGAGAGGATGATGCACCCTTAGACGCGGATGCCGTGGTGGTCGGAGTGGTGCGTGCGCGCTTTGAAGCCATTGTCTACACACGCACAACAGTAAACAAATCAAAAATGTAAGAAAATCGACAAAATAGACAATAGCAAGGTCATTGAGGCATTTAATCAAACACTTGATGTGCAGAAACAAGACACATGCTATCGACAACAATGTAGTAATGGCAAGCACCCAAACACACGGCAAAAACAGACCCAACAATAGAGAAGAAGTAACAAGAAATAGAGAGAGCCAAATCGTCCACCAATTTCAAAGGAATGAAATCGAACACTAACCAACACAACCAAAATAAAACAAAACAAACATTTCTAAGAAAAATTAGAGAATAACCATGCAATCCAACAAAACCAAGAGAATAAGGAGAAAGAGAAAAAGAAGAATATAGGAAGGAGTCAATTTCACTTACGTGAGTAAGAACAGAGTATACACCAAAAAGAAAAACTGCTGGAGTTGAGCAATAAACAACCACCAAAGAAGGAGATGAAAAGAGATTGCTAGAAGGAAAAGAGAGACCAAAACCGTTGAAGGAAAGTGGAGACTTCCAAATGTTCGTGCAAGAGAGAAGAAGGGGGCACGATTGATATAACAGTTGGCCTTTGGTTTAAAAAAAAATGAATTTAAACAACAATTGAGCCGAACTGTATTAGGAACGTACGTACGTTCTAAAGACGTTCGTACGTCGGGACCCCAAAAAAAAAAACATCTGACAGAACACACGTTCGTACGTTCTAGGAACGTTCGGACGTTGCAAGAAGATCTGTTCACTTAAACGTACGAACGTCATGAAAGCGTACGTACGAACTTTTTTTTTTTTTTTTTTTTTTTTTTTTTTTATACTAATAATAAAATTTTATTGATAAGCTCAACGAATTACACAAAAGTAGAGGACAAACGCGCTACAAACTGCGCGGCAAGTCCTTTCTGGATAGCAAACCCGATTCTCCTAAATACATATTCGTTCGAACCTGCAGTCATCACGTTGCTATCCATTATCTTCTGCACTCTCCTGAGGAGCTCAACTGCTTCTGAGCCTAACAATCCAAATGTGTCAAATGCAAAGGGGATGAAACTATGTAGTATGCTTCCGCCAAGACATGTTGGGGTCTGAAGGGGACGGTAGCAGTTGGAGCAAGATTACTGAGATCAAAATCAGGTATAGAAAGATGTAAACTAGCAATGGCAGTATCGAAAACATTACCCATAGGTGGAGTGTCACAACCTCGAAGAATGTGGTCCTGGAGATCCTTGGTTTGCGTACGTGAAGCTACGAAAGCAAACTTCAGAACATCAGTGGCACAATAGATACCAAGTCCACCCATACGCAATGGGAGGGTTGCCATACGCCACTGTAAATCGCCAAAACCAGGGCCATCGGAAACCACAATATTTTGAAGGGCTGCACGAAGCTTGTGGTCAAACCATTCGGCTGTGTCCTGAACATAATCCGGGGGGCAAGTACGGAGAGCAAAGGTGAGTTTGGATAATCCCATACAAGAACGTAAAAGTGCCAACTCACACTGCGGATCCTTTAGCTGTGGTAATCTTTTTTTTTTTTTTTAAAAAAATAATTTTTTATTTTATTAATATGATAAGCTCAACAAATTACACAAAAGTAGAGGACAAACGCGCTACAAACTGCGCGGCAAGTCCTTTCTGGATAGCAAACTCGATTCTCCTAAATACATATTCGTTCGAACCCGCAGTCATCACGTTGCTATCCATTACCTTTTGCACTCTCCTGAGGAGCTCAACTGCTTCTGAGCCTAGCAATCCAAATGTGTCAAATGCAAAGGGGGTGAAACTATGTTGGTTAGCCCTACAAGCTCCGTCATGTTTCTCCACTTTTGCTGCTGCTGCATTGCTAGCTGCTAGCCCCACCTCAAAAATCCCAGCACCCAGGCCAACCATCGGAGACGCCCCTGTAACATCAACACACGCATGTTTACCTTCAGACCAGTTATAGACCAGAATATCAGCAGGACGTAATGTCGATCTTCCTTCCTTAGGATCAGTAAGAAAGTTAACAGGAGCCTCCTTCTTAACCTGTACTCCAGCCCGCCAGAACACATCACACAAGATATCTCTAACGTGGTCATGCCTGTACTTGAAGCCGGGGTAATGCTTACAATGGGCCGCATGGTCCCCAAAAGCATCAAGTCTGCTCTTCTTGCACACTGGACAAAGTTCACCATCTGAATAAAGAGGGATCATCAATCGATAACGAAGAATGGCACGATATTCTACCGGCGTCATGCGTTGTCCAAGCCCTTCCATCGGGATGGCAAGGAGAAAATCTTTGGCATGTTCTGCTTGCACACATCCAATCACGGCTTTTTGTCTAGCTGACAACTCAAATTCCCTCTCAAGACCAGAACTAATCTTGCTGTAGTATGCTTCCGCCAAGACATGTTGGGGTCTGAAGGGGACGGTAGCAGTTGGAGCAAGATTACTGAGATCAAAATCAGGTATAGAAAGATGTAAACTAGCAATGGCAGTATCGAAAACATTACCCATAGGTGCAGCCGCACAACCCCGAAGAATGTGGTCTTGGAGATCCTTGGTTTGCGTACGTGAAGCTACGAAAGCAAACTTCATAACATCAGTAGTACAATAAATACCAAGTCCGCCCATACGCAATGGGAGGGTTGCCATACGCCACTGTAGATCGCCAAAACCAGGTCCATCAGAAACCACAATATTCTGAAGGGCTGCACGGAGCTTGTGGTCAAACCATTCGGCTGTTTCCTGAACATAATCAGGGGGGCAAGTACGGAGAGCAAAGGTGAGCTTAGATATTCCCATACAAGAACGTAAAAGTGCCAGCTCACATTGCGGATCCTGTAGTTGTGGTAATAAATCCATAAGCTGAAGTGTTTTATCCACTCGTTGACGAACATTACCCATAATAAAGGATGCATCAATACTTACAGCCCCTCCAAGCAACTTAACCCCTCGCTGAGGACATGATATACCAGCCGGAAAGATATCTGGATAGGAGCATACATGATTAACAGAAGGCTAGAACAACTCTGTCTTAGAAACATTAAGCACGAGCCCAAGAGGTGGTCCTCTTTCCTGAATGATACGAATAGCTCTAGCCACCTGTTCTGTATTACCAATCAGAGTACCATCATCTAAGTACCATGCCTGCAACTCCAAGTGGCATTCTGACTGAATGCGGTGTATCAATGGATGCAAGACCAAAGCAAAGAGAAGAGGCCCCAAAGGGTCCCCCTGCTGTATCCCAGCTGCTGACCAGATATGAGTAGACCCTAGATACAATCGAGCAGGTTGACAATAGAGGTATTCGACCCATAGAGCAATAGATGGACAATGATTGCGTACCTCTCGTAGCATAGCAGACCGATCAACAAGGTTGAAGGCATTCTGAAAGTCCACAAACAGCATAGAAAGCGATGTGTCATCCTTGTTGGCATAAACCAACCGATTAACCGCATGCAAAATTGCCTCTGCTCCACCAGGCACACCAACCCCAAACTGAAAATCCTCTAGGTATGGGACAATATCCTTAGAAACTCCTCTCATGGCAATCTTAGACACCAGGCGACGCCAAACCATACCCACAGCTATTGGGCGAATGCCGTTACCTGGCTTAAGAAGTGGGGTGAGTGGTGCACTAGCTATGAACTCTGCCAAGACCCGTGGGCATCGACCTTGTAACCATAGGTTCACAACTGGTGTCAAGGCCTCCATAAGATCTGTGGCTACAGCGGATGCAGCCCCACTCATAGCATCCAATAGGTGTTGGGCCCGGAGACCATCTCGCCCACAAGACGTCCCTTTGGGGAAGGACATGATGCATGATAATATCACATCCCTCTCAACTGACAAAGGTGACTCAAGTAAAGGAATGGCGGGGACAGATGGTGGTGGATGCTTCGGGTGTTTATCCTCTAAAGCCCGCTGCGTCTCTGGAGTGTTCGGAGCAACCCCTGATGATGCCAACACCTTCACGGCTGCTGCAAAGTGCCCGTCTGCAACCTTTTGCAAACACCGTCGTACATTCTTGCTTTGGGACTGTCGAGATGGTCGTTCCAACGGAGGCTCTGTGTGTGTGACCCTCTCAATCAAACGAAATATACCCCCAGGCTCGTTCCAAATAGAGAGAGCCTGCAGAATCTGATTCTGCTGGAGATATTTCCGAGCACCAGAACGACGCTCTTGGCGATTCTGCGGATGGAACACTTGCAATGTGCAATAGGGAAGCAGGAGCAATCTAACCCATGGCCCTGTCGACATGGGGTCTGCAGTAACCTCATACAAGACTGACTTCAATGCACAGGAGAATGCTAATCGACAAGGACGTGGAATACTTTTCACTGTGCGAAAAGGTCTACAGAAAATACGATCAAGTGATATCTCATCTAAAGAAGGTGCAACAATAGAAAGGTGAGTATCGATACCAGTGTCCCCTCCTGCTGTAGGTGCGGGTGGATAATCAACATGCACAAGCTGTGGTGGTTGTATACCTACAATTGCACACTCTAACTCACCGGTCTCCTTTCGTGCAGGTGGTTTGATGACTGCACCATCCGGATGTTTACATTTTATGGTCGATGCATGGATACCGAAACAATCAGCACACATCCATTTGTTTATCCTCTTCAAAGTATTGTCAAGCGACGAAAATAAACCTATATCAACTTTGGTCGCATCTCTCAGCCTGTCGATGTCATTAACCCTCTTCAAGTGATCTTTCTTAACATGCGTTGGGATGTACGAAGATTTGTATCCATTTCCACACGGTCCATTGGTGCATCCATCAAAATTTCGAAATGGACAATGGATACTCTCCATCAAGCAGCCAATTTTTTTTTTTTTTGCTTGGCTTGGCTGACTGGCTTGAGCTGCTGGTTCGACTGATCTGGCTGCTGATCGGCTAGACTGGCTGCTGATCGGCTAGACTGGCTGCTGGGTTGAGCTGTTGATCTGGAATCGGCTCGGCTGGCTTCTGGACTCGGCTTATATGGCTCAGATCGGCTCTGCTCAGCCGAATTTACGGTTGATCAGAGAGAAAACGATTGGGATGGGATTGGAGGAAGGGGGAAGAGAAGGTTGCCGGTGGTGGTAGGGAATGGGGGAAGGAAGGGTGCTGGTGGTGGTGAGGGAGAAGAGGGAGAGAAAGAAGAGATGGTGTTGGCGGTGGTGAGGGAGATGGGGAAAATAAGGGTGCTGGTTGCCGGTGGTGGTAGGGAATGGGGAAAGGAAGGGTGCTGGTGGTGGTGAGGGAGAAGAAGGAGAGAAAGAAGAGATGGTGTTGGAAGAAGAAGAAGGTTGCTGGTGGTGGTGGCTGGTCATGAAGGAGATGACCATGTGGCGGCGGCGGCGGTCATCGGGAATTTTTTTTTTTTTTTTTTTTTTTTAAAAAAAAAAAAAAATGAAGTACCACCCTAACAGCCAGACAATAAACCAAATAACTACCAAACAAATATTGAGAGACATCACAAGAAAACATTTCTACTTATCATAAGGATTCCAATTACAGCCGAATACAGTTTAAACAAACCTCAACCACAAGAAAATGCAAAATTGAAGAACGACATCATACACCAAGGCATGGTACTTACTAGAACGATGCAAGCATGTAGAAGAAACTGATAGACCAATACCAACCTCCGGAAACAAACTAAAAAAACATGATCATTGAGTATATTTAAAGTCACTTGCAACTAGACCAATGTGAAAGTGAACCGGATCACAACAAAACCAAGGAAACACACAATATTGTTTTTCTTCTTGTCTTTCAACTAGACAAATGTGAAAGCCACTTGTCCCTTTTTTTTTTTTTTTTGTAAAACCATTTGAAACAAACGCCATTCCCGTGTGGGAGTATGTAATATTTCCATCTTTTACTAGAACACGAGGGTAGGGTGTAGCCTACATCTTTTCGGCAAAACACACTCAAGAAGTGCAATACCATGGTAACGTGCAACACAAGAACTAACATCTCCTGAGTGCATCCGTCAAAGCATGACCCTCACAGCCCAACGGGTTCTTAGCCAAATGAGTATGCTCTCAAGACATTCAAATGGCTGGGGATTTTGTGAGTCATTGACCACTTACAAGAGGTAAATAAATAGAATGGAAGACGATGATCATGAAAGGAAACCAAAGAAGACTGGAGATATACAGGTATGCAAAACGACAATCCACCTACATGTAAATGCATCATGTAAGAAACTACCAAGACGAAGAGAGTATGATGTAACCCTACAACTATGCATGACACAAAAACAGTTGAGGACGCCAAACTAGAAACATCTGTAAAATGGAATCCACACAATAGAGAAAGTAGTATGTCCTCAATACCAACAACAATAAAAAAACGACCGAACCTAAACATCCTAAACACAGACAGTTCCAAAGACCAAATTAGGTATATAGATGCGGAAGGGGTGTAGTGACAACGAAACAGTTATCAGATGAGCGACTACCAGTTAACACCAAGACATGATTGGAATCAAAAACATCACACTTATCATCCTCAAACACAACCTTAAACTTAGCATCACATAACTGACTAATACTCAATAGATTGGACTTAAGACCCTTAACAAAAAGAAGCTCACGACTATTGAGCGATCCAACCTCAGAAAAGTTACCTTTACCTTCAACCGGAAGCATTTTAACATTTCCAAAACTAACCTTACCTCCATAACCAAGAGTCAGATTATCAATTAGAGTCTTATCACCTGTCATATGACGCGAACAACCGCTGTCAAGATACCATGATGAAGGCATTGGTTCAACCAAACGAGCCCTGTGAGATACCATTTTCCTGGATGCATCCATACTCCTATCCCAGAAATGTGGTGGTGGAGTAAGCATGGGTGTTGCTTGAGGACGATTTCCATAAGGAGAAGTTCTGGGTAAACCCCACGGAGCATAGCCATTCCACATGTATGGAGCCTGCATGGAGAAAGTGGAAGACTTGTTCCAATATGAATTACCTGCAAAAGAAGGATGGTGAGCAGGATACAAATTATTCCAACAAAAAGAAGAAGTGTGACCCATGCGACCACAGGTTAGACATTTAAAGCCTTTGTGTCTAAAATTCTTTTTCGGGACATGCTTTACACGAGTGACCTTGGGTGGGGAAACCACACCAGACACCTGCACAGGAGCAGGAGAAGCGACACCTGTTGGTCTGACAAAAGTAGTACAGGAGGTGCGAGCAGTAGAAATAGGAACAGATGTGTCATAACCTAAACCAGATTTATCTGAATGGGATTTACCAATTCCCAGCAGAGAGTTTAGATTATCACTAGCTTTACCAAACCCAACCAATTGTTTGTTAGCAGCAAACAACTCAGCTTTTACTTTCTCATGTTCCAATACAAGGGATCGATACCGTGTCTCCAGTTCATTATTCAGTTTTTCCAGAGTGGCAATACGCACTTGGAAATCCTCCTTTTCCTTCACAAATTTTTCTTTCAACAAGTTGGAGTCACCTGCAAGATTACAAATATCCTGCCCAAGACTATCTACCTGTTCCTGTAAGACAGTGTTAGTTTTTTCAAGCAACTTTACTTGTTGCATGAAAAACTTATACATATCACATAATTCACTAGTAGTAGCATGAACACCAGAATCAGAAACATTAATATCATCAGTAGAGGATACAATACCTCCTGGATGCTCATCCAGGGATGCACTGAAAACCACATAGTTGGAGACAACATTTGAGGGATTGCCATCATCATCTTCATCTGAATCATCCCATGTCACTGTGAGGTTCGCTTTGGAATTATCACCAGGTTTGCGATCCACTTTGTTGTCACATTCATTTGCAAAGTGTCCATATTCACGACACTTGTAACATTGGACATCTTTGCGACCAACTCGAGCTCTTCTCCCATCCACAGAGAATCGCTCAAAACCACGACTCCTGGGAGCATTTGAGGGATCAGGAAATCGCTTCCGAGGGTCTCGATTCTGTTGATATTTCAGAATCTTCTGAAAGCTACGTGACAGAAAAACATAGTTATCATCCACATCCTGTTCTTCATCATCAGAAGGTCCTGTGGAAGTTTCTTTAGACGATGTAGCTTTGAATGCCACAGATTTGTTCTTCAAAGGTTCTTCCAAGGCCTGTTCCATCTCACATGTCCTTAGTTTCCCCGCAAGTGTCTCAATGGACATGTTCTTAATCCCATTACTCTCAGTAATGGCATCCTTACAAGAACGAAACCGAGGAGGCAAAACACGCAATATCTTACGTACCACTTGTGTGTCAGTATATGCATGACCAATAGCCGCACTGCAGTTTATGATGTCTTGGAGACGAATAAAGAAATCATCAAAAGTCTCAGAATTATCCATCCGTAGATTCTCAAACTGAGATGTTAACAGTTCCAGCTTGCTTTCTTTGACAGTTTCGTCACCTTCATGTGTACAGATAAGCCTGTTCCATGCATCTTTAGCCTCTTCACATCCTTGCACACGACGAAACTCACTGGCATTTAATGCCATGAAAATAGCATTGAGTGCCTTGTTGTTATAATTTGCCAACAACTTCTGTTCAGGCGTCCACTTTTCACGTGGCGTCAGTGATGTAACAGCAGTATCATCAGTACCTGTAGTAGTCAGAGGTTCTTTCCACCCTGTAACAACCGAAAGCCAGACTTCTTCTCCTAATGCTTGGAGATAAGCTCGCATCCGTACTTTCCAATGACCAAAGTCTTTTCCACTGAATTGTGGAGGAAGACTTGAAGTAGCAAACTTATGAGGTTCCATAAGCACTATTGATCGTTAGCGTGAGCCTTTACGCTCCTTAACCAGCCCCCAGCGACTGATACCAATTGAGAAACTACAAATAGTGCTAATATAACAATTGAATATTCAAACAAACAATCAAACAATACGCAGAAAGTAAATAACACACAAAAATTTTTAACGTGGTAAAACCGGAAAAGGGAAACGTCCACGGTTGTCCTCGCGACAACAAATAATCCACTAGATGAAAAGAGATGTACAAACCTACCAACTACCTGCACTCACTGCGAGTTGATACTCCTGGTTATCTCTAACACCTTGACTTCACCAGAGCACCTTGATGTACGCACAAGACACTCGACTTCTTGATGAACACACAAGAAGACTCGAAGCCGAATTCACAATGAAACTTGGAAGTTCACAAAGTTATGAATTGAGAGAAGGGGGAAGGAAGGGAATTGAGTTCAATAGCCACAAACACTTTTAACACCAAAACCTAAACCAAAACCTAAACCAAAACTCAAGAACTAGAAGAATAATGGACGGCCAAAGAACTAACTTGTTCTTTGGAAGAGAAACCCTATTTATACTTAGGGTTGAAAACCAAGGAAAATGGGCCGAAATAGTGAAAACCCACTTTGGACGTACGTACGTCGATATGACGTTAGTACGTCTTCCACACGAAACGAGCTTGCTGACTACTTGGACGTACGAACGTCCTAACAAGGTACGTACGTCCAGACCACAAACTATCTTGCTGACATACCATACGTACGTACGTCCTTAAGAGGTACGTACGTCCTTAAGAGGTACATACGTCCTGAACCAAACACCATACTAGTGACACACGACGCGAAGACAAAGACACGGGACGACGCGCGTACAACCAGGTTTTCTTAACAACGAACTCAAGGCGAAATAACCAAGGACACTTTGTCACAAAATTGATGTCAAACCACTTCGTGCCGGTTTCAACATCATCTTTCATTAATGTATTGACCAACCTCACAAATATGGTTAATACATTTTATGTAGGGGTACTATATACAACATATATGTGGCACCATCTCTACCGTCCACATGTCAACATCTAATTGGCTCTCTCTTGATGGCACAAGTTACAAAGTTAAGCCTTATTATTACAAAGATATTTTCCCCATTATTACCCTATTAATTGCTAAAAATGGAGTTACATTGTAGCCTATAAATATAAAGGCAAACTACTCATCTTCTCATGGTCTCATGGTGAATCATACACAAGACCTCAACACTCTCTCATGAGACCTCACCTCTCAGGACTCATCTCTCTCTTGAGCTCTCTCCATTATCGAGCTCCTATTTTGTATCACCACTACTATAATAAAGTTCATTCTCTCTCTCCGTGGATGTAGGCACAATTGCCGAACCACGTAAACAATGGTGTCATGTCTTTTCTACTTTATTATTATTGTTCATATTACATACACATCATCTTTCATTAATGTATTGACCAACCTCACAAATATGGTTAATACATTTGGCGCCGACTGCAAGGAATTCGATAAAATCGAAAAACCCAAACCCTCCCACCCTTCTCAAAGTCATCTATCCAAATGACTACCCCAGAATTAACTATCAATGATCTGCATGCTCAAATCACTCTTTTGCAGGAAGAAAATGCACGCATGAAAGCCGCACAAACCAACCCCCAACAAGGTGAAAATAGCGGACATGGAGTCGTTCCTGCTGACGATTCCAACCAAAAATTCGAACAACTCAGCCAACAACTGGCGGAGTTCAAAGCCTCCCAGGCTCTCCTTCACCATTCCAAGAGCCACACCGCGGAGCAACTTGCTGTACAGTCCCTCCAGCAGTTCCAGGAGTCTCCTTTCTCCAAGGAGATCCTTGAACATGATTTGCCGAACAAGCTGAATGCCCCCAAGTTTGACCAAGATGCCGGAGTCGGAGATCCAACCGACCACATCAAGGGATTCCGGAAATCCCTTCCTCTGATCAAGGAGGATCACCTTTTATGTTTGTTGTTCCAGTCTAGTCTTACCGGACCTGCTCTCGACTGGTTTCACCGTTTGAAATCAGGATCCATCAGCTCCTTTGCGGAGCTCGAGAAACAATTCGTCATCTTCTACATCCACAACAAGAAGCGCCCAGTCACCATCGATTCCATCTTCAAAGTCAAGCAACGAGATGGTGAGTCACTAAGCGTTTTCTTTGCTCGTTTTAGGTCTGAATTACACTCAATTCAGGATTTTGCAAAGGAGCACGAGACCTTTGCAACCATCGCATTCACTCACGGTCTGACCCAGGGGTCCGATCTCCACAAGTCGCTAGCCATGAAGCGACCTTCATCCTTGGACGAGCTCTACCTAAAGGTAGATCGTTATATCAAGCTCGAGGAAGCCCTCACTGGGAGGGAGAAGAATCACGTAGTCAGCAATGTGGAGTCTGACTCAACCAAGCGACCTCGGTCAGATGGCAAGAGGTTCAAGGGTAAGTCGTTGCCTACTGAGCAGCGAGAATATCACCGGTTCACAAGACCAGCCGGTTACATATTCGAACGAATCAAGCACAACCACTGGTGCAGGATTCCTACCTTCACACAGCTGGAGGATACATCTGGACGACCGTACTGCAAAGTCCACAAGGTACGGTGTCATCAAACAGATGACTGTCGCGTTCTGAAACGCGCACTGCAAACATGGGCCGATGAGAAAAGGCTCAACAATTGGATCCTCGGAAGGAATGAGGAATCCACAGGCAAACGGGTGAGGAAAGAATCCAGAACGCCTCCCCGTTCCCTAAAAAAAAATCACAGCAAGGCCAGAACGGCCTCAGCAAGCCCAGTCCGCAGCAGAGGCCGTAGCATCTCCCAACGTTTAGGTCCAACAGGAGACCTACGCGACCAAATCAACAAGAAGGTCGCACATAAGATCGACAGCGACAGTGAATCGGACAGTCATGTAGTCTACATGATTGACGAATCCAACCACACCCCTGTCTCTCGAGAGAAGAAGAGACGAGTAGAACATCTTCATCATGTCTACTCCATCACTGGCCGAGCAGCTCGTTTCAACATCCCTGCCCGCCAAGAGTCCGACATCACTTTCACCGAGGACGACCTGAACAAGGTCGTTACTCCTCATAATGACGCCCTTGTCGTCGAGCTGCGGATTGCAGACTACACCATCAAGAGGGTATTCATAGACCCTGGCGCATCATGCAACATCCTTTTATACAGAACCTTCAAAGACATGAGGTTGCCTGATTCAGTTCTCATCCCAGATTTTACTCCCATCTTGGGCTTCAACAGTTCAAGAGAGGATCCCAAGGGTGAAATTCTGTTGCCCGTCACCGTGGGCAGGAAGGAAGACAAGGTCGTTATGACCACCAAGTTCAGCATCCTCAATATCGCAAGCAAGTACAATGCGATTCTGGGTCGAAAGTGGATCCATGCTATGAGAGGTGTGCCGTCGGCGTATCATCAAGTATTCCGTTATCCTGGCCCTAATGGGATAATGGAACTTCGCGGCAATCAAAACACCGCACAGGAATGCCATGGCATTGTTGAAGCTGTACCACAGTCAAAGCCATCCACCTCTGGAGCCAAGGATGCTGAAGTCAAAGGAAAGAGCCCAATCTCACCAGAGGTTCAACAGGGCGACAACAAGTCAAAGAGCCCTTCCAAAGAAAACAGTGAAGCCACCAAATAGCAACTACAGAAGGAGCTAGCGAGCTCCCCCAGGCTCAATCTCGGAAGTACTGATCCAGGTGTACGTGTGAACATTGGGTCAGAAGATGACCCGAGATATATCTATGTAGGTGCAGAGTTAAAGGAAGATAAGTTCAATAACTTTGTAAATTTTCTTTCAACTAATAAAGATGTTTTTCCTTGGTCGTATATCGATATGCCTAGTATAGATCCATCAATTGCATGTCATAAACTGCTGGTCAATCCCAATTATCGACCTGTAAAGCAAAAACCAAGAAGGCTTGCTCCCAAATTTCACGAAGCTGTCAATGAAGAGATCAGCAGACTGAAACAGGTCGACTTCATCAGGGAGGTCGATACTCCAGACTGGCTAGCCAACATCGTACCAGTCTTAAAGAAGAATGGGAAAACAAGAGTCTGCATCAACTTCACAAGTTTGAACAAAGCTTGTCTTAAAGATTCATTCCCACTGCCACGAATCGATAGGCTAGTCGATCAGACATGCGGTTTTGAGCTACTGTCATTCATGCACGCATACTCAGGGTATAACCAGATACCAATGTACGAGCCTGACCAAGAGAAGACCTCATTCACAACAGAGCAAGGCATTTTCTGTTACAAGGTTATGCCATTCGGGTTAAGGAATGCAGGAGCGACCTATCAAAGACTGGTCACCAGAATGTTCGACGACCTCCTAGGTCGAACAATGGAAGTCTACATTGACGACATGCTAGTGAAGAGTGACAAAGAACAAGATCATTTTTACAACCTCGACCAGGCATTCCAAAGATTAAGACAATACAGAATGCGTCTTAATCCAGAGAAGTGTCTGTTCGGGGTTGCATCAGGAAAATTCTTCGGCTACCTAGTCACCAGACGGGGCATTGAAGCAAATCCCGACCAGATCAGAGCCCTGATCGACATGCCAAGCCCAAAAACAAAGAAACAAATCCAGAAACTCAACGGCATGGTGTCAGCTCTGAACAGATTCATCTCCAGAGCATCAGATAAGTGCAGACCAATGCTTCACATCCTAAAGAAGGGGGCTACTTATGAATGGACAGAAAAGTGTGAGAAGGCCTTCAATGATCTCAAAGCATATCTGTCTACTCCACCAGTTCTCACAAGGCCCAACGATGGAGATATACTGGGCGTCTACCTCGCAACATCAGATTTTGCGATAAGTGCAGTACTTTTTAAAGAAGAAAACCAGGTCGAGCGACCTATCTATTTCACAAGCAAAGTCTTACAGCAGGCCGAAATAAGGTACACACCTCTCGAGAAGTTAGCATTAGCCTTACTTTACGCTGCATGCAAATTCAAACCTTATTTCCAAGCGCACACTGTAAAAGTAATCACCGACCAGCCACTACGCCATATTCTTGAAAAGAAGAACAAAACAGGTCGTATGGCTCGATGGGCAGCCGAGTTGGGTGATTACACTTTTGAGTTCGTTTCACGGCAGGCCGTCAAGGGCCAGGTCGTTGCAGATTTCTTGGTAGACTATCCAGCAGAGGATACCAATTGGGAACCAGAACCTGAAACAAGGCAAGTCCAATACAGCCCTCCTGACACATGGCAGCTGTATGTGGATGGTTCCCATAACTCCAACGGAAGTGGCATATGTGCTGTATTAATTTCTCCTGAGGGTTCACAGCTCGAGAGATCAACTCGTCTCGACTTCGCGACCTCCAACAACGAGGCCGAGTACGAAGCCCTAATCCAAGGCCTACAAATGGCCATCGACCTACAAGCAGTTCGCCTGAAGGTATACAGCGACTCACAACTGGTAGTCAATCAGATTACCAGTAATTACCAGATCAATGGGGTCAACCTAATCAGGTATGCTAGCAAAGCGAAGGAGCTCATCAACAAGCTCAGTTATTTCACAATCGAGCACATACCAAGATATGACAACAGGCATGCTGATTCATTGGCTTTCTTAGCATCTAAGATCGAGTCAGACAGACCACGGGCTCTCACTATAGCAATCAGTACACAGCCCGCATATCTATTCAAGGAAGAAGATGTTCATCAAATCTCTGATCTATTAGAGACAACTCCAGCAGATATCCAAGGTACTTGGATGGAGCCTTTCATTATTTACCTTCAAACTGGTGTCCTACCATCCAACAAAAAGAAAGCCAGTCAGCTGTTACATAAAGTCACAATGTACAAACTCCATGAGGGTAAACTTTTCAGAAAGTCCGCAACTGGTTTGTTATTACGGTGCCTAATCCCCAAACAGGGCCAGATGATATTTCAAGAAATCTATGAAGGGGAATGTGGAAACCACTCTGGAGGGCGAACCTTAGCCCATAAAGCAATCTCCCAGGGATAATTCTGGCCAAGAATGAAGGAAGATGCCAAGAAATTCGTTTTGAAGTGTGTAGAATGCCAACGATTTGCTGATAAGCAACATCAGCATCCCAATGATCTCATTAACGTCACTACACCATGGCCATTCCACATGTGGGGGCTTGATATCATGGGCCCCCTAATCAAAGAGAAGAAATCAGAGAAGAGATTCGTTCTAGTGGCCGTCGACTATTTCACTAAATGGGTGGAAGCTGTCGCACTAACCAACGTCACCCAAGCAGACATGCAGAGATTCATGTGGGAAAACATCATTACAAGGTTTGGCCTACCAAAAAGAATAGTCACAGACAATGGCACTCAGTTCGTTGGCAAAAACATCAAGGCTTTCTACAACCTATGGAAAATCGAGCATTCAAGGTCAACGCCTAGATATCCACAAGCCAACGGCCAGGTCGAAGCTGCAAATCGACAGATTCTAAACAACCTGAAGAAGAAGCTCGAAGATCAGCATGATCAATGGCCACAACAGTTGGAGAACATCCTATGGGCTTATAGAACAACCCCTTGTACATCCACTGGGATGTCACCATTCAGTCTATGCTATGGAGTTGAGGCCGTTATTCCCACCGAATTAACATTTGGAACGACCAAATCCCTTCTGGTCGATACAGAGCTTAACGATCAGGTCTGGTCGTTCGGAATAGATCTCCTCGAAGAGCGACGAAACCACGCAGTTATAAAGCTTGAGCAGTATCAACAACGACTTAAGCGAGCTTATAACAAAGGCGTACGACCTAGGTCTTTTCAACCAGGAGAACTAGTTCTAAGAAAAATGTTCCACAACAAGAGGAAGAACATCATTGGCAAACTCAATGCCAACTGGGAAGGACCTTACATTATCACCAAATTTCAAAGCAATGGTTCTTATCGTCTTCAAACACCAGAAGGAGAGATCGTTAAGAACCCATGGAATGCTTATCACTTGAAAAAGTTTTATCAATGAAATGTAAGCATCCATTCATTACATTTCAATATACAAACACATTGTTGCCTTCATCTCAGCTCAAACATGAATGGCTCTTAAAGGTCTACCCCCTCGACCTACAAATTATCAAAACTCTAGTCCCTTTGATGATTTTAATTTGTTAAGTTCAAACATCTGCAACTTAACTTGGTGCATTGGTCATATCATTCCCACGACCTCTGTACAATCAAGCAACCATGCACACGACCTCATCCACCAGCAGGTCCAGCACTATGATTACTACTTGTTTGCAAAACTCATACAAGCAGACAACGTAGCAAGAACGACAATAAAAGGTAAATCATTGAATTTTCTTTTTTCTTAAGGAGATTCTAACCATTACAGGTAAAAGCAAAACTAAGGCATACAAGAAGAACTGTTTCAATTCGTCCTGCTTGCAGCCATTCATCTCGTCTACCTGCCTTCTGAACGAGCTACCAGGACTCCCTGGAAACTAGCTGATCAGAACGGCTTAAGTACAAGCTCATCAAATTCAATGTTGTTCAATACAACTCCAACAAACAATTGTTTTTCAAGCACAAAAAACTCAGAGGACTGCTTAGAAGAAGACCAAAAGAAGACGTACTGCAAAAACAAGGAGTGCAAGAAGCAAACTTTGCACAAGGTTACCCAATACAAGAAAGCTGGGACCCAGACTAGTTCATTGCTGCGCTGGCTGGTCGCTGGAACCATCAATTTCCATACAGCCACTGGCGACCTGGTCACTAGGGCCCATCAAGGTGTCCTGAGCTGGCGCCAAAGTTTCTTCGGCTCCACCTCGCGTCTCCTCTCCCTCGGGCGACCCCATCAAAGCTTTCTGCAGTTGCTCATAGTAGGCCTGCCACGCTGCACCATTTTCCTGGCTTACGTTCTGCCAGTGGTCAGCAGAAGCCTTAGCAGCAGCCAAACTTTCCTTTAACTGCTCATTGGTCTCCTTCAACGCTGCGACCTGAGCATCCCTGTCCCTCACCTTGCACTCCGCAACAGCAGCAACGTTCTTCGCCTGCTCAACCTTCTCGTTCAGCTCCTTCAGCTCAACCTCAGCTCGGGCACCAACTTCAGCGACAAGGCGCACTTCCTGGAAGCTCGCATTAACCTACAAGTGCAAACAGAATTAGGCAACGACGACTAAGCAGAAACAAAGAAAATAATAATCGCAACACTCACCAAAGCCAGCGCCGCGTTTAACTTCGAGCAGGTGACCAACAAAGTCTGAGACTTCACAGCTCGAGCATCAGCTTCCAGAACGATGCCTTCATTCACAGCCCGGGCGACGCAGGGGTCGTCAATAGCACTGTCGTTATCATATACGACATGCCTCTCACCACGGCCGTCCAAATAGTCGAATGGCCCAAGGCGAAACACAGACGACACACCCTTGCCTTTTTCCAAGGGCCGAACAGCAGTCTTCCTGGACACAGAAGACATCTCAGGAGCTCTAGCAGGCGGGGTAAGAGCAGGTGTCGGCACAATGGGCCACTCCAATAGCTTCAGGTTACCTGAATGAGACCTCTTCTTCTGCCCAGAAAAGGCAGGCAGTTTGAGAAATGAAGGCGGAGGAGACACGACTAGGGGGTTCGCCACTACCTCCACCAGGCGCGAGCTACCACTAACTCTCTCTTTCTCCACAGGTCGTTCCTTCTCCGACCTCCGAACAGCGCCACCAGACCGCTCTCTTTCAGCAGGCCTCGAGCAATCACCAGCTCGTTCCTTCTCCTCAGCAGGCTTCGAGCTACCACCAGCTCGTTCCTTCTCACCAACACGCGAGCTGCCAGCAGAACGCCCAGCCTCACCTTTATGTATAGCAGACATATGAGCCTTCCTCAACGACTTCCTCCTCTGAAGCTCTTCCGCAACTGTTTTCGGACCACCTTTAGGAATAAAATGCTCCTTCAGGTGGGGTAAGAAATTTATCTTACGCTCGTCAGACCAGAAACAAAAACCGTTCAAGGCGGATCTCAGATCGTTCTTCCTCACAAGATGATCGTCCCTGATCGCTGCAAAAAGATACAACATAATCAGGTACAGAAAAAGGAAAATCTCCTAAGACTAACGACCAGAAACTTACGAGCATCATTCCTAGTCACATGACGCAACTGGATGCTCCCCTCAATGATCGACCAGTAATCAGCATGGGATCTTTCCACCATGGCTCACTACTTACAGGATAGATCAAAGGCAAACGTTCTGGCCTAACTTGCATGTTATACGGAAAAGTCAGCCTTGGAAGAACGTTTGAAGCAGAAGTGGTCCAACACATCCTTCACAGTGACGTTCCACCTATGCAACTTGTTGAGGTCTTCAATTACCCTCATGTTCCTCCAGAAATTGCCATTCATCTGGCAGGGGGCTCGACCAATAGCATTCAACAGGTCGACCACCAAAGAAGACAATGGCAGCCTCAGCCCAGCTCGGAATTGAGTCAAGGTAAAAACAGTCGAAAAAGGATTTTTAGGTCGATACTCAGCAGAAAGTAAACGATCTCCTAAAAATCTAATCTCCAAATGATCAATGGAGCTAAGACCATACTGCTTCCTAAATGCAATGTGCCTATTTACGTACTTAAGGTTCACTATTCTACATATCGAACCATCGTCTCCTTCCACCATCTCCTCGTCAGACGAGTCAGCCCCGTGAGAGCCACTACTCTGGGGGCTATCAGGGTCTACACCACGAACGGGCGACAAAGGTTCAGAATGAGTCCTTTCAGACTCATACTCCTCGCCGCCACCACCACTCAGATTATCATTTTGAGAATCACTCAAATCAGACATTTCTCTCAAGCAACAGAAATAAAAACAGAAGATGAACGAAAAGAAAGAGAAGAAAACTAACCTCACGAGCTCTCAAAGTTCTTCAGATCGCAAGAGTAAAGCGGCAGCAATTCAAATGAAAGCAAAATAGGTAAACCCTTCTCAACAAAGCTACAGTTTAAATACTACAGCTCGTACAATCCCAGCCATCAGTTCAAAAAAGGTGAACGGCTGAGATCGAACAGACGATCCACTTCCATTGCAGTTATTTTCCACTACATAAAAGATTCACATCCACCGTCGGATCAACCCACGTGCCACGCAACGACTATATCAGGCAAGACGTGCGCCAGTTGCCATAACTGCGCAGCTAACTGCTCGAGGAAAATCTCCCACTTCCCCGTAAGAGCGCCATGATTAGTACAGACAAGCCTGCATGACTGCCACATCAGCAAATTCAAAAGCAAACTACAAATCAGCATCGATCAGAGTTATTAGTCTTTTCAGCCCGACTTCTACAGCCGACCTAAAAAGAGGGGGCTTATGTAGGGGTACTACATACTCCAACCAATCAAAAGCAGCCACGTGGCACAATCACTCATCCACCAGGTCGCCACGCTCTCTACCTGCTAGTAGCTCGTCCACAACAGCTCGACCTCATAACGAGCAGCGGCCTGCTTACACACACGCGCTCTCATTCAATGCACAAAATATTCTCATCAGTTACATAATTAATTCACAGGGATGATCCACGCGCGTTACACATTTAATCCTCATTATGATGACGGAGAATCTGCAAGATCCACGATCCACGATCCACGCCTTTCTACCTTCTATAAGAACAGAACTACGATGGCTTGATCTCTAAGTTCAATCCCCTCGAGCTAAGAGTACGTAGGCAATCTCGATCTCAACGAGGTGCAGCCACCCCGACCTAAAATCTCCCCCTTTGGTCAAGTCTCCCAGCGACCTGACCTAGTAGTGCATTAATCTAGAAATAGGTTAATACAGGTATTGGGTGCATACAGTTATTTGCAAAAGCATAAAATTCAAGATGTTAGATGCATAAAGGTCAACGCAAAAAATACATAGAGCTCCTTTGCAAAATAAATTTACTTGGCAATACTAATTTTCATATTAATTTTCATATCGTCTAACAAGTGTTATATAGTTTCAAGTGTTTTGATGAATAAAATTTATCATGAGTTCTGTACATACTTTTCCATAACCTATTTGGTTGGCGGGACTCCAAATACGATCATACACAACTCTGTCTGTAATATAAGTATACCATACCTCATTGTACCCTAGAAACAACTAGATCTAATGTGACCTAAATATGGTTTTATATGACCCTAAACACATTGCAACTATTTCATATTCTATAATAAACTCTAAAACTAATTGGTCTTACATGACCATATACACCGTTTTACACAACCCTAATGTGGTCTTACACAACCCTAAACGAGTTATTATACCCCCCCCTAATGAACCCTAGAATCAAATGTGGTATGCATATGTATATATTGTGTTGGTTGCATATAGCTCAACAACATATAACTCAATGCATTGGATGCATAGAGTTCTTTGTAATACATACATGTCAATGCATTTAATTGCATGGAGTTTAATGCATTGGATGCACACGGTTTTTTGCAATGCATAAACCAGAAAACTTCAACCCAATGAGCACTTGGGAACACTTCCATGACAAATCTTAGCAACATGCACCAGGATAGAAATACCCAAACTCTGAATGTGAATTATGATTAGAAAATATCAAAATATACCCAAAATCCTTACTTTGTTATACAACCAACCAATTTGCTTTTAATTCATAATAACTCATACAATCATCCAACATGATTGAATCTCTAAAAAATAAGAAGTTAAAGAGGAAAAGTAATTCAAACTGGTAAAGTAGTTGGTAGCTAGTTTTTCTTCCATTAATTATTATTTAATTAATTTTTTAAAATTAAATTAACAAATTAAACAAAAATCAAAACATAAGAACAAAATCCCAAATCCCACTTTGTAGATCAAACCAAAAAAGTTGGTTAATTTTCTTCTTCTCCGTCTTCTTCTTTCTCTTCCTCTTCTCGTGATGATGATGGTCATGATAAAAAAAAAAAACCCACCAAAACTTCCATCACCACCACCTCCTCCTCAACCACGAGTCTACCACCATTGTTGCCATTAGTCTTTGTTTTGATTTATTTAAAGAGGGAGGGAAGAGAAAGAGGAGAGAAAGAACATATTTATTTTTCCAAACAAGAGATCGCAGTGAGAAAGAAAAAGGGGAAGGGGAGGAAAACAAAGAGATATAAGGGGTATTTTAGGTATATTAACAAAAAAATATAAACTAAAAAGGGCCGAATTTGAAATATAGTTCTTAATCAAGGCTTTTTGTTACCTGTGTTACGCTAAAAGAGGCTTTTTGTGAAACCGGGATGTTAGCCGGGCCATTCTTGCTTTTCGGGCCCTTAAGAAGGTCTCATAACCATTTTCATGGAATTATAGAAGAGGAGATCACGAGCGCACAAAAGGAGGAGAATGGAGATGAAGATAGAAGAAATTTTGGGCGATATTAAATACTTGACTTATCTGTCTCGTGCGGTTTTGGAAATTGGTTTCCAGATTTTTAATAAGGAAATCATATTCCTGAATTTGTCGGAATCTACTTTCATAAATTATCTCCAAAAGTTTAGTGATTTTCGCCTAATTTTCTACTACTTTCCAAAAAAATGAAATGACTCGAACCAAACACAGCCTAACTTTATTAAATCTTATGGTCAATATAAGTAGACCCAGTCCAAACATGTTAAGTTGATGATTTTATTTTTATTTTTTTATTGGCAAGGGAGGATAATTTTTTGTTGATTTTTTACTTTCGTTTTGCGTAAATAAATTATTGTGTTGTAGTGGGATGATCGTAGATTTATGGAATTGATAAGGAGATCGACAAATATGGTAGTTGGTACTTGAAATTCTTTTGAGGCTAAAAAATCTATCCACACATTGTCATATAAAGAACCTGACTTTCTGAGGTAGATCGAGCTTCCATATGAACTTGTAGATGGGAAGAATAACCATATGAGAAGGGTGAAAATGAGAGGACAATGCTTTATAAGTAGACTTTCACAATGTAATCTCCCGTCTTATAGAGTGCCCAAAATTGTTCATCGTCCCCTTCCAAACAAAACGAAATTGATAATATTCTAATTGCATACTCAGGGCATCTCTAATGGTTCACCAAATTTGATGGGCCACCTCAGCAGATCTGGTACCTAGTTGATGATATGGTCTATTTGGTGAAAAAGACTTCAGTTTCTAATGGTTCACCAAATTGAGGCAGGTAATGAAGTGCTACTTAAGTTGGGCGAGCTTTGAAGAGCCACTTAAACCAAAGGTTCACCAAATTGAGGCGGACAATGAAGTGCCACTTTAAAGAAAAACTGAGTAAGAATTCAGTTGAGGCGGACATCCAAGTGCGACTTAATTGAAGCGAGCCTTGGAGTGCCACTTGAAGCGACATTTCATTACCCGCTTTAAGTGAAGCGACCTTCTCTTGCCCGCCTTAACCCAATATCAAATTTGATGTTTTTCATCAAATTTTCACCAAATTTGTTGAACTTTTTATGATTTTTGGTAAAATATCAAATTTGATGAATTTTTGATAATCCATTAAATGGAGTTTTTTTCACTTTCTCATCAAATCTGAGTTTGGTGATAGATTTGATGAACCATTAGAGATGCCCTGTGGCCATGATTGAACTATGAACTCTGACTTCCATGATCGAGTGGAAGGAGTTAATAAATCAACTTGTGGTAACAAATAACTGCTAGCTCAGTTGGTTTGTTATCCTTTTCAAACACTCCCACGAGTGAGAGGTTGTGAGTTCGATTCCCATCAACAATGTTTGAGGGAATTTCTCACATAATTATTAGGTGGGTTAGCCTTCGGGTCTGGTTTGAGATTAGGAGGCCCATGCTCTTATGACAATGATGTAGTTAGGTGGTTCTCCCATGATAATGATGTGGCTAGGTGTTCTTTAGTGAAAGCAAGTCCCTGAGTAGTAGAATTGCTCGAGTTGCAAGGTGGCGGTGTGGATGGTTAGGTGGTAGCATCAGTGGCCTCCGGGCCTTGTCTTTGTAAACCCTTTGGGCCATAATTTTATTGATAAAAGAAGAATTACACAAAGCTAAAGGACAAGCGTGCTACAAACGCTGCAAGCCCTTTAAAAAAAAATCAATTTGCGGTGTTACATGTTAGAGGAGGTAAATGGTCCTGACACTCCTGAGCTTCCAGAAATCCATAATTTATTAGGGCCAAATAGATGGGCTCTTTTTTGGGCATCTCATAATTTAAGGCCTTTTAGTTTTAGCACAAATGGGTCGAATCTCAAAAAGATAAACTTTGAATCAATTCAACCCAACAACACACGCTACAAAAGTAGTAAAAGTGAGAGAAAACCCGGTTGATTCTTTACTTCTCTCTCTCTCTCTCTTAACTCTTCTTCTTCAAGCTTAAAAACCCTCGAAAACCCTTGTTTCAATCAATCTTCTCTTTCTCTCTCTACTTAGAAACCCTAACAATGGAACTTCTTCGATCAAATCTATCTCGAGTTCGTATTCCAGAACCTACTAATCGAATCTATAAACAAGAATGTTGCATTTCTTTCGATTCTCCGGTAACAATCTCTCTCTCTCTCTCTCTCTCTCTCTCTCTCTCTCTCTCTCTCTTATCAAATCTTGATGTGTTGATGAACTCATGAACTCATTTGTTTTGTTTGATTTTCAGAAATCAGAAGGTGGATTGTTTATTGATATGAACACATTTCTTGCTTTTAGCAAAGAATGTGTTATTTGGAATTATGAAAAAACTAGAAATCCAGTTTATTTACATATCAAACAAACTAAGAAATCTATTCCTGAAGATAGACCTCTTAAGAAACCTACTCGTTTGGCTATAGGTAATTTTTCTGATTTTTTTGCAATTTATTACATTTTTTTTTTTGTTAGTTCAGATTGTTTTTAGTTTTCTGAGAAGTAATATAGTTTGAAAGATAAAAAGTTATTTGAGCTGTGTTTGTTTTCAGCGTTTATTTGAAATGTTTGACCTAGTTTGTCTGCCGAAAGTAGTATAGTTGATTGCTAGAAGTTAGTATGTTGATATTTTCCACTATGAGAAAAAGTAGAAATCCAGTTTATTTGCATATCAAACAAACTAAGGGTCTGTTTGATTCAAGCAGTAAACTAATTTACCGATAAAAATGGAGGACACCGGGTGGAATTAAAAATTTATATATCGGAGAAGAAGACACGAAAATGAGACAGAGTTTTGACGGAGAATTAAGACTTGTTCTTAATTTTGTGCAATTACAACTATACCCCTCCAAAAATTTACTGGGAAAGAATCCCACCGAATCAAACAGACCCTAAGAAATCTATTCCTGAAGATAGACCTCTTAAGAAACTAACTCGTTTGGCTATAGGTAATTTTTCTGATTTTTTTGCAATTTTTACAATTTTTTTCTTGTTAATTCAGATTGTAAAGTAATATTGTTTGAACTTTGAAAGATAAGAAGTTATTTGAAATTTTATTTGAGCTGTGTTGTGTGGCAGTGTTTGTTTTTAGCGTTTAGCTCAAATGTTTAACCTAGTTTGGTTGCGGAAACTAGTATGCTCGATTGCTGAAATATTGAAAAACAACTAACAACTCCTACTATGTAATTATCTGAGATTCATGTTTTCTTTCTTTCCAAACAATGAATTAGAAGAACATAAGTATTGTTTGAAACATAGAATTTTTACAATTTTCTTGTTAGTTCTGATGGTTTTTTCATTATCGGAGAAGATATTGGTGGTGTTTGTTTTCAGCGTTTATTTGAAATGTTTAACCTAGTTTGGCTGCGGAAAGTAGTATAGTTGATTGCTGAAATATTGAAAAACAAATAATAACACCTACTATGGAATTATTCTAGAATCATGTTTTCTTTCTTCCGACAAAGAATAAGAAGAACATAACTTTTGTTTGAAACATAGAAATTTATTTCAAAATTTTATTTGACTTGTGTTTTGTTCTTATTATTGTCTGTATAGCGGTATTTGTTTTCAGCGTTTATGCTGATGTTATTCTAAACTTTGACATCTGATTTAACCTAAGGTTTTTAAGATTAGCTGCAGGAACTAGTACAGATACCACGATACCTACTAATTGGTTACTATAAGTTAGTACGGTGATATTTATAGTGGTTACTTTAACGGGGACTTGCTTTAATTGCAGGTCTTGATGGGGGATTTGACAACAATGAACCTGAGTATGAAGAAACTGTCAGCATTGTTATTTTGCCTGATTTTGTATCTCTTCCATTTCCTTCTGTAGAGCTTCCAGAAAAGGTATTATTGCATTTTGTATTAGTTTGTTGATTGTGAGGTGAATTAATAGGTATTATATCTGATTTACTTCTTGCTTTTGCTTTCGAAAATGTAGGTCAGGTTGGCTGTTGATGCTATATTATTAGCAGATGGCGCTGAGCGGAAAGAGCAACTTGCATCTTGGATAGCTGATAAAAAGCAAGTTAGTGCTTTTGCCACAAATTTGCAACAGATCGACGATGGTGTTGTTATACCTCGATCTGGCTGGAAATGCTGCAAGTGTGACAAGACAGATAATCTGTGGTTAAATCTAACTGATGGAATGATCTTTTGTGGGAGAAAGAACTGGGATGGAAGTGGCGGAAATAATCATGCAGTTGAACATTATAAAGAAACGAACTACCCCCTTGCTGTAAAACTTGGAACTATAACTGCCGATTTGGGAGCAGCAGGTAATATCATAATGCATTTTTTACTGTTGAGATTCTCCCAAGAACCAATTTCAGTTGTTCCCTATGTTTGTCTTGAATATCTTTTTCCAACACATGAGAATATAAATGGTTGAATTTTGCTATGTAGTTCTGATCCATAGTAACCTTTGTACAAAACTGGTTAGACATGTGTATCATATTGATCGTATCATTCTTTCTCGGTTTTGTTCAAAATTCTAAGTTTTTATGATTTGTTGTTACACCGATGGGTGATGGTTTAGTAGACATTGAAAAAATTGATTATATGTTACCTTGTGTGGTAGCGCTGGCATTTCTACATTTACAGTTCTTTGACATACTTATGCTATAATCATGTCCCATGACAAGTTTTTCAACCTCAAGATGGCAGGGTCATTTAAGGGAAAACAATGTATGCTATTAGACAGTCTGAAATTTTCCATGAAATCTGCTTCAGTATGTCGATTTCTGAAAAATCTTAGGGTTCTATAAACTAAAATTGATAGGAACAAAGTGTAAGATACAGTTTAGAAGGTAAGCTTTTGTTCCTTTAGAGGAATTGGACAACATTTCTTGGTTGAATGAAAGGGTAATCTTTCTTATAAAATGAATGATCAAATTTCAAGATGGTTATTGGCATAATGTGTTTCATTGTCTAGATTCACGCAAGCATTTGGCTTTTGCTTATTTGTATTCTATGATACAAATTCAGGCTATTTAAGAAAGTACATAAAACAAAAGTTCTCATCTCAGAATTTTCTCAACCTTTATACCAAAGTTATTTTGTCACTTTCTAACACATGAGAGTACCATGTCTCCTATTTGGGAATTAGTGTTATTGCCAATGCTATTTTCAATGACCTTGTCATAGACTCATAGATATACTCTGTGAACATGCGCATGAATGTAAAAAAGGTCCGAGGATGCTGTCTATAATTGCACATCCTGTAGCAATGTTGCCTCATACAATTATAGGGATTCAAGTGCTTTACCATGGATCAAGCATATCCAAATGGAGGCTTAAGGTCATATAGCTTAATGTATCAACTTAACGTCTTTATTTTGTTAATCACCGAATGTAGTTCTTTTGGTTAAATTTGTTGCTTTCTTATCAGTAATGTGAATCACCCTTCTATTTGCTTTTTACTGTTTCTTATGGTTTGATTCTGTTGAAAATAATTATGACAAACCTCTTGTGGCAGCTCAGATGTTTTCTCCTACCCAGAAGATGAAAGTGTTGAGGATCCACTACTGGCTAAACATTTGGCATTTTTTGGAATTGATTTTTCATCACTGCAAAAGGTTAGTAGAGGTCTATATAAAAACACACGCACACACACTCACACACACTCACTCTCTCTCTCTCTAACTTTTGTAAAATATTTAAGACTTGAAATATCTCAAGTGAGAAGTTATGATGTAGTAATTTTTTTTAAGTTATAGGTAATGCTGTTAGCAGTCCCTACCTGATTGGTAGATCGTAGCTGCACTTACTATCTAAATATTTGATTAGACTCTGCAAGATTATGCCAAATCAGTTGGCCTCAAAATATATGTTTTACGACAAAATAAAAGTAAGGAAACATACAAAGTTGCCCTGCAGCTGGAAGTACAACTATTCATATGTTTTAAATTGTTACTACACCCTTCATGGGGTTATTGTTTGAGATCTGATCTTTGACAATATTATTATTTGAGGCATGCCCATTGATCAATCAAGGAAAAATTACGCTACATATATTCTCTGATAAGAAAATATGTTATTTTCAGACTGAATTGACAACAGCTGAAAGGGAGCTTGACCAGAATACCAATTTTGACTGGAATCGTATACAAGAAAGCGGTCAGGAAATGGAACCACTCTATGGACCAGGTTACACTGGACTTGTCAATTTGGGCAACAGGTAATTTCATTCCTTTTAGGGTGCTTTGAGGTTACGACTTGTAAGTTTTCTTTCATCGGGCGGTCTATTTGTGCTCATTTCAATTTATGCATTTTGTTTTTTTTTGCAGTTGTTACTTGGCCTCAATAATGCAAGTGGTATTTTCAACTCAATCCTTTTGTTCACGGTCAGTAAAGCTCTTAGTATTCATCTGAAATTGTCATTTTAAGCTTGCTGTATCTTTTTAGTTTTATCAAGTTTGTTTTTGTCTGTTTGTTTTAAGTAGGTATTACAAGAACCAGAATTTGAAATTGGCTTTTGAGACTGCTCCTGCTGATCCAACATTAGACTTGAACATGCAGTTGTAAGTTATTACTGTTTTTTTCAGTGTGCTGGTTTTGGTACTGTTGCTTACCAGATGTGACAATGTATTCTTGATTCTTGGCTATCTGTATATCTCCATACCATTTAAGTGTTGCTGACTAATCTATTAATTTATGTTCATAGGTTACAGATTTACAGTATCTTTAATAATAGCAACAACAAAATTCAAGACATGAGAAAGATGCAATATGCAAATTAGTTAATTTTGTTTTCTTGTCTTCTTGTCTTCTTTGCCTGACAGTCGTATATATAGAATAATCTGAAAGAAAAATAGGATTTTAAGACTAGTGAGGGGCTGGAATCATCTTGATAGAATACTTTTTTATGAAGTCTGCGTATACACTTTTCACAGTCCCAGACTCCAGCTAGTGTAGCCAATATGAGAAGGTGGATACGCAAGAGGGACTACACCGGTATAATTTGATCTCAACTTTTGTAGCCAATATGAGAAGGTGGATAACTGGATATGCAAGAGGGACTACACCGGGGTAATTTGATCTCGTGGCAGAAGGAATATATGCCAAAGAAGTGGGGGGACTTGAGTTGGATAGATCCAAGATGTGAATGTGGCTCTCTTGGAGAACTGGATATGAAGGTTTATCAGCATTGGGAATGCATTGTGGAAGATATTATATATGAAATGCAAGGGACATCTTGAAGAACAAATTGGTTCCAAGGTTGGGAAAAATAGGAGAACCCTCTTGTGGGAGGACAAATGATGTATGGATAGGCATCTTAAACTGGTTTTCAATTATTGTTCAGTATCATTTGGTAAGAGTGCATTAACATGTGGTGTGGAGGGAAGGTAATTAATCTTGGATTGAAATTGCCAGAAGGATTTCATGGACAGAGAACTGCAGCAAGTTTCATATTTATAGGAGATAATTGCATCATTAACTATCAAGGAGAATCCAGATGAAGATGGAGAGGCAAATACTCCCATTGTTTGCCAATAATCTCTGAGGTCTTAGAAGAGAAGAGATTGCAATAATATTCATTGGATGTGGCTAATTTCCTTTCATGAAAATGGTTTGAAAAACGAAGGTTTCTTTCTAAATCACTTTCTTCATATGGGGAAGGACTTTAACTTTTGGTAACCTTAGAAAGAGGACTAAAGTGTTGGTTAACCAGTGTGTAATGTGTTCAAGATGAAGATATTGTGTACCATCTTTTCTTCACGTGTGATGTAGTGCAAATTAATTTGGTGACAGGTCCTTCTGGTTCAGATGCAATTGTATGATCGAGGAGAGCATCACAGACATCATTTCTAGTTTGAAATGCACACGGCTGTATAGTGCAGGTCGTTTTGCATGGAAGGTTATGTACTTAGGTTTCATGCACATGTTGCAAGTTTGTGCCTAGAAAAATTGCAATTTTTTTGAAATAAAGTCCTCAGCAATTGACTGGCATGTACTTTGTTCTTCACCTGCATCAATACATTTGGGCCTTCGTTGAAAGATGGCCAGACTCTGTGGTGGTCTATTTTCTGTTTTGCCCACACCTTTCCCTACCATCCTAAGTGATTACGAAATAAATTGAATTCAGGAGATAGATATGAATCACTTTACCCTAATGATACATGATGTTGTTCGTATGATTATAAATGACCAACGGCCCCTTTTACTGGAAAGAGGTTGTGTCTATTTGGGTTTGTCTTCTTTATTTTTTGTGTTATATTTAGAGATTTATATTATGGGCGTCTGCAGAAAAAGAAACAAGGAAGAAAACATGATAAGAAGTTTGTAAGCAAAGGAAGAAAGAAACACTATGAAGTTTGTAAGAAAAAAGAAGAAAGAAACACTGTACGATGCTTTTGCATGTGTCTTGGAATTCCAACAAATATGTGATTTAAGGGTTTTCATGTAATAGTTCTTAGTTTTATATATGCAGATGTAGTTTGTATTCTAATAACGGTTTACAAGGCATGCCGATCTCTTACTATAAATCATAAATTCAATGATGGTGTACTATATCTTACTCCAATGGTATTTAGTGTTCTGTTTTAGAGCTAGATTAAGTTGTGTTCTTCAGACAATTGTACATTCATGCTACTCAGATTTAGACAATACTTGCTAATGTGTGTTGTAAGTTCAGGATTATATTTCCTTCTAAATTGCAGCCTTCCATATTTGTCATAAACCTCCTAGATATGTAGTTTTCTATTGTACATGGTGTAATTTCATTATTCAGAACCTTCTTAATTTGTTTATTTTTTTTATAATAGGACAAAATTGGGGCATGGTTTACTGTCTGGTAAATATTCAATTCCAGCAGAGGAGGTATATTTATGAAAGATGTAGTCTAATATCTTCCTTGTCTGCAATTGTTTATTGTTTCTAAGAAAATAACATATTGGTCAATTTTTTTCCAGAAAGCAGATATTGCAAGATCTACAACTCCAATTGTAAGTAATAAACGATATGATATTTTTTTGAGAACGCATTGTACTTTTTCAATTGCTAGATTCTCATATTCAATTTCAATTAAATTGATATCATCTGCTAATTAATGTTGTTTGGTAGAGTTACATGTCTAAGGGTTGTTCGTGTGTATGTAGTTGTGGGATTGGGTATGGAAGAGTGTGCCATTAGTTCCTTGCTAATTGGTACCTCTCCATAACCTGGATTGTAAACTGTTTTGTCTGAAAATGAAATGTACTCTTGACTTAATAGAGATGAAATCTGCTAATTGTGTAGCATGAAGTCATGTAATAATTCTGGTACCATTTGGAAGCTTCATCTGGGTACACACTCTAATAGCAAGTTTGATCTGACTAATATATTCAAAAATGGGGATCAAGATGGATATAGAGATGGTAAAATAAAACAGAGGACAACAAAGCACTTGGTCATATGTTCTTGACCAGTTGACCTGCTAAATTAATATGAAACCGGCTTTTCCTTAAAACCAGAATACACAAAAGCAGTTTAACTTTGTGTAAATGGCCACGGCATGTTCAATGGCTACTATTGTGAGTATAATTTGAGTCATTTAGTACAAGTTTTCTTGAGTTCACGTTTTTAGTACAAGTTTTCTTGAGTATAAATTTGAAATGGGACGCCATACAACTATAGTATCTTCTTTTTTTTTTTTTTAATTACTGTTCACTTTTTTTGTTTTTTTTCAGAAACAGGAAGGGATTCCACCCCGCATGTTCAAGGCAGTCATTGCTGCTAGTCATCCCGAGTTCTCGACTATGAGGCAGCAGGTATTTTTTATTTCACTAATATATGATACATGTGAATATGTGATTACATTTGTGGCAGCTATATTGCATAAAAAATATTTATGACAAATGTCACATGAAGAGTAGATTTAGGATGAAAACTTTGTATGTGAAATAACATCGTTCACTAAGTAATCCCGCCTTTAATTGGCATCAATATCAATATTTATGAGTACTTCGTTTTCTCATTCTTAATCACTGTTTTGCGCAAAGAAATATTGGCCTGTACTCCCCTGTAGCTTACTCTGTTATCATCAGTTACGGAATCATCCCCATACAATAAACCAAGTAATAGCCTGAGGTGAAAATTTTCAAACCAGTGTTATGTCGTATGTCTTGAAAGACATATCAGTGGGTGTTTTTCGTACTGACTTCCATTGTATCATCTATCATACTAGAGATCAATCTCTAGCTAAATTAGTGTTTCTTCTTGTTAGGAGCTGATGAATATCAACTGCGTTTCTGACTTTCTGTCATTTGCCTGTTGTATTTTTGAATGAGTTGCTTGTTACCATTATCTCAGGACGTCTTAGAGTTCTTCCTACATTTTCTTGACCAAGTTGAACGAGCTAATGCTGTTAAACCTGAGTTGGATCCTGTGAAGAGTTTCAAGTTTGGCATTGAAGAACGGCTTCTGTGTTCATCAGGAAAAGTTGCTTACAACAAAAGAATTGACTACATTCTTTCTCTAAACATCCCATTGCATGAAGCCACTAATAAAGGTAACAATCCCAGAAATTATGTTCTGTGTCAAACCTGTCCTTGAATATTTACCTGTTGGTTGTTGTTCTACAATTGGTGAAACGATATTTACCTAGTGGTCTGATGTTTTGAAAATTCAGAGCAGCTTGAAGCCTTCCTCAAATTAAAAGCTGAGAAGAGTTTGGAAGGAAAGGAAGTGTGAGTAATAAAAATGACCTTCATTTCGTTTGTACTTAATCCGGGCATCCTACTGACAGTACCTTATGTTAGCAGATCAGGTGATGAAATTGTGCGACCAAGGGTGCCGTTAGAAGCGTGCTTAGCAACCTTTTCAGCTCCTGAGGAGGTTCAGGATTTTTATAGCACAGCCCTGAATGCCAAAACAACAGCACTCAAGTAAGCTTTGTGAAATCAATCCCTTGTGTGAGTAGAATGTATGGTTTATGTGGAATTATATTTGGCACACACACGCATATTCCTGCTCTTGTAATTAAGATAGGGTTCACTAATTATCCTTTTTTATTTTCTAGATTAGAAAGGAACTCTGTTGAACAGCAAATAACAAGAACCAAATAAGGAATTTATGGTGCAATATGTATTGTTCCGAAATATCAACAATGAAAGAGTGCATGAAATTATGGCTTAATCAAACTGCTTTCAGTGCCTCTGAATAAAATGAGTTGAATCAATATCAAGAGAAATCAAATATAGAAGATTAAGAAATAATAAAGAATTTGAAAAATCATCTGTCTTTAATATGAAAAAAACACCAATGGATTTGTTCATGTAGCATAAAAACATATTGTGGAGGCCATTCCATCCTATTGCTTTTATTTCTGACTGGACCTTTGAACTGGAATGCTTGTTGCAGGACTGCTGGTTTAACTTCTTTCCCAGATTATCTAGTGTTGCACATGCGGAAATTTATTATGGAAGGCTGGGTCCCAAAAAAGCTTGGTATGTCTTTTTAGCTAAATAAAACTTTTGTCAATGAAGAGTGAAGTGTAAATTTCACTCGAGTAGAGAGGTGAGTGAGGAACTCACTTTCTCATATAGGTAAAATGCAACAATTAGTCGTTGCTTGTTTATCCACCATTAGTAGTTATTTGTGTTCTATTCTTTTGAGCAAATACAGTCGTAATTTGGGCTGTTTATCTATATGATTGTCCAGATGTCTACATAGACGTTCCTGATGTAATTGATATTAGTCACATGCGCAGCAATGGTCTTCAGGCAGGAGAAGAGTTGTTACCAGAGGAAGGTATAGTAATAATGTTATTTTTTCTCTTTAAGATTGATTTGGTTCCAATTATAGAAATCCATTATTCATTCTGTCTGATACCGCTTCAGTTCCAGAAGTTGAGTTGGTTACATGGATTGCCAAAGGAAATCTTTTTATTGTATCATTTAGATGTGGGTCTTTTGACTTTTATTTTATTCTATTTTAAAATAAGAGTAATCATTGATATAAATTAAATTACATCAATCACACAATTACTAGCCAGTAGCTATTTCATCATAGACCCCTACCCGAATACAGCCAACAACCCTGAAGAAACTAATGAGACACCATCATGAAACCGACACCTTTAAAGCTAAACTCCTAAAACTGTCTTAAGTATTAGACTATATAATTAATTGTCTCTCTCCCACTCATCCTCCTCATTGTCAATCAAGATTATCCTCCTCGTTGTGACCCTAGTACGAGTTGGGTTTAGCACGAGGGTCTTGTTAATTTGTTGCCTGATGAAAGCTAAAAATAAATACGTTTAGGACCTTCTTAATTAGGTATCTTAACTATGTAAGAGACTGGAACAACACTTCATTCTGCTTATGATGGTGTGCTTTTTGTGGGGGAGTGCTTGAGGGGAAGGGAGCATTGTCTGGATGGATTAGAGTTTTACTCTCATTTCTTGTTCTGTTGTGCAATAGTAGCTGGAGTTCGTAACGTGGAACCGGGGAAGCCTTCCCCAAATGAAGATATTGTTTCTCAACTTGCTGCAATGGGATTTAACTATCTTCATTGTCAAAAAGCTGCAATTAACACTGCCAACGCTGGAGTAGAGGAGGCAATGACTTGGTTGCTATCTCACATGGAGGATCCAGGTATTTTGTGAATATTGGTGCCTTTTTGAAGTTGATATTGTTTTGACTTGTGTAAAAGAAACAAATCTAAAGGATTGTATTCCAGTCTACATAAGTTTCCAGTCATGACATATTCTGTTAGTTTCTCGTCCCTGTGATGTGTATGTTATTGACAACAATGACAAGTGAGTTTTAAGAACTATGTTGTTTAACTTATTTGGCGGATGTTGCGTTGATGTGGGACTTACAGTTGAGTTTAAAAACTTTAAATTGTGTTCTGCCTCTTGGCCACGTCAATATGGGCTGCATAGTCTAACAAGTAGTTTACCACATTGAACTGCAAAGTCTACTATGCAGTATGCATTCAAATCTCCATAGTCCAATATGCAGTCTCATCACCCTTGCAGAAGCCGCTGAGTGTAATGGACTAGAGATCATGTGGAGGTACTTGAGTATAAAGGTTCTGGACTAGAAACTTCTGCACGTTTGAATCTTGACCTTCCAAATCGTGTTGTTATTTAGTTGGAATTGATTAAAAAAACAGGAATTTGTGTTATTTTTTTGTTACCCTATGTGATATTGGATGAAGGATCATTTTTTTTTTCTTTTCCCTAATCTCAGATATAAATGATCCTATTGAGCAAACATCTGATCAACCATTTGTTGACGAATCAAAAGTTGATACTTTGGTTTCCTTTGGGTTTTCAAAAGAGGTTGCTCGAAAGGCATTGAAGGCATCAGTAAGAATCTTCTATTTTTTCAAGTCTTTTCATGAATATATGAAATATTTCTTAGAAAGTTCGTCCTCATGGACTCAAATTCAACCGACTGCTTTTTTACTTTACCAAATATATTGCAGGGTGGAAATATCGAGAATGCAACAGAATGGATATTTAGCCATCCAGATGGTTCTGATTTAGATATGGATGCTACATCCAGCAGTCCGAGTTGTGCAGCCGAATCAGGGTTACCTGATGGAGGAGGAAGTTAGTCTCTTCACTTACCTTTTGTATATTTATACATGATACTTTGGCCAAATTATTTTGGGGTGACCAACAAGTTTTCTAGAACATTCCTTAGTTTTTCCCTTTTATGACGTGATAAAGTAACTACGAGTAAATAAAGTTGTGATCTATCTACAATTTAATGTGTTGTCCATTTGTTCTGCAGCTGATTGTAGTTTGCACAAGTTCTTTCTATGCAACTGTTTTTAGATGTCTCATTTCATCTCTGTTGTGCAGGATACAAACTTAAGGGAATTGTGAGCCACATTGGTACTTCTACTCATTGTGGACATTATGTGGCTCATGTGCACAAAGATGGAAGATGGGTTATCTTCAACGATGACAAGGTCGGAGCATCCATAGATCCTCCAAAAGACATGGGCTACTTGTATTTCTTTGAGAGACTCAACAGTTGAAGCCCGCTGAAGTGAGTACACGGTTTTACTCAAAGCAATTGAAAGTGTAGGAACTGAATACACTGAAGTCCATAGTGTCAGCCTTTTCAAGAAGCTGTATTCATCAATGGAAAATTGCTTTTCTTTTGGTAGCGCTTTACTGAGGGGTTACATCGAAATTGGTTCCGAATTTACAGAACATGCTAGCAAAAAAAAAATGACATTTTTTTCAAATCTACATCTCGAAACTTTGTTGTTATATATTTGAGCAGCGGAAGAGGTTTTTTATTTTTCAAGTTTGCAGTGTCACAAATTTACTTGTTTTGCAGGACCGTGGGACATGAATAGAATTATTTCTGATTTCAGTAAAAGGTTTATTATAGATTCAAATAAACCACAGAAGTTGCCTGGCTTGAAAACATAGTAATGGCATCTGTGAGATACATCAACAGACCCGAGTTGCAACATTTATCCAAAAAAAGTTTCACATATTCCTTACTATACAGTATTAGATGGAAGCTCAATAGGTTCATAAATTACTGCCTTAACAGCACCTAGCATTTCCACTGGAGAACTGAATCCATCATTTTTACTGTACAGGATATGACCTACTCTACTTGTATGCAAGAGTATATCTTTGCAAGCTTTTGGAACAATACTTCCCTTTTTCTTATAAACCAGATTTAGTAGATCCCTTTCATTGCGATCGACCAAATTCTCTATCTCTTTCATAGCGATGTCCTCGGTGAGATCTCCATGATGCTTGCACAACAACACACCGTTTAACTTCCCTTCGTCTGCTTCTCTCTGCATCATAATCTTCAAGTTAGAAGAAAACTGAGGCTATAATAAAATCAAGTAACTTACATACTAGTGGAACAAGATTTACCTTGAAGGTTCGGATATCATTGAGAAGTCGGCAATTATTTGCAGAGTGCTTGAATACATTGTTGTATTCAGCACTTCCTACGATTTCCTCAGAAAGCATAGGCCCCAGAAAGTATTGAGTCATGAGAACTGTTGTGCTCACTCCAATGGTATAGTGAGCGTGTGCCATATATTCATCCAATGTTGGTGTCGCCTTGTCTCGCACCCAGTCATGCTCTTTTGCCATGCCTCTAAGCAGAGTAAGCCACTGCCAATAAGAAATGTAATTCCTGTTATTCTCATGAAATGATAGGAGCTCAAATCAGCATGTATATATATGTATAGTTTTACCAATTCAATTAAATGGCTTGTGACATTTCGTCCTTGTCGTCTGAATGCAATTTCTCCAAGCTCGATAATCATCTTTTCAATTTCTCCGTAAAGGATCTCAACTTCTTCAGAACAATATACGTTGGCTGACTTGTCATCCCATCTGTAAAATTATGTATACATATTTAAATTTACCCGTGGAGGCTTGTTGGCAAAACCAAAAAGAAAAGGAAAAGCAGAGAGAAGAAAATAACATACTTCTCAAGCAAGTCAATAATGTTATCCAGTTCTTCCCTACGATCTCCTACGTCTACTCTATCATCAACCATAGTTATGAGAACAACATTTTTTGTCCATGATGTGCGAGCGTCAGATAGTTCAGGGTCACGAAGATGGGCAGCAATAAGGAAATATCCATATAACACTTTCTCCCTAGTGAATTCAAGTGTATCCAGTCTGGCTTCTTTTATCCACCTGCGTAAATGCAGAAATGATTAATAAAATAGTTTGCAGAAGGTTTTAATCTGAATAAAGACATATCAAGATTGAAACAAACCTTTCAAGACTCTTTAGTTCTTTCTGATGTATGGCTTGATAAATGTTGTAATCTGCTACTGCTAATTGTAAGAAATCTTCGTTGTCAATATTTGAGCACCTGATGGAATGAAGTTAGTTTAAAAGGTTAATGACTCACCGATTAACAATATAAGCGAAGTCATTTTAGTATGTATAAGAAGGTTACCTGTAGGATGCTTTCAGAAGCTGGATATTATCTGCATTGTAGCACTCGATATTTCTCCTGCTTTCGAGACGTTCTAGTTGGGCATGGTAGGGAAGTTTGAGGGCATTATCCACCTGAGTTTTGCACGACGAACATATTCAGTTTTGTTATCTCTAACTAGGACTCATGATGCAACGAAAAGCTTGGATTTTACAACAAATTAGTTGGGAAACTACCTCTTTGTGGCATTTTTCATCATGTATTAAACCATTTGATAGCCCTTGTTTCAGAAAACTACTTGTCCACGAATGTAACGTTTCCAAAACTTTTTCATCTGGGGATGTCTTGATTTCTGATGCTTTATATAGCTCCAGAACAGAGTATATGTCTTTGAGATTGTGGCCAGATGAACTGAAGAAGCATTCCTCTTCGTTGAATTCAGCTAGTACATCTGCATGACCATATCAATCCAATTATTTTTTGTCCATAAACATATAATTAACACAATGTAAACACTCCTTACCTGAAGAAACTTCATAGCCGTTTGTCTTTAAGAGACGAAATGCCAAGGCACATGTCTCTGCATCTAGGAATATCTCTTCATCCTTCTCTAACCAGCATCTGATCATTCACCAATGTCATATTTGTTAACTTCATTAGAATACTAGATGGAAGTTAGAATTCGTCAACAATGTGACTTGAGGAATTACCTATATGTTTCATCCAAGACTTGTTCAATTTCACTTGGAAAGTGATTTGCAATTCCCATTTTTTCTAGACGGTCAACCATACGGAGACGAACATACACATCTACAGGATAGATTGTAGGAACTGAAAAGACAGAAGCATAAGATGGTTGAGAATATTACGACATAATGCACATAGCTAGATGCCCAACAATGCCAACAAGAAAATGTTACCTGCATTATCAAATATGTCTAAGACTGAGCGCAAGTATTTAAGACCTTCTGCATCATGACACCGACTTAAAAGGGCAGCAGTGGTGGCTGGTGAATTGAGGATAGAACCATTTTTCCTTCGGTATTTCTTAATCTCATTCGAATCATATAATTTAGTACGGAGGCCTTCCGAAACATATGCTAGATAGGCCTTACTTCCGTTTGAATTGCATTTGAAGATTCTAAAAGAAAAGTAATGGATAAAATGATTAAAAATCTAAACATAATAAAGTGAAGAGAACAACATCTAAGTTGTACAAGACTTGAACTATATGTACCTTTCTAATTCCAAATCTCGTTCGCGAAGCATTTTATCAACAATATTTGCGCTTAAAGGAAGCTTTAAACCCAAATCTTTGGCATTTTCAATCATACCAGGAAATATAATATTAAACCCCGTGGAAGAATGCTGCTTCTGATCGACAATCGCTCCCAAATTTGATCCCATGAAGTCCAGTCCTATAAAGGAAAGAACCCCAATTACAATAGACCTCATTAATTACAAACTCATTTTATGTTTTTCCCAGTTTCCACCATACCCTGAAATGATCATACATTCATACATACCTTTTCTTACATGTTCTTCACCCATTTCCCATTGCCTAAGTGCGAGAACAGAAGCCAATGTGGACATCATAGAGTCTTTAATCAGCAAGTCATTTCGTCGTGGTAGTGACCATGAACCATCATAAAGTTGATTCTCTAATAACCAATTCAAACATTCAGGAAAACATGGGTTTTGTGGCGAATCTGGTGAAGCAACTTTAGCTACCCAAGCTGTGTCATACGAAGATACCGAAAGCTCAACCTTCTTAAACATTTCCTTAATTCTTCCTTTTCTATCTTGAACATTCTGATACAATAAAATTATATATAACAATTAACAACTACTAATGACAGAATCACATGAAACAATCACTAAAAAAAAAAGGAAGAATTCACTTACAGGAACTGCGATTTCGGTCTTTCTTGGCACCTGTAGTTGTGAATCCCCTGCTCAATCATAATCATCATAAGATTAAAAACCACAACACTCAATGATCATAATCATATATTATTGCAAACAAAATGGAGGGAATTCCATATACCAAGTAGAGATGCAGTGAAAGGAGCTTGAGGTCTTGAGACAGACATGAGTTTCAACTTGCTAGCTTTGCTGCAACTAAACAAGATGAAGGGTATTCAAGAAAATGGATTTTCTTGACAAGAGAGCAGACAAGAAAGGCGTGCAAACCTTGAAGGTCATTTGTTTTATATACAAGACCTATCATTATATCATTTTTGTTGTATTATTATGAATATATGAATTTATGTATTCTTTCTCTACTAGGAGTTCTTTGTTGACCATCTCTACTAACTTTGAATTTGGTTATTTTTGTGTTATATTCCGTTTGAAGTTGAACATACTAGTATACTAGTACTACTACTTAGTGGGCTGTGCTGTATGCATGTACCTACTAACTAACTAGTGGGGTGTTTGGCAATGTTGCTACCATACTTCAATATGCCGAATTCGGGCGAAATTTCGAAGTCTGAAAAACTGGTATATGCCCTGAAATTTTGAGGGTCTGTGTCGGAATGGGGAGGTTTAAAAATTTGACATTTCGTGTTTTTTTTTTTGGGAATTTTGAGAATATTCGTATTTATTTAATTAACTTAAAAATCAATATAATTAACATAAATAAAATGTTTAACTTATATAATACGTACATAATTAACTTAAATTCCTACTAAAATTAATAAAATGTACAATCCTACTAAAATAAAACAAACAAACTAAAACCCAAGATCACTATCATAATCAGTAAAGTCTTGCTGCGCTCGACTAGACGATGCTCCCTTGGTAGATAAAGAAAGATGTTCCCTACGTGATGCTTCAATAGCTATCTCCAAGTTTCGCTGCTCTAAGTAATCAGGGTCTTGTGTCGAACGCCTCAATGCTTCCTCCAAGTCTCGCTGGGCTCTAGTCTCGTCGTTCTCGTCCTGAATCTCGGTCTGGTGTGAAGAAACACCACTAGTCACAGGCTCTCGTCGTCTCACCTCCTCAACTCGTCGTCGTGGTCTTCCTCGTCTTCTGTGCCCAGAAATAAATTATATCATTTAATCATCAAATTTACTAACAAATTATAATAATACCAATAAATTATAAAATTAATATTATAGGTATTAATAATACTAAGTTACTAACAAAATTATTTATTTAAAAAAATAAAACAAACTTACTAACAAATAGTTTAGATTTCAACAAGATTTGAAGATTCCGGCGAGATTTCAACGAAGATTGAGATAGTTATGGAAGATTTCGGCCAAATTCAGTAAGATTCCGCCAAACTTCCACAACAATATCTTCAACCAATTTCGACTAATTCCAGTGAAATTCTGACTAAATCAGTAAGTTTAAAGAGAGAGGGATTTGTTAAGTAGTGGATATCCGTGATCTGTCGGATATCCAGATATATTTCGAATTTTCGGGTCGAAACGGTGAGGTTCAGGAACCGATTGTTATCCACCTCATTTACCGATCCGATTTCTAAAAAAACGGCATATTCTACCGAAATTTCATGAATCTCAGCGATATTTTTAACCATAGTTGCTGCTAGCATAGTTTAAAATTTCAATTTCGAGCGAAATTTTGTTGCCTAAAATAACGGCATGTGCCGAGATTCCGACATTGGAAATCACAGTGTTAGCCGAGATTCATAAAATTTCGTAGTTTCGAATCCTCAAATGTCGGCATATGCCGTCGAGATTTCACAAAAATTTAACGAAATTTTTAACTATGGCTACTAGTATGGGTGTGCATGTAACCATAGTTTATGTATCAAATTAAAAATTTTGTATTATTATTATTATTTTTTAATTAAAATCTGTGTTGTTAATCTTATAACAAATAGGTAATGTAACTGCATTATAAACTGCGCTGCTAAGTGCTAATCTGTTAGCAAATCCAACTATACGAAATACATATTATATTCATTAGAACCTGCTATCATGGCATGGTTGTTCATTACTTTTTGTAGTCCTTTAAGAAGCTCAACTGCATTACTGAAAAAATTGCGTCTATTGTACTTGATTTTGTGGTGCTAGTTTATATGTTCCAAGGAGTGTGAATTTGTTCCACACTAATACTCTCCCCCAGATCTTGCCACGTGGCTATATAAAAAAATAAAAATTTTGATTTTTTTTTTTTTTTTTTAAATATGAAGAAATTTTTTATTGATAAGCTCAACAAGTTACACAAAAGTAGAGGACAAACGCGCTACAAACTGCACGACAACCCTAATGAGACCAGCTAAATTAAAAAAAAAAAAAAAATAGTGGTACACGGCAAAATCTGGTGGAGAGTGTTGTTCCGAACAAATTCAAACTCTGTTCCAAGACACTACAAAAAGTAGTATGTACTTACCTGACTTAATAAATGTATACGACCTCATATATATGTCTTAACTTAAATTGCATCAGATAGTTCAAGACTTCAAGGACAAATAGGCAAGTAAAACAGTCAATGGGTTGTTTCACTGTAGCTTACCATATACAGTATATATAATAGGTTCAAACACAGTCAATGGGTTGCATAATGTCAAACCAGTAAATTTGTATTAAACCAATTAAGACATTAAGAGAGTAAGAGGTCATTTAACAAAGGTCTGAAAATGCATTTATTTACTTTTAAAAAATAACAAAGTAACAAACCCAAAGAGAAAGAAATAAGTCTGTGGTTCAATGGTAGCACCCCTCTCATAAAGTGGAGAGGTTATAGATTTAAAACACGTTAACAACTGATTGTTAATATAAATTTTTAAAAAGGCCGAGGAAAATATTGAAAAGAATTATTGTAGTTACTGTGGAAGGTGACTGCCTTACGAGGTGCCATGTGTAAATCATGTAACCTGTATCAACATGTAGTAATTTAAAAATCCAAATTCATTATGTCCACTAGCCTAACTTATGTGCGATGTAAACTTTTTTTTTTTTTTGGTAGTTTAATGCTTAATACAAGGCTTTGTCCCCTTAATTATTCTTTGAGATAAAGTCCAAAGAAAGCTAATTAGTCAAGCTTGACCAAACATATTTTTGCTAAGGAAAATCCAATAACAAAATCATGTGATGTGAAGTTGCTTATTCTTTATGAGTGGATCAAAATTGACCAAATCTGTAAAAATCATCTGTGTTAGTATTTTGTAAAAGTTTACTAAAATTTCAGAAGAAAAAATAATATCATTCAAAGTTCAAGCTAATGAATAAAAAATTTAAATAATTTGACCAAAACCCCAGTCAATATTTAACATATATTTCATCCTTATTTTTAAGAGTAATTTGTTCATTAGAGATGAAATTCAAATTAAATAAAATCTAATGACATTCAAAGTGTAGAATTCAAAAGAGCAGTCATGCCTTGAAACTTGGGCCTTGGGGTGCATTTGGACAGAATGTGATGGAATGGACAATAGATACCACACATGAAAAATGTATCAACACTCTATGTCTAAATTCAAGTCAAGTGTGAGCAACTAAAGTCAAGTCTATTCAAGTTTTCAATTTCAATATTATTTGTGGTGGGAGTGTGGGACTTTGTGATGCTGAGATCAGTTGGTTTGAAAGTTTGTATAACATGAAAAATTACAGTCAAATGAAATTGATGTATGGATTTTTAATAAGATATACAAACTTGTCATGTTAAACATTAGAATTATTTTTTTTTTTCTTTTTTGTTTCTTCTCTTTTTAAAGATTGGAATTTAGAGGAATATGGGATTAAGCGCACATCATGTTTATATTTTTTTTCGATGTCTAGTGAACCCGATTCTTCTAAATATATATCCGTCAGTCAGTAACGAGGATTATCACATTGTTATCTATTACTTTTCACATTCTCTTCTCTTCTATGCGAGAGTTTGAGTTTCGATTACTTCTAAACCAACTTAGAGATCTCTAAATCCATTTTAAAATTTTTATTTTAAAAAATAATGTTATTATCTTTCAATCTTTTAATCCCATACACTGCAATAATTTATACCACTCCAAAACAAAATCATACAACTAGGAGTGGGGGAACTGGTGGACTGTGGACCTAATATCTATCTATCTTAAAAATGTGATTCATGTATGTTGTATGTCTGCCACTCTACCCACTACTTACATAATGTTCATAACTTTCAATGGTAAAATCATTTTATTTATGAGGAACAGATTGTTTCTTTCTTGCCCATGAACTTAATCAATGACTTCAATCCAAGGTTATTTCATTTAGGAACAGATTTATATACAATATTATTAAATTTTTAGATTGAATACTATAAAGTATATACTGGCGAGGTTGTGGCTCAATGATAACACCCCTCTCACAAAAGTGGAGAGGTTGTGGATTCGAAACACATCAACAACTGATTGTTGATATAGGTTTCCGCACGTAATTTAAAAGGGTAGGGGTCTTCTAAACCCCGCTTACAAAAAAAAATAAAAATTATGTATACATTCGAATTGACCAAAAAATAATAAGAAAAAAAAATTGTCACAACATATTTCATTATTAAAAAAAATTGTAGCCATAGTTAAAATTATCGATTTTATGTGGATATCCGATTTCCGAAAAAATGGATATATCCGAAAGTTTGACACTAGAAAACAAATTATATAGCCATAGTTAATATTCACAACTTTTTGCGAATTTTTCACCTATGATTGTAGCACGTCTATCCTCCACTTTTGTGTAATTCTTCGAATTTTTCAATAATTTTTTTTATTGTAATAATTATAAATTTACGCATTCAATTAATTTCAGTTCCATTGCTCACACGAGGTTGGCTCTTGTTTACCACCAAAGTTGAACCCAGAGTTGTCAAGGAGGCTAGTAATCTGTAATTAGACACCCATGCCCACCTCATTTCATATAATTCAATTATTATTATTATTATTTTTTTAACATATGTATATATTATTTAAAATTCAATTGAGTCTATGAGTCTGCTATGACTAAATTAATGGAGGAAGTGCATGTCTGTAGTCCCACCATCTTTGACTGGATTTTATTATTCTCTATATAGTATATAATTATATATATATATACGAGTGTTGCAAGCCATTTGAATTCAGATTCACAAAGTTAAGTTCATTCTAAACATACCATGGAGTGGACATTGGCTTCTACAATCTGGTCAGGAATATGCATTGCAATTGCTTTGCTTATCCTTAAGAATAAGTTCTTCAGTTCATCCAAAAACCGGCCACCAGGTCCTCCCGGATGGCCTATAATCGGTAACTTCCTTGATTTAGGCGCAGCGCCACACCAGTCCTTAACCAACCTAAGTAAAAAATATGGTCCGGTGTTGTGGCTTCGATTAGGTGCAGTTAACACCATGGTGGTTTCTTCAGCTGAAGCAGCCACGGATATGTTCAAAAACCATGATCTCGCTTTTGCTGATCGCAAAACTAATGAAGCTATGAGGGTGCACAACTATTATCAAGGCTCTATGGCCTTTGCAAGATATGGTCCATATTGGCGCATGCTTAGGCGTATTTCCACTACAGAACTCTTCACCAATAACAGAATCAATGGTACAGAGAATTTGCGTGCAAAGGGTATTGAGAAAATGACGAAGTGGATGTGGGAGGAAGCTCAAAATAATGGTAGTGTACAGGTTGGTCGGTTCGTTGCCCTTGGGAGTTTTAATGTTATTGGTAATGTTACCCTTACCAAAGACAATATTGTTGATCCACAATTGGAAGCTGGAACTGAATTCTTTGCTTCTCTAACTCGCGCTATAGAATTGAGTGGATTGCCTAATGTTTCTGATTTTTATCCATTTTTGAAATGGTTGGATCCACAACGTATTCGGAAGAATGCTGAACGAGCCATGGCGCATCCACTCAACTTTGCTACTGGTTTTGTTAAAGAACGACTTCTAGCAAGGCAGAACGGACAAATAAATGAGAAAAAAGATTTTCTAGATGTGATGTTGGAGTTCAAAGGTAATCAGAAAGATGGTGAACCTGCGCAGATGTCTCAGCAAAATATAAATATATTGTTACTGGTAAGTGAATTGCTCAATTCATTTGTCTACATTTATATGTATTATTATTAATTTTCATATTCTTGTTTTAAATTTCGACCATCATATATCTGAATGTTCTTGTACTTGAATGGTGTAGGAACTGTTTTTAGCAGCTACAGACACAAGTGCTAGCACTATAGAATGGGCGATGACAGAGCTTCTGCGAAATCCCCATGTTCTGAAGAAGGTTGAGGCTGAGCTCGATGAGGTAGTAGGCCGAAGCCAAAAGGTTACAGAAAACGACATATGGAGACTACCATATTTACAGGCTGTAGTGAAGGAAACACTGAGGTTGCATCCTCCAGTACCTTTACTAGTACCTCGTAGATGCATAGAAGATACCGAATACATGGGCTACTCAATTCCCAAGGAAACACAAGTTTTAGTGAATGTTTGGGCAATAGGAAGAGACCCAGCTTCTTGGGAAGATCCTTTATCCTTCAAGCCAGAAAGGTTCTTAGGCTCTAACATCGACTATAAGGGACAACATTATCAGCTTCTTCCGTTTGGTGCAGGGCGAAGAATGTGTGTAGGCGTAATGCTTGCACAACGCATGCTTTACCTTTCAATAGGTTCAATGGTTCATACTTTTGAATGGGCTCTTGAAGATGGTGTTACACCAGAGACATTGGACATGAAGGAAATGTTTGGTACATCTTTGCGTAAGGCACAACCACTCAAGGCAAAATTGAAACTGAAAGTTTCCGAAGGATTAATATAGTGATCGAGGTGATGCAGAACATAAAAGAAAACATTTCAGCTGCGCTGTCGTTTAATTCTATGTTAATTGTATGTTTAATAAGAATCAAGTTCTCCGGTGTCGAAGAACTATGTATCCAATAATGATTTCCAGGAACAAAATTCGAGGATAAACCCTGCAAAAAATTACATAAATGTCTTCTTTGTTGATGCATGTTGGGGTCAGTCAAAGTATGTTGGCAATGTTGAACCTTAAGGGTGTTCCTGATTTATATGGGAAAACATATTTTGCCGAAAACAACAATGGAAATTGCTGCAGACTTGGGTAATCAAATAGACCCTTAATTTACATGTTGGGATCTATCGAATGAGCCGAGCAATAAGCGATATTTAGGGGTATTTTGGTCAAATTATTATTACCCTTGACAACTTCCTGTAACGCCCCAGGATTTCGTCCTCGCTCATCCCGGTGTGTCGAGCACCATACCGCTCGCTAATGTCAATATGGTCCCCCTTTAATCACTGCGGATATCCAGCAGTCAAGGCCTTTTGGGGTAACCACATGGGTCTTCCCCTCCAAGTGTCACTCTATGTAGACTTGCTTTTTCCAGTCCACCAAAGCAACCACATCACCTCCATGTGACAATTAAAGACGTACACCAACCTCAATCCTATTAGAGTCAGAGGGCCACCATTGTAAACAAAGGAGTCTCTCTAGTGGTACTCTGAGCTACTCAGAGGGACCCTTTGCAGCGCGAAAGTCTGCAGCAAAGTTAAGGACAAGAGTGAAGGTGGCCTCGGTATCACAGACTTAGTGAGATGGAACAAGGCAGCTTATATGGGTGATGGGTCTAGTTTTCAAGGTTGCAGAAAAACAAGATTCTATATGGGTCCACTGGGTTGCGCAGCAGCATTTGAGAGGTAGATACTTCTGGACCATGGCTCCTCCTCAGGATTGCTCATGGGTTTGGAGAAGCATTCTAAAGGCCAGGGATAATCAAGTAAGCATGTGAAGTATTGTCTCGTGGATGGCAAGAATACTCTACGGTGGCATGATTTATGGTGTTCTGCAACACCTTTGTTATTCAACCAGGCAGCTTTGCAGGAATGGGGTCATACTTTTCATAAAGATATATATATACAATGGTTAGTGTGCTCATTACTGACCATAGATGGAATGAGAAGGTACAGTTGATCCAATGTGCAGTCCTGAAGGATCTTATTCTCAACACCAAGATCAACTCTTACTTACCTTGTAATAAAGTGGTGTGGACTCTTTCATCTTCAGGCTCTTTCACTGCAAAAATAGCCTATAAAGCACTACATCCTCCGGCTCCTAGAGTCCCATGGAAAAACCTGGTAAATAAGTTAGTTATGCCTAGGCATGCTTTTTTTTTTTTTTTTTTTTGCTAAGTATGCAACAATATATTGATCAAAGAAAAGGTTACAGAGATGAGCTAAGCTCTACATTAACCAAATCTATAATACATAGTCTGGCTATTTTCAATACAAGAAATCCAAGTGGCAGGGTTTCCCCCACCAAAAGTTCATATTTGAGCAATAAAGCCCCTTTCTTCTCAGCTTGATCAGCTGCAAAGTTGCACTCCCTCCAAACTGGAAATTAAGATGACAATTATTTCTGCAGAAGATTTCTGCATTTTCTCCATCTTGGTTTAAGTTGCCACAACACTTCATTGGATTGGAATGCCAAGACAGCAGAAGCAGAATCCGAATCAACACAAAGATTAAGCCAACCCTTTGAAAGTACAATTTCAACTGCCTCAAGAATACCATAACACTCAGCCTGGTAGCTATCCATCACTCCAAGACCTTTGCTCACTATCAGTTTAACTGCTCCTATGTCATCCCCAAAGAGTGCCCCCCAGCCTGCATTTCCTGGGTTGCCCCTAGCTGAACCATCAACATTAATTTTAATGCTCCCAGTTTCCAGAAGCTGACAAAAACATTGCTGAATCCTTGGAGCTCTAGGGGCTTTCAGAGTGAGCCCCCAATTTCTGCAAATCAAGAGATCATCCAGACTGTTAAAGTTTGAGCCTTTACACAGTTTAATTGGTTGTTACCTCGATGTGGTCGAGATTGCTTACGTACTCTAGCTCGAGGGAGTGGAAATTAGATATCAAGCAATCGTAGTTCTATTTTTATAGAAGGTGGAAGGGCGCAGATCATGGGATCACGCGGATTCTCTGCCATCTATTAACTGCGTGATATTTAGTAATAAATATGTAACGAACCAAGATATTCTCTTTGTATTGATTAAGCGCACATGTATGCATTGAGGTCGCCAACGATTACTTGCTCGAGCTGTTCTGGTCAAAGTAGATCAAGTCGTGTCATATACGACCTGGTGGACTGTCGAAGCATGCCACGTGTCGTGTTTTGATTGGATGTTGTATGTAGTTCGCCTACATAAGCCCCCTTTTTTAAGGTCGATAAAATATCGGGCTAAAAAGAACTTAGTCGTTTAAGTTAGCTGCTTTTATCGACCTCGTTATAGAATTTTGGAATTGTACACGTGGCTGACATGCATTGCTGTTGGAGACCATTATTGAGCTTTGTGGGAAGTGGAGTGGTTTCCTTGAGCAGTTGAATTGTAAGGATTTGGCGACTGAGGGATGTTACTGTCCAATTAATCTTGTTGTGAGACATGGGTGATCAGACGGTGAATGTGATAAGTTGAATTAGTGAGCTGTAACTGTTAACCCATTTCTCTTCCGCTTCTAATCTGGACCGTTTGATGTTTTTCTATCGACGGCTTGCGTTGGGTTGTGTTGGCTATATAAAGAACTGTTTCTTCTTTTTTGGTTAAGTGCTTTTTGAGAAGACAACGAGGTGCTGCTGATTTCATTGCGACCTTGTGTTGAGAGGTCAGTTTTCTCGTTCATTTCATTTCTTCTGTCTTTCTTTTCTTTGAGATATGTCTGAGGGAAGTGATTCCCAAACTGAGCATTTGAGTGGGGACGATGATGGGTGTTACGAGTCTGATGATGAACGGACTCGATCTGGAGATGATGTTTGCTCTCCTACCCAAGTGGAGGGGCAGTTAGAGGAAGATAGCCCTGGTGGTAGTGGTCCACATGGAGAGGATAACTCTGATGATGAGATGGTAGAGGGTGAGAACAGTTGTTTTCACCGTGTAGTTAACCCTTCTTATGTGAGGAGGCATATCGCTTTCAGGTCGAATTACGGCCTTGATTCGATAAAGAATTTAGAAATTAGGTTTCTAGGGGATCGTCTGCTCACCGAGGCGTATCGACCTAACAATCTTTTTCTGTTGTTTTCACTCTTGGCTAATTTTGAGCTGGTCTCAGATTGCCTATGTCTCGTCTTGTTGTCGACCTTCTTAACATCATCAAGCGAGCTCCTTCCTACATGAATGACAATTTTTAAAGAAATATGAGAGTTATTGATGACCTGAATAGGTTGCATAAGTGGGGCATCATTGTTGCCGATGTTCTTGCTCATTTCTGTTTCAAACGATCTGCTAAGGTTCAGGGTGGAGGTTATAACATGCAGGTGCGACCTGAGCGTTTGCCTCTTATTTACCCTGTTAGTAGTGAGCAATGGTGAAAGGAGCCCATGTTTTACTCAAGATAACATGTTGTTGCTGTATGTTACTAGGAATGTGTCTGCTGGTCGTAAGTGTTGAGGTCGTTTTGAGTTTTGGTTTTGATCCGCTTCATTTTGGTAATCTTTTGTTATCTTTTACAACTATCAAAGACGATTCTTTTGTGAGGAATACTGCGCTGCAATCTTGTTTGAGCATTTTTGGTTCTTGTTTGAGAAGAAGGTGAAGCTGTTTCCTCATTTACAGGAGTATTTTGTTCCCAAAGGTGGTTCGAGAACTGTTTCTGACGACCTTGAGAGAAGAAAGGTTCTTAGGTCGAACTTCATGGCGAATGTGAGAAGGAGTGGTGGTAGTAGCCCAAAGGCAGGTTCTAGTAGCAGGGCCACTGATGTTGAGATTCCTCGAATTGTTTCGCCTCCACCAACTATTTCAAAGTTTTCTGCTAGCTCGAAATGTAAAAAGAGGTCATTGTCTACAAGTGTTAAGCTAGATCCTCTTCCGTCTGTTATTCGAGCTGGTGATTCTGTTCAAGTTGCTCCGGTCGAAGAAGTTCCTGTTCGTATAAGTCCTTAGCTCGTAGTTCTGGCAAAGGTAAGGAAGTGTCTGCTTCTTTTCTCCCTGGCCTTATCTCCTACAAGACCAGGCAAGGGGAAAGTCTTCAGGTTCTGAACAACGATAGTGCTCTTTCTAATCCCCTTGTCTGTCAAGCAATCAATGAAGCTATGGTGTTGGAGGCTGATCATCAGGTCGTCAACAGTCAATCTCTGTCGCATATGTGTTCGAAGATCAACTATGCCATTGCACTTGTAAGTGTTCATTCGTATTTATCATTTGTTTCAGTTTTTGGTGTGACACTGATGCTTTATTCTTCTTATTTCGTAGTTGAACACGTCGTTCCAGGAGGTGAGGGGCATAGCTGAGGCTGGGGCACATGCCGACCTTGATTTGAAGCGAGCTAAGGATGAACTCCACAATGCTCGAAATGAACTGCTCCTGCGTGACCTGAGGATAAGGGAGAACGAGAAGGAGGCTTTTGAATATGAGCTGACTATACATGAGTTGAAGGTTGCTTTGCAGAAGTCTTGTAAGGAATGTGAAGAGAACGGGCTGTCTTAGCAAGCACATTGTGACATGTTGAGGGGGTAGTTGGAGGAATTGGGATCGCCGCAGGCAGAGGAAACGCAGGTTGCCGAAGATGTTGAACATTTGGAACCTAACGATGCCTTCGTTGGCCCTGATGCGTAGCAGCTAAATGTTGATGATATGCAGGTCGAGCAGGAGGAACGTGTTCAGGAGCAATGATCTTTTCTTTCTTTGAGTGTTTGTGAGGTTTAAACAATCTTCGCTCTTGAAAATTTGTTCTTGTTGGTGGCCCTGCTGATCGGACCTCAAAAGTGTATATTTATCCCCCGAATAACACCTTGTTTGTCTAGCACTTAGCTTATATTATTGTATTATATCTATTGATTAGTGCATTCTTGTCTTTATGTAGGTTTTATGAGCCGAAATACGAATATTGTGCAAAAGCCCGCAAAAAGTCGAGAAAAGCAAGCAAAGATGTGTTATTTGCACAAGGGAAGAATAATGGATATTTGCACCCGCGAAATCTGCTAAGGGCACCCCGCGGTCAACTAGGTTGAGCTGACTTTTCGGTCAAGGGTTGACTAAGGTCAACTGTTGACTTCGAGTCAACTGTTGCTGAACTAGGTTGACTTTCGGTCAACTGTTGACTTCTTATGACTTTGGGTCAATCATGTTGACTTATGTGGACCGGACTTCCTATTTTGGGTCTTGATCTTATAAAGGCTCTACAAGGAGAACCAAAAGTCCGATTGGGTTTATCTATCTAGAATCTCTTTTAGATCTTGATCTTCTAGCCTCCACTTGAAGATCAACTTTTGTATTCAATTCAATCAATATCAATCCATGAATTCTTTTATGATGTTCTTTGATTTAATTATTTGTTCCTTTGGTATGAGTAGCTAAATCATCATGGGGGGAAGGTGGAAGCTTTCTAGGTGATGTAAAAGTATTATGTTGTTTCTTCTTATTCATTGTGATTCAAGGTTCTTAATGCTTACTTATCTCTAATTCGCGATATGAGGTGAGTATGGTTATTTGTATGCTATTGTTATCTATGGTGTTAAATATTATTGTTATAATTTAGGGAGACCTAGTTTTGATAATAGTATTATATTTATTGTAGATGTGTAGTGAAATAGCTGAGAGGTGATTACTGCATGTTTGTAATATTTATCTTTTATTGGAACCCTTTCATGATTAAATTCAATAGCTGAGAGGTGAGGATTTAATTGTGAATAATATGTGGAGTTACTTAGATTCAATAGCTGAGAGGTGAGTAAATGATTAATGAAGCATATTCAATAACATACATAATAGAATCCCGTTTTAATTAGATTCAATAGCTGAGAGGTGAGGATTTGATTATTATTGGTATTAATAACTAATAGGAATAGCTGAGAGGTGACTTGTTAGTTGTTATAGATTGAATATGAAGAACAACATGATATAATTGCATAACCTAGATTGTGGAAACCTACTACTCCCCCTATGTCATCATATTATCTTCTTTTTCATATCTTCCATATTCTTAAGTTAGGTTTAATTATTATTTATTGCCTGTAGGAAGTAGAATCAATTCTCCAACTATTATTATTGATTCATTGATGTTTCTTAATTATTGTTCTTTGGCGACTTGATGGTTTGGTTTCGACCAGACTGGTTATTGGCGACTTGATGGTTGGCTCTGGCTGTATGCCATAAACACTAGTGATCGGTCTGCTTCGGCAGGTCGATTGTGCCTTTACCTTGCACTATAATTTTCTTTGTTGTGGATAATGTTTTTCGACCATTCGACGACTAGTTTTCAGGGAATTCTGATAGCTCGTTCAAAAGGCAGGGAGACGAGATGAATGGCTGCAAGTAGGACGAACTGAAACAATTCTTCTTGCATGCATTTGAATAAACTTTTCTGCTACATTTCCTTTGCTTTTGTTTCGGCTCTTCTATTCTGTGCAGGTTTGTTAATTGCGAGCTGGAGTTCTTGAGGACGTTGAAGTAGCCCCCAAGTAGTATAGGTCTTTGATAGATGTAATTTTGCGACTAGGTCGCTTTTCATGTAATAGTTAGAATAAATTCAAATTTAATAAAATAATAATTTATTCGTTTACCTTTCTCGCACTTGTCTTTTGTTATTGCATTCTCTGTGTAGCCAGTTTGCAAATAATTTGATTAAGTGTTGAACTTCGACCTGGGATGGGATGGGGTCGATTTTAGTGAGCTCGTGGTTATTCAGGTCGTGGGATTGATGTGACCTGAGTAAAAGTGGTGTTAGTTAGATTATAGATCTCAACTTAACACTTATGCAATTATCAAGGGGATTAGAGTATTGATAATTGGAGGTCTATGACGATTGGTTTCGACCTTTCAAGCCAGAATTCCCCCTTTCGAGGTAGGTACGACCCTTGCTTGTTACTTTTCTACATTGATAACCAATTATTACAGGCACAAGAAGAAAAATATCAATACAATAGAAAACAATAATTACCAAGGAAGTGGTAATGTGGGACTAACACCAACTCTTGGGTTTTGATTAGTAGATACATAAATGTCTACTATCAGCACCCAAGACTTGGTGTTAGTCCTACATTACCAAGGAAGTGGTTGTATTAGTAGTATATGGAGCTTAACCGTACTTTAACTAATGTCAAGGCCTTTTGGGCAAAAAGTCTAGATGTGTGGGCACTGATCCAAAACCCTTTACTGCTGAATATCCGCAGTGACTAAAGGAGGACAATATTGAAGTTAGAGAGCGGTATGGTGCTCGACGCACTTAGATGAGTGAGGACGAAATCCCGGCGCGTTAGAGATGGTATCAGAGCCGACGACGGGTTCCTGTTGCAGGTGGGAAGTACGTTGGAAAGGCCCAGGAAACGCCAGGTACTTGTCTCACTTGCCACAAACCAAAATTCATCTTTCTATCGAACTTCTCTATATCAAACTTCAAACCTGAATTTGAAACCCTTTGCACCATCTCGAAAATCCCTACAACCTAGAACCTTGCTCTGATACCACTTGTTGTGCAACGGAAGCTTTAACCCAAGGATTGGTTGTAATACCGATAATCTAGATAATAGCAAATAACAGAGAAAGTAATCGAAAAACACAATCACACACAATAACACCAATATTAATGGTTTGGCAAACCCGCCTACTCCACCCGGCAACCGATCAAGAAGAATTTACTAATCAGAGAAAAAAGAAACAACCTTATTACAAATCTATAATTCCTTGTCTCTTTTTCTCACACACACTAGAACATGAGAAACCCTATTATGAAAACTCTCACAACATGACCTTGATCCAAAACCCTCTACTGCTGGATATCCGCAGTGAGTAAAGGGGGACAATATTGACATTACCGAGCGGTATGGTGCTCGACACTCCGGGAAGAGCGAGGACGAAATCCCGGGGCGTCATAGCTTTACCCTACTTTAACTAATGTCAAGGCTTTTTGGGGAAAAAAACCCAGATGGGTGGGCCCTGATCCAAAACTGGATATAACCATCTCGGGCCTTTTCTAGCGAGTTTCTTCCAGTCTCTTCAGGAATGATTCCCCTAAGAAATAAGCGAGTTCTCCCCTCTCGCTTTAAATGAGTTGTCGGGCATGGGAGAAAGGGCTTGAGTGGGGAATGCTCTCAACTCTCGTTGGTCAAGCAATGGGCGAGACGGCCGTGACTGATGATGAAAAAGGGCTTGGGAGAGCGCCCCTAGTGAGAGATAGTTTTGACCCGGTAATGGAGGGCTTAGCAGGCTTGCTGAACTGTTGAATATCCGCAGTGACTAAAATGGGACAATATTGACATTAGCGAGTGGTATAGTGCTCGACGCACCGGGATGAACGAGGACGAAATCTTGGGGCGTTATACTATTCATCATTTTTTGTAACCCTCTTAAAAAGTTCAACTGCTTCTGGTACTAGAAACTCAAAAGTGTCAAAAACAAAAGGAATGAAACAATGTTGTTTCGCTGCACATGCTCCCTCGTGTTTCTGTACCTTACTTGCAGTTGCATGAATGGCTGCCTAACCCACTTCAAAATTTCCATTACCAAAACCCACCATGCATGTTTCCCTTTTAACAATTTGTATATCAAAACATCAGCTGGACGTAGTGTTGATTTACCTTCTGACGAATCTGCAAGAAAATTAATCGGAGCCTCTTTCTTAACCTGTATTCCTATTTGCCATACCAAATTATACAATATATCACGCACATGATCGTGTATGTATTTAAAACCGGAGTAATACTTACAGTGTACATCATGGTCCCAAAAGGTGTCCAGTCGGCTCCTCTTACATACAAAATATAAATCCCCATCTGTAAATAACATGATCATGAGACGATACCAGAGAATGGCACAGTACTCCACTGCCGTCATGCGTTGTCCCAACCCTTCCATAGGAATAACAATAAGGAACTCCTTGAAATGTTTGGTCTGTAAGAATTCTATCACAGCCCTCTGACGAGCAGACAAATCAAAATCCCTGTCAATACTAGTAGCAATCTTCCTGTAGTAAGCTTTCGCTAGTGTGTGTTAGGGTTTAGGGGGGGGGGGGGGGGGTAGCCCTTGAGGCTACAATACTAAGGTCGAAATCAAGGAGAGAAAGTTGTAGCTCAACAACTACATTATCAAAAGCATCATCCATGTGTGCAGTACTACACCCTCGGAGTATATGGTCTCGTAACTCTTGAGTTTGGCATCAAGAGGCTTCGAAGGCAAACTTACTGACATCTGTGGCACAATAAATGCCAAGACCACCTAGGCGTAACCACATGGTTGCTACGTGATAGAGGACTTTTGTGTAACCTCTAATCAAAAGATAGATTTGTATTGATTTTCCTTCTTGTGCCTATAAATATTGGTCGTACCCACCTCAAAAGGTGGAATTCTTAGCTCAAACATAATAGAAAACAATAGTTAAAGAACACCAAATGAATCAACTAATAAGATGAGATTGATTCTACTTCCTACAGGTAATAAATAAATACTAATAATAATTAAAGTAATAATAGAAGAAGGACAGAGATGGAAAGAAGATCTTATGATGATTAGGGGGAAGAGTTGGTATCCACAAACTAAACGATGCAAAACATACATGTCATTCAATCATATTCAATCTATAATAATTACTTAGTCACCTCTCAGCTATTCCAAATAATCACTAATGCCTTTAATAATCAAGTAGTCACTTCTCAGCTATTCCACTCAATTAAAACGAGATTCTTTATATGTGTTATTGAATATATCTCATTAATTAAACCGCTACCTCTCAGCTATTCAATTCAATTAACTCGATATATTAATTCATAATCAAATCGTCACCTCTCAGTTATTCAATTTGATTACAAAAAAGGTCCAATAAAAGAGATTAATTCTAGATATATGATAGTCACCTCTCAGCTATTCCATCACATATCTCTAATTAATCTAATACAACCATTATAGCTAGGTCTCCCTATACTCTAACAATAGTATTTAATCAACATGGATAACAATAACACATAAATAATCATGCTTACTTCTATCTAGAATTGAAATAAACAAACATTAAGAAATTGAATCACAATGAATATAAAAGAACAAACATGGTGTTTTTTGCATTATCTAGAGTGCTTCAACCATTCCCCCTAAAGAGAACTTAGCTACTCATCCTTGATAATGACACCATGGAATAAGTAAATAAAGAACACAACATCATAATAGAAAAGATAATGGATTATTATTGAGAATTGAGAATAAGAAGAATTGAGTTCAATACAGGAGAATGAACTAGCCTAAACCTTAGCTACTACTTCTCTTTATATAGAGAATACAAAACATATTACTTGCTCACAAAGTCTTCCAAGTTAGGTTAAATTCGTGGCTGCTGCTGTAGGCCTTCTAGAAGCAGAAAGGCTTTATCAAAACCTAATTATCTTGGGCCTAAGTTGTAGCTTGGACCAAGACCTTCAGATAGACAGCTCATGGGCCCAAATCAGATTTCTGGATATTTGTATAGAGCCTTTTTAAGATTGGGCTTTAATAAAGGTTTCAATAGATTTTTTGACTTGTGGGCTTCATTAGGGGTGCTGATTGGGGCGGGGCAGGACGGGGCGGGGGAACAGTGTGCGGGGTTGGGGCGGGGCGGGGCGGGTTCAAATAATCCCCGTTCTTAGGCGGGGCGGGGCGGGGAACAGTTGGCTTAAGAAGGTTCACCCCCATCCCTGCCCTGTACAGGTCGGGGGGGCGGGGAACGGGGCGGGGCGGGGACGGGGAAAAGTATTTTTGCTGGAACTGGGCTGAAACTGGGCTGGAACTGGGCGGGGAACGGGGCGGGGATACGGGGTGGGGAACGGGGCGGGGCACGGGGCGGGGTTTCAATCTATACAATGAAACCCATCCCTGCCCTGCTATCCATTGGGGCGGATATGGGGCGGGGCGGGGAGATAAAAAACGGGGCGGGCAACGGGGCGGGTCCGGGTCACGGGGCAAGTTGAGCACCCCTAGGCTTCATTATAACTTGGATTGGGCTGGGATTTGGACCACCCATCTTGGACATAAAGTCAAGTCCATAGGACCAGTCCACGGAGTGCCCTCAGCAACTCTGCGGGTGCAAGTATCAATTCTTCATCCTTGTACAAATAACATCTTTTTAGTGGTTTTTCTTGGATTTTGGCGGGCTTTAACACAATATTCACATTTTGGCTCATGAAACCTACACAAATGACAAGAAAGAACTAATCAATAGATATAACACAATAATATAAGCTAAGTGCTATGCAAACAAGGTACTATTCGGGGGATAAATATACACTTTTGCGAACTTATCACTACGCGCCATTGAAGGTCACCAAAACCCGGACCATCAGAAACTATAGGGGTGAGCACGGTTTGAAACCAACTAGTTATAGGTGAAATCGGGAACCGAACCGAAACTTACGGTTTGCTATTAATAGGAACTGAAACCATACTGTACTGGGCTATAAACTGGGTAGAAACCGAACCAATATTTACATTTCGTTTAAGTTTTAAACTGTGGTTCAGTTAAGCCGAATAAAACTTTAAATTCAACTTTTCTTTCAAGCCCAACCTTTAGGTCCAATAACTAAATAAATAGATCCATTCAAATAACACATACAGCCTAGGCTCATGTATTTATAAAGTTCCTTAACTTGCAAGAACTAATATTTAGTCCATGTGGGACTAAGCTCACTTCTGCAACAGGGTTAGGATGCTACAACCTGTCAGAATTTTTAGGCCCACACTATTTCTGAACAAAAACAAAGTGCAAATGTCTATCTATATAGGACTCTGTCTAGCTAATAATTCATTCACGGTTTGGCTCGGTTAACAGTAAAATTAATTGATGGAAACCGTGAACCGAACCGTAGAGGTCGGTTCCTCAAAAAGTAAAACAGTAGACCAAACCGACACCTTTAGAAACTAAAAACCAGGCAGTTCGGTGCAGTTCTCGGTTTGTCTGTTTTTTGCTCACCGTTAGAAACTACGATACCCTGAATGGTTGCCCGAAGGATACGGTAAAAAATACTGTTGTTTCCTAAACAAAAGTTGGTTGGCAAGTGCGAAAAACAAAGATAAGTTTAGGTAATCCCATCATACATACTCTTAGTAGTACCAGCTCATATTGTGGGTCTTTTAATTATGCCCTTGGTTGTTTTCTCAACTCGTTGTCGAACAAGGCCCACAAAGTTAGTTTTTTTTTTTTAATTGGCAAGCGAGGTTGAAGGGACCCTTACCACTTTTAATTACGTGAAGTAACTCTATCAACAATCAACTGTTGAGGAGTTTTGATCCCACAACCTCTCCTCAAAGTGAGATGGATGCATTATCGTTGAGCCAAAGTCCCATATGCAATTAAAACCAAATTCACACTCCATTTGTCATTACTTCGTCATCAATTTCAGATTATGTTAAGTTTTTCTTATGCAAATAAGAGTTAACAAACTATATGCTCATAAGATAGGGATTTTTTGTCGATCCCAATCAATTTCACATTTAAACGAATTGAATTAAAAATTTATACTGTATTAAACATGCCTTAAGTAAATATAATCTCTCCAAACTAGAGAAAAATTGATGCTCTAATTGAAGAGAATTTGATTAAAACTTGAAAATGAAAGGTTATTTTCAAATTTTTATAGAATATTTGCCCTCATTATAATGGACCATTTTAAAACATGAAATGGACCTCTACATTCCAATTTCTGATGTATACTTTCTTGTGAAAAATTACAAAATTATGATTTTTTAAAATTTAGAATTGAGTAGTCATGTGGGATTTTGTTGGATAAATCTTTTTTAAAACTTTCCAACCATATAAAGAATGTCCATATCCGACTTATGAATCAAAAGTCGAATATTAACATTCTTTATATGGTTGGAAAGATCTGAAAAAGATCTATTCAACAAGATCATACATGACTACTAAATTTTAAATTTAAAAAAACATTATAATTTCATAATTTTGCACAAGTATGTACAAGTCAGAATTGGAATGTAAAGGTCCATTTTATATAAAATGGTCTATTATAATAAAGGGAAACATTCTGTTATATGTAAACTACATAGTAAAAAACAATATAGAGATCCCCAAAACTAAATATAGAGGTCCCCAAAACAAAATATAGAAGTCACAAAAGAAATAAAAGAGGTCCACACAAAACCACTGGAGGTCTTAGATAACATAAATGACATCTTACCAGTTCCTCTAGACACACTTTTAAGTTTTTGCAAAGTTTTATTTTGATGCTTCAAAAGAAGAACTACAACTATCTTTTGTTGTTTGAGAGTCTATGAAGTGAAACACCAAAGATAACTTTTGTTGAAGTGGAAAAACTTAAAAGTATCTTGGAGGGACTAGTAAGATGTTTTATGTTTGGTTTGAAGACCTCCAGTGGTTTTGTGTTGACGTATTTAACATATTTCTTTGGGTAACCTCTATATTTGGTTTGAGGATTTGTTGTGTTTGATTGTTCAGTTGGCTTTTATTTGGGGACCTCAACTACGTATTTTAGAATTTTTATAGGGTTTTTTTGGGACCTCAAGTATATTTCTTTTATAGTACTATAGTTTATATATAACATAATATTTTCCCTCATTATAATGGACCATTTAAAAATATGAAATGGACCTCTACATTCCAATTTCTGATGTATACTTTCTTGTGAAAAATTACAAAATTATGATTTTTAAAAATTTAGAATTGAGTAGTCATGTGGGATCTTGTTGGATAGATCTTCTTTAAATCGTTCCAACCATATAAAGAATGTCCATATCCGACTTATGAATCAAAAGTTATGGAATTTATAAACTTCAAAAAAATATGTAAAAGTGAAGAAAAAAACAAAAAAGGTATTATTGGAAGAGAAATTATGAAAAGTACAATTCCGTGTCTAATAAGTATATTTTCCCATTTCTGTGCCTGTTTGGGGCATGCCACCATAATGTTGTGCTTTATTAGGAAATTACACTTTAAAAAAACTAAATGATTTTTTTTTCTTTTTTTGATAACTTGAGAAACACCGATTTGCAAACACCAAAAGTTAACCCATATGAAAAAAATGGATAAAATGACGCTCCAATTAAAGAAGTAACTAAAATTAAAAGGTTATTTTCTGAAAATCACATAACTAAAATTTAGTATTTTTAGTGTTAAAAGAAGTAAGCACTATACCTTGATTAATCAATATGTTTGCATTTAAATTTGAAACCAATTTAATTGAACATCTTAACCAAAATATTGAAATTTAGTTAAAAGTTAAAATTAAATCTTTTGTAAAAAATATTTAAAAAAAATTCAAAATAATGTTAACAAATATATGAAAAATTTGGATCATATCATGAGTTTGGAGACAAACAAATTTTGAAAAATTGGTATGACCATAATTGCTTAGAATTTAGATTATCATTGAAATTATTAAAAAAAATTGCATGGGCAAACAAATTCAAATAATAAATCATCAGAAAATTAAATCAAAAAATGATGGAGTAATATTTTTTACTACCAAAGATGAAAAGCAAATTTAGATGGATTTAATCTAAAAATTAAAAATAAACCCCTTAAAAAATATATTAAAAAATTGGGGGATTTAGAGATACCCCCGAAAAACTTTGCACTCTTTGAGATACCCCCAAATTTGAAATCATTAGAGATACCCCTCATTTTCTTGTTTAAAGTCGGTCAACCATGCCATTAACCAATATTTTTTTATATTGACAAAAATACCCTTCATCATAAAAATAATATGTTACTATTATTAATTGAATTAATCTTCACCATCCAAAAACTAAATCTAACTTTAGCCGTCCAAAATCAATGGTCGAGATCATAACTTTCTTCCATCTTTCTTCTCTAAACAACCATCACCTCCATCCTTAACTACCACCCACCCACTACCACCATCTTCAATTCCTTAACTCCACCACTTCCACAACCCAACCGTCGCCACAATATCAACCCTTAACACTCCATTACCACCACCACCACTACCACCAACGATTTATTACCACCATTTCCAAAATCCCACCACCTCTTCACACAATCACACCCCATCACCATTAATTTTTATACTATATCATTAACATCATCTCACATTCTTTACATTCCATCATCATTACCTTAATCTTCACACCCCATCAACATCTCTTCTAAACCCAATCCCATCTCCACCATTTTTTTTTATCACATTTTCAACATACTTTATAATTGTTTTCAAAGATAAAGTTTACCATCATTAATCACACAAATAGTGGTGGTTTTAGTATATGCTAATGGTGGAGGTGAATGGGTGGTGGTGGTGGTGGTGGGTTGTGAGTTAGGGATTGTGGGGTTTGGGTTAGAGATGGTAGATGTTTAATAATTATTAATTAATGAGATTAAATCTAGGTGGAGGGGTATTTCAGTCATAGATATTTAAAAGCTGGTCAGACCATGGGCAACGACTTGGTTGACGAACTTCAAATATGAAAATGGGGGGTATCTCTAATGATTTTCAAATCTGGGGGGTATTTCAAAGAGTGCAAACTTTTCTGGGGGTATCTCTAAATCTCCCTAAAAAATTATATTAGTATTTTTTATGTTTGTGCCTCAAATTAAACACAACACCAAAAAGCCTAAAATTATATTCAACACAACACCAAAAAGCAATTGATCTATCAAATTTTACATTCATATAGTCGACCATTGAGGCACAATACAACAATTAGCACTTAGCAGGAACATTATACAAACTCACATCAAATCAGGATAACCAAAAATTTATAAAGGAATTAGTCAATTAGAGAATAAATATACATATACGTAATAAAATATAAATTAGTATAATTAGTCCAAATTTTATAAAATTTGTACCATCAAAGTTCCAAAAAAAAACTTTCAATCATTTTCAATAGCAAAATTAAAATTATTTTTTTTAATAAAAACAATAAAATTAAATTATAACATATAAAGCTATCACGTGGAAACTAATATGCGTGCATCACACGGGTTAAATAACTTGTTATTGAGAAACTACAAATAGTGCTAATATATATAACAATTCAATATTCAAACAAATCAAACTATACGCAGAAAGTAAATAACACACAGGAATTTTTAACGTGGTAAAACCCAATATGGGAAACGTCCACGGTTGTCCTCTCGACAACAAATAAATCCACTAGATGAAAAGAGATGTACAAACCTATCAACTACCTGCAATCACTGCGAGTTGACACTCCTGGTTATCTCTAACACCTTGACTTCACCAGAGCACCTTGATGTACGCACAAGACACTCGACTTCTTGATGAACACACAAGAAGACTCGAAGTCGAACTATGAAACAAGCTTACACCAGAGTTCCTTGATGAACACACAAGGATACTCGACTTCTTGATGAACACACAAGAAGACTCGAAGCTAAATCAATATAAACAATAATGAAGAAGAAGATGAATGGGGAAGAAGAAGATGAGTTCAATCACCAAAACCACCTAAACCAAAAACCTAAACAAACTCCAAGAAACAAGAGGTGAATTGGACGGCCAAAGAACTCACTTGTTCTTTGGAAGAGAAACCCTATTTATACTTAGGGTTGGAAACCAAGGAAAATGGGCCGAAATAGTGAAAACCCACTTTGGACGTACGTACGTCGATATGACGTTCGTACGTCTCCAAACAAAAATAAGCCTGCTGTCTACTTGGACGTACGAACGTCCTGTAAAGGTACGTACGTCCAGAACACAAACTTCTCTGCTGCCTAACCATACGTACGAACGTCCTTAAGAGGTACGTACGTCCTGAAACAAACATCATACTTGAGACACACGACGCGAAGACAAGGACACGGGACGACGCGCGTACAACACGGTTTTCTTAACAATGAACTCAAGGCGAAATAACCAAGGACACTTTGTCACAAAATTGATGTCAAACCACTTCATGCCGGTTTCAGTTATAATAGGAAAATGATATTCTAAATTTTATTTTGGACACACTTTTCATCTTTGGGGATGTTTTAAGAACTCGACTCTTTGGCCAAAAAAGGAAATTGAACTGAAAACAAATTTCTTAATTTTTGCCTGTAAATAGTAGTTATCATAACCATTATTAGACCTAGATCTACAACATGCACCCAGTCACCCACCATTCATTCAAAACTTGATTGTAGCAATGTCTGCACAAAGTAGATGTCTGATCTCTATTATATTACGAGTGTTTCTGTTAGCTTTCCATTTCATCTTTGTTTTAGACGGCATATACTTTTTCCATTTACGACATTCATTCTCTGTATATGATTCTCTTTACTCCTTATAATTACTCTTCAGACGATGGCAATGTTGATTTGGACTGTATATATATGAAAACGATAAGCATTTGGCGTCACAGACTAATACCAACTTTTAGAGATTTGTTGGTTTCTTTGAATGTTCAAACATCCTTTCTTATAGAATTAGTCCACTTAATTATATATATGGATTCCTTTTTTTCAAGTAGAACAATAGTTTCCTAGGTTGCTAACTTTTCCTTTAGTTGACTCTGTTTCTTTAATAGCAAAATATGCACGTAACTTATCATTCTTGATCAGCTTCACTATTTATAAAACAAACTACTAGTTTGTATCTTCAACCATCTCTCTCTCTCTCTCAACTCCATTTTTACTGCTCAGTCGTCCAAAATGGGTTATCGAGCTACTATCTGCCCTCAAGACTTGCCCCTGATGATTTCATCGCGTCAACATTTTCCTACAGACTCAACAACTCTTTTGTCAGGTAAGCTTCTCCATCTTTGTACTTGCATCATGTTAACATCTATATATTGTAAGCTTTGTTTATTTCTTGATTAACATATACAGTTCATCATTTTCTTTAGAACATTTGATTAATTAATTTTAGTTTTATTGATGTTTCATTCATTTTATTACATTGCCGGAAGGCGAGCCACCATCATCCCATTCTGCCAATCATCATAACATTGATATGATGAATAACGATTTCAAAAAAAAAAAAAAAAAAAAAAACAACAACGAGAGAGCATGTGCATCGAACCAACATTGTTTAATTTCTTTTGCTTTTGATATTTTTGGGTTTCTAGCACTAGAAGTAGTTGAACTTCTCTCCTGAGAAGTTATGAATAGCAATGTGATGACGGTGGGTTCTAATGAATATATTTCGTAGGATTAGTTTTGCTATTTAAAAAGTGCTTGCAGCGCAGTTTGTAGCACAGTTGTCCTCTAACTTTGTATAATTCCTCAAATTTTTATCAAGAAAAAAAGAAAAAATCTTACTCATAATGATAATGTTTTTTTTTTTCGATGTATTGTGTTTGTGTTTACAAATGTAAATTGCCTTCTTACTTGAAACTTCTATCTTATCCCCAGCTTAACATTTTAAATAAACCATAAAAAAAAAAAAAAAAACCCCTACTGTAATGTTCCCATATGCCAAGTGAGTATTTGAGTGATTTGGTCTTAAATCTCTGAAATGTTTATTAAGTACTGACCTTTTGTGTTTAATCAGGTGCTTTTACGGTATTTACAAGGAAGACAGCAAAACGAAATTTCGGTAGCAGATGTATGGTAACTAAATATTGCTGCCATTTTTTTTTTTTTTGGTTGACCTTGAATATTAATTTGTTTATTTCACATGGGACTGAAAAATTTAGTATAATTTCTTCATTTAATTAATTAGTTTAATCTGAATGTTAATCTTGTTATTTCAACATTTTTACTCTTGGCATTGATACAGAGACATACAGTATCTTATGAGGATACTTACTTGGCATTGAATGCCACCATTACAGGTTTATCACAGTCTAATAGACCAGTCATGCAATGGCCAGAGAAGGCGATCAGAACCAACAGAGAAATTAAGGAATCATTGCAGGTAATTAAATTGATCATTTTCAAAATAAACTGGAATTATTTTAACTGTGAACTAAGCAAATGCGTAATATCTTAAAAGGTTTCTGATTTGAACAAGGAGATTAAACGAGGAATACATGTTGTGAAAGAACGAGTACAGTCTGTTGATGATGGGAACCTAAGTTTATCGGCTTATGATACAGCATGGGTTGCACTAGTTAAGGATATCCATGGAAGTGATGCTCCTTTGTTTCCATCTAGTCTAGATTGGATCATCAACAACCAACTCCCTGATGGTTCATGGGGTGATCGTTATTATTTTTGTGCATACGACCGATTGAGTTGCACTTTGGCTAGTGTAGTTGCAATGAAAACATGGAACATCAATCCAGAGGGTTGCGAAAAAGGTAACTAATTAAACTTGATTTATGCGTAACGTGTCTAGCTTATTGTTTTAAAGTCTAATCCTTGACTATATATTAATTTATTTTCTTTACTAGGATTATCCTTCATTCGTCAAAATGTGCATAGACTTCATGACGAAGATCCTGAACACCTACTGAGTGGCTTCGAAATTACATTTCTTACTCTTGTAGAAATGGCTCAGAAATTGGGAATGCAAGTTGTAGAAGATTTGAATTTGCAAGATTTAAATGCCAAAAGAGATCTAAAGCTGAAAAGGTTAGGATTTTCCATATATTTTAACAATTTATCGACGTTATATGTAAATATATATGTCAAAGAATTATACACCTACATTGACAATCAAACATTTTTATATAAATTTATATGGGGTTTGGTATGATAGGATACCAAAGGAAAGACTATACAATGTGCCTACAACATTGCTTCATAGTTTGGAAGGAATACCTGATTTAGACTGGGAAAAACTTCTGAAACTGCAACACCCAAATGGCTCCTTCTTATGTTCACCATCATCAACTGCGTACGCCCTTATGCAAACTAAAGATGAGAACTGTTTTAGATATCTTATGGAAATTGTTCAGAGATTTAATGGAGGAGGTAAGAAAGATTGTTATTTTAACATATGATTTAATTGACTTTTTTTTTTAGTTTTATAGATACTAATGTATCAATGTTGCATTATGTAGTACCACATTCTTATCCTATGGACTTATTTGAGCGTCTCTGGGTTGTTGATCGCTTGGAACGTCTAGGGTTCTCACGATATTTTAAGTCAGAAATCAAAGAGTTACTTGACTATGTCTATCGGTATGGTTAAGTAGGGTTAATCTAATTAAATTGGTGACTACAGAACAAATTGAAGTTAATTAGTCAGCTCGTCTTTTTTCTTACACCATTATATAATTTTCAGATGTTGGACACAAAATGGAATTAGTTGGTCCAGAGATACAATTGAATTTGACATTGATGATACATGCATGGGTTTAAGGATGCTACGTTTACACGGTTATGACGTTAATGGCAGTAAGTCTTATCTCATATATATGAGAAGAACTATCAAGATGAAAAGAAAATACCACCATAGTATTCTTGCGTGAAGGCTAACCCTGTTTTTGGCTCCAGGTGCACTTCAACATTTTGAGAGAGATGGCCAATTCTTTTGTTTCGTCGGTCAAAATAGTCAAGGAATGACCGAAATGTTAAGCTTGTATAGAGCTTCTCAAGTACTATTTCCTGGAGAAAAAATTCTTGAAGAAGCCAAGGCTTTCTCCTCTAATTTCCTTAGAAAGAAACAGGATCTAGGACAGATTGCCGATAGATGGTTAATCACCAAGGACTTGGTTGGAGAAGTAAACTATTATTTGGATGTTCCATGGTATGCAAATCTACCTCGGATAGAGACAAGGCACTACATTGAGCAGTATGGAGGAGATGATGATGTATGGATTGCGAAAACACTTTACAGGTAATACATTTGTGAAATATATTTCACTAGTTGATGTCACGGCAATATACAAGCTGTTAGACATGAATTGTTTATTGGTCACAAATGTTTAACGTATTTTCTGAAGGATGTACAATGTGAGCACGAACGAATACCTTGAGCTTGCCAAGGTGGATTATAATCACTGCCAACAGTTGCATCAATCGGAATGGAATGGTATCCAAATGTAAGTGATCAAATTACTATCTCTTTTACAATAACTAAACATTAGTCATTTGGTAAATCCATCCCAATCATCTTTCATGCAGGTGGTATGAAGAAAACTACATTCTGAGAAAATTTGGCCTATATAAAGATGGCCTCCTCAAATTCTACTTTGTAGCAATGTCAAGTATATTTGAGCCAGAGCAAGCAACTGAGCGAGTTGCCTGGGCCAAAACAGCAGCCTTGATTGAAATTGTCGGCATTTACTTCAAGGAAACTTCCGTCCATCAAATCAAAGACTTCATCCAAGCATTTGACAATAGGTACAATATTGATTTAAGCAATGTAGTATATAGCAGTAGATTCGGCAAAAGTATTAATTGTTCAAGATGCTGAAGATGTTGCAAATGCAGGGTGCTTGGTTCTAATGGAACTCGAAATGAACTTGTTGATGTCATACATAACACATTGAGTGAGATTGCATCAAACGTTCGAGAAGTTCATAGAAAGGATGTGTACTATGATCTTAAACATATTGTAAGTGCATATGATAGTCCTTCAAATTTACGGAAAGACATTGTTAAGTACAAATCATCTGAATGATTTTTTCATTTAACAGTGGAACACATGGTTGCTGAAATTGAAAACTCAAGGAGACGATTGTCACGTCCCAGAGGATGAAGCGGAGCTCTTAGTGAAAACAATAAACTTGTGCACTGGACATTCCTGCTCAGGTGGTCTGGTCCCTCAACCTGAATATGTGTATCTCACCAACCTAACCAATGAAATCTGCAATGGCCTTCGCCAAATACAAAACATCAAGGTCTGATTACCTACTAAATATTTGTTTTTTCACTGTTGGTAACAAAAAAAAAAAAATGTCTAATCAAATACTATTACTCTATATAAACAGGATGGAAGGAAGACATCTAGCACAAACGAAATGGTGGACAACTTACCAATAGAGTCTTTAGATCGGAAAATGCAAGAGCTCGTGCAACACGTGGTTGGGACAGAAGGTGGAATCGATCAGCAGATTAAACGAACGTTTCTGACTGTTGCAAAAGGATACTACTACACTTCCCACTGCGAGCCTGCTACAATCAATGTTCATATTGCCAAAGTATTATTTGAACAAGTAGTTTGATCTTACAATATATGCAACCCGCAATATGTAATATGGCAGTCAACAAAACAGCCAGTATAACTTATCATTCTAGATGACACGACTTCACCGGAGCTCCTAGATAACCACACGAAAAGTTCGCGAAGTCAATCACACACGTATATTTAACAGATATGTCAGCCTATACGTAAAGGCCATTGCCTGAATAGGAAGTGCCATGTGTACATGACGAAGTGTGGGCTAAAAATTGCGCAAAATATACACGGGAAACTGAAAGACCAAATTTGTGACGCCCCCAAAATCTAATCCTAGTTGATCAGGCTAAGACCAGACTCCAGAGTCGTAATGTTCTCCATATGTCCACCATGGACCGTAGGTTCACACTACTGCCACGTGACACCAAGCTCCAAATCCTTTATCCATGTAAGGACAGAATAATAAAAGATAATACGAACAAAATTCGAACGAAACAACAGCGGAAGATTTATTTCAAAACCAAACTCTGTATATACATATATACAAGGGTTGAACTGAAAGAAAAACACACAACTGAAAGGATAACATACTGTGTTTGCCCCAAGGGCTACACTGATAACAAAAGATTAACTACAACTTAGAGCACCTGCTTAGCTAACTATCTCCAACTAGATCCTCTTCGCACGCTCCGAGAATCGCTTTACCTGTTTCCTGGAAGGAAGGGAAAAAGGAGCGATTAAACGCTAGCAAGTTACACAACTTGATATCCGATCTTGATCCCAGGGACGGAATCAGCGCACCCAATAATATAACAATACAATACATGTATCAATTATAATCATTATATCAATTCCAGAAATTCGAATCAATAAACAATTATATAAACAATCTAATCATCACACATACGGCATAAAGCCCATCCATCTGATATCAAATCATCTGGTACCGCAGTACCCCAGCCATGCATCTGTATGCGACACCGAGCAATACTCTCCGCAAGCTCATAAGGTTGGTGACCTAACACCACTGAGTGTACTTCTGTATGCGACACCGAGCAATACTCTCCGTACACTCCAGGGACGTCTCCCCAAATTCAGACTGTTCAAAACAGTCTCTGGCTCGAAAGCCCTTTCACACAAATCAATCCATACATTCAATTTAAATGCATCTTAACTATCAATACGCATAAATTTCAAAATATGCAATCTCACATTTAGCATGACAATTATACATGAATAATGTCACTAATAATCTAACACATTACTGCAGCGTCAATTAGGATTTATGACAATCAATATCATGTTAGAATCAAATAAACACACTAACATGCTTTCCTATCAATTTTCCAACAATAACCGAGATTATAGCAATTTCATGAAATCAAAATCAAACAATAGCATACTCTTACACCCACTAACCTCATCTATCTCCTAAAAGCAAGAAAAGATATCAAATAATGTAACTTACCTCGCTACGCGAAGAAAATAGCTATGATAATCGTCTACTAAAACAAATCACAAGCTACATGTCCCAAGCATAGAATTCCAAGTTTCCTACTAGCTTTCTTATACTTATCTCCTTTTTATAAATTTTTTATTTGATCTGCACCTACACAGATCTGTTTCCCTCTTCCACCATTGTTATATAGTGTGAACACACAAAGTTAATAGCAAATCGGTTTCAATCGAGCAGCAAGTCGGTTTCTTTTTCTTCACATAAGTCGGTTCTTCTTTCTAATGTGAACAGGTTTGGTCTTGAGTGTGAACAGGTGTGAACAGATTTTGGTTAAAATTAATTAAACAGTGAACAGTGTGCTGCCACCTAATGTTACAGGTATTACAATCTACCCCCCTTAAATAGGAATCTCGTCCTCGAGATTCACACGTACCTTATCGAAGAAAACCGGATAGTCACGACGAACATCCTCTTCACGTTCCCAAGTAGCTTCACGTTCCGTACGTCCAGTCCATAGAACCTGAACAAAAGGAATCTTTCTTCTACGAAGTTCTCGTTCTTCCCTTTTGAGAAGCTTCACTGGTTTTTCCACATATGACATCTCTGGAGTTATCTGAAAGTCTGCCAAATTAATCTGCATGTCCTTCTGATTATGTCGTGCTTTCCTGTCATCCTGCTTAAAGAATCTCAACATAGATATATGGAAGACATTATGTACATCTGCCAACGCTGGAGGTAATTCGATCCTGTAAGCCACCTTCCCAATACGTTCAAGAACAGTGAAAGGTCCAATGAAACGTGGTGCCAACTTCCCTCTTTTTCCAAAGCGTCGTACTCCCTTCATAGGAGATACCTTCAATAGAACCGGGTCCCCAACCTGATACTCAATCGGTCGTCGTCCCTTATCTGCATAACGTTTTTGGCGTTCCTGAGCAGCCACAATTCTATCCCGAACCAATACAATTTTCTCAGTAGTGTCTTTGACCATATTTGGCCCTCCCATAAGAATACGATCATGATGCTCTGCCCAACACACTGGAGTCCTACAGGGTCTACCATATAGAGCCTCAAATGGTGCCATCCCAATACTAGCATGATAACCGTTATTATAAGCAAACTCTGCCAAATGCAAATGCTCGACCCATTGACCCTTAAAGTCAATTATACATGCACGTAACATATCCTCTAAGACCTGATTCACACGCTCAGTTTGTCCATCGGTCTGAGGATGAAATGCTGTACTGAAATTCAAAGCAGTCCCAAAAGCTTTCTTAAGTCCTCGCCAAAATTTGGAAGTAAACTGAGTACCTCTATCCGAAATAATGGTCATAGGAATGCCATGAAGCTTCACTATCTTCTGAACATACAATGTTCCCAAGTCACTGGCAGTATAAGTATTACTAATAGGTAGGAAATGAGCTACCTTAGTCAAACGATCAACGATTACCCAAATAGAGTTATGACCCTCGGAAATAGGTAATCCCTCGATAAAATCCATCGAAATACTATCCCACTTCCACTCCGGAATAGGTAGAGGTTGCAATTCACCAGCTGGCCTCATATGTTCCGCCTTAACTCTCTGACAAGTATCACACTTGGAGACATATTCAACCACATCCCTCTTCATGGTCTTCCACCAGAAATGTTGCTTCAAACCCTTATACATCTTAGTAGTTCCTGGATGAACGGTGTATCTCGCACGATGTGCCTCATCGAATAACTCTTCCCTCATTTGAGAATTATCAGGAACAACAAGACGATTCTGAAATCTTAAACCTCCATCGGTACCAATACTCCAACCTGGAGTTGGTGTATCAACCAGAGCATCCTTCTGAGCCTGAATCCACTCATCTAAAACCTGTGCATCAACCAATCGACTAACAAAGGTAGACTGCAAGGTCATACTACCCAGATAGGCAACTCGAGTAAACTGCTGACCTCCAAGTCTAGGGCAAAACTCGAAGTCACTAAGTGTCTCAACCATACGCCATAACTGTATGGCTGCTAAACGAGCTTTCGGTTTTCTACTCAAGGCATCAGCTACAACATTTGCCTTCCCAGGATGATATTGTAAGGAAAAGTCATAATCCTTAATCAATTCCATCCATCGACGTTGTCTCATATTCAACTCCCTCTGAGAGAACAAATACTGCAGACTCTTGTGATCAGTGAATAAATCAAACCGAACACCATATAAATAATGCCTCCATACCTTAAGTGCAAACACTACTGCTGCAAGCTCAAGGTCATGAGTAGGATAGTTCATCTCGTGGATCCTCAACTGTCTCGAAGCATAGGCCACAACCCTTTCTGTCTGCATTAAAACACCGCCTAATCCCAACAAAGATGCATCAGTATAAACCACAAAAGGTATATCAGTACGAGGTAACATCAGTACTGGAGCAGAAGTAAGCCTCTGCTTCAACTCCTCAAAAGCAAGCTGGCAATCTCTGTTCCAATTGAAAAGAACATCCTTCTTTGTCAAATGGGTCAAAGCTGTGGCAATCTTGGAAAACCCCTGAATGAAACGACGATAATACCCAGCGAGTCCAAGAAAACTACGTATCTCCTGAACTGTAGTAGGCTGCTTCCAATCAAGCACTGCCTCAACCTTAGATGGATCTACAGAAAGACCATCTCCAGAAATCACATGCCCCAAGAATTTAACTTCTCGAAGCCAAAACTCACATTTAGAGAACTTTGCATACAACTGGTGCTCCCCCAATGTCTGCAAGACAATTCTCAAATGCTCTGCATGCTCTGCCTCAGAACGAGAATATATCAAAATATCATCAATGAAGACTATCACGAACTGATCGAGGTAGGGTCGAAAGATGCGGTTCATGAGATCCATGAAAAATGCTGGTGCATTAGTCAACCCAAAAGGCATAACTAGGAACTCATAAGAACCATAACGCGTCAAAAACGCCGTCTCAGGGATATCCTCTTCCCTAACCCTCAGCTGATGATACCCAGATCTCAAGTCGATCTTAGAAAACCACTGTGCTCCTCGAAGCTGGTCGAAAAGGTCATCAATACGTGGTAGAGGATACTTATTCCTCACCGTCACCTTATTCAACTCTCTGTAATCAATACAAAGACGAAGAGTCCCGTCCTTCTTCTTAACGAACAACACCGGTGCGCCCCAAGGTGAGTGACTCGGCCTAATGAAACCCTGACTCTCAAGGTCCTTGAGTTGCGCTTGCAACTCCTTCGTCTCTGCTGGTGCCATACGATAGGGAGCGCGGGAAATGGGTACAGTATCCTGAACCAAATCTATGCCAAATTCCACAACACGGTGGGGAGGCAAACCAGGAATGTCCCCAAAGACATCCTCAAAATCACAAACCACTGCCAAATCAGACAATGCCAAATCAACCTTCCCAGATGCTCCCAACTCGATATGCGCCAGAAAAGCCTCAGCTAACTCATTACCTCGAGGGGTAGCTATGGTCACATCATGACCATCCACTCGCAAAGTAACTGTCTTTGCTATGGTATCTAACTTCCCCTGATAACTCTGCATCCATCTCAGACCCAGAATTACATCGAAACTCTTCATGTCATAGACAATCAAGTTCGCGCGAAACTCATGCTCATCAAGAGTAACCCGACAATCCCAACACACAGAATCTAGATACTGATAAAACTCACCAGGAAGTTCAGCAATCATAAGAGACTCGAGTTTCTCACAAACAAGACCAGCGGTATGAGCAAAAGAACGTGCAACGAAAGAATACTTTGCACCCGTATCAAACAAAATCTTAGCAGGCATGGAATTAACACAGAACGTACCTTCCAAGAGTGCTCCATCAGTAGCATCTCTAGGAATCATCGTATACACACGACCATATGCAGGTGGTGCTGGTGCTATCGCTGCAGTAACTGGTGCAGGTGGTGCCTGCTGTTGCAAGGGAAATGCAGCTGGAACCATCGCTCCCTGTGGAGTCTCTCCTGGCTGATAATAGTACGGTAGAGCATACAACTGTCCCGTACCTGACGACTGACCCTGAGTCTGACCCGTAGACTGGGTTGAACCTTTACTCTTCCATGTGCCACTGCTACCCGCAGATTTCTGATCAGTTCCACTCTTCTTATCATTATCTTTCAGATTCTTCTTAGGACACTCAAAAGCACGATGTCCCTTTTCACCGCAGTTAAAGCAAGCTCCACTCTTGAACTTTTCACAGTCTGCCATCTTATGTCCTGGCCTCTTACAAGCATTGCAAGTCACTGTATACCTCGAACTGCTACCTGAACTGTCTGATTTGAATTTCTTCTCATTACCATTTTTCTGTCCATCGGACGGTTGATGGCGCTTATGAGACTTACCCCCATCAAACCCTTTACCACTAGCTTCCTTCAGCTCTCGGGTATGGATGATATCTGCCTCAGTAATCATAGCAGACTCTGCAACCTGCCTAACTGTAGGATGTTGCTGATTCTGCACTGCTCGCCTCAAATTGGTTCTCAAACCATCCTCAAATTGTCGAGCTAAACGCCAATCAGAGAACCTCAGATCTGTACAAAACCTGGCAAGACGAATGAATCTGTGCTCATACTCTGTAACAGTGTCTTCACCCTATTGAATAGTCAGTAACTCCTTTTCTGTAATAGTCTTTGCTGTCCGAGAGATGTACTGCTTATCAAAGAGTCGCTCAAAATCTGACCATTCCATCGTATCCTCATCTTCTTCAGATACTACACTATTCCACCACATTCTGGCTCCACCCTTAAGCTGTAGGGCTGCCAAGAGTTGTTGTTGGACTGGGTTCACCTTCATAATGCGCAACACGTTCTTCACCTCAGCTTTCCATTCACCTGCCACCAGATGATTGCCTTTGCCGTCAAAAGTAGGTGGTTTGTGCTTCTGAAATTTCTCAATAACCCGTAGCCATGACTCTAATCAGCCTGTTTCTAATTCCTCCTCTGTCACATCTGGTTCACCTGCTGGTACCCCTGGCTGACGTGTCGTATTACCCTGTGGTGGATTTGCACCCATATTCCTCAAAGCTACTAACTCTGCTGTAAGATTAGTAAGCAAAGTCATCATGGGCTGCATCCAAGCTGGAATCGCAACTCCAGTCCCACTCGTATCAGTCCCATCCCCTGCATGTCCCTCTTGTCCGGCCATTAGTCACTGTAGCAACACAAGCAGGAAACATGAGAAACAATCCAGGAATAGAGAACTGAATACTAAATGAAACGGAACGTAAACGTAACGTCCTCACTCAATCTATACTAACGTACGAACATACTCCTATGGTGCTCTAACACCCAAAGACTCTAGGAATATCCTACTAGGACAAATGAACTCTAAGCTCTGATACCAACTGTGACGCCCCCAAAATCCAATCCTAGTTGATCAGGCTAAGACCAGACTCCAGAGTCCTAATGTTCTCCATATGTCCACCATGGACCGTAGGTTCACACTACTGCCACGTGACACCAAGCTCCAAATCCTTTATCCATGTAAGGACAGAATAATAAAAGATAATACGAACAAAATTCGAACGAAACAACAGCGGAAGATTTATTTCAAAACCAAACTCTGAATATACATATATACAAGGGTTGAACTGAAAGAAAAACACACAACTGAAAGGATAACATACTGTGTTTGCCCCAAGGGCTACACTGATAACAAAAGATTAACTACAACTTAGAGCACCTGCTTAGCTAACTATCTCCAACTAGATCCTCTTCGCACGCTCCGAGAATCGCTTTACCTGTTTCCTGGAAGGAAGGGAAAAAGGAGCGATTAAACGCTAGCAAGTTACACAACTTGATATCCGATCTTGATCCCAGGGACGGAATCAGCGCACCCAATAATATAACAATACAATACATGTATCAATTATAATCATTATATCAATTCCAGAAATTCGAATCAATAAACAATTATATAAACAATCTAATCATCACACATACGGCATAAAGCCCATCCATCTGATATCAAATCATCTGGTACCGCAGTACCCCAGCCATGCATCTGTATGCGACACCGAGCAATACTCTCCGCAGGCTCATAAGGTTGGTGACCTAACACCACTGAGTGTACTTCTGTATGCGACACCGAGCAATACTCTCCGTACACTCCAGGGACGTCTCCCCAAATTCAGACTGTTCAAAACAGTCTCTGGCTCGAAAGCCCTTTCACACAAATCAATCCATACATTCAATTTAAATGCATCTTAACTATCAATACGCATAAATTTCAAAATATGCAATCTCACATTTAGCATGACAATTATACATGAATAATGTCACTAATAATCTAACACATTACTGCAGCGTCAATTAGGATTTATGACAATCAATATCATGTTAGAATCAAATAAACACACTAACATGCTTTCCTATCAATTTTCCAACAATAACCGAGATTATAGCAATTTCATGAAATCAAAATCAAACAATAGCATACTCTTACACCCACTAACCTCATCTATCTCCTAAAAGCAAGAAAAGATATCAAATAATGTAACTTACCTCGCTACGCGAAGAAAATAGCTATGATAATCGTCTACTAAAACAAATCACAAGCTACATGTCCCAAGCATAGAATTCGAAGTTTCCTACTAGCTTTCTTATACTTATCTCCTTTTTATAAATTTTTTATTTGATCTGCACCTACACAGATCTGTTTCCCTCTTCCACCATTGTTATATAGTGTGAACACACAAAGTTAATAGCAAATCGGTTTCAATCGAGCAGCAAGTCGGTTTCTTTTTCTTCACATAAGTCGGTTCTTCTTTCTAATGTGAACAGGTTTGGTCTTGAGTGTGAACAGGTGTGAACAGGTTTTGGTTTAAATTAATTAAACAGTGAACAGTGTGCTGCCACCTAATGTTACAGGTATTACAAAATTGAAGAGCAAAACTATTTTGCAGGTTATAACAAACAACTGCTAGCTCAGTTGGTTTGTTATCCCTCTCAAACACTTCCATGAGTGAGAGGTTGTGAGTTCAATTTCCATCAACAGTGTTTGGGGGCATTTCTCATGTAATTCTTAGGTGGGTCAGCCTTCGGGTCTGGTTCGAGATTAGGAGGCTCATGCTCTTACGATAATGATATGTGCTTAGGTGTTCTCCCATGATGATGATGTGGCTAGGTGTTCTTCAGCGAAAACAAGTCCCTAAGTAGCAGAATTGCTCGAATTGCAAGGTGGCGGTGTGGACGCTTAGGTGATAGCATCAGTAGCCTTCGGGTCTTGTCTTTGTAAGCCTTCGGGCCATGATTAATATAAATTTAAAATAATAATAATAATCAAAAAAAAAAAAAAAACAAAACTATTTTGTAGGTACTAGCCAGAGATGAAATTGTATTTCCCTACAATTGTTTTAAATCTTCCAAGTTAAAGAGGTGACTTTCTTGTTTTAAATTTTTATAATTAAAATACTAAATATCATTAGAAAATACATTGACATAATTAATTACTCTTACCATTTTAATTATATTTTCTTAATCTATATAAAAAATCCAAATCAGCCTATCAAAATCGTACAGAGGGAGTATGAAATTGAAGAAGAGAACATATAAGAGCATCTCTAATGGGTCTGCTATAATCCAAATTATAGAAATACCGAAAAAAAACATTCCCTAACGCGTCGTCTATAATTTTAGCAGCCGGCTATCCACGTAGGATGTGGTGGGCCGGTCTGCTAAAACTTCGTCCAAAATCGAACCAAAGATAGGATTATAGAAATTGCTAAAATAAAATGTTCCACGCTGGTTCAACCAGCGTGGAACTTTTTTTTTTTTATTATTTTAATTCCACGCTGGTTCAACCAGCGTGCAAAATTTTTTTTTTTTTTTTTTAATTCCACGCAGGTCAAACCGGCGTGGAACCTTTTTTTTTTTTTTTTTTTTATTCCACGCAGGTCAAACCAGCGTGGAACCTTTTCAAAACAAATTTATTTGTTACACGCCAGTTTAACCAGCGTGGAACGAACGGATACATCACAACGGCTACCATCAACGGCTATAATCTATCAACGGCTACCATCAACGGCTATAATCTCGAACGGATATAATTTCGAGGTTCTATATAAACTCTGCATCCGATACTCTTTTCCTCATCAGACCTCTTTTTTTTTCATCGAAATTCTTTTCTTCAAAACTCAACTACAACAACAGAACTCGTTTCTCAAGCATGGCGCGACGAACGTCTAACTTTACTAAAGCAGAAGATATTGCGTTATGTAAAGCTTGGGTAAAAATTTCTGAAGATGCTGTCGTCGGCGCTGGTCAACTCAAACAGGCATTTTGGGATAAAATTTTGGAAGAATTTGTTCTACTCTCCAATGGAAATCCAAAAAAAAGGTCGCTCGACTCAGTTATGTCGAAATGGGTGAAAATAAGTCTGCATTGTACAAAATTTTTATGTCATATTAATCGAGAAGTCCGCATCAATAGATCTGGAACCAGTCAGGAAGACAAGGTATATTTTTGGCTTTAATTTCTTAATTATTTTTTTAAATTTCTTAATTAGTTTATTTTCTAATAGTTTATTTCTTAATTAGTTTTTTTAAATTATATTTTTTTAGTGGACAACTGCTCGTTCAGTCTACCAAACTGTGGAAGGGGAACCATTTAAATTTGGGCATTGCTATGAATATTTGCACACTTCTGCAAAGTGGATGGATTATGCTTCAGCAAGAACCCCTACGACTATTCAAAGAGAGAATGCATTTAAGAAGCAGAAATCAAACACATCCTCGGAGTTTACTGGTGCTTCAAACGACACGCCAACTTCAAATGTTCGGAACATGCAGAACATCAATCTGGGCGATGATACTCCAGCTTCATATGCTCGAAGCCAACAGAACATCCATCTCAGTGATGACGACTCCCCAAATGAATTTCCAGAAGGTACAACTAATGTTGGGGTTACACCAAATGTTTTTCTCAACATTGGGGATGGTCCAGTACCACCACCAGCGCGACCAACTGGAAGAAAAGCTGCCAAAGAAAAAAGAAAGCTAACACGACAATCATCTACTTCAGGGGGAGATGGTAGTTCTTCTAGGGCCGAGTACACAACTCAACTGACAAAGGTCAATGAAACAACGTCCGCATAGTTGGCTCTAAAACAAGCCAATTGGGACTTGAAGATGAAGATGTACCAGCAGATGGAAGAAGAAAAGGCACGGCTAAATAAAGAAAGAAGAGTAGAAAGAGTAGAAAAGGCACGACTAAATGAAGAAAGAAGAGTAGAAAGAGAAGCCAATATCATGATGATAGACACTGAAAAAATTTCTAACCCTATCCGCAAACAATACTTTGGAGAGATGCAGAAAGCAATCTTTGATAGGCGTCACAAACAGATCAATGACTTCTCTCCTACGTGGACTGCATCCCCAGACGATCCAAATGGGCCTTCCTCACAGAATGATTTTACGGGTACTCCATTTGTTCCTACTTCTTTTCAGCAAGGTATTCCAAGTAGGCCTACTGGTTTTGTACCTTTTGGCTATAGGCCTTATGCGCCAAATGATTTTGGGCCTAGTGGAGGTTTTGGGCCCCAACCTGGTTTTGGGACTAGTGGAGGTTATGGGACTAATGGGCCTTATGGGCCTAATGGAGGTTATGGGCCTAATGGGCCTTATGGGCCTAGTGGAGGTTTTGGGCCTAGTGGAGGTTATGGGCCTTAGTTTTTATATGTTTAGTACTATTATGGGCCTTAGATTTTATATGTTTTGTACTAGTATGGGCCTTAGTTTAGTATGTTTTGTACTATTAGCAATTATAAAATATGAAATTTCTTAATATAACATTAAGCTCATCTTTTCAAACACAACACAAGAAACTAACATGGACTCAAACACAAACTAACATGGACTCAAACAAAAACTCAAACACAAATTCAAAATCAAACACAAACTCAAACACTGAAAAACTACAGCAATTCAGTCCAAATCTTCATTGCCTCCATGACGTTGCCATATATGCTCGATCAAATCATGCTTCAATAAGTCATGTGCAGGACCACTTCTGACAGCACAAATGCGATGAAGCATGTCTCTAACCTCATCCACATCGTTTGATTGTAACTCCACTATTACAGGTAATGGAGGCTCATCACGAGGGGGCTTCCACTTTGGAAGAACAATATCCCTCTCATCTTCAATAATCATGTTATGCATTATCAAACATGCCTTCATAAATATACCAAGCTGTGCCTTGTTCCAGGTACGTGCTGGTCTTGCAACCATGGCAAATCTAGTCTGCAAAACACCAAATGCACGCTCAACATCTTTTCTGATAGCTTCTTGGGCTTTGGCAAACACTTTCTTCTTTCGTGTCCCTGGAAATCTCTCTGTTTGAATAAGAGTAGCCCACTGTGGGTAGATACCATCAGAAAGATAGTATCCCATATTATAATCATTCCCATTCACCTGGTAGTTGCAAGGAGGCGATCTGCCATTTACCATATCATCAAAAACATGAGAGTTTTCTAAGACATTGAGATCGTTGCAACTACCTGCCGTTCCAAAAAAGGCGTGCCATATCCAAAGCTCATGATCTGCAACAGCTTCCAAAATAACAGTAGCTTTCTTATGGTGTCCCATATGTTGTCCATGTTCTGCTGTAGGACAGTTCTTCCAAATCCAATGCATACAATCAATGGATCCCAACATACCTGGAAACCCTTGTTGAGCTCCTTTAGTAAGCAGACGTTCGACATCAGCTGGAGTGGGTGTCCTCAAATACTCGTTCTCAAAAATGTCGACAACAGTTTGAGAAAAATGCTTCAGAGAATTGAGTGCAGTTTGCTCACCTATTTTGATTGACTCATCAAGAGAATCAGCTGGACACCCATAAGAGAGAAGGCGAAGTGCACATGTCGCTTTAATTAGGCCAGAAGGTCAAGGAACACCTAGAGCATCGTATTTCTGGTGAAAATAGTCATTATTTTCAACAACTGCGTTATACAGCTTCAAAAAAAACATTTTGCCTCATACGATAACGACGTCGAAAAAGCTTTGCACCAAAAACAGGTTGGGCTGCAAAATACTCGTTGATAAGCATGTTGTGTGATTGAACATGGTCACGCCTGTTAGCTGCTCGACCAAATTTAGAACCTCCCCATCTTGGTATGTTTTCTACATTTTCTTCTTCTTCCAAAGAAGCCGAAATAGCTGGAAGCAGACGATTGATATGCCTTGTGCTAAGATCTTCATCATCAGATGAGTCCATAAGCAATTGGCGTTGTTGGTTCAAAATTTCAAGATGTCGGTCGTAAGAAGTCATTGGAGAGAATGAATGAATTGGAGAGAATGAATGAATGAAATGGAGGGGAAGAAGTAGAAAATAACAAAAGATGGCTAAGTGGTTGTGTAATTTGGCAATAGGAAGAAGTAGAAGTATCAAAATCGAGATGGTCGAAGTTGAAAATGGCGGAAGAGAAAGAAGAATGGCGGCGGCGGAAAGATGGAAATATGGAGAAGAAGGTGCTGTTGCTGTTCGTTTAAGGTCGAGATTGAATTAAAGTTCCACGCTGGTTGAACCAGCGTGGAACATCTTACAGATCAGCCACTCGTTTATAAGCCCAGCCCCCAAGCCCAACATGCAAAGCCCAAGTATTCCACGCTGGTCCAACCAGCGTGGAAGATAAAAATTTAGAAAAAAAAATAGGAAACGCGTTAGGGATACCCTTGATATAGGTATGGAAGACCTGCTAAAAAAACCGATAGAAAAGGAGCTGGCACCGACGTGGAGGCTAAATCGTCCCATGTGTAGGCCAAATATAGCAGACCCATTAGAGATGCTCTAACACATCCTACCCTTGTAGACTCAATGACTCATCAAGTCCACCCACTACCTACCCAAAGCTATACACAATATTTTTTAATTAAAAATTATGATTGCTAATACATTAAGCTATGATTGCTAATACATTTTGGCCACCAAACAGTAATGTAACTTGATACTTGCAAATTAATTTTCCCAAAATAATAACAAAACTAATTTAATATAACATCAAAAATAGAAAATAAAGTGCTGGCTATTAGACCATCTCCAAGGGTAACAGTGAAAAAAAACTCAAATACCTATAATATTTTGTAGGACCCAATGAATAGTGTATGAATATGGTTTTGTTATCTACAACCCTTATACCTATATTTTGATGCAAAAGTATTAAAATAATAATTAATTAATATTTGTAGCATACAATTGATTAATTATTATTTTTTTGTCTTATATATATTTTACAATTTTATGTGTGCCCTTCAACCATTAAAATGGTCATTAAGTATGCATATATTTTTTTCGGTGAAGTATGTTGTATATGATTCTACATTCAAATTCAAAAATTATATTAATTAAACTTTTAATTAAAATTTCATTTGAAAGTACTTAAATAAACCCAAATTGCTGAATAACCCAGGATTAGAAGAAATAAATAATGATAATAAAAAAACCCGATGTGGTGGAACCCTCATGGGGAATAAACCATCACAAACAAAACAAAGAACTTTATTATTTTCCTCCAAAATAGTACAAAAAGAGATCTCGCACAACTCACTCTCGCACCCTTTACAAGATCACAAACCTAGATATTCCAATAGACATTGTTCCCAAGTTTTACAAGTCTCGGAGCCTCGATCAAATCTCCAATAAGTTTTGAATCTTTCAAACCTCGCTTAAACTTTTGTTTAACGTGGCTTCTAAATTTCTTAAGGTTTCCTACACCATCATGACCTTAGATAGTGTATTACCAAAAATAAATTAGGATTTACCACGTCTTGGGCCCAAATTAGGCCCATAAACACTTCACCAACGACCAGTCAGAAAAGTTCAGCGGCAATACCAGTAAGAAACTGCTGTCCAGCAGCAATACCAGCTCCAAAACCTGTTAGAAAAGTTTGTACAACGACAATGCAATTTTCAGAAACCAATAAGAACTTCAAATACTATTACTCGACTAAATACTGAGAATTAGGATACATGTCATAACCCGTTAAAAAAGATAAAAGAAGTTTATTTTCCAACCCAAGAGACAGATCACAATTCCGAGAATCGAGCACAAAGTTGTTATGACTGTTTTACTACAGGATATACGTAATAAAAACTGAACAACATGGGTCGATGGGTCATTTTTGTCAGTATATAACATGTATTGCATATCACATTATATCAAGACCAATTTAAAAATATAACAATTTAAAAATATAACACTTCGAGTAGAAATTTAAAGTGGGGATATTAAACAATTCAAACAGAATGTCAATGCATAAATAATTTAATATAACATCAAAAATAGAAAATAAAGTATTGGCCATTAAAGTTAAAGAGTAGACTCTAGTTTTAGATTATCATAATTAAAGTAGTGACAATATTTTAATACTCCATCTCTCCTATTTTAATACGCTGGTTTGGTCATTTTTTATGTCCCAAATTATAAAAGGTTTCTAGACTTTGATACGCCTATATAATATTTATTTAGGAAATGAGACGCTTTCAATTGATATTTTGAGTTTGGGGCACCTTCCGCGAGTTGACTGTTGCTTGCTTATTAATTTTTTAAAAATAACAATATTGCCCCTCTACATGTATACACGAGATTGAATTTTAATAATAAAACTGTTACACGTGACGTTATATCATCCCTTGATTCCATCTTACGGTTGATAAATTGACATGTGTCATCATATCATCCTTCGCAAATTTTTCATAATTTTATCTATTAGAAAAGAACACACCCTGTGTTAAACCAAATTATATAATGGGACACCTGTGCAGGGTATTATGGGAATTTACAGAATATGAGTTCTTTGACTTGAATCACGTGGTAGTCATAACAGTCAACTGACGTGAAGGTGCCCCAAACTCTAAATACCAATTAAAAGCGTTCCATTTTTTAAATTAGCATCAATTAGGTGCACCAAAGTCTAAAAAACTCAAATTATAATCCACTTTCCTATTTTCAAATAGATTAAATGCTAAAATGACTAATTTAACCTCATTTAATGTGTTATTGTTTTAAATCTTGCAAATTATATTAAATGTAGAAAAAAAATAGAAAATGAGCCTAGCTTTCTTGCAGATTTTTTTAAATCGCGCAAGTTAGAGAGGTGACTTTCTAGTTTTAGATTATTATAATTAAAATAATAAATATCATTAGGAAATATATTAACAAAATTAGTTATTCCTACCATCTTAATTGTATTTTCTTCATCTGTGTGAAAAATCCAAATCAGCCTATCAAAATGTACGAAGGAAGTATGAAATTGAAGAAGAGAACATGTAGTACATCCAACGACCCGTAATACCAGATGAAGAACAGTCCACCTACCCAAAGCTATATACAATAATTTTTAATTGAAAATTAGAGCATATATTTTATTCAAAATCATGTTGCATTAAATTTATGCATCGACAATCTGTTTAAATTATTTTAACGTTATACGAATGGAATGCACTTTTCGTTGGATGTATTATATAGAAAAAATTAAATATGTGGGATGTGTTGCTTATGTTTATTTTGTTATTATTTATTTATATTAAGTATAATTAATAAAAATGATTTGTTTAATTATATAAGCATATAGTCTTCTTTTGAGAAGGAAAATGATTGTACTACCCTTTTTTTTCTTTACATTTAATGCAAGGTGATACCTGCGATTTAATATTGTGACATACCATGTGTCATGAATTACAATGTCCTCCTCTTACTCCCTTCACTGCTAAAAACTTAATTAAAACATCACCATTTCAACTCATCCCGAGATTTTTTTATTATTATTATTATTATTATTATTATTATTATTTTATTTTATTTGTTTATTTATTTATTTAATTTTTTTTTTTAAGTTAGCTATCAAGGAGTTAAGAAACTATAAGAGTGGTTAAATATTAATTGAATAATAATTGTTATCGATGTTTTTTTGTTCTTATAAATTTTGTAGTATCTTCCTTCTAATTTTGCACTCTTAGCTATGATTGCTAATACATTTTGGCCACCAAACAGTGGTCTACTGACCATGGGTTTAGTAGCACTAATTACTACTACTGTAATCTCATGCATGGTGGTACCATTTGTTATTCAGGAAGCCAATAAGGCCTTCTCCACCATTACCACCTGGTCCTCATGGTCTGCCATTAGTGGGGAACATTTTCTCCATTGATCAACCTAATTTTCACAGGTGCTTAGCAAAGTTGTCTGAAACTTATGGTCCAATCATGAAGATTAGATTGGGCACAAGGCTTTGCATTATTATAAATTCTGCGTCGATAGCAAAACAAGTCCATAAAGATCATGATACCATCTTTGCTAATCGCGATATAACAGCTACAGCTAGTGCTGCTTTCTGGGGTGGTACTGGTTTGGTTTTGTCTCCTCATGGTGAACACTGGCGTATGTTACGCAAAATATGTACAAGGGAATTGTTAAATGGTTGCAGACTTGATGCTCAATATGATCATCGGCGCAGAGAAGTCCGTACCATGGTGAACCAAATTTACACAAAGATTAACACCTCAATTGATATTGGGGATCAAATTTTTCAAACAAAGTATAACCTGATGGCTGATATGTTGTGGGGTGGTATGCCTGAAAGTGAAGTTGAAATGAAACTTTTATTGGATCAGTTTCGAAAAGATTTACACAAAGCTCTTCCTCTTCTCATTGTTCCTAACATATCTGATCTTTTTCCAATTCTTGCTAAGTTTGACATACAGGGATTGGCAAGGAGGGCAAATAAATTGGGCATGTCTTTTGGAAAGGTGTTCAATTTTATAATTGATCAACGGCTTAGACGAAGAGATGAAGAGGAGAAAAAGGATTTTCTCCAAGTTTTAATACACTTAAAAGATTATGGAGATGAAAAGACACCATTTACCAAGACGACCATAATCGCCTTACTGCTTGTACGTATGCGATATCAAATTTTCTGTACTTTTATTTCACTCTGATTCCATATAGACTGCCAAAAATCAAATAATATGATTAAACAGCCTTTTCCTTTATTTATTTAAATGAAAATTATATTGATAAATCGAGGAATTATTACATAAAGGCAGAGGACATGCACGCTGCAAGCCCTTTCTGAATGACACCGTTTTCCACTTTTAATACTTCGAATCAGATTTTACATATTTATATTAACTTCTACAGTTTTAAATAGGATCTTCTAGTAGCTGGCACAAAGTCATCATCAGCAGTAGTCGAATGGGCAATGACAGAGTTGTTGATGAAACCCAAGTTGATGAAGAAAGCTCAAGAAGAAATAGATGAAGTTGTGGGAATGAACAATTGAACAGTGTATTAGAAGAAGGCCATTGTTCTAAACTTAATTATATAAATGCAATAGTAAAAGAAACTTTGCGTTTACACCCAATAGCCCCAATTTTGATTCCAAAATACCCAAGTAAATCATGTACTATTGGTGGTTATAATGTTCCGAAAGGTACAAAGATCATAGTTAATGCATGGGCAATACAGAGGGATAGTACATACTGGAACAACCCTTTGGAATTTCAACCAGAGAGATTTCTAGGACCAGATTGTGAATGGGGTTATAATGGTGAAAATCAAAATTATATACCTTTTGGGTCTGGAAGAAGGGTATGTGTTGGGATCTCTCTAGCGGAAAGAATGGTACCCTACTTACTTGCATCGCTTCTGCATTCGTTCAACTGGAAATTGCAAGAGGGTACTCAACTTGATTTCTCAGAAACATTCGGACTGGAATTAACTAAGACTATACCTTTGATTGCTATCCCATCACCCAGATTAATTATCAGATCAGATTTTATACAGTTAGGTGCTGTTTTTGTTTATTTTATTTGATTTATTTGCATATTTTGGATTGCTCTTGTTATGTTTTGTTAATGAAATAATCTAGTTTCCTTCTGTCTTGTTTTTGTTTTTTTCATGAATTAATAGTAAGAATTTTTGTAGCCAACCAAATTTTTGTAAAACCTTCTTATTCGCTAGAAGACCTGTCTGTCAAAAGGATGATTTTTGGGAAAATTAGTTGGAACAGAAGTAGATGAACCTTTGGAGCTTGATTCAGTTGGAGTTCAAGTTCATAAAAGGTTTCGACATGTTCTTAACAACATTGCTTTCCTAAATAGCATCCTTCCTAGAAGAAGACCTAGCTGGTAAAGGTCAAAAAAATCTTATGAACAACCTGAGTTTTGTAATGACCCGACCTATATACACCACCGATATAGTCCCTACTTAGCCACTGCGGCCGTCCGAAAGTGTGGGGTTTTCACGGGCAACAACGTGCTTCCCACGAGGTCACCCATCCTGAGGCTACTCTGCCGGCCTGAACACGCATAACTCTGGAGTTCTTTAGAACTCTAAAACCAAGTAAGGTCAAAAAGCCTCAGTGATAATATGTGACGGATCAATACATATTTTTCAATGTCAGAAAATGCCCCCTTCTTAAGTATCGTAGGACCCACCCCCTCCGCAAACCACCTGTCGACCTGGGGTGTTAAAATCTGTAAATGGTGAAACTCCACAAGTAGTGCTATTACCACAATTACAACTAATCAAACAAGCAAAATAATGAATAGAAAGTAAATGAACAAAAGATATTTTTAACGTGGTAAAACCCAATATGGGAAACATCCACTGTTGTCCTCGCGACAACAAATAAATCCACTAGATGAAAAAAGATGTACAAACCTATCAAATACCTGCAATCACTGTGAGTTGACACTATTGGTTATCTCTAACACCTTGACTTCACCAGAGTACCTTGATGTACGCACAAGACACTCGACTTCTTGATGAACACACAAGAAGACTCGAAGTCGATCTCAATATTGAATAAGGAAGAAGAAGATGAATTGAATGAGGAAAAAGAGGATGAGTTCAATCACCAAAACAAACCTAAACAAACTCAAGAAGAAGACCTGGAATTGGACGGCCAAAGAACTGCTTTATTCTTCTCTTGAAAAACTATTTATATTTAGGGTTTAGTAAAGAGGACAGATAGGCTGAAAACACAGAAAAGTCACGATGGCGTTCGTACGCCCTAACTACGTACGTACGTCCCTGAACCAAAACGTAATCTGGACACTTCAACGTACGTACGTCCTAACTAGGTACGTACGTTCCATAACAAAAGAAAATATTTGCCTAACTCTACGTACATACGTCCTAATTAGGTATGTACGTGCCAGAACAAACTGCAACCTGTCGGACTTTAGAACGATGAGTAAGAAGACACAGGACGACGCTCACACATCAAGGTACTTCAATTCTTAATAATGACGACAAGGCGAGATAACCACGGATTACTCCTCTCACCGTACATCTACCAAACCTATTCATATTCTAAAAGAGTATAGGTTGGAGAGACTCCTGCTCAAGACCCAAGTTATGAGATGATAGTCAAGGGAAAGGGACATGCAAACGATCCTGTAGTTTTAGAAACCCCTCCTCCTAATGGTGTATACATTATTGAACCTCCAATCCACTTTACTCCCTTGTTTGCTAGAATTCCCAGTACATCTATTAGAATTTAAAGTACATCTACTACACATACACCACTATGGCACTATCTGCTAAAAGCAATGGTTTCGTAGAAGTAGATGTGATTTTTTCTGCCATGTACAGATATGATGGTTTTGGGGATATATTGTATTTGTAACAAATAGTGTTTTAGAACCAATAATACTTTGAAGTACTATAAAGTTCATACTAGCCCAACTTGTTATTGATATGTTGATATAGTGATATATTTGATGTGATTTTTCGATTTGGTTAAGCTGTTTAAAAGAAATAGATAACAGGATCATGGTTGTGAAGTCAAATAATGAGTGCTAATGGTTAGGGACATAAAAAAAAAGAAATAAAATAAATGAGAGGGAACGATTGTGGAGTGAAATTGAAAAAAGTTTTGAAGTTGTTCGTCTGATATCCCAAAAAATTCGCCCAAAAATGTTACTGCTTTAATAACTCGCCTATTAATTCATTAAATAACTATTGCCACATGTATAAGTGATTGTAGTAGATATTTAAGGTTTTATAATAGATATTAGCAACCAACCTATAGGGTAATTAGAAATATCAAAGGTGATCCTTCTTAATTTAACTAGGTGGCACAACAGTCCAAAATCCAAGGATAATCATAATTAATTAACGGTGGGGTTCCGTTTACTCAAGTTTTTTACACAAATCTTTACTCAAGATCCAAACCCTCCATCTAACTTAATCCAACGGTGTTATATTAACTGTGACAGTTGGCCATGATTTCTAAATATTATTTTAATAAATAAATCGCAAAAACGGCTCAAGCCAAGCCAAGCCGTTTTTTTTTTCAAGTAACAAACAACTAAAACCATGTTGTTATTTTTCACTCTCTTCTTTCTTTCGTAAACCCATTATCAATAAACTCAAGTACGCCTCACAGGATCTTCAATGAAATTGGCAAAACTCTAATAGTTAATGGAATCATTGATACAAATGAGATAATCATGGTTAAATTGAAGCCTTTTTTGGGTTTTTTTTCTCGAAAAAAGACATGATTTGTATTAATTGCAAGGGAAAATTGGCGATAACCCCCCACATTATGGTCACTCTTGGCAAAAACCCCCTCTTTTGTCCATTTTTGGCGTTAACCCCCCAACCCGCAAAATTAGACCTTATGTTGCCCAGTTTACCCCTGACCCCTCCTATTTGAGTAAACCCCCTAATTTAACGTCAACATAAGTTAACTAACAGATGTTAACTCCGTTTACACCAACTCTTATTTGCATAAACCCCCCCGAAAAGTAAAAAAATTGAAAACCAAAATTGAAAATTTTATTTCACCACCAATCCACGTGTCGCCCATCCACCACCTCCTCCTCCTCCTCCTTCTTCTTCTTCTTCTTCTTCTCCTCCTCCTCCTCCTCCTCCTTCCTCCTTCTTCTTCTTCTTCTTCTTCTTCGTCCTCCTCCCCCTCCTCCTTCTTCTTCTTCTTCTTCTTCTTCCTCCTCCTCCTCCGGCCTCCTCCTTCTTCTTCTCCTCCTCCTTCTTCTTCTTCCTCCTCCTCCTCCTCCTCCTCCTTCCTTCTTCTTCTTCTTCTTCTTCTTCTTCTTCTTCTTCTTCTTCTTCTTCTTCCTCCTCCTCCTCCTCCTCCTTCTTCTTCTTCTTCTTCCTCCTCCTCCTCCTCCCCCTTCTTCTTCTTCTTCTTCTTCTTCTTCTTCTTCTTCTTCTTCTTCCTCCTCCTCCTCCTCCTCCTCCTCCTTCTTCTTCTTCTTCTTCTTCTTCTTCTTCTTCTTCCTCCTCCTCCTCCTTCTTCCTCCTCCTCCTCCTCCTCCTTCTTCTTCTTCTTCTCCTCCTCCTCCTCCTCCTCCTCCTTCTTCTTCTTCTTCTTCTTCTTCCTCCTCCTCCTCCTCCTCCTTCTTCTTCTTCTTTTTCTTCTTTTTCTTCTTCTTATTCTCTGTTGCAAATAGGGGGGTTTAGGCAAATACTAAGATAAATGGGGGTTTATGCAAATAAAAGTTGGTGTAAACGGAGTTAACATTTGTTAGTTAACTTATGTTGACGTTAAATTAGGGGGTTTACTCAAATAAGAGGGGTCAGGGGTAAACTGGGCAACATAAGGTCTAATTTTGGGGGTTGGGGGGTTAACGCCAAAAATGGACAAAAAAGGGGGTTTTTACCAAGAGTGACCATAATGTGGGGGGTTATCGCCAATTTTCCCTAATTGCAAATGCATAGAAGTTTCACTGGGATAAGTAATAGTCTAACATTGAATGATAGATTGAAACAAATTCAGCATCTAACTTTTTTTTCCTCCCTAAGAAGCCATAACAAAACCGTCAAGGTTTTTCAATGTGTAAGATTTATCTTAAATTTACATTGTGGATGCCCCAAAGCTGAATGCATTAGCAGTTGCAGTAGAATCATCTTAATTAGAGTAGCACAACACTGTGCTATGTAATTGATGGCAGTCTCTGCCTTTACCCAAGATTATCAGAATCTGACAATTAAACACTAAGAGGGCAAAAATATTCATAATAGAAAAACTTGCACTGCTTGAATGAAGGGATTTGGAGTACAAAACACAAGCATATCTGAATATTGAAGCAACTTCCCCAAGTAATTTGTGTGATCACTTCACAAATAATTGATTGAGTGAAGCTGCATATAATTAGAACGAAACTATCCATCTTAGCATAAAGGCCCTATGGTAAACCAGTTTTGGAAGAAGAAGTTTTTTTATATTTTTTCTAAAACGTGAAACCAGAGGAAACTGAAGGAGGGGGGAGAGAGGTTTTATTTAGGAGAAAAAGCCGAGTAGAGAGAGAAAGCGGCTCGGCTTGGCTTGAGCCGTTTTTACGATTTGTTTATTAAAATAATATTTAGAAATCATGGCCAACTGTACTTAATATAACATATCGATGGATTAAGTTAGATGGAAGGTTTGTATCTTGAGTAAAGATTTGTGTAAAAAACTTGTGTAAACGGAACCCCACCGATTAATTAACTACTCTAATTATAGTAAACAAAAATTAATGATAAAATTGATAAAAAATACAACGTACTTTACCACTTTTTCCCATTAATACAATGTACAAAAAAACTGACCAAACAATGCTTGTACTTTTATTTTGTTTCTACGTTATACAATCTGTTAAAATGAAGCTAACAGACTGCTTATCTGTACAAGATTTTCTGACGTGGCTTTATCTAATTAAGTTAATTTGCTGAGGTGTAAAAAACATAACAAAAATTCTAGTAATCCACTGTTAGCAGATGTTGTTACCACATGTTTCAAGATTTAATGGCTTGTGCTCAAACTGGATCTCGAAAAACTGCTGCTTTTTGTTTTCCAATCATTTCTGGGATTATCAACAAACATTTGTCTCAACCAAAACAACCATCCATGGTGAGCTGTCAATTTGCTCAGATGAAAATTGATCATTTAAAGAATATGTTGCTCACACGATTTCAAAATTATCTTCGAATCAATACTGCACATCCAACACCAGATTACTTATCAGCAATATCTTATCTCAAATCCCAAGCTCAATCTATTGGTAATCTTCAAACTCAAATCTTTGAATTTGCACCATTAAAACCTCTTCTTTTGATTACTTGGGAAGGTTCAAATCCATCTTTACCTTCAATTCTACTTAATTCCCATCTTGATAGTGTTCCAGCTGAACCATCTAAATGGATACACTCACCATTCTCAGCTGTTCGATCTTCCGATGGGAAAATTTATGCTCGAGGATCTCAAGACGACAAGTGTATTGGTATGCAGTATTTAGAAGCAATTCGAAATCTACAATTGAAACAAGATTTTCAACCTTTAAGAACAATTCATATATCTTATGTTCCTGATGAAGAGATTGGTGGATTTGATGGGGCTGCGAAGTTTGCGGCATCGAAGGAATTTAGAGATTTGAATGTAGGGTTTATGTTGGATGAAGGTCAAGCTTCAGTTAATGATGAATTTAGAGTTTTTTATGCTGATCGGTCACCTTGGCATTTAATTATTAAGGCAGTGGGGATGCTGGGACATGGGTCGAAGTTGTTTGATAATAGTGCAATGGAGAATTTGATGAAGAGTGTTGAGGTTATGTCGCGGTTTAGAGAGAATCAGTTTGATTTGGTGAAGAAGAAGTGGTGTAACTTGTTTCTAACAGAGAATCACGTGAGAATCACGAGCGGTTTTATAAACGGCTGAGATTGAAACATGTGGTAACAACATCTGCTAACACGTGGATTACTAGAATTTTTGTTATGTTTTTTACACCTCAGCAAATTAACTTAATTAGATAAAGCCACGTCAGAAAATCTTGTACAGATAAGCAGTCTGTTAGCTTCATTTTAACAGATTGTATAACGTAGAAACAAAATAAAAGTACAAGCATTGTTTGGTCAGTTTTTTTGTACATTGTATTAATGGGAAAAAGTGGTAAAGTACGTTGTATTTTTTATCAATTTTACCAAAATTAATTTAAAAGACAAAAGAAAAAAAATAAGAAAGAATCTTCTCACATGTCACATAATCACTTCAATAATAGAACAAAATTAATCACTATACTCTAAAGAGCAAAATGGGAACAAAAGAATGCTAAAAGACAACAATTTCAAGTCAAAGAATATTTCTTCCTATTCAAGAATTTTTTATCTATTGTTGTGTGTATTAACCTATTTCTAGATTAATGCACTTACAAGGTCAGGTCGTTGGGAGACTTGACCAAAGGGGAAGTTTTGGATCGGGGTGGCTGCACCTCGTTGAGATTGAGATTGCCTACGTACTCTTAGCTCGAGGGGATTGAACTTAGAGATCAAGCCATCGTAGTTCTGTTCTTATAGAAGGTAGAAAGGCGTGGATCATGGATCTTGCAGATTCTCCGTCGTCATAATGAGGATTGATTATGTAACGAGCGAGGATCATCCGTGTGAATTAATTATGTAACTGACGAGGATATTCTGTGCATTGAATGAGAGCACGTGTGTATAAGCAGGTCGCTGCTGTTTACGTGGTCGAGTCGTTGCGGTCGAGCTACTAGCAGGTAGGGATCGTGGCGACCTGATGGATGAACGACTGTGCCACGTGGCTGCTTTTGATTGGTTGGAGTATGTAGTACCCCTACATAAGCTCCCTCTTTTTAGGTCGGCTGTAGAAGTCGGGCTGAAAAGACTAAGAACTCTGATCGGTGCTGATTCGTAGTTTGCTTTTGAATTTGCGGACGTGGCAGTCATGCAGGCTTGTCTGTACTAATCATGGCGCTCTTACGGGGAAGTGGAGGATTTTCCTCGAGCAGTTAGCTGTGCAGTTATGGCAACTGACGCACTTCTTGCTTGATTAAGTCTTTGCGTGGCACGTGGGTTGATCCGACGGTGGATGTGAATCGTTTATTGAGTGGAAAATAACTGTAATAGGTGTGGATTCTCTGTTCGATCTCAGCCGTTTACCTGTTTCGAACCGATGGCTGGGATTACATGTGCTTCAGTATTTAAACTGTAGCTTTCTTGAGAAGGGTTTACCTATCTCGCCTTCATTTGAATTGCTGCCACTTTTCTCTTGCGATCTGAAGAACTTTGAGAGCTCGTGAGGTTAGTTTTCTTCTCCTTCTTTTCTTTCATCTTCTGTTTTCTTTTCTGTTGCTTGAGAGAAATGTCTGACGCGAGTGACTCTCAAAATGATAACTTGAGTGGTGATGGTCGTGATGAGTATGAGTCTGAAAGGACTCATTCTGAAGCCTCGTCTCCCACTCATGGTGCAGACTCTGATAGCCCCCAGAGTAGCGGCTCTCATGGGGCGGACACGTCTGACGAAGAAATGGTGGAAGGAGACGACGGTTCAATGTGTAGAGTAGTGAACCTGAAGTATGTAAATAGGCACATTGCATTTAGGAAGCAATATGGGCTCGGCTTGATTGAGCATTTGGAGATTAGATTTTTAGGAGAATGTTTACTTTCTTCTGATTATCGACCTAAAAATCCTTTCTCGACTGTTTTTACCTTGGCCCAATTCCGAGCTGGGCTGAGGCTGCCATTGTGTTGTTTGGTGGTCGACCTGTTGAATGCTATTGGTCGAGCTCCTTGCCAGATGAATGGCAATTTCTGGAGAAACATGAGGGTAATTGATGACCTCAATAAGCTACATAAGTGGAACATCACTGTAAATGATGTGTTGGGCCACTTCAGCTTTAAACATTCTTCAAAGGCCGATTTCGCGGGCTATAACATGCAAACTAGGCCAGAACGTTTGCCTTTGATCTATCCGATAAGTAGTGAGCCATGGTGGAAAGATCCCATGCTGATTACTGGGTCGATCATTGAGGGGAGTATCCAGTTGCGTCATGTGACTAGGAATGATGCTCGTGAGTTTCTGGTTATCAGTCTGAACATGGTAGATGATTTTCCTGTTTCCGGACTTGATGATTTTGTATCTTTTTGCAGCGATCAGGGACGATCAACTTTTGAAGAAGAACGATCTGCAGTCCGCTTTGAACTGTTTTGGTTTCTTGGCTGACAACCGTAAGATACAGCTCTTACCCCACCTGAGGGAGCATTTTATTCCCAAAGGTGGTCCGAAAACCGTTGAAGAAGAGCTCGAGAGGAGGAAGTCGCTGAAGAAGGCCTATATGTCTTCTGTACAGAAAGCTGAGGCTGGGCGTTCTGGTGGTAGTTCGCGTGCTGGGGAGAAGGAACGAGCTAGTGTTAGCTCGCGGCCTGAGGAGAGAGAGCGATCTGGTGGCGCTTTTAGGCGGTCGGAGAAGGAACGATCTGGTGTTAGTTCGCGCCGGGGGGAGGTAGTGGCGAGCCCCCCAGTTGTATCCCCTCCGCCCTCACTTCCCAAATTACTTGCCTTTTCTGGGAAGAAGAGGTCATTTTCAGGGAACCTGAAGTTGATGGAGCCTCCAACTATGCCGTCCTCTGCCCCTCCAAAGTTCGTGAAATCTCCTGAGCCTCCTCTCAAGTCCAGGAAGACTGCTGCTGGGCCTTTGCAGAAAGGCAAGGGGGTATCGTCTGAGTTTCACCCTGGGCCGTTCGATTATTTGGATGGCCACGGTCAGAAACATGTCGTGTATGATAACGACAGTGCTATTGACGACCCCGGCGTTGCCCGGGCTGTGAATGAGGGCATCGTCTTGGATGTTGATGCTCGAGCAGTGAAGTCGCAGACTTTGTTGGTGACCTGCTCAAAGATAAACCCGGCGCTGTCTTTGGTGAGTGTGATCATAAGTTTTTTCTCTTTTTTTTTGTGTTTAGTCATTGCTGACTAAACTTTGTTTGCACTTGCAGCTCAACGCAAGCTTCCAGGAGGTGCATCTGGTGAAACCGGCACGAAGTGGTTTGACATCAATTTTGTGACAAAGTGTCTTTGGTTATCTCGCCTTGAATTCATTGTTAGGAAAATCAAGATGTACGCATGGTCGTCTCGTGTCCTTGTGTCTCTTAGGTCTGTCCAGGAGAAGTTATTGGGTTCTGGACGTACGTACCGAGTTAGGACGTACGTACGTCCACTGAAGCAGCAAACATCTTTTGGTCAGGACGTACGTACGCTGTTAGGAAGTTCGTACGTCCAAGTAGGCAGCAGACGTGTTTTCGTATGGAGACGTACGTACCGAGTTAGAGCGTTCGTACGTCATGTTAGGCAGCAGGCTTATTTTTGTGTGGCGACGTTCGAACGTCATATCGACGTACGAACGTCCAAAGTCGGTTTGCACTGTTTCGGCCCATTTTCCTAGGTTTTCAACCCTAAGTATAAATAGGGTTTCTCTTCTATAGAACAAGACAGTTCTTTGGCCGTCCATCCTTCTTCTAGTTCATGTGTTTTGGTTAGGTTTGTGATATTGAAATTGTTTGTGGCTATTGAACTCAATTCCCTTTCTTTCCCCTTTTCTCAATTCATATCTTTGTGATCTTCAAGAGTTATTGTGAATTCGGCTTCGAGTCTTCTTGTGTGTTCATCAAGAAGTCGAGTGTCTTGTGCGTACATCAAGGTGCTCTGGTGAAGTCAAGGTGTTAGAGATAACCAGGAGTATCAACTCGCAGTGAGTGCAGGTAGTTGATAGGTTTGTACATCTCTTTTCATCTAGTGGATTATTTTGTTGTCGCGAGGACAACCGTGGACGTTTCCCTGTTTGGGTTTTACCACGTTAAGAATCTCTGTGTGTTATTTACTTTCTGCGTATTGTTTGTTTGCTTGTTTGAATTCACATTTGTTATACTAGCACTATTTGTAGTTTCTCAATTGGTATCAGTCGCTGGGGGCTGGTTAAGGAGCGTAAAGGCTCACGCTAACGATCAATAGTGCTATGGATTACTCTGGTAAGACACATGTCTCGGTTGTTGCTCGACTGTCTGATGAGCAGTCAACTGACAGTAAAGAATGCTCTAGTAATTGTGACAGGGATTTGATTCTGGTGGACAATAATGATTGGGCTACCCTATACCGGTTATCCAGAAAGGAATGCCTAAGGTTGGAGGCACAAAATTGTATTCTTCAGGATAGACTTGACTTATTGTCTTCTAGTTCCTCATCTATGTCAATCCTGGATAGGGAACCTGTATCATGGCAGGTTGATAAGGTGGCTTTACTGGGTAATCTTGTTGCTCTTGAGCATGACAAGGTCGAATGGGAAGCTCGGTATAAGATTGTGTCCTCAGAACTAGACAAGGTCAAAAAGGAGTTGATTCGCTTTCAGTTGTTCGAAAAGTGCAATGGGTTGTCATCTTCTGAATTACCTCCACTGTTGCCCTATCCTCCTACCAAAAAGTCCGACATTCATCACTCTGTGGACACGGTTGGCATCCGGCGTAAGTGGAAACTGTTCAGGCGTGTTCCGCCTCAGGGAAGGAAACGTCAAATGCCGTGCTCACTATGCGGACAGTTTGGACATTGGGCCTCGCAGTGTGGTGTGGCTGCTCATGTTCCACAATCATGGAAGCCGTCTTCACAGCCGTCGTATGATTATCCATCTTATCCATATGCCTCTTACTCTTTTCGTTGTAATTTTGCAGGAAATGTTTCGAATGTGGCGATCACTGCTCTTCATGTCTCAAGTTCGGATACTGAGTGGTTACTTGATAGTGGTGCTTCAAAACATATGTCAGGTAATGCCAAACTTTTCTCCTCCGTTACTGCTATAGATGGTGGAAGTGTTACTTTTGGGAATGGTAAGAGCTCTCCTGTGATTGGTAAGGGATTTGTCGCTGGTATTGGTTTATCTCCGAATGATGTTTGTTTGTTAGTTGATGGTTTGCGTGTAAATTTGATCAGTATTAGCCAACTGTGTGATACTGACCATACTGTTAATTTCTCCAAAAATATATGTACCGTGCTTGATAGTTCGGGTAAGTGTATCATGACAGGTAAACGAACATTGGATAATTGCTATGCCATTCAGCCGGTTGCATCTAGCATGAACTGCTTACCTAGCAAACTAAATGAGGGTCTATTGTGGCATCAACGACTAGGTCATGTCAACTTTGAACACCTGGACAATCTAACTCGGAATGAATATATTAAGGGAGTTCCTAGACTTGGAAGAAATCGAGACACTGTGTGTGGTGGGTGTCAACTAGGTAAACAGATACGTAGTCCACATTCCAAGAAAAAATCCATAACCACATCTTCTCCTTTAGAACTCATACACATGGATCTGATGGGTCCTACTCGTACTCCTAGTCTAGGAGGCAAACGATACATCTTGGTTATGGTTGATGATTACACTCGTTTTACCTGGGTATCATTCTTGCGTGATAAATCTGATGCGTTTCTTGAGTTTCAGGGGATATGCCTTCGTATTCAGAACGAGAAAGATACTCAAATTAAACATATCAGAAGCGATAGAGGTGGTGAGTTCACAGCCACAGGTGTGATTGAGTATTGTATTGCAAATGGTACATGGCAAGAATTTTCGGCTCCATACACTCCGCAACAAAACGGAGTCGCTGAAAGGAAAAATCGTGTTATTCAGGAGATGGCTCGTGCTATGTTGCATGCAAAGGATGTTCCAACCAAGTTTTGGGCAGAAGCGGTTCATACTGCTTGTTACATAATGAACCGTGTATACCTAAGATCTGGTACCACACAAACTGCTTATGAGCTATGGTATGGTAAGAAGCCGAATCTCAAATATATGCGAGTTTTTGGTAGTGTGTGCTATGTGTGCAAGGACAGACAAAGTCTGTCCAAGTTTGATAGTCGAGGTGAAGTAGCTCTTTTACTTGGTTATTCTTCTAACAGTAGAGCCTTTCGAGTGTTTAACTACACCACTCGCAAGGTCATGGAATCCTTTAATGTTGTTGTTGATGACACTATTACATCTGACTCTTCTGTTTCCACTGGTACACAGGATGTCACAGTTCTCTCACCCATGTCAGACCCGGCTGACATGTCTTCCATATCGTTATCATCACCTGATAATGGCAATGGTGGTACTAAACCTTCTGATGCTGCAGAGGACGTTCCTAGTAGGACCGGTGCTGTGCTCACACCGGATGATGTAGTTCAATCACCAGATGTGATTGATGTGTCTTCAGATCTCTCCACTGTTCCTGCTGACCCTGAAAGGGTGTTTAATCTAGCTTCACCTCGTGTCAAACAATATCACTCCTTAGGAGATATCATTGGGGATATTAATGATCAGCGTCTGACTCGTCGGAGGGCCAAGGAGACAAATTGTGTTCATTATGTTTGTTATCTCTCTTCTCTTGAACCTAAAAATGTTACTGATGCTCTTATTGATGATGATTGGCTAGTTGCTATGCAGGAAGAACTCGGTCAGTTTAAGCGTAGTGATGTCTGGACGTTGGTTCCTAGACCTACTCACACTAATGTGGTTGGCACCAAGTGGATCTTTAAAAACAAATTGGATGAGTTCGGACAGATTGTGCGCAACAAGGCAAGGCTCGTAGCTCAGGGCTACAGTCAAATTGAAGGTATTGACTATGGAGAGACATTTGCTCCCGTGGCTAGGTTGGAATCTGTCAGGCTTCTTCTTGCTATGGCATGCCACTTTAATTTCAAGTTGTATCAAATGGATGTCAAAAGTGCATTTTTCAATGGTATTCTTAATGAGGAGGTCTATGTTGAACAACCTAAAGGGTTTGTGGATCACACTTTTCCGAATCATGTCTTCAAATTGCAAAAAGCACTGTATGGGTTAAAGCAGGCTCCTCGAGCTTGGTATGAACGTCTGACCTCCTTCTTACTGGGAAAAGGATTTGTTCGTGGCAGTGTTGATCGGACTCTGTTTATACTGAGAAAGAATAATGATGTTCTTCTCGCCCAAGTCTATGTGGATGATATAGTGTTTGGATCGACGTGCCCAAGTCTTTCTGAATCTTTCTCTCAATTAATGAGCTCTGAATTTGAAATGAGTTTAATGGGAGAACTGAATTTCTTTCTTGGCTTACAGGTCAAACAGTTTGATCATGGAGCTTTCATTTCTCAAACAAAGTATGCTAAAGAACTGGTTAAAAAATTCGGTCTCAGCACTTCCAGTGGTCAAGATACTCCCATGGGTGAGAGGGTACGTCTTGGTAAGGATATTATGGGTAAGTCTGTTGATATTCGTGAATATCGGAGTATGATTGGTAGTCTTTTGTATCTCACTGCTAGTCGTCCAGATATTTCTTATAGTGTTGGGGTATGTGCAAGATTTCAGGCTAACCCTAAAGAATCTCATCTCATTGCGGTTAAGCGTATTATTCGGTATGTTGCTAGCACTCTTGACTACGGGTTATGGTTCACCAGAGATACGAATAGTGTTGTGGCAGGTTATTGTGATGCTGATTGGGGTGGTAATCTTGATGATCGTCATAGTACCAGTGGTGGCTGTTTCTATGTTGGGAATAATCTTGTTTCCTGGCATAGCAAGAAACAATCATCTGTATCCATCTCTTCATGTGAGGCTGAGTATATAGCCGCAGCTAGTGCATGTACTCAACTTCTGTGGATGCGTCAGATGCTTCGGGATTATGGCATTCAACAGCAGGCGATGGACCTGTTCTGTGATAACACCAGTACCATTAGCATTTCCAAGAATCCGGTTCAACACTCACGCACAAAGCATATTGACATTCGTCACCATTTTCTTCGTGAGGCGGTCGAAAAGGGTGATATAGTAATGGAGTTCATTCCTACTGAACATCAGCTAGCAGATATTCTTACAAAACCTCTTGATGCAGGCCGATTCCATTCCTTGCGTAAGTCTATTGGGGTTGTAACTCTTCCCTAATTGTTTTGTTACTTTCTTTTTCTCTCTGGTATTGTCATTGTAGTTAGGATGTTTAGATTCGGTGTTTTTGGTGTTTATTATTATTGTGGTTGTTTTTGAGGACATACTACCTTCTCTATTGTGTGGATTCCATTTTACAGATGTTTCTAGTTTGGCATTCTCAACTGTCTTTGTATCATGCATAGTTGTAGGGTTACATTATACTCTCTTCGTATTGGTAGTCTCTTGCATGATGCATGTCAATGTGGTTAACTTGATCTTTTCAATACATGTATAACTCCAGTTTTTCCATGGTTGCTTTTAATGATCGTTGTTTTTATTTTCTTTATTTTCTCACCTCTTGTAAGTGGTCAATTACTCACAAAATCCCCAGCCATTTGAATGTTTTGAGAGCATACTCATTTGGCTAAGAACCCGTTGGGGCTGTGAGGGTCATGCTCTGACGGATGCACTCAGGAGATGTTAGTTCTTGTGTTGCACGTTATCATGGTATTGTACTTCTTGAGTGTGTTTTGCCGAAAAGATGTAGGCTACACCCTACCCTCGTGTTCTGGTAAAAGAAGGAGATACTTTATACTCCCACACGGGAATGGCATTTTTTTAACACACAAAAAAAAAAAAAAAAAAAAAAAAACAAGAAGAATGCCAGTTTTTCTGTGTTTACATGCAAAAGACTTTGCAGGTATTCCTTGATCATGTTTTTCGTTTGTTTCCGGAGGTTGGTATGGGTCTATCAGGTTCTTCTACATGCTTGCATCATTCTAGTAAGTACCATATCATGGTGTATGATGTCGTTCTTCGACTTTGCATTGTCTTGTGGTTGAGGGTTGTTTATACTGTATTCGGCTGTAATTGGAATCCTTATGATAAGTAGGAGTGTTTTCTTGTGATGTCTCTCAATATTTGTTTTTGGAGTTATGTGGTTTATTATCTAGCTGTTAGGTTGGTTTTCCCTTCTTCAAAAAAAAAAAAAAAAAAAAAAAGGGGTACGTACGTACGCTTTTATGACGTTCGTATGTTTGGGGGTACAGATCTTTTTTAAACGTACGAACGTTCCTAGGACGTACGAACGTGATCTTTATCAGATGTTTGGTTTTCGGGTCCCGACGTTCGAACGTCTTAAGAGCGTACGAACGTCTGTCATACAGTCCGGCCAATTGGTGTTTAAATTCAAATTTTTTTTGAACCAAAGGCTTACTGTTACATCAATCGTGCCTCTTTCTTCTCTCTTGCACGAACATAGGAAGTCTTCACCTTCTCTCAAGGTCTTTTCTTTGGTCTTTCTCTTCTTCTTCTTCTTTGGTGGTTGTTTATTGCTTCTCTCAAGCAGCTTGTTTCTATTTCTTTGGTATTGAGCATGTTCTTGGATATTGCTATTTTCATATTAGTTCAACTTGGTTTCTTTGTTTTGCAGTATTTTTTTTGGTAATGGACCTCTTATTGGGCCCATGATAGGTTTACCCCTGTTTCCCCTATAAATAGGGGAGTCTTCTCCTCTTTTACTCCTATTGTTTCTTCTTATCTCTTGTTAGTTCTATCTTTGTTCTTCAGAATTTTCTATGGCAGAATTTGCACTTCATGGAGTTTTTGTTCCGGGTGTTGGGTATGTATCGTTTATGGTCATGGAGTACAAAAACAATGCTAAGGTTTGTCGTTTATGTCGCGTTCCTCATGGGTATGACTATGATCATCGACCTTTACTTCCTTCATGCATGGTTCATGTCAATCATTGGGAGAGGCTACCGGGACATCTTCAGAATCACATCTTGGAGTTGGTTGGATACCCGAAGGTTTCAGGCCTTGCTGCTCCTCTTACCGACTGTGGCTTGGACAGCAGAATTGGGGAGTTATTTTGTACGAGTGCTGATAGTCCTGTGCACACTCGGTGGAATAGCTATTCGGCTCGTGCGAAAGCTTTATGTCCTATCTTAAGCTTTATGTTCATATGATCGATCGGTGGATTAGACTTCGGCTCGTGTGGAAGATTACTTCTCCAAGCTTCGTTAATTCAAGCATTATTTTTTTCTGTTTATGGATTTCTCTGTTTGGTTATTAGTTGACTTTCTGAACTTTTAACAAGTTGGATTCGTTTTATATTTTTATATGTTTTGTATCCTTTGTTGGTTGGTTATTTTGTTCACTTGTTGTGACAAAAAGGGGGAGATTTATGACTCTAATTACTAACAATTGTCTTCTTGTTGTTAGGTTATTTTTGGGTCATGTTTCAGGTATGCTACACGTATGGGGGAGTCGCTCATGAAGTTTGGAGCTCATGAAGTATGGGGGAGTTGCTCGAAGGAACTTCTGTTGAATCCTTGATTGCTTCCGTTCGATCTCTGATGGTTAAAGCATCTTCCTAAAGCTGGATAACAAGAATTGGTGACTTGTTATGTGTTTCTATTTCGAGTGTTTTTGTAGGCATGTTTTATAAATGCCATGGTTTGGGATTGTAAGCACGTTTTATAAGTGCTATTAGAGTCATAGGTTTTTGTCACAAAATCAATGTCAAAGGGGGAGATTGAAACCGGCACGATGTGGTTTGACATCAATTTTGTGACAAAGTGTCTTTGGTTATCTCGCCTTGAATTCATTGTTAGGAAAATCAAGATGTACGCATGGTCGTCTCGTGTCCTTGTGTCTCTTAGGTCTGTCCAGGAGAAGTTATTGGGTTCTGGACGTACGTACCGAGTTAGGACGTACGTACGTCCACTGAAGCAGCAAACATCTTTTGGTCAGGACGTACGTACGCTGTTAGGAAGTTCGTACGTCCAAGTAGGCAGCAGACGTGTTTTCGTATGGAGACGTACGTACCGAGTTAGAGCGTTCGTACGTCATGTTAGGCAGCAGGCTTATTTTTGTGTGGCGACGTTCGAACGTCATATCGACGTACGAACGTCCAAAGTCGGTTTGCACTGTTTCGGCCCATTTTCCTAGGTTTTCAACCCTAAGTATAAATAGGGTTTCTCTTCTATAGAACAAGACAGTTCTTTGGCCGTCCATCCTTCTTCTAGTTCATGTGTTTTGGTTAGGTTTGTGATATTGAAATTGTTTGTGGCTATTGAACTCAATTCCCTTTCTTTCCCCTTTTCTCAATTCATATCTTTGTGATCTTCAAGAGTTATTATGAATTCGGCTTCGAGTCTTCTTGTGTGTTCATCAAGAAGTCGAGTGTCTTGTGCGTACATCAAGGTGCTCTGGTGAAGTCAAGGTGTTAGAGATAACCAGGAGTATCAACTCGCAGTGAGTGCAGGTAGTTGATAGGTTTGTACATCTCTTTTCATCTAGTGGATTATTTTGTTGTCGCGAGGACAACCGTGGACGTTTCCCTGTTTGGGTTTTACCACGTTAAAAATCTCTGTGTGTTATTTACTTTCTGCGTATTGTTTGTTTGCTTGTTTGAATTCACATTTGTTATACTAGCACTATTTGTAGTTTCTCATCTGGTTGCTGAGGTTGGTGCTCGAGCTGAGATTGAGTTGAAGGACCTCAACGATAAGCTCGAGCAGGCGAAGAATGTTGCTGTTGTTGCTGAGTGCAAGGTGAAGGACAGGGATGCGCAGGTCGCGGCGTTGAAGGAGATGGTGGAGCAGTTAAAGGAAGATTCTGCTGCTGGTAAGGCTTCTGCTGAATACTGGGAGCACGCATGCCAAGAGAATGGCGCAGCTTGGAAGGCCTACTTCGACAACTTGATGAAAGCTGTGGTGGGGTCGCCCGAAGGAGAGGAGACGCGAGGTGGTGCCGATGGAACTTTGGTGCCAGCTCAGGACGCCTTGACGGGCCCTGATGACCAGGTCGCCAGTGGCCGTGTGGAGATTGATGGTTCCAGCGACCAGTCTATGCAGGAGTGAACTAGTCTCGGTACCGACCTTCTTGTATTGGGTAACCTTGTGCAAAGTTTGCTTCTTGCACTCCTTGTTCTTGCAGTAAGTCTTCTTTGGCCTTCCTCAAAGCAGTCCTCTGAGTTTGTGAGCTCGAGTAAACAATCATTTGTTTTGTTTGGAGTTGTAATGAACAGCAGTAATTGATAGTTTATTGATGAGCTTGTAATTAAGCCGTTCTGATCAGCTAATTTCCAGGGAGTCCTGGTAACTCGTTCAGAAGGCAGGTAGACGAGATGAATGGCTGCAAGCAGGACGAACTGAAAAAGTTCTTCTTGTATGCCTTAGTTTTAACTTTGCTTTTACCTGTAATGGTTAGAATCTCATCAAGTAAAAAGAAATTTTAATGATTTACCTTACATTGTCATTCTTGTTACGTTGCCTGCTTATATGATTTTTGCAGTCAATAAGTAATAACCTGAATGCTGGACCTGCTGGTGGATGAGGTCGTATGCATGGTTGCTTGGATGTACATTGGTCGTCGGAATGATATGACCAATGCACCAAGTTAAGTTGCAGATGTTTGAACTTAACAAAATTAAAATTACCAAAGGGACTAGAGTTTTGATAATTTATAGGTCGAGGGATTAGACCTTTAAGAGCCATTCATGTTTGAGCTGAGATGAAGGCAAAAATGAATTTGTATATTGAAATGTAATAGATGGATGCTTACATTTCATTGATAAAACTTCTTCAAGTGATAAGCATTCCATGGGTTCTTAACGATCTCCCCTTCTGGTGTTTGAAGACGATAAGAACCGTTGCTTTGAACCTTGGTGATAATGTAAGGACCTTCCCAATTGGCATTGAGCTTGCCAATAATATCCTTCCTTTTGTTATGGAACATTTTCCTTAGAACTAGTTCTCCTGGTTGAAAAGATCTAGGTCGTACGCCTTTGTTATAAGCTCGCTTTAGTCGTTGTTGATATTGCTCAAGTTTTATAACGGCGTGATTTCGTCGCTCCTCGAGGAGATCAATTCCGAACGACCAGACCTGATTGTTAAGCTCTGTGTCGACCAGAAGGGATTTGGTCGTTCCAAATGTTAACTCGGTGGGAATAACGGCCTCAACTCCATAGCAAAGACTGAATGGCGACATCCCTGTGGATGTACGAGGGGTTGTTCTGTAAGCCCATAGGATGTTTTCCAACTGTTGTGGCCACTGATCGTGTTGATCTTTGAGCTTTTTCTTTAAGTTGTTCAGAATCTGTCGATTTGCAGCTTCGACTTGGCCGTTGGCTTGTGGATATCTAGGTGTTGACCTGGAATGTTCGATTTTCCATAGCTCGTAGAAAGCTTTGATGTTTTTGCCAACGAATTGAGTGCCATTATCCGTGACTATTCGTTTTGGTAGACCAAATCGTGTGATTATGTTTTCCCACATGAATCTTTGAACGTCGGCTTGAGTGATGTTGGTGAGTGCGACGACTTCTACCCATTTTGTGAAGTAGTCAATGGCGACTAGAGCAAACTTCTTTTCAGATTTCTTTTCTATGATAAAAGGGCCCATGATATCTAGCCCCCACATGTGGAATGGCCATGGCGCAGTGATGTTGATTAGATCGTTTGGATGCTGATGTTGGTTATCAGCAAAACGCTGGCATTCTTTACACTTCAACACAAATTTCTTGGTATCTTCTTTCATTCTTGGCCAGAAATATCCTTGGGAGATCGCTTTATGAGCTAATGTTCGACCTCCGGAGTGGTTTCCGCATTCTTCTTCATGGATTTCTTGGAAGATGATCTGCCCATGCTTGGGAATGAGGCACCGTAATAGCAAACCAGTTGCAGATTTTCTGAAAAGCTTACCCTCATGAAGTTTATACATAGTGACTTTATGTAATAACTGACCGGCTTCCTTTTTGTTGGATGGTAGTACACCAGTTTGGAGGTAAGTGATGAAAGGTTCCATCCAAGTTCCTTGGATGTCTGCTGGTGTTGTGGCTAGTAGATCAGAGATTTGATGAACATTTTCTTCTTTCAGTAGATATGCGGGCTGTGTACTGATTGCTATGGTGAGAGCCCGCGGTCGATCTGACTCGATCTTAGATGCTAAGAATGTCAGTGAATCATCATTTCTGTTGTCATCTCTAGGGATGTGTTCGATTGTGAAATAACTCAGCTTGCTGATAAGTTCCTTTGCTCTGGTAGCATATCTGATTAAGTTAACACCATTGATCTGGTAATTATTGGTAATCTGATTGACTACCAATTGAGAATCACTGTATACCTTGAGGCGGACTGCCTGTAGGTCGATAGCCATTTGTAAGCCTTGGATTAGAGCTTCGTACTCGACCTCGTTGTTGGAGGTCGCGAAGTCGAGACGAGTTGCTCTCTCGAGCTGTGAACCTTCGGGAGAAATGAGCACAACACCTATGCCACTCCCATTGGAGTTATGGGAACCATCAACATATAGTTGCCAGGTGTCGGGAGGACTGTCCTGGACTTTCTTTGTTTCTGGTTCTGGTTCCCAATTCATATCCTCTGCTGGATAGTCTGCTAAGAAATCTGCAACGACCTGGCCTTTGACGGCCTGCCAAGAGACGAACTCAAATGTGTAATCACCCAGCTCAGCCGCCCATCGAGCCATACGACCTGTTTTGTTCTTCTTTTCTAGTATATGGCGTAACGGCTGGTCGGTGATTACTTTGACAGTGTGGGCCTGGAAATAAGTTCTGAATTTGCATGCCGCATAAAGGAGAGCTAACGCTAATTTCTCTAGAGGTGTGTACCTTATTTCGGCCTGTTGTAAGACTTTGCTCGTGAAGTAAATTGGTCTTTCGACTTGATTTTCCTCTTTGAACAGCACTGCACTGATCGCGAAATTTGAAGTTGCGAGGTAGATACCGAGTATATCTCCATCATTATGCTTAGTGAGGACTGGCAGAGTGGATAAATATGCCTTGAGGTCGATGAAGGCCTTCTCGCATTCTTCTGTCCATTCATATGTACCCCCCTTTTTAAGAATATGAAGCATTGGTCGACATTTATCTGATGCTCTAGAAACGAATCTATTAAGAGCTGATACCATGCCGTTGAGTTTTTGGATCTGCTTCTTTGTTTTTGGGTTGGATTTGCTTCGATGCCTCGTTTTGTGACTAGGTAGCCGAGAAACTTTCCTGATGCGACCCAGAACAGACACTTTTCTGGATTAAGACGCATCCTGTATTGTCTTAATCTTTGGAACGCCTGGTCGAGATTGTACAAATGATCCTGCTCTTGGCTGCTCTTGACCAGCATATCGTCAATGTATACTTCCATTGTTCGACCTAGTAGGTCGTCGAACATTCTGGTGACCAGTCTCTGATAGGTCGCTCCAGCATTCCTTAAGCCAAATGGCATAACCTTGTAGCAGAAAATGCCTTGCTCTGTTGTAAAAGAGGTCTTCTACTGGTCGGGCTCGTACATTGGGATCTGGTTGTACCCTGAGTACGCGTCCATGAATGACAATAGCTCAAAACCGCATGTCTGATCGACTTACCTATCGATTCGTGGCAGTGGGAATGAATCTTTAGGACAAGCTTTGTTCAAGCTTGTGAAGTCGATGCAGACTCTTGTCTTCCCATTTTTCTTTAAGACTGGGACGATGTTGGCTAGCCAGTCTGGAGTATCGACTTCTCTGATGAATCCGACCTGTTTGAGTCTGTTGATTTCTTCATTGACTGCTTCGTGAAACTTGGGAGCGAGCTTTCTTGGTTTTTGCTTGATAGGTCGATAATTCGGATTGACGCGCAGTTTATGACATGTAATTGATGGATCTATTCCAGGCATATCGATATACGACCAAGCAAAAACATCTTTATTAGTTGAAAGAAAATTTACAAAGTTATGGAACTTATCTCCTTCTAACTCTGCACCTACATAGACATATCTCGGGTCATCTTCTGACCCAAGGTTCACACGTACCCCTGGATCAGTGCTTCCGAGATTAAGTTTGGTTGAGCTCGTTGGCTCCTTTTGTAGTTGCTATTTGGCAGCGTCGGTCTTCTCTTTTGAGGGGCTCTTGGACTTGTTGTCGCCCTCTCGAGCCTCTGATGAGATTGGGCTCTTCCCTTTGACGTCAGCATCCTTGGTTCCAGAGGTGGATGGCTTTGCAGGTGCCACAGCTTCAATAATTCCATGGCATTCCTGAGCAGCGTTCTGGTTGCCTCGAAGTTCCATTATCCCATGAGGTCCAGGATAGCGGAAAACTTGATGATATGTTGATGGAACACCTCTCATGGCATGGATCCACTTTCGACCCAGAATCGCATTATACTTACTTGCGATGTTGAGGATGCTGAACTTGGCAGTGACGACGACCTTGTCTTCCTTACGACCCACAGTGACGGGCAACAGAATTTCACCCTTAGGATCCTCTCTTGAACTGTTGAAGCCTAAGATGGGGGTGAAATCGGGGATGAGAACTGAATCGGGCAACCTCATGTCCTTGAATGTTCTGTACATGAGAATGATGCATGATGCGCCAGGATCGATGAGTACCCTCTTGATGATGTAGTCGGCTATTCTCAGCTCGACAACAAGGGCATCGTTGTGAGGAGTGACGACCTTGTTGAGATCGTCCTCAGTAAAAGTAATATCTGTTTCCTGGCGCGCTGGGATGTTGAAGCGAGCTGCTCGGCCAGTAATGGAGTAGACATGATGAAGATGTTCTACCCTTCTCTTCTTGTCCCTCGACACGGGGGGTGGAGTCGGATTCATAAATCATGTAAACTACATGACTCTCTGACTCGCTGTCACTGTCAATTTTGTTGGCGACCTTCTTGTTAATTTGGTCGCGTAGGTCGCCTGTTGGACCTAGACGTTGGGAGAGGCTACGCCCTCTGCTGCGGACAGGACTTGCGGAGGCCGTTCTGGCCTTGCTGTAACTCCGCTTTGGTGAACGTGGAGGGGTTCTAGATCCCTTCCTCGCCCGCTTACTTGTGGAATCCTCTTGTCTGCCGAGGATCCAATTGTTGAGCCTTTTCTCATCGGCCCATGTTTGAAGAGCGCATTTCAAAACGCGACAGTCATCTGTTTGATGACACCGTACCTTGTGGACTTTGCAGTACGATCGACCAGATGTATCCTCCAACTGTGTGAAGGTAGGAATCTTGCACCAATGGTTGTGCTTGATTCGCTCATAGATGTAACCGGATGGTCGTGTGAACCGGTGGTAATCTCGCTGCTCAGTAGGCAACGACTTTGCTTTAAACCTCTTGCTATCAGATCGAGGTCGCTTGGTGGAGCCAGATTCTACATTGCTGACTACATGATTCCTTTCCCTTCCAGTGAGGGCTTCCTCGAGCTTGATGTAACGGTTTACCTTTAGGTAGAGCTCGTCTAGGGATGAAGGTCGCTTCATAGCTAGAGACTTATGGAGGTCGGACCCCTGGATCAGACCGTGAGAGAATGCGATGGTTGCGAAGGTCTCATGCTCCTTTGCAAAATCTTGAATTGAATGCAGTTCAGATTTAAAACGAGCAAAGAAAGGGCATCAGACCACTATCTCTAGTTCTCCGAACTTTTAGAATGAAAGCTGCCTGGAATCTGCTCAATGCAAACACTCTATGGGCCACTTTCATGCGATCAAAGTATGTCAAAGGAAAATCTGTCAGAGTAATAACTCTTCTAGCCTCTGCATCTAAGACATGGAAGGATATTTGGGGTTGTTTCCAAGAGCTGGTGGAGTCCTCTACTTGGGAATATGGTCCAGGCAATTTCAGTGTGCTGAATGAAAACTGGAGGGGATCTGGTTGTCTCAACAATCTGGAGGGGGCAGCAGACTTTCAAGAGCTAACCCTGCAGGTAGCAGCTGCAAACCATTTCGACTTTCCGATCTTCCCTCTTGAAATCCAAAGACAACTTTTTGAGGAATTTCACATACATAAGAGGGAGGTGGAGGAAGATACAAGAATCTGGCCGTACACTAGTAATGGAAGATTCACAATCAAGTCCTACATTTCCAGGTTGACAGATAACTCCAGAGGCCTATTAGTGTTCCGGAAAATATGGCAACACTTCATTCCAACTAGGATTTCCATGTTCATCTGGAAACTACTTCATGGTGCAGTCCCAGTAGACCTGACTATTACCAAATGTCATATTCTGATGGCCTCTAAATGTTCATGCTGCCAGGCCTCAAAGGAAGAATCCCTTTCTCACCTATTTCTACATAGTGAACTAGCCAAGCCCGTTTGGATTCATTTTAATGGGATCTACCAAATGCAAACTCCTAGGTTTCCCAATTTCGGTTTAATCTTGTCAGAATGGTTTAAGGTTGGGAGGGCTGGTTCCATGGAAGGTCTTTGTTATACTATCACGCCCCTTCTCATTCTATGGGAGATTTGGAAGGAAAGGTGCTCAAAAAGGTTTGATGATACCTACCCCTGGGCACCTCACTCAAGCAACATGATTATTATGAAAGTCAGATATTGGATTATAAAGCTCTCACATTGTTTCCTGCCCAGATGCAGATCCAGCACCAAATTCGACAGCATAGTTCCTATCCTAGGGACAACTGCTAAAAACCCTGCCCTCAAACCCCCAATCATAGTTTATTGGACAAGGCCCCCAGATGATTTTGTTACCCTCAATACAGATGGAGCAGCACAAAACGGGGAGGCAGCAGGTGGTGGAATCATCAGAACCAAAGAAGGTACTCATCTGTCCAACTTCTTTTCATATTATGGACAGGGGACTAACAATTTGGCAGAATCAAGGGCCATCTTGGATGGCATTGCCTTATGTGTTCAATTGGGGTACTCTAGGATTCACTTACAGACGGATTCAAAGATGGCTCTGCAATGGCTGAGGGGACAACTACCTATCCCTTGGACGCTGGGGATTTGGTGGACAGATTACAGGAACCTGTCAGCCCCTCTGGATATCATTGCAATTCATGTATATAGGCAAGGCAATGCCTGTGCAAATTACCTGTCAAAACAAGGCCTAAAATATAAGAGCATGGGAGCAATTAACTGCAATATAGATTCAGATTTCAAGTTCTATCTAACTGGAGACAAAGAGAATTTTCCATACATTAGACATGTTAACTAGTACAAGACTTCAGCATCAAGTAAAATCAGGATGGAGCAGCAATACATTCAGATGGGTTCACAAAAACTACAACATATGGGACCTATTTCAACAATTCTGCCTGGAAGGAAGATGGTCAGTGCCGGGGTTTCTTACTAATGCTATCATCACAGGCTTCATCACCGTCAGCATCTTGGGGGCCAGCATCATCTATCTCTTCAGCTCCTCCTCCTCCTCTTGCATCTCCTGCACCAGTTTGGCCATCATCTGCGCCATTCTCAGCTTCAGACTCACCATGTTCTTCTTCAGACATCTCACCAAGGGTTATGGAGGCGAGGTGACAATCCACACAGCCACCGAGATGTTGGTACGCATACCTGCACCAAGGAAGACAGAGTCCCCTGAATCTTTCCCCCGCCGGGGTCCCCAACCACCCCTCAAACCCAGTCCAACACCCAAGAGTCACCTTGTCAGGAGGGGGAGGAAAGTAGTTGTGAAGGGCATCAGTTACAGGGTTGTTGTTACCGGCAGCATTCCTAGACCTCACGGCCTGCTCGCAAAGACCTCTCAACCCGGTTTTAAAAGGCTCAAAGGCATCGAAGTGGGATTCACACATCGAGCTTTCTACAGCCATCCAGGTCTGATCAAACACCAGAGATGCAATATAGCTATATTCATCGGAGGAGCTGGACTGACCGGAGGAAGAAGAGGAAGAAGAAGGGAACACCATTTTGGAAACTGGATTGGACAGACCTCTCTTCAAGTGAAACTCTGAGGCTGTGGCTCTCATTTTCGCGCTTATATTTCCTAGGAGCTGACTTCGGGCTTTATTCCTCTGTATATTGTAAGGCCTAAAAGGCCTGTGTATTCTAGACTAGATTTTAAGGTAAGGCCTAGTCCCCATTAAAAGCTATAATTTTTCCTATCTAATGGACAGGTAGGGGTCCAGCCAAACCCCGCCCCACACAAGGGTAAATTTTTTTACGTCTTGTGGGCGAGATGGTCTCCGGGCCCAACATCTATTGGATGCTATGAGTGGGGCTGCATCCGCTGTAGCCACAGATCTTATGGAGGCCTTGACACCGGTTGTGAACTTATGGCTACAAGGTCGATGCCCACGGGTCTTGGCAGAATTCATAGCTAGTGCGCCGCTCACCCCACTTCTTAAGCCAGGTAACGGCATTCGCCCAATAGCTGTGGGTATGGTTTGGCGTCGCCTGGTGTCTAAGATTGCCATGAGAGGAGATTCTAAGGATATTGTCCCATACCTAGAGGATTTTCAGTTTGGGGTTGGTGTGCCTGGTGGAGCAGAGGCAATTTTGCATGCTGTTAATCGGTTGGTTTATGCCAACAAGGATGACACATCGCTTTCTATGCTGCTTGTGGACTTTCAGAATGCCTTCAACCTTGTTGATCGTGAGAAACTACAAATAGTGCTAGTATAACAAATGTGAATTCAAACAAGCAAACAAACAATACGCAGAAAGTAAATAACACACAGAGATTTTTAACGTGGTAAAACCCAAACAGGGAAACGTCCACGGTTGTCCTCGCGACAACAAAATAATCCACTAGATGAAAAGAGATGTACAAACCTATCAACTACCTGCACTCACTGCGAGTTGATACTACTGGTTATCTCTAACACCTTGACTTCACCAGAGCACCTTGATGTACGCACAAGACACTCGACTTCTTGATGAACACACAAGAAGACTCGAAGCCGAATTCACAATAACTCTTGAAGATCACAAAGATATGAATTGAGAAAAGGGGGAAGAAAGGGAATTGAGTTCAATAGCCACAAACAATTTCAATATCACAAACCTAACCAAAACACATGAACTAGAAGAAGGATGGACGGCCAAAGAACTGTCTTGTTCTATAGAAGAGAAACCCTATTTATACTTAGGGTTGAAAACCTAGGAAAATGGGCCGAAACAGTGCAAACCGACTTTGGACGTTCGTACGTCGATATGACGTTCGAACGTCGCCACACAAAAATAAGCCTGCTGCCTAACATGACGTACGAACGCTCTAACTCGGTACGTACGTCTCCATACGAAAACACGTCTGCTGCCTACTTGGACGTACGAACTTCCTAACAGCGTACGTACGTCCTGACCAAAAGATGTTTGCTGCTTCAGTGGACGTACGTACGTCCTAACTCGGTACGTACGTCCAGAACCCAATAACTTCTCCTGGACAGACCTAAGAGACACAAGGACACGAGACGACCATGCGTACATCTTGATTTTCCTAACAATGAATTCAAGGCGAGATAACCAAAGACACTTTGTCACAAAATTGATGTCAAACCACTTCGTGCCGGTTTCAATCTCCCCCTTTGACATTGATTTTGTGACAAAAACCTATGACTCTAATAGCACTTATAAAACGTGCTTACAATCCCAAACCATGGCATTTATAAAACATGCCTACAAAAACACTCGAAATAGAAACACATAACAAGTCACCAATTCTTGTTATCCAGCTTTAGGAAGATGCTTTAACCATCAGAGATCGAACGGAAGCAATCAAGGATTCAACAGAAGTTCCTTCGAGCAACTCCCCCATACTTCATGAGCTCCAAACTTCATGAGCGACTCCCCCATACGTGTAGCATACCTGAAACATGACCCAAAAATAACCTAACAACAAGAAGACGATTGTTAGTAATTAGAGTCATAAATCTCCCCCTTTTTGTCACAACAAGTGAACAAAATAACCAACCAACAAAGGAAAAAGAACAATAATAAACCAATAACCAAGAAAAAGAAATCAAAACCAAACAAAGAATACAAGACAGATAAAAATATAAAACTAATCCAACTGTTAAAAGTTCAGAAAGTCAACTAATAACCAAACTGAGAAATCCATAAACATAAAAAAAAAAAAAAAAAAAAAAAAAACGACAAAAACATAAGGCTTGAGTTAACGAATTCGAAAAACCCGTTCCCAATGACCTAGAGGAAGCTTGGAGAAGTAAGCTTCCGCACGAGCCGAAGGTCGATTCCACCGAGCAATAACATGATCATCATAATCCTCCAGCCATTCACTCTTACAAAACAACTCCTCAATTCTGCTGTCCAAGCCACAGTCGGTAAGGGGAGCAGCAAGGCCTGGAACCTTCGGATAACCAACCAACTCCAAGATGTGATTTTGAAGATGTCCCGGTAATCTCTCCCAATGATTGACACGAACCAAACAAGGATTAAGAAAAGGACGATGAATATAGTCATATCCATGGGGAACGCGACATAAACGACAAACCTTAGCATTGTTCTTGTACTCCATTACCATGAACGACACATAACCAACAGTCGGAACAAAAATTCCATGAAGTTCATATTCTGCCATAGAGGATTCTGAAGAACAAAGAGAGAATTAGCAAGAAGTAAGAAGACACAATAGGAGTGAAAGAGAAAAAGACTCCCTATTTATAAGAAAAATAGGAGTAAACATATCATGGGCCCAAAAAGAAAGGGCCATTACCAACTTGAACTAACATGAAAATAGCAATATCCAAGAACATGTACAATACTAAAAAAATAGAAACAAACCAATATAGCAGTTAAGTACAAAAATGTGAAGAAGAAACCATAAAACCAACTACTCGGATTCCGAGGCACCATCACTCGGTTCACCATCACCCTCGTCCTCACTCTCTGAGTCATCACCATCACTCGCACCAGGAACTGGAGGCACCTCTTCCGGAAACGGAGGCAAGTCTGTGGGAGTGAAGTCCAGCTGTAGATGACGCATCTGAGCAACATTCATCGCATGAATGTCACTGATCATGACATCATGACGAGAGAGGATGACCCCAAAACGATCTAACCGAGCATCCATATGATCCTGATGTCGTCGGAGAGAGGAGACCCGAGCATCAATTGCTGCAACAGCCCGATTTCCCCTAGCAGAGGCTGGGATGGGTCGTCCAGACATCAAGGCCCGATCAAAATCATCTTGGCGATCAAGAGCCCGGCCTCCCCAAATAAGGTGATGCGTCAAACGCGCACCCACAGACTCAAAGGCAACCTTCCGAGACTGACAGCCTTTCTTAATGGCGTTGACCCAGTCATGGCCAACGAACCTTGGAGGGCTCACCTCCGTGTACTGTCCCTGAAAACCCAAGTGCCTGAGAATTGTCATTATAAAGCTAGGGAAAGGAAGAGTACCCTTAGCTGCATCAATTTGAAGCATCCGATTGTAGATGACCTCAGAAAGACTAATATGGTGCACCGACATACAAACCACCAATTTGACCATGTCGTCGGTCATGATTATCTTGTTGCCCTTGGTGGGGTAGATGTTGGAGTGAGCAACCATGTGGACAAGGATGGCGCTGTAGAACTTTGCGTGATATCTTTCCGTGACCCCATCGATGAACATCCGCTGAACTTGATCGACAAGGTCAATCTGAATCTCATCCGGAATAGGCCATCGGACATGAACAGCACCTTCAGGGAGAAAATCACCGTCAATACCCAACGCCTCACGGATCACCTTCGGAGAAATAGTGTATCTCCGACCGTCAATGAGGACCGAAAAACTCGAGCGATTCTGCGAAGGACTCTTCGTCTCATAGAATGCTATCGTATGCTCAACCGAGTAATTGGTGATTGGTTGAGCCACCCTTAGCCAATTCCGAGTCTCAAAGAACAATGCGATATTGCCAAGTTGAGAAGCCCCTAGAGGGGTGGCAGCAATGTCTCCCAAGTCTAAGAAACGCTCGGGAACAATGGCCTTGGCTCGAGGATGAGCGCCAAGGGATGAAGGATGAGATGACAAACCCAGAGTGGAACCACGACCCCTCGGAGCGCGAGAAGAAGATGCACCCTTAGATGCGGATGTCGTGGAGGTGCGTGCACGCTTTGAAGCCATTTCCTACACAAACACACCAGTACACAAATCAACAATGGAAGCAAATCGACAAAAAGAACAATAGCAGGGTCATTGAGGCATTTAATCAAACACTTGATGTGCAGAAACAAGATGGACAATAAGGTAGCAATGGTGAGCACCCAAACACATCACAAAACAATCCCAACAGTAAAGAAGCAATAACAAGAAATAGAGATAGCCAATTCGTCCAACAATTTCAAGGAATTGAATGGAAATACTAACCAACAAGACAAATAAAACAAACAGATATTTCAAAGAAAAATGGAAACTAACCATGCAATCCAATCAATACCAAGAGGGGAAGGAGAAGAGAAGAAGAAGAAGAAGAAGATAGGAAGAAGAATATGGAAAGAAGTAGAGTTTACTTACTTGAGTAAGAACAGAGTATGCACTAGACAGAGAAACTTCTGAAGTTAAGCAACAAACAACCTCCAAGGAAGAGGAGGAAAAAGGAAATGCTAGAAGGAGAAGAGAGACCAAAAACGGTTGAAGGAGAGTGGAGAATTCCAAGTGTACGTGCAAGAGAAGAAGAAGCACGATCGATATAACAATTTGCTACAGCAAATGGGCCGGACTGTATCAGGGACGTTCGTACGTTCTAAAGACGTTCGTACGTCGGGACTCAAAAAAAAAAAAACATCTGTCAGACCCTACGTTCGTACGTTCTAATAACGTTCGTACGTTGGAAATAGATCTGCCCACCTCAACGTTCGGACGTCATCCCAGCGTTCGTACGACCCCCCCCTTTTTTTTTTTTTTTTTTTTTTTAAAAAAAATAGGAAGAACCAACCTAACAGCTAGATAATAAACCACATAACCCCAAAAAAACAGATATTGAGAGACATCACAAGAAAATACTTCTACGTATCATACGAATTCCAATTACAACCGAATATAGTTTAAACAAACCTCAACCACAAGAGAATGCAAAATCGAAAAACGACATCATACACCATGACATGGTAGTTACTAGAATGATGCAAGTATGTAGAAGAACCTGATAGACCAATACCAACCTCCGAAAAACAAACTAAAGACATGATCATTGAGAATATTGAAAGTCACTTGCAACTAGCCCAAAATGAAACTGAACCAGATCACAATACAACAAGGAAAACACACACTATTGTTTTTCTTCTTGTCTTTCAACTAGACAAATGCGAAAACCACTATTCATTCATTTTTTTTTTTTTTTTTTTTTTTTTTTTTTTGTAAACCATTGAAACAGATGCCATTCCCGTGTGGGAGTATGAAATATCTCTATCTTTTACCAGAACACGAGGGTAGGGTGTAGCCTACATCTTTTCGGCAAAACACACTCAAGAAGTGCAATACCATGATAACGTGCAACACAAGAACTAACATCTCTTGAGTGCATCCGTCAGAGCATGACCCTCACAGCCCCAACGGGTTCTTAGCCAAATGAGTATGCTCTCAAGACATTCAAATGGCTGGGGATTTTGTGAGTCATTGACCACTTACAAGAGGTGAGAGAATAAAGATAATAAAAACAACGATCATAAAAAAACAACCATGGAAGACTGGAGTTATACATGTATTGAAAATGTCAAGCCAACCACATTGAAATGCATCATGCAAGAAACTACCAATACGAAGAGAGTATAATGTAACCCTTCAACTATGCATGACACAAAGACAGTTGAGAACGCCAAACTAGAAACATCTGTAAAATGAAATCCACACAATAGAGAATGTAGTATGTCCTCAATACCAACAATAACAATAAATGACCAAACCTAAACATCCTAAACACAGACAGTTCCAATGAACACATTAGACATATGAATGCAGAAGAGGTGTAGTGACAATGAAGCAGTTATCAGATGAGCGACTACCAAATAATACCAAGATATGATTGGAATCAAAAACATCACACCTATTATCCTCAAACACAACCTTAAATTTAGCATCACATAACTGACTAATACTCAATAGATTGGACCTAAGACCCTTAACAAAAAGAAGCTCATGACTATTGAGCGATTCAACCTCAGAAAAATTACCTTTACCTTCAACCGGAAGCAATTTACCATTACCAAACCTAACCTTACCTCCATAACCAAGAGTCAGGTTATCAATCAGAGTCTTATCACCTGTCATATGACGCGAACAACCGCTGTCAAGATACCATGATGAAGACAATGGTTCAACCAAACGAGCCATGTGAGACACCATTTTCCTGGATGCATCCATACTCCTATCCCAGAAATGTGGTGGTGGAGTAGGCATGGGTGTTGCTTGAGGACGGTTTCCATAAGGAGAAGTTCTGGGTAAACCCCACGGAGCATAGCCATTTCACATGTATGGAGCCTGCATGGAGAAGGTGGAAGACTTGTTCCAATATGAGTTACCTGCAAAAGAAGGATGATGAGCAGGATACAAATTATTCCAACAAAAGGCAGAAGTGTGACCCATGCGACCACATGTTAGACATTTAAAGCCTTTGTGTCTAGAGTTCTTTTTCCGAACATGCTTTACATGAGTAACCTTGGGTGGTGATACCACACTAGACACCTGCACAGGAGCAGGAATAGCGACACTTGTTGGTCGCACAAAGGTAGTGCGGGAAGTGTTAGCAGTAGCAAGGGGAACAGAAGTGTCATAGCCTAAACCAGATTTATCTGAATGGGATTTACCGATTCCCAACAGAGAGTTTAGATTAGCACTTGCTTTACCAAACCCAACCAATTGTTTGTTAGCAGCAAACAACTCAGCCTTTACTCTCTCATGCTCCAGTACAAGGGATCGATACCGTGTTTCCAGATCATTATTCAGTTTTTCCAGAGTGACAATACGCACTTGGAAATCCTCCTTTTCCTTCACAAATTCTTCCTTCAACATGTTGGAATCACCTGTAAGATTGCATATATCTTGTCCAAGACTCTCTACCTGATCCTGCAAGACGGTGTTAGTTTTTTCAAGCAACTTTACTTGTTGCATAGAAAACTTATACATGTCACATAATTCACTAGTAGTAGCATGAACACCAGAATCAGAAACATTAATATCAGCAGAAGAGGATACAATACCTCCTGGATGTTCATCCAGGGATGCACTGAAGACCACATAATTGGAGACAACATTTGAGAGATTCCCATCATCATCTTCATCTGAATCATCCCATGTTACTGTGAGATTCGCTTTGGAATTATCACCAGGTTTGCGATCGACCTTCTTATCACATTCATTTGCAAAGTGTCCATAATCACGACACTTGTAACATTGGACATCTTTACGATCAACTCGAGCTCTTCTCCCATCCACAGAGAACCGCTCAAAACCACGACTTCTAGGAGCATTTGAGGAATCAGGAAATCGCTTTCGAGGATCTCGATTCTGTTGATATTTCAGAATCTTCTGAAAGCTACGTGACAGAAACGCATAGTTATCATCCACATCCTGTTCTTCATCATCAGAAGGTCCTATGGAAGGTTCTTTAGACGATGTAGCTTTGAATGCAACAGATTTGTTCTTCAAAGGTTCTTCCAAAGCCTGTTCCATCTCACATGTCCTTAGTTTGCCAGCAAGTGTCTCGATGGACATGTTCTTAATCACATTACTCTCAGTGATGGCATCCTTTCGTGAACGAAACCGAGGAGGCAAAGCACGCAATATCTTACGTACCACCTGTGTGTCAGTATATGCATGACCAATAGCCGCACTGCAGTTGATGATGTCTTGGAGACGAATAAAGAAATCATCAAAGGTCTCAGAATTATCCATCCGTAGATTCTCAAACTGAGATGTTAACAGTTCCAGCTTACTTTCTTTGACTGTTTCGTCACCTTCATGTGTACAGATAAGCCTGTTCCATGCATCTTTAGCCTCTTCACAGCCCTGCACCCTACGAAACTCACTAGCATTTAATGCCATGAAAATAGCATTGAGTGCCTTGTTGTTATAATTTGCCAACAACTTCTGTTCAGGCGTCCACTTTTCACGTGGCGTCAGTGATGTAACAGCAGTATCATCAGTACCTGTAGTAGTCAGAGGTTCTTTCCACCCTGTGACAACAGAAAGCCAGACTTCTTCTCCTAATGCTTGGAGATAAGCTCGCATACGTACTTTCCAATGACCAAAGTCCTTTCCACTGAATTGTGGAGGAAGACTTGAAGTAGCAGACTTGTGAGATTCCATAAAGCACTATTGATCGTTAGCGTGAGCCTTTACGCTCCTTAACCAGCCCCCAGCGACTGATACCAATTGAGAAACTACAAATAGTGCTAGTATAACAAATGTGAATTCAAACAAGCAAACAAACAATACGCAGAAAGTAAATAACACACAGAGATTTTTAACGTGGTAAAACCCAAACAGGGAAACGTCCACGGTTGTCCTCGCGACAACAAAATAATCCACTAGATGAAAAGAGATGTACAAACCTATCAACTACCTGCACTCACTCCGAGTTGATACTCCTGGTTATCTCTAACACCTTGACTTCACCAGAGCACCTTGATGTACGCACAAGACACTCGACTTCTTGATGAACACACAAGAAGACTCGAAGCCGAATTCACAATAACTCTTGAAGATCACAAAGATATGAATTGAGAAAAGGGGGAAGAAAGGGAATTGAGTTCAATAGCCACAAACAATTTCAATATCACAAACCTAACCAAAACACATGAACTAGAAGAAGGATGGACGGCCAAAGAACTGTCTTGTTCTATAGAAGAGAAACCCTATTTATACTTAGGGTTGAAAACCTAGGAAAATGGGCCGAAACAGTGCAAACCGACTTTGGACGTTCGTACGTCGATATGACGTTCGAACGTCGCCACACAAAAATAAGCCTGCTGCCTAACATGACGTACGAACGCTCTAACTCGGTACGTACGTCTCCATACGAAAACACGTCTGCTGCCTACTTGGACGTACGAACTTCCTAACAGCGTACGTACGTCCTGACCAAAAGATGTTTGCTGCTTCAGTGGACGTACGTACGTCCTAACTCGGTACGTACGTCCAGAACCCAATAACTTCTCCTGGACAGACCTAAGAGACACAAGGACACGAGACGACCATGCGTACATCTTGATTTTCCTAACAATGAATTCAAGGCGAGATAACCAAAGACACTTTGTCACAAAATTGATGTCAAACCACTTCGTGCCGGTTTCAGATCGGTCTGCTATGCTACGGGAGGTACGCAATCATTGTCCATCTATTGCTCTATGGGTCGAATACCTCTATTGTCAACCTGCTCGATTGTATCTAGGGTCTACTCATATTTGGTCAGCAGCTGGGATACAGCAGGGGGACCCTTTGGGGCCTCTTCTCTTTGCTTTGGTCTTGCATCCATTGATACACCGTATTCAGTCAGAATGCCACTTGGAGTTGCAGGCATGGTACTTAGATGATGGTACTCTGATTGGTAGTACAGAACATGTGGCCAGAGCTATTCGTATCATTCAGGAAAGAGGACCATCTCTTGGGCTCGTGCTTAATGTGTCTAAGACAGAGTTGTTCTGGCCTTCTGTTGATCCTGACTGCTCTTATCCAGATATCTTTCCGGTTGGTATATCATGTCCTCAGCGAGGGGTTAAGTTGCTTGGAGGGGCTGTAAGTATTGATGCATCATTTATTGTGGGTAATGTTCGTCAACGAGTGGATAAGACACTTCAACTTATGGACTTATTACCACAGCTAAAGGATCCGCAGTGTGAGTTGGCACTTTTACGTTCTTGTATGGGATTATCTAAACTCACCTTTGCTCTCCGTACTTGCCCCCCTGATTATGTTCAGGAAACAGCCGAATGGTTTGACCACAAGCTTCGTGCAGCCCTTCAAAATATTGTGGTTTCGGATGGACTTGGTTTTGGCGATCTACAGTGGCGTATGGCAACCCTCCCATTACGTATGGGTGGACTTGGTATCTATTGTGCTACTGATGTTATGAAGTTTGCTTTCGTAGCTTCACGTACGCAAACCAAGGATCTCCAGGACCACATTCTTCGAGGTTGTGACACTCCACCTATGGGTAATGTTTTCGATACTGCCATTGCTAGTTTACATCTTTCTATACCTGATTTTGATCTCAGTAATCTTTCTCCAACTGCTACCGTCCCCTTCAGACCCCAACATGTCTTGGCGGAAGCATACTACAACAAGATTAGTTCTGGTCTTGAGAGGGAATTTGAGTTGTCAGCTAGACAAAAAGCCGTGATTGGATGTGTGTAGTCAGAACATGCCAAAGATTTTCTCCTTTCCATCCCGATGGAAGGGCTTGGACAACGCATGACGCCTGTAGAATATCGTGCCATTCTTCGTTATCGATTGATGATCCCTCTATATTCAGATGGTGAGCTTTGTCCAGTGTGCAAGAAGAGTAGACTTGATGCTTTCGGGGACCATGCGGCCCATTGTAAGCATTACCCCGGCTTCAAGTACAAGCATGACCACGTTAGAGATATCTTGTGTGATGTGTTCTAGCGGGCTGGCGTACAGGTTAAGAAGGAGGCTCCTGTTAACTTTCTTACTGATCCTAAGGAAGGAAGATCGACATTACATCCTGCTGATATTCTGGTCTACAACTGGTCTGAAGGTAAACATGCGTGTGTTGATGTTACAGGGGCGTCTCCGATGGTTGGGCTGAGTGCTGGGATTTTTGAGGTGGGGCTAGCAGCTAGCAATGCAGCAGCGGCAAAAGTGGAGAAACATGACGGAGCTTGTAGGGCTAACCAACATAGTTTCATCCCCTTTGCATTTGACACATTTGGATTGCTAGACTCAGAAGCAGTTGAGCTCCTCAGGAGAGTGCAGAAGATAATGGATAGCAACGTGATGACTGCAGGTTCGAACGAATATGTATTTAGGAGAATCGGGTTTGCTATCCAGAAAGGACTTGCCGCGCAGTTTGTAGCGCGTTTGTCCTCTACTTTTGTGTAATTCGTTGAGCTTATCAATAAAATTTGAATTTAATTGCAAAAAAAAAAAAAAAAAAAAAAAGTGCTTAGTGACTCACCATCCCGCTGCTTGACTTTGAAGATTTGATCGATGGTGACAGGGCGCTTCTTGTTGTGGATGTAGAAGATGACAAACTGCTTTTCGAGCTCAGCAAACGAGCTGATGGATCCTGATGGATCCGGTGAGGCTGGACTGGAATAGTAAACACAGAAGGTGATCCTCCTTGATGAGAGGAAGGGATTTTCGGAATCCCTTGATGTGGTCGGTTGGATCTCCGACTCCTACATATTGGTCGAACTTGGGGGCATTGAGTTTGTTTGGCAAATCATGTTCAAGGATCTCTTTGGAGAAAGGAGACTCCTGGAACTGCTGGATGGACTGGACGGCAAGTTGCTCGGCGGTGTGGCCTTTGGAATGGTGTAAAATAGCCTGAGAGGCTTTGAACTCTGCCAACTGTTGGCTGAGTTGCTCGTACTTCTGGTTGGAGTCATCAACAAGAATGACTCCATGTCCACCATTCGCTACTTGTGCTGGGTTGGTATCTTGTGCAGCTTTCAAGCATGCATTCTCTTCCTGCAGACGAGTGATTTGTTCATGCAGATCCTGGATGGTTAACTCTTGGGTAGTCATTTGAATGAGTGATTTTGATTTGGGTGGGAGGGTTTGGGTTTTTCGATTATATCGAATTCCTTGCAGTCGGCGCCAAATGTATTAACCTATTTCTAGATTAATGCACTTACAAGGTCAGGTCGTTGGGAGACTTGACCAAAGGGGAAGTTTTGGATCGGGGTGGCTGCACCTCGTTGAGATTGAGATTGCCTACGTACTCTTAGCTCGAGGGGATTGAACTTAGAGATCAAGCCATCGTAGTTCTGTTCTTATAGAAGGTAGAAAGGCGTGGATCATGGATCTTGCAGATTCTCCGTCGTCATAATGAGGATTGATTATGTAACGAGCGAGGATCATCAGTGTGAATTAATTATGTAACTGACGAGGATATTCTGTGCATTGAATGAGAGCACGTGTGTATAAGCAGGTCGCTGCTGTTTACGTGGTCGAGTCGTTGCGGTCGAGCTACTAGCAGGTAGGGATCGTGGCGACCTGATGGATGAATGACTGTGCCACGTGGCTGCTTTTGATTGGTTGGAGTATGTAGTACCCCTACATTGTGTTTTTGTGATTAATTTAACTAGGTGCTTATTCGGGAAATTACCCCTTTAAAAAAACTAAATGTTTTTTTTTTTCATTTTTGATAATCTGAGAAACACCGATTTGGAAACACCGAAAGTTAACCAATATGAAATAATGGATAAATGACGCTCCAATTGAAGAAGTAACTAAAATTAAAAGGTTATTTTCTGAAAATCACATAATTAAAATTTAGTATTTTTAGTGTTAAAAGAAGTAAACACTATACCTTGATTAATCAATATGTTTGCAAATAATTTGAAACCAATTCAATTGAACATCTTAACCAAAATATTAGAATTTAGTCAAAAGTTAAAATTAAATCTTTTGTAAAAAAAAATGTCAACAACTATATTCTAAGCAATTATGGTCATACCAATTTGGGTCGTGAGTTTGGAGACAAACAAATTTTTAAAAATTGGTATGACCATAATTGCTTAGAATTTATATCATTAAAATTATTAAAAAAAATTGTATGGACAAACAAATTCAAATAATAAATCATCAGAAAAATAAAAAAAATGATGGAGTAATGTTTTTTACTACCAAAGATGAAAAGCAAATTTAGATGGATTTAATCTAAAAATTAAAAATAAACCCCTTAAAAATATATTAAAAAATTATATTAGTATTGTTTTTGTTTGTCCCTCAAAATTAATATCCATTATTAGAATTAAAAAAAAAAGAAAAGAAAAAGGAAGGAGTAAAAGCCTAAAATTATATTCAAACACAACACCAAAAAGCAATTGATCTATCAACCATTACATATTTACATTCATATGGTTGACATTGAGGCACAATACTAACACTTAGCAGGAACATTATACAAACAAAGAAAAATCCTAAAATAAAAAATAATAATTTTTTTTTTAACTCACATCAAATCAGGACAACAAAAAATTTATAAAGGAATTAGTGAATTAGAGAATAAATATACATATACGTAATAAAATATAAATTAGTACAATTAGTCAAAATTTTATAAAATTAACATGCGTGCATCACACGGGTTATAAAATTTTATAGAATTAGTCAATTAAAGAATAATAGTAAAATTATAATTAATTTTTTTTTTAATAAAAACAATGAAATTAAATTATATAACATATAAAACTATCATATGTAACTAACATGCGTGCATCACACGGGTTAAATAACTTGTTATAATAGGAAAATGATATTCTAAATTTTATTTTGGACGCACCATTTCATCTTTGTTTTCGACGGCATATACTTTTTCCATTTACGACATTAATTCTCTGTATATGATTCTTTTTACTCCTTATAATTAGTCTTCAGACGATGGCAATGTTGATTTGGACTGTATATATATGAAAACGATAAGCATTTGGCGTCACAGACTAATACAAACTTTTAAAGATTTTGTTGGTTTCTTTGAATCTTAAAGGGGCATGTTCAAACATGCTTTCTTATAGAATTAGTCCACTTAATTATCTTGTTACACATAAAACAAACTTAATCTTTTATATATATATGGATTCCTTTCCTTCAAGTAGAACAATAGTTTCTTAGCTTGCTAACTTTTCCTTTAGTTGACTCATTTTTTATCAGCTTCACTATTTATAAAACAAAGTACTAGTTTGTATCTTCAATGCAACCATATATAAGCACTCTCTCCATTTTTACTGCTCAGTCCAAAATGGGTTATGGAGCTACTATCTGCCCTCAAGATTTTCCCCTGATGATTTCATCGCGTCAACATTTTTCTATAGACTCAACAACTCTTTTGTCAGGTAAGCTTCTTCATCTTTGTACTTGCATCATGTTAACACCGGAAGGCTAGCTAGCCATCACCATCCCATCCTGCCATCATCATAACATTGATGAATAACGATTTCAAAAATAAAAAAAAAAAAAAAAAAAAATCATACTCATAATGATAATGTTTTTTTTTTTTTTTTCGATATATTGTGTTTGTGTTTACAAATGTAAATTGCCTTCTTACTTGAAACTTCTATCTTAACCCCGGCCAGCTTAACATTTCAAATCCCCCCCCCCCCCCCCCCCAAAAAAAAACTTTAATGTTCCCAAATGCCAAGTGAGTATTTGGTCTTAAATCTCTGAAATGTTTATTAAGTACTGACCTTTTGTCTTTAATCAGGTGCTTTTACGGTATTTACAAGGAAGACAGCAAAACGAAATTTCGGTAGCAGATGTATGGTAACTAAATATTGCTGCCATTTTTTTTTTTTTGGTTGACCTTGAATATTAATTTGTTTATTTCACATGGGACTGAAAAATTTAGTATAATTTCTTCATTTAATTAATTAGTTTAATCTGAATGTTAATCTTGTTATTTCAACATTTTTACTCTTGGCATTGATACAGAGACATACAGTATCTTATGAGGATACTTACTTGGCATTGAATGCCACCATTGAAGGGGTACTATATATAACATACATGTGGCACCATCTCTACCGTCCATCATGGTGCCACATGTCATCATCTAATGGACTCTCTCTTGATGGCACAAGTTACAAAGTTAAGCCTTATTATTACAAAGATATTTTCCCCATTATTACCCTATTAATTGCTAAGAATGGAGTTACATTGTAGCCTATAAATATAAAGGCAAACTACTCATCTTCTCATGGTCTCATGGTGAATCATACACAAGACCTCAACACTCTCTCATGAGACCTCACCTCTCAGGTCTCATCTCTCTCTTGAGCTCTCTCCATTATCGAGCTCCCATTTTGTATCACCACTACTATAATAAACTTCTTTCTTCCTCTCCGTGGATGTAGGCACAATTGCCGAACCACGTATACAATGGTGTTCACGTCTCTACTTTATTATTGTTCATATCATATGAGCATAATCATCTTTCATTAATGTATTGACCAACCTCACAAAAATGGTTAATACATTTGGCGCCGACTACAGGGACTTGGGATTTTCTCAAACGAATTCCACCCACCAACCCCACCGAACACCATTGTTTTAAGGTTCTCAGATGGTGATTTTCAAGAAATTCATTGAATTCTAAAAGGTAGAATTACAACTCACAATGTGGGATTGAAGCAATTTTGGTCACAATTATTGCGAAGCTCAGCAAAAACAAGATAAGTATCATTATATTTACTGTTTCTCTATTTGCCCGTCAAAACGAGCTACTAATCTTTGGCCTCGTTTATATGGTTGTTATTCTTAATCATTGCTTCTTTATACAACCTATTACATGAAAGTCATTTAGCATTTAACATTTACTGTTATATGCAACCTGTATATTTGGGTAGATTTGAATCCATTTGTACCAGGCGACCTGATTAGCTCGACATCACATGGTCGCTCTATATGCCATGCATCAGTTACATATATATCATTAATTACTCTTTATTTGCCATTACAACATCAGTTGCAATTGGAGTATTAATTTGACATTTGACTCCAACGTTAATTTGTCTTTATCATAGCTTGGTGACATTCACATGGGTTGAGATTGAAAACAATTATTGTTTCATGATTACTGTCTAGTGATCTCAAATGCACGACCAGCACTCTGGCGACCTCATATGAGCATAATCGATCTGAGTCGTGCCGAATCGATTTTTATCTTACTTGTTCGATCTTATGCAATAAGCAAGGGGGCTCTTTCTCGACCCCAACTAATAATGATTTTCTAAGTTTCTAAATCTTAGCCATGCAAATTTCAAGACCTTGGCTATTCATATGGAAGCAAATCATTCAAAAGCTAATGGCATGGTATCAACTCCCAAATGCCGACCAATGCTTCATATTCTTAGAAAGGGGGCTGCGTATCAATGGACAGAAGAATGCGAGAAGGCCTTCACCGACCTCAAGGCATATTTATCCACTCCACCAATTCTCACCAAGCCCACTAATGGAGTTCTCAGGTCTTGCAGAAAACTCCTCACACATTCAGGTCTCTAAACTAGCGAACTCAGCTCTCGCCGCGACCTCACTTCATGTTCAGGTCGCTAATTGGGACCTCACCAGGTCTATCAATGACCTCCTCAAATTACAGGTCTTTCAACGACCTCAACAATATTTATGCCATACAGGGGGCTATTCTCACTTTATCTAATTAAATTAACTTATTATTAGCACAATTAGCTATTAATGATATTTTTTGTAGCTCTCTCTATGTGCAGGTCACATGAACACGACCTCACTCCCCATGAGCTATTTTTGCACAAATGTGCCACATTGCTTTCACTGAACTCTTTACAAGTGAAATGCTTGATATATAATACGGCCACCCTAATTGACTAGTCAGTCACTCGTATGCGGGACGACCTCAAACACAATTCTCTAGCCACACGCCTGGTCGAACGCATTCACTCTCAACGCAATGCAGACCCACAAAGGCCAAATGCCCGAGAATTGTCAAACAGGTCTCCACGCTGCGACCATTCACTAGATCGGGCACCAAAAGGTTCCAAGTAACTCTCAAAACACTTGGTCAACCAATGTTCTTTCTCAAACGAGCTACATGTGCACTCCAAAGTGCCACATCTATCGGAATGTCCAATCACAAGGCGACAAAGATAGTACATACAAAACTCATAAGAAAGACATACAGTTCAGTGTAAGTCTCTTACTAAATTTTATAATATTTCACATGCTAACATTATCAACAAGTATCAGGTCTATGCAACTCGACCACAAAAAGACAACCACCCATGTATGCAAGAAGACCCACTTCAGTACGACCTGCTTGCAGCTGTCCATCTCGTCTACATGCCTTCTGAACGAGCTAGGTCTCCCTGGAACTAACTAGCTCGCTATACACAAAGTCATGATCGAGTTGCCATTACCAAAAGGGACCTTCATCGCGTCCTGCAAATCTCAATGATCAAGCTCATCAAAATTTGGGGCGGATCGACTTCGTTAAAGAACCCCATATTTCATTCATCTTGGGGGCTAGATCGGTCGATTACTTCTTTTCAGCCCGAACTCCGTTCAACCTAAAAAGAGGGGGCTTATGAAGGGGTACTAAATACAACATACATGTGGCACCATCTCTACCGTCCATCATGGTGCCACATGTCATCATCTAATGGACTCTCTCTTGATGGCACAAGTTACAAAGTTAAGCCTTATTATTACAAAGATATTTTCCCCATTATTACCCTATTAATTGCTAAGAATGGAGTTACATTGTAGCCTATAAATATAAAGGCAAACTACTCATCTTCTCATGGTCTCATAGTGAATCATACACAAGACCTCAACACTCTCTCATGAGACCTCACCTCTCAGGTCTCATCTCTCTCTTGAGCTCTCTCCATTATCGAGCTCCCATTTTGTATCACCACTACTATAATAAACTTCTTTCTTCCTCTCCGTGGATGTAGGCACAATTGCCGAACCACGTATACAATGGTGTTCACGTCTCTACTTTATTATTGTTCATATCATATGAGCATAATCATCTTTCATTAATGTATTGACCAACCTCACAAAAATGGTTAATACATTTGGCGCTGACTACAGGGACTTGGGATTTTCTCAAACGAATTCCACCCACCAACCCCACCGAACACCATTGTTTTAAGGTTCTCAGATGGTGATTTTCAAGAAATTCATTGAATTCTAAAAGGTAGAATTACAACTCACAATGTGGGATTGAAGCAATTTTGGTCACAATTATTGCGAAGCTCAGCAAAAACAAGATAAGTATCATTATATTTACTGTTTCTCTATTTGCCCGTCAAAACGAGCTACTAATCTTTGGCCTCGTTTATATGGTTGTTATTCTTAATCATTGCTTCTTTATACAACCTATTACATGGAAGTCATTTAGCATTTAACATTTACTGTTATATGCAACCTGTATATTTGGGTAGATTTGAATCCATTTGTACCAGGCGACCTGATTAGCTCGACATCACATGGTCGCTCTATATGCCATGCATCAGTTACATATATATCATTAATTACTCTTTATTTGCCATTACAACATCAGTTGCAATTGGAGTATTAATTTGACATTTGACTCCAACGTTAATTTGTCTTTATCATAGCTTGGTGACATTCACATGGGTTGAGATTGAAAACAATTATTGTTTCATGATTACTGTCTAGTGATCTCAAATGCACGACCAGCACTCTGGCGACCTCATATGAGCATAATCGATCTGAGTCGTGCCGAATCGATTTTTATCTTACTTGTTCGATCTTATGCAATAAGCAAGGGGGCTCTTTCTCGACCCCAACTAATAATGATTTTCTAAGTTTCTAAATCTTAGCCAGGCAAATTTCAAGACCTTGGCTATTCATATGGAAGCAAATCATTCAAAAGCTAATGGCATGGTATCAACTCCCAAATGCCGACCAATGCTTCATATTCTTAGAAAGGGGGCTGCGTATCAATGGACAGAAGAATGCGAGAAGGCCTTCACCGACCTCAAGGCATATTTATCCACTCCACCAATTCTCACCAAGCCCACTAATAGAGTTCTCAGGTCTTGCAGAAAACTCCTCACACATTCAGGTCTCTAAACTAGCGAGCTCAGCTCTCGCCGCGACCTCACTTCATGTTCAGGTCGCTAATTGGGACCTCACCAGGTCTATCAATGACCTCCTCAAATTACAGGTCTTTCAACGACCTCAACAATATTTATGCCATACAGGGGGCTATTCTCACTTTATCTAATTAAATTAACTTATTATTAGCACAATTAGCTATTAATGATATTTTTTGTAGCTCTCTCTATGTGCAGGTCACATGAACACGACCTCACTCCCCATGAGCTATTTTTGCACAAATGTGCCACATTGCTTTCACTGAACTCTTTACAAGTGAAATGCTTGATATACAATACGGCCACCCTCATTGACTAGTCAGTCACTCGTATGCGGGACGACCTCAAACACAATTCTCTAGCCACACGCCTGGTCGAACACATTCACTCTCAACGCAATGCAGACCCACAAAGACCACATGCCCGAGAATTGTCAAACAGGTCTCCACGCTGCGACCATTCACTAGATCGGGCACCAAAAGGTTCCAAGTAACTCTCAAAACACTTGGTCAACCAATGCACTTTCTCAAACGAGCTACATGTGCACTCCAAAGTGCCACATCTATCGGAATGTCCAATCACAAGGCGACAAAGATAGTACATACAAAACTCATAAGAAAGACATACAGTTCAGTGTAAGTCTCTTACTAAATTTTATAATATTTCACATGCTAACATTATCAACAATTAAGTATCAGGTCTATGCAACTCGACCACAAAAAGACAACCACCCATGTATGCAAGAAGACCCACTTCAGTACGACCTGCTTGCAGCTGTCCATCTCGTCTACATGCCTTCTGAACGAGCTAGGTCTCCCTGGAACTAACTAGCTCGCTATACACAAAGTCATGATCGAGTTGCCATTACCACAAGGGACCTTCATCGCGTCCTGCAAATCTCAATGATCAAGCTCATCAAAATTTGGTGCGATCGAGTTCGTTAAAGAACCCCATATTTCATTCATCTTGGGGGCTAGATCGGTTCGATTACTTCTTTTCAGCCCGAACTCCGTTCAACCTAAAAAGAGGGGGCTTATGAAGGGGTACTATATACAACATACATGTGGCACCATCTCTACCGTCCATCATGGTGCCACATGTCATCATCTAATGGACTCTCTCTTGATGGCACAAGTTACAAAGTTAAAGCCAATTACTACAAAGATATTCTCTCATCATTACCTCATTAAATGCTAGGAATGGAGTTACATTGTAAGCCTATAAATATGAAGGCAAATCACTCATTCCAGGGATGGTCTGATAGTCTAATACTCTCACCACTATCTCATGGTGAGGTCTCAATATCAACGACCTCCCTAATCTCTCATGATGAGACCTCACCTCTCAGGTCTCATCTCTCTCGAGCTCCCATTTTGTATCACCACCACTACTATAATAAACTTCTTTCTCCCTCTCCGTGGATGTAGGCACAATTGCCGAACCACGTATACAATGGTGTTCATGTCTCTACTTTATTATTTTTGTTCATATCATTTACAGATCATCATTCATTAATGTATTGACCAACCTCACAAATATGGTTAATACACCAAGTTTTACAAGTCTCGGAGCCTCGATCAAATCTCCAATAAGTTTTGAATCTTTCAAACCTCGCTTAAACTTTTGTTTAACGTGGCTTCTAAATTTCTTAAGGTTTCCTACACCATCATGACCTTAGATAGTGTATTACCAAAAATAAATTAGGATTTACCACATCTTGGGCCCAAATTAGGCCCATAAACACTTCACCAACGACCAGTCAGAAAAGTTCAGCGGCAATACCAGTAAGAAACTGTTGTCCAGCAGCAATACCAGCTCCAAAACCTGTTAGAAAAGTTTGTACAACGACAATGCAATTTTCAGAAACCAATAAGAACTTCAAATACTATTACTCGACTAAATACTGAGAATTAGGATACATGTCATAACCCGTTAAAAAAGATAAAAAAGTTTATTTTCCAACCCAAGAGACAGATCCAATTCCGAGAATCGAGCACAAAGTTGTTAGGACTGTTTTACTACAGGATATCAAAACTAGACGTAACAAAAACTGAACAACATGGGTCGATGGGACATTTTTGTCAGTATATAACATGTATTGCATATCACATTATATCAAGACCAATTTAAAAATATAACACTTCGAGTAGAAATTTAAAGTGGGGATATTAAACAATTCAAACAGAATGTCAATGCATAAATAATTTAATATAACATCAAAAATAGAAAATAAAGTGTTGGCCATTAAAGTTAAAGAGTAGACTCTAGTTTTAGATTATTATAATTAAAGTAGTGACAATATTTTAATACTCCATCTCTCCTATTTTAATATGCTGGTTTGGTCATTTTTTTATGTCCCAAATTATAAAAGGTTTCTAAACTTTGGTACGCCTATATAATATTTATTTAGGAAATGGGACGCTTTCAATTGATATTTTGAGCTTGGGGCACCTTCCACGAGTTGACTGTTGCTTGCTTGTTAATTTTTTAAAAATAACAATATTGCCCCTCTACATGTATACACGAGATTGAATTTTAATAATAAAACTGTTACACGTGACGTATATCATCCCTTGATTCCATCTTACGGTTGATAAATTGACATGTGTCGTCATATCATCCTTCACAAATTTTTCAGAATTTTATCTATTAGAAAAGAACACACCCTGTGTTAAACAAAATTATATAATGGGATACTTGTGCAGTGTATTATGGGAATTTACAGAATATGAGTTCTTTGACTTGAGTCACCTGGTAGTCATAGCAGTCAACTGACGTGAAGGTGCCCTAAACTCTAAATACCAATTAAAAACGTTCCATTTTCTAAATTAGCATCAATTAGGTGCAACAAAGTCTAAAAAACCCAAATTATAATCCACTTTCCTATTTTCGAATAGATTAAATGCTAAAATAACTAATTTAACCTCATTTAATGTGTTATTGTTTTAAATTTTGCAAATTATATTAAATGTACAAAAAAAAAATAGAAAATGAGCCTAGCTTTCTTGCAGATTTTTTTAAATCGTGCAAGTTAGAGAGGTGACTTTCTAGTTTTAGATTATTATAATTAAAATAGTAAATGTCATTAGGAAATACATTGACAAAATTAATTATTCCTACCATCTTAATTGTATTTTTTTTCATCTGTGTGAAAAATCCAAATCAGCCTATCAAAATGTATGAAGGAAGTATGAAATTGAAGAAGAGAAGATGTAATACATCCAACGACCCGTAATACCAGATGTAGAACAGTCCACCTACCCAAAGCTATACACAATAATTTTTAATTGAAAATTAGAGCATATATTTTATTCAAAATCATGTTGCATTAAATTTATGCATCGACAATCTGTTTAAATTATTTTAACGTTATACGAATGGGATGCACATTTCGTTGGATGTATTATATAGAAAAAATTAAATATGTAGGATGTGTTGCTTATGTTTATTTTGTTATTATTTATTTATATTAAGTATAATTAATAAAAATAATTTGTTTAATTATATAAGCATGTAGTTTTTTTTTTTTTAGAAGGAAAATGATTGTACTACAATTTTTTTTCTTTATTAAGAAATGGATGTCTTTAGATAGATGATAAATTTACATGATTAACATTTAACAAACATGTGGCAATTGTTGGTTAATAATATAGAGGATAAAAAATAAAAATAAAATTTTAATGGTAGGCCCAAGTCTGCAAACCAGATTAATGCTAGTATGTACATGTAACTTGGCGCATCAGAGTCAGTCAGCCATATGATGGGTAGTAGGGGTGGGCACGGTCCGGTCCAGTCCTAAAATGTAATAGGACCGGGACCAAACCGACTTGAAAGTATCGGTTCGGTTTCGGTTCCATGGACCGAAATTATTTGAATGTAACCGGACCGAACCGAACCGGACCAAATACAATCGGTCCGGTTTCGGTCCGAAACTCGGTCCTGGGCTTTTTTATTGGGCCTTTAGTCCACTACAATTTAGATGATTTTTCTTAAGTTTTGGGCTTTAAACAAAATAAGACATACACCAAATCAAGTATTGAATAGGAAAAAGGTCCAAAACCAATGAACCAACCATGGATCCACCATAGGTTTCCTAATTCCTATGTCTAGTTTAGTAATTTACTAATAAAAAAAATGTTTTTTTTATTTATTTCGGTTCGGTTCGGTTCTCTCGGTTCTATAAAAACAAGAACCGAGACCGGACCAATAGCTATATAGTTCGGTTCGGTTTCGGTCCGATTTTGACCGGTTTTTAGTCAACTCGGTTTTGACGGTTCGGTTTTTGGTTTTTCGGTTTTTTGCCCACCCCTAATGGGTAGGTAAATTTGCATACAAATAATAAAATATTTTGAATGACAGATATGCCCACAAAGGAGTTTGACATTAGAACAATTTTCCTAACTGCGAGTGACACTGATTCACTATTTCAAGTTGCCCAAGTCTCATTAACAAGTAGTAAGATGAGACGTTATTAAAAAAAAAAAAGATGAGACGTTATTAAATTTGTATAAAATTTATTCTAAAATTAATTTATCATAAAATAAATTTAACAAATTGCATTAAATTTATCCTAAAAGTATTAAATAGAATATAACCTTAAAATTACATTTAATGCAAGGTGATACCTGTGATTTAATATTGTGACATACCATGTGTTATGAATTACAATGTCCTCCCCTTACTCCCTTCACTGCTAAAAACTTAATTAAAACATCACGATTTCAACTCATTCCGAGATTTTTTTGACAGACAGGTCTGAAACTCCACAAGTAGTGCTATTACCATAATTAGAATTAATCAAGCAAGCAAAATAATGAACAGAAAGTTAATGAACACACGATATTTTTAACGTGGTAAAATCTAATATGGGAAACGTCCACGGTTGTCCTCACGACAACAAATAAATCCACTAGATAAAAAGAGATGTACAAACCTATCAACTACCTGCAATCACTACGAGTTGACACTACTAGTTATCTCTAACACCTTGACTTCACCAGAGTACCTTCATGTACGCACAAGACACTCGACTTCTTGATGAACATATAAAGAAGACTCGAAGTCGATCTCAATATTCAATAAGGAAAAAGAAGATGAATGGGGAAGAAGAGGATAAGTTCAATCACCAAAACAAACCTAAACAAACTCAAGAAGAAGAACTGGAATTGGACGACCAAAGAACTGCTTTATTCTTCTCTTGAAAACCTATTTATACTTAGGTTTTAGTAAGGATGATAGATGGGCCGTAAACACAGAAAAGTCACGATGACGTACGTACGCCCTAACTAGGTACGTACATCCCTGAACCAAAAAGTAATCTGGACACTTCAACGTACGTACGTCCTAACTATATAGGTACATACGTTCCATTACAAAAGAAAAGATTTGCCTAACTCTACGTACGTATGTCCTAACTAGGTGTGTACATACCAGAACAAACTGCAACCTGACAAACTTTACAACGATGAGTAAGAAGACACGGGACGACGCTCACACATCAAAGTACATCCTAATAATAACGTCAAAGCGAGATAACCACGGACACTCCTAACCTAGTCACAAAATGATGTCAAACAACCGAATGCCGGTTAATGGAACAACTTAAACAACACTTGAATTAATGACATCCTACAACTTGAATTCAATTTGGATAATTTATGTAATGAATCTTAAAAGTCTGTAAACAAGAGTACAAGACTCAAGTCTATTTCTTTTTATTATACTACAAACACCCTTTAAAAAAAATTCTCTTTCGTCATAATAGCATAATTCACTACGATTCAATTTTGCTCGCTCCAAAATAGTGTAAATTAAATTTCAGAATCACACGAATTTTAATTCATTATGGTTATCTCCAAAATAACATCAATTGACAGCCCAATTATTTTGGATAAATTTCTAATTTCAAAAGATAAATTTAGGTGTATTTGACAATCTAAGAATTCAAGAGCAGGTTGTTGGGTTTTGACTTTTTAAAATATGCCAGTCAACAAAACAACCAGTATCTTATTATATATATCTGCTATACCTAAATACTGTACCTATGAGATTGACAACCACCTTACTGTAGATCACACGACACACGAAGAGTTCACGAAGTCAATCACACACCTATATTTAATGGATATGTCAGGATATGTCAGCTTCTACGTAAAGGCCACTGTCTGATTAGGAAGTGCCATTTGTACATGAGCAAATGTGGGCAAAAAATTGAAGAGGAAAACTATTTTGCAGGTATTAGAGCATCTCTAATGGGTCTCCCATATATTGCCGACACATAGGCAGATATGGCATATACGTAGGTGCCACCTACTTTCCCAACATTTTTTTTTGTACGTCTCCTATACCTATATCAGGGGTAACTCTAACGCGAAAACTGTTTTTTTTCTAAATTTTTTCTTGGCAAAAAATTGAAGAGGAAAACTATTTTGCAGGTATTAGAGCATCTCTAATAGGTCTCCCATATATTGCCGACACATAGGCAGATATGGCATATACGTAGGTGCCACCTACTTTCCCAACATTTTTTTTTGTACGTCTCCTATACCTATATCAGGGGTAACTCTAACGCGAAAACTGTTTTTTTTCTAAATTTTTTCTTCCACGCTGGTTGAACCAGCGTGGAATTGTTTTCCCCTTAGCTTTCTGTTCCACGCTGGTTCAACCAGCGTGGAGGTTTTGGGCCTTCCACGGGTGGGCTTCGATGGCGTGTCGTTGATTCCACGCTGGTTAGACCGGTGTGGAACAAAAAAAAAAAAAAAAAAAAAGTTCCACGCCGGTTTGACTAGCGTGGAACAAAAAAAAACAAAAAAAAAAGTTCCACGCTGGTTGAACCAGCGTGAAAACTTTTATTTTCACTGTCCGCTATAATCCTATCTCTTGTTCGATTTTGGGTGAAGTTTTAGCAGACCGGCCCACCACGTCCTAAGAGCATCTCTAATGGGTCTCCTAAAACCTATAATTTAGAAATTCCCAAAACATGTCGACCCTAACGCGTCTCTTATAATTATAGCAACCGGCCATCTCTAATGGGTCTCCTAAAACCTATAATTTAGGAATTCCCAAAAAATGTCGACCCTAACGCGTCTCCTATAATTATAGCAGCCGGCCATCCATGTAGGACGTGGTGGGCCGGTCTGCTAAAACTTCACCCAAAATCGAACAAGAGATAGGATTATAGCGGACAGCGAAAATAAAATGTTCCACGCTGGTTGAAACAGCGTGGAACTTTTTTTTTTTTTTTTTTGGTTCCACGTTGGTCAAACCGACGTGGAACGTTTTTTTTTTTTTTTTTTTTTTGTTCCACGCCGGTCTAACCAGCGTGGAACTATTTCCAATAAATTTTTATTGTTCCACGCCAGTTTAACCAGCATGGAATCAACGACACGCCATCGAAGCCCACCCGTGCAGTCCGCCATCGAAGCCCACCCGTGCGAAGGCCCAAAACCTCCACGCTGGTAAAAACCAGCGTGGAACAGAAAGCTAAGGGGAAAACAAATCCACGCTGGTTCAACCAGCGTGGAAGAAAAAATTTAGAAAAAAAAAAGTTTTCGCGTTAGGGTTACCCCTGATATAGGTATAGGAGACGTGCAAAAAAAAGTGTTGGGAAAGTAGGTGGCACCTACGTGTATGCCATATCTGCCTATGTGTCGGCAATATATGGGAGACCCATTAGAGATGCTCTTAGGCCAGACATGAAATTGCATTCCCCTATTTCGTTTGTGTGTCGTTGGCACAATGGTATTTTCCATTGTCAGCTGTTGGTTTAGTGTTAGAAGATCTATACATTCACAAGGATTACATGCTGAACAGAGCTTGATATATCTGCATATATTGAAATTCACAATTTTTTAAACATCTCATCGGTTTGCAGGTTCATCAACGGCCAAATAGGCTTCGAAAGGTGTATGTTACTAAAATTTGTGGAGTGTCTAAACAGATAAATTTCGTTAAAATCAAACAAAAGAGCGAAGATTACATTCATATTTATTCACCTAGCTAGTGATCACCGAAATGGGCTTTCATTGCCATTTTCAATGCCGGAGTAGTTATGCTATAGCCACCATCGATAACAAGGTTGATCCCACTTATGTATCTTGACGCATCACTGCCCAAAAAAACAGCTGCCTCAGCAATATCCTCTGTCTTGACAACCATTCCTTTTAAGTTGGCAGCTTCAGACATAATCTCTTCAACCTTAGTTTCATCTATTCCCATTGCATTAGTCAGCATTGGAGTAGCAACCAGATATGGAGAAATACAATTAACTCTAATCCCATACTGTCCTAGCTCGGTACACAGATTCTTCGCTAATCCTACCACAGCATGCTTTGATGCAGTGTAAGAGTGTGGCGCATCACCTGTAGTGACTGAAGCACCGCTCGATGTAAAAATAATACTTCCTTTTTTTGCAGGTATCATTACCCTTGCAGCATGTTTTGCACCTAAAAATCCACCACAGACATTTACATCAAAGACTTTCTTAAAATCTTGGATATCCGAAGTTAAGATCTGAAGTGCACTTCTTGGAGCTGGAACACCTGCATTGTTGAACATAACATCGAGTTGTCCATAATCACTCATAGTTGTATCAACAGCATGTTTGACATCATTTTCTTGAGTCACATCGCAATGGATGTACTTAATGTTTTCAACTTCTTTACAAATCGAACTTCCTAGATCGTCTTGAATATCAGCAATAACAACCTTCGCGCCATTTTTAGCAAACAATTTTGCCGTGCTAGCACCAATACCACTCGCTCCACCCGTTATTAGTGCCACTTTACCTTCTAGCCTACATAATCATAAAAAGAACTGTTAGCTAGTAAGCTACAGGTTGAGGAAGTTTGGGATTTGGGATCCATACCTTTTCGCAAGTCGTGCAGCTTGAAATGAAGTAAAACTCATCTCTTTCTTTGATCTCTAAACAAACGAAAATATAACTTGCACAAGAAACTTCTCTCAGTTTTTTTAGTTGGAGCAGCAGGCAGCTCAGATCCAAAATGAAAATAAGAAAGAGAGAAGACTTTGTGGTCATGGACTTATGGGGTTTTTTATTTTCCAAATTTGCCCCCAGTCTCGATATCTGCTTGGATCAGTGTTATGGGACAGGCATTGGATTTGTAAAAGATCCACTGAAATTATTGGTTCTACAAAAAAAAAAAAAAAAAAAATGGTTTTGAGTTTTTTTTAGATTTGTAGAGGTCAAGAGGAGTAAAACCATATAAAATTTGTGATATTAGCAGATCTATATCGGCATATAAGCTCGCAATTTTTCAACACAGTATATACCCCTTTTTGCAGGGTGATCAGAGGCCAAATGGGCTCTGAAAAGTGTATCTTACCAAAAAAAATTGCCTAGTCACAATTTACTTTTTTTTTTGGAACAACCAAACTATTCTATTATTCAAAAGTAGGAGTACATTACCTTCTTCTAGGATACACACTAGATACATAATCTAAATACAGGACAAGGCCTAACTCATGGTCCACAGACATAAACCAGGGGGGTGTATCACTTCCTTTTAAACCTGTCTTTGCTAGCAAGTTTGCCACCATATTGGCCTGTCTACACACAAATCTCACTCTAACGTACATTACATACTTGTAGTAAAGATTTACAATCTTTCACCACATTATCAAAATACCAAGCAAAGTTACCTCCTATATTAACTGTATTTACAACAAAAGAGGAGTCTGACTCTATGATTACATTAGATATGTTCAGCTGCTTGATCAGGGAGAGTCCAGCTCTGAGGCTGAGCCATTCTGCCATATCATTTGTACAGGGTCCGATGCTCCTAGTCACAATTTCCTTAAAATCAAACAAAACAGTGAAACATATATGCACATTTCTGACCAACACAGACTTATTGCGTGAGCTAAAATACAATACACTATAACTATTATAATAAAACTATTTAGTCCATGAGATCGAATCTCACATTTTCCATAGGTTACTAGCTATCGTTAAAATAGGCTTTCATAGCCATTTTCAAAGCTGGACTAGTTGTGCTATAGCCACCATCGATAACAAGGTTGATCCCACTTATGTATCTAGACTCATCACTGCCCAAGAAAACAGCTGCCTCAGCAATATCCTCAGCGTTCAGAACTAGCCCTTTTAAGGTTGCAGCTTCAGACAAAATCCCTTCAGCCTCTGTTTGATCCAATCCTATGAAATTAGTATACATTGAAGTAGCAACCCCGTATGGAGAAATACAATTAACTCTAATCCCATACTGTCCTAGTTCGGCACACAAATTTTTAGCTAATCCCACGATGGCATGCTTCGATGCAGTGTAAGAGTGTGATGTTTCTCCAGCAGTGACTGAAGCAGCACTCGATGAAAAAATTATACTTCCTTTTCTTGCCGGTATCATTACCCTTGCAGCATGTTTTGAACCTAATAACACCCCATAGACATTTACATCAAACACTTTTTTAAAATCTTTAATATCAGAAGTTAATATTTGATATGCATTTCTTCCACCTAGAACACCTGCATTGTTGAACATAATATCAAGTTTTCCATAATTACTCATGGTTGTATCAACAGCGTATTTGACATCGTTTTCCTGAGTAACATCGCAATGGACGTACTTGATGTCTTCAACTTCTTTACAAACCGAGCCTCCTAGATCATCTTGATTATCTGCAATAACAACCTTTGCGCCATATTTAGCAAACAGTTTTGCTGTGCTTGCACCAATACCACTTGCACCACCTGTAATTAGTGCTACCTTACCTTCTAACCTGCAAAATGATTTTGGAATATGCATCAGGTCTCTATATTTTACTGAATATATGTAACTAATTAAGAAAACACAAATGTGGGATTCAAACCTTCTCGCAAGTGGTGCAGTTGCAAATGAAGTAAAATTCATCTTCTAGATTATTCAGCAAATGATGACAATGTAGCTCACAGGGGACAATATGGCTCCGTAGAAAAAGTATTTGGATGGGTTTCTTGCTGTTTGCTCAGGTCATGAGGAAGAAAAAGATTAGTCTTATTTTATTTATTTATTTATATTTTGATAAAATGTAGTATAGTAGGAACCATATTTATACATCCTGATCAGCAAACTTATAATGCATCGTCAGGTCGCATAAGCAGAGAGTACATCAGCTATATCCTTTCAATTACAGCTAATGTACTGTCCTATGCTTACAAACCCTAATCTCATGTGGATGAGGACTTTTCATTGAACAAGTTTGTGTGGTTAATTAGGCAGATGTATAGCTATATTTTTCAATGTCGCAATCATTCTTTAAAAACTCAACTACTGGGTACAACCTATTTTAAAACTGTGGGGTATCTCTAATAAGAAGCCCTTTTTCATTGTACAAGTTTTTGTGGTTATACCTTATATTTTCAATAATTATTCACAACCGTATATGTATATTCAAGCATATAATTCATATAACTCAACTGCTGGCCACAAGCTAATCTATTAACTTAGGTTTGAATAAACACAATGGATAACTTCCTGATGTCAAACCTGGCCAGTACGTTACAGTTCAATGCCATCCCAATCAGTAACCCATTGGAATCATTATAAGCCCAGAATGTCAGTAAAACAGAACCATAGGTAAAGGTATATAATGTGATAGAGAGCTTTTTGCCCTCATCTAGTTACTTTGGCACCACAATGTGACATAGAATGATGACCGGGGCTGAACCCGGAAAGCCCTGATCTACCATGTTACGGAGCATTTATTTTAACCCAGAATCTGCAAATGAGTTTCGAAGCACGATGCCCATGTGGATTGAACTTTTTCTTTCTTTTTATTAGACAACAAAAGTTTGTCACTACAAGACCTGTTGTTAAAAGGATGAGCTTTGGGAAAATTAGTATTTAGGAGGAACAAATGCAGATGAATGTCTACGAGACAAAGCAAACATTCCAAATACTAGACAAGCAAGAGATTAAACAGATTATAGATTCAACTACATACACCAAGTCTCAACATCAACTAAAACAAAATAAAAAAAGAGTTTAAAGGACAGTTGAGGCTTTTCCAGGAGTACAATGTCGTAGAGCCTAATAAGTAATGCAATATTCTGATATAGAAATTAACAGAAAATAAATAAATAAACAAGAACAAGTGACACAATTATTTAACGTGGTAAAACCCTTCATTTGGGAAACAACCACGATCGTCCTCAGACGATAAATAATCCACTATATGAAATAAAAGTTGTACGCCCCCACAATCACAAACTCTGGCTATATTTTTATTCGACTATAACACCAGCAATTGCCCTCTGGGTATATACTTACCCACAAACACTCTCTTTTAGATTCACCCTCTACAAATCCTATACTAGTTTCACTCACTAGTATTCTCTGATTGATGATGAGATGATGTAGAAGATGAAGAAGGTCGTTCCTTGCACACACGGTAGCAATAGAGGTAGAGAGGTGGAGATGGAAAAGGGTATGTGTGTCTGTTATTATATGAGTTGAGATGATCAGACACACATCTCAAACTTCAAGACTTTAATACCAAACCTATATAGTCATAAAGCCATTTACAAAAACACACACATACTCTCAAAGACACAAATTAAAGAACACAACCGAAGACTTCAAACCTTCAAGAAGAGCTCCCCCTTAATCTTTGACTTGTAGGATTCTTGTACTTTTTCTCCCCCTCAATTGTTGCATACCTGAAATACACAAACAAGAGACAACACAAAAATGGAAAAAAAGAGAATTAGAGTCAACCATCTCCCCTTTTTTTTGTCACAAATGGACAACCGGGAAATAACCAAAAGAGAGGGTAACCATATACAGAGTATTAGTAAGAAAATAATCAAAAGAAGGAAGAGTTGATATTTGTAGGGGTACTATATACTCCAGCCAATCAAAAGCAGTCATGTGGCATAGTCATTACTCCATTAGGTCGCTACGACCTCGACCTACTCGCAGCTCGACCACAACGACTCGACCACATAATCAACAACGATCTGCTAATACGCACGTGCCATAATTCGGCGCCCAAGATAATCTCTCCAGCCGTTGCACAATTACTACAGCTGTTACACAATCGCTGGAGAACATCAATACAATCATAAATACAACGGAGAATCTGCAAGGTCCCACGATCTTCGCCTCTTCACCTTCTATATAAACAGAACTACGATGGCTTGATCTCTAAGTTCAATCCCCACGAATTAGAGTACGTAGGCAATCTCAATCTCAACGAGGTGTAGCCACCCCGATCTAAACTCTCCCCATTTGGTTAAGTCCGCTAGCGACCTGACCTAGTAAGTGCATTGATCTAGAAATAGGTCAATACAATATTTATGAAACTAAACAACATCTAATATAAAGAACAGAAAGAGGAGTAAAAAGTGATGCTCAACCCTATAAGACTAACAAAACAAGAATTGGGCCATAAACTAACTAAACATCATAACAAGAAGATAAGAACAATCAACTAGGATTAAGTTTAAGTACAACCCATTCAAAAACAAAAATAAAATACATATCAAAGCACTACTAACTAAAGACTAAAAGAAAAAAGAGCAAAGAGAGACGAAACTCAAGGCCCATCCTCATCAAGGTCACGAGCATTAGCGTTCTTTGGGACCAAAGACACACCATGATACACGTGTATCCTACTTGGGAATTTAGCAGTTATTTTTCTTGTAGGACAAGGAAAATAAAATCATAAATACTGTACGTTTATTTGTTCCATAAGGGATAGAATTTCAGTAAAAGAAAATCCTTGGCGTATAAATATATGTTTTGGCATAAACCAATAGATATGGAGAGAAACATGTAGTTTTTACTTCTTTCAAGAGAAACCACTAAGGTTTAGTGGTTTAGTGATGTTTTGGCATAACCCAAAACATAGACCAAAACATAGTTTATTTTAACTTGTTTAGAGAAACAACTAGTACTTAGTTGTTTAGAGAAACCAGTAAGGTTTAGTTTGTTTAGATAAGAGAGGCGGTTAGGGCTTAGCTTGTCTAGAGAGTATTGTGAGGCAGCGATTCTTGTAATCTTCATAATATTCAATAAAGAAGATAGTTTTATTCGAGATCTTGTGTTTTGTTCATCTTATTTACTGTTTGTTTAATTCCACATTCAATAGTACATTTGTCTAGCAACCTGTATTAAGTTGGTATCAGAGTAAAGTTCGATTCCTTGGTGGAGTTTTCAGGGGATATGGTCTTAACTTGTTCGCAGTACAGAAAGCTAGGTAAAATTCTTGTGTCCTTGGAAAACTCTAAGAAGACAAAAATAAAGAAGATGACAGAAAAAAAATAAAAAAAACTGAGGTGGTGACATCTACTTCGCAGCAGAAAGCCAACCCGAAGCAGAAATACAATTTTTGTTTTCTAATCAAGAAGATGATGATGGTGATCGAGAGGAGCCATTCAAGGAAGATTGCATATTGGAGGGCAAGAAGACTAAAACACGAAGTAGAAAACAAACAGTGTTTCATATTGGGCGTGCAGGTCAAGTTCCAAGCAAATTTGGATGGTTCAACAAAGTCCAGGGAGCTCTTGAGTTCTCTAATCTCTGTTTCTAGTTTAAACGAGAGTTTAAGTTCCTAAAGAGGGGAGCCATGATACAGGTGTATCCTACTTGGGAATTTAGCAGTTCTTTTACTTGTAGGACAAGGGGGCCTCATGATCAATCGCCACCTCATCACCTTCCACATCTTCATTTTCACTGTCTACATCAGTTCCATCATCTAAAACAACAACATTGTTAAACAACATTTGTGGTTCCTTGGAAGCAGCCCTGCAAGACCCACAATTCTGGATACCATACCTAGCATAAATACACCACTCTCTACAAAACCCTCTGATTGTTTCCCCAATGTCAGTTTCCCACCCATTTCTCAAACCTCAACCAATCCTGCTCCCCAACCTTAGCTGGTGGTGGACGGAACACAGACAAAATGGTAGTTTTCACATTGTCAGAAGCACCAACCATCATCTCTGCAAGCTCATGAGCACCAGTATGGAACTGTTCAAAGTCGCCAAAATACAGAAAATACATGAAACACAATAATGCATTGTATATCTGGGTTTGAATTCGAAGCTCTTTAACAGACGTAGCCCTATCCAACGCATCAAAAAAAGGAGAGGAGGAGGAAGAAGAAGTAGCTATGCGTGGAACTTGAATTTTGTTGCAGAACTATTGCTCCCCAACCAACTCTTGATGGTGTTTATAAAGAAGTTAGCACTTCAACTTCCAAGAAGAGTGGAATTTAGTTTCTACTTCTGTTTTTTTCTTTCAAATTGTGATTGTAATAGGTACTTTAAGTCCTTGCATCTGTACAAGATCAGAACCTATGTTTATTGTAGTAAGGTAATGCTTTATGTCCCCCTTACAGATTTATTTGGTTTGATCAAGGAATACAATGGTAGGATTCTAGTCAAACCCCACCCCCTTCCAAGGGTTTTCTCTCAAAAATAAATAAATAAATAAATATCTGTGAGAATCATTATTCTGCTTATATTTAAAATTTTCTAAAACTATGTGGCTAAATTAACCACTGATTCGGACCGTGGGGAAGGAAATCATAGGTCCGTGGTATAATATAGATTTCCTTGTAAGAAAGATCGAAATGCAGCAAAGTCAAATTCGATTGTGTCTGGCAAAGAACATCGTAGCAAACATTATTTTAAGGTCTTCGGTTTCTGATCACTTGTCAATTTTCAATTCGATCATTTCTGGTTTAGATTCCCCATAGGAGAAGAGATTATGGTATGGTCACTTACGAAATCATATAAGAACTTGGCAACAACAATGCTTTATGGAAAAACAAAGGTTACTCTTTCAGAAGTTACAGGTGCATTGATTTCTTCGAAAACACGTTCAAAGAATGATATAAGTACAAGTAGTGATTCTGGTGAAGCTTTGGGAGCACATGAAAAGTAGACAAAGGGGAAAAAACATCATTTTTTTGGTAATTGCTTTACGTGTGGTCATCTTGGCCACTTGAAAAATGATTGCTCGGTGGAAAATGATGGATCTAATTCGACAAATGGTTCCAATCTTGCTAATCTAGCGGTTGCCCCTAGCGATGATGAGGGAGGTTTTATTTTGTGATGTCTACATCGGACACACAAGACGAATGCTTTCTAGAAAATGGTGTCACGGAGCACATGTGTGCTAATCCCTTATATTTTAGTCAGTATGAGGATTGTCGTGGGAAGGTGGTTACAAGAGTCTCGGGTATACGACTAAAGGGGAGTCGGTGATGTTTACTTAAGGATGTTTGATGGTACTGTTCATTCAATATAGGCTGTAAAACACGTGCCGAAGTTGAAATGGAATTTAATTAGTTTATCAAAGTTAGATTTTGATGGTTATTGTTAGTCTTCCTATAGTGAAGTAATGAAGGTATACCAAGGAAATACCATGGAAGGAAGCCAGTCTAGAAGGTTGTATATACTCTCTCAAGGACACACAGTCACAATGAGATGAAATGAGTATGAGTTTTTTGGAATGAATGAATTATGTAGACATTGGCCATCTATTTATAGCAAGAAAAAACTCAGTGAATAGACACTTGGGCCGAACTAGTTCATTGAATAGACACACCCATTGGGTTGAAACAGTTCAATGAACAGGCACACCCATTGGGTTGAAAAGATACTTTGGGCCCGAAACAGTTTCATGAAGGGACACATCTATTGGGCCCGAAACAGTTTCATGAAGAGACACACCTGTTAGGCCGAACCAGTAGCAAACCGGTTGCGTATGGGTATGCATCTATTGGGATATAAGTTTAATGAAACTTTCAACAAAAAAATTATGTTGGATCACCAAGACCCAAACCCAAGCCTGAGCCCAACCGGGTCGGGTCGGTCGGACAAACGGCGTGCGCGCACACGTGTGTGTGTTTTTCAAGCCCAAGTCCATGTAAGGTTCCGCCCAATGCACGAAAGTATTATAACCCCAAGAACCACACCCTTATTGTACAAGAGTAGTTTATTAAGAGCAAACCTTATCTACATGGATCAAATGTGGGACTATCACATTTTTCTTGCTTTGTCTCATGTTATGCCATTTACATAGGTAACTTGGAACGCTAATTTCTCATTCAATATGAAACCGTTTTGGACGTATGGATACTTTACGAGCATCTACTAGGAACGATAAATCCATACATGCTAAGATCTTGCTCAATGGAGCTTTAGAACATATAAAAATATTGCACATAACGGAATGGTTTTGTAGCTTTCAAAGGTTAGATAATGGTGCAATAGTGATGGGGAATAATCAACCTTGTCATGTATTGGGGATAGGTACTATTCGATTCGAGATGGTTGATGGAAGGATAAGAGAGCTGAGGAATAAAGATATGTTCCTGATTTGAAAAAGAACCTTATTTCACTTGGTATTTTAGAAGCCAAAGATTACAAGGTAGTAGCTCAAAATGGTGTTCTAGAGGTTATGGTTGGTGCAATGGTATTAATAATGGGTACTCGACGATGTAACTTGTACTTCTTGGAAGGTAGTATAGTTACATGTGATGTGGTCGTGTCTGAGGCTACATCGGAGTTTGCTAGAGAGACTACCAGATTGTGGTATATATATGCGGTTGGCGCATATATGAGAAAAATCTTTGCAGACATTGATGGAACAAAAGTTGTTGAAGGGTGCTATTGTATGCAAGTTAGAGTTCGGTGAGGATTGTTTTCTGGGCAAGGAGACAAGAATAAAGTTTGGCACAACTATGAGTGGAGTTCTTGATTATATATTCACACAGATGTCTGGAGACCAACCAAGTATACCGCTTAGAGAGGTAAGCATTGTTTTGTGTCTTTTGTTGATGTTTTTTCTAGGCGTGAGTGGATGTACATCATGAAGCATAAGAATCAAGTCCTAGAAATATTGAAGTGGAAAGAGCTCGTTGAGGCCCGAATTGACAGAAAGATCATGGTATTGTGCTTAGATTATAGCATAGAGTATAAAGATGATCAGTTCTAACAAGTATGTCAGAATGAGGGTATTGAGCGTCACTTCACTATGAGAAATACAATGCAACCGAATAGGGTGGCAGAACACATGTTGTCTATGGATGGATTAGACAAAGTGTTTTGGGTTGAGACTTGTCATTATATTAACAGGTTGCCTTTGACTGTGATTAGTGGTAAAACTCTTATGGAGGTTTCTATGTAGAAGTCTGAGAGTTCTTAACAGGTGGAGAACAAGACCAAAGAGGTTTGCAGTGGGTGGAGATTGATATATTCCATATGTTCCAGTGGGTTCTGTATCCATTGTGGAAACTCTTGTAAGGGTTTTGGATGTTTCTAATTCTGACGACATGACAGATGATGAGACGGTTGGAGATACAAAAAATGATGATCTTATTGATGAGGGTCTAGTTGCAACTAGATTACCCAAGAAGGAAGAAGAATCTCCAAGTGAAGATGTGCGTTTGAAGGTAATTTTTTGCATCCTTATGGCCTTGGTAGTGCATTCTAATTTGGTGTTAGTTGTTTGATGTGGAAATAGTCGTTTTACATGGTGAGCTAGATGAGGAGATATGTCTTAGCCTAATGGGATTGAAGTTGCAGAGAATGACAAGTTGGTGTGTTACAAATCATATATTTCACGAGCAGTGGGCATTGTAGGTAGAGACATGCATAATCCTGGTGCAAGACATTGGGAAGCTGTGAAATGGATGTTCCACTACATTTAAGGTAGTGTGGAGGTTGGTTTATTATTTCAACAGGGAAGGACTTTGAGTCGGGGGTGTGTTGGTCATGTGGATGTTGAGTATGATTGTCACTTAGATAGACGTCTGTCTACTACTAGATATGTGTTTACATTCGTAGTGAAGGCAACATTATTCTTCCTATGTGTTGATAGTTTTTTTTTGAAGTGAAGTACGATGGCTTGATCCCTTAAGAAAAAGGGTATATAGACAACCATGAGATGGTGCAGCCGCTTTGGTCCTTCGGGACATGTGTGGGAGATTGAGACTTGTTTTCTTCTTGGTGTCGGCTTAGATTTATTAAATCTTTGCTGAGGTGGAGAAGTGTTGGGTTTTCTGTTTGTATGGCTGTCGGAAAACAACCATATCTTTATACTCGATCATCGGAATCCAGATTCGTTTCTTGGGTTGAAAGTAGAGGTTCCCAATGGTATATGGCACATCCTCTGGAGATAACTATTTTGGCGTGAAAACGGCTCTAAAGTTCTGGCACGAAAACGTGTTGGCGGAGATTTCTAGCTAAGTATGGAATTATCAGAAATATTCCCTCTGGACAGCATTTTTGACAGGTTTTTTGCCTCTGGACGATCTTAGTTGTTGGTAAATTGACTATGGGCCCAATTTAGGCCCATGACGTGGTAAACTTGAAAGGCTATGATATAAAGCCTAATTATATTGGAAAGCCTTAATTTATGTGAGAGAGATCTTTTATAAGCCATTTAGAGAGTTTGAGAGAGAACTTTTTATGTGGAAGAACACCGTATTGTGTTCTTTGTGAGTGCTTGTAAGACCGTCTCTATAAGAAAAGATTCATCATTTCTCCCCATGGACGTAGGCATTTTGCCGAACCACGTAAATCTTGTGCCTTGTGTGGTTGCTTGTTATTTTGTCGTTTTTGTTTTGTTTCACACATTACTTCAATCATCAGTTATGTATTAGTTTCTGCTGCGTACAACAGTGTGGGCTGCACGAAGAGATGACGCTAAACCCGTAATTGCTCAAACAACTTAAAGATTCACATGCACAAAATGAATTAAGAAACTCGAGGGAATCATATACACCAGGTAGGAACTGAATGTCTTTATATAAATTACAAACCTGCATAAAGCTGAATTAAAACTTCATAGATGAACTTAAAAGATAGTAGTGCCTAGAGGGAAAAAAATTTATGGATAGGACTTTTATTAATATGTAAATCAAGTACTTTAAGTTTAAAGTAAACTGAACAGGTATTGTATTTAGAAGGGAAACATCACAGAATTTATTAACAAAAATATAATAGATATATGGGAAATGGAAGAACAAATTGTCACACAAGTGTACTTATCAAAGGATGAAAAATGTTGAAACTAGCGTGACGAAGCCATGGGTACAATTCAACTAGTTATTAATACTTCAGAGAATCGGTTTTGACTGTTGAAGGAAAATGAGATACAGGAAGAAGATGAATAGGTAACTTTTTACTGACAGTAAGTCCATAATCTTCTGTCATGTCTAATTCTGCATCTCCAAGTGTTCTCCAGTCAAACCAGTACAAGAGGTTGGCTATAACCAATTCAAGTAGTATGGTGGAAAATAATATCCCTCCGCACATCCTTCGCCCAGACCCGAACGGAATATATTTGAAGTCTTGCCCGTTGAAACCGATAGGACTGTTGCTAAATCTCTCTGGGATAAACTCCTCTGGTCTCTCCCATAAATTGGGGTCCCTGTGGATTGCCCATATATTAACAACGACGTTTGTTTTAGCTGGTACATGATAACTATTCACATTAGTAATAGTAGTTGTCTCCATGGGAAGTAAGGCAACAGGTGGATGTAATCTTAAGCTCTCCATGACAACTAGTTTTAGATAGTACATGTGCTGAATGTCCTCTTCTTCCACCTTGTTATTCTTCCCAACCACTCTTCTCACCTCTTCCTGCGCTTTTTGCATTGTATGTGGGTTCATCATAAGTTCCGCCATCACCCACTCTATGACACTCGATGTTGTTTCAGTCCCTCCAACAAAAAGATCCTGCAAATAACCAAATCAGAAAATGAGAGAGAGACCAGAATAATGGCTTTGATGTTGTTCCGGGTGAAGTTGATGTTATCCATTTGAACTTGCAGGAGAGTGTCTACAAAATCATTGTTGTAACCATCAGGACCACCTTCTTTGTTCTGAATGAGATGTTCGTCGATGATATGATCAAAGAAGATATCTAGCTCCTTTGATACCTTTTTAATTCTCCCTATCAAACCTGTAAGAACATCCATCCATCCAAGCCATGGAAATAAATCACCAAAACTAAAAGCTACTAGCAACTTCACCAAGTTGGGGGAAATCTCTTTTAAATGACCATCTTGTGCTCCAAGCTTCCTTCCTAGAGCACATCTACACATTATGTCGTATACAATGTCTGTCACTAACTCACTTATATTAACAGAGGTTCCCACAGAACATGAAGTGGAAATTTTTTTGGTCAAAAGAGCAACCTCTTCATCCCTGACAGATTTGAAGGAATGCACCTTTTTGTTGCTCATCATTTCCGATGCAGATATTTTTCGTATTTGCCTCCAGTATTCTCCACAAGGGGAAAACACTAAGTCGACGCATCCATAAAATAGCATCCTAGCAGCAGTCGTTGCAGGCCTATTTCCAAAAGAAATTTCATGAGTGGTTTTGATTTCTCTAATCAATTCAGCAGATGACACTACAAGAACAGGGGTGTACCCCAACCTCAGGTATATGAGTGGCCCATACTTCAGGGAGAGTTTGTGAAGTGATCGGTGAAGAAGCTGCCCTAACTGGTGAAGGTTTCCGATAATAGGAAGTTTAGGTGGAGAAGGTGGTAAATTTAGTTTTTCAGAGAAAGATCCAGTGATGATCAACTTTAGAGAAATCAAAGTAAAGAAGCTGATAAGAAGAGTGAACAAAAATGGATATTGATAGAACATTGCTTCTAGGTGATTTGCCAACTTCAGCAATCCAAGTGGAAGTGTTATCAGTGTGCTCTTTCTCATAATAAATCGAATGAAGTACTCCTTATATATAATGGAAAATTGGTCAAAACCCCCTATATTATGACCAGCTTTGGCGTGAACCCCCCAATGTTATCCAACCTTGGCTTTAACCCCCTTCCGTTAAGCAACCCCCATGTTTCCGTCCATTCAAAATTAATTTACTTTTCAATATTCCATTATATTTATTTATTATCATTGAATTTCACAAATTTTTTACATGATTTTTAAAGTTTTAATGGCTTAATTTACGATGATGATTTTGTTTATAAATAATTTTACGTGCTAGCACACAATTATTCAAACAAGACTATTATTTTGTAGTTTTTAAGTAAATAATCCCTGAAATGGAACTATACGTACTTGGTGAAATAAAAGGCTTAATAAGGTAAAGGAAGTTGGAAAAGCCTACACTTCATGAACTTACTTCTTTCTACTGGTTAGCTACGTAGTTGGACTTGAATAAATGCCAAATCTGCATCTTTTGTAAATAGGAGGAAGGAGATAAGAATGCTATTATTTGTGCTTTATTTTAAAAAAAAAAAGAGTTCTCAGACTTTATATAATCATCCTTTTCCTTAAAATGGAAGTAGTTTTGAATAACACGCCCAGGAACATGTTTTCTGAAACCCCAAACAAGTCCAAACTACCAATCCAACAAATATACTAATTGCAAGAAAGATAAATAACACAATATTTTTAACGTGGTAAACCTCTGGAAAGGGAAACGTCCATGGTTACCTCGATCAGTAACAAATTCATCCACTATGTTGCAAGAGATTATAGAAGTACTATTGCATACAGTTACTACTTGACAATATCGGCTATCTCTAACACCCTTGGACTTCACCGGAGAAACTTGATAACCTCATAAGGATACTCGACTTCTTGATGTATACACAAGAATACTCGAAGTCTGGAAAGTATATCGCGCATTTAGTATCCCTTGATCAGTGTCATATCTGAGATTTTAGTGGCCCTAGATTTTTCTTGTTTATACCGAAGGGCACTTAGCAGTGAGTCCCTTCGCATTTGTATGAAATAATATGAAAAAAAAACTGTCATAATATCGATAAATTTGAAGTACATAATTAAAACTATATTATGACCAAAAGGTAATATAATCTTTGAAGCTGAAAGGCAATTCTCTATTTTCAATTAAACTTAGGTTTTTTTTGTCGAAAAAAAAGGGAGATACTGAAAGGAGGCCTCGTTTGTGTTTCTGATTAAAACGTGGGCTTGCAAAGTTGGGCTTACAATAGGTTCAAATCTTTTTTGTTTGATAAAAAAAGAATTGGGCTTACAAAAAAAACAAAAACCTAACAGATATAAACTAGATGGACTGAATAACTAAGAGCCCCCAATGGTTGGTTTGGCCCTAGACACTTGCCTCGCTCGCCTAGACCCAAATACGGGCCTGCCCGTGATAGTCACACAGTCACAAAAGGAGATCACAAAGTTAATATGCACTCAAAAAGGAATATAGATTACATCGGGGAGAATGAAGAATAAAGAAGAGGAAGATAGAAGAAGAAGGAGAAGAGTTTTTTTTTTTTTTTTTAACAAACTAACATTCTTAGGAGAAGAAGAGACGGCTGGAAAGTTAGGTTTTCTATAGAGAGAAAACCTATTTATATGGACTCTAGAAAAAGGAAACAAAATAGAAAGACGAAAAACTTACTGGAAGAATTTCGTTTGAACCAAAGGGTTTCGTTTGAGCCAAATTCCAGTTTCTGCATAAAGATAAATACTTGGAACAAATTCATTCGAACATAAGAGTGACGTTCGAACCAAATTCTGACAGACTGTAAAACTGAGAAACCTATGACACGAGATGATAGAGAAAAAAAAAATGAGGAATGACACACATACCAAGGTTCAACCTAACAATGAAGTCCGGGTGAGATAATTGATGACACAAACACAAAATGATGTCAAACCTTGAAACCAATTCCGGTTTCATTCATCCCTCGAAAATGAAGTTGTAGTTATTCTTAAGTTTCACTTTAGATCCGGTATACTTTGTTATCGTAAAGCGATTTCCATCCAAAGTACTAAACATAAATACAAAATTACCACCAGGGTTGTGGAGCTACCACTCAATGAAGTTGGTCCTTTGATTTTCCTTCAACTCAGTGAAGTTCCTACCATCATAGGTTCTTCAGCAACAGTGGCGAAGGAGATATTGAAGGTCAATGACGTCGTGGTCCTTTAATAATTACAATAGTAGTTTTTCATGGTTGTAAAATAGCTTTTGGCCCAACCTTTATCCAATTTTCTTCAATTTCTCTTGTGATTGATTCAATTAAACCAGATTCCATCACTAAGAGAATACATCAGGTTTGCAACAGACAGGATCGATGGCAAAACCAGATTAGCTACTGTCATTGGTCGCGGCAAGACCGTGGGTGTTCACGGAGCCTACCTAATTTATTGACCAAACTGATCAAACTGACAATATAGTTCAAAGTTGTTTTCAATACTAACTACCAATTTTAAAACCGACAATAACTAAATGTCAATAGACAATATTAACCATGGGTACATTTTCGGTGGTTCTCTCCGGTTGGTTGTGTCCACGTGGATTAAATAATGATGAGATGTCAAAAACAAAACACGTGGCAAAAAAATTAAAATTAAATGATTTCAAAAAGAAAAGATAAAATTAAATTTTAGAAAACAATTCCACAAAAAGAGATCATTTTAGCTTATGGGGTTGAAAGATACCTCAGTTTCAGCGAAAAACTATATATATATATAATTGACTTTTATCTTGATATGAGAAAGAACGGATCAATCTTTTGGTGTTAAAAAATCAATCTTTCAAAAGATACGAAAGGAAGATTATTCAAAACTTCATTGTATCTTAAGAACAAAGTAAGTAATAGGTTTGAAAGATCTCTCAATTTCAGAAAAGAAACCGTAGATTTTGCTTGTATTTTGATATAAGAGAGAGAAGAAAAGAAGGAATTGAAGGGGTTTTTCTTACCTCTTTGAGATCTTTGTTGAAAAGTGTTCAATTATTAAAAGATTAAAAAGAAAGATCATTGAAAACTCCATTAATTCTTGGGGCTTATTTTTATTTTAGTTTTGGTTTATCGCGTGAAACACACGAGTTAGGTCCAGCTAGACGATTATGGTAGACACGTATCTTGGTCAACGCCATGTAAGCATTATTTAGGCACGTCAGAATTTTGGCCATTGGATTTCGTTCCGTTAGTTAATTTTGAAAACAACGTTCCACCCTATTGTAAGTTTTAAAATTGGTTGTTAGTACTGAAAACTACTTTGAACTAATTTGATTAGTTTGGTCAAAATTTATTTTTCACGGTCCGAATCCGTGGCAAATAGCTGTATTTAGCCAGGGTTTGCCATGACTATTGACCGTAGCTAAATTTGCCACTGACCCGGTCTGTGGTAAAGCAAATCTCTTAGCCGTGCCAAAATTCATGTTTTCTTTTAGTGCATGTGACTAGATCATATATTTCTATTTTTATTGCCGATTTGTTAAACTTTTGCTTGCTTTATTCAAAAAGGCAAGTTGTTGATGATGAAGTATCTATGAACTATTGATTTGATGTTTGTGGTGGTGGAGTTAGTGGTTTAATCACCACTTTCATGTTGTTGTTTGATTTTCGAGATTTGTTGTTGTTGGATTTAAAAGCGGAGAAGAGAGAAAGAGAGCAGTTTTTAAAAAGCGAAGTGCAGATAGAGGGAGAAGAGAAAGAGACGCTTGAATTTGGGATTATCATTATTATATTATGGTGGTTTCTGTATTAAGAAAATCATTTGGGATTATCATTATTGTATTATGGTGGTTTTAATTCTGAAATGATTACAACGATTAAGAAATGATCCTAACCTTGTGATTTAGTTTTTGGAGAAGAAAACTGGAAGCTTATGGCAATACTGATTTGATTCCTTGTGTGAAATATTTGATGATATTCGTTTTAATTTGCTTAAGGCCTGAAATGATATTTGGTGGTTTAATATGTGAAAGGCGTATCTGTTAAGGATTTTATGTTAATCTCTAAGACGCCTGTAGAACACCTTTATTGAATAATTTTGAGGAGTATTGAATATTTATGTTTAATAGGTTTGTTCGAGAGAATTAACTAATTGAAATTGCAGTCTGTCTTGAGAAGATTTCAAACTATGAATTTTTTGAGGAGATGTAAATTATGAAAAATATTGGACTTTGGGAATTTTATCCTTACGTTACTGGTCATCAAGTTTGATGTGTATATAGAAGGTACATTGGAGCTGTATGAGAGCCTTATTGAGATATGATATTTGATTATCTATTATAATTAGTTTATATAATCTATATATTTTGAGATATGCGAATATAATATTTTGTTTATATATAGTGATACACCTCATTATATAGCTATTTTATTCTTAGGAAATTTTGGTTGCTTATGCTTGGTAGTGTAGCTTGCTTATGGACAAATTTTGGTTGTTGATAAAGGTCAGTGCTTTCTGCTTCTGATTGGTTGTCATCTCCAATTTTTACTTTGAATAATGTCTGTGCAGCGTACCCTTACATTGCCTTGGCTCTGGCCCTGGATCCAAGTTTATATTGAAACCTTATTATGTACTCACCTCTCGGGTATTCTAAGTATTAAACATATATGCATGGTAGACATACAAAAATAAAAGAAGATAAACTACACATATTACTTCTCTCTCGATACGGCAACATGTAAGAATTGTTATTATTTTTTGTATGAAACGATTCACTGAAGAACAAAAATAAAAACTATATTAAGAATCATGGTTTCATCAATAGAGCAACTTATCCCCTAAAGAGTTTAACCTTCCATTGATGAAGAACAAGTCATCATCAATAAGAATAACATACTTTTATTGCTCTTAAAACCTTAAAATCCTAATACAACTTGCCTAAGAATAAATAAGAGTTTTGCTTCAAAAGATACAAGATGATGTATGAGGTATGATATATGTAAAACCCTAGTTTTCTAGAGTATATAAGGTCGGTGTAGGGCCCATTATCTTCACGTCGGCACATGCCCAAACTGTTTGAAGTTGATCAACTCGCGAGGTGGCGAGTTGACCGTTGACATTTTGTATTCTGCTTTCGGTCGTCCACTCTGTGTCTTCTCTGGATCATAGTAATTCTGTCTTATTGTACTTTGGTTTGGTAGAAATACTCCTTTGAGCTTGGTACAATTGTGGCTTCCTTTTTGGCTTCAAAGTTTCCTTTCCTTTGGCAAATCTTGTAAGTTCACTTCTTTCATCAAATGTGGTTTTCAATCTTGTCATTTACTTAAATTATGTTAAGTGATTGTGGAATAGAATTAAACAATATAATAAGTGGAAACAATCAAATCGATTGACAATTGAAATGAAATTGGTTTGAGGATTAAACAAATGTGAAGAAAGACAAGAAAAAACCACATATGGCTTTTAATCTCAGCGTACTTTGTGAGATATTAATGAAGAGATGGATAAGAATTGAGAAGAGAGGAGAAAAACATAGAGAGAATGAGATGAAAAACACGTAGAGATGAAAAAGGAGAAAATTAGAAAAGAAGGGTAGACCCGGTAATTTTTTAAAAATAAATGTTTTTGGGCCCAAAGAATTTTTTTATCCTTCATATGAGATCCATAAGTTTGTCCTTTTAACTGCCATTTTTTTATAAATGTCCTTTTGGCCAAACAGGTTCGAAATTTGGCATGTTGGCCCAATTCTTTGTAAAATAGCATGATTAATGTTGTAATGATATTGAGTATGGTGGAGATAATATGGATGTTGATGTTGAAGTGATCCATGGATGATGTGATGTTCTCATTGACTCAATACTACTATAACAATAATCCTTCCAAGGATTCGATTATAGCGATGGATGATAGATGATGTGATGTTGTCATTGACTCAATACTACTATCTCTTTTTGGTGTGAGAAATATAAAACCCTAGTTTTCTAGAGTATATATACTGTTTAGCCACATTGGCATGTCTAAATACATATAGTCGGCAATATGATAGAAGTAGGTCGGTATAGGGCCTATTATCTAAAAGTCAGCACATGCCCGAGCTGGTTTGGAGCTGGTCAACTCTCAGCGTGGCGAGTAGAACTCGCGGGGTGGCGAGTTTACCATTGACTTTTCGTGTTCCGTTTTTTGTCGCCCACTCCGAATCATTCCTGGATCATGGTACTTCTTTCTTATTGGACTTTGGTTCGGTGAAAATACTCCTCTGAGCTTGGTACAACTGTGGCTTCCTTTTTTGCTTCAAAGTCTTCTTTCTCTTGGACTTGGACTTTTTCTTTGGTGTAGAAGTCTTTGAGGGGGTGGACATGGATCTTTTATTCACTTTGATTCATAATCCATCAACTTAAGCCCAATACTTGATACTTTATGCCCGTGAAATATAATAAACCTTAAAATACGACTAAAAGCGATATTAAAGCACATTGGAGTAAACAAAGTGCTATTTGGAAGCTATTAAGGAATAAGACTTTTGAACAAGGTGATAGACACGTATGAGACAAATAAAATACTACAACGTATGGGAGTGGTTAACCCTAGTGCGATTTGAACAAGATACTCACTTAATTTGATAGACACATATAGGACAAATAAAACACTACCACGTGGTTGTGTTAACTCTACTAGGATTTGAACATATCACTGTAGTTGTTTATGATAACATCATGTTATCCGTCTTGTCTTTTATTTAAAAAAAAAAAAAAAAAAATTAAAGCTGTTAACATGATGTAATCACTATAGTTTTCATTTATAACATCATGTTATTAATCTTGTCATTTATTTATAAAAATGAAAAACTGATAACAAGAATGTTATCGCTATAATTATGTTTGATAACTGATACAAATTACTAGACAAATAAACTATTGAATGCGGAATTAAACAATAACAGTAAATAAGATGAACAAAACACAATATCTCGAAGAAAACTATCTTCTTTACTGAATATTACGAAGTTTACAAGAATTTTTGCCTCACAATACTCTCTAGACAAACTAAACCCTACTTGTCTCAATATTTTTAAACACACTAAACGTTAGTGGTTTCTCTAAACAACTAAATAAGTCGTTTCAATATGTTTTGGTCTATTCCAAAATATTAATCTAAACAAGCTAAGCACTAGCTTGTTTATCTATGTTGAAACAAGTAAACACTACATGCTTCTCTCTCTATATCTTTTGGTTTATGCCAAAACATAAATTTATAGGCTTTGGACAACTTCTAGTTGGCCAAGGAAAAATATTTCATTTTCCCTCAATTTCTATTCCTTATAAAACAAGAAAATCTATTTTAAGGTTTTTCCTTTCTTGTCCTACAAGGAATAAAACTGTTAAGTTCCCAAATAGGATACACCTGTATCATGGCTCCCCACTTTAGGAACTTAAACCCTCGTTTCAGTTAGAAATGGAGATTTGAGAACTTGAAAGCTCCCTGGACTTTGTTGAACCATTCTACGTTTCTCGAAAATTGACGTCCACGCCCAATACGAAACACTTCATGTATCATACTTCGTGTCTTAGTCATCTTGTGCTCCAATATGGAATCTTCCATGAATGACTCCTCTTAAGCAACCTAATGGCATGCCATCAAGACAAACTTCTCATGAGTTGAACTTCTCTGCTTCTGCTCGGCTTGGTCTTCTGCACGTTTTTTGATGACGAAATCAGTTAGCTTCAAAAGAGTAGAATTCATAAACTCCATCTGTTTCTGAAACAAAACCATTATCTCATTGATACTAGTTTTATCCTGCAAAGTAGATGTCTCCGCCTTGGATTTCTTTGATTTTATTTTTGTCATTTTCTTTGTTCTTGTCTTCTCAGAATCTTCCGAGGACACACAAACTTTACCTAGTTTTCTGTACTGCAAACGAGTTAAAACCATAAACCACAAAAAACTCCACCAGGGAATCGAACTTTGCTCTTGATACCAACATGATACAAATTACTAGGTAAAAATACTATTGAATGTGGAATTAAACAATAGCAGAATAAAGATGGACAAAAACACAAGATCTCGAAGAAAACTATATTCTTTACTGAATATTATGAAGATTACAAGAATCTCTGCCTCACAATACTCTCTAGACAAACTAAACCCTACTTGTCTCAATATTTCTAAATACACTAAACCTTAGTGGTTTCTCTAAACAACTAAATAAGTCGTTTCACTATGTTTTGGTTTATACCAAAACATCTATCTAAACAAGCTAAGCACTAGCTTGTTTATCTATCTTGAAACAAGTAAGCACTACATGTTTCTCTCTCTATATCTTTTAATTTATGCCAAAACATATATTTATAAGCTTTGGACAACTTCTAGTTGGCCAAGGAAAAGTATTTCTTTTTCCCCCAATTTGTATTCCTTATGAAACAAGGAAACCTATTTTAAAGTTTTCCCTTCCTTGTCCTACAAGGAATAGAACTGCTAAGTTACCAAATAGGATACACCTGTATCAATAACATACTATTATCAGTCTTGTATTTTATTTGTAAAAAACTTAAAGCTGATAATATCATGTTATCACTATAGTTATTGTTATTAACATCATGTTATCACTATATTTTTCATTGATAACATCATGTTATCAGTCTTCTTATTTATTTATAAAAATAAAAAGGTGATAACATGATGTTATCACTATAATTGTGTTTGATAACATCATATTATTACGCTTGTATTTTATTTTTTTTTAAAAACTTAAAGCTAATAACATCATGTTATCATTGTAGTTATTTTTAAAAATTAAAGCTGATAATATCATGTTATCACGATAGTTGTTGTTATTAGCATCATGTTATCACTATAGTTTTCATTGAAACATTATGTTATCAGTCTTGTCTTTTATTTATAAAAATTTTAAGCTAATAAAATGATGTTGTCACTATAATAGTGTTTGATAACATCATGTTGTCAATCTTGTATTTTTTCTTATAAATAACCTAAAGATGATAACATCATGTTATCAATTTAGTTGTTTAAGATAACATGATGTTATTACTATAGTTGTGATAACATCATGTTATCGCTGCAGTTATCTTTGAAAATTAAAACTGTTGTTAAATGTATTTGTTTTTATTAACATCATGTTATCACTATAGTTTTCATTGATAACATCATGTTATCAGTGTTGTCTTTTATTTATAAAAAATTTAAGCTGATAATATGATGTTATCACTATAATAATGGTGTTTGATAACATCATGTTATCAGTCTTGTATTTTATTTTTAAATAACCTAAAGCTGATAACATCATGTTATCACTGTAATTGTTTCTATTAAAATCATGTTATCACTATAGTTTTCATTGACAACATCATGTTATCAATTTATTTGTCTTTTATTTATAAAAAATGTTAAGTTGATAACGTGATGTTATCACTATAATGGTGTTTGATAATATCATGTTATCAGTCTTGTATTTTATTTTAAAATAATCTAAAGTTGATAACATCATGTTATCATTGTACTTTTTTTTGATAACATCATGTTATCACTATAGTTGTGATAACATCGTGTTATCACTATAGTTGTGATAACATCGTGTTATCATTGTAGTTGTGATAACATCGTGTTATCATTGTAGTTGTCTTTGAAAATTAGAGCTGATAACATCATGTTATCACCGTAATGTTTCAGAATTCTAATATAATTTTTCTAATAACAAATATGGTTCAAATAGTGATGAAGATGATGATGATGAAGAACTGAACGAAAACAAAAAAATACATATAGAGGAAAAAAAACAAGTGGGAAATTCTCTTTATTGAAATCTTCTAGTAAAAATGTTTAAAAGTATTTTGTTAGTAATTGGGTTTCAATTAATGTTTTGGGGATCTGATCATGTTCAATTAGAATCCCTTTTACTAAACCATTTCAATACCAAAGTCAATAATTGATAAACAAAAGAAGGCAAATCTTGTAAATACACTTTTTTCATCAAATGTGGTTTTCAATCTTGTCGTTTACTTGAATTATATTAAGTGATTGTGGAATAGAATTAAACAATATAGTAATTGGAAACAATCAAATCGATTGACAATTGAAATAAAATTTGTTTAAAGATTAAACAAATGTGAAGAGAGAGATGATCTCATATGAAATCGACAAGAGAGATAAAATTGGTTTAAGGATTAAACAAATGTAAAGAAAGAGGAAGAGAGGATAAACGCATAGAGATGAAGAAGGAGAAATCTCAAAGAAAATGGTAGAACCGGTATTTGTTTTTAAAAAATGTCCTTAGGCCTAAAGAATTTGTTTGTCCTTCATATAAGATCCATAAGTTTATCCTTTTGACAACCACTTTTTCTAAAATGTCCTTTTGGCCAAACAGGTTCGAAATTTAACCTTTTGGCCCAGCTCTTTGTAAAATAACATAAGTACCAATGTTTAATGCTTTATTATTTTACTTGAGAAAATTAATTTCATCAATAATCAACTAAAAACCCTCAAACTTATAGTGTCTGTTTTAAGTGACGTGCAATTTTCTTAGCTACTTTGTTATAAAAAAAATTAAAAAACTCCACAATTTTTTGCAATACATTGTTAAAATTAAAATAAGTGGCAAACGTTTTTACCAAAATCAATAATTTGACCATGAATGAAGATCTAATGCTTCTGAGTATTGTGTAATCACCACTTAATTTTTAATTGTAAAACTTAATGTCTATTTATGTAACAATAAACCTATTAGAAAGCATGTAAACTTATTGAGATTATTAAACTAAACCATCCATCCTGATACAAAGCATAACCAGAGAACATTTTTATTTATTCTCACACTTGAAAAAACTGAAATACAAGAAAAACTTCATTAATGAAATACAAGAGAGAACTTATAAGAAAGACCTTATAAAGAAACTGACATACAAAAGAGACCTTATAAAAGATTCTTGTTATTAGACAACAAAATACAAACGTTATCCCAGACTTCAGAACATATGATAGGATTCCAATAAATCAACTGTGTTGTTCACAGAGTGAGACTGTTGGTAGCTGTAACTTCCATATTACCATTATCGATAAAGAAATGATAATAGTGTGTTTGACGAGTAATGCCATACTTAAGTACGTATGGTTTACTCACTTCTTCAATAACGATTCCAGAATCCACTATGAAAATCTTATAGGTTCCACCATCTCCATCAATTAAAACTTCTACAGACTTGTTAGAAATGCTTTCACTGATCACAAGATTTCTACTAGTCTTGTAGATATTGAAAACAAAAGCAACATTACCTTGCACCATAAGTATTTTGAATGCATGATCCTTATCAGCGGTTCTGTAATTACCCACATCCTTCTTTGTTGCAGGTACCAGAGACTCAATCGCACTGCGATAAGAAAGTAAAACAATATTACCAGATACATTCTCAAGCTCCTTCAACATTATATGATTAGACATAGCTACCTATGACTTTTAAGATTTTTCACTAGTGATGAAGTTTTAATTTGATGGGTTTGAGGTAGCATCAATGTTCTTAATTTATAGGCAGATTCCGACACCTCGTCAGCCGCCTATTAAATCGGACTCTTGCAAACAACACATCATGTTATCATTCTAAGAGGATTCTAACAACCATGTATAGTATATGGTTTGTTTTGGTGGTTGAAATTCTTGTGTGAACATAGTTGTTACCCAATTTTTATTTTTATATCAAGAAACATTAATTTATTATTTTCTTAAAAAATACAAGGAATGGTATTTGGAAAACAATATTCAATTATTTTGGAAGGAACGTTTGACTTTTTTCCTTGTATTTTTTGAGAAAATAATAAATTAATATTTTTTGATATAAAAATAATAATTGGGTAACAACTCTATGTTCACACACGAATTTCAACTACCAAAACAAGCCATATATATATATAGTTCCTAAAAGGATAACACATCAGAGTCAGGAATCTACCTATAAATTAGGTACTCTCTAGACATGGCTACCTATGACTTTTAAGATTCTTCACTAGTCATGAAGTTTTAATTTGATGGGTTTGAGGTAGCATCAATGTTCTTAATTTATATGCAGATTCCGACTCCTCGTCAACCGCCTATTAAATCGGACTCTTGCAAACAACACATCATGTTATCCTTCTAAGAGGATTCAAACAACCATGTATAGTAAAAGGTTTGTTTTGGTAGTTGAAATTCTTGTGTGAACATAGTCACTACATGCCCTATTATTATTTTTATATCAACAAATATCAAATTAATATTTTTTATTTTCATAAAAAATATTGGTTGTTGGAATGCTTGTGTGAAAGGCATCATTATTATTCTATATTATACTTAAAAAAGTACCATGTGTACTATAATTCTCATAAGTAAAGTATTAGAAAAAATAAATAGACTAGTAGTTGAAATTCTTGTATGAACATAGAGTCGCTACCCCATTTATTTATTTCATAAACAATACTAGTATTTATAATTTCCTTACAATATAAAGGTAGTTGGAATTCTTGTGTGAACGAAATAGTTTAAACAAAATAATGCTTCTGTGTTATTTAAGAAAGCACCTAGACAACAAGGAAGAATGAGTTGAAGTTTATTCGAGAAAATAACGAAAAAATTCATCTAGGGATATTTATGTCTGGAAATCTATTTGTCCTACAAATTAATTCAATTTGAAGTTTTGCCTTATGACTAAACAGATTTGGAAGCGTGTCCTACTCCCCAATTCACTTGAAATTATATGAGATGTAAGTTGTTTAGTGTGACAAAAAAACTGAAACGTTTGATTTTTTTCCTTCCAAAATAATGAATTAATTTGAATATTGTTCTCCAAATACCATTCCTTGTATTTTTTGAGAAAATAATAAATTAATATTTCTTGATATAAAAATAAAAATAAGGTAACAACTCTATGTTCACACATGAATTTCAACTACGTACCAAAACAAGCCATATACATGGTTCCTAGAAGGATAACATATAGGAGTTAGGAATCTACCTATAAATTAGGTACTCTGATGATATGTCAAACACAACAAATTAAAACTTCATCACTAGTGAAGAATCTGAAAAGTCTTAAGTAGCAATGGCTAATCATATAATGTCGAAGGAGCTTGAGAATGTATCTGGTAATACTGTTTTGCTATCATATCGTAGTACGATTGAGTCTCTCGTCCTTGCAGCAAAGAAGGTCGTGGGTAATTACAGAACTGCTGATATGGTTTATGCATTCAAAATACTAATGGTGCAAGGTAATTTTGCTTTTGTTTTCAATATCTTCAAGACAAGTAGAAATCTTGTGATCAGTGAAAGCATGTCTAACAAGTCGGTAGAACTTTTAATCGATGGAGATGGTGGAACCTATAAGATTTTCGTAGAGGATTCTGGAATCGCTACAGAAGAAGCCAGTAAACCATACGTTCTTAAGTATGGTGTCACTCGTCAAACACGCTATTATCATTTCCTAATCGAGAATGGCGATATGGAAGTTACATCTAGCAACAGTCTCACTTTGTGAGTAGCACAATTAAATTCTACAAGTAATGTAGAATGTCCATGCACATTTCCTGCTTGATGGTTGTCATCAGGTTCAGACTTTGGAATAGTAGGTTCCACTAAAGCACTAGTTGCATCATATTCCTCCTTACATCGCTGCAACAAAGGACAAATATTCATGGAGAAAGAACGAAGACTACCACCCTGCAAACACACCAATTTGTCAATAGAAAATCACAATCAAATAGAATACACCAATTTATCAACAAAAATGACAATCATACAAGAAAGTTAAATTTCAGTAAATTACGAGTAAAGAAGAAGTTGGAGAAGGTTCATGGAGTTCATCTTTCCATTCTCGCAACATCTGATGCACTTGTTCTTCTAACACCAACATCACTAGTTCTACTCTCTTGGATGGCTGAGATGTCTCAATATTCTCCATATTTTACATATGCTAGAATCTTAAATATCATCCTTGAAGTGATTCTATGCTCCATCTTCTATTTAGTAGTCTCACTTCACTTATCTCCTTAATGGGCCTCTCTTGGACTTAAGCTTTGTAGATAATTTTACGGGGTCATTTAGATTTAATACACTAAGATTCATTCAAGGCTTTGACCATTTGGATCCATGACTTTGGGCTTCATACTTGACTTTTCTCTTTTTGCTCTTTTTATATCATTTTGTAGGCTTTTTCTTTGATTAATTGTTTTCTAGGTTCTTTCCTACAAAAATACAAAAACAATAGAAATTTCTCTAATTCAAGTCTAAAAGTGAGTTCTAACATCATACTAATTAGGGGTAAAACTACGTTTTTGGATACTTATCAATAACATGATGTTATGAGTCTTGTATTTTATTTATAAATAACCTAAAGCTGATAACATCATGTTATCATTGTAGTAGTTTTGAATAACATCATGTTATTATTATAGTCGTGATAACATCATGTTAACGCTGTAGTTATCTTTGGAAAATAAAGATGATAACATCATTTTATTAAGTATTGTGTATTAACCACTTAATTTTTAACTGTAAAACTTAATGTCTTTTTTTGTAACAATAAACCTATTAGAAAACATGTATAAACTGAAAGCATAACCAAAGTACATTTTCATTTATTCTCACACTTGAAAAAACTTCATTAAAGAAATACAAGAGCGAACTTATAAGAAAGACCTTATAAAGAAACTGACATACAAAAGAGACCTTATAAAAGATTCTTGTTATTAGACAACAAAATACAAACGTTATCCCAGACTTCAGAACATATGATATGATTCCAATAAATCAATTGTGTTGTTCACAGAGTGAGACTGTTGCTAGCTGTAACTTCCATATTACCATTATCGATAAAGAAATGATAATAGTGTGTTTGACGAGTTATGCCATACTTAAGTACGTATGGTTTACTGACTTCTTCTATAACGATTCCAGAATCCACTACGAAAATCTTATAGGTTCCACCGTCTCCATCAATTAAAATTTCTACAGACTTGTTAGAAATGCTTTCACTGATCACAAGATTTCCAGGGAATAAAAAAACGGACCCCTTTAAGATGTTAATAGGTAAGATTGGACCAGTTAGGGAACTATTAGTAAAAAAGACCCAACCGCTGATTTTCGTGTCTTATGGACTAGTTTACCCCTCGACTGATGCAAAGACTCGTTTGCATATCACAAACACATAAACAGACTTACTTGCATCAGTCACAACACAAACATAAAATGCAAAGACTTGTTTGCATACTCGCAACAACAACCACATAAACCACAAAATGTAAAGACTTGTTTGCATCAGTCACAACACACATAAACATTAAATACAAAAACTTGTTAGCATACTCGCAACGACAACCACATAAACTATAAAATGTAAAGACTTGTTTGCATCAGTCACAACACACATAAACATTAAATGCAAAAACTTGTTAGCATACTCGCAACGACAACCACATAAACTATAAAATGTAAAGACTTGTTTGCATCAGTCACAACACACATAAACATTAAATGCAAAAACTTATTTGTATAGTCGAAACAACAACCACCACATACCATAAAATGCAAACATTTGTTTGCAGAAACCAGAAGGGTATTATCGGTAGTGAAAGAGCCGTTTTTACAATATCAACGTTAAATGGGTGTTTTCTTATTCGACAAATGCTTAATCAGAGCCAATTTTATAAACCGGGCCTTAGCTGGGCCATTTGTGTTTTATGGATGCTTAATGAGGTCCCAGAACCATTTCCATGATATCTACTAGTCTTGTAGACATTGAAAACAAAAGCAACATTACCTTGCACCATAAGTATTTTGAATGCATGATCCTTATCAGCGGTTCTATAATTACCAACATCCTTCTTTGTTGCAGGTACCAGAGACTCAATCACACTGCGATAAGAAAGTAAAACAGTATTACCAGATACATTCTCAAGCTCTTTCAACATTATATGATTAGACATGGCTACCTATGACTTTTAAGATTCTTTACTAGTAATGAAGTTTTAATTTGATGTGTTTGAGGTAGCATCAATGTTCTTAATTTATAGGCAGATTCTGACTCCTCGTCAGTCGCCTATTAAATCGGACTCATTCAAAATACACATCATGTTATCCTTCTAGCAGGATTCTAACAACCATGTATAGTAGATGGTTTGTTTTGGTAGTTGAAATTCTTGTGAACATAATCACTACATACCCCATTATTATTTTTTTATCGACAAATATCAAATTAATATTTTTTATTTTCTTAAAAAATATTGGTTGTTGGAATGCTTGTGTGAAAGGCATCATTATTATTCTAAATTATACTTAAAAAAAATACCATGTGTACTATAATTCTCATAATAAGTAAACTAATAGAAAAAACAACTAGACTAGTAGTTTGAAATATTTGTATGAACATATAGAGTAGCTACCCTATTTATTTATTTCATAAAAAATACTTTAGTATTTATAATTTCTTTAAAGTATATAGGTAGTTGGAATTCTTGTGTGAACAAAATTCTTAAAAAAAAAAAAATAATGCTTCTATGTTATTTGAAAAAAACACCTAGAGAATAAGGAATAACGAGATGAAATTTATTCGAGAAAATAGCGAAAAAAATCATCTAGGGGAATTTATGTCTGAAAAATTATTTGTGTTACAAATTAAATCAATTTAAAGTTTGGCCCTTATGACAAAACCGATTTGGAAATGTGTCCTGTCTTCCAATTCGCTGGCAATTATATGAGATGTAAGTTGTTTTATTGTGATAAGAGAACTGAAACGTTTGACTTTTTTCCTTCAAAATAATGAATTAATTTGAATATTGTTCTCCAAATACCATTCCTTGTATTTTTTGAGAAAATAATAAATTAATATTTCTTGATATAAAAATAAAAATTGGGTAACAACTCTATGTTCACACATGAATTTCAACTACGTACCAAAACAAGCCATTTACATGGTTCCTAGAAGGATAACATATAGGAGTTAGGAATCTACCTATAAATTAGGTACTCTGATGTTATGTTAAACACAACAAATTAAAACATCATCACTAGTGAAGAATCTGAAAAGTCTTAAGTAGCCATGGCTAATCATATAATGTTGAAGGAGCTTAAGTACCCCATTATTATTTTTATTTTTTATTTTCATAATAAATATTAGTTGTTGGAATGCTTGTGTGAAAGGCATCATTATTATTCTATATTATACTTAAAAAAGTACCATGTGTACTATAATTCTCATAAGTACACTATTAGAAAAAATAAATAGACTAGTAGTTGAAATTCTTGTATGAACATAGAGTCGCTACCCCATTTATTTATTTCATAAGCAATACTAGTATTTATAATTTCCTTACAATATATAGGTAGTTGGAATTCTTGTGTGAACGGAATAGTTTAAAAAAAATAATGCTTTTGTGTTATTTAAAGAAACACCTAGACAACAAGGAAGAACGAGTTGAAGTTTATTCGAGAAAATACCGAAAAAATTCATCTAGGGATATTTATGTCTGAAAAATTGTTTGTCCTACAAATTAATTCAATTTGAAGTTTTGCCTTATGACTAAACCGATTTGGAACCGTGTCCTACTCCCCCAATTCATTTGAAATTATATGAGATGTAAGTTGTTTAGTGTGACAAAAAAACTGAAACGTTTGACTTTTTTCCTTCCAAAATAATGAATTAATTTGAATATTGTTCTCCAAATACCATTCCTTGTATTTTTTGAAAAAATAATAAATTAATATTTCTTGAAATAAAAATAAAAATTGGGTAACAACTCTATGTTCACACATGAATTTCAACTACCAAAACTAGATATATACATGGTTCCTAGAAGGATAACATATAGGAGTTAGGAATCTACCTATAAATTAGGTACTCTGATGCTATGTCCAACACAACAAATTAAAACTTCATCACTAGTGAAGAATCTGAAAAGTCTTAAGTAGCCATGGCTAATCATATAATGTTGAAGGAGCTTGAGAATGTATCTGGTAATACTGTTTTGCTATCATATCGCAGTACGATTGAGTCTCTCGTCCCTGCAGCAAAGAAGGACGTGGGTAATTACAGAACTGCTGATAATGATCATGCATTCAAAATACTTATGGTGCAAGGTAATGTTGCTTTTGTTTTCAATATCTACAAGACAAGTAGAAATCTTGTGATCAGCGAAAACATTTCTAACAAGTCGGTAGAACTTTTAATCGATGGAGATGGTGGAACCTATAAGATTTTCGTAGAGGATTCTGGAATCGCTATAGAAGAAGCCAGTAAACCATACGTTCTTAAGTATGGTGTCACTCGTCAAACACGCTATTATCATTTCCTAATCGAGAATGGTAATATGGAAGTTACATCTAGCAACAGTCTCACTTTGTGAGTAGCACAATTAGATTTATTGGAATCTTATCTTAGGTTCTGGAGTCTAGGATATAACATTTCTGTTTTGTTATCTAATAATGATTGAGGTTCAATTCTTTCTTACAAGATATCTCTTGTATGTCATTTTCTTTATAAGTTTTTCTTGTTTGAATTCTGTTTTTCAAGTGTGAGAATAAATGGAAATTTGCTTCAATTAAACATTGTATCGGAGTGGTTTAATAAGGTCAATGAGTTTACTAACTATTATTGAATGGTGTTTGTAATTTGTCAAAAAGTATGATATGCAATAAACAAAGGGTATAGGTATAGTGTTGATTATAAGTGGCGATTACACAATACTCAGATGCAATAGATCTCGATTCCTCACTTGATCAAAAATATATAATCTTTATCTTAAGACAATACTACATTTCAAATTCCCACTTGCAACGAATTTATTACCTTCTATAAAATAAATTGAAGTTATAAAAACTCGAGAATTTAGAGTTTAGACAAATGTGGATTTAGGATAACGCACTACAACTAATTGCCGCACTTCATTACGTTTCTATATATAGCTAATCTAATCCTCCAAAATATATTCTTATTAAATCATACGGTCATCACATATTCACATTGCTACCCATAACATTCTGTAATCTCTTGAGAACTCAACTTCCTGTGGTGCCAAAAGTATCAAAAACAAGTCCAACTTGACAATGCTTAATAGATACAATTGCTTCCTCGATGTTTAAGTGATGTACTTTTGATGTTGTTGATCAATCCAAAATTTTCCTGTATCAAATCTCACCATTAAAAATGCCCTTACAATGTTTGCAAAACGTTGAAGTCACTATCATACAAAGTAACTAACACATGGACATGCTCTTATAAAAGAATTTAAGTTTTATTATCAAATCTCACTTAAACATATTCTGAAGAAGCTAATTCTAAATTGAAGTTATGATTACAACTTTGAGCAACTCATACTCCTTAAAATTTCAAAAGGTACAACTAAAGATTATAGGCTCCTAGACTTCAAAAGACAAAAGAGGTGTGTATAAGAATTATAACCTATGAAATCCCCACTCTCGCGTATCTAGTCATCGACACCACCAGAAAACCAGATATTTGCCATTTTCAAGGCCTTATTGAACTACCACTATCACACATAATTACCAAATTGACAACCAACAGTAACATTGTAACCAAATCCATACAAGCCACCATGGCTTAAAAACTACACAATACCTGCTGAATGATTTGCACATTTCCTGCTGCTTGATGGTTGTTATCATCTACGATGGGTAAATTTCAGCTTGATGGTTGTGGTGTCCCGGCACACTTCCTGATTGAGGGTTGTGAACATCTTTATGTCCATGCACATTTCCTGCTTGATGGTTGTCATCAGGTTCAGACTTTGGAACAAACTTTGGAATAGTAGGTTCCGCTAAAGCACTAGTTGCATCATCTTCCTCCTTACATCGCTAAAACAACCGACAAATATTCATGGAGAAAGAACCATGACTACCACCCTGCAACCACACCAATTTGTCAATAGAAAATCACAATCAAATAGAATACACCAATTTATTAACAAAAATGACAATCATACAAGAAAGTTAAATTTCAGTAAATTACGAGTAAAGAAGAAGTTGGAGAAGGTTCATGGAGTTCATCTTTCCATTCTCGCAACATCTGATGCACTTGTTCTTCTAAAATAGCAACATCACTAGTTCTACTCTCTTTTCGAGCATATTGTAGATCAGTAATATATGTGCATAATTAATGCACACATCCTGATGAAATGGTAAATTAAGAAATATTTTTGCCATATAGCAATAATATATGTACATAATTCTTAACTTAAGGACACGAATTGATGCTCTTAACTAAAGGAAACTACTTGATGTTCAACTAACCTTGGTTCACTACACATTTTTCCCAATATCATTTAGGTTCTCAGTCTCTATTTTCAGTGAAGCATGATACAGACTACAAGGTTTGCAAAGTTGTTTGTGCAAGAGACGGTAAACACGCAGAATATACTTGTCCAACATTAGAGTAAACTATTCCAGATTATGCTCGAAAAAGCATAGTCTACTATTACATTCGCTATGGTAAAAATAGGGGTTACCCAAACCACAAACTTTTTTATCAATTTGGCGTGTAATTGTAATCTATAACATAAAAAGCATTAAAAAAGGGGCTAACCCAAACCACAACAATATTTTATCATAAAAATGCAAGATATGTTATTTACATATGAAAAAAGGTATGGACTTCATATCTTGTAGTGATGATACTGAAGTGAGATTAGATAGAAGTGTAAAGTACCTGATGCGCGCCACTACACCAAGTTTCTTGTTTTGGCACACCAATTTTAGCACGCCTCAAAACCGAGCCAAAAATGGGGACGGTTTTATGTATTTAGGCACGGAAAAACAACGAGCTAAATTTTGACTCAATTTAGAACCGTCCCAAACCATGAAACCTAGCACATGTTTTGCACATGTCACAAGGGCATATAAATAGACTTCAATTTTTTGTCAACTCAACCAGACCAATAAACTTGATCTTCTCTATCCCTATGTTCTCTCTCTTTTATTTGAGTTCTTAAGTTATATTTCACTCGCATCTCTCAATCGTCTTTTTTTTTTTTTTTTTTTTTTTTTGGAGAAACCTTAGCTTCAAATCGATGAAGTTTTTGGTTGCTGTACTTTTATTTGATATTTTTCGTCATGGATTATTCCGAGATTTTTATAGATTGGATTTCAGAGATAATTGATGTTGTTATGAATAGGAGTGTCAAGAAGGAAACCAGGTTTGCCCACAGTGCATAGTATCGTTATTTGTTCAATCAGATTAGTGAATCTTTGATATACATGTGGGTGCATTCTGTATAGTATATATTAGACTTGTAGGAATACTCTTTGTGTGTACTAAAAACCATTCTTTCATTTATTGGATAATAAATAAGATAGAACGTGAAACCGGCACTCGGTTGTTTGACATTAATTTTGTGACATTGGATGTCCATGGTTATCTCGCCTTGAGTTCATTGTTAGGAAAACCTCGTTGTACGCGCGTCGTCCCTAGTCCTTCTCTTCGCGTCAAGTTTGTCAAAAGTGATTTTTGGGTTTAGGAAGTACGTACCTAGTTAGGGCGTACGTACGTCATGTTAGACAGCAAACATGTTTTGGTCAGGACGTACGTACCTAGTTAGGGCGTTCGTACGTCCAAGCAGGCAGCGAACTTTTACAGTGTGGGGACGTACGAACGTTGTTTCGACGTACGTACGTCCAATGTGGATTTCAGCAATTCCGGCGCATTTTGTGTGTGTTCTAACCCTAAGTATAAATAAGGTTTCTCTACCAAAGAACAAATTAGTTCTTTGGCCGTCCAATTGAAGTCTTATTCTTGGAGTTTGTTTAGGTTTTGGTTTAGGTTGTTTTGGTGATTGAACTCATCTTCTTCTTCCCCATTCATCTTCTTCTTCCTTCTTCCCCATTCATCTTCTTCTTCATTATCGAATAGTGATTTAGCTTCGAGTCTTCTTGTGTGTTCATCAGGAAGTCGAGTATCCTTGTGTGTTCATCAAGGAACTCTGGTGTAAGCTTGTTTCATAGTCCGGCTTCGAGTCTTCTTGTGTGTTCATCAAGAAGTCGAGTGTCTTGTGCGTACATCAAGGTGCTCTGGTGAAGTCAAGGTGTTAGAGATAACCGGTAGTGTCAACTCGCAGTGATTGCAGGTAGTTGATAGGTTTGTAAATCTCTTTTCATCTAGTGGATTTATTTGTTGTCGTGAGGACAACCGTGGACGTTTCCCATATTGGGTTTTGCCACGTTAAAAATATCGTGTGTTCTTTACTTCTTTAATGTTTTATTCTTGTTTGGTTTACTATTTTTATATTGCACATATATTGGGTTCTCAATTGGTATCAGTCGCAGGGCGCTTGTTAAGGAGCGTAAAGGCTCACGCGTAGATCCTTAGTGCAATTTTAATGGATTCTGATAAATTTGGAACACTAATTTGTCCTCCTAAATTTGATGGAACTAATTTTCCCTATTGAAAAGTTCGTATGGCTGCGTATTTGCAGGCTATGAGTGAGGATGTGTGGATCACTGTGGAAGATGGTTGGTCACCACCGAGAGTTACTACAGGTAGTACAGATGAGGTTGTTACAAGTCTAAAGCCACGAAACACATGGAGTGTGAAAGACAAAGTTGCTTCTACTAACAACCAAAGAGGGCTTAATGCTATATTTATGGCTTTGGATGCTAGTGAATTTCGGAGAGTTCATGGTTGTATAACATCCAAAGAGGCTTGGGATAGGTTGGTAAGAACTCATGAGGGTGACATTGCTGTCAAAGAGAGTAAGCTTGAACTTCTTATTACTCAATTTGAAACTATGAAAATGGATAATAATGAATCTTTTGATGAATTCTTTATTCGTTTGCAGGATATTATCAACACTAGTGCATCTTTAGGTTTAGTGTACACCGATACTCAAATAGTACGTAAAGTTCTTCGGTCTTTGCCATCTAGATTCCGTTCTAGGAAAGATGCCATTCAAGAAAGCAATGACTTAAAGACCATGTCCATAGAGACCTTAGCAGGAAAATTGAGAACTTATGAACTTGAGGTTCAACTTGAACAACCTCAAAATAAATCCTTTGCTTTTAAAGCTGGAACTTTTGAGGATGTACAAGATGAAAAAATTAATCATGATAAGTCTCTTGACACTAAGCAACATCTAAGTATCATTTATCGTTATCTTAAACATATTTTTAAGACTATGAAATATAATGGTTTGACTAACCATGGTTTTGACGAGTGTAAGCTTCCCAAGAAATTTGGTGAACAAGGGATAGAACAACAAAAAATCAAGTTATCTACCACTTGGGAGGAAGATGAAAGCGATGATGATGATGATGATGATGTAGCGGAAGACCATGCTACACATTGTGTTGCCTATGGAGCATCTTTGAATGAGAATGTGGATTGTCAGGTAACCGATATTGTCGATCATGAATTCGATGATTCTATTTTGGTAAGTCCTGGTGAGTTAAGGTAATTACATATGTCATCTGATATGGTTGAGTCTCTTGTAAAAGAGAAATATGTACTTGCAGGTGATATGAATGCCTTATCTGAGGAGTTTTCCCAAGAAAAGCTAGATTTCCAATCTAGAATTATTTCTTTGGAAATATCCAATCGTGAGATAGAAGATAAGTATCGTTCTTTGTTGTTGGAGCATGAAGCTGTGAAAAAGGATTTATTTGCTTCTACTAAGCGATTGCAAGGGTTTGAGAAAGCTTCAGTTGATCTAGACACCCTTATTAAAAGTGGAAAGTTTTCTTCAGATAAGACTGGTTTAGGATATGACTATGTTGGAGCCTCCTCCAGTTGTGTCCCTCCTACTACTTCTTTTGTGAGGCCATTATTGCCTCCTTTGTTACCAAATCCTCATATTCCTACTCCGCCTCCACCTATCAAGGCTTTTGAATCTAAGCCAAATATGATGACCAAGAACAAGACACGTCCTAAACATAGACATTTTAAGTGTTTTACTTGTGGTCGGTTAGGTCATACTTCAGCTTTCTGTTGGGATAAAAATTCCATGGTTCCATATTCTTCTTCTTATGGTAATAATTATTGGAACTCACATTGTTCTTTTCCTGTACAGGCTCATCATTCCTCTTGGCCTCCTTTTATGCGAAGAAGTGGCCCTAAAAAACCACAACACTTCAACAATAGAAAGAGGGTTGTGTAAAAGGTCATCAAACCAACCCACATATGGGATAGAAGCATCGATGCTGCCAAATGTAGTCTAGAGAATGAGAGGTTAAGGATTGGAAAGTCTACTATCAGGGATAATATTCAAAAATCCTCCATATCCGGGTCCAACTTGCAGAATATCTCTCAAGTATGGGTACTAAAGGATGACTTGAACGTTCTTTTTTGACTTCTTAAAGTCAGATTGAATATCATCTTCGTATTTTTATTTTTTTTTTTGTTTGTTTTCTAGCCTTGTGTTATTTTCATTGCATATTTTTCTAACCATATAGGCTATTTGTTTGGTGTGTTTTGTCTTTTTGTTTATCCATGCTTTGTTTGTTTGGGTTGAATATCATAAAAAAAAAAAATAGTTTACTTTGTTATGGGTGTTTGGGATACACATACTATGTATATGCATGTGGTTAGACTGGTCTATTACTTTCAATCATTCCTGTATGCTTAATATTCATGGATATAACTATTTTATTACACTTAGCATACGCTTGTGCTTTCATGTTTAGATTTTAGACCAACATTTATCTAGTTGTGTCTCATGCATATATCCTTGCTTGTTTACACTATGCACAACTAGGTGACACTTTGAGAGTTTGTTTGCATATCTTTTTCCATCCTTTGAACATGATGAACTTCTAGGATAATCATTAGTTGGAAATATACGTATGCATGCCTTCTTATGTTATCTTGATTATTAGTATGAAGGCGGTGTGGTAGTGGTCAACAATTCACAAAATCCCCAGCCTTTTGATCTTCTTGAGAAAGAAATCATTTGGTATACATACCCGTTGGGGTCGTGAGGGTCATGCAATGACGGATGCACTCAAGAGATGTTAGTTCTTGTGTTGCACGTTACCATGATGTTGCACTACTTTGAAAAGGGGAAGTAATTTGAAAAGATGTAGGCTACACCCTACCACATGTTGCAAAAGATGAAGGTAAAAATCCCTTTCACATGTTAATTTATGCACAGTAAAAAAAAAAAAAAAAAACACGTTATTAGTGCATTTCCCCGTGTCTGTTTAGGCGTTTGTGAAGTGAAATCCTTCTAATGGTGAATACTAGTTGTTTTGAGTGTTCTTATGGTTTGTGAGTGAGGTGTGGAAATGACTCTCTTTGTGTTTTCTTTAGCTTTCCCACACACCAAGGATGTTTGTATGATGCATTTCTAGTAGATGTTTGGTTTCATATCTTAATCTTTGATTGGTGCGTACTTTGTTTAATGAAACCAAGTTTATTCATCTTTACTAAGTATCTTGTTTTAATTGAGCTTGCATATACTCTCTTCTACCCTTGTATGCATGGTTCTTTGTGTGTTTCAAATATCCTTATTTGGTTTGTTTGTTCTAGGGGCATCTTTCTCATATGCATTGCATTTAGGTGGAGCTTTTGTTTAGGGGGAGAATTATTTGTATTGACATCGTGTTAACAAGTGTTTATTTTATGGCTTCCGTTGCATATCCTTTTGTTGTTAACATGATTGTTCTCTTTCTTTTCTTCTTTAATCTTATTTGTTAAGCTTTGGTGTTTTTCTTTTCTCTTTCTTTTGTTCCCTTGCTTCATTTGTGACAAAAAGGGGGAGATTTATGACTCTAATACTAACACCTTCTTCTTCTTTGTTAGTGTATTTTTGGGTCATGTTTCAGGTATGCTACACGTATGGGGGAGTGAATGTGTTAATGTTTAGAGGTTGTACAGTTTTGGGTCATGTTTCAGGTATACTACATGTATGGGGGAGTGAACATGTATGGGTGAGTGAAAGTGATGATGATCACAAAGTGCATATACAGTTTTGGGTAAGCTCGAGTATTAAACCTTGGAGCTCATGAAGTATGGGGGAGTTGTTCGAGGAACTTCCGTTGGCTCTTTGATTGTTGTTGCTTCCGTTCGGTCTCTGATGGTTAAAGTGTCTCACTCAAGCTGGATATCAAGAATTGGTGACTCGGTATGTGTTCTACCTTGAGTGTTTTTGTAGGCATGTTTTATAAATGTCATGGTTTGGGTTTGTAAGCACGTTTTATAAGTGCTATTAGAGTCATAGGTTTTTGTCACAAAATCAATGTCAAAGGGGGAGATTGAAACCGGCACTCGGTTGTTTGACATTAATTTTGTGACATTGGATGTCCATGGTTATCTCGCCTGGAGTTCATTGTTAGGAAAACCTCGTTGTACGCGCGTTGTCCCTAGTCCTTCTCTTCGCGTCAAGTTTGTCAAAAGTGAGTTTTTGGGTTTAGGACGTACGTACCTAGTTAGGGCGTACGTACGTCATGTTTTGGCCAGGACGTACGTACCTAGTTAGGGCGTTCGTACGTCCAAGCAGGCAGCGAACTTTTACAGTGTGGGGACGTACGAACGTTGTTTCGACGTACGTACGTCCAATGTGGATTTCAGCAATTCCGGCCCATTTTGTGTGTGTTCTAACCCTAAGTATAAATAAGGTTTCTCTACCAAAGAACAAATTAGTTCTTTGGCCGTCCAATTGAAGTCTTATTCTTGGAGTTTGTTTAGGTTTTGGTTTAGGTTGTTTTGGTGATTGAACTCATCTTCTTCTTCCCCATTCATCTTCTTCTTCCTTCTTCCCAATTCATCTTCTTCTTCATTATTGAATAGTGATTTAGCTTCGAGTCTTCTTGTGTGTTCATCAGGAAGTCGAGTATCCTTGTGTGTTCATCAAGGAACTCTGGTGTAAGCTTGTTTCATAGTCCGGCTTCGAGTCTTCTTGTGTGTTCATCAAGAAGTCGAGTGTCTTGTGCGTACATCAAGGTGCTCTGGTGAAGTCAAGGTGTTAGAGATAACCGGTAGTGTCAACTCGCAGTGATTGCAGGTAGTTGATAGGTTTGTAAATCTCTTTTCATCTAGTGGATTTATTTGTTGTCGTGAGGACAACCGTGGACGTTTCCCATATTGGGTTTTACCACGTTAAAAATATCGTGTGTTCTTTACTTCTTTATTGTTTTATTCTTGTTTGGTTTACTATTGTTATATTGCACATATATTGGGTTCTCAGAATGTTGGAATGTCTTTAGCTCATGATGTGCTCTGGTGTTGGGACAAAAGATATATACAGTATTTAATGTCTTTATTTTATTTTTTTTTTTTTTTTATCCTTCCCATTTAAATTATTTTACTATAATTTTTTTATTTCCAAGTCTTTTGGAAGAGACGAAATATGACACATCGAGCCAGTAAATGTAGACAAGGGTGTAATATAATATGGGTTTACTTGTGTACTGGCAATTACAGGTCCCAAAAGCTGATATCGAAAAGTTTGAAGCCAGCTATAAAGGATCTGATTCAGAAAAGAGTGATAGCTGGAGGTATTATTTCTTCCTTTCTAACGTTGATGATTTAGCATGTTTTTTTTTCCATCTTAAAGCATAAGCTTATGATTATAAGTTCACGAAGTTACTTGTTTTATGCAGGGGAGCTGAAGGAAACCAAAGCTTTTTGACAATGGGCAAAGCAAGTTTTTGACAAGAAAGGGCAACTTTCTCCAACAGTTTGTTTTATTGTCAATATAAAGTAAGTATTAGGTGATATGCCTTATAATAAGATTTTTCTTAGCAAAGTAGAGCATATTTTCCTTGCGTTTCAGTCATGTTCTTGTTCATTATATTTTTTAAAAACTCTATGATAGATTCTTGATTCTAGACATGATTAAGTCTAATAATTTGAAAGATGTTATTTGTTCTGTTGTGCGCAGCGGAAACTTATGCACCAATACCCAAGATTGGAATAGTGTATGAATTAAACAAAACAAAATAGAGAAGATGAAACTCCTACTACTATCAAACAAACCCACACAAAACACAAGATTTATGTGGTTCGGCTAATATTGCCTACGTCCACGGACAAACAAATAGAACTTTTACTATTGGAGAAGATAGTACAAAGCTCTCAAACAAATGGAGAAACCCTAGGTTTCCTCCCTTCTCAAATCCTCACCAAATCTCTCAAAGAGACAATCACAAATTGAGAATACAAACTCTCTCTCACATCCAAGATCCTCACAACTCTCACAAGGAGACAAACAACCAATATGGATTGAGGATACTAAACCAATCCCTAAGACCTTATATTTATAGCCTTTAGGGTGTACAAAACAAATTCCTAATAGGAATACCAAACTTAATCAAATTGGAAGTCATATTCCAATACCAAATTCTAAATCCCTAATATGGAGTTAGAAATCCAAATATGAAACGGATTCCCTTATAGAACCAGTTCCCCAACATGTTCGAATGCATGACTCACAAAATGCATATTTAAACTGAACTGCTATTTTACTTTGTCTACTTAGAAAATTATGTTTCTTGTCTGTTAAATTCAGCCTACAAATTAATGAATTGCAATTCATTATGTGTACTTTGATCATTATTATTGTGTTTAGACCTACAAAAATATATATTTGGCATAACAGTTGCAACAAAAGTACATTTTGCATTTTTGTCTTATAAGTTATAAGTGTCTGAGTCTTATAAGTACATAATTGTTTTGCAGGTTTCATTTGTTGGATTGTGTTTTCCCTTTACTTATTGGATTCATGTTTCATCAAATATCAGCTGGAAAAACTTAGTGTAATCTAGCAGGTAACATACACCACACATTTTCTTATTTAGTAGTTATGAAATTGTCTTGTTTCCCTACTAGTCTGTGCATATCTTCTTGCTAATGAATGCAATAGTAAGGTTTCTCTTTTCTCATTGCATGCACAAAAACTATATTAGTAATTCACTGAGTTTGATGATACCAAAGTATTGAATTTTTTTTGTTGGATAAGCAAGTAGTTATCAAGAGATTATAACAAGTGCAAATATGCCATTAAAAGAATAGAGCGTTTCTTTTTTAAGCATTGTGCATATGTGCCAATGTTGATGGTAAAAATATCCTGTAATTTTGTGGATTAGTCATTGTTTTTTACAGTTTAACGCCATGTAACCAAACTAATATTCCAACTGTCTACAGTTATATTTAAACCTATCTTCATCTAACAATCTATTTAATTTTGTTGACTTGATTGGGCTGTCTTTACGAAGTTCACAAACATCCATTGCATCATGGTAGCATCCATTTGTTGATAAGTTTATTCTCTTAAAGTTGAATTTTTATTGTAGTCTTAGTCCAGATGTTTGCCTTGTCAGACTGTGAAGCTAGTTTTTTGCATGGGCTTGGAGGGACACTTTATTAGTAATGTATCGCCTGTACCGTCCAATGTTGATTAAACGTGCTCTCAAAGGCCACTCCTACTTGGGGATGTTTGCTCTTAAGGTATATATATAGTACTAGTCACAACCATGTGAAAGTCTTTAAAGATTCTGCTTCTGAGTTTGAATAAAACATCTTCTTTACTCCCGATCTTTTCATGTGTTGATGACTACATCTTAGATGATATTGTAGTTCGTTTACATAACTTGCTGGATGTGTCAGGACTGTTTGGGTGGGTTACATATATGTTGGGAATCACAGTTATTTATCACACAGGGTGGTCAATCAGACCACACATCTCAAGACTAGACTTGTATCCCCCAAACTCATCTAGTTCAGATAAATGGAGTCATTGTGTGTGTGTGTATGCACACTACGTTGTGGTCATATCTTCATGTATTGAGGAAACCATAATATTTAGTTGGCACATTATGATGTAATTTAAACAAAAAAAAAAAAAAAAAAAAAAAGTTAAAAGCATTGTGCATATGTGCCATTTTAGTGAAACTGAAAGTTTAACACAACTCCATTTAGATTGTTAGAATTGAAGATGGACAACCAAATGTTTTTGTTATTTTGCATTTATAGAAGTAAACCCATGGGCTCATTAGTACACTCATTCGGTGAAAAACATACTTATCTTATTATGCTCTTTCTAACATTCAAAATATAGATACACTTTAAAATACACACTGCTATGATCATGGTTATCTTGTGTATGACTTCTTTTGCTAACCATTAACATAGTATCCTTGCAATTTGAAACTGGTTTATATTAGTATCTTTTAAGTTCCTAATCAGTGTAATGGTGGAAAGAGAAATATTTTTATCTATTTTCTTACTAAAGTTTAGATTTCTTATGATATGTTTTCGTTTATGAACTTATTGTATTGGAATTGATTTACGTGTGGTGTATGAATGCAGATGCTAAAGAAAGTTGTTGAGAGTCTAAGAGACAAACCTTCCCTTGGATGTGAGGTTTGGGAGAGTTACTCAAGATTTATACATGGATGATTTTTTTTTTTAAGTTTGTAATTTTTTTTTATATGTATTGGTGGTTACTGAGCAGATTTAAAATAGTGTGTAAAATACATTATGGCAATACTGTAAATAGTGACCTTTTGGTAATTGAAAATAAATAAATTTTTTTTTTTATTCTTCAAATTTGCCACGGTTTTAAACTATGCAAATTTTTGTGCCACATGTGCCATGTGTCTTTGTTGGATGTCACTACGTTTCAAGCAAGTGTTGAAGTCTAACTTATAATTTGGCACGGTTTGACTTTTTTTTGGCACGGTTTGTAGTCTGTGCCGATTATTTAGCCACATACGATTTTGGCTCGGTTTAGAACCGTGTCAAATTGGGTTTTCTGGTGTAAATTTGTTTGTGCAAGAGAGGGTAAACACGCAAAATATACTTGTCCAACATTAGAGTAAACTATTCCAGATTATGCTCGAAAAAGCATAGTCTACTATTGCATTCACTATAGTAAAAATAAGGGTTACCCAAACCACAGCTATAGTAAAAATAGGGGTTACCCAAACCACAAACTTTTTTTATCAATTTGGCGTGTAATTGTAATCTATAACATAAAAAGCATAAAAAAGGGGGCTAACCCAACCACAATAATATTTTATCATAAAAATGCAAGATATGTTATTTACATATGAAAAAAGGTATGGACTTCATATCTTGTAGTGATGATACTGAAGTGATATTAGATAGAAGTGTAAAGTACCTGATGCGCTAGTATCAAATCAATACAGGGTTAACGACACAAGTGGCTTTCATAATCTAATCTAGGCCTAGATGAGCAAGTTGTTTACAGATTTGGGAGAAGTTAACTCACAAGCATATCATAATCCTCGGTGATGAGGCCCCGAGTCACTTCAAAAATGTAAAACAACATAAAACTTTAAGTACTTTGTGCGAGGCATCAAACACCTAGATAGATTTATATAGAAAAAAAAATAATAATAATCACAACAAATTAGACAGGAGCTAATTAAATTCTGCAAACATATTATTAAACAAGAGAAATTGATAAATAAAAAAATTAAGAAGATAAAGAATATTATGCATCCTTAGGTAAATAGAACTTTGGGGGCTTGAGAGTCAAATAGACCCAACTCCTTAGCTATCGAATAACGAACAACTTGTGCAGACGTCCTTCCACTGTAATTGTGAGCTCTTATCATAGAACAACCAAACAACTATTAGTGGCATGTGTTTTTTACCGGTAACTACACAAAATATGTAGGGGTCATGTGATTTTTATCCATGTTATTCAATTATACACAAAAAAACAATGGCATTAAGCTCAAGACTGTTCCGTTAATGATACAGATTGATGCACTGTCAAACATGTATCTATTACATGATGTTTAAGAAATTTGAGACTTAGTCTAATGCATCCAATATCTTGAAACAATCATGTATCCAAGATGCACCTAATAAAATTCTCAAAGACTCAGTCTAACAACAAATTTCTAGCTAATCAGTTTTCTCCAGATTTATGACGAAGTAAAAGTTACATGGTTATTACACGAGGATAATAAGATATGAAAGAGATCCAATCAAGGAGATAAGATATAAATATAGATATTACCCACTAAAAAAACTAATTAATGTTATCAGATTAGAATTATGAAGTATGAAGAAATAATAGATATAATAAAGGACTCACTATAGTTTTCTTTGGGTCAAATTATCGAAATTGACAACAACGTTTACAAAAAAAAAAAAAAAAAAAAAAAATCAATTATGACAATAAATTTCAAATATAACAACGTTTGTTATCGTATCAATTCATGACAACCAAGTTTAACAGCCACATCACATGGGTCACCAAACAAAGGGCGTCGGAGTTAAACTTGGTTGTCATGAATTGCGATAACCAACGTTGGTGTTAGATTTGAAATATATTGTCATAATTGAATTTTTTTGCAAACGTTGTTGTCAATTTCGATAATTTGACCGTTTTCATTGATAAATTTATTTTATCAGTCTTTTCATTTATTTATAAAAATGAAAAGCTGATAACATGACGTGATCATTATAATTGTGTTTGATAAAATCATATTATCAATCTTGTATTTTATTTATAAAAAAATAAAACTTAAAGCTGATAACATCATGTTATCATTGTAGTTGCCTTTGATAACATCATGTTACCAATATAGTTGTGATAATATCAGGTTATCACTGTAGTTATCTTTATAAATTCAAGCTGATAATATAACGTTATCACTATACTTGTTGTTATTAACATCATGTTATCACTATAGTTTTCATTGATAACATAATGTTATCAGTCTTGTCTTTTATTTATAAAACATTTTAAGCTGATAACATGATGTTGTCACTATAATATATAGTGTTTGATAAAATCATGTTATGAGTCTTGTATTTCTTTTATAAAGAACCTAAAGCTGATAACATCATATTATCATTGTAGTTGTTTTGGATAACATCATTTTATTATTATAGTTGTGATAACATCATGTTATCGCTGTAGTTATCTTTGAAAAATAAAATTGATAACATCATGTTATCACTGTATTTGTTTTTATTAACATCATGTTATCACTATAGTTTTCATTGATCACATTATGTTATCAGTCTTGTCTTTTATTTATAAAAAATAACATGATGTAACGTATATATCGTAGTAGCAACGATTTATTACGTTGCAAATGTTACATGTAGTTGCAACGGTTATTAACGTTGTGAATGAGTAATTGTCACCCAATCTAATGCAATGGACGGGCAACGCTTTTATTTCGTGGCTAATAGTGACATTGCAATGTTTTGGACAGTATTTACAACGATTACAGATGTTGCAAAAACTCTTTTCTGTAGTAGTGTGTTATCATTGTAGTTGTTTTGGATAACATCATGTTATTATTATAGTTGTGATAACATCATGTTATCGCTATAGTTATCTTTGAAAAATAAAGTTGATAACATGATGTTATCACAGTATTTGTTTTTATTAACATTATGTTATCACTATAATTAATGGTGTTTGATAACATCATCTTATTTGTCTTGTATTTTATTTCTAAATAACATAAAACTAATAACATCATGTTATCACTGTAGTTGTTTTTATTAACATGATGTTATAAGTCTTGTCTTTTATTTATAAAAAATTTAAGCTGATAACATGATGTTATCACTATAATGATGTTTGATAACATCATGTTTATTATTGTAGTTGTCTTTGAAAATTATATTAAAACTGATAACATCATCTTATCACTGTAATGTTTCAGAATTCTAATATAATTTTTTGATTAAAAATATAGTTCAAATAGTGACGAAGATGATGATGAAGAAGAATAGAACAAAAACAAAACAAAAAACACATATAGAGGAAAAAAAACAAGAAGAAAAACAAGTGGGAGATTCTCTTTATTGAAATCTTCCACTAAAAATGTTTACAAGTATTTTGTTAGTAATTGTATTACAATTACTGTTTTGGGGATCTAATCATGTTCAATTACAATCCCTCTTACTAAACCATTTCAATACCAAAGTCAATAATTTATAAACAAAAGAAGGCAAATCTTGTAAATTCATTTTTTTCATCAAATGTGGTTTTCAATCTAGCTTGTCGTTTATTTGAATTATGTTAAGTGATTGTGGAATAGAATTAAACAATATAGTAATTGGAAACAATCAAATCGATTGACAATTGAAATGAAATTGGTTTAAAGATTAAACAAATGTGAAAAGAGAAGAGAGAGATGATCTCATATGAAATTGACAGGAGAGATGAAATTGGTTTAAGGATTAAACAAATGTGAAGAGAGAAGAGAGGATAAACCCGTAGAGATGAAGAAGGAGAAAATTAGAAGAAAATGGAAGAACCGGTATTTGTTTTTCTAAAATGCCCTTGGGCCTAAAGAATTTGTTTGTGCTTTATAAGATCCATAAGTTTGTCCTTTCGTCTAACCACTTTTTTAAAAATATCCTTTTGGCCAAGCAGGTACGGAATTTGGCCTTTTGGCCCAATTCTTTGTAAAATAGCATAAGTAACAATGTTTAATGTTTTATTATTTTATTTTAGAGAATTAATTTCATGAATAATAAAATGAAAACCCTCAAACTTATATTGTCAGTTATTTAGTGACGTGCAATTTTCTTAGTTGATTTCTCACAAACAAAATTTTCTTAGTTGATTTCTCACAAATAAAATAGCATGATTAACAATGTTTATTACTTTATTATTTTACTTGAGAGAATTAATTTCATCAATAATCAACTGAAAACCCTCAAACTTATAGTGTCTGTTTTAAGTGATGTGGAATTTTCTTAGTTACTTTGTTATAAAAAAAATTAAAAAACTCCACAATTTTCTGCAATACATTGTTAAAATTAAAATAAGTGGCAAATGTTTTTACCAAAATCAATAATTTGACCATGAATGAAGATCTAATGCTTCTTAGTATTGTGTAATCACCACTTAATTTTTAACTGTAAAACTTAATGTCTATTTCTGTAACAATAAAACCTATTAGAAAACATGTAAACTTATTGAGATTATTAAATTAAACCATCCATCCTGATACAAAGCATAACCAGAGTACATTTTCATTTATTCTCACACTTGAAAAAACTGAAATACAAGAAAAACTTCATTAAAGAAATACAAGAGAGAACTTATAAGAAAGACCTTATAAAGAAACTGACATACAAAAGAGTCCTTATAAAAGATTCTTGTTATTAGAGAACAAAATACAAACGTTATCCCAGACTTCAGAACATATGATAGGATTCCAATAAATCAACTGTGTTGTTCACAGAGTGAGATTGTTGCTAGCTGTAACTTCCATATTACCATTATCGATAAAGAAATGATAATAGTGTGTTTGAGGAGTTATGCCATACTTAAGTACGTATGGTTTACTGACTTCTTCTATAACGATTCTAGAATCCACTACGAAAATCTTCAAGGGTTTAGATTTGACTGGTAAAGAGTTTAGCCAATAGGCAGCTTTATCTTCAAGGGTTAAAGGAAATAAACGCAACCTAAAACCATCGTACCCAAATGTTGATTCTTGACAGTGTTTAGAATTGTAATAAATTTACGCACATGACTATAAGGTTGTTCATTTTTGAATCCATGGAATTTAGGTAACATGTGGATAATTGAAGGTTTTATTTCAAAATGTTGTGCATCACATGTTGGCAACACAATACAAGAAGGTGGGTTGGTGGTTACTTGAGCAAATTGCTCATCGAGATTTCTAACTAAACGATTAATTTTGTTTCTCACCCAACCAATTTTGGGCATACAAAGTAATCAAACACAAACAAGAAATTATTCTAGATCAAACAAATCAACTTCTTTTTATCTTGATTTAATTTTTGAGGTTACTAATTTTTAGCAAACCTAATCCTTAGTACTTCTAGACTTAGCTCCTACTCTTGGCAAGGTAAAATCTCAAGTAGTTCAAATAACTTTCGTCCAAATGCAACCAGAACAGTTCCCAGATTCAGTGGGGGGTCTTTCGTGTATAAACACGTTCCTCAATTATGTAACCACTTAAACCTTAGACGACATTGCACGTCGTTTGACAGAACTTTTCTAGACATTGCACAAGAAGTACTAATTATAAAAATTCCTTAAAATCTTATCCTATTCAAAAGGGTCTTATGAGATATATAGCAACCCTTAGCTTGAAGTCTAATAAATTTTAAATTATTAATTGGGGTTAGGTTATGCAAGATGTTGAGATTTTTAACCTAGGTGGGCAAAATAGCGGTGATGAAATCCACTACTTTATCTTGTTGGGGTTCTTGCCCTTATCTAATATTTTATGCAAATGCTAAATTAAATGAGGAATACACTACTCAATTAAAATAAACAGCTAATTTGGGCTTCGCAGTGAGAAGGTAAAGGATCGGGCCATTAAAGATGAATTGTCCGTGACTATTTGTTGTCCTTCTCTACCAGAGAGTGAGTGTATACAAAATGCAATAATTGAAACTACAGTCTACTATAATTTAATTGCTAAATAAAATTAAATAAAAAACAAGTAACTAGAGAAGAGAGAAGAAAACAAACTTAATATGGAAGGTGAGAGGGTTGGGTGGGTCCCAATAGACTGTCGATCAGTATGATGACATGTTTTCTTCTTTGGTTCGATTCCTTCTTAGTCCGGCAACGGCGCCATTTGAAAGACTCAAAATAGTCGTTAATTAGATCGCGATTTTCAAAACCTTGCTTTGACTACCTAAAACGAGTATAGCTTGAAGAAAGGGTTATCGAATCCACGTCTAAGAGGGAACCAAGTTTAATGAAGAAAAGAAATGCAATTTTACTAATCTAGAGAATAATGGGAAAATAATTTTGCGAGGTATTAGTGATTAACTAATACTAATGGAAGAAATAATTGTACGAAGATAAATATGGTGAGAATTTCAAGAGATTGAATCCACCAATTCAAATATGTAATAATTAATATATAGATTTATCAAGATTAATCTGTAGATAGATACTCATTACACGCTAAGATGATTCGAAATGCATAATGGAAAGGTATGACATTAAACACTTATTCTATCTACATTAGAGTCTATCGATTCTGGAAAATCAATGATACTTCTTATCATTAAAATGTGGTGGCAAGAAAGAATACGTTCGTTTTTTAGACCGTCGTCTCTCAATGTGTCCCCAAATAGTTATAGCAAAGTGTATATTCCACCTACTAAAAGAATTTAAAGAACTAAGTGAAACCGGCACGAAGTGGTTTGACATCAATTTTGTGACAAAGTGTCTTTGGTTATCTCGCCTTGAATTCATTGTTAGGAAAACCAAGATGTACGCATGGTCGTCTCGTGTCCTTGTGTCTCTTAGGTCTGTCTAGGGAAAGTTACTGGGTTCTGGACGTACGTACCGAGTTAGGACGTACGTACGTTCACTGAAGCAGAGAACTTCTTTTGGTCAGGACGTACGTACTCAGTTAGGACGTTCGTACGTCCAGGTAGTCAGCAGACGTGTTTTCGTATGGAGACGTACGTACCGGTTTAGAGCGTTCGTACGTCATGTTAGGCAGCAGGCTTATTTTTGTGTGGCGACGTTCGAACGTCATATCGACGTACGAACGTCCAAAGTCGGTTTGCACAGTTTCGGCCCATTTTCCTAGGTTTTCAACCCTAAGTATAAATAGGGTTTCTCTTCTACAGAACAAGACAGTTCTTTGGCCGTCCAACCTTCTTCTTGTTCATGTGTTTTGGTTAGGTTTGTGATAGTAAATTTGTTTGTGGCTATTGAACTCAATTCCCTTTCTTCCCCCTTTTCCCAATTCATATCTTTGTGATCTTGAAGAGTTATTGTGAATTCGGCTTCGAGTCTTCTTGTGTGTTCATCAAGAAGTCGAGTGTCTTGTGCGTACATCAAGGTGCTCTGGTGAAGTCAAGGTGTTAGAGATAACCAGGAGTATCAACTCGCAGTGAGTGCAGGTAGTTGATAGGTTTGTACATCTCTTTTCATCTAGTGGATTATTTTGTTGTCGCGAGGACAACCGTGGACGTTTCCCAGTTTGGGTTTTACCACGTTAAAAACTTCTGTGTGTTATTTACTTTCCGTGTATTGTTTGTTTGCTTGTTTTGAATTCACATTTGTTATACTAGCACTATTTGTAGTTTTACACTAAGAAGAAAGTAAATAAACATCGTTATATATATGTTTCATTTTATAAATAAATTATTGCAATTACTTACCTCTAACCTTCTCTCGAAACGCTAGATCCTTGACCTCCAGAATTACTCTAATGGATTAATTTCTTAATAAATCATATACTAACTACTACATAAAATGAAAAGGCTTCATCTCTCCCTTGAAAAAGGGAGATTAGCCTAACATATTACTAAACTAAAATCTACTAAATGACATAAAATAAAAACTAACTAAACTAAAAGAAGAAGAAGAAGAAGAAGAAGAAGAAGAAGAAGATGAGAACTTTTATTAGAATGAGTTTTTGCTCTCAACTCTGGATGATCAATACAATGAATAGAACTCCCTATTTATAGATCCATAGGGAGCCTAAAAGGGGAAAATTGCAAAATATTACATGATATTTGATTGATAATCAAACTAATTACTAAACATTTATGGAAGAAAATGTCAAGAATAAAATCTTTGAATGATTGTTGTCAAAAATTAATGAAAAACATGTGTTGAAAATCAAATCCTTGCCACCATTGTTGCCAATTTTGTATAAAACTGCCATATATAGTGAAATCCTAGAAGATACTGGCAATTTTTCTTGGATGGCTGAGTTGTCTCAATATTCTCCACATTTTACATATGCTAGAATCTTAACTATCATCCTTGAAGTGATTCTATGCTCCATCTTCTATTTAGTAGTCACACTTCACTTATCTCCTTAATGGGCCTCTCTTGGACTTAAGCTTTGTAGATAATTTTACGGGGTCATTTAGATTTAATCCACTAAGATTCATTCAAGGCTTTGACCATTTGGATCCATGACTTTGGGCTTCATACTTGACTTTTCTCTTTTTGCTCTTTTTTTATCATTTTGTAGGCTTTTTCTTTGATTTATTATTTTCTAGGTTCTTTCCTTCAAAAATACAAAAACAATAGAAATTACTCTAATTCAAGTCTAAAAGTGAGTTCTAACATCATACTAATTAGGGGTAAAACTACGTTTTTTGATACTTATCAATAACATCATGTTATGAGTCTTGTATTTTATTTATAAATAACCTGAAGCTGATAACATCATGTTATCATTGTAGTAGTTTTGAATAACATCATGTTATTATTATAGTCGTGATAACATCATGTTAATGTTGTAGTTATCTTTGAAAAATAAAGTTGATAACATCATGTTATTGTGTATTGTGTATTAACCACTTAATTTTTAACTGTAAAACTTAATGTCTATTTTTGTAACAATAAACCTATTAGAAAGCATGTATAAACTGAAACCATAACCAAAGTACATTTTCATTTATTGTCACACTTGAAAAAACTAAAATACAAGAAAAACTTCATTAAAGAAATACAAGAGAGAACTTATAAAAAAAGTGACATACAAAAGAGACCTTATAATAGATTCTTGTTATTAGACAACAAAATACAAACGTTATCCCAGACTTCAGAACATATGATAGGATTCCAATAAATCAACTGTGTTGTTCACAGAGTGAGACTGTTGCTAGCTGTAACTTCCATATTACCATTATCGATAAAGAAATGATAATAGTGTGTTTGACGAGTTATGCCATACTTAAGTACGTATGGTTTACTGACTTCTTCTATAACGATTCCAGAATCCACTACGAAAATCTTATAGGTTCCACCTTCGCCATCAATTAAAAGTTCTACAGACTTGTTAGAAATGCTTTTACTGATCACAAGATTTCTACTAATCTTGTAGATATTGAAAACAAAAGCAACATTACCTTGCACCATAAGTATTTTGAATGCATGATCCTTATCAGCGGTTTTGTATATACCCACATCCTTCTTTGTTGCAGGTACCAGAGACTCAATCGCACTGCGATAAGAGCATCTCTAATGGGTCTCCTATATTTAGCCGACACATAGGCAGTTATGGCCTCCACATAGGTGCCACATAATTTTTTAAAACTTTTTTTAGCAGGTCTTCCATACCTAAATCAGGGGTATCCCTAACGCGCACGGTTTTTTTTTTTATAATTCTATCTTCCACGCTGGTTGAACCAGCGTGGAAGTTTTTTTGTGCTGGGCTTATGTTTCAAGCTGGTTGAAACAGCGTGGAAGTTTTTTTTTTGCTGGGCTTCGTTTGGTTGGGCTTGGTTTAGGGCTCGGTTTGTGGAATAAAAAAAAATAAATAAATGGTTCAACGCTGGTTAGACTGGCGTGGAACAAAAAATATTGTTAGAAATGGTCCCACGCTGGTTAGACCTGCGTGGAACAAAAAAAAAAGGTTAAAATAGTTCCACGCAAGTCGTGCTAGCGTGGAACAATTAATTTTGCATGTCTTCTATATTCCTATCTATCCATCAATTTTAGCCGAAGTTTTAGCAGACCGGCCCACCACGTCCTACGTGGATGGCCGGCTGATATTTTTTTAGAAGACGCGTTAGGGCTGGGTTTTTTTAGAATTTTTATAATTTAGATATAGGAGACCCATTAGAGATGCTCTAAGAAAGTAAAACAATATTACCAGATACATTCTCAAGCTCCTTCAACCTTATATGATTAGACATGGCTACCTATGACTTTTAAGATTCTTCACTAGTGATGAAGTTTTAATTTGATGGGTTTGAGGTAGCATCAATGTTCTTAATTTATAGGCAGATTCCGACTCCTCGCCAGCCTCCTATTAAATCAGAGTCTTGCAAACAACACATCATGTTATCCTTCTAAGAGGATTCTAAAAACCATGTACAGTATAGGGTTTGTTTTGGTAGTTGAAATTCCTGTGTGAACATAGTCACTACATACCCCATTATTATTTTTATATAAACAAATATCAAATTAATATTCTTTATTTTCATAAAAAATATTGGTTGTTGGAATGCTTGTGTGAAAGGCATCATTATTATTCTAAATTATACTTAAAAAGGTCCATGTGTACTATAATTCTCTTTATTCCTTGCTTGAGTACTCAACTCGTCTCAGTGAAATTAGGAAAAAGTGAGAAAAATTAGGGAAACAAACGTACAAGATAATAATTCGGGCCAAAACATGTGGGTGTTAGATATGTATGTATGTGTGTGTGCACTGGTCGGACTGGAATCTGGATGATGGGTTGGTAGGCCTAAAAATGCTGATATCAGGTGATCCAAAAAGAACATATGTAAAAAATGAATTAGGGTAATTTTCCAAATAAGCACAATTATAGGGATATAGGGAGATCTTATTGCCACCCAACTAACTCGTAAAACACCCAATCAGACCAAATTGCTTTGAAAAACCCAATCAGACAATTATTTTGTTACTAAAATACCCTTCACACCCACATACTTTGTCAAAAACCCAAAATTATTAAAACTCTTCTAAATCTTCTCTCCATAAAATCAAATTAAATAAATAAAATAACCAACTGAATTATTGAAAATAACTATCGAATAACACTGAGATATATCAAAATATTTGTGGAGAATCTAAAAGACGAGATTGATTGATGAGGGTAACATTTGTTGAGATTAGGTAGGAGGCAATGAGAGAGTAACACCCAATATTTTTTTTTAATTTTGTTTTTTCTCCATAAAAAATTAGAGTTTCATATGGAGTATTCAAATCATTGGGGCCATATGGGTAGTTAATTACATACATTAGTCTTGTTCATATTTTAATTAGGGTTTTTGAAAACAAAAATGGGGGGTTTTTGTCAAAAATATAATATTAATTAGAAGGGTATAAATGATATTTTATCATTGGGTTTTTGACGAGTTTCTTGTATGGCAATAAGATCTCCCCAACTATAGTGTTACCTTTCCTAAAAACACCACAATGAATGAAAAATTCCCAAACAAGCAAAAAGATTCTCTTTTTTTATACAGTTGGAAAGGTCTCGATGAGATCTAACTAACAAGATCCCACATGACTATTAAATTCAAAATTTGAAATTTTAAGCTATTTGAAAATTGATATTTAAATTTTTATTTTTTAAATAAGTGAAATAATTTTTTCAAGGCATTTCTATTGAGACCTCATTTGTCATGAAATTCAAAAAATAATCGCTTTTTCAAGGTTGAAATAGTTAGTATCACATTTTATAGAAGAACTTTAAACATTACTGGTTATAAAATACTATTTGCTACACATACAATAATTTCGGCTACAGTTCACAACTGTTTGTCTAGAATTGTCACTGCATCTGGTACATTACACACTAAAAACTCACTGTTGTAACATCATAATTATTATTACAAAGTCATAAAACTTATAAACATAAAAAATCAAGGAATAAAACAACACTTTAACAATCAATGATCTATCATTCCTTCTTGAGAAAAAACACATTTACAAAATTGGTTCAAAGATTAAACAAATGTGAAGAGAGAAGAGAGAGATGATTTCATATGAAATTGACAGGAGAGATGAAATTGGATTAAGGATTAATCAAATGTGAAGAGAGAAATGAGAGGAAGAGAGGATAAGCCCGTAGAGATGATGACGAAGGAGAAAATTAGAAGAAAATGGTAAAATTGGTATTTTTTTTAAAAAAACAATGTCCTTGGGCCTAAAGAATTTGTTTGTCCTTCATATAAGATCCACAAGTTTGTTCTTTCGACAACCATTTTTGCCGAAATGTCCTTTTCGCCAAGCAGGTTCGGAATTTGCCTTTTTGGCCCAATTCTTTGTAAAATAGTATAAGTAACAATGTTTAATGCTTTATTATTTTACTTGAGAGAATTAATTTCATCAATAATCAATTGAAAACACTCAACCTTATAGTGTCTGTTTTTTGTGACGTGCAATTTTCTTATTTGATTTCTCATAAATTTTTTTTCTTAAAACTCCACAAATACCCCGATATTTACATTTTTTTTCACAAAAAACCTAATTGGATGATAAAATAGCATGATTAACAATGTATAATGATTTATTATTTTACTTGGGAGAATTAATTTCATCAATAATGAACTGAAAACCCTCAAACTTGTAGTGTATTTTTTATTTTATTTAATAACAAATTAGCAAAGGAAATTGCGAAGTCACTGGGGTACCAGAAGATTACATGGTTGTCATTGAGTGAAACAAAACTATACGTTGGTGTCAACTTCTGCAATACATTGTTAAAATTATAATAAGTGGCAAGCGTTCTTACCAAAATCAATAATTTGACCATGAATGAAGATCAAATGCTTCTGAGTAAATCACCACTTAATTCTTAACTGTAAATTAAACTTAATGTCTATTTTGTTGGGCCCATGGTCCACTACTATTCTGTCGATATTGTCCCCACCTTAGTCACCACTAGACCCAAGGCCATATCCATGGTGTGGGGTTATTCCCTATGGATTTCACTTACCCAAAAGGCCTCGACAATAGTGGATACTAGACCATTACTTATAAATCCCATAGAGATCTGCTATGGCTCGGATGTGGGACTATTTGGTCCACACACCTAACAATCTCCACCTTGGACCAAATCCTGGCCCAAGCCCGCCCAATCAACAGTGGGCTTTGATACCATTTATTGGGCCCATGGTCCACCACTATTCTGTCGATATTGTCCCCACCTTAGTCACCACTAGGCCCAAGGCCATATCTATGGTGTGGGGTTTTCCCTATGGGTTTCACTTACCTAAAAGGCCTCGACAATAGTGGATACTAGACCATTACTTATAAACCCCTTAGAGATCTGCTAGGCCTCGACAATAGTGGATACTAACATATTTTTGTAATAATAAACCTATTAGAAAGCATGTAAACTTATTGAGATTATTAAATTAAACCATCCATCCTGATTCAAAGTATACCCAGAGCACATTTCATTTATTCTCACACTTGAAAAAAATGAAATACAAGAAAAACTTCATTAAAGAAATACAAGAGAGAACTTATAAGAAAGACCTTATAAAAAAACTGACATACAAAAGAGACCTTATAAAAGATTCTTGTTATTAGACAACATAATACAAACGTTATCCCAGACTTCAGAACATATGATATGATTCCAATAAATCAATTGTGTCGTTCACAGAGTGAGACTGTTGGTAGCTGTAACTTCCATATTACCATTATCGATAAAGAAATGATAATAGTGTGTTTGGCGAGTTATGCCATACTTAAGTACGTATGGTTTACTGACTTCTTCTATAACGATTCCAGAATCCACTATGAAAATCTTATAGGTTCCACCATCTCCATCAATTAAAATTTCTACAGACTTGTTAGAAATGCTTTCACTGATCACAAGATTTCTACTAGTCTTGTAGACATTGAAAACAAAAGCAACATTACCTTGCACCATAAGTATTTTGAATGCATGATCCTTGTCAGCGGTTCTATAATTACCAACATCCTTCTTTGTTGCAGGTACCAGAGACTCAATCACACTGCGATAAGAAAGTAAAACAGTATTACCAGATACATTCTCAAGCTCTTTCAACATTATATGATTAGACATGGCTACCTATGACTTTTAAGATTCTTCACTAGTAATGAAGTTTTAATTTGATGTGTTTGAGGTAGCATCAATGTTCTTAATTTATAGGCAGATTCTGACTCCTCGTCAGTCGCCTATTAAATCGGACTCATGCAAAATACACATCATGTTATCCTTCTAGGAGGATTCTAACAACCATGTATAGTATATGGTTTGTTTTGGTAGTTGAAATTCTTGTGTGAACATAATCACTACATACCCCATTATTATTTTTTAATCGACAAATATCAAATTAATATTTTTTATTTTCTTAAAAAATATTGGTTGTTGGAATGCTTGTGTGAAAGGCATCATTATTATTCTAAATTATACTTAAAAAAAATACCATGTGTACTATAATTCTCATAATAAGTAAACTAATAGAAAAAACAACTAGACTAGTAATTTGAAATATTTGTATGAACATATAGAGTAGCTACCTCATTTATTTATTTCATAAAAAATACTTTAGTATTTATAATTTCTTTAAAGTATATAGGTAGTTGGAATTCTTGTGAACAAAATAATATGAGATGTAAGTTGTTTTATTGTGATCAGAGAACTGAAACGTTTGACTTTTTTCTTCCAAAATAATGAATTAATTTGAATATTGTTCTCCAAATACCATTCCTTGTATTTTTTGAGAAAATAATAAATTAATATTTCTTGATATAAAAATAAAAATTGGGTAACAACTCTATGTTCACACATGAATTTCAACTACGTACCAAAACAAGCCATATACATGGTTCCTGAAGGATAACATATAGGAGTTAGGAATCTACCTATAAATTAGGTACTCTGATGTTATGTTAAACACAACAAATTAAAACATCATCACTAATGAAGAATCTGAAAAGTCTTAAGTAGCCATGGCTAATCATTTATTGTTGAAGGAGCTTAAGTACAACATTATTATTTTTATTTTTTATTTTAATAATAAATATTGGTTGTTGGAATGCTTGTGTGAAAGGCATCATTATTATTTTATATTATACTTAAAAAAGTACCATGTGTACTATAATTCTCATAAGTAAACTAATAGAAAAAATAAATACACTAGTAGTTGAAATTCTTGTATGAACATAGAGTCGTTACCCCATTTATTTATTTCATAAACAATACTAGTATTTATAATTTCCTTACAATATATAGGTAGTTGGAATTCTTGTGTGAACGAAATAGTTTAAAAAAAATAATGCTTCTGTGTTATTTGAAGAAAGCACCTAGACAACAAGGAAGAACGAGTTGAAGTTTATTCGAGAAAATACCGAAAAAATTCATCTAGGGATATTTATGTCTGAAAAATTGTTTGTCCTACAAATTAATTCAATTTGAAGTTTTACCTTATGACTAAACCGATTTGAAACCGTGTCCTGCTCCTCAATTCACTTGAAATTATATGAGATGTAAGTTCTTTAGTGTGACAAAAAAACTGAAACGTTTGACTTTTTTCCTTACAAATTAATGAATTAATTTGAATATTGTTCTCCAAATACCATTCCTTGTATTTTCTGAGAAAATAATAAATTAATATTTCTTGATATAAAAATAAAAATTGGGTAACAACTCTATGTTCACACATGAATTTCAACTACCAAAACTAGATTTATACATGGTTCCTAGAAGGATAACATATAGGAGTTAGGAATCTACCTATAAATTTGGTACTCTGATGCTATGTCCAACACAACAAATTAAAACTTCATCACTAGTGAAGAATCTGAAAAGTCTTAAGTAGCCATGTCTAATCATATAATGTTGAAAGAGGTTGAGAATGTATCTGGTAATACTGTTTTGCTATCATATCGCAGTACGATTGAGTCTCTCGTCCCTGCAGCAAAGAAGGACGTGGGTAATTACAGAACTGCTGATAAGGATCATTCATTCAAAATACTTATGGTGCAAGGTAATGTTGCTTTTGTTTTCAATATCTACAAGACAAGTAGAAATCTTGTGATCAGCGAAAGCATTTCTAACAAGTCGATAGAACTTTTAATCGATGGAGATGGTGGAACCTATAAGATTTTCGTAGAGGATTCTGGAATCGCTATAGAAGAAGCCAGTAAACCATACGTTCTTAAGTATGGTGTCACTCGTCAAACACGCTATTATCATTTTCTAATCGAGAATGGTAATATGGAAGTTACATCTACCAACAGTCTCACTTTGTGAGTAGCACAATTAGATTTATTGGAATCTTATCTTAGGTTCTGGAGTCTAGGATATAACATTTCTGTTTTGTTATATAATAATGATTGAGGTTCAATTCTTTCTTACAAGATATCTCTTGTATGTCATTTTCTTTATAAGTTTTTCTTGTTTGAATTCAGTTTTTTCAAGTGTGAGAATAAATGGAAATTTGCTTCAATTAAACATTGTATCGGAGTGGTTTAATAAGGTCAATGAGTTTACTAACTATTATTGAATGGTGTTTCTAATTTGTCAAAAAGTATGATATGCAATAAACAAAGGGTATAGGTATAGTGTTGATTATAAATGGCGATTACACAATACTCAGATGCAATAGATCTCGATTCCTCACTTGATCAAAAATATATAATCTTTATCATAAGACAATACTACATTTCAAATTCCTGCTTGCAACGAATTTATTACCTTCTATAAAATAAATTGAAGTTATAAAAACTCGAGAATTTAAAGTTTAGACAAATGTGGATTTAGGATAACGCACTATAACTAATTGCCGCGCTTCATTACGTTTCTATATATAGCTAATCTAATCCTCCAAAATATATTCTTATTAAATCATACGGTCATCACATATTCACATTGCTACCCATAACATTCTGTAATCTCTTGAGAACTCAACTTCCTGTGGTGCCAAAAGTATAAAAAACAAGTCCAACTTGACAATGCTTAATAGATACAATTGCTTCCTCGATGTTTAAGTGATGTACTTTTGATGTTGTTGATCAATCCAAAATTTTCCTTTATCAAATCTCACCATTAAAGATGCCCTTACAATGTTTGCAAAACGTTGAAGTCACTATCATACAAAACAACTAACACATGGACATGCTCTTACAAAAGAATTTAAGTTTTATTATCAAATCTCACTTATACATATTCTGAAGAAGCTAATTCTAAATTGAAGTTATGATTACAACTTTGAACAACTCATACTCCTTACAAAATTTCAAAAGGTACAACTAAAGATTATAGGCTCCTAGACTTCAAAAGACAGAAGAGGTGTGTATAAGAACTGTAACCTATGAAATCCCCACTCTCGCGTATTTAGTCATCGACACCACCAGAAAACCAGATATTTGCCATTTTCAAGGCCTTATTGAACTACCACTATCACACATAATTACCAAATTGACAACCAACAGTAACATTGTAACCAAATCCATTCAAGCCACCATGGCTTAAAAACTACACAATACCTGCTGAATGATTTGCACATTTCCTGCTGCTTGATGGTTGTTATCATCTATGATGGGTAAATTTCAGCTTGATGGTTGTGGTGTCCCGGCACACTTCCTGATTGAGGGTTGTGAACATCTATATGTCCATGCACATTTCCTGCTTGATGGTTGTCATCAGGTTCAGACTTTGGAATAGTAGGTTCCGCTAAAGCACTAGTTGCATCATCTTCCTCCTCACATCGCTACAACAACCGACAAATATTCATGGAGAAAGAACCATGACTACCACCCTGCAACCAAACCAATTTGTCAATAGAAAATCACAGTCAAATAGAATACACCAATTTATTAACAAAAATGACAATCATACACGAAAGTTAAATTTCAGGAAATTACGAGTAAAGAAGAAGTTGGAGAAGGTTCATGGAGTTCATCTTTCCATTCTCGCAACATCTGATGCACTTGTTCTTCTAAAATAGCAACATCACTAGTTCTACTATCTTTTCGAGCATATTGTAGATCAGTAATATATGTGCATAATTAATGCACACATCCTGATGAAATGGTAAATTAAGAAAATTTATGCCATATAGCAATAATATATGTGCATAATTCTTAACTTAAGGACCCTAATTGATGCTTTTAACTAAAGGACACTACTTGATGATCTACTAACCTCGGTTCACTACACATTTTTTCCAATATCATTTCGGTTATCAGTCTCTGTTTTCAGTGAAGCATGATACAAACTACAATGTTTGCAAATTTGTTTGTGCAAGAGAGGGTAAACATGCTGAATATACTTGCCCAACATTAGAGTAAACTATTCCAGATTATGGTCGAGAAAGCATAGTCTACTATTACATCATGTTATTATTACAGTTATGATAACATCATGTTATCGCTGTAGTTATCCTTGAAAAATAAAACTGATAACATCATGTTATCACTGTATTTGTTTTTATTAACATCATGTTATCACTATAGTTTTCATTGATCACATTATGTTATCAGTCTTGTCTTTTATTTATAAAAAATTTAAGCTGATAAAATGATGTTATCACTATAATGGTGTTTGATAACATGATGTTATTTGTCTTGTATTTTATTTCTAAATAACATAAAACTAATAACATCATGTTATAAGTCTTGTCTTTTATTTATAAAAAATTTAAGCTGATAACATGATGTTATCACTATAATGATATTTGATAACATCATGTTTATTATTGTAGTTGTCTTTGAAAATTATAATAAAGCTAATAACATCATGTTATCACTGTAATGTTTCGGAATTCCAATAGAATTTTTTTGATTAAAAAAATTGTTGAAATAGTGACGAAGATGATGATGAAGAAGAATAGAACAAAAACAAAAAACCATATATAGAGGAAAAAAAACAAGAAGAAAAACAAGTCGGAGATTCTCTTTATTGAAAGACGCAAAATAATCGTTAATTAGATCGCGTTTTTCAAAACCTTGCTTTGACTACCTAAAATGAGTATAGCTTGAAGAAAGGGTTATCGAATCCACGTCTAAAAGATAACCAAGTTTAATGAAGAAAAGAAATACATTTTTACTAATCTAGAGAATAAGGGAAAAATAATTTTGCAAGGTATTGGTGATTAACTACTACTAATGGAAGAAATAATTGTACGAAGATAAATATGGTGAGAATTTCAAGAGATTGAATCCACCAATTCAAATATGTAATAATTAATATATAGATTTATCAAGATTAATCTGTAGATAGATACTCATTACACACTAAGATGATTAGAAATGCATAATGAAAAGGTATGACATTAAACACTTTGTATTAACCTATTTCTAGATTAATGCACTACTAGGTCAGGTCGTTGGGTGACTTGACCAAAGGGGAAATTGTAGGTCGGGGTGGATGCACCTCGTTGAGATCGAGATTGCCTACGTACTCTTAGCCCGAGGGGATTGAACTTAGAGATCAAGCCATCGTAGTTCTGTTCTTATAGAAGGTAGAAAGGCGTGGATCGTGGATCTTGCAGATTCTCCGTCATCATAATGAGGATTAAATGTGTTACGCGCGTGGATCATTCCTGTGACTTAATTATGTAACTGACGAGAATATTCTGTGCATTGAATGAGAGCACGTGTGTATAAGCAGGCCGCTGCTCGTTGTGAGATCGAGCTGTTGTGGACGAGCTACTAGCAGGTAGAGGTCGTGGCGACCTGATGGATGACTGACTGTGCCACGTGGCTGCTTTTGATTGGTTGGAGTATGTAGTACCCCTACACACTTATTCTATCTACATTAGAATCTATCGATTCTGGAAAATCAATGATACTTCTTATCATTAAAATGTGAGGAAAGACTACAACACAATGTACAACTATTATGTTGGTGGCAAGAAAGAGTACGTTCGTCTTTCAGACCGTCGTCTCTCAAAGTGTCCCCAAATAGTTATAGCAAAGTGTATATTCCACCTACTAAAAGAATTTAAAGAACTAAGAAGAAAGTAAATAAACACCGTTATATGTTTCATTTCACAAATAAATCATTGCAATCACTTACCTCTAACCTTCTCTCGAAACGCTAGATCCTTAACCTCCAGAATTACTCTAATGGATTAATTTTTTAATAAATCATATACTAACTACTACATAAAATGAAAAGGCTTCATCTCTCCCTTGAAAAAGGGAGATTAGCCTAACATAATACTAAACTAAAATCTACTAAATGACATAAAATAAAAACTAACTAAACTAAAAGAAGAAGAAGAAGAGAACTTTTATTAGAATGAGTTTTTGCTCTCAACTCTGGATGGTCAATACAATGAATAGAGCTCCCTATTTATAGATCCATAGGGAGCCTAAAAAGGGAAAATTACAAAATATTACATAATATTTGATTAATAATCAAATCAATTACTAAACATTTGTGGAAGATAATATTAAGAATAAAATCTTTGAATGATTGTGGTCAAAGATTAATGAAAAACATGTGTTGAAAATCAAATCCTTGCCACCATTGTTGCCAATTTCGTATAAAACTGCCATATATAGTGAAATCATAGAAGATACTGGTAATCTTTCTTGGATGGCTGAGTTGTCTCAATATTCTCCATATTTTACATATCCTAGAATGTTAAATATCATCCTTGAAGTGATTATATACTCCATTTTCTATTTAGTAGTCTCACTTCACTTATCTCCTTAATGGGCCTCTCTTGGACTTAAGCTTTGTAGATAATTTTACGGGGTCATTTAGATATAATTCACTAAGATTCATTCAAGGCTTTGACCATTTGGATCCATGACTTTGGGCTTCATACTTGACTTTTCTCTTTTTGCTCTTTTTATATCATTTTGTAGGCTTTTTCTTTGATTAATTCTTTTCTAGGTTCTTTCCTACAAAAATACAAAAACAATAGAAATTTCTCTAATTCAAGTCTAAAAGTGAGTTCTAACATCATACTAATTAGGGGTAAAACTACGTTTTTGGATACTTATCAATAACATGATGTTATGAGTCTTGTATTTTATTTATAAATAACCTAAAGCTGATAACATCATGTTATCATTGTAGTAGTTTTGAATAACATCATGTTATTATTATAGTCGTGATAACATTATGTTATCGCTGTAGTTATCTTTGAAAAATAAAGCTGATAACATCATGTTATTGTGTATTGTGTATTCACCACTTAATTTTTAACTGTAAAACTTCTATTTCTGTAACAATAAACCTATTAGAAAGCATGTATAAACTGAAAGCATAACCAAAGCACATTTTCATTTATTCTTACACTTGAAAAAACTGAAATACAAGAAAAACTTCATTAAAGAAATACAAGAGAGAACTTATAAGAAATACCTTATAAAAAAACTGACATACAAAAGAGACCTTATAATAGATTCTTGTTATTGGACAACAAAATACAAACGTTATCCCAGACTTCAGAACATATGATAGGATTCCAATAAATCCACTGTGTTGTTCACAGAGTAAGACTGTTGCTAGCTGTAACTTCCATATTACCATTATCGATAAAGAAATGATAATAGTGTGTTTGACGAGTTATGCCATACTTAAGTACGTATGGTTTACTGACTTCTTCTATAACGATTCCAGAATCCACTACGAAAATCTTATAGGTTCCACCATCGCCATCAATTAAAAGTTCTATAAACTTGTTAGAAATGCTTTCACTGATCACAAGATTTCTACTAGTCTTGTAGATATTGAAAACAAAAGCAACATTACCTTGCACCATAAGTATTTTGAATGCATGATCCTTATCAGCGGTTCTGTAATTACCCATATCCTTCTTTGTTGCAGGTACCAGAGACTCAATCGCACTGCGATAAGAAAGTAAAACAATATTACCAGATACATTCTCAAGCTCCTTCAACATTATATGATTAGACATGGCTACCTATGACTTTTAGGTTTCTTTACTAGTGATGACGTTTTGATGAAGTTTTAATTTGATGGGTTTGAGGTAGCATCAATGTTCTTAATTTATAGGCAGATTCCGACTCCTCGTCAGCCGCCTATTAAATTGGACTCTTGCAAACAACACATCATGTTATCCTTCTAAGAGGATTCTAACAACCATGTACAGTATATGGTTTGTTTTGGTAGTTGAAATTCCTGTGTGAACATAGTCACTCTATACCCCATTATTATTTTTATATCAACAAATATCAAATTAATATTCTTTATTTTCATAACAAATATTGGTTGTTGGAATGCTTGTGTGAAAGACATCATTATTATTCTAAATTATACTTAAAAAAGTACCATGTGTACTATAATTCTCATAAGTAAACTAATAGAAAAAAGAAATAGACTTGTAGTTGAAATTCTTGTATGAACATAGAGTCGCTACCCCCATTTATTTATTTCATAAACAATACTAGTATTTATAATTTCTTTAAAATATATAGGTAGTAGTTGGAATTCTTGTGTGAACGAAATTCTTTAAAATAAAAAATAATACTTCAGTGTTGTTTGAAGAATGCACCTAGAGAATAAGGAAGAACAAGATGAAGTTTATTCGAGAAAATACGTTACGGAAAAAAAAAATCATCTAGGGGTATTTATGTCTGAAAAATTGTTTGTCCAATAAATTAATTCAATTTAAAATTTTGTCTTATGACTAAACCGATTTGGAACCGTGGCCTGTTGCCCAATTCGCTAGAAATTATATGAGTTGTAAGTTGTTTAGTGTGATTAGAGAACTGAAACGTTTGACATTTTTTCTTCCAAAATAATGAATTAATTTGAATATTATATTATTCTCCAAATACCATTCCTTGTATTGTTTGAGAAAATAATAAAGGGAGATCTTAGTCACACCACACAAATCTCTCATGCACCACATTTTTGGATAAATTTTAAATAATTATGTTTTTACGAATTTATCCCTATTATTCTATTTGGCACACCATATATTACATTATTTTTGTTTATTTTGTTTCTTTCAAAAATTTTACTTGTCAAATAAAATCTAGCAAATAAGGAAACATTGTTAAATTTGCAAATAAAGATATCTTTATTTTTTGCTAAAAATCTACTAAAATCAAAAAATCAACTAATCTCTTCTTCTTTCTCTAACTCTTCTTCTTCTTCTAAAACTTCATTATAAAATTTTCTATTAAAAGGAAATATGGAACGTCATGACCTTAATGAAGAGAACAATAATCAAAATCCAATTGAGTTGAATATTTTTTTATGATTCCAATTGTAGATGAAAGTAAACTCTCTTATCTAGAAATATTGTTGTTATTTAGATCTATTTTCATCTTCTACATTCTTTACATTTATTTCTATATATATTTTACTACTAAAAAAATAAAATAAAATATGGTGTATTGAGAGGGGTTTTTATTAATTTTATTTGTGGTGTGCGTAAAGAATCTTAAGAATATTTGTGGTAAGCTAAACAAATGTGGTGTATGAGAGATTTGTGTGGTGTGACTAAGATCTCCCATAATAAATTAATATTTTTTGATATAAATATAAAAATTGGGTAACAACTCTATGTTCACACATGAATTTCAACTACCAAATCAAGCCATATATATAGTTCCTATAAGGATAACATATTAGAGTCAGGAATCTACCTATAAATTAGGTACTCTCTAAACATGGCTACCTATGACTTTTAAGATTCTTCACTAGTGATGAAGTTTTAATTTGATGGGTTTGAGGTAGCATCAATGTTCTTAATTCATAGGCAGATTCTAACTCCTCGTTAGCCGCCTATTAAATCGGACTTTTGCAAACAACACATCATGTTATCCTTATAAGAGGATTCTAACAACCATGTACAATATATGGTTTGTTTTGGTGGTTGAAATTCTTGTGTGAACATAGAGTTGTTACCCAATTTTTATTTTTATATCCATAAATATTAATTTATTATTTTTTCAAAAATACAAGGAATGGTATTTGGAGAATAATATTCAAATTAATTCATTATTTTGGAAGGAACGTTTGACTTTTTCCTTGTATTTTTTGAGAAAATAATAAAATAATATTCTTTGATATAAAAATAAAAATTGTGTAACAACTCTATGTTCACACATGAATTTCAACTACCAAAACGAGCCATATATATAGTTCCTATAAGGATAACACATCCGAGTCAGGAATCTACCTATAAATTAGGTACTCTCTAGACATGGCTATCTATGACTTTTAAGATTCTTCACTAGTGATGAAGTTTTAATTTGATGGGTTTGAGGTAGGATCAATGTTCTTAATTGAAATTCTTGTGTGAACATAGTCACTACATACCCCATTATTATTTTTATATCAACAAATATCAAATAACAAATATCAAATTAATAATAATAATGTGTGTGTGAAAGGCATCATTATTATAGTAATAATAATAATGCTAGGTTTTGTTTTAAAAAAAAATAAAATAATCAATGCTTGGTTTTGGTTTCATTGATAAGTTACAATAATATAAATAATAAAAAGGGTCTTTATCGACAACAAAAAAAATGATAAAATTGGTTGTTGGAACTTTGTGCAAGGAATAAAAAAATAATAATAATAATGTTATGTGTGTTATTTGCACGATTCCGAGTCCCGAATATGTGGCTGATAAGGATCATGTACTTACAATTCTTAGTGTGATAGGTAATGTTTCTTTTGTTTTCAATATCTACAAGACCAAGGGTGCACTTGTGATCCATGAATGTATTTCTAACAAAACCGAAAATCTTACTATTGAGGGAGATGGTGGAACCTATGCCATTATTGTATGGGGAGGTAGAATCGCTATATGTGATACCTATACTACGTATGTTCTTAAGTATAAGACGTTTCCTTCGACACATTATTATCATTTTGTTATGTCTGACGGTGATATGAAAGTTTCACCAAGCAACACTATGAATAGCATAGTGGATCTATCATCTATTCAATTCTATCTTTTTATTGTTTTGTTGTCTAATAATAAAATTTTATCACAAGGTTACTTTTTTATTTCGTAATTTTGAAGTGTGATCAGAATAAATGGAAATTTCCTTCAGTTATTGCAATCAGGTTGGTTCTATGATGTTTATGAGTTTACTAGCTGTTATGGGTCTATTATATTTTCTTTTCTCGGCAAGCACGAAATGGACTAAAACTAATAGCTTTAGTGTTAAAGACATGAAGTCTATAGTTCACTTATCAGTTCCAAAAGATGGTGAAATAGCAGATATTGTGAAGTATTTGGTTTGGTGGTGACTGGTGAGGAGCCCTTGACAATTATTAGCTTAGCTATATTTCTCTTTCCTTGCTTGCCGACCAATTCTTCATGCGTTTCTCTCTCCCACAGTCACCAACAAAACAACCCTTCCCCCACAGCTGCCAACAGTGGCGTAGCCAGGAATTTTGGTCAGGAGGAGCACTAGCTTAGCCATATTTCTCTTTCCTTGCTTGCCGGCCAATTATATCTTCATACGCTTAGGTAGGAGGCAATGAGAGAGTACCACCCAATATTTTTTTTATTTTGTTCTTTCTCCATAAACAATTAGAGTTTCATATGGTGAATTCAAATCATTGGGGACTTATGGGTAGTTAATTACATACATTAGTCTTGTTCATATTTTAATTAGGGTTTTTGAAAACAAAAATGGGGGGTTTTGTCAAAAATATAATATTAATTAGAAGGGTATAAATGATATTTTATCATTGGGTTTTTCACGAGTTTCTTGTATGGCAATAAGATCTCCCCAACTATAGTGTTACCTTTCCTAAAAACACAACAATGAATGAAAAATTCCCAAACAAGCAAAAAGATTCTCTTTTTTTATACAATTGGAAAGGTCTCGATGAGATCTAACTAACAAGATCCCACATGACTATTAAATTCAAAATTTGAAATTTTAAGCTATTTGAAAATTGATATTTAAATTTTTTTTTTTTAAATAAGTGAAATAATTTTTTCAAGGCATTTCTATTGAGACCTCATTTGTCATGAAATTCAAAAAATAATCGCTTTTTCAAGGTTGAAATAGTTAGTATCACATTTTATAGAAGAACTTTAAACATTACTGGTTATAAAATACTATTTGCTACACATACAATAATTTCGGCTACAATTCACAACTGTTTGTCTAGAATTGTCACTGCATCTGGTACATTACACACTAAAAACTCACTGTTGTATTATCATCATAATTATTATTACAAAGTCATAAAACTTATAAACATAAAAAATCAAGGAATAAAACAACACTTTAACAATCAATGATCTATCATTCCTTCTTGAGAAAAAACACATTTACAAAATTGGTTTGAAGATTAAACAAATGTGAAGAGAGAAGAGAGAGATGATTTCATATGAAATTGACAGGAGAGATGAAATTGGATTAAGGATTAATCAAATGTGAAGAGAGAAATGAGAGGAAGAGAGGATAAGCCCGTAGAGATGATGATGAAGGAGAAAATTAGAAGAAAATGGTAAAATTGGTATTTTTTTTTAAAAAACAATGTCTTTGGGCCTAAAGAATTTGTTTGTCCTTCATATAAGATCCACAAGTTTGTTCTTTCGACAACCATTTTTGCCAAAATGTCCTTTTCGCCAAGCAGGTTCGGAATTTGCCTTTTTGGCCCAATTCTTTGTAAAATAGTATAAGTAACAATGTTTAATGCTTTATTATTTTACTTGAGAGAATTAATTTCATCAATAATCAATTGAAAACCCTCAACCTTATAGTGTCTGTTTTTTGTGACGTGCAATTTTCTTATTTGATTTCTCATAAAAAAAATTTCTTAAAACTCCACAAATACCCCAATATTTACATTTTTTTCACAAAAAACCTAATTGGATGATAAAATAGCATGATTAACAATGTATAATGATTTATTATTTTACTTGGGAGAATTAATTTCATCAATAATGAACTGAAAACCCTCAAACTTGTAGTGTATTTTTTATTTTATTTAATAACAAATTAGCAAAGGAAATTGCGAAGTCACTGGGGTACCAGAAGAGTACATGGTTGTCATTGAGTGAAACAAAACTATACGTTGGTGTCAACTTCTGCAATACATTGTTAAAATTATAATAAGTGGCAAGCGTTCTTACCAAAATCAATAATTTGACCATGAATGAAGATCAAATGCTTCTGAGTAAATTAAACTTAATGTCTATTTTGTTGGGCCCATGGTCCACTACTATTCTGTCGATATTGTCCCCACCTTAGTCACCACTAGGCCCAAGGCCATATCCATGGTGTGGGGTTATTTCCTATGGGTTTCACTTACCCAAAAGGCCTCGACAATAGTGGATACTAGACCATTACTTATAAATCCCATAGAGATCTGCTATGGCTCGGATGTGGGACTATTTGGTCCACACACCTAACAATCTCCACCTTGGACCAAATCCCGGCCCAAGCCCGCCCAATCAACTGTGGGCTTTGATACCATTTATTGGGCCCATGGTCCACCACTATTCTGTCGATATTGTCCCCACCTTAGTCACCACTAGGCCCAAGGCCATATCCATGGTGTGGAGTTTTCCCTATGGGTTTCACTTACCTAAAAGGCCTCGACAATAGTGGATACTAGACCATTACTTATAAACCCCTTAGAGATCTGCTAGGCCTCGACAATAGTGGATACTAACATATTTTTGTAATAATAAACCTATTAGAAAGCATGTAAACTTATTGAGATTAATAAATTAAACCATCCATCCTGATTCAAAGTATACCCAGAGCACATTTCATTTATTCTCACACTTGAAAAAAATGAAATACAAGAAAAACTTCATTAAAGAAATACAAGAGAGAACTTATAAGAAAGACCTTATAAAAAAACTGACATACAAAAGAGACCTTATAAAAGATTCTTGTTATTAGACAACAAAATACAAACGTTATCCCAGACTTCAGAACATATGATATGATTCCAATAAATCAATTGTGTTGTTCACAGAGTGAGACTGTTGGTAGCTGTAACTTCCATATTACCATTATCGATAAAGAAATGATAATAGTGTGTTTGGCGAGTTATGCCATACTTAAGTACGTATGGTTTACTGACTTCTTCTATAACGATTCCAGAATCCACTATGAAAATCTTATAGGTTCCACCATCTCCATCAATTAAAATTTCTACAGACTTGTTAGAAATGCTTTCACTGATCACAAGATTTCTACTAGTCTTGTAGACATTGAAAACAAAAGCAACATTACCTTGCACCATAAGTATTTTGAATGCATGATCCTTGTCAGCGGTTCTATAATTACCAACATCCTTCTTTGTTGCAGGTACCAGAGACTCAATCACACTGCGATAAGAAAGTAAAACAGTATTACCAGATACATTCTCAAGCTCTTTCAACATTATATGATTAGACATGGCTACCTATGACTTTTAAGATTCTTCACTAGTAATGAAGTTTTAATTTGATGTGTTTGAGGTAGCATCAATGTTCTTAATTTATAGGCAGATTCTGACTCCTCGTCAGTCGCCTATTAAATCGGACTCATGCAAAATACACATCATGTTATCATTCTAGGAGGATTCTAACAACCATGTATAGTATATGGTTTGTTTTGGTAGTTGAAATTCTTGTGTGAACATAATCACTACATACCCCATTATTATTTTTTAATCGACAAATATCAAATTAATATTTTTTATTTTCTTAAAAAATATTGGTTGTTGGAATGCTTGTGTGAAAGGCATCATGGTTCCTGAAGGATAACATATAGGAGTTAGGAATCTACCTATAAATTAGGTACTCTGATGTTATGTTAAACACAACAAATTAAAACATCATCACTAATGAAGAATCTGAAAAGTCTTAAGTAGCCATGGCTAATCATTTAATGTTGAAGGAGCTTAAGTACCCCATTATTATTTTTATTTTTTATTTTAATAATAAATATTGGTTGTTGGAATGCTTGTGTGAAAGGCATCATTATTATTCTATATTATACTTAAAAAAGTACCATGTGTACTATAATTCTCATAAGTAAACTAATAGAAAAAATAAAGACACTAGTAGTTGAAATTCTTGTATGAACATAGAGTCGTTACCCCATTTATTTATTTCATAAACAATACTAGTATTTATAATTTCCTTACAATATATAGGTAGTTGGAATTCTTGTGTGAACGAAATAGTTTAAAAAAAATAATGCTTCTGTGTTATTTGAAGAAAGCACCTAGACAACAAGGAAGAACGAGTTGAAGTTTATTCGAGAAAATACCGAAAAAATTCATCTAGGGATATTTATGTCTGAAAAATTGTTTGTCCTACAAATTAATTCAATTTGAAGTTTTACCTTATGACTAAACCGATTTGAAACCGTGTCCTGCTCCTCAATTCACTTGAAATTATGTGAGATGTAAGTTCTTTAGTGTGACAAAAAAACTGAAACGTTTGACTTTTTTCCTTACAAATTAATGAATTAATTTGAATATTGTTCTCCAAATACCATTCCTTGTATTTTCTGAGAAAATAATAAATTAATATTTCTTGATATAAAAATAAAAATTGGGTAACAACTCTATGTTCACACATGAATTTCAACTACCAAAACTAGATTTATACATGGTTCCTAGAAGGATAACATATAGGAGTTAGGAATCTACCTATAAATTTGGTACTCTGATGCTATGTCCAACACAACAAATTAAAACTTCATCACTAGTGAAGAATCTGAAAAGTCTTAAGTAGCCATGTCTAATCATATAATGTTGAAAGAGCTTGAGAATGTATCTGGTAATACTGTTTTGCTATCATATCGCAGTACGATTGAGTCTCTCGTCCCTGCAGCAAAGAAGGACGTGGGTAATTACAGAACTGCTGATAAGGATCATTCATTCAAAATACTTATGGTGCAAGGTAATGTTGCTTTTGTTTTCAATATCTACAAGACAAGTAGAAATCTTGTGATCAGCGAAAGCATTTCTAACAAGTCGATAGAACTTTTAATCGATGGAGATGGTGGAACCTATAAGATTTTCGTAGAGGATTCTGGAATCGCTATAGAAGAAGCCAGTAAACCATACGTTCTTAAGTATGGTGTCACTCGTCAAACACGCTATTATCATTTTCTAATCGAGAATGGTAATATGGAAGTTACATCTACCAACAGTCTCACTTTGTGAGTAGCACAATTAGATTTATTGGAATCTTATCTTAGGTTCTGGAGTCTAGGATATAACATTTCTGTTTTGTTATATAATAATGATTGAGGTTCAATTCTTTCTTACAAGATATCTCTTGTATGTCATTTTCTTTATAAGTTTTTCTTGTTTGAATTCAGTTTTTTCAAGTGTGAGAATAAATGGAAATTTGCTTCAATTAAACATTGTATCGGAGTGGTTTAATAAGGTCAATGAGTTTACTAACTATTATTGAATGGTGTTTCTAATTTGTCAAAAAGTATGATATGCAATAAACAAAGGGTATAGGTATAGTGTTGATTATAAGTGGCGATTACACAATACTCAGATGCAATAGATCTCGATTCCTCACTTGATCAAAAATATATAATCTTTATCATAAGACAATACTACATTTCAAATTCCTGCTTGCAACGAATTTATTACCTTCTATAAAATAAATTGAAGTTATAAAAACTCGAGAATTTAAAGTTTAGACAAATGTGGATTTAGGAAAACGCACTATAACTAATTGCCGCGCTTCATTACGTTTCTATATATAGCTAATCTAATCCTCCAAAATATATTCTTATTAAATCATACGGTCATCACATATTCACATTGCTACCCATAACATTCTGTAATCTCTTGAGAACTCAACTTCCTGTGGTGCCAAAAGTATAAAAAACAAGTCCAACTTGACAATGCTTAATAGATACAATTGCTTCCTCGATGTTTAAGTGATGTACTTTTGATGTTGTTGATCAATCCAAAATTTTCCTTTATCAAATCTCACCATTAAAGATGCCCTTACAATGTTTGCAAAACGTTGAAGTCACTATCATACAAAACAACTAACACATGGACATGCTCTTACAAAAGAATTTAAGTTTTATTATCAAATCTCACGTATACATATTCTGAAGAAGCTAATTCTAAATTGAAGTTATGATTACAACTTTGAACAACTCATACTCCTTACAAAATTTCAAAAGGTACAACTAAAGATTATAGGCTCCTAGACTTCAAAAGACAGAAGAGGTGTGTATAAGAACTGTAACCTATGAAATCCCCACTCTCGCGTATCTAGTCATCGACACCACCAGAAAACCAGATATTTGCCATTTTCAAGGCCTTATTGAACTACCACTATCACACATAATTACCAAATTGACAACCAACAGTAACATTGTAACCAAATCCATACAAGCCACCATGGCTTAAAAACTACACAATACCTGCTGAATGATTTGCACATTTCATGCTGCTTGATGGTTGTTATCATCTATGATGGGTAAATTTCAGCTTGATGGTTGTGGTGTCCCGGCACACTTCCTGATTGAGGGTTGTGAACATCTATATGTCCATGCACATTTCCTGCTTGATGGTTGTCATCAGGTTCAGACTTTGGAATAGTAGGTTCCGCTAAAGCACTAGTTGCATCATCTTCCTCCTCACATCGCTACAACAACCGACAAATATTCATGGAGAAAGAACCATGACTACCACCCTGCAACCACACCAATTTGTCAATAGAAAATCACAATCAAATAGAATACACCAATTTATTAACAAAAATGACAATCATACAAGAAAGTTAAATTTCAGTAAATTACGAGTAAAGAAGAAGTTGGAGAAGGTTCATGGAGTTCATCTTTCCATTCTCGCAACATCTGATGCACTTGTTCTTCTAAAATAGCAACATCACTAGTTCTACTCTCTTTTCGAGCATATTGTAGATCAGTAATATATGTGCATAATTAATGCACACATCCTGATGAAATGGTAAATTAAGAAATGGTAAATTAAGAAATGGTAAATTAAGAAAATTTATGCCATGTAGCTGTTTTTATTAACATCATGTTATAAGTCTTGTCTTTTATTTATAAAAAATTTAAGCTGATAACATGATGTTATCACTATAATGATATTTGATAACATCATGTTTATTATTGTAGTTGTCTTTGAAAATTATAATAAAGCTAATAACATCATGTTATCACTGTAATGTTTCGGAATTCTAATAGAATTTTTTTGATTAAAAAAATTGTTGAAATAGTGACGAAGATGATGATGAAGAAGAATAGATCAAAAACAAAAAACCATATATAGAGGAAAAAAAACAAGAAGAAAAACAAGTCGGAGATTCTCTTTATTGAAAGACGCAAAATAATCGTTAATTAGATCGCGTTTTTCAAAACCTTGCTTTGACTACCTAAAACGAGTATAGCTTGAAGAAAGGGTTATCGAATCCACGTCTAAAAGATAACCAAGTTTAATGAAGAAAAGAAATACATTTTTACTAATCTAGAGAATAAGGGAAAAATAATTTTGCAAGGTATTGGTGATTAACTACTACTAATGGAAGAAATAATTGTACGAAGATAAATATGGTGAGAATTTCAAGAGATTGAATCCACCAATTCAAATATGTAATAATTAATATATAGATTTATCAAGATTAATCTGTAGATAGATACTCATTACACACTAAGATGATTAGAAATGCATAATGAAAAGGTATGACATTAAACACTTTGTATTAACCTATTTCTAGATTAATGCACTACTAGGTCAGGTCGTTGGGAGACTTGACCAAAGGGGAAATTGTAGGTCGGGGTGGCTGCACCTCGTTGAGATCGAGATTGCCTACGTACTCTTAGCCCGAGGGGATTGAACTTAGAGATCAAGCCATCGTAGTTCTGTTCTTATAGAAGGTAGAAAGGCGTGGATCGTGGATCTTGCAGATTCTCCGTCATCATAATGAGGATTAAATGTGTTACGCGCGTGGATCATTCCTGTGACTTAATTATGTAACTGACGAGAATATTCTGTGCATTGAATGAGAGCACGTGTGTATAAGCAGGCCGCTGCTCGTTGTGAGATCGAGCTGTTGTGGACGAGCTACTAGCAGGTAGAGGTCGTGGCGACCTGATGGATAACTGACTGTGCCACGTGGCTGCTTTTGATTGGTTGGAGTATGTAGTACCCCTACACACTTATTCTATCTATATTAGAATCTATCGATTCTGGAAAATCAATGATACTTCTTATCATTAAAATGTGAGGAAAGACTACAACACAATGTACAACTATTATGTTGGTGGCAAGAAAGAGTACGTTCGTCTTTCAGACCGTCGTCTCTCAAAGTGTCCCCAAATAGTTATAGCAAAGTGTATATTCCACCTACTAAAAGAATTTAAAGAACTAAGAAGAAAGTAAATAAACACCGTTATATGTTTCATTTCACAAATAAATCATTGCAATCACTTACCTCTAACCTTCTCTCGAAACGCTAGATCCTTAACCTCCAGAATTACTCTAATGGATTAATTTTTTAATAAATCATATACTAACTACTACATAAAATGAAAAGGCTTCATCTCTCCCTTGAAAAAGGGAGATTAGCCTAACATAATACTAAACTAAAATCTACTAAATGACATAAAATAAAAACTAACTAAACTAAAAGAAGAAGAAGAAGAGAACTTTTATTAGAATGAGTTTTTGCTCTCAACTCTGGATGGTCAATACAATGAATAGAGCTCCCTATTTATAGATCCATAGGGAGCCTAAAAAGGGAAAATTACAAAATATTACATAATATTTGATTAATAATCAAATCAATTACTAAACATTTGTGGAAGATAATATTAAGAATAAAATCTTTGAATGATTGTGGTCAAAGATTAATGAAAAACATGTGTTGAAAATCAAATCCTTGCCACCATTGTTGCCAATTTCGTATAAAACTGCCATATATAGTGAAATCATAGAAGATACTGGTAATCTTTCTTGGATGGCTGAGTTGTCTCAATATTCTCCATATTTTACATATCCTAGAATGTTAAATATCATCCTTGAAGTGATTATATACTCCATTTTCTATTTAGTAGTCTCACTTCACTTATCTCCTTAATGGGCCTCTCTTGGACTTAAGCTTTGTAGATAATTTTACGGGGTCATTTAGATATAATTCACTAAGATTCATTCAAGGCTTTGACCATTTGGATCCATGACTTTGGGCTTCATACTTGACTTTTCTCTTTTTGCTCTTTTTATATCATTTTGTAGGCTTTTTCTTTGATTAATTCTTTTCTAGGTTCTTTCCTACAAAAATACAAAAACAATAGAAATTTCTCTAATTCAAGTCTAAAAGTGAGTTCTAACATCATACTAATTAGGGGTAAAACTACGTTTTTGGATACTTATCAATAACATGATGTTATGAGTCTTGTATTTTATTTATAAATAACCTAAAGCTGATAACATCATGTTATCATTGTAGTAGTTTTGAATAACATCATGTTATTATTATAGTCGTGATAACATTATGTTATCGCTGTAGTTATCTTTGAAAAATAAAGCTGATAACATCATGTTATTGTGTATTGTGTATTCACCACTTAATTTTTAACTGTAAAACTTCTATTTCTGTAACAATAAACCTATTAGAAAGCATGTATAAACTGAAAGCATAACCAAAGCACATTTTCATTTATTCTTACACTTGAAAAAACTGAAATACAAGAAAAACTTCATTAAAGAAATACAAGAGAGAACTTATAAGAAATACCTTATAAAAAAACTGACATACAAAAGAGACCTTATAATAGATTCTTGTTATTGGACAACAAAATACAAACGTTATCCCAGACTTCAGAACATATGATAGGATTCCAATAAATCCACTGTGTTGTTCACAGAGTAAGACTGTTGCTAGCTGTAACTTCCATATTACCATTATCGATAAAGAAATGATAATAGTGTGTTTGACGAGTTATGCCATACTTAAGTACGTATGGTTTACTGACTTCTTCTATAACGATTCCAGAATCCACTACGAAAATCTTATAGGTTCCACCATCGCCATCAATTAAAAGTTCTATAAACTTGTTAGAAATGCTTTCACTGATCACAAGATTTCTACTAGTCTTGTAGATATTGAAAACAAAAGCAACATTACCTTGCACCATAAGTATTTTGAATGCATGATCCTTATCAGCGGTTCTGTAATTACCCATATCCTTCTTTGTTGCAGGTACCAGAGACTCAATCGCACTGCGATAAGAAAGTAAAACAATATTACCAGATACATTCTCAAGCTCCTTCAACATTATATGATTAGACATGGCTACCTATGACTTTTAGGTTTCTTCACTAGTGATGAAGTTTTGATGAAGTTTTAATTTGATGGGTTTGAGGTAGCATCAATGTTCTTAATTTATAGGCAGATTCTGACTCCTCATCAACCGCCTATTAAATTGGACTCTTGCAAACAACACATCATGTTATCCTTCTAAGAGGATTCTAACAACCATGTACAGTATATGGTTTGTTTTGGTAGTTGAAATTCCTGTGTGAACATAGTCACTATATACCCCATTATTATTTTTATATCAACAAATATCAAATTAATATTCTTTATTTTCATAATAAATATTGGTTGTTGGAATGCTTGTGTGAAAGACATCATTATTATTCTAAATTATACTTAAAAAAGTACCATGTGTACTATAATTCTCATAAGTAAACTAATAGAAAAAACAAATAGACTTGTAGTTGAAATTCTTGTATGAACATAGAGTCGCTACCCCCATTTATTTATTTCATAAACAATACTAGTATTTATAATTTCTTTAAAATATATAGGTAGTAGTTGGAATTCTTGTGTGAACGAAATTCTTTAAATGAAAAAATAATACTTCAGTGTTGTTTGAAGAATGCACCTAGAGAATAAGGAAGAACAAGATGAAGTTTATTCGAGAAAATACGTTACGGAAAAAAACATCATCTAGGGGTATTTATGTCTGAAAAATTGTTTGTCCAATAAATTAATTCAATTTAAAATTTTGTCTTATGACTAAACCGATTTGGAACCGTTGCTTGTTGCCCAATTCGCTAGAAATTATATGAGTTGTAAGTTGTTTAGTATGATTAGAGAACTGAAACGTTTGACATTTTTTCTTCCAAAATAATGAATTAATTTGAATATTATATTATTCTCCAAATACCATTCCTTGTATTGTTTGAGAAAATAATAAAGGGAGATCTTAGTCACACCACACAAATCTCTCATGCACCACATTTTTGGATAAATTTTAAATAATTATGTTTTTACGAATTTATCCCTATTATTCTATTTGGCACACCATATATTACATTATTTTTGTTTATTTTGTTTCTTTCAAAAATTTTACTTGTCAAATAAAATCTAGCAAATAAGGAAACATTGTTAAATTTGCAAATAAAGATATCTTTATTTTTTGCTAAAAATCTACTAAAATCAAAAAATCAACTAATCTCTTCTTCTTTCTCTAACTCTTCTTCTTCTTCTAAAACTTCATTATAAAATTTTCTATGAAAAGAAAATATGGAACGTCATGACCTTAATGAAGAGAACAATAATCAAAATCCAATTGAGTTGAATATTTTTTTATGATTCCAATTGTAGATGAAAGTAAACTCTCTTATCTAGAAATATTGTTGTTATTTAGATTTATTTTCATCTTCTAGATTCTTTACATTTATTTCTATATATATTTTACTACTAAAAAAATAAAATAAAATATGGTGTATTGAGAGGGTTTTTTTTTAATTTTATTTGTGGTGTGCGTAAAGAATCTTAAGAATATTTGTGGTAAGCTAAACAAATGTGGTGTATGAGAGATTTGTGTGGTGTGACTAAGATCTCCCATAATAAATTAATATTTTTTGATATAAATATAAAAATTGGGTAACAACTCTATGTTCACACATGAATTTCAACTACCAAATCAAGCCATATATATAGTTCCTATAAGGATAACATATTAGAGTCAGGAATCTACCTATAAATTAGGTACTCTCTAAACATGGCTACCTATGACTTTTAAGATTCTTCACTAGTGATGAAGTTTTAATTTGATGGGTTTGAGGTAGCATCAATGTTCTTAATTCATAGGCAGATTCTGACTCCTCGTTAGCCGCCTATTAAATCGGACTCTTGCAAACAACACATCATGTTATCCTTATAAGAGGATTCTAACAACCATGTACAATATATGGTTTGTTTTGGTGGTTGAAATTCTTGTGTGAACATAGAGTTGTTACCCAATTTTTATTTTTATATCCATAAATATTAATTTATTATTTTTTCAATAATACAAGGAATGGTATTTGGAGAATAATATTCAAATTAATTCATTATTTTGGAAGGAACGTTTGACTTTTTCCTTGTATTTTTTGAGAAAATAATAAATTAATATTTTTTGATATAAAAATAAAAATTGTGTAACAACTCTATGTTCACACATGAATTTCAACTACCAAAACGAGCCATATATATAGTTCCTATAAGGATAACACATCAGAGTCAGGAATCTACCTATAAATTAGGTACTCTCTAGACATGGCTATCTATGACTTTTAAGATTCTTCACTAGTGATGAAGTTTTAATTTGATGGGTTTGAGGTAGGATCAATGTTCTTAATTGAAATTCTTGTGTGAACATAGTCACTACATACCCCATTATTATTTTTATATCAACAAATATCAAATAACAAATATCAAATTAATAATAATAATGTGTGTGTGAAAGGCATCATTATTATAGTAATAATAATAATGCTAGGTTTTGTTTTAAAAAAAAATAAAATAATCAATGCTTGGTTTTGGTTTCATTGATAAGTTACAATAATATAAATAATAAAAAGGGTCTTTATCGACAACAAAAAAAATGATAAAATTGGTTGTTGGAACTTTGTGCAAGGAATAAAAAAATAATAATAATAATGTTATGTGTGTTATTTGCACGATTCCGAGTCCCGAACATGTGGCTGATAAGGATCATGTACTTACAATTCTTAGTGTGATAGGTAATGTTTCTTTTGTTTTCAATATCTACAGGACCAAGGGTGCACTTGTGATCCATGAATGTATTTCTAACAAAACCGAAAATCTTACTATTGAGGGAGATGGTGGAACCTATGCCATTATTGTATGGGGAGGTAGAATCGCTATACGTGATACCTATACTACGTATGTTCTTAAGTATAAGACGTTTCCTTCGATACATTATTATCATTTTGTTATGTCTGACGGTGATATGAAAGTTACACCAAGCAACACTATGAATAGCATAGTGGATCTATCATCTATTCAATTCTATCTTTTTATTGTTTTGTTGTCTAATAATAAAATTTTATCACAAGGTTACTTTTTTATTTCGTAATTTTGAAGTGTGATCAGAATAAATGGAAATTTCCTTCAGTTATTGCAATCAGGTTGGTTCTATGATGTTTATGAGTTTACTAGCTGTTATGGGTCTAATATATTTTCTTTTCACGGCAAGCACGAAATGGACTAAAACTAATAGCTTTAGTGTTAAAGACATGAAGTCTATAGTTCACTTATCAGTTCCAAAAGATGGTGAAATAGCAGATATTGTGAAGTATTTGGTTTGGTGGTGACTGGTGAGGAGCCCTTGACAATTATTAGCTTAGCTATATTTCTCTTTCCTTGCTTGCCGACCAATTCTTCATGCGTTTCTCTCTCCCACAGTCACCAACAAAACAACCCTTCCCCCACAGCTGCCAACAGTGGCGTAGCCAGGAATTTTGGTCAGGAGGAGCACTTGCTCAGCCATATTTCTCTTTCCTTGCTTGCCGACCAATTATATCTTCATACGCTTAGGTAGGAGGCAATGAGAGAGTACCACCCAATATTTTTTTTATTTTGTTTTTTCTCGATAAACAATTAGAGTTTCATATGGAGAATTCAAATCATTGGGGACTTATGGGTAGTTAATTACATACATTAGTCTTGTTCATATTTTAATTAGGGTTTTTGAAAACAAAAATGGGGGGTTTTGTCAAAAATATAATATTAATTAGAAGGGTATAAATGATATTTTATCATTGGGTTTTTCACGAGTTTCTTGTATGGCAATAAGATCTCCCCAACTATAGTGTTACCTTTCCTAAAAACACAACAATGAATGAAAAATTCCCAAACAAGCAAAAAGATTCTCTTTTTTTATACAGTTGGAAAGGTCTCGATGAGATCTAACTAACAAGATCCCACATGACTATTAAATTCAAAATTTGAAATTTTAAGCTATTTGAAAATTGATATTTAAATTTTTTTTTTTAAATAAGTGAAATAATTTTTTCAAGGCATTTCTATTGAGACCTCATTTGTCATGAAATTCAAAAAATAATCGCTTTTTCAAGGTTGAAATAGTTAGTATCACATTTTATAGAAGAACTTTAAAGATTACTGGTTATAAAATAACTATTTGCTACACATACAATAATTTCGGCTACAATTCACAACTGTTTGTCTAGAATTGTCACTGCATCTGGTACATTACACACTAAAAACTCACTGTTGTATTATCATCATAATTATTATTACAAAGTCATAAAACTTATAAACATAAAAAATCAAGGAATAAAACAACACTTTAACATTCAATGATCTATCATTCCTTCTTGAGAAAAAACACATTTACAAAATTGGTTTAAAGATTAAACAAATGTGAAGAGAGAAGAGAGAGATGATTTCATATGAAATTGACAGGAGAGATGAAATTGGATTAAGGATTAATCAAATGTGAAGAGAGAAATGAGAGGAAGAGAGGATAAGCCCGTAGAGATGATGACGAAGGAGAAAATTAGAAGAAAATGGTAAATTAGAAGAAAATGGTAAAATTGGTATTTTTTTTAAAAAAACAATGTCCTTGGGCCTAAAGAATTTGTTTGTCCTACATATAAGATCCACAAGTTTGTTCTTTCGACAACCATTTTTGCCAAAATGTCCTTTTCGCCAAGCAGGTTCAGAATTTGCCTTTTTGGCCCAATTCTTTGTAAAATAGTATAAGTAACAATGTTTAATGCTTTATTATTTTACTTGAGAGAATAAATTTCATCAATAATCAATTGAAAACCCTCAACCTTATAGTGTCTGTTTTTTGTGACGTGCAATTTTCTTATTTGATTTCTCATAATTTTTTTTCTTAAAACTCCACAAATACCCCGATATTTACATTTTTTTTTCACAAAAAACCTAATTGGATGATAAAATAGCATGATTAACAATGTATAATGATTTATTATTTTACTTGGGAGAATTAATTTCATCAATAATGAACTGAAAACCCTCAAACTTGTAGTGTATTTTTTATTTTATTTAATAACAAATTAGCAAAGGAAATTGCGAAGTCACTGGGGTACCAGAAGATTACATGGTTGTCATTGAGTGAAACAAAACTATACGTTGGTGTCAACTTTTGCAATACATTGTTAAAATTATAATAAGTGGCAAGCGTTCTTACCAAAATCAATAATTTGACCATGAATGAAGATCAAATGCTTCTGAGTAAATCACCACTTAATTCTTAACTGTAAATTAAACTTAATGTCTATTTTGTTGGGCCCATGGTCCACTACTATTCTGTCGATATTGTCCCCACCTTAGTCACCACTAGGCCCAAGGCCATATCCATGGTGTGGGGTTATTCCCTATGGGTTTCACTTACCCAAAAGGCCTCGACAATAGTGGATACTAGACCATTACTTATAAATCCCATAGAGATCTGCTATGGCTCGGATGTGGGACTATTTGGTCCACACACCTAACAATCTCCACCTTGGACCAAATCCCGGCCCAAGCCCGCCCAATCAACCGTGGGCTTTGATACCATTTGTTGGGCCCATGGTCCACCACTATTCTGTCGATATTGTCCCCACCTTAGTCTTCACTAGGCCCAAGGCCATATCCATGGTGTGGGGTTTTCCCTACGGGTTTCACTTACCCAAAAGGCCTCGACAATAGTGGATACTAGACCATTACATATAAACCCCATTGAGATCTGCTAGGCCTCGACAATAGTGGATACTAACATATTTTTGTAATAATAAACCTATTAGAAAGCATGTAAACTTATTGAGATTATTAAATTAAACCATCCATCCTGATTTAAAGTATAACCAGAGCACATTTCATTTATTCTCACACTTGAAAAAACTGAAATACAAGAAAAACTTCATTAAAGAAATACAAGAGAGAACTTATAAGAAAGACCTTATAAAAAAACTGACATACAAAAGAGACCTTATAAAAGATTCTTGTTATTAGACAACAAAATACAAACGTTATCCCAGACTTCAGAACATATGATATGATTCCAATAAAGCAATTGTGTTGTTCACAGAGTGAGACTGTTGGTAGCTGTAACTTCCATATTACCATTATCGATAAAGAAATGATAATAGTGTGTTTGGCGAATTATGCCATACTTAAGTACGTATGGTTTACTGACTTCTTCTATAACGATTCCAGAATCCACTATGAAAATCTTATAGGTTCCACCATCTCCATCAATTAAAATTTCTACAGACTTGTTAGAAATGCTTTCACTGATCACAAGATTTCTACTAGTCTTGTAGACATTGAAAACAAAAGCAACATTACCTTGCACCATAAGTATTTTGAATGCATGATCCTTGTCAGCGGTTCTATAATTACCAACATCCTTCTTTGTTGCAGGTACCAGAGACTCAATCACACTGCGATAAGAAAGTAAAACAGTATTACCAGATACATTCTCAAGCTCTTTCAACATTATATGATTTGACATGGCTACCTATGACTTTTAAGATTCTTCACTAGTAATGAAGTTTTAATTTGATGTGTTTGAGGTAGCATCAATGTTCTTAATTTATAGGCAGATTCTGACTCCTCGTCAGTCGCCTATTAAATCGGACTCATGCAAAATACACATCATGTTATCCTTCTAGGAGGATTCTAACAACCATGTATAGTATATGGTTTGTTTTGGTAGTTGAAATTCTTGTGTGAACATAATCACTACATACCCCATTATTATTTTTTTATCGACAAATATCAAATTAATATTTTTTATTTTCTTAAAAAATATTGGTTGTTGGAATGCTTGTGTGAAAGGCATCATTATTATTCTAAATTATACTTAAAAAAAATACCATGTGTACTATAATTCTCATAATAAGTAAACTAATAGAAAAAACAACTAGACTAGTAATTTGAAATATTTGTATGAACATATAGAGTAGCTACCTCATTTATTTATTTCATAAAAAATACTTTAGTATTTATAATTTCTTTAAAGTATATAGGTAGTTGGAATTCTTGTGAACAAAATTCTTAAAAAAAAATAATGCTTCTGTGTTATTTGAAAAAAACACCTAGAGAATAAGGAATAACGAGATGAAATTTATTCGAGAAAATACCAAAAAAAATCATCTAGGGGAATTTATGTCTGAAAAATTATTTGTGTTACAAATTAAATCAATTTAAAGTTTGGCCCGTATGATAAAACCGATTTAGAACCGTTTCTGTCTTCCAATTCGCTGGAAATTATATGAGATGTAGGTTGTTTTATTGTGATAAGAGAACAGAAACATTTGACTTTTTTTCTTCCAAAATAATGAATTAATTTGAATATTGTTCTCCAAATACCATTCCTTGTATTTTTTGAGAAAATAATAAATTAATATTTCTTGATATAAAAATATAAATTGGGTAACAACTCAATGTTCACACATGAATTTCAACTACGTACCAAAACAAGCCATATACATGGTTCCTGAAGGATAACATATAGGAGATAGGAATCTACCTATAAATTAGGTACTCTGATGTTATGTTAAACACAACAAATTAAAACATCATCACTAATGAAGAATCTGAAAAGTCTTAAGTAGCCATTGCTAATCATTTAATGTTGAAGGAGCTTAAGTACCCCATTATTATTTTTATTTTTTATTTTCATAATAAATATTGGTTGTTGGAATGCTTGTGTGAAAGGCATCATTATTATTCTATATTATACTTAAAAAAGTACCATGTGTACTATAATTCTCATAAGTAAACTAATAGAAAAAATAAATAGAATAGTAGTTGAAATTCTTGTATGAACATAGAGTCGCTACCCAATTTATTTATTTCATAAACAATACTAGTATTTATAATTTCCTTACAATATATAGGTAGTTGGAATTCTTGTGTGAACGAAATAGTTTAAAAAAAATAATGCTTCTGTGTTATTTGAAGAAAGCACCTAGACAACAAGGAAGTACGAGTTGAAGTTTATTTGAGAAAATACCGAAAAAATTCATCTAGGGATATTTATGTCTGAAAAATTGTTTATACTACAAATTAATTCAATTTGAAGTTTTGCCTTATGACTAAACCGATTTGGAACCGTGTCCTGCTCCCCAATTCACTTGAAATTATATGAGATGTAAGTTGTTTAGTGTGACAAAAAAACTGAAACGTTATTTTTTTCCTTACAAAGTAATGAATTAATTTGAATATTGTTCTCCAAATACCATTCCTTGTATTTTTTGAGAAAATAATAAATTAATATTTCTTGATATAAAAATAAAAATTGGGTAACAACTCTATGTTCACACATGAATTTCAACTACGTACCAAAACAAGCCATATACATGGTTCCTGAAGGATAACATATAGGAGTTAGGAATCTACCTATAAATTAGGTACTCTGATGTTATGTTAAACACAACAAATTAAAACATCATCACTAGTGAAGAATCTGAAAAGTCTTAAGTAGCCATGGCTAATCATTTAATGTTGAAGGAGCTTAAGTACCCCATTATTATTTTCATTTTTTATTTTCATAATAAATATTGGTTGTTGGAATGCTTGTGTGAAAGGCATCATTATTATTCTATATTATACTAAAAAAAGTACCATGTGTACTATAATTCTCATAAGTAAACTAATAGAAAAAATAAATAGACTAGTAGTTGAAATTCTTGTATGAACATAGAGTCGCTACCCCATTTATTTATTTCATAAACAATACTAGTATTTATAATTTCCTTACAATATATAGGTAGTTGGAATTCTTGTGTGAACGAAATAGTTTAAAAAAAATAATGCTTCTGTGTTATTTGAAGAAAGCACCTAGACAACAAGGAAGAACAAGTTGAAGTTTATTCGAGAAAATACCGAAAACATTCATCTAGGGATATTTATGTCTGAAAAATTGTTTGTCCTACAAATTAATTCAATTTGAAGTTTTACCTTATGACTAAACCGATTTGAAACCGTGTCCTGCTCCTCAATTCACTTGAAATTATATGAGATGCAAGTTGTTTAGTGTGACAAAAAAACTGAAACGTTTGACTTTTTTCCTTACAAATTAATGAATTAATTTGAATATTGTTCTCCAAATACCATTCCTTGTATTTTTTGAGAAAATAATAAATTAATATTTCTTGATATAAAAATAAAAATTTGGTAACGACTCTATGTTCACACATGAATTTCAACTACCAAAACTAGATTTATACATGGTTCCTAGAAGGATAACATATAGAAGTTAGGAATCTACCTATAAATTAGGTACTCTGATGCTATGTCCAACACAACAAATTAAAACTTCATCACTAGTGAAGAATCTGAAAAGTCTTAAGTAGCCATGTCTAATCATATAATGTTGAAGGAGGTTGAGAATGTATCTGGTAATACTGTTTTGCTATCATATCGCAGTACGATTGAGTCTCTCGTCCCTGCAGCAAAGAAGGACGTGGGTAATTACAGAACTGCTGATAAGGATCATTCATTCAAAATACTTATGGTGCAAGGTAATGTTGCTTTTGTTTTCAATATCTACAAGACAAGTAGAAATCTTGTGATCAGCGAAAGCATTTCTAACAAGTCGGTAGAACTTTTAATCGATGGAGATGGTGGAACCTATAAGATTTTCGTAGAGGATTCTGGAATCGCTATAGAAGAAGCCAGTAAACCATACGTTCTTAAGTATGGTGTCACTCGTCAAACACGCTATTATCATTTCCTAATCGAGAATGGTAATATGGAAGTTACATCTACCAACAGTCTCACTTTGTGAGTAGCACAATTAAATTTATTGGAATCTTATCTTAGGTTCTGGAGTCTAGGATATAACATTTCTGTTTTGTTATCTAATAATGATTGAGGTTCAATTCTTTCTTACAAGATATCTCTTGTATGTCATTTTCTTTATAAGTTTTTCTTATTTGAATTCAGTTTTTTCAAGTGTGAGTATAAATGGAAATTTGCTTCAATTAAACATTGTATCGGAGTGGTTTAATAAGGTCAATGAGTTTACTAACTATTATTGAATGGTGTTTCTAATTTGTCCAAAAGTATGACATGCAATAAACAAAGGGTATAGGTATAGTGTTGATTATAAGTGGCGATTACACAATACTCAGATGCAATAGATCTCGATTCCCCACGATCAAAAATATATAATCTTTATCATAAGACAATACTACATTTCAAATTCCCCCTTGCAACGAATTTATTACCATCTATAAAATAAATTGAAGTTATAAAAACTCGAGAATTTAAAGTTTAGACAAATGTGGATTTAGGATAACGCACTATAACTAATTGCCGCGCTTCATTACGTTTCTATATATAGCTAATCTAATCCTCCAAAATATATTCTTATTAAATCATACGGTCATCACATATTCACATTGCTACCCATAACATTCTGTAATATCTTGAGAACTCAACTTCCTGTGGTGCCAAAAGTATAAAAAACAAGTCCAACTTGACAATGCTTAATAGATACAATTGCTTCCTCGATGTTTAAGTGATGTACTTTTGATGTTGTTGATCAATCCAAAATTTTCCTTTATCAAATCTAACCATTAAAGATGCCCTTACAATGTTTGCAAAACGTTGAAGTCACTATCATACAAAATAACTAACACATGGACATGCTCTTACAAAAGAATTTAAGTTTTATTATCAAATCTCACTTATACATATTCTGATGAAGCTAATTCTAAATTGAAGTTATGATTACAACTTTGAGCAACTCATACTCCTTACAAAATTTCAAAAGGTACAACTAAAGATTATAGGCTCCTAGACTTCAAAAGACAGAAGAGGTGTGTATAAGAACTGTAACCTATGAAATCCCCACTCTCGCGTATCTAGTCATCAACACCACCAAAAAAACAGATATTTGCCATTTTCAAGGCCTTATTGAACTACCACTATCACACATAATTACCAAATTGACAACCAACAGTAACATTGTAACCAAATCCATACAAGCCACCATGGCTTAAAAACTACACAATACCTGCTGAATGATTTGCACATTTCCTGCTGCTTGATGGTTGTTATCATCTATGATGGGTAAATTTCAGCTTGATGGTTGTGGTGTCCCGGCACACTTCCTGATTGAGGGTTGTGAACATCTATATGTCCATGCACATTTCCTGCTTGATGGTTGTCATCAGGTTCAGACTTTGGAATAGTAGGTTCCGCTAAAGCACTAGTTGCATCATCTTCCTCCTCACATCGCTACAACAACCGACAAATATTCATGGGGAAAGAACCATGACTACCACCCTGCAACCACACCAATTTGTCAATAGAAAATCACAATCAAATAGAATACACCAATTTATTAACAAAAATGACAATCATACAAGAAAGTTAAATTTCAGTAAATTACGAGTAAAGAAGAAGTTGGAGAAGGTTCATGGAGTTCATCTTTCCATTCTCGCAACATCTGATGCACTTGTTCTTCTAAAATAGCAACATCACTAGTTCTACTCTCTTTTCGAGCATATTGTAGATCAGTAATATATGTGCATAATTAATGCACACATCCTGATGAAATGGTAAATTAAGAAAATTTATGCCATATAGCAATAATATATGTGCATAATTCTTAACTTAAGGACCCTAATTGATGCTCTTAACTAAAGGACACTACTTGATGTTCTACTAACCTCGGTTCACTACACATTTTTTCCAATATCATTTCGGTTATCAGTCTCTGTTTTCAGTGAAGCATGATACAAACTACAATGTTTGCAAATTTGTTTGTGCAAGAGAGGGTAAACATGCTGAATATACTTGCCCAACATTAGAGTAAACTATTCCAGATTATGCTCGAGAAAGCATAGTCTACTATTACATCATGTTATTATTATAGGTATGATAACATCATGTTATCGCTGTAGTTATCTTTGAAAAATAAAACTGATAACATCATGTTATCACTGTATTTGTTTTTATTAACATCATGTTATCACTATAGTTTTCATTGATCACATTATGTTATCAGTCTTGTCTTTTATTTATAAAAAATTTAAGCTGATAAAATGATGTTATCACTATAATGGTGTTTGATAACATGATGTTATTTGTCTTGTATTTTATTTCTAAATAACATAAAACTAATAACATCATGTTATCACTGTAGTTGTTTTTATTAACATCATGTTATAAGTCTTGTCTTTTATTTATAAAAAATTTAAGCTGATAACATGATGTTATCACTATAATGATATTTGATAACATCATGTTTATTATTGTATTTGTCTTTGAAAATTATAATAAAGCTAATAACATCATGTTATCACTTTAATGTTTCAGAATTCTAATAGAATTTTTTTGATTAAAAAAATAGTTGAAATAGTGACGAAGATGATGATGAAGAAGAATAGAACAAAAACAAAAAACCATATATAGAGGAAAAAAAACAAGAAGAAAAATAAGTCGGAGATTCTCTTTATTGAAAGACGCAAAATAATCATTAATTAGATCGCGTTTTTCAAAACCTTGCTTTGACTACCTAAAACGAGTATAGCTTGAAGAAAGGGTTATCGAATCCACGTCTAAAAGATAACCAAGTTTAATGAAGAAAAGAAATACATTTTTACTAATCTAGAGAATAAGGAAAAAATAATTTTGCAAGGTATTGGTGATTAACTACTACTAATGGAAGAAATAATTGTACGAAGATATATATGGTGAGAATTTCAAGAGATTGAATCCACCAATTTTAATATGTAATAATTAATATATAGATTTATCAAGATTAATCTGTAGATAGATACTCATTACACACTAAGATGATTAGAAATGCATAATGAAAAGGTATGACATTAAAAGTTTTTTTTATAAGTTTTTCTTGTTTGAATTCAGTTTTTTCAAGTATGAGAATAAATGGAAATTTGCTTCAATTAAACATTGTATCGGAGTGGTTTAATAAGGTCAATGAGTTTACTAACTATTATTGAATGGTGTTTCTAATTTGTCAGAAAGTATGATATGCAATAAACAAAGGGTATAGGTATAGTGTTGATTATAAGTGGCGATTACACAATACTCAGATGCATTAGATCTTGATTCCTCACTTGATCAAAAATATATAATCTTTATCATAAGACAATACTACATATCAAATTCCCGCTGGCAACAAATTTATTACTTTCTATAAAATAAATTGAACATATAAAAACTCTTGAATTTAGAGTTTAGACAAATGTGGATTTAGGATAACGCACTACAACTAATTGTCGCGCTTCATTACGTTTCTATATATAGCTAATCTAATCCTCCAAAATATATTCTCATTAAATCATACGGTCATCAGATATTTACATTGCTACCCATAAAATTTTGTAATATCTTGAGAAATCAACTTCCTATGGTGCCAAAATTTTCAAAAACAAGTCCAACTTGACAATGCTTAATAGATATAATTGCTTCCTCGATGTTTAAGTGATGTACTTTTGATGTGTTGATCAGTCCAAAATTTTTCTTTATCAAATCTCACCATTAAAGATGCCCTTACAATGTTTGCGAAACGTTGAAGTCACTATCATACAAAATATCTAACACATGGACATGCTCCTACAAAAGAGTTTAAGTTTTATTTTCAAAACTCACTTATACATATACTGAAGAAGCTTATTCTAAATTGAAGTTATGATTACAACTTTGAGCAAATCATACTCCTTACAATAGTTCAAAAGGTAGAACTAAAGATTATAGGCTCCTAGACTTCAAAAGACAGAAGAGGTGTGTATAAGAACTGTAACTTATGAAATCCCCAATCTCCACTCTCACGTATCTAGTAATCGACACCACCAGAAAACCAGATATTTGCTATTTTCAAGGACTTATTGAATTACCACCACCACTACCACTATCATAGATAATTACCAAATTAACACCTAACAGTAACATTGTAACCAAATCCATAAGAGCCACCATGGCTTGAAACTTACACAATACCTGCTGAATGATTTGCACAATTATACGTGTGCAGTAGCCTATTACTAGCATATTGCCCAACAATCTTAAGACATAATTATATGTTAGTATTTTGTTAATTTTGGTTTACTGTTCTAACATTTTGAAACAGGATATATTAAGTATTTGTCAGATTTCAAAAATTCTTATATTTTCAGAAATTTGAACCCTTTTGTTCTATTCTTTCTTACTGTTTATATCCGAAATTTTTGTTTTTCGGAATTCTGTTGTTACTGTTTAACAAATTTATTTGCAGATTGAGGTTATTTTCGATACAGTTCGAAAATTTTGAATTTGTTTCAAAAAGTTTATATAATTTTCGTATTACAGACCCAAGTACGGAATTTTTTTTTCTGTTTGTTTAACTTGTCTGAATATTTCGTTTCAGACAAATGGAAGAGTCACAAACTCATGTCCCCGTGAACAATGGAACCGTCAATAGAAGTTCAACTACCAATACTGTTCCTACTGTTCTTGTTGTTGTTGTTCCTACTGCCCTTCCAACATTTCCTACCCATGTTACTGTTGGGGAAAGACCCGAGAGATTCAACGGAACAGACTTTAAGAGGTGGCACCAAAAGATGTTGTTTTACCTTACAACTCTGAATCTCGATAAATTCCTGTACGAACTACTTCCAAAGCAAGATGGAGGTGAATCTGATCGCCAAACTGTTGCTGCTATAGATGCATGGAAACATGGAGATTTCCTTTGCCGAAACTATATCCTGAATGGACTGGACAATACACTTTACAATGTGTACAGTCCATTCAAAACATCCAAAGAACTCTGGGAATCTTTGGACAAGAAGTACAAAGCCGAGGATGGTGGTTCAAAGAAGTTTGTTGTCGGCAAGTTACTTGATTTTAAGATGGTGGACTCCAAAACTGTAATCAGTTAAGTCCAAGAACTCCAACTTATCTTGCATGAAATTCATGCAGAAAACCTTACATTGTGTGAACCCTTCCAAGTGGCTTCTGTTATTAAGAAGTTACCCCCTTCGTGGAAGGATTTTAAGAACTATCTTAAACACAAGCGTAAGGAGATGGGCTTGGAAAATCTGATTCTCCGGCTTCGCATAGAAGAAGACAACCGTACTTCTGAAAAGAATACTGTCGTTGTTTCTGAAGATGCCAAAGCCAATGTTGTGGAACATGGGAAGAAGAACAAGAAGCGTAAATCTTCTGACCAAGGTTTCAATAATAAGCAATCCACCAAGAAATTCAAAGGAAAATGCTTCAACTGTGGCAAGTCTGGTCATCGCCAAAGTGACTGCCGAAGCAAGAAGAAAGATGACAAGAAAGAAAAGAAGACCGCTCAAGTGAATCTGACTGAAGAAGGCAGGATGATTGCTGACATGGGCGAAATCAACCTTTGTGTTATGGTTTCGGAAGTGAACTTGGTTGACAATCCAAAGGAATGGTTCCTTGATACTAGTGCAACCAAGCACATTTGCTCAGATAAGAGGATGTTCACTACTTGTACTTTGAACCACCAGAATGAACAACTCTACATGGGCAATTCATCTACATCTAAGGTAGAAGGTCAAGGAAATATTGTGTTGAAGATGACTTCTGGAAAGGAAGTTAGCCTCAACAATGTGTTGCATGTTCCTGACATTCGCAAGAATCTGATATCTGGATCACTCTTGAGCAAGAATGGGTTCAAGATGGTGATTGAATCTGACAAGTTTGTACTCACTAAGGCTGGGATGTATGTGGGTAAAGGGTATGTTAGCGATGGGCTATTCAAGCTCAATGTAATAACTGTTACTCCAAAGATTAATAAGAATAATTCTCCTGCTTATATCATTGAGTCTTTTAATGTTTGGCATGAACGTCTAAAACATGTTAATTATAATACTTTGCGTAGATTAATTAACATGGATATGATTCCAGATTGCAATCCAAAAGCATGTGATAAATGCGAAATTTGTGTGGAAGCTAAGCTTACCAAAACCCCACATCATTCGGTCCAAAGAAGTACCGAACCTCTAGATTTAATTCACACTAACTTGTGTGATTTAAAATATGTGCAAACTAGAGGTGGTAAAAAGTATTTTGTTACTTTTATTGACGACTGCACAAAGTTTTGCTATGTTTATTTGCTAACAAGCAAAGATGAAGCCATAGAAAAGTTTCAACAGTATAAACTTGAGCTTGAAAATCAACTTCGCAAGAAAATCAAGATTGTAAGGAGCGATCGAGGAGGTGAATATGATAAACCATTTAACGACTTTTGTACTGAAAATGGAATCATACACCAAACTACGGCTCCATACTCTCCTAAATCTAACGGTGCTGCTGAACGCAAGAACCGAACATTGAAAAAAATGATGAATGCCTTATTGTTAAATTCAGGGTTACCCCAGAACATGTGGGGGGAAGCCATTCTTACTGTGAATTATATTCTCAATAAGATACCTCATAAGAAAACTGCCAAGACACCATATGAATTATGGAAAGGTCAAGCACCTTCCTATAAATTCCTGAAAGTGTGGGGTGTTTAGCCAAGGTTGCGGTCCCACCTCCCAAACAAGTGAAGATTGGACCTAAAACTATTGATTGCATTTTTATAGGCTATGCTCATAATAGTAGTGCTTATTGATTTTTAGTTCACAAATCTGATATTCCTGATGTTCAGGTTAATACTATTATGGAGTCAAGAAATGCATATTTCTTTGAAACTGTGTTTCCTTGTCAAGATGCTAAACATCGAAAGAGAACACGTGAAAATGCTCCAAGTGTTGAGCATGAAAATACAGATAATATTGTGCCAAGGGATGAACATTAGAATGAAGATGAACCTAGGCGAAGTAAACGGACTAGAAAAACAAAGGCATATGGTCCTGATTTTCTAACATATCTTGTGGAGACATATGGTCCTCAATTCATGACTTTTCTAGTGGACAATGATCCATAAACCTTTAAAGAGGCCATGTCTACTCAAGATGCTCCCCATTGGAAGGAAGCAATTAAAAGTGAAATTGATTCCATAATGCAAAACCACACATGGGAACTGACAACACTTCCTCCTGGAACGAAATGTTTAGGTTCCAAATGGATCTCCAAAAAGAAGATGAGAACAGATGGTTCAATAGACAAATACAAGGCCAGACTTGTAGTCAAAGGTTACATGCAAAAACAAGGTTTGGACTTCTTTGACACTTACTCTCCAGTAACGAGAATAACGTCTATTCAAACGTTTCTTGCTATTGCTGCTATACACAACCTTGAAATACATCGAATGGATGTAAAAACTGCTTCCCTAAATTGTGATTTAGAGGAAGAAATCTATATGCAACAACCTGAAGATTTTGCTGCTCCTGGACAAGAAGATAAGGTGTGTAGACTTGTAAACTTATTATATGGTTTGAAACAAGCTCCAAAGCAATGGCATGAAAAATTTGACAATCTAATGTTATCAAGTGGATTTAAAATAAACGAGTGTGACAAATGTGTTTACACTAAGTCCACTCAATCTGGATATGCTATTGTATGTCTATATGTAGATGACATGCTGATTTTTGGTAGCAACAACGATATCATTAATGCTACTAAAAACATGCTACGCAATAAGTTTGATATGAAGGATATGTGTAACGCCCCGGGATTTCATCCTCGCTCATCCCGGTGCGTCGAGCACCATACCGCTCGCTAATGTTAATATTGTCCCCCTTTAGTCACTGCGGATATCCAGCAGTAGAGGGTTTTGGATCAGGTCCCACCCATGTGGTTTACCCCAAAAGGCCTTGACATTAGTTAGAGTATGGTTAAGCTCTATATACTACCGAAACAACCACTTCCTTGGCAATGTGGGACTAACACCAACTCATGGGTGTTACAATCTCACCACCTTAGAAATAGAGCCGTCCTCGGCTCTGCAGTACACTCAGTACAGTCCCAAAATCTCCGACATTCCCTGCCAAGTGAGACAAGTACCTGGCGCTCCCTGGGCCTTTCCAACGTACTTTCCACCTGCAACAGGCGACCCGTCGTCAGCCCAGATACCAACTGTAATGCCCCGGGATTTCGTCCTCGCACATCCCGGTGCATCGAGCACTATACCGCTCGCTAATATCAATATTGTCCCCCTTTAGTCACTGCAGATATCCAGCAGTAGAGGGTTTTGGATCAGGGCCCACCCATGTGGTTTACCCCAAAAGGCCTTGACATTAGTTAGAGTATGGTTAAACTCTATATACTACCGAAACAACCACTTCCTTGGCAATGTGGGACTAACACCAACTCATGGGTGTTACAATATGGGAGTTGCTGATGTTATACTAAGGATTAAAATTACTAGAACATCAGATAGAATTGCACTATCGCAATCCCACTACTTTGAGAAGGTTATTGAAAAGTTCAAGAAATACTCTACTGGACTTGCCAAAACTCCAGAAGATCCCAATCTTCATTTAACTAAGAATACTGGGGCTAGCATATCACAAATTAAATATGCTCGTGTCATTGGCAGTTTGATGTATATCACAAATTGCACTAGACCAGACATGGCTCATGCGGTTAATGTCCTAAGTCGATACACGAGTAATCCAGGGAAGAATCACTGGAAGGCAATAACTAGGGTATTGAATTATTTGAACTATACCTCAAGTTATAACCTGCACTACACAAGATATCCACCAGTAGTTGAAGGATACTGTGATGCTAATTGGATATCAGATACTAAAAACTCCAAAGCCACAAGTGGCTATGTTTTTACTCTGGGTGGTGCAGCGATATCTTGGAAATCCTCTAAACTGTGATAGTCAATCTGTTATAGGCAGAGCACTGAGTAGTATGTATAACGGTAAGTCTCGACACATCAGACGAAGACACAAAATCGTTAGGAAACTGCTCTCAACTGGAATAATCTCTATAGAGTATATTAAGTCGGCTGAAAACCTAGCGGATCCATTTACTAAAGGTTTTGCCCGAGAGCAAGTTGAAATTAACATCATCGAGAGGAATGGGTGTAAAACCTAAGATGAAAGAGTAGGCCTGATCGCAACCCTACCTAGCTGACTAGAGATCCCAAGATCTAGGTTCAAAGGGACAATCGAATCTCGCATGACTCGACGATAGCACTGTGAGATTAAACATCTCTTATCCATTCCTAGGATGATGAGACCAGTGTTGCCTGCATTGATGGACTAGGATAAGCTTTTGCTTTTAATGATTCCCATAGCTTGTCAAATAAGTGGAGTATAGCAGGATACTCTTCACGGGCAATCACCTTATGAGTGAGAAAAAGGGGTCGTTTTCTGTGAGAATGCTGAAGGTTAATTGCATTCTTTAAGAGCACTCATGAGTCATGAATACTAGGAAGTTCAAGGCAACAATGAATACAACCATAGAACCAAGTTCTTTGAGGAAGGGAAACTGTGTGGTAGCGATTGTCTCGGTTTACACAAACGGCTGAACAGTTCAAGACATCATGTTCACTGATTAGCCAGTAAATCCGATGGTTATCCACTAGGGTAGGTTCAAGACTGAAAAATTGCTACATATACGGATGCAGCTACTTTCCGCTTGTACACTCTCAGTTGCAATGCATTTGCATAAATTCATAATTTCCATTCATGTGGGGGATTGTTGAAAACTGTTTCAGCAGATTCTGTCAGAAATCTGACAAGGTCTTTGGCAGAACATTTTGACATGTTCTATAGCTCCGTTGAGCGAGACCTTGGTATGTATGGAATCCTCGTTCCGAGTAGATACTCATAGAGTATTCATACGTCAAAAACGGTTTCATATTGAATGAGAAATTGGCGTCCCAAGTTACCAATGTAAGTGGTACAACTTGAGATAAAGCAAGGAAAATGTGATAGTCCCACATTTGACCCATTTAGATAAGGTTTGCTCTTAATAAATTACTCATGTACAATAAGGGTGTGGCCCTTGGTGTTACAATATTTTCGCGTGTTGGGCGGAACCTTACATGGGCTTGGGCTTGAAAAACACACACACGTACGCCGTTCGTCTTCCCAACCAACCCGACCCGGCTGGTCTCGGTCTCGGGTTTGGGTCTTGGTGATCCAACATAATCTTTTTGTTGAAAGGTTCATTGAACTTAAATCCCAATAGGTGTACACCCATTCCCAACCGGTTTACTACTGGTTCGGCCAAATAGGTGTGACCTTTCATGAAACTGTTTCGGGCCCAATAGTTGTATCCCTTGATGAAACTGTTTCAAGCCCAAAGTGTCTTTTCGACCCAAATGGGTGTGTCGATTCATTGAACTGGTTCGACCCATTAGGTGTGTCTGTTCAATGAACTATTTCGGCCCAAGTGTCTGTTCACTGAATTTTTCCTTGCTATAAATAAGTGGTCAGTGTCTGCATCATTCATTCATTCGAAAAACCTCATACTCATTTCATTCATTGTGTCTGTGTGTCCTTGAGAAAGTTACATCACTGAACTGGTTCGTCGTCTTCATTTTGTTTGAAGTGCTTCTACACGACGAAGGTACTGATCGTTGTATCCTGGGAGACAGTTCGCATAACACCCATACAGCACCTGTTGGGGCAAATTATGTCTTAAGGACAGAGATATTTCTCGACTCGATCAAATCATACTGTCCTTTGCTTTCTGTTCTGGTTTGCATAATTTACTTATTCTGTTTTCACTTAGTTTTATACTTGTGCAATAGCCTATTACTAGCATATTACCCAACAGGAATAGACTTTCGAATAATAGGTTCCGCAAAAGCACTAGTTGCATCATCTTCCTCCTCACATCGCTGCAACAACCGACAAATATTCATGGAGAAAGAACCAAATCTACCACCCTGCAAACACACCAATTTGTCAATAGAAAATCACTATCAAATAGAATACACCAATTTATCAACAAAAATGACAATCATACAAGAAAGTTAAATTTCAGTAATTTACGAGTAAAGAAGAAGTTGGAGAAGGTTCATGGAGTTCATCTTTCCATTCTCGCAACATCTGATGCACTTGTTCTTCTAAAACAACATCACTAGTTCTACTCTCTTTTCGAGCATATTCTAGATCAGTAATATATGTGCATAATTAATGCACACATCCTGATGAAATGGTAAATTAAGGAAAATTATGCCATATAGCAATAATATATGTGCATAATTCTAAACTTAAGGACACTAATTGATGCTCTTAACTAAAGCACACTACTTGATGTTCAACTAACCTCGGTTCACTGAACATTTTTCCCCATATCATTTAGGTTTTCAGTCTCTGTTTTCAGTGAAGCATAATACAAACTACAAGAGGTTTGCAAATTTGTTTGTGCAAGAGAGGGTAAACACGCAAAATATACTTGTCCAACATTAGAGTCTACTATTATATTCGCTATGGAAAAAATAGGGGTAATCCAAACCACAAACGTTTTTTATCAATTTGGCGTGTAATTGTAATCTATAACATAAAAAGCATAAAAAAGGGTAACCCAAACCACAATAATATTTTATTATAAAAATGTAAGATATGTTATTTACATATGAAATAGTTATGGACTTCATATCTTGTAGTGATGATAGTGAAGTGAGATTAGATAGAAGTGTAAAGTACCTAATGCGCTAGTATCAAATCATTACAGGGTTAACGACACAAGTGGCTTTCATATTCTAATCTAGGCCTAGATAAGCAAGTTGTTAACAGATTTGGGAGAAATTAACTCACAAACATATTATAATCCTCGGTCATGAGGCCCCGAGTCACTTCACAAATGCAGAACAATAAAACGTTAAGTACTTGTGCAAGGCATCAAACATCTAGATAGATTTATTAAAAACAAAAAATAAAAATCACAACAAATTAAATAAGACCTATTGAAATTCTGCAAACATATTATTAAACAAGAGAATTTGATAAATACAAAAATTAAGAAGATAGAAAGAATATTATGCATGCCTAGGTAAATAGAACTCTGAGTGCTCGAGAGTCAAATAGACCCAACTCTTTGGCTATCGAATGACGAACAACTTGCGCAGGCATCCTTCCACTATAATTGTGAGCTCTCATCATAGAACAACCAAACAACTATTAGTGTCATGTGATTTTTACCAGTAACTACAAAATATATGTAGGGGTCATGTGATTTTTATCCATGGTATTCATTTATACACACAAAAGGAAAAATACATTAAGCTCAAGACTGCTCCCTTCATGATACAGATTGATGCACTGTCAAACATGTATATATTACATGATCTTTAACACATTTAAGACTTAGTCTAATGCATCCAATATCTTGAAACAATCCTGTATCCAAGATGCAGTTAATAAAATTCTCAAAGACTCGGTCTAACAACAAATTTCCAAGTAATCAGTTTTGTCCAGATTTATGACGAAGTAAAAGTTACATGGTTATTACACCATGATAATAAAATATGAAAGAGATCCAATCAAGGAGATAAGATATAAATATAGATATTACCCACTAAAAAAAAACTCATTAATGTTATCAGATTAGTGTTATAGTGTGAAAAAATAATAGATATAATAAATGACTCACTATAGTTTTCTTTGGGTCAAATTATTGAAATTAACAAAAATGTTTACAAAAAAAAAAAAAAAAAAAAAATTCAATTATGTCAATACATTTTAAATATAACAACAACGTTTGTTATCGTATCAATTCATAACAACCAAGTTTAACACCCACATCACATGGGTCACTAAACAAAGGCGTCGGAGTTAAACTAGGCTGTCATGAATTGATACGATAACCAACGTTGGTGTTAGATTTGAAATACATTGTCATAATTGAAAAAAAAAAATCAACAATGTTGTCATTTTCGATAATTTGACCGTTTTCATTGATAAAATTATTTTATCAGTCTTGTCATTTATTTATAAAAATAAAAAGCTGATAACATGATGTGATCATTATAAATGTGTTTGATAGCATCATATTATCAGTCTTGTAATTTATTTTTAAAATAAAAACTTAAAGCTGATAACGTCATGTTATCATTGTAGTTGCCTTTGATAACATCATGTTACCACTATAGTTGTGATAATATCATGTTGTCACTATAGTTATCTTTAAAAATTAAAGCTCATAGTATAATGTTATCACTATAGTTGTTGTTATTAACATCATCTTATGACAATAGTTTTCATTGATAACATCATGTTATCAATCTTGTCTTTAATTTATAAAAAAATTTAAGCTGATAACATGATGTTGTCACTATAATAGTGTTTTATAACATCATGTTATGAGTTGTATTTTATTTATAAATAACCTAAAGTTGATAACATCATTTAATCATTGTAGTTATTTTTTATAAGATCATGCTATTATTATAGTTGTGATAACATCATGTTATCGTTGTAGTTATCATTGAAAAATAAAGCTAATAACATCATGTTATCACTATATTCGTTTTTCTTAATATCATGTTATCACTATAGTTTTCATTGATAACATCATGTTATCAGTCTTATCTTTTATTTATAAAAAATTTAAGCTGATAGCATGATGTTATCACTGTAATGGTGTTTGATAATATCATGTTACTTGTCATGTATTTTATTTCTAAATAACATAAAGTTAATAACATCATGTTATCACTGTAGTTATTTTTATTAACATTCATGTTATAAGATCCATAAGTTTGTTCTTTTGACAACAACTTTTTTTAAAATGTCCTTTTCGCCAAGCAGGTTCGGAATTTGGCCTTTTGGCACAATTCTTTGTAAAATAGTATAAGTAACGATATTTAATGCTTTATTATTTTATTTGATAGAATTAATTTCATCAATAATCAACTGAAAACCCTCAAACTTATAGTGTCTGTTTTTAGTGACGTGCAATTTTCTTAGCTAATTTCTCATAAAATTTTTTTTTTAAAAACTCCACAAATACCCCCTATATTTACATTTTTTTTTTCACAAAAAATCTAATTTGATGATAAAATAGCATGATTAACAATGTTCACTACTAAAAAACAGCTTATTTGCCACTGCTCTATGCAGTGGCTAAAGGCTTTTTGCCACTGCCTATGGCTGTGGCAGGGCAGTAGCAACAAGTAGGGTAGCAAATACTTTGTCACAGCCCATTGCAGTGGCAAAAGCTCAAAATTGCCACGGTCAAGGACAGTGGCAAATAACTATTTTTTGCTACTGCCAAGGACAGTGGCAAATAATATTTTGGAAATAAAAAAAAAAATAATTTCAGTACTGCATGCTAATGCCAATTCCAAAAGAGAAAAATCTTCTCAAAAATTTATGATAAAACTCCAAACTAATGGTTACAACAGTAACCTGTATATCATCAACTTTTGAAACATTTACAACAATGAAATAAACTCCAAAATTATGGTTACAACATTAACATGTATATCATCGACTTTGAAACAATTACAACAATAAAATAAATTATCGTGTTCCTGAAGTAAACGGAGGAGCAGCTGTCGGGTCTGTTGTGATGAGATCCACAAGTGTAGTCCCTGAAGCATCCTACACATGGATAAAAAAACATATAATTGGATCAACTACACAGCCGTCCTGCCTTACTGAAACTTTGCCAGGATATAAGCAGTAAGGTTGGCCATGAACAACAGAATATTGGTCCGTTTAAACCCCTAGATGTTATAATTCACTCAATATTTTGGTACAATATTTGATTCCAGAATTGTTATGGTTCTAATGTCAAAGCCACTAGTCATTAGAACGAACAGATATAGATATTACGCACTAAAAAAACTAATTAATGTTATCAGATTAGAATTATGAAGTGTGAAGAAACAACAGATAATAAAGGGACTCAACATTGTCAAAATAAGAAGTACAAGTGAGAGAAAGAAGAGTAAGAAGCAAACTATTGTACCTAGATATTAGCTCCTTACAACAAGCGGATTTAGTATCTGTATCGAGCACCAATTGTGTTATTGTGAATTTCAACCTTACATAATGTGTGATTCGTAATTGTAGGAATTTTAGCAATAAAACCAAAGTCGTGAAATTATTATTATCATATAATGATGATACGATACTAGCTAGCAAGGACCAAGACCTTGTCATCGTTACGGAGAAGACAGAAGAGCAGCAAACCAAAATTGATCCCAAAAAATATTACAAAAAAAAAATGTATTTACCATCAGGGGCTACATCTTTCACCACAGCCGGATCTTTTCCGTCAACATATTTTCTTTTCAGTTGATACTTGTTGCGTTTCCAAGCATCTCTGACCTTGTCCCAAACGTAATCACCATCCACACTATTACAATCAACAAATTTAAAATGTTTAACCAATACAACAACAAGTTTGGTGTATTTATCCTTTGGCATATCTGTGATTTTAGCATAATTAATAGGGAGATCACGTCTAGCAAGTTCGGATGTTTCTGACGATAAGTTTTTAACATATTCAACAGGGGAAGATGGTTGGTTCGCAAAATTGAGTCGAATCATCGCAAAAGTGTGAACTCAATAGCAAATAAAAAGCTGATACAGTACTTTGAATGATGGAAAACTAGGTAGATAGACAAATAGTAGACACATACAGTCGTTTTTTTGGAGAATTCAATTCAAAAGACTTAAACTGAGGTTTTTTAACTTTTAAAGCATTCTTGTAGTTTCACCTAACAGATCATTAATGTAGTTTCTGGGTAAGACCTGCGTTATTTCAAAATTGGAAAACCCCTTTATATTTTCACCAAATTTGGGTATGAAACCATCAAATACAATTCAGTATGGGATATGTTAGTGACGTGAAGTATAATACATATGGCTAAAAGTTTACTAGCTATACAGAAGAAGAAAAATAATCCATGCCAGCATGCATGGGAGTTTCTCAATTTGCATGTATTATTATATCTTTGGCCAATTCCCGTGCATTCAACATTTCAGCAACTATTTTTCATAGGCTGTTTTCTGCAACTTAGAACGTGAATCCCCAAACGGGTGTCAAACACTCAGAAGGCAGTTGGTATATCACTCATTAACACTACAAAAGATGATACTACTGTACCAATCAAAAGCATGTCTGATGTCTCCCCTTTCTAAGACCAACCAACTTGTATATAATCAGTTTGACAGAGGATCAAATTTGAGTAAACACTAATCACTACTCTAAAATATTTTGAAACCAGCAGGTTTGTGATATTGGTTTTAAATTGAAAACTACAAAAAACAAAATAAAAAAAAAAATGGTCCAAGTCGAGCGACACATCGATCAACAGTACGAGTGAACAACATGATATATTCAGATTGATAGTATAAAAGTGCGAGGAAATACATTTTATATTAGGAGTTCTAATAGTATTTATTCAATAGGCATTTCTTGAGACTCGGATGAGCACCATGATCAGTCCATGGTGAAACATGCTAGATAGTATAATTAAAATATGAAAAACGACAGTCTGACAAGTTTCGTTAATTTACAATTGAATCTCTACATCACTTTGAATATCAAAGAAACCTGAAAATCTAACCTTTTCTAAACTTGGTTTACCACCACTACTGAAACGGCTTGATCCTGCTGAATCGCCTTCTTCCATTTGTGGCTCCACTCTTCTCCACCAAATATAATTCTGAAAAGGATATAAACAAATATTTAGTAAAATAAAGGATTGACAAAAAGATAAAACACCAAGTCAAGAACAAAGAAACAAACTAATTTGAAACATAAAAAAAAAAAATCATTACATTAATCATTATTCAACTCCAAAATATTTACCTAATCCAAAATTCCTAATTGCTTAATGCATCTATCCCGTTGTTTACTTTCAATAACTAGTTTGCACTTTGCAGGTTCAATTAATTCAATTCTACTAACACAAAGTTAGTGACTTCATCAAATTCATAGAGAGATGGTGAAATTGAAAACTACAGATGATAAAATCGCAAAATCTAATAATCTAAATCCCTAAATCATAAATAGAAATAACCAATCATTTTCACATAACAGCAAAAAAAGAGTCAACCTAATCAACTTTAAACTGAAGATCAAAGATTCAAAATACCTATTTTGATGATTCTCTATCGTTAGATTGAAAGGAAACTGTAGGGGTACTACATACTCCGACCAATCAAAAGCAGCCACGTGGCACAGTCACCAATCTGTCAGGTCGCCACAATCTCAACTCGCTAGCAGCTCGACTAAAGCGACCAGACTACACAACGACCAGCGACCTGCTATTCACACGTGCTCCTATTCAATGCACAGAATATTCTCATCAGTTACAGAATTAATTCAAAAATCACTCGATCAAATGTCCAATCAGGAAGTCACCATCCAAGATCTGCAGGCACAAATTACACGTCTGCAGGAAGAAAATGAGCGTTTAAAAGCCGCTCAAACCAACCCCCAGCAAGCGGAAAATAGCGGACTTGGAGTCATCCCTGCTGATGATTCCAACCAAAAGTTCGAGCAACTCAGCCAGCAGCTGGCGGAGTTCAAAGCATCTCAGGCTCTCCTTCACCGATCCAAGAGCCACACTGCAGAGCAACTTGCTGTGCAGTCCCTTCAACAATTCCAGGAGTCTCCTTTCTCCAACGAGATCCTGGAACATGATCTGTCGAACAAGCTGAATGCCCCCAAGTTCGACCAGTATGCAGGAGTCGGAGATCCAACCGACCATGTCAAGGGATTCCGAAAATCCCTTCCTCTGATAAAGGAAGACCATCTTTTGTGTTTGCTGTTTCAGTCCAGCCTCACCGGACCAGCTCTCGACTGGTTTCATCGACTGAAGCCAGGATCCATCAGCTCGTTTGCAGAGCTTGAAAAACAATTCGTCATTTTCTACATCCACAATAAGAAGCGCCCTGTTACCATTGACTCCATCTTCAAAGTCAAGCAGAAGGATGGTGAGTCACTTAGCGTTTTCTTTTCACGTTTTAAGTCTGAGTTACATTCCATTCAGGACTTTGCAAAGGAGCATGAGACCTTTGCAACTATTGCTTTCTCTCACGGACTGATCCAAGGTTCCAACCTGCACAAGTCTCTAGCAATGAAGAGACCTTCATCACTTGACGAGCTCTACTTAAAGGTAGATCGTTACATTAAGCTAGAAGAAGCCCTCACGGGGAGGGAGAAGAACCATGTAGTCAGCAACATTGAGGCTGGCTCAAGCAAACGACCTCGATCAGAAGGAAAGAGGTTCAAAGCTAAATCGCTGCCTACCGAGCAGCGAGAGTATCACCGGTTTACGCGACCAGCCGGTTATATCTTCGAAAGGATCAAGCACAACCATTGGTGCAAAATTCCTGCCTTCACACAGCTGGAGGATACATCTGGTCGCCCGTACTGCAAAGTCCATAAAGTACGGTGTCATCAGACTGATGACTGTCGCGTATTGAAGCGCGCACTGCAAACCTGGGCCGATGAGAAAAGGCTCAATAATTGGACCCTCGGAAGGAATGAGGAGTCCGCAGGCAAACGAATGAGGAAGGAATCCAGAACCCCTCCTCGTTCACCAAAGCGGGGTCAAAGCAAGGCCAGAACGGCCTCCGCAAGCCCAGCACGCAGCAGAGGGCGTAGCCTCTCCCAGCGCTTAGGTCCAACAGGCGACCTACGCGATCATATAAACAAGAAGGTCGCAAACAAGGTTGACAGCGACAGCGACTCGGACAGTCATGTGGTCTACATGATTGACGAATCTCATCACACCCCTGTCTCTAGGGACAAAAAGAGACGAGTAGAACATCTCCACCATGTCTACTCTATCAGTGGCCGAGCAGCTCGCTTCAACATCCCTGCCCGGCAAGAAACTGACATCACCTTCACCGAAGACGATCTCAACAAGGTCGTTACTCCACACAACGACGCACTGGTCGTTGAACTCAGGATAGCAGATTATACCATCAAGAGGGTATTCATCGACCCTGGGGCATCATGCAACATTCTCATGTACCGAACTTTCAAGGACATGAGGCTGCCCGACTCAGTGCTCATCCCAGACTTCACACCGATCCTTGGCTTCAATAGTTCAAGGGAAGACCCTAAGGGGGAGATCCTTCTGCCCGTCACTGTAGGCAGAAGGGAAGATAAGGTCGTTGTAACCAGCAAGTTCAGCGTCCTAAATATCGCAAGCAAGTACAATGCGATTCTGGGTCGAAAGTGGATCCATGCTATGAGAGGAGTGCCGTCAACTTATCATCAGGTATTCCGCTATCCCGGCCCTTATGGGATAATGGAACTCCGCGGTAATCAGAACACCGCACAAGAATGCCACGGTGTTATTGAAGCTGTCCCATCATCAAAGTCGTCCACCTCTGGAATTAAGGATGGTGATGTCAAAGGAAAGAGCCTAGTCCCAACAGAGGCTCAGGAGGGCAACAAGTCAAAGAGCCCATCCAAAGAAAAAGCTGAACCTGCTAAATAGCAATTACAGAAGGAGCAAGCGAGCTCCCCCAAGCTGAGTCTCGGAAGCACCGATCCAGGCGTGCGAGTTAACATTGGGTCAGATGAGGACCCAAGGTATGTTTATGTAGGTTCAGAAATGGAAGAAGATAAGTTCGCTCATTTTGTAAACTTTCTTTCAATGAATAAAGATGTTTTTGCTTGGTCGTATATCGATATGCCCGGAATAGATCCATCAATTGCATGTCATAGGCTACGGGTCAATCCCAATTATCGACCTGTGAAGCAGAAACCAAGGAGACTTGCACCAAAGTTTCACGAAGCCGTCAATGAAGAGATCAATAGACTCAAGCAGGTCGGCTTCATCAGAGAAGTCGATACTCCAGACTGGCTAGCCAACATAGTTCCAGTCCTAAAGAAGAATTGAAAAACAAGGGTCTGCATCGACTTCACAAGCTTGAATAAAGCTTGTCCTAAAGATTCATTCCCACTGCCACGAATCGATAGGCTAGTTGATCAGACATGCGGTTTTGAGCTACTGTCATTCATGGACGCATACTCAGGATATAATCAAATCCCAATGTACGAGCCTGATCAAGAAAAGACCTCTTTTACAACTGAGCAAGGCATTTTCTGCTACAAAGTCATGCCATTCGGGCTAAGGAATGCAGGGGCGACCTACCAATGACTGGTCACCAGAATGTTTGACGACCTCCTAGGTCGAACAATGGAGGTCTACATTGATGACATGCTAGTGAAGAGCGATAAAGAACGAGATCATTTGTACAACCTCGACCAGGCATTCCAAAGATTAAGGCAATACAGAATGCGTCTTAATCCAGAAAAGTGTCTGTTCGGGGTCGCATCAGGAAAATTCCTAGGCTACCTAGTCACCAGACGAGGCATCGAAGCAAATCCCGACCAGATCAGAGCCTTGATCGACATGCCAAGTCCAAAAACAAAGAAACAAATCCAGAAACTCAACGGCATGGTTTCAGCTCTGAACAGATTCATCTCCAGAGCATCAGATAAATGTAGGCCAATGCTTCATATTTTGAAGAAGGGGGCTACCTATGAGTGGACGGAAGAGTGCGAGAAAGCCTTCGACGATCTCAAGGCATATCTGTCTACTCCACCAGTTCTAACAAGACCAGTAGATGGTGATGTACTTGGCGTTTACCTCGCAACATCAGATTTTGCGATAAGCGCAGTACTTTTCAAGGAAGACAATCAAGTGGAAAGACCTATCTACTTCACAAGCAAGGTCTTACAGCAAGCTGAAATAAGGTACACACCTCTGGAGAAGTTAGCATTAGCATTACTTTACGCTGCATGCAAATTCAAGCCTTATTTTCAAGCACACACTGTAAAAGTAATCACCGATCAGCCATTACGCCACATACTGGAAAAGAAAAATAAAACAGGTCGTATGGCTCGATGGGCAGCCGAGCTAGGTGATTACACTTTCGAGTTCGTTTCACGACAGGCCGTCAAGGGCCAGGTCGTCGCAGAATTTTTGGTAGACTATCCAGCAGAGGATGTCAACTGGGAACCAGAACCTGAAACAAGGCAAGTCCAAGATAACCCCCCAGATACTTGGCAGCTATATGTAGATGGTTCCCACAACTCCAATGGAAGTGGAATAGGTAGTGTGCTCATTTCTCCTGAAGGATCACAGCTCGAAAGAGCAACTCGTCTCGACTTCTCGACCTCAAACAACGAGGCCGAATACGAAGCACTAATACAAGGCCTAAAAATGGCCATCGACTTACAAGCAGTTCGCCTCAAGGTGTATAGCGATTCACAGCTGGTAGTCAATCAGATTACCAGCAATTACCAGATTAATGGGATCAACCTCATCAGGTATGCCAGCAAAGCAAAGGAGCTCATCAGCAAGCTCAACTATTTCACAATTGAACACATACCCAGAGATGACAACAGACATGCTGATTCACTGGCGTTTCTAGCATCTAAGATCGAGTCAGACAGACCAAGGGCGCTAACTATAGCAATCAATTCACAGCCCGCATATCTACTCAAGGAAGAGGATATTCATCAAATATCCGATCTACTAGAAACAACTCAAGAAGACATCCAGGGGACTTGGATGGAGCCATTCATGGTTTATCTGCAAACTGGTGCTCTACCATCCGACAAGAAGGAAGCCAGTCGATTGCTGCACAAAGTAACAATGTACAAAATCCATGAGGGCAAACTTTTCAGGAAATCAGCAACTGGATTGTTATTACGATGCTTGGTCCCGAAGCAAGGTCAGATGATATTTCAAGAAATCCATGAAGGTGAATGTGGAAACCATTCCGGTGGGCGTACCTTAGCCCATAAAGCAATCTCCCAAGGATACTTCTGGCCAAGAATGAAAGAAGATGCAAAGAAATTTGTCTTAAAGTGCAAAGAATGCCAGCGATTTGCTGATAAACAACACCAGCATCCAAACGACCTCATCAACATCACTGCCCCATGGCCATTCCACATGTGGGGGCTTGACATCATGGGCCCCCTCATCAAGGAAAAGAAGTCTGAGAAGAGGTTCGTTCTAGTAGCCGTAGACTATTTCACTAAATGGGTGGAAGCTGTTGCCTTAACCAACGTAACACAGGCAGATGTCCAAAGATTTATGTGGGAAAATATCATCACAAGGTTCGGCCTTCCTAAACGGGTAGTCACAGACAATGGCACGCAGTTCGTTGGCAAGAATATTAAAAAATTCTACGACCTCTGGAAAATCGAGCATTCAAGGGCAACTCCCAGATACCCACAAGCCAACGGCCAGGTCGAAGCTGCAAATCGACAAATTCTTACCAATTTGAAGAAGAAGCTCGAAGACCAGCATGATCAATGGCCACAACAATTGGAGAACATCTTATGGGCTTATAGAACAACTCCTCGCACGTCCACAGGGATGTCACCATTCAGTCTTTGCTATGGAGTAGAGGCCGTTATTCCCACTGAGTTAACATATGGAACGACCAAATCTCTTCTGGTCGACACAGAGCTCAACAATCAGATCTGGTCGTTTGGAGTCGACCTCCTAGAAGAGCGACGCAACCACGCCACTATAAAGCTTGAGCAATACCAACAGAGACTCAAGCGAGCTTATAACAAAGGCGTGCGACCAAGAACTTTCCAGCCAGGCGAACTAGTCCTAAGAAGAATGTTCAGTAACAAAAGAAAGGACACTATCGACAAACTCAACGCCAATTGGGAAGGTCCTTACATTATCACAAAAGTCCAGAGCAACGGTTCTTATCGTCTTCATACACCAGAAGGGGAGATCGTTAAGAACCCGTGGAATGCTTTCCATTTAAAAAAATTTTATCAGTGAAATGTAAGAATCCATTCATTGCATTTCAATCTATAAATTCAATTTTGCCTTCATCTCTGCTCAAACATGAATGGCTACTAAAGGTCCAATCCCTCGACCTACAAATTATCAATAATCTAGTCCCTTTGATAATTTACAAATTTGTTAAGTTAAATCACTAGCAACTTAACTTGGTGCATCGGTCTTTCTCTTCCCACGACCCAAGCACAATTATGTTAAAAGCGACCTCAACCCCCGATCAGGTCGAACAAATGTCACACATTGTTTGCAAGTCCATTCAAGCAGACAAAACGACATAATCAACAATGCAAGGTAAATAGTTGAATTAACTTTTACTTCATGAGATTTTAACAATTACAGGTACAACCAAAATAGAATCAAGGCATACAAGAGGAACTGTTTCAGTGCGTCCTGCTTGCAGCCATTCATCTCGTCTACCTGCCTTCTGAACGAGCTACCAGGACTTCCTGGAAACTAGCTCGCGAAAATTAATACATACAAAACTCATCAAGGTAAAAGCTGATTACTGACACCAAATACAAAAGACAAGAAGTTCTCCACTCAAGCTCTCAAAGATTACAAGGGGGGGGCTCTCAAGAATAAGCTATGGAAGACATACTGCAACAATGACCGCAGGTAGCAAACCTTGCACAAGGTTACCCAATATAAGAAAGGGAAAACCAAGGTTACCCAATACAAGAAGGGGAAAACCAAGGTTACCCAATACAAGAAAGGAAAACCAAGGTTACCCAATACAAGAAAGGGAAAACAAGGTTACCCAATACAAGAAGGGGAAACCAAGGCGAGCTCATTGCTGCACAGACTGGTCGCCTGAAGTATCAACTTCAATAGGGGTTCCAACGACCTGGTCACTAGGGCCCATCGAGGTGTCCTGAGCTGGCGCCGAAGTATCTCCAACACCACCTCGCGTCTCCTCTCCTTCGGGCGACCCCATCAAAGCTTTCTGCAGCTGCTCACAGTAGGCCTGCCACGCCGCACCATTCTCCTAACTTACGTTCTGCCAGTGCTCAGCAGAAGCGTTAGCAGCAGCCACATTTGCCTTCAACTGCTCATTGGCCTCCTTCAGCTGCTCCACTGTCTCCTTCAGCGCCGCAACCTGAACATCCCTATCCCTCACCTTGCACTCCGCAACAAGAGCAACATTCTTCGCTTGCTCATGCTTGTCATTCATCGCCTTCAGCTCAACCTCAGCCTGGGCGCCAACTTCAGCAACCAAGCGAATCTCCTGGAATGTCGCGTTAACCTACAAGGCGCAAACAAATTTAGACAACAACGACTAAGCAGAAAATAATACTTTTGGCAACACCTACCAAACACGGCGCCGAATTCAGCTTTGAGCAGTTGACCAAGAGGGATTGAGACTTCACAGCTCGAGCATCAGCCTCCAGAACGATGCCCTCATTCACAGCTCGGGCGACGCAGGGGTCATCAATGGCACTGTCGTTGTCATACACGACATGCCTCTCACCACGCCCATCCAAGTAGTCGAAGGGCCCAGGGCGAAACTCAGACATCACACCCTTGCCTTTCTGTGAAGGCCGAGCAACAGTCTTCATCGACACAGCAGACACCTCTAGACCCCTAACAGGCGGGGTAAGAGCAGGTGTCGGCACAACGGGTCTCTCCAACAGCTTCAGAGTACCCGAGTGAGACCTCTTCTTCTGCCCAGAAAATGCAGGCAGCTTGGGAAGTGAAGGCGGAGGAGACACAACTTGGGGGCTCGCCACTGCCTCCACCTGGCGCGAGCCACCACCAACTCTCTCATTCTCCACAGGTCGTTCTTTCTCCGGCCTACGAGCAGCACCAGCAGGCCGCTCTCTCTCAGCAGCCCTCGAGCTACACACAGCTCGTCCCTTCTCCTCAGCAGACTTCGAGCTACCACCAGCTCGTTCCTTCTCACCACCCCACGAGCTACCACCAGCCCGTTCACTGTCATCAGCTCGCGAGCCACTACCAGTTCGTCCACCACTCGCTTTGTGCACAGAAGACATGTATACTTTCTTCAAAGCTTTCCTTCTCTTGAGCTCTTCCCAGACAGTTTTTGGACCGCCTTTAGGAATGAAATGCTCCTTTAGGTGAGGCAGAAACGAGATCTTCCGCTCGTCAGTCAACTTGCCAAAGCAGTTCAGAGCAGACTGCAGATCGTTCTTTCTAAGATGATCGTCCCGAATCGCTGCAGCAAAAAATTCAAACATATCAAGTTCAAAAACAAGAAGACGAACTATCATCAAACTACAGACAACTAACTTACGATCATCATTCCTGATCGTATGACGCAATTGGATATCCCCTTCAACAATCGGCCCAGTGAATAGCATGGGATCTTTCCACCATGACTCGCTACTCACTGGATAAATCAAAGGCAAACGTTCTGGCCTAACCTGCATGTTATAGCCAGAAAGTTCAACCTTCGAAGAGCGTTTGAAGCAAAAGTGGTTCAATACATCTTCTGTTGTAATGTTCCACCTATGCAACTTGTTGAGGTCGTCAATTACCCTCATGTTCCGCCAGAAATTACCATTCATCTGACAAGGGGCTCGCCTAATGGCATTCAACAAGTCGACCACCAATTCAGACAACGGCAACCTCAGACCAGCACGGAATTGGTTCAAAGTCAATACAGTAGATGAAGGATTATTAGGTCGATAGTCAGGAGAAAGTAAGCGGTCCCCAAGAAACCTAATCTCTAAATGCCTAATCGACCTAAATTGGTAATGCCTCCTAACAGCAAAATGCCTATATACATAATTCATATTCACAATCCTACACATTCTACCATTGTCATCTTCAACCATCTCATCATCAGAAGAATCTGGACCATGAGAACCACTACTCTGGGGGCTATCTACATTCTCATCGGGAACGGGAGACGGAGGGTCAGAATGAGTACTCTCAGACTCATACTCCTCAACTCCACCATCACTCAAGTGATCATTTTGAGAATCACTACCCTCAGACATTACTCTCAAGCAATACAGAAGACAACAGAAGAAGAAAAAGAAAGAAAATAAACAATCAGAGAAAAGAAAAGAGAACAAACCTCACGAGCTCTCAAAATACTTCAGTTCGCAACACAAAAGCGGCAGCAATTCAAATAAAGGCAAGATGAGTAAACCTACATCAACGTAACTACAGTTTATATACTATACCTCGAGAATTTCTAGCCATCGATTCAAAACGAACGAACGGCTGAGATCGACAAACGGATCCATATGCAGTACAGTCATCCTCCACTCACAAAACGGTTCGCATCCACCGTTGGATTGATCCACGTGCAAGACAGATAGCAAATCAGGCAGTACGTGCTTCAGTTGCCATAATCACACATCTAACTGCTCGAGGAAACTCCTCCACTTCCCCGTAACAGCACCATGATTACCACAGACAGCGCTGCATGACCGCCACGTCAGCAACTTCAAAAAAGCAAACTACAAATCAGCATCGATAAGAGTAATTAGTCTTTTCAGCCCGACTCCCATAGTCGACCTAAAAAGAGGGGGCTTATGTAGGGGTACTACATACTCCGACCAATCAAAAGCAGCCACGTGGCACAGTCACCAATCTGTCAGGTCGCCACAATCTCAACTCGCTAGCAGCTCGACTAAAGCGACCAGACTACACAACGACCAGCGACCTGCTATTCACACGTGCTCCTATTCAATGCACAGAATATTCTCATCAGTTACAGAATTAATTCACAAGGATGATCCTCGCGCGTTACACATTTAATCATCATTATGATGGCGGAGAATCTGCAAGATCCACGATCCACGCCCTTCCATCTTCTATATAAACAGAACTACGATGGCTTGATCTCTAAGTTCAATTCCCCCGAGCTAGAGTACGTAGGCAATCTCGATCTCAACGAGGTGCAGCCACCCCAATCTCCAATATCCCCATTTGGTCAAGTCTCCATAACGACCTGACCCTGTTGATGCATTAATCTAGAAATAGGTTAATACAGAAACAATGAGGGAGAGTTTGAGTAGAGCAAAAACTCCAATTTCTTCTTACTAATTGATGAGGAAGAAGAAGATGAGAGAAAAAGGTTCCAATCGATTCGATTATATTAGAATCTTCTTTGAGAAGAAGATGAGAGAATCAGATTGACTTTGTTGTTTGAGATCGAATCGATTCTCTCTTCACTCAAAGAACACCAGATTGTTTTTACCAACGGTCCATTGCAGAAGCAAAGAACAATACGAAAAAAAAAATCTAAATAGTTTTGGACTCTTAGTTGTTGCCCACGGCCCAATTATTATTACCCACAGTCCATTGCAGAAGCAAATCAGCCACTGCTATGGGTCATGGCAAAAAAAAAAGCCGGGTGCAGTGGCAAAAACTCAATTTTTTGGTAGTGGTTTAATGATTTATTATTTTACTTGAGAGAATTAATTTCATCAATAATAAACTGAAAACCCTCAAACTTGTAGTGTATTTTATATTTTATTTAATAACAAATTAGCTAAGGAAATTACCACGTCACTGGGGTACCTGTATTGGACCCCCCTATCGGGCTAATACACTAAAGCCCAACACCATAATCCAATATCCATAACCCATATTTATTACCCATTTACACCCTATATGGTTATTCAACTTGAAGCACAAGTCTTCTTCAAGAAGGAAACCTCAATTAGGGTTTTCCACATCTACAAATACACAAATCTCTACACATCAAGAACTACAGAAAAAGAGATTTGATCCCTAGCTTCTTCAAGAACTAGGGTACGTAGGCAACCTTCAACAAGAGAGGTTCAGTCTCGTCCATCAATCACAAACAATCTCCCCCTTCATCATCTCTTACATCAATCAATTGAGGGTGTCCGGTCAAATTATATAGTAAAGTTGTCATCTTGTTGAATTTGGTCGAAACATTCTTAGGCGCCGACTGAGGGGATCAACACAGACTCTCGAATATGATATATTCTTCACTTCAATGATGAAACCTGACAAGAGAATCATAATTGTTTTCTTGTTCATGGAGTTGGAGATTATACTAGAAAACAAAGCTTTGATGGAATCATACACAAACACATTCAAAATTGTTCGCAACAATCTTACTACTTCCAAGTTTATTTTTTTCAGATTTAGTGGAAGTCATGATCATGTCTCTTTTTGTTGGACTCACAACATGTGCTCTTCCTTTTGAGATAATGATCATGGGGATGTGGTCATTACTTTGCTTTGTCAATTTCAAAATCTCAAGCGCCGTATTATTTATCTCAAATAAAATTTGAAGATTCCATGAAGTTTTAATGATAGCCACACGGTTTGGGAATGCATTAGCGATTCCTTTGTTCTATCTCGAATAGAAACCGATATTGGGTATTAACGCGGTGGATGATATTCAATATATTCTTCAACCAATGAAGCCTCATAATCAAATACTCATTTTGGATGTATAATGTCAAGATGATATTTTTATGTTCCTTTTAATTCAAACTCGTTTTTGAGAAACCACACATACAAGCCTTATATACGAACTTTCCATCTTCCTTCTCATGGGAATCATGCAGTATATGTAGAAAAGTGACATGTGGAGGTTACAAGTAATGGATTCCTATTAGGAATCGGTTTTCTTATTTGGCAACAAGTGTGGTGGAATTCTATTAGGATTCAATAAGACTTTCTAATCTATTAGAAATCTAAGTTGTTGTTGATTTAGGAATTGGGTTACCAATTGGATTAACCAAAGAGGTTATAAATATTGGTGTTGTGTAACCATAATAATTATGAGCAAAGAAAGTGGAACACATAAGAAAGTATGAGTGAAGGAGATTTGTGAGGAAACCTAAACTAAGGTTTCATTAGTTATTGTGTAGTTCACTTCTCAACTATCAATAAAGCTATCTCTCTTTGTCCCGTGGATGTAGGCATATTGTCGAACCACGTATATTATTGTGTTTTCATATTTCTGCTTTAGTTTACATCTTTTTTGTTTGTTTCTTCATTAATCATATCAAGATCCTGTGTATTTTATCATAACAATTGGTATCAAGAGCCGAAGGTTATTCCTTTGCGTTGAAGACAGGATTTCGGAACGGTTTTGTTGGGTTTTAGGAATCTGTCCAGATTCGACACCCTGTAGTAAGACGGCCATAACTTTGTGCTCAGATATTGAACCGACTATCCGTTTTTTGTGTTGGAAAGTAGACTCTTCAGGCTTTCTAACCGTATATGGTACGTTCTGTGGTTCGAAGTATTCTGTTCTCAGTACTTCGTTGAAGTTGACGGTTCCGATTTTTCTTAGTTTGTTGAAAATTCAATCTTGGGTTTTTTTAGTGGTATTGATTATTGAAGAGAAGATGGTTGATTCGAATTCTTCGAATTCCAGCAGTAAGTACACAAAGGTGCATGGATTTGATATTATCAAAATCAATGGGAAGAATAACTTCACATCGTGGCAAATGGATGTAGATATTCTTGTTAGTATGAAGCAGATCAAAGCCCTAAAGGGGAAACCTGAAACGGCAAAGTTGCCAACAGGTTGGACGAATGATGATTGGGAAGAGTTTGGTCAATAGGCCTGCAGTACGATTAAGTTATGTTTGACGAGGGATATCACACACAATTTTGCCGGTGAAACCTCGGCAAAGGAGTTATGGGAGAAGTTAGAGAAGCTCTATCTTAGTAAGGACTTGACGTCAGAACTCTATCTAAAGAGGAGTTTGTATTCGACAAGATTTACACCTGGTAACTCTGTGATTGATCATATTAATGATTTTAATAAGATCTGGTATGATTTAGCAAACATTGATGTGTAACTACCTGATGGTGAGAAAGCTATAATTTTATTATGTTAATTACCATCTTCGTGGGAAATAACAGTTGATTATTTTATTGCAAACAAAAATACAACAAAGCAGTTGGTCTATGATGATGTTGTTTCGATGTTACAATCCAAAGCCATTTGAAAAAAGGAAGCTGATGATGAAGTTCAGGCTGAGGGTATGTATGTTAGAGGTAGATCATCACATAGAGATTTGTCGAGTTCTAAAAGTCGCTATAAATCTCGGAAAAGATATTTGAAGGATGTTGAGTGTTATTATTGTCATAACATGGGTCATTATAGTAAAGATTGTCCTAAGATTAAGGCTAAAGAAGAGAAGAAGAAGAAATCTAATCCGAACACTGAAGTTGTTAACATTGTTCAAAGTAGTGATGAGGTAGCAAAGTCTATTGGAGACAATAAGGATGAGGTGTTAACAGTTACATCAAATAGCTATTTACCTGAAGGATGGTGTCTTGATTCAGCTGCTTCGTATCATATGTGTCCCGATAGGGAGTTTTTCACAACTTACAGAGAAGTAAATGGTGGTAAAGTCTTTACGGGTAATTCGAATGCCTGTAAGACAGTTGGTGTTGGTACAGTACGGATCAAGGCACATGATGGAGCTGTAAGAACCTTGACAGAAGTCAGGCATATTCCTGATTTGAGAAATGGTTTGATTTCGTTAGGTGTACTTGAAGATAGTGGTTTCAAGTTTACCGGTGAGAATGGTCTTTTGAAGGTTTACTATGATGACAGGTTATATTTGATGGGCGAAAGACATAGAAACTTATATTTTCTTATTGGAGATATAGTTTCAAGTGGAGCTAGGGCTATGGTTTCTCAAGCGGTTGATGAGAAACAATTAACTTCTACTCAGTTATGGTATATGCGGCTAGGGCATATGAGTGAAAAAGGTTTGTCTATATTGAGTAAAAAGGTTTGCCTGGTGGCCAAAAAATTTGCAAGCTCGATTTTTGTGAGCATTGTGTATTTGGCAAGCAGTGCAGAGTTCATTTCGGTACCGCTGTTCACCGCACTACGGGTACTTTAGATTATATACATTCAGATGTATGGGGTCCCTCTAGAACAGTTTCTAAGGGAGGAGTAAGGTGGTTTGTGACCTTTATCGATGATTTCTCGCGGAGAGTTTGGTTGTACACCATGAAGCACAAAAACGAAGTCACCGATTTGTTTAAGAAGTGGAAAGTTATGGTTGAAAAATAGACTGGTCGTGTTGTGAAAAAGATACGTTCTGACAATGGTGGAGAATACATTGAAGACCCATTGAAAGCTTATTGTGCAGAACAAGGTATCGTTAGACACTTCACAGTGAAAGGTACACCACAGCAGAATGGGGTAGCTGAGCGTATGAATCGCACACTACTAGAGAAAGCACAGTGCATGTTATCCAATGCAGGTTTGGGTAAGGTATGGTGGGCGGAAGCAGTAAATACGGCGTGCTATCTCGTGAATCGATCACCATCTATAGCCATTGATTGTAAGACACCTATGGAAGTTTGGTCTGGTACACCTCCTGATTATTCACATTTGAAGGTGTTTGGTTGTCCTGCTTATTTTCATATCAGAGAAGATAAGTTAGGAGTCAGGGCTAAGAAAACTATTTTCTTGGAATATCCACAGGGTGATTTAGGTTTTGGTCACCACTTTTTAGTATAAGTTAGGTTTTGGAGCCGGTTTTTATCTTTATTAGGGTTTAGAGTTGAACCGACAATTGACCCAAGTAATTGTTTATAATGGCCAAAATACCCCTGATCAAAACTATATTAGGGTTAGTGATCACGTGCAGATCACGTGAGTTTCAGGGGTAAAATTAGGTATTTTGAAAATATTTTCGGTTCAACCGGGTTTTTTTAGTTGTTGGTTCGAAAAGGTATTAAGGGTTATCGTTTATGGTGCCCAGAGTTGAATAAATTTCAGATCAGTCGTGATGTGACCTTTAATGAGAAAGCAATGCTTGATTCAAAAAAGTTCACAGGTTGGGACTCTCAACATGAGGGTGATTATAATGACAGTGAAGGTGACGATACCATACAGGTGGAGCATAATGTTCCATATTTATCTACAATAGATAAAGAGGTGATTGTTGTACAGATACCTACAAGTTCAGAGGTTACTATGGATTCACAGGTAACTACAGACACAGAGAGTGTAGATGATGAGATTGAAGAGGAGGTTCTTCTTGAAGATACTTTACAGCAGCAACAATTAGAGCAGCATCATGAGTGGTCATCTTTAGCATCTCAACGTGAACCACGTTTGAGAAAAGCACCTCTTCGATTTGGTTTTGAGGATAGTGCATCTTTTGCATTATCAGTATTTTGTGATGATGAGCCTTCTACTTTTAAGGGGGCAATGAGGAGTTTTCATTCTCATGAATGGAAGTCAGCGATGGATGAAGAGATGAAATCTCTTCACAAGAACAATACTTGGGAACTTGTAAAGTTGCCTAACTGTCAGAAGTCGATTGGTTGCAAGTGGGTTTTCATAGTGAAAGATGGTATTCTAGACTCCAAGGGTACAACTAGTGGTGTACGTTACAAGGCAAGATTAGTGGCTAAGGGATATGCACAAACGGAAGGTCTGGATTATAGTGAAGTTTTCTCTCCGGTTGTTAAACACACTTCCATCCGAGTCTTGCTAGCTTTGGTGAAGCAGTTTGATTTAAAGCTCGAGCAACTAGATGTCAAAACTGCTTTCTTACATGAAGATTTAGAGGAGGGCATATATATGTTACAGCCCGACGGTTATAAAGTTGTTGGTAAAGAAGGCTATGTGTGCAAACTGATGAAGTCCTTAGGATTGAGGCAAACACCACGACAGTGTTATAAGAAGTTTGACACATTTATGTTGAAGCGAGGGTACTCTAGAAGTGAATATGATCTTTGTGTCTATTTCATAAAGCTTCAAGATGAGTCTGTTATATTTTTCTTACTCTATGTGGATGACATGCTTGTAGCTGCAAAGAGCAAGTCATGTATTGTTTCTTTAAAAAAAACAATTAAGTAAAGAGTTTGAGAATAAAATTTTAGGAGAGGTGTTCATTGAAGTGGTTTTCCTTTATCAAATCTCACCATTAAAGAAGCCCTTACAATGATTGCAAAAAGTTGAAGTCACTATCATACAAAATAACTAACACATGGACATGCTCTTACAAAAGAATTTAAGTTTTATTATCAAATCTCACTTATACATATTCTGAAGAAGCTAATTCTAAATTGAAGTTATGATTACAACTTTGAGCAACTCATTCTCCTTACAAAATTTCAAAAGGTACAACTAAAGATTATAGGCTCCTAGACTTCAAAAGACAGAAGAGGTGTGTATAAGAACTGTAACCTATGAAATCCCCACTCTCGCGTATCTAGTCATCGACACCACCAGAAAACCAGATATTTGCCATTTTCAAGGCCTTATTGAACTACCACTATCACACATAATTACCAAATTGACAACCAACAGTAACATTGTAACCAAATCCATACAAGCCACCATGGCTTAAAAACTACACAATACCTGCTGAATGATTTGCACATTTCCTGCTGCTTGATGGTTGTTATCATCTATGATGGGTAAATTTCAGCTTGATGGTTGTGGTGTCCCGGCACACTTCCTAATTGAGGGTTGTGAACATCTCTATGTCCATGCACATTTCATGCTTGATGGTTGTCATCAAGTTCAGACTTTGGAACAGACTTTGGAATAGTAGGTTCCGCTAAAGCACTACTTGCATCATCTTCCTCTTCACATCGCTACAACAACCGACAAATATTCATGGAGAAAGAACCATGACTACCACCCTGCAACCACACCAATTTGTCAATAGAAAATCACAATCAAATAGAATACACCAATTTATTAACAAAAATGACAATCATACAAGAAAGTTAAATTTCAGTAATTTACGAGTAAAGAAGAAGTTGGAGAAGGTTCATGGAGTTCATCTTTCCATTCTCGCAACATCTGATGCACTTGATCTTCTAAAATAGCAACATCACTAGTTCTACTCTCTTTTCGAGGATATTGTAGATCAGTAATATATGTGCATAATTAATGTACACATCCTGATGAAATGGTAAATTAAGAAAATTTATGCCATATAGCAATAATATATGTGCATAATTCTTAACTTAAGGACACTAATTGATGCTCTTAACTAAAAGACACTACTTGATGTTCTACTAACCTCGGTTCACTACACATTTTTCCCAATATCATTTCGGTTATCAGTCTCTGTTTTCAGTGAAGCATGATACAAACTACAATGTTTGCAAATTTGTTTGTTCAAGAGAAGATAAACATGCTGAATATACTTGTTCAACATTAGAGTAAACTATTCCAGATTATGCTCGAGAAAGCATAGTCTACTATTACATCATGTTATTATTATAGTTATGATAACATCATGTTATCGCTGTAGTTATCTTTGAAAAATAAAACTGATAACATCATGTTATCACTGTATTTGTTTTTATTAACATCATGTTATCACTATAGTTTTCATTGATCACATTATGTTATCAGTCTTGTCTTTTATTTATAAAAAATTTAAGCTGATAAAATGATGTTATCACTATAATGGTGTTTGATAACATGATGTTATTTGTCTTGTATTTTATTTCTAAATAACATAAAACTAATAACATCATGTTATCACTGTAGTTGTTTTTATTAACATCATGTTATAAGTTTTGTCTTTTATTTATAAAAAATTTAAGCTGATAACATGATGTTATCACTATAATGATATTTGATAACATCATGTTTATTATTGTAGTTGTCTTTGAAAATTATATTAAAGCTAATAACATCATGTTATCACTGTAATGTTTTTATTAACATCATGTTATAAGTCTTGTCTTTTATTTATAAAAAATTTAAGCTGATAACATGATGTTATCACTATAATGATATTTGATAACATCATGTTTATTATTATAGTTGTCTTTGAAAATTATATTAAAGCTAATAACATCATGTTATCACTGTAATGTTTCAGAATTCTAATAGAATTTTTTTGATTAAAAAAATAGTTCAAATAGTGACGAAGATGATGATGAAGAAGAATAGAACAAAAACAAAAAACCACATATAGAGCAAAAAAAACAAGAAGAAAAACAAGTGGGAGATTCTCTTTATTGAAATCTTCCACTAAAAATGTTTACAAGTATTTTGTTAGTAATTGTGTTTCAATTACTGTTTTGGGGATCTGATCATGTTCAATTACAATCCCTCTTACTAAACCATTTCAATACCAAAGTCAGTAATTTATAAACAAAAGAAGGCAAATCTTGTAAATTCATTTTTTTCATCAAATGTGGTTTTCAGTCTTGTCGTTTACTTGAATTATGTTAAGTGATTGTGGAATAGAATTAAACACTATAGTAATTAGAAACAATCAAATCGATTGATAATTGAAATGAAATTGGTTTAAAAATTAAACAAATGTGAAAAGAGAAGAGAGAGATGATCTCATATGAAATTGACAGGAGAGATGAAATTGGTTTAAGGATTAAACAAATGTGAAGAGAGAAGAGAGGATAAACCCGTAGAGATGAAGAAGGAGAAAATTAGAAGAAAATGGCAGAACCGGTATTTTTTTTTTTAAAAAAAATGTCCTTGGGCCTAAAGAATTTGTTTGTCCTTCATATAAGATCCATAAGTTTGTCCTTTCGACAACAACTGTTTTTAAAATGTCCTTTTGGCCAAGCAAGTTTAGAATTTGGCCTTTTGGCCCAATTGTTTGTAAAATAGCATAAGTAACAATGTTTAATGTTTTATTATTTTACTTGAGAGAATTAATTTCATCAATAATCAACTGAAAACCCTAAAACTTATAATGTCTGTTTTTAGTGACGTGCAGTATTCTTAGTTGATTTGTCATAAAAAAAAATTAAAAAACTCCACAAATACCCCCAAATTTACATATGTTTTTTCTCACAAAAAAACCTAATTTGATGATAAAATAGCATGATTAATAGTGTTTAATGCTTTATTATTTTACTTGAGAGAATTAATTTCATCAATAATCAACTGAAAACCCTCAAACTTATAGTGTCTTTTTAAGTGACGTGCAATTTTCTTAGCTACTTTGTTATAAAAAGAAATTAAAAAACTCCACAATTTTCTGCAATACATTGTTAAAATTAAAAGAAGTGGCAAACGTTCTTACCAAAATCAATAATTTGACCATGAATGAAGATCTAATGCTTCTGAGTATTGTGTAATCACCACTTAATTTTTAACTATAAAACTTAATATCTATTTATGTAAAAACCTATTAGAAAGCATGTAAACTTATTGAGATTATTAAATTAAACCATCCATCCTGATACAAAGAATAACCAGAGCACATTTTCATTTATTCTCACACTTGAAAAAACTAAAATACAAGAAAAACTTCATTAAAGAAATAAAAGAGAGAACTTATAAGAAAGACTTTATAAAGAAACTGACATACAAAAGAGACCTTATAAGAGATTCTTATTATTAGACAACAAAATACAAACGTTATCCCAGACTTCAGAACATATGATAGGATTCCAATAAATCAACTGTGTTGTTCACAGAGTGAGACTGTTGCTAACTGTAACTTCCATATTACCATTATCGATAAAGAAATGATAATAGTGTGTTTGACGAGTTATGCCATACTTAAGTACGTATGGTTTACTGACTTCTTCTATAACAATTCCAGAATCCACTACGAAAATCTTCAAGGGTTTAGAATTGGTTGGTAAAGAGTTTAGCCAATAGGCAGCTTTATCTTCAAGGGTTAAAGGAAATAAACACAACCTAAAACCGTCGTACCCAAATGTTGATTCTTGACAGTGTTTCGAATTGTAATAAATTTACGCACATAACTATAAGGTTGTTCATTTTCGAATCCATGGAATTTAGGTAACATGTGGATAATTGAAGGTTTTATATCAAAATGTTGTGCATCACATGCTGGCAACACAATACAAGAAGGTGGGTTGGTGGTTACTGGAGCAAATTGCTCATCGAGATTTCTTGCAACCACAAGGCCTGCCATGATAGAAAAGGTTATTGGAGATGAAGGAGTAGAAGATTCCTCATCCGAGGATAAAAGATCAATACTAACTAAACGATTAATTTTGTTTCTCACCCAACCAATTTTGGGCATACAAAGTAATCAAACACAAACAAGAAATTATTCTAGATCAAACAAATCAACTTCTCTTTATCTTGATTTAATTTTTGAGGTTACTAATTTTTAGCAAACCTAATCCTTAGTACTTCTAGACTTAGCTCCTACTCTTGGCAAGGTAAAATCTCAAGTAGTTCAAATAAGTTTCGTCCAAATGCAACCAGAACAGTTCCTCAATTATGTAACCACTTAAACCTTAGACGGCATTGCACGTCGTTTGACAAAACGTTTTTAGACATTGCACAAGAAGTACTAATTATAAAAATTCCTTAAAATATTATCCTATTCAAGAGGGTCTTATGAGCTATATATAGCAACCCTTGGCTTGAAGTCTAATAAATTTTAAATTATTAATTGGGGTTAGGTTATGCAAGATGTTGAGATTTTTAACCTAGGTGGGCAAAATAGCGGTGATGAAATCCACTACTTTATCTTGTTGGGGTTCTTGCCCTTATCAAATATTTTATGCAAATGCTAAATTAAATGCGCAATACACTACTCAATTAAAATAAACTGCTAACTTGGGCTTCGCGGTGAGAAGGTACAGGATCAGGCCATTAAAGATGAATTAGTGTACGAACCCGTGCAGAAACAAACTAGTCAATTGTCCGTGACTATTTGTTATCTTTTTCTACCAGAGAGTGAGTGTATACAAACTAAATACAATAATTGAAACTACAGTCTACTATAATTTAATTGTTAAATAAAATTAAATAAAAAACAAATAACTAGAGAAGAGAGAAGAAAACAAACTCAATATGGAAGATGAGAGGGTTGGGTGGGTCCCAATAGACTATCGATCAGTATGATGACGTGCTTTCTTCCTTGGTTCGATTCCTTCTTAGCCAGGCAACGGCGCCATTTGAAAAACGCAAAATAATCGTTAATTAGATCGCGTTTTTCAAAACCTTGTTTTGACTACCAAAAACAAGTATAGCTTGAAGAAAGGGTTATCGAATCCACGTCTAAAAGATAACCAAGTTTAATGAAGAGAAGAAGTACATTTTCACTAATCTAGAGAATAAGGGAAAAATAATTTTGCAAGGTATTGGTGATTAACTATTACTAATGGAAGAAATAATTGTACGAAGATAAATATGGTGAGAATTTCAAGAGATTGAATCCACCAATTTAAATATGTAATAATTAATATATAGATTTATCAAGATTAATCTGTAGATAGATACTCATTACACACTAAGATGATTCGAAATACATAATGGAAAGGTATGACATTAAACACTTATTCTATCTACATTAGAGTCTAACGATTCTGGAAAATCAATGATACTTCTTATCATTAAAATGTGAGGAAAGACTACAACACAATGTACAGCTATTATGTTTGTGGCTAGAAAGAGTACGTTCGTCTTTCAGACCGTCGTCTCTCAATGTGTCCCCAAATAGTTATAGCAAAGTGTATATTCCACCTACTAAAAGAATTTAAAGAACTAAGAAGAAAGTAAATAAACACCATTATATGTTTCATTTCGCAAATAAATCATTGCAATCACTTACCTCTAACCTTATCTCGAAACGCTAAATCCTTAACCTCCAGAATTACTCTAATGGATTAATTTCTTAATAAATCATATACTAACTACTACATAAAATGAAAAGGCTTCATCTCTCCCTTGAAAAAGGGAGATTAGCCTAACATAATACTAAACTAAAATCTACTAAATGACATAAAATAAAAACTAACTAAACTAAAAGAAGAAGAAGAAGAGAACTTTTATTAGAATGAGTTTTTGCTCTCAACTCTGGATGATCAATACAATGAATAGAGCTCCCTATTTATAGTTCCATAAGGAGCCTAAAAGGGGAAAATTGCAAAATATTACATAATATTTGATTAATAATCAAATCAATTACTAAACATTTGTGGAAGAAAATATCAAGAATAAAATCTTTGAATGATTGTGGTCAAAGATTAATGAAAAACATGTGTTGAAAATCAAATACATGCCACCATTGTTGCCAATTTTGTATGAAACTGCCATATATAGTGAAATCATAGAAGATACTGGCAATCTTTCTTGGATGGCTGAGTTGTCTCAATATTCTCCATATTTTACATAACCTAGAATGTTAAATATCATCCTTGAAGTGATTATATGCTCCATCTTTTATTTAGTAGTCTCACTTCACTTATCTCCTTAATAGGCCTCTCTTGGACTTAGCTTTGTAGATAATTTTACGGGGTCATTTAGATTTAATCCACTAAGATTCATTCAATGTTTTGACCATTTGGATCCATGACTTTGGGCTTCATACTTGACTTTTCTGTTTTTGCTTTTTTTATATCATTTTGTAGGCTTTTTCTTTGATTTATTCTTTTCTAGGTTCTTTCCTACAAAAATACAAAAACAATAGAAATTTCTCTAATTCGAGTCTAAAAGTGAGTTCTAACATCATACTAATTAGGGGTAAAACTACGTTTTTGGATACTTATCAATAACATCATGTTATGTGACGTAGCGGAAGCAATTAAAAATCAAACCTTGAGTAACCCAAGGGGAGGTTTGCCTTGAAACAAGGAAGAACTAAAACAAAACTAAAGAAAAATAAATTGTAGAGACAAATCTTAATTGTATTGAGTGAATAATTGAATTGGTTCTACAAAGCATGACTCTTTATATAGACTAAAGACTAAGACCAACTAGCACTAGGACTTCCGAAACAAAGAAATCAAAATACAAATCCTACTTTGAATTGTATTACTAATATCAACTTAGTACTAAACCAACTATTCTAGAACTTCTAAACTCTAAATAGAAATCCTAAACTTATAACTTATAATGACTTCTAAATAAACATTAACCCAAATAGGAAACCAATTGGTGTAGGTAGGATGTCCTACATCAGTCCCCCATTCTTCAAAAGAATTCGTCCTCGAATTTATGTTGTATTGATATCGTCCGCTCCATAAGAAAAAATACTTTGAATAACACAGACTCTTGTAAACATTCCTCATATTAATGGAAGTTGTAGTTTCATTTTTTGATTCAAAACCTTGGACTTGAAGAACAAAAAGAACTTTTTGTGATAGTATATGATCAATTCCAATAAAATCATAATGTTGAACATCTAGAGGCAATGAATCTTTCGCAGCGATTTCAACTTTATGATAATTGTCTTCAGTAAAAATTGGTTTTTGTTCATCAATTTTGGCCACGATATTTGAAGAATCTTCCATTGGTGGCTCTCCATTAAAACTTGGTAGCTCTCTGTTATAACATTTTTCTTCTTTAAGACAAACATGATTTGTTGGTGGTGTGGTTGAAAGTAGGGCTTGACTTTGAGATTGTGAGGCAGAATTAATGGTGGTATAGGTTGTGGCAACTTGTGGAGTAATGGAAATTTGAGATGGTTGAGAGGTATTACAAGGTTGTGAGTATTGGTAGTTGTAGTGTTGGGGGTGTGAGGCTAGGTTTTGTAATGGTTGAGGGTTGACATTAATAGGGAGAGGTGAAAAACCAATATAGGAAACTTGTTGTACAATTGTGGTGGTAAATTGTGGTGATGGGGGTGGGTGTGGTGGTGGTATGAAAGAGCGTGGGAGGGTGGGAGCATCAATAATATGTTGCTTACCTTCCAACTTATCAAATCGAAGAGTAAGATTGTCGATTAAAGCGGTGAGACGATCAATAGCTGAATTGAATTCAACCTTCGTCACATAATCTCCAAGATTACCGACTTGGGAGCGGGGTGAAGAATCTCCGTCATTAACCGTTGTAGGATCGAAACGAACCTCTTGATACCAATTGACGTAGCGGAAGCGATTAAAAATCAAACCTTGAGTAACCCAAGGGGAGGTTTGCCTTGAAACAAGGAAGAACTAAAACAAAACTAAAGAAAAATAAATTGTAGAGACAAATCTTAATTGTATTGAGTGAATAATTGAATTGGTTCTACAAAGCATGACTCTTTATATAGACTAAAGACTAAGACCAACTAGCACTAGGACTTCCGAAACAAAGAAATCAAAATACAAATCCTACTTTGAATTGTATTACTAATATCAACTTAGTACTAAACCAACTATTCTAGAACTTCTAAACTCTAAATAGAAATCCTAAACTTATAACTTATAATGACTTCTAAATAAACATTAACCCAAATAGGAAACCAATTGGTGTAGGTAGGATGTCCTACATCATTATGAGTCTTGTATTTTATTTATAAATAACCTAAAGTTGATACATCATGTTATCATATAGTAGTTTTGAATAACATCATGTTATTATTATAGTCGTGATAACATCATGTTATCGTTGTAGTTATCTTTAAAAAATAAAGCTGATAACATCATGTTATTGTGTATTGTGTCTTCACCACTTAATTTTTAACTGTAAAACTTAATGTCTATTTCTGTAACAATAAACCTATTAGAAAGCATGTATAAACTGAAAGCATAACCAAAGCACATTTTCATTTATTCTCACACTTGAAAAAACTGAAATACAAGAAAACCTTCATTAAAGAAATACAAGAGAGAACTTATAAGAAATACCTTATCAAAAAACTGACATACAAAAGAGACCTTATAATAGATTCTTGTTATTGGACAACAAAATACAAACGTTATCCCAGACTTCAGAAGATATGATAGGATTCCAATAAATCCACTGTGTTGTTCACAGAGTAAGACTGTTGCTAGTTGTAACTTCCATATTACTATTATCGATAAAGAAATGATAATAGTGTGTTTGACGAATTATGCCATAGTTAAGTACGTATGGTTTACTGACTTCTTCTATAACGATTCCAGAATCCACTACGAAAATCTTATAGGTTCCACCATCGCCATCAATTAAAAGTTCTATAGACTTGTTAGAAATGCTTTCACTGATCACAAGATTTCTACTAGTCTTGTAGATATTGAAAACAAAAGCAACATTACCTTGCACCATAAGTATTTTGAATGCATGATCCTTATCAGCGGTTCTGTAATTACCCATATCCTTCTTTGTTGCAGGTACCAGAGACTCAATCGCACTGCTATAAGAAAGTAAAACAATATTACCAGATACATTCTCAAGCTCCTTCAACATTATATGATTAGACATGGCTACCTATGTGTCACGACCCGAATTTAAAAAAAATATAAAATAAACCCAAGCCACAACAATTTCTAACTCAAAAACCAGGTCCAACAAAAATCTTAAATAAAATACAGTGAAGAAAAATCCAAACGATAAATGTACTCCTGATTCCATCCTATTATACAACACAACTTACGCCAACAAAATACATGAATATCACTTTCAAAAAATACATGACTGAAACATTTAAAGATCTCTACTGGTCCCAACAAGCGATCTGTCACAGCTCCATAGCTCTAACCTCTCCTTCCTGCATTCCAAATGGAATTCCAAATGGAACACACCCACGTGCAAAACAAAGCAACATGGGTCAGCATAAAAGCCGGTATGAGTAAACAACGGGGAAATCTATTCCCACAAAATAACATAATAAATATAAAGTTCCAACATATGATTAACAACATAATTAACCTTCAAGAACAATTCTTACATGCTAAGACAATAAACATACGCCAAAAACCATATCAATTCCATTATATTTAAACAATTTATCCATTATATAATCACATGCTTAACTTCATTATTCAATTCTAATTTATCTATTTACGATGTTACTTGATCGGTAATACAAATACATTACCTAAGCAGCAACTGTCTTTAAGGATAGGTCTATCCATCTGTACAAAATAAATTAGTTGACCTATCTACCTGCAAAATGGAGTTAATATATAATACACAAATATAATAAAGATAAACCAAATCACATACACGTTACGTGTTATATAATACTTTGTATCAACCTAAAAATACATTTCGTTCATTCAAACCATTAATAATGATTCATTCCAACTATTCATAGTTTGTAATCTACCAAAATGACAAGTCCAATTATTACTATTAATTCCCATAATAAATAAAACATCACAGTTCTTCCACATAATCATAGTTACCTCCGGTTCATAATCAAAGTATATAAAATTTACCCATATCATTAATTAACACCAAGCACTACAATACCATAAGCTTTAGCATACTACCAAACAATGAATCCAAAATCACAAAACCTCGTCCTGGCCTCTAGCCGGTGCTCGGGTTTAATAATCATAAAATCACAACCTATGCCCAATCACTAGTACACTTCCCACAGGATGCACTCCACACATTTGCAATACCAACACTGCACCAGTGTGCCTTGACCATGGTTAAGAGCCTCTACGCGGAAACCAAAACCCAAGTGGGTGCTCACCTACAAGCTTTGGCTAACCTCGACGTATGCCTAACTCATGATCTCTAATAGCTCCCTTGAGCTTTCTAATGTGGTGCCCAGACCAACCCCGAAGGCTATGAACGTCTGAAGGGTCAGTTCCGCAGGTTAAGCCGTCTAGGAAATACCCAAATATAATCCAAGAGTCAACCCGCAGGCTAAGCCGTCTAGGGTGATAATTAATTTCTTTAACCTAATTTCAGAGGTGCGGCAAATGTATTAAAGCTTGGGCGACTACCAAAACAACTAAACTAATCAAGCAATCACACAACCCTTGTCAAACAATTAAATTCCAAGTCCATTTCGTATTCCGTTCTTATTTCCCAAATTGAATCTATACCGTCCATGGTATCAAACCATTCCAAATCATTCCATACTTAAATCCAAAGTTCAGTATTCATTTCGTTTCTATTCATATACCATCCATTGGTATGGAGCCATTTCTAGGCGTTCATCAATATAACTTTCCAGGTTACTTTAAACATGATTAATCAAGTCACATGCCATTATATACTAATCCACTTCAATATTAAGAATAATTTTAGTATATGACTATTTCAACTAGACAATCAAACAAAAAGACAAACCCAAAAGAAAACATATATGCTAAAAAGAAACTCTTTACATAAATCTGCCAAACAATAACATTCATCTTCCAAAATTCACACATCTAAAAATAATTACTCAAATCTCATAAAATTTTAATACAACCTTTTAATATGAAAATATTACTTGGAATAAAAATATGGAATCGTTTCGATTTATAAAAAATAATTAAACAATTGTTTTACTCAATCCTACCAGATTTCAGAAAGAAATCCCAAAACAATCTACGTCAGACTTCCTGAGCATTTTTCACCATATTAGCCTCATAATTTAAAGTAATTCTAAACATAGAAATTATAGTTAATAGTGTCTACTTTCTAAAAAAAGTAAATTCATCAAGATATGTTGAGTAACGAGTCTTCTATGATTTTTCTATGATAGCCACGCAAACAGAAAGGTAGCAGTAAAATTATACTGGATATCTGAATATAACTACGTTGAATAAATTATTTAGACTTAATTACCCAACAGTAAATTCCGAAATTTATATATGGTGTTATAAATTGAGTATTCTAACTACCATAAAATTCTCAATAAATATTATTAAGTCTAGAAGGATCAAAACCTTGCGATACTAAAACGGTACAGAAACCTAAAACTGCAACGGTTGTCATACTTGCAAGTCGTTATTCACCAAATTAAAATAACTTTCGTAAATTGGTCTTAACTAATAGAATGAATAAATTTCAATCTAGTGTTCAGGGTTTTTGGAATCAATTAAAAATCTTTTCAAACGAAATTTCTATGATTTTTCAAAGATGAGTAAAAAAATCTGAAATCACAGAAAACAGAAATAGAAACAAAAACGTCTACTCACTTGTATAAGCATAAAAATCCAAATCTTCTTCTAGCTTTCTTCCAATTCTTCTTCTTCTTCTTCTCCCAAATATGGTGTTACGAAAAAAATGAATAAAAACCCTAAGATTTTAATATAAATAATATGGAGAAGTTAATGGGCTTTATTTTAGGACCATAAATGAATCTGTTACCCAACCCAATTCCATCTATTTTTTTTTTAATAATTAATATATCATCCTTCAACTTAATAAAAAATTAACTCTAAACCCTTAAAGACATCTATGCAATATTTCATAATCCAATAAAATTTAACGAACAAAATTTATAATATAAACCAGGTTTTACACTATGACTTTTAAGATTCTTCACTAGTGATGAAGTTTTAATTTGATGGGTTTGAGGTAGCATCAATGTTCTTAATTTATAGGCAGATTTCGACTCCTCGTCAGCCGCCTATTAAATCGGACTCTTGCAAACAACATATCATGTTATCCTTCTAAGAGGATTCTAACAACCATGTACAGTATATGGTTTGTTTTGGTAGTTGAAATTCCTGTGTGAACATAGTCACTATATACCCCATTATTATTTTTATATCAATAAATATCAAATTAATATTCTTTATTTTCATAACAAATATTGGTTGTTGGAATGCTTGTGTGAAAGGCATCATTATTATTCTAAATTATACTTAAAAAAGTACCATGTGTACTATAATTCTCATAAGTAAACTAATAGAAAAAACAAATAGACTAGTAGTTGAAATTTTTGTATGAACATAGAGTCGCAACCCCATTTATTTATTTCATAAACAATACTAGTATTCATAAACATAAATAATACTTCAGTGTTATTTGAAGAAAGCACCTAGAGAACAAGGAAGAACAAGATGAAGTTTATTCGAGAAAATACGGAAAACAAAATTATCTAGGGGTATTTATGTCTGAAAAATTGTTTGTCCAACAAATTAATTCAATTTAAAATTTTGTCTTATGACTAAACCGATTTGGAACCGTGGCATGTTACCCAATTCGCTAGAAATTATATGAGATGTAAGTTGTTTAGTGTGATTAGAAAACTGAAACTTTTGACATTTTTTCTTCCAAAATAAAGAATTAATTTGAATATTATTTTATTCTCCAAATACCATTCCTTGTATTGTTTGAGAAAATAATAAAGGGAGATCTTAGTCACACCACACAAATCTCTCATGCACCACATTTTTGGATAAATTTTAAATAATTATGTTTTTACGAATTTATCCCTATTATCCTATTTGGCACACCACATATTACATTATTTTTGTTTATTTTGTTTCTTTCAAAAATTTTACTTGTCAAATAAAATCTAGCAAATAAGGAAACATTGTTAAATTTGCAAATAAAGATATCTTTATTTTTTGCTAAAAATATACTAAAATCAAAAAATCAACTAATCTCTTCTTCTTTCTCTAACTCTTCTTCTTCTTCTAAAACTTCATTATAAAATTTTCTATGAAAAGGAAATATGGAACGTCATGACCTTAATGAAGAGAACAATAATCAAAATCCAATTGAGTTGAATATTTTTTTATGATTCCAGTTGTAGATGAAAGTAAACTCTCTTATCTAGAAATATTGTTGTTATTTAGATTTATTTTCATCTTCTAGATTCTTTACATTTATTTCTATATATATTTTACTACTAAAAAAATAAAATAAAATGTGGTGTATTGAGAGGGTATTTTTTTAATTTTATTTGTGGTGTGCGTAAAGAATCTTAAGAATATTTGTGGTAAGCTAAACAAATGTCGTGTATGAGAGATTTGTGTGGTATGACTAAGATCTCCCATAATAAATTAATATTTTTTGATATAAAAATAAAAATTGGGTAACAACTCTATGTTCACACATTTTTTTTCACAAAAAACCTAATTGGATGATAAAATAGCATGATTAACAATGTTTAATGATTTATTATTTTACTTGAGAGAATTAATTTCATCAATAATGAACTGAAAACCCTCAAACTTGTAGTGTATGTTTTATTTTATTTAATAACAAATTAGCTAAGGAAATTGCCACATCATTGGGGTACCAGAAGATTACATGGTTGTCATTGAGTGAAACAAAACTATACGTTAGTGTCAACTTCTGCAATACATTGTTAAAATTATAATAAGTGACAAACGTTCTTACCAAAATCAATAATTTGACCATGAATGAAGATCTAATGCTTCTGAGTAAATCACCACTTAATTCTTAACTGTAAATTAAACTTAATGTCTATTTTTTTGGGCCCATGGTCCACTACTATTCTGTCGATATTGTGCCCACCTTAGTCACCACTAGGCTCAAGGCCATATCCATGGTGTGGGGTTTTCCCTATGAGTTTCACTTACCCAAAAGGCCTCGACAATAGTGGATACTAGACCATTACTTATAAACCCCTTAGAGATCTGCTATGGCTCGGATGTGGGACTATTTGGTCCACACACCTAACAATCTCCACCTTGGACCAAATCCCGGCCCAAGCCCGCCCAATCAACCGTGGGCTTTGATACCATTTGTTGGGCCCATGGTCCACCACTATTCTGTCGATATTGTCCCCACCTCACCACTAGGCCCAAGGCCATATCCATGGTGTGGGGTTTTCCCTATGGGTTTCACTTACCCAAAAGGCCTCGACAATAGTGGATACTAGACCATTACTTATAAACCCCTTAGAGATCTGCTGGGCCTCGACAATAATGGATACTAACATATTTTTGTAACAATAAACCTATTAGAAAACATGTAAACTTATTGAGATTATTAAATTAAACCATCCATCCTAATACAAAGCATAACCAGAGCACATTTTCATTTATTCTCACATTTGAAAAAACTGAAATATAAGATAAACTTCATTAAAGAAATACAAGAGAGAACTTATAAAAAAGACCATATAAAGAAACTGACATACAAAAAAGACCTTATAAAAGATTCTTGTTATTAGACAACAAAATACAAACGTTATCCCAGACTTCAGATCATAAGATATGATTCCAATAAATCAATTGTGTTGTTCACAGAGTGAGACTGTTGCTAGCTGTAACTTCCATATTACCATTATCGATAAAGAAATGATAATAGTGTGTTTGGCGAGTTATGCCATACTTAAGTACGTATGGTTTACTAACTTCTTCTATAACGATTCCAGAATCCACTATGAAAATCTTATAGGTTCCACCATCTCCATCAATTAAAATTTCTACAGACTTGTTAGAAATGCTTTCACTGATCACAAGATTTCTACTAGTCTTGTAGATATTGAAAACAAAAGCAACATTACCTTGCACCATAAGTATTTTGAATGCATGATCCTTATCAGCGGTTCTATAATTACCAACATCCTTCTTTGTTGCAGGTACCAGAGACTCAATCGCACTGCGATAAGAAAGTAAAACAGTATTACCAGATACATTCTCAAGCTCCTTCAACATTATATGATTAGACATAACTACCTATGACTTCTAAGATTCTTCACTAGTGATGAAGTTTTAATTTGATGTGTTTGAGGTAGCATCAATGTTCTTAATTTATAGGCAGATTCTGACTCCTCGTCAGCCGCTTATTAAATCGGACTCATGCAAACAACACATCATGTTATCCTTCTAGGAGGATTCTAACAACCATGTACAGTATATGGTTTGTTTTGGTAGTTGAAATTCTTGTGTGAACATAGTCACTACATACCCATTATTATTATTTTATTGACAAATATCAAATTAATATTTTTATTTTCTTAAAAAATATTGGTTGTTGGAAAGCTTGTGTGAAAGGCATCATTATTATTCTAAATTATACTTAGAAAAATACCATGTGTACTATAATTCTCATAATTAAACTAATAGAAGAAACAACTAGACTAGTAGTTAGAAATTTTTGTATGAACATATAGAGTAGCTACCCCATTTATTTATTTCATAAACAATACTTTAGTACTTATAATTTTCTTAAAATATATAGGTAGTTGGAATTCTTGTGGGAACGAAATTCGATCTTAAAAAAAAATAATGCTTCTGTGTTATTTGAAAAAAGCACCTAGAGAACAAGGAAGACTGAGATGAAGTTTATTCGAGAAAATACGGGGGAAAAAAATCATCTAGGGGTATTTATGTCTGAAAAATTATTTGTCTTACAAATTAATTCAATTTGAAGTTTGGTCTTATGACTAAACCGATTTGGAACCGTATCATGTCTTCCAATTTGCTGGAAATTATATGAGATGTAAGTTGCTTATTGTAATAAGAGAACTTAAAGGTTTGACTTTTTTCCTTCCAAAATAATGAATTAATTTGAATATTGTTCTCCAAATACCATTCCTTGTATTTTTTGAGAAAATAATAAATTAATATTTTTTTTGATATAAAAATAAAAATTGGGTAACAACTCTATGTTCACACATGAATTTCAACTACCAAAACTAGCCATATACATTGTTCTTAGAAGGATAACATATAGGAGTTAGGAATCTATTTTTTTATTCCGATTTTCAATTTATTTTTTCCGAATCCATTCACATCTGATTTCCAACAGCTTTTTATAGTAATAAAATAATGCTAGGTTTTGTTTTAATCGACAAGTCATACAAAAATGGCTGAATAGCAAACTCCTCAATATTGCTGGTTAGAAGACTTTTAATTACTATATATAAATTTTAATTCCAACAGCAATGGATTCAATTGATTCCATATATATATATATATATATATATATATATATATATATATATATATATATATATATTTCCATTCACATCATCAGATTTCCAACTACAAACTTTAAAAAAAAAAATAATAATCAATGCTTGGTTTTGGTTTCAGTGATAAGTTACAATAATCTAAATAATAAAAAGGGTCTTTATCGACAACAAAAAAAATGATAAAATTGGTTGTTGGAACTTTGTGCAAGGAATAAAATAATAATAATAATAATGTTATGTGTGTTATTTGCACGATTCCGAGTCCCGAACATGTGGCTGATAAGGATCATGTACTTACAATTCTTAGTGTGATAGGTAATGTTTTTTCTGTTTTCAATATCTACAAGACCAAGGGTGCACTTGTGATCCATGAATGTATATCTAACAAAACCGAAAATCTTACTATTGAGGGAGGTGGTGTAACATATGCCATTATTGTATGGGGAGGTAGAATCGCTATACATGAGACCTCTACTCCATATGTTCTTAAGTATAAGACGTTTCCTTAGACACATTATTATCATTTTGTTATGTCTGACGGTGATATGGAAGTTACACCAAGCAACACTATGAATAGCATAGTGGATCTATCATCTATTCAATTCTATCTTTTTATTGTTTTGTTGTCTAATAATAAAATTTTATCACAAGGTTACTTTTTTATTTCGTAATTTTGAAGTGTGATCAGAATAAATGGAAATTTCCTTCAGTTATTGCAATCAGGTTGGTTCTATGATGTTTATGAGTTTACTAGCTGTTATGGGTCTATTATATTTTCTTTTCTCGGCAAGCACGAAATGGACCAAAACTAATAGCTTTAGTGTTAAAAACATGAAGTCTAGTTCACTTATCAGTTCCAAAAGATGGTGAAATAGCAGATATTGTGAAGTATTTGGTTTGGTGGTGACTGGTGAGGAGCCCTTGATAATTATTAGCTTAGCTATATTTCTCTTTCCTTGCTTGCCGGCCTATTCTTCATGTGTTTCTCTCTCCCACAGCCACCAACAAAACAACCATTCCCCCATAGCTGCCAACAGTGGCGTAGCCAGGAATTTTGGTCAGAGGAGCACTAGCTTAGCCATATTTCTCTTTCCTTGCTTGCCGGCCAATTATATCTTCATGCGCTAGCTTCTCTCTCCCACAGCCACCACCATAACAACCCCTCTCCCACAGCTGCCAACAGTGGTGGGTAGCCAGGAATTTTGTCAGAGGAGCACAAGCTTAGCCATAATTCTCTTTATTCCTTGCTTGAGTACTCAACTCGTCTCACTGAAATTAGGAAAAAGTGAGAAAAATTAGGGAAACAAACGTACAAGATAATAATTCGGGCCAAAACATGTGGGTGTTAGATATGTATGTATGTGTGTGTGCACTGGTCGGACTAGAATCTGGATGATGGGTTGGTAGGCCTAAAAATGCTGATATCAGGTGATCCAAAAAGAACATATGTAAAAAATGAATTAGGGTAATTTCCCGAATAAGCACAATTATAGGGATATATGGAGCTCTTATTGCCACCGAACTAACTCGTAAAAAAACCCAATCAGACCAAATTGCTTTGAAAACTCACACCATCTGATACATTACACACTAAAAACTCACTGTTGTATTATCATCATGACTATTATTACAAGGTCATAAAACTTATAAACATAAAATATCAAGGAACAAAACAACACGTTAACGATCAATGATCTATCATTCCTTCTTGAGAAAAAACACATTTTCAAAATTGGTTTAAAGATTAAACAAATGTGAAGAGAGAAGAGAGAGATGATTTCATATGAAATTGGATTAAGGATTAAACAAATGTGAAGAGAGAAATGAGAGGAAGAGAGGATAAACCCGTAGAGATGACGAAGGAGAAAATTAGAAGAAAATGGTAAAACTGGTATTGTTTTTTTAAAAAAAAATGTCCTTGGGCCTAAAGAAATTGTTTTTCCTTCATATAAGATCCACAAGTTTGTTCTTTCGACAACCACTTTTTTTAAAATGTCCTTTTCGCCAAGCAGGTTCGGAATTTAGCCTTTTGGCTCAATTCTTTGTAAAATAGTATAAGTAACAATGTTTAATGCTTTATTATTTTACTTGAGACATCGAATTAATTTCATCAATAATCAATTGAAAACCCTTAAACTTATATTATTTGTTTTTAGTGACGTGCAATTTTCTTATTTGATTTCTCGTAAAAAATAAATTTAAAAAATCCACGAATACCCCCATATTTTCATTTTTTTTTCACAAAAAACCAAATTGGATGATAAAATAGCATGATTAACAATGTTTAATGATTTATTATTTTACTTGAGAGAATTAATTTCATCAATAATGAACTGAAAACCCTCAAACTTGTAGTGTATTTTTTATTTTATTTAATAACAAATTAGCTAAGGAAATTGCCACGTCATTGGGGTACCAGAAGATTACATGGTTGTCATTGAGTGAAACAAAACTATACGTTAGTGTCAACTTCTGCAATACATTGTTAAAATTATAATAAGTGACAAACGTTCTTACCAAAATCAATAATTTGACCATGAATGAAGATCTAATGCTTCTGAGTAAATCACCACTTAATTCTTAACTGTAAATTAAACTTAATGTCTATTTTTTTGGGCCCATGGTCCACTACTATTCTGTCGATATTGTGCCCACCTTAGTCACCACTAGGCCCAAGGCCATATCCATGGTGTGGGGTTTTCCCTATGGGTTTCACTTACCCAAAAGGCCTCGACAATAGTGGATACTAGACCATTACTTATAAACCCCTTAGAGATCTGCTATGGCTCGGATGTGGGACTATTTGGTCCACACACCTAACAATCTCCACCTTGGACCAAATCCCGGCCCAAGCCCGCCCAATCAACCATGGGCTTTGATACCATTTGTTGGGCCCATGGTCCACCACTATTCTGTCGATATTGTCCCCACCTCACCACTAGGCGCAAGGCCATATCCATGGTGTGGGGTTTTCCCTATGGGTTTCACTTACCCAAAAGGCCTCGACAATAGTGGATACTAGACCATTACTTATAAACCCCTTAGAGATCTGCTGGGCCTCGACAATAATGGATACTAACATATTTTTGTAACAATAAACCTATTAGAAAGCATGTAAACTTATTGAGATTATTAAATTAAACCATCCATCCTAATACAAAGCATAACCAGAGCACATTTTCATTTATTCTCACACTTGAAAAAACTGAAATATAAGAAAAACTTCATTAAAGAAATACAAGAGAGAACTTATAAGAAAGACCATATAAAGAAACTGACATACAAAAAAGACCTTATAAAAGATTCTTGTTATTAGACAACAAAATACAAACGCTATCCCAGACTTCAGAACATATGATATGATTCCAATAAATCAATTGTGTTGTTCACAGAGTGAGACTGTTGCTAGCTGTAACTTCCATATTACCATTATCGATAAAGAAATGATAATAGTGTGTTTGGCGAGTTATGCCATACTTAAGTACGTATGGTTTACTGACTTCTTCTATAACGATTCCAGAATCCACTATGAAAATCTTATAGGTTCCACCATCTCCATCAATTAAAATTTCTACAGACTTGTTAGAAATGCTTTCACTGATCACAAGATTTCTACTAGTCTTGTAGATATTGAAAACAAAAGCAACATTACCTTGCACCATAAGTATTTTGAATGCATGATCCTTATCAGCGGTTCTATAATTACCAACATCCTTCTTTGTTGCAGGTACCAGAGACTCAATCGCACTGCGATAAGAAAGTAAAACAGTATTCCCAGATACATTCTCAAGCTCCTTCAACATTATATGATTAGACATAACTACCTATGACTTCTAAGATTCTTCACTAGTGATGAAGTTTTAATTTGATGTGTTTGAGGTAGCATCAATGTTCTTAATTTATAGGCAGATTCTGACTCCTCGTCAGCCGCTTATTAAATCGGACTCATGCAAACAACACATCATGTTATCCTTCTAGGAGGATTCTAACAACCATGTACAGTATATGGTTTGTTTTGGTAGTTGAAATTCTTGTGTGAACATAGTCACTACATACCCATTATTATTATTTTATTGACAAATATCAAATTAATATTTTTATTTTCTTAAAAAATATTGGTTGTTGGAAAGCTTGTGTGAAAGGCATCATTATTATTCTAAATTATACTTAGAAAAATACCATGTGTACTATAATTCTCATAATTAAACTAATAGAAGAAACAACTAGACTAGTAGTTAGAAATTTTTGTATGAACATATAGAGTAGCTACCCCATTTCTTTATTTCATAAACAATACTTTAGTACTTATAATTTTCTTAAAATATATAGGTAGTTGGAATTCTTGTGGGAACGAAATTCGATCTTAAAAAAAAATAATGCTTCTGTGTTATTTGAAAAAAGCACCTAGAGAACAAGGAAGACTGAGATGAAGTTTATTCGAGAAAATACGGGGGAAAAAAATCATCTAGGGGTATTTATGTCTGAAAAATTATTTGTCTTACAAATTAATTCAATTTGAAGTTTGGTCTTATGACTAAACCGATTTGGAACCGTATCATGTCTTCCAATTTGCATGAAATTATATGAGATGTAAGTTGCTTATTGTAATAAGAGAACTTGAAGGTTTGACTTTTTTTCCTTCCAAAATAATGAATTAATTTGAATATTGTTCTCCAAATACCATTCCTTGTATTTTTTGAGAAAATAATAAATTAATATTTTTTTGATATAAAAATAAAAATTGGGTAACAACTCTATGTTCACACATGAATTTCAACTACCAAAACTAGCCATATACATTGTTCCTAGAAGGATAACATATAGGAGTTAGGAATCTATTTTTTTATTCCGATTTTCAATTTATTTTTTCCGAATCCATTCACATCTGATTTCCAACAGCTTTATATAGTAATAAAATAATGCTAGGTTTTGTTTTAGTCGACAAGTCATATAAAAATGGCTGAATAGCAAACTCCTCAATACTGCTGGTCAGAAGACTTGTAATTACTATATATAAATTTTAATTCCAACAACAGTGGATTCAATTGATTCCATATATATATATATATTTCCGTTCACATCATCAGATTTCCAACTACAAACTCTTAAAAAAAAAAATAATAATCAATGCTTGGTTTTGGTTTCAGTGATAAGTTACAATAATATAAATAATAAAAAGGGTCTTTATCGACAACAAAAAAAATGATAAAATCGGTTGTTGGAACTTCGTGGAAGGAATAATAATAATAATAATAATAATAATGTTATGTGTGTTATTTGCACGAGTCCGAGTCCCAAATATGTGGCTGATAAGGGGTCAGAATTGCCTATAAATAAATTTAGAACTCTGAATCAGAAACTTCATCGTTTGCAAAGAATCTACAAAGTTTCAATTTGTCATGGCCAAACGTATTACGTTGAAAGAGCTCGAGAATGTTTGTGGTAGAACTATTTTAGTATCATATGGGACTGTGATGGAGGCTCTGGTCACTTCATCAAGAAAGGCCATGAATTACATAACTTCTGATAAGGATCATGTACTTACAATACTTAGTGTGATAGGTAATGTTTCTTTTGTTTTCAATATCTACAAGACCAAGGGTGCACTTGTGATCCATGAATGTATTTCTAACAAGACGGATAATCTTACTATTGAGGGAGATGGTGGAACCTATGCCATTATTGTATGGGGCGGTAGAATCGCTATACGTGAGACCTCTACTCCGTATGTTCTTAAGTATAAGACGTTTCCTTCGACACATTATTATCATTTTACTATGTCTGACGGTGATATGGAAGTTACACCAAGCAACACTATATGAATAGCATAGTGGATTTATCATCTATTCAATTCTATCTTTTTATTGTTTTGTTGTCTAATAATAAAATTTTATCACAAGGTTACTTTTTTATTTCGTAACTTTGAAGTGTGATCAGAATAAATGGAAATTTCCTTCAGTTATTGCAATCAGGTTGGTTCTATGATGTTTATGAGTTTACTAGCTGTTATGGGTCTATTATATTTTCTTTTCTGGGCAAGCACGAAATGGACTAAAACTAATAGCTTTAGTGTTAAAGACATGAAGTCTATAGTTCACTTATCAGTTCCAAAAGATGGTGAAATAGCAGATATTGTGAAGTTTTTGGTTTGGTGGTGACTGGTGAGGAGCCCTTGACAATTATTAGCTTAGCTATATTTCTCTTTCCTTGCTTGCCGGCCAATTCTTCATGCACTTCTCTCTCCCACAGCCACCAACAAAACAACCCTTCCCCCACAGCTGCCAACAATGGCGTAGCCAGGAATTTTGGTCAGGAGGAGCACTAGCTTAGCCATATTTCTCTTTCCTTGCTTGCCGGCCAATTATATCTTCATGCGCTAGCTTCTCTCTCCCACAGCCACCACCATAATAACCCCTCTCCCATAGCTGCCAACAGTGGCGGGTAGCCTGGAATTTTGTCAGAGGAGCACTAGCTTAGCCATAATTCTCTTTATTCCTTGCTTGAGTACTCAACTCGTCTCACTGAAATTAGGAAAAAGTGAGAAAAAATAGGGAAACAAACGTACAAGATATAATTTGGGCCAAAACATGTGGGTGTTAGATATGTATGTATGTGTGTGTGCACTGGTCGGACTGGAATCTGGATGATGGGTTGGTAGGCCTAAAAATGCTGATGATATCAGGTGATCCAAAAAGAACATATGTAAAAAATTAGGGTAATTTCCCGAATAAGCACAATTATAGGGAGATCTTATTGCCACCCAACTAACTCGTCAAAAACCCAATCATACCAAATTGTTTCGAAAAACCCAATCAAAAAATTATTTTGTTACTAAAATACCGTTCACACACACATACTTTGTCAAAAACCCAAAATTATTAAAACTCTTCTAGATCCTCTCTCCATAAAATCAAATTAAATAAAAAAATAACCAACTGAATTATTGAAAATAACTATCAAATAACACTGAGATATATCAAAAAATTTGTAGAGAGTACACATTTAAAATATGAACAAAAAAATGACAAAGGAGAGAATCTAAAAGACGAGATTGTTTGATGAGGGTAACATTTGTGGAGATTAGGTAGGAGGCAATGAGAGAGTACCACCCAATATTTTTATTTTATTTTATTTTTTCTCCATAAAAAATTAGAGTTTCATATGGAGAATTCAAATCATTGGGGACTTATGGGTAGTTAGTTACATACATTAGTCTCGTTCATATTTTAATTAGGGTTTTTGAAAAAACAAAGGGGGGGTTTTTGTCAAAAATAAAATATTAATTAGAAGGGTATAAATGATATTTTATCATTGGGTTTTTGACGAGTTTCTTGGGTGGCAATAAGATCTCCCCAACTATAGTGTGACCTTTCCTACAAACACAACAATGAATGAAAAATTCCCAAACAAGCAAAAATATTCTCTTTTTTTATACAGTTGGAAAGGTCTCGATGAGATCTAACTAACAAGATCCCACATGACTACTAAATTCAAAATTTGAAATTTCAAGCTATTTGAAAATTGGTATTTAAATTTTTTTTTTTTTTTTAAATAAGTGAAATAATTTTTTCAAGGCATTTCTATTGAGACCTCATTTGTCACGAAATTCAAAAAATAATCGCTTTTTCAAGGTTAAAATAGTTAGTATCACATTTTATAGAAAAACTTCAAAAATTACTGGTTATAGAATACTATTTGCTACACATACAATAATTTCAGCTACAGTTCACAACTGCTAGTCTAGAATTGTCACTGCATCTAGTACATTACACACTAAAAACTCACTGTTGTATTATCATCATAATTATTATTACAAGGTCATAAAACTTATAAACATAAAAAATCAAAGAACAAAACAACACTTTAACAATCAATGATCTATCATTCCTTCTTAAGAAAAAACGCATTTTCAATATTTGAAAATCAATTAATTGATTTTGTTCCCATAATTGATTTTCAAGCTTTGAATATGTGATTTGACAAGAATGTTAAAGTTTTGTTCTTTTCAAGTGTTATTTTGTTACCTGATTGTTTATTTTTATAAGTTTTATAACCTCATACAAAGAATTAAGATAATAGTATAATAATCAGCTTTCAGTGTGTAATGTAATAGATGTAGTGAGTATTCTAGAGTAGCAGTTGTGAAGTGTAGTCGAAATTATTATACGTGTAGCAAATAATTTTCTATAACTAGTAATAGTTTAAAGTTCTATTATAATAACTTTATAAGGGATTTGTGTTATCCGATAAAATGAAGAATCGCTTATAATGAGTTTATAAGTGATGTGTTGGACCGATCTTTTCTTTAATGCCCTTCTCAACCTAAGGGGGTGTTTGGCAACAAAAAGTATATTTACTTTTGTTTATAGTAGAAATAAAAAAACAAAAAGTTAGTTTGGTAATGCACTGACTAAAAAATTAAAAAAGTCAAAACGTTAGTTTCGCAACACATCCTAACAAAAGTAAAAAAGTAAAAAATAATAATGGCGAAAATACATAAAAAAGAAGAAAATTTGAAGAAAATTTTATATTTGATTATAAATTAAAATTAAACAGAAAATAAGAAAAAATAACCCATTTTTTACATGAATCTCAATTAGAATTATCAAAAATTATGATTAAAAATATGATTATAATTGGTGTTGTAAATACATAAAATAAAATAGGTAAGATCAAGATGGAAATTGTAAAAGATAAAACAAAAAGATAAATTAAAGATGGAAATTGTAGATTAAATATGTAAAGTGACACGTGAATTTTGCGTGATTCGACAATGGTGCTTACATCCATGGGAGAGATGATTGTTTTATTATTGATATGAGATGAGTAGAGGTGAGAAGAGCTAGAAAACTTGTGTCTTTTTAGATGAAATAGATCATTTTATATAGATAGAGAATTACAATTGAACACATGTGTGATATAAATCACATTGATTTTGCTGAAAATAACAGACATATGATAAAGAGAATATATTTGGTATTGATCTTGTAATTATTGACAATAATAGGAATTGTCACATGAGCTCACGAGTCATTGAGTTGGGCCAAGTTGGACTATGACTTTGTACTGCATGTCGGGCGGACCAAGTTATTGGAAATAGGCTTGAGCTCGGGTGAGCTCGATGAAAATAAGCTTTAAGTCGATGTACATCGATATGTATATACGTACACATGTGTAGTGGTATTTTTATCATGGTGAAATCAAAAGAAGAGAAAAAATAGTAAATTAAGAGAAGGGCAAACAATGAAGATAGAACTTTAACATTTAAGATGTTTGAATTAGATTTCATCCATCACAAAATTCAATCCTGTGGATAGATTTCTACAACAGCTATGATGTCCCAAACATAATCTAACTAGGGGAAAAATACTAACATTTCACTTTTTGTGTTGTTGTGAATTTACTTTTTGAAAGTAAAAAGCTAAAATTTTGAGCTTTTTCTGCCAGCAAAAATTTTGCTACGAAAAAGTAAAAAAGCAATTGCATCCATGCTAACTTTTTGATTTTTTTACTTTTCACAGCAAAAAAATAATTTTTTTATGTGTAGCCAAACACCCCCTAAATTTGTAGAGACTTTATAATGACTTTATAAGTGATTTGTTGAACCAAGTTTTTTTTAATACCCTTCTCAACTTAAATTTGTAGAGATTTATAATTAATATTTTTTGTATTTTTTTTTTTAAAAATGATCTATTTTTTGTATTTAGTATGGTTTTTATAAGAGAATTAAGAACTTTAAATAGAAAAGTATTTAGTTGAAAAAAAAAATTTAGAAGTCGGTGAGTTCTAAAGGGTTTTAAGGTTTCTATAAATCTCTTCTGACATGGAAGGTGGGTTCCCTTTTTAAATTGGGCTCTCACCAAATTTAAGCTTTATTTTAAGTCTCTAAAAAAGCGCCATGTGGCACTTGTTGTTTACAATTATTATATATAACAAGTCGTTGAACCCGTGCTATGCACCGGGATTTGTGTTGTTCAATAAAATGGAAAATCACCGAACATTTTTTAATGCTCTTCTCAACCTAAATTTGTAGAGATTTTATAATGACTTTATAAGTGATTTGTTGAACCGAGTTTTTTTTAATGCCTTTCTTAACCTAAATTTGTAGAGATTTATAATTAATATTTTTTGTATTTAGTATGGTTTTTATATATGAATTGAGGATTTTAAATAGAAGAAGAATTTAGTAAGAAAAAGAGATTTAGAATCAAGTTCTAAAGGGTTTTAAGGTTTCTATAAATCTCTCTTGACATGAAAGGTGGATTTCCTTTTTAACTACAACTGGGCTTCAATTGGGCTTACAATTGGGCTTAAGTTCTATTCTCAAGTTGTTGAGAACACGCCACGTGACACTTGTTAGGCTCCACTATTATATAGTATATAGACAAGTTGTTGAACCCGTGTTACACACCGAGATTTGTGTTAACCGATAAATGGACAATCACTTATAATGCATGGTATTCCCCAAAGGATTTCTGTTAGCTTATTACCTTATCCGATGTGGTTGTCGAACTGAGTTTTTTTTTAATGGTCCTCTCAACCTAAATTTGTAAAAATTTATAATTAATATATTTTTTGTATTTAGTATACTTTTTATAAAAGAATTAAAGATTTTAAATAGAAAAATAATTTAGTAAAAAAAGAGTTTTAGAAGTCGGTGAGTTTTAAAGGGTTTTAAGGTTTGTATAAATCTCTGAAGGTGGCCGGATTTCTTTTTAAATTGGGCTCTCATCAAATTTAAGCTTTATTCTCAAGTCTCTAAAAAAAGTGTCATGTGGCACTTGTTCTCTACAACTATTATATAGTTTAATAGATTTACAGTCTCTACTTCGCTGTTTATAATCGGGCTTTTTTCAAAGCCCATTTTCCTTCAGCCCAATCCCCTCAGAAGTTTTAAAATTTCTTATTAGGTAGGGTCCAGCCCAGCCCCTTTCTGGTGAAATAAATAAACACAAGAAGAAAACTTTGTTATCAATTGGATGAGAAAATGAAAAGTGTTCAACGACTTGTAAAGCCTGTAATTTTAAACCCACAAACCAATTTTCCCATAACTTTCCCGGCAAATATTGATTACATTTCCCCCCCAAACTCCATAACTTTATCTTCAGCTTTACAACATTACATTCAATCAAATACTCCTTATCATGGTCAAAAGATTCATACCCACATTATTAAAATTGGTTATCAACCTAATACTAATGTTTCAATCAAACTTCTTATTCTTTATCTTAGATCAAATTGTTTGGTTTATGCACGAAGAATGTTTGATCAAATGTCTCAACCAACTGTTTCTTCTTATAATTCAATGATTGCAGGGTACTTAAAAGATGGTCAAATTGAAGAGTCGTTAGGTTTGATTCAAAAGTTGGTATTGTCGAATAAAAAACCTGATGGGTTTACTTTGTCGATAATGCTGAAATTATCTACTGGGAAAATTTTGATATCGAAAGATTTTGGAAAGCAGGTTCATTGTCAGATTTTTAAAGCTAATGTTGAAGGTGATGATATTCTGTTTACAGCGCTTGTGGATTCGTATGTGAAGAATGGGAAGGTTAGTTATGCGAGGAAAGTGTTTGATATGATGTTGGAAAGAAATGTTCAATGTTCTACGGCAATGATTTCGGGGTATATGAACCAGGGGTATTTTGGAAATGCTGAAGAGATATTTCGAAAAACAATTGACAAAGATGTGGTGGTTTTTAATGCTATGATTGAAGGATATAGTAAGTCGATTGAAACTGCTAAGAGGTCACTTGAAGTGTATATTGAAATGCAGCGGTTAGATTTTCGACCTACGATTTCAACTTTTGTAAGTGTTATTGGGGCTTGCTCGGTTATGTCAGCATTTGAAGTAGGGCATCAAGTACAAAGTCAGCTTGTGAAAACTCCCTTCTTTACTGATGTGAGACTGGGTAGTGCACTTGTAGATATGTATTCAAAATGTGGTAGAGTAGAAGATGCACGGGGAATATTCGACCACATGCATAACAAGAACGTTTTTTCATGGACTTCCATGATAGATGGATATGGGAAGAATGGAAACCCGAATGAAGCATTGTATCTCTTTGATAAAATGCGAAGGGAAAATAGAGTTGAACCTAATCATGTTACGTTCCTCGGTGCTCTCTCGGCCTGTGGACATGCTGGGCTTGTTTCTGAAGGATGGGAGGTCTTTAAGAGCATGGAAAAGGATCACATGCTCAAACCAAGAATGGAGCACTATGCTTGCATGGTCGATCTCTTGGGGCGCTCTGGAAGTCTAAATGAAGCATTGGAGTTCATAAAGGGAATGTCTGAGAAGCCAAATTCTGATGTTTGGGCTGCTCTTCTCGGTGCATCCAGACTTCACGATGATGCGGAAATGGCAGCTGTTGCAGCCAATGAGATTTTCAAATTGGATACTGCAGAGCGTCCTGGGGCTTATGTTGCATTGTCCAATACCTTGGCAGCAACTGGAAAATGGGATGGTGTAACTGGAGTGCGAGAATTGATGAAGGAGAGGGGAGTTTCTAAAGACACTGGTTACAGTTGGGTTGGAACTGACAGTGGTCTATGTGGATTTCCTGTTGGGTAAAACATATAGAATCAAAAGCAATCATATGCATTGGGTAGTAAAATTTTGCGATGAAATCTGATTTGAGCTCGATACTCTCCTTAGAGTGCCATTGCAATTTTTAGTTGTCTCCACTACCCAAGGCAGATTGTCAGAAGGTTGAACTAGTCGTTGGAAAGGAAATGATGAAAGCATATACACTTTCCATTCTTACCGGATGTCATCCACTAAGCAGATCTTCGATTTTATTGAATGCCATGTTGAGTTTCAGGGATAGCAGGGAGCCGTGGACGAATTCTCTGATTGATGATTTAGAATGATAATCATTGAGGAAGATTTTACATGGCTGTCAGATTTCCTACAGAACAAGTTATACCATTGTGGGCACTAACTTGTACTCTGATGCAGACTTAGCGTTCGTTTATATATGGAAATGTATTTTAAGTTGTTGAAAAGCTACATTTGAATCAGTCAGAAAGATATACAATACTTACATATCGAAACAGTTGGAGCTGAAGAGATTCCAACTCTGCTGAAGATGGCTGTCAGATTTCCTACAGAACAAGTTATACCATTGTGGGCACTAACTTGTACTCTGATGCAGACTTAGCGTTCGTTTATATATGGAAATGTATTTTAAGTTGTTGAAAAGCTACATTTGAATCAGTCAGAAAGATATACAGTACTTACATATCGAAACAGTTGGAGCTGAAGAGATTCCAACTCTGCTGAAGATGGTTCGTAAGTGCCAAGTAGGTAACAGGAGTATGCATTTCACTGTTTTCCGTAAGACACTCTTGAGATGGCCCACCGTGGAATATTTATTTACAACTCTGACAAAAAGTGGAGTTCAATTCCTGTTAATATTGTATTTTAGTTCCATGATGTGGTGTTAGCCTTTCACTTGAAATGTAACAAACCCTTTGGCTGAACTGATGTGTCTCTACTTGCTATTTTTGTTTCCCTCTGCAAATGACTACAATCCTGTATCTTCTTGTTGAAGCGAAACTACCGTTTCATTGTAGGATCTCGTCTTTTATAATCACGAGGGTTGGATATGTAATACAGTATTTTCATACTGGAAGTGAACAAAACTGTGCATTATCATCATGGTTTGGAAGGCTATGAATTTCTCTTTCTTGATGATCCCATTATCTAATTCACTGGTTTAATCCATTTCAATGATTCTGTTGTTTGACGATGAATTTTTTTTGTGCCCTTTGGTTTGAATTACTACCATACGGCTGTGTGCTGTCACTCTAACAAGCGCTCAAGTATCTCCAACACGTGAGGCAGGTTGTGTCAGTAGTACCCAGTGAGCTCTTTAGTTGATAATATGTCATTGAAGCAGATTCTCCTCGAGTGTCTCCAGCACACAAGGCGTTGTCGTCAGCTGTGCCAGAGAACTGCATGTAGGACACAATGAGCTCTCTAGTTGGGAAAATTTCATTCAAGCATTCTTGGAGAAAACTTTTTGGTAAGTGCTATTTACTTATTAAAGTCCAATTTTGCAAATATTTCATCTAGGACTGCGTCGCCTTATCAAACAGATTGTTTGGAATTATTGATTCCAGTATTCCACGGCTCCACGCTATCTGCTTGGTAATTTATGAAATTAAATGTATTTCCCGAAAAAATATACAGAAAAAGTTTTCGTAGAGATAATTGTAATCACAAATCAGTTTGGCAAATTCAATATGTGTCTACAATAGCAGATCTTTATAGTGTGCAGTGACCTTGCATACAAAATTCCGCGGTAGATCATTTTCCCCAATTTGAGTGCCATATTCTCTGACAATATGGATTTATTGGGCTGGATACTTATTTCCTACAAGCCCACAAATTCCAAATTGAAATAAAATTGAGAATTTGTTTTGAATACTTTCATTAAAATGATCACAAACATGTGGTTCAGTTTGGCCATCTCTTGACCATCAAACACTATCTTATCAACTTACAACCATGATTTCCCTTCTCCTTTTCCTCTCTCCATTTATCTCAAAACTCATCTCTAGTCCTCCTCTGGAAAATTCTCAACCATGGCTACTACCACTCTATCACCTTCAACCCCTTCTCAGGTAAAGGGCACACTTTCTTCTCATTTCTTATCTTCAATAGCTTGTTGTACAACTGATGAGTTTTCTCTGTCATGCTTGTTGTATTGATTTGGTGGTTTGTTTAACAGTTATGTTCAAGCAAAAATGGGATGTTCTCTCCATCCCAAGGTCTTATGGTGAAATCCACAAAGACTCAATTGACAAGGAAGGAGAAAGGACTGAGTATTACATGCCAGGCAAGTGTCGCAGCTGATCGTGTTCCAGATATGGCAAAAAGGAAGACTCTTAACTTGCTTCTACTTGGTGCTCTTTCACTCCCTACTGCTGGAATGTTGGTTCCTTATGGCGCTTTCCTTGCTCCACCAGGGTGAGTTCACTTCTTTCTATGTAACTTGATTTTAGCAGTAGGAGTAACTAAATTCTAACAACAGATCAGGAGGTGGTGGTGGTGGAACCCCAGCTAAGGATGCACTTGGTAATGATATTCTTGCAGCTGAATGGGTCAAAGTTCATGGTCCTGGTGACAGAACTCTTACACAAGGTTTAAAGGTTAGATATTCCTATTGCAGGGCCTTTGCTCGATATCCATATTCTCAATTTTCTGTCCTTGTGTCTAGGTGAAACATTACACTGTTCTGCATCTTTGCTTCTTGGAAGTGTTGTCTATGTTGTATGAAAAAAATTTGATCATTGTTGATGTTTTGTTCTAGGGAGATCCCACTTACCTTGTTGTCGAGAGTGACAAAACAATAGCAACCTACGGTATCAATGCTGTCTGCACTCACCTTGGGTGTGTTGTACCATTTAACAAGGCTGAGAACAAGTTTATCTGCCCTTGCCATGGTTCCCAGTACAACAACCAAGGCAAAGTTGTGAGAGGACCTGCTCCTCTGGTAAGAAATATCACCTTATCTAACATGTTTTTTCCTTTTCTTTTCGGCTTCATTGAATAGAGTTCTTACTTGATTTTAATTGACAATTTTCGCAGTCATTAGCATTGGCACATGCTGACATTATTGACGGCAAGGTAATATTTGTTCCATGGGTTGAGACTGATTTCAGAACAGGCGAAAATCCATGGTGGGCATAAATGTGTAATCTTCTTTTTCCTATAAAACCGATCTCTTCAGTGTCTTTATAAGGCATCATCAACCCATTGTCAAGTTAATTTTGTAATTTGTTGCATAAACCCAAATTGAACATGGCTTTGGTGCTTATTTCTCTACCATGATGTACATACATTGTGTAATATTTGATTTCCCACTATATGATTTTAGTGCTAGTAGTCCTTGAATCACTCTGGTTTTGGTTGTGTGTTTGTTGCAATGCTCCACTTGTATAGCATTAATAATAATAATAAATCACCCAAAAGTTTCTCACTGAAAGAAAGATCCAAACCTTAATAATAATAAACCATATTTTTTTTTTCTTTTTTTTCCATCAAAGCAAATTTTATTAATAAAAATTCCAGAAATTATACAAAGTTAGAGGATAAGCGCTATACAAACTGCGCTGCAAGTCTTTTTTGAATAGCAAATTAAAACCAATCATACGGAATACATATTCATTGGAACTCGCTGTCATCACATTGGTATTCATCACTTTTTGCACCCTCCTGAGAAATTCAACTGTTTTTGGTGGTAGAAACCTAAAAGTATCAAAAACAAAAGGACTGAAACAACGTTGGTTCGATGTTTCCTCGTGTTTCTGTACCCCAACTACGTGAATGATTATAGCTACGTTTTTTTGTTTTTTTTTTTTCCATTCTGCATATGCATGGTATATTGGATTTTCTCTTGTTTCTACATGTCTAATTATTTTCTCTCAATAATTTATCGGCTCCTTCTTTGATCAAGTGCCATGCTGCACTAACATGGTCCTCCATTGTGAGAGTAGATCCTACCGCAAATCTCAATATGTAGGTTCCTCCTATGACTGTGTGAGTCATGTACATTCTACCACTTGTGTTAACCCAATTGAGTAGTTTTGGATTTAACAACTCTAGAGAATCGGAATTGTGAATAGCAGTTAGCCGAAAGCACACCAATGCAAATTCTCGTGGTACAACAATTTCAAATCGTGGATCTGATCTGACATATTCTTCAAACATTTTTGCCATTTCAACGTCAGAGCGGATGTGACTCTGTAGCTTTGCTACACCGTAGCTACGTAGTACAAACCAAAGTCGAAGAGCTCGAAAACGCCTCCCAAACCCTATTTGCCAATCTTTGTAATCAACCACTGAGTTCAACTCACTTGGTTTATTCTTCAAATATTCTGGGTCAGTACTCAACACTTTAATTATTGAAGCAGGTTCCTTAAGCCATAAACAACAACAATCCAAGTAAGTTAAAAGCCATTTATGTGGACTTAAACTCAGGGAGTTAGCTCGTTCGACACCATTAAGAAAATGGCGAAATTCAGGGCATATACACGCACTCCCTGCATACGCAGCATCCACGTGGAACCACATGCCAAAATCACTTGCCACATCGGCAAGTTGGTCTAGAGGATCTACTGCATTGGATGAAGTTGTCCCCACAGTTCCACATAGATAAATTGGCACCAAACCATTTGCCACATCAGCTTCAATAGCAGATCGGAGCTGAGCTGAAGAAAGGGAGAAATTTTCATGCTTTGTTGTTGGAATTAATCGTGTGTTCCGTGGTAGTATACCAGCTACCTTGCAAGCTTTCGCAAGTGTTGAGTGAGTTTGATCAGAACCATACACGACAAGCTTGGCAATTTTTTCATCGCCAATTGTTTCAAGCACGCTATCTCTTGCAGCGACAAGTGTACATAGTATAGCTTCACTTGTAGTCCCTTGGAGAACTCCACCACCTGTACCAGAATGCATGAAAGACTTAGGCAATTGAAGCAACTGAGCCAACCAGTCCATTACGACCAATTCTAATTCAGTTGAAGCTGGTGCAGCTAGCCAGTTGAACCCGACCGAGTTGAAGGCAGTGCACATCATTTCACCTAGAAAAGCTGCAGTGCTAACAGTAGCTGGAAAATAAGCAAAGAAATTAGGGCTTAACCAATGGGTCATACCCGGAATTATATCCCGGTTTACATCTTTTAGTATGGTTTCAAATGGTTCTGGTCTATATGGTGCTGATTCTGGAAGTCGTGCACGGAGATAACCTGGTTCCACTTGGCTAAGAACAGGATAGGAATCGATGTTTTTGTAGTAATCAGCAATGAAATCAATGGTTTGGTAAGCTTGTTTTCGAAATTCTTCAGGATCTAATGGGTTGAATTCATCATCGAGGTTGGGGTCGAATTTACCGAGACTACCCATTTAGAGATAACAGAGAAAAGCTGACGGAAATAGGCAGGATTATTGCACGGAGAAAAATGAGTTTATATAGAAGAAGATTGGATTAATATTAATAAAAATTGTATTAATGTGACTGGTATGATTTGCTTACAGGACAAGTATGTGTGCTTGTCTTTATCTTTCAACTTCATTAAAACTATATATGTCTGCCAAGATTTGCTTACAGTTCAAGTTATATTTGCTTCTCTGTCTTTATATTTTATGAAATTATTTTCATTTCTTTAACAAGAAGTTTTTGGAGTTGAATAACTTAGAGCATCTCTAATGGGTCTCCTATATCTAAAATTATAGAAATTCTAAAAAAAAACAGCCCTAACGCGTCTTCTAAAAAAATAGCAGCCGGCCATCCACGTAGGACGTGGTGGGCCGGTCTGCTAAAACTTCGGCTAAAATCGGTGGATAGATAGGAATATAGAAGACATGCAAAATTAATTGTTCCACGCTAGTACGACTTGCGTGGAACTATTTTAACCTTTTTTTTTTGTTCCACGCTGGTCTAACCAGCGTGGAACCATTTCTAACAATTATTTTTGTTCCACGCCAGTCTAACCAGCGTGGAACCATTTTTTTTTTTTTTGTTTTTAGTTCCACAAACCGAGCCCTAAACCAAGCACAACCAAATGAAGCCCAGCAAAAAAAAAACTTCAGCGTGGAAGATAGAATTATAAAAAAAAAAAACCGTGCGCGTTAGGGATACTCCTGATATAGGTATGGAAGACCTGCTAAAAAAAGTTTTAGGAAATTACGTGTCACCTATGTGGAGGCCATAAATGCCTATGTTTCGTTCAAATATAGGAGACCCATTAGAGATGCTCTTACCCTATATTTACTAAATCTCCCGACTTGTCAAATTCTAAAGGGGTTTGATGTTCGCATTGTGCATAATGCTGTTGTCTCAGCATATAAAAACCATAGCGTGTTTAGAAGTTAGTCACATCATCTCAGAAATCCCCATGCATTTTCTTTCTGTAATAATTTGTTGTCACTCGCAGAATGTTTCGTTTCATGGACATTTTCTAAACACGGCTACCCGTGCTGCTCATGGTTGCCCACGATTTGTTGGTCACCATGAGAAATGAGTAAATCCTTTCATATCGACCTGACAAGTGGTGGATTCCCATCAGTGTGGTGGATGCCATTGCGCATGACCTGAAACTGCGACGGATGTTGGGACTGTGCAAGGATTTTCCAACATCCGTCACAGTTTCAGGTCACATTATGGAAATATTAATTAGTACAGATATAAAATGTTAGTTTTTAATTATGTAATTATTTGGAATTTTTTTTTTTTTTTTTTGAGGTTCTTGGTGGGCATTTGTTTTGATTTGGCCCCTTGTGGGAATTTGACCCTTTGGGGTATGGTGGGCATCGCATAGATGCCATTGGAGTGAACTACGGTGGTTTGATCCCTTAGAAGAAGGGTACGTAGGCAACCATGAGGTGGTGCAACCGCTTTGGTCCTTTGGGACAAGTATGGGAGTTTGGGATTTGGTGTCGGCTTAGATTTATTGAATCTTCGCCGAGGTGGAGAATTGTTGGATTTTTTGGACGGAGGGAACTTTTTTGTTCAGGACATACGTACGCCCTAACTACGTACGTACGTTCCTTCCCCCTAAAGTCATCTGTCGAATGGAACGTACGAACGTCCTAACTGCGTACGTACGTTCCTGAACAAAAAAGTTCCCTCCGTCCAAAAAATATATGCTACGCAATATATGCTACGCAATCTACATTGGGTGCACAAGTAGATGTGAAGTATGTGTTTTGCAATCTTACTAAGGAAGATGAAGGAGTACTAGTTGCACTTGAGTTCATGCTCTACAACGACATCATTATACTCAACTGTACAGAGAATATGGACAAAGGTAAAACTTATACATATTTCTCTAGCTATCCTGATATATTTGATGATCCAGAACGACGACACAGTCCTCCATATCATTATGTGATGAAAGCTGACGACGACACTTATTTTCGCTTAGATAAATTAGTCGAGTCCCTAAGGCCACTGCCAAGGGAAGACTTGTACTATGGTTATGTCATTCCATGTCTTAGTATGGACCCTTTTGTGGATTACATGTCTGGGATGGGCTACTTGATTTCTTGGGACCTAGTCGAATGGATTCGAACCTCAGAAATACCAAGAAACCATACTGAAGGACCAGAAGACAAAGTCGTAGGTGATTGGCTACGAGAAGGAAATCGTGCAAAGAACAGGTATAACGCTAAATGGAGTATGTATAATTACCCAGATCCTCCGATAGGATGTACACATAACTTACGCCTAATACCATTGCTGTCCATCGATTAAAAGATCAAGAGAAATGGATCAAGACGTTGAAGTACTTCAGTGTTACTAATAATCTTTCACCATCTAAGCTATATCATATTTCTTAAGGGGAAGCTAATAGCTATAACAATTTTTTTTAATTATTCTTTTTGTTTGAGTTCTAATGGATTAATATTCAATAATAATGTTTAAGTTGTGGTATGTGTAACTTCAAAATTATAAATTAATCATATCTGCAACTTTGTTCTGAACACCAGACTTGTGAGACCATCTCATGTGCCGAGAACTGACTTTATCCTGACTGCCAATATACTTCAATGCAACATGATTAGTATAAACCACAAAAGCAGAATGGATAACGGTAATGACGCCAGTGGTCTAGAGTTTTAATCAGCGCATAAAACTCTAAATCATAAGTGCTATAATTCTTCTTCGCACCAATCAACTTCTCACTGAAATAAGCAACCGGACGCCCATTTTGGCTAAGAACAACACCAACACCCACTTTAGAAGCATCTGTGTGCACTTCAAAAGGCACAGAAAAATCAGGAAGAACCTGCAACACAAATACCCACTCATGTGATTTTTTTTGGCGTATTGATTTTTAACTGGTCTGATGGTAGGCTTGTATGTATATTACAAGGACCGGGCCTCGCTGTTGGCAACGAGATTTTTGAGGTGGAACACAACCTCAACAAAGGTGGAAAAACACAGTGGAACATGTACGACTAACCACTATTCTTCTATCCCATTTGCTTTTAATATTGGGATTTATAATCAAAAGCGGTTGAACTTCTCAAAAAAGTGTAGAATGTAATGGATTATGGATAGCAATGTGATGACTGCTAGTTTGAATGAATAAGTATTTTAAAGAATTGGTATTGGCTTTTAATAAGGATTTGCAGCGCAGTTTTGTAGCGTGTTTATCGGACTTTGCTAATACATGATTAGGTTAGTCCCTAAGGCCAATTGCCAAGGGATGACTTCAGATTTGTACTATGGCCAGCTATGTTATTCCATGACTTATAAAAATACTACACCACTGGCAGTATAATAATGACACAGATAGTTTGACTTTTAGCTTTTTAGGCATAATTAACCCTCGTCATATATTCCATTGGAAGATCAATAGCTTCATTTTCTTTCCCATCATACACTAAGATGGAAGATCAGAAAAATTCTCTTCAGGAAGGAGTCTGCCTAAGAAAAGAAACAATGCCTCTCTCCACAGATGTCTGCCTAAGAAAAGAAAGAGTTCAGAAAAGGTGAATTTATTTATTTTATACCAGTTATATATTCTCTATTAGATTATATATGATATAAATATTTTGTGATAGATATAATGGATTATTTGTTGTTGGATTCTTTTTTGTGTGGGTGTATGTTTTTGTAGCAGCACGGCTGTTGCGACTACTATTGATGTTCATCAAGCTATTGATCTTATTCAATCAGCTGGATACTCTTATTTAGATGTCAGGTGTGTTCTCTTATGTATTCATTTTTTTTTAACACATATATACTTTCTGTTAAAATGTTTTCTGATTTGGAATTAGAGTTTTTTATATGTAATCAGAACAACAGAAGAGTTCAACGAAGATCATGTGGCTGTCGAAAATGTTTTAAATGTCCCTTATATCTTCAAAACGCCAGAAGGTATGCTTTCTAATACAACAGCTATGTTGTACGTTTTTTTTTTTTTTTTTTTGCGCATTACAGTTTGCTGGAACTAATTCTAGTACTCGTTGGTTGAATTATAGGAAGAGTGAAAAATCCTCAATTTCTAGAGCAGGTTATCTCTGCCTGCAGCAAGGATGTTCATCTCGTCGTTGTAAGCTCTTCCTATGCTTACTTATTTTGGACTCAGACATGTAATTGCCAATTAAGACTACAGATAATTCAACTCTCTGTCGTCAAAAAGCCGTACCGGAGGTGGTTTTTGAGATTCATGTGTGTTAAGAACATGGGTCGGATGCCATGTCAGACAGCTCTTTGCTCCATCACTTCATCAGATATGGAATAATATTTTGAACAGTTGTATCTGACATGGCATCTGACTCGTGACTGTAGGGCTTATGCACCTTAGCATTGGGAAAAAGCGGTACCCTCGTGGGGTTGACTATGTTTATTTAAACGGAAATTAAATAGTAGTTGGACTGTCAAGATTCAGATCAACATAATTAATCATACAAAGTTAACCAATTCAAATTATTTTCTCGTTTAAAGATTAGTAAGAGGCAATCTATAAATGCAATCAAAAAAGATTCTGCAAGTAGTAGTTAATTACCTGTCATAAAACTCTGGAACCACACATCCTTGCAGTCAGTAGCCATGACTTCAGTAATAATTATAAGTTACCGTGTGGGGTGGGGGGCTGAAACATTGAATGACTAATGTCGTGGTATCAGTAAAACCTTCCTCTACGATTCTCTTAATTCACATGTCTAATGGGTTTGTGCATGGATATTGTGAAGGCTTGTCAAGGTGGTGGCCGATCACTTCTTGCATCGGAGGAGCTTGTGAATGCCGTAAGTTAATCATATCTTTCACCATCCAAATGGAACTTTTGGTTTCAAGTGTCTCTTACTGTAATGTGGTAAGATTGTTCTCTTGAATATGCAGGGGTATGAGCACATAAGGAACATGGGAGGCGGTTTCAGTGCATGGATTGAGAATGGGTTGGTTACGAAAAATTCAAAACTCGTGGATTTATGATTTTAGTCCTTGATCTATCGGACTTATTTAAGTCCAAAAACATGTATCACTACCATATAGATGGATGTTTCCATGTAATCTTTATATCATATGGAGCAGCAGTGTTGCTCAACAATAAGTTTAAAACCCTGCTCTAGGGTAGGGTATACCTGATATACCCTAAAATAATTTTGATTTATTTTGTACCTACTCTCGTGGATACAGAAATAGTGGCATGTTATATAGTCTGTCGCAACATAGTCTGCCAACTAACAGCTCCCTAAGAGTCTTTTAACTAATATTTAACACCTTCATAGACTGCGTTTTCTTTAGTGGACAAGCTAGCTGAGAATTTAAATTCGAGCCTTGAGAAGAAGGTATCCAAAACTGAGTTCTTTTGCATCAAAAAGTGGACAAGCTAGCTAGCTGAGAATATAAATTCAATGTTGTCTTCCATCTTCCATCAAACAGTTGCAGTTTAACAAACCATCTGGTAACTACCTATTACGCCAATTGCAGGGGATTGTGACAAGCGCTGGATTTGGAAACAGAAAACTGGAGGATAGTGGGCGCTACAAACTGCGCTGCCAATTGTTTCTGAATAGCAAATCCAACCCTTCAAAAACATATTCATTACAACCTGTAGTCATCACGTTGTTATCCATTACCCTTTGTATTATCTACTCAATTAGTTAGTAAATCGATCCTGGCAAGTAAAACCATGGGACTGACAGAAGTCCAACTGAATGGTTTAGAAGTTCTATTGAATCAAGCCAAAACCCTATTATCTATTGTTTTAAAAAATTTAAAGTTATCTTTTGTTATAGAACTAGGAACACAGCAGCTATTATACACGCAGTATTATAAGATAAGATCATCTCCGATGCTAACACGAATCTGACACACACTAGCTTTATTATTTTTAACAAATACACTAGTACATTGATATAAGAACCAGTACACTTAACCAGTATCAGGGTCACACTTGCAACCATCTCCACATTCTGCAAAGGATTTGCCAGCCTTAGAGCCATCAGTTTTAGTGATCACACAACTCCACCCATCATCACACTGACAAATAACCTCGCCCCCAGTAGCACCTTTAGTGATCTCGCATTTGCCTGCTCCAATCTCGCACGTGCAACCTTCACCACATTTGAAGTATGCTTTGCCTGAGTCAGGTCCAGAAGTCTTGGTGACTTCACAAGTCCATCCATCACCACACTTGCAATAGACCTTCCCCTCAGTTCTTCAACCACATGACCAAAACCAACAAAGTTATGAACACTTTCTCCAGAAGACATATATAACAAAGAAATATTCAAAATATACCATAATATAGCTAACAAAAAAGGAAAGAAAAAGCAAATACAAACCTGCTAGCTTCACCAATCTTCATGACTTCAGCCATATTGATTCTAACTTTGTTCTTCAGACTTCATACCTTGCCCACATTGATCATTTATAAGTATCTAAAGTCACTAAACATTGTGAAAGTGATGACAGAAAAGGATTTATTCAAAGTGTTGTATCATCATCACATGGGTTATGTGGTTTTCTTTGAAATGGAATGATTAAAAGAAGATAATGGTGGATGCTACATTATCTCCTTTTGAATAAATTTAAAAAAAAAAAGATAATAAAAGTGAAAGGGGATTAAAGATGATCAATGATTAAGATGGAACTGGTTCAAAAATGATGTGTGTGTCACGACCATATATTTTCCGATAAAATGTTCATTTTGGTCATTGTACTTTGCATGTTTTTGCAGTTTGGTCATAACATTTTTTTTCTGTCAGTTTGGTCATGAAAGTTACATTCCGTTATCAGTTGAGTCAGTTTGGTCAACATAGTTACTCTTAACGACTATTTAACTTGTGACTGAACTGATAATGAAATGTAAGTTTTATGACCAAACTGACAAAAAATAACTTTTATGACCAAACTGCAAAAATGTGTAAAGTACAATGACCATAATGAACATTTTATCTATATTTTTCGGGCCTTAAGTCCTTAACTATTTAGTACACAAAATATTTTTGGGTTTAGGCTCCGCTCGTTTAGAATAGAGATTTTTGGACATACCCCATTTGAAAGTCAAAATTTGAGATACCCCATTTGAAAAAAAATGTTGAGATACCCCATTTCAAAACAGAAGAGCGTAGTTTAGTTTTATGATGGACGGCTAAGATAACACCACATCTTGAAATGGGGTATCTCAGTTTTATGAGTCAAGACCAAGCCTATTTGTGGCCAAATTGCACCCCACCCTGTAAAATCCCAAAAATTTAGCTTTTAGCTTTGTTATGTAGTGGGCATAGGCACTTTAGTAATTTGGTATTATAAATTACAAATAGAACTTAATAATAACTTTGCTAATTGTTATACTGCATCCAAGTCCACCAGATCTTATATACCTTGCTTACTAATGTGATGTTAAGCAGAGGTGTCAAGAGAGGAAACGGAATTGTTTAGAATGCTTGACACGTAGGCAAGGACAGCTTGAGAAATCGAGGTTGTATTGTGATTAAGTGGAATATTAGAACAATAAGTATGGTTAGTAATTTAACCATATTGGTTAGGTTATGATACATTGATACAGCCATACAGGTGTTTCTCTTCTCTGGTCCTATTAGGATTATTCTGGTAATGAATCGAGTTGTTTTAAACTCTATATATTTGATGTTGTTATATATACTGTTGGTGGATCCATCCTCATGTTTGGTTAGGACTGTGGGCCTAACCGTTTGTACGGTCCGTGACTCAGTTGAGAGAGTGGCAAAGTTCACTTTCGTGTTTGGTTAGGTATCAGGTTATGTGCCTACCAATTTATCCAGTATTCCGGCTGATATACATTGTGGTAGCCTCCCTCTACAAGTTCGAGCTTTTAGAGAAGTGGTTTACAACATATATACAATACAAAATGTCGATGATTAGAATTTATTAACAATTTGATTATCTTATCAGGAAATACTGACTACCAAAAGTCGCCTACTCTGTAACTGCCTCGAAAGCCTACACACAAGTGAAACGAAAGTAAGCACACACACAAGTGAGACGAAAGTATCTCCTGTCATTTAGTTTGGGGAGTACGTCTGCAAGGACATTGTTTACCCTGAGGTACACATATGTAAATTTCCCTCTATATGTGGATAGCTGGTGGTACAGACTATACGGCCCCACGTATGGTCACACTCCCATCACCCGCAAGTGACTGGTTTGCAAGCAGTTTGTAGCGCGCATGTCCTCTACCTTTGTGTTATTCTTCGGTTCATTAAAAAAAAATATTAATTTAAAAAATAAATTACTCTTGGTCAATATTGGTCAACATATGCACACTTGGAAGCAAGGAAAACGGCAGAGCCATCTTTTCTAATTTTTGAGTTAGCTATATTTTTGCACAAACAATCATAATTCTTCAAAATTTTGATTGGCAGGCAAGCAATTTTTATCCCAAAAACTCTAAATATCCTCCACTATTTTTATTAGAACATTGACGGTTACTTCAGTTATTATAGTTTAAAGGTCAACCATCCTTTAGATTCTTAGTCTCCCTTGTTTCAAACTTCTTTAAAGATCTCTAATTTGCTTCTCAATCCAAATGATGATTCTTAAAACATACTTTATGAAAGGATGGGGATGATGATGATGATGAAGGTGTTTTATTTCCATGCATGCATGTCATGATTAAGAAGCTACACAAAATGTACATACCTTCCTTGCATGCCACTCTTAATTAGTCTAGAGACATAGCTTGATGTCGAGAAAATGGTACAATTTTGATCATGTCATAGTTGGCTTTTGATCGTGTTCATGTACAAATGCTTAGAAGATTTAAGGATATAGGATAATGTGAGAATGAGTAGAATGAATTTCATCAATATTTTGCGACATGGAAAAGAAGCTCTTACACCATTTGCAGCCCTTTTATTGAGGAATCAGCATGACAAAGCTTTTCCAGTTACATGGAAGAAACCTGATACTGGTGTGATTAAGTTGAACTTCGATGGATCTTTTAGAGAGAAAACAGGAATGTCAAGCATTGGTGGTGCTTTCAGAAATCACGATGCCAAGTTTGTCCTCGGTTATGCAGAACCGATTGGAACAACAAGTAGTACAATTGCTGAATTAGCAGCGCTTCACCGTGGGCTAGAATTGGTATTAGAAAATGGTTGGGATAATGTATGGATTGAAGGAGATCCCAAAACATTACTGGAAATAATTTTGAACAGAAAACGCGTTCGGTCTGAAGAAGTTCATAGGCTTGTGAGACATATTAACCTGATCATACCAGAATTAAACAGCTGCCATTTGAGTCACATACATAGGGAGGGAAATAGACTTGCTGATATGCTTGCGCGAATGGGCCATGATTCCATGTATCCTCACATTTGGCGAAATGATCCTCCTGAACAACTTCTACCCATACTTCGCGAAGATGCAGAAGGAATGGGTATATTGCGGAGAAGATAATGTCAATGCATTTTTTAACTTTTTTTATTATGTTAAACATTCATAATTACATGTATATAATATGGATCAAAACTCTGTCCGTATTATTAATTTATTTTTTCTTGTACATTTCCTGTATAATATAGAAGACGTCGTTAATTGAAGTACATAATCGCAGGCTTTAAAATAGAAATTTATTCACTACATACAAGTCATGGATCTAATATCCTTTTTTTTTAATCATGGCCCGAAGACCTTACAAGAACAGGGCCCAAAGGGCTTACAAAGACAAGGCCCGAAGGCTACTGATGCTACAACCTAAGCGTCCACACCGCCACCTTGCAACTCGAACAATTCTGCTACTCAGGGACTTGCTTTCGCTGAATGGATCTAATATCCTTTATTTAGTTAAAACAACATCTTAATAACTAAAGGCAAAATAATGAACCAATTAGTGCTTCTTTGCGAGTTGTTGAATATTTATAGGAACACATGGTAATGAACCACTGAAACAATCACTCGCCATTGCGTTGTTTACAACTTCTGTTGGGTGAAATGAATCCCAGAATAAGAACTGAGTTCTATCTTCGCATGGAATTGAATCACGGACACAGAGTCCAGTAGTGCCATCAACTTCACAACATGGAGTTTGTGCTGCAGTGAATCCTATATACAACCATATATAACTGTTAATTAGTAGAATGTTTGTAATCAATAAATAATCGAAATTATGCATGCATGATGCATTTATTTACCAGCTTCAAACGAATTTCGGGTCATATTGTAAGCATCTCCATGAATAAAAGTCGAGCCTTGGAGGATCCTTTCCAGGTTTGTTATCACTTTGGGGAGCTTAGTGTTATATAACAATATCAAATTATTTACATCCTCTACACATGGAGTATTGGGTCTTGGACTAGCACTGCCTACTACACCCGGAGTACACCCAAGTCGGAATATATTAAACACCACCAACTTCCGAGCTCCTAAAAGGTACAGATTCTGACCATATATATACAGAAGTTAATTATCTATGTTATTATCCTCTAAATATACTTTGAAATAAATCTTCTCACATAATTAATGATTTCATTCATCCTACCGTTAGACGTAGTGTGAGGCAATTTAGAAGAAAATCTGCAAATTGTTCGGGAGTATATATCTGGCTACTGTTGTAGTTATCTGGTTGAAGATAGTTGTTGATATAGTCATTGCTTCCTATGATGATAACAAAGATGGACTTTGATAAGTACTTGGTCAGTTGAACTGGCTTCCTGTAGATTCTGCGCAAATATTTTCTTACGGTGTCTTTGAAGTAGTCAATTTGCTCGTCCAAGGACAAGTTATCGCCCTACATAATTCCAGTAAACATGATAACATTATTGTACATCTATTTTGAAGATCAACATATGGTTAAATCAAGCATGTTATTATGAGCAGTATGTTGTATGAACACTGTCTCACTACCGGTGCTGTTCCTGATTCAGGAAGAATGCCAGCTGTTCCAGATGCGTAATTCAGTCCTGTCGTAATATTGGACTTCTCTGCTGTCTGCTGTTGAAAGACCTAAATATGCTGGTACAAATGGTAGGCGCAACGATTGAGCTAAAGATAACACACACAAAATAATCAGAATAACGAAATCGTTGATATATTATATGTGATATATATATATTCATCTGGACAACATTTATACCTATGAAATCTAAAAATGTTTTGCCATTACTGAACCTCCCTGTGGCTCCATCTGGGAAATCAATACCATATGGTTTGTAATTTACTTTGGCTCCTGTTTGAAGAAAATTATTGTTTCCGCTATCACTGAAAGAGTCTCCGAAAACATATAATGCTGGTGCAAGAGGACTACTTTGGCCATTCACCAGCAAAGAATGAACGGAAATTATACTGACAAGCAGGAGAAGAGCCATAGATGAAAGAGTTCTTAGACATCTTTTATTTTTATGTCAGTTATATTAGATCAACAATTGAAAGGTCAACAACTGAAAGTTTCCAACATTATTAAGCACTAATCAAATCGTCTTACGCGTCTTTTTGATTAAACATGCTAATATAATATATATAGATAGCCAAATATTATAGTGCACTCACGCCATTGACTCCGATTAAGATAATTTTGTGATAATAATCTCCGAACCCTGACATCAGCCATCCAATTTTTGTAGATAAACAGAATGATGTTCTTCAATTCTGTTTGAAAACTCAACATTCTATACTGATTCAGGCCAATTCTACCAAATAGGGCCTTGAGCTTGTCAGTCAGGCTTTTTTCGCTAGATTTTGTGTTACCCTTGAAACATAGAACTTTATCGGTAATGGGTCGGGTTTGGGTACATTTATACATTGTGTCTGGGTTGGGGTTCGAGTTGGGCCCATTCAAAATTTCCTAAATGTCAAAACATATACCACCTAGATTAGTTGGTGCCGCAACTCAAATATTCATATATACTACTAGTGTCTTAGTCGGTGCTACGCACCCGTTAATTTTAATTTATCCATTTTCGATTACCATTCAAGTTTTAAGTTATTAATTTTTAAAAATATTATAAATTACACTAATTTATTAAATTTTATAAAATAATTATTTCTTGTTTTTTAATATTTTATAGGAGTTCATTATATTTTTTTTTATTTAATTATTGAACCTTCTAGTTATAAATAAAAATCTAGGTCATAAATAAAATATATGTTAAATTACGATAAAACCATTACTTAAAGGATATTATTTAAATTTACCAAAAAAACATGACTAAAACAAAATTCTAAAGCTCAATTCTCATTAACCGAGACTTAACCCTGAATTTTATTCAGGTTTATAATAGTAGTATAGATTAATATTTTTTAGGTAAGAAAAATATTACAGTAAGCCTGTTTTTAATAGGATCAATAACTCAGTAATGCAGCGAGGTTTGAACCCCAAACCTCTGGTATACGTTGATATTGAATTAATGCATAGTCGGAATATTCACAAATATCAACGACATTTTTGTCTACATGCCAACCCCATTATAGATTTTTTTTTTTTTTTTTTTTTTTTGTGGTAGATGTAGTAGATGATGAATACCATATTAATTACTTCTTTTATGTGTTAATTTATTTTTTTTTTTTTTTTTTTTACAGTTTTTATAGGGGACATAAAAATTGTATAACTAGCTCTGTGACAGTATGACTATGCTTTTAGTAAACATATTAAAATAATACAAAGTTGTGGTCCAACATAGGTAAGGAGTACTGTAAGACTTAATAGTACTGCATTCAACAATGAAGTACTTCACCAGAATGAAGCTCTAAAACGTAGTACAATATTGTTGTACAAGCAACAAATGGTATTGAAAGACTTGCAAATTGCAATCAATATTAATAGGAAGAACCATCATATCTCTAAACATAGAGAAGAACCAAGCTAGTATTGAAAACATCATTGAGTGCAGCGTTGATGAAATTCATCAAGGGGTTGGTGAATTCACCAGCGCTGCACTCAATTATGTTTTCAGTTCGTTTGGGTGCATTGAAAATCGCAGAGAATGCCGACAGTACGTCTACATTAACAGGTTTGTTTTTTTTTAACCATGTTTCTCATCGATTAATGGTGTGTGATATGTGATCAATGTTCATTCCAGAACCATACCATCTTATCCTACCCTTATAAGAAGCCCAAAGCAAATCAAGCACGGTGCGACACGTGGTATTGCTCTCCCCATTCAGTATTTTTGCTTAATAGTCTTTTAGTTAAAATTTCATTACGCCAAAAAAATAAAATTATTCAAGTCCAATTAAATAAACAGGGAAAAACATTTTTTTTTTCCCGGGATAAAGCATTATTTGAACGTTTCATTCATACTAGGAACAAATATACGTTCATTGGAAGAGCTTTTAATGTCAAAAATTAGTAAAACATGGACACATGGTGAAGAAGTGCAGGCTATCTGAAGGAAGGAACTGAGTTTAGTACATTTTCAACAAAATGCACGACAGGGCAAATCCTGAAAGATACATCAGCATGAGCAAGGGACGAAAGTAAGAACACAAAGGATCAACACCATGACAGGTTTTGACAGCAAGAATGAAGTCTTCAACAGGGTTCTTGCTCTAAATGGTTCTTACCGAGTTGATAACACCAGATGAGAATTAAGACATTCATGAAGATGTGATGAAGATCAGCTGCCTGAACGTGCATGAGTAGACAATATTTTTTCATAATTCATGTATTAACCATATTTGTGAGGTTGGTCAATACATTAATGAATGATGATGATGTATAATAACATGAACAATAACAAGATAAAGAGAACATGACACCATTGTTTACGTGGTTCGGCAATTGTGCCTACATCCACGGAGAGAGAGAATGATCTATATTATAGTAGTGGTGATACAAGATGGGAGCTCGATAATGGAGAGAGCTCAAGAGAGAGATGAGACCTGAGAGGTGAGGTCTCATCATGAGAGATTGGGGAGGTCGTTGATATTGAGACCTCACCATGAGGTCGTGTTGGGAGCATTAGGCCATCAGACCATCTGAGCAGAGATGAGAACATGCCTAGAATGAGTAGCTTGCCTTCATATTTATAGGCTTACAATGTAACTCCATTCCTAGCATTTAATGAGGTAATGATGAGAGAATATCTTTGTAGTAATTGGCTTTAACTTTGTAACTTGTGCCATCAAGAGAGAGTCCATTAGATGATGACATGTGGCACCATGATGAACGGTAGAGATGGTGCCACATGTATGTTGTATGTAGTACCCCTACATAAGCCCCCTCTTTTTAGGTTGAACGAAGTTCGGGCTGAAAAGAAGTAATCGAACCGATCCAGCCCCCAAGATGAATGAAATGTGGGGGTCTTTAACGAAGTCGATCCGCCCCAAATTTTGATGAGCTTGATCATTGAGATTTGCAGGACGCGATGAAGGTCCCTTGTGGTAATGGCAAGTCGATCATGAATTTGTGTATAGCGAGCTAGTTACTTCCAGGGAGACCTGGTAGCTCGTTCAGAAGGCATGTAGACGAGATGGACAGCTGCAAGCAGGTCGTACTGAAGTGGGTCTTCTTGTATGCATGGGTTGTTGCGTTTGTGTGATCGAATTGCATAGACCTGATAATGTTAGCATGTGAAACATTATAAAATTCAATAAAAGACTTACATGGAATTGTACGTCTTCCTTATGACTTGTATGTACTATCTTTGTCGCCTTGTGACTGGACACTTCGATAGATGTGGCACTTTGGAGTGCAAATGTAGCTCGTTTGAGAAAGAGCATCGGTTGACCAAGTGTTTTGAGAGTTACTTGGAACCTTTTGGTGCCCGATCTAGTGAATGGTCGCAGCGTGGAGACCTGTTTGACAATTCTCGGGCATGTGGCCTTTGTGGGTCTGCATTGCGTTGAGAGTGAATGCGTTCGACCAGGCGTGTGGCTAGAGAATTGTGTTTGAGGTCGTCCCGCATACGAGTGACTCACTAGTCAATGAGGGTGGCCGTATTGTATATCAAGCATTTCACTTGTAAAGAGTTCAGTGAAAGCAATGTGGCACATTTGTGCAAAAATAGCTCATGGGGAGTGAGGTCGTGTTCATGTGACCTGCACATAGAGAGAGCTACAAAAAATATCATTAATAGCTAATTGTGCTAATAATAAGTTAATTTCATTAGATAAAGTGAGAATAGCCCCCTGTATGGCATAAATATTCTTGAGGTCGTTGAAAGACCTGTAATTTGAGGAGGTCGTTGATAGACCTGGTGAGGTCGCGATGAAGGACCTGGTATGAAGGACCTGACATGAAGGACCTGGCATGAAGGTGAGGTCGCGACGAGACCTGAGAGGTCGTTGGCTTGGAGACCTGGATATGAGGTGAGGTCGCGACGAGACCTGAGCTTGCTAGTTTAGAGACCTGAATGTATGAGGAGTTTTCTGCAAGACCTAAGAACTCCATTAGTGGGCTTGATGAGAACTGAGCCATAGTCAACATCATTAAAGTGGTTTAATGTTGAAAATATATAACAAAATTGATTGTGGGTTACTGGTGGCCACAAAAAATGTAACTGATGTGAGAATGTAACTCTTATATATGTAAGCATAAAGCATGTGATTGATTATGCATGTGATAGTAATCAATTGATGTGGCTCATGAATGAGAGGAGATAATCATGGATGAGTTATGAGAATAAATTGCTACATAAATGCACATGTAATGGAAAAATGTTGAATGACCAGTAATAGAATGGAGGTCGATTTTGCCTTTCAGTAGCTCGCTGGTTCATCTCAATGACCAGTAACAATAAACAGAGACAAATGAGGTCGCTATTTGTCGTTGCCTTATCTTAATGACCAAAAAATATTAAAGTGATACTTATCTTTGCTTCTGCCGAGCCCAGTAATTGTGTAGACAATTTGCTCCAAGCCCCCAACTATGAGTTGCAATTCTTTCATTTCAAATTCGATGAATTTCTTGAAGTCACCACTTATGAAACAATGGCGTAATGGTGGGGTTGGTGGGTGGAATTCGCTTGAGAAAATCCCAAGTCCCTGTAGTCGGCGCCAAATGTATTAACCATATTTGTGAGGTTGGTCAATACATTAATGAATGATGATGATGTATAATAACATGAACAATAACAAGATAAAGAGAACATGACACCATTGTTTACGTGGTTCGGCAATTGTGCCTACATCCACGGAGAGAGAGAATGATCTTTATTATAGTAGTGGTGATACAAGATAGGAGCTCGATAATGGAGAGAGCTCAAGAGAGAGATGAGACCTGAGAGGTGAGATCTCATCATGAGAGATTGGGGAGGTCGTTGATATTGAGACCTCACCATGAGGTCGTGTTGGGAGCATTAGGCCATCAGACCATCTGAGCAGAGATGAGAACATGCCTAGAATGAGTAGCTTGCCTTCATATTTATAGGCTTACAATGTAACTCCATTCCTTGCATTTAATGAGGTAATGATGAGAGAATATCTTTGTAGTAATTGGCTTTAACTTTGTAACTTGTGCCATCAAGAGAGAGTCCATTAGATGATGACATGTGGCACCATGATGAACGGTAGAGATGGTGCCACATGTATGTTGTATGTAGTACCCCTACAATTCACATCCATGTATCATTTAAAGAGTTATTTATGAAATTTGTGTGGGAGAGCATGGATGGTTTTTATTACTGTACAAAAAGGTCTCCCTTTCACCCTTTTGGACATTATTATATCGATAGTGTTTAGGGTCGGTAACAACTGGCTGCCGCTCGCGTACACATAACTTCAGTTATTCGTGCTGATAGAAGGTGAAGCCTAAGGCCCTTTACTCTGCCACCCTCAGGCCTTAGGGCCAAGCCTAAATGCTGATAGCCTTATACAAAATCGCGTTCTTGACTTACAGTTTGGGTTTCGACTTACCTATGACCTATCAATGCTCACCTAAAACATACGGCCTTTTAAAGGCTAGGGTTGATTTGTGCTGAATAAGGTTAAACGCCCATTTTGACCAGCACAGTGCTTATGCCTTTGCACCAGTCCACAGGTTGTGCTTAGGGCTTCCCTCCAATTCTTGAGGGCAAAAGAACCGTTTTGACAGGCCTTGACAATAGCTTTGCACCAGTCTGTGATATAAATTTTTGTATGAAAAACCAAAATCGCAAAAATATATATATATATTCAATACATTTTTCATTGCTAGATGAAGGATACTTCATAAGATCCTAATGTACATAAATAGATAAAAATGTTATAGAATTTCCGCAGATGACCATCATTTCTGTCAGAAATTCGACCAAAACATACACCGACAGTAAGACAGTACCTCCGCGAATTTATTCAACATAATAATTTGCTAAAGTTAGAACATAATGTCTTGATTTCATGTGCCATGCCCTTTACTGTATGAAAGAGCATTGGGTCTCTAAGTTTGTTGTTCCATTCATGGGGACAGTGTGCAGCACATTTATGCTCTAAATCTTTAAATAAAGCAAAATGTGTCTTAGATACTTACCCCTAGTTACACTCATTTTCTTTAGTCATCACAGGAATTTTCTTTTCTTTTTTCTACTTTTACTTTTATTTTTATTCTTTCTCTTTTACATGAATACAGTTGTATTATAAAAACCTTAACAACCAGCTTATCTGGTGCAGGTGCTGGTGCAGGTGCAGGAGTTTTTTACTTCTCAAGTTGGGAGCTAAAGGTCTCTTCTTGCCTCTTCAAGTAAGGTACATTTGTTATATAGTGCTTATAGTTTATTGTATATATTTTGCTAGATACTTTGTAGTTTATATTTATTATTTATCATAATTTCATTTACTCCAAACTCAGTATTTTTAACACACTGCAAAATTTTCACTTCAGTGACTAAATATACTTGGCGATACGTACTAGTATTAAGCTATGATCATCATTTTAAATTGGATTATTTTTCGCATATATATATATGAATCACTTCAGTTAATATTAATAATAATGCACTGTAACAGATTCATGCAACCTCATAGATTTAAATTAAGCAGAAAGTAGGATTACAATATGATTATCTCTACTTCAAAATAACTCCCAGAGTAAGTGATCTGGTTTTTGGATGAAAATTTACCACAATTTCGATTAGTTAGTGACGGAACTGTTGAAAACAAAATTAAGATCTTGTAGTCTGTTCTACACAATTTACCACATGGTTGCATCCTCTCGATCACAAAGTGGAGAGGTTGTGGGTTCAAAAAACGTCAGCAACAAATTGTTTGATAAAAAGTTTCCTCGCGTAATCTAAAAGAGTAGGGTCCCCTCCACCTCGTTTGGTAATAAAAAAGAATAAGTCTGTTCTACAAATTCTAGTCTGTTGGTACTAAAATTCATGATTTCTTAAAGAAGGTTACTAACCACAATTAGTTCAGGGTTGCTACTTTCTAGTTACTAACAAAAAGATTATATATAAGTTCACATTAATAACCTTATTGACTGACAGGAGTACACTGACAAAACCCCAAAGGGACAGGATGAGCATTCCTGAAATAGCCAAGAAGCTTTGGAATGAATGGGACATACGGTTATTTGTCCTCAGTAGTCTTTTCTTGCAGGTTCTACTCATCATTCTGGCACCTATCCGTAAGCGGAAACTATCAAGAAAGTTAAGTCCATTTATCTGGGCGTTTTACTTACTAGCTGATTGGGTTGCTGCTTTCTCCCTCGGCCTCCTCTCCGACAGTCAAAATGATAATAACTGTGAGAGTATTGCGAACAAGATAAGACGTTCTGCGGGCCGCTTGCTCACCAACAACACCAACAAGGAATTGCAGGCATTTTGGGCTCCCTTTCTCTTGTTGCATCTAGGAGGACCTGACACCATTACCGCATTCGCTCTTGAAGATAATGAACTGTGGCTAAGGCATTTACTTGGGCTAATCTTTGAGGTAGCGATGGCAGGATATGTTTTTTCACGGGCATTCCCCATGAAAAGACTCTTAATTCCAACTTTACTTATGTTCTTTGCGGCAACAGTCAAGTACGGGGAGAGAACACGCGCTCTTTACCTTGCTAGCATGGATGGTTTCAGAGATTCCATGCTTGAAAAACCTGATCCTGGACCAAACTATGCTAAACTCATGAATGAGTTAACTTCAAAGAAGGAAGCAAGTCTGCCAGCAAAAATAACAATCAATAAAGAACTAAACACTACTTTAAATATAACAGATGATGAAGAACCTAAAGCCAAGTTAACTAACATTGAAGTGATAAGGAATGCTCATCAATACGTCAAAAAGTTCAAGGGGCTCATTGCTAATCTTATTTTCAGCTTCAATGATCGAAAGGACAGTCAATCCTTCTTTAAGAAACTAACTGCCGAAGATGCCTTCAGGGTAGTGGAGGCCGAATTGAACTTCATCTATGAGGTTCTCTATACCAAGGGAGCTGTGGTGCATACTGGAAAAGCCTATGTCTTGCGTGCTCTTTGTTCGTGTGCCATTCTGGCATCTCTCATTTTGTTTGTTTTTGCTAAAAAACATAACTATGATCCCATTGACACAGCAATTACCTACTCACTGCTCGGTGGTGCCGCTGCCCTAGACGTTGTAGCTCTTACAGTGCTCATTCTCTCTGACTTTGCAATCATCTCCTTCACTAGCAGGTTTAACCAGCTTGTAAAGAAATCCCCAGCTGTCTTAAATATCCTTGAAAAGATTCAATCTGTCAAAAATCCCAGGTGGTCCGAATCAATTGCACAATACAATCTGATTGATTACTGCCTCGTCAGACACCCAAAATGTATAAATTGGACTGCTTCCAAAATAGGACTCAAAGACTTACTAGATCACTTCCTATACACATCTTACAAGACTGTTGACACAAACCTAAAAAAATTCATTTTTTCGGAGTTAATGAAGAAGTCCGAGAGGGCAAAAGATTCTAGGTCCATCAAGATGATGTGCTCGTACAGAGGCAGTGGGGCTCTTGAGGAAAGAGGCTATCAAACTACGCTTGGATGGAGTGTTGAAGCAGAATTTGATGAGAGCCTTCTACTGTGGCACATTGCCACAGACATCTGTTACAATCTAGAGGAAGGCAACAATCAGGAGAAGGATACTGCCACAAATGTCGGTAACAGTGACAGTATTAAGCAAGAAGCGGCGAACTCTACAGGTACCGTTAACAAAGAGAGTATTAACCCAGAAGAGGGGAACTCTAACGAGCAGAAGACTGACACTCAACCAGATTACCGTGAGATGAGTAGGAATCTATCAGACTACATGCTATACCTTTTAGTCGTGCAACCTTCTATGATGTCTTCAATGGCTGGGATCGGATTAATTAGATACCGAGACACATGTGCAGAGGCCAAAATGTTCTTTCCTCCAGAAGATGTTAAAGAAGACAGAAGCAAGTCTGAAGCCCCGAAGAAGGAAGCTCGGAAGATGTTGAATGGGGTGAAAACAGAAATTCTTCCAAAAGATGTCAAAGGAGACAGAAGCAAGTCTGTCCTATTTGACGCAGTTAGGCTTGCAAAAGAACTCAATAAGCTGCCTGAAAAAAGGAAATGGATTATCATTAGTGAGGTGTGGGTGGAGTTGTTGTCATACGCTGCAAGCCACTGCAGAGGCCATGCTCACGCTGCTCGATTAAGTAAAGGAGGTGAGCTTCTTATGTTTGTTTGGTTCTTGATGACTCATCTTGGCTTGGGTGAACAATTCTGCATTGAAGCTGGTCATGCCACGGCCAAGCTGATTGTAAACAAGGAACTGCCTCAACCCGACAAGGAACTGCCTCAGTCCGACAAGGAACTGCCTCAACCCGACAAGGAACTGCCTCAGCCCGACAGTAGTTCCAAGAATTAGGGAATTGTCTAATTATGATTGTTTAGACTTCTTGTCTTTGTTATTTCTTAGCCTTAATTTTGTGATGCAATACTTCAGAACAGAATAAATTTCTATCAATGAAGCATCCATGCAAATTAAAGTTCTGAAATTTCACACTAACTTATGCTACAGTTGTCCTCAATCCATCCCTCCACAGTTTACAAATTATTTGTAATAAAATCTATAAACGAAATGATCAAGGAATCTTACCACATGAAAGTTGATGTGATGTAATATTATCGGCGGAAGCAAACAATAATAAGAACACCAATTAAATAAATAGTCCACCTAAAAACTAGGGTTCGTCACAAAAACGAATCTAATGTCTCAAGACATAAAAAAAAAATCAATCTAATCTACTCAATAGGGTTTGCAATCTCCTATTTATAATAGCCTAAACTTAATCATAACTAAACTAGAAAAACTAAGTAATTAAAAAGTAGAAACTACTACTAGTGATATCCTAATCCATGTAGGTATCTGCAGGAATTATGAGGCATGTGCCTTGCACATGCTTTCCTCTCTGCATATGCATCAAATCCCTCGAACTCGAAGAAAACCCAACTGACCAAGAAAGAAGTGGAACTTCTTTCAGCTGAGGAATAGCGAGATGCAAGCTAACGAATAGCGCTGGTCTTGATTCACCCATCCTCGAGTTTGAAACCATGTAACAGTTGTAGAAATTCAGATCTAACCAATTCATAACGAAGGGATCGACACCATTAGAAAGTCGACTATCTTCCCGATTCGATAAAATTCTGCCATGGATTTTCACGACGTAACGACTACAAGAGTAAGAAACACATACACATACTGCAATGGGTAGGAATAACATATTTCTGTGTTGGTGCAAAAACAAATTGAAAAGGTTGCTCCTTTCTGTTGATTAGAATGATCATGAAACCTCAATCCAATATGCACACAGCATTGCAACTTTAGTTTCTGGAATGCTTAATCGACATGTGAACTATTATATACTTCAAAATCCTTTAAGATAGGATCCATATATATGTAATTTTGAGCAGCAGAAATCTTTAGGAATATGTGGAAATCTACTTAGTTGGGCATCATCAATGTCGTTTCCAAATAATGGAAAGTAATCTGCAATGGTATATGTGTAAGAACCCTTGTCAGACTCATTATAGGCGTCATAACGCTTATCACAACACTTCATGAAATTTGCCCATATAGGATCTTCATACATAAAACAATACGTTGTCAAAGAAGTGGACTTGTCAAACCGTATCCCAACTTGATCCCCACATGCAACTTCTAACTCAAGAGACACAAAACTGGTTGTATCATCACAAAAAACGGAAAATAAAACAACGGGATCGTAACTTTGTAGACTACCAATTCTAGTACGAGTGATGTATTTTTCTTCTATAAAAGTTGCAAATTGTTTTTTTGATTTAGTAAAGTAATTTAAAATCATTCAAACCTTGTTGTATAGTCGGTGAAGTCATGGAGGCATTATTCGGATTACGATGGTGGTGCTGCAACAGTAAAATTTGTTGGTTGTCATTATTAGGAACTCGTGATAGACGAACAACTGAAGTGGGAGAGTGGAGGCTTGGCGGTGTTTGGGCTGCAACCAAGTCTTGCTAATAGGGGCATCACCAAACTCGAATCTACACTAGTTTCATCATCAGAATATTCAACACAAATAGAATCATTATCATCTTAATAAGAAATATTATGTTCATAACAACTTCTTTGTCAGAAAACTCATCTTCTTTAAAATCAATCATGGACTCATCGCTCTTAAAATTGATTTCAGATCCAATAGAGTGTGGGTAATCTCCATAAGGAGTAACCTTAGAATTATGACTACGAAGACTATCACGATCATAAGTCTCTAGATGGTTTCTGATACAGGTGTATCCTATTTGGGAACTTAGCAGTTTTATTCCTTGTCAACCTTAAAATAGGTTTCCTTGTTCCATTAGGAATAGAAATTGAGGGGAAAAGAAATACTTTTCCTTGGCCAACTAGAAGTTGTCCAAAGCCTATAAATATATGTTTTGGCATAAACCAAAATATAGAGAGAGAGAAACATGTAGTGCTTACTTGTTTCAAGATAGATAAACAAGCTAAGATTGATGTTTTGGCATAAACCAAAACATAGTGAAACAACTTATTTAGTTGTTTAGAGAAACCACTAAGGTTTAGTGTGTTTAGATATTGAGCAACTAGAGTTTAGTTTGTCTAGAGAGTATTGTGAGGCAGAGATTCGTGTAATCTTCATAATATTTAGTAAAGAAAATAGTTTTCTTCGAGATCTTGTGTTTTGTTCATCTTAATTACTGCTATTGTTTAATTCCGCACTCAAAAGTATATTTGCCTAGTAATTTGTATCAGTTTCCATAGGAATATTGAACACCATAAGCAACATATTGTTGAAAACCACATCGAGGAGGGTGTGTATCCTGCTTGTTGTGGGAAAAATATCCATCGTCATAATAACTATGACGTCGTCTGCGTTGGGGGGGGAGGGGGGAGAAAGGGAACGAGAGGAGGATGGAGGTTCATACCTTCTGGAAACAGGAAAGTGGCGGCTAGGATCAAAGATGGGAACTTTATATTCAGAATCGATATAACGCTTCGATTCTTATATACTCCAACAATCCGAAGGCAGCGAAATCTCTCTTTGATCTTTTCTACGATAACCCATCTTCAAATCTCCAACATCAACACAGCTCTCGTCAAAAAATCAGGTTTGATCTTCTAAACTTGAAGAAGACCTTGCTCTTGATACCAATTTTGATTTACTATTATCGACAAAAGCAAACAATAATAAGAACACAAATTAAATAAATAGTTTGAACACCCAAAACTAGGGTTCTTTACAAAAACGAATTTAATGTCTCAAGACAAAAAAATCTTCAATCTAATCTACTCAACTAGGGTTTGCAATCCCCTATTTATAATACTCGGCCTAAACCTAATCCTAACTACACTAGAAAAACTAAGTAATTAAAAACTACTACTAGTGATATCCTAATCCATGTAGGTATCTGCATGAATTATGAGGCATGAGCCTTGCACATACTTTCTTTTATGCATCGATCATCATACATCAAGAAAAATGGATAATAAATCAAATGATTTTTGTCCAGCACAAATAAGTTAAGAATAAGAAATAAAATAAAAGGTTATTTAGGGTTTGGTCACTTTATTTATATACTATTTGGGGTTTGGATTTTATTTTTGTTGTAATTATCTCTTTCTCTACTGCCATATTATATAACTCACAAATTTCTCATTAATTTTTTAAAGAAAGAAAAACACAACTAAACCCATTTCTTCGTCTTTTTCTTCTTGTCCATCTTCAGAAATTGCTTCGAGATCTCAGTAAAACCATAAATTCAGCTGGGATTCATTCCATGATTTCTATTTTCAAGATCTCGGTCAGTTACTGCCAATTGGATTGAGATCTTTGTGGATTCTCAAAAGATTTTATAAACGAATTACATCAGATATCATACTCGCTACCCCATTGCCGAAAATTCATCAATTATCTTATCACTCTTCCTTTTATCTCTTTTTTTCTTAACCCCAACTCATCAAATTTCTCAATTATGTCTTAACCCTATACTGCTTTCTTTATACTCAATTCTTTTAAGAAAAAACACAACATTAATGAGAGGATTTGGTTTTGAGCGTGCATTTCACGTGGTTTGTTAGTAAGGGTATTTTGGCCTTTATGAATTGTTGTTTGGTTCAGCAACCGGTTCGTGACCAAAGCCTAATTACAGGAAAACAAAATAGCCAAAACCTAAATAGCATATAAAAAACGGTCACCAAAACCTAAATAACCCTACAATTAAAGAAAAAAAAACAAATAGTAAAGTGTTTATCTGTTTCTTACAACAATATATTCAGCAAACAGTTGCAAGTAAAAGCAAAAGCAAAAACAAAATTTAAGGTGTTTGAGAGCTTTGGTTTCTTAGTAGGTGGTTCCACTCCCACTACAAACTTCAGGATGATACAAATTTCAAATCCAATCAACTACTACTTCAATACCAATTTAACTCTTGAAAGGTTGATAGAGCTTTTTGCCTCTAGATAGCGAAGTGTGGTTATATAACCAAATCTCTAATAATTTTTTTAATTTGGTTTCATTAATATTTAAAGACAAAACGTATTAACCAACTAAAAGTCAAAATGGGAAACTTCACTACTAAGCAGGAGTACGCGGACGTTTGGATTTTAGAAAGAACTCATCCATCATTGTTCTAAAGGTTGGGCTGCTTTTATTTCATTATATCGTCTAACTCTTATTGGTTAAGGGCATATGTAGAAGGGCAACTCTCTTCTCAAGTCTTCAGCATTACAAAATTGATTGTGTTTAGGCCTAACAGACAGCGTTTTTCTTCCTTTCATTGAGTCTGAGTCTCGGAGACCAATTTGTTTTGCTTTTCTTTTATTGTATTCTTTTTATAATGATGATACTTGAAATGGATTATTTGTACAATATTCTCACACTAAAAGGCAGAATCCTTCTACTATATTCTAATATATTTGTCTTTGCCTAGTTCATATGTCGAAATCCATATATGGAACTACGTGTTCATTCTTGATTTGATCTAACCCTCACAAGAGTTATCGGTCTCACCGTGCAAGGAAACAAAAGGATAAAGTAAACAATTGAACTTCTTAAGGGCTTAGAGACACTTACCTGCAACTAAAACATATGAGCTCCAGCATTTATGATCCGATACTTTTAACCTGCAATTAGAATGACGTAACATTCTGGTAGATAGTAAGCTAGCAACCATTACTAATTAATTACACTAGACATATAAAAGATGAACGATAATATTGATATATTAGGTTAAACTTACAAAGAAGCTAATTCTCTATATATATAGAGAGAGATACCTCATAGACTTTATATCTAAGCTATGTGGGACTAAACTACACACCTAAAGCCTACAATACCCTTACTTCCAACACTCCCCCTCAAGCTGAACATTTAAAGTCTGAATATCAGCTTGAAATACAAAGAAGTTCTCTCACATCCCCCATAAAGTATCTTGTGAACGACACTAGGAAAGATATTCAATGGCAGGGATGACCAGCTGCGAGAAGAACCGTCTGCAGGGATGTCCAGCTGCAGAGACAATAAAGGAGCAAGGATTACCAGCCACTCAACCAAGAAAGACGCCAGAGGTAGTGGCAGTGATTGTCATGGGCATGATCTTTCGGTGGCTAGGATTTACTTTCCACAAACTTTCTGATTTGTTCTTGAATTAATCGACAAAGATAGGCTACTCCACGACAAAAATAGACTAATTTGGAGTTACAAGGCCGTTGAAAGGGCTGGACAGGAACGGTAAACCTGTAGACGAATGGCGGCGCAGAAGAGGCCCTAGAGAGGGCTAGAAAGAATGGTGCATGACATCAACAACGCAGTCAAGGCTCTCAAAAAGGCTGGACAAGAGCGGCGCACTACGGCAGCAGCGCATACAAGGCCCTCGAAAGGGCTGAACAAGCCGCGCATGACATCAACAACGCAGACAAAACCCTAGAAAGGGTTGGACAATAGTGGCACATACCAACAAAGCATTACGCATACCAAAAACAGAAACAGCAAACCTGAACACAAAAAAAATAGAAATTCCGGATGAACAGTGATTCTGGTGAACAGTACTTGATGAACTAGCGTGAATAGTACTAGTGAACAGTACTCAAGGAAACAAAAAACAGCACAAGGCACAAAAAAACAGTGGAAACAAGAACACAAATTGGACAAAAAGACTTTGTCGAAGATCTGGCCACCGGCACTTGAGTTAGTGTCGTCGGTGGCCAAAAATCATAACCTAACTTGGATGTGATACCAACTAGAAATATAAAAGATGAATGATAATATTGATATATTAGGTTAAACTTACATAGAAACTAATTCTCTATATATAGAGAGATACCACATAGACTTTATATTTAAGTTATATGGGAGTCAACTACACACCTAATTCTCTATATATAGAGAGATACCACATAGACTTTATATTTAAGTTATGTGGGAGTCAACTACACACCTAAAGCCTACAATACCCTTACTTCCAACCATTAGCATATGGATGAAATAATTTTATATCTATACCACCATCAGGCCTTAAAAATGTACATATGAATTTACTTATGCTAGTGACAATTGAATCAAGACCTTGGGTACAACTCCTACAGACATAACTAATTGACACAAACTATTAGAGTAGGACAGTTTTTTCCCCATTCCAGTCCAGGATAACTGCAAAAATGTATATTTCTACATATTAGATGTTGTCATTTCAAAATGTACACTTCGACAACTAATTCGTCTCCAAAAAACAAAGTTGGAGATGAATAGGCTGAGACCCGAACCACTCAGAGGCTAAACCTAGTCCAGAGATTGCGGACAAGCTGGTATTTTTTAAAAGGCAGACTATCAGAAAGGAATTTTATAGTTGTAATATTTTTTTATCCCTAAAGCTACAAATGTTGTGGCAAACTGTTTAGCATCCAGCAGAATTCAAGCGCCTCCATTATGTACCCTACCATAGCAAAGGCATGTAGTTTGTACGAGTCTGTTATCCTTTTGGATGAGCTCTATTTAAGGTGCAGAATTTCATCAATTAAAGAAAATCGAGAGATATGTATCAGTCATGAAACTTATGTGCCAGTTTAATAAATGAATCAATAAATTACAAATACAGTGTGCTAATGATGGTCCTAAAGCATTATGGTAAAAGTTTACTCTTATCGTAAGTAGGTCAATCATTTAACCCTGCTTAAAAAAGGAATAATCTAATTAATTGACAAAGTATGGTGTCTCTAGAACTGGCCATGCTAACAGAGGTGGAATCACAAGACAATAATAGGCAAAGCTAACAACGTTAGAAATTATAGATAAAATCCCTAAATACAGATAACGTGCAATAGAAAGAAAATGATCAAACCAATAGGCAATAAGATCAGCACTGAGTAATACAAGTATTTTATTTCTAAACTTTATTCAATTTGTGCTGTTGTTAGGGCATCAATAAATTGGCCATTCTAATGAAAGATAAATGATACAAGGACGCAGCTTTTCTTATTAAATATTTCTCTCAAGTCGGTCAAAAATGCTTTTTTAATACATGTAGAAGCAGATAGAAAAAAATCTCAACCTTCACCCTCTAGACCTTAGTATTCTGTATATAACTTATTTTCTTCTTTTGTCAAAAGTGTCTGGAAAGAAGAGCTATAGGCACCTTTTTATGGAGCCATGAGTCCATTTATCGTGTAGGAGAGAGATTGTGCCAAGTCAGCTTTGAACAACAATGTTTTTAATGTGTCCATCACATCATAATCTGGATCAAGCTTCCGCTGCCAGCCCTAGGAACAGGAACAAAATCCAATTATCAGGGGCTTATATACTCCATAACTTTTTAATGTTTGTCTTCGAGTAAATTCTAATGAATAGCAATACAGAATCCATAATTATATAAAAAAAAATTGCTATTGTAAGAGTTTAAATAGTCAACAACTGTATAATGCTCTACTTCTCAGAATACTGGTAACACACTATAATTATATTCAATTATCAGGTTTCTTGGAGTTAGTATGTCAACTTCTTTTCACTGGACCAAACATTCCCGCTTGAAAACTTAAATTGAACTGCATCCCTGGAATTATCTTCAACACAAAGTAAATCTGAGTATTTAGTTATTTACCACTAATAAGCACCTAAAATTGTGCAACGAATCTGAATTATACATTTTTATCCCTATAAACAAGAGTAAATAGGACTACTTCTGGTCGTTTAAATGCTTCTTTAGTTTTTTGACCCTAATATTTTATGGATACTTGTTCGACACTTCTACCTTGTATTCAATCATATCCTCATTTGTTATCATAGAATTAGTTTTCTGCTATGTATTCTTACTAATGAAACAAGAATACTATTACAAGGAACATTTGTTAAAATGGATGGAGCAAAATATTACCTCAAGGACCAAAGTTGTAACCATTACAGAGCAAACATTCCCGTCAATGTTGACTTTATGACGCCTAACTTTCTCGAGCAATTGTTGCATGCAGTCAGCAGGATGGACTAATTCGCCTTCTGCTGTACCCCAGAAAGTGAATGATTTCTCCACTTCCTGTTTAAACATAACAAGAAATGAATTTTATTAGTAAAAAGCAAAAGAACAGATAGAGTTTCATTGAATAAGTTGATCAAGCCAAAGGACAAATACAGTTTCGATGAATTAGTTAATCATCAAGGTATGTTAAAAAAATGAAAATTATGAACAAACAAGTAGTTAATATGACCTAAAAAAGTCTCTTAGAAGCAAATGAGACTTGACACAGACACAACCTCAAAAGAAAAAAAAAAAAAAAAAAAAAAAAAACAGGAGAACTTGGCAGAATACCCACCACTTTTATGTCTTTTCTATAGCTGTCTTAAAGTGCACCTGAAGCGCATATGCAGGTACATATACTACAGTACTTGATAAGGTTTATTCTATGAAAAACTACACTAACTAGAAGTAGACATAATGAGAAGGTTACAGAGGAGTCTTTGGTGGTAAGCTTACAAAATCTGCTCGAGGAGGCGAAGATCAACCAAAAGAAGAAGTGTAAGGTGGCTTCTAGTTTTGAGAGATGGGACGGCAAGAAGCTCATTTGTTACCAAAGAGGGAAACTGTAACACCCATGAGTTGGTGTTAGTCCCACATTGCCAAGGAAGTGGTTGTATTGGTAGTATATAGAGCTTAACCATACTCTAACTAATGTCAAGGTCTTTTGGGGTAAACCACATAGGTGGGCCCTGATCCAAGACCCTCTACTGCTGGATATCCGCAGTGACTAAAGGGGGACAATATTGACATTAGCGAGCGGTATGGTGCTAGACGCACCGGGATGAGCGAGGACGAAATCCCGGGGCGTTACAGATGGTATCAGAGCCGACGACGGTTCGCCTGTTGCAGGTGGGAAGTACGCTGGAAAAGCCCAGGGAGCGTCAGGTACTTGTCTCACTTGGCAGGGAACGTCAGAGATTTTGGGGTTGTACTGAGTGTACTGCAGAGCCGAGGACGGCTCTATTTCTAAAGTGGTGAGATTGTAACACCCATGAGTTGGTGTTAGTCCCACATTGGCAAGGCCTTTTGGGGTAAACCACATAGGTGGGCCCTGATCCAAAACCCTCTACTGCTGGATATCCGCAGTGACTAAAGGGGGACAATATTGACATTAGCGAACGGTATGGTGCTCGACGCACCGGGATGAGCGAGGACGAAATCCCGGGGCGTTACAGAAACACAGAGAGCCACGGTCTCAAGGATTGGAAGACAAGGTCTGCAAGATACAAGAAGAGCAACAGATGGGAAGGACACTGCCATGGAGGACTCTAGTTAGCAGAAGGACAAAGGAGAATGACAGAGCAGCCGGAACAGGAGGACATGAACATGGTATAGAGCAAGAAGAGGTGCAGCACTAAATGGATTTTCGATCAAAAAGACGGCAGCACCAATAAAATGATTACGGATGATAGAATATTTTTATGTTCTTGTGATATAGGAGGCCACTTTCCCGAAGGGCCTAACCCTTTGCACTTGTACTGATAAAATGACTCAATGATTGATTGTTTACCCTCTCAAAAATAAGTATCGATTAAGAAAAAAAATCATCTAAAGCTATTGAATTCTCGATCTACCAAATGACAAAAATTATTACCTCAATGAAGGCCAACGGATTTGGACAGTCTTGCTGTTTCGAAAATCTCAATGTGCACTCCGCAGCTGTGCGTCCATCTCGAAGAGCAACAGCCTTGAAGAAATTTAACAAATTCATTTGATCACTCTTACAAAGCTCAGCAGTCATGCCAACATCAAGAAGAATGACATGAGGCTTGGTTTTAAAAAGCCGTCTTCTTGGAGTTTTGCTTTGAGATACTCGGACAAGAATATTTCCAGGATGCATGTCTGCATGAATGAAATTGTCCTCCTGAAGATAGGAAGTAACATATCATATAACTTTAAAACAAAGCATTAACCGTGCTAACATTTCTGAACAGCAAGGTAAGCAACTCAAATTTACTATGGATCACAAGTTAAAGAAAAATAAAATAAAAAGCACCATAAATATGACAATGAGTACATCTTTTCACTTCTCAGGTCATGTTACCCCAAAAAAGTATATTCAAAGGACAAATGATGAGTTAAATGGGTCCATCAGGTAAAAAGGGATAGTTTATTTCTGTATGTATTTTCAGAAAAAGTTGCTGAGATCAATGCCCGGAACCATGAAGATCAAACATGATATATTATGAGAAAACGAATAGCTTTGGAAAATACACACTTGGGCATTAATGTAAACAATGTTCGAATCTCCACTTAAATGCTTAAGGATTCACGTCAACCAAGTGTGAAACCTCGATAGACAATACTACAATAGCCAAGTTGATCATTTCATCAAAATAGACGTAGAAACTAAATGGAAGAACCGACAAATCAATAGCATCCACAAAAAACTGACCTCGGAAGGCACTAGAAACTAAAATTTAATATAAAAAATTATACCAGGAGCATCTTCAAGAGTGTATGAGTCCCGAGGTGAGCAAGTGCACTTTTGATGTGATCATTCCCTTGAAGTTCATCAACAAAGTGTAGAACATTTTCTCCTTTCTCATAAGTCTCAACCAAAACAGCAGGGTGAACAAATGGGTATAGAGGTTTTGGAAAAGATACATCCTTTGATCTCCGGAAATTATAGATAAAGCGGCTCAAATGAGCAGCCTCCCTTGCAAGATCAACTTGAGACATCATGAAGACACCAAACTGCTGTACACTTTCATCCAATCTCAACCACTTCAGGGTAGGCATAATCTTAGAAATTTTGGCAATCAGATTAATGATCACAAAATCCCTCCTAATTGCCTCGCCAACTCCAGGATGTCTAACTTTTACAGCAACTACAATGGGCTTGACCTGTTGACTAGAGTACCGAAAGTGCAATGTAGCTCGATGTACTTGGGCAATACTTCCAGATGCAACAGGTTCCTCTTCAAAATCTTCAAAGACTTCTGAAAGTTTGCGATTAAAAGCTTTCTCTATGGTTCTTTTTGTGTAAGAAAAAGAATGTGTTGGTGCTTTGCTGTGAAGCTTACTGAGCTCACTGCACATGTCTCTAGGGAAAAGATCAGGTCGTGTAGCTGCCCACTGGCCCCACTTTATGAATGCTGGACCAGCGTTTTCCAATGTAAGGTGGACAAGATGAAGCCACGCTTTCCTGAACTCGACGCCAAAAGAATCAGAAAATGGAGCCAATGCTATGGCAGGTGTGAACAAAAAAGCCAAATAAATTGCTCTCAAAAACAAAATAAAGCCCTCAAAGACTGAAAAAATGAATGAGGTCAGATAAACATGACCATCTTGCGCATGCATGTATAGCGTACTTGTCCTAGGAAAATGTCCTGCATCTGCAAGAGCTGTCTGCCTCTGTGCTAGCTGCCCGATAATGACCCCAAAAACAGGGGCTACCAAATTTGATCTGGTCAAGGACAAGGTCACAGCACGCACAAACCTACATATAGGTGGCAATGCTGGGCTCCTGTATGAACATATCTGAAAAAGCCTTTTGCAAGCAAGTTGAGTATGATGGGTCATTTGCTTACTAGTAGAATTAACATAAAAGTTCTTTGAGCAATTGTATACATTTTCCTTTATCTTCGCTCTATTGAATGTAAATAAAGCATGTCCTCTACTATACATCCTATATATGGACAAAGGTATCCCAAATGTTACAAATGACCCATGTCTGACTTCAGAATAGCTGGTCTGAAGGGTTCTTCCAAACTGATGTGAAGATCTCCTGATATTTCCATGTACCAATAACCTGCAATTCTATAAGCGTTAAGGACCAACTATGAAAAGCAATTGGGAAGAACAAACTACATAACCAACCGACAAGTGCTGTTCAAGACAAATAGCAATGCTATTTCAAGTTGGTGAGGTCACCCACTCTGTGTTTGTTTCACTATGGTATACATGTTTTCAAGGCACAATATAGTAACTTTAAATTGTGCACCCACTTACTTAGTATGAATTATCTTTCATCTTTACTGGATGGCAACCGATCGGCTTCAGGATCAATATTAAAACTATACTGCTCTCACAAACCTTTTTATGATATGGTTGTATATTGAGACAATTTAAAAATAAACTCGGCCCATTGACCCTCATGTTCACATCGAACTATCAAAGTGCCTGGTTTCTTGATTACTTTTCTTTTCTGTTCATTTCTCTTTTCCTTTCGTTCATTATTTAAAAGTAAACCTAATGCCTCGAATAAGAAATGCTAATCTTTCCCATATGTTTTTTATTTTATTTTTTTTTTATTTAACTGGTATTAGTTATCAATAACTCATTTAGATATGGTACAGTATACAGCGTAAGTGATTGGGAATATTAAACTTGAATTACCTTCCCATTGTCGTGCACTGGATCCTGATAAACGTTATCTAGAAAGTGTTTGATTTTAAAAGTTTAGAGAATCAATTTGTTCCCACACAATGCATAAGTAACTGATTTATTCATTGGCAGAATTTGAAACAAGAGCTTACTGAGGCTGCAATGCATAGAACAATTCCAGTTACATTGAAATTATTTCCAGTATAAAGTAAGAAGGAATCTAAATATACTCCGTCAAAACTCCCTCTCCCTTCATGTCTTCTTCTCCGATTTTAACTTTATATAATTTCATCCTATGTCCTCCATTTTTACCGGTAAACTGATTTACCACTCGAAATCAAACAAACCCTAAAATGCAATTTCTACCCATTCTAAATGATTATGCGAAAATTCTCCGATGTGCTTACTACCCGCCTACCCATCGTAAGCGACTAACATTTCCCAAATTCTTTCACTCAAGATTCACTCTTACAAATGAGTAATTCCCAACATTTCCAACAATTTCTTTCATATTTTACTAAGTAAATCAAATTTAAAAAAAAAAAAAAAAAAAAAGCGCAGAAATTATTTCAAGTTTAACAATGATTCTAAACCAGACACATCATTAAATCTGAATAAATCAAATTGATTTCAGCTTCAATTCATTAAACAAAACCCTAAAATTGAAAAACAGAGTTTATTACTTTACCTCAACATGGTGATTGGTTCTGAATAATTCGTGTTAATATTCGCTGATGATGATGATGAATCTTTAATTCCAACATTTATTTTGATGAATGAAGATCAAGAAATGATTTTTTTTTGACTTTTGGTAGTACGTGGCTACTGTGGGTTAATTCATTTTATGGAGTATGGTTGGTATCATTGTATCCCAAGCCCACTAGTACTATGGTTTTACTAATTTTCCGCAATCTTGGATAGCAACGTGATGACTGATGGTTCAAACGAATATGTATTTAAGAGAATCAGATTTGTTATTTAAGAAACTTGTAGCGCGTATATTTTTTATTTTTTGTAATTTTTTAATTTATTAATATAATTTTTATTTTATTTGAAAAAAATTGTGGTGATAACTCTGTTTTCAGTGAGATCAATAACTGGTAATAATGGCGAGATTCAAACCCTAGACCTTTGGTAACATCAACCAAAGGTTTTACTAGTTATCTTAGCTAGCACTTGAAATGATTTTTTTTTTCTTGTAATAACTTTTACTATTTATTAAAAACAAAAATAAACATGGGAAAAAAAAATCACAAGTTCACTTTAGAATTTAGTCAAGATTCTCATTTTGTTTTCTTTGAAAGTTCTTGGTACACACGTGTTTACCCTCAAACCCCCCCCCCCCCTCCCTCCCTAGCTCCATTACTATATATATAAATACACAAAAGAGCTTATATAAAATGGCTCGCACATAGGCATGCATGATTTATTTTGTTTTTAATAAAGTGCATGCATGTATTTTTTTATTTTTTTTTTATTTTTTTTGAAGTGTGAAAAAGTGTTAGACAATGTGCAGCATGGTCCCTAAAATTAGAATATTAAATAATTTTGCAATATGCAGTAGAGACTTGTGAGTTGTGACTACTAGGCTACTTGCAAAGTATTCTCCTAACTTCTAAGTATCTTTCATAAAAAAAAAAAATAAAAAAAAACTTCTAAGCATTTATCCACCACACATCTTAAAAATCTATGAAAATCCCGAGAACCATAATATCATATTATCGAGATTTCAGCAGATTAGTACTGTAATGTATATACGGTGGATAAATAGTTAGGGAAGTGTTTTCTTCTATGCTTTGGAGTAAAGTTTATCCATTGTTAATTTCTAGTTTCAGATTTTCAGGGACATCATTTCACATTTTTGACCTCTTGAGGAGCAGCTCGCTAGTAAATAATCCTCCATATTTTTAAGTTGAAGGAAACTTTACCGAAAGCCTCTTAAGCTATGTAAATCAGAAGTGTGGAAGTTAACTCTCCACCAGATGAATACAAGTGCCCATATGGGTGCAAAGAAAACACCTACACTTATGGGTTTTGTTAACCCTAATGGGACCTAAACAATTTTTTGATGTAGAAATTACCTTGTATCATATCATGATCATGTTTTGCCTTTTGGCCTTTCGAATACCCATCATCAGTTTACACATACATATATTTTCCAGAAATCAATCCATCACACAACATTTTTCTCAAACTTTAATTTCTTTTCTTTTTTAATTAACTTAATTACATAGATAATCATCAATGTTATATGTCACCTTTCCTTCATTCTGATCAAGTAGAGTAGTCACCATCAAAAGCCTGATATGACGGGCTAGCTTTCTAGAAAAGTAGAAGGTAATTATCACCTTGAGAAACTCGGAATGTTGCTTGCTTTCATTTAGTGTCCAGACAGTAGTATATGTAAGCAGTCTTTCCTCCAACATCTTGAGATCAGTGAGGGCAGTGAAGAATGGTTTAGCTCGTTCGTCTTCATCTCTATTACCTGCAAAACACGTCGGGGTTGTTCCCGGCGTTAGCACTCCAACACTGAAGTCGGATAGTGTAGTAAAGGAAGAAAAAGAAAAATGTAGAGTGAAATGATGGATCATACCTTGTGTTTAGGGTTTTACCCCTTATATACTATTCATACCGTGTATGTAATGTAGGCCGTGAGATCTTAGAAGATCTGACGGTTGTGATGTAGAGACGTGGAACTCTGCCTTCCAAGTATTCTCTGTCATGACCAATCTTACGTGCTCACCACGTGAGCCGTACAGTCTGTCTTGTCTGAGTGATAGCCTGCATCGCAAGTTATTTTACTAGGTTGATTCGTTAGAACCGAGTAACACGTGGAGTCTGGTACAATGATGTTGCACTGAAATGGCCGGCCTTCTCAAGAAGGTAAATGTTGCTTGCACTTCCTTTGTCCAGACAGTCCAGTCCTGCAAGACAGCATTCGATCCGATTCCATGCATCAGGGTAGATGTTGCATTTGAAAATGTTCCCAGCGTTACAATTCCATCTATCAGGTTGGTGTTGCACTGAAGTCACTCGGCATTCAAATTCCATGTATCAAGGTAAATGTTGATAACTAACTTGTGAGTTCTGAAAATGTATCACAGGATTAATTAGCAGGTGTACCACATGGACATATGTGGTGTGGAATTTTCCCTATGGCCTTATTACCCAAAACAAAAAGGGCTCGAACAAAGTCGGTATGGAATTCAGTCCACACACCCAAGACAACCATTTATCTTTGTATGCAATCATGTGAGGCTATCTTTCTTTGACAGTGTGGCTTGCACTGAGATGAGGGAAAACAGGACAGTACTATGTACATAATAACAGAAGAATACAATACTTGCACATACTGACATACGTATGATTTTCTCCGGTACCTCATAAAAGGATATAGCTCTCTCTTCCCTTCAGCCGCTTCTTTTAGAGGAGGCTAGCTTTTAGTGAAAAGTTCCATAATCTATTTAGAAACGTCTCCAAATGTATTTATGTGCACATTAGATAAGACCAAATGGTTAGTGGGTTAAAGGTTGTTGTTTAGATGTATGTACATTACTGTCACTGTCCTTCAATTCATTATGATATTATGTAAGTGAATATCAGAAAGATAAAATGTCCGTATGAACTATTTCTAAGCTTTTTTATGGTATCCACCTTTCGCTTTTGTGGTAATATTTTTCGACAATACCATTTGCTGCATTTGTTTACAATATCATTCGCTGCGGTTTACTAAAGCAGCTTTAATCTCTTGGCTGTAGAGATCATGTCTTATAAGTTATAACGATGTATGTCTGCTTCTGCAGCACTAGCACCCTAATGGCATCACAGAGTGCCTGCCGCTAAAATCCGGGCTTAATAATATGGCTAAGTTGCTTAACTTCAAAATAATGCAGGTGGAGTTAGATTCGAAATGCTCTACTGAGTTTTTTGTTGATTAGTGATTAAGGATATCAAGAAGCTGTGAGCATATAACGTTAATTGATCGTTTCTATGGTCATAGACTCATAGAACTCTTCTTAATAAACAGGGCATAAACACTTCACTTCATACATATTATTTTATCATCAATAAAATGATGAGTTACATTTATTTAAATACTTCAAATTACAGAAACTTGATTGATTATACCGACAGAAGGGGAAATGCAGAATTAGCTTTAGCGGATAGTCCTTATTTTAATTATACCTACACCGCGCCAAGAAACAACATTATACTTTATAGTTAGGATCTTTATATGTTAGGTTATTCTTCGCCCTCCAGATCCTCTTTCCCTCTGGCAGTTGAAATGAACTGCAGCGACAGGAGAGCCAAGATTGTAAAGCTCAGCAAAATCTCTGGTGTTGAAATTGAGACGCCACTCAGGAGCGAATACAGTCTGCCTACCAAGTTGGCGAAACAGAACAAAGATCAACCGATGAATTCCAACTGCAGGTCTTGGGCTTTCATAGGAAACAGCTTCTTGCCCTATATTACCATCACCATGCATACAACATTACATTTTATTCATTATTTTCAAAATGCACATCTTGAAAATGAACAAGAACTTGCTTCCAATTCAAAATTTAAAACTATGGTTTTCAGCGGATTTTCATTATTCAATCTGTCTTTGATATGCTTTGAAAACAAATTGTTTGTAAAATGACCATATTCTTTTACACCTGTATAATACAAAAGATCGATATGATGTAAATATGCTCGATTTGTTTAACAAGATTTACTTTTACTTTTACTTAAAAAATGCGAGATATTATAGATAGTAGTACTACATCACTAGAACACACAAGATTTACTTTCAAATGTGAAAAATTATAGATAGTACAGAGACAAGAGTTATACTTTCAGGTGCATTATATTCTTGTTTGATTATGACATATCAATGATAATGCATGGCTACTCAACTTTTCAATGTCGACCTTAGGATTCCTAATTCTTCCACAAGACACAAGTACAAAAATGAATTAAGCTAATAAGGAAAAGCAAGACAATTTCACTATTTAAGGTGAAACCTAATTATGCAGATATAAGGTAATAATGCCTCACCATAAGTAGTACCGGTGGTAGCTGGAATATCCGTCACCAACCTAGAATAGAATGTAGTTGCAGATATAGTTAGGGAATAATATAATGCATCACCAAAGCATAATACATATGAAAGTATTTAGTTATGATTAGAGACCGATGGGCGGCATTCAAGAATTTCGGAATTAATTCAGGGCGAAAGTATAATATCTGTACAATGGTTATATATTCGGGCCTATATACAGTGGTAGACGGAAGAATATATATTCCGGCTGCACCACAGCTCACATGCTAGCAGCAAGTTCACATATACATGTCAATATGCCTCAAGTTGTGCGAGTGGTGCATAAATAGCATAATGAGAGAGATATATTAAACTACCAGTGCAAATATTCTCTCTGATGTCGATTACTTGGACTGGGAACATCAGGATCGACCAAAACCTGCAAATTATGAGCTTCAAAGGTTATATATCCATCAACATTTAAAAAAGTGAAAGAAAAAACCCGAACATGCAACAAGAACTCTGTGAGGCCAGGCTAGTAGTGGATATAATGTTATTGTACGTGACAGATATCTGCAATAAATAAATGTCTTCGCATGGATATCGCTATATTGTTCTTGTATAATTAGCAACAAAATGAAACCGAGTCCATGATGAACATCGTGTGTTTACGATCAGCAGCTAGCCCAAATGAGTAACTTACCAAGGTGTAGAAGTTTCTCATGTCATCCCCTCCAATATCAACTCTAGGTTGGTTGACAACAACAGAAGGTTTAAACTCACAACCATTACTGACTTCTCTATTTCCATAAAAAACTCTTAGTGCAATAGATTGGTGAAAAGGGTCAAGAACATCCCCAATCACTCTACCTACAACCAAAGGATTCCTTTCTCTACTACTAGACATACCGTGACAGACAATGAGAATGAAAACACAAAACTACTGTACTAAGCTACCCAAAATATTTAACCTGCAGGTTGAGCAAAAAGAATAGAAGAAGAGGAGGTATAAATAATGGGATGGACTATTTCCACCACCCGGTTTTCTATCTACAGACCCTGGACCGGGTTTTCTAAGTTCAGACCCCGGTCTATCTAAGTTCAGACCCCGGTCTATCTAAGTTCAGACCCCTGGACCATTTTACTTACTTCAGACCCCGGTCTATTTTGGTAGTTGTTTAAAGCTGGACAACATTGTCCACTGGCAGAACAGACAAAGTTCTCCAATCTCCCAGTGGACAATATTGTCCGTTTAAATCAACTCTCAAAAGGTGTGCGTTTTTCTCAAAATTTATTGGTTTTCTCTATTTGGATTTGCATGGAATTTATTTCAAAGGCTTAAATACTTATTTTTATGTGAAATTATTATTCATGTTGTAATTTTTTCATATTTCATGATAATTAAAAAATAAGCACAAACTGGTAAATTTTCATTAAACATGACAACTTTGTCCAACCTACCTGTGGACAACGTTGTCCAGCTTAAATTAACTGTCAAAATGTGTGCGTTTTTGTCAAAATAGATTTTCTCGGTTGGGATTTGCATGGAAATCATTTTAAATGCTTAGATTCTTGTTTTTATGTCAAATTATCATTCATTTGGCATTTTCTTTTTTCATATTTCATGATAATTAAAAAAATAAGCGCAAAATGATAAATTTTCATTAAACAGGACAACTTTAATTTGTCCAATTTGTTAGTGGACAACTTTGTCGATTTTAGGAGTTGACAACGTTGTCGCACGTGTAATAGTGCTTCAACAATCTTGCAATTTTTTGAAAGGTTTTGGACTATGAAAAGCACGAATTATTTGTGCTTGTAAACTATTTTAAACAATTATAATTGATTTGAGTTGCACGAATTTGTGTTTTTGAGTTTGATGTTATAACCCATAAATTTGGGGTTTAAATTTTTTATCTAGTGATGATTTGTTTAGCTCATTTCAACTCATTTCATTCCTTATTGCAACTTTAAAAATTGAAAATAATCTTCCTCTTGCTCTTTACTAATATCTTCATCTTGTATTTCTTCTACATCATAAAGTTCTTCCAAACTCCCATTTGCCTCCAAGTTTGCCTTTTTATCCATTGTTATCTAATGCAAGTAGGCAAGAAGTTAAAAATAAGGTTATTTTTCTAAGATTTAATATGAAAAAGAAATAGAATATGGGGTTTTAGAGAGTTTCTAAGCTTTGAAAAAATATTAATGGAAAGTGGGAGATGGTTTAGTGGTGCATGCTAACGTCCCACCAGATGAGTCCACGTGTCTCTAAATTTTTTTTAAGAAAATTGTTTATGTCCCACTAGGGCTAACAACACCCAATATTTAGGTGTTTTATTTGTCCACTAATCTCAGACATTAATAAAAAAAACATTTAAATTTTTTTTTTACAACAACCACGTGTACTCATCTGGTGGGAGGTAAGCATGCACACTCTTTTGGGTGTGTGCAATAAAGCCGCACTCTGGGTTTGGGTTTTAACTTAGGGAGTGTGGGTGTAATGTTAGTAGGTATGAATTTTACAAATAACACACATCTACCGGTTTTTCAATTTAGGATGGGTCTGGTATTTTTTTTGTTGGAGGTGTGCAATTAGAAAACCAGGATGTGGAAATAGCAATTGCAAACTATTAAGGAATCATTTACTTTTTTGTATGTTTTTAACCCATCTCAATTTGGAATCTCTTTGTTCATAGAGTACTATGACAAAAAGTATGGACCAATATATTCTGATTTGTGCATTCTAGATTCTTATGGATTTCTTGAATTCATAAGAGTGGTGGAATTGCGAAAACCTCGTACGGAATCTTGCTTTTGCTTTTTCTTCTTTTTGAACATCCAATGACAACTCTACACATATAGATTCTAGAAATCAATCCATACCAATACTAAGCAGGTTATTGGTCACTTTTTCTTCTCTTTCAAGCTGAGTAGTCACCTTCAAATGTATGATAGAGCCAGCTTTTCAGCTCTACGTACACATCAACTTGAGAAACAAAATTATTGCCTCAAGAAACTCTGGAATGTGCCTTGCTGTAAACTATGAGTTTCATTGGTCCTTTAGTTGAAGACCAGATGATGAAGGTGTGTGAAGTGAAGGCTGTCATATACTCGTGTTATGTGCATTTTTTTTTTTTTAACAGTCATCATATATAGATAGAAATTAAGAGTTCACAGAGAGTTATACAGAACAAGGTATCCAAATCCAATTGGTCTAACAACCATGGAGGAGGATGAGAGAAGGACAGTGGACCCATTAATAGAAGTGACTCCTGGTGTTAAGCAATTAGCATGAACTATTTCTGATATCTACTGGAAGGGGTAACCACCTCTGCTTTCTTGAGGTTGTTCTGCAACTGGCTGCATTATTCATAACTATACATGGATAACAGGTACTTATCTAAAAGGTGTATTTAATTAAAATGGGTTTCCCAATGTCGTAAATAGGCATTCTCCAATATGCATTTAATCATTAATACATATATGGTTCCATATATATATTCTCTTTTAGGGATTTTACGGAGATTACATTTAAAAGGTGGAACTAAAGTAGATACACTTTCTAGACAATTAGATAAGGAAGCAAGAAAGTGCGCAGCATTGTTGGACCATCTCAAAATAACTAGGATATTTCGTGTATATAGACAACAATCAAGAAAGTTAGCAGCATACCGAGGTTCCCTTAACTTCTTGTTAAAAATGTCCACTGCGGCACTGCCCACTTTGATTCGGAAGCTATGATCATTCTCTTGTGACGTAGCTTAGAAAACTCACTCGATTCCTTTCTGAAAGGCCTGTAGCTCTTGAGATACGACTGATGAATTCATTCCAACATTTCCCGAGTAAGCTAACAGTGCATTACCATTAGTGTCATGATGCTTCCATAACTGCTGATTCCATAATTTTAGTGCCTCAACTATGTCCAGCTTAAAAACATGCTCAGAAGGCTTAATCCGAAAGCTGAAGGCATTGTCTTTGAGCCTGAAATCCACATTTAGACCCACTGCTGAAAGCATTCTTATACTGGAGGAGTGTTTGAAGTGAGAGCAAGCTGCCTGTAGGTGATTTTTCATGTCACCGAAAAAATCTCTGACAACCTGTCAGGATCTCTGTGGGTTCACTCCCATACATATCCTAAGGGCGTGCGTCCATTTGCTATTGCTGGTCATATTCCCCAGATGAAGACCTAGGACATCCTTGACACAGTTCCATATTTACTTTGAGTAGGAGCACTCAAAAAACAAATGCTCGTCATTCTTACTATTATTATTGCAGAAGGAGCAGTTTTGAGGATGCTAAATGGCTGTATTTACTTCTCCGTCCTTTCAGACTGGATGGCAGATGCAGTTTAATAGAAACCTATGTGCCCTCAACAAGACTTTTAAAATAATTTACCACCAAAGAATTGATGATACAACACATATATCGTTTACTTACCAATAGTCTTTGCAACTGCATTGTCCATCCTTAAAAAGATGGAACCGAGTTCGATCTCTGACAACAATGTCTCGATTATAAAGTTTTGAGATTAGCTTAGTGACATGATGACAATCATTACACACTCGTAAATTCTTTACTATTCGAATGGGAACTCCATCTGCAGTGCTAATCAATCCGAAAGCAATTGCCAACTTCTCACTATGTCGAGCTAGTGCTTCTTCCTTATCTTCCTCATCAATGTCAAGCAAAACTTCTGCTTTGTTAGGGACATAACCTCCCAAATTCAACAATCTTTCAATTTCTTCCCATTTAATTAGTATTTCTGTTATCTGGGGATGTGCAATATCTCCCACAATAAATTGATGAATTGTACCTCTGATTTCAATTGAACTACAGCCTGCAGTTTTTGATGCTCCGGCTTTTTCCATCAATGCTCTAACTTTTTTAGCATCCTCTTGCTTGCCTGAAGCTACATATATATTAGACATAAGTACATACACTGCAGCATTATCTGGCTCTAATTGAAGCAAGTGCTTTCCAACAAACTCTGCCAGTTCAACATTATGATAAAATCTACACCCTGCCATCAATGCACCCCAAATAAGGGCATCAGGCTGCATTGGCATACTCTCAACCATTTCTCTCGCTTCATTAAGCATCCCACCTCGTGCCAGAAGATCCACCATACATCCATAGTGTTCGATCTTAGGCACAATGCCATACTTCCTACTCATTGAATGAAAAATTTGTCGTCCTTGATCAACTAAACCAGCATGAGTGCAGGCACATAGAACACCTATAAATGTAATATCGTCAGGAAGTATCCCTGCTTTCTCCATATCACTAAACAAATCAAGTGCTTCTTGACCTCGACCGTGCATTGCAAGCCCTTTAATCAAAGTAGTCCAAGTTAACAAATTCTTCTCCTTCAAGCCATTAAAAACCTCAAAAGCTAATTCTACTTCCCCACATTTCGCATACATATCTATCAAAGCAGTACCCAAGAACACACTCTCTTCCATCCCATTACTCTTCATATACCCATGTACCCATCTCCCTTGTTCAAGTGCACTTAAATGAGCACATGCAGATAACACACTTACTAAAGTAACATCATTAGGCTTAACTAACTCAACTTGCATTATAGCAAAAACACTCAAAGCCTCTTTAGACAACCCACATTGTACATACCCAGCAATCATAGCACTCCAAGTTACTGGACTTCTCTTAGGCATTTCTTCAAACAACAACCTTGCATTAAAAACATCGCCAACTCTCACATAAGCACTCATCATAGAATTCCAAGACACAACATCTAATCCATCATTTACATTAAACAATATCTTCGCGTCTTTAATACGCTCATTCATAGAATAAAAATGAATAAGTGCATTTCGAGCGTAAATATTAGATGATAATGCAAACTTTACAGTTTGCGCATGAACTGACCAACCTAGTTTGAAGGCATGAGCTTGAGTACAAGCTTTAAGGAGAAGAGGGTATGTGTAAATATCAGGAAGTAAACCTGCCCATAGCATTTGGGTATAAATGGGAATAGCATTAAGTGAATGGGTAGTTTTGGAATGAATTTTTATCATGATGTTGTAGAAAAATGTAGTTGGGTATGGAAGTTGGTTAAAAAGGAAAGTAATGTAGTCTAACTCATTGGAATATGAGGTGATGCAGGTGGTGGAGGTAGAGAGGAGTCGGCCAAGGAGGTTGGTGTCGAGGACGGCGAGTCCGGTGGTGGTGATGTGAGCATGGATTTGTTTGATTTGTTTCATGTTGGTGCATTTTTTGAGAAGGTGATGGATATGGGATGTGGTCATTTTAGTCTTTCTCAAAAATTTTGACAAATTTTGTCAGTAAGGTTATTTATAGGATAGTTTATGTTTTTTTTGTTTTTTTTTTATAATTCCTCGGCCATTTGCCAACTAAAGAGGGAAGACACAATGGTCTATTGCGGGGGTTCAATAACTTTTTTATTGTTAGCAATGTCATGACTGTTGATTCGAATGAATATATTTTCAGAATGATTAGTTTTGTTATTCAGAAATGACTTCTAACGTAATTTGTAGCGTATTTGTTTTTTAATATAAAGACGCATTTTTATCGTAACAAATTCAGTGTCATCTGATTTTGATTTGTGTACTAGGAACCTGAATGGGTGGGTGCACTTTTGTAGAGAATCATTCACTCTTTCGGTCTTTCTTATAATATTGACTCAACTTAATTTGGAATCTACTTTACTAACAAAAGAAATTACTCAACCCCCTAATATATGCTTCTATTTGGATACCTCCACATCATAGGTAGAGTTAAAATCAATGTGGATGTGGATATAACATACACAGCTGCAGACAAAACAGTAGGAAGTGGATACTTAATCCAAAATCAAAATGGATGCTTGTTGTGACGCAATGCATCCAAGGTTCCAGTGGCGTAGCTAGGAATTTTACCCAGGAGAAGCAATGAACCTTTCAATATTTTTTTTCCGGCAGAAATAAGAAAAATTACATTGACTCATACTAATTACCAAACAAATGATTTTTGAAAAACAACTTGAAATTGATAGTCTACAATTATTTTTATATAAAAATTAATAAATAACAAATTAATTTTGTGTAAATAGTGCAGAAATCTGTTACCTAATATCTACAAATATTTTGTTAAACTAATTGAATATATAAAAACCCTACACATCTATTATACTATATTAAAGCAGAAAATACCCCTAAGAAAATATCTCTTCAATTAGGCTATCAATTTTGATTAAGTTTGGGTATATTTGTAATTAGGCAAAAGTGGACCACCATCACAGATATAATTAAGCCCAATTAGACCATGGGAATAATTAAGCCCAATAAAAAAAATTAAAAGAATACCCAATCCCAAGTATAATCAAGTCCAGCCCGTACCCAGTTGGACCAAATCACAAGCATAATTAAAATACAGTAAAACTTCGATAAATTAATAGCCTTGAGACTAGAGAAAATTATTAATTAAACGAGATATTAATTCATCGATTAATTAATAAACTATTAATTTACATAAACAATATATTTTCATGTATGTCTTTCTTTTTAGGGGGCTAACATGATGAAGCTGGATAATCATTTTATTCTAGAACCGGTTCCACGAAAAGAAACACTAAAATCGATAATGATATTGGAATAATTTCTTCTTGCAATACATAATACAACACCAGATCAACTCATCACACTACAAAAATTTAGAGACGAGGTTCAAACCAAAATCAATTTTGAAAAAAAAAAAACAATAATTGACTTTCATTATAAGAAAATATAAAATATATTTGTATATCAAAAAAATATTAATTTATATATTCGTTGGGCCTTCAAGGATTTTTCTAAAATGTATTAATTATCTAATAAATTTACCGAAATATTAATTTATCAACATATGCCCAAGTTGGGACCAGCCAAAAATATTATTTAAAGGAGATAATTAATTTATCAGGTATTATCTTATCGAGGTTTTACTATATCTTTTCAATTATGCTGAAATTGATAAATTAATTGAAGAGAAATTCATTCAATTTTGGGTAGTTTTGTAACTACACAAAATAAATAAAAATGGGTCAATATATAATTTCACATATTAAATACAACAACCTTCATAAGTAACCCTAACTCGATTCTTTATAAGCAGTAAACCACATTATCACCACTAAATCTAATACCAGTAATTGACTACCATTGATAAAATGCTCTAACTCGAATTTCTTTCAATTCAACAATTTTAACTTCAATAAGTTTACCAGTAATCTTTTTTGAATAAGTAGCTAAATAATTATCTGGTGGAAATAGTGATTTACATTGAAATCACCAGATGATTTACTACATTTGTACAACTTTTCCATCTATTATACTCTATTAAAGCTGAAAATACCCTTAAAAAAATATCTCTTCAATTAGATTAAAATTAATAGCTTAATTGAAAAGAATTTTGATTGAGTTTGGGAATCAAGTCCAGCCCGTACAAAAAATACAGTAAAACCTCGATAAATTAATAGCCTTGGAAGTAGAGAAAATTATTAATTAAATGAGATATCAATTCATCTATTAATTAATAAATTGTTAATTTATATAATTAATAGTATATTTTTATGTATATCTTTCTTTTTTTTAAGGGGGGGGGGGGGGGCTAACATGATGAAACTGGACAATCGTTTTATTCTAAAATCCGTTCCACGAAAAAAAAACACTAAAATCGATAATGATATTGGAATAATTTCTTCTTGCAATACAAACTACAACACCAGATCAACTTATCACACCACAAAAATTCAGAGACGAGGTTCAAACCAAAATCAATCTTGAGAAAAAACAAGCAAAAATTGACTTTTATTATAAAAAAAATATAAAATATATTTGTATATCGAAAAAATATTAATTTATATATTAGTTGGGCATTCAAGGATTTTTCTAAAATGTATTATCTAATAAATTTAGCGAAATATTAATTTATTAACATATGCTCAAGTTGGGACCAGCTAAAAATATTATTTAAATGAGATAATTAATTTATCGGGTATTATCTTATATCGAGGTTTTACTGTATCTCTTCAATTAAGCTGAAATTGATAACTTAATCGAAGAGAAATTCAAAACTCACCAAGATTTACATTGAAATCACCAGATGATTTATTACGTTTATACAACTTCTCCATCTTCCTCTTCACTCAAACTTATTATGTCTGCTTATATGCTTATATTTGATCCATGTATATATGATGTTTGCTGAAGATCTCTCGACGACACAGAAATCAAAACTCACCAGTATTCTAAGTCAAATGGGCAGCTATGCAAGTTTATTAATAAGATCATTAATAATATTAATATGATATTATTGTGGACACACGTCAAACATGTTTGTGATGGTCATTTTCAATTACATTCTAGATTTGACAAAAAGTATATTTTGCAGGAATATGGAGAACCAGTAATCTATTTCTTTTCCTTGCACTTATTAGGCATTGACAAAAAGTAAATGAAAATAGAAAATAAACTCCAATAAAGATGATGATATAATCTTCAATACATTTCAATGGTGGGGATACGAAAAGGGACCCAAGTAGCAGTAAGACTTATTTACTGCAATTTCATGAAATTTGAGTTTCCCTTAATTTGTGATCTAATGTACGTAAATGTGTTGCAGATGGGACTATATCAAAAAATGTCGCAAGATTATTCACACAGACATAGATTGTATGGTTGCCTTCTGGAAATGCTTAACTACAGGCCTAACGGGATCTCTCCGTCACATTACAAGTAAGTCATCTTTATCATCATAATAGTTTGTTAAAGATTTCGAATTTTCATAATGTTAACTGTTACAAGCCAATTAAGAGACGCTCGACTGCTAATGGACTACTGTGAAAAGATTGTTTCCCAAAGTGATGAAGCCTCAACAACCGAGCCAGACTAAATTCTAATTGAGACTTTGAGAATTGAGAGTACTGCAAAATCCCATTCTCCTGGATATCTTCAAATGTTTTGGGTTTAATTTTCATGTATATATAATAATCATTTAATTTCATTACTCAAAGATTTATAATAATTCTAAATGAAATCATACCAGATCATAGACTTTTGAAACGGGCTAAACAAAATATTACAAGTTACAAACCAAAAGCAATATAAAACCCCCCAAAAAAAAACTTTAAAACAATCAGATATGCCCGTGCATTGCACGGGCCTAAGTATTGAAATTGATTGAGGGAAAAAAGTTTAAAATTTTCAAAATTTGTTAATACCTTGATTAGGAGTGCACATCCACAAAAAACAAAGAAAGATGAAGGGACAGTGTCACCGTGACCGAAAAATCTTTGTTTTTATTTTTGGTCTTTGTTTAGAATTTTTAAAATTTGTTAATACCAAAAAAATCTTTGTTTTTTTAGTATTTGTTTAGAATTTTTAAAATTTGTTAATACCGATATTTATTTCTTCATCGGTAACTCAGAAGTTGAGTCCGGAGTGTGTTAACTGTTAAGCTAAGTAGAAAAACAAAAATTTAGAAAGTTGAGAGTATGCAGTTGCGCACTCTCAAACCCCTCTAGCTTCGCCACTGCAAGGAAGCAGAGTGTGCAAGCATACTTTCAGCCATAGTTTAAAATGCCGACATATTTCACGAAATATATTTCGGTTTTTAAAGAATCGATATTGTAAATTCTGAAAATATCTGAGAATATTCCTAATATTTCAGGTAACATATTTGTTTCAAGAGTCGGAATATCAAAATATACCATTTTTTCTACATCCAAAATTTCGCCCGGATTCGGAATTTTAAACTATGCTCAAGGGGTCCAACAACAAACTATTTGAATGGCAAACAATCCAATATATCTTCGACTCCTGGATATATCTATACTAGCAGGTAAGGCCCGGGCTACGCCCGGACTGGGTTAGTATGACCATAGAAGAGAAGATGTGAAAATAGATGGTTAAGAAAGGATGTGGTAAGAAAGGGGAAAATATCGTTTTTCTTTTGACATGTATTGATCATTAGAAGAAGAAATAGGCTAAAAAATGTAGCTGTTATTCGGTACATTTTCGGTATGGTGTATTACGGTACATTTGCTTGTACACCACACAATCTTGCACGTGGACTCAAGTGGACACTTGCTACCGGTTAGTCTAAAGTCAACAAAAATTTGCTCTTATTGTTTCTTGAATTTTGTCATCTATATAGCAATTTTATCATCCACCTGTATGTTTGACTGAAAAACTAAAAGAAACAATAAAAATTGCATAACCGGTTACCAAGTTGTCCTAGTCACATTGTGTGGACGAAAATGCTGCTCGCACCGTAATGTACTGAGTTAAAATGTATTGAATAAATGGCGTAAAAAATAGTCTAGTTTGGAATGTAACATATTGAAGCAGAGGATTAATTTGCCTATGGTCAACAACGAACGTTTCATATTTAAGGCCTGGGCTACATCCGAACTGTGCTTAATGGATAGAAAATGTTAGGCAGTGGTGCATATTGAAGTCAAATAATAAAATGAGCAGCAAGTCTCAAGTTGATATGCGATTTTGGTAATGTAATATTTTGTAACGTTTTTACCAGGAAGATGAAGTATATCTAACATGGTGATGGAGAATGAAGATGTGATTAGTGCGACAGAAAATAAATATGATTTATTTTGGCTTATCTGGAACTGTATGAGTTTCATAACAATAAGATGCATTTTGTAAGAACACATTAGTTTTTGGCTAGTCTGACGCTGTATAAGTTTAACAGGTAAGGCCCGGGCTACGCCCGGATTGTGTCAGTATGACCATGGATTATTAGAGGAGAAGATGTGAAAATGGATGGTTAAGAAAAAAAACATTTTTGTTTTGCAATAGGCTGAAAAATGTGTCTAATTTTGAAAATTTGTTAAGCCAAATTGAAATTTTGTTTGAGCATTATTTTATAAAATTTTGGTAAAGGTGTGGTCATTAAAATGTGATTTACAAATGTGCACATATTAGATAATATTTTTGTATATGCAGGGCAACCACCTCTAGTGCATTTTATGCAGTATCTGTGCCAAACCAGAGAATGATGTCGGACGGCTCCGCATATGTAGCATATAGTTTCAGCATTGATAAGGTATTTTTTTATCAAGAAGGTTGTCATCGTCATATGGGGAATCTTGATCTATAGTGTTATGTCTATGTCTAAGTTCATATAGGGAAGGAAGGAGGTGAATTGGTAGGGTAACGTGTATGCATTAGAGATTTAGTGTGTAGATAAGGTATGAGTCATGGATTAATGACTTCGCAGTAAGGGATGATAAGAAACAGTAGAGTTGGTGGGAAAAGGCAAGAAGAATGAAGAAGTGTTAAGAAAGTTGTAGAAACATGGAGTAAATGACAAAAATAGGAGGCCAGTTGAGGATTCATGTAGTAAGATTAAAGTCTGTTGTAAACCACTTTCTCTAAAAGCTCGAACTTGTAGGGATGCTACAATAGTGTATATCAACCGGAATACTGGATAAACTGGTAGACACATATCTAACCAAACACAGAGGTGGACTTTGCCACACTCTCAACTGAGTCACGGGCCGTACAAACGGTTAGACCCACAATCCTAACCAAACATGGGGATGGATCCACCAATACTCCCCCTCGGCAACATATTTATTTTAAAATGTTGTTGCAAAGAATCGAACCCGTGATCTCCCAAGACCGAACCGCTCTGATACCATGTAGACAAGCGGAATAATATTATCATAATGCATTGTTACAAATAAAGAGACAAGATTGCCTATATATAAAGACATACTAAACCCTAATCATAAAACCCTAATATGGGAATTACCAAACCACCCTTATACTCTCAAGTCATTTGAAGATAGTTTGATACAGTATATATTTCTTTAGAAATTAGTAAGAGGTTCATACATGTTTTCCAGGGTGTAGACATAAAGGGTCTGTCAATGTATTTATGTATGCCATCTGACAGAGTTATTATTTGTTGTTCAGGATTATAAATTTTCATGTGGTGGTTAATGTATTGTTACCTTTGATAAAAAAAATAAGATAATTGTACAGGTTTGGCAATGAAGATTAAAGAGATCTAAATTTCTAAGCACCCAACTTAAAAGAAATATTGAGGTGTAACCCAATGTTTAATCACATTTCAAGTAAGTGGCATCATAATTGAGATGGTTCCTTTTCTATAACAATACCTCCAAGCTTACTTTAGCCAGGTCTGAACTTGTGGTTATCAACTCTAGGTTACCTAACAAAAGAGATGAAGATTCATTCTGTTGGAACTTGGTAGCCAAAAAATTAATATCAAAGGCCACAATGCATATAGTTTTAATCAGTGTATAATACAATAGCTTGTGTCTAGATCTAATGGAAGCAAAGGTGAAATTTAATGTCTATCCTTTTTGAAAAGACGATTGTTTGTAATAATCCTGAACTCCAATGATTGTAATAGAAGGTGAGCATCATAGAAAAGAAATAAGAAGAAGATAATTACATCAAACTACTAACCTGTATTTATAAAAAGACTTTACAAACTTCATAACCAAGAAGACAAACTGGTAAGTTTAGTTATACTGCAAGACATTACAATATGAAGTACAGAGAGATATTGTGTACATAGTTACGATCCTTGGAAAAGATTTAGTAAGGTTCTAAAAAAGAACCTACGTAGTGTCAGATCAGTATCAAAAAGCCAAGAGTTGATATGAGAACCTTGCTCAAGTGTTTTTGGTTTTTTTATGTTTCTTGTGATCTGCTTCAAAAATTTTGCCCGCTGTGAAAGGGAAGTCTGGATGAAGGAGATTGTAATCTGTGACTCTGATTTCAAAGTCTTGTTTTTTTCCTACAATCTTTTGTAGAGCTTCCTTTAGTAAGATCTCTCCATTTTCCTAAGTATATTCAAGACAAAATAGTGTTAGTATTGGTAAAGGGAGTAAAATGTTGTAGTAAAAGGTTTACCTAGTTGAAGGGAGAACAGGGGAAAAGAGAATAGGAAAAGAGGACCTGAAGACTCAAAGTTAGCAGAGGCTCAAATTTTAGGCCTAAAAGAAATTCAGCCTGTTCTTCGAATGCCGTTACGTTTTTTGTGCTTGTTGAGTCTTCAATTTCAAAATTTATTCTTAATCTGAAACAGGAAGAAATTTGTAAATGGATATTGTATATGTATTGAAGTATAATATTGACATAGTTTCAAAGAGAAGAGTAGGTATATCTTGAAGAAGCAAGCCTAACAGGGAAGATGCGATGAATATAATAGGAGGACGACATGAACCTGAGAAATGGGTCCTCAACTGCTTGTCTACATATGTAGCAATAATATGTCGCACCTTTTCTACCAAGCCCTTTTGTACACTTTTTGCAAGCATTGTAACAAAAACCTTCACTGTGATGCACTTTTGTGATTGTTGCCAGACAAAGACTGTTGAATGGCTGCAGGAAGAGTATACACGATAGTAAATCATATGAAATTGTTAGTAATCATACGAACTATTTTATAAGTAGGGGTACAAAGGGTACCTTAGGTGCTTCTTTTGTGAGGGAGATGATTTCGCTGATTTGTTTTGTGGTTTTCTGCATAAACTTTCTTTTCAAAAGTGGATTGCCGATGCTGAAATTGTCAAGGAAAATAAGGTCAGACCATTTGGAATATAACATTATTGTGTAATAAAAGAATGGGTAATAAGTTTGATGATGTGAACCTTTCTTTCAAACTGATAGTTTCGGGTATATCCATATCTCTGTAGATTTTGGAAGCGAAGGTTGCTTGAAGATACAAAGTACCTCAAAGTGACGGGTGAGTGAGTTAGTATGTAGGTAACGTTTGGTATATGAGAAAGCAATAGTGAGCATAGTGACATTACTATCAAATTTTTTTTGCCAAGGTTGATGTGACAATGACACTGAATTTATGTTCTGAAGTTGTCTGCATCGATGTTAATTGTTCAATGCTTTTCCCCCAGAAAGCTATTCGGATTTTTTGTCCACTGCAGTAGCATTATGTAAATATTAGCTGGGAAAAGAAAAACTGTACATTTGTTTATGTATCACATACCATGCATCTTTGATGTAGAGATCTCACCCTTTTTCGTTTTGATGATGCCACTTTTAGCCTGAAGTTTTTTGAAGATACCGATGACATATGTATAGAAAATAAAAAGGAGTATGAATCACATTCAAAAACATTAATTTGGGAAATACAAAATTTATGTAAAAATGATTTACCTAATTTGTCTAAATTTTCTTCGAGCTTATCGAACCCTGTAAATGTGAAACTCTGATGTGGGAAATCCACGGAATCATCACCTGGGTTGACAGTTCTGATGCCATTTTCTATGTCTGGAATTAAAAGGAAGCAAAATGAATGAATGAAGAAAGTATGTATAGACAAAGAAGAGTTTTGAATCCTGAGTATTGATTAGACTTAGTTTGGAAGGAAGACAAATATAAAAAATAGGAATTGCAGTATAGGAAATCATAAAGAGAAGAGAAAGCATAATAGAGAAGGTGTGTAATAGAATCAAATTGAGTAGTTGGTAAAGAGGGTTGGTAACCATAGTTTTACAATTTGGGTGTGCACATAAATTTATAAATTGTAGTGAACCAAAACTGAGCAAGAAGATGCGTGGGTAAGGGATTAGCATACCTTGAATATCTTGCACCTCTGAGAATGTTGGTATATATTGTTAATGGTGTGGAGTGAGGGTATTTATAGGAAGGAATTTGGGGATTTGGAAGTATCGTTGGCAGGATGTGGTAAGAGTGAGGGTCTTGTGATGACAGAGAGGTAGTTATAGGCTTGGCTAGTGGGTTGTAAGCCCACTTTTCTTACACCGTTAGAGCATTCCCAATAGTAAAAGGGTTTTAAGGGTGCCACATAGGAGAGAGGGGAAAGGTTTTAGCAAACAATTTATGTTAAAAGTGATTAGTACTTTTAGAGTTACCAATGGTTAGTTTTAAAATAAGTGTTTAAACTTAGTTTCACTTTTCCCCAAAAAAATATAGTGTACATTGTGATGAAATCTAATTTCTAATTAATAAAATGATCCTATGTGGCACTTTTAACTCCTTGGCAAATTTGCCAAGGAGATAAAAGTGTTTTGCTTGAAAAGTGTGTTAAAACCCACTATTGACAAGAGTTTTTTCTTAAAAGTGGCTAAAAGTGATTTAAAACCTACCATTGGGAATGCTCTTATAGGTAGTGTTTGTTTCATTAAGCATTAAGCATTAAGTGCTTCTTAAGTGGTGGACCAGGTTAAAATTCAGAAATAAGTGTTTTTTAAGTTGTTTGTTTAGAACAAGCATTAAGAACTAATTGGGATATTTCAGCGATTTTGGCCCAGCGAAAATCTCACGCTTAATTTAACTTCTTAATGCTTGTTGTATTATTTAGACAATTCTACCCTTATAAAAATTGTTTTTATCATCTATAACCATTACGTAATATCACAGTCAGATTCATTGGCTTAGTTAATGGCCTTTCCTTTGTCTAATCACTTTGAAATTTTTACCATAAGTTCCTGAAGATTTCTGTTATATCATATCTAAAATTTAGAATTTTTAGACGATCGGTTTGAAAGTTACAGATTTTTTTGTGGTTGTTATGTTTTACAAGAAAAATTACGTTACAGTCAGATTCGTTAGTTATACAAATATTTTGGCTAAGGGTGAAACATTCTCATCTGAAGCACAACACTGAATGGTCAACTTGCGCAACCAGAGTGCAAATCAACTTTAGGTTTTTGGGTTATGTGATAAGGTACTGTGTATTGTCAAAATACTTTTCCAATAATAGGGTAACATGGTCAAAATCACACTTATGCATAAACAAACAAATCAAAAACAGAACTTCTTAAAAATGATAACCAAACAACTTTTCCAGCATTCAGTGTTCAGCATCCAGCATTAAGTATCCAGCATTAAGCATCCAGCATTCAGCATCCAGCATTCAGCCATTTAAACAAACACACCCATACTCAAGGAGTCAAGGTTCCCGTGGACTCCTTTTCTGTGCTCCAAGTACCTCCAAGAACTCACCGGACTTCAACGATCAAATTAGTCCTCCATTAATGAAAGATAAGAGAAGTAATAGGGGAGGATAGAATAACTAACTTTTTCTACGTGGAAAATCACCTTGTATTTAAATCAGCAGGTGTAAGAGCATTCCCAATGGAGGGTGGATTTTGGAGGTGGGGTGGATAAATCCACCTTGTAGACAAAAAGAGCTTCCCAAGGGGAGGTGGATTTCGGAGGTGGGCTGCCCACAGGTGGATTTGAAGGTGGATAAATCCACCTTCAAATCCACCTGTGGGTGGTAGAACCGGACGGCATGTTACATGCCGTCCGTTTGTTTTTTTAAGTTTTAAGTAGTGTTTTAAAATTTTTGGACTCTCGGACGGCATGTTACATGTCGTCCGTTTGTTTTTTTAAGTTTTAAGTAGTGTTTTAAAATTTTTGGACTCTCGGACGGCATGTGACATGCCGTCTCCCTATTTTTTTGCAAAAAAAAATGGGACGGCATGTGACATGCCGTCCGGATTTTTAAAAAAATCCACTTTCTATACCAAAGAGTCCACTCTGCGTTGGGAAACTACCACCCAAATGCAAATACACCTCTCTCTTTGAGGTGGATTTTGCCTAGGTGGACCTACGTGGCGCCTACGTGGAGGTGGATTTATCCACCCTCCATTGGGAATGCTCTAACATGGTGACCATAGATCCTTACTAGATCTAGGGTCACGGGTGTGACACATGTTACATGTTCACTTAATAGCTTCTTAAGGAAGTTTCATCTTAGCTTCTTCAATAAGCTTTATCATAGCTATCTCATGTATATGATCCTATTTTAACAATAATACTCCGTCACTATTGATATTACCACGTGGTGATGCACAATCATGTACTTACATAAGTAATCTATATTTGTAGAAGCCAAACGTAGCGTAAGTATTGTAGTAGACTATGACGATGAAAGAAGTGTGGAACATACGAGAAGAATGAAGAAGGAAGAAGAAGAGTGCAGAAAGAAGAGAAAGAAGATTTTGGAATAAAGAATATTTGAAGAGAAAGGAAGGAGAAAGGGACAGATTAGGGACGGTGGGCAAGGGACTGAGTCACAAATGGCTGCTTGGGCACACCTATTAGGAGTAGGACTATAGGAGTCCCTTATCTTATATGATCTGGGCCTTTTTCAAACAAAAACAAAACTGGGCTTTACAAACAAGAGATTTCCCTGGGCTGGGCTTATTAAAAGTAATAGAGAGGGAGAGAGGAGAGAGGAGAGAGAGAGAGAGAAATGCTCGCGTCAACGACGACGACGACGAGCAACACATTGATGATTTGATGATGAGTTGTTGTTTCCTTAGTTCATCTTCATCTTTCTCTACTAAAAATCGCAAAAATCTTTCTTCTTCTTCTTCACTAATGTCTTCTTCTACTTCTTCTTCTGTTCGAATTGCAGTTGTTGGAGATATCGTTAGTACACTTTTACTTCACACTTTCTTTCTCTTTTGGTGAAATGAAGAGTTTGTTTGTTTGTTTGTTCGATTGATGATATTTATATTTGTTTTGAATTTTAAAGCATGATGAATGGAATTTCGAAGATGATTCTAAAGCACTTCGGTTTTTGCAGGTATTTCTTTCACCTTTACTTAGTTTCTTTTATTATTAATAATTTTTAATATTACTAATTAAAGGTCTGTTTGATTCATGTCCATTTCTAGGAAATAGATTTTCCGGAAAATCTCAATTTCCCATGTTTGGTTACATGGAAAATTAATGGTTAACTTTTAAAATTAAAATAATAAGTTTAAAATGTTGGGACATATTGGAGTTCAATGTTGATGAACACTAGTCTCACTAAAAACATATTTACACGATTTTTTTTAATGATTTTCACAATCAATATAGCACTATATTCATTTTATAAATAATTCATCTCCCAAATATTTGCATATGGTAAGTCTATTTCCCGGTTTGTTTTCCTACCCGAATCAAACAGACCATAAGTTTGATGATATCATAAAATTAATTCATTAGGACGGTTGTCGTTGAGCTAGTTATAAAATGTTATGATTTATTTATTTAATTAGTAAATTGGAATAACTTTGGGTTAAGTGAAGTGATGTTTGATACAGCCATATAGGGTATCCCTTACAATTTTGATTATGGTTAATTAGCATACACTTTATAGGCAATAGCATTTTCGATATGGGCAAAACAAAACGATTTTAGGACATATTTTATATTATAGATATGTAGATTAGAGAAAATGCCAAATGCAAGAGGCATGCATTGATGTCAACCCTTGCATTTCCATACTGGGATGCAAGTGCTTTTAGGCTACAAACATATTTATTTCACCACTGTATCCACACTATTGCAACTTTGGACTGGACAATTAAATAGCTTAAAAGAAAATTCTACCAATACTCTGAGTATAACTACATGCAAGTGTTCTTAGAGTCTTAGGCCATGAGCATATCCTTTTAATGAATATATCCACACTATTGCAATTTCGAACTGGAAAATTAAAAAAGCAACAAGAAACTCTGCTAATTTGAGATGGATTTGCTACTTTATCGTTTCACGGTCTTTGATTGTAAATATATTAAGTCTGATGAGGAACTTCCTTAATTAAACTTTATAAGTTATAACCCTTCCTAGTATATTAATCACTTGGTTGTGCCATAGATTTGCTTAGACTTATTTGCAATATGTTTATTCAGTATATTCCTGACATAGCTTTATCGTTCAACTGCAGCCAGATTTCGTACTGTTTACAGGCATGCTTTTCTTCTCCTGTTACCTCTTATGATTTTTCAAATTTTGGTTCTTTTTCTAGTTCATTTTCTAGTTTGGACTTGTTATTTTCATGTAACATAGTATAGTTCTCTCACCCCTCACCCCCTTTTTTTTGCTCATCAGGTGATTTTGGAAATGAGAATGTTGAACTTGTGCGAAGCATTGCAAAACTTGAAATTGCAAAAGCAGTTATCTTAGGGAACCATGACTGTTGGAATACTCAACAGTTCTCTGAAAAGTGAGCTTAGTTGTTATATGTAACCTGCAGTTTTGTATTGCTCTTTTTGGGTATATGCAATCTGTGAGGAATATACTTTGACTTGTTTGTTAATCTTGATCCAAAAGAATTCTTGAATTGGGTCAGATGAGATATAAATATCTTCTTTGAGATATATAAAAATATATATTTTTTCTTTACATCTGTGGTTTTCCTAAAGAAAAGTAATAGCAAAATTATAGAGTATTCCTCATTACCTTGCGTAAAACTTTCCAACTGATTTATTGAAGTGAAGACTGTGGTGTCAAAAATTGCTATTAATATATTTCTAATGCATGCTCCTGAACTAAGTAAATTTGTTTTAAATGTTAGGCGGAAGGATCGCGTCATACTTCAGCTAGAATGGTAAGTGTCCATTCTCTTCGTTATAGAGCAAATTTTTCTATATACCTTTAATCTGTGAACTGATATAAAACGCAGTGCTTTAGACTTCAGTAACATCAATGAACGAAAGCATAATTTCTGTTTTGTTTGGGCGGAAAAAGCATTAGCATATGTAGATATCAATAAGACGTTTATACTTTATAATGTTTTATTGACAAGAAGAATGTAAATATCTTACTGTATATTTATTGGGACTTTATTATGGCTGAGTCCTGATATTTTTCCATGTTTCAATCTAGCAATTTTTCGGGACTTTTAATTCAAATAGACCCTAAGTTTTTTTTTGGAAAACAAGTTAAATAGTTTCCCATTTAACCTATTTTGATTCTTCTCTAATCACTAATCATTATTTCCATATATCATTCTTCCAAATCCATCCATTGTTCTCCATCATGAAGACTTTAAGGACTTGGCTTTTGTTGATTTTCCCTAAAACTTTCGTTTTGTCTCACAAATTTCTATTTTGCTCTTCGCCTCTTTGTTTTATCATACTATCCCTTTTCGTTCTGCCTCGCCAGCTCTCATCCCACATTCATAACCCAGTTCAGGGTTTTTGGCAAGGCGTCAATTTATATTTTATTTAAAATTTCTGGTTACCAAGAAATAAACAATGACATAATGATTAAAAACAATAAATAAGGTTTAAAATAAAGAAAAGATATGTGATTGGGTTAAGTACCGTTGCTAAAAAAATCATTAATATGAACCATAGAGCAAGCTTGGAACATATTTTTATCCTCTCGGCATTTAGCTTTGACAACATTTAAATATTTTCTTGAATTTTCTAATGTTTATATATTTTAGTTATGTATTTGGAAAGTCCTTTAATTCTTGTAATATGCAATTAGTTGTATATACGTATGATTTGGCAGAGTCCTATCCCTTGCAAGTTAAGTCTGGTAAATGAAAATTCAGGGGATGACATCCTACTGGATCCTGATTAGGATAATAATGTAGTGGAAGGGTGCCCAAGGCGGATGTGCCACAATTTTCAGCACTGGGGCATCATTGTGAACAGGCAGCAGTGACGTGACTACAAAGTGAAACACTGGGTGGTTTTCATGGGGGGCAGAGATAGTTGAGGTGGTGTGCAATATGTAACGGTCAGGATCTGGGCGCCAAGTAATGTACTTGGTATACTAATAGAGAATCATATTATGTTTTATCTTTCAATAAGACGAAATGATCAGTAATCCAAATTTTTATATGCAGTCTTGGTGAGGAGCATGTTGGATATCGCCGTTTGGATTTTCCTTCATTAAAGCTTACTGTTGTTGGTGGACGTCCTTTTTCTCATGGAGGTGAGACATTGTTCCGGAAAAAGCTTTTATCTGCGAGGTCAGCTCCATGTACCATCGATATAGAACCTTTGAACAGAACCATTATTTTCTAAGAAGTCAACCTATAACATTTTCATTCATGAAATGATTCTTACGGTCTCAGCCTTTCTTCTTTTTTTTTCTGTTATCCTTCTTGCTTTAGTTTTGTGATAGCACATGTTCACTCATGTTTATGTAATTTATTAGATCTGGCCTAGCGTCAAGTGGTATTGGAAGTAATTTATTTATACTTTCCTTGTAGATATGGAGTCCATGACATGCAAGGAAGTGCAAAAAGAATTTATAATTCCGCGATAAGGACCCCAGAGGGTCATTCTGTTGTATTTCTTGCCCATAATGGACCCACAGGTTTTTTGGTTGTCAAGTATTTACTTTTCTTACTCTGGTAACTTTGGGACAAGATAATAAGTTTTCACCGAATCTCAATTTTTCCAATTCCACAGGTCTAGGGTCCAAGGTGAATGACATTTGTGGAAAAGATTGGGACTTTGGTGGTGGCGACCATGGTGATCCAGGTAAGCAGTGTAATTTGTGTATCTTTATATGGTTATCTTTGTACTGTATGTTCAGAGCATTTCGTTTTTCTACAGATCTAGCAAAAGCCATATCTGACTTGAAAGAAACTACCCAAATCGCTATCCCTTTGGTTGTATTTGGTCATATGCATAAACAACTTGCATATGGAAATGGAGTGAGAAAGATGATCGCAGTTGGAGAGGATAACACTGTTTACCTAAATGGAGCTATTGTCCCAAGAGTAAAAATACCTACTCGTGAGCAAGAAACCAGTACCAGTATGAAAGAGTCAGGGTCTGTTTGTTCACCTGAAACTAATGGTACTGTTCGAGCCTTCACTCTAGTTGAAATTTTGGATGGTAAGTTACAAAAGATAACAGAGACTTGGGTTTTCGTTATGGGAGATGACACCAGACTAGAAGAGCAGCACACTTTATTTGAAACTGTCACTTAAACTCTTGTCAGTGATCTTCTGCACTTTTTAGTTATGTGAAATATCACATGTACCATGAATGGTCCTGCTCATAGGACTCCTGGATCTCACTTTACATGTATCTCTGTAGATTTGTCACTAAAATGTGTTATAATGAACGAATTAATTAAACAACTGACGACCTTTGAGAATTTGGTCTTGGGTGATACTGTGTTAGTGGTGGCACCGCTGTAGTATTATTTTCCTGACATTTAATGAGTCTTCAGTAGAAAAAGTGAAGAGTCAGGCTCCCTGTGCCGAATGACACATGGACAATTTTTTTTTTTTTTTTTTTGTAGGTTAATTCTTGGATCCTTTTGAAGACATGTATAATAGGTCGATGTTCTCAGCTGAGTTTGAAATTTTGGTGAAGACATAAACAAACCATGCTTTTGTAGTTCATGATCACGCTGTAAAAAAAAATAAAAAGCCCACTTTGCTAATAATTGCTGGAAAATATCACTATCATAGATCAAAATGCCTAGACTATGTTAGTAGTATTTAATTACTAGTACTGTAAATTATACAGCATGCACAGATTAAGTTATATATACAGCATGCGTAGATTATGTTTAGTAGTATTTAGTCACTATCGGCAAATAGAAAAATACTATGCTCCCATATCATGAAAATTATGCTCCCATATCATGAAAATTATTTTGCATTTAGCTAAAAATCAATTCGCAAGAAAAGCTCTAAGAACTTTATCAAAAAAAAAAAAAGTGCTCTAAGAAAACAAACAACTTGTGTCTTTCAATGGATGATAAGCTTTGACATTGATAAGTGAAGGTGGCTTTCATGCTATAGTTTAGAAAACACCAAGATGAATAAACCTTCCATTTCCACATGTTGAAAATGTTCCTATCATAACTTGTTCAATGTGTCAAACTCCTTACTACCAACATTGCTTGTACTAAAAAAACAAGGAAACAAAAAGGATGTTTGTGTGAAACAAGTTTAATAAATTTTGAACTCTTGGGGGCCAAATAAGTCTCATTATATTCCACACTAATTAATAAAAATGTTAACAAGTCATGGAGAAGAAAATTAGGGAAAATTATTAGTAGTATTAATAATCCAAGTAATAATAAGACAAGCATAACCTTTATATAGCAATCAAAAGTTTTGTGAAGAAAGTGGGGGGTTTGAATGAAATGTGTGGTCGGTTGAAAGGAAGAAGAGAGCAAAAGCCATTACAGTACATTGCATGTTACATACAAGGTCATATAATGCTTAGGAGAGAAGAAGATAAGGGAGAAAGCTGGTTGGTCTTTGGAGTTTGGTCGGTTTATAGTCAAATGTGGGTCTTACCTTACTATTTTGATCTACAGTACATGTACTTATTTATTGACCAGTGACCACAATTTATTGGGCCTTTTATGAATGTTTTTTTATTCTTCTGTGTAATTTTTTAAATTTTTTTTTCAACGAAAGCAAATTTTATTGATAAAAATTTGAAGAATTAAACACACAAGCACGTTACAAACTGCACTGCAAACCTTTTTTTTTCATTGACCATTTTATTGATAAATTCAAAAAATTACACAAAATTAGAAGACAAACGCGCTACAACTGCGCGCATGAGAGGCTAATTAACGATCCACATGTGTCAAAGATAAAAGGGATGAAACTATGTTGGTTAGCCCTACAGGCTGATAAATCGAGGAATTACATAAAACGATCCACATGTGTCAAAGACAAAAGGGATGAAACTATGTTGGTTAGCCCTACAGGCTGATAAATCGAGGAATTACATAAAGGTAGAGGATGGCTACTGATGCTACCACCTAAGCGTCCACATCATGGGAGAACACCTAGCCACATCATGGGACTTGCCTTTGTTGAAGAACACCTAGCCACATCATCTCCTAACCACATATCATCATCATAAGAGCATGGGCTTCCTAATTTTGAACCAGGCCCGAAAGCTGACCCATCTAAGAATTAGATGAGAAATTCCCCCAAACACTATTGATGGGAATTGAACTCACAACCTCTCACTCGTGGGAGTGTTTGAGAGGGATAACAAACCAATTGAACTAGCAGTTCTTTGTTAAGAGGGAGAGTCTAGCTACTGGTATACAAATTCAAGTATCCATGCAATATTACTAGGCAATATTACTAGGCAGTAGGCAATATACTCTATATGTATAACACACTCGGTCCCATACCTGATGTCGATAAAATCCTCACTTGACTTGGGCATTATATATAGCCATGCAGGCAGCAGCTTCTTGGGAGGTATGGACATTGATATGTTTTAAGTTTATAGTGTACAAAGTTTAAGACAAACCAAACTATATACCAGACTAAGGTTGGTGATGCAACCATCATTTCTCCAAGCTTAGGTGTACGGTCGATCCAACACCATGCCCTTGGGAAGATGACTGAGCTTCTTCTTCGCTTTCATTTTAACTGGAACTCGTATGTACTGGTAATTCTCCTATAAACTGTACTCCATGTTTTTAACTACTGAGATTCCTCAAAGAGGTTTTTGGATGGTTCTTTTCGAGTGACGTATGTAAATTGTAGTGCTCACATGAACACATTATTGTAATAGATTCTTTAAAGAACCCTACCCGAGAGAGTGAAAGCTCGATCACATGAACACTGATATTGTGAAGAAGATCTTCAAGGTAGGAAGGTTGTGGAATGGAAACTAGGAATTCAAATAAATTTGTTATGTGGGTTTGCAGTGTGTTTATGTGTTCCAAAGAATTATATCCACTGTATCCTTCTACTAATGCATTGGATAAACTATGTTGCAGATAATGAATTATTTGATAAATCATTATAATATGGTATCAGTCCATCATCTATTAGACTTTCATTGAATTTAGTAAAATAGAAATTATATATAAAAAAAAAAAACAGATAATAAATATATATAACATAAAACAATAATGCAAACATCCCAAAAAAAAACAAAGGGAGGCCTTGTTATCTGTAACAGTGACCTGTAAACATGAAAATCATGTGTACTAGCTTTACAGTATCAACAACAATGACAAACACCAAAAGGATCTAAAACTCATAAGCACTCTCCAATTCACTGTATTTCATGACTTTTGCGCTTCATTTACATGAAATCATTCATGTCCAATATATCAGGAATTTCAAACTTTAACATGTTGCTGCAGTAACTGTCCCTCTCATCTTCTGTGCTGATATAAGTAGAACCTGAAGTCGTCAATGGAGTGGGACTAGATGAAGGTGTTGATAGAACTGAAGTGAAGCTGAAATTCTGGTTACTAATGTTGTTTGATTGGAAATTCGAGTTTTCAGATACAAGGTCTTCGAACGATGGCTGACTACTAGAACCACATAAGCCATAATTTTGTTGGATTGATACCGGAACAAAGTCTTCGCTTAGATTAGAAACCATTACATTGTCTTGCCACACATTTTGTTGAGAACCTTGGCAGTTGAAGTTCATGGGATTTGATTGAAATTGCTCCATAGTATTGGCTTGCATGACTTGAGCTTCATTAAAAAATGTATCACAAGGAACAGCTGATGCAGTAGTAGTAGTAGTAGTAGAAGCTGGATGAACTTCTTGAATTGAGTTTTGAAGTTGGTTAGGTTGGAAGGATTGGAATTGGTTTTGTTGTTGGAAATCTGGATTGCGAAGTTGGTTTTCTTGAAGATTTTGAAGAAGCAAGTTGTTGGAGTTTTCGCGATGAGATGATAAGAGAGAAGTAGCTAATCTTATGAGCTCTGGATTAACTACAGGTTGATGAATACCAAGTAACCTTGAAACATTAAGCTGAGAAGAGTTGTAAAGTTGTGAACCAAGAATTGAAGATAGGTCCAAAAGATCGAAACGTGGACTATGTGTTACTGGATCGATTCCCATTCGAAGAAGACGCTTTCTAATATGAGTGTTCCAGTAGTTCTTGATTTCATTATCAGTTCTTCCAGGCAAGCGAGCAGCAATAGCAGACCACCTAATAAAAACAAAGAAATAAACAAAAAAACTTATGTCATTGACTTTAACAATCACATTTTTCATACTTAGAACTAGCATGAAGTCCATGAAAGTAGGTAATAATGATCACAATAATTAGAAAGAAATTAAGAAAGAAAAAGTTGTTTTCCTTACTTGTTTCCTAGAACACTATGCAGCTGAATTATTGTTTCTTCTTCTTCAAATGAAAATCTTCCTCTCTTTATATCTGGTCTTAAATAATTTGTCCATCGAAGACGACAACTCTTCCCACATCTTTGAAGTCCTATATACAATTCAAGTTAAACAAAATACCATAAGAAACATATATACTTCAAGTAAAATGGATGACTACTGGATGATTAAAACGATCGAACATTTAAAGGATTTTCTTTAACATACCAGCATTCTTCGGAAGAGTGCGCCAACTACCATGTCCGTTTTTTTGAATATAATCCATAAGTTTTTGATCTTCATCAGGTGTCCATGGTCCTTTCTTCAAACCATTTTTATCACAACAAGGTGCTCTACCCATGGTGCAGTAGCTTTTAAAATAGTACTTTTTGGTACTTGGTAGAGAAGAAGAAGAAGAAAAGAAAATGGTTTGTAAGAAAAAAAAGTTGAGTGAGTTTGAATTGAAGTTTTGATATGAATTTAAAGTATATATAGATAGAGTTAAAGAAAGAGGAAAGTCAATGGGATTTGTTGCCGGCCTTTGTTTATAAGATATGTTTACGTGTCTTTTTTTCGAAAGATCATTTAATTATCAAATATTTCTTCTTCTTCTATGGTGAAAACAAATCTGTTAAAAAGGTTGTTTTCAAGTCACATTATGCAAATCAAGAACTCTCTTTTGCTTCTCGATTCACATTAGCTGTTGAAAAAAAGGACGTTTGTTTACTGCCACGCACCCCCCCTCGAATTGACGCTTTTTAAAGTCAATTTATTAAAGAGAACTCATGGTTTGCATGGCTCCAAGCCAATATATATACATGTTCAAGCTTCTCGATCGGCTCGACTCGGTTTTTGTTTTTTGTTTTTTTTTTCTTTCATTATTTGTGAATATCATTATGCTTGTTTGCTTGAAAATTTTGATGAACGGTCGTAAGTTGGTTAAGTTTAGGCACAACTGTCATACGGTATACTAATGCCGATGACATTTGCTTCAGGTGAGTTGCAGAGACAAAGTTTGGCAGGGTAGTGTCATGGGCACAAGAAAACACTGGCTAATCTGCTAGCATATTCATATATGCATGTACAATATATTGGTTGATACACCTAGTAAGATAATTTTAAACATGTTATAACAATCAAAATGAAAATATTAGAGGCAAATAAAGTGAGATTAGAAGCAACAGAGCTACTGTATGTATGTACTAATTATGTACAACTCCACAACAGTACCAGAAGACGACGTAAGACACACGCGTAACTTTATTATTTGGCCAACAATAAATGTAATCATCATCATCATCTTCACAAGATATGAGGACTGAGGAGTGATCTTATCCACCTGTCCTTGGTGTGTGCTTGCTAAAGCTAAAGGTACTTTAGAAAGAAGAAGAAGAAGAAGAAGCCGCATTGATTGACAAAATAAAAACTCACATTTGTTTCAATACAACATGACAACATCCCATCGTCATCATCAACACGAACAATTTCTTCTTCTAATAAGGTTTAAAAGTTTAATAATCTATATAATTAGTAGATTTAAAAATGATAATTATATAAGACAGAAATCATCTTTATTATTACAAAGTAGTCAAACTTTATTGGCCAAAAGACTAATGTTTTGCCGAAACATGTATGTATGTTCCTATCAGTAGATAGTTATAAAATCAAAACAAATGAAGATGTTTCAGAAATGGGTGAAAAACATCACATTCAAATAAAGAGGGGGAGATGCTCATGATCCACATCAATATCTGCATAGCCATATGGTCAACCAGTGTTTAAACTTTTTTTCCCCCTTTTTCCTTCTAAAACCTCTTTCAGAAGTATGAGGAAAACAATAACATAACTATATGCAAATATACAGTATAATGGTAACTGCAAATTAACCAAGCCGAGCTTGTATGTGAGCAAAAAATCTCAAAGCAATGATGAAGAAACAAAGGACAACATTTCCCAATTTGATCAACAATTTCTTAAGAAACAATTAATATACAATGACGATCACTATAACTATTATTTTCTCGTTATTATCCTCTTCGTAACATAAAATATATAAGAATGACGATTTTCATGCATGAATTATAATCCTTCTAGTTAAATATTTAAATCTGCTGATGTGTAACCTTATACTACGTGTCAATAGGCAATACGTGACAAATCGGGACCACTATAAAGAAAAAACCAACCACTTATTATCCGGCACGTACCACCCTGATTTGGCTCTCCTGTCTACTTCCCAGCAACAAATTCTACTCATTTTGAGGCTCTTTTCGCTTCCATGACAAGCATGAACAAAATTTTTAAAAGAAATTTAGAAGAAGAAATAGGTGTAAAACATTATTCAAACTTCAAAGACCCATTGACAGCAAAGTTTCAAAGTGTCTTCATCATCTCATCCACCTTAAAAAATTGTAGAGTTTGGTCAAATAATATTTAATTTTACAAATATTAGTGAGATTTTCCCATAATTTTTAACAGATTATTTGACCTTCTTCTCTTGTTTCTTGCTTGCATTACATTCTCATCTTCTCACAACCACCATTATATTAACTTTTCTTCAAACACCTTAAGACCTCATCAATCCTATAAATACCAAACCATGCAAATAATTCCTGTTTTGGGTAATAATATAATCGTGGATATTTACTACGTCGAATTGATTAATTAAACTAATCTGCTGCATAGTTATGGGATTATGTCTCCATGTTCGATTACATGGAGACATCTTATTTGTTTTAAGGGCTTACTAATTTGGGTTTAAGCTTAAAATAATTAAACCCAAAACTATATTCATACCTGTTGGAGTAACAATAAGTGATTCAGAATCCAGGTGATTGCTTGTGATTTACCTGAATAGGCTAGCCCCTACATCATACAGTTGACTCCACGAAATATACAAATGGTAGATAATCTACATATTGTTAAGTGTTTGTTATGAGGTGTCCAGTAGATCCAACAAACATTGAATCCTGGTGAGTTTTGTTTATCTCCTTAATGGGTATTCTAAGATGGTGTTCACATAATTTAGGGTTTTTAAAGGATACTGAGATCTAGGAATATGTGGATACAGAATAACTATGATTATTATTTAATATACGAGTATACGATCATTTTTATCCTACAATGGCCATGCACAATAATTTGTTTATTAGTACGTAGACGTATATCCATAAATATATGTATTGTATTATTATTTTGTTTAATAGCACGTAGGTCGTATATCCATATATATATATATATATATATATATACTATGCATACGCATGCAAAAAACACCTGGCCTTTATCGATCATCGAGAACTTTCCTCTAATACTAATTTAATAAATTATACTATATTAATGTATGAATTAGCAGACATGTGGTTCATGGGATTTTTAAATTTCACCAAGTCGGGCAATCCGAAGAAATGTATGATGCAGCTAATCATGATGTAATTTCAAGTATACTATTCTTAACACTAGAAAGAATCTGTCAACTAAAATATTGTTACCATTAATAGATAAAAATAAACATTGTTTAGGGTCCTAAGTGCAGAACAAATCCATCATGTGTACATGATTAATTTGGACCAACAGTAATCTACGTGAAGCAAAACCCTAAACACATAACACCCACTGCATTGAACCAAATCAAGCCCACTCAAAGCGTTATACCCAGCAGGCCAGCACAGCCATATGTGCAACTTCATCAAAATTCTTAAATCTATAAATTTGAGATAAGTTTCTTATTGTACTCTGTGACTGGTGACTGTTTCAGTGTTTTGAAGTCGAGATTACCACCGCCCACCTTCAGGTGGGTGTTACAAAATCTGGAGTTACTAGTTTAGTTCATACCTCGCCGGTAGCCAATTGTACTGGAGCAGGTTTGATTAAAACAAATAGAATTGAAACTCAGATGGTGCTGTTACAGACAATGGTAACATCAATAGCTTGATTGGAGTTCAAGATACACTCAGTGTATATGAGTATTATTTATATATGACAGGTTTTAAAACTAATTCTGTTGGTGAGATTCCATTATATTTGCATTCTCTTGATCCACACAAGCATAATTACATTCTTCCACCAACAGTTGGGCTAACAAACTTCTCAAACACATTTACTATTTTCATAAGCATTGCATCACCCTCGCCATTACATTAATAAAGATGCAATACATTCTCATATTTCCTAGTTTCTTCCACTGATTTATAGCTGCAGTCCTTTGTTTCTCTTAAGTTCCCACTCAACATATTGTATGTAGTCTAATCAAGCACCAGTCGAGGACGTACGCATCACAGAGATCTATATTTACTGCAGATCATTTTTACAGTTTCAGTTTAATCAATCAATATTTCATTCATCAATTTTCTATGTCAGATTCACTCACTGATTTCATATCTGGACCTATCAGCTTCAGTATCCAAAATTCTGGTTACAAGTTTTCATTGGTCAACCTGATCTTGTAAGTAGCCAGGTTTTGGCAGATCGGGTTCGTGTTTACCCATTTATGAAAGGTCTGTTTCAGGTTTGGACAGATGGACCAAATACATTAACAGGTCAGGTTTGTGTCGTTCACTACCACCCCCCAACTTGCTATGACCCAACATGAATCTGAGTTGATTTGCCACCCCTATGTTCCTCATCGCAATTATATTCTTATACGTGAAAGCAGGTTCTTGCATGTATGTTGATACTGAGTTATATTCTTATGGTGTACAACTCATTTCACTTCAGTGCAAGTCAAATTAAACTGTGCATCATGTCTAATCTAAAGTTGGCCATCACCTTCAACTAATATTAGCTACATAGCTTTTATTATTGACAAAAACAAAGTTTGGAAAATAAAGGATGAATGAAAAAAAATAAACGTGAATCACTAGATATTTCAATATTTTTACAAGTCAAAGTAGTTATAGCCAACAAAGATACTAATGATTACATTTGGAATCAATAAAATTTCAGGCATCAGCAAGAAACATACGAAACTGTACTTAATAAACTAGGAAAATGACTTGAATATAGCAGCCGAGTTTAAGCGCATGCAAATTTGATTAATGCACTAGGAAGATGGTTTGAATATATTATCACGAGTTTATGCACATGGAAGTGTGCATCTATCAATTAATTAGCAATAATTTCAGAAGTTCAGATGATACAACAAAACACTGCAAGAATCAATGAATGAAAAGAATGACAAGCATTGAGTATTCAAACTAAATAGTAACTACCTCAAGTGATTGACGAATTGGCAGAGATCATCTCTAAAATCTGATAATGTACATTACCATTGGTCACAAGTACTCCACCTGAAGGAAAGATAACCCTTCTTTCAACTAGATCAGCAGCAAGATCAAGCTGACTCCCCTTCCAATCTGTGACCTAATACAAGTGGATAGGCTCTCAACTTAAAGACCGATTAAGAGTATTTTAATATATATATATATATATATATATATATATATATATATATATATATATATATATATATATATATATATATATATAGATAGGCCTTTTTTTATGAATTATATAGAAAGGAGGGATGCCTTCTTGTTCTTCTCGGTCAAGCGGAATGAGGTCGTAATTGCAGATTTAGGATTTAGTTCTCCTTGGTTCATATTCTCTACGATACTTTTTTGAAGTAAGTGTAAGTGAAACTTAAACTTGATGTCTGGCATTTCTTGTGATCCATACACCAGAAGAATAAGAAACACTAAGGGTTGACGAAACAAGAAGAAAATACCTGGCCCCCAGCTTCAATCACACATATTACTCCAACAGCATGATCCCAGGCCTGTAAAAATAAATGCTGTAAAATAAATACACTATTGCTGATCTTTATTAAGACAATTGGGAAGTGACATACCTTGACAACAGTTTTTGCCCTGGATCGTTGAATGAAGACAGAAGCCCTACCTGAAGCAACCATTATGTACTTGCACAAACTGCATACAGAAAGATTTTATCATGTGACAAGAATTGATAATCCGGAAGATCAGAGACAATCTGGAAGACGACAATTGAAAAAGAAATAAATTTAAGCTTAGAAACAAAAATTAAGATATTATCAAGTAAGCATTGCACAAACAGAAGTGTGGTTGAATTCATATTGGAACCATATCATTTACTAATTTTAATGTCTTCCTACTTTGGTTTGGGAGATTGCTGGCAATGGTGAAATTGACTCTTATCACTATCAGGGTCTTATTTGTTGGTCCTTATAACACCTCCACCTACCCTGGAAAATCATTCCCATTTCTCGTTTTCCTCTTTCACTTTTGTATATCTCTTTGTCAGATTATCGAATGCCCGTGCCTACCATGTCTCCAACCTATACTTCCAGAAAATCTAGTTATGCGGCCTTCTTGTAACTACCATACATTCCACGTACACCAAAATGCAGCTATGGTTAAATATCAACTATTCAACTTACAGAGGGAAAAAAAGAAAGAACTAACCTTCCACAACATGTCGGCAGAAGGAGAACTTGTCCATTATCAACACTATCAGCATTAGTAGTTGAAGTCAAACAGCGGGATAGTGGCAAGGATTCCCAGGTTATACTCTCAGGAATACAAAAGCGTGCTTCATGTATAATGCGGCAACTGTCAACACAGCATCTAGTCCAATCAATATGTCCTGCAGTGTTGCTACCCAGTAGGTTTGATAACCTCTTTGTCCATGTTCCACAGCCTACATGCGCAACCATAAGGATTCCTTGTCCAGGTTGGCCAGATTTGTCTTCCTGGTCTTCAGTGCCCAGATTCTTGGAAATATCTGCCTGCCAATTAGGACAACCCATGACACCTACTGCAATCTCTCCATCAATGACAAGAGCCAAACCTACCTGAAACATGTTCATTTTCATAATCAAACTTCAAATTCAAAACCAGAACAAGCGTGTATGTGATACATGTAGTACTTAATACTTAGTACATATCAATGCCCTGGCGTAGTGGATGACAAATAAATGGGACTTAACTACGTAACGAAATGTTCACCCTTTAACATTTGTCAATAGATCTTTGGGCGTCATTATTCTAGTTCAGACCAAAGTTGCATGGTCCATGATTAAAAGAAATTACTTTCAATGGGAAAGGAGGATACAAATACAACCAAGCATCATCCCAACTATCTGATATATAGAGAAATACGGATCTTGATTTTTAAAAACAAACCATTAAGGATCCAATTACTCATTGACTCATTGCATCTTTAAACAAGGTCTGGTTGCTGAACATTATGTCAAAGAAGGATATCTGATCATCTGGAGTCCTCATTTCTGAAGAGAACTTCGATCCTGGGAAGCCCAGCAATGTGCCCAGTTGATGGAAATCCTTGAAAGGCAGAAATTAAAGGAGGAAGAAGATCGCCTATGGTGCAAGCATGATGATAAAAGACAAATCACAATTTCAAATGCCTACAAAATTTTGAAAGAAAACAAGAACAGAGAGGCTGGTAGCATGGCACCAGTTTTCCCTCATGAATTGGCATGGAGGAAATCAATCCCCTCAAAAATCAGGTTCTTTATATGGAATACTCGGAAGGTTCCAAACCACTTCTCATCTCCTGATCTCCGTCACAGAGGTACGAATGTCCCCCAAAACTGCTCATGTCAATCTACTGAAGAAACTGATGTCCACTTGTTGATTCACTGCCCTCAATCGAGTTTGATTTGGCGCAAGACTATTGAAGGAGTCATTGATATTGATGGGTTGCTTTCTGCCTGCAACTCTATACAAGAACTGCTCGAGTAATGGCTACCTTTTGCAGGGGCTGATTTGGGTGCAAAATTCTGGAAACTCATCCCCTAAGTAGTCCTTTGGATCATTTGGACACATAGAAACAAGATAGTTATTGAAGGAAAGAATCTGGACTTGAACAAGGTGATCAACAACGTTAAAGTGACAGTTTGGTATTAAGAAGGTGGGCACTTACAGAATAGAGAGTACCACTTTGATGATCTCATGGCACACTGGGGCATGATCACAACCCCATAGAGTCATAGAAACAAGGTCTTTTGTACATGTTTTTCTTGTTTCTACTTTCTCTTCTCTCTATGTCACTGTATCGAGGCACTGACGGCCTGACACACTTCGGTAAACACTTTGTTACCAGGTCATCAGTGGTCTTCTTTTGTTGCAAGTGTTTACCAAATTTTCAATAAAATGCCCACTTACCAGGAAAAAAAAGTAATATCAAGACATCAATCCAAAACCCCTTTTGGCAAAACTTTGGAATTTAATAATAAAATGTTGCTCCGAGCTATAACATTTGAAAACAAGAGCTCTTGATGAAATGAAAGTATACACTGGATTTGTCACATCAAGCTTCGAAAGAGCTGCTGCATAGAAATTAAGGGGATGCCTTGTCGTGTCCTACACATAATCTAACACACTATCTCGGCGAAAAGGGAGTTGATAAAATCTCTTTATATTGAAGTTAATTAAATGATTAAATCCTCAAAAACCAAGGAATTAAAAATCAATACTAAAGAAAAAGAACATATCAACATACCACATACAAGGCCTCAGTACCTTTCAGAAATCCTCGAGTCCCATCAATTGGATCAAGTACCTGTACCGTATGAACAAATTCAGTTAATATTGGATGACCTCTTAATTCTCACATAAGAAATGTTCCTACGAAAGTTATGTATTAAATGAGCTTACATTGCATTAAAAGAGACAGTGTTCCTTGTCTTTCTTTCTTTTTCGCTTTTTAGGTTCTATCGACTTTTTCTGTTATTTTTTCATCTTACTAGTTCACTTATTTGTAGACTCGTAGTGAACTCTTTACATATGATCTTGGGAAGAAAAAGCGTTAATCATAACAAATACGTTAGAATTATATTGCTGCAACAGTTCAATGCATTCATCATGAGAAATGAGTGAATTTAGACTTTTGTTATGAATTACCGGAATTCAATGGACCAATTAAATCATATTAATTTTAACAAATTAACAGTAAACACGAACTCAGATTATATAACTTCGATTTCCATCACTAGGACCATTTGAGTAGACTTGGAAACTTACATTAAACTCACCCAATAGGTTGCTGGGTTTTCTCCAAAAGAAAAGGCATCCTTCCCACCTCTGTCAATAGCTTTCAAAACATCGTTACGGTCTAATGTTGTATCTCCAGTTTCCATTGTATCATTTACAACACTAACAACGGTATCCACTAAAATACTTGATCTTAGAAATGCCGAATCCTCTTCAGCCACCAATGGAATTGAAGGAAACAACCTATTCAGCTCTGTGAACATGCACATTAATTAAATGATATCAATCAACATTGCACAGATCTTATTAGCAAGGTATAAACAAGGCCAAAAGTTATAACTTTCTGAACAATAGAACTTAACCATGTAGAGTGCATTTGGTTCACAGAGAAATGCTACAAAAATGCACAAAGATGACAAAAATGAGAGCAAATGACTTCCTTTTTGCAACAAAAGAAATATGTCTCCAAAGAAACTGTCTTCTGTACATATGAATGCTTTTAAATGAATTTATGGGTTTATTAATCATATCTCTCTTCATTCCATCATAACTTTCTAAGTGTAAATCACAATATTTTCCATATTTGCACTAAAAACTAGAAAAATCAACCCAAGCTAATAAGAGCAAATGAAAGATAAAAAAATGAAAGCAAATGATTTCCTTTGCGACATTTCTCCAAAGATATTGTCTTCTACTCTTCTGTAGATTTGAACCCTTATTAACAAGATAAAACTAACGACGATCTTTCTTTTCAAATGAATTTATGAGTTTATCAATCATATCTCTCTTCATTCTTCATTCGATCATAACTTTCTAAGTGTACACCAACTATTCGACATAATGTTTACGTAAATTACCCAAGCTAATAAGAGCTTGCACTCCAAAATCAGCTACAGTAACCGGCGTTTGGTCATTCTTCTCAAGAATCTTTCCTTCACTCGAAAACAAAGACTTCTTAACCTAAAAATAAAACCAAAATTTCAATAATCCAATTTCAAATTTCTCATATAAATAATGCAACTACACAAATTTCAACTTACATCTACACAAAGACGACAAGCTTTCTCTACAACATTCACTGCTGCTTGAAGTTCTTTATTATATTTGGCTTTCTGAAGTGGAATTGGTAAACTTGACCTGCATTTTACAAAAACAAAAACAATCAAAACCCTAATATTTGGGGGAAAATGAAGAAATGATTGTGAAAAGAAACAACCTTATAGTAAACAAGAATCTAGAAAGATTGCGAGAAGACGAAGAAGATGAAGATGAATTGATTGAAGATGTATGAAAGTGGAATCGAGAAGAAGAAGATTGTAAGAAGAGATTCATTGAAGATGGATGAATGGCGGGAAAGAAGTCACTAATCTGTTAAAATGATGAGATTGTTTACTAGGAATATATATAACTCGGTTAAGGCCCATGAGCTATAAATATTTGAGCCCAACTGATCCAATCTTCTAATATTTTTTTATTTTTTTATTGACAAAGGAGCTTGGACAGACCCCTACTTGGCTACTTTTTAGGTAAACTCTGTCAACAATCAGTTATTCAGGAGTTTCAATCCCACAACCTCTCCTGGGTAAACTCTGTCAACAATCAGCTATTAAGGAGTTTCAATCCCACAAGGCCACAACCTCTCCTCAAAATAAGAAAGGGATGTATTATTATTGAGCCAAAAGCCCACCCATCCCATCGTCGAATTTGAATTTGAATTTGAAAAGTCCCCCCAACCACCTCCAACAAAATTCAACGAACATCTTAAAAAGTAGGGTATTATGTTATCGTAAATGATTTTCATCGGGCGTACGAAAACTTTTTGTTCAAAGACGAATGATATTGACATTTATTTTCAATTGGTTGATGGCTAATACAAGAGATAAAAGTATTGGATAAATCAAAAGTTAGTATAATAAAATCAAAACTAGTGCTTGAAATTTTGAATTAGAATGTTCTAATCATGTCTTAGACGACGACGACGTGCGCAACGAAGGACTTTTAAACAAATATATAAAAAATAAAATATAGATTTCACTATCTCGCCAACCCACGTTTTATATCTCTTAATAAGTGGGTGGTTTGACCAAAAATTTTGTCCTAAATTATAGTCCAGTTTGTTATTTTCAAAAAAAATTAAAAATCAAAAATTATACTTTTATCCTTATTTAATAAGAACATTCTCAATAATAAAAGAATTTTAAAGGTGCCACATAGGAGAGAGGGAAAAGTTTTAGCATAAAATTAATGTTAAAAGTGATTAGTACTTTTAGAGTTACCAATGGTTGGTTTTAAAATAAGTATTAAAACTTAAGGTTTCACTTTTCCCCAAAAAAACATAGTATACATTGTGATGAAATCTAATTTTTAATTAATAAAATGATCCTATGTGACACTTTTAACTCCTTGGCAAATTTGCCAAGAAGATAAAAATGTTTTGTTTGAAAAGTATGTTAAAACCCACTATTGACAAGAGTTTTTTTACTAAAAGTGATTTAAAACCTACCATTGATGTAACGCCCCGGGATTTCGTCCTCGCTCATCCCGGTGCGTCGAGCACCATACCGCTCGCTAATGTCAATATTGTCCCTCTTTAGTCACTGCGGATATCCAGCAGTAGAGGGTTTTGGATCAGGGCCCACCCATGTGGTTTACCCCAAAAGGCCTTGACATTAGTTAGAGTATGGTTAAGCTCTATATACTACCGAAACAACCACTTCCTTGGCAATGTGGGACTAACACCAACTCTAAATAAGAAAGGGATGTATTATTATTAAGCCAAAAGCCCACCCATCCCATCGTCGAATTTGAATTTGAATTTGAAAAGTCCCCCCAACCACCTCCAACAAAATTCAACGAACATCTTAAAAAGTAGGGTATTATGTTATCGTAAATGATTTTCATCGGGCGTACGAAAACTTTTTGTTCAAAGACGAATGATATTGACATATATTTTCAATTGGTTGATGGCTAATACAAGAGATAAAAGTATTGGATAAATCAAAAGTTAGTGTAATAAAATCAAAACTAGTGCTTGAAATTTTGAATTAGAATGTTCTAATCATGTCAGTGCTTGAAATTTTGAATTAGAATGTTCTAATCATGTCTTAGACGACGACAACGTGCGCAACGAAGGACTTTTAAACAAATATATAAAAAATAAAATATAGATTTCACTATCTCGCCAACCCACGTTTTAAATTCCAAAACTAGAAACTCTAACCATATTACTCCTTTCTTCTCGTTTTGATAAGTTGGTGGTTTGACCAAAATTTTTGTTCTAAATTATAGTCCAGTTTGTTATTTTTAAAAAAAATTAAAAATCAAAAATTATACTTTTATCCTTATTTAATAAGAACATTCTCAATAATAAAAGAATTTTAAGGGTGCCACATAGGAGAGAGGGAAAAGTTTTAGCATAAAATTAATGTTAAAAATGATTAGTACTTTTAGAGTTACCAATGGTTGGTTTTAAAATAAGTGTTAAAACTTAAGGTTTCACTTTTCCCAAAAAAAACATAGGCTGTGCTTGTTCGCCAGGAATTTCATAGGAAAGCAAAGACACGTAGGATTTTTCTTTTGTTTCCCAAATACATGCGGCTTGGTTGGGTTCAACAAAAGTGGGGCCCATATTTTTTTTTGCAAAAAAAGTAAACCACGTCAGCTAATAATACCGGTTCAAAAATACCGGAAAACTTTGAAAAAAAACATCTCCAAAAAAGGTGGGGCCCATAATTTTTTTTTACATATTTTATTCAAAAAATAGTACGGTGGTATGGGTGTAATTTTAGATATATCTAAGGTTGTTTGCAGAAATCCGAAACTTTCCTTATTAGGGACCTAGCACCATGTAAAAATTTTGTAAAAAAAAAAGGAAACTGTTTACATTTTTTTCTTTTAAAAAGATTTCCATTTCCGTTTCCCAAAAACTTCCAGGGAAACAAGCAAAGCCATAGTATACATTGTGATGAAATCTAATTTTTAATTAATAAAATGATCCTATGTGACACTTTTAACTCCTTGGCAAATTTGCAAAGAAGATAAAAGTGTTTTGTTTGAAAAGTGTGTTAAAACCCACTATTGGTAAGAGTTTTTTACTAAAAGTGATTTAAAACCTACCATTGGAAATTCTCTAAATTAATTAAGTAATCCTACATGTCACTTTTAAGTCCTTGGCAAATTCTAATAACTTATTTTAAAATCAACCATCGGTAACTCTAAAAGTACTAATCACCTTTAACATTAATTTTTTGTTAAAACTTTTCTCCTCTCTCTTATGTGGCACCCTTAAAACCCTTTTACTATTGGGATTTATCATATTTTATACTCCCTCTGTCCCAAATTATAAGTACCTTATTCCATTTTAAATTGTCCCCAAATATATGTCGCTTTTGACTTTTCAACATATATTAATTAAGTTAAATGGTTCATTTGTCTATACTACCCTTGCTTTGAGACTAAGGTAATTATTCTAATGAAAAGTTAGACATTGTAATTAGTATTAAATAAGGATAAATTAGGAAATAGAGTTAGTAGACAAACAATAAATGATGTTTCCTTATTAAATAAAATATTCCAAAAGGTACTTATAATTTGGGACGGAGGGAGTACCCCATAGTTTTGGGAAAAGTGAAACTTAAATTCTTATAACTTATTTTAAAATCAACTATTGGCAAGTCTAAAAATACAAATTACTTTTAACATTAACTATATGCTAAAACCTCCGTCCTCTCTCCTACGTGGCACCTTTAAAACCCTTTTACCATTGGGAATGCTCTAACGATCCAACTTATATACACTAGTATTATACTGTCTCCACTTAGTAGCATATAAGCTACGTTTCTCCAATAATATAAGATTTTCACGGGTAGTAGTCTGCTTCCCCCCAAAAGTCATCCATCCTAAAAATTACTCTCACTTGAACACACTTAACAGACACGGAGCTAGCTTTGGTTATGGCTTAAAAGGGGATACACCTCTTAATAGAAAGTTAGAAACATTTTTCTCCTGGACCCATGTTAGAGATATACATTTAACTTTACATATTCCATACTTTCTATGATCTTACTTATCCCGCGTATAACAGCGTAACCGCGTTTTACCAAAAACATCTAGAATCTTTTCATACCATACTAGGAATCTTCGCGTTCTTCTTCTCAACCGTTAGATATTCCTCGATATCAACAAAAAAGGTAAATCTTCGTACTAGCTACCTTATTTTATTCCAAAAAAGGAAAAAAAAATAAAAAAAAAATTTCAGTCAAAATATTCCAGAATTACCCTTATCTAAACATATATAAAACAGAGGAAAACATTGAGTTGGTCAATCTTCTTCCTCCTCCTTCTTCTTCTTCTTCTTCTTCTTCTTCTTCATTACGATTTTGTTTAGGTAGATTCAGATCGAAACAAAGAATCCCAAGAACAAAGAATCCCAATAACAAGAATCCTTCACTTTCTCTCTTTTAAGGTAAAGAAATAATTTTTTTTTTCATTCTAATCTTGTTATTCTTTGTTTGAATATGATCTTGTTTTCTTCTTCGTTAATGGGTTTTATGGCTCGAATTATAGCTAATGATGTTAGGGGTTTTGTTTTTAGAATTCTACAAAAAAGGTTCATTTTATTTTATGTTTGATTTTACTTGAATAAGAGATTTTAGATTAATAATGTAGCTTGTATCATGGTAGGTTAGATATCAAGATTTGGGTTAGGTTTTATAATGTAGGTTTGATGATTATCATTGTGATTACTATGCTAGTTTTCTTGAAAAAAAATAATTGGTTTTTTATTTATGATTTTAATGATGATTGCAGTCAAGTTAATAATACAATGATATTTACCCATCTATGATTTAAATTTAGATAGTTCAAATAGATTTAGTATTGTATGATGAAAATCTTGAATGCATCGCAAGATTTTTTTTTTTTCTATATGGAAACTAATAATTTTGGTCTAGATTGTTTAATTTTTAGCATTTTATTTATGAAGAAATTATAATTTTTGCGAGTTTGAGGAAATTGATGGTATTTTTGTATTTTTATGTAATTCTACAGCTGGGACACAGTAATGGGTGATACTAGCAGATCTGAGTCGAAACACTTTTTAGAGGAATTCTACATTCCTAATTACATACTTCTATCAGATTCAAAGCATGAAGAAGTTTCTCATGTACCATCTTGTCCAGTGTTGGTATTCATCAATTCCAAAAGTGGCGGGCAGCTAGGTGGCGAATTGCTTAAGATGTACCGTAGTCTTCTCAATGAGAATCAGGTATTTTAAAGGAGGAACTGAGGAAAAGAAATGGTATTAGCATTTTTGAGGATACAAATATCTATAATTTGTCTTGTTTCACCTAATTTTCAGGTTTTTGATTTGGGAGAAGAGTCACCTGATAAAGTGCTACACAAGATTTATGTCAATCTAGAAAAGTTGAGGTGCCGTGAAGATAACTTTGCAATTGAAATTTACAAAAGATTGAGATTAATTGTGAGTTGCTGTTGGCCATTTTCTATTGTTATGACTACTGACTTTTGTTATAAGTGCTTTGAAAGCATCGTTAAAAAAAAAATTTAATGTACATTCACTTGGATAGGTTGCAGGTGGGGATGGTACAGCTGGTTGGCTGCTTGGAGTAGTTTCCGATCTCAAGCTCTCACACCCACCTCCAATTGCCACGGTACCTTTGGGTACTGGAAACAACCTCCCGTTTTCATTTGGCTGGGTAAGACAGTCTATTTCGTATAGTTCCTTGAATTGATTTTGCATTATTAGAAGCTTTTTGCTAGATTATTGACGCAAGATTAGAATGTTGCTTTCTTGTTTGATTGGAATATGTTATTGCAACTGGGTTTTCGGTCCCCTCTTCTTCCCCGAAAGTCCCATTATATTAGTTGTTTGCTCTGTTTGCAAAGGTTTCAAAAACATCAGTTTGGAAATGAGAAGTGTATGACATGACCTTCAATGTGCAGGGAAAGAAGAATCCAGGTACAAATCATCAATCTGTGGAGTCATTCTTGGATCAAGTAATGAAAGCTAAAGAAGTCAAAATAGACAGGTACTACATGTGTATATGAATTACTTCCTTAGAATCCATATGGCCACATTGCTTTCTGTTGGTGGATCCTTCCACCAGCAGTTTCGTAGGGGCACTCCTCTTTGTATTGCACATCAAAGCATGTTTTTTAAAGTATAAACACATTCCATGATTTTCAGAAGCTACTCTCATAACAGAGGAACTGCAATGTTTTCCTTTTCTTTTATTTTTATCTTGCGTATTGTTCAAAACTCAAGGGTGGTACACATTTTTAGACTAAAAAAGCTCTTGTTATGGTGCCGAGAGTTTAGATAAAGATGCAAATATCGCAGACTGGACGTCACATTGTGATCAATTGTTTCTAAGCTTGCTATGGTTCATTATCAATGTTCGTTTAAGTTTTTTATTCTTTATTTTTGTTACTAACATTAACCAATGTATTTCAGTTGGCATATACTTATGAGGATGAAATCACCCAAAGAAGGTTGTTGTGATCCCATAGCACCTCTAGAATTACCACACTCATTACATGCATTTCATCGAGTCTCGAAAACAGATTCAGAGAACAAGGTACCACAGTCCTCCATGTCCCTCACACATTTAAGTTACTTGAGATCTTAACTTATGAACGAAGTTTGCCTAAATTGTTCTGCTCTTTTTCTACCCTCTGCCTTTGTGATTTTGGCTATTCATAAAGCTCTGATTATTTACTGATAATAGTAACTATTTGTTTTGTTTTATATACCTTTGATTTATTTATATATTGCACTTACTATGTCATAAGTTGACATTTAGTCGGTTCAATACATCCAAAAGAAAAAAAAAAGAACATAAGAATACCTTCCTCAAGTACATGAAACTATACCTCTGCTCATTTGCATATTTTTATTCATTGATAGGAAGGTTGCCACACATTTCGAGGGGGGTTTTGGAACTACTTCAGTATGGGTAAGCATTTTCTTCCTCCATTGTCTATTTTTTTTTTCCTTTGTAATATGCAATATGCTTCTTGTAAAATGCAATATAATTCTTGAAGAGATCACGTCAATTGACAATGCAGTATAAAAACCCTCGACGTCAACCATCAAGATGCTAATATACTGATGTGCGTTATGTTTCTGAAGTGAACTGTTCTTACTACATAGAACTTATCTTTCCATAGTTCAGTACTTATAAATCTATTATTAAATTAATTATATATTTCAATAATAATCACCCCCTGATCAATATTTTTGGAACATATGATATATGCATATGGATTGCCTAGAGCCCTAGTACTTACTTTTGGCTTTAGAACAGTTGAAACGAACATGTGTGACAGTGTTTTACATGGGGAAGAAGTGTCGATCATGCTAATTTGATGATCTCATATATCATGTATCTGCAGTTTGACACAAGTACAGTAGTTCTTTGAATAGGGAGTTCCTTAGATGATAATAATTTATAAGTATCCCAATGCTACCCATAGGAATGCCAAGGCCAGACATAGAGATGAGATCGTTCTGTATAAGGAATCATTCTACAAATAGGTAGATAATATCTTGTGAGACACATTTGAATCACTTAAAACTATTTCGTGCTATAACAAAGTAAAGCATTGGACAATTTAATGAACAAATAATATAATGGATAACTAGGTTCAAGATTTTATGAAAAGTAAGTTCCAATCTGACTGCGAGTTTAAGTAGATAATGCTGTCTTGTCACCTTTCTAGAAAACACTAAAATACATACAACGAATAATGATTATTTTAGCCTGAATGTCCTATACATCCGGTTGCATTACAGGACATATAGTTCAGATGTGACATATCTCAAATGTTGTATTAGCTAGTCAACGCCGTGTTTCTAGTTTCCTGGACTCTTGTATCTAATTTGTACTGGCACATCCAATTATTCGCATCTTTAAATGAGCACAGATATACTTAATGATAGAACTCTGTTTGAATTTCCATTCACTAAATGTATGCATGCATAATTGTTTTTAATGTATGATGGGACCTTCTGGTCAAGCCTTGGTCCCCAGGTTGTGAGATCAGTTCCCACCATCACCTGGAAAAAGAAAATTCAGTCTTCTTCTTTTTGTGAAGGTATGGATGCCCAAGTATCATATGCGTTTCATTCTGAGAGAAAGTTGCATCCGGAAAAGTTCAAAAATCAGCTGGCCAACCAGGTATTTGGGTTTGTTTGTTTGGATGATATATTGGTAATTTGGTATGTCGACCTTTATATTAATTTGTTGTTTTAGTTATTTTATAATCATCTCTATCACAAATTCATAAACATGTAAAACAACTTACGAAGTAGACTATTAATGACATGATGATCTTATGGCCTGTTCAAGCTGATAGGAAAATGTTTGTGGAAGTCTATAATCTCAAGAAATGACAGTTGACTGTGGCTTAGCTAAGTACTTTCAAATCCCACATTACTTTTTGTTCCCATTGTACTTTTATTGTTTAAGAATATAGACTTTCTACGAATATTTTCCTATCAACTGAAAACTAAAAACTACATGTAGTTACTGACATTGCTGGAATGCTTTTTCTCGTAAATTAGACTCAATATTGCAAAACTCAGGATCTTGTTTGATGGAGTGTATATATGCGTGTGTATTCCAAAACACCTTGTAGAAAAAAGAAACAAACGCATCGAGATAGATTATTGGTGCTTCGTGACGCACTTGATGCACACATATTACTCATTTATTGGTGTTTTAGTGGTAGGTTCTTCTAATGTTTGCAAGATTAACTTACATTACCAGTTTAGCTATTATTTTTCACTCTTACATTTGTTTAAGTCATCCTTCAAATCTTGTCTTATGCATGGCATGTGGTGGTTTCAAGTAAAACTTAATTAATTATTTGGCAATCCAAACTGGACACCCTACCATGATACTATCTTGTTTGCACAATGTTAATGCGTTCTTACTGGAGTATTGAATCAATATTTTGCATATCTCTGCCATTCATTGTTGAAATCACACACTTCACTTACCATCGTTTTGGAATCCCAGGAAGATTAAACTATGAACCCTACATGGATAATAATATTCATCTCTACATTTATGTAAGGATACAATCATTGCATCCTTATAGCATTGTCCCAATCTATGGTTGTGTAGTTTTTTTTTTTACCAGATATTAGTTGTTTCAAATTCCTTATATATATACTTCAGGAACTTTGTGCTAAATATAACTTCTTTTTTACCAGAGTACTTATGCAAAGCTTGTATGCACTCAAGGATGGTTTTGTGCACCTCTTTTTCATCCTCCATCACGGTCAGCATCTAAACTGAAGCGTTATACTGATTTGTCCGAACGGAGAATATTATTGATTTGCTTTTTCTTCTCTCTAAGCATCTTGTAAATGCTCGATGTTAAATTTTAATGCTGTCAAGGCAGTGTTTATATCCTTCCTAAAATAATGATATTTGAAGTAGAGGAGATGCAACTAAATATGGTTTGATAGTGCAGCCATTTCAGTACATCATATTACTCAAATTCAATATGAGGTGTCTGAGCTAGTTTGCATCTTCAATATGTTTTCCTTTGCATTTTATAGCTCTTTATTCTGGAGTAGCTATGTTCATTTCACGATATTATTCAGCTTAGTTGTGTTTTTACTTTTTTTTGTACAGGAATATAGCTCAACTTGCAAGGGTCAAGGTCATGAAAATCAAAGGTCACTGGGAAGATCTTCACATACCTCCCAGGTAAAATCAGTAGACTTATGTTTCAGTTTCGTAAATTATTTCTAATACAATTTCTTCTTTAATTAATGATCAAGTTGATTACTCTTGTGTTTCTATTATGATTTGTCTGCTCCAATGCTTGTGATTTATACATTCTTTAGTCAATTGCTGTTACAGGTTGCAAGATGAAAAAAAGCAGTCCTTATTTAGTTTGTTTTCATATGAAGGAAATAAATATGGGAAAAAAATTGTTATAAGAGAAAGTCGGAGAATAGTATCAGAATGTTGAATGTTTCTTCCTTTGAGCAGAATCTTATGTGGTTTTCCATTACACTTGTCATCATTATCCTTAAAGTCCTGCATATAAAATGACATGATGTTAAGTCCAACTAGTAAAAGTGGGGACTTGCCCAAAACTGGGGCAGTGTTGTTCTGAAAGTCTGTTTACGTTCTTTAATCTATTTTCTTTTTATTTCTTTGTTGGTTGTGAATAACGAGGTATTTATAATTTTATATCTTCATCAGTGTCCGCTCAATAGTCTGTCTTAACTTGCCAAGCTTTTCTGGTGGACTTAATCCTTGGGGTACACCAAACAAAAGAAAAACACGAGATGTGAGTAGTGCTCCCAATTGCTTTTTTTTTTTTAGCAGAAAATGCTAAATATTATTACTGATTTTCTTGAGACTTGTTTGGTAACATTATGAATTCTTTGGTGATATAACCTACAGAGAGACTTGACAGCACCGTTTGTAGATGATGGCTTGCTCGAGGTTGTCGGTTTTAGAGATGCTTGGCATGGGCTTGTTTTGTACGCGCCGAAAGGACATGGGACTCGCCTTGCTCAGGTTAGACATTCAATCTATGTTCAAAATGCTCATTGTGCTTGATGTCCATAAGAAGGTAATCATTTTCCAGTATCCATTAGCAGCAGAAGTTAGGGAGGTTACGGTGGTTGTTGTTATGGTTGGAGTAGAATGTCTTTCCTTTTGTTTTCTTTCAATCTTTAAGTGGTAATGGAAAACCTGATGGCCAAACTTTCAAACGGATTTCTTCATCCTGCTGCACATCACATAAGTGAAGGTCATTTATGGTAGAGCCCACATGGGTCTTCCATTGTAATGTCCACAGAGGACAGCATGGTCTGATCCACACACTTAGCAATAGATTCACCCAGCTTCATTATTTGTCTGCATAGGGGAACCTGCTGTCTTCCACCACTAAACCTCATGTTTGGGAGAAATTATTTTCTTTCATTATGATTAGCAACTATTATTTTCAAAGCATTTTAACATACTCCACCCATGACATCTGACAACTACTATTACTCTTATCTAGGCACATGGCATTCGGTTTGAGTTTAACAAGGGTGCGGCAGACCATACTTTTATGAGGATTGATGGGGAACCTTGGAAACAACCACTTCCTGTTGACGATGATACTGTTGTTGTAGAGATTTCTCACCTTGGTCAAGTCAACATGCTTGCAACAAAAGATTCCCGCTCTAAAAGTGTTTATGATCCCATGACTCCTCGTAGTCAACATGATGGACATGATGATAGTTCTGAAGAAGAGTCTAGTGAAGATTGGGAAGAGAAGAGAAAATTTGGAGCAGCAGATACATTCAAATTCCCACACGAGGTTGATATTGCCACTCTCTCTTGAGCTCTTCAAGATCCTGCTTTTTACCTTTAGCGGACCACAATTTTTTTCAAAACAATGTTCATATCGCAGTTATTTCCCAATGTCTCTCTCGCTAGGTGTTCTGTGTTCATGGTTTAGGAGTCAGCGATGTAAATGTTTACTGTGTAGGGGATCCAAATGGTGATTTATATTGATGGACCAATTGAATGGTATTCCAGTATATAATAAAGGGCTACCTATATCAAAAAAATAAAATAAAAAAATGAATAAATAAAAAATTGAATGGTTTCCAGAATTCCAGGAAATAATGTTTATTGTGTTCATGAAATAGGATTCAGTTAGCCTTGTAAATTTTTACTGTGATGTGGAATCGAAACAGCAATTCATTTAAAACCCAAATACCCAATTATTATAAACCCTGGGGAAATATTCTTGATTGATATTTCATTTGCTCCATCTTTAGTTAGGGATATTAACGGGTGGGTACGAGGCCGGGTACCCGAATCTCCATCCCCATCTCCATTTAGTTTCTGGGGAAATATTCTTGATTGATATTTCATTTGCTCTATCTTTAGTTAGGGATATTAACGGGTGGGTACGAGGCCGGGTACCCCTGTCTCCATCCCCATCTCCATTTAGTTTCTTAGTATCTAGCCCCGTCCATTTCTCCGCTTGAGACTATTCGGGGAACTTCGTCTCTGCCTCTAATGGGGATTGGTTCTCCGCCTCTAATGGGGATTGGTTCTCCGCATGGCTCCATTTTTAGTTAATGTATAGAGAGCAGACGTTTTGGACTTCAGAACAATCTAAAGACAGAGGGCACAAACGCATAGGAAACCCTAAAGAATAAAATCTTTATATATTGGGTATTAAATATGGTTGATATTAGGTAAGCCTATAAATTACTGTGTATAGAGAGCCGGTATTCAAGCCCCACCAATTGGTAATTAAGCCCCACTAAACAAATTTACTAATACTGGTTATATCCCAAATAATAATAGGGAAAAATGAGTATGCCCTAGTTTTTGCACCCTACCTCTCTCCTATTTTTTCAGTAAATACACCCTATACAAAACCTAATTTTCTTCCATCTTCCCTATGATCCTATTAATTAAAAACAGATTCTTCTTTATTCTTTTTTATGTATCTACTTCTTTAAACTAAAAAAATCAGATTTTAAAAAAGAAAAACATAGAAGAAATAACTTCTCAAAATGATTAATAAAAATGGAGAAACTTTTTTTTCCTCTTGTTTCTTCTTCGGTTTGCCTTCAATTTTTATTTTTATTTTTATTTTTTGAGACAAACAAGAAAAACTGAAAATTCTAATTTTCAAATTAGATATTTATCGGGGGTGTATTTACTAGGTGAACACCAGAGAATTATATTATTTAAAGGAGATTATCAATTTACCGAGTATAAATTTAAAGAGTTTCTACTGTACAACACTTCCAAGAATAACTGAATCCCCAACACACATTGTGTTGCATGTCTTCAAATAATGAACAGTCTTACTCAACCACGACACACTCATAAATTGATGATGCTAACTGCTCACACTGTCACACATAATTAGGTGTAGTAAGGACTAAGCACTTAAGCAGTAGCTCTGTCAACAATCAACCGGTACTGTGGGGTGTTGTTGAGGCAAAGGCTCACATACATTGGTTCCTATTTTTTCGTGTAAACATGTAATAATTTTTCTAAAGATGTCATTTTAAAAACAGCTATAGATTCAAACTTTAAAACTTACCGTACATGATTCCCCACAAAGAGCCCTTGTGATCAAGATACACACAACTCTAACCACTTATAAGTCTAGCTAGCTTCTTCAAGGTGGTTGATCATTGATCAGATCCCATTAATTTATGTCGGATTTTCTTTTAACTTTTTATTGGTTTTATTTCTCTGTCTGTCTATATATATTGATGCTTCTAATGATAATACAAAAACTGTGACAGCCAAACTAGCAATTACTTTTGAGTTGTTGCTAGCTAGGTTGCTAATAAACTAGTAATCTATAATGGTTGTTATGCTTGGAAACCAACTTGGAAAGATGCTTGCTGCATCTGTTAGAAGTATTCAGTGGAGTTATGCTATTTTTTGGTCACCATCAACTAAACAAGAAGGGTATATAGAGTATAGCATATGAATATATCTTTAATGATGTGTTTTCTTTTTTGAACTTGTTTTTTTCCCATTTTAAGTGAAGTTCTTACCTGTTGAATTAGTACAGATATAAATTGATGGGATTGTACCTCAATATTGGTACATATCAAATTTAGAAAAAAGAAAACCTTCCTTTTTAGAAAGTCTTTGACAAACTCTTATTGAGTTATTTAATTCCTTAAAGAGCACCACCACTTCCACCTCTCCTACATGTAAGTTCTTGACAAGGAGATTCACTACCGCAAGGTTTTGTAGAGGGGGTGCAGACCTCGATCTATTGTGATAACTAGCTAGGGGCCTAGGGTGGGGATTCACTATGCAATAGCACCCCCAAAAAAAGAAAGATACTATGATTTATTCTTTATTTGGTAACTTAAATGAATACGTACACTTTTAATTTTCTTATCTAAACTTAATTATATTCTCTTGTTTATTTGCAAATGAAATATGATAGGGTTCTGGAGTGGAGTGATGGTTACTTCAATGTAGATAAGGTGGATTTGAAGAAGAGTGAGAAATTGAGGGAAATGTACGAGCGTTTGTCCCTAGGCGAGACCAAGGAACAAGCTAAAATCGCTTCAACTACTTCTTTGTCACCTGAAGATCTCTCAGATGTGGAATGGTACTATGTAGTTTGCATGTCTTTTGCATTTGCACCTGGAGAGGGGTACTGGACAACTGGCTCACTTTTCTTATATTATCAAACACATGCTTTCAGTTTTTCACACAAGACTGCAGTTTTACAAACATCTTTGATGGTTTATCAGGTTGCCAGGAAGAGCATTTTTGAATGGTGAACATATCTGGCTATGCAATGCTCAACATGCCGATAGCAAAATCTTCAATCGCTCTCTCCTAGCTAAGGTTAATTGGTGTTCATCTGATGCATGGCATCATTTTTGATTTAATATAATTCTATAGTTATATATAGAAAAATGCTGAAATTCAAAGTGATATTTTTGTTTTGTTCTCTTTTGTTGTTCTGCTTGAATTGGTCATCACTCATCAATCATGAATAGAGTGCATCTATTCAGGTAATCTATATATATTTTCCAATTAATATCCATTTCAAATAATCTGTTTCATTGTATTACCTTAACAAATGAATTAAAATTTTTTTTGTGTAGACTGTTGTATGTTTCCCTGTGTCGGGCGGTGTGGTTGAGCTTGGTGTAACCCATATGGTATAATCTTAATTCTGCAGATGTTGTCTTCATTTTGTAACCGATAGATATAGGAACAGCCACGTTTAGTCCTTTCTTTTTATTGTGATTACAAGGTCATCGAGGACATTGGTCTAGTACAACAAATGAAAGCTTTCTTCTTGGACTTTTCAAAGGATAGCTGCTCAGAGAAATTCATGTCAAGCCCACCGAACGATGAGGATGATGAAAGCCTTGCCTGTGATAATGATCATGACGCAGATAACACTCAGAATAGAACACGATCGAAATCAGGGTTAAGGGATGCAGACATATCCATGCCAGGTTTTATATTTATCTTGACCTCTTCTAGCTTGGTAGCTAGTAACTAAAAGAACTCTTAAATTTGTCATATATATGTGACTACACCAGAAACTTTTACAATTCATCTATTATCAGCTTATGTATCAATGAAACCAGTGGTTATCTATTAAACTTGTGCATCTTTCAGCCCAGGTATGGGTTAAACCTATCTAAATGTAACCTTCGGACTAAGAAATAATGTGCATTTGCAGAGGGTGTGCGTTTATAAAGTAAGAATAAACATATTTAATTTCTATTATAGATGGGACTAATATGCGTTCGGAAAATTTAGACTGTGGCCCATTTTGTATCTGGCCATGAAGAACCAATCAAAACATATATGGCACGTGTCAGTTGAGTTACCGGCCAATTCAAGCCCACTAGGGTTTACTGTACCCATACATAAGGGATGTTTTAGTAAATAAACAAAACTTTAATAGTACATGGTGTATTGTGAATTTGTGATTGGAGCCCTCATGACCAGATACAATATGGGACCATCTTCTAAATTTTCTGACGTTTATATGGGACCATCGTCTAAATTTTCTGGCGTTTATAGGGTGTGCATTTAGACAGGTTTCACTGTATGTACTAGAGTCCTGATATATTTTTTTGTGTCCCACAACAAGATGTACAGTAATGGCACTTAATATTTTGAATGAATTCTGTAGTCTAGGTAGCACAGTGAATTTATAGAGATAGTTTATCAAGGTCACACCCTGGCAAAACAATCTTAAGAGGGATTTTTCTGCCTCTTCGGCCTAGTTCAAGGGCAATTACAGGAGAAAACTATAGTGTAAAAAAGAAGTGCACGATACAGTGTGCGTGCGGGAAATCTTAAGATCAACATTATGTGTGTACTTAGACTTTAGATAAGCTTCATTGTAAGTCTGTATACAAGCTTTGTGCTCAAACTACTAACAAAATTAATAGCAATATCTCACTGACATCGTCGACATTATATGTCTCATTAACCACCAACTATATATCAAGAGAAATATAAAATTTTAAGGATAAATTTATATTAAATTGTGAAAAGTACACTTCAATGTTATAATTATTGGTCTTTGAGTACACACACGACATGGAGCAATACATAATATCCATAAGTCAGGCAGATCAGCCAAGCTTCATCACAGATAAATAAATAGATAATGACAACTTCATCTTTTATACATGCCTCATGTGCTGTGCCATAAACTGATATCCTGCTGCATTTACAGCAAAATGAAACTATGAAAGGATATTTGGGCAACTTGTGCATGGAAACACACCATGATGAAGATGCTAGTTTTTCGTTCAAATGCAGTTTTCTTCTTATCATCTTTATATAACTGTCATGGCAGCTGGTGCCTGGTGGTCTCTGCCTAAGGTCGTACAATGTTAGCAACTATGCTACTGTATGTCAGACAAAATGTCTTCTATGGATTTGATTGCCATTTAATGTTCTTGGGGACTCATGCTCGTACACAAGATCGAGGAAAGAAAACGTGCAAATAAGATGAATAGTTCAATATATATCTCTACTACGTTATATAAGGCGCCCCCAAACCGAGGCGTTCATGAAGCCCTCGCTGGCACTATAAGAGATTGCCACGTATTTAATTTAAATAAATAAAAAAAATATAATATTTAACCCTGTTTTGATTTTGATGCCTGTACAGTTAAAACTAAACCGACTCTTTTTTTTTTTTTTTTTTTTTTATTACTTTACAAAACACTTCCCATCTTCTTCTTCGAGAATCTTCTTCATCTCACTGTTTAACTATTCATTCAGTTGTTGAATAAATTCACAGCAACTACTCTGTTCTGTCGTTCACGAGGCCCTCGCTGGCAGTGTAAGAAATTGACACCTGTTTCTTATAAATACAGATACAGATACAGATATACAGATACAGATACAGATAGAGATACAGTAGCCCAGGCCCATATCCACAGTGGCTTAAATACAGATACAGTGGCTTAGATACAGATACAGATAGATATACAGTAGCCCAGGCCCATATCCACAGTGGCTTAGATACAGATAGAGATACAGTAGCCCAAGCCCATATCCACATTACTCCTTTAATAGCACGCAAGAGCGTGCACATTCACATAGTACTTCTTTAAGGGCGCCTCATTTCCGAGGTTTGTTTGCGAAGCCAATAAAATATATTTTTAATATTTTTATTATCAAATTCTAATTTTATTTTTAACAAAGAAAAAAAATACAGTAAAACAATTTTAAAGTTGGCCTATTTTTTAGAAAAAAATCCAGCAAGATAATTTTGAGTGGGGTCCACCTGATTTTTTAGAAAAAAATATTATAAGATAATTTTAAAGTGGGATCCACCTGATTTTAAAAAACTATAAAATAATTTTAAAGTGGGGCCACCTGATTTTTAACCGAGCAAACATCTATACTTACCCCGAGGCGCCTTCGAAGCCTGATGTGTCAAGGTATATCAGAATACCGTGTTTACTTATAAAATTCCAAATTTACCCTTACTATATTATGAGTTATATATTACAATAAAAAGGGTAATAGGTAATTTTAAAAAAGTGGGACCTACTAATATAAGAAAACCTATAGGGTTTATTAAAAAGAAAAAAAAAAAAAAAAACAATGCAGAAAAAAATTAGTTTTTATATAATAGTTATAAACTAAATAAACATTAAAAAAAAAAACAAAAAGTCCATTATGTCTTTGATTATTGGTTATTTATACTACTTTATAAAGGCGCCTCATTCCCGAGGCGCTTGCGAAGCCTGATGTGTTACATTTATAACAGAACAACGTGTTTACTTTTATAATTCTAAATTTACCCCTAATATTATGAGTTATATACTATAATAAAAGGGTAATAAGGTAATTTTATTTAAAAATAGGATCTAAAAATCGCAGAAAACAAATTTAGTTTTTATATAATGGTTTTTTTTTTAATAATCAATATAAAAAAAAGAACCGTGGTCCGCCATTCCGCGGCCCGGCCGAATGCGGTCGTTCGCGGTCCAGCAATTTTTTTTTTAATAGTTATAAACTCAAATAAACATTCAAATAAAAAAAAATTATCTTTTATTTTGTTGGACATAAATAAGTCCATTATTTCTTTAATTATTAGCTATTTTTTTGTTCGCACCCATACAGCGTGCACATTCATGTAGTTTTACTAAAACAATGCAAGCTTGTCAGATTTCTCCTTTTCTGAATGTTACGGTGATAAAAAACAATTAGTACCACATGAGTATTGAGTAGTGGGTAAAAGAGTTAATATACAACTTTTGCAAATAAAGGGCGTTGTTGCTATGTGGGGTTATATTGTTTTCGCGTGAGGTTATGCAAATAATTGTCCACCACATGCTTGCTGCCGTTCATCTAACCGACTTGGTTTGGTTTGGTTCGGGTATGGATTGATAAGTACTCTTACCTTTTTTGTTCAGATATAATTTAATTAATTTGTAAATGGGTTCATTGGATCACACTAAAAAAATTCTAATAAAAAAGATGTGTGTTGAAATTGAAACAATTTTTCCACCGGGTAAAACCCGTATCGATCTCTTGATCTAGTGTTTGTTGAGAAAATGCTTCATTCAAATGGGTTCAATTTAATTAAATTGATTTGGGCTTGGGCTATATGGTTGATTGATAAGTAATTTTATCTTTTTGGTCCACTAGATCATATTAAAAACTCTACCCAAACAAATGTCTCTGTTCAAATTGAAACGATCTTTCTAAGACGTAAAACCCATTTCACTAGCTTTACAAAAGATGTGTGTTAAGAAAAGACGCTTACCAACAGTTGTGTTTGTTGTGAACGATAACGACTTAACCTATAAATTGAGTGCTATTTTGGCCAGTAAACACACAATTCAATACAGACTAAGTTTTATTCTCTTTCTCTAATTCGAAGTGTTCTTCTTATTCGTTTGCTAGTACTCTGCTATTACAATGTAGTTGAGCAGAGTGAATTGTATCTTGGGAAACCAATCGTCCAGAGATTGTTTGCTATAACAGGGACATAATATTTTTTTAAGAAAATTATTTCGACAAGCCTTTGTTCATGCAGATTTCTTTAGTGCGGACATACCAAAATTACTTCTACATCTTCTTTAATGGAAATAAATTTCTTATTCCATGATTAACAACCCTCAACCAAGAAAAATATAGATCTTCTTATTCCAGGATTCATTAGAAATGGTCGAGAAATTACGACTTTACGAGTATAGATCTAAGTCATCTAACTGTTTTGGGAGTTAACTGATTATGCTGGAGATTGGTAGCAATTGCAAGGATTTGTGAAACTTGAAGATAGTATATAATTCAGATTACAGGCCAAAAATTCATTAAGAGGAAGAAATATAACTTCTCTTTCATCTCTACCCTTCTCCCATCTGGGGATTTTGGATTATTTACTTTTTAGAATGGGATTTAGAGAGGTTGGATTCAAACATGTGTAATCCATAGCCTCCTTCTTGTGTCTAGTCAACGGATCACCAGTTGGCATGTTTAGAAGTCACAGAGGCCTGAGACAAGGTAAACCCAATCTCACCATTTTTGTTTATCATCATCATCATCATCATCATCATCATCATCATCATCGAAGCGTTGAGTAAACTAGTTTCAAAAGCAATGGATATGGAATTTATAAAGACATTAATATTGCATTGGAGGGACCTCGTGTAGGTCTGATTCAGTTTGTAGATGATACATTGTTCTTGACTGAAGCTTCTAGTACACAAATGCCGGTTGTCAAAGCTCTGCTCTTTATCTTCCAAGATGTGTGGGCTAAAGGCAATCTACAAATTAAAGTCTACTTTGTGTTGTGCGCAGCGGAAACTTATGCACCAATACCCAAGATTGGAATAATGTATGAATTAAACAAAACAAAATAGAGAAGATGAAACTCCTACTACTATCAAACAAACCCACACAAAACACAAGATTTACGTGGTTCGGCTAATATTGCCTACGTCCACAGACAAACAAATAGAACTTTTACTATTGGAGAAGATAGTACAAAGCTCTCAAACAAATGGAGAAACCCTAGGTTTCCTCCCTTCTCAAATCCTCACCAAATCTCTCAAAGAGACAATCACAAATTGAGGATACAAACTCTCTCTCACATCCAAGATCCTCACAACTCTCACAAGGAGACAAACAACCAATATGGATTGAGGATACTAAACCAATCCCTAAGACCTTATATTTATAGCCTTTAGGGTGTACAAAACAAATTCCTAATAGGAATACCAAACTTAATCAAATTGGAATTCATATTCCAATACCAAATTCTAAATCCTTAATATGGACTTAGAAATCCAAATATGAAACGGATTCCCTTATAGAACCGGTTTCCCAACAATTCTCCACCTCGGTGAAGATTTCCCAAATCTGAGCCGATCTTAAAAAAAAAACCGACGAACAACCATACCAAAGCGGCCGGACCATCAAGTGGCTGCCTACGTACCCTCCATGGGATTAAGCCATCGTAGTTCTTCCAAACGGACATCTTTCGATGCCCACAATGCCCCGAAAGGCCAAATCCCCCTAAGGGGCCAAATCAAAACCAAATGCCCACCAATGCCCTATAGGGCTCACAAACAACTTCAACACAATGGGGTCCAAGCTACCAAATACCATCTCCACCTCAACAAAGTTCTCCATCGAAGATGATCCAATGCCCCGAAAAACTAACCTCTCAAGAGTGTTTCCTATGAAGTTCAACCAAGTGGGGTACAAATTCAAATCACTATGCATAGATTTACCAAATACGTCTTCCTTACTAAGCGCCAAACAAACATCACATGAGAGATTACCAACAATAGGAAGTACGTACACAAAACCCCCAAACAAAGGTTTCACGGCTTCATAAGGTTCTTGGGGGATAACCTTGCTACTAACAATGGTGGCTTCAACTTTCTTCTTTGCCGTGTCACCTAACAAACCAATCAAATGTGGAGTGACATCAATCTCCACCCGAACAAATGACGCTTCAACAAAATGCCTACCAACTATGCATGCCTTGCCCCCCACAAACAAATCTGTCTTCACTTGCATAGTACCATCAACGGCATGCTCCATATTACTATGCAATTCCTTGGTAGAATCGACAGACAAATCAACAACTGAACTATGCAAACCACATGTAATTGCATTTCCTTTCAAGTAGTACAACTTACCTTTTCTAATGCCTTTCATAACAACTCGTGCACCTACAACAACTTTTAGAGCTCCACCAATACATGTAATTTTCATACCATCGGACTCTAAAACACCCAATGAGATTTGATTCGTAATCAACTCTGGTACATACCAAACATCTTCTAACTATCGAGTGCATCCATCTTCCAACTTCAATCGAACTGTACCTATCCCAAAAGTTTTGCAAGTATGATCATTACCAAGCAAAACACAAGCATCTAGCTCCTGAAAGCTATCAAATAACTCCCTATTGGGACACATATGATAGGAACAACCCGAATCCAAAATCCACTCATTAGTAGAATGACTAACTGAAGATGAAGCCAACAACGAAACACCAACACATGAATCCTTATCTCTTCGATGTACACGAACAATCTTCTTCTGCAACTTTGGACAATTAATTTTCCAATGTCCCCAACAATGACAATAGGCACATTCATTCTTTGCAAGAGTTCTTCGACTTCTCAATTTACATTGAGAACCAACCAATCTACCAATACTATCATCAACCACATAGAGCCGGTCCTCTGTATTTTTCAAACCAATCTTGTACCTCCGTCTTCCACATAGCAAAGTCGAGGTTACCATCAAATTTATGAATGTCAACATCTAACAACAAGGTTTGATCAAACAAACTATCAACCTCCTTTCCAAATTCACTCGAATCCGAAATATGATCTGACATGATACCAATCAATTTCATACACCAGCAAACCAAACAATCAAACTAAACCAAAGGAGTTCACCAAGTACCACAAGAAAAATCCAAGATTGGATTTTTACCAAATTGAGAAAACAAAACCGTCAACTTCAAAGAATTACTGGGAACATAATACTTTGAAACAGAAAACGTACCATACACCGTTGGAAAGCCTGAAGAGGCTTCTTTCCAACCCAAAAAACGGATCAACGTTTCGATATCCGAGAACAGAGTTATGGCCGTTTTACCACAGAGTATCGAATCTGGACAGATTCCTCAAAACCCTTTAACCAATGTTCTGCAATCCCTCTTTAACCCAAGGAGCTAACCTTCGGCTCTGATACCACTTGTTGTGCGCAGCGGAAACTTATGCACCAATACCCAAGATTGGAATAGTGTATGAATTAAACAAAGGGTGATTTAGGTTTTGGTCACCACTTTTTAGTATAAATTAGGTTTTGGAGCCGGTTTTTATCTTTATTAGGGTTTAGAGCTCATTTTCGAACCAACAACTAAAAAAACCCGGTTGAACCGAAAATATTTTCAAAATACCTAATTTTACCCCTGAAACTCACGTGATCACTAACCCTAATATAGTTTTGATCAGGGGTATTTTGGCCATTATAAACAATTACTTGGGTCAATTGTCGGTTCAGCTCTAAACCCTAATAAAGATAAAAACCGGCTCCAAAACCTAATTTATACTAAAAAGTGGTGACCAAAACCTAAATCACCCTTAAACAAAACAAAATAGAGAAGATGAAACTCCTACTACTATCAAACAAACCCACACAAAACACAAGATTTACGTAGTTCGGCTAATATTGCCTACGTCCACGGACAAACAAATAGAACTTTTACAATTGGAGAAGATAATACAAAGCTCTCAAACAAATGGAGAAACTCTAGATTTCCTCCCTTCTCAAATCCTCACCAAATCTCTCAAAGAGACAATCACAAATTGAGGATACAAACTCTCGCTCACATCCAAGATCCTCACAACTCTCACAAGGAGACAAACAACCAATATGGATTGAGGATACTAAACCAATCCCTAAGACCTTATATTTATAGCCTTTAGGGTGTACAAAACAAATTCCTAATAGAAATACCAAACTTAATCAAATTGGAAGTTATATTCCAATACCAAATTCTAAATCCTTAATATGGACTTAGAAATCCAAATATGAAACGGATTCCCTTATATAACTGGTTTCGCAACACTTTGTGGTGTGTAGTCGAGCATTTGCCCTGCAAGTATCTTGGCAAGTAAAATGGTTTGGGAATCAGTTCTAGTAGTTGTTCAAAAACGTCTTGCGGGGTGGAGAAGAAAACTACTTTTGAAAGGGGGAAGGCTCACATTAGTCAAGAGTAGTCTTATGAATTTACCAGTCTACCAAATGTCTTTGTTTACAATTCCAGTTAGCATCGCCAAGAGGATTGAGAGTGGTTAGAGATTTTTTATGGGGATCATCACAGGAGCATAGGAAAATGCACTTGGCTTGGGATGATGTTGTAAACCAAAGAAGTGTTGGTCCATGGTCCACCACTATTCCGTCGATATCGTCCCCACCTTAGCCACCACTAGGCCCAAGGCCATATCTATGGTGTGGGGTTTTTCTTATGAGTTTCACTTACCTAAAAGGCCTCGACAATAGTGGATACCAGCCCATTACTGATAAACCAATTAGAGATCTGATATGGCTCGGATGTAGGACTATTTGGTCCACACACCTAACAATCTCCACCTTTGACCAAATCTCCACAGAAGAACATAATAAAATAAGGGTCTTGATAACATAAGGGCACACGTTAATATGCCAAATTTGGGGTGGGAATATAAGAGTAATTAATGCTGAAATGTTAATTGTCTACTTATATATTTTAATACCTATTATACCCTTACTGCCTTTTGGAAGCGGAAGATTATTCATTACACTTTCTTTGAATGAATCAAGAATAACTCATATCTTCCCTCTCTCCTCACATCAATCTTTCAATTTAGCGCCTCAATTTTTTGGCAGTTCTTTTTTGCGACAATTGTGTAGGATTCCATACCATGTTAAAACACAATATAAATTGAACCTTATACCCACAATTTTTGACATCTTAAAATTGTATGAAAGACTTGCAATTACATGTAGTTGTAAGCAATTTGAATTTTTGGGAATACTCTGTCGTCATATTTTGAGTGTATTTTCTCATAAGGATTGCTTCGTTCCTTCTTATTGGCGACGAGAAGTCTCACATGATGAACAAATAAGTGATACACTTGACTATTTATTATCTAAATTTGGATCTTTAACAATAGATGGTAATGTGGTAACTATTGAAGGAAATATCATTGATCGTCCCCCGCGTTCCAAATCGAAAAGGCGTCCTAAACAACAAAAACGGATGAAAGGCAGAAAAGAATTAGCAAAAAAGAGTAGGAGTTGTGGCCTTTGCAAGCATGTTGGGCACAATATCACAATGTGTCCGGAAAAGAAAAATGTTGAATCATCGAACTATGTCGAAATGAAGAAAAAACGAAAAAGGTGACATCAGAAGACATTGGTATAAATCCTATATTTTGTTTGAAATACTAGGTAATGGCACTTTAACTTTTTATGTGTACATTTTGTAATTTGATCAAACAAAAAAATGGAAGCTACATTTTGTAATTTGATCAAACCTTTTTTGTTATCTGAGGATATGTATGACTTTTTGAGGTATCTAAATTCTTCTTTGAAAATTATTTTGTAATTCACATTTGCATATAGAATGTCTCTACACCATTTGATTTGTTCAAGATACTATAAAATTTGAAAAAGAGAGAATTTATAGTGAGTATCACTTGTTTGGGTTACTGATAAGTCCTCAAAAGTGTATATTTATCCCCCGAATAGCACATTGTTTCCATAGCACTTAGCTTATATTATTGTGTTATATCTATTGATTAGTGTTTTCTTGTCATTTGTGTAGGTTTCATGAGCCGAAATAAGAATATTATGTTAAAGCCCACTAAAAGCCAAGAAAAGCCACCACAAGGATGCTATTTGCATAAATGAGGAGAATTGATACTTGCACCCACAGAGTTGTTGAGGGAACCCCGCAGACTCGTCCTATGGACTTGACTTTATGTCTTGGTTGGGTGGTCCAAATCTCAGCCCAATCCGGGTTATATTGTGGCCCACAAGTTAGCATTTCTATTTAGGCCTTTATTAAAGCCTAATCTTAAAAATGCTCTACATGAAGATCCAGAAGTCTGATTTGGGCCCATGAGCTGTCCAATTGAAGGTCTTGATCGAAGCTATAACTTAAGCCCAAAATAATTAGGTTTTGCTGAAAATCTAATGCCTATAGAAGACCAACAACAGCAGCCACGAATTTGACCTAACTTGGAAGTCTTTGTATGCAAGTATATGCTCTGTATTTACTATATAAGAGAAGTAGTAGCTAGGGTTTAGGATGGTCAATGCTTGAGAGATAAAAGTTCATCATCTTCTTCTTTTGTATTGAGCTCAATTATTATTATCAATATCAATCTATTAACTTTTCCCTATGATGTCTTGTTATTTATTTATTTATTCCATGGTGTCTTCATCAAGGATAAGTAGCTAAATTCCCTTAGGGGGATGGTTGAAGCACTCTAGATAATGCAAAAGCACTATGTTTGTTCTTATTGTTCATTGTGATTCAATTTCTTAATGCTTGTTTATTTCAATTCTAGATAGAAGTAAACATGATTGTTTATGTGTTATTGTTATCCATGTTGATTAAATACTATTGTTAGAGTATAGGGAGACCTATAGCTATAATGGTTGTATTAGATTAATTATTAGAGATATGTGATGGAATAGCTGAGAGGTGACTATCATATATCTAGAATTAATCTCTTTTATTGGACCCATTTTGTAATCAAATTGAATAGCTGAGAGGTGACAGTTTGATTATGAATTAATATGTTGAGTTAATTGAATTGAATAGCTAAGAGGTGACGGTTTAATTAATGAGATATATTCAATAGCACATATAAAGAATCCTGTTTTAATTGAGTGGAATAGCTGAGAGGTGACCAATTAATTGTTATAGATTGAATATGAAAGGATGACATATTATGTTTGCATGATTTACATTGTCGATACCAACTCTTCCCCTTATGTCATCATAAGTTCTTCTTTATATCTCTATCCATCTTCTAAAGTTAGTTTATTTATTAGTTTATTTAATTATTGCCTGTAGGAAGTAGAATCCAATCTCTCTCTTATTTGTGATTCACTTGGTGTTTCTTAACCATTGTTTTCTATTTTGTTTGAGCTAAGATCTTCACCTTTGAGGTGGGTACGACCCTTGCTTGTTACTTGTCTACTTTGATAATCAATATTTATAGGCACAAGAAGAAACTTCATTATAAATCTATCTTTTGATTAGAGGTTACACAAATAGCTTCTATCGGTTACCCCACTTGTTTTACTATTAAACTTATATGTAAAGAAGAGAGAGAAATATCATTGGAATTATGTGAGGCATTTAATGCTATTGTATTTTCAAAAAGGGTACAATAGGTACTAAAATATTTAAGTGGACAATTAGCATTTCAGCATTAAATACTCTTATATTCCCACCCAAATTTGACGTATTAATGTGTGCCCTTAGGGCACATGTTATCAAGACCTATAAAATAAACAACAAATGTTAAACTAACAGCGGAAGACTGATCAAAATATAATATATATATAAATCAGAGTCATGTCCGAAGGTTACAACTCATCAAACTCCAACTAGACATATGAGCAACTCAAGACGACCTCCACCAAGTTTTCATCGAACACTCCATCTCTAAAACAGTTGTATCCTGAACAGAGAAAATGGAAGACATTAAACGCCAGCAAGTTACAGAACTTGAGGTTCGATCTTAATTCTCAGAAAAAGAATCCGCGCATCCTAGAGATAAATAATTATAAATACTAATCAATTTATTCTAACATTTAAAACAATGATAAATAAATCAACAAGATCAATCTCTGGTAATCTGCAATGTTAATCATATTTCCAGTTCCAATAATCAAATAATCAAATAATCAAACTCAATCTCAATCAATCAATCAATTTGCAATATCAGATCAAGTCTTTATCCATTTGTACTGGATTTTCGACACTCAAGTAGGGAGAGATTATCTCTTCAATGATATGGTTAGTGGTTGGGGGAATATGAGTTACAATGTAGGTTAAGTCTGTTATTTTAGGGGCAGAGGTGCAAATTTTGTTTGGTTGCATACTCTTGTAATTGGATTGAGTTGGTTGGGGTCTCATAATTTGACGGTGCCATCATATCTCATGGCATGTTGTTCAGAATTGTTTGTGTGGTTTTATATCAATAAATTGTGAATTCTATCAAAAAAAAAAAAAAAAAAAAAAAAACTTATATCAACGAAATCAGTTATCTATCTAACTTGGGCATCCTTCAGCCCAAGTATATGTATCGTATAATGCGTCCAATCCCATATCTATTATACTATTATAAAGCTGAATAAAATTCAAGGGTATTCCCCAGTCGATGATAATAGGGCTTTAGATTTTTGCAAAACAAATCTGACTATAATACACTTTTAATCATGATTTTTTAGTAAATTAACATAATACCCTTTAAGTAATGGTTTTATCATAATTTAACATATTAAAATTTATGAGATTGATTTTTATTTATGAGCAAGAGGCCCAATAATTAAAAAATAATCAAATTAAAAAAATATTATGAAAATTAATCATTAAAGATATTCTATTAAAAAAACATTAAAAGAAATACATGTTTCAAAAAATTTAATAAATTACTCTAATTTGATAAATCTCTATTATTATAAAAGCTGAATAAAAGTCAATGGTATTATGAGAATTGAGCTTTAGACTTTTGCAACACAAATCTGACTATAATACCATTTTGATCATAGTTTTTGGTAATTTAACAAAATACCCTTTGAGTAACGGGTTTATCGTAATTAACATATTATAATTTATGGGATGTATTTTTATTTATGAGCAAGAAGCCCAACAAATAATAAAATTAAAATAATATTATGAAAATTAATAATTTTTAATGGTGAAATTCTATGGAAAAATATTAAAAGAAATACTTGTTCCAAAAATAATAGTTTCATAAAATTTAATAAATTAGTCTAATTTGATAAATTTTACTATTATAAAGGTGAATAAAATTTGAGTGTATTTCCAAGTGGATGAGAATAGAGCTTTAGAATTTCGTAACACAAATCTGACTATAATACCATTTTGTCATGATTTTTTGGTAACTAACATAATACCCTTTAAGTAATGGTTTTATCGTAATTTAACATATTATATATAATTTATGCGATGTCTTTTTATTTATGAGCAAGAGTTGATTAATAATTACCTGTTTCAGCAATTTTAATAAATTAGTCTAATTTGTATTTTTTATCTGCTACGAGTATAATTAATACTGGTGTTCTTCAGTGAAAGCATGTCCCTGTGTAGCAGTATTGCTCGAGCAGCAAGGTGGCGACGTGGACGCTTAGGTGGTAGCAATAGTAGTATTTCTAGCCTTCGGGCCTTGTCTTTGTAAGCCCTTGGGCTCTATCCTTGTATGCCTTTGGGCCATGAATATTAACAAAAGTGGCTTGTCACTAATTTGGTCCTCTTGCTCAAATTAGAGTAATTTATTAAATTTTTTGAAACTATTATTTTTGAAACATGTATTTCTTTTTAATGTTTTTTAATAGAATATCTGTAAGTATTACCCCGGGTTTAAATACAGACACGATCATGTGCGTGATATACTGTATGATGTGGAATGGCGAGCGAGAATACAGGTAAAAAAAGAGGCTCCGGTCAATTATCTTACAGACCCGTCAGAATGCAGATCAACACTACGCCCAGCTGATGTTTTGATATACAGTTGGTTAGAAGGGAAACATGCATGTGTTGACATCACAGGAGCATCTCCGATGGTGGGGTTTGGTAATGGAAATTTTGAAGTGGGTCAGGCAGCCATTAATGCAGTTGTAGCTAAGGTACAAAAACACGAGGGAACATGTGCAGCGAACCAACATTGTTTCATTCCTTTTACTTTTGACACTTTTGGGTTTATAGCACCAGAAGCAGTTGAACTTCTCAGGAGGGTACAGAAGGTGATGAATAGCAATGTGATGACGGTGGGTTCCAATGAATATGTATTTCGTCCGATTGATTTTGCTATTCAAAAAGGGTTTGCAGCGCAGTTTGTAGCGCGCTTGTCCTCTAGCTTTGTGTAATTCTTTTTTTATCAATAAAATTGTTTTTGAAAAAAGAAAAAAAAAAAAGTATAATTAATAACTTAAAACTTGAATAGTAATTACATACGGATAAACTTGGTGTGTAGCATTGGCTAGCTAACACACTTGTATAGTATGTACTCGAGTCCTGATATTTTGGTGGCCCATAATAAAGTAGACAACAGTTTTGGAAATATCGTTGTAGATATCTTGATATCCCACAAGATGTATAGTAATGACCCTTGAACATCGAACAGCCTGCTACATACACTGTTAAATGCATTGATCGAGTTTATAGTGATAAGGTTATTAAGGTCACACCCTGGCAAAACAATGTTGAGGGAATTTATAGTGATAAGGTTATTAAGGTCACACCCGGGGGGAGTTTCTCATGTAATTCTTAGGTGGGTCAGCTTTCGGGCCTGGTTCGAGATTAGGAAGCTCATGCTCTTATGATGATGATACAGTTAGGTGTTCTTGTTGTATATTGGCTCGCAACAGTTGGGTGCACAAGATCATACCTTATAAGAGGTGTGATCCATAGGATCAGTTCCTATATTGGTTAAGGAAACCATATATGTGCAGGAGTTCTATTTGGACTCAGTTTCCTATTTATCTCAGTTTTGAACAAGTAATACTATATGGATTTGGTTTCTATCCATAGGCTATAAATACCCAAGTAACTTGGTATTTGTAAGACAAGACAAGAGAGTAGAAAACAATAGAAACATAGAGATAGAAAGAGTAAGTGAGAGAGAACTTTGGGAGCCAAGGGTGTGTTGGGTTTAAGGCGAGAGATTAAGATCTTGAGAAAGATACTAGGGAGATTATTGTAATCGGTGTTTCTTTTCTTATAGTGAAATCTTCTCATTGTTCCCCGTGGAGGTAGGCATTACCGAACCACGTATATTTTGGTGTTATTGTTCTTTATTGTTTTATTCTTCTTATACTATTGTTTATTGTTTGGTAATATTTGACTTCATTGACAAAATGGATCCTGTATTGCAAAGGAGGTGTTCTCACGAATATCTAGGTTGTGGGTTGTTGACGTTGTTGAGATTTAATTAATCACTACATATAGTTCAACAAGTGGTATCAAGCATAGGTGAAAATATCGTTCTTGCCGGTCGGATATTCGCGATATTTTCCGTTTTTTCAGAGATCGGCACGGTACGGCATACGGCATATATTCGGATATTAAAACACCCCATGCCGGTCGGCATTTATCGGATATTCGCGGCATAAATCGGCAAAAACCGATATTTATCGAAATTTTGGAAATTTTCGATTTTAAAATTAACACATTTATTTTTAATCCCCCCAAACTAGAATTTTCGATGAGATTATCAAAAAAATGTCCAAAAGGCACTAGACGTTTGGAAACTTTCACGTCGAACTTGATGGCCCTCCAAGAGCAATATATCAGAAAGAAACGAAAAAAAAGCACGCCCATGCCAAAGTGAAGTTCTCTCTCACTTTTGGCAAACCAGTATACTGTTTGTATCCAAGGTTTGTTTTTGTGTAATGAATAATTGGTATCGAATATGTGTAATGAATAATTGGTATCCAAGGCATGTTTCCAAACACATGCTCATTCCCATGCTCATTTTTCTTATGGTAACATAGGAACCTCCCAAAGTGATGATTCCAGTGTACCATCCTACCAAACCCAACCAGATGACAGTGGTTCTTGGTTTCCTAATATAGGGAGTTGGTTGGCCCCAATGACAAGTGGGTCCGACGTGCAGTCAGCCGATACATTAATGCCGGTTCAACAATACTCGAGATTTCCTATATTTGAATCATTTGCTCCGTATTGTATGGATCAAGATGCATATGATATGCATATTGACCAATTCAGGTCGTACGAGCAAACAATGTCATGGGAATATTACTGTACTGAGTTCGTCTCCACACGTATGCGACTCGAAGCTCATCGGTTTGACAAGGGGCGTCTATCATTCTGGGGTTAGCATGTCTTTTATTTTGATTATTAAAATAAAACTATGGGTTGAGTTGTAATAAGGTTGTTTGTGTTTAGTTCTTGTATTGTAAACATATAAAATTTCTATGAATATCCGCCCGATATTTACGATTTTTTCACCTATGAGTAAAACTATCTTGTGTAATAGTTCCGTCTTAGCTTCCTTGTATGATTTGTCGTGTGTTTAATTTGTAATGTATGTTTTTATTTTAATTATAAGTTTATATATCGAAAAATTCAAAAAAACACGGAAAGTGCAGAAAACCTCCCAATTTGCCGATTTTTTCGCGAATATTCGCGAATATCCGCGATATTTTCCGGTTTTTTCGAATTTGCCAAACCTCAAAAATCCGACACAGGAGGTCGGATATCCGCGATATTTTCCGTTTTTTCACAGGTCGGATATCCGCCCTCAAACGATATTTTCACCTATGGTATCAAGAGCTTAGGTTGGAATTAAGGTTTTATCAAAGATGACGGAGACTACAGGTGTTCCTGGGAATAACGACGGTAAGAAACCATCGGTTACTACTCTTGGCGGAGGTGTAAAAGTTGAGATTAAACCGTTTGCCGGTAGAGATAACTTTACACTATGGCAAAGGAAGATGAGAAACATTTTAATCCAACAAAATTTTCATGTGGTTCTTGACGGGAAAGACAAGAAGCCAAAGGACATGGCAGATGACGAGTGGAACAAAGCAGATCTCAAAGCAATGAGTTCCATCGAACTACATATCTCGGACGAGGTGATGTTTAATGTGATGGAGGAAACTAACGCTAAAGGAACATGGGAAAACCTCGAGAAGTTGTATATGGGTAAGTCTTTATCCAATAAACTTTTCCTGAAAGATGAACTCTTGAATCTTAGGATGGAAGAAGGTGGTGATCTTATGGAACATCTAAACGTGTTCAATAAGTGTATCACAAATTTGCTACGGGTGGATGTGAAATATGACGATGAAGATAAGTCTCTGTACCTGCTCAGATCTTTGCCTCTATCTTTTAAGCACTTCAGGACAATATTGATGTTCGGCAAGGATACTTTAAAGTATGATGAAGTTGTTCAAGATATAATCTCTCATGTGAAGATGAATAAGAACACAGGTGAAGATTCTCAAGCAGAAGGACTATATGTCAAGAATTCTAATGAGAGGGGCCGAACAAATAAGAGAAAAGTAGCAAATCAAAAGGCAGAGACAGATCTAAATCCAGAGATAAAGAAGGTTGTTTTGAATGTGGTGCGACAGATCACTGGAAACGAGATTGTAAGAAATATAAGGAAAAGAAGAAGAAGAAGGCCGAAAATTCAAATTCAGCCAGCGTTGTTACAGATGATAGCGACGGAGAAATTTTGGCGACTTCTTCACGTAATCATATTTCTTCGCCTTGGATTTTAGATTGTGGCGCTTCTTATCATATGTGTTCAAACGAAGACTGGTTTGACACGTTTGAGAAAAGAAAAGGCGACGTTTTTATGGGGAATAATTCCAGTTGTAAAGTTTGTGGAATCGATACGGTAAAGTTGAAGATGCATGATCAAATTGTAAGGACTCTGGGTAACGTGAAATACGTTCCTGCACTAAGGAAGAATCTTATTTCCCTGAGTTATTTGGATAAGAATAAGTACAGATACAAATCCAAAGATGGGAATTTCATAGTATCAAAGGGTTCACTAGTGGTTATGAGAGGAGTAAGACTTTCTAACAATTTGTACAAGCTTTGGGGAAATACAGTAATTGGCGGAGCTGCAGTTTCTACATAAGAAGATCCCACCCAGCTTTGGCACTTGAGGCTAAGGCATATGAATAAAAGAGCCATGGAAGAATTACACAAGCGACAATTGTTGAAGGGTGTAGGAGAGTGTAAACTTGAGTTCTGCAAGTATTATATTATGGGAAAGCAAACTAAAATACTCTTCAAAGCTGCAGATACAAAGAACAGAAGTACAAAAGTACAAAAGTACTTAACTATATTCACTAAGATGTGTAGGGGCCTTCACCTACTCAATCAAAAGGTGGAGCTCGCTACTTTGTCACTTTCATGGATGATTTTTCGAGGAAAGTTTGGGTCTACTTCATGAAGGAGAAATCCAAAGTTTTCACTAAATTCAAGGAGTGGAAGGTAGAGGTAGAGAATCAAACAGGCAGAAAAATCAAGTATCTAAGAACTGACAATGGCGGTGAATATAGGGATAGGAAGTTTCTACAGTACTGCAAAGATGAAGGTATTGCAAGGCATTTTACCGTGAAAAAGAATCCCCAACAGAATGGAGCTGCAGAAAGGATGAATAAAACTCTTATGAATAAAGAGAGGTGCATGAGGTTTCATGCAGGTCTGCTAGATATGTTTTGGGCAGAGTCATTTAACCATGCTTGTCACTTGGTTAATCGTTCACCATCCAAGATGCTTGGTTTCAGATGTGCAGAAGAGGTATGGTCAGGTAAACCGGTAGACTACTCTACTTTGAAGGTATTTGGATGTAGTGCATATGCTCTTATTCCCAGTGATGAGAGAACCAAACTTAAACCCAAATCTCATGAATGCATTTTCATCGGCTTCGAGAAAGGAGTAAAGGGTTATAAATTATGGGATCCAGTGAACCAAAAGAAAATCCTTTAGTATAGATGTAGTGTTTGATGAGAAGACTATGCCTATGAATCAAGACATGAAGAATGGTGAGAAAAACACTATTGTTAAGAAAGCAACTACAGAGATATCTCCTCTTACCAAGGTATCCAACAGGGAGACTCCTATTCAGGTGGAGGAGTCAGATGCAGGGGTTGAAGAGGATGGGCCAGAACAACGACAGTGTGAAAAGGAGGTTGAATCTAATAAAGATAAGCAATAACCTTACAACATAACAAAGAACCGGGGCCAAAGACAAGTCAAAGCATCTATTAGACTTGGGTTCGAGGAAGAAGTTCATTATGCTTTCAGCATTAGTGAAAGTGATCGTACTTCTTGTTGTGAAACAGTTGAAAGTATCGAAAGAGAAGAGTGGATTGAAGCTATGGCTGAAGAGATGGAATCTCTATACAAGAACTCTGTTTGGGAGTTAGTTCTTAAACCCGCAGAAAGAAAAGTTGTTGGCTGTAAGTGGGTTTACGGGAGGAAGGAAGGAATACATGAGAAAGATCCATTAAAGTTCAAAGCACGTTTGGTGGCGAAGGGGTACTCACAGAAGGAAGGAGTTGATTAGAGTGTTACTATCACTGGTTGTTCAACATGATATAGAGCTTGAGCAGTTAGATGTCAAAATTGCTTTTCTCTATGATGAATTAGAGGAAGTCATCTACATGGCTCAACCTCAGGGTTTTGTTGAAGCTGGTAAGGAAAATCTGGTTTGTAGGTTGAAGATGTCTCTTTACGGGCTCAAGCAATCTTCAAGGCGGTGGTACAAACGTTTCGACTCTTATATGCTGAACATTGGGTATAGAAGATGTGACTATGATTGTTGTGTGTACATTCATGTGTTTGAAGATGGGATGGTGATCCTATTGCTACTTTATGCTGAAAATGCATGTTTCATGCAAGAACGAAAGATATTGATATTCGCTATCATCGGATTCGGGATTGGTTGGACTCGGGTGAAATTACAGTTGAGAAGGTTCACACGAATGAGAATGCTTCAGATTGTCTTACTAAGACAGTTTCGGTTGAGAAGTTCAGACATTGTTTGAACTTGCTCAATCTTTCTACATGCTAAAGATTGGGTGGAGCACCTCCTCACTTGAGGTGCGTTGAGGCAATGAAATTTTTGCCAATGTGAGGGTGCTTGAAGAAATTCAAGTTGCAATGATCTTTGTTTTTTGGTCGATGGCTGGCCAAGGTGGAGATTGTTGTATATTGGCTCGCAACAGTTGGGTGCACAGGATCATGCCTTATAAGAGGTGTGATCCATAGGATCAGTTCCTATATTGGTTAAGGAAACCATATATGTGCAGGTGTTCTATTTGGACTCGGTTTCCTATTTATCTCAGTTTTGAACAAGTAATCCTATATGGATTTGGTTTCTATCCATAGGCTATAAATACCCAAGTAACTTGGTATTTGTAAGACAAGACAAAAGAGTATAAAACAATAGAAACATAGAGATAGAAAGAGTAAGTGAGAGAGAACTTTTGGAGCCAAGGGTGTATTGGGTTTAAGGTGAGAGATTAAGATCTTGAGAAAGATACTAGAGAGATTATTGTAATCGGTGTTTCTTTTCTTATAGTGAAATCTTCTCATTGTTCCTCGTGGAGGTAGGCATTGCCGAACCACGTATATTTTGGTGTTATTGTTCTTTATTGTTTTATTCTTCTTATACTATTGTTTATTGTTTGATAATCTTTGACTTCATTGACAAAACGGATCCTGTATTGCAAATGAGGTGTTCTCACGAATATCTAAGTTGCGGGTTGTTGACGTTGTTGGGATTTAATTAATCACTGCATATAGCTCAACAGTTCTCCCATGATGATGATGTGGCTAGGTGTTTTTCAGCGAAAGCAAGTCCCTGAGTAGCAGATTTACTCGAGTTGCAAGGTGGCGGTGTGGACGCTTAGGTGGTAGCATCAGTAGCCTTCGGACCTTGTCATTGTAAGCCCTTTGGGCCCTGTCCTTGTAAGCCTTCGGGCCATGATTAATATATAATTTTTTTTGTCACACCCTGGCAAAACAATGTTGAGGGAGTTTCTGTCTCATCGACCTAGCTCTAGGGCAATTACATTGGGAAATTGAAGTATCAGAACAATAAAAAATGTGCACAATTTCGGACTACAAACAAAATATATGTGCAAAGGTTGTGCAGTTGAGGGGTGTTGTAGTTCGATATTATTAGCTTTGATTCACTGCAAGTACACAAGATTTGCGCTCAAACTACAAACAAAATTAGTGATATTTCACATTAACCATCACCTATATATATGCAGAGAAATATAAAATGTTATGGATAACTATTTATTAAATTGTGAAATGTACACGAGTACACGACATACCCTATAAACGCACTAACCTATTCCGAAGGCAGAAGAATACATGTGCATCTTTAGTTTATTAAAGATCCTGTAAAATGTTATAAGGAAATGTTTCATGCTTTTTATTTTGATGTACTTCAAATATGAATGAATTTTCCAATCTTTACAGTAAAGAACAGACAACATTATACCACGACAATGAGTCAACACTGTTCACATACTCTTTTAGAAGTTCGTTTGCTTGATAACCAGCTTCAAGAGTAATAAGTTGCAGTATACATCAAAGTCCCATTTGTCCATGTTTAAGGCTGCACAAAGCTGTTATATAGCAAGCTATGAGAACAAAATATCTATCAGTCAGGTGGAAGCCAAGCTTCATCATCAGAGCCTATTACATCTACAGTTAATATATGGATGCTGCTATATATATGGCTTATAGAATTAAATAGTGTAGAAAATCTTCATTTTTAATCAATTGGCTTATTTATAATTTTACATATGGGAGAAGGGTAGAGATGAAAAAGAAGTTATATTTCTTCCTTTTAATGAATTTGTGGCCTATAATCTGAATCATATACTATCTTCAAGTTTCACAAGTCCTTGCAATTGCTACCAATCTTCAGCATAATCAGTAAACTCCCAATACAGTTAAATGACTTAAATCTGTACTGTATTAACCATATTTGTGAGGTTGGTCAATACATTAATGAAAGATGATGTGTAAATGATATGAACAATAATAATAAGAGATTTTTGGACATACCCCCCATTTAAAAGTCGAAATTTGAGATACCCCCATTTGAAAAAAAATTGAAATACCCCCCAATTCAAGACAGAAGAGCTTTACAGCCGTAGGTGAGTTTTATGATGGACGGGTAAGATAACACAATATCTTGAATTGGGGGGGTATCTCAATTTTTTTTTTCAAATGGGGGGTATGTCCAAAAATCTCTAATAATAAAGTAGAGACATGAACACCATTGTATACGTGGTTCGACAATTGTACCTACATCCACGGAGAGGGAGAAAGAAGTTTATTATAGTAGTGGTGGTGATACAAAATGGGAGCTCGATTATGAGGAGAGCTCGAGAGAGATGAGACCTGAGAGGTGAGGTCTCATCATGAGAGATTGGGGAGGTCGGTGATCATGAGACCTCACCATGAGATAGTGTTGAGAGCATTAGACTATCCCAAGATCAGAACCTGACTAGAATGAGTAGCTTGCCTTCATATTTATAGGCTTACAATGTAACTCCATTCTGAAAATATCTTTGTAGTTTGTTGTAATTGGCTTTAACTTTGTAACTTGTGTCATCAAGAGAGAGCCCATTAGATGATGACATGTGGCACCATGATGGACCGTAGAGATGGTGCCACATGTATGTTGTATCTAGTACCCCTACATGTACTCATAAAGTCGTAATTTCTCGACAATTTCTAATGAAACCTGGAATAAGAAGATCTATATTTTTCTTGGTTGAGGGTGTTAATCATGGAATAAAAAATTTATTTCCATTAAAGAAGACGTAGATAAGACAATTAGATAAAGATTAGAGACAAGTCCAAACTAGGTTTAATTGAACCCGGTACAAAAACCATATTTGCGTCTCTCTATTAAAACTCAATTGACTGTTTCATAATTTTGGTATGTCTGTACCAGTCCCCACCAAAGAAGTCCGCATGAGAGCCTCCCCATATATATATACTAGTGATAACCCGTGTCTACGGCACGATTATTTTAATTTTGATTTTAAAATTTTCTTTTCAAAAATTATTGAAACAAATATAGATGGTATTTTATTTTTCATAATAAATGTAGATGATGCAATAGTATTTTTTTTTTTTTTGGAGCCATAGTTGTCATACTAATTTTTTTATGCAGTAATAGGCGACGCAATTATTTTCATAGACATTTTATGTTTAAGATATTATTTTAATTTTATTTTTAAAAATTATTGAAATAAATTATTGTAAAAATAATAATATTTTTATTGGGGGGCTATTCTTTGATATAATTTTAAAATTTTGATAGAACCGTGCAAAAAAATTGTTCAGAAAACTATTATATAAGTGTTTGTAGTGAGAAGTATATGAATATTTGGATACCTTTGCAACAATTTATTAAGTGTTTTTCCAGTTGCAACCTCTGAAGTTTAATGAAGTTGCAAAGTCAAGATACTTTGAAGGTTAAGTTGAATCTAGTCGATAAATTTTTTGAGATCACACGCCATTTTTAAGTTTGGATCATTTGACATCATAGTTGTTTAATTTGATCATTTGCAATTGATCTGATAAAAAAAAAAATATAGATAGTGTATAATTTTGTACAACATTTTTATTTATGCATCAAGTACAACTTTTTATGTAAAAAAATACATCTTATACAAATCAAATGTAAGAAGTTAAAAAGGTGAAAAAGACATTAGGCGTAACAATTAACAAAAGTCAAATACAATGGCCATGCTTAATCACTACCAATAGAACACTTTATTATGTGTTCGTTTGTACTTTAGCCACCCAACCATCGTTTTTTCTTCTCCTGTTATGTATAAAAGAGGTGAAAATGTATGTTGAAAAGAGATTGAGGAAAAATATAATATACCAGTATCTTCACCCCAAAAACGTAGAAAAATAATAAGCTATTGATAATAGACTGAGGGAAGAAAGTGACATGTGACCATTCCTGCAAAGAGATTACTAAGGTACATAACTATATATGCATAGCCCATGTCTGTTGAATTAAAAGATAATATATAGCTAATGATAATAGATTAAGAGAAGAGAATGACCAGTGACCATTCCCGCAAAATGATTAGTAAGGTGGATGTTGAATATAGAAATTAATGGAACAACCAATATACTCAAGGTTATTGTCATACCAAAAACTATACAGTCTCCAAATTAATTTGATAGAACTACCATATACTTTTTCAGAATAAGCAACAAATCTATTCCTGAATATCTACAAAGAAAAAAAGAAAAGAAAAAATAACTCACCTTAATGAAATTGTGGCAAAAAACTACTATGTCGCATACATATATAGTTCTAAGCAAAATAAACTTTTGAAGAAAACTGCAAAAAAAAATCTCAATTGCAATCGTCGATTTGCTCATCACTACCATCAAGCATAACAGGAGATTGTGTCGTTGTAATTTGGAACGGAGCATTGGAAAACGATGAAGTTAATGTTATTCGTGGTAGAACCACTATTTCACCTGGTTTATTTTCAATAAGAATTTTTGCTTGAATGTATTTATTTGCACATTGTGTCACCATCAATCGAGTTCTAGTGCGCATCCTATTTATATGGGTAAGATCTGTTAAGAGTATAAGCCATGAACCTGATTTGACCATAGAGAGAATGGTGGGAATCCATGCGGATTAAGAGTTCAAGAACTCAGTAGGATATAAGTTCACATACTCGGATTGGTTTGCATCGATATATAGCTTGTCTGTCGATGTATACGCAAAAGTTTCTTCTGTTTTCATCTTATTTTTCAGAAATCAAGGGCATGTGTCAATAAATTTAGTTGGGAATGAAGGAAATTTCACCTACAAGAATCAATAAATCACAACCTTAGTTTTTATACACTGACAGTCCCTGGAATACATTATATTTTTGTGTTAAACTTTTAGATCCTACATTATTTGAAACTGGGAAAAAAATAAAAATAAAAATTATTTATAATTGGAAGCCAAAAAAAATAATTTTATAGCAGTCATTGCAAGTAGAACTTTGTACTTGTCACCAAAAGAAGAAGGGAAAAAACAATACAGCTAATGAAAAATGAATTGACAACAATTGGAAGACTTTTTAGCATTTTGTATCACTAACATATTACCTAGAAGCCCATACGTGAAAGTGGACTGATTTTGGTGGGTGGGAGAGATGAACAAAATAAATATATAACATGAATAGAAACATCTATTTTCATTTAAATGTCTATATTAAATGTCTATAATATTCTTAAATTTAATTCCATATTCTAAACAAAGTATAATGAGGTTATTATGTAATAATTAATTTGTGGAGTTATTACTTATTACATTATAGGTTATATTTGGTATACATTAAATGAAAATTACTTAAATAATGTTAATCTTACGGCTACGATTGTCTCAATAGACAACTAAAGGTTATGATCGATTTTTCATATCTAAGGGCTATTATTACATCGATTATATAATATAATATATATCCAATGGTTATAATTGTCTCAATAGACATCTAACGATTGTGTTTATGAGGCCGCCTTATAATATTACTCAGTTTATTGAGACATAACCCTTGCAAATAGTTGGTGTTAAACTTACTCAGTTTACTGATCAGTTACTGATCTCATTAACAACATTGTTCAGGTGGCAAAGAGCCACGACGTGCCAGACCTTTCCCGCCATTATATTTGAACTCTTGGGTAAGATCAGCCACATGTGAGAAAGTTTTAAAATATGCATGATTCCCCACAATAGCGTGAACTGTGACCACTCGGTCTAGTCCGTCATTAATCAAATCCCAAAACATTATGTCAGACTTATTAGTTTGTTTTTCTCTTATATTTTTTAATTATGTATCAAACTTGTGCATCATTAGTATGGGTAGATAATACACTTCAAATCCCATATACTGTATGTATGTAGTAGAGTCCTGATATTTTGGTGTCCAGACAACAGTTTTGGAAATGCCAGTTTAGATATCTTGATATTTTGAATGGATTCAGTAGCGCAGCACATCGATCAGCCTGTTACCGACATAAGCTGTTAAGCCAGTGAGGCTATAGAGATAAGTTTATTAAGGTCACAGCCTCGCAAAACAATCTTGAGGGATTTTATGTCTCTTCACCTCTTTGGCCTAGATCAAGAGCAATTACAGTGTCAGGAACTCGGAAGTCAGAACAATAAAAAAAAAAAATGCATGTTACAGTGCAGGGAACTGTTAAAAATGTACTGTTCTGACTATTAGATCAACATTATCTGTACAATTAAAGAGGTTATGCATTTATAGGGGTGTGTTTAGATAAGATGCACTGTAAGTACAGAAGGTTTTTCCTCAAACTACTAACAAAATTAATACCAATATCTCACTGACATCGACGTTATGTTTAACCACAAACCATATATACAAAGAAATATCCAAATGTTTTATTTTTTGATAAAAAGTAGTAGAATTTTATTGATCATCAAACGATAAAATACATTCCTGAACAGCGTACCTCAGTACCGTGGTTGGAACCCACCCCATGGACATTCATTGTAGAAAAAAAAAACAAACTACACTCAGCTGCAGCCACCATACATCAAGTAGAAACCCTGCAAACAACCTCCTGGTTTTCCAGCCTGCAAAGAAAGATATACCTGCTGCATAGATCTGCCACTTGAAGTCTTCCCTTGAGCTGCTACCTTCCTCTGCACAAGTGTTGTTAGAAGATAAAAATGTTCTGGATAACTGTTGGGATAAAACGCCAATAATGCGGAAGCGATTTGTTCACAACGTGATCTACACCAATAAAGATGTAACCTTTAGCAAAGACAATACCTTGAAGTAACTAGAATATCAATCAATCAAGTAGACAATCACAAATAACTAGAAAGTAATCAAGATAACGAAATCAAACATCCACAACACATGATATACATGATTCGGCGTAAGCCTACGTCCACGGGCAAGATAAAGATAGGTTCACTATGAAATACAAAAGATGTGATACAAAGAGCACTCACTCGGACTCCTTCACCTCACACAAGCAAGTTTTCTCAAGTGATTCTTGTAAATCTCTAAAGAACAAGTTCTTCTTTTTTTCTCTCACCTCAATCGATCAATCTCTTTCTTTTTCTCCCTTGATGAATTTGAAAGTCACAATACTCAACTCTTAAGGTTTCCACACTCTCTAGGCTTTTTCTCTCTTGATGAATTTGAAAGTCACAATACTCTACTCTTAAGGTTTCCACACTCTCTAGGCTTTATATAGTAGCCATACATGGGTTTTTAGGTTTACCACGTTATGGGCCTAGATTGGACCCATAAGCACTTCACAATATACAAATGTATCGGAAACTCCAGCAGCAATGGACATGACAAAACGTGTGTCTAGCAGCAATGGACATGACAATTCCATACTTAGCCAAATTTTCCGAAATCTTCAGCGGCCATGCATCCTACAAAAACATATCAAAATTTTGGAGCCGTTTTCTGGCCATACTACTTATCTCCAGAGGACGTGCCATATACCATTGTAACGCTGAGAGAGTCCTTCTTCCAACCCAGAAAACAGATCGACATTCCGATAACTGAGCAGAAAGTTATGGCCATTCAAATACAGACTGTCCAAATGAAGATACCGAAAAACAGAAAAATAATTCTCCACCTCGGCGAAGATTTACAAATCTGATCCGACACCATCAAGACAGGAAAATCCAAAAGAACATAAGAAACCACCCATCACCATCTTACCACATATACCCCAAAGGGCCAAAACGGCTGCACCACTAAGTAGTTGCCTACGTATCCTTCTCCAAGGAATCAAGCCATCATAGTTCTCTTCAAGCCCTAAAAAGCGATCAAACAATAGGTCAAATGTGAAACAAGTTCAAACAATGTGTGAAATTCGCTCAACTACCTTAGTCAACATATCAGTCGGGTTGTCCTTGGTATGCACCTTGGGAAGTGCAACCTCACCATTTTCAATTACATCACGAACAAACTGATAACGTAACAGACATTAATATGCTTGGTTTTAGCATGATGAACTTGGTTCTTGGACAAGTGGATGGCATTTTTGTTATCACAAAAGACATTAACCAAATCTTGTTCAACACCCAAGTCACCTAGCAATCCTCGAAGCCATATAGCCTCTTTTACTGCCTCCGTCACAGCCATGTACTTAGTTTCCATACTAGACAAAGCAATTGTAGACTGTAACATAGATCTCGAACTAACCGGTGCACCATGCATAACAAACACATAACTGATAGTAGACTTTCTCCTATCTAGATCACCAGCATAATCTGAATCCACATACTCTTTGACATGAAAAGTGTTCATAAACCCTTTGATATGACAAACATCTCCACCAATGACCAAACCCACATCCAAGGTACCGTTCAAGTATCTCAGAATCCATTTCACAGCCTCCCAATGTTGAGAACCCGGATTAGCCATGAAACGACTAACCACGCTTACGGTTTGTGTAATGTCTAGGCGAGTTCACATCATAGCATACATCAAAGAACCAACCGTGCTAGCATAAAGAACTTTAGCCATGTACACCCTTTCTTTTACGGTAGTAGGGGAGAGTTTAGCTGAAAGCTTGAAGTGATTACCTAATGGAGTAGAGACCGATGTTGCACCCTTTATGTTGAAACGAGCAATGACCTTCTCAATACAAGATCTCTGAGATAAGCAAAGTCGATGTTGCTTCCTCTCCCTCTTAATCTCCATACCCAATTTTTTTTTTGAACTCCACCCAAGTCTTTCATCTTGAACTCCGAATTAAGTTGAAATTTCAACATATCTATCTCCACCATGCTCTTACAAACAATGACCATATCATCAACATAGAGCAAAAGATAGATATAGTCACCACCACGAAGTTTACGAAAGTAAACACAACAATCATACTCACTTCGGGTATAGTCATGTTCTCTCATGAAAGCATCAAACCGTTTGTACCATTGTCGAGGCGATTGTTTCAACCCATACAAAGATTTCTTGAGCTTACATACATGATTTTCCTTTCCAGCATCCGGTTGTCGCATATAAATCTCTTTTTCCAAGTAACTATGCAAGAACGCGGTTTTCACATCAAGTTGCTCTAGCTCAACAATACACGAATGGAAGTATGTCTTACCACCGGTGATAAAATCTCATTGTAATCAACTCCTTCCTCTTGTGTAAACCCCTTTGCCACTAGTTTTGCCTTGTACTTCATGCCACCGAATTCATGAGGAATATCTTTCTTCTTGTACACCCACTTGCAACCAATAATTGTAGCGACCCGGCCTATATCACCACTGATACTGTCCCCACTTAGCCACTGCAGACGTCCGACAATGTGGGGTTTTATGGGCAGCAGCCTGCTTCCCAGGAGGTCACCCATCTTGAGACTACTCCCACCTGAGCATGCTTAACTCCGGAGTTCTTTCAAATTCTGGAGCCAAGTGAGCCCAAAAGGCCTCAGTGATAATATTTGATGGATCTATACCTATATTTTAATGTCAGGACATCCCCCTCTCATACGTCGTACCACCCACCCCCTCGGTAAACCACCTATCGACCCAGGGTGTTACAATCCCACCACCTTAGAGGAGAGCCATCCTCGACTCTGGAATATACAGCCCCAAATCTCCGACATTTCCTGCCCCTCGCGAGATGAGTACCCGACGCAACCGTCACCCCTTCCTGGGCTAGGCGCCTTTCCAGCATACTCTCCCACCATCGATAGGTGAACCGTCGTCGACTCTGATACCATTTATAGTGACCCAACCTATATCACCACCGATATTGTCCCCACTTAGGGCATCTCTAATGGTTCTTCAAATCTATCATCAAATTCAAATTTGATGAAAAAGTGAAAAAAACTCCATCTAATGGACCATCAAAAGTTTTTCAAATTTGATATTTTAGCAAAAATCATCAAAAGTTCATCAAATTTGATGAAATTTTGATGAAAAGCTTAAGGTTTGATACTGGGTGAGGCGGGCAAAAGAAGACCGCTTCACTTAAAGCGGCTAATGAAGTGCCGCTTAAAGTGGCACTTCAAAGCCCGCTTTAACTAAGTGGCACTTGGACAGCCCCATTAACTAAGTGAAGTGGGTGTTGGGGGCCTGCTTTAGTGAAGCGGTCATCCATTAGCCGCTTTAACTAAGTGAAGTGGGTGTTGGGGGGCCGCTTTAGTGAAGTGGTCATCCATTAGCCGCTTTAGTTGATGAACCATTAGATGGAGCACATTTTCAAAGCAAAATTTTCATCAAACTATCATCAAATGTGTATACGTGGACCATCAAATTTGCCCAACCATTAGAGATGCCCTTAGCCACTGCAGACGTCCGACAGTGTGGGGTTTTATGGGCAGCAGCCTGCTTCCCAGGAGGTCACCCATCCTAAGATTACTCCCACCCGAGCACGCTTAACTCCAGAGTTCTTTCAAACTCTGGAGCCAAGCCCAAAAGGCCTCAGTGATAATATTAAACGGATCTATACCTATATTCCAATGTCAGGACATCCCTTTCTCATACGTCGTAGGACCCACCCCCTCGGCAAACCACCTGCCGACCCGGGGTGTTACAATAATTTTCTTGCCCTTAGGCAATGGAACTAAATCCCATGTGTCATTCTTGGAGAGAGACCCCATCTATTCTTGCATTGCAATGAACCATTTCTCACTACTGGAGCGATTCACGGCTTGCTTGTAGGAAACAGGTTCATCATCCTCCATGGGTAAGGCATATCTTACCACATTAGCTTGACCATAGTGTTTCAACGATTCTTCATGTCCATACTTGTGGAATACTTTAACCCCTTTCTTTGATCTAGTGGAAGCTAAAGATTCTTGTTGCACAGGTTCTTGTACGTGAACTTCCTCCTCTTGTTGTTGCTCTTGTGGTGTTACACATTCATCACAATCATCATGAACTACCACATTTTTTCTTGTTGCATCATCATACTAGATTCACCATCATCTCTTGAAGCTTTCTCCTTGTTAGAAACTAACATGGAAGATTCATCAAATGGAATAACTCGGGTGATTAAGAACTAGGCCACATTTCCTTGGACCGCTTGCGACTCTTAAAATCTTAGGGCCGACCCTGATGATACACACATCCTCAAAATTTTGCAGAAACTGCGAATACCCTTCCACGTACAACACTTCCAAGAATAACTGAATCCCCAACACACATTGTGTTGCATGCCTTCAAATAATGAACAGTCTCACTCAACCAAGACACACTCATAAATTGATGATGCTAACTGCTCACACATAGTTAGGTGAAGTAACTCTGTCAACAATAAACGATACTGTTGAGTGTTGAGCCAAAGGCTCACATACATTGGTTCGTATTTTTTTCGTGATTATTTTTCGTATAAAACCAAGCTAAAGACGTCATTTTTAAAAGTTACACTACATGATTCCCCACAAGAACTCTTGTGATCAAGCTAGATACACACAACTCTAACCACTTATCAGTTTAGCTAGCTTCTTCAAGGTGGTTGATCATTGATCAGATCCCATTAATTTATGTCAGATTTTCTTTAAACTATTTTTTTTTCTGAGTAAGTTGCAATTTTATTGAACTGAATAAAAAAATAACGACAGAAACATGAAAAAACAGGAGAAAAAAGTTGGAATAGTACATCCAGTACTAGAACTTAAATCTAAAGCAGATACTATGGGGGTCCTCCATCCTGTGCAATATATTGATGCTTCTAATGATAATAAGTATATACTATTTAGGAAATACACACTTAAGTTCGATTAATTAGGTTTTCATCATTTATATTAACCCGAGTTAAAAAAAAACCGGGTTTAACCGGAATATATTTTTTAAAGGCTAAAATACCCTTAGAAAAGTAAACTAATAGAGTTAAAATAAAATAAAACATAAACATCCATCTGCTACAGCCTACAGATCTATAAAAAACACCACCGTCACATCTCTTTCCTTCATCTCTTCCATCATCCACCTCTCTCTCTCTCCAGTCACCCGCTGGCTCTCTCCCTCCTTCACCACATCACCACCATCCACCGCCACCTCTCTCTCTCTCTCTCTCTCATTAGGGTTCTTAGGGTTAGTTTTTCCCTAATTCTCTCTCTGTTTATTTATTTTTTATTCAAATAGATTTGGGCCGTTTTTTCTTCAACATATGCATATGTAAAAAAAAAAAAAAAAAAAAAAAACTATGAGATTGATCAATTGGGTTGTATGTAGTTTCCTACACCAGCAACACTTTTCTAACCATGAGTTTCACTTTCTCTCAACAAATTGTAGGTTTTTAATGGTTTATTTGTAAGGATGATTTGATAAAGATTGATCAATTGTGGCTTATTTTCTGAAAATTGTTTTATTGCATCTTAAGTGGAAATAAAGAGTTGAATGGTGGTTACAAAGAAAAGGTATAGTAAGAGAAGATAAGTGTTGGCAGGTGGGTGTGTAAGATGGATGGACAGATTCCACTGGAGAAAATCCAATGGTCTAAATAATGCAATGTGTTCTACACTAATATCTACTACTAAATCTCCTGTCTCTCGTGTGTAATTCAATTGGGGTACTTTGGGCATTTTAAAAATATATGGGTTCATCTCCCGGTTCGTGACCAAAACCTAATTAATCAAACTTAAGTGTTTATTCCCTAAATAGTATATACTTAAAGTGATTAAACCCTAAATACCCCTAATACAAAAACTGTGACAGCCAAACTAGCAATTACTTTTTAAGTTGTTGCTAGCTAGGTTGCTAAACTAGTAATCTTATATAATGCATGGTTGTTATGCTTGGAAACCAACTTGGAAAGATGGTTGCTGCATCTGTTAGAAGTATTCAGTGGAGTTATGCTATCTTTTGGTCACCATCAACTAAACAAGAAGGTACCGGTATAGACATATGAATGAATATCTGCTATAGATTTGGATGCCAGCAAGCAACTTCTGTATGAGACAAAATATCTAATTTACTGTCCTTGGGGACTCATGGTCATAAACATACAAAAGAAAAATAAAATAAAAATGTGCAAATAAACATTGTCCAGGTGGCGATGAGCCGACATGGAAGTGGTATTTAGGGTTGGAGAGTTGCATCCCCCACCAACATTACTGAGTTACTGAAGCAAATGCTCTTCCAAGTTGGTGACCACTCATTCTAGTCCGTCGGACCCCTACCCCTTTTAAATTACGTGTGGAAACTTATATCAACAATCCGTTGTTGACGTGTTTCGAACCCACGACCTCTCCATTTTGTTTTTCTCTCTCTATATATTGATGTGTGTTCTAATATAGAGTTGTAAAATCTAACAACTAGAAACTAGTTTAAGTTCTTTCTAGCTAGCTTGCTAAACTAGTGATCTATAATGGTTTTTGTGCTTGGAAACCAACTGGGAAAGAAGCTTGCTGCATCTGTTACAAGTATTAAGTGGAGTTATGCTATCTTTTGGTCACCATCAACTAAACAAGAAGGGTATATACATATGAATGAATATCTCTTTTTTAAGGAAAGTTCTTACTTGTTGAATTAGTACAGATATGAATTGATGTGATTGCACCTCAAAATGGCATATTTTCTCTTTTTTAAGGAAACTTATATTTTCTTGTTTATTTGAAAATGGAATATCATAGGGTTTTGGAGTGGAGTGATGGTTACTTCAATGTAGATAAGGTGGATTTGAAGAAAAGTGAGAAGTTGAAGGAAATGTATGAGCGTTTGTATCTAGGTGAGACCAAGGAACTAGCTAATATTCCTTCAACTTCTTTGTCACCTGAAGATCTCTCAGATGCGGAGTGGTACTACGTAGTTTGCATGACTTTTGCATTTGCACCTGGAGAGGGGTATATATTGACTCTCTTTTTTAACTTGTATTATGTAGCTTCCTTACAGTTTTTCACACAAGACTGCAATTTTACAAGCACATCATCTATGATTGTTTATCAGGTTGCCAGGAAGAGTATTTGCGAATGGTGAACATATCTGGCTATGCAATGCTCAACAAGCCGATAGCAAAATCTTCAGTCGCTCTCTCCTAGCTAAGGTTGGTGTTCATATGATCGTATCATCAAGTTTCAGTTTAATTTTTGAGTTGGATTATAATTATATGTAAAGCTGCTGGATTTATAATTGATTTTTTTGGTTTCTTCTCTTTTGTTGCGCGCTATGTTTCAATCGGTCATCACTCATTAACCATAGAGTGCATCTATTCAGGTATTATATTCTCCAGCTAGGCCAATATATGTCCATTTAAAATAACCTGTTTTCTAAAATTATATACCTTAACTGATGAATCCAATTTTTTCTGTAGACTGTTGTATGCTTCCCTGTGTCAGGCGGTGTGGTTGAGCTGGGTGTAAGCGACATGGTAATCTGAATTCTGCAGATGTATTCTTCAGTTACGTCATATAGGAAAAAAACAGATTTATTAGTCCTTTCTTTAAGTAACAATTTTCTTGTGATTACAAGGTCATGGAGGACCTCAATCTGCTACAACAAATGAAAACTTTCTTCTTGGATTTTCCAAAGCATAGTTGCTCCGAGAAACTTGCATCAAGCCCATGGAAAAAAGATGAGGATGATGAAAGTGTTGCCTGCAGTAATAGTGATCAGGTTGCAGATAACACTCAGAAGATCACAAAATCAGGGTTAAGGCATGCGGACACATATTATCCAAGCCAAATTTTATTTATCTTGAGCTCTACTTTCTAATTAGTAAAAGTAAAAACTAAATAAACTCTTAAATTTGTCATCGCGACTGGTTACACTTGAAACTCTTACAGTTAATTCATATAGTATATATATATATATAGTAATAATGACACTGTCCCACTAAGGTTCACTGAACCCATACGTGGTAGTGTTTTTGCAAGCAGTGATGAGAATATGTTAAGAAGAAGTCAGAACTTGAGATCTTCCTTGACCCTTCCACCTGCAATTCGACCGATTTTGTGCCGGGTGGAAGACATTAATTCCAAACCTTAAGTCAATAATGGAAGGAGAAGGAAGAAAAGAATAGATAAGGAATGAACATTTACCTTTTTAGGGTTTTTGTACCCTTTATATACTACTTGTTAGTCGTCTACTGTGGTCGCTTGGATCTTTCATCCAATCCTACGGTTATCCCCCTGTCTACGCGGCTTCACCTTGTCCTAACATTGGTTCATAGTGCCATACAACTGTGTTCACGTGTTTCCTCCATGAGCCTCTAGAATGTTCCTGATTATTATTCTATGGGTGATTTAGGTTTTGGTCACCACTTTTAGTATAAATTAGGTTTTGGAGCCGGTTTTTTTCTTTATTAGGGTTTAGAGTTGAACCGACAATTGACCCAAGTAATTGTTTATAATGGCCAAAATACCCCTGATCAAAACTATATTAGGGTTAGTGATCACGTGCAGATCACGTGAGTTTCAGGGGTAAAATTAGGTATTTTGAAAATATTTTCGGTTCAACCGGGTTTTTTTAGTTGTTGGTTCGAAAATGAGCTCTAAACCCTAATAAAGAAAAAAACCGGCTCCAAAACCTAATTTATACCCATTATTCTATATTGGTCCCCGGTTTCTCTCTTACTCCAACTCTCTCTCTCTCTCTCTCTCTCTCTCTCTCTCTCTCTCTCTCTCTCTCTCTCTCTCTCTCTCTTTCAACCCCTCTTTGTTCTTCTTCCTCCTCTCTCTTTCTCCTTCCTCATCTCTTTCTCCCTCACAACCCAAAGTCGGTCCCCACCGTTTCACGGTTCTATATTCTAAATTTCCTACCACCGTGTTAAGTTAAGTCATCCTCCAACCTACTTCTCATCAAACTCATAGAATCCTAGTCCACCAAATCACCAATCTTCTCAAGTTTCTTCTTAGAAGATTTCTCAAGTAAAATATATGTTTCTTTTGTGTTAAACGCCAGGTTGATTCAGTTTAAATAGTTAAACAAATTTCACTGTGGTTGTTGACATAGAAAAATCACAATTACATAGTTTGTGCTTTCACCAGCATATTTCATCATCAGTTTAGTGAAAGAAAGTTAATTCACAACTCAACATACTGTAGTTAATTGCCTAATTCGCCAAGGGGCGTCCATCAGTGCTGTAATATTACATGAATTATCACTGTGACTGACTACGGAATTCAAAGTTTCCAGACCTTCCAAGGAGTACGTACCAATAAGATGCCAAAACACAAACAAGAAGTATAGTCCACTACTTAAGTCTGAAACCCTTTGTTGGCCAATTGTTGTCTTTAATTTGGATATGATTTATGTGCTTTATGAACTTCTGCAGGCTTCATGATCAATATCCGAGCCAGGGTAAACGGTATCCCAAATACAAGGCTTTCTGGCAGTCCATCACCATGTCCTGGTTGCTATATATTAGTGTATAGTGTATAGAACTATAGATAACACAAGATTTAAGAACTGTTGGGACGACAACATTGGGCAACATTTAAACAAGAACTGCAATCCAAATCAGTTTATCTTCTTTAACATAATTGAGATGATAGCATAACCGACAATACCATTCATCTATGTTGATGCATGGCCTATGCTTCATTTATTAAAACAATTCCATTTTCATTTATTGGTTAGATTATTTGTACCACAGTACCTGTCCAAATTGCTACGATGCTACATATTATTTTTTGATATATATTTTCTTCATACAGCATCTTTATATACTTTGTCGAGCGAGCAGATTATGGGTAAAAGAAAGAGAGCTTCTCTTAATATCTATCCTGATTATATTACTACTCTCAGGTAATATAATTGTACTTTCAATAATCTATCTTCAATTGAATGGCTTTTCGAATATGTCAAGAATGATATATTCTAAGATTTAGTTATACATTCTTTCGTTTTTTCTTCAAAAATTTTGAAAACAGTTGGACATATTCCAACTTTAAAAGCTACCCATTATTTCAATTCATTCGATAAAGAAAAGAAAAAAATGCTTCTCAAGTGAAACTAAACTTGCAAATACTACAACTATACTGCATGCTTATAATCTGTAGTATTGTTTAACTTAAGTTAGAATATAGTATGCAGGAATTTTGCTTTTAAACACCATGGGACTTTGCCTTTTTATCGAAACTGCCATGTAATATCATGTATATGTTATCCTCTTTTATAATCGTCTATTCTTTTCACCAGGATTTAAGAAAATCGAATAGAAAACACAATCGACAATAATGCCGCCTGCATAAGCTCAGATATAAGAGAAAACATGTGTATACTCCCTAATACAGCAAATGATACAGTTTCCACTTATGCACATACAAAGAAGAGGCTAGGATAATGAACTAGAATCAACGGTCTTGGATGTCACTGTTAGGCCTGTAAAATGGGCCGGGTAGGGCTAGCCCTGCCCTTGAACCCTCGAGCCCTCATACTTTAAGGGTCGGGCCAAACCCTACCCTAAAAGATGATGAGGGTCGGGTTAGGACGGGCCAACACAAAAATTGTGAAAACCTCACCCGACTCTTAGCCCTTTTATTTTAAAGGGTTAAGGGTCGGGTTAACGGGCCCGATTGATAGGGTCGATATATAGAATTATGTTTTACTTGAAAAAAAAATATGCGATCTTGTTTTTATTAATATCATTTTAATATTTTTGAAAATACATATAATATGTTTCAATTTTTAAATGTACAAATATATTTTTTTCACCATAAAATTTGTTATAGTATATGATATTATTTTATCCAAGAACATTACAATTAATAAATACAAAGAACTCGTAGTTAGATGTTATCTTATTACTAAAATTTTAAACTTTACAAATTTAATCCTAAATTTATAAAATTCTAGCATGATAAGTATAAAATACACATTTAAAATAATAATCTAATTACCGTTTATTGCATGCTCAATAGTGAAATAGATGGTTAATAAAACAATATTCTATTGAGAATCAATTTTTTTTAGTTATATAATAGTTTTTTAACAACTAGTTCGGGAAATATTCGATAAACATTTGATAAATATCATATAACTTAAACAAAAGTGACATCTATGTCTAATTAGAAAAATCTTTACGATTAAAACTCTAAAAAAATGTTCAAATTTTGATATATAGAGAAATATATTAAAAATTATACATATATTTACGAGGGCCGTAAGAGGGCTTTGAGAGGGTTAATTAGGGTCGGACTAAGGGTAGGGTCTAAGATTTCCAAAGCTAAACCCTAACCCGACCCTTAAAAGCAGAGGGTCGGGCCGGCCCTACCCTAAAAATCATAAGGGTCAAGCTTTAAGGGCTTGTTTTGTTGAATGGGCCAGGCGGGCCGGGCTTAGGGTCAAAGGGCCATTTTTACAGGCCTAGTCATTGTGCCTTTAAACTTTTGGGGGTATTTTGTATTTGGTTCCTCTAGAAGATGGGTAATTAGCATTTGGTCCAATCTTTATTATTTATTAGTAAATGGTCCATTTTCACTTTTGGGGGAATGCTTCTCGGAAACTCAAGGTACATTTCAAATTATGGATGATATCATTTTTACTTTAATTTGCTTGGATAAAATTTATTGATAGAGCCAGAAGGTCGTTTCAATAGGTAATTATTTTGTTTTAATGTCTGGCAAGTAGATTACGTATTTGAAATTTTCTAATGGTGATCAGTACAGTAACTGCAGGTGAATTAATGTACCTAATTTTTTTTTTATCATGGTGCACAGGTTTGATGATCGAGTATTTGTGGTTATTATCAAGCAAAAGTAAATAGGATTATGGATCATTGCATGATAATAATTAAATAGGAGTATGAAAATGATGACGGAAAGAAGGGTGACTTGGGCTTTAATTCTGGTCCATAAATATATTTGTTTATTTTATTTGTTTAGTTTTGGGTTTTGGGTAAATTGATAATTTTATTATGGGTAAAGGGTTTTGGGTGAATTGGTAATTTGATTAGGAGTCTATGATTTTTGAAAAACTATATAATTCATTTTATTATGGTAGAGAGACAGTTTTTGAGTTTTAATTAATGATTAAAAGAAGTGTGTCTTCTTTACGAGGGAGTCTCATGAGTTATTCTTGAATTCGCTTCCATGCATCAATCATTGCGTTTGTTCTTTCCTAACAACTCTCTTCCCTTGACTAACTGCGCAACTTAATATCTCTATTTTAACACCTGGATGGTTTTTTTTTTTTGATAAAGTAGTAGTTTTATTAAAAGCTCTGAACTATTACATACTGATCAGCATACAAGCTGTACCGTTAGGTATTTAACCATTCAAAGATACATGCTACCACCAAGACAAGGTAATAAATAAGACAGACCCCAGCAAAGACTACAAAAGTGTTGTATCTTTCCCTTCACTTCCAAAGCACAGTAAGATAACAGACTTGCAACCTCTTAGCATTCAAGATGACTAAAGCCCACTGCTGCTCGTTGAGATCCCCATACTGACTTTGATTTAGCTTCAACCATTACAATCCAGCTTAGTGAAGTTCAGCCATTACACCTGGATGGTTATGATCAATATTATCTGAAATATATCTTATGCTTAAATGTTAATGTTATGATATGTACATATGCTTTTTTTTTTTTTTTTTTTTGTTTAACTTATGTCAGTTATTCACAAATTTTGCCTTACCAAAAAAGTACCATGCAATATCATCTTTGTACTTTGTTGTAATTGTCTGTTATTTAACTAGAAATTAACAATATCACTTGCAAAATACAACAGGTAGGATTGAGTAGAAGTTTGAATTAGGACCTTGAAAGAAAGCCTGCCTTATCTTCTATCCAGATTCCAGGAAAAACAAATTTGACGCAGACCAGTAAATGTGCACTGATATAATTTGAGGTGGATTTGAGGTGTAACTGTGTAAACTTTGCTCTTAGTTTATTGCTAAACTAAATAGCTACCTCAAGATAAGTAGTGACACACATAGTTAAAAATACCAATATATTTTTGTTTCGAGTGCCGGAATGTCGGAATATACCGTTTTTTTTTTTTTAAATTCGAAATTTTGTCCGATTTGGAATTTTGAACCACGGTGACACATCTGATACATTTAGGCTTAACAGATTTTCTATGTACTAGCAAATTTACATTTTCACTCAATAATCACCAAATTGCCATACATTAAATTTTTGATGTGAACCTAAAGGATCACATTACTTATTAAACAAGGTCTCTTCAAATATCTTAAATAGACCTCCAAATAACAAATGGTTATTGGGTCATTAATCCAACAAACTACTGATGTAGCATTCTATGCGGTAGATGCTCACATGTGGGGATTTCGCGATTCTTGCTCATTGCTCAGAGCACCACTTCGTTGATAATGCAGTTGACATGAGTACAAACCACACTACCCTTTCAGACACACGAAGAAAACCCTGGAAAAAAAAGAAGGAAAAGCAGAGAAGTCTATCACTTAAGGAGCATGCCATGACTCGATCATTAGCAATGACTCATGAGCATTGCACAGGTGTGTTTTACACGTGTTAACCATATATTAAAAGTTTGTCTACTGTCCAAAAACACTTCATTTGTTCTTTTTTATTTATAAAATGCCCCTTTTAATCAACTAGAAAGAGAAAAGAGAAGTGAATCTTGTGAAAATAATGGTTGGTAGGGATATCTCGGTGTTGCCTGAAGGTTGCATCTCTACCATCCTATCCTTCACTACTCCTCAAGATGTGTGTGTTTTATCATTGGTATCCATGATTTTCAAATCAGCTGGTTATTCTGATGTTCTTTGGGAGAAATTCTTGCCATCCGATTACAAAGATGTTATCGTCAACAACTTTTCTTCAAAGAAGGAACTTTACTTCCATCTCTGTGATAACCTTCTTCTCCTCTTTGAGGGTAACCCGGTACCCCCCCTACCCCCCCCCCCCCCAGAACTAATTCTCGACCCATCTCCCAGACTGCATTTAATGGACTGTGAAAAGAGACCATATACATCCATGATCCCTTTCCATAAGCTCACACCATACGACCTGTTCACACTCCAAGGCCCCCAACCAATATGGCCAGTACCATACTTTGCTTCAATCACAGATTTCCAAAGAGATGGTCCACCCATGCTGTAGCGCCATAACCACTTCCCTTTAAGAGCCACATTCATGTTAGACCCAAGCCCCCCAAACTCCTTAGGGTAGCAAACTTTATCCCAAGCAACTAAATGCATTTTCCTTTTCTCCGACGTCGATCCTCACAAGAAATCCCTCACCATTCTCTCAATCCTTTTAGCCACCATCTTGGGAATAGTAAGCAAGGACATTTGATAGACCGACAGATTCGCCAAGGTACTCTTCATCAAAACCAGCCTTGCACCTTTCGATAGTAACTTCCCACCCCAGCCAGCCAACCTCCTTTGCATCATCTCAACTATCGAGTCCCACACCATTCTACTCTTGTATGCTGCCCCAATTGGTAGGCCCAAATATTTCCCTGGTAGAGAGCCTAGACCGCATCCCAAGACATTACCTAACAGTGGAGCATTGCTCACATTCCCCACTCCCATAATGGATGATTTCGAGAGGTTTATACGCAATCCAGAAACTGCCTCAAAGATAATGAGTAAAGCTTTGATCAATAAAACCTGACCTGTGGTGGCATCAGTCATGAAGATCGTGTCATCCACGAACTGAAGAATTCCAATTGCTGGTCCTGAGTCAGAAACTTTGAATCCTCTCAGTAAACCCAAATCCATCGACTTGGTGACCAACCTAGTCAGTCCCTCCATCACCACAATGAATAAAAACGAAGATATAGGATCCCCTGTCTCAAACCACGACTACTGCGAAAGAAACCAACGGGAGAGGAATTAATAAGACATGAAAAGGTCGCAGTAGACACACAGGTCTGGATCCATCCTCTCCACATGTTGCCGAAACCCATCCTAAATAGAAGGTAATCCAAGAACTTCCATTGCACATGATCATATGCCTTGGAAATATCGACTTTGCATATCAATCCCCCATCGTTACTTCGGATCATCGAATCGATACATTCGCTGGCTATTAAGACACCATCTTCAATCTGCCTTCCCCCCACGAACGCACTTTGTGGGCCTGAAATAATACTTGACAGTACTACCTTCATCCGCGAAGCCAGAACCTTCGTAATGATTTTGTAAATCCCTCCCACTAAGCTTATAGGTCTGTAGTCTGTCAAGGAAACTGCTCCTTCCTTCTTAGGAATAAGTGTAATGAAAGTAGTATTGTTCTTGGGATCCAAAAAGGCATTGTGATAGAAGTTCTGCAAAACCAACATGATGTCCTTCTTCAAAAATCCCCAACACCTAACAAAAAAATCCATTGGGAACCCGTCGGACCCCGGAACGCGGTCCCCACCCATGGACTTAATTGCTGCCAGAATTTCAGCCTCAGTAAACTCTTTTTCTAACTCTGTCCTATGAACATCAGATATAGAATTGAACTCCAAGCCATCCATAAGTGGTCTCTCCGTACCAGGGTCCGCAAAGAGTGAAGAGTAGAAGTTTACAATATGGTTCGCAATAACCTCCTTGTCAGTCACAATTTCTCCGTCAATACAAATGCTACTAATAGAGTTTCCTCGATTTCTTGCATTTGCCGTTCGATGAAAAAACTTTGTACACTCCTCACCATCCACCCTCCACTTGGTTCTGGATTTCTGACGCCAACTAATGCCATTCTTCCTCATTACCTCCAATAACTCCCTATACATCGTATTCTTCGAAACCACCTCATGAGGAGTTAAAGGGTGCACTTCTTCTCTTAGTTCGAACACCTCAATTGCAGCAGACAGAGTTTCAATTTGTATATCTACCCTCCCAAACTCGTTCTTATTCCAAAACTGAAGATTCTGTTTGAGGTGTTTGACTTTGCACTACCAAAGGAAACTAGCGGTGCCTTCCCCTTCATACTCATTCCACCAAGTTTCCATTAACCCAATAATATTGGGATCATCGAACCACATTAATTCAAACCTAAAAGGCAAGGGGCCTCTGTTACTAGCCTCGCAATGAAGAACAATAGCCCGATGATCGGATGAGAAACGATAAAGTGGATATGGCCTTGCATTACTGAATTTAATCTCCCATGCCACGTCGGCTAAAAACCGATCAATACGACTCATCCGAGGATCATTTCTCCCATCTGAGAAAGTAAATTGTGCACCCACCAAAGGGAAATCAACCAACCCATTTCTATCTATGAAGTTATTAAAAAGTAAGATACTTCTACTCTATCTATGAAGTTATTAAAAAGTTATTAAGAAGTCTATGGTTGCTGAATTTATTTTTTTTTTTTTTTTTTTGACAATTATATTTATTTACTGTATATATTTTTTTGATAATTATGGTTGCTGAATAATGTCGCTTAGATAATATATATTTTGGTCCCAAGGGTATTCATTTTGAAACCCCTCCTAGTGACTCAGAAAATGTTCGACTCAATTTTGACTCAATCCTATTTAGGATACATATTGGATTGGCATGATTTTTGGTAGATATGATTTTCTTACTATAAAGATCTACTATATAAAAAAATCAACTTATTTGAATATATTTAGACCCATCTAATGTAATATCAAATTCAACTGTAAAAATGAACGTTCCACAATACATTAACTTGTAATATGATTTTTCTAGTGTTAGAAAATTCAGATTATGATAAATTTTGGTGAAATTCGTCCTACAAAAATAATCATGCCAATCCAACATGTACATGTACCCTAAATAGGATTGAGTGAAACATTTCTTAAGTCCCTGGAACCCCTCCCCATTTAAATTTCCCTAACAACTGTGACAAGTAACAAGCAAATGGTAATTTTTTTTTATTTTTTTTATTTTTTTTATTATGATGGAAAAAAGCAAATGGTAATTGGCAGAGCTTAAACCTTGAGAGAAAAAGTGGCAAGAAATGCTTTATGGTTGGAGCAAAACAGCTTGACATTACTGGGGGTGACAATCCCCAGTATTGGAAATGGATATCTCATTCTTGTTCCAGGTATTTAATTATATATTGGAAAAAAAATAAAAAGAGATCCAATAAGTATTTATCCACATATCTTTATATCGTAAGGTTGATGTTTTACAGGTTTGCGAATGTAGCTGAACTTTTGAATGTGTGTTGGCTTAGCATTAAGGGAAAAATAAATACTCGAATGCTTTCCCCAAAGACAATTTATGCAGTGCACATGGTAATCAAATTTTCCGAGGATACATATGGGCTTGATCACACTGCAACAGATGTCAATGTGGAGTTTGTTGGAGGGGTAGGTCATGCAAGTGGAGGTCGCTCTGTCTACTTACATAGTGAATGCAATATGAGGCCAAATGTGCACCACGTACGTCATCAACATCAATTTGGACTACTACGTCACAGATATGGCCACATAATCAGACCGCCAACATTTTTGATTAGCACTCATTTCCCAAGTGAGAGAAGAGATGGGTGGATGGAGATTGAGTTAGGAGAGTTCTACAACGATCAAGGAGAAGACGGGGAAGTTGAGATGTCTCTGTCACAGATCAAAAGTGTTCACTGGAAAGCTGGCCTTATTGTTCAAGGTATTGAGCTCAGGCCAAAGAAGAACAGTGCTTAAAGCTGAGAATGAGCCTGTGGCTCAATGGTAGCACCCCTCTCACAAAGTGGAGAGGTTGTGGGTTCGAGACACGTCAACAGATGATTGTTGATATAAGTTTTTACACATAATTTAAAGGGGTATGGGTCCCCTCAACCCCGCTTGCCAATAAAAAAGAAATGCTTAAAGCTAGTGTGATTGAGCTGAGGCTTCTTTTTTTTTCTTCTTTTTTTTTTTTTTTTTTTTTTGGCTAAGTAGAACTTTTGTTGATCAAGTTCAGGCTTGTAGGAAATATTATGACATTTTTGGTTTGATTGATGGTGTAGCAAATTCTGAACTTATTTATGAGCAGAGTTAATTTCTAAGTCTGATAATATTTATCGCTACAAACTTATGGCTATTTTGAAATAAAATGTTTATTGCAAATAGGAAGGCAGATAATTATTATACTAAACTCACTGCATATCAAGATTTAACACATCCACTTGAATTCTTTATTTTTCCGGCGTATTGAACCAGTGCTGCACGTGCTGATCTTAAACCAGAAGGGACCAATGAGGCGTCAAACACTGAACAATCAACCCAATCCTTTAGCAGCACCTCTTATCCCCATAAATACGGTATTCAAAGCTTACCAGCTACCTCAGTTCGATGTCTTTGTAGTTTCTCACGTCCTGATACCTCTGGCAATGGTGCTGTTGGGTTTTATGTGCAAATCAGGACGGAGAGAAGGTTTTTGTTCAGGAACGTACGTACGCAGTTAGGGCGTTCGTACGTTCAATGTGACAGATAACTTTGGGGGGGAGGAACGTACGTACGTAGTTAGGGCGTACGTACATCCCGTACGCCAGATATTTCTTTCGTGGCTCAACGTACGTACGTGATTTCGACGTACGTACGTCCTCCTCTGATTTTGTGCAATATGGGCCTATTTGAGCCCAATTAGTGGTCTATTGTAAGGCTATACTATAAAGCCAAATAGAAGTGAAACAAAACCTTAACTTTTCTGAGAGAGAGATTGTGAGAAGCCATTAGAGAGTTTGAGAACTTTTGTGAGGAAGAAGACTTCGGTTTCTTCGTGAGGGCTTGTACAATTGTCTTGATAAGAAAAGCATCATCATTTCTCCCCGTGGACGTAGGCATATTGCCGAACCACGTATATCTTGTGTCTTGTGTGTGGTTGCTTGTTTATTTTGTCGTTTTCGTTTTACTTTCATACACTAGTTCAATCATCATATTTGTGCATTAGTTTCCGCTGGGCACAACAAGTGGTATCAGAGCTTCGGTTAGAACTTGAGCGTCTAGAAGGTGTTTGTTGAAATTCCGGTGTGAATTTCAGATTCGTTTGGTGATTGTTTAGTGCTTGAAAGTTGGTGGGAAAATGACAAAAGAAGTGAGTTCGAAGGATTCGAAGGGGGAAACCAAGACAGTGGTTTACCATCAAGCAAAGATTGATGTAGAGAAGTTTACCGGCACCAATAACTTTGGCATGTGGAGGTGTGAGGTAATGGATGCTCTATGTCAACAAGACCTAGAAGATGTTCTGGAGGATAAGCCAGAAGGTGTGGAAGAGAAGGATTGGAAAAAGACGAACAAACGAGCTTGTGGAATCATAAGGTCGTGTTTGGCACAAGACATTAAATATCTTGTGATGAATGATGCGTCTGCAAAGAAGATGTGGCAAAAATTGGAGGAGAGTTACATGACAAAGACTATCCACAATAAAAACTATCTACTTCGAAAGTTTTATCGAATAGATATGAGAAGAGGTATTTCTATGGCGGAGCATCTTAATGATTTTACCAAGTTAATTGCTGATTTGGTAAATCTAGGAGCAGATGTGAGTGATGAAAGCAAGGCAGTGTGTCTCCTAAATTCGTTACCTGACGAATATGAACACTTGGCTATCACACTCACATATGGGAAAGAAAAATTGGTGTATGGTGAGATTTCTTCAGCATTGCTAACTCATGCGTGTATGAAGAAGGACAAAGAAGAGTCCAAGGGCTCTACACCTGAGGTCTTGGTGACAAGAGGAAGGTCTAGTGACAGGAAAGGCCAAGTTGGTAAAGGAAAATCTCGCTCAAAGTCGAGAGGTCGATCTCTAGCAAAGGATGAATGCTCATTTTGTCATGAGAAAGGGCATTGGAAGAAAGATTGTCCTAAAGCTAAGGCAAAGGACAAGAAGAAAAACTCAGAGGTAAACGTTGCATTTGATACTAAAGAAGATGATGTAGATTCTGATTATTCTTGATCTGTCTCATCAATGGTTTGTTACACTAGTGGTAATGAATGGGTCTTAGATTGTGCTGCTTCTTATCATATATGTCCTACAAGGGAATGGTTTTCTGATTTTAAGAAGCAGGAGAGTGGTGTAGTGGTGATGGGGAATGATCAACCCTGTCACATAATGGGTATAGGTACCATTCGTCTGAAGATGTTTGATGGAATTATAAGGAAACTGCAGAATGTTAGATATGTTCCTGACATGAAGAAGAATCTTATCTCGGTTGGTGCTTTAGAAGCCAATGGTTACAAGGTGGTACTTGAACATGGCGTTCTAAAGGTTGTGGCTGGTGCAATAGTTGTACTCACGGGTGTTCGACGAAGGAACTTATATTTCCTTCAAGGTAGTACAGTTACTGGGGATGTGGCCGTGTCTGAGGCTACATCAAAGATTGCTAGAGAGACTATGCGGCTGTGGCATATGCGGTTGGCGCATACTGGTGAAAAATCCTTGCAAAGATTGATAAAGCAAGGGTTGTTAAAAGGTGCTATCGCCTGTAAAACAGAATTCTGTGAGCATTGTATTCTGGGCAAGCAGACAAGAGTAAAGTTTGGCACGGCTATCCATAATACTAGTGGAGCTCTTGATTATGTTCACACGGATGTCTGGGGGCCTACCAAGAATGCATCTTGGGGAGGTACGCATTATTTTGTGTCTTTTGTTGATGATTTTTCTAGACGTGTGTGGGTGTACACCATGAAGACCAAGGATGAAGTCCTAGAAATTTTCATAAAGTGGAAGAAGTTAGTTAAGACCCGAATTGGCAGAAAGATCAAGGTACTTCGCTCAGATAATGGAGGAGAGTACAAAAATGATCCATTCTTGCAAGTATGTCAGGATGAGGGTATTGAACGCCATTTCACTGTAAGAGAGACACTGCAGCAAAATGGGGTGGCAGAATGGATGAATCGAACTTTACTGGAGAGAGTTCGGTGTATGTTGTCTAATGCTGGGTTAGGAAAAGTGTTTTGGGCTGAGGCTATTGTGTATGCCTGTCACCTTATTAACAGGTTGGCTTCGACTGCGTACATGATTTCGACGTACGTACGTCCTCCTCTGATTTTGTGCAATATGGGCCTGTTTGAGCCCAATTAGTGGTCTATTGTAAGGCTATACTATAAAGCCAAATAGAAGTGAAACAAAACCTTAACTTTTCTGAGAGAGAGATTGTGAGAAGCCATTAGAGAGTTTGAGAACTTTTGTGAGGAAGAAGACTTTGGTTTCTTCGTGAGGGCTTGTACAATTGTCTTGATAAGAAAAACATCATCCTTTCTCCCCGTGGACGTAGGCATATTGCCGAACCACGTATATCTTGTGTCTTGTGTGTGGTTGCTTGTTTATTTTGTCGTTTTCGTTTTACTTTCATACACTAGTTCAATCATCATATTTGTGCATTAGTTTCCGCTGCACACAACAGGTGTGTCGACAGATTCTTTGGTTGTGACAGCAAGAATTGGACAGTCTATGTAATTGAACCTCATCATCTTCAGACTGACGAGTCTTCAGAGTCTGTAGTTCAATGCCAACCTTTTTGTTTGTATTTTCTACAGCAGTTAGAAAAGCCCCCTATAATTCAACACTACTAAAAAACATGGTTTCTTCCTACAGAATATTTTGACACATCCCATGAATTGTGTTGCTAAATGTACATTTTTGCCACACATATTCCTTCGTGTGGCAACAAATAGTTTTTAGTACTTGCAATTCACCCACTTCATCACTGATCTGAGGTTCAAGTGTTCAACACAATGACCATTACATCTGTTGTTGTTGTGCATCATTTTTGTCAAGTTTTTTGGTTTGCTTACTTCTCTTTCCGAAAATTGGAATGAAGTGAGGTCCAACAAAGCTGGAATAAATCATAAAATTGGAATGAAGATTTTTATTAGAACAAAATGTTGAACTTACCTGTTTTTGACAATTATAACAACTACTAAATATTCATGACAATGAACTATTTTAAGTTTGACAATTATGACACGTCAAAATTAGAAGTCCATGATGGGTAAAAACGTAGACTAAATCACTATATTAGTATGGTATAAAAAATTTAGAAAGAATTGATCCACGAGGAGATTCTCCCAAAAACAATGTGTAGATTAATTGGTTAGAAACGGGGGTATTTTGGTCCAAAAAATAAAACATCAGTTTGGGTAGACTTATGTCATGCATACTATTTCGGTAATGGGCATGTCCTGCTCACGTAATCACAATGGAACTCTGTCCTAGAGCCCAATTCACTAATCATTAATTTGGTTATTTAATTATCAGTGAATTGGGGATTTCGAAGTTAGGGTTACAGATTTGGGGATTTTTACATTTGTTGAATTGAAATGTTAAAATAGAAAAGAAAGGGGGTCAATCAAGTGAGAAATATGTGCCTCTCACTTTTGATGTGTTTGAAATTTAGTTTAAGTATTTGAAAAACAAAAAAAAAAATACACGTAGATAATTACTTCCTCCGTCCCAAATTATAAGTACATTATAGAAAATCCAACTTATTAAAGGAACATCATTTAATGGTTTGTCTGTTAACTATATTTCCAACTTTATCCTTATTTAATATTAATTACAATGATAAATTTTCACTCATTTAATGTGTAATATAAGCAAAAGAACAAGGGTAATATAGGTCAAAGAGCAAATTAACTTAATTAATATGTATTCAAATATGGAAAGCTAGTGACATATATTTTGGGACAACCAAAAAAGGAATAATGTACTTATAATTTGGGACGAAAGGAGTATTAGCCATGTAAGCAGTCCGTTAGCGAGTTTCAGACAGATTGCATAGCATGAATTTTTTTTCAAAGTACATTGATGTTTTGGAGTGATTTTTAATACATTGTATAAAGTAAAAAATTTGGGAAAGTACGTTGTATTTTTTGATCATTACCTTAAAAGAAGAGGTTGTTAAAAAACCATTTATCTAGTATCCAACTTCATCATATTTTCTTTTTTTGCTTGAAATTCCCAAAGTAGCCTATGAGTTGCACTTATCTAGTGTCCAACAACTCCCTTTTTTTTTTTTTTTTGTAAACAACAACCCTACCTTAAATGGGTTGTTTTTGTAACACCCACGAGTTGAGGTTAGTCCAACATCGTCTAGGAAGTGGTTGTATTGGTAGTATATAAAGCTTATCCATACTCTAACTAATGTCAAAGCCTTTTGGGGTAAGCCTAGATGGGTGGACATCAGAGATTTTGGGACTGCGTTGAGTGTACTGCAAAGCCGAGGACGACTATATTCTACGGTGGTGGGATTAGTCCCACATCGTCTAAGAAGTGGTTGTATTGGTAGTATATAGAGGTTATTCATACTCTAACTAATGTCAAGGCCTTTTGGAGTAAACCAGATGAGTGGACCCTGATTTAAAACCCTTTACTACTGGATATCCGCAGTGACTAAAGGAGGACAATATTGATACTAGCGAGTGGTATGGTATTTGGCGCTTCGGGATGAGTGAGAACGAAATCCCAGGGTGTTACAGTTTTATATTCCCTCAAGTAGTCAAGTTGATGTTCTCACTCATAGCATCCAGTAGGTGTTTGGTGCGTAGACCATCTCGCCCCCAAGACGTCCCTTTGGGAAAGGACCTGATGCATGCTAACATCACCTCATTCTCAACTGATAGAGGTGGCTCAACTAAAAGATTGTCTGGTACAACATGGACATTTCGGGTGTTTCATCCTCTAAAACCTGTTGTGTATCTGGAGTATTCGGAGCAACCCCCGATGATGTCAACACCTTCACCGCTACTGCAAAATGCCCCCCCCCCCCCCCCCCCCCCCCCATTTTACAAGGTTAATTAGAAGACCCACCCAGTTCAAAATAGTTTGTTCCCCCCCCCCCCCCCCCCTATTTACAATTCCGGCTAAATTATAAAGTGAACTACCCATAATATCCTATTGCCACATCATACTTTTCTGGTGGTGGTTTTACCCCAATCTACTTTACCACATTAGTCATAAAATGGTTTTAACCAAGACCGTCAATTTTTAATCAATTAGATCTCCATGGATTAAACCATTATAAATTAAGTTTTTTTCTCACTTTGAAAATTCTTCAATTCACCATTAATGAAACTAAGAACAACAATCATAAGATATGACTAAAACAAGTAAATGAGATAAATGAAGAAATTCTCTTTTTTTTTTTTTACTAATTAGGAACTTAAAGAAACTCAAGATTCTTTACTAAATCCCTAGTTTCTTAAACACTCATCACTCTAGTTCCATTCTTCCATTCCAAAAAAACCTTAGTTTTTTAAACACTCAATTCTCTTCAATTTCCTTAAAAAATGACAATAAATTCTTCCAATCAACTATATCTCTAACTTGAATTTCATTTTCTGTTAACAATGTTAATTGTTTTCCTCAAATTAGTAACCCTATAATTTTTGTATTTAACACTAAATAAATAACATAATGAGGGGGTAACACTAAACTTTTCTAATCGTCAAATTCGCCCATCACATCTACCATATCAACTACAAGATTTTAATAACAAAATGAAAGCTAATATTGAAACATTTGCACTATGAAGAAATATACACTAATTATACACTTAATTTCAATAATTAAGTTGATTTGAAAATATGAGTTTGAATTGAAACTATTGAAATAAAATTAGGGTTTTTATAAATCCAAAAATAGAAAATAGAAAAATATTGAGTGGTGGATTGAATAAGTTAGTTAAGGGATTTTATATTATTGTGTTAACGATTGATTTGCTACTAGAAGCCATGATACAATCTTAAAAATCAAAACATTTGGATGTGAAGAAGTAGATATTAACAACAACAAAGAGAGAGAGGTGAAGAAGATGATAATAGATTTAGGTTTTGTCTCTAGTAGGTGTAATAAAACTAATTTGGTAAAGTGTTTATGTCTAATCCACATGTCCACTTCACGATGGTTAGATTTTATTGTGATTTGAAAGTTTGATCGATTTAAAATCGACGGTCTTTATTAAAACTACATTTGTTGCTGATGTGGCAAAGTGGGTTATTTAAAACCACCTACAAAATAATCTGATGTGGCATAAGGGTATATTAGGTAGTTCACTTTATAATTTGGTCGGAATTTCAAATTGGGGGGAATCACGAAACGTTTTTGAACTGGGTGGGTCTCTCATTTAACCTTTTAAAATTGAGGGGTATCGCTAAATAACTCTATTTTTTTTTCCAAATTTTTTTAGCAAAGATCTTAAAAGAAGAGGTTGTTAAAAAACCATATTTCCTTCACTTAAGTAATTATCACTTTTAGGTTCACCACAACGAAATATCACATGTAGGTTCAAATAAAATATTACCACGTATGTGATTTTAGCAAAGATGTAGGTTCCATCACCGATAATATCAGGTTATCGGTCTTGATTTTTCTTGTAAAAAAACTTAATATTCATAACATCACAAGATATCAATTTTTTATTTTATTTGTAAGGAAATAAAAACCTGATAACATCATGTTATCTGTGGGTGCAAAATTTGATACATAAACTCGAGATTCGTATTGATAAGATTAATGGTTATAACGAGAGCTCAAGAACAATTGAGATGAGGGGTGTATAGGATGACACTGGATCTACTAGGTAGGCTGCCTACATATCCAAGAAGATGAACTTGGAATCAAGTCTCTGCTTGCACAAAATACTAACAGAGTTTACTTTGTGAAAGACTCGTAGTTCAGGAGATTGCTTTCACCTAATTATATAGTGGACCGAAGACAGTTAGCTCAACTAACTCCCCCTGTATCGGCTTCATGATCCTGATCAATGGAGATGCTCCTATGATAGTACCTCACATGATGTATGGATGTTACTCCTTATTTGAATTCCCATTGACCTAATCTGCTGCCATGTGGTAGAACCGGATTGGCCCCGGCCCTAGTTCTGTTAGGCCTTGTCTATGATCATGAGCGGGGTACAAACCTGGTTTCTGTTGGCCTAGAATCGTGTTGGACGTATCTAGTTAGTTAGAGTTTGGATTGACCAATCTTTGGAAGTAGTGGACCTGGGCTTGCCTTCTCTTACTGTGGACCCAATTTTCAAACTTGGGCTAGTAGATGCTAACTGAACTCAGTTGATAATACCTTTGGGTGATGATAGCAAAAATTTGAGGTTCAATCCATCTATGCATCTTTGAGTTACCGATCTCATTCCAAACAAACTTACCAATAAATAAATAAAAACATTTTTGTTCAATGTTCAACCTTTTCTTTTTGCTTGAAATTCCCAAAGTAGCCTCAGAGTTGCACTTATCCAGTGTCCTAACAACCCCCTACTTTTTTATTTTATTTTGTTTTTTAAACAACCACTCTACTTAAAATGGGTTCTTTTATATTCGGGTAATATCCCAAAAAAGCCCCATGTTTAGGTGCCTCTTCCCCAATAGGCCCTGACATGGGGTTATCTTCTCAAACAAACCTTTACCCCACTTTTTTCTATTTTGTTTGACTGAAATGCCCTTTGTATTAAAGACAAAAGAGAAAAATTAAAACAAGACAAATAAGAAAGAGACAAAAACATATTTTTTAACATTAATAATTTTTTTTTGTTATATTATTTGTAACTTGTAAATCTTTTGATTAAGAAATTAAAAATCAGTATGATGTATATGGTTGGAAAGATCTCGACGAGATCTATCTAACAAGATTCCACGTATTAAAAAAAATATAAAAAAAAATACGAGGGAGGGAGATCAAGAAAGAGGCTCCGGTCAATTTTCTTACAGACCCGTCAAAAGGCAGATCAACACTACGCCCAGCCGATGTTTTGATATACAGTTGGTTAGAAGAAAAATATGCATGTGTTGACATTACAGGAGTATCTCCGATGATGGGGTTTGGTAATCAAAATTTCGAAGTGGGTCAGGCTGCCATTAATGCAGTTCCAGCTAAGATACAGAAATACGAGGGAGCATGTGCAGCGAACCAGCATTGTTTCATTCCTTTTGCTTTTGACACTTTTGGGTTTGTGGCACCAGAAGCAGTTGAACTTCTCAGGAGGGTACAGAAGGTGATAATTAGCAATGTGATGACGGCGGGTTCCAATGAATATGTATTTCGTAGGATTGGTTTTGCTATTCAAAAAGGGCTTGCAGCACAATTTGTAGCGCACTTGTCCTCTAACTTTGTGTAGTTCTTCTTTTATCAATAAAATTTGTTTTTGGTTTTAAAAAACAAATCTACATACATGTGATTTTTATTTTCGCTATAATTTTATTATATATATATTGTAAGGGTCTTTTCCGCTAAAACATTTATTGTTGTTCTCTAAACAATATAACTCTATCTTCTATACAAGCTATTGTATCCACTTAACGTGCATTTTTACTAAATCATATTATATATTCAAAAGTGTTGAGAGGTAGATTAGAGCTGGTTATCAAAGTATATGGGTCATGGTTCCATGTGTATTACTTGGATTTTGTGGAAGAAGAAGAATGCATGAGTGTTTAAAGAAAAGAGATTATCAGTTTCAAGGATAGTTAGAGAGTACATGAACATGTGGCTCAACGGTTGCATCCATCTCACAAAGTGGAGAGGTCGTTGATTAGAAACACGTCATCAACTGATTATTTGATATAAGTTTTCTCATGTAATAAAAAGGTGGGGGGGTGCCCTCAACACTGTTTGCTAAAAAAAGGATGGTTAGAGATGTGAAATTTATTATATTGTTCTGGTGTGGGGGATGGGAAGGGAGAATGGAGTACAGATTTGAGGAGTTTCTTGGCAATTACACCAAGCAAAAGGAGGGATTTATGTTTAGACTGGGTTATGTTCTCTATTGTTTCTTATGTTTTGGGTTGTAAGAGTATATAGTCTTTTGTGAACTTAACTATACATTAAAAGTTTTTATGAACTTTTCATGGCAATACAAATTTTTTGTCTGTTCAATATGAGTTTTGTCCTCAGTCGAAACATGGAACTCATGCATTAAATTGAAGAGTACAATCCACATATATTAATAATATGGAGCAGATAACATGTCTTTGTAATTTAGAAAACAACAAGCAACAATTTAAAGGATATTGTTTTGCTGTTACAAGAGAAGAAAACATTTTTTAGAGGACAAAAAAAAAATCTTGAATTTGGTAGTAATGTGTGGTTTTGTTAGATTTTTAGAGTAATTTTGAAAAACCTTTTGAAATCATAAGGATGTTTTTTTCGAAACACAACTTCTCAGTAAAAAAAATATAAAATTTTGTATTTTTATTAATATTTGAATATTTATAAAAAATTTAAGTTTTAAAATTTTATAGTCACATGGAATCTCGTTTAAAAGATATCGTCGAGATTTTTCCAACTATATATACCATGTTCATTTTCGATTTTTAAATCACAAGTTATAGAATTTTCAAATGTTAAAACCAAAAAGTTATACACCAACTGTTGTTGTTTATTTTTTTCTGAGTTTTGTACTAACTTAAAAGGATGTAATACAAAGATAATTTTGAGCCAATGTCAGGGTCTATTGGGGAAGATAGTACTTGGGCTTCTACAAGCTTTCTCTCTTTCTTTTCTGGTGGATTCCTTCGTCGAAGACTTGAAATAAAAATAAATAAAAAATAAATAAAAAAAAATTTTATATACCATAATATTATTTTTTTATAAAGAAAAACATCTTAATCTGATATAGAGAATCGGATATCCACGGAAAAATCCGTTTTTTTAGATACAGGATATTTTCCTAAAATCAGTTTTTTAATCAATGATTCGATGTTCAACCTTTTCTTTTTGCTTGAAATTCCCAAAGTAGCCTCAAAGTTGTACTTATCCATTGTCCTAACAAACCCCCTATTTTTTACTATTTTATTTTTTAATCAACCACCCTACCTAAAATGGGTTCTTTTGATGTTCTCACACACTCTCTTTCATCTGACATTTTTTATTTTGCTCATCAAAACCAGTGCTACTCTCTGTCACTCACACTAATTTTTTTCTGTTTTTTTTTTTCAATGGATTATCAAACAACACTTGTTTCAGACTCCAACAGTATTGGAAGCAATAACATATGTAAATATGAAAAAACCCATTCACCAGAAATCACAATAATACCCAATATAGTAGCTTTAAATCACTTATCTTTGAATCTTGAATCAATCTTGTTTGATACCCAAAACTCAAATTTCTCTTGTTATAGTGATGCAAAGATTATAGTTTCTGATACTATTGATATACCAGTTCATAGATGTATATTATCAGCTAAAAGTTCTTATTTCAAGAAACTGTTTTCTTCTTCAGAAGAAGAGGAAAAAATAGAAGAATATACTATAAAGGAAATAATGAAAGATTTTGAAGTTGGGTTTGAATCAATGGTTTTAGTTATTAGGTATTTGTATAGTGGAAAGATTAAAGATTTACCAATGAATGTTTGTATTTGTGTTGATGATGATTGTCAACATTTGGGTTGTAAACCAGCTATTGATTCATTGGTGGAACTTCTTTATGCTTATTTTGTCTTTCAGATCCCTGATATGGTTGCTCTCTATCAGGTATATATATATATTACCAACACCCAGTATTGTTAAATTAAACAAAATTATATATTGTTTAATTCATGTTTAAATTGTCGAATGCTTGCATATATAGTTCACGCCTTTCACCCAAATGCAAATATATAGGTAGTAGAACCATGTATAGATTCATGGTTTATTATATACACCATTGTGAGGTTGTACCTATTTTCCATTACAGCAGTTGCAACTCACAGTGTTTAGTGTCTTCTTTATCTCAATATCTTGAATCTGTAATATAGATTTTTAGATATCAGGGTTTATAAATGAACTTCTGTTGTTCTTTTACTTGCAGTGCCGCCTACTGGACATTCTTGACAAAGTCTTATGGGATGATAATATTCTGGTGATACTGTCAGTCGCAATAATTTGTTCTACAGCTTGTGAGAGGTTGCTGTCAGAATGCATTGAGATTGTTGTGAAATCTGATATAAACATTGTTACTCTGGAAAAAGCATTGCCTCCCGACATTTTAAAACAAATCATGGATTCGCGTTCAGATTTAGCAATAGGTGATCCGGAATGTAACACATTCCCAAATAAACATGTCAAGAGAATACACATGGCTTTGGACTCAGATGATGTTGAACTGGTGAGATGGTTACTCAAAGAAGGTCATACTACTTTGGATGATGCTTATGCACTACATTATGCAGTAGCTTATTGTGATGTGAAAACTACAGCAGAGATTATTGATCTTGGGCTTGCTGATGTTAATCATCGGAATGCAAGGGGATATACCGTGCTACATGTAGCTGCAATGAGAAAAGAACCTAACATAATTGTCTCTCTTCTGACAAAGGGTTCTCGACCTTCTGATCTTACACCAGATGGGAAAAAAGCAATTCAAATTTCGAAGAGGCTTGCTAGATTTATAGATTATAATAGATCTACGGAAGAAGGAAAGTCATCTCCTAAAGATTGTTTGTGCATTGACATATTGGAGCAAGCTGAAAGAAGAGATCCACTATTAGGGGAAGCTTCTTCATCTTTAACAATGGCTGGAGATGATCTGCGAATGAAATTGTTGTACCTTGAAAACAGAGGTAAGATACTCTACGTTTCTTTTTTACTTCTAAAATGTATTTTGCTTTATATTTTCTTGGCTTGTATTATCATATATAAGTAAGTAGAATAATTTATTGGATACGTCATGTCTTGTAAATTTACAGAGTGGATAGGATCATATGTCTCGAACAATTGTTTTTTCTCTAGGTGCAATGTGTATTATTCATCAGCATGGACGACTGATCTACTGTGTCAGATAATGGTACCTGAGAAATAACTATTATTCATCAGCTTTCATTTTATTAAGTAGGAAGTGGTCGGGGACTATGCAATCAAGTAAGATTTTTGAATATGTTCCAGTTGAACATTTCTATACACTTGGAACTTTTGGGGGGTTAATTGCTAGTCCTGAATATGGATAGCCTAACTAGTAACTGTGTTATTAACTGGTTTAAATGACTTTTTTGCTTTTTGTTGTTGAAGTAAGGTATATTATCATGATTGCTTATATGGGTGACCTTTTCTTCAGTTGGTCTGGCAAAACTTCTGTTTCCCGTGGAAGCAAAAGTCGCAATGGACATTGCACAAGTTCATGGTACTGTAGAATTCTCATTCGTTTCAAATTCCACAAGGTTTGTTGTTGGGCAGTTAGCACCAATGAATTTGAACACGATACCTTTTAAGATTCAAGAGGAACATATAAACAGGATGAAAGCGCTATCCAAAACTGGTAACTATGATTTCACTTTTTCCTATAGAGGACCTGCTTGTGGAGGATTTTCCTCCTTTTTTACTTGTTTTTTTTCTTATTTTCTGTCCAGTATCCACCATTATTACCTTATCTTCTGAAATGATTTATTACCCTTAATCAAATACAAAATTTAAGTTTTGCATACTTCTTAAAATTGCTTATCATATGATAACAAATATTTGGTTCTCTATGTCTGAGAGCAGTGGAACTTGGAAAACGCTTCTTCCCTCGATGCTCTGATGTACTCAACAAGATTATGGATGCAGACGATTTGTCGGAACCAGCATACCTATGGAATGGCACCTCAGAGGAACGTGTGGCTAAGAAAAGAAGGTATGCAGAACTCCAGGATGTCTTGATTAAAGCATTTAGTGAGGACAAAAAGGAGCTCAATCAGTTCGTAGCCATGTCTTTGCCATCATCGTCGTCGTCTTTGGCAAAGGTTCTTTTGAGGACGAAAAGTATTCTCCACACCAAATGAAATTGAAGATATAAAATTCAATATTCTGTATATAAAATTCTTAATTTCCAGCAGCCTGTGACATTTTCATCTGTGTTTGAATAATCCAGTTTTTTTTTATTTTGACAGCAGTATGAAGTTTTATTATCAAGTTCTTTTCATTTTGACAATGCTATTCTTTTCATTTTGAGGCCTAGCAAGTTGCCATGAAATTCCAGAGGTTAACTGGAGCTTAACTGGTTTTTGTTTTCTATTTCATGTAAATTATAACTGAAGAATGGGAATTGTGTCCATTCATATTCAGAACTTTATCTTGGAGTTCTAATGAAAAAGCTCCAATAAAAAAATTTGTAATAATACCAAAGCCAACAATAACACGCTTAAACTTATAGTTTACTTCGACAAATGACAATGAAATCCAAGAAATCTTGTATATCATATATTCAACTTACTGATGATCTTACAGTGACTGACAAATGCCTCTATCATAAAGTGCAACGGCCGAGACAAGAAAAAAAGATGAAGAAACAGATGCTAAAAACACACAAAGTACTCGGGGCCTTCGGCTTGGGCTTTCCCCTCTGCCACAGTAACTGACAAGCTTTGTTGTTGAAGCTTCATGATATAAAGTGTTTCTACATTGCTAAATTTATCAGACAGTATACTGGGGTTCTCCTTGAAATTTGGCCATGGCCCCATTAGCCTTCTGAGATTCTGCCCTTTCTTCTCTTTTCTTCTTTTCTCTGAAAGATAAGATATAAATTCATATCTAGTTTGTAAGCAAAATGTCACAATGCGGCGGGAGTCATAAAGTGTCAAGACGTTTGAATATCGAGGTAATAAGCGGTTGCCCCCTGATTTTTTTTTTTTTTTTTGTTTAGTCCTAGATTTTCACTTAATTTTATTGACAATTATACTTTTCCCTTAGTGTTTAGCATTAGCCTATACATAAACAAAACCATCAAAACTGCCATCTAAGCAATCTTTAGTGGTATTAATCTAGGACGTTATTCTAAACAAAATCATGACCAACAGTCCAAATATAATATATTAACAATTCAAAGTCATTATTTTCAGTTAACTAAGAGGATGAATGAGTGTTTCTCAATTTCTTGTTTTCTTAACTACTTTAATGGTTTGGGCTCAAATTTTGTGGATGTGGAATTGAAAACAGGGTATCCTGAAACCTTTAACAGAATGTTGGGGGTACTCTAAAACACATTCAATCATGGGTACAATGAGGTATCTTCACCATGTACGACCTGATATCCAGGGTACGTTGTCGTCTTGTGGATTCAATCTTAGAATCGATTTCCACAACTTCGTGCAAATCTAACACTTTAAATGACTCAAGATCATCAGCATTGTTCGCATTTGGGTTCACCTTCAATGTCGCTATCAAAATCATCTTCTACTTCGATTACACACCTACAACCATAGTTTAAAATTCCGAATCCGGGCGAAATTTCGGATTCAGAAAAAACGGTATATTCCGACCCTCGAAACAAATGTCACCTGAAATGTCGGGAATATTCTCGGATATTCCCAAAATTTACAATGTCGATTCTCTAAAAACCGGCATATTCCGCCGAAATTTCGCGAAATATGTCCGCATTTTGAACTATGCCTACAGCTACAGGTTTAAAGTAGTGATGGTACAAGCGTTGGGATCTCCTTTGACCATCAGATTTGACGATACTTGCCATTGATGTGGTTTCAACTTAGGATTTTGAAAATGGGAATGAAAGCCAACAGTTTTCTCAGGTGCAAGAAAAGGGTTTTGTAGACAATGAAAGAAGATGGAGAGTTTTTCAACAATTTAAGGTATATTTAGCACAAACAACAAAATTGGGTAACGTAGCATACTTTACGCGTGTCCACAATGTATTCTTTTGATTTATTTTTTATTTTAAGTAAAATCTACCTTGAGTTTAGTGTTGATCATGATTGGCTATAGATTAGATCTGGACCATTGAACATAGTTTTATTTCAATCAATGACCCAGATTAAAACCATTAAAGATAGTTAACATGGCAGTTTTGGTGGTTTTGTATATGGTGGGGGCTAATGCTATCAGTTACGGTATTAAATGTCAATAAAATTAAGAAAATGTAAAAGTGGGGGCAATCACTAAACTAAAAAAAATTGGGACGCAAAAACAGATATAAATCTCGGGGCAATCACTCATTACCTCTTGAATAAAGATTTAACAATTACTATTAGGGTGGTCAAACAGACTCAACAAGTATGAACGAGATCTCCAAAATCATTCTAGTGTAACTGTGTAAGACATTATACCATGACAACACCAACTACAAAGGTTGGCCGAGTTTAGAGGAAATTGTACGTACCTATTTACATATTCTTTCAGAAGTTCCTTTGCTTGACACAGCTTCGAGAGCAAGTTGCGGTACACATCAAGGTCCCGGTCAACACTCCGTTTGTCCACGTTTAAGGCTGCACAAAGCTGTTAAATAGCAAGCGATGAGTACAAGAAAACCACAAGTCTACAGAAGCCAATTAGAGACAATGATATCCACATCTTATATATGCATGTGCTGCTATAAACAGCTATCCCGCATTTATAGCAAGATAATAAAAGACACTTGGGCGACTTGCATATATACTGTATACTTCACTTACCTATTGATTGCCAGCTCTTCTCCCACTTCCATTATATCTAACTAACCTGTAAAGGGCTATCCCCATATTCACGTTAATGATATATATGTTATACATCCTTTATACTTAGCATTGTGGAATGTGATTACATCACTCATTTTAATACAACAAGAGAAGCCTAGGACTAGTACAAATATAAGAAAGAGAGGAAACCATGAAATAGTATGAAGTACGCACTGCTTCATAAATTAGATATGTATGACACTTTGTTTGGACCCTAAAAAGAGAAGGCATAGTATCACATAAGGGTCAACTATGCAATAGCAGGGCAAAAAATATGACCTTTTCTAAGACAGCAGGATTTGTAGCTTTTGCCAACTCAAGAATACGAAACAGCCCCACCGCAAAAAAACGACTATAGCTGAAACTACCCTTACTCGCAGCTCGTTCTGAAATGTCTTTCAAAACTTCCTCAATTTCTCCCTCTTTGGAAGAAAATTCAACTATTGAACTGGCATTCTGAGAGCGAGCCCACTCTTCCACTTTTTGTGCATCAAGTCTGAAGAAAACAATGCCAACGGTTCAAGGTCCAGACATAACTGAAAATTAAACCTGTCCCTAATGAAGGAACAGAGTAGAAACTTCATGTTTATAAAGAATAACATTGAGAACTTTGATCGATTACGCTACATCTTTTCGTGGACCTGTAGGGTCTCTTACAGAGTAGCCACCAACTATATTAATAATGTTCACTAAGTTATAAGATGAAAAAGATTATGGTCAACAGTGAATTAGGTAGGGAGCAAAAGGCATATTGAGGAGGTAACCCTCGACAATGTGTAACAATATTTCAGGCTGAAAAAAACTAGGTTAATGGTAGCTCGATCCTTTTACTAACTATTACTCTACCTTGTACATATCACATGTTATGCTAAAGTGAAAGTAGCATACAAAATCCAATTTAACACTAATTAAGCTAATTTTAATCCCCCCTCCAAAAAAAAAAAAACAATAACATGTATCACCTCACACATTCAACATTAAGGACAGGTTTAATACATGGTCAACCTCTTTACTCTTTATTACATTTTATAATTTTCATGGCAGTAGATTAATACCATTATAGGCGTACAGTAGCAAGAAATAAAAATGCGCAAACCTGTATTGTTCTGGATCCTCATTCAATGCATGTACATAAGCTTTAAACATTGCATCACGATCTTCGTCACTTGGATACCCATCCATTAATTGATCATAAACAGTTACAAAACCAAGAGCAAATACAACATCATAGCGATAAGATTTTTTATACCTTATCAAATGTTGTTGTACTATTAATTCTTGTAATACTGTATTATATACACTTGGTATTGGTCTTTTATACTCTTTCAAGAATTTCAATTTTGTTTCAGCAACTGTTGGAACATCTACAACAACAACAACAACAACAAAAAAAAATCCAAATTCAGTGGCAAAATCGTAAATATCAAGATTTTGGCATTTTTTTTTTTTTTACCTTCTGTTTTGCATTGAATAGCTTGTGATTGTGATGAACTTGAATTGGAGAATCGTTTAGTGATGGAAAAAGTTGATTGTTGGAATCGGAAAATTTCGGAATTAGAACCGAAATATCGGGTTTTTGGTAATGATACTTTGTGTATTGAAGTGAATGGTAAAGAAGAGATAGAAGCCATTAATGTTTAAGATTTGGGGGAATTTTAGAGAAATTAGGGTTTTCAGAGTTGGGGACTGTTTGGCATTTTCTAATGAAAAAAATCAAGAAAAAGTAGAGAGAGATGATAATAATGAAAAAAATCAAGAAAAAGTAGAGAAAGATGATATGAAAGAAGGTTTTATTTAGTAGTTTTGTTATCTAAATGTTCAACCACAAGAATATTGACACGTGTAATATCATGTGACTTTTTAGACTGTGAAGTCTTTCTTTAGTTCTTATCTTATCTGATTGGGATGGAAGACGTCGGGTAAGTAAAGCCAAAACCAAAATATCCCAAGGTTTAGTTTTTATCTTATCTGTTTATTGACTTTTTTTTTTTTTTAATCTAAAATAAATTTTATTAATAAAATTATAAGGAATTATACAAAATTAAGGATAAATGCACTAGAAACTGTGTTGCAAAGCTTTTTTGAATAGCAAAACTAATTTTATAAAATATATATTCATTCGAACCCGCTGATATCACATTTTTATTCATCATTTTTTGCACCCTTCTTAAAAGTTTAATTGCTTCTGGTGTTAAAAACCGAAAAGTGTCAAAAGCAAAATTAATGAAACAATGTTGGTTTATTGCACATGTTCTCTCGTGTTTTTGTACCTTAACTGCGGTTGCATGAATGGTTGTCTGACCCACTTCGAAATTTTCATTACTAAACCCCACCATCGGAGATGCCCTTGTGATGTTAACACATGCATGTTTCTCTTCTAACCAACTGTATATCAAAACATCAACTCGGGGTAGTGTTAATCTGCCTTCTGACGGGTCTATAAAAAAATTGAATAGAGCTTCTTTCTTAATATGTATTCAAGCTCGCCATACCACATCATACAATATATCACGCACATGATTGTGTCTGTATTTAAAATTGGGGTAATACTTACAGTGAACAGCATGGTCCCCAAAGGCGTCCAGTCGGCTCTTCTTACATACATGACATAATCCCCATCTGTAAATAACATGATCATGAGACGGTACCGGAGAATGGCACGGTATTCCACTGTCGTCATGCGTTGTCCTAAAACCTTCCATATGAATAGCAATAAGGAAATTTTTGGCATGTTTGGTCTGTAAGCATTCTATCACAGTCCTCTAACGAGCAGACAAATCAAAATCCCTGTCAATACCAGTAGCAATCTTCATGTAGTAAGCTTCCGCCAGTGTATGTTGGGGTTTAAGGGGGGGGTAGCCCATGAGGCTAGAATAGTAAGGTCGAAATCAGGGAGAGAAAGTTGTAGCTTAGCAACTGCACTATTAAAAGTATCATCCATATGTGCAGTACCACACCCTCGAAGTATGTGGTCCTGGACCTCCTGAGTTTGGCATCGGGAGGTTGCCAAAGCACATTTACTAACATTTGTGGCACAAAAAATACCAAGACCACCAAGGCATAACGGCATGGTTGCTATGCGCTATTGAAGGTCACCAAAACTCGAACCATCAGAAACTACGATACCTAGAAAGGTTACCCGAATGATGCGATCAAAATACTCTGTTGTTTCCTGAAGAAAGGTTGGTTGGCAAGTGCGAATAGCGAAGATAAGTTTAGGTAATACCATACATTCTCGTAGTAGTGCCAGCTCACATTGTGGGTCTTTTAATTCTACCAGTAGACTCATTAGCTTGGTTGTTTTCTTAACTCGTTGTCGAACAAGGCCCACAATGAATGATGCAGTACTAATTGCCCTTCCAAGCAACTTGACTCCACGTTGAGGATATGATATACCTGGTGGAAACATACCAGTACTAAAGTGACGAGGATCAATTGATGACCAAAACACGTCTGTCTTATTCACATTAAAAATAAGCCCCAATGACAGTCCAATTGCCTGAATGATATGTATGGCTACGGCCACTTGATCAGTGTCACCAATCAGGGTCCCATCATCCAAATACCACGCCTGCAACTTCAAATGACACTCAGATTGAATGCGTAATACTAGTGGATGCAAGACTAAGGCAAAAAGAAGAAGCCCTAACGGATCCTCTTGCTGAATTCCGGTTGCTGACCAAATGTAGGTGGACCCCAGATATAATCTCGAAGACTGGCTATATAGATATTCAACCCATGGTGCAATAAAAGGACAACGAATGCGCACCTCTTTTAGCATAGTCGTGTGATGAACAAGATTAATTGAAAGCATTTTGGAAATCCACTAGCAACATAGAAAGGAATGTATTATCTTGATTTGCATGAACAAACCAACTAACCGCATGCAGCATTGCTTATGCCCTACCAGGCACACCGACGCCAAACTGAAAGTCATTAAGGTATGAGACCATGTCTTGCGCAACTCCTTTCATGGCAATCTTGGACACTATATGCCGCCATACCATGTCCAACTATTGGATGAACTCTATTACCAGGCTTGAAGAGAGGAGTAAGGGGTACACTTGCAATAAATTCTGCTAATACATGTGGGCATCGAACTTGCAGCCAGTAGTTCACAACAAGATTCAAAGTATCCAAAAGATTTGTACTTACAACAGAGGTTGCACCACTCATAACATCAAACAGGTGTTGGGCACAGAGGCCATCACACCCACATGATGTACCCTTCGGAAAATACTTAATCCATGCCAATAATGTATCCCTCTCAACAATCAAAGGTGGTTTAGACAATGAAGTATCTGGTATGGACGATGGTCTGGGCTCATGGGATGTTTTCCTCTAATGTCTGTCGTGTCTCTGAAGTGTCTCGTGTTACCCCTGAAGATGCCAACATTTTAACTGCAGCTGCAAAATGTCCATCTGCAATTAGCTTTTGGTTATAAACAACGCCTTACATTTTGGTTATGAGATTGATGGGCTGGTGATGTACAATGAGGACCTGTACCAACTCTAAGAGATGAAAGATACCACCCGGCTCATTCCAAACTACTAGGGCATGCATGATCTGTCTTTGTTGCAGATTTTTTTGGGTGTCAGACCGTCGATCGATGCGATTTTGTGGTTCAAACACTTGCAAGGTGCAACATGGAGGCAGAAGAAGCCGAACCCATGCTACTACAGACCCCACGTCTATTGTGATTCTATACAATAACCCTTTCAATGCACACCAGAATGCTAGACTACATGGTCGTGGGATGTTCTTCCCTATGCAAAAAGGTGTGCGAAAAATAAAATCCAATTGTATCTCATCCAGGGACCAAGGGGCACTAGGATGGCTAGAATCAACAGTAGAAGATCCAAGTTGTGTGGGTGTTGATCGGGTAACGCTAATGGACGGGATGTACCTAGGATCACATTTTCAAGCTCCATTTTCCAACTTGGGCAATAAAATAATCGTGCAATCTGAGTGATGACAATCTTTGTTTCGTGCATGGACACTAAAGCAGTAACCACATATCTATTGCCCCAACAATCTCAATAAGTTGTCCAGTGATACAAAAGGGTTGAAAATATATTGGTTAGCCTTACAAGCTACATCATGTTTCTCCACTTTTGTTGTTGTTGCATTGTTAGCTGCTATCCCCACCTCAAAAATTCCAGCACCCAGCCAGACCATTAGAGATGCCCCTGTAACATCAACACAGACATGTTTTCCTTCAGACCAGGATATGAGCAGGACGTAATATTGATCTTCCTTCATTAGGATCGGTAAGGAAGTTAACATAAACGTCCTTCTTAACCTGCACTCCAGCCCGCCAGCACAAATTACACAAGATATCTCTAACGTGGTCATGCATGTACTTGAAACTAGGGTAATGCTTACAATGAGCTGCATGGTCCCCAAAAGTATCAAGTCTGCTCCTTTTGCACATCATACAAAGCTCACTATCTGTATATAGAGGGATTATCAACCGATAACGAAGAATGACACGATATTCGACAGACGTCATACATTATCTAAGCCCACCCATCGGAATAGCAAAGAGAAAATCTTTGGCATGTTCCGACTGCACACATCCAACTATGGCCTTCTGTCTAGCTGATAACTCAAATTCCCTCTCAAGACCAAAACTAATCTTGCTGTAGTATGTTTCCGCCAAGACATACTGGGGTCTAGAGGAGACGGTAACAGTTGGAATAAGATTACTGAGATCAAAATCAAGCATACGAAGATGTAAACTAGCAATGGAATTATCGAAAACATTACCCATAGGTACAGTCTCACAACCTCGAAGAATGTGGTCTTGAAGATCCTTGGTTTGAGTACGTGAAGCTACGAAAGCAAACTTTATAACATCAGTGGCACAATAGATACCAAGTCCACCCATACACAATGGAAGGGTTGCCATACGCCATTGTATATCGCTAAAACCAGGCCCATAAAAAACAACAATATTTTGAAGGGTTACACGAAGCTTGCGGTCGAATCATTCGGTTGTTTCCTGAATATAATCTGGGGGCAAATACGAAGAGCAAAAGTGAGTTTAGATAATCTCATACAATAACGTAAAAATGCTAACTCACATTGCATATCATTTAGCCGTGGTAATAGATTCATAAGCTAAAGTGTCTTATCCACTCGCTGAGGAATATTACCCACAATAAATGATGCATCAATACTGCAACTTAACCGCTTGTTGAGGATATGATATACCAGTCGGATGATATCTGGATAAGAACAACCATGATCAACAGAAGGCCAGAACAACTCTGTTTTAGACACATTAAAAATGAGCCCAAGAGATAGTCATCTTTCATGAATGATATGAATAGTTGTAGCCACATGTTCTATACAACCAATCAGTCCCATCATCTAAGTACCATGCCTGCAACTCCACGTGGCATTCTGATTGGATGCGGTGTATCAACGGATGCAAGACCAAAGTAAAGAGAAGAGGCCCCAAAGGGTCCCCCTGCTATATCCCGGACCCTAAATACAATCGAGCAGGTTGGCAATAAAGATATTCGACCCATAGAGCAATAGACGAACTATGACTGCGTACCTCCCGTAGCATAACAGAACGATCAACAAGGTTGAAGGCATTCTGACAGTCCACAAGCAGCATATATAACGAGGGATGTGTCATCCTTGTTGGGATGAACCAACCGATTAACAACATTTTCCCTTAAGTTTCTTAAATTACCCTTATTCCTATATGTTAACTTCAACATACCTACTCTATCTTTTCTTTCTATAGTTCTGTTGCCACTGTGCCATTCGGATACTTATTATTACTTATTAGTAATTAATTTTTGATCGGTTGACTGTAACTTTAAGATGATTAGATGAATAGGAGATGGGATGGTCTTAGTAATTAAATTTTTAATTTTCAAACAAACTTAAATAATGGCGATATTAAGAAAGGTTAGCAGTAAAAAAATGGCGATGTTAATTTTTAGGTCACATATATATTGTAGTCGCATAAAGGGTCTATTGTGGCACCACCAAGGAAATTAAACACAACCACCACCACCACCACCACCACCAAGGAAACATAGCCACTACAATCCTTCTACTCGGTGACGCGGGGTCACCTTCTCCATGACCTGCGTCACCATCTCTGCCCTTGTCTCATTCTTCAACATAAGTTGATGTTCTCTTCTCTCCCCCGCCACAATCCCTTCTTTCTCCACGACTCCACCTCCTCCCACCACCAAGACCGCACCACCAACTTCTTCCCACCAATCTCTAGGAATCGCAAATTTGGCTTGGATCAGGTTTGAGCCAAGTTGATTAGCCTAGCCGTCTAACCAGCCGAGCCATCATAAGCAGCCAATCCATCTAGATCAACATCTCACCCAAGCCGAGTCAGAGGAGGAAGCTATCCCATCCAAGCCAGAAGCAAAAAAAAAAAAAAATATTTGCTTGATGATGAGTATCCATTACCCATTTTGAAACTATGATGGATGCACAAATGGACCATGTGGAAATGGATATAAGTCCTCCTACATCCCAACGCATGTTAAGAAAGATCATTTGAAGAGGGTAAATGACATCGATAGGCTGAGAGATGCGATCAAGGTTGATATAGGTTTATTTTTTTTGCAAACCCTATCTATTTGGAATTAGCCTAGGGGTATATTTCGTATAATTGAGAGCGTCACACACATAGAGCCTTCTCTAGAACAACCATCTCAGCAGCCCCCAAAACGAATGTACGATGATGTTTGTAAAAGGTTGCAGACATGCATTTTGCAGCAGCGGTGAAGGTGTTGGCATCATCAGGGGTTGCTCCGAACACTCTAGAGATGCAACGGGTTTTAGAGGATAAACACCCAAAACATCCACCACCATCTGTTCCAGACATTCCTTTAGTTGAGCCACCTCTATCAGTTGAGAGGGATGAGATCTTATCATGCACCAGGTCCTTTACCAAAGAGACGTCTTGTGGGCAAGATGGTCTCCATGCCCACACCTATTGGATGCTATGAGTGGGGTTGCATCTACTGTAGCCGCAGATCATATGTAGGCCTTCACACCGATTGTAAACTTATGGCTAGAAGGTCGATGCTTACGGGTTTTGGCAGAATTTATAGCTAGTGCGTCTCTTACCCCACTTCTTAAGCCAGGTAACGACATCCGCCCAATAGTTGTGGGTATGATTTGGCGTCGCTTGGTGTCTAAGATTGCCATGAGAGGGGTTTCTAAGGATATTGTCCCATATCTAGAGTATTTTCAGTTTGGGGTTGGTGTGCCTGGTGGAGCAAAGGCAATTTTGGATATTGGACACGTGTCGAGAAGTTTCAATCAGGAAGGAGAGTGACAATAATTTATAATATATCATTGTAGACTTTGAGTGCTTCCTTTATAAGTGGTTTAGATTTAGATACATGGAAACGTGGTTTTATATGGTTCAGAGTATTGTTCCACACTCCTTTTGATGCTTTCGGGGACCATGCAGCCCATTGTAAACATTACCCCGACTTCAAGTACATGCATGACCACGTTAAAGATATCTTGTATGATGTGTTCTGACGGGCTAGAGTACAGGTTAAGGAGGAGGCTCCTGTTAACTTTCTTACTGATCCTAAGGAAGGAAGATCGACATTACGTCCTGCTGATATTCTGGTCTACAACTGGTCTGAAGGTAAACATGCGTGTGTTGATGTTACAGGGGCGTCTCCGATGGTTGGGTTGGGTGCTGGGACTTTTGAGGTGGGGCTAGCAGCTAGCAATGCAGCAGCAGCAAAAGTGGAGAAACACGACGGAGCTTGTAGGGCTAACCAACATAGTTTCATCCCCTTTGCATTTGACACATTTGGATTGCTAGGCTTAGAAGTTGTTGAGCTCCTCAAGAGAGTGCAGAAGGTAATGGATAGCAACGTGATGACTGCGGGTTCGAACGAATATGTATTTAGGAGAATCGGGTTTGCTATCCAGAAAGGACTTGCTGCGCAGTTTGTAGCGCGTTTGTCCTCTACTTTTGTGTAATTCTTTGAGCTTATCAATAAAATTTGTTTTAGTTTAAAAAAAAAAAAAAAAAAAAAAAAAAGAATTAGACTACCTAGCATTAGAATTTGATTTTATTCATTAGGGGGTCCCCCTTGTGAATTCTACCAGTTTTCTCATCAGTCCTAGTGATATATGTCTATACCTATACTACCCTACTTTCTCGAAATTTGGATTCTGAAAACCAACACAGCTTTAGAACTGATTATTCTATTTTACTTATAAAGTAAAACCTCTATATAGTGATATACTCTAAGGAATAACCTCTATATAATCATAAAAAAAAAATCAGTCCCAACTTGAGCCAGTTATAAATAGGAATAATATTCACGTTGTAATAAGTTATAAATTTTTAAGTCCCATCTAGAAGAAAATTGCCTATATTTTGAAGTTATATAAATTATAATTTGTCATTTTCTAACATTTCCTAACGCAAAGTTACCATATTTTGAAGCTATATTATTCTTTTGAAACTATACCGTTATTGAAATTATATGATAATTTTCTTAAATAAAAACTCTATTAAGTTATAACCTCTTTATAGTAATAATTTATTTTGGTCCCAGAAGTATGACTATAAAGAGGTTTTACTGTATTTCAGTACAAGTGGGCATATCATGCAATGTGTGTTTTTTTTGAGATTTGCTGCATTAATAAAGTCCATTTTAGCAAGGGGCTAAAATAGTAAAGTTCAATTTTCTTATGAAACTGGTAATAAGATCAATACCCCTTTTAAATAGTAAAGTTCAATTTTCTTTGTACATTTTATTCTTTATTTATAAAATTACCCCTTTAAGGATCAATACATAAGTCCAAGTTAGTGATTTACGAAGATTATAAAATGGTAATTTTAAACATGACACACACAATTTACTACTATCTAGTATCCTAGGACAAATTAATTGAGAAACAAAATTGAACAAAGTAAAAGGAAGCATATTTAAAAATATCGAATAAAGGTGGATATTCGAATTATATAAAAGCAGATTATGCCTGAGATTCCAACATTGATATCTATACTGCTTTAGAAGAGGCCAAGGGGAGTGTACAATTAAAAGAGGTTGCATGGAAGAATTTCGTTGGAGGAGAAAGACGGTGATTCATTCGACTGTAGTCTGGCCCGTTGGAAATTTCCACGTGTTTAACCAATTTTAGTTTTCCTTATTTTCTCTGCGCTCTATTAAATTATTAATTAATATCATGGGTCGTACCAACTAAATAAATAAAAACATGAATCTATCGCCCCGTGTTGGGTTAAAATATCTTCGGTTGGGCTTTTAACATTATAAGTTATAACCATAACCAATCGTACGCATACACTACGCGTGCACATTCGCATTGTCTAATTTAGAATCGATTATATCGATCCCAAGTATTGGTATATTCAACGAAGAATTTCGTCTGTTGTAATTTTTATTTGGGAGTATTATTCCCACCTAAACAAGTTTTAAAAAACCAACTTCTAAAAATTTTTAAATTTGGCAAAAAAAAAAACCCAATATCAAATTATAATAGTCCTCATTTAAATAGCTAATCGTTTGTTAGATCATTTCCAATTGCATGCTTAAACTAAAATTTTTAATAAAACTAGCAAAAACCATTACCAATGTTCATGTTAAAACTGGAAAAAAAAAAAAAAAAAAAAAAAAAAAATTCCAAAATCTTCCAGGTCAACTACTTAGTTTACACTTTGATGATCAAGCAGAATTGGTTTTTGTTAAACAAAGGCATCGCGTCGCATTCGACCTGCTGTAAAAAAGTCAGACTACCAGACCGCATTCCACTTGGGGCACGATGGTTTTTTAGTGCCAGACTGCATTTCACTTGCGGCGCGATACTTATTCAGGCCCAACGGGTACTTAAGACACAGTATTCATGCTGCAAGTGGAATGCGGTATGGTGTTCATCTGATGTTTCAAACTGCAAGTGGAATGCGATGTGATGCCTTTTTTTAACAAAAATCAAGCAGAATCGTTGGGCCTTGATTTGCGAAACTAGCAAAATTGCTTGCAGAATTACAAATTGGTACGAATTTTTCTGCCAACTTCCTACGTTGCATTACTAGTATAAGCATGCCATTAGAGATGTTCTTATAATTTATCAAAAAATCCAAAGCTAATTTTTACAAAAAACTAAACTACTTTAAAGAAACATAGATAACCCTAAGTTTTATATCACTATATATCTTTATATCTATTACAAAAAAAAAAGATTTTATAAAAAAATTTGTTGCAAAAAATCGGCCACATTAGACATATTTTAATAGATTAAGAGTAACTCCTCTTCTATATTCTGAATTGCAAACCGTTGATTGGGTTAGAAAGAGGACTCTTAGACCTTTCAAACGAGATTTACCAGGAACACTGGTTCACGATATTTTATTATGAAGAAGCCTGCAAATTAACGTTGGGTTTTTGATTTTGAATAAAATCAGATTAGACATATTTTAGTAGATTGAGCGTATATCCCTGCTTAGAATTTCGAATGGTAAACCATTAATTGGGTTAGAAAGACGACTCTTATACCTTTCCAATGATATATAGCACGGAAACCGATGCATAACAGTTTATTTTGAGGAAGCTTGCAAAGTTAACGTTTTTTTTCTGATTTTGGATGGACAAAAAATAGATTTTTCTCCTCACAAAGTTGGGATTTTTTAAGAAAAAATTAGATTATTGTTACTAATAAATTAGGGGTATACTAGTACTTTAGTATTGGGTTCTTTTTACAAGTTTTAAAAAAAATTTGAAAGTTGACTTTTTTTTTCCTGTGGGAGAAATAAAACACTGCCATATATGGGTGCAGCGCACCCTAATGGCAGTTTTTTATTAATCCCACAGATTCCATAGGACAGAATTACACCAGATTAAATTTTACTGTGGATTCAATATTCCACTATCCGAATCCTAATCTGGTATCGGGAAAATCTGACGGCATTTTCAACTATTGTAAGTTTATGAAACAACTTAAAGAAAGTATAATTTGCGGATGAAGTAATATATAAGTCCTTACTATATAAGTCTTCGTTAAAAAAAAAAAAAAAAAAAGATTTGTGGACATACTCCTTCCCCCTAATTGAAAAAAAAACCGAGATACCCCATTTTAAGACACAAGAGATTTATAGTAGTAGATCAGTTTTTTGATGGATGGCTTAGATAACACTAGGGGTGGGCACGGTCCGGTCCGGTCCTAAAAAGTAATAGGACCGGGACCAAACCGATTTTAAAATTTCGGTTCGGTTTCGGTTTATGGACCGAAAATATTTGAATATAACCGGACCAAACCGGACCAAATAGAGTCGGTCCGGTTTCGGTTCGAAACTCGGTTCTGGGCTTTTGTTATTGGGCCTTTAGTCCACTAAAATATTAAAGATTGTTCTTAAGTTTTGGGCTTTAAACAAAATAAAACATGGACCAAATCAAGTACTAATAGAAGAAAAAGTCCAATATCCATGTAGTTCGGTTCGGTTCGGTTCCCTCGGTTGTATAAAAATAGAAACCGAAACCGAACCAATATCTATACGGTTCGGTTCGGTTTCGGTTCGATCTTGACCGGTTTCTAGTCAACTCCGTTTTGACCGGTTTTGACTCGGTTTTTTCGGTTCGGTTTTTCGGTTTTTTTGCCCACCCCTAGATAACACCACATCTTAAAATGGGGGGTTATCTCAATTTTTTTTTTCAAATGGGGTATCTCAAATATCAAATTTCAAATGGGGTATGTCCAAAAATCTCTTTAAAAAAAAAGATGAATTAATATATATTTCAAAAGTGACAGTTTCCAGTCCAAAGTCCAAACAATGAACAAATAAAGTTGCCAATTATATTAGTAGATTAAGAGTAACTCCTCCTCTATATTCTGAATTGCAAACCGTTGATTTGGTTAAAAGAGGACTCTTAGACCTTTCTTACGAGATTTACCAGGGAAACTGGTTCATGATATTTTATTACGAAGAAGCTTGCAAAGTTAACATTGGTTTCTGATTTTGAATAAAATCATATTAGACATATTTTAGTAGATTGAGCGTATATCCCTGCTTAGAATTTCGAATGGCAAACCATTAATTGGGTTAGAAAGATGACTCTTATACCTTTCCAATGATATATAGCACATAAACTAATGCATAACAATTTATTTTGAGGAAGCTTGCAAAGTTAACGTTTTGTTTCTGATTTTGGATGGACAAAAATTAGATTTTTCTCCTCACAATGTTGGGTTTTTTGAAAAAAAAATTAGATTATGTTTACTCAAAAATTAGGGGTATACTAGTATTTTAGTATTGGGTTCTTTTGACAAGTTTTAAAAGAAATTTAAAAGTTGATTTTTTTTCCTGTGGGAGAAATAAAACATTGTCATATATGGGTGCAGCGCACTCTAAAGTCAGTTTTTTTTATTAATCGCACAGATTCCATAGGACAGAATCACACCAGATTAAATTTTACTGTGGATTCAATATTCCACTTAATCTGATATCGGGGAAATATGACGGCATTTTGAACTATTGGAAGTTTCTGAAATAACTTAAAGAAAGTATAATTTGTGGATCAAGTAATGTATAAGTCTTTACCTATGCTGTCAAGGGCGCCGCCTAGGCGCTATTTCTAGAGGAGGTCGCTCCGCTCAGCAAAATTAGCGCCTAAAATGCCTTGGGCTGCCTGGGCGGCGCTCAGGTCCAGCGCTCTGTTCAGAGCGGCCCATACAAACGGCTCAAGGCGGCCCAAATAAAAAAAGCCCAAAACCTAACCTAAAAAAAAAAAAAAAAATCTCACGTTCTCTCTCTACCTCTCTGGTTTCTGCTGCTGCTGCTACTTTTTCTTCTCTAATCTTCTTCTAATCTTCATTCTTCTTCAATCAAATCCAAATTTAATCTTTCTTCTTCTTTAAATTTAATCTTCTTCTTCTTTATGGGAAATAAATACTGTTAGAGAAGAGTATTGTAAATTGTAAAGTGTAAAGTGTAAACTGTAAACTGTGTGGTCTGATCAGAGCGCCGCCTGAGCGGTGGAGGCGGTTCCCAGAAATCTGAACGCCTGGCGATCCGCTCCGCCCTTGACAGCATAGGTCTTTACTATATAAGTCTTCATTAAAAAAAAAAAGATGTTTAGACATACCCCATTTGAAAAAAAAATTTCGAGATACCCCCATTTCAAGACAAGAGATTTATAGTAGTAGATCAGTTTTTTCTATGGATGGCTTAGATAACAGCACATCTTCAAATGAGGGTATCTCAAATATTGAATTTTATATCCAAAAATCTCTATTTCCAAAGTGACAGTTTCCGGGTCCAAAGTCCAAACAATGAACGGATAAAGTTGCCACTTGCCAATTGTATTCTTATCTAGTTTCACTGTCAACTTAAACAAACAACCAATTCACACAGTTTTCTAAAACCATCAAATGCCCAACTACAAAGCACCACTTTTCTTTGTATAAATAACACAACCTTTCATCTCAAACCAAAACAAACCTACAACTTGATCTTCTTCATCAAAAGAATTGAGAGAGTCTGAGATCATGAGCTTGAGGTATATGAGTAAAGTATTTTATCAAGCAAGTATAAGAGTTATGCAAGGGATGAAAGACCAAGCTTCCAAATCATGTGATTCTAAACAGATTAGAAAGTTTTCTAATGTTCGTGATGCCACGGGTAATAAGGTGTCTAACAAGAATGGCAATGACAAGGTGATTAATAAGTATGAAGAGTCTTTTAGGACAGTTCTGTATTTAAGCTGTTGGGGTCCTAATAACTGATTACAGTAGTTGATTAATTTATGTTCTTTATAATATGTTTGTACATATTTGTTTATAAATAAATTGTTTTCGCATTTTTTTTTTGTCGATATTGAAAAAGATTTGATACATAAAATTGCATTGAAGGAAAAAAAAAGGCGACAAAATGATTAATCTATTAATCTATTATACTCTATCAATTAGATTGAAATGGATAGCCTAATTGAAGAGAATTTTGATTAAGTTTGAATATATTTGTAATTATGCAAAACTATCTGTCGTTTTTAAAACAAGGCAGCAAGTTGGAGTAACCATTGTCATCCCTAATTGCAAATAAACGGAAAAATGTGAAAAAATGTAACCCTGTACATATATGTTCCTTAGATGTGGATATATGTTAAGGTATATATGCAGCAGTCAGCTAAACTGAACATTCCGGGCAACATGATATACCCTCTTTAAGACGTAATTGAAAGTTTGTTGAACCTGTCATCCTTGGTACCAAATGTCATTCGAGGTATGCTATGTCTTCAATCACTGATTCTCTCCTGGCGTTAATATCAGTTGGGAAACCTGAATCAGCTGCGACCCTAATTCATTTGACAGCTCCTAATGGCCGGTTTGAAAAACTCTATTTTTTAACAGCCGAGCAACTCTGTGAATGTTTCGCCAATATAAACCGTATTGAGCAAACACCGATCTTCTTGTAATAAGGCATGTAGTTTGCTGCATAAATGATTGGTCAACTACCAAATTAAAATCCAAGTCATGAGTCTTAAGGAACAACTGGGGGGGGGGGGGGGGGGGGGGGGGCACGTCGATGGTAGCTAGGGATGAGACCAAGACATATGGAAATAATTGGACCATACTTCTTGGCCTTTTTTGTAAACTTCGGTGAGAGAGATCACCTTACATATGAAGATTACCAAGCAAAGGGAGTCCCAATATACAGGGGTAGATCTCTGAATCCTTTCTTCTTCTTTTTTCCCCGGTAGCCATCCCCTGAATCTTGAAAACTAGCAATCTGTTAAGCTCTCATTGAGCTAAAGAGTAAAAAACCTACCTATCCTTCCTCTGCGAAATATGATGAAACCATCTGATCACAGTACCATGATTTCTTTTTATATCTTATCTTAACAAAACAAAACAGGGCAATGACACAAATGTGTGATACTGAATAGGCCAAGCTAAACGAAAAGCCGAACAAGTCTTATTCTACGTACTCTTTTAAGAAACCTGCAAGCATCCAAGTTTTTTAAGAAACATACTCATTTTTCGCAGTTCCTATTTAGTTTGAACATACATCCGAACCATTCACATGCAGTAGGTCTATAGAAACTGTTTGTTACATCGATCAATAATAATAGACTCTACTGGCAAATTTGAACATAAATTCTCTAACATAGTAACGTACAAACAAAACGCAATTTATAAAAGAAAAGGGAAGGAACTTACGTCTTCCATGTTGCTTACATGATATATTCAACTACCTACATGCATGTTCATGGCAACCATAATAGCTAATACTACAATTCACCCCAATGAATTAGTAGAAACCATTCTTTCAGACACTAGAGCTAAAGATTCATGGTTCCACTTTATCAAATTGCAGATGAAACAAAGACAGTCTTCCTTAGTATTGTCAAAAGGAACATCAACTGTAAAAAACTCTGTGACAATTGTCTTCTCAGGTTCATTGATATTCTCTTGAAGAATCATAACTGAATGATAGTTTGAAAGACGATGATCACCACCAATGATGTTAAAGCTGAACATATGCAAATTATCATCAAGTATGTTAAGTCGTTCAATACTTGTCTGAGCGGGAAGACCAGAAACAATGTGTACTTCACGAACACTACCTATTCCACCATCACCACTAATAATGGAACAACTCTCAACAAATCGCTTATAAGCCTGAGGTTTGTCAAATTTCCGAACAATAGACCACACTAGGGAAAGAGGTGCATTAATGTGTTGAACAAGAACTGCACTACACTTAGTAGGTGATAATGGAAGAATACTCGACATTTCTTAACTGGCTGGTCTGTTTCTTGCTTCGTGTTCAAATGGTCTTATATATATATATTCATTCAACTTTATATAGACTTTCGTTTTGTCATGTTAATACGCAAATTAGTGGATTATCTCGAGGTTTGTTTGTTGCTTGAATTTTTAGTTTAAAAGGAATGGCTACTGTCAGTCTGTGACTAGCTAATTTAGTTATATTTGCACCGGCCACTTTACTGATCAAATTAAACTACTCTATATGCATGCTAAGCCAAAATCAAGCCTAACAGGTTAAAGCCAAGTTCATAGATTTCTATGACAGTGCTTTAGCTATAATGTCACATGAACTCGTTTGCACTCATAAAGCATCAAGAATGTACATGGTAGAACTGTAGAAGAAGTGGTTTCAATTAAGATCTTTATCTTGACAGAGAAACCACGTCCTAGCTAGCTTAGGTAAGTTTCAACTTTCAAGATCTTTTTCTTGATCAAGAAACTAACACGTCGCTCAATCTTCAATTCTTTCTCACAAAGGGATGATGATGATCATGAAGTGCGTGTCCAGTTCGAGTTTGTTGTTTATGTTTCTTCCAAATATATTCAGTACTTTAGTTTTTAAACAAAACCACCTCTTTGAAGTTATTCATTTGTGGCAGATATATAGGTCGGCCGCCCTGGGAATTTATGTTAGGGGCTTAAATAAAGTTCGTCCTTTGTTTTTTTCGAAATCTGCCATCACATTCTTCAACTAGTAACCTATAAACTAAACTAAGTTATATACTATCACAAAATCACACGTTGCAAGTTCCAGACATTATAACAAACAACTTCTAGCTCAGTTGGTTTGTTATCCCTCTCAAACACTCCCACGATGATGATGTGGCTAGGTGTCTTCAGTGAAAGCGAGTCCCTAAGTAGCAGAATTGCTTGAGTTGCAAAGTGACGGTTTGGACGCTTAGGTGGTAGCATCAATAGCCTTCGGGTCTTGTCTTTGTAAGCCCTTTAGGCCATGTCCTTGTAAGCCTTCGGGCTATGATTAATATATAATTTTTTTTCCAGACATTATAAAATTACAGAGAAGCTGGTAATGTGCTGATAGTATGGCAAACTACGGATCAGATCAAGATGTGCAGCAGACACCAACTGGATGTGCAGGTTGTCACTGAGAATTGTCCTACTCATCTTATTTCTTCTATTCCATTTTTAGGTTCTGTATGGTGGTACCCTAGCTATGCAACATTGTATGTACATATAGGTTGTACTTGTTTACATAGTAAAGTTGTGTAAATACAAGATGTGAAATATTACTAAACAAAAGTTTATAAATTTTTTTCCTTTATTTCAGTAGTAGGTGCTTGATTAAACATAGTAACTAAGTTGGAAACCAACACGTGGAGACAGATTAAAGCATGGGTTCATAAGTTAAGACCAAAGAGTGGAGAGAAACAGCGGGGATCACAAGTTTCCACAAGATTTCGCTGTCCTCAAAGTCAGAATAATTGCTGACGTGGTTTACAGTTTTGTATAAGATTTTACGTAGGGACCACAAATATTGCCACACCAAGCACCGTGCAAATCAGAAAAACTTTGCAAAATACAGTTTCCTTCATTTTTTTCCCGGCAATCAAGCACAGCCATAAATTATAGGAATGACTTAATGGGTGTATTTAACTAATAAAAATTAGTTTTTTTTGTAACAAAGTTAACATGGAAAACACTACAAACAAAAATATTGTCCCCGTGCATGGAATTAGCAAAAACCAAAAATCACAAAAAATAAGAACTCATGAAAAATATCTCCTTCGAAAACTTGCTGAAGATATTTTATGTAGCTAAGGGCATCTCCAATGGCGGTGCTAAAATAACATTTTTAAGGAAAATGCTAAAACCCCACCCAAATGGTTGTGTTATTTTAACACAAAACCAACCTTTTATCTTAAAGTTCTAAGTCAACTCTTAGATATAGCCCACGACTTAGTAGAACTTGGTCAAGATAGTATTTAAGGACATGTCGGATTACTTGTGCAGTCTCACCACCAAATCACCACATTTTATATAAATAAGTTCTTCCATTGAAGAATTTGTTAATTTCTTTCTCTCACCATCTCATCTTCTTCTTTTCGATCTGTAAATTATATCCGGAAAAGAGAGACATCAAAATTTTACTAAAAAAGAAAAACTTTCTATTTGTATACGTTGGTGCGAAATAAGCAAAAATTCTTATGTTGGCACTAATCAATCGAAAGGAGGTTTGTGACATACCATTCAAACACTGTTCAACCAAGATATGGGTTGCACAACTGAAGTGAGAACTAAAAATGCATTGATATCTCTTTGGGAAGAAATTCAACGAGCATGCTTGTTGTTCCATTTTACTTTGAAATATCTTGAAATAGCAAATTAAAGTGGATGTCTATTATGCATATATGGTAAGTTACTACATTCATTTAAATTATTTTTTTATTCTAAATTCTTTTTACAATTAATTGTTTTGAGACTAATTTTACTACATTCATTTCAAATGGCAACAAACATATGTAACTAAGTAAATTAGTTTGATAACAATGCTTCTACCTTTCTATTATTTCTATTATGTAATCCTCAATGCTCACGGCACGTGGCAGCAAACATGCAACTAAAAGTATTTTTAATCCATCTATAAAACATGACCCAAAACCCATGTTCAGTCCATCCATAAAATTAACTTTTCCATATCTTATCCATAGCAACGTCCATAAACTTGTGGAGTTTGTTACGGAAAAAATTGTCATGTACGCAAAATTGTTAATGTCGTGCAGAACTAGTAACGTCGTATAGAACTGTTAGTATCACGCCAATTCAACTTTATGCTTTCTTAATCCGATGCTTTCTTTATATATTAAAATAATAATTATTTTTATTAAATAATAATATATGAAACTGTTAGTGTCGCGCGACAATCCTTGTTCCTACCAATTTATAAAAACTCTAAAGAAGAACTGAAGATGTTATTTTTCGTTTACGTTTTTTAGCTAAAGTTTCTATAAATAATGCCTACGTGGCTCCATAAAGATAACGAAGGATTGAAGATGCTCTAAAGTAAATTAGTAAAATAAAGAATTAGGCCGTAAGGCCTTATTCCAAATTTTTTTGCTAAAAAGACAAACTTAAAATTGTGGCTGTCAAAAGGACAAACGCACGTTAATAATTTGTCAGAAGAACAAACCCGAATTTTGACTTTGTCCAAAGGACAAATGTTTATGATCAGACTTGTAATCATATAGTCACATTATTTCAAAATTCTATTTTTACCCCTATATACATGTGATTACCATTATGATTATACGTGTGATCATACACACTTGTCCCATTAATTTATATATGATCACAACTGTAATCATACATGACCATAAGATGTTTATATGTGATTAGGACTATGATTATAACAAATAAATGTGATTACAGGTCTAATCATAACAAATAAATATGATTATAAGTGTTATCATACATACTTGTGTTGTGATTTATATGTGATCATAACGAATAAATGTGATTACAAGTCTGATCATACCAAATAAATGTGATTCGATCTAATCATATGGTTGTATAAGATTGCATTCCAACAAGAGTTCATTTGGATAGGGTATAGTTTTACTGCATTTGGTGTTATGTAGTATATGATTAGGCATGTGATCATATGATTATAAATTTGATCACAGGGTTACATAAGATCGCATTGAAACTAAGGTTCATTAGGGTAGGGTATAGTTTTATTGCATTTTATGTAGTATATGATTAGACTGTGACCATGTGATTATATGTATGATCATAAAGTTGCTTAAGATTCATTCTAACTAGGGTTCATTGGGTACCCCAGTGATTAGACATGTGATAATAAAGGGTATTTCTGTCCAAGGGAGTGAATTGTTATGATCAAACCCGTGACCATAAAAACGTTGTTCTTTTAACTAAATGGAATCTTTTAACAAAGAATTAGGCTCTAAGGCCTTATTCCAACTTTTTTTGGGCCAAAAGGACAAACTTTGAATTGTGGTTGTCAAAAGGACAAACGCATGTTAATAATTTATCAAAATGACAAACCCGGATTTTGACTTTGTTAAAAGGACAAATGCTTATGATTAGACCTGTGATCATATAGTCACAATTTTTCAAAATTCTAATTTTACCCTTGTATACATGTGATTGCTATTATGATCATACGTGTGATCATACACACCTGTCTCTTTGATTTATGTGATCATAACTGTAATCATACTCATGATCATAAAATGTTTATATGTGATTATGACTATGATCATAACAAATAAATACGATTACAGGTCTAATCATAACAAATAAATCTGATTATAAGTATGATCATGCATACTTGTGTTGTGATTTATGTGTGATCATAACGAATAAATGTGATTATAAGCCTGATTATACCAACTAAATATGATTATAGGGCTTGATCATACGGTTGCATAATATCGCATTCCAACGATAGTTCATTTGGGTAGGGTATAGTTTTATTGTATTTAATGTGTATGTAGTATATGATTACACATGTGATCATAAAGGGTATTTCTATCCAAGGGAGTGAATTGTTATGATTAGACTCGTGATCATAAAAACGTTTGACTATAAGTAAAATCTTTTAATGTCCTTTTGGCCTAACTGAATAGGGACAGTGTCTTTGTGCCCAACTCACCTATCTTTTAATATCCTTTTGGCCTAACCGAATTGGAACCGTGTCTGTGGGCCCTACTCTTAGTAAAATCAGGTTCCAAAAGTCTGTGTTTTTTTGTACGACAGGTCAATATTAGGCCCATATAAAAGCCCAATTTACAATTTTATTCAAAAGTCCAAACCAACCATCATTTCATTACTTAACTCATCCCTAATTCCCTATACTGCTATACAACCAACATCTATACCGTCGGTTACAAATAGTAAATATATAGGTTGTATAAATAAATTACTTAATCAACCCAAAACCCTAATCATCTTCTTCTTCTTTTCTCTCTCTCGCTTCTCTTCAACAACAATGGCGAATGAACGAGAAATCTCGATAATTACAATTGGAGGCAAAGATTCATTTCTGTCTTCATCTTCAGTTTATGCTATTGCAAACAACTTATCTCAACTTCGAATTGATTCATCAGCATTTGAAAAGCTTTCTTCTTCAACTTCTTTATCAACTTCTTCAACAGTTTCTTTCTCATCTGAAAACCCTAAATTTTATCTTACTTTAGAAGAATCCAGAGCTTCTCTTGTTGTTATATTAAACAAATTAGTTAATACTCAGATTGGAATTCGACCAATTCTTCCTAATTTCATTCTGAAAACACTGATTTCTTTAGAATGTAATAGTAATCTATATCAATTGGATTTCAGATCTTGTTATGGGTTTTTGAAATCGTTGTTTGCTTTAAATGGAACAACGATTGAAGAAACAGGTGTAACTGATGGAGAAATGAATGTATTAAAGACTACAGTTAAAGGTGTAGAAGGAATTTGTGCAATTTTGGAGTATTCTTCAATGGCATTGTTGATGGTAGCTGATGGGATTGCTGCGTTATCATGTGAAGCTTCAAAAGGTGATGTTTCCAGTTTGTTTAAGTATTTAGATTCTGGAGATGGTTTAGGTAAAAAAGATGAGTCTGCTGTAGCTAGTGATTTTAAAGTATTATTAGCTGGTTCTAAACTTGTTGGTAAGGTTGAATCAGATATGATATCGAAGATTCCATTAGTTCATGGAGGGTTAAGAAAAGTGATTAAGTCAGTTCATTTAGATATGCGTAGTGAATTGAATTCTGTTGTGAGAAATGGAGAAGCATTGCTTGCGGAAGTTTTGAGTTTGGCGTTGTGGTTATTGGATTTGGGTGAGAGTAGTTTGGGTAGAATGAAATTGGTATGTGATTCTATTACTGATGTTGATTTTCGCTCTAAGGTGATGAAAATAATCGAGAAAAATTGCCCTAGTGTTGATAGTTTGGAGAATGTGTATAGAACAGCAGGTTCTGTTGTTAGAGTGGATGGTGCGGCATTTTTTCACGAAGTATATAATTTATTGGTAAAGGTTAGAGAAGTTGTTACTTGGGAGGGAGCAGTAGCTTTGCTTTTACTTGATATAAACGAGTCAAGTGACAAACCCAAATCGGTATCTGTTGTTGGGGTAGAGGCGAATCAAGAGAAGAGAAGCGAGAAGAAGAAGAAGGTGGTGTTGGGAAAGGGAACTGGTTTAGTAAGACAGCTTCTTAAGGACAGGTTGAAGAGTGACAGTGGGGAATCATTTAATAATTCGGAAATTCTTAAGGATTGGGTGAGAGACCTTTCCTTGTTTTTTGACCCCAAGGAGTTGGAACTTGATTTATTTTTGAAAAGTTTGAAAGATATTGTCGAAAGCAATGAATCTAGAAGGCTTCCTAAACTTCCCAAGGTGAGGAAAAACTACACATCTTCAACATTAATATTTTTTCCAAATGGTATATTTGTTAGGCACGTTTCATTATATATCTTAACCAATATTCTTCTTTTGCTTGATTCTTGAATTTTTTAGGGTACACGCGATTTTGCTAGAGAACAAATGACGGTTAGAGAGCAAGCATTTTCAATCATACAGAAGGTATTTAAGAAGCATGGTGCCACGGCCCTAGATACACCTGTTTTCGAAATGAGGGAGACTCTAATGGGGAAGTATGGGGAAGATTCCAAATTGATATATGACCTTGCTGACCAGGTAATGAATGTCATTTTATTTTGTAGTATTGGAGAATGATTCAGAGTTTTGTTATCTGTCAATAGTATTTCTATAGTGTTCTTCAAAACGTGAAATATATACTAGAACTGAACTTGCTACGATTTGATAGGATTTATATTTGAGCAGACTGTGTTTGCATTACAAAGGACTTTTGCTCCTTCATTTACTTCGTTTTTACTGTACAGAAGCTATTCTGGAATGCTAGATGCATTTTATTTTTCAAAATTTTATAAATGTTTGAAGAAAAATTCAAGACACTACTATACGTTGCTACTCTTTGGAAAGTATAATTTTTATTGGAATAAAATTTATCATCTGGAATGTATCAATCAGAAGGCTTGTGCTTGGTTGGGCATCTTTAAATCTTTAATTGGAACAGGATATATATGAGTTTGGTTATACCTGTAATGTACTGTATGTTGTCCTTTCCTACCTCTGCTGCATATTGGGATATCATGTCCTACCGATGTTGGTATCAGCGAACACATATAGGGATAGCAAAAGTGAAGTGGGTTAAGGCAAGTAGGACTCTTGGTACCGTGTCGATGGGTCGACCCCCTCTGATATTTTCTTGGGTATACGCAGCATAAAGTGTGTCTATAGTACTTTCTCAGAGACTTGTGTTCCTTATTTGTGTATGGGAGTCTCAGACGCCGGTTGCTGTGTTGATGGTTGGACGTCTCCTATCTTCTATGGTGTATATGCAGCATAAAATGTGCATTTAGGATATTGTCGTCGGTATTATTTGCTTTTTTTCCAGTTCTATTTTAGGATATCTCGTCCTACAACTCTTTGTAAAATGCTTCACACATAATATAATCCACTTTTACTGATTAGGAATAAGGATATGCACAGCATCACTTCAAATTTTTAGTGCAGATGTCAGTACATAAAGTGGCTATTTAAAAAAAGAGCTATCTGTTTGTATTGTTATTTGTACAAAATAAACAAATTAATTTATATTGATAGAAGCTTCAACTAATGGTAACATGCTTGCAGGGTGGTGAACTGTGTTCTTTGCGGTATGACCTAACCGTTCCATTTGCAAGGTACATAGCTATGAATGGTATCACATCATTCAAAAGGTTCCAAATAGCTAAAGTATACAGGAGGGATAATCCATCTAAGGGGAGATATCGTGAATTTTATCAATGTGACTTTGATATTGCGGGTCAATATGAAGTAATGGGACCTGATTTTGAGGTTGTGAAAGTTTTGACTGAACTACTCGATGAATTAAAAATTGGTGATTACGAGGTATTTTTCCTGGATTAATGTGTGCATTGAATATTACTTCCATTGTCAATAAAAGTGTTTTTTATGTTTTAGTACTTGAAATTGTGTCAGAATAGGAATATTTTAGTGTTACCATGGTAAGCTGGTGTTTTGTCCTTCCTAAAATTGGCTTTTTCTCTGATCATTTGTTTTTTTCTTTCATAGATTAAGTTGAATCATAGGAAGTTGCTGGATGGAATGTTGGAGATTTGTGGTGTTTCCGCTGATAAATTCAGAACAATATGTTCAAGCATTGACAAAATGGACAAGCAATCATTTGATCAGATTAAAAAGGAAATGGTAAGGACCAACGAAATATTATAATACTTTGAAAATCAATGAGATGTATTCAATGCACACACCATCTCTTTTCTTCTATGAGCTTGATATTTTGCGGAAACCTGTTTAAATATATAACCCAGCATTGTCATATATATGTGCGTTTTTTGAATTTCCTTGAATACATTTATAGTATTTGCACAAGGCAAAATTGATATACATCCACTGAAGTAATGCAATAACTAATGGTATGGTAGATTACCAAAAGAATTTAATGGTTGGGTAGTTAAGACAATGCAATAAAAAAACATGTTGTATATGCTCAACACATGTGTGATAGATTTATTTATACTCATATTACTCTTGAAAAGAATTGAGCCATAAATATGAGAAGTTAGGAACTCATTGGCTGAAGCCTAGGTAGCATAATTACCAACTCATCACAGACAAACATAAGTCAAATATCTTTTGAGTCTCTGGAGCACCTCCCTTTAACTATAAATTCAGCTGCATAGGGAGTTTCTCATTGTACTTATCTGGCTTCTCTTTCCGGCCTTAGTAGCTAGATATTGGACAAGAGGTGGGATGAGAAAGAATGACTGAACTAAGGGCGGTTGGTATCTCTCTGTTTCATGTAGATGCTATTTATTCCTTCTATAACTGAGTTGTATGATGATAACTTTCATTATTGAAAATTTTTCAATTTAAATAGAGAAACCTTTGCAGGATCCCTCAGCAAGAAAAAGAGTAAAAAAACTTGAAAATTAAAGAAAAAGAAAGAAGATGAGACTAGAAAAAAGGTGGAAAAATTGAAATTTAAACATTGATGCAACACTAATTGTTGATTTTTACAAGCTTCTAAAGTACAAATTGTTCCAGAGATACAAGCGAAAACATGGATGGTGGGGAATGATGATGTGAGGCTTTCCATATATTGAGAATAATGGTTTTGGTGGGAGAATTTTTGAATTATTGCCTTTTAATAAAGGGGTCGTATTACAATTTTACCACGTGTTTCAATTGTCGATTACATTTTAAAGGAAAAATGGAAGATCATCATTTGTGAATATATTGATTCTTAAAAGTTTTTTTCTCTCTCACACAAGTCACAACTCTTGTACGCATGGGGGGTTGAATGAATGAAATATTATTACTTCATAAAAAAAAATGTTTTTTTTTTCTCTTACCGATGATAAAAACAGGGAAAATGTATGATTTTATCTGGTATGTCAATATCTATAACGCTAAAATGTATGTCATCCTATTTTTAGGTGGAAGAAAAGGGCTTAACTGTCGAAGTGGCTGATAAGATTGGCAACTTTGTGAAGAAAAGGGGAGCACCTTTGGAACTTTTGTCTGAGTTGAAACAAGAGGGCAGCCAGTTTTTGAAGAACAAGGGATCCTTCTCTGCATTGACTGAGCTAGAGGTTTTGTTCAACGCTTTAAAGAAGTCAAACTGTATACACAGAGTAGTTTTCGATTTGAGTCTTGCTAGAGGTCTTGACTATTACACTGGAGTTATATTTGAAGCTGTTTTCAAAGGCACTACACAGGTAAAAGTTTATTGTATAGCCACTTTTTTTGCCATGATACAAAACGTAGGAGATCTTCCATTTTAAAGGAAAAATGAACAAGAACAAAGTGAAGAAGTTAGCTATTTAGCAAGTGTACTGCTCTTTTGCCATGATACAGAATAGTTAAAAGGCAAACTGCGAGTTAATTGCTAACTTGTTCGCTTTGTTCTTGTTCATTTGCATGTAGGACATCTCATCTCATATTGTATCTTTACTTTTGTATTTCTGCTGTGTTTTTAATAAAGTCTGTATTTATCAATACATCTCGTCGCTACTGTATGACTTTGCATCCTTAGTGAGGGTTTTGAAACTGTGTAGTTATATGGGTTGCCTTGTGTTAATGTATGGAACTCTGGATGCTGTATTTCAGATCACATGCACCTGATATTGCAGTTCAGATGATTTTGGTTTCTAGTACTTGTCATATATATAGATGCCTTCACGTCATGGACTCAAAATCTGTCTTTATAGAGCTGTTGATAGTGATTGAATAACTTGAAGAGGCCAACTATAATATTTGGGGAACATTCTTGGATGTTAAAACACCATATTATGCCATTTTGAATGTAGCTAGAAAATCCGTCATCTAGACCTCATATTTCCTGATAAATCTATTTTTAGCTCTATGAAGTAATGTGCCCTTGTGCATGAGGTAAATGTTAATTTTTTCCTGCCCCGGTTTACCTTGTGTCATCAAACATATTAATATGGTATCGGACCCGTCTTTGTTTGTATTATGCTTTCTTGTCATGCTGGGAAGGTAAATTTGTATAAGTGGTGGCTTTCTGCAGGTTGGTTCTATTGCTGCTGGAGGGCGTTATGACAATCTTATAGGATCGTTTGGTACGAAACAGGTCCCAGCTGTTGGGGTCAGCCTTGGAATAGAGCGAGTTTTTACCATAATGGAACAGCTTGTGAAAGACCGCAATCAGGTGATCTATCTCTTACTGTCTCTCTCAGACACAATAAACATATTATGTTGTACATCTTTGGTGATAAAACTGTCCGCTCCACTAACCACTAAATAATATGAGTAACATTACGTATGCTAGTTAGTTATAAAAAATAATTATAACATCTACTATGAATGCTTATACTTTAAGCTATTTTTCTTTAAAAGCATGTGATGTTGGAGGAAGTAACAAGTCACAAGTATGTAGCACAAAGTGAGGTGACCTACATCAAAGTCATTGTCCAATAGGGTTGATGAGAACCTGGGGGCGTAGTTTGCAGTTATCACTGTTCTAAGAAATTGTTCATTTGGACCTTAGGTCAACTTTGATGATAAAATTGGCCAACTCTATCATGTCTGGCATGGAGTTGTCATTCTTCTCTTGTTCACTCAAAGTCGCATCAACTTGGAAGGATTTAGTTTTGTATATTTTGTCTTTGCTGTGCCGGTATACTCTGTTTGTCATAATAAATGTGATTTCTTCCATCACACTGTGTTTTCCATGCAATTCTTGTTTAGTTCATAAAAAGGAGAACTGGTTTTGGTAGTCAAATAATATGTGCATCACTTACATCTTCCTGTCTGTCTGACTGTCTGTGTTTGCAGGATGTTCGAGCGACAGAAACAGAAGTTTTGGTGGGTATTTTAGGGGATGACCTATCTCAAGCTGCTGAGTTGGTGAGTGAGTTGTGGGAATCCAATTTGAAAGCAGAATTCATGGTCCATAAAAGAGTAATGAAACTGATTGACCGTGCGAAAGAGTCGAAGATTCCGTGGATGGTTATTATGGGTGATAAGGAACGAAATGAAGGTGTTGTCAAACTAAAAAACATAAAAGCTAATCAGGAAGAAGAGATTGCAAGAGACAAGATTGTCGGGGAGCTGAAGAACCGATTGAATGGAACCTTGTAGTAATCATTTCACAAGAGATTACAGACAGAAAACAAACATATACAAACCATTCTGATTTGAGGTACACTTCATTTTGCTTGTTGTGTTCCATTGTGAATTACATGTATTGTCTCTTACTTCCTTGTATGGCACCAGTACATGTCAGTATTTGCCATGGTTGATAGAATAGTCCAGAAAACCTATGATGGATCAGTTGTTACTTAGCTAGAATTTTCTTCCCCTTTAACCATCAGATTTCCACCTCATACAGTAGCAATGTTGATTTCAACTTTCTACTTGACAGTTGGATATAATTACATAAACAATGAGAATTATATCCCCCAAATTGGTCACCGTTTAATTTGAATACTTGTGACATTAGCCAGTCTACCTAAAAGACTTCCATTTGTGGAAAATGTTGGTGATCAAATCTTGCTGCCCTTGTTGTCTATCAAACCCTATGCATGTGTTTGGCCTGATTGCAGTCCCCTTATAATCCTTTAAATTATGTTTCTTGGGCTTGTTTCTTATGTATTTATTTATATATATTTACTTCTAACAAATCTGAAAAACGGGTGGGAGTGAACATGTATTGCAACAAGACAAAGCTGCAGTGGATATGGCAGACTAAACCCATGCAATGTATGGCAACATTGCATACTGATAACATAGTCCATACCACTACCTTAGTGTTTAAGAAAATGACTCGAGTAGCCAAAAGAGTGTCCTTGATGAGAAACATGTTTGTGAATCCAAACGACAAAATAAAATAAAAAACAAACAATAAGAAAAGAGGAAGAAAAGAACAAACGCACTGACGTTATTGAAGCTTTAAGATGTCATTCTGGTGGGATTTATTCACTCCAACTCATGCAACAACAATATGGATTGGATTGGCACCATCTTTTCTAACAATGTAACAGAAAGGCAAAACAGGATGCTTACTCCTAGTTTCTGCTGCCAGTTTTTGCTCTAGTCTTCTCTATATAAACTATCAGCGTCTCCATGTTTCCCTCATTCAAACTTCTAACACTTCTAGTAATTTTTCTTTCGATAATAAGTACTCCATATATCTGAATCATCGAAACATGAGTTTAGCAAGAAAAGCATGGGTCATAATTGCGAGTTATGGAGCAGTTGAAGTTGTTAAAGGTCAGGAGCTGCTCAACATGAATTGGGCTGTTATGTCCATAAATCAACACGCAAAAACGAATTGTAATCTATTGAAAAAAGTTTCTACAGCGTCTTCTTCTCCTCACAATATGGTGAGGAGGAAGAATAACAATGGACAAAGGTTGAACCAGTCTGAAGAATCACTCAGAAAAATTATGTATTTGAGCTGTTGGGGACCAAACTAACATGTGGCAGACAACTTTCAATTAAGGCTGACAGTTTTAAATTGTACATAGAGATGCATTTTTATTGAAATTCGATGAAGTTTGTGTCCTTAAATTACACGCAAATAATAAAATCATACAACTATAAAGAAAAGGTAATATGATGATCAAACTAGCAAATCACGCAACTTGAGGATGAAGTTGTTAATGTAGGATGCTTCAAAACCTTCACCTAAAAAGAGTTGGCTCAACTTCAGGTGATTAGCCCTGATTTGTTCACCAACTTCACTTCCTTCATCCATTACCAACTTCACTGCCTTGTGCACACCTTCCCTTGTAAACCAACCATCTTCTTCCCTCCTATCGACATCCACAGCAATGTTTAATCTCTTCGTCAGAAACTTTGTGTTTGTAAACTGATCAATAAAGTGAGGCACCAATACAACTTGGCAAGTGCTAACCAAGGATTCCCACATAGACCCAGATCCACAATGTCCGACGAAACACCCTACTGAAGGGTGATTTAAAATGAGTTGTTGTTGAATCCAACCTCCATGAACTATACCTCTTCCTCTCACCCTTTCTTCAAACCCCTCTGGCAAAGCTTCTTCCACTGTATTTGCCCCTACTGGAGGTTTTGATCTTACCAAGAATGGTAATCCAGTTTGCTCTAATCCCAAAACTAACTCTTGGAATTGTTCCTTCTCTAAAACACATTCACTTCCAAATGCACAATACACTACTGACCCCTTTTTAAAACTATCTAACCACTTAGTCCATCTTTCTTCTAATGGAGTATTACATGGCGTAGGTAAAAGTGGACCTGTTAGCAGAACTGGCTTATGGTACTGACTCTCTAGGAACTCAGCATAGGGGCCTTCAGTTTCATTACAAGCTCTGAAACAAAGTGCATCTGATTCATTCATAGCGATAAAAACTCGTTTAATTAGTGACATACTGCCATCAAGCTTAGATAGAACAAACGACGATGGACCTTTTGTCTCATACCGTGGTTTTTTTACAGTTGAACTACCTGGATATATTTCTGGAATTTTGATCAGCTCATGAAGTTCTTGATCAGTACATTGATCTTTACCCTTTTCAAGAATTGGCATCATGGATGGAACTAGTGCAACATTTGGTAGAGCACCACTTGGACAAAAGTAAACCGATTTAATCCCAAGTGGACGTGCCATGGCTGGAACCCTATAAGGAAAATCAAAGAAAATGTAATCAGGTTTGAGTTTCACAAGAGCATTCTGGACTTGTTCTTGTGTAAGATCAAGCGCTTGTCAAATGAGATATGTTTTGTGCTCCCCTACATCTGCTACGGTTTCAGCACCAAGTGGAAGACCTTGGATATAAGGAATGGTAAGTGGAATGAACTGGATGAGATGGGGATGAATGTTGAAATGATTTAGTTTGCTTTGTGTTTTTGCAGGTATAAAGAAGGAGATTTGGTTCCCTCTTTCAGCTAACTTGTTTGAGAGTAAAAGATATGGGTTGATATGCCCCATGGCAAACCAAGGGAACATTGCTATATGAAATTCGGAAGTCATCGTCACCATGTTTAGAACTTCAATACTTGGTTGTTTGTTTATAAAAGTGAGGAGGAGAACCAGAAGAAGAGGTGGAAAACCAAAATCTAGAAAGGGATGGATAAAAGACATACATAGGAGTAATTTGGTGTTTTGAGAATACAGTTAATGCTCATCTACTCGTGCATATCTCAATGTGGTTGAGAATACAGTTAATGGTGTTTTGCTTACTCACCATACATGTGACAAGAGAGAACTTGACGTGGCTCATGCATGTGTTAAGCATACAAGGCTGTTTAAGTGTTTAGCTTTGAAACTTGATTACACTTGGTTCCCACTTATGCTACTAAGGTGCTGTTTGTTTTTACCTCTTATAAGAGGTTGAATTTACCAGAGCCTCTATTAAGAGGTGGACCACTAAAATGAGGTGTTTGTTTTTTACCTCTTATAAGAGGTTACTAGAGGTTTGCCTCTTATAAGAGGCTGATTTTTAGTAGTGGCAATGACCTTGCTATTAACCTCTTATAAGAGGTAGACACTTTCAAAATACCTATCCTACCCATGATCTTTATAACTTTTTCCTATCCCTAGTCCTTAAACATAAAATACCTTACACCATTCTTCTCTCTCTCTTTCACATATTTTCCTATCCTCTTACATATATGGAACTTTCTTCTTCTTAAGCTAAAAAAATATTTTTTTTTTTTAATTTTTTTCTTCATTTTGAAATCTTATAAAATGGTTTATTGTAATCTATATCTGTATTTTCTCATTTTCGTTTCTTACCATTATATAAGATCTTGTTATAATACATGGAAATGGTTCTAGGCCTTCATTAAGCACTTATAAAACACAATTGGCCCAACTAAGGCCCGGTTTGTAAAATTGGCCATCATTAAGCATTTGTAAAATAAGAAAAGACCCATTTAACGTTGATATTGTAAAAACGGCCCTTTCACTACCGATAATACCCTTCTGGTTTATGCAAACAAATGTTTGCATTTTATGGTATGTCATTGTTTCGAGTATGCAAACAAGTTTTTGCATTTAATCTTTATGTGTTGTCACTGATGCAAACAAGTCTTTACGTTTTCTAGTTTATCTTGTCGTCGTTTCGAGTATGCAAACAATTCTTTGCATTTACATTTTATGGTTTATGTTGTTGTTTGCAAGTATGCAAACAAGTCTTTGCATTTTATATTTGTATTGTGACTGATATAAATAAGTATGTTTATATGTTTATGATATGCAAACAAGTCTTTGCATCAGTCGAAGGGTAAACTAGTCCATAAGACACGGAAATCAGCGGTTGGGCCTATTTTACCATTAGTTCCCTAACTGGTCCAATCTTATATTTCCACACCTTAATTGGGTCCGTTTTTTTTTTCCCTGTGTTATAATACATTCAATTCATAACTTGTAGTTTTAATTTAATTAATTTCACATTAATTAGAATATAATAATAAAAAAAATTATTAATAAAAAAAAGGGATAAAATTGTAAAGTTTGTCTCTTATAAGAGGTTTTAAAAACAAACACATTGCCTCTTATAAGCTCTTGCAAGAGGCAAAAACAAACAATTTTTATCTACCTCTTATAAGAGTCAACCTCTTACAAGACATACCTCTTAAAAGAGGCAACCTCTTATAAGAGGAACCCCAAAAAAACAAACAGCCCCTAAGTTAAACCGAAGATGCTTTGAAACTTCGGTTTTCTACTACGTTGTTAGCACGAATTTGCTCTCTTGTTCAACAACTACAAGAATTGTATATATCAGTAAGGTGCTACTACAACAAGGTGTTATCAGTGTAAGTATTTGGGTAAGTTGTGTTGATTTTCACATTATAATCATGTCTAACATTACCAAGTTGGAATTTACTACTTCGAACATTACTGGTGAAAATTATTTGTCTTGGGTGCTTGATATCGAATTACATCTCGCTTCAATGAGTCTGGAAGACTATAAAAGAAAGAAATCAATTGTCTCAGCAGGACCGTGCTAAAGCACTAATTTTCCTTCGCCATCATATCCATGAGGAATTGAAAACTGAATACCTCACTGTCAAAGACCCGCAGATTCTTTGGCAAAATTTCAAAGAAAGGTATGACCACCATAGGACCATTTCCCTCCCAAGGGCTCGACATAAGTGGTTACACTTGAGGTTTCAGGATATCAAGACTGTTTCTGAATACAACTCGAAGTTGTTGAAAATCGCGTCCACCCTGAAGTTATGTGGGCATCCTGTTACTGAGGAAGAAATGATAGATAAAAACATTCTCTACATTTCATCCTATAAATATGGTCCTACATGAACAGTATTGGCAATGCCGAGTTAAGAAATACTCAGAGTTAAATGAAATTCTTACTCATGCGGAGCAAAGTAAGCAGCTCCTGATGAGCAATGCTAACAAAGGGCCACATTGCTCTGCACCTGTGCCTGAAGCACATGCATCATCATATCGTGGTAGTAAAAAGTGGAATGGGCCCAAAAGAGGCAAAGACCCCAGAAGTGGCCAATACCACAAGAGTGGTGGTCCTCATCACAACAATTCCAGCCACAAAGGGTCCAAGTGATTCGACGAAAATGTCATCAGGGCTCACAAGTGTAATAGCTCACTAATCGAGCCCCATGGCACCGAAAATGTATCAGGGCTCAAGTGATTCGACGAGACATTGAAAGCTGTTTTTTCAAGTATCAGTATCGGGGCGTTCTATCAATTGGGGAAGGTTTATGGTGACAACACATGGAGATATTAGAAGTGAGTATGCAGATCGACATGAGTATCGAGAAATCCTCTGAAAAACACGATCGTTTGCCAGTAAGGGTGGAAATTGGACGGAATGGATTAGAAATGACATGTTTGAAAAAAATAAATCGGAATAAAAAAATTCTTCCAATTCCATTAATCTTTTTTCAGAACAACAAAATTTATTCCAAGTTTGGAATATCGAAAAAAAATAAATTTTGATCAATCGGAATTCCAACATAAGAGATTTACAACCGTAGGTTAGTTTTAAGATATATGGCTATGACAACACCACATCTTAAAATGGGGTATCTCAAATTTCGACTTTCAAATGGGGTGGGGTATGTCCAAAAATTTCTAGATTTATTTGTGGTGGTCTTCTTGAAAAATATATAAGTGAGGTTTGAGGGGACCTGTCCGGGCATACCTTAAATTGTGAGGAAATTTTTATGTCAAACAATCAACTCTCCTTGGCAGTCGGCATGTTTTGAACCACAACTCTCTTTTTTTTTTTTTTTTTTTTTTTTTTAATTAAAAACAAATTTTTTAAGTAGAGGATAATTTTTTTTAGAGGGATGGATTTTCGTAAAACCACATGCCCATATGCAAAAAATTAAAAGTTCATCTCTCTTGATATTCATTAAATCATTGACCATCCTTTCTAGTTTCTACCGTTGGACGACCTTTCCACCACTCGCTAACAAACCTGCCGTTGATATGTTGGTCCCTTATCCAACCACTACAAATTCTGAAACTAATTGAATGAATTAGACTCATCAGAATAAGCCCGGAATTGGCTAGAGCATCATATGATCATATCACTTGGGGCCGTTCGCCAAACCCCCGGAAATGCATTTCTTTACTTTCTAAAATTCTATTAGTAACGAAGTCATAATATTGTTCGTCAATTCAGAAAGGATTTGCAGCACAGTTTATAGCGCGTTTATCCTCTATTTTTGTGTAATTTTATGAGATTATCAATAAAATAGTCTTTGTTAATTTCTACTGAATTCTCAGCATATGCTGAGATTTGACACTGGAAATCATAGCGCAAGCCGAGATTCGCAAAATTCCACGAGATTTTGTGGCACTGAATTCTCAAATATTGACCCATACCGTTGAGATTTAGTGAAATTTAACAAAATTTTAAACTATGATTTCAACACCATTATGTACTTTAACGTTACTATAATTTCTACTTATTATTTTTTATATTTTTTAACAAATATAAATTCTTTCTTCTCTACTATTGCCAAAATATTTTACATCAGCTCAAAACAAGCAATAAAATAGTATATTTTTTTTCTGACGAGTGGCCGTCAGGTCAGCAGAGTCGGACGTCACCCAGAAGCAGCGGCCGTTTATTATATTTTTTTGGCTAACGTTGCGCCAATTGGTTTTAACAAAAAAAAAAAAAAAAAAAAACAAAACTTATTTACTATGTAATCAAACATGGAAAATTGAAAGTTAGAATCTTGGGCCGACATTTATCGTGTGTCTCTGCCGTCCCAAGTCATTATATATCCCCTTCTGATATAAATCCATGAACGAGAAGACAAAGAATCAAACTCACCAAGTACATTCCATGAAGCAGAAGACAAAGAATCAAAACAAACCAAACCAAACCTTCAAGTGGTTGCACTAGAGCACTATATACAAAAACCTTTGCATGTTGCACAAAAGAAAAAATATTTCACTTGAATAAATAAGCAATATGGGAGAAATTCTGCCATTTATATTAGCCATTTCTGCAGTTATTTTAGTTTCTTTGGGTTGGAAAGCTTTTAACTGGGTATGGTTGAAGCCGAAGAAATTCGAAAAGTACTTGAGAGAACAAGGTCTTAGAGGTCCTTCTTACAAGTTCTTGTTTGGGGACGTCCTCGAAATGGTGTCTGCCACTAAAGAAGCAACTTCTAGACCTATGGAGTTTTCACATCAGATTGTGCCCAGGGTTTTGCCTTTTCTTCATCATTCAATTCAAAAATATGGTATTCCATCTTACTTCTAGCTATTCACTTGTTTTTCTCTTGGCCATGTTCTTTGTTATTCAATCTAAAACTGTTGTTGAGGTTGTTGTTGCACAAAGAATATGTCTGTCGAAGCGCGCACACACACGTACATGTATAGATTGATTAATTGAGTTGTTTTTTGATTTGCCAATGTAGGTAAAATGAGTTTTACTTGGTCAGGGCCATATCCCATTGTGAATATCATGGATCCAGATATGATAAGGGACATACTTTCTGGCAAATATGATCACTGTGAGAAAGATGGATTACCACCACATTTTAACCCATTGGTGACAGGAATTGTAACCTATAACGGAGAAAAATGGGCTAAGCACAGAAGGATTATTAACCCAGCCTTCCATGTCGAAAAGCTTAAGGTTGTTCCTTATAACTTCAGGATTTTTTTATTTTTTTTATTAAAACGTATATATATTGATGAATTGAACACATTTAGCTAACACTTCAATGTGTAATGATTTCAGATGATGCTACCTGCCTTTCAAACCTGTTGCTGTGAAATGATAGAAAAATGGCAGAAATTAGGTCCAGAGGAATTGCGTCAATTAGATGTTTGGGATCATTTACAGGACTTAACTGCTGATGTAATATCTCGAACGGCATTCAGTAGTAGCTTTGAAGAAGGAAGGAGAATATTTCAACTTCAAAAAGAACTGGCTAAGCTTATTATGCAAACTGCTCAGTTTATGTTTATTCCAGGTTTAAGGTCTGCATAAATTGCATATATATTAGATTAATTAAAACTTTTATTGAACTTCCGAACCTGGTCTATTGAACGAAAAATGCTAGGTTCCTTCATTTTATTTGTTATGATTGATACTCCTATTTATTACTTATCCTATAGCTTTAACTCATTCTATGTCCAGATATCTTCCAACCAAAGGAAACAGAAGGATCAAGGAAATAGAGAGAGAAATCCGACTTGTTTTAAGGAATATGATACATGATAGAGAAAAGGCTATGAGTGCTGGAGAAGGATGTAGCAATGATCTGCTAGGTCTTTTAATGGAATCAAATTTAAAGGAGACATTAGATGCTGGAAACTCTAAAAATGTTGGAATCAGTATCGATGAGGTTATAGACGAGTGCAAGTTATTCTACTTTGCAGGTCAGGAGACAACAGGAAATTTGCTTGTTTGGACGATGATTTTGTTGAGTATACATAAGGACTGGCAAGAGAAAGCAAGGCAAGAAGTCTTGAATGTTTTTGGGAGGAGAAAACCAGATTTCGATGGGTTAAACCACCTAAAAATTGTAAGTCATGATTCTTTATATATTATCCGCGCAAGACTATGATTTATTTGAAACCTAAAGGTGCATTAAACAAAATTTACTAAACATTGGTTGCAGGTCTCCATGATTCTAAATGAGGTTTTAAGATTATACCCTCCGGCATACATTATTGCACATCGAGTATCTTCTAAAGAGATGAAAGTAGGAGAACATACATTGCCACCAGGAACACTTCTTGGAATGCGAACACTCCTAGTTCACCATGACCGTGATCTATGGGGTGAAGATGCTGATGAATTCAATCCATCAAGATTCTCTGAAGGAGTTACGAATGCAACAAATAATAAAGTTTCATTCATACCATTTGGTTGGGGGACTAGGGTTTGTATTGGACAAACGTTCGCATTGAATGAAGCAAAGATGGCTATCTCCATGATCTTACAACATTTCTCTTTTGATATTTCACCCACCTATGTGCATGCTCCTTACACTGTACTAACTCTGCAACCCCAACATGGTGCACAACTCATCTTACATAAACTCTGATTGTATATCCAATTTCACAAAATCATGAATATGGTGGTTACAGTGTGCCGATTATATATATTCCTTTGTCATTTCATTAGTATCTATATTTCTTTAAAAGATGGCCGAGGGGACGAATAGTGAAGCAGATGTGTGGAAGATTTTGGTTGGAGAAAAAGTATGTTGATGTAATTTTATTCGACCATGCTCTCGCCTATACTATTTTGTTAAATATAATCAAATATGTTATGGAAGCTTTAAGATATCGTTCTCATCACTCAGAGTATGTTGGAATTATTCATTCTTAACTCCTGCAACAACAATATCGATTGGATGGATTGGCACCATCTTTTCTAACAATCTAACAGAAAGGAAAACAGGATGCTTGCTTACTCCTGGTTTCTGCTGCCAGTTTAGAAAAAAAATTAGTATGTGGCTCCATTTTGTATGTGGGCATGTGTGCCCAACCACAAAACGCCAATAGTACAGAAATGAAAAAATGCTATGTACGATCGACTAACCTTCAACAGGTTGACAGTGAGGTTTTGCTGCACAGCTGAAGTCTGCTGCGAGGCGCTGGAAACATCACTTCTGGTCTGTTCAAGGTCTCTGCAATTCTGCACTTTGGTCCTTGAATGCTGAGAAGCGAAATCCTTCTTCAGAACTTCAAAGTCTTTATCCCTTATGCTGACAGAACAACAAAAATATTAAAGCAATGGTTCTTAAGTTTTCGTTGCAAAAGAACTTCTTTGTTCGGCTTACCTTTGGTCTTTGGCCTACTTCAAATGGAATTTGGGGTGTGAAGTAGGGCTAACAGAACAACAAAATCATCCAACATGCATTAATCCATCAGGAGTCTAGTCACGAGGGATCAGCCTTGTCTGCAGAGTATGAGCACTAACAATAACCAGTAACAAGTCCAAAAGAGACTATGGTTCACCATTTATATTTTGTCGCATGTTATTCATAATTGTGTATGAGCAGAATGAAAGCCACAAATCTGATGAGCAATATGACCCACAAAACCCTGATTCTTAACGATTACGTATAGACAAAAATGAAATTGACTGATCGATCGACTAAAGGTATGTGGATTGTCTCTTTGCTAATCAATACAGCGTTCAATAAGTAGTAAAAGTTGCATCTTATCTATCACCCTAGTAGACAAAATGATACACCCTTATCGATAGAGAAATACAGGGAGCAATAGCATCTGCTGCAAGACTGCTAAGAGGGGAAGTTCATAAGCTAGGCCTGTACTGAAGAAAGATTTCAGCAAGTTCAGAGATAAAACTGACTCTTCTCGTTCACAATTTTAGCGACTATCTCTAAGGGTTTCCGTATGTTATCTTTGGGCGACAATACCAGAGGTCTGGGCTTTGAATACCACCAGCATTACCGATCGAGTTACTGACCTCATTAAAAACAGGCCTACCAAACCATCAGTACTGGTTTCATCAGTACTAATTCTGAAATCAAACAACTTATTTCGTGGAAAAAATTGTTATATTTTCACAAGCAATCAATCAAAGCATATCGCATCAAGTCAGAATTAAAATTAATCTCTTTTCGTACTAACATAAACATTTTAAGTTGCCGAAATGAAGTCAACAATGTCTACAAAAAGAGAACTAAGATGTTATTAACAGTATTGCAATCATCAAAGATACTTCCATCACAAAAACAACACTACTGGATCGGTTCTTTTCCCAGGGAATGACACATCATGGTGTAAAAATAACAAAAACACTAGAACTGGTCAGCTTATTTTCATTGAGCTCACCCGAGTTCAAGGTTATTTCCAATGACTTGGCCTGCCCGACATGCAATATAAGTTATACTCCAATTTGGCCCAACTCAATGACTTATGAGCTCGTGTGGCGCTTACGTGGCAATTCCAATTAATGCCAACAATTATAAGATCAATACCAAATATACTCTATTATTAATATTTGTCCGTTACCAAATCAATGTGATTTATGTCAAATGTGTTACAATTGTAATTCCATATCTATATAAAATGATCTATTTCATGTAAAACAGGAGAAGCTCTCTCATATGTTAATAAAATAATACTCATCCCTTCCGTGGACGTAGGCACCATTGTCGAACCACGTAAATTATGTGTTCTCTTTACTTTATTTTTTATAATCTCCATCTCGATTTAGCTATTTTATATAATGTATTTACAGTTTTAAGGTAGTCGGATCACTAAATCAGATATACAAGTATTTTAGAATTTTACCAGTGTAGTGTATTGGCCCAAACGCGACATGCAAATGTTGGCAAACTCCATGTGGGGATGTTCCTTAGGGAGATAAACCTGGTAGAAATCTACCATTGTTGGGTGGTTTGCGTGTTTAATCATCACCAACAACCAACAAGGATGATAACAAAGATACCAATTTTACAAGAAAACCCTAGGAGAAAAAAATCAACAAATTCATTTACTTGTTAAGGTTGAATCCTAAACTAAATGCCTTTTGTCATGTATGCTCCTCTCAAATGTGGTATAACTTGGATCCTAACACGTGGATTAATTCATTAGACGTGGAGCGCACATGAACCTTCGGCCTAGAATAAAAGCCCGCTCTCAGAGGCGGCTCTACAGTATAGCAGGTGCCTAAGACCCCACTTAATTGTTGGGCCACATATTTTCCACTTATGCATTTATGTACTTAAATTGTATTTTCTTACGGTGAAAATACAAATTTTCTGATACCTACTTTAAGAAAAGGCCTCAATTTTGGTTTGCCTAAGACCCTATTTCTCTTGAGCCGTCCATGCCCGCTCTGATACCATGTTAAAGTTCTGGAGGTCCAACTCAAAACTATTTGGCAATGAGTGGTGTAGCCTAGGAACTTCTATATTATTAGCAACGCTCGAAACTGTCCAATATAGGAACATATTAATAATTCAACGCTGGTAACGTAGCGTTGAATTACTAATCCAGCCCACTGTGGACTTTTTAGCGGAGGATTGGAGATGATCCAATAGACCCTAATTAATTTCTAAGTGTTTTTGTCCTTAGGTGGCACATGTAAAAATTATTGTCCAGCGGCAATACCACTTACAATTCCATACTTAGCCAAATTTGCAGACCTGTTAGAATTTTCCAACAGCAAACCAACTTTAGAGCCATTTTCCAGCCAAGTACCTATCTTTAGAGGACGTGTGATATACCATTGGAAAGATGAGAGAGTTCTCTTTTCAAGCCAAAAAAACAGATCGACATTTAATCACTGAGAAGAGAGTTATGGCTATTATAATACAGACCGTCCAAACTGAAAACCAACCAACACTCACCAACTCAACTATTAATGGTGTGGGGTTTTGTCTATTGCTTTCACTACCCAAAAGGACCTCGACACTAGTTAGATGTGAGACTAATGTGCGGGAGCACTCCTAGATTGTTGATTATGGCGGGCTAGCGCCAATTTTGTCTTGCTTTTTTTATTTTGACCTTAGGGTTTTCGATAAATAACCCTAATGAAGTTGAATCATTTTGAACTCTAAACATTTTTTTTTGCATGCAGATGTCTTATATATATATGATGATGATTCAGATATTGAACCCATTGACAGAACTCTTAAAATTCCGACGATAACGCCGACAAATCCATTGAACAGCCGCCCTCCTAGTTGGCGGCACCGTGACCAAGACCAATACCGAAACACCAGGGACATGGACCCGCAAGCTGTCTCGGTTTATTATCGGCTTGGCCTTGGTATGAGGATTCGAAGGGCCAACTCTTTGCTTGAGCCGACGTACATAACTGGGCGAGGCCGTGATTTCGATCCAGCAATTGCACTAAGGTTGCCATTGTCACATATGATTGTGAGGCTGATGTGTAGTTGGCCGCTGCTGCTGGTGATCCAAACAATTGAGAGGATCAGAAAAGTCTATGGTCGGCCTATGAGGGCGCGTGCCATATATCATATGCTTACCCCTGAGGTGGGCAAGCAGTCTGGTATCTCGTTCCTGAAATATGCACAAAGAAAGGGTGGAAGGAACTTCGCCGCCGGGTGGCCGAGGAAGCGTGTTTGTTGACTAGCTGACTTTTTTGATTAAAGCGTTTATGAGGACTGAGGAGGTCGGATAGGCGGTATCATATCCCTTGGGTTTTTAGCGGTGAGTTGTTGACTTCATTTGAACTTAATCGTTATTGTCGAAGTCTCCGTATTTTGATATGTTGTGTTCTCTGCCTTGGTCGTGTTCCCTGGAATGTGGTGTCAGAGACGCGAAGTACCAGACGTAAAATTGCTTACAGGGATCACTATGTCCTTCCCTCGTATCTTGTGGATGCCTCTTTGTCGGCGCCTAAAAGAACTCCTCCTCCTCGCCTGCTGCTGGTGGTCGAGCCTACGAGAAGGGATATAGCTGCGCGGAATGAAGTAGAGCACGAAGCGGTGCCTCCATCAGCTGTCCATAAACCTGTTGAGCACCGGCCTGCGGTGATTCCTAGTGTACCTCCCCCCCCCAAGTGGACCAGACTCAGAGCCGCCAAGGGAGATAACGGGGTTCTCTAAGTGATGGGTGCAGAGTGCTGAAACTCATGACCTTGTCCCTCAGGTTTGAGTTGAACTTGAGCCATATATGAGAGAAGGGGTGAAGATGAGATGAAGCAATGATTTGCTTTCAATTGTGTATTGCTGTTGGTCATGATCAGTCAAGCCTCATTCGAGGTTTATATAAAGAGGTTAGCCGGTCGGCAGTCTCTTTTCAGCAGATTGGCTGTAATCAAAATTAACCGACAGTCTCTGAAAGTGAATACTTGATTAAAAGAATGAAGAACAGATTAAGGAAACTATTGCTTTATTGCTCACTTAATTACTGAAAGTGAAGTACATAGAAGAAGAAGATTAAGGGTGTGTTTGTTTAAAATGCTGAATGCTAGATGCTGAATGCTGGATGCTTAATGTTGGATACTTAGGTAGTGTTTGTTTCATTAAGCATTAAGCATTAAGCGTTTCTTAAATGGTGGACCACCTTAAAATTCAGAAATAAGTGTTTTTTAAGTTGTTTGTTTAGAACAAGCATTAAGAACTAATTGGGATATTTCAGCGATTTTGGCACAGCGAAAATCTCACGCTTAATTTAACTTCTTAATGCTTGTTGTATTATTTAGACAATTCTATCCTTGTAAAAATCTTTTTATTATCATTCATGTCCTTTATGTTATATTAACTGCTAGGGCTTTCACTTTCTTCTCAACAACAAAAAAAAAAAACAACCTGTGCGGCCGGCCAAGCTTCTTCCTCCTGGTAAGCTGTTTTTAATAGTTTATGTTATATTTTAATGGTTAGTGGTTAGCATAGTTGCAGTGGTTAGTATAGTTGTGTTGTTATTTTAATGGTTAGTGGTTAGTATAGTTATAGTGGTTAGCATAGTTGACCAGTACTGCAGTACTGCACATCTGATTTTTGCCAATCTCAGAGTCATGTTTCAAATGTTAAAATTCTTAGAGTGACACCAACTATGCGTACTTATTGTATTCAGAATCTTGTTTGGCCCAAAACTTGGTTTTGGAAGAGTAGCTCAAAACTAGCAAAAGAACTCTTGTTTAAAATTTATGTTCAGCGGCTTTTCTGGGAAAAACAGATGATTGGGATTATCCATCAAATTAAATTAAGCTATGTTTCATTGGTCATTGGTAATTGGTAATTTATTACTGCAATATATCGAACACTCTGGGTAGTTTGCATTATATCTCCTAAAGTAACAGGGAATGATCTTTAAAAAAGACCAACTGTAGAACTGCTAGTTACTATGATAGTCACAACTTGAACAATTGCATATTGGAACCTGGGTAGTTTACCACCTTGTCTCTATTGTGTCAGAACAAAGAAGGCCACTGATGACTGATAGTGATCTCCTCTCTTTGCTACTTTTCACTACAGCCCTCTGCAACAAACTTAAATCCCATTCCATAATGCCCCCTATTTCTGTATTATATTCATGAGATTATGGGTATTGATTCTTAGCTGAGATTTGGAACACTGCCAGACAGGGTCATTCCGAGTCATGCTGCTCATGGGTAGATTGGGATCTGGTTTAGATCTCAATCATTCTATTTACTCGTTGCTCCTACCTTTTAGTACCGTAGGTAGTGTCCTTTATGTAGTGTGTCGCAGATGGTAAGATTCTTACCATTGATAGCCTGATTAGGATGGGGAGTCAGTCAGTCACACCCTTATTCAAAATCCTTTGTTTTGTCAATTATGGTGTTATTTTTGCATCAATCAGGGCTGCTTGGGTGTTCCCCACTCAGTAAAAAAACAATTGCATAAGTGTGCAAAAGTTTCAAAATTTATTTTATTTACAACAATATAGTGTAGATATTTGTATTTGTTGTCGTCGCCGAAATTGATATTTGAACTTAGTACAGTATAAATGTATTAGTTATCATAAAATTAACATTCCACATATACTTTGAATAGGTATGGCTAAGAGAGTTCTGAAAAGAAAATCGCAAAATGAAGAAATTAACTCTAACGAGGATAGGGCTAGTTTTTCCAAGCAGCCAGAAAAGAAGAAGCACTTCCTTGAATTATGTTTGAGAGAGGTCCTTGCCGAAGGGCATAAAGGAGTATCTCTGACAAAAGATTCATGGAAAAGACTTGAGAAAGAATTCAATGAGAAGTGGAAGGTCAACTTGCGCAACCAGATTGCAAATCAACTTTAGGTTTTTGGGATTTGTGATAAGGTACTTTGTATTGATAATAAAGATTTTGTGCTAAGTTATTTTGAAAATGTGAACTCTTCGGTGATGTCATTTTTATATTTTAGCAATAAAAATGTTACTTATTTTTATTCAGTTGGAACATAAAAAGGGTAATATAGTCAAAATCACAATTATACATAAACAAACAAATTCAAAACAGAACTTTTTAAAAATGATAAACAAACAACTTTTTCAGCATCCAGCATCCAACATTCAGTATCCAGCATTTAGCATTCAGCATTCAGCATCCAGCATCCAGCATTTTAAACAAACACACCCTTAATGCTGGATGCTGAACACTGAATGCTGGAAAAGTTGTTTGGTTATCATTTTTAAGAAGTTCTGTTTTTGATTTGTTTGTTTATGCATAAGTGTGATTTTGACCATGTTACCCTATTATTGGAAAAGTATTTTAACAATACACAGTACCTTATCACATAACCCAAAAACCTAAAGTTGATTTGCACTCTGGTTGCGCAAGTTGACCATTCAGTGTTGTGCTTCAGATGAGAATGTTTCACCCTTAGCCAAAATATTTGTGTAACTACACTATATTGTTACGTCGTACAAACAGAAAAATGTTCTAACAACAAAACTATACACGCCAATTTTTCTTCTAAAACATGATATTTAAAAAAAAAAATCTTAACCTTTTAAACGGATCGTCTAAAAATTCTAAATTTTGGATATGGTACAACAGAAATCGTCATGAACAGACAAAGGAAAGATCCCTTACTAAGCAAACGAATCTGACTGTAATTTTTCTTCTAAACCATGACAATCACAAAAAAATCTGTAACTTTCAAAAAACTCGTTTAAAAATTCTAAATTTTGGATATGATACAATAGAAATCGTCAGGAACATATAGTAAAACTTTTAAAGTGATCAGACAAAAGAAAGTCTCCTTATTAAGCAAACGAATCTGACTGTAACGTAATTTTTCTTGTAAAACATAACAACCACAAAAAAATCTGTAACTTTCAAAGCGATCGTCTAAAAATTCTAAATTTTAGATATGATATAACAGAAATCTTCAGGAACTTATGGTAAAAATTTCAAAGTGATCAGACAAAGGAAAGGCCATTAACTAAGCCAATGAATCTGACTGTAATATTACTTAATGGTTATGGATGATAAAAACAATTTTTATAAGGGTAGAATTGTCTAAATAATACAACAAGCATTAAGAAGTTAAATTAAGCGTGAGATTTTCGCTGGGCCAAAATCGCTGAAATATCCCAATTAGTTCTTAATGCTTGTTCTAAACAAACAACTTAAAAAACACTTATTTCTGAATTTTAACCTGGTCCACCACTTAAGAAGCACTTAATGCTTAATGCTTAATGAAACAAACACTACCTAACTCTTTACTTATACTATCTAGTAGCATAAAAAGCTCCTAAAGAAACTTAACTACTGCGACGACTCATACGAAGACTCAATCAAAAGCTCCTAGAATTATGGATGAACTAACTTGTAACATGGTGGGAAGAAATTAAACAAACTGCTCATATTCAAAATTATACGAAATAGACCACTTGACCTGCTGTGAGGTAAGGGATTCATGAAATTGGATATCAAGCTTATAATGAGAGTTTATGTAAGATGAGTTGTGCACCATGTTGGGGCTGCAGAGTAAGGACAGTGTAAGGAGCATGCACATAGGTGGGTGAAACATCAAATGAGAAACATTGTAAGATCATGGAGATCGCCATCTTTGCTTCATTTAATGCGAAGGTTTGTCCAATGCAAACCCTAGTCCCCCAACCAAATGGTATGAATGAAACTTTATTGTTTGTTGCCTTCGTAAGACCTTCAGAAAATCTTGTTGGATTGAATTCATCAGCATCTTCACCCCATAGATCACGATCATGGTGAACTAGGAGCGTTCGTATTCCAAGAAGTGTTCCTGGTGGCAATGTATGTTCTCCTACTTTCATCTCTTTTGAAGATACTCTATATCCAATAGTGTATGCCGGAGGGTATAATCTTAGAACCTCATTTAGAATCATGGAGACCTGCAACCAATGTTTAGTAAAATTTGTTTAATGCACCTTTAGGTTTCAAATAAATCATAGTCTTGCGCGGATAATATATAAAGAATCATGACTTACAATTTTTAGGTGGTTTAACCCATCGAAATCTGGTTTTCTCCTCCCAAAAACATTCAAGACTTCTTCCCTTGCATTCTCTTGCCAGTCCTTATGTATACTCAACAAAATCATTGTCCAAACAAGCAAATTTCCTGTTGTCTCCTGCCCTGCAAAGTAGAATAACTTGCACTCGTCTATAACCTCATCGATACTGATTCCAACATTTTTAGAGTTTCCAGCATCTAATGTCTCCTTTAAATTTGATTCCATTAAAAGACCTAGCAGATCATTGCTACATCCTTCTCCAGCACTCATAGCCTTTTCTCTGTCATGTATCATATTCCTTAAAACAAGTCGCATTTCTCTCTCTATTTCCTTGATCCTTCTGTTTCCTTTGGTTGGACGAAATCTGCACATAGAATGAGTATGTACCATGAAAATCATAACAAAATAAATAAATAAATAACAAAATATCATCAGAATATGGAAGGAAGTATTTTCTGTTCGCTTAAGCAGGTGCAGAACTTCAACAAATCTTAATTAATCTAATATGGGATGAGTTTATGCAGACCTGAAACCTGGAATGAACATAAACTTAGCAGCCTGCATAATGAGCTTAGCCAGTTCTTTTTGGAGTTGAAATATCTTCCTTCCTTCTTCAAAGCTACTACTGAATGCCGTTCGAGATATTACATCAGCCGTTAAGTCCTGTAAATGATCCCAAACATTTAATTCACTCAACTCCTCTGGACTTAACTTCTGCCATTTTTCTACCATTTCACAGCAACAAGTTTGAAAGGCAGGTAGCATCATCTGAAATCAGTACACATTGAAGTGTTAGCTATATGTGTTCAATGCATCAATATAAGTTTTAATAAGAAAAAAAATTCCTGATAAGTTACAAGGAACAACCTTAAGCTTTTCGACATGGAAGGCTGGGTTAATAATCCTTCTATGCTTAGCCCATTTTTCTCCATTGTAGGTTACAATTCCTGTTACTAATGGTTTAAAAAGTGGTTGTAATCCATCCTTTTCACAGTGTTCATATTTGCCAGAAAGTATGTCCCTTATCATATCTGGATCCATGATATTCACAATGGGATATGGCCCTGTCCAAGTAAAACTCATTTTGCCTACATTGGCAATCAAAAAACAACTCAATTAATCAATCTATACGTGTTCTTTGCGCAACAACAACCTCAACAACAGTCTTATAGATTGAATAACGCACGAAAAAATTACAAGAAAGTTGCTAGAAGTAAGATGGAATACCATATTTTTGAATTGAATGATGAAGAAAAGGCAAAACCCTGGGCACAATCTGATGTGAAAACTCCATAGGTCTAGAAGTTGCTTCTTTAGTAGCAGACACCATTTCGAGGATGTCCCCAAACAAGAACTTGTAAGAAGGACCTCTAAGACCTTGTTGTCTCAAATATTTTTCCAATTTCTTTGGCTTCAACCATACCCAGTTAAAAGCTTTCCAAGCCAAAGAAACTAAATAAATTGCAAAAATGGCAAACAAAAGTGGCAGAATTTCTCCCATATTGCTAATTTGTGTTGAAATGAATGAATGTGCAACATACACTAGTGTAGTGTTTGTATATAGTTTTGATTTGAGCTACTGCTCTGACACAACATACACTATGGTGCTGGTGGTTTTTGCATTATATTTTGGGAGGGGTTCTTGGGACTCAGAAAATGTTTGACTCAATCCTATTTAGGGTACTCGTGATTTTTTATTTAGTCAAATAAATTCTCGATGGTTGGTTTGATTCTTTGTCGTCTCTTCCCCGGAGTTATATCAATTGGACAACGGAGCTACTTGGGCAGTTAATAGGGCACGTACCCCAGTGTTTTTTGTGATAATTTTGTAGTAGATGCAATATTTATTATGGCCATTTAAAATAACCACCAGAAGTGCCCCCACTAATTTATTTATTTTGGCTTTACACACTACTTATAATAAATGCATATTTATTATGGCCCATTAAAAATAACCATCAGAAGTGCCCCCCACTAATTTACGTGTTGGTACTTGGAGCCCATTAATTGTCTCTTTCTTTGCTGGTAAAAATAATTGTAGTACTCCCTCCGTCCCGTTTTTATAGGCTGATTGACGTTTTTTTTAAGAAAGTGATAGAAAATAATTTATTTGTATTTAATTGTAATATTATTTTTAAAAATATTTTTTTTATTTGTTGTGTACATTTAATACTATTAGCTATATTTAAAGAAATTTTCACAACTAATAAGAGGTAAATTTGTCACTTATTTTATTGACTGTTTTGAACTGTGTGAAATGGATTATATAGTGGGACAGAAAAATTTGGGAAATCAACCTATAAAAACAGGACGGAGGGAGTAGTAAAAATATTTGGTCTCTCACTCAGTCACTCTCTCTCTCTCTCAAAGTGAAAAGATAGAAACAGACACAGAGGAGTTTGGCTTTGTTGCACACACTCAAAAGGTGTGTCTGCTAACCTCCCACCAGATGAGTCCACATGTCTTTTAATTTTTTTAAGAAATTTTTTTACGCCCCACTAGGGTTAACAGCACACAACGTTTAGGTATTTTATTTATTGACTAATTTCGAACATTCTAAAAAAAATTAAAAAAAAAATTTACTATTCAAAAAGGACTTGACGTGCAGTTTGTAGTGCGGTTGTCCTCTACTTTTGTGTAATTCCTGAAATTTTTTTCAAATTTTTTTTTTTTAAGTAGTAAAAAAAAAAATTATAAAAATCATGTGTACTCATCTGATGGGAGGTTAGCATACACACTCTTTTAAGTGTGTGCAACAAAGCCACACTCAACACAGAGCGAGACTTGAGAGAGATGAAGGCCATGTTTACTTGACGAAAAAATTTCGATGAGATAGCTCCCCAGTCCCCACCCTGCTTTACATTGATTTTTATATAGCCTGCAGGTGGCAAAGAACAGTAACATCATTCAATGACCTTTGGTGTTGTGCTGGGTTGGATCTTCAGTTTAAATGTATGCAACACTAGTAACCAAGGACGGAGCTACTTGGACAGTTAATGGGGCACATGCCCCAATGTTTTTTTTTTTTGTTTTTTTTTTTTTTTTTTTTTTGTGAAAATTTTGTAGTAGATAAAGCCCATTAAAATAACCATCAGTAGTGCCCTCACTTATTTATTTATTTATTTAGGCTTTACCCAAGTGTAACGCCCCAAATTTCGATCCATGTCCCAATAAGATTTAAATCGAATCGAGACATTAGCGTTAATACTATAGTATAATTTGTCATTTTTACTCTATTAATCATAATATCATAAGATAATAGAATAATTTGCCATAATTTTAATAGTAATATTTAGTTTATTCTTTTATTTAGATTAGGTTTGTCAATATCCAAGCCTTATTGAGTGTATAAATTATAGCCAAGTTAAGTGATTATTAACAAAAACTGCTGTTTGATTAAGAATTTGATATTTAACTGTAGTCTGTATTCTGTTTTTCGACGAATGTGGTCGTTGAACCTAAAGAATCACTGTGGTGTATTCCTAGACTTTTCGGAAAGATGAGAACAGAACAACAGTTCAAAAAAAATAAAAAAAAAAAAAAATAATCTATGAATTGACTGAAACTTTTCATGGCAAATTAATTTTTCATTACGAAAAAGAAATGATCAAACAAAGTAAATTTTTATGCATGAGAAAATATCAAAACTACAAAATTAACAACTTACGTTCCAAGATAGAGATTTAATAAGCTAAGTTTACAGAAACCCTAACGATAGTGGACCGTATATAGTTTACTAAGAACATGAATACAAAAGAACTCTAACAGGGATTACAAGTGCATGTGCAACAACAACAGGAACCATCATTTTTACAATGAATCAACAGCTTCAACTTGTTGCCGGGCGAGGTATCTTTCCCTTCTTTCCTTCTGAAAATTAAGAGCAGAAACCAAATATATGACCAAAAGCTTAGCAAATTTGATATAAAAATAAGAAAATTTAGTGACAACAGTTTACCCATTCATCTATGACAAGTGCTTCTCCAACAATTCGAGGCCCAGTATCTTCAGGAGGTTTCTTGCGTGCCTCAAGTGCAGACTCAGCCTCAGCCAATTGTCGTTTTAGCTTCTCCAGTGCCTAGAGATATGACGATGCTTTATGGTAAATTAATTATTCACATGTACTTCCTATACATTTGATTTTTTTTTTGTACCAACTTACAGAACTAGGACGATCTGCATCTAAGAATACAACCCGCAAAATCTGTTCAACTGCTACTTGATCTCTTTGCTCATCAAACTGCATGGAAATGAAATCAATACTCATACATGTAATGGACAAGCCAAAGTAACTCCAAGTGGAAGCAAAGAACAAGGCTTGCAGATCCACATTAAAAACTTCTACGTACAGTAGTAGTGATACATAAACGTACAAGGTTGAGTGTCGGGAGGAGTGGGAGAACGGGAGAAAATACATATAGCAGAACTAGGAGTTTCAAGTTTCAAATCAATTTCACCAAAATGTGTTTACAATGACTATCAAATCAACAAAAGCATACATGGTCAGCTTCGATATATCTATTCCAGTGCAACGAATGTAACCTATGTACAACACAATAGTTCAAAGAAACTGAGCTTTTTATGATCTGGTCAGATATTGGCGCTCAATATGGTACTTTTCATAGAAATCCCTTGGACCCATCGCTACACATGAGTTGTTTGCAACTGTCAATAGATTTTTTGGAAATTATAAAATTAATGTGAAAACATGAGCTCCAATGCTCCATTCCTATACATCAGCAGTACTGTAGAATATTATGATCATTTAAATATAGAATAATTGTACTGTACATACCAGCTCGGGTACATAGTCCAATTCCCCTTTAACCTTTAGGCTCATGATTTTAAACTTGACATTGCTCTTCTGATCTTTTTGAGTCTCATTGTTCTCTGGCAGCTCCACAAACTTAAAGACTGACAATTTACAACCAAAATTTAGAAGATACCAAAGGAAAAGAAGAAAAAGTGTAGAAGTTTAATTTAAGCTTTTCCATTGCCTTTTTTCACACATACGAGAATACGCTTGGTTAATGAAACTATGAATTCAAAAAAGGACATGAAGCTATTACCTGTTGCGATTATAGTTTCACCAGGAGCAAGTATACCACCTGGAGGGCGCATAAAACAACTCTTTGGTGCAGTCGTTTGAAACTTAAAAGAACAAACAAAACAAAATTTGTCAATTTTTATGTCATAGATGTCAAATGTTAGGAAAACAAAAAACATTGGGTGAATGCATTACAGTGGAAAGTAGTGGCGCCAAACATGGTACGGTATGACGTATCACCTACTGAACTTGCTACTTGCTTGTACAATACAAATTTACAGATAAAATTTTGTGTAATAAACCGACATATTCATACAGCCATACCTTAAAAGCTACATGAGACTTGCTTGTATTTTTAATCCGAATGGCACTCCTCACTTGCTTACCAGGTTCATCTATGGAAGAAACAAGTCCAATAAACCAAACAATAATCAGACCAGAGGAATGAAAGTTGAGCACTCAAAGCAACAATCCAGACTTTAGACATCGATTCAGTAGAATCGAACTCAAGAACGGAGTAAGTAACTCATATGACATGATAAAGAAAAAAAAAACTTAGTCCTCAAGGTGGTGATAACATATTATCTCAAAAGAAATATCTATAATAACCACCATATAAACTCTAAAGACGGGATATAATCATAAAGAATCTCAAATGAAGCAAGCACATAGCTATACAGATCGTTAAGGTGTAGGCTCTGACAAATTCATATTTGCGGCAGTTCAATTTATTATTTACTGATTAACTAACTACATTTCTTTTACTCGTGCACATTCATGGGTGTTATATGCAAATTCATGTGATGAATAAGGTTCGATAGGTAATGGAATTACAATGTCCACGATGTGAAGAGTCACAAATGCGATAATAAGTCATGTCTATTTATTTAAAATGTATGAGACTACTATATGATGGAGTGATGATACCTTAATCAATGGATTGGTTGACTGTAGGTCAATACTTTAGTTTAGTCAATTGATTGACACAGATAGGGATCAAAGTGTACTGTATACACACACTAAACACTGTCAAAGTCAATGTCCAGATTTACTCTACTGCATTTCCATCGACTTGAGGAATCGTAACAAGTCACATCATTAACAATTTGTCGCTTTAAGACATTACGTAGTGATGTTCTTTTGCTCTACTGAATGCGTTTTGGGTGGTGAAAGTAGGAGACTGTGATATCATAGATTTAAATAAAAGACCTACTAAGTCTAACTCACTGAGTTATGATTCAGCCAGGTGACATCGATTAACGAGAACGTGGCTGATACAAGAAAGTGTTTCTTGAAGTTCAATTAAGTATAATTAAGGGCGTAAGCAATCAGCTGAAATGTGTAACACTAAATATTATTGTATAACTATGCATTATGAACGTGAATTTATATACTTTACAAAGAAATTTGAGTAGGACAACATAACCACGAAGCTGAAGAATAAGGAGATAGAAGCGGTGATGTGGGCATGTGGCCAGTTATGAATAACTGCAGAAGGATGTGCACACCAAGTAGTTAAAGACTTAAAGTAGCCAAAGTTTTTTTATTCTTTAAGCTTCTTCTATAAGACATTCATATTGGCAATGATAATTTTAATATTATCCAGAAGGCCTTAAAAGTGACCAATATACATTCTGTGATCACCACAACAATAGCTTGCTAGAAAAGTTGACAATCTGTTTCAATGATGCATATGTCAGAAAAAAAAATTGCGCAAGCATATATTATCCTTGGGGAGCTTGAGGGGTTGTGGTAGGTCAGGAACAGAGGTTGTAGTATAGTAGTTCCAAATCCAACTTATGAGGAGATATCCAGTTCATTCTAGCAAACTAACAACTCTAATGGAAATGGGGTAGCCAATAATAGGCGTGACTGATTACGTGATTGCCGTTAAAGTTAACAGGATTCAAACCTTCCCTCACTCAAGTGGACTGGCAAGTCTAAACTGACATGCTAGCACAATATTCGTTTAACTAAATTTCCATAGTTGCATCATGTTATATGTGAATTTGATTGAATCTTAACATTTGCGAACAAAGTAAAAACCCGATCATCATATTCAAATTCTTCTTAGCTAAAGATCTTTACAGACCCATTTGATCTTAACAAAACGATTACGCAACAAACTTCATCAAAATCCAATAAATCACCAAATTAAAAAAAGCCCCAATTCACTAAACTGATTAATTCATCAAAATCTAGCTTACCCATATCTCAAAACTAATTTATTCATCAAAATCAAGCATACCCACATCTCAAAACTGATTAAATCATCAAAAACAAGCATACCCACAAGATAAAAATAACACTTACATGGAAAATAAAGCTTAGTTGATGGATCAAGACGAAGTCTACGCCGAGTAGGAAGAAGAGATCTTGCAACAGATGAAACAGAATTTGATGTTTGATTTAATTGTTGAGTAAAAAGACCCCAAAACTTATTATCTGAAGAAGATTCAGAATGAATTATTGCCATTTTTATTTTTATTTTTTTTTAGTGTTTCAGAGTTTCATTTCAGGTCATTTGATGAAGAAGGTTTTTCAAAGGAAATAAGATCTACACTCTGCAGTACACAAATCTCAATATGTTTAGATTTCCAGCAGGATAAAGTTTTTTTTCTTTTGAAAAGTGTGTTTGTTTCGCCATTGATAAAGTAGTCTTTATTAGGAATTTTTGTTCTTTTATTCAATTAATCTTGGATTAAATAATTAGATTATTAAAAAATAAAGATTTTACCAATTAAACTCAACTAGCACTTGTGAAAATTCAATAGTAAAATGAGATCAGTAACTCTATAATGTTGGTAGAATTCAAACTATAGATGATTAATATCATCACCCAAAGGTTTTTTATAAAGATTTTACCAATTGAATTCAACTAGCACCTATGAAAATTCAATAGTAAAATAAGATCGGTAACTAGATAATGTTGCATGGTAGAATACTAGAATTCAAACTACATATGCTTACTGATTTAAGATATATTAAGAGTTATTATTTTAATTCTAAGTATGAAGTAGTCGTTTTAGTTTAGAAGTTCTTTATTTGATGAACAAGCTTCTTGCTTTATAAAAGAAGTTCTAAGGTATTGTAATAGAGAGGTTGATTATTATTGAATTGAATTGAAGAATTGCTTCTTGAGTTGTCTTTGTTTTCTTGCTAGATTATTTTTTTTCTTTTTTATTTAGTGGAATTCCAAACTTTACGTTTGTCTAGGTTCCTAACCCTTTCTCATATTCTTCGAGAGATTTTTGTCTTTCTTTTAAGTTCTACATTATTTAGTATCATCATCCAAAGGTTTTTTTTAATAAGAGATTTTACCAATTGAACTCAACTAGCACCAATAGTAAAATGAGATCAATAACTCAATAATATTGGTAGAATTTGAACTACAGATGATTAATATCATGATCCAAAGGTTTGTTAATAAAGATTTTACTAATTGAACTCAACTAACACATGTGGGAATTCAATAGTAAAATGAGATCAATAACTTGATAATAATGTTGGTAGAATTCGAACTATAGATGATTAATATCATCACCCAAAGGTTTTTTAATAAAGATTTTACTAATTGAACTCAACTAGCATTTGTGGGAATTAATAGTAAAATGAGATCAATAACTCGGTAATGTAGGCTGGTAGAATTCGAATTACAGATGCTCATCACCCAAAGGTTTTACCAATTGAGCTCAACTAGTACTTATATTTTTAAAAAATATATATATATAATTAAAGTGACCAGTAAAGTTTTAATTAATTACTTATGAGTACCATGACAAAAAAAAAATAAAATAAATAACAACAACAACAACAAGATAAACTTAGCAGCTCGCATAATATACTTAATTAACCAATTCTTTTTGGAGTTGAAATATCTGACTTCCTTCTTCAAAGCTACTACTAAATGCCAGTGTTTAAAAAAGTCGGGCAAAAACTCGTTTCAAGGCTCGTCTTAAAAACGCCTTAAGGTTTACTAGTAAAAGCGCGGTGCACAAAAAATTTACACTATTGGGCCACCATCAATGTTTTTGGGCAAAAACTCACGCTATATACGCTATTTTGTGATCATCCGTTTAACCCTTACTTTATGTTTTTTGGGTATGGATGGTTTGGATTGAAAGGTTGGAACTTAACAACTCAAGGGCTGATTGTTGAATCAACAAACCCCAAGTCCCTAACAACTTAAGGGCGGATTGTTGATTAAGTTTGAATTTTGAAGAACCTCAAGAAGTCTTAATTAGTTAATTATCATGTTGTGGTTTGATTACGAGTTTATGACATTATGTAGCTTTTTGAACCTATGTTCGAATTATGAGCTTATGACATTATCTATCATTTTGTCATTTTTATGAATTATTTTTATGTTATATATTTTTCAATATTTATTAAATTAAAGAAAATAAATGCACAAATAGCTTGCGCCATGCATAACGCACTTTTGCCTCGCTTTTTCTAAGGAAAACACTTTAGTCTTACTGTAATATCTTGTATTTTCATATATATGATTATTACGTGTATTTGTTATGTGTATGTATATGTCATGTTGTTTTTGTATTAGCTACGTGTGGTAGATTTGGAGCTTTTAGTTCAATGACTGTTAGATTTTAAGAGGTCAGTCGACTGAAGAGCTGGAGAGCTCAGACGATTAAAATGCTCGGTTGTACAAGCTTTGGGCCTTGTTGGCCAAGCTATGTCTCTGTGTGCCTTTTCATTCCTATCTTTCTTCGACATGCCCAAGCCGTCTAGGGCTGGTACTGACCCAAATGATATGCTCGGCCTATGTCGTTGTGATTAGCCTATTGCAGTGTGAGAGAGAGCATAGCTTAGGGGAGGGTATTTGATTCAATTGTACAATTATACATGTTTGTATAATTGTACTCTTTTTTTTTTCAATGAAAGTTTTTTTTTAATAAGTATTTTAGTGATAAAGTATAAAGAAAAACATACACCATGATCACCTCCACATTACAAGTACCAGTCAACAGGACCAAGAGACAGTTTCAGATCATAAAGTTAACATATCCCAACTGCATTATGTGTTGGAAATATGTTTTTTAATAAAATATTTAGTTATGAGTGAAAATTAAGGATCAAAGGTGTATCCATTGGAAAACACCTTTTGGGAATTGATGTGACCAAATTCGGTGTATTTTTATAATTCTTTTATGAAAAGACATGTTTTTTTCTTTAGTCTACAATAGGTGCTTATTTGTGAAAAGGCACTTTGCAACAACTCATCACCTTATTGTAAAAGGTGTATGTTTGTGATAAGACACCTATGGAGAGACACTTCTCCCCTCCCGACTTGCACACCAGAACCAGATCATGCCTTTGACTCTTGATGCATCCTTCTCACATAGATAGGTACGTCATTTAAAACCTTTGCATTTCTATGTCTCCACACCACCCAAGAAACTGCGTAAGGTAAATACCCCCATACCTTGACCATTAGAGCATTACCAATCTTGATAGGCCACACAACTAGCCAATCTGTCATGGTATCCACTCCATAGAGCTTCAGCAGAGTGTCCTCTTCAGAAGCTAGCAGACCAGACCACAGCTGTAGTACCTTGGAGCAATGAACGAATAAGTGAGAGGCTGACTCCTGAATCATATCACAAAGGCCACAGACCGAAGAAATGTGCAATCCTCTCCTAACAAGAACCTGCTTAGTTAGAGTTCTACCCAAAATAAGTGTCCAGAAAAACATACCCTCGTAAGAAAGCAACTCCTATGTGGACCCATAATTTTTTTTTGGACATACCCCTATTTGAAAGTCAAAATTTGAGATACCCCATTTGAAAAAGAAAATTGAGATACCCCCATTTTAAGATGTGGTGTTATCATAGCCATCCATCTTAAAACTAACCTACGGTTGTAAATCTCTTCCGTCTTGAAATGGTGAGGTACCTCAATTTTTTTTTTTTTTAAAAATGGGTATCTCAAATTTCAACTTCCAAATGGGGTATGTCAAAAAAATCTCTGGAATGTGATCATTCCTCTCTACTATGTTGGGGACAGACTCGTCACCACAACTCACCAACTCAACTATTCAGATATTGTTCTTTTGGCCTACTTGTTGGGAAACCGGTTTTTTAAGGAATCCGTTTCATATTTAGATTTCTAAGTCCATATTAAGAATTTAGAATTTAGTATTAGAATACGACTTCCAATTTGATTAGATTTGGTATTCATATTAGAAATTTGTTTTGTACACCCTAAAGGCTATAAATATAAGGTCTTAGAGATTGGTTTAGTATCCTCATCCTCAATCGTTGTTTGTCTCATTGAGAGAGTTGTGAGGTGAGGATCATCCTCAATTGTTTATTGTATGTCATAATTTGGTAGGGCTGGGCACGGATCGGTTCAGTTCAGTTTTGGGCAAAACTGGCAACCGAACACCTAGTAGGTGTTTTGTAAAAGTTGAAACCAAAACCGGACTGTTTTATTTTCGAAAACGATTCGAACCGAACCGAACATAATTCACTGAAACCGAAACATAACCAAACATGTTATTCAGTTCAGTTAACCGAGTAAAACCAAACCGAACACTTAGTTTGTTGACAGAGTTCAATACTTACATAAATAAAACTGAAAATCTGAAATATCATACCACTACCTTGCTAAGTAAGTCTGTTATACAGATGGGCTGAAGAGATGGGCTATACAGAATTACATATGTGGATTATGGGCTGGACTGTATGTACATAATTACATGTTCGGTTCGGTTTTGGGTGTTCGAAAATTTCCGAAACAGCAACCGAACACCCCAAACAGGTGTTTAGCAAAAACAGAAACTGCAACCGAACAAAGAAACATGCAGACACCTTATTTTCGGTTCGAATCGATTTTGCCCAGCCCTACAATTTGACCAATGTTCGTGAATATTTTAATATCCGATTTCTTAAAAAAGAGATATATTCATCGAATATATATACACGAATTTTTTCATCTATGTGTGGAACTATGTTTTGGGCATCAATTACTTAAAAAAATGTACAAGATCAAGAAACTATACTCTAGAAAAAAAAAAAAAAAGTACATTTCCACAGTAAATATACAAATCACTCCACTTGAAAAAAAATTTACATTTACCCACATTATGAAGTTTCATTCAACCTTTATATACATCAATCCTCCACATGGCATGAATCTCTTCCCCAATCAGAAAAACGATTCAACTCATTACTGAGTAAGTACCTAACTCATCCGATTGTCTTAACTTTGTCCCCAACAACTCAAATAGATAACTTTTTGAATTGACTCATCAGCTTGTTTCATTTTATCATTACCAAACTCACTGAGTCGAAAGCCATTGAAAGAAGAAGAAAATCGTTCTTTACTGAGTTGAAACGATCTGAGTTTGTTACTCCATTTATAACCTTGATCACTACATCCTTGAACTATAACCATACTTGCTGGTATCCAAACTCGGCCAAAATAACTCATTTGATCAATATTCCGTTAAAATATCGTAATGTTTCGGTAAAATGTCCTCGGAATTTTAGTATAGAGAAGTTGAGTGAGTTTTGTGGGAAGAAGGGAAAGAAGAAGGTGGTATTTATAGTGGAAAAAGTAGGATAAGTGGTAAGTGGTTTTGGTTCTGGTTTCTGGTTTTGTGAGATTGCGAGAAATTAAAGAGATTTTGTTATTATTAATTTATCGTTGAATTTATCGGATAAGATCGATATTAAGATATTTTGTTAAAGTTAAATAAAAGAGCAAACAGCTGGAGTGGATAATGTTAAAAGTACATCACATGATCACATCTAAAGCTATGAAAATAAAAAATAAAATAAAATAAAAATAAATCTATATTATATTGAATAAATTTAATCCAAAAATCTTATATTTTATTTGGGATGGATTATTTTTTTAAATAATAAAAAATTTAAAGCGGGTAAGCAATTATTTATGCAGCTATGACTAAAGTACAAAAACACAAAGAAATATGTGCAACGAACCAACATTATTTTATTCCTCCTGTTTTTTATATTTTTGTATTTCTAGCACCAAAAACATTTCAACTTCAGGGAACAAAAAATGATGAATAACAACTTGATGACAACGGGTGCAATAATATGTATTCCATAAAATTGGTTTTGCTATTCGAAAAATGTTTGCAATACAGTTTGTAGTGTGTTTGTTTTCTTTGTATAGTTTCTTAAATTTTTATTAATTAAATTTATTTTGGTTTTTAAATAATTAAAATAAAATTTTAATTTTATTGTGTTTAAAATTTAATTTATTTTTAAAAATAAATTAGAATTAAGCTAAAATTGCAATCATAGATACATTAAACTCTACAAATGGAACTCTTTTTTATTTATTTAAGATGTTCTACAACTTTATGTCCAAGGGTGTTCCATAGTCCATACTAGAATTTCCTTGTAGTAAAAAAAAATTGTCTAACTTAAAATTTTGGTAAGCACAAGAAAGTTTTGGTGGTTGAATGATATACAAGATTAACCAACATTCCTTATCAATGCAGCACAAGGCAGACAATGTTGCATATTATTGTAGTTGTTTGTTTTGTTCTAATATAAAGGTTGAAAACAAACAACAAAGTAAAAATAAAAGACCAAAATTTTGGTGATATGTATGTAACAGATTAAGGAAACAGGTGGCAACTTTAGTTCAAGGATTTCCCATGACTCATCAATGGGAGCCAATGGTAATTGCTGGCACATCCATTGTTTTAGTTTTGTCTTCTTGCCATTGGTGGTACCACCATTTTTATGATTTTCTGAAGGAATATCTTTGTGGTCATAGGGCATGTGGATTCATGTGTGTGTGGGGGTACCCTTTGGAGCATCCAAATTCTAGGTCTGAGTTATTCATGTGTGTAACAAATGTGCATGCTGTATATTTACATTCGGGTTACATTCTGGAAATCATGTAAAGGCGAATCAGCTACTTCCCAGGTCTGTAACAAATTTAAGGGTCATTTGACAGAGTATCAAGATTAAAGAGTTGAGAAGAATATATTTCCAAAGGCATCAAAACATCCAGGGTAATGCAGGCAGGTAGTTTTATGCAAAATACTGCTTATAGTTTTATTACACAAGTATTTGTCGGTTACAATCTCAGCACCAATTGCCTGCAATTTGTTAAACCTGAACCGCGTACCTCTAACATGAACTCAGCAGACTCTGAAAGGGTAAGCCTTGTTTTTTCACTCCCTCCAATGATCATCCTCTTGGGGAGCTCTGTAACCCTTTCTTTCTTAATAAAATTTTGTTATTCATCATCCATAAAAAAAAGGGGGGGGGGGGGGGGGGGGGGGGGAACCAGGCTGCTCATTTACTCGCTCAGAATGCAACAGTAAGTTCCCAGGTTCCTCCTTACTACTCTGATCCACCACCATTTCTATTTCAGCAGCTGCAGGACTGCTAGTAAGTAGGTAACCTTTCTGATCCTTAAGCTTTATATATATTCTGACGATTATTGAAAAAAATAAAAATAAAGTGTAAAAGAAACTTTGATCTGTCTTAGAAAGTTTTTTTTTTCTTCGTGAAACTGCCAAAAATTATATGACTAGTACAAGTCAAAATGCCGAAGTCATTAGTATAAGCACATACCTGGGTCCTGGGGTAATCATAAGATAAATCGACCTCCAAAGCGCCAAAGGACAGGTGGTTTCAAAGATTTCTGCTAGTACAAACAACTCTATTTTCATACTAAAATAGCATATTTACATCAACGGATACAAGTTCAACTGATACTCGTAAGTTTCACCATTCATAGTATGACACTGAAACAAATACCTTTTCTTTTAAACCCATAAACAAAACAGGGTTGAAGATGATACATTTTGTCCGTAAATATTGCAACTCTTCTTTTGGGATTACAAGTGCATGTGCAACAACAGGAACCATCATTTTTATAATGAATCAACAGCTTCAACCTGTTGCCGGGCGAGGTATCTTTCCCTTCTTTCCTTCTGAAAATTAAGAGCAGAAACAAAATATATATATGACCAAAAGCTTAGCAAATCTGATATAAAAGTAAGAAAATTTAGTGAGAACAGCTTACCCATTCATCTATGACAAGTGCTTCTCCAACAATTCGAGGCCCACTATCTTCAGGAGGTTTCTTGCGTGCCTCAAGTGCAGACTCAGCCTCAGCCAATTGTCGTTTTAGCTTCTCCAGTGCCTAGAGAAATGACAACGTGTATGGTAAATTAATTATTCAAATGTATTTCCTATACATATAAATTTTCGTATTAGCCACGATATGAACTTACAGAACTAGGACGATCTGCATCTAAGAATACAACCCGCAAAATCTGTTCAACTGCTACTTGATCTCTTTGCTCATCAAACTGCATGAAAATGAAATCAATACTCATACATGTAATGGAACCGCCACGAAGTAACTCTAAATATAAGCATAAAACAAGGCTTGCAGATCCACATTAAAAATTCCTACGTACAGTAGTAGTGATTGACACTTGATCAAATGATAACAAATTACGCTCACTGAAACTAACCGATAATATTATAATTTTACGACTAGCAGTTCAACATTGAAAATAACAAATTCAAACACCACTAACATTATACAGATCTTATCATCCAAATGAATACGGCAGTTTGTTGCATAAATGTATAAGGTTAAGTGTCAGGAGGAGTTGGCGGGAGAAAGGGAAAAACACATACAGCAGAACTAGGAGTTCCAAGTTTCAAGTTGATTTCACCAAACTGTGTTTACAATGACTATCGATTCAACAAAAGCATACATGATCATCTTAGATGTACCTATTCCAGTGCAACGAATGTAACCTATGTACTACATATGAGTTCAAAAGAAACTGATCTTTTTATGATCTGGCCTGACATTGGCGCTCAATATGGTACTACCACATCCCTACAATATGAGTTTGTTTGCAATTGTCAATTGATTTTTTTGGGAAATCATAAAGTTATTGTGAAAGCATGGGCTCCATTCCTATACTTCAGCAGTACTGTAGAATATTGTATTGTAACTGTCAATTGATCATTTAAATATAGAATTATTGTATTGTACATAACAGACAGAACAATGAACAATTTGAGATCAAAATTCCATTTTGGAGATCAAAATTAAGACTCACCAGCTCGGGTACATAGTCCAGTTCTCCTTTAACCTTTAGGCTCATGATTTTAAACTTGACATTGCTCTTCTGATCTTTTTGAATCTCATTGTTCTCTGGCAGCTCCACAAACTTAAAGACTGACAATTTACAACCGAAATTTAGAAGAAGATACCAAAGGAAAAGAAGAAAAAGTGTTAAAAGTTTAATTTTAGGCTTTTCCATTGACTTTTCACACATACAAGAATACACATATGGTCAATGAAACTAAGAGTTCAAAATAGGACATGAAGCTATTACCTGTTGCGATTATAGTTTCACCAGGAGCAAGTATACCACCTGGAGGGCGCATAAAACAACTCTTTGGTGCAGTCGTTTGAAACTTATAAGAACAAACAAAACAAACTTTGTCAATTTTTATGTCATAGATGTCAACTGTTAGGAAAACAAAAACACATTGGGTGAATGCATTACTGTGGAAGTAGTAGCGCCAAACATGGTACGGTACGACGTATCACCTACTGAACTTGCTTGTACAATACAAATTTACAGATAAAAATATTGTGTAATCTATGTAAAACTTTAAAAATCAACTTTGAACTAAGCTGTAAAATCATTTCTTGTCTAACAGAATGGAACTCTGAGCATATCTAACAAGAAGTCAAGTACATAAATAAAGGATGTAAAAATTATTTACAAATAAACCAACATATTCACACAGCCATACCTTAAAAGCTACATGAGACTTGCTTGTATTTTTAATCCGGATGGCACTCCTCACTTGCTTACCAGGTTCATCTATGGAAGAAACAAGTCCAAATAAACCAAACAATAATCAGACCAGAGGGATGAAAATTGAGTACTCAAAGCAACAATCCAGACATTAGACATCGATTGAGTAGAATCTAACTCATGAACAGAGTAGACTCTAAAGATGGGATATAAACACATAGAATCTCAAAATCTCAAAAGAAGCAAGCACGTAGCTATGCACTGAATGCGTTTTGGGTGGTGAACGTAGGACACTGTGATATCATAGATTCCAATAAAGGACCTACTAAGTCTTACTCACTGAGTTATAAGTCAGTCAGGTGAAATCGTTAATTGAATAAGAACGTGGCTGATACAAGAAAGTGTTTCTTGGAGTTCAGTTAGGTATATTTAAGGGCGTAAGCAATCATTAATGTACATTCTCTGATCAGCACAACCATGAGACTATAACATCATTCATATTGGAAATCATCATTTTAATATTATCCAAGTGGCCTTGAAGTGATGAATGTACATTCTCTAATCAGCACAACTATAGCTTGCCAGAAAAGTGGAGAATCTGTTTCAATGATAATTCTGTCAGAAAAATATTTGCACAAGCATCTTTTATTCTTTGTAGCGCTTGGGAAGCTGAGGTTGTAAACTTGTAGTATAGTAGTTCCAAATCCATATCCAGTTTATTATAGGTTTTCCTAATAAAAAATCCTTGTTCTAACAAACTAACAACTCTAACAGAAATGGGCTAGCCAATAATATGCGAGAATGATTACGTGATTGTTGTTCAAAGTAGACAGGATTCACATCTTTCCTCAAGTGGACTGGCAAGTCCAACGTGCTAGTTCAATGTTCGTTTAACTAAATTTCTATCGTATTGACTCGGCAAAAATCTTTTGATTGCATCATGTTATGTGCATTTGATTGAGTCTTAACATTTGCCAACAACGCAAACCTCATCATAGTCAAAATCTTCTTAGCTAAAAACCTCTATGGACCTGTTTGGGTAAGTAATTTTACCATATAAATAGATATTGGTCTTAACAAAAGGATTACGCAACAATGATCAAAACAAACTTCATCAAAATCCAATAAATCACCAAATTAAAAAAGCCCCAATTCTCTAAACTGATTAATTCATCAAAATCAAGCTTACCCACATCTCAAAACTGATTAAATCATCAAAATCAAGCCAACCCACATCTCAAAACTAATTAATTCATCAAAATCAAGCATACCCACAACTCAAAACTGATTAAATCATAAAAAACAAGCATACCCACAAGATAAAAACAACACTTACATGGAAAATAAAGCTTAGTTGATGGATCAAGACGAAGTCTACGTCGAGTAGGAAGAAGAGATCTTGCAACAGATGAAACAGTATTTGATGTTTGATTTAGTTGTTGGGTAAGATTTGTTGAAGAAGATGAAGATGAATTAATAGTAGTGTTTCCAGATTGCTTAAATGGTAATCTAAAAAGACCCCAAAACTTATTATGTGAAGAAGATTTTGCCATTTTGTTTGAGTTGTGTTTCAGACTACTTTCATTTCAGGTCATTTGAAGAAGGTTTATCAGAGTCATTGTGTAAAGTAAAGTAAAGTTTTTTCAGAAAATTTATTCAATTAATCTAGGATTAAACAACTAGATTATTATTACCAAAAATAAAATAAAAAAATAGATTATTTAAAAAAATAAAAATTTTACCAATTGAGCATAGGTGGAAATTTAATAGTAAAATGAGATTAGTAACTCGATAATATTGGCAGAATTCGAATCCCAAATTACTGGTATCATCACCCAAAGGTTTTACCAATTGAGCTCATCTAGTACTTATAATTTTATTTGGTAAACGGGGTTGAGGGACCATTATTCCTTTAAAATTACGTGTAAAAACTTTATCAACAATCAGCTTTTGACGTGTTTTGACTTCTCCACTATGCAATCGTTGAGCCACAGACTTGTGTATCTATGTTTTTTTTGTTAAAATGACATTGCCAAGCCAGGGGCGTTCAATTGATTTTTTTATTTTTTTTTGGGTTTGGTCTTGCGTAAAGAGTTATAAAAACAAAAATAAAAACAAGGTATAATAACTACACAACTTACTCTCTTGTTGTTCGTCTCTTCTTTCTTTGTTGGTCGTGAACTTCAAGTCTTCAAATAATCAAGGTACTAATAATTTATAATTATTTTTTAATTAATATGTAAAATACTAAAATAGCAAAATTCTTTGATTAATTAATTAAATACTTAACTAGTTTAACTTAAGTGTTTATAGATATTGATTAAGATTTGTGCACAATATACACTGAATTGATTGATTACTTATTAAATTTTATGTGCATATAATCGTAGATTATTAATTAATAGTTGTTTTTGAAAATCTTACTTGTTTTCTTTGTACAACAATTATGTCATTATTCAAGTATTTTAATAAAAACAAAGTCCTCGTATAACCCATCAACATCTAGTATACAAACAGATATTACTGGTGAAGTACAAACTACTTTAAAACGTGCTCAAGAAAATGTTAATGACGTTGATGAACAACAACCTACTTCAAAACGAAATCTTAACGAAACAGATTGATTGTCGTGAAAACGTCTAATTATATTGCAATCGCACGATTTATCGAAATAAATAGAGCAAGTACGAGTCAATCCACGATGACAAGAGATATAAAAATCAAATCTAAGACTAACTAAATCTTAATCCTAGCAAACCTTTTAAGATGAGATTTTGAATTACAATTAACTAAATAAAAGCGGTAAAATATAAGATTCAAGTAATTAAAAGAAACATTAGGATATTTTGGATTCCACCATCACTATTCATGTCCAACAAAACCTATTCTTCGTTAATTAATCCTTTTCTATAACTCATATCATATCATATCATTTTTTAAATAAACCAAACAAGTTTAATCTTCTTCGCTTTCAAAAACAACAACTCTAAGAATTATGGATCAACATAAGTATAAACCATCAAAGAATTTAATCTAAGTATGATTTATCAAACGGAAGTATACCTAATCAAAGAAGTTGACTTAGAGAATTATAAAACCAAAGCTTATGATTATATCAAATGAAGCAAGATTAGTAATCGTTAAATACTAAAATGAAAGGATATAACTAATGGAGAATATACTTTAATCAAATATTCATAAATCCTAGTTAAATAATTTAGCTACTCATAATGGAAGATACAAATACAAAATAACATAACCTCCTTAATAAACCTATCTTACAAAACTACTTTGTATCTCTCCTCTTCCCCCCTCAACAATGGTATGCATGTCTTTATATAGGAAATCAAATTCATGGAAGCACATAGAAAACAAGGCATAGTCTTCCTCTTCATTAATTAGCCACTCCTATAGCACCACCTATAGCCATATCTAAAGCCACAATTTGAGACTTTCATATAACTATGCACCAAAGTGCTTCCATATGTGGTTAATGGCATCAATTGACTTTGCAAATGGTGTACATGAAATGGAAGAGTGGTTTACGTGGGGTAGACGTGTAGGAGAATAAGAAATTGAGTATAGGTGTGGTGAAGAATAGTGCAATGAATAGTAAGGAATTGGTGAAATAGTATAGAGAATAGTGAATTATTTTGGTATGAATATGGAAATGTGAAAAGATGAATAATGAGGCTAAAAGGCTATATGGTGGTATGATGGATGTGTAGCTTATTTCTTTCCTCTTCTCTCATTTAATGCATTCCACTTTCTTTCATATGCCGATCCAACATTTTGGTTCTTTCCTTCACATTGTCAAATGTATATTAGGGTGTGTTTGTTTAAAATGCTGAATACTGGTTGCTGAATGCTGGATGTTGAATGCTGGATACTGAATGCTGGATGCTGAAGACTGAATGCTGAAAAAGTTGTTTGTTTATCATTTTTCAAAACTTCTGTTTTACAATTGATTATTTTAAATTTGACAAATTTATCCTCTTTTATTCTAGTATTTGGATGCATCTTAATGAAACTGAAATTTTAAATTTGAAAAACATGAATCTGAAGTTCTTTGCGAAAAAAATGACATCATGAAATAATAGTTGAATATTTAAGAAATACTTATATAGAAAACATGGTTAAAAAAATCAAACAAAATAAAAACATATTAAAAAATCGAGACAATTAGTTGCATTTATATACATCATTTTTATTTTTATAATAATTAAACACAATGTATATGATATAACTAATGAATTATCATAGAAAGAACACATTGAATGGATCTTTCATGACTAATGACTATTATTGACTTATATAGTGCACATTCATCCATAATCTACAAACAGATAGAGTCTTATTTTATAAAGATCAATAAGTAGATTATGTATTTATAATTATATAATAAAATATAATATGTATTAATCAGTTAGCTTGGAAGGGTCAAGAGTGCAAGTCGGTTCCTCATGAGATTAGAGAAGAAAAAATCCTACGTGGACTTTGGACATACGTATAATGAAAGGTATTATACATGGGTATAATTGTCATAAAATTAGAATAAGCATTAAGAAGATAAATTAAGCATGAGATTTGTGCTGGTTCAAAATGGCTGAAAAAGTCCATTATGTTCTGAACACTGGTTCTAAACAAACAACATAAAAATCACTTTTCACTTATTATTAGCCTGGTCCACCATTTAGAAATCACTTATTGTTGAACACTTGTTGAAACAAACACTAGCTAAGCCTACTAGAAGTAAGCCATTGAATTGAGAACTAATGGACGGGCTTTGGGCCTTTTAGAGCTCCAATGGAATTACACCCAAAATGTTTTGGGCACCGATGCATTCACTTTGACAACAACTTTTGCAATCCAAATGACGCAAAACTATGCTCTTTCGACCAATTAAACAAATCCTACAAAATGAACAAATACATATTAATTATTTAAAATAGTAAATATAAATAGACTAACTAGTATAAATTTGGGTGTAGAAATTATGGATATAATGTGTTCATCACAGATCCATGCTTTAATGTACTGTAGTATTCAAATCCTACCAATGTTGATTTATTATATATTGATCCATGCTTTGATATACCATCGTCTTCAAATCTTATCAGTGTTGATTTATTAAATATTGTGGCTGACCCTAGTTTGCGCAAACAGATCAAAAATTACAATCCCAATGCGAGAGATTAAATCCGAAGAGCTTATTTGCTTCAGGGTCCTTGCCAGCCTAAGGATTATACATTTCCCTAAAAGCGAATGGAAAGAAATAACCTAAAATTTAAAAAGGAATGGTTTGGTAGGTTTGGCAGTGGTTAGAATACAGCATAAAGAAAGATGTTCCATTTTGTTTGTATTGTTCTCTTTAGACTTGATAGTAGAGAGCAAGGCAGTAGTAAGAATTATGTTAAAAAGGGTTTTAATAACTGAAAAAGATTCACAAGTTGCAAAAGCATGTTGGTGGAGTTATATGATGGTTCAGAACTTGTTAATACAAGATCAACATATTCAGACAGTTATATCAAGGCAATCAGATCAAACTCGCAGTGAATATCGTGTCCACTTAGTTGGAGTCATTGATGTTATAAGATTTCTTTTGCGACAAAGGTTAGCATTTTGTGGCCATGATGAATCGAAAACTTCAAGCAATCAAGGAAATTTTCTCGAACTCTTAAAGTATACATCTGATCACAATGAATCAATAAAAAGTTTTCTCCAAAATGCTTCAAAAAATCTCAAATTGACTTCACCTGATATCCAAAAAGACTTGGTGAATGAATGTGCAGTCGAAACCATGAATGTTATTCGTCACAACCAAGGAGATACTTTATTTGCTATTTTGATTGATGAAGCCTGTGATGTGTCAATTAAGGAGCAAATGACTATTGTTTTGCGGTATGTGGATACTACTGGTAGTGTGATCGAACGGTTTTATGAAGTTGTACATGTTAAAGATACAAGTGCAAAATCACTTTAAAAGGTAATTGATGAATTTTTTTTTTCCAAACATAGATTCAGTATAATAAGACTACGAGGACAAGGTTATGATGGGGATAGTAACATGAGGGGTGAATTTAATGGTCTTAAAGCATTAATTTTAAAGGAGAATAAATCTGCATTTTATGTTCACTGTTTTGCTCACCAGCTTCAGTTAGCTCTTGTAGCAGTTGCAAAAAATCATGAGGATATCACCTTACTTTTCAATATAGTTTCTATTGTGGTTAATATTGTTAGAGCCTCTTGCAAGCGTCGTGATGCACTGCGGGAAAAAAAATGTTTTGAGAGTTATGGAAGCATTTGAAAAAAGTGAAATTCAAAGCAGTAAAGGTCTTAACCAGGAAAAAGGTCTTAACCAGGAAACTAGTCTCAAAAGGTCTGGTGATACACGATGGAGCTCTTATTACGGTACACTTCTTAACATGATTCTTATGTTTCCTTCTGTTATTGATGTGCTTGAGGATATCACAGATGATGGTAGAAATTGTGAACAAAGAGGTGAAGCTTTAACGCTTATGGATCAAATGCAATATTTTACTTTCATATTTAGTATGTATTTGATGAAAGGTATATTGGGAATCACCAATAATTTGTCAAAAGCTTTGCAACGTGAAAATCAAGATATTGGGAATGCCATGACTCTTGTTGAAGTGTGCAAGACACGATTAAAGACAATGAGAGATAGTGGGTGGGAATCACTCTTGAATGAAGTTTCAGTAGTTTGTGGCAAATATAGTGTGGATGTTCCTAACATGGAGGATAAATTTGTTGTTAGGGGAAGGTCTCGTCGAGGTGTTGGAGAAGTTACAAACTTAGATTACTATTGTTATAAATTATTTTATGGTTGTATTGATTAACAAACTCAAGAAATAGGTTTAATGAAGTGAATACTGAATTGCCTTTGTGTATGGCTTGTCTTGATCCACATGATTCATTTTGCTTTTGATAAGCAAAAAGTACTTCTTCATTTTGCTGAATTTTATCCTGCTGATTTTTCTGCAATGGAGCTTATGGTACTTCCGGATCAACTTGAGACTTACATTATTGATGTGCGTGCAAACTTTAACTCTTTAGAAGTAAATGAAATTGATGGTCTTGCTAAAAAGATGGCCAAAACAAGGAAAAATATTGTATATCCACTTGTTTACTTGCTTATTACCTTGACACTTACTTTACCAGTTGCTACTGCTTTAGTTGAAAGAGTGCTTTCAGCTATGAATATAGTAAAGAATCGACTATAGACTCGTATAGGTGATCAATGGATGAATGATTCTTTAACCATATATATCGAGAAAGATACTTTTGATGGTGTAGATAATGAATCGATCATGCAACGATTCCAATCTATTGGACCTTGTTGAGGACAACTATGTTTATCTTTTTTCCCCTTGAAATTGAATAATGTATTTTGGTTATGAAGTAATTAATGGTATACAATTTTGTGGTCCTTATAACGTATGGTTTGATTTGAAACCGGCATTTGGTTTCATGGTTTGACATCATTTCATGTTTGTGTCATCGACTATCTCGCTCGGACTTCATTGTTAGGTTGAACCTTGGTATGTGTCTCATTCATTATTCCTTTCTCTATCATCTTGTGTCTTAGGTTGCTTAGTTTTCAATCTGTCAAGATTTGGTTCGGACGTAACACTTTGGTTCAGACGAAATTCTTCCAGATCTTTTATTTGTGCAGAAACTGGTATTTGGTTCGGACGAAACCTTTAGGTTCGAACGAAATTCTTCCAGTAAGTTTTTTCCTCCTTTGGACTTGTTTTTATTTCTAGAGTCCATATAAATAGGTTTTCTCTCATTAGAAAACCTAACTCTCCAGCCGTCTCTTCCTCCATTGAGAGTGTTTGTTTGTTAATGGAAAAACATCATCTTCTATCTTCTTCTTCTTGATTCTTCCTTTTCCCCACTATAATCCATATTTCTTTGTGAGTGCATATTGGCTTCGCGATCTCCTTGTGTGACTATCAAGGGATACTAAAGGAGCAATCTATCTTTCTAAACTTTGAGATCTTTGTGTGTTCATCAAGGTTCTCCGGTGAAATCTAAGGGTGTTAGAGATAGCCGGTATTGTCAAGTAGCAGGTGTATGCAGTAGTACTTGATAGGCTTGTAATCTCTTACAACATAGTGGATTGATTTGTTACTGATCGAGGTAACCGTGGATGTTTCCCAGTTTGGGTTTTACCACGTAAAAACTTCTCGTGCTCTTTACTACTCTTCTTGTTTTATTTATTGTTTGTTTATTCTAGTATATTGCACTTGTTTGGGGTTTCATGATTTGTGTGTGTTTTTTTTTGTTAAACATTGTTAATGGTAAATTGCTCCCCCTGGGAGAAATTCCTGGCTACGCACTGGGCGCTAGGAAACTTTGGGCCCGTTCGACAACTTTTGAGAAACCAAGAAAGAATTTCAGTAAGAGTAGATTTTTAGAAAGGAGAAAGACGGAAGAAAAAAGCCAAATCCCGAGTCTTGAGGGATAAAACATTCTTTGACTTATCAAAATTACTTTCTAAATCTATTTTTATGGTTTATCAAACTACCTTATCCCATTCCTACTTTCAGGAACACATATAATGCATTCCCGAGCCTTTGCTGAACGGGCCCTTTATCATAATTTTTGAAGCCAATATATCTGACTAGACTCTATAAACATTGATATCTAAGTTTTTCCAGTGGAACAAGTTGTAGCGACCCGACCTATATCATCACCGATATTGTCCCTACTTAACCACTGCGGACGTCCGACAGTGTGGGGTTTTATTGGGCAACAACCTGCTTCCCAGGAGGTCACCCATCTTGAGACTACTCCTACTCGAGCACGCTTTACTCCGGAGTTCTTTCGAACTCTGGAGCCAAGTGAGCTCAAAAGGCCTCGGTGATAATATTTGATGGATCTATACCTATATTCCAATGTCAGGACATCCCTCTTACGTGTCGTAGGACCCACCCCCTCGGCAAACCACCTGCTGACCCGAGGTGTTACACAACTATATTTTTGTCAATATCCTTAACTGTTGTAAAAAAAAAATAGTCCTTAACTGTTTTTTTTTTTTACAATAGTTTTAGGTGGGAAATTTTCTATATGGAGTAGTTTTTTCAACCTTACAATAACTGCGGGAAATGGGAATATAAAGTACAAAGTAATATAGTATATAAAACTCATTATCTTCCACACTTGTTAATTTGTTATCCAACAAAATAATATAGTATATGTATATACTGTATTGTACTGCAGGACCAGCTAACTAATAGTAGATCTTAATTAATTAGTATTATCTCTATTAGTTCAATTCTATCTGAATGATTTTGAATGTCTAGTTGTGGGAGTTGTTAGAATGAGAATATTAGTTGTTGACAAGTGACAAGTCCTTAACAATGGATTGGTTGTTTACAAAAGTAGTTGGGAGTGAAGGATATATATAATTCTGTATATTGACACAGAAAGTAATGTTTTTGGCACTAAAATACATATGAATCATACAAGACTATAAGGTTATTATAGATCATTTTTAAAATAAAAAAAAAATGATTTTGCTCTCTATTCAATTGATTTTTGGAAAGTCAATATCATCATGAATTGTATGAGATCAACATACTGGATGAACTCCTTTGGTTCACTGCCATTAAGTAGCTACAATGTGTATATCAATCTGTATCACCTCAGTTAAGTCTCTTGTGTGTCAAACCAAGATATGATGAAACAGTTCTAGACTGCATTCATCAGACCAAAAGCTTCATATATTTTTTATTATAAAATTACAACAAGTTACGTAATATACTTGACATATGGTAGCAAGAATGCGATATCAGGACGTTGGGTTTTAGAATGATTATTCAAATAATCACTCATATGTAGAGTGATTAGTCAAGTAATCATCCATATATCAAGGGCAAAAAAAAAAAAAAAAAAAAAATTACATTGGACCTGAATATAAGATGTTTACGAATCAAAGAATTTGAAAAATGACGTCATGATTTTAAAAACTTGAATGCAATATACAAATAAGCATTGGTCAGTAATGGTTGAATTTTGCCTATTGTCTATTAATCAAATGGACTTTACATAGCCAAGCCATCACCACCTTCCCTTAGTTAAGTAACTCCAAGATATTATGATTTTGTAATACAATCAGCAGAGGGTTTGTAATATATCCTGCATATGTGGAACTCCTTCGTTCTTTCAAAATGAGAATATATACCTAAAGTTGATTCTCAGCAGGATCATCCCATTGTAATATTGCAGTGTCCACATTCTGCTCTCCTTTGAGTTTATCTTTCACAAACCAATCAGTAATCCTACCGGCATTAAGTTCTTCGATGGAACACCCTTCTTGCTCTGAGATCACTCTAAGTAAATTTAATGAGGATATCTGTAAACATTATACAATTTAAATATAGCGAAAAATAAAACGAATGCCAAGCAAATTCATGAAGACTAAAATACCCTTTGTTAAACAATTTGACTCCATTTTTTCACAAATAAAACAAGGGTAAACTAGTCTATCAAAATAAATTAACTTAGCAAAATTACAAACAGACTTACTGTTAATCTACAGAGAAATCTTTCATGAGGACTTAAACCTGACATTTCAACCAAACCAGCTTCTTCAAAAGATAAGAAACTTCTTTTCTCCTTTCCTTCTCCTTGAGACACTTTCACCACAAACACTCTTTTACCACCAACCTTTCTTCCTGCATAAATACATTTTTTTTTTTCCTTATTCAAAACCAAATCCATATTAACCAAAGAGAAGGAGCCATATATATACCTTGATGTTGGAAAATTGCTTGATGAGTTTGCTTATGAAACTTCAATAAAATTGGTGATTGTAAATGGTTTTTGCAAGGGTTTAATGAAAGCATTGCTTTGGACTAAAATGAAAAGCAGAGAAGCAGAAAAAGTTTGAAGTACGTTGGAAAACATTCAAGTGGTGCAGATGAAGAGATAATGCAAAAGCAAAGATTGGTCATTCTTCTAAGTTTACTATACATGTGACATGTGTCACATATCTTGGAAATACTTTGGACATTTTCAAGTGTATATATTATACAGCAAGCCCATGATAATATGATAGCACTGTTTCATGAGTTTTTGGCCCAAATGGTTCTGACATTAGTGTTCTTCCTAATTCTTAGGTAGGTCAGCCTTCCGGCCTTGTTCGTGGTAGGCCCTAGGGCCTAGAGAGGAGATTGAAGTGATATGACTGCTTAGGTGGAGCAAAGCGAAAACAAGGGGACGTGGATACTTAGGTGACGACAAATCATAGAATAGCCAACATGCCTAGTTTCAGATGTAACCCTTCGGGGCTTCAGGTTGTGATGTAGCCTTCGGGCCTTGAAATCTGCAGCCTTTGATCTATCATCTCTGTGTATCCATGTATTTTACAAACATTCATGTACAGTAAATTGATCATTTAACAGATGATCTCCATTGGAATCCCTTGTCAGAATATCAAATGATATAATCTACAATGTGCGCTATGGTGCAACGATTGTTTATAGAAAAAATAATAATTTGGGGTTTAAAGTTGGGATGTATAAGATATATAGATACAATGCTCAAAGAATATAAAAATTAATTCGCAGATTCTATAATCAATTCAATAACAGGCAAAAAGATATATAACAAGAAAATTAAACAAAAGGTAGACAAAGTGTTTTTCTCTCAAATCACATGCAGTATATAGTAATTGTATTTTCAGTAGAAGTTACTGAAACCAGGACAATCTTCAATTTTAAAGATTTCCCAGCAGTGGGAAGTTCTTAGAACCGAAAATCTGCAACGATTTGTTTTGCAGAAAGACTGTGACGCCACACTTGTGACTGTTGAAACCTTCCCAAAGATCGAAAGTAACACACCCAGTTATCTTTTCCTCAGCAGATATATCCGTTACAGTGCAAAGTTTCTTTAGGCTTCGAACAACATAATCGTTGGCCAGAATGTGGCCTTTGTTTGCACCCTCAGGACAGTCAGTCACCAAGCTGTTCTCATATAAGGCCACCATTACATCAACCCCATTATCATCAATAATAATACTCAGAGCTCCACTTAGCGCAACCTCCAAGGAGTGTGGAGAAATTTTCTTAAAAGAAGCCTGCTCATATTGTTATAAAAAAGCTGTCAGATGATATACTCTTTAATGTTTCAGTGTATCATTCAGAACTAACAAGAAGTAGATTATAATAAAACTACATGGCAGTATAGATCAATTTCTAAACAATATTCAAGATGAATCATCACCTATATATAGGGTTTTTTTGGTTTAACACATATATACATAGTCACATAGATGATGGAGATTCACGGTATTTTAGAGTAGTCTCTGAACGAAAATAAAACTATGGAACATTGAACAACCACTACAATGCAATTAGTTTAAGACAATGGGACTGGAAGTTATTTGTTTGAATGGCCATATTGTCCTGATCAGACAAATTATCGTATAAGACCAAGGGCAAGTCAGGATGACCCCTTTCCCTACAAGGTCACACAGTAGCTACAAGTTTTTCATATGGAGCCTAGTCTGGGATAGAGTTCTTACTGTTTATAAGCTACAAGCTAGAGGTGTCATGATACCTAACAGGTGCATTCTGTGCAACGAAGATTCAAATGTACGGGGCATTTATTTTTATCATGCAGGTTTACTAAGACCATATGGGACTGTCTGACAGGGGTATTCTCTTCTAACAGTTGGAACTCTGTCGGAGAAATGCTTGTGGGCTGGCCTGAGATCAATGCCAGGGGTATAGTTCATGCTATTTGGCAGATACTACCATACTTTGAAGAAGTTGAAAATTAATAGTGGAGATAATTAAGCTATATTGGCACAGATCAAAAGAACAAAGGTTGATCAGTGCCTTTTGTTGGACGTTGATCAGGTTGTAATCAATTTCCATCCTTTTACCAGATCCCAAAGAGCGGGACGAAACAAAAGAGTAGTATAAAACAAGTATAAATCACAATTAAGACAATTAAATTAAATAAATTTTAACTCTCTGTGTTAACAATTAATCGTGTCAATAATTTCTAACATATAAATATATATAATTGTTTGATGTATTAATAAAAAAAATAATAAGAAGAAGAAAATTGCGTACCTTTAGGGCAGGAGCAGGATATTTCATGACAGAAGTAATATTAGTTAAAACAACTTCTTCTTCTGAACCTAAACATTGAACTCTACCTTGAACAACAACTTGAGGAGTAAACAAAGAATCAACTTCTAAAGCTTGAACATATTCTTTTTGTCTAACAGTCCATTGATTCGATCCAAATCGATCTTTCCAACCTAAATAATCCCAATAATCAACATGAAAACTTAATATATTAACTTGCATATTGTTAAGCTTAAAATCACCTCTACCAATTCTTGATATTAACATCTCTGCTTCTGTTGATGTAATACATCCTTGTGATGAGAAAAGTTGAACTAGAACAGGTCTGTTGTGTGTTTGATCAACGTTTTTGTCGCCTTTTTCTAATCCCACTACTTCTTCTTCTTCTGCATGGTTACTACTGTCATCTTTAACAGCTGTGGTTTTAGTACTAAAGCAAGAAAGTAAATTAACGTGTGGAGTTTTCATGGTGATTATTATTATGATTTTGCAAAGGAATTAAGAAAAAGTGAAACAAGTCGCATGCATGTGTATGTGTTCTTATTGAGTTTATTTTGGTTTAAAGGTGTTAAATAGAGATATATATATAGTGTTGGAGTATGATGAAAGAGAATATTGGCTTTAGTAGTTTCACAAGGGTCCACAGTTTCTATTGCAACAAAATACCGTCTCTTAAAAATTTTAATCGCGACGGTCTGTAATAGAAAATGTGGACTCTACGCTTTTTTTAAAAAAAAAAAAAATCATTACTGTCTGTGATCTCTTTTTCTTCACGTAATTACGTCCCTTTGTTTTACAATTCGGAATATAGTGCAAAAGGAATTCAATAACTCTTTGCAATGGTTTCCTTTGTACTTCTCCCTACTCTGCAGATCTCCATCAATTCTGATTTTTCAATCTCCACTTATTTTTAATCAACTTCAAGTAATTTTGTAATATTGATTGTTTTTTGTGTTAAACAAAAGACTTCAATTCAATTCAGTTTGTCATATCGATTCATCTCAAAACATGGGTTTATATACAAGTTAGTTTCTTGTCTATTAAGACACACTATTCTAAATACATAATATTCTAAATATACACTAAATATATTGTTTCCTATTTAGAACAAATATACAGCTTCCTACACTCTCCCTCAAGTTAGTGCATAGATGCCAATCATCCCCAACTTATTAATTAAGTTGTCGAAGCATTTTTGAAGATACACCTTTAGTAAGAACTTCAGCTAATTGCTCCTCTGAGGTTACAAAAGGAAAACGAATAACCTTCCTGTCAAGATTTTCTTTAATAAAATGATGATCAACCTCCACATCCTTTGTTCGATCATGCTGAACTGGATTATGTGCAATTTGAATAGCGGGTTGATTATCACAATGTAAATCCATAGGCTTTTGAAGCTTGAAGCCCAATTCCTTCAAGACGTTACGGATCTACAACAATTAACATACTCCATGTGCCATACCTCGAAATTCAGCTTCTGCACTCGATCTGGCAACAACTTTCTGCTTCGAACTACGCCAAGTTATAAGATTTCCACAGACAAAAGTAAAGTATTCTGATGTAGAACGTCTATCAGTTTTATCACCAACCCAATTTGCATCTGTGTGTCCAACAATATTCACTTCATCATCTGTGTATTCAACAATGTCCAATACATCAATCATTCCAAACAGTAAACCTTTTCTAGGTGCCTTCTTCAAATACTTCAAGATACGAAAGACTGCATCCATATGTTCTTCACTAGGAGAATGCATAAACTGACTAACCACACTCACAGCATAAGCAATATTAGGTCTAGTATGAGAGAGATAAATTAACCTTCCTACAAGACGCTGATACCTTTTTTTATCAGTAGGAACTTGGTCAGGATGAATGACGAGTCCATAATTCATCTCAATGGGTGTCTCCATCGGTTTGCAATCCAACATCCTTGTTTCAGCAAGCAAATCAATGACATACTTCTTTTGTGAGAGTGAAATCCCCTTTTTAGACCTTACAACTTCACCAGAAAATACTTCAGTTGTCCTAGATCCTTCATTTCAAATTCCTTCGTCAAATAATTCTGCAATTCATTTATTTCCTTCGGATCATCCCCTGTAACGATCATGTCATCAACATACACAATTAGAGCTGTAATCTTACCATCCTCGTGTTTGATAAACAAGGTATGGTCCGAATTGCTCTGTTTGTACCCAAAAACTCTCATGGACTTTGTAAATTTTCCAAACCAAGCTCTTGGAGACTGTTTCAGGCCATACAAAGACTTCTTCAGTTTACACACCTTCCCAACATCTTTGGGATGGTTCGTCACACCTGGAGGCATATCCATGTATACTTCTTCCTCTAAATTCCCATTCAGGAATGCATTCTTCACATTAAGCTGGTGCAAGGGCCAATCTTTATTTGCAGCAAGCAAAATTAAAATTCAGACAGTATTGATCTTTGCCACAGGTGTGAAACTCTCCTCAAAATCAATTCCATAACGTTATGTGTATCCCCTGGCAACCAATCTTTCCTTATATCTATCAATAGCTCCATCTGCATTAAGTTTCACGGTAAACACTCAACGACATCCAACAGTCTTCATTCCAACAGGTATATATATCAACTACCTCCCATGTTACATTCTTTTAAAGAGCTTCCAATTCTTCATTCATTGCTTTCTTCCATTTTGGATCTTTCAAAATACATAAAATTTACTAAGTGAAGAACGACATGAAAATCGTAAAAGATATGTAAAAAGACATGATTTACGTGGTTCAACAATGGTCCCTACGTCCACGGGAGAGATGAGTATTATTTTATTGATATGAGATGAGTAGAGATGAGAGAGCTAGAGAGAGCTTGTCCCCTTTTACATGAAATATGTCCCTTTATATAGATAGGGAATTACAATTGAACACATGTGATATAAATCACATTGATTTGGCAACGGACAAATAACAGACAGATAACGGACAAATAATAATGGAGAATATTTGGTATTCATCTTATAATTGTTGATAATAATTGGAACCGCCACGTAAGCGCAACACGAGCTCACGAGTCATCGAATTGAGCCAAGTTGGAGTATGACTTGTACTGCATGTCGGGCGGGCCAAGTCGTTGGAAATAAGCTTGAGCTCGGGTGAGTTCGATGAAAATAAGTTTGACGTCGATGTAGCTCGATATGTATATACATACACAGCTAGGAATAGATACAATAGATAATTGATTTATAATAAGTGCATGTGATTCGGAAAGCCTATGGTTAGACATAAAGTTAGCTATAGGATATTTAACATTGGTTTTAATGTCTGGTTCATATTGTTTCTTAGGAACTCCCTTACTAGCTCTTTGTGATTTTCTAGGTTCAAAACTGTCTAACCCAACAGACTCATTAAAGGTTATAGGAAGTACCTGAGGCGAATCATTCTGACCGAAATCTTCAGTTGTTGATGTAGAAGGGAAAATGTCGTGTGCTACAGTTTCAGATACATCCTGATCATGTGTTTCTGTCTGATCGCTGGGAGCCAAATGGTTGATTACATGCTCATGATTATTCTCTACTGATACAGAATCAATTTCTGCTGCAGGAATTTCAAATCGTTCTTCCAAGTGTTCCAATTCTTCAATTACATCAAAGTTGTCAATATATCAAGGATTCCCTTCACCGCCACTCTTCCCATGAAGGGAAGACTGGGAAATTCCCCCTGAGTAATACGGGTCTGATTCATGGAATGAGACATCAAAAGATATATGCATTTTGTCAGTAATTGGATCATAACACCTATACCCTTTATGAAACTCTACATAACCCATAAAAATACACTTCTTCGCACGAGGATCGAGTTTACTTTGTTTTGGTTTTGGGATATGGACATAAGCTGTACATCCAAACACCCGAGGCTCCAAGTTAGGCATAGATGGGATGGACAAAAATGTATGGAGTTTCTGATAAGGATTTTGGAACTCAATTACCGGTGAAGGAGTACGATTGAGAACATATGCTGCTGATTTCACTGATAACATATGCTGCTGTTTTTGGAAACATCGAGTTGTCTTGTAGGGTGTAGTGGTGATGAATGACTTGTGAGGATGATTGATTTTCTGGCACAATTGAATTTTCAGTAGACGAAGAATTGTTTTCAGATCTAGCCATTGCAGAAATTTGTTCCAGAAAAAAAAAGATTCGACACCTTTTACTAGAACAAGTGTATCTCTCTGGTCAGAAATCCAAATTGCAAACCGTTGATTAGGTTAGAAAGAGGACTTGAAGATATTTCCAACAAGATATAGTACGCCTACTGGGTCCTAATATACTGCCTTGTAGAATCCTATAAAGAAGACGAATTATCAGAAAACAGAATAGACGAAAAACTGGTATGAGATTTAGGTTTGGGAAAAGGTTTGATATTTGGGTTTGTGATTCAAGGATTCAAGAATGGTTTGATTTCAATACTTGTAGTACGCAGCGGATTCAAGATTCAATAAGTTTCAAGATTCAGGATTCAATAAAAAAAAAAACACAAAAATGCAAGTTCAAAGGATCGAACATGCTTTTGATATCACGTTAAATAAAAGACTTCAATTCAATTCAATTCAGTTTGTCATATAGATTCATCCCAAAACATGGGTTTATATACAAGTTAGTTTTTTGTTACTAAGACACACTATTCTAAATACATAATATTCTAAATATATCCTAAATATATTATTTTCTATTTAGAATATATATACAGCTTTTTACAATACTAGTACAGTCTGGGCAGGCGTAGCCTGGGCCTTACCTGCTATTATAGTGTTTGAGTATGATGAATAGTCTAGTTAATTCCGGGTCTAAGCTAACAAGGGCTAAAAATGGGTCAGGTTTTGATCAGCTTCATATAAAACCTGAACGTACCGAATTTTAAAAGGTTAAACCTGGATTCGAACCCGAAACGTGGATTTGGGTTTTAATCAATAGTTGAAAAATGAAAATGGCGATTTTTGCGAATATCTGATTTCTGAAAAAAACGGATATATCCAAAATTTTGACACAACAAAAATAAACCATAAACTGAAATTCGTCGGATATTCGAGAATATTAACTGTATTTCTACTTATAATTTTAATAATTAATCTGAATTCGAGATTTTACTTAAAAATCTGAACAAAACCGATAATTTTTAATATAAATTTAAAAAAAAATAAATGTAAAAACCGAGCCTGAATGGGTCTTTGCAATTCGGATGCGTTTTAAACCCAAACCCAATTTATTCAGGTTTCGGTTTCGGTTATAAGTAGGTTTTGGGTAAACCCGCTGCACACCCATTTCGAGTCGTCAATGTATCACGGTGGACATTATATGGGCCCATTAAGGCCTATATTTACTCTGCAGGACAAAGCCCATTGCTTGAGGGGCTTCTACGTTGGGCCTGGACTTGGACCTAAGATAAGCAACCCACTTTATAGTGGGGCCCATATAATGTGTCTGACAACAGCTCAGCTCTTGATACTTAACTGGTATAATTCTGCAAACCCTGTCATGATGGTCACCCTCAGTGCAGCACCATCAGCTAACAGCAACTAGCGCGCTCTAATTTTTTATATTTCCGGCGCTGCAACAATAGTAACATAATTATTCATAGGTAAAAATAAGTTGTGTAGCCTTTAGCATTGTGTCAAAGCCATCATTGCTCATAGAGAAACCTTAAACAAAATGGCGATGACTCCCCTGTACAGACACCGTTTGTCAGGTTATCGTTAAGGTTGTCACTGTTGCCATTTCATGGTACCTTAATTTTCTGTTGTAAGGTTTATTGAGCAGTCCAAAAAGATGTGATGAATTTACCCTACACTAAAACAAAAACCAAAACCAAAAAGAGTACAAGAAATCGAATTTTTGATATGGAATATTCCATACTTTTGTCTAGAGTAAGTCGCCATTTTATTTTTTAAGGAAATACAACTAATATGCATAGAGAAGCCGGCTTTTTTTTCCAAGATGGACAAACTACAATATTATGATTGCTCATTTGCAGGTTGGATTTAGCAGCTGTACTTTCAACACTATAAAAGTGTAATCAGCTAAGCAAAGAAAAGGGCACGCAGAAAAGAAACAGAGTTTCCACTTCGATTATTAGCTAAGAGCAAGAAGAAGAAGAAGAACATGGCCATCAAGATGAACAATAAATCTTCCATGGTTGTTAACATTGTTTTGACTCTGTCACTTCTTCTCATCATCTCCATGACCGAGGGCAGGCTACTTGGTGGTATGTATGTAGAAATTAATATACACATTTCTTCATCGACGAATGCATAGAGAATTACTAGCATAATTTCTACAACAACAATTATACGCACCCTACGATCTGATACTAATGTTACACTAACAATTTTTATATTAATGTTACACTAATAATTTCGTAGTACACTTTTTATATTGCTATTACTTTCAAGCAACTGAGAGTACATTTTATATGTTGCCATTACGTACGTACGGCTTGGTGGAAATCCGATCCTTTGAAGACATTGTGGATTCAATCCCCCACCACAAGCTTATTCTTATGGCTTTGTCTTCTGGGGCCAGTGATGGTTTGCTCGTCCGTCAATCTTACTGCCAGTCCCTGCATGACCAGACTCCAGAGTGCTCTCAGCACCCATGGTGTCTTGCAATGCTGCAGGATCAAAACTTAATTACATCCAAATTCTGCATTACATTTCTGCCACTAAGCAAATGTGAATATATATGAAGAACCATGCATTGATTAAATAATTAATCTACATTTCATGTTTCATGTGATTTATAGTGAATATCTTTGGACAACCTAAGACTGTGTATTGTTCTAAAGTTCTTGGAGTGCAAAATGGTGATACATGCTTCGATATCGCACAGAGCCTCAATTTGACTGCCAAGGTCTTCAACTCGATCAATCCCGGCATCAACTGCACTGATCTCTTTATTGGTCAATGGATTTGTATTTCTGGTGTAGTTGTCTAAGTTTGCAAACTGATCATATCTCCATGTGAAAGGAAAATAATGCTGTAATAAGGAGAAATCAATGTAACAAATTTTCTCCAGGTGTGCGTGCTTGTAAAATCGGAACGGTTTTTTCTTATGTTACAAACCTTGTACAAAGCAAAAGCATGCCGCTTGACCCAACCATGTTTCTCTAACATCCACAAGTTTGCGCACAACATCATCATCACTACAAAACGTGCACAAACACCCACCAAAGTCAAGTAACCTATAATATGTACAGCTGAACTTATTTGGCTGAGGAATAACGTCAAATTGCTCATTCTTCAGGAGTTCAGGTCGAACGAGATTACATCATTATCCCCTGCAGCATTCCAATATAATGTTCCGTTGACAGTAATATCATATAGATTGACATGAGATGTAATGACAGGTGGTTTACTGTGTATTTTTCTCCATGAACTGGTACAACAGGTCTCCCGTATAATTCTTCTATTGATCTGACAATCCATCGCAACCACCTTATACTTATTCGTAGATGGATCAAAGCCTAATCCAATGATTAAAGAAAAAATTGTATAGCCAATAGAAGGAAGGGGCATTTATTCTCTGATTCTTGGATTAATAATAATAATACGACTATAAACATCGAAGAGCTTTGCGGAGAAATATAAACCGTGACAGTGTGATGAGTCACCATATACATACTCTGAGCCCAAAACATGCATGTTCTTGTCAGATTAAGATCACCACCTAGCACAAGTTACTAGTGCAAGTCTGCAACCTCCCCACTACTCCTTTTAGGATAAAATGCATTATATACAAATGATTAAGTAACTTCCATACCTATTGTTTGAAATTTGTTGTTGCTGAAAGGAATTTTGTAAATAGGTGCCGTGAAATCCATACGGCACTCTCTGTGGCAATGTAATTTTCGCAACTGGCTCAGCTTCAAAACTCTTTGTATCGATTATATGAACCTGAAAACATTGGTAGATATTAAGTAGTCGGCATTTTTGGACTTAACCCCCCACATTGTATCCCTGTTATTGTTGCCAGTTGATTCACTTAGACCATTTGTGTATGATTTAAGTGTATTGACGTCAATCACTTGTGGCAAGTGATTCTCTGCGATCGAGTACAACTTCCCTGAATGCTCAAAAATCTTGGTGTTGCTAATGTACTTGTAGGGTTTGCAGAATGCAGAACCTCAACTACACAAATCATACACAAATCTAGTTGTCGATGGCTTAATCATGTTATGACCATCGAAATCTATGAATTGTTAGAAGTTTCATGCGACATTTTAACTTTTTAAGTTGTGACTCAAAGTCTTTGGCCTGCTTGCATGGATTGTATTCTGGCAGAAAGGAAAAAAAAATACTATGTATGTTTAACAGGTACTTTTCGATGGCCTTAAACCAAATTCCGTGTTTATTGAACAATGAAGAAAAAAAAGGAGCAAATATGGACAATAATAAGATCCCGAAATTCTTTACATAAAAGATTTTTTTTTAATAAAACATAACGCCGAAATTAACTATATCAACAGAAAATTAATTTCTGTAGTAGTATTTCCCTGTTTTACAATGTAATTCAGAACTGAAATGGCTTTTTTGTGAAAGATCACACTAGACATAACTGATAAACCTAGAGAATTATCCAACATCCAACTTCTAAAGGTTGCTATATAGTTCAAACAACATTCTTCCCAGGTTTCTCTTCCAACTCATATTCTTCATCATCGACGAACCTTTTCCAGTACCAATGTGTCTTCCATACTTGAGACATTTCTTCAATTGGTATGCCTTTTGTTTCGGGCAAGAAGAAATAGACGAAGACGGACATTATGACCACAAAGCTTCCGAAGAAGAAGAAAAGCCCGAATTTCATCCCACAAAGCATCTTTAAGAAGATTTGAGCAATGACGAAAGTGAAGAACATGTTGACAGAAACATTGATACTTTGCGCAGCTGATCGAATTTCCAGAGGAAAAATTTCACTTGGTACTAACCAACCTAAAGGACCCCATGACCATGCAAATCCTGCAACATATATGCAAATACAAGCGACCACCAAAGCAGCATAACCTGAGCTAATATCAGCAGTACCATCTACACCAAATTTTCCCCAGATAAGACCTCCAACAGCAAACTGCAAAGAAACCAGTCCAAAACTATGATATGAGTAATGTGGTCATGAAACAAATTTCGGTATAATCGAAATCTGATGATATTAATGTATAGGGTATAGTCTACAAAATATGGAAATTTGATTAATTAGCATACCTGGAAAAGAAACATTTGAGCTCCACCTTGAAGGAACAAAAACCTTCTTCCTTTTTTGTCGACAAGATAGATGGAAACAAAAGTAGCTCCCACATTAACCAGACCAGTTATAACAGCTGACATAAGTGATGCATTGTTTCCAAAACCAAGAGTCTTAAACAAAACCGGAGCGTAGAACATAACCACATTGATTCCAGTAATCTGTTGGAAAAACGGAATAAGAATGGCCATAGTTAAATGTGGTCTGTACTTCCTATTGTTAAGTAATCTTCCCCAAGGATCATCAATTTTCTTGGATGCATCACTAGCAGCCAATAGATCATTGTACTCTTGATCAACGTCATCTGTACCACGGATTTTCCTAAGCATTACTTTCGCCTTTTCGGGATTTTGTCTCTCAATAATAGAATTTGGTGTGTCAGGTAATATAAGAGCTCCTAGAACAATAAATAGAGCAGGAACTCCAGCACCACCTAAACTCACTCTCCATCCCCATCCACCAGATATCTTATCAGTAAAGTAGTTTATAATGTTAGCAGCCAGAATACCAATTGTGATACTCAATTGGAAACCAATATTCAGCGCACCACGGTACTTGTAAGGAGCCATTTCCGATAGGTATAGTGGCACAGACTGCATATATAATTAGCACATATATTATTAGTTATCAGGCAAATGCAAAAAACCAAAGGAATACATATACATAACCGAAAAAAACGTAAATAATTTTGCAGGATGTGTTATGGTTCCTATAGCTAGGATAGTGATCACTTTTTCCGTTACATCTATGCCAGAACCATGACAGAACCCAAGGCTACATCCAAGCGACGACACAACCAACCCAAGAACCCGTTCGATATAAACCCGACCCAAATGAGTCAATTCAAGCAGGCCCAAATGTACAGTATAGCACTTAAAATGACAGACCCACTTGGTAGGTAGAACACAAGTGGGACTATGGAACCATGTGCTATAGAGTATAGACTATAGTTGTTGTTATGGACTACATATTTCAATGATTTGATTTAAGAATAACCCTAACAGCTACTAAATAGTCATCATCATCAATATTGTATTCAAATTTTTAATAAATCCAAATCATTTTTTTCAAACATATACCATCACAAAGATGAATCATTTTCAAACCAACTTGTTACTTTCTTGTTCTATAGTATGAAAAAATATAGAAAAAAAAAATGTGCCTTGTGCCCTTGTCTTGACTATTTTTTATTTAAAAAATATAAATTAAAATTACAAAAAATAATTATTAATATTCAAATGTTCATATTGAAAGTGATTAAAAAAAAAAAAAAAAAAACACAGATCTAAAAAAACCAACATGCAAAGAAAGTTTAGTTTAGATTAGTTAACCTGATTAGCAAAGCCAACACCAACACCAAGTAAAAGCCGACCAACAATAAGCATAGCAACATTTTTAGCAGCACCATTGATGATAGCACCAATTAAGAAAGTTAAACCACCTAAAAGCATAGATAATTTTCTTCCAAATTTTCTTGTAATCTTTGAAGCAAAAAGTGAAGAAATCAAAGCAGCTAGATATAAAGATGAAGTAAATAAAGTGAGTACAACACTGTCAAATGTACAATATTGATTCACTGATTTATCTCCTATTTCTTTTTTATATACTGATGGAAAAAATTTCCTCAAAAATGGTTTCATAGATGTAACACCACCTAACAAAAAAAAAAAAAACCCAAGTTAGTATTATAGATATTAAACATATATCATCATAGAACTTTAACTATTTGTATATGAAACTTAGTTTTTTTTTTTACCTGAAATACCAATATCATAACCAAAGATCAAACCACCCCATGCCGCGACAAAACATGCGAAAAAAGCAAAGAATGTCATCTTTCCTGGGTAATTCTTACCCGGTTCAACACTTACACCAACACCACCTGCCATTATTATAGAGTTTCTTCTTCTAGTTATGACTAAGAAGATGAAACAGAGGAGAAAACAGAGTATATGAATAAAAACAGAGGAGAAAACAGAGCAAATACAGAGGAGAAGAAGAAAATAATAAGCAATAGAAACACTGGCTTTTATAGAGTTGAATAGAGTAGTTATTACAGCTTCTTAGCTGTCAATAATAATTATCCATAACATATAACTTTATTGTATAAATGGATAAACTAAGGTAAATTACAATCAAATTTATCTTATAGCTCTTATTTCTATAAAAATGAATTTTTCTTTAAAACAAGTGGATTTATTAATAATCAAAGATACTTATCAGTTATCACTGCATAATCAAAACAAAGATGAGCTATAACTACTTGACTAAAGGGTTGCACACCCAACTACATGTAAATATTTGGTGCAACTCTATAAATTTTGAAATACATAGTGCATATCCTCAAAAATGCGGATATGTTTGTTTTTTAGTACATTTTGCTGACATGTTAACTAACTGTTATCAACAAAATTAAACTGTTTATAGTATTTTGCAGATAAGTCTGTCAACGATATCTGCAAAAACTACAAAGATGTCGGTTCAATACATTGCTGACATGTTAACGATTAACATGTCAGTAAAACCAATCTATCTGCAATATTTTGCAGGCAGATCGATTAAAGAAATATATCAATGTTTTTACTTGAGTTATTCATTAATCATTCATCAATATGTTTGGCCGGCCCATGGCTCAATGCATTGACTCAACAAAGTACAACTAAAACCTATGAAGCCCTTTTCCAAGGTATTCTGACCTGGAAGTTTTATCCATTACAACAATATCATATCTTTTTCAACAAAGATTGGTAGCTTAAGGCATTCACATGAATCTTTCATGACCTTAATTCAAGGTAGCATGAGAATGAGATTCTTCTTTCTTTCATGATCTTATCTGTTTTCATATTTTCCTTCTATCTTTGCTTGCTTTTTATCCTTAATCATAAATTATCAATCTTCATTTGAAACCTAATTATACAAAGATTAAGAAAAAGATTGAAGACACTTGATATTGATATGATGATGGACGGTTGTGTCTCAAAATTCACATGACATACAAGAAATTTCTAACCATGTATCATCACGAGCAATGACAGTTTCATTATCCATATAAAGATTTGTAATACTTTTATAGTACAACAACAACATTACTCATAAATAATGTAGTTGGCCATGTGATTTAATATACTATTTCTATAGATAAGAATGTTAAAGAGAAGAGTGTTATTGTGTTAGTATCATCTTTATTGTCTTATGATCTAAAGAAGAAATTAAACCAGATTTTGAATTTGAATATAGAAATTATGATCTATTGACAGGTATATATTTAAGAAATTATACAAGAAATGTTACCAATTTGGTATGCCGGATGTTGAACGAAATCGAAAGTTAACTTGGTCGGTTTTTGATTAGAGAAACCATGCTAGAATGGATAGATAGCTAGATTATACGCAATCAAATTTCGTACAAGCGGGACTCCAAGACTCAAATTTCGATTACGTACAGATATATTACCCTACTAAAATTTGATTTATTAACTTTTATGTTCTAATCTATTGATTTTCTAATGTAAAGCCAAATGTAAAAATACAACATTTTGATTAGAAAAATGCTTGCAAAATAATTTTTTGTTTTTTTATTCAAATAAAAAATTTATTAATAAATTAAAGAATTACATAAAGGTAGATCGAGGACAAACATGCTACAAACTGCGTGTGGAATTTTTTTTTTTTTTTTAAATAAATTTTATTGATAAAAATTTGAATAATTATACAAAGTTAGAAGACAAGCGCGCTACCAACTGTGCTGCAAGTCTTTTTTGAATAACAAAACCAATCCTACAATACATATTCATTGGAACCCGCTTTTTTTTTAAACGTTAAGAGGTTGTGAGGACCCCTTCCCTTTTAAATTAGGTGAGGAAACCTTTTATCAGACAATCAGGTGAGCTGCTGACATGTTGCAAACCCACAACTTCCACTTTGTGAGAGAGTTGCTACCGTTGAGGCGATTGAGCCACTTGCAATTAGGTGATTTTTCTTTTTGGATTATATCTTCATGACATTACATACAAAAATCATATAAATAATTACAAGAATCAAATCCACTTAGAATAACACTTTTTTTTTCTTTGAAAAAGAATGCATTTGTTTGGATTCTATAAAATTAAAAAATAAATATTTCTTTTTGAAAGTGATTCTTTGTTTGTTCTATGATTTATGCATGAAACACAGTGAATTATTCTGATTCTTTCACTACAACAATATAATAGATATTGCTCATGATTGGAATGATATTTACATTTTACAAGTGAAGATGATAGAACCAACTCAAGCTTTAAGATTGCTCAATAATCCAAAGAAGAAACCCCCTAAAAGACTGTTCATCATACTAGGTCATTTTGGTTGAGGAAAAGATAACAGTGGTGGTGCACTGATAAGTAGGCCAACCATGTAGAAACAATGGAAACTATACCGGTCACAATCGTTGGTCTGGTCCATTGGTAACATGCCAAAACCATTGCCTTCTTGACCAAGCACAGATCCAACCCGTCCATGTCTGTACAAAGCAATGTGTTGCAATCAATAGTGATGACATTTAGAACAAATTTGGTGCACTTATTGTTTAGGATGTGTTTAAGATGAGCTTGTATACGCATAGACGGATTAGTCTCAATCTCGCAATGTGTCATCCTTCCAATTGGGAATCGATCGAGATGATCGAGTCATGAGATTCGTCTTGTATGCAAGCGTATACAAGCTCATTTACAGCATAGCATTGGAGATGCTCTGAGCTTCATTATCACAAAACTAACTTCATTGGAGATGCAAAATTGTGGTGTAGCTTTCAAATAGCCAATATTCTTCTGACAGGATCAATAGGACCATTATACATGGTCAGTTGGTGCCTGGTGGTACTTTATCTTCTCATCATGGACCATAATTGAAATTTTGACTGCACCAAATATGTGTTTGTTAACATCACACAGGACCTGGACCACTAAGGCCTTGCTCGCGAAATTAAACTCCCCTAATTATTAAAAAAAATTAGAAATTATTTTATCATAAAAATTGATAGAAATTAAATGAAATTATTGGGGTTACAAAAATCCTGTTTTTCACATGTTCTATTTTCAAGCCTGGTGGATTCTATCTCACTGGCCCTGTAATATGTGGTGCCCTAGCTTTTGCGGTTGCCATGCTCGTCTATGGTACGTACTAGATCGAGCAGGGTCGCCCTAGGCTGCCACGGCAGGGGCCTTGATGGCATGCCCACATTTGGACTAGCTGGCTTTGGCTAGTTGACATCCCTACTAATAGGGGTGTTAAACGAGCCGAGCTTTGGTATGTTCAAGCTCGGTTCATTTATAAACGAGTTGTGCCCAAATTTTATACGAGTTTTATTTTATGTTCAAGCTCGTCTCGTTTAGCTATACGAACTCGAGTCGAGCTCGAGCTACTCGATTAAATTACATATAAAAGTAGTATTTTATCTGAATGAGCCGAGCTTTGGTATATGTTCAAGCTCAGTTCGTTTATAAACGAGTCGAGCCCAAATTTTTATACGAGCCTTATTTTATGTTTAAGCTCGCCTCGTTTAGCTATAAGAACGAGCTCGAGCCAAGCTTTTAACGAACCGAGCCCAAGCTGGTTCGTTTAACAGCCCTACCTACTAACATAACAATGTAGCAAACTAAGGTGATGAAAATGTTTCAAATTTTCTTAAGATGTATCAATAAAAGCAAAAGCTTGTTGATTTAATCATATATACTACATCATCATCTTACTAACATGAACAAAACCACTTATAATCCATGGTTAAGAATGTGAAATCTAGGAGTATAAGTTGGTGTTTATAATGATAGTCATGGACTCATGGTGTCAAACAAAGTTGGCTTGACTTGTATAGTAGATCCTTTCATCCTTGACACATTTTTTGGACTTAAATGGTTTTGGAAGTTGGAAGTTGCAAGTTGCAAGTTGCAACTCTAGCTAGCTAATTTAAGTTGTTTTCAGACTTCAGACTTCAGACTTCAGACTTCTGCAGTAGTAGTACTTTCTATCTCTTTATTTTTCACCTGTTCACACTGATTCCAACAGGCAACTAGTCAAGTGTCTTGATTGTTTGGAGCATTTCATACTCTTTTGACTCTCAAAGTCTTCTTCTTTTCTTACCAGAGATTTGTTTAATTGTATATGGTGGGGTTGATTGTAATACATCTATGTCTCTTCATAATAACTTAGATTGTGGTGATTGATCCCCACAATTAGATTATGCATTATGGTTTAATTAACCCATGGTCCATACATTGGTCACCCATGTTAGGGTTTTTCTATCTGCTTTATTAGGTGGCATGACATTATCACTAATAAGAAACTTATTTTAGCTTAACATTTCATTTTCATTCTCATTTTTTTTTTTAAACTAATATATTATGTAACAAACTCCATGATCTACTCACAAAAAAAAAAAAAAAAGATAATTAATAATAATATATTATGCATACACACTATATGAATCGATAAATGCTGGCACCATGATTAACATGCTCGTTCGAAGGGAAATCATTAGTAGTTGCGAGGGGAACAACTGGTGAATGAAACAAAATGCTCGTTCGATAAATGCTCGCTGGCACCATGAGTAGTTGCGAGGGGAACAACTGGTGATTGAAACAAAATTAAGGGTAACTGCATTATGAAGTTTTAAGTATATATATTGAAGCAAAATGCTGAGCTACCAAACCATTTTTAATATTATTGCCAGATAATATTGACACCACTTATTAGAAAGTCTTTTCAAATCATAGAAAAAAAAAGACTTTGATTATAAGTTAAGTATAACAGCTCAAAATGAAAGCAAGATATATCCATTCATAGACATCTTTGTGCTTGTGCATGCATGGATGGATAAGGTAGAGAAGAAGATTAAGCATTTAAAGTCAATGGTTGTTATTAGTTAATAACTTAATATATAGAAGCTCTAGAGTTGACCTAGAAGCTGTGTAGATTCTTCAATGCACATGTATTGAATTCTATGATTGGTCTTAGTCAATGAAATGGTTTATACAGTAGTAGCATTTTTCTTAATGTATGTCACCAAGTTTGGAAGAAAATACAACTTGCAATGCACACTGTTATACAAAAGGCCGGCATTGGTTTTTCAAACATAGTCAGGTGTTTAGATCTTTGAAAACAACAACATGAAGTGTTAGATTTTCACAAATTTCTCAACGTTGTGTTTTTTTACACTGGTTAATATTACTGTCAGAATTAATTTCTGTGATTAGTCCTAGCAGAGTCGAAATTATTGCGACAGAACTCGAACCTCGCCTTCTAGGCTTCTAGTAACATTGTTAGAGAGGACTTGACTAGCTCATTCATCAATAATATAATGAGAATGGTCTCATTCAGATCAGGAATCTAAAAACTATGGTAGCAAACCCAATTTAATTATAGACACTTCAACCATCACTTGTTTTCGATATACTTTTCTTGTAGCTCAGGACTGTCGAGAAGTATAGTGGTCTCAATAAACTCAAGACGTACACTTCTACCATCACTAGTTATCAATCATGGGTGGTACCAAAGATAATAATTTCTGAAGTATTTTCGCCGATAGTCACTCATGCACATTATCGAGTCCAACCCCGGACCACTGACAACCCTATGATAAGGCTTAAAGACATAGTATGATTGTGTTATCATTCATCATAATGGTTGAAATTTTTGTTTTACAAATTGACTTATATTTTGAAGATGTACTAACTATATTTGCAATGGTGCATCTAAATACAGAAAGCAGTTCTTATAGGTGAGATAAGCTGAGCATATGCATGTTGGGTTTTATGTGCAATATGGGCCTGTTTGGGCCCAAATTCGTGGTCTATTGTAAGGCTATACTATAAAGCCAAATAGAAGTGATACAAAACCTTAACTTTTCTAAGAGAGAGATTGTGAGAAGCCATTAGAGAGTTTGAGAGAATTTTGTGAGGAAGAAGACTTCGGTTTCTTCGTGAGGGCTTGTACAATTGTCTAGATAAGAAAAACATTATCCTTTCTCCCCGTGGACGTAGGCATATTGCCGAACCACGTATATCTTGTGTCTTGTGTGTGGTTGCTTGTTTATTTTGTCTTTTTCGTTTTACTTTCATACATTAGTTCAATCATCATATTTGTGCATTAGTTTCCGCTGCGCACAACAAGTGGCATCAGAGCCGAAGGTTAGTTCCTTGGGTTAAAGAGGGATTGCAGAACATTGGTTAAAGGGTTTTGAGGAATCTGTCCAGATTCGATACTCTGTGGTATAACGGCCATAACTCTGTTCTCGGATATCGAAACGTTGATCCGTTTTTTTGAGTTGGAAAGAAGAGTCTTCAGGCTTTCCAACGGTGTATGGTACGTTTTCTGTTTCAAAGTATTCTGTTCCCAGTAATTCTTTGAAGTTGACGGTTTTGTTTTCTCAATTTCAGTAAAAATCCAATCTTGGATTTTTCTTGTGAGCTTCGGTTAGATCTTGAGCGTCTTGAAGGTGTTTGAAGAAATTCCGCAGTGAGTTTCTTAATTTTGTTTCAAGTTCAAGGTTCTATCTTTTGTTCGTGGGTTGCATAGAAGGTGTTTGTTGAAATTCCGGTGTGAATTTCAGATTTGTTTACCTTCGGTTGGTGATTGTTTAGTGCATGAAAGTTGGTGGAAAGATGGCAAAGAATTGAATTCGAAGGATTCGAAAGGGGAAATCAAGACAATGGTTTTCCATCAAGCAAAGCTTGATGTAGAAAAGTTTACCGGCACCAATAACTTTGGTATGTGGAGGTATGAGGTAATGGATGCTCTATGTCAACAAGACCTAGAAGATGTTCTGGAGGATAAGCCAGAAGATGTGGAAGAGAAGGATTGGAAAAAGATGAACAAACGAGCTTGTGGAATCATAAGGTCGTGTTTGGCACAAGACATTAAATATCTTGTGATGAATGATGCGTCTGCAAAGGAGATGTGGCGAAAATTGGAGGAGAAGTACATGACAAAGACTATCCACAATAAAAACTATCTACTTTGAAAGTTCTATCGAATAGATATGAGAAGAGGTATTTCCATGGCGGATCATCTTAATGATTTTACCAAGCTAATTGCAGACTTGGCGAATCTAGGAGCAGATGTGAGTGATGAAAGCAAGGCAGTGTGTCTCTTAAATTCGTTACCGGACGAATATGAACACTTGGCTATCACACCCACATATGGGAAAGAAAAATTGGTGTATGGTGAGATTTCTGCAGCATTGTTAACTCATGCGTGTATGAAGAAGGACAAGGAAGAGTCCAAGGGCTCTACACCTGAGGTCTTGGTGACAAGAGGAAGGTCTAGTGACAAGAAAGGCCAAGGTGGTAGAGGGAAATCTCGGTCAAAGTCGAGAGGTCGATCTCTAGCAAAGGATGAATGCTCCTTTTGTCATGAGAAAGGGCATTGGAAGAAAGATTGTCCTAAAGCCAAGGCAAAGGACAAGAAGAAAGACTTTGAGGTAAATGTTGCATGTGATACTAAAGATGATGATGTAGATTCTGATTATTCTTTATCCGTTTCATCAATGGTTTGCTACACTAGTGGTAATGAATGGATCTTAGATTGTGCTGCTTCTTATCATATATGTCCTATAAGGGAATGGTTTTCTGATTTTAAGAAGTAGGAGAGTGGTGTAGTGGTGATGGGGAATGATCAACCCTGTCACATAATGGGTATAGGTACCATTCGTCTGAAGATGTTTGATAAAATTATAAGGAAGCTGAAGAATGTTAGGTATGTTCCTGACATGAAGAAGAATCTTATCTCAGTTGGTACTTTAGAAGCCAATGGTTACAAGGTGGTACTTGAACATGGCGTTCTAAAGGTTGTGGCTGGTGCAATAGTTGTACTCAAGGGTGTTCGACAAAGGAACTTGTACTTCCTTCAAGGTAGTACAGTTACTGAGGATGTGGCCGTGTCTGAGGCTACATCAAAGATTGCTAGAGAGACTACGCGGCTGTGGCATATGCGGTTGGCGCATACTGGTGAAAAATCCTTGCAAAGATTGATAAAGCAAGGGTTGTTAAAGGGTGCTATCGCCTGTAAAACAGAATTCTGTGAGCATTGTATTCTGGGCAAGCAGACAAGAGTAAAGTTTGGCACGGCTATCCATAATACTAGTGGAGCTCTTGATTATGTTCACACGGATGTCTGGGGGCCTACCAAGAATGCATCTTGGGGAGGTAAGCATTATTTTGTGTCTTTTGTTGATGATTTTTCTAGGCGTGTGTGGGTGTACACCATGAAGAGCAAGGATGAAGTCCTAGAAATTTTCATAAAGTGGAAGAAGTTAGTTGAGACCCGAATTGGCAGAAAGATCAAGGTACTTCGCTCAGATAATGGAGGAGAGTACAAAAATGATCCATTCTTGCAAGTATGTCAGGATGAGGGTACTGAACGCCATTTCACTGTAAGAGAGACACCGCAGCAAAATGGGGTGGCAGAACGGATGAATCAAACTTTACTGGAGAGAGTTCGGTGTATGTTGTCTAATGCTGGGTTAGGCAAAGTGTTTTGGGCTGAGGCTATTGTGTATGCTTGTCACCTTATTAACAGGTTGCTTTCGACTGCGATTGATGGCAAAACTCCTATGGAGGTTTGGTCTGGTAAGCCTGCTTCAGACTATTGTTTTCTTCATGTGTTTGGGTGTCCAGCTTACTATCATGTCCGAGAGAGTAAGTTGGATCCTCGTGCAAAGAAGTCTTTATTTATGGGTTTACAGAGTGGAGTAAAAGGTTATAAGCTATGGGATCCAGAATTGAAGAAAATTATTCTAAGCAGAGATGTGATATTCGATGAGGCTTCTATGTTGAAGCCTAAGAGCTCTCAACAGGTGGAGAGCAAGGCCAAAGAGGTTTCGCAGTGGGTGGAGACTGAAATATCTCCACGTGTTCCAGGTGGTTCTGTATCTTTGGAAACGTCTACTGTAACGGTTCCAAGTATTGAGGTTCCTAGTGTTACAGATTCTGATGACATGACAGATAATGAGGTTGATGATACAGTACATGTGGACTCTAATTGATGATATGGTAGCTTATGCACTTTCGGTTGTTGATGAGGGTATTCCAGAGACTTTTCGTGAAGCACTGCAGAGTTGTGATTATGAAAGGTGGAAGAAGGCCATGGATGAGGAGATGAAATCTCTTCATAAGAATGAAACTTGGGAACTCATGGAGTTACCTAAGGGAAAGAAAGCAATCGGATGCAAATGGGTTTACACTAAGAAAGATGGGTCTCCTGGTGAAAATGTACGCTTCAAAGCAAGATTGGTGGCAAAAGGCTATATTCAGAATGAGGGAATTGATTATAATGAAATCTTTTTTCCAGTTGTGAAACATTCCTCTATTCGCATCCTATTGGCCTTAGTAGCACAATTTGATTTGGAGTTAGCTCAACTTGATGTGAAAACTGCTTTTCTACATGGTGAGCTAGATGAGGAGATCTATATGACTCAGCCGAGTGGGTATAAAGATGCGGGTAATGACAAGCTGGTGTGTAAATTGAAGAAATCGCTGTATGGGTTGAAGCAATCTCCAAGGCAATGGTACAAGCGATTTACTCGGTTTATGCTAGGGCAAGCGTACACAAGAAGTCCATATGATCCTTGTGTCTATTTTCGCAAGGTATGTGATGGTTCTTTTATCTATTTGCTTTTATATGTTGATGACATGCTCATAGCCTCTAAAAGCAATGTGGAGATAGACAAGTTGAAAAAGACTATGTCTATGGAGTTTGAGATGAAAGATCTTGGTGAAGGGAGAAAAATACTTGGCATGGAAATTCAGATGGAACGAAACAATGGAAGATTGTGGTTATCTCAAAAGGCCTATCTACAGAAGGTGCTACAGAGATTTAGCCAATATGAGATTGGTACAGCTGTGAGTATACCTCTCTCAAAAGATTTTAACTTGAATGCTTCCATGTCTCCTAATTCTGATAGGGAACGTGCTTACATGACACGTTATCCATATGCAAGTGCGGTTGGTAGCTTGATGTATGCGATGGTATGTAAAAGGCCCGACATTGGGCATGCAGTTGGCACTGTAAGTAGGTACATGCATAATCCTGGTGAGAAACATTGGGAAGCTGTGAAATGGATCTTACGCTACATTCAAGGTAGTGTGGAGGTTGGTTTACTATTCCAGAAGGGAAGGGATTTGAATCAGTTTTGTGTTGGTTATGTGGACGCTGATTATGATGGTCAAATAGAGAGACGTCAGTCTACTACTGGATATGTTTTTACATTGGCAGGTGGTCCTATTAGTTGGCGGTCTACATTACAATCTCTTGTTGCTTTGTCTTCGACAGAAGCAGAATATATGGTTGTGACTGAAGCCTTTAAAGAAGCCATTTGGTTACGAGGTATGTTGAAAAACTTGGGTATTGTGCAAGAGCATCTTATGGTTCATTGTGACAATCAAAGTACCATAAATCTGGTAAAGAACTCAGTTTATCATGCTCGTACAAAGCACATTGATGTGCGACATCACTTTGTCAGAGACATTATTGAAGAGGGTGAGATTTTATTGAAGAAGAGTCATACTAGCAATAATCCGGCTGACATGTTGACTAAAGTGGTTTCAGGGACTAAGTTCTATCATTGCTTAGATTTGGTCCATGTTCTTCCTTTGAGTGGATAGTATATTTTGGAGTGAACTACGATGGCTTGATCCCTTAGAAGAAGGGTACGTAGGCAACCATGAAGTGGTGCAGCCGAGGTGGTCTTTCGGGACGTGTGTGGGAGTTTGTGACTTGTGTTTGTCGCCTTAGATTTATTGAATCTTCGCCGAGGTGGAGAATTGTTGGGTTTTATGTGCAATATGGGCCTGGTTGGGCCCAAATTCGTGGTCTATTGTAAGGCTATACTATAAAGCCAAATAGAAGTGATACAAAACCTTAACTTTTCTAAGAGAGAGATTGTGAGAAGCCATTAGAGAGTTTGAGAGAACTTTGTGAGGAAAAAGACTTCGGTTTCTTCGTGAGGGCTTGTACAATTGTCTAGATAAGAAAAGCATCATCCTTTCTCCCCGTGGACGTAGGCATATTGCCGAACCACGTATATCTTGTGTCTTGTGTGTGGTTGCTTGTTTATTTTGTCTTTTTCGTTTTACTTTCATACATTAGTTCAATCATCATATTTGTGCATTAGTTTCCGCTGCGCACAACAATGCACTCACACACAGTCACACTGTGTAAAGTTAAACTGCCACTGTAGGATTTGGAAACCGTTCAGTGTCGCAGACTTTATTCATGTGTGTCGCAGTGTACACTCGTTAATTTGGTTTGGTTGTGTGTGAGTGTGACACATGAAGTCGAGAAGGCGTGTTGATTTTGCCATGAGATTCAAGCTAACAGGATGTTGAAGGAGTGTTTCCTCCTGAAGTAATTTCACTACATAAGAATGGAAACAATAATGTGCCACAAACCGCCTGAGATTCTAATTTAGAAAATTTGTATGTGAATCACAATACACTAGGACTGCAGAGGGACAAATGAGGATGAAAGTAATGCTTTGTGCGAGTAATGTACTGCTCAAAATGAATGGAAATGAATTCCTGCATTCTTGCCTGCAAATGATCTCCTGTGTTCCTGCCCGATTTTCAAAAATTTCCAAACATTTGAGTTTCATATAGAAGTGACTTCATATCTAATCCGCTCGACATGGTATTCAATCATAAGATTGAATGATCTTACAGGCACAAGTTTTTACTGTCCAATGTTTAACATGTCCAAATTTTTATACATTATTCTGTTCCATCTAGAGTTGCCTGCCCTGTTCTGTGCAGTGCTAGGAATTTGCATACGCCTAGACTCGTAAAACATTTGCAAAACCGAAACCACAATGCATCGTGGCTTGAGTGTATTCAATTGCAAAAATGAAAAATACATTTTATCATAATCCACAAATCTATTTTCTGATAAGAAAATGGAGCTAGTGCTCCAATTTACACTTCTATACTGTTTTCGATGCATTAACATATACATAAGGAAACATATATACATAACAACTAACAACAATCTTATAGCATTAACATGCGGAATATTGAGGGTGATGCCTTGATCTTAGGTTCAGCAGTATCAGGGGTATCTCCTTGTTGTAGACTTCACTCAGTAAATTCTTATTCTAACTACTCGGGGTTAAGACTTCAATCGATCATTGGTCTTTCCCCATATAACAGTAGTTGGAAAGATTTATACTACTCAATGACAGAGATGTTACACATGACTACGGAAATTAATCAATATATCATGTCGTCGCATACCCTTTAAGTAAAAATTCCATCATAAAGGTCCATGGTTTTCCGATCACAATAGGTTGTTTTGGAGTTGTTTTCGTTATGGCAGCAAACATATAGCCGGCATCTGAAAACCAAAGCTCAAAGATTATATACAATGTTGTTGTTAGCTTACAAATAAATCTGGAAGCATTCGCAAAAGTACACTGGGAAAACAATAACCAGGCCAGTCATGTAATCCAATGCATCATGGTTGGTTGCAATGAAAAGGCAACCAGGATTCTCGCTGATGCACAACGTTTCATAGCTGCCAGTTTAAATCCTCAAGATTGGTGTACTATACCAAGCAAAAATGTAGACTTCGCCAAAATCTTCTGGTATACCTTGTCGTCGAGCACTATATGCACAAGTCGGGTTTTCTTTTTGCATTGTTGATGCATGATGAGGAGTATGAATATACATGGGCAGCTGCACTGGTGTTACATGCATTCAGGCAGAAACCTGTTCATAGTCCACTACTACTACTGCTACTAGTTCACTCTCTGCTTCTTCTTGTGGTTCTTTCTTTGTTATATAGCAATCTTTATTACTAAGTTGTTGGAAAATAACCATACTACGTATAAGCTGCAAATCGTCAACTACCATGATTAGAGTGAGTAGAACAAGACTAGAGGTGGACTTAATGTGATAGTTTTAACTTCAAACAAATAAACTCGATCGATCTATGCTGCTGGTTCAAAAAACATTTCTTTAAACCCATTTTAACATTAATCAACACAATGTAAGTCAAAGAGTGTCTATACCATCTATGAATTTTAAATGGCAAATGAAGAACAGATCAAATAATAATGAGATTTTTGGACATACCCCCCCATTTGTTGAGAACCCAATATATGTGCAATATAACAATAGTAAAACATACAATAAAGCAATAAACAAATAAAGAACACACGATATTTTTAACGTGGTAAAACCCAATATGGGAAACGTCCACGGTTGTCCTCGCGACAACAAATAAATCCACTAGATGAAAAGAGATGTACAAACCTATCAACTACCTGCAATCACTGCGAGTTGACACTACTAGTTATCTCTAACACCTTGACTTCACCGGAGCACCTTGATGTACGCACAAGACACTCGACTTCTTGATGAACACACAAGAAGACTCGAAGCCGAACTATGAAACAAGCTTACACCAGAGTTCCTTGATGAACACACAAGGATACTCGACTTCTTGATGAACACACAAGAAGACTCGAAGCTAAATCACTGTTCAATAATGAAGAAGAAGATGAATGGGGAAGAAAGAAGAATAAGATTAATGGGGAAGAAGAAGATGAGTTCAATCACCAAAACAACCTAAAACCAAAACCTAAACAAACTCCAAGACTAGAGATGAATTGGACGGCCAAAGAACTAACTTGTTCTTTGGAAGAGAAACCCTATTTATACTTAGGGTTGGAGAACACAAGAAATGGGCCGAAATAGAAGAAATCCACATTGGACGTACGTACGTCGAAATAACGTTCGTACGTCTTCACACGATAAACGTTTGCTGCCTGCTTGGACGTACGAACGTCCTAACAAGGTACGTACGTCCTGAACAAAAACAATCCTGCTGTCGAACCTGACGTACGTACGCCCTAACTCGGTACGTACGTTCAACATGATGAAAGTTTGCTGACCAACTGGACGTACGTACGTCCTAACTAGGTACGTACGTCCTAAACCAAAAACACACTATGGATACACAAGACACAAGGACAAGAACCTAGGATGACGTGCGCACAACGAGGTTTTCCTAACAATGAACTCAAGGCGAGATAACTATGGACGACCAATGTCACAAAATTGATGTCAAACAAACTTAGTGTCGGTTTCAATCTCCCCCTTTGACATTGATTTTGTGACAAAAACCTATGACTATAATAGCACTTATAAAACGTGCTTACAAACCCAAACCCTGACATTTATAAAACATGCCTACAAAAGCACTCATAGTAGAATACATACCGAGTCACCAACACATGATATCCAGCTTGAGTAAGACGCTTTAACCATCAGAGACCGAACGGAAGCAACAAGAAATTCTGAAACAATCAAAGAGCCAACGGAAGTTCCTCGAGCAACTCCCCCATACTTCATGAGCTCCAAGGTTTAATACTCGAGCTTACCCAAAACTGTATATGCACTTTGTGATCATCATCACTTTCACTCACCCATACATGTTCACTCCCCCAAAACTGTACAACCTCTAAACATCAACACGTTCATTCCTCCATACGTGTAGCATACCTGAAACATGACCCAAAAATACACTAACAAATAAGAAGAAGGTGTTAGTATTAGAGTCATAAATCTCCCCCTTTTTGTTACAAATGAAGCAAGAGAACAAAAGAAAGAGAAAAGAAAAATACCAAACCATAACAAATAATATTAAAGAAGAAAAGAAAGAACAATCATGTTAACAACAAAAAGGATATGCAACGGAAGCCATAAAATAAACACTTGTTAACACGATGTCAATACAAGGAATTCTCCCCCTAAACAAAAGCTCCACCTAAATGCAATGCATATGAGAAAGATGCCCCTAGAACAAACAAACCAAATAAGGATATTTAAAACACACAAAGAACCATGCATACAAGGGTAGAAGAGAGTATATGCAAGCTCAATTAAAACAAGATACTTAGTAAGGATGAATAAACTTGGTTTCATTAAACAAAGTACGCACCAATCAAAGATTAAGATATGAAACCAAACATCTACTAGAAATGCATCATACAAACATCCTTGGTGTGTGGGAAAGCTAAAGAAAACACAAAGAGAGTCATTTCCACACCTCACTCACAAACCATAAGAACACTCAAAACAACTAGTATTCACCATTAGAAGGATTTCACTTCACAAACGCCTATACAGACACGGGGAAATGCACTTATAACCTGTTTTTATTTTACTGTGCATAAATTAACATGTGAAAGGGATTTTTACCTTCATCTTTTGCAACATGTGGTAGGGTGTAGCCTACATCTTTTCAATTTACTTCCCCTTTTCAAAGTAGTGCAACATCATGGTAACGTGCAACACAAGAACTAACATCTCTTGAGTGCATCCGTCATTGCATGACCCTCACGGCCCCAACGGGAAAATATACCAAATGATTTCTCTCTCAAGAAGATCAAAAAGCTGGGGATTTTGTGAATTATTGACCACTACCACACCGCCTTCATACTAATAATCATGATAACATAAGAAGGCATGCATACGTATATTTCCAACTAATGATTATCCTAGAAGTTCATCATGTTCAAAGGATTGAAAAGGATATGCAAACAAACTCTCAAAGTGTCACCTAGTTGTGCATAGTGTAAACAAGCAAGGATATATGCATGAGACACAACTAGATAAATGTTGGTCTAAAATCTAAACATGAAAGCACAAGCGTATGCTAAGTGTAATAAAATAGTTATATCCATGAATATTAAGAATACAAAAATGATTGAAAGTAATAGACCAATCTAACCACATGCATATACATAGTATGTGTATCCCAAACACCCATAACAAAGTAAACTATTTTTTTTATGATATTCAACCCAAACAAACAAAGCATGCATAAACAAAAAGACAAAACACACCAAACAAATAGCCTATATGGTTAGAAAAATATGCAATTAAAATAACACAAGGCTAGAAAACAAACAAAAAAAAAATAAAAATACGAAGATGATATTCAATCTGACTTTAAGAAGTAAAAAAAAAACGTTCAAGTCATCCTTTCGTACCCATACTTGAGAGATATTCTGCAAGTTGGACCCGGATATGGAGGATTTCTGAATATTATCCCTGATAGTAGATTTTCCAATCCTTAACCTCTCATTCTCTAGACTACATTTGGCAGCATCTATGCTTCTATCCCATATGTGGGGTGGTTTGATGACCTTTTGCACAACCCTCTTTCTATTATTGAAGTGTTGTGGTTTTTTAGGGCCACTTCTTCGCATAAAAAGAGGCCAAGAGGAATGATGAGCCTGTACAGGAAAAGAACAATGTGAGTTCCAATAATTATTACCATAAGAAGAAGAATATGGAACCATGGAATTTTTATCCCAACAGAAAGCTGAAGTATGACCTAACCGACCACAAGTAAAACACTTAAAATGTCTATGTTTAGGACTTGTCTTGTTCTTGGTCATCACATTTGGCTTAGATTCAAAAACCTTGATAGGTGGAGGCGGAGTAGGAATATGAGGATTTGGTAACAAAGGAGGCAATGATGGCCTCACAAAAGAAGTAGTAGGAGGGACACAACTGGAGGAAGCTCCAACATAGTTATATCCTAAACCAGTCTTATCTGAAGAAAACTTTCCACTTTTAATAAGGGTGTCTAGATCAACTGAAGCTTTCTCAAACCCTTGCAATCGCTTAGTAGAAGCAAATAAATCCCTTTTCACAGCTTCGTGCTCAAGCAACAAAGAACGATACTTATCTTCTATCTCACGATTGGATATTTCCAAAGAAATAATTCTAGATTGGAAATCTAGCTTTTCTTGAGAAAACTCCTCAGATAAGGCATTCATATCACCTGCAAGTACATATTTCTCTTTTACAAGAGACTCAACCATATCATTTAAAATCTGATTAGTCTTACGCAAGGATTGGCATTGTTTAACAGATGACATATGTAATTCCCTTAACTCACCAGGACTTACCAAAATAGAATCATCGAATTCATGATCGATAATATCGGTTACCTGACAATCCACATTCTCATTCAAAGATGCTCCATAGGCAACACAATGTGTAGCATGGTCTTCCGCTACATCATCATCATCATCATCATCGTTTTCATCTTCCTCCCAAGTGGTAGATAACTTGATTTTTTGTTGTTCTATCCCTTGTGCACCAAATTTCTTGGGAAGCTTACACTCGTCAAAACCATGGTTAGTCAAACCATTATATTTCATAGTCTTAAAAATATGTTTAAGATAACGATAAATGATACTTAGATGTTGCTTAGTGTCAAGAGACTTATCATGATTAATTTTTTCATCTTGTACATCCTCAAAAGTTCCAGCTTTAAAAGCAAAGGATTTATTTTGAGGTTGTTCAAGTTGAACCTCAAGTTCATAAGTTCTCAATTTTCCTGCTAAGGTCTCTATGGACATGGTCTTTAAGTCATTGCTTTCTTGAATGGCATCTTTCCTAGAACGGAATCTAGATGGCAAAGACCGAAGAACTTTACGTACTATTTGAGTATCGGTGTACACTAAACCTAAAGATGCACTAGTGTTGATAATATCCTGCAAATGAATAAAGAATTCATCAAAAGATTCATTATTATCCATTTTCATAGTTTCAAATTGAGTAATAAGAAGTTCAAGCTTACTCTCTTTGACAGCAATGTCACCCTCATGAGTTCTTACCAACCTATCCCAAGCCTCTTTGGATGTTATACAACCATGAACTCTCCGAAATTCACTAGCATCCAAAGCCATAAATATAGCATTAAGCCCTCTTTGGTTGTTAGTAGAAGCAACTTTGTCTTCCACACTCCATATGTTTCGTGGCTTTACACTTGTAACAACCTCATCTGTACTACCTGTAGTAACTCTCGGTGGTGACCAACCATCTTCCACAACAATCCACACATCCTCACTCATAGCCTGCAAATACGCAGCCATACGAACTTTCCAATAGGGAAAATTAGTTCCATCAAATTTAGGAGGACAAATTAGTGTTCCAAATTTATCAGAATCCATTAAAATTGCACTAAGGATCTACGCGTGAGCCTTTACGCTCCTTAACAAGCGCCCTGCTCTGATACCAATTGAGAACCCAATATATGTGCAATATAACAATAATAAAACAAACAATAAAGCAATAAACAAATAAAGAACACACGATATTTTTAACGTGGTAAAACCCAATATGGGAAACGTCCACGGTTGTCCTCGCGACAACAAATAAATCCACTAGATGAAAAGAGATGTACAAACCTATCAACTACCTGCAATCACTGCGAGTTGACACTACTGGTTATCTCTAACACCTTGACTTCACCGGAGCACCTTGATGTACGCACAAGACACTCGACTTCTTGATGAACACACAAGAAGACTCGAAGCCGAACTATGAAACAAGCTTACACCAGAGTTCCTTGATGAACACACAAAGATACTCGACTTCTTGATGAACACACAAGAAGACTCGAAGCTAAATCACTGTTCAATAATGAAGAAGAAGATGAATGGGGAAGAAAGAAGAAGAAGATTAGTGGGGAAGAAGAAGATGAGTTCAATCACCAAAACAACCTAAAACCAAAACCTAAACAAACTCCAAGACTAGAGATGAATTGGACGGCCAAAGAACTAACTTGTTCTTTGGAAGAGAAACCCTATTTATACTTAGGGTTGGAGAACACAAGAAATGGGCCGAAATAGAAGAAATCCACATTGGACGTACGTACGTCGAAATAACGTTCGTACGTCTTCACACGATAAACGCTTGCTGCCTGCTTGGACGTACGAACGTCCTAACAAGGTACGTACGTCCTGAACAAAAACAATCCTGCTGCCAAACCTGACGTACGTACGCCCTAACTCGGTACGTACGTTCAACATGATGAAAGTTTGCTGACCAACTGGACGTACGTACGTCCTAACTAGGTACGTACGTCCTAAACCAAAAACACACTATGGATACACAAGACACAAGGACAAGAACCTAGGATGACGTGCGCACAACGAGGTTTTCCTAACAATGAACTCAAGGCGAGATAACCATGGACGACCAATGTCACAAAATTGATGTCAAACAAACTTAGTGCCGGTTTCATTTGTGTTGAACTATTTGCAGTGATTAATTAAATCCTAACAACGCCAACAACCCGCAACCTAGATATTCGTGAGAACACCTCCTTTGCAATACATGATCCGTTTTGTCAATGAAGTCAAAGATTACCAAACAATAAACAATAGTATAAGAAGAACAAAATAATAAAGAACAATAATACCAAGATATACGTGGTTCGACAATGCCTACCTCCACGGGGAACAATGAGAAGATTTCACTATAAGAAAAGAAACACTGATTACAATAATCTCCCTAGTATCTTTCTCAAGATCTTAATTTCTCACCTTAAACCCAATACACCCTTGGCTCCTAAAGTTCTCTCTCACTTACTCAATCTATCTCTATGTTTCTATTGTTTTCTACTCTCTTGTCTTCTCTTGTTTTCTTGTCTTACAAATACCAAGTTACTTGGGTATTTATAGCCCATGGATAGAAATCAAATCCATATAGAATTTCTAATTCAAACTAGAGATAAATAGGAAACCGAGTCCAAATAGAACTCCTGCACATATATGGTTTCCTTAACCAATATAGGAAACTGATCCTATGGATCACACCTCTTATAAGGTATGATCCTGTGCACCCAACTATGGCGAGCCAATATACAACAATCTCCACCTTGGCGAGCCATCGACCAAAAACAAAATCATTGCAGCTTGAATTTCTTCAAGCACCGTCACATTGGCAAGAATCCTCTTGCCCCAACGCACCTCAAGTGAGGAGATGCTCCACCCAATCTTTAGCATGTAAAAAGATTGAGCAAGTTCAAACAATGTCTGAACTTCTCAACTGAAACCGGCTTAGTAAGACAATCTGAAGCATTCTCATCCGTGTGGACCTTCTCAACTGTAATTTCACCTAAGTCCAACCAATCCCGAATCCGATGATAGCGAATATCAATATGTTTCGTTCTTGCATGAAACATTTGATTCTTCGCAAGGCAAATAGCACTCTGACTGTCACATCTTATCATCATAGAATTTTGATCTAACCCGAATGTGCTTACTAATCCCTTCAGCCAAATAGCTTCCTTGCAAGCTTCTGTTACTGCCATATACTCGCCTCAGTAGTGGATAAAGCAGTAACTGTTTGGAGCATTGATCTCCAACTAACCGGTCCTCCACCATAAGTGAAGACGTACCCTGTGGTGGATCTTCGCTTATCTAAATCTCCTGCATAATCAACATCCACATAACCCAAAACACATGCTTTCCCTTGTTGTCTTTCAAACAAGATACCCAACGTCTTGGTGCCCTTCAGATACTTGAGAATCCATGTCACAGCTTTCCAGTGTGGCTTTCCTGGATTCGCCATGTATCTCGATACTACACTTAGTGCTTGAGCTAAATCAGGTCTTGTGCATACCATTGCGTACATGAGACACCCTACTGCGCTTGCATACGGCTTCTTCTTCATCTCTTCCACTTCAGCGTCTGTGGAAGGACATTGACTTTTGTTTAAAATAAAACTGTTGTTCAAAGGAGTTGACACAGGTTCTGCATCAATCATATTGAAGCGCTCAAGTACCTTTTGAATGTACTTGACTTATGACAGCCATATCTTTCCAGCTTTCCTGTTTCTCCTTATCTCCATACCTAGGATCTTCTGTGCAGGACCAAGATCCTTCATGTCGAATTCTTTGCTTAACAACGTCTTCAGCTCCTTAATTCTAGATATATCCCGACAAGCAATAAGCATGTCATCTACATAAAGTAGCAATAGGATCACCATCCCATCATCAAACACATGAGTGTACACACAACAATCATAGTCACATCTTCTATACCCAATGTTCAGCATATAAGAGTCGAAATGTTTGTACCACTGTCTTGAAGATTGCTTGAGCCCGTAAAGAGACTTCTTCAACCTACAAACCGGATTTTTCTTACCAGCTTCAACAAAACCCTGAGGCTGAGCCATGTAGATGACTTCCTCTAATTCACCATGGAGAAAAACAGTTTTGACATCTAACTGCTCAAGCTCCATATCCTGCTGAGCAACCAGTGATAGTAACACTCTAATAGAAGTATGTTTCATTACCGGAGAGAAAATTTCATCATAATCAACTCCTTCCTTCTGTGAGTACCCCTTCGCCACCAAACGTGCTTTGAACTTTGGTGGTTCTTTCTCATGCATTCCTTCCTTCTTCCTGTAAACCCACTTACAGCCAACAATTTTTCTTTCTGCAGGTTTAGGAACCAACTTCCAAACGGAGTTCTTGTATAGAGATTCCATCTCTTCAGCCATAGCTTCAATCCACTCTTCTCTTTCGTTACTTTCAACTGTTTCACGATAAGAAGTAGGATCACCTTCACTAATGCTTAAAGCATAATGAACTTCTTCCTCGAACCCAAGTCTAATAGGTGGTTTGACTTGTCTTTGGCCCCGGTTCTTTGCTATGCTGTAAGGTTGTTGTTTATCTTTATTCGATTCAACCTCCTTTTCACACTGTTGTTGTTCTGGCCCATCCTCTTCAACCTCTGCATCTGACTCCTCCACCTGAATAGGAGTCTTCCCGTTGGATACCTTGGTAAGAGGAGATATCTCTGTAGTTGCTTTCTTAACAATAGTGTTTTTCTCACCATTCTTCATGTCTTGATTCATAGGCATAGTCTTCTCATCAAACACAACATCTCTACTAAGGATTTTCTTTCGGTTCACTGGATCCCGTAAATTATAACCCTTCACTCCCTTCTCGAAGCCGATGAAGATGCATTCATGAGATTTGGGTTTAAGTTTAGTTCTCTTATCACTAGGAATAAGAGCATATGCGCTACATCCAAATACCTTCAAAATAGAGTAGTCTACCGGTTTACCTGACCATACCTCTTCTGCACATCTGAAATCAAGCATCTTGGATGGTGAACGATTAACCAAGTGACAAGCATGGTTAAGTGACTCTGCCCAAAACATCTCTGGTAGACCTGCATGAAACCTCATGCACCTCTCTTTATTCATAAGAGTTCTATTCATCCTTTCTGCAGCTCCATTCTTTTGGGGATTCTTCTTCACGGTAAAATGCCTTGCAATACCTTCATCTTTGCAGTACTGTAGAAACTTCCTATCCTTATATTCACCGCCATTGTCAGTTCTTAGATACTTGATTTTTCTGCCTGTTTGATTCTCTACCTCTGCCTTACACTCCTTAAATTTAGTGAAAACTTCGGATTTCTCCTTCATGAAGTAGACCCAAACTTTCCTCGAAAAATCATCCATGAAAGTGACAAAGTAGTGAGCTCCACCTTTTGATTGAGTAGGTGAAGGCCCCCACACATCTGAGTGAATATAGTTAAGTACTTCTGTACTTCTGTTCTTTGTATCTGCAGCTTTGAAGTGTACTTTAGTTTGCTTTCCCATGATCACAAAGTGTATGTACAGTTTTGGGTAAGCTCGAGTATTAAACCTTGGAGCTCATGAAGTGTGGGGGAGTTGTTCGAGGAACTTCCGTTGGCTCTTTGATTGTTTCAGAATTTCTTGTTGCTTCCGTTCGGTCTCTGATGGTTAAAGTGTCTTGCTCAAGATGGATAACAAGAATTGGTGACTTGGTATGTGTTCTACCTTGAGTGATTTTGTAGGCATGTTTTATAAATGTCATGGTTTGGGCTTGTAAGCACGTTTTATAAGTGCTATTAGAGTCATAGGTTTTTGTCACAAAATCAATGTCAAAGGGGGAGATTGAAACCGGCACGAAGTGGTTTGACATCAATTTTGTGACAAAGTGTCCATGGTTATCTCGCCTTGAGTTCATTGTTAGGAAAACCAAGTTGTACGCACATCGTCCTGAGTCTGTGTTCTCGCGTCTATGTGTCAAAGTGAAGTTTTGGGTTTAGGACGTACGTACCTAGTTAAGGCGTACGTACGTCATGGTAGGCAGCAGACTTGTTTCGGTCAGGACGTACGTACCAAGTTAGGGCGTACGTACGTCATGGTAGGCAACAGACTTGTTTCGTGTGGAGACGTACGTACCGAGTTAGAGCGTTCGTACGTCATGGTAGGCAGCAGGCTTATTTTTGTGTGGAGACGTTCGAACGTCATATCGACGTACGAACGTCCAAAGTCGGTTTGCACTATTTCGGCCCATTTTCCTTGGTTTCCAACCCTAAGTATAAATAGGGTTTCTATTCCAAAGGACAAGTCAGTTCTTTGGCCGTCCAATTCATCTCTAGTCTTGGAGTTTGTTTAGGTTTTGGTTTAGGTTGTTTTGGTGATTGAACTCATCTTCTTCTTCCCCATTCATCTTCTTCTTCCTTCTTCCCTATTCATCTTCTTCTTCATTGTTGAATAGTGATTTAGCTTCGAGTCTTCTTGTGTGTTCATCAAGAAGTCGAGTATCCTTGTGTGTTCATCAAGGAACTCTGGTGTAAGCTTGTTTCATAGTTCGGCTTCGAGTCTTCTTGTGTGTTCATCAAGAAGTCGAGTGTCTTGTGCGTACATCAAGGTGCTCTGGTGAAGTCAAGGTGTTAGAGATAACCAGGAGTGTCAACTCGCAGTGATTGCAGGTAGTTGATAGGTTTGTACATCTCTTTTCATCTAGTGGATTATTTGTTGTCGAGAGGACAACTGTGGACGTTTCCCTTATTGGGTTTTACCACGTTAAAAATTTCTGTGTGTTATTTACTTTCTGCAGATTGTTTGATTTGTTTGAATATTCAACTGTTACATTAGCACTATTTGTAGTTTCTCAATTGGTATCAGTTGCTGGGGGCTGGTTAAGGAGCGTCAAGGCTCACGCTAACGATCCTATGAGTGCAATGATGGTTCATGAGTCTGGTCATAATAATTTTATTGCTAAATCGTCTAAATCTACAAAATCAAAATCTGATTTTGAAAAGGATGATAATTTGTATGTTGTTAGCAATAGTGATTGGGCTCTTCTTTACAGACTTTCTGCAAAAGAATGTGAAAGATTACAAAAAGCTAATATTGATTTGCAGGAAAAATTTAATAAAGCTAATTGTAATGTGTCTACTGTTTCTGATAATGTTTGTTTTGAAGATAATGGTGTTTTGCAGACTAAGGTTGATTCTCTAGAACAACGACTCAGACATTGTGCAGAGGACTATATGCTTCAAGGTTATGAATCCAAAATTGAAAATTTGGAAAAGGCTAATCTTTCTTTGCAGGATAAAATTGAGATTCTTGAAAAACAGATTTCTTGTGCTGCAGATGATACAATTTCTATTTCTCAATTATTTGACAAAGAAAAACTTGAATTGTTATGTAGAATTGCAGCTTTAGAGAAGGCCAATCAGGAGGTCGATGAGAAATACAAATCTCTATTGGTGGAATATGAGGTAACAAAGAACGATTTAACGTCTACTCAACTCCAATTGCAGGTTTTGGACAAAACTAGATTTGATTCTCCTATTGATAGTTCTACTAGTTCTAGTGTGATTACTCCTGTAAAATCTACTAGTTTGCCTGCCCTTTTGCCTACCCCACCTATTGAGACTAGACTTAATGCTACTAATTTTCAGCATGTTTCTCGTAAGAATTTTAAGTCTAAGGTTAATGGTAAGGCTGTTTTTACTGATAAGCCATATTGTTCTCATAATGGAGGTATAGGTTTTGTTAAGGCACCATGTCACAAATACAATGGTGACATACATGTTTCATCTTCTACCACCACATCTTCTTATAAGAATTCTTTGAGTAAGTCTAATGTTTTTCATTGTTCTTATTGTGGTAGAGTTGGTCATTTGGATAGCTTTTGTTGGGATTTTAATCAACATGTTTCATCCTATTCTCGTGTTCCTCATCGTTATAATCATGTTGATTCTAATGTTCCTTCGTGTGCATTTTCTAGACCTTGGAATTATAATGGTTCTCATCACAGGTTTAAGAAAAACAGGTATTCCAACAAAAGGAAGTCTAAGACTAAGGTGGAATTGGTTAAGGACAAGTGTATTGCAAAGCGTGTTAAGGGAAAATCTCATATCTTTTCACCTCCCAAGGTGTGCACGCCTAGTGTTAAACATGTATGGGTAAGAAAGGATAAGTTGAAGGTTTTTCTGGACTTGCAAAGGTCTGGTGGTGTCCCACATTTGGGATGATGTAGTTTGTTTCTAGTCTTGTGTTATTTGAATTGCATATTTCTCTTATCACATAGGCTATTTGTTTGGTGCTTCTATTTTTTTTTATGTTTTGTTTGTTTAGCTTGCAGATCATGTTGCATGTCTGAATATATTGTTAATAAAAAAAAAAGGGGTTGTAGGTATTTCTTCTATTTTTTGTTTTATTTATTTATTCCATGTATGTGTTGTTGGATGCATCTTTTCTGAGATATTGGTTTAATTCAATTGTCTTAAATAAGTTGCAATATGTTTGGGTGTTTTTTCTTTCTGAACTCTTAAGTATGTTTTGGTATGTATCATGCATTTTTCCTCGCTTGTTTGCACAGTGCAGGGCATGCTTGCATGATGGGAGTTTTTGGAAACCACTTACATATTCTTTGAGCTCATAGAACTTCTCTATCTCTCGAGTATTTATGTGATCTTGAGCTATCTCTCCTTTGTTTTGGTTAATGTTCATCTTGTTGTTCGTGTTATTGAGCATTCTTATCTTCCTATTACAACTCTTGTTAGTGGTCAATGACTCACTTTATCCCCAGCCATTTGATTGTCTTTGAAGCAATATCAGTTGGCTAAGAACCCGTTGGGGTTGTGAGGGTCATGCTCTGACGGATGCACTCAAGAGATGTTAGTTCTTGTGTTGCACGTTATCATGGTATTGCACTTCTTGAGTTTGTGTTTGTCAAAAAGATGTAGGCTACACCCTACCCTCGTGTATTTGAAAAGATGGAGGCAAAAATCCCTCCCACGCGGGAATGACATTAGAGTGATGTAGACTAAACTCCACCACATGCGGCAAAATAAAAATCCAAGCGCATATTCATTATTTTTTATGTAAGGCATACAAAGTTTATATTCCTTTGCCTTTTTAATGTCTTGGTTTTCATTTGAAAGATCATATTTATATATTTATATTCGTTTGCCTTCTACTCATAACGTTTGTTTCAAAGGGGGTTGAAGTTTGTTTCTTCTATGCTCACTTACTAATCTAATCTATGTCTCTTGTTGATGGTTCTATATTCTAGGTCTTCAAAGGGTGTGTTCTAGTGGTGAACTTTCTCTCTCTTTATGCATTGCATTGCATCTACACACACCGAGGTTTAGTTTATGATGCATTTCAATTCTCTTAATTGTTCAATATTTTGTTTATCCCAACATATTGCCTCTTATTTTTGTACGGATTGGGATTGGCTACTGTTTTTGGAAGTTCATGATGTGTTCCTCTTCACTTCTATGGTACATCGGTTATTTTCCTTTTATCTTCTTATTATGGTTTGTGTTGTTAGTTATTAGGTTTGTTTTTCTGCTATTAAAGTTAGTCCTTAAGGTTAGTCTTCACATGGTTGGATATGGGTTGTTAGTTTTGTCGTTAAAATTGATTCTTAGATATGGTGCAGCCTCTGTTTGCTATTGTTTGTGTTTGGTTCTTCATTATCCTAGTCTAACAAGTTTAGTGCGATTCTCATTGCTTGGTTGTTATCGTGTGCACACTTCATGATTCTGCACACCATGTGTTCGATAAAATGTCTACATGGGTATTCTCACATTTCTTGTGCTAGGTTCGCCATTTCTCTTACATTTGTTAGTTTGGTTAATGTTGTGTTTATGCAGGACATGCCTCCTAAGCGCGCTCGGACTACTCCCACCAAAGAAACACCCGGTTCCAAGGGTGCTTCGTCATCGGGCACACGTCCTCCTCGTGCTTAAAGGAGTAGAGGCGCCATTCCTTTGGATTCTTGTAGATGTTCTTGCTGAAAGTGTTTATGGCTTACTCTATTTTGGTTCTATTCCTTGGTAATTCTTTTCAGTCGGTGTTTCATTGACATACTAAGGTCAGATTGTTAGTATTATTTGGTTTTACACTTCATGCTTTCTAATTTTGTCATTGGATCACATGTGTTTGATGTGATTTCTCAAGGTAATAGTTCTCAATTTGTTTTAAGAAGGCTACAAGGTATGCATAAGCAAATTTTGGTGATGAAATCATGTTATTGGTGTATTCGGTTGTCATGATTTATATTGATTCATGTTTTCTCATAGGTTCTTATCATACTTTTCTATGTTGGGCTAATATTCTTGAATTACCTTGTTGGCTAGCTGGTGTTTGATTAAATGCTTATGAGACTTGCCTATCCTCTTATTGTTGCTTCTTGTGCCTGGTTGATCCTATTTTTTTCCTGCAATAGGTTTGATTAGATGTGTTCTTGGTAGTCTTCTGCAATAATCTTCATACAATGGTTTTGGGCTACCACTGTTCTACTTTGGGATGCATATGCTCAGTTTGGTCATCTATTGTTAGCAATTCTCTTCTATTGACTCTCTAATCTTTCTGACAATGTATGGCATGTCATCGGAGTCTTAGTGTTCTGGCAGGAAATTGCTCTGAAGTTGGATTGTTGTTTTGTGACTTGGTGGCATTGATAATCCTTGCTCATTCTTCAGTTAAAGCATTTTTTTTATGAGCTTGATGATTGCTTATCTTGTTTGGCATATGTTGAACTAATTTTTGGGTTTCACTAGGGTGGGCTTACAGGTTTATTCCTTTTATGTCTCTATTCCATTGTGTTTGGGATAATATTTTCTTCTCCTTGTTTATAAGATTCTCTAATTCTCTTTTTGTGGTTGGATGAGTTGTTTCAGGAACATGTACAGATTGGATTTCTCCATGGATTCTCAATGGATTTTCTTATACTTTACGTATCTCTTCCTGCAGATACTCATATTCCTGTAGTTTTGTCATGGGATATTGTTGGATGTGTCTAATATGCATGGTTTCCCTATTCTCTTTCATATCTCCTACTAACTATTGTTTATCTCTTCTTCTTTCTCTTTTTGCATATTCTTTTCTTGCACATTTCTCACAGGTTTGACTATTTGGTTCTTGGTCATTATTGTACCTTCCCAATTTCATCAGGTATTATATTTCTTCCTTTTTGTTTGTTTGCTCTTTTTCTCTAGATATCTTGCTACTATGAAGTCGGTTCTCTGGAATCTAACTCAGGTGGTTATGGTCGGTTGTTTAAAGTGATATTCTAGTGAATCATTTGTTCTGATTGTTGGTGTCCTGACTCTTTCTTCTATGTATAGATTTCTCTTGGTTTCTATCAGGGATTCATGTTATGTTTTCTTTTCTTCCCTCTGTTACCTATATAAGTATTCAGTGTCTTTTCCCTATCTCCTTCTTATCTCATTTTGGTTCTTATCTAATATCCTTTCTTGTGTCTGTGTTGGTACTCTTTCTTCTTCATTTATATGCCTAGATCTCTCTCATGTCTTTTAGTTTTGTGTGTCATGGATTCCAGATTTATGGTATGGTTTTCTCTTTACTCTCTTCTACCCTTGTATGCTTGGTTCTTTGTGTGTTTCAAATACCCTTACTTGGTTTGTTTGTTCTAGGTGCATCTTTCTCAAATGCATTGCATTTAGGTGACGCTTTTGTTTAGGGAGAGAATTCTTTGTATTGACATCGTGTTAACAAGTGTTTATGTTATGGCTTCCGTTGCATATCCTTTTTGTTGTTAACATGATTGTTCCCTTTCTTTTCTTCTTTACTCTTATTCGTTATGGTTTGGTATTTTTTTTTTCTTTTCTCTTTCTTTTGTTACCTTGCTTCATTTGTGACAAAATGGGGGAGATTTATGACTCTAATACTAACATTCGTTTCTTCCTTTGTTAGTGTATTTTTGGGTCATGTTTCAGGTATACTACATGTATGGGGGAGTGAACATATATGATGGAGTGAAAGTGATGATGATCACAAAGTGTATGTACAATTTTGGGTAAGCTTGAGTATTAAACCTTGGAGCTCATGAAGTGTGGGGGAGTTGTTCGAGGAACTTCCGTTGGCTCTTTGATTGTTTCAGAATTTCTTGTTGCTTCCGTTCGGTCTCTGATGGTTAAAGTGTCTTGCTCAAGATGGATAACAAGAATTGGTGACTTGGTATGTGTTCTACCTTGAGTGATTTTGTAGGCATGTTTTATAAATGCCATGGTTTGGGCTTGTAAGCACGTTTTATAAGTGCTATTAGAGTCATAGGTTTTTGTCACAAAATCAATGTCAAAGGGGGAGATTGAAACCGGCACGAAGTGGTTTGACATCAATTTTGTGACAAAGTGTCCATGGTTATCTCGCCTTGAGTTCATTGTTAGGAAAACCAAGTTGTACGCACATCGTCCTGAGTCTGTGTTCTCGCGTCTATGTGTCAAAGTGAAGTTTTGGGTTTAGGACGTACGTACCTAGTTAAGGCGTACGTACGTCATGGTAGGCAGCAGACTTGTTTCGGTCAGGACGTACGTACCAAGTTAGGGCGTACGTACGTCATGGTAGGCAACAGACTTGTTTCGTGTGGAGACGTACGTACCGAGTTAGAGCGTTCGTACGTCATGGTAGGCAGCAGGCTTATTTTTGTGTGGAGACGTTCGAACGTCATATCGACGTACGAACGTCCAAAGTCGGTTTGCACTATTTCGGCCCATTTTCCTTGGTTTCCAACCCTAAGTATAAATAGGGTTTCTATTCCAAAGGACAAGTCAGTTCTTTGGCCGTCCAATTCATCTCTAGTCTTGGAGTTTGTTTAGGTTTTGGTTTAGGTTGTTTTGGTGATTGAACTCATCTTCTTCTTCCCCATTCATCTTCTTCTTCCTTCTTCCCTATTCATCTTCTTCTTCATTGTTGAATAGTGATTTAGCTTCGAGTCTTCTTGTGTGTTCATCAAGAAGTCGAGTATCCTTGTGTGTTCATCAAGGAACTCTGGTGTAAGCTTGTTTCATAGTTCGGCTTCGAGTCTTCTTGTGTGTTCATCAAGAAGTCGAGTGTCTTGTGCGTACATCAAGGTGCTCTGGTGAAGTCAAGGTGTTAGAGATAACCAGGAGTGTCAACTCGCAGTGATTGCAGGTAGTTGATAGGTTTGTACATCTCTTTTCATCTAGTGGATTATTTGTTGTCGAGAGGACAACCGTGGACGTTTCCCTTATTGGGTTTTACCACGTTAAAAATTTCTGTGTGTTATTTACTTTCTGCAGATTGTTTGATTTGTTTGAATATTCAACTGTTACATTAGCACTATTTGTAGTTTCTCACCTTGATGTGTGAACATCGTCCCCTTGTCTTCATTCTCATCCTTCTAAGGTATGTCAGGTTACAGTTTGTTCAGGAACGTACGTACCATGTTAGGGCGTACGTACGTAGTCATGGGCAGATATTTTCTCTTGTTCAGGAACGTATGTACCATGTTAGGACGTACGTACGTTGAAGTGTCCAGGTTGGTTTTTCTTGTTCAGGGACGTACGTACCGCGTTAGGAGGTACGTATGTCATCGTGACTTTTTGTTATTTCGGCCCATTTGTCTTCCCTTCTAAACCCTAAGTATAAATATGTTTTCATGAGAAGAATAACCGAATTCTTTGTCCGTCCAATTCCATCTCTTCTTCTCCAGTTTGTTTAGATTTGTTTTGGTGATTGAACTAATTCTCTTCCTCCCCCATCCATCTTCTTTTGTTGTTATTAGTGGTTTAGCTTCGAGTCTTCTTGTGTGTTCATCAAGAAGTCGAGTGTCTTGTGCGTACATCAAGGTACTCTGGTGAAGTCAAGGTGTTAGAGATTACCAGTAGTGTCAACTCGCAGTGATTGCAGTGATAGGTTTGTACATCTCTTTTCATCTAGTGGATTTATTTGTTGTCGCGAGGACAACCGTTGACGTTTCCCATATTGGGTTTTGCCACGTTACAAATATCGTGTGTTCTTTACTTGTTTATCCCTTTATCGTTTACTTTACTATTGTTATATTACACATATTGGGCTTTCAGTATGTGCAATATAACAATTGAAACCCCAATATGTGCAATATAACAATAGTAAAGCAAATGATAAAACGATAAATAAGTAAAGAACACTTGATATTTTTAACGAGGTAAAACCCAATATGAAAAACGTCCACAATTGTCCTCGCGACAACAAATAAATCCACTAGATGAAAAGAGATGTACAAACCTATCAACTACCTGCAATCACTGCGAGTTGACACTACTGGTTATCTCTAACACCTTGACTTCTTGATGAACACACAAGAAGACTCGAAGCCGAACAATAAAATAAGCTTACACCAGAGTTCCTTGATGAACACACAAGGATACTCGACTTCTTCATGAACACACAAGAAGACATGAAGCTAAATCACTATAAACAATAATGGGAAGATGAATTGGAGAAGGATAGAAGATAGAAGTACATAAAGATCAATTGAGGAAGAAGATGATCTTTATGGAAGAGCCAACAAACAAACTAAGGTTCTGTGGAGGCTAGGTTGGAACTCTTCTTTTAATAACTTATTTATAAACTAGGGTTAAGAAAGAAGCAACATGTGCCGAAATAACAAAATGGCTCGACGACGTACGTACGCCCTAACGTGGTACGTACGTCCCTGGACACTTCAACGTACGTACGTCCTAACATGGTACGTACGTTCCAGAACAAGAGAAAATATCTGCCTATCACTACGTACGTACGCCCTAACGTGATACGTACGTTCCTGAACAAACTGCAAACTGACATACCTTAAAGGAAAGAGAATGAAGACAAAGAGACGACGCTCACATATCAAGGTACTTCCTAACAATGACGTCAAGGTGAGATAACCTCGGACACTCCTAACCTAGTCACAAAATGATGTCAAACAACCGAATGTCGGTTTCAGGAATAACCCAAGATCTAGAAGAAACAAGTAATCTATACTCTCTATTAAAGTTGGCCATGCCCTTAAAAAAAATTTCTTTATAAATTAGAGAACATTTGATACTCTAATTGAAGAGAATTTAACAAAGATTGAAATTAGAAGGGTTAATAATATAATTCAATATTCAATTCTGGCTTAAATAACTGTATGGCTAGCTCCTGAATTTAATGCAATATAACTACTAAATTTAATGGTAATTTGGCTAATAAATTTAATTATTGGTTATATAGCTACTTAATTTAATGGTAATATGGATAAATCTATTTTTAAACACAAAAATAAATTTATAATTTTGCATCTTACTTTTTTCTTCCTTAACGTCTACCCATCTTCCCCATACATCAAATTTAGTTTATCTTCTCTTGATTTTCCAAATAGTGAATTCAGAAGAAAAAAAAAATGTGATGTATAACATGTGCAGCAAACCAACATTGTTTCATTTCTTTTACTTTTGACACTTTTGGGTTTCTAACACCAGAAGTAGTTGAACTTCTCAGGAGGGTACATAAGATGATGAATAGCAATGTGATGACGGCGGGTTCCAATGAATATGTATTTCGTAGGATTGGTTTTGCTATTCAAAAAGGGCTAGCAATGCAGTTTGTAGCGCGTTTGTCCTTTAGCTTTATGTAATTCTTCTTTTATCGATCAATAAAATTTGTTATTGATTAAAAAAAAAAAAACAATGTTGATTACGTACAATTGATTTATATACTATACAGAATATTTTACTTCTTAATATAAAAGCCCAATACAATTATGTTCCTAGCATAAACTAATAAATTGTGAATTTTTTCACGTGAACTAAACCAATACTTTATTGAAGCCTACAAAAAAATAAACAAAATAAATAACTATTAGATCTTAAAAAAAAAAATCATTCATAGTTACATATTCAGATATAAATACCCTACTATGATATCACTATGAAAAAAATGCTCTAAGAACCAAGCATATCCAACAAAAAAACACACGGATAGAGATTAAAAATCTTGATAAATTGAAGAAGATGCACTCTTAAGATGAAAAATAAGTGAATCGAAGAATAGCCGAAGGTACAATGACTTATAGATTAATTTATCAACAAACTTATCCTTCACATTATTGATACTAAGTACACATCTTCCCAACAAAGCTAGAATGAAAGTTCATCTCGCAACAATTGATATCCAACATTCTTAGACGTTTTACAAATGCATAAAAACCAGCATCCATTTGTTTTTTCTTTCGTTTGCTCTCATATTACTTTTATTTTTATTTTATGTCCAATTAGTTTGTTTCATCAATTTGGTTAAATTTAAAGGTGATTTAGCTTTTGGTCACCACTTTTTAATATAAATTAGGTTTTAGAGCCGGCTTTTATCTTTATTAGGGTTTAGAGCTCATTTTCGAACCAATAGCTAAAAAAACTCGGTTGAACCGAAAATATTTTCAAAATACCTAAGTTTACCCCTGAAACTCACGCAAACTACACGTGATAACTAACCACACCAATACACTGTTCTTAACTTAAAATAGAGCAAATTTGAGATACCCCCCAAAATAGTTAGGACTCTTTGCGATTGCCCCAAAAAAAAAGTTTCATTAGAGATACCCCCTAGATTTTCATTTGGAGCTGGTCAACCAAACCATTGACCAAGGCTTGACCAGTCAACCTAATATTTAGACCAAAATACCCTTTCAACACTTAAACCTTAAATCCTATTCAGCTACCCAGTCATCATGTATGCCATGTCAGCATAAAACTTATCTTTATGTACACCCAAAAAAATCTAAACTAACCCAACTATTATTTAAGTTTAGAGGAGATCTAACCGTTTATTCAGATCTATCAAATCTAAACCATTAAAACTAAACAAAACCCTAACCCTAAATCATTAGCACATTCCATCTTCTAAACTTAGAAATTGTTTAGGTCTTTAGAGCGGGAAAGTGCAACTATCAAAAGTTAGGGTTTTGAAGAACAACCAACCTTGAATTCTTCATCAAATCTCCTCAATTCCTTTCCATTCTCCTCCATTGTACCTGTTTTCTCCCCAATTCTCCTTCAATTCATCAAATCGCAAAGAAATAATAGAGAATCCACCACCAGTTTACGACATCTCTTCAGATTCGAGTGAAAGTAGTGATGAAAGTGACAATAGCATGTTTAACTACGAAGATTCAAGTGCAGAAAGTGAAAAGATTTATGATCCTAGTCGTATTCGCCATCAAGAATACTTGTAAGAACTCCACCCTGATTTGTTTAAATTTTTGAAGTTTGGTTGAAGTTTTGTTTCAAAATTACTGTGTTGGAATTGGTTGGCCTTTCTTCGAATTTTGTTTGGGAAGTTGAATTCGTTTAGGATATTTAGAAGTTAGGGTTTGTTTTTTGAAAGTTAGTATTTTTACTGCTTGAAATGTGTTTGTTTGAATATATTTGGTTTTTTGAAAAGTTAGTGTTTGCTTGAATATATTTGGTTTGTGTTTGTTTGTCTCTCTGGTCTATAAAGTGTCATTACTGTATACATTATGTTTTTTGGGGGGCATCACAAATGAAATTATATAGTTTCATTATAGTATACATTACAGGAAAATTGTATGTCAACAATCACTGGTTTGTTGTAGTGTATTATTTTCCAACTGTTTAATGATTAGTGTATAGTAACATAGTGTATACTTTAACAATTAATCTGGTGTGTTTAGTGATTAGTGTATAGTAACATAGTGTATTTTTGTTAACATAGAGTTTTTGTTGTATGCAGTAAAGCTTTGAATTTTCTTCCACCATTAGGAGTTAAACACATAAGGATGCACTATGGTGGTAAGTGGAATCGATACAGCAAGGAAAGAGCAAACTGGAAGACACATGATTATGAAGGAGGTTATCATGTGGATTTCCGTAATGTTGATGGGGATATTGTTTTCTATTACAGTTGGATGAACTTTTGTGCCAAACACTGGAAGAGAAGTTGATGCTAAATTATAATCTTGAAAAGAGTCCTAAGTTCTTACTAGAAGGTATAAGAATGGAGATTGCTGAAGATTATGATTGCATTTTCTGGTGGAAAGATGGTGATTATGATGAGGAAGGATATTTGCCAATGTTTTATGAATTGGAACCATTGTTGCCTATTGCCCAAGAACCAGCTATTGTTGATACCAACATGAATCCATCTCAGCCTACCCAAGAGCCATCTCAGCCTAGGGTTAAACTTGCAAGGCCTAAGAGAATGGGAACAAAAAACAAAAGCAAAGGCTATGGAAAGAATTACAATAAGCAACTCCAGACAAAGAAAGCATGGAAGAAAAAACAGAGAATATATGATGACCTTTCTGAGGGGAAGTTGGATGACATTCCTAATATGAATCAGAAAGACTTCACTAATTCATATTACCAATCTTTTGCTTCTAATTCAGCTGCAACTTCATCTCAGCCTCCACATGATGCTAGTTCATCTCAACCTCCACATGATGCTAGTTCATCCCAGCCTCCACATGATGCAACTTCACCTATACAATCTGTTCCACCATCTTCAGGGGTTGACCACCAATCTGGTGTTGAAAGTGATGATGACCCTATTGATAATATTGCAACAGAAGAGTCATACCATAGCTATGAATCATCTTCAGAAGGTTCTATTGGAGTTGAACCTACAGAAGACTTTGAAGACTTTGACCCTAGATATGAAGACTTTGAAGGAAGAACTGAAGAGTTGTACGATTTCGATGATCAGTGTGAACAAGCTCCCTACTTTGAAGACCTTAAAGAGCCAGAAATGAACATGGGATTTCCAACCATTTCTCACTGCAGGGAATACATCAGAGATTATGCTATCAAGAGGAAGTTTATTTTCAAGATGCCCAAGAATGATGGTGACAGATTTATTTGTGTATGTGTTAATGAGGGTAAGGGTTGTGAATGGAAGTTTGTTGCTAGAGTGAGCAAAGCTAGAAGAGGTGATAGGCATACTTGTAGGATCAAAACCTTGAATAATGTGCATAATTCAAATTGTATTGGCAATAAGGAATTCAAGAACAGTTTGTGTGATTGTAATTGGGTTGCAGCAAAGCTAGAGGAAGATGTCAGGGAACACAGGTTAGTGTTCAAGTGCAGGGCAATTTTAAAAGAAATCTGGAGGAGGTATGCCCAAAATATCACTTACTATGTTGGATGGCATGCTAGGCAGAAAATAATGGAAAGGATCCATGGGAACTATGAAGAAAGCTATAGGGTTGCAGCTGAATGTTGTATGCAGGTGAGGAAGAGAAATCCTGGCAGCATAGCTATTTGCAAGAGAGGTGAAGATGGAAGGATGAAAGGTATGTGTGTTAGTTTTGCTTCTTGTTTGAAAGGGTTTAGAGAAGGGTGTAGACCTGTACTAAGGTTAGATGGATGTTTTCTGAAGGGAAAATATGGGGGAATGTGCTTGAGTATTACTGCACTAGATGGAAACAATGGATTGTTTCCAATTGCCATATAATTGTGCAGGAATGAATGTAGTGAAACTTGGTCAAATTTCCTTGAATTCATGGAACCAGAGTTGACTTTACACAGTAAGAAGTTGGTCTTCATGTCAGATCAACAAAAAGATTTGAAAGAGGTTGTAGCAGATATTTTTCCAAACTCTTATCATAGATTCTGCTTTAGGCACATGTACCAAAACTTTAAGAAAGATATTAGTGGTGGCAAGCTGTTTGAGGAGTTATGTTGGGGGGCTGCTAGGGCTTACAGAGAATCTGATGCAAAGGACTGGATGACCAAGATTGCAGCAGAAGATCAAGAAGCACATGACTGGTTAGTAGCAAGAAATGTTGAAACCTGGTGTAGAGCTTATTTTGAAGCCTATTCGACCTGCGAACACATCACAAACACTTTTAGTGAAAGTTTCAATAATTGGATCATGGAGTTGAGAGACAAACCAGTTACATCATTTGTAATTGAATACACCAAGATGATTATGTGTTTGTTGTACAAAAGGAATCAAAAAGCTCAGACAATGAACATGGATGATGTGGTTCCAAGGGTACATAAGATATTCAAGAAGTTAGAAGAAAAAGTCAGTGAGTATTCTTGGCATGGTGCAGCTCATGAGATGTTTTCTGTTGAAAAAGGACCACAACAAGAATGGTTAGTGGATTTGAATACCAAAACTTGTGAATGCAAACAATGGCAACTCACTGGTATACCATGTGTGCATGCAGTCTGCATTATTTCTAGTAGCAGAATCCCCTTGGCCAGGTATATTTCCTTTCTCTCAAATGAAACTTTTCTTCTAATCATCTTTGGTATTCCAGTATTCTGTTTGAGATACCCCCTATAATGAAAGTTTTGTTTGAGATACCCCCCAACTTTCATACTGGCTAACTACTATTTGTGTTTGAATTTGCAGCATGGTTAGTGACTATCTCACTAACAAAACCTATGCCACGACTTACTCCAACTTTGTTCTACCACTACCTAGGATGAAAGATTGGCCTACTGTAAGTGCACAGGATAATCATTACAGTAATTAATACAACCTAATGTAAGTGCCTAGTATTAGCAACTAATTATGTGTTTTTGTATGTGTAGCCACAATATGAGTGTTTGCCATGGGAGTACTTAAGACCAGCAGGAAGACCAAAGAAGAATAGAAGAAAAGACCCAAATGAAGCTTCAAGCTCAGGAGCAAAGAAGAAGAGGAGAATGAAATGCAGTACTTGTGGATTTTATGATCACAATAAGGCTACTTGTAAGGGTCCAAGTAGGGAACATGTTAGACATCAAGCATCTCAAGGAACACAACCACCAAGAAGTCACATGGGGGGGACAAACCCTAGTGGACATCAGGGTACTTCCCAAGACAATGGCCAACAAGGGACCACAACTCAAGCAGGAGGAAGGACAACTACATCTCAAACAGGAGGAAGGACCACAAGAGGTGGAAAGACCACTGCAGGAACAGGAAGAGGAAGAAACACTGCAACAGCAGAAGGAGTGAGCACTGCCACCTCTACAGCACCTACAAGAAGGAGGACTACTACAAGATCATCAGAAGTGCCCAACACTACAGCCAGAGGAAGAGGAAGGACTATGGCAACAGAAGGAGTGAGCACCACCACCTCTACAGGGAGAGGGAAAGGAAGGACCACTGCTGCAAGCAAAAGAACATTTGTGACCCCCACCAGAGGCAAGGCAAAGTCACCAAGAGGCAGGGGAAATACCAGCATGGGTTACAACCATGGAGGCTATGGAATACACCCAGGCAATGGAAAAAAATGAGAAAGTAGTGGTTCAGAAGTGTCTTGATGGGAATGGTTAGTGTCTTTTTGTGCTTTTTGTGCTTTTTGTTCTTGATGTGTGAACCATGTTGGGTTCTTAAAACAATGTGCTTTTGTTGTTGTTGTTGTTGTCATTGATGTGTGAACCATGTGCTTTTGTTGTTGTTGTCGTTGTCGTCATTGATGTGTGAACCATGTGTTTTTGAGTTGGAAGATGCTTTATTATGACAATTTGAAGACTATATTCTGATCATTTTGATTTGAATACATTATGTTATGACCTGTTTTTATAGTGCCATTGATATATTGATAATAGGTAAACAAAAGCTTTATTTCTTATTTATTCTTGTTTCAGCAAAATGATTACAAAATTCATTGAAATCCATCTGGAGTGTTACAGTAGCATTTAGAGATGTTTTTTTCTTTTTTCTCTTAGCTTCAAGCAACCACTCAAAGTCACCACATGTGTAACACTTCAAATACTTGTCACCCAATGTACCTTGTTTCCCAGAAGTCTTTACAGTTCTGTCATCCTTTAGTTCTGCATTCGCATTCTACCCATTCACAATCATTCTTCCAGTGATCCAAGTCATCACAAATAAAACAACCTTTAACACTTGAGGAGCTTGGGGAATTTGATTCTCGTATAGCTTCATCTAACCACTTAAAATTCCCGCAAAGATGACATCTCAGAAATTTTCTTCCTTGATTGTCTGGTGTGTTTGAAATTGTCAACCTCATAATGCCATCACAACATGGCTTCTTGCAATGGCTATATACCCATTGACACTGATCTCCATAATGCCCAATTTCGTCACACATTTGACAAACAATCTGTAACCAAATAAATAAAACTTTCATTAGTGATACCCCCCATCCAAAAACTTTTATTTGCGATACCCCCTTAAAGTTGCAGAGAGGTAAATCTGCGAAGAAGATGAACCCAATCTATATAAAACAACATAAATATACAATAATCAACTAAAATATACAATAAAGTACCACAACAGGATATTTATTACCTTCATTTCAACTAGTTGGAAGCAATCAAATATCTTTGGAGTGGTGAAGAAGATGAGGAAGAAGATGAAGAAGAAGATGAAGATCTCGAAAATCTGTTAATGGAGTTCTTGTAGATTTATTACCTTCATTTCAACTAGTTGGAAGCAATCAATGTCTTGTAGATTTGTTGAAAAAGACGGAGATTTGAGATTTGAGATTTGTTAATGTAGTTCTTATAGATCTGTTAATGGAGTTCTTGTAAATCTGATCTGTTAATTAAGATCTGTTAATGGAGTTCTTATAGATCTGTTAATGGAGTTCTTGTAGATCTGATCTTGTAGATTTGTTGAAGATCTTTTATGGAGTTAGTTTCATAACGGCTAGATTAACGGTTAGTTAATTTTAGCCATAGGATTAGATCTGGTGGGTTCAACGGCTAAGATTAGAAGGACATAAAGATAAGTTTTATGCTGACATGGCATACATGATGACTGGGTAGCTGAATAGAATTTAAGGTTTAAGTGTTGAAAGGGTATTTTGGTCTAAATATTAGGTTTACTGGTCAAGCCTTGGTCAATGGCTTGGTTGACCGGCTCCAAATGAAAATCTAGTGGGTATCTCTAATGAAACTTTTTTTGGGGGGCAATCGCAAAGAGTCCTAACTATTCTGGGGGGTATCTCAAATTTGCTCCTTAAAATATCACGTGACCTGCACATGACTAAATTCAAATAATGGGACAGGTGTTATAATTTGGATGTAAGAAGATAATCCAACAGCTATAACAATAGAGTCGTTGGTCATCTTCCCCAACTGTCTTGTTCTGTATATAAATACTAACTTGTTCTTCTCTTGAAAATCTATTCATATTAGGGTTTAGTAGAGAGGACAAATGAGCCGAAAACACAAAAAATTCACGATGACGTACGTACGCCCTAACTAGGTACGTATGTCCCTGAACCAAAAAGTAACCTGGATACTTCAACGTACGTACGTCCTAACTAGGTACGTACGTCGATAACAAGAGAAAAGATCTGCCTAACTCTACGTATGTACGTCCTAACTAGGTACGTACGTACGTACCTGAACAAACTGCAACCTGACAGTCCTTAGAACGATGAATAAAAAGACACGAGACGACAGTCACACATTAAGGTACTTCCTAACAATGATATCAAGGCGAGATAATCTCGGACACTCCTAACCTAGTCATAAAATGATGTCAAACAACCGAATGCCGGTTTCACTAAGCAATAAAATGATAGTTCAAAAGTCCATAAACACTGCAGCATACAACTAGTTCTAAAACAATGTCCAAAATATATCATCAAACCATAACAATGTCTAAAATATATCTTCAAACCATAACATAGCAATGTATACAGAATTTCATAAAATCCTTAACCACATATAGTTAGGTTACATTAAGTCCATGATACCATAACCACTACAACATATATATACTCCTAAATACTGACTATAATACATGGCATAAAAGCAAAATATTGTCAAGCCATGCAGCCCCAAAAAATACATGTCAATACTATGACTGCAGTCCCCAATCCACTGTAAGATAGCATTGTAACATAGCAAGGATATAGCATTGTAAAATACAGTGTAAAATAAAGAAGGGATATTTTTTATTTTTTATTTGATAAATAAAGAAGGGATATATCATTACTTGATTTACATTTCATTACAATGTTGACAGATTTCATTACAATGAAAAAATAAAGCAATATAACATATTATGTTCATTAACATTATATTAGAAGAATACATGAAAATGAGTATAAAAAATAATCTAACAAATACCCAATCATTTATATCAAAGCAAAACAGAGTTGAAGTCCAAAAATTACATATCAAACAGATTTTTCATGACATATCTAAACCAAACTTCAAGATTTCAGCCATTCCAACCAAAGTCCATGAGTTTTCTTTTTAAAAAAAAGTTAAAGCTTTAATTTTTTATAGTTTAAAAATTAGAAATTTCACAAAGCTTTGATCTTTCAAACAAGCAACCCCATAACAGATTGAACAAAGTCAAATCAAGAAGAAACCCCAAAATAATTCAACACTATTGACCACAAAAATGGTGTATTATATAAAAACACACAAATTCCCTATTTCCTCAACATATTATTGAAAACAAACATATACCTCTTTTTAAAGATGATGAGAGAGATTTTATGAGTAGAAAAAGGTAAGCCTTTACATACTTTAACTTGATCGATGACTAACCCTTATGAAGCAAACACCAACAATAAAACCTCTTTTAGAACAATAAAAACTTTGTCTTCAAGAAGAAATCAACAAGAAATTATCTTTCTCAACATAGTCTTCCATCAATAACATTGAAAAGTGAAAAAAATAGAGAGAAATATAGAAAACCCTAACTTTTCTTTTGTAGAGGAGAGAAACGAAAAGAGATAGAGAAGATAGAAAAATTTGGTGGTTGGGTGTTATGTTGCTTTTGGCGCAAAATAACCTTGAGATCTGTGATCAGATCTGATGGATGCACAGATTTAACGCCCCAAAATCATAACACGAATCCCCGTGACTCAATGTCAGATCTCGAGGCATTCGAACAAACCAACCCATGATAAACATATAATAATACCAGATTCTGAATGATATTTATATATATAATTAACTTTAAAAATACATAGCTTAATACTATACATAATAATACAAACTGTGATCACTTCTATACAAAAGAAACTAAGTACATCTATCGCACGAACACTTATACCAATACCCTCTGTAACCTCCGCACAACCATATCTGCTGAATCGATCTATCCTCGAGCATTTATTTAACTGAAAAGGGATTAATGATAGAGTGAGCATTTCCACTTGCTCAGTAGTGACTAACATTTCCAATATACTAACTAATCATGCATGACGATTAATCATACTAAACATTTGAAAGAATGCAAGTTTTAATAATTGAAAGTAACTTTCTACTGTAAATAATAAATAATATACAAACATTCATACAATAAGTCGGGTACATGTATCGTATCAGAGTGTTGAGGGTACGACTGGTACCCGGCCCCAGTCCCAGGCAATATCTTAGTTCAGTACTACCGGTATGAACCTGTACCGTTAGTTCCTGATTATTCGGTCGGGTGATTATCGTTTTGTGTCTCAAGAACACTAACCCTCTTTTAGGGCTCAGGTGGGCCCTTTGACCACGACGCTCCAGAAGGAGAATCACCTATCACGGTGGTCAACCATTTGACGACTGCAGACTGCTCAGGATCCTGACACACGTCCAGGAGTGGATTACCTCTCACTCCCCGCGTCTAACCTCCTCGAGGTAGCATGTATCCCCACAACACACTAACCATCCACAACAAATACCACTAAAAGCATGGCAATCCAGGAAGGTAGAAAGGAATTCCCGAAAACATCCTACAATGTTCGCCTCTAGAAAGTGCCCATTCACTGTGTAAATGTGAATACTGCATATGTAATCCTAGAAAGAACTGTCTTCTCTAGAATATGACAATAATTCCTTCTTTGTGGGAATTCACAGATCCCTTGCCAAACCGCCTCGTGATACAATATATATAATATATAGGGTGTCTTTTAATAATAGTTAATTTAATCTGGCATGTGTGACGAGTCTCTGAATTTATCAACCATCAAACCAGTTCCCTATTCACGGCTACCAGACACGGGCACTAGCCGAAGAAACTATCCCCTATTCACGGCTACCAGACACGGGCACTAGCCGAAGGGATTATAATCCGATCTGTAATAATATGTTCGTGTAAGCACCCAGATCATTCCCAATTCAGGAACTTCACACCATACCAACACACAACTGGGATCCCACATCCCACATACAAAATCCATCTCTTTTTCCCATCCTGGAAAAGAGATGCAAGAAAACCTTCAATAGTTTTTCCCTTTATAAAACCATTTCGATATACATATACTGCTTTAATAAACCCAGTATAAAACATGATATCTGTAACTAATCACTTTAATAAAAGCTATAATCGATAAACCACGAGTAATCTATATATACCAAACAAAACCATGCATGCATTTTTATCATCAATAATATATCAATTAATTTACAACATTTAAAAATATGACACATGAAAAGACAGTATAAAAGAAATTTAAGTCCCTACCTCTCGCTCGTTAGCTCCTTAACTTCCTTCTAAATTTTAAGTCAAAAACACTCAACTAAAAATGCCGATATCCTAAAAACATAGTTGTGTACACACAAGTCTAAATTAGTACTAGTCATTCAAATTAATATCATTTCACAAGTTTAGGTGAAGTGTTTACCGGCAACTTCGTGTCCTTAAAATCCACTTCCAAAGCATTATAAATCTCGACCAAGCTGAATTCTATATGGCTTTAAAACCCCACTTCCCAATTAGGCCATAACAACCATGAGCAATACCCTTTATGTATTGTCCCAATCAAATCCTTCTATAATCACTTCATGAATCATGAACCTATATTATATAATACTCCCCTGAAATCCCAACACATCTAGAGAATCCCTTGAGTTTACTTTCTTCCTCCATTACCTATTTCTCTAAACAAAAAGTCACCTTGCTGGAATTTCTATCTCAACAAAGAAATTATGAAAGGAAGAGACAGACTTTCATTGCCAACCAAGACACCCATATAGGACGGTAAGTTTTGAGCAGGAAGAAAGAAAGTGATAAGCACTTACATATATATTAACTTGTTTTAATTAATTTCTCATGTTAATCCCTTTCATGAATCATGAGCCCAATCTAATTAAGTTAATCCCTATTGGTAAATTTTTATCTATATCATATATGGATCCGTTTAAGCCCATTTGCACATTCACTAGCTCGATACTTGCGTTAATTTATTAAACCCAATTGATTAAGATTATACTCGATATGATCACAACCATTGATTGTATGTAAAATTACTAAAATGCCCCTAAGGTGGGTACGGGTCGTTACATGCCATGTGCCTCTGTCAAGTCTGTAAAGTAGCCCTCGTGCAAATCACGTGCAGTTTTGAACAAGGGTATTTCGGCCATTATAAATAATATCTTGGTTCAAGTGTCGGTTGAGCTCTAAACCCTAATAATGATACAAACTGACTCCAAAACCTAATTTATACTAAAAAGTGGTGACCAAAACCTAAACCACCCTAAATTTAATTTCACAACAATATCATACTTTAGACTTCCTCATTTCCATATAGAAATATGAACTCTTTGAGATACCCCCCAGATTTAAAAACTCTTAGAGATACCCCCCATTTTCCCATTTGAAGCCGGTCAACCAAGCCTTTGACCATGGTCTGACCAGTTTTCATATTTTCTAGACAATTTTACCCTCCCACCATTTAAACCCACATCCTAGTCATTTTGCCCAGTCAACAAGTATGTCATGTCAGCAAACAACTTAAAGCTACCACTTTGATCATAACCGTTCAACTTAGATCTAGATCTAGATCTAATCCTACGGGTAGAATTAACTAATTGTTATGTGACCATTATCATCATCAAACTCCTCCTCCTCCTGATTATTATTCTTCCTCCTTCACTTAACCCAAACTCCATCTCTTACTTTTTCTTCTTCACCCTTTCTTCTTCACCATCATTTTTGTTCCTTCTTCCTTCTTCTCCATCCTATCTTGTTTTTTCTTCATCCAACCATTCTTCACCTTCAATTTTCTTTATCCCCATCCCTTTATCTTCCTTCTTCATTACAGATCTGGCCATTATCGTCTCTCGTTTCCATTCTTTTATCACTCCTTTACTAGATCTAATGAAAAGATGAAAAGTTGAGATGAAGGTAAATGATAGTTTTGGTGGTTTTGTCACCTTTGTGTAGTTTGTATTGTATATTTTGGTAGTTTAGAGATTTGGTTCATCATCTTCCTCAAATTACCTTTCTCTGCAATTTTGAGGGGTATCTCAAATGAAACTTGTATTTTGGGGGGTATCTCTAATGAAAAGTATTCTCGACACCAAGATAATAGATTTCTTCGTTTTCTGCACTTGAATTCTCATAGTTGAACATGGATTCATCACTAGAATCAGAAGATATTTCATAAATTGGTGGTGGAGCCGCCATTATTTGAGTTTAAAATAATTTTCAGCAACAGATCTAAAGCATGAAATTGATTTCGAAGAAAATGGAAGAATTTTAAAGAAGAAACAACAATTTTGTTTGAAATCAAGAGTAGATCACAAACCCTAAGTTTGAGTTGCACTTTCCCGCTCGGTTCTGTTTCTTAACGGTGGAAAGATGAAATTTGAATACTTGGGTTTTTTTTTTTAAAGTTTGGTTAGATTATATATGGACGGTTGTGATTAGATCAAGTAAAAACTAGGTGGGCTAGGATAGGGTTTTCTGGGTGTGAATAACAAGTGGTAACTTTAAGTTGTTTGCTGACATGGCATACTTGTTGACTGGGCAAAATGACTAGGATGTGGATTTAAATGGTGGAAGGGTAAAATTGTCTAAAAAATATGAAGACTGGTCAGACCATGGTCAAAGGCTTGGTTGACCGACTTCAAATGGGAAAATGGGGGGTATCTCTAAGAGTTTCTAAATCTGGGGGGTATCTCAAAGATTTCATATTATTTTGGGGAGTATCTCTAAATCCCCCAATATATTTCATTAGCAAAATAAAATATCGAAATATACTTCCAAATAATGCAATGTTATAAATAACCAAAGATCTTCTTATCAATTCTTATTACCTAAGATATAAACGACTCAAAACAAGTCTTAAAGAACGTGTATTGACACCTAACATCAATCACATTGCAATAAAAAAAAACAATATGAAATCGATTACAATGGGAGAATATGTTGCATTTCCATATAGGTTGAAAACTTTTCTTTTGCTTTCATTGATTCAATAATATGAACAAAATTAAAATGTGAAAAAAAAATAAAAAAACTATCATAAAGTTTAATTTTGCTCTATTTACATTGCAAAAGAAATTGTTCATCAATCACATTCAACATCGAAATTGAAATACAATCCACTCCAATTGATCGTCCACACAATAGAATGTATATCTATACATCCAACAACCTTCAGATTTATAACCACCCGCACTATATTCCATCATTGGTTTCAAAGTTTAAGAGAGAGAAAAATGAGCTTCTATATTAAGTTTTGGAAAAATAAAACACTTATTCTTATTATGATACTTACAATCACCTAAATTAACCTATGTTAAGAGAACACCCATTTTTTAAAATTAAAATCAACCATATTTTAAACAATTAAAATTGGTTGATATAATATGGACTTATAGCTAAACACGTTAATAAAACCAACGAAAAAATTGAAACAAAATATTTTGAAAGAACTACACCTAATTTATAAAAACTTTACTAACACATATCCTTTGCACGGACTTTATAACTAGTGATAATAAGAAAGACGAAACCAATGCACAAGATATATGTGGTGGAACTCTCACAGGGAATAAACCACCACTGGCAAAATAAAGAACTTTATTATCTTCCACCAAAAGGATTATAAGATGAGATCTCACACAACTCAACCTCACACCCTTTACAAGAAGAACACAAACCTAAAAATCCCCCAACAAAAATTGCTCCCAAGATTTTTCAAGCCTTCTTTAGACTATTGTTTAATGTGGCTCCCAAATCCTTAATTGTATTTCCTACATCATTGGCTTTATATACAAAACCAAACACAAACTAGGGTTTGCACAAAATTGGGCCCAGTATGCAAAAACACGTAGGACGTTCGAACGCCTGAAAATCTCGTTCGAACAAACCTTGTCAGACATAGAGCTGTTTTTTTCTATTCAAACATTTCAAAATTCTGTTCGAACCAACTGCACTTGAAAACCCAAATCCGTTCGAACGTTGTGTTCCTGAAACTGCAAAAACACCTAAATTTCACCTAGAAAACAACATTAACATTAATCAAACACGATGTGACTTGTAAATATTATAAATCAAAGAATGTCTCTATCATCTATGAATTTTAAATGGCAAATGAATCAAATAATAATCAAAGAACGTCAAGTAATTAACGAGAAATTTCGAGGATAACATGCATGAAAATGTATTGTTAGGCCGGCCATGGCTGTATCTCAGCACATTCAAAGCATTTTGGCATTCTTCATAAATTAACGACATTATAATAATCAAAGAACGTCAAGTAATTAACGAGAAATTTCGAGGATAACATGCATGAAAATGTATTGTTAGGCCGGCCATGGCTGTATCTCAGCACATTCAAAGCATTTTGGCATTCTTCATAAATTAACGACATTTTCCTATAACATAATCATAATATATTTGATTAAGAGGTAGCTAATATTTCAACATCATGTAGAAAATGTAAATCCCAGTACTACTACATAAGTATTACCAAACTTTGTTTTTCATAACTTCAATTTCTATACATTTTCAATGTCTTTTGCCCGAGGTTTTTTCGTCCTCATCATCTCTTTATTCTTGTTAGTTCTCCCGCCCACCAATCCAACACAGGTTAGAATCACCCGCTTTGACCTTGGATCAAACGAAATCGTCTATGAAGGCAGCGCAAGACCATCAGTTGGAGCTGTTGAATTCAACAGCCTCACATACTATAGTCAGGTTGGTCGAGCTACCTATGCAAATCCTGTGCAAATTTGGGATTCCAAGACTGGCAAGCTCTCAGATTTCACTACACATTTCACCTTCACAATCGACACTCAAGGTTCTCCTTTATATAAATATGGTGCTGGCCTAGCTTTCTTTCTTGCTCCCATTGGTTTTCCAATCCCACCAAACTCTGCGGGCGGCTTTCTAGGTCTATTCAACACAACAACAAGTGACGCGACCACCCAAAACCACGTAGTCTTGGTTGAATTCGATACTTTCCCGAATCCAGAATGGGATCCTCCAGATGTTGCCCAACATATAGGCATTAATGTTAATTCGATCCATTCAGCTAGTTATCTGGCATGGAATGCTAGCTTGTATAGTGATCAAAGATCAGATGCTTGGGTTACTTATAATGCTAGTACTAAAAACTTGAGTGTCTTATTGACATATTCAAATAGTTCCAGCAATCAAGATAGTTACTATGTTTCTCACATAGTAGACTTAACCAAAATTTTGCCAGAGTGGGTCACAGTTGGATTTTCGGCCACAACAAATTACTTTATCGAGCGCAATTTACTAAATTTTTGGGAATTCAATTCAAGTTTGAATGTGAAAGTTGCAGAAGGGAAAAAAGGTCGAAGTTCCGGTGGACTGACAATTGGTCTACCTGTATCTGCAGGTGTTCTGATATGTGGGATTGGTGTAGCATGGTTTATAGTGAAGAGAAAAAACAGGACAAACAAAGAAGAAGAGAGAGACAATGTTACATCTATGAATAGGGATTTTGAAAGGGGTGTTGGACCTAAAAGGTTTTCTTATAGGGAGTTGAGTTCAGCTACTAACAACTTCTCAGATGAAAGGAAGTTGGGAGAAGGGGGATTTGGAAAAGTTTATAGAGGTGTACTGAATAATACAAAGCTTGAGGTGGCAGTTAAAAGAATCTCGAGGGGTTCTAGACAAGGGAAAAGGGAATATATGACTGAGGTTAAGATCATTAGCCGATTGAGACATAGGAATCTGGTGCAACTTATCGGTTGGTGTCACGATCAATGTGAATTCTTACTAGTCTATGAATATATGCCTAATGGTAGCCTTGACACACATCTCTTCGGAAAACAAAATTCACTCTCTTGGGACATCAGGTACAAAATCTCCCTGGGGCTTGCGTCTGCATTGTTTTACCTTCATGAAGAATGGGAGCAATGTGTAGTTCATCGAGATATCAAATCGAGCAACATGATGTTGGACTCATGTTTTAATGTTAAACTCGGCGACTTTGGATTAGCTAGGCTCATGGACCATGAGTTAGGACCTCAAACCACAGGGTTAGCTGGGACTTTAGGTTACTTAGCCCCGGAATATGTAAGGACAGGCAGGGCAAGTAAAGAATCAGATGTATTCAGCTTTGGTGTTGTGGCATTAGAAATAGCTTGCGGGAAAAAGTCAGTTGATCCTATGGTGAAGGATTCCTATGTGGGATTGGTGGAATGGGTTTGGGACTTGTATGGAAGTGGAATGCTTCTATCTGCTGTCGATGAAAGATTATGCATGGAATTCGATAAGAAACAAATGGAGTGTTTGATGATTGTTGGGTTGTGGTGTGCTCATCCTGATAGCATCTTGAGACCTACTATAAGGCAAGCAATTCAAGTTCTCCATTCTGAGACTGTGATGCCTAGCCTTCCAACTAAAATGCCTGTCCCCATGTATCGTCATCCCCGATCATCAGCTCATTCTCGGGAGCCCTCAATTTCTAACGCAAGTATTTTATCGGGTCGATAAATATTGTACTTCCAAGGTTAATAAAAAAATGTGTGATCAGTTGTTCTAGCATTCATAATTTAGCTTGTATTAGTGTGGTCTGCTTGTGATTGTCTATAGCATCGTTTTCCTTCCCTGTAGTGATTCGAACGAGTAATACATCTACATTAACCATTGGAAAAAGCCCACTCGCATTTTATACCTATATGATGCTGACGTTATATATCCAACTCCTATTGGGAATGCTCTAACAGTTGCATTTTTCTATTGACAACCTTAAACATCTAAATTTATCGATCTTTATCAAGTCTTATATCCACAGACAATGATCGAAGTCTTTGAACCCAAGTTGCACCCTAGGCCTTCTAGTCGAAGCCACGCTGTCTTCTTTTTTTTTGAAGAAAAATTGTTAAATATTCATGCCTGAAGGCTTACATAGGGTTGTCACAAAGACAAGGTCCGAAGACTATTAGTGGTGTTGCCACCTTGCTACTCGAGCAATACTGTTACACAAGGACTTGTTTTCATTGAAGAACACCAGACAACCACATTATATCATCATAGGACAATGGGCCTCTTAATCGGCTTTGACCCACCTAAGAATTACATAAGAAATTCCCCCAAACGCTCTGAGTGGAAATTGACCTCACTACCTCTCACTCGTGAGACAGTGAGAGTGTTTGAGAAGAGACCAAACCAACTAAGCTAGCAGTTGTTTGATACGTATATCAACACGTCACATACAACATGACAACATTGCCCTCAACCACAACCGTTGTGTTGTGGTCAAGGAGCGTTGCACCGTTGCGGGCACGGTCATCGTTGTCAAATGGTGGCTTCATACCAAAACTCCAAAATTTCCCTATAGCCCACCAAAGCCCATGTTATTGAGTGGGCCTTTGGAGCCTCTAACACTCCACTCCACTCCACTTACTTTAAATCAAATCGGAGCGTTTTTTTTGTTTTGTTTTTTTATTTTTCATTTTCAGATCCAACGAACATAAATCAACGGTTCTTCAACGTCTACTTTTTTTTTTCTCCAACGGTCAAAAAAATTTCAAATTATCAAAACTCCTAACAAACTTCTCTCTTCTTCTTCTCACACAAAGATCTTGATTACCCATTTCAATTTGATTCATTCTTGAAAAATCTCGATAACCCATTTTGCGAAAATGAATGTTCTTCAATACCCAAGTTCAATTGATGTTGAAAAAGATGTTCAAATTTGGAATAATGCTGCTTTTGATAATGGAGATATAATAGATATTTCTTCTTCTTCTTCTTCTTCTTCTCATTCAAGTAAAGAGAATAAAATTCCTTCTCATTCTTTTGGTTTATGTAGATCACCTGTTTGTTTAAATTCCTCAGTGAAAAATTCTCATGGAAAACCATTAAAGGTTTTGTTTAAAGAAGGACTTCTTCTTAATCATTATGATCATCAGAAGATTGGGAATGATGAAATTCGTGATGTTAGTAAGATTGATGCTGAGATGGAAGATATTGAGAAAGAGATTCGTGGGTTATCATTGAAATTAGAATCACTTCGGCTTGAAAAAGAGGAGATTAATGCGAAGAAGATTGAAAGCTCTGGGGTTTCTTTAATGCCGAAAAAGATTGGAGGGATTCCAGGAGTAAGTAATGGTAGTAGTAGGAAAGGGATGAGTATGGGGCCATCGGAGATTGCGTCTAGTGTTAGATCGCAGAGAGTGGTAAAGCAAGAATTGACGCCAATTCAATCAGGAAAGAGTCGAAGGGGTATTAGTCTTGGACCATCGGAGATTGTTGCAGGTGTTAGATCACAGAGAAAAAAGCAAGAAATAACTCCAATCTTGTATCCGAAGAGTCAAAGGGGTATTAGTATGGGGCCGTCAGAGATTTTTGCTGGTATTAAATCACAGCCTAGAGGAATGGAAGAACTTACTCCAATTCAATCGAGTAAGGTGAATCGAAGGAAGTCTTGTTTCTATAAGCTTCAAGAAGTTGATGAAGAAAATGTTGTAAAAGAAAGAGGTGGAAGGAGTAGGAGTTTAAGCCCAAAATCGCGTCAAGCACTTTTGAAGAATCAAGCTTCAAAACAAAGATACACGACAATTGGGTCGAATAAAAATATGAAGAAAGATGATCGGGTCCTTTCCAGTATTCAACCGAAGAATCTCTTTAAAGAGGGGGAGAAATCAGTTCCTGCTAAAAGATCAATCAAAAGTGGAAGGGTAGTTGCAAGTCGTTACAATCAAAGTTCAGTTGAGTACACTAGGAAGATGTCATTGCCTGGAAATGACAAATGTGATGAGAATAAGAAATGTGAAAAGAAACGTGCTTCTTCAACTGGAAAAACACGAGTTTCTCTGCCAGAATCTGGCTGCAAGCAGGTTACTGAAAACAAGGTAGAATTTGCTAGTGAAGCAATGAGGTACAAGAGTTTGACACACAGCAATCCCCCTCCGATTTTGAAAGTTGCTGATTTTCTTCCAAAGATTAGAACTGTGAGAAGTATATATGAGAGTCCAAGAGATTCTGGACCTGCTAAGAAAGCTGCTGAGTTGATTGGAAAAAAGTCGTATTTTGGTGAAGAGGAGAGTGGCTTGGAGGCTTCGGTTTGTCAGACTTTGAGTTTTGATGATGACGAAGAAGAATAGAATAAGGTGTTGTTTCTTCTTTCGAATCTATTTATATAACTAGTTTTCCTATTCATATGAAATCCATGGAAGTGAAGTAAACTTACTTTTACTTCCTCTATGAATTGTTTTAGTGTGTCTATTGTTCTTTAGCATGCTGTATTTGTTTTAGGCATATATATATGGATATAAGTTTTCTCTTGCTTCCCAATTGTATTTGATGGTATTTAGTCTATCAATATGTTTTTATTAGTTAAGCATTACATGTGGATGTCCTCAGTAAATGACCTGAAAACTTCTCCGTTTCAGCCATGTGCTTGGTAGTTGGTTACATAGGTACAACCTGTAGAAACAGGGATAGCATTACCATTTCATGATGCCAGTGCTAAACACACATGTCAGAATGTCACTAACTATGCTATCATGTTATAAATAGTGAATTTAACATAACAGAATAAGGCCACTACAGGTAGGAGTGGTAGCTGATCAATGAATACGCAAATGAGGCTTTATGACCATTTACAGTCCAACAATAATTCTCCACTTCTTTCTTCATCACATTATTTTAGACTTTGAAATAAATGATTAATAGGACCATTGGACACATCAAAGAATCATCCTGTTTGATAGAGTTTATTATTCTTGGTTTAGTATCGAATGTAAGCAAACAAATTAGTTGAAGTGAGACCCACAATGAAGAGAACTGCATTAGTTGGAAGTATGGAGAACATATGGGTCTGTTATGTCCCATTTAGAATTCCACCACCCTGCTCTGGACTAGTGATCCCATTTTAATGTCCCAAAAGATCGGAGGTTTAGTCTATCTCTGATGTAGGGCAATACAAAAACATGATATTCTATCATCTAATGTGGTCTGACTCATGCTGTTGATTTTATATATATGTGCTACTGCGCTAGTAATTGAGTATTTTGGCCATTAATTATAGTGGTTTCTGATTAGATGGCTATTGATGTTATTACAGACTAAAAACTAGTGTGACCGATCAGTATTAACTCATTTGATGTTAGAAAGTATATGTAGTTATCATGACAAAGATTAGAGATCTTTTACAGACAAATAATTACAGTATGGTCATCATCTATCACTCTCGTTTCCCTTTATACACTGAAGAGAGACAAAATTGAGATTGTCAGTCCTTAAAATGCTTACCCTTACCATGTGCTTCCTCACAAAAACAACAAACCTGGTCTGTCCTCTTAATGACTAACCAAATATACTAATTATTGGGGTTCAGTTCGAGAACATCGCCGGAGTTTCTTTTTCAAACTTCCCACATACCCTTAATAAAACATCCATCAATACGACTGAACACAGTATAAACTTTCTGATAAATATTATCAAGTGCAAAAAATAAACATCCTATCTGATAAAGTTGAATTTGAGAATGTAAACTATATTGAAGAATTTGGACACATTAATGACATTCCATCCACAAAATAAACAAAAAATTATGTATCTCAGAGTTGTACAGGGGATAAAAAAAAGGGGGAGAGAATATATGTTTAAGAATTCCAGATCATGCTTAATATGCTTCGAAATCTATTTGTCGACAACTTCCTTATTATTCTTTTTGCATCCAGATTATCGGCTTCTGCAAGTTTTTCTATGTTTTTGAGATAAATGGAATGTGTGATTTTTCTTCTTCCACTGTGGCAACTTGCTAATGACATTATTATGGAGAGTAAGAACCTCTTATTACTTGATCTTCCTTCTCCTGGTTCGAGGAGTTGCAAAATTCTGCCAACATTGACATCTTCATGCACAAATTTTCTCCTATTCCTTTGGACACACAACATACTGGCAAGTGCTTCAGCTGCCATATCTTGAACTTCGAAAGATCTTGCATCAAGCAATTGCATGAGCTCTGGCATAAATTCTTTATCCCCCATTTCCTTTATAATATCTTCTGATGTATTACAAAGGCGAAATGTCGCTTTTACTGCTAGTTCTTGAATTGAGACCTCACAGCTGCGGAGAAAAAAGAGAAGCCGGTCAAGAAATCCATAACCCAGAAGGGTAATGAGATAACTTCTTGATGAGAAACAAAACGTCTCAATTGCTCGAAATGCCATCTCTCGAGTTTTTGATGAAAATGAAGATTTTGGATCCAAGACTTGGACTAGTGAATATATTCCTCCTCCTCTGATCACTGTTTGGAGGATGGATTCGCTTCCAGAAGCCATAATTTGGAGGAACTCGATTGCATTTATCTTGGAGGCTTCAGCTTTTGAATTCATAAGCTTGATGAAAGTTGATATTGCTCCTGCTTCAACCATAAACTTCTTGATCTCTTCTACACCAACTAGATTTCTTAGAATCCCACAAGCTGCACCTATTAACTCTTCTTTGCTATCACTACTACTGCATATCCTTATCAGTGCTGTTACTCCGCCTTGAGCAGAAATTGACCAGGCATTGTTTGAATTCTCCGTTAGTCTCTGCAACCCAATTGCTGCCCTTTCTTTCCCTAGTTCAGTTCCTGATTCCAAAACTTGAATCAATGGTGCAACAATTCCCGCACCAACAAGAACATTCCTATGAGAGCTGAATTCTGTGATCGCAGTTACAGCTTTAAGTGACTCTTCTTGAATTCCTGTTTCTGCCATCTGAAGAAAATTTACCAATAGACTAATAAGATCGTCTGCTTCAACTACTATCTTCACATATCTATCATCATCTTGAATAACCTCATTTAAAGCCATCAAGGCGTGGCTTTTCATCACGGGATCACCTATTTTCATCCTTGTTATTAAGTCCATGATGTAGAACTTCATATCATCTCGACAAGCTCCTATCCCAGGCTTCGAAACTACAATCATATGACCTTGGGATAAAACTCCAGCATTATATATTTCAGCTAGACTTTTTAGATGTGCCTCAAACTTGAAGAAGATTACATCAAGGTCACTTTGCATAAGAAGTTTCCCGCTATAGGAAAGATTAACACATCGATTAGCAAGATCATGACAGTCATTTACTGTCACTGATATAGCCTGAAGTAACTCCCAAATGGTTGAATTCTCACTGAAATCACAGTTTTCAGCAGAACTTAAACCAGAATTTAGCTCTTCAAGCTTGCTTCGAATCAACTGCCATTTCACATGAAACACTTTTACAGAAGAAGAAAGTGATAGTAATGCAGATACAAGTCCGATTACTTGGCAAAGATTGGGTGGCTTCTTTGAACTTTGTTCTTCATCTACTCCATCCATCTTCTCTTCACCCATCTCTTTTTCACTGGTTTTATTGCCAAAACCACATGTTCTAGCCCTGGCAAAACCCTTTCACAGCCCAGAACAAACAATCTTCCAGCTAGCTATATACTAAGCTCCAAGTTTTTGCAGATGGAACTGAACTTATAACTAACTTCAGCTAGTACTCTTTACTTGATTGACCTTTCCTTAGGACAGATGTTGGTTAAGGGGATGATTTAGTCATTGAGTTTTTGAAGATGGGTGAGGAGGAATGAGGCCTTAATAAGAGACAAAAATAAGGTGGTTGGTTTACTTCTTCTTGTTAATATAGATTTGAGAATTACTTAGTATATAGTATTTGATGAGATTGTGTATTATACATGTTAAGATACTAAATCACATATACTTTTATCAGTAGTTCAGTACCATGTTTCTATAACAACCAAACTCTATCATCATAAGGTATATTAAATTGCTACAAATGATATGGTGCAAGTTTGCTTAAGTCTTGTATTACAAAAGATAAGACAATGCTGTATAGTTGATGACTTTGATGGATAACAATGGGTCTGTGGAAGTGGGGTGAGGGTGTTAATATAAAGAAGGGTTGCTTTTGCAATATATTTAGCAAAGGTATAAGAACCTCACCCCACCATGTGAGTTCCTTTTGTTAGATGACTTTAAGTTGTGGTCACCTTCATCAAGGAAGTGGGGATGAGTAATCTTCACAAACAAGAGAAGGAAAGGTACTTTTTTCCTAACCTATTAAAGAGAATAGATAGTGGGTGGAGCCAAAACTCACCCATAACAAAACAAAGCAAATAAGAAGGCATATATGATGGGTTAAAGGGCATGCAAAGAAACAAACTATCTGTAAGACAAACTTATATATGTGAATCTTTGATAGGTGGGTATAACCCTTAAGAATATGACAGCAAAGTAATGAGATCAAAGTGTGGATTGAGAATGTTTGTTTTTTTGTAATCTACCAAGTACCATTATTCTACTAATCATGGATAATCTCTATGTAATCTTTTTGTAATGACCATACTTTGTAACCAATGTTTAGGTTGTCTTCCCTTAAAGATACCTGCGAGTGGAAATTTGCGGCGTCTTAACTTATATCCTTTAAATGGTCTGTTTAATTATTGATCAAGAACATGGCAATGGCCCTTAAGGGACCATGTTAATTGCAGAGTAACAAAAAAATAAGTCTGGATTTTTTTTTTTCTTTCTTGATTTATACAAAAAACACTACACAAATGTAAGTATATATGATGAAGTAAAGGTGGTATCTACTTTGTTGAAACATGTATAATGTATTAATCCTTTTTAAGATGATTAACATGTAGGGTAGCAATATATGTAATCTCCTCAGAAAGTTTCACAAGAGATATTTTATGTTTTATAAAAGCTATATATTGAAAGAGACCAGACAGTTTGGTAAGAAGGTTGTCTTTGTATGATGAAAGATTTTGAGTAGACATGAAGGAAATCCTTAAGTAGAAGAATATATATAGCTAGGTATACATTACACTATACCTTAGTTTTAAAGTTGAGTTGGTACAAATTCATCAATATATGAACACAAATAAATGGTTGCTTGAGAGGGTTATAAGGATTCTTGCTTTCAATAAGTGGTATTAAAAACATTAACAATGTTATCTATTTGTGATAATGTGTTGTCACAGCCATGTGACAGAGATCTCTTACTGTTTGAGGCTCTCATTTTATTAAAAACCTTGGACTGTTAGGTGAAAATATAATTGATATTTTACCTACAAGTTATACATATATATATATAAATTTATCATTATCAAGATACTAAATATTATTGTTGTTGATAATTAAATGATGATCAACCCTTAAAACATATGAAACTTAATAGTTAACATTATGCTGTCTAGCTACATCTACCTCAAAATAATCACAAGTGCTTTAGAATTTTCTGTTTGGCTATTCGGCACAATTTGTAGCCCATATTTTCTGTGTTCAGAAAGGACTTGTAGTGCAGTTTGTAGCGCATTGTCTAAAAAAAATTCGAGTATCAATCATAATTTAATAAAATATGATTAATTATAAAAATCTGTAATATGGTTAATTTATTTAATATTGCTAATACAACCACATTTTCAATTTTAAATTTTCAAATGGAAATGACATATACTAGAATTAATGTTAGGATAGGATGACATAATGCTTGTGCAACATTTATTAGTCATTTAATTTTAAGGCTATATTATTCTCTAAGTTGTTGTAGAAGTAATTGAAAAAAGGCACACACACATACTTGTGTTTGAAGACTTGTAGTAGTTGTAGGTGAAACTATGAAATGTACCTAAAGCTGAAACCATTTTATTCTGACAGTGAATGAAACTCATCATAAGTCCAGATTTACTTGATTTTGCAGTCTAGTGATAGTGGGCACAGAGCATTTCCCCTTGCTGACCTCAAATTAAGAGATTTAATTAAAATGCGCAAAACTGCTTGAAATAGTATTCTAGTATATACATGAGATTTAGATTATTGCAGAATACTGTAAGGTATAGTCCATGAAAATGATTGAAGAAGACATTGTCATCCATCGTTCTGCATCTAATTAAGCAACTTCAACACACTGGTTCAAGTGAGCGTATGAGTTAAAATGGTTTAAGTCAGACTTCTAAAGCCTACAGAGATGAATTGTGTATGTTGCTGCATCTGTCATGCGTTTACTCTGCATTGCTATTTGCAGCCACATTACAGTACCCATTTTTGGCAGCACAATGGTGCTATTTGCATTTTGCAGCCACATACTCCCCAGCAATATTCCATCAAGCAGCAATAACCACAAAATGTTGACAGAATGTTTCAAGTAACATGTAAATGGAATATTGCTACTTCGACAATAGTCCTTACAGTCTGACCAAAGTACATATTGGTCTTATGTTCTTGTGCGCCTAGCTTGCGAATGCATTTGGACTCGATAAGGCACATTGCTAACTCAATAGGACTGATACAAAGCTTTCTGCAACCTACATCAATTTCTTGAACCACAGTTATAGACTTTAAAATGGCAAGCATCAAGAGCTTACACATCTGCCTTGATGTGCCTTGTACTCACCTTGTCTCATTTAGTAGAAGTTATTTTACTGACTCGTGCTGTAAAATGTGGTACTTCAATTCACTTTCACTGCAAGTAGGATTTACCTATCACTATATATATGCTCAAAGCAAACATAATATGCCCAAGCGAAGTTGTCATGGATGAAACAGAAGAAATAGGGCCTGTGGCAGGAAACAAACCATGTTCAGAAGATGGCAGAAGTTTCATTCGGATAATGTCTTCCACTGGATTTACGGTACTAGACAAATGGACACCCAAGCGAACAAGCAAGAGGAGCCACCAGTCTATATGAACTACAAAGTTTTTTTTTCTCTAAAATGAATAACTTTCAGGACCTCTTAAATAGCTGCTTCATTAGCATTCAGATCAAATAGATTAATCAATCACTTCGGTCCAAAAAAGAAAAGAAAAAAAAAGTAGATTTTAAATCTCTACACCACATAATCCCGAATTGGTAGCACATGAAGCCACCAAGATTAACAGACTGAACAACCCCTCTAGAACATGTCAGACTAATACAGTAAAGAACACAACAGCATGCACAAAAAGACATTTCACCGTCTACCTTACAAAATAAAAGATGGCCTACACGTGGCACAATCGAAAAAATACCACCACAAGAGCATGCCCCATGTGTGAATGAGATAGATGGGTACCTGTCAATTTTGTCATCTTTCTTTTCCAGAGTTCAGGAATCAGGACCATTGATTTGAGAGTGCACTCAGGTAGATGCAACAGGTGCCTTCTATGTGCATGGAAGGGTCCCGCAACACGTTGTCTTCACCTGGTAGCTGCAAGGCCCAGTCTCGTGGAATCGGTTGTTGACCACAACTTTGGGTGCAAATTTACCAAGCTGAACCAACAGAGACCCCCACTCTCTTATCCCTGCCTCAATATAAACCCAGTTTCTTAGTCTTGGATCGGCACGTACACCTTCTCATTTCTCTTAAAATCAAGCCATGTTTGAAGGGAAAGCAGTCATTGATGATACAGACATGCTGCAACCCATGCAGAAAGATCCAGTTAGCCTTGCGGCAAAAGCTCTTGATGTATTTGACGTCACAGATTCCATTGACATAGCCTGTCTGATTAAGAAGGTAACATACTGAATACAAGTACATCCGTCTACATATTGTACAGAGTTCTGCAAACGAACAAAAGATGTAAATTGCTCTTGTTTGACTTGTTGCTCCATGACGTTCCTGTATCATGCAGGATTTTGACAGACTATATGGGCCTGGATGGCAGTGTATAGTCGGCAGACTTTGGTTCATTTGTGACCCATTCTCACGGCTGTTTCATCTACTTCTGCATTGGCAGCCTTGCAATTTTGCTGTTCAGGGGTACTGCAGATCCAGAGGCTGGGGCTGAGGCCAACAGAATAGTCGCTTTTGAGGCAATGAAGGCTTGAGTTATCTTTCTCTTTTCTTTTCTCCTTACTGAAGTTTGCTCTGTATAGAAGGTAGCATTCCTCTTTCAGCAGCACTTTCCTTGTCTTGTATGGCTCACTGTTTGAGCTGTTGGTTTAAATAGTGAACTCAATAACCAGAACTTACCTAGCTGAAACATGAAACATAAAAATCAGAGACAAATATTGTATAACATATTGCATCCATCACCTATGACTTATTTTTTTGCAGATAAGAAAGAGGGGCTCATATGCATTTACGTATATAATGCCTGGTGGAGAATAACTTTACACAACTAACATTCACAACTTGCAAGGAACAACATTTTTAAGTATTCAATTCCTGTAACAGTGACAATCAAGGTAATGGTTGAGTACTCAAAGAGTACCAAACAGTGGCAATGACATTCCCTAGAAAAACAAAACAAAGGCCACACTAAACATTGATACTAGGGGATATATAATATATATTGAAGTAAAAATGTTAATTACATGTGGTACTTAATTGATTGATTTGTAAACCCATAACTTGTGCAAGATGTGGGGTCTAATTAGTTTTACTGCATGGGTTATTTTCTGTTGGCATACCTCAATGGCAAGCCAGTGCTAAATGGCATGCCAAAAGGCATGCATTTTGCGCTGTAATGTATACCATTTATTGAAAGTAAATGCCTCTTTCTCTGTGCCAGAACCATAGGTTTAATTCCATGTGGGTCTCTTAAGTAGGTAATGTTTAAACTGCAAAATGCCTAATCCTTTAAGTTGACTGGCCTACGCAACTCTGTCCTAAGAAGTTGTTAACATTTATTGTGCTGCATGTTTAATCTAATTTTCAAGATCTAAACGTAAGAATGATCCATGTCCCAGCTTGGAACTGAATCCAGTCCAACTATTCAACTATCCCAAAACTTTGATTTTAAGAGTTTCACACTTCAATCTAACTTATATCTATGATTATTTTATGCCGTCAGTGTAACTTAGCCTTCTACACTTAAACTGAAAACTGTAGGAATTCTATAGCAAATACAGATTGTAGAATTTTGAATTGCTTATCTAATTTTCCCCGTTTGGCATTCATTTCACTAGGTTTGTAGTTTTACGCTCTTTATAACCTACTTTTTAGACCAAAAGCCATGTATAGAGTGATATTCAAAGGTGAGAGAAGCAATGAATTTAATGCTTCTTATATAAACTCTTAGTCTATAATTCACACCGTTGAACCAAAATAACAGATAGTGTTTAATTTGGCAACCTCCGGATAAAAGGGAAATGTAGCTTAAACTTCAAAATATAAGCACTGCCAACTGGGGCTTAAACAAAAACGAAATTCTATTCTAAATTTCTAGAGTTATCTTAACAATAATATGTTTGATCTTTTAGGTTATAGTATTGTTAAGAGTTCTTTTATGTTTATGTTGACAGATGGCGAATTTCCCTCTGGAGGTGAGAGGGAGGAAGGGTTATGTAGAGATTGTTATTTATCAAAATCGTTCTCTCTTTCTTTCGGTCTCAGGAATTTATTTTCTCCTCCTACTCATAGATTCATATATGATTTAATTTTATGCTGCAAATCCTTGTGGCTGCTGCTCTCTCAAGTAGGGGTGGCAGTTTCCGACACGACCCGAACACGACTCGGAAAAAGCTAACACAGACACGACCCGCTATCTAATTCGTGTAATATATGGGTTGACCCGCACCAACACGGTAAGCAAATGGGTCGTGTTCGGGTTTAACTTATAAACCCAAATTGACACGACCCAGCTTCTTCTTCTTCTTCACAATCACACAACCCACCGCCAGCCTTCATCTTCTAATTCTTCTAATCTTCTCCTTCAAAATTCAAATCATCTTCATCTTCTAATTCTTCTATTTCTTTTCATCTTCTAATTCTTCTATTTCTTTTCATCTTCTAATTCTTCTATTTCTTTCTTGACCACCACCCCCACCAATATCAACACTTGGTGAAATTGGAACATGAGTTTCAATCTCTGATCTATTCCAATTGAGCATCAAAAGTGACTCCATTGATATAAACAGTTAAATCATAAAAAGATGATTGGAAAAGATTGTGGTGATGACAATCTAAATAATTTTTGCACGAAAAACGAATTTGGCATTTGCAAGGAAGAGAACGAAATTCGCGCAAAGGGGGAGGTCAATTAATCAGAAAAGGTGTAGTAGTTTGTCACTCAAATGGTCCAAAGAGAGAAACAGATGATGAAGCAAATATGAAACCTGAAGAAGTAGAAAAATATGGAGTTTAGTTATGCATTTAAGAGAAGACCTTTTGAGTTTGAATGATGAAAAAAATGTTTGGAATGAAGAGGATTATAAAGGGGAAGGACTATACAAAACAAATGGCGTGTCTAACCGTGTCAGGTCATATGACCCGGCACTGACCCGACATGAACACGACCCGACACAGGTTAACACGTTTCGTAACCAGGTTATATATGGGTTGATCTGTCTTGACACGCGACACGACACCGACCCGACACGACCCATTTGCCACCCCTACTCTCAAGAGCATAACTTAATTTCAATAAAGTTATCATGGGTAGACTAAAACAGCGTTGTGGTAATAGAATAACCCATGTAGAAAAGTCTGAAAATAGGTCCAGATGAGAAACAGATTCGGCTCAAAGATGAACACCCGCCAGTTCAGTTTCCCACTGGACGTGTTGTGAAAAAGTGTTAGAAAGCTATTCAGATATTCCAGTTAGAATAAGAAACAAAGACTAAGGTTCACAAGTTTGGGTCTACTTTATGTTGTAGTCCCTATGGGACCAGAGCCCAGATGTACTTGTAATCCACTCACGTGATGAGTTGAGTTTTAAGTTGTTTGACCAAATCAGGGGGCATTTTGCTTATTATACAGCCAGTTAAAAAACCTTCAATGATGGCATCATCATTTCTGGGACACTGACATAGTACTTGATATAACTATATAACAAGCAATGAAAAAAAAATGGTCAGACATTTGAGTCCTTTATGCAGTTATTTTTGTGGATGCATAGTTCAGTATGCAGTCCTAATTAGACTACATATTTCAGTGCTCACTGCTCAAACAAAAGACCAGAAACATATATATTGGTAAATGGTTCGGGCTCTACTGGAAAACCTGTGCAAATTGGTATCGTGGACCGTTACCCAAATCATGGTAATGTGAAACAACACCAAACTAAGTAGACCAAGTGGTGTGTGTAGCTTGTTTTTATAGGTGGCAACCCTGAACACAAAAATCTTGAGTTCAAGATTTCACAAGAGCCTCTGCTAGCGAACCATTCCAGGTCAATCCCTGCCAAGCATGGGTAGCGGCTTCAGGTTGAGCCTGCTTCCACAGCCCAGATCTAAGTGGAACTCTACCATGGCAACGTCGTGACTCCAAGCAAATAATATATGATAAAGTTGACCCTTGAAACTTGACAGCACATGCAACGTTTAAAGGTTTGGCATCTCCATTAAGTTAAATGAGAATATTGAAAACAAATGACATAACAATATCAGATGGAAAAAATAGACATAAATAATAAGCCTAGAAGTGTGCAAGAATAAAAGAAAGAAGTAAAAGAAAAGAGAAAAATCCCTTTATGTTCAGACAGATTTTGAATCTTCTAAATCACGATATATGTACAAGAGCTAGAAATGAGAGAGTGAGAGTGTACCTAGAATTTGAATTGTTCTCATAAAGTCAGAACAAAAGATGGGGCATCCCTTCTTGGCCCAGCAACTGAGCGATAAACATACACTTTCTCTGCATAATTGTCATCATTCTCTTCCTCCTTGATCACCTCCACGTTCAACCTTGGCATATACTTTGCCAGTAGACTGCAGCCACTCATTGTTACGTTGCAGGCTGACATCCATAGTGATCTCATTGACTCGTACCTCTCTAGACCCGACAACAGAGCTGCATTCCCAAATGGGCAGTCCCTTATCTCAAGCTTCCGCAGCTTCGGGCATCCCTCAAGAACACATTGCATCCCACTGTCACTTTTACCAGCAAACGCAACTGAGAGGGTCTCCAGGTTCTTTGCATACTTTCCGATGTACTCAAATGCCAGATCAGTTAATAGGCCTGAAACAGCAAGCCTCTGTAGCTTGGTGCAGGTCTTTACTACAGCCCCAAATCCCTCATCCAAAGGCTCATATGTCAGGTAGTCTGGCTGGCACGGTATCATGATGCACAGACGAAAGTGGGTAAATCCAGGGCAGTTTTGCACCACTGTAGCAATAGCCGCATTAGTCATCTGATTGCAGAAGTATAAAACATAGCGGAGGTTGCGACAGCCACGAGATACAGCAACAAATCCTGTCTCAGTCACCCCACCACCACCCTCAAGGATAGCATCTTGATCAAATGGGTCTGCCGGGAAGACACGCAGCTCCTCAAGCAAGGGACAGCTGGAGCCAACAGCCTCAAGTCCTTTGTCTTCTACTGTGTCTACAACCTGAGTCATTCGTTGGGATCAGAAATTGTACAATCCTACAAGGGTCCTTAATGTATAGAACTAAATGCTTTTCTCTACTCAGACCATTTTGTTGATCATTGTAGCACTTCTGAGTGTTTAACTAAAGCTAGTAGCATAGTTCAACATTAGAGATTAGACTATTAGAGTGGGCAAATTGCATTTATTCAATACAGTATATTTTACTATTTCAGTTAGCAACTTAATTCCTTTGTGTTAAGAAGAATTGAGAGGACTCTCGTTCTGAAGGATAGAGGCCATATCTGTAGCAGTTTCAAAAAACATAGAGGTTACAATGTGTGCAACAAGCCCAGAGAGTGTCTTCCACTTAAATTTTTAATGTAAATTTTAGTGTTTCACTGGAATTTGATAAGACTTTGGGATTAGGAAGAAAATAATAGATTGATGCAGTAGAAGCTTCTTACCCAAAGTCGACGAAGTTGTTGGCAATTGGGAAGGAGTTTGGCCAGATCCGCACTTCGCAAAGCAGCATCACTCAAATTCATGAATGTCAAATTCGTACAACTGGAATATAGCAAAGGAAGGTATATTGAAGTGGCGTCCCATAAGCCAGAAAGTGTATGCAACTTCTTGCAGCTATTAAATGCATTTGCAAGTTCCGTGTGCTGCCGAACAGTAAGATCTTGTGAGAACATGCCAGTTCCAAGCTCTGTAAGTTGAGGCGCTTGCAGCAACAAACTCTTGAGCTGTTCCAAGGTGACACTTTTATTTACTTTCAAGACCTTTAGTGATTTGCACCTGGCAACCAGTCTTTCAAGAGCGTCAAAACTAACTTCACTCTGCATGTTTGCAAAGTTCAGAACTTCCAAAGATGTGAAGCTTTCAGGAAAGCAACCCAACCAACTGCCTGCCAGATCATCAAAGCCGTTCTCCTGTATATCTAGCTCAGTCAAATTCCTGCAATGAGATAAGAAGCTTCGTAAGTTATCAATATATAATCTCCAATTATCAGGCGTAAACTCAACAAAGGAATCACAAAAATATAGAAACACTAAGAAATACAGAAATTGAAGCATTTTTACACCATTTAATTAAACTGGAATGCGTATACATACTCATTAGATAAATGAACAAGGAAAAAAATATCAACTCAATAACGTTAAGTTTTCACAATGTTTCCAAACAACTTTCATCTATATAAGTCTTGGGGAAACTAGTGTTTACTAAAGATACCCAGATCCAAGCCAATTAATAAATGAGAATTTCACGAAGATGATTGCAAGTACACCACCTAACAATGAAAAAGACTAACCAAAAGAAAACAGAACAGAAGAGAAGGGGCACCTCATTCCTATGTTTTCTGATACATCAAAATGTGTCGCTCATTCATGTGGGATACTATTATTAGACTTCATGAAGAAAAATACATGTTTCTCGGTCACTATATATCATCTACCTACAATGCAAAACAGTTTGATACCATTTCATTGCATCAAGAGAAGAAGTCTGTGATTGTCACTTCATAACTATGTATGTATCATATGTGCCAGTATGCTATAGATGACATCCTCGAAGAAAATTGCAAGTGTTTTGTTATAAAATGGATTTCATGCCATGCCGCAACTTGTTTAACTTTGCCATCAAAAAAAATATTACTCAAACACCATCAATACTTAGATTTAACTGATCAGATCCAATATAAGTAAAATCCTATACATCTGCCTATCATTTATTCGATACTTTTTGAACCCCCACCCCTACCCCTCAAAAAAATAAAACACCCCTCTGCCGAAGATTTATATGCTAATAATTGAATTGATCTACAAGAGATAAAGCTTACTTGCAATGAGTTGTGATGACAGCAAGTCCATTAGTACTAAAACCTTCACAACTAACAAGAGATAAAGCTTTAAAATTAGTAAAACACTGAGCTAAAAACTCCAAACTTTCATCACTAATAACCATTCTTTTAAGTCTAAGTTCTTCAAGAAATGGATAAGCAGAAGCAAAAATAAGCAACCATGGATGTATATCAGCACCCCAATTTGGTGGAACAAGATTAAAATCTGAAAATCGAGGTTTCCCTTTTAATGTAACACTTTTAATATTTGGAAATCTTTTAATAACAATTTCAGGTGAAATAGAATAACAATTTCCTATAAAAACATTTCTTCTACTCCATCTTTCTGCATTAAACCAATCTTTACAAACAAGTGAAACATTACTTCTATCTTTATTTGATTTCAAATAATATAAAATTCTTTCTAATACTTCATCTGGAAAACAAGAAATCAATCTACTACTTTTTGAAGACATAATCCAAAAAAAAAAAAAAAAAAAATCTTATAATCTCAAATACCCATTAAAGATTAAGCTTAAAAACATCATTTTTAAGAAAATTTAACATAAAAAACAAATGTTGAAGTAAGAAAATTTTGAAAAGGGGTACCATGAAAACTGCAAATTTTGCAAAAAAAAAAAAACTAAACTTTACTTAAAAAACAATCAAAACAAGATGTTGGTACCTTAAATTATCACAAAAACATCAACATTTAGAATCAAAAAACAATTTTTTTTTTTTTTTTTTTCAAAAACACAAAGATGAAATCAATGAACACACACACTCTTCTCTCTATCTTCAATCATGGATAAAAAGGTGTGAAGATAAGCATAAAGAGAAGAGAAGAGAAGAGCCAAACAATTAGTAGAAGGCAATCAAAATCCCAATGTGTAGTATTTGTAAGAAAAAGCAAATAAAGTTTTATTATCTTCTTATTAAAGCTGACAGACAGACAGAAATGGCAGGTGAGAGAAAGTAAGAAAAAAAAATGCTGAAAATCCAGCCATTGCTAAATTAATTTTTTACCATAGTATATATATATATATACTGTCAATGGGTGACTATTTTAGGATAAGTGGGGAAAATCCTAATCCAAAATTTGTGAATATTCGACGAATATATCCGTTTTTCTAGAAATCAGATATTAGAATTTTTACGCATAGGTGATAAATTGTAACATATAGTTTGTATTTTAGTGTTAAAATTTTAGATATATCTGTTTTTTTAAAAATTTAATATCTGCATAAAATTGACATTTTCAATTATGGTTTGTAGCGTATGTTTTCGATTATGGTTTGTACGTATGTTTTCACTGTTGTGGTGTTCAAATGCTAATGGTGAAATGGATCATTGGTTCTCTAGAAGGGTTGAATTCAAAATTAAACAATAATAATAAATAAAATGAACAAAACACAAGATATTGAAGAAAATTATTAATATGATCTTAAGATAAATTAAGGTGGTGTGTTTCTTGAAATAGAAAAAAAATCTATACTACTGTTATAAACCTGAATAAAATTCAGGGTACGTCCCGGTTAATGAGAATTGAGCTTTAGAATTTTGTTACTTAATTCTGACTAAAATACATTTTAGACATGATCTTTTTGGTAAATTTACATAATATTTTTTAAATAATAATTTTATTGTAATTTAACATATTATTATTTATGGGCTGAATTTTTATTTATTAACAAAAGGTCTAATAATTAAAAATAATAATTAAATTAACAAAATACAGTGAGAATAATAAATTTACTTAAAAAATAATTATTTCATACAATTTAACAAATTAGTGTAATTTATAATATTTAATAAAATTAATAACTTAAAATTCAAATGATAATCAAACATGGATAAATTAAAATTAACCGGTATATAAAAACCTAATAATAATATTATTATAATAATACTGCCAAATAATAAATTTATCAATACATAGGAGTTTCCCCAAGTTGTAAGAACATATTAAAATGATGATTTCTGTTATAAAACCCATGCATATCCTCATGGGCACTCATATTTTATTTTATTTTTGTGTGTTTTCAATTTTAAAATGTAAGTACATTAACCTAAGGAGTTTGCTGGCATATGATTTATAAAATACATTGTAATAGCTTATTAAACCATTAATCTAACTTAACTAACATACACACATACTAAGCACCCACATTAAATTAAATCAACTTGATCACAATGCAAGTGTTTGTGAAATCCTATTCATTGTGATCTTCTCATCAATAAAAATAATGACAGACATGTGCATTGTCTGGATACTTGAACTAAGTTTATGATGTTAATCTACTTATATAAGAATTAAAAATTCATACATTGTAATTAAACTTAAACTCGTAGGTGTCAGTTAGGCTCAACGGGTAAAATTTTCAGGTGATGATACCAGAAGTCTGGGGTTCAAACTCCACCAGTATTACCGAGTTATTGATTTTATTAAAAACAGGTTTACCACAACACTTGCAGATGCCAGTTAAACCCAATTGATAATACTTTTGTGCGAGGTGGATGTATGATGTTGAATAATAAGTCTAAACATAGTAAGGAGAATCTTCTAATGATTTTTTGAGTTTAAGCTTTTTTTATTTTATTATTATTATTGGCGAGACCAGTAACTCAAAGATGCACTGCCTGAAATTGAACCTCAGACCTCTGGTATCATTAGATAGTCATCGAGATTGTATTCTTGTGAGTATCAAGAAAAATTACTAAATCAGAAACCCCCAATAATATTCTTTTAAAAATGGTTTATTAGATAGTCATCGAGATTGTATTCTTGTGAGTATCAAGAAAAATTACTAAATCAGAAACCCCCAATAATATTCTTTTAAAAATGGTTTATGAGTTATGGTATCAAAGCTACCTAATTATTAAATTTTCAAAAGTGTAATAGAGATGTTGGTTATTAATTAATCAATCCTGTATCATATATGATCACAAAGTGTTTCATTATTTTAATCTTTATTTAACATTGATTTAATAAAAAAACAAATGTTTCCACTTCAAATAATGCTATAACTTTTCACCAAAAACATTATAATAGAAAACAGTTTTATCAAAAATAAACAAATAAATTAGTGGCATACCACCTACATTAATTTCATGTGAGGTGTGAGCCATGTGGGTCCAAATAGAGGAATGGTGGGGTGCAGATATCAGGATATATATATATGGTGCTAGACTGCTAGCTATACCATTGCATGTTGATTCAAAGGCTCATTTACTAACAACACATGCACTTGTAACCCTGAAGGCCTGAACTCCCTTTTCCAAAAAGTTTTTGATTATGATGTGTTGTAGATTGATTGGTCATCTATCATCTCCATGTCATCATTTATGGGAATTTTTTTTTTTAGCGCTAAACTGATTTATCGGTGAAAATAGAGGATTTGGGGTGAAATTTTAAAATTTCTAAAATCGAAAAAGGGAGAAGAAAAGAAGACACAAGGTGAGATCAACCGGGTATTAAGATCTCTTCTTACTATATTGTGTAATTATTAATCTTCTTAAAAATTTATTGAGAAAGAATCCCACCGAATCAAACATACCTACCCTTTGATATATTTGGATGAGAATAAAAAAAAAAATAAAAGATTTCTACTTTGAACTCTCTAACGTGCGCCTGATAAGATTTTGTGGAAGTTTTTATCCTTGCAGAAACTGTCACATTTTCTAATTTGGAGTGTCCCTAAAACAAATTTTCAAAATTTTGCGCAATTAAATAATATACGTAATAGTGATATGCATATAATATTTTTATTTTATTTTATTTTATTTTTTAAAAAAAATGCACTGAAAATTTCTCATATATTGGTAGAGAATTTCTAATGAGCTAAATTTGGATAGTGATAGTGATAAAATTGCTCAAGCCATTTATGTGCCACATGTAGAAAAGTGACATGTGGAGGTTACATGTAATAGATTCCTATTAGGAATCGGTTTCCTTATTTGGCAACAAGTGTGGTGGAATTCTATTAGGATTCAATAAGGCTTTCTAATCTATTAGAATTCTAAGTTGTTGTTGATTTAGGAATTGGGTTACCAATTAGATTAACCAAAGAGGTTATAAATATTGGTCTTGTGTAACCATAAGAATTTAGAGTAAAGAAGGACCACATAAGAAAGTATGAGCGAGGGAGATTTGTGAGGAAACCTAAACTAAGGTTTCATTAGTTATTGTGTAGTTCATTTCTCAATTATCAATAAAGTTATCTCTCTTTGTACCGTGGATGTAGGCATATTGCCGAACCACGTATATTATTGTGTTTCCGTATTTCTGCTTTAGTTTAGATATTTTGTGTTTGTTTCTTCATTAATCATATCAAGATCCTGTATATTTATCATAACAATTGGTATCAGAGCCGAAGGTTATTCCTTTGGGTTGAAGACGGGATTTCGGAACGGTTTTGTTGGGTTTTAGGAATCTGTCCAGATTCGACACCATGTAGTAAAACGGCCATAATTTTGTTCTCGGATATTGAAACATTGATCCATTTTTTGGGTTGGAAAGTAGACTCTTCAGGCTTTCTAACAGTATATGGTACGTTCTGTGGTTCGAAGTATTCTGTTCTCAGTACTTCGTTGAAGTTGACGGTTTCGATTTTCTTAGTTTGTTGAAAATCTAATTTTTGGTTTTTTTAGTGGTATTGATTATTGAAGAGAAGATGGTTGATTCGAATTCTTCGAATTCCAGCAGTAAGTACACAAAGGTGCATGGATTTGATATTATCAAATTCAATGGGAAGAATAACTTCACATCGTGGCAAACGGATGTGAAAGATATTCTTGTTAGTATGAAGCAGATCAAAGCCCTAAAGGGGAAACCTGAAACGGCAAAGTTGCCAACAGGTTGGACGAATGATGATTGGGAAGAGTTTGATCAACAGGCCTGCAGTATGATTAGGTTATGTTTGACGAGGGATATCACACACAATTTTGCCGGTGAAACCTCGACAAAGGAGTTATGGGAGAAGTTAGAGAAGCTCTATCTTAGTAAGGACTTGACGTCAGAACTCTATCTAAAGAGGCGTTTGTATTCGACAAGATTTACACCTGGTAAGTCTGTGATTGATCATATTAATGATTTTAATAAGATCTATTCTGATTTAGCAAACATTGATGTGATACTACCTGATGGTGAGAAAACTATAATTTTATTATGTTCATTACCATCTTCGTGGGAAACAACAGTTGATTATTTTATTGCAAACAAAAAGACCACAAAACAGTTGGTCTATGATGATGTTGTTTCGATGTTACAATCCAAAGCCATTAGAAAAAAGGAAGTTGATGATGAAGTTCAGGCTGAGGGTATGTATGTTAGAGGTAGATCATCACATAGAGGTTCGTCGAGTTCTAAAAGTCGCTCTAAATCTCGAAAAAGAGATTTGAAGGATGTTGAGTGTTCTTATTCTCATAACATGGGTCATTATAGTAAAGATTGTCCTAAGGTTAAGGCTAAAGAAGAGAAGAAGAAGAAATCTAATCCGAACACTGAAGTTGCTAACATTGCTCAAAGTAGTGATGAGGTAGCAAAGTCTATTGGAGACAATGAGGATGAGGTGTTAACAGTTACATCAAATAGCTATTTAGCTGAAGGATGGTGTCTTGATTCAGCTGCTTCGTATCATATGTGTCCCGATAGGGAGTCTTTCATAACTTACAGAGAAGTAAATGGTGGTAAAGTCTTTATGGGCAATTCGAATGCCTGCAAGACAGTTGGTGTTGGTACAGTACGGATCAAGGCACATGATGGAGCTGTACGAACCTTGACAGAAGTCAGGCATGTTCCTGATTTGAGAAAGGGTTTGATTTCGTTAGGTGTACTTGAAGATAGTGGCTTCAAGTTTACCGGTGAGAATGGTCTCTTGAAGGTTTACTATGATGACAGGTTATATTTGATGGGCGAAAGACATGGAAACTTATATTTTCTTATTGGAGATATAGTTTCAGGTGGAGCTATGGCTATGATTTCTCAAGCGGTTGATGAGAAACAATTAACTTCTACTCAGTTATGGCATATGCGGCTAGGGCATATGAGTGAAAAAGGTTTGTTTATATTGAGTAAAAAGGGTTTGCTTGGTGGCCAGAAAACTTGCAAGCTCGATTTTTGTGAGCATTGTGTATTTGGCAAGCAGTGCAGAGTTCGTTTTGGTACCGTTGTTCACCGCACTACGGGTACTTTAGATTATATACATTCAGATGTATGGGGTCCTTCTAGAACAGTTTCTAAGGGAGGAGCAAGGTGGTTTGTGACCTTTATCGACGATTTCTCGCGGAGAGTTTGGTTGTACACCATGAAGCACAAAAACGAAGTCACCGATTTGTTTAAGAAGTGGAAAGTTATGGTTGAAAAATAGTCTGGCCATGTTGTGAAAATGATACGTTCTGACAATGGTGGAGAATACACTGAAGACCCATTGAAAGTTTATTGTGCAGAACAAGGTATCGTTAGACACTTCACAGTGAAAGGTACACCACAGCAGAATGGGGTAGCTGAGCGTATGAATCGCACACTACTAGAGAAAGCACGGTGCATGTTATCCAATGCAGGTTTGGGTAAGGTATGGTGGGTTGAAGCAGTAAATACGGCGTGCTATCTCGTGAATCGATCACCTTCTACAACCATTGATTGTAAGACACCTATAGAAGTTTGTCTGGTACACCTCTTGATTATTCAGATTTGAAGGTGTTTGGTTGTCCTGCTTATTTTCATGTAAGAGAAGATAAGTTAGGAGTCAGGGCCAAGAAAGCTATTTTCTTGGGATATCCACAAGGTATTAAGGGTTATCGTTTATGGTGCCCAGAGTTGAATAAATTCCAGATCAGTCGTGATGTGACCTTTAATGAGAAAGCAATGCTTGATTCAAAAAAGTTCACAGGTTGGGACTCTCAACATGAGGGTGATGATAATGACAGTAATGGTGACGATACCATGCATGTGGAGCATAATGTTCCATATTCATCTACAATAGATAAAGAGGTGACTGTTGTACAGGTACCTACGAGTTCAGAGGTTACACGGGTTACTACAGACACATATCCAGACACAGAGAGTGTAGATGATGAGATTGAAGAGGAGGTTCCTCTTGAAGATACTTTACAGCAACAACAATTAGAGCAGCATCATGAGTGGTCATCTTTAGCATCTCAACGTGAACCACGTTTGAGAAAAGCACCAGTTCGACTTGGTTTTGAGGATAGTGCATCTTTTGCATTATCAGTATTTTGTGATGATGAGCCTTCTACCTTTAAGGGGGCAATGAGAAGTTCTCATTCTCATGAATGGAAGTCAACGATGGATGAAGAGATGAAATCTCTTCACAAGAACAATACTTGGGAACTTGTAAAGTTGCATAAGGGTCAGAAGTCGATTGGTTGCAAGTGGGTTTTCACAGTGAAAGATGGTATTCTAGACTCCAAGGGTACAACTAGTGGTGTACATTACAAGGCAAGATTAGTGGCTAAGGGATATGCACAAACGGAAGGTGTGGATTATAATGAAGTTTTCTCTCCGGTTGTTAAACACACTTCCATCCGAGTCCTGTTAGCTTTAGTGACGCAGTTTGATTTAGAGCTCGAGTAAGTAGATGTCAAAACTGCTTTCTTGCATGGAGATTTAGAGGAGGAAATATATATGTTACAACCCGACAGTTATAAAGTTGTTGGTAAAGAAGACTATGTGTGCAAACTGATGAAGTCCTTATATGGATTGAGGCAAACACCACGACAGTGTTATAAGAAGTTTGACATATTTATGTTGAAGCAGGGGTACTCTAGAAGTGAATATGATTTGTGTGTCTATTTTATAAAGCTTCAAGATGGGTCCGTTATATTTCTCTTACTCTATGTGGATGACATGCTTGTAGCTGCAAAGAGCAAGTCATGTATTGTTTCTTTGAAGAAACAATTGAGTAAAGAGTTTGGGAAGAAAGTTTTAGGAGAGTTGTTCACTAAGGTGGTTTTCGGGGTCAAGTTTAGGCATTGCCTTAACTTGATCAATCTCTCCAAATGTTGAGGCCTTTCGGGGTAGTAGCCTTTATGGGCGTGTAGGGGCAAAGATGAGATGATGCTTGTGTGGTGCAGGAGAAGTACGTATGGGTTCATTAGAGCATCTCTAATGGGTCTCCTAAAACCTAAATTATAGGAATTCCTAAAAAAACCAAACCCTAACGCGTCTGCTAAAATTATAGCAGCCGGCCATCCACGTAGGATGCGGTGGGCCGGTCTGCTAAAACTTCGTCCAAAATCGAACTAGAGATAGGATTATAGGAAATGGCAAAAATAACATCTTCCACGCTGGTTCAACCAGCGTTAAACCAGCGTGTAACTTTTTTTTTATTATTTTTTTAATTCCACGCTGGTCAAACCGGCGTGGAACCTTTTTTTTATTTTTTATTTTAATTCCACGCCAGTTTAACCAGCGTGGAACCCTAAATTTCCAACGGCTACATCCGAACGGCCATATTTTCCGAACGGCTAAATTTCCCCAAATTTCTACACGGCTAGAAATCACATCTATATATACATGTTCTTCGTTTCAATATCTACTTCATTTCTACTTCTTCATTCTTCATCTTCTTCATTTGTGACACTTTTGTTTATATAATTATGGGAGATGGTTCTGTCAAACACTTTTCGTTCAACATTGAAGATCCGAAAGATGAAAAACGTGAAGAAATGGAGAAAGAAATCATCGAAGAAAAAAAACCATTAACACCCGAAGAACAAAAGCGTATCGATGATGAATTTAATCGACTTATTGACGAGTATGAAGATGAAATTCATGTGCTTCCCGAAAATTGTAACCATGATTCGTTTGAGTTTGATTATGCATTGGGTAAAATGTTTTGTTCAACTTGTGGTGAAGAGTATGAAAGTTAAAATGTATCGAAGGTTAAAATGTTTTATCTAATTATGTATTGAATTTCGAATTTAATTTGATTAATGTATTACTATTTTGATTAATATATTTTTATTACTATTTTAAACGAATAATAAATAAATCATTAAGAAATAACCATACATTTATCTTCTATGGTGGTTCAACAGAAACAACCCTAATATCAAGCAATAGTATACAGTTAACAAACACTCAAAACAACTCTAATATCAAGCAATATCAAGCACTCAAAACACTCAAGGTGCACTCCCCTGACTACTCTCCCCACTTCGGCCTCGTCCACTTCGGCCCCGTTCACCTCTTCCCCGTCCACCACGTCTAGTGTGCCCTTGCAACTCCTACAATCAAATATAAATACAATTAAAACTTAATAACTAAAATTAATAAATTTTAGGGTTTAACTGTAATAGTAATTAATAATTACTTACCAAAGCCTCTAATGTGCTTGTCAGCTCAGCAACCCTAGAAGCACTTATTGCGAGTTCTTCTTCAGCCCTTGTTGTGGCAGTCCTTTGCTTTTGCAACCAACCATAATATCTCCCAGAAGAATCAAATGCTGCATGCCGCATCGCTTGACCAAGCATTACAACATCTGCTAAGCGTGACCGGAGAGCAGCCTGTATTCACAAGAATTCCCTTAGTTATAAATATAAAAGATTTAACTAACAAATATAAAATTATAAATACAATTGTAAATAAAAAAAATAAACATACCTTGTCTAAGGTATCAAAATCAGGTACATGCTGTGTAACTAAGTCACGGTCGAAAAAAGGAACCGGTACAGTCCAGGTCATACGTTGTGATCCCATCAACCTGAGGCTATGTTCACCAGCTTGTTCTCCATATTGTATTTGTCTCAAAGGGTAATCTTCCTGAGTAGTAGTAGGGTCTGCTGGGAAAGGAATCTGATACTCTGGTCATATGCCTTGCTATGACACATAATCTACGTTACTCTCACGAGAGACGGGGGAAATAGCTAATGTGCCCCGAGAAACAGTGTTCCAATATAACTGGTACTCTATAGCCGTAACAAACTGATAAAAAGCTGAACTAACTGGCCAGTTAACGGATGATCTACGAACCAGGATTTGCTCCAAAGGAAGACTCACTGGAGCCATATCAGGTGGTGGAGGATGAGGAATAGCTATCATACCAGTCCTCTGTCGTAAACATCTATCCCCTAAAACCAAACACTAATCTCTGGAGAAACTAAAACCACTCTCGTCTGAGATATGATTCTAGAGGTGTCAATATGTGGGACACTGTTTGAGGGTAACCCAGCCCAAGGCATCCACCTAATACTATCCCAAGTTTTCTGTTCGATCGAGGCCCTTGCTTGTTTAAAGTTATTCGTTACAAGTCCCATCATTTCAGCTCGGTTTTCAAGGGCCCAAATAAGAATACGAGGGAACACTTGTGGTCTACAGTGTAACAAAATCGGATTACACGTGCCCAGATACTCATACCACCAAAATTACATAATAAAAATTTCGTAATTAAAAAAATTATACCTAATACTCTGCTGGCACAATCTCTCCCACCCCGACACGCAAACCTGTAAGCATAGTAAAATCATGAGGAGTAAAAGCAAGCTCACCGAGAGGCATATGAAATGTATGTGTCGTCGGCCACCATCGCTCAAGCAACGCGAATATAAGTTGACGATCAGTTCGAAATGGTGTCAAAGAAACGAGAGGCCCAAATGGTGTCGCTTGTATTCGGTCTCGTACATGAGCGAAATCATTTTCTCTCTCCACCATATATGACCACCAAGTCATTACGTTATTCATTTTGCCTCTATATGTCAAATTTTTCATCCTCTACATTAAACGAGCAATTTACCAATTACAAACTAATAAAAAATTAATTAAAAAAATAATAAAATTAATTAAAAAATAATTAAATATTAATTAAAAGTTAAATATATTAAAAATCAAATCAAACAATTACATCGACGGAATACTGGTTATCACTAATATGCGATCCCGTACATGGAGCGAGCTCTCTTGGTGTATAATCTCGAACTTCGCGAAAATGTGGAAAATCAATTTCGGCAACTTCCATTTCCATATTGTCTAAAGATTGATCTTCCATAGTACTACTAGTTCCTTGATACAACTTTTGAATGATTTTACCACACTATCTTCTTTTTGGAGCCATAATTTGTGATTTAGAAAAAAATTAAATTTTTGAGTTAAAATTGATAAAAAAAGGGGCTAAATATGAAAAATAACAAAAGATATTAAAAGGGCCAGGTAATTATTGAGTAGGAAGAAGTTGAAGCAGCAAAATCAACCAGAATTTATTTGAAAATGGCGGAAGAAGAAGAAGAATGGCGGCGGAAATTGGAGAAGATGGTGGTTTCTGTTTACTGGTCGCGAAAAAAAAACAAACCTTCAATGTTCCACGCTGGTTCCACCAGCGTGGAACATAATTACAAATCCTGCCCTAATCTTCCATAGCCCAGCCCACGACCAAGCCCAAATATTCCACGTTGTTTCAACCAGCGTGGAACAGAAAGATTCGGAAAAAAATATCCACGCTGGTTCAACCAGCCTAGAAGATAAAATTTAGAAAAAAAAAAGGTTTTGCGTTAGGGTTACCCCTGATATAGGTATAGGAGACGTGAAAAAAAAAGTGATGGGAAAGTAGGTGGCACCTACGTGTATGCTAAATCGTCCCATGTGTCGGCAATATTTGGGAGACCCATTAGAGATGCTCTTATGGTCGGCTCAGTTTTTACAATCTTCGCCGAGGTGGAGAATTGTAGAAAAGTGACATGTGGAGGTTACATGTAATGACTTCCTATTAGGAATCGGTTTCCTTATTTGGCAACAAGTGTGGTGGAATTCTATTAGGATTCAATAAGGCTTTCTAATCTATTAGAAATCTAAGTTGTTGTTGATTTAGGAATTAGGTTACCAATTGGATTAACCAAAGAGGTTATAAATATTGGTCTTGTGTAACCATAAGAATTTAGAGCAAATAAGGAGCGCATAAGAAAGTATGAGCGAGGGAGATTTGTGAGGAAACCTAAACTAAGGTTTCATTAGTTATTGTGTAGTTCACTTCTCAATTATCAATAAAGCTATCTCTCTTTGTACCATGGATGTAGGCATATTGCCGAACCACGTATATTATTGTGTTTCCGTATTTCTGCTTTAGTTTAGATATTTTGTGTTTGTTTCTTCATTAATCATATCAAGATCCTGTGTATTTATCATAACACCACAATGGTGTTGGACAATCTATCGGTTGTTATGATAAGTTGATTGGACAAGTACCATACATTTAATTGACAAAGGATGTGAAGGAACACTATGGGTTAACTCATATAATTGTTTCACAGAAAATGCAATAACTGTTATCATTTGTGTTGATATTGGCTTTCAATGCAGTGCCAATGTGCAGTTCTAATCATAAATAAAAATGCTAACATATATCGAAAAATATTTGATGAATATATCTATTTTTGTTCCAAAATCGGATGTCTTTAGTGTCGTTATAAAATAACATCGGTATATGTTTTTCTTCAAACGTCGATACACTTTTATTTATAACAAATCGGAGATCCATGGCCAATGAGCAAAAATGAGATTGGACCTACCGTGAAACTGCAAGTCTTGCATGGCCAATAAGTAAAAATGAACTTATCATACAAGTTACTATTACTATTCAGAAAGGACTTGCAGCGCAGTTATTATGGCTATTCAAAAGAGTTTCCATAGTCAATAAGAAAAACGAATTCACCGTAAAATCACTATTTCACATGGAAAAATAAAATGTAACAAAATATTTTAATGAATTCACGCAATTTTATAAGTTTCAAACAATATGAATTTATTGGAAAATTTATGGTAGGAACAACCCTTAAAAAGCAAAATCATCTATTTCAGGTTTGGGTGAGGTAAGTAGAGCAGTGTAAAGCCTGAGTCTATCCTCTCCCAACGAAGAACACCGCGACAATGGTCTTCGAGGACGTATAAATGACAGCGATGTAAGTGTTAATCGGTGTCTATACCTTCTCCATGCTAACTGAATAGCCACAGCTGCCCAAGTTCTCCATCCTGGTGAATAATACCTTGCACTCCTCTTCACTTTCTCATTTACAAAAGTGTACCGAAAATGTTGTGTAACATATTTAACATCTTCGGCTTCTAGCCCGAATGCCTCTGTTGTCTCAAGTGTTACTAGTGTAAATGCTGATGGTGGTAACCGTTCGATAAATGGACGTCTAAGACACCATGATAAGAGCTCGTCTCCACTGAAATTCCCAGGACCAAGCATACAGCAACTCTCTACGCCATCGCGTAGTACTTGGCTACTTTGTAAGTGACCTCTTACAACAAACAGCATTCTTTGAACTGGATCACCTTCTCTGGTTATCTACACCAGAACAAAAATAAAAACACTTAAATCCCAATCATAGTAAAAATTCATGCGGAAAATGGTAATAACCTGGAAAAATAAAATGTTCTATGTCTGTATAGGGTTCGAAATTTGGTTTAAAGAACAAAAAACAATATGATGACTGCTAGTTTGAATGAATATGTATTTATAAGGAGGATCTGTCTGCTATTCAGAAACGACTTGCAGCACAGTTTGTAGTCCGCTTATCCTCCACTTTTGTACAAGTTATTTTGAGTATCAATAAAAACAAAAGACAAAAAAAAAAAAAAAAACTTACAGTTTCTCCCTTAGGGAATATGAGTGATTTTACGCGATCACATATATTTTCTAAGACCAAATCATCCATATGTTGAAACAATGGCACCTGAAAAAACAATTATAATTAAGTCGTCAAGTATTCAGAATTGGAACTGGAACCAGAATGAATAATGCACATAAGTCTTGTGTTCTGTCGGTACCTGTCGCACTAGGTCTAAACAGAGATGGTATTTGATATCCCTTCTAAGACCCTCAGGAAGATTTCTGATCATATGACATTCATCTACTCCACGTGTTGCTGCCCATCGTTGTCGTTCGTACTGCCGTACTCTCTGTCTAAAGCCCTGAGGCAAATACCTTTTCCTCATCCACCATTCCAAATCCCTCATCTTCAAATGCATTGCTTGCTTCTTTGAGGTTGTTGCATGCAAAAACACCTAAGCCCACATTGAGCCCAATAAGATACAAACTTAGTTTTTTCGATGAAAGATTCATCGGCTTTAAATAAAAGTCTAGGGGCTTTACCTTAATATTCCCAATCAACATAGTCACCAAAAGAAGCCCAGTTGTGAGAATAATGATGTTGAAAACTACTTCCAGCCATTCTGTTGTGCTCTCAAGGTTCCCAAATGTGCTGCTCACAACATTTGCAACATTAGAAGATTTACGGCTTTCGGAGAAAATCCCTATAGTAAAAAAAAAAAAAAAAAAAAATTATGACTGTCATACCTAAGAGTCATAAGGCCCCAAAAAATGGGAAATAATATTTTTTCCAGACGATTTTCGTTTGTAACCAGAGGAACGGTCCACTTGTACGCGCCATAATTGAAATTATCGGCGCTTTCGATGCACATAAACCTAACATGTTTATTCTCAGCCCAAACCAAACTTTGGGTATCTCTTACAATCTGTGTTGTACCATAATATATAGGTTGTTCACATGCTAGTATTCTTGGACCACAACCCTGTGTGGCTCTACATTGAACTTTCAAACACTGTGATGCCCTTTGGATTCCTAACAAGTACCAACATGCACCTGCTGCCTGTGAATATATTGCATGTAACACAAGTTAGAATAATTAATGAAAGAAATTTGTGTGGATATTGGAATTTGAAATGAAAACAAATATACTCACATGTGCTGCGACAAAATATGCGATCATATTAAGCGTGATTCCCCACCAAACTGTGCCAAAAATATAGCCAGATATGTTTTGCATTCGACGTAAGAAACAGACTGAGTGGTAAATCTTTGGGAGGTATTGGAACAAGAACATTATTAATAAGACTGTCATCACCATTGTTGTGGATCCTTTATCCAACAGAGAGGGAATCACTATCCATAGTACAACCTGCAAGTGATAACTTTTATCAGGGCAAATGCGAAATTAAAATGGTGAGGGTAGTCCTGAAAAGGTGAGTAAGCTCTAGATGTTTTCTGACATACTGCTTCATATGTTCTCTCAAAGAAAGAACAAACTACTCTCGAAATATTACACTGACTCGCCTTATGCATCGCTGGTTCACTGTGGATGCTTAATTTCGAAACATTATGTGAAGATCAACTTCAATCTCTGAGATGTTCTAAGGCTTGCCAATTATAAATAACATGAAAATAAATTAGATCTTTCCGCATAGTAACTGTACATATGCCAAGATCTCTTCACATAGTGATTGAAAAAAATAGAGATGAATTTCAACTTAGAGAATATTGAAATATCACTTACAAACAATATAATCATCTTTCTGACTAATTATCAAACACAATATTTCAATAGATGATATATCGGGTTTTCTCAAAATTCCGTGACTTTTCGAACTTGAATGATAATGATCTAGCTAGGAGATTTGAATTATTAGTAATTTTTCAGCAGGATGATTTCTCAATAGATCAAATTTCACACACTAACACCCAAAAGAGATGAAAATGGCAAAGAAGCCAAGGACAAGCATCTCTTGATGAATGTGCATGGATACAAAAGAGTACACATCATGTTCTATGGAATTTAGGTACAACCTCCTCCTCAGTTGACACATGCATTAGAACAGAACTGATGCAATTTATTTGTTGCTACACTAACACTAGTGTCCAGGGCAAATGAGCAATATACAGTTTTCTTACAGTAAATCTGCATTCCATGGAACATATGGTTAAAACAAGGAGTTAAAAGTATATAGTGACAGTACCTGTGGAACTGGAAGGATAACAAAGACATCCAAGAACAACCCTTTCTTAGTTTTCAAGTATTTCTGAGCTACAGATCTAGCACTTGTATCACAAAGCCTATCAACATTAGTTCCCCAAGAACCAAGAGACCGAGTCGCCATTTTTAGCTGTAACCACATGTTCCATAAGTGCAAGGCATCAGTCATGCACCGGAGAACGGTTACAGATATAGCAAACCATCCATCCAGATATAAGCACATGCAGGTTTCACTTATAGAAAGGGCGTAAAAGAATAGAGGATCTACAAATAATCCCATTCCACATACAAGAAGAAAAACGCGATTCCATTCTTGTACCCATTTTGCTTTTGGGTCTATAACCTGACCAAGAAAAAAAAACCCTCCTCCTCCTTTAGACCTACGTCTTCCATAACTACTGCGCTTATGCTCATCCGTACTTTCTTCTTCCTCTTCCTTTTCTTCTTCTTCTTCTTCTACATCATCATCATCATCATCATCGCTCGCATGTATATGTGAAGAAGAGGCACCTGAGATTTCTTCTTCACTGCTTGACATATTTGCAGCTAGGGAACATACACAAGAACAGAAGAGAGAAGAATGAAGAATGTTTGGTCACAGGAGCTAATAGATATGTCTAGCTACATTTATTTGTGGGAATATATGTAGAATGTTTTCTTACATAATATTGTTACCAATATCCATCTAGCTAGTTGATAACTTGATATATAAGAAGCCATAATAGCTGCAAACTCTTGTTTGGAATTAGCATCTCTATTTAATTATGTATACCCCACACCTTACCATGTTTTATGTCATCTGTCATATGCTTTGGGTGATAGACATGGAGTTTTGATGTTTTCTTTAACATCAAAATAGTTTTATTCACAAAGATCACATAAGATCACAGAGGTAGCAAATGAAAACATGAGAAAACAAAATTAGTTCAGGATAAAAACAATTATTGGGGAGGTGGAGCTTGAAAGATAGGATTGAACAACCTTAATTATAATGACTATAACACCCTTAAGGTATATAAGGTATATATGACAAATTTCTTCTTCATTTTAACTGTACTTTACAGTTGAATGAATTTATCTCAATTTTGACGAAAATGGTTACGATAATTCTAAATGTATTTTCAGCCACAAATAAGGAAATATTGGTGATGGAACCATCTACTAAGACAACCATAGTCCATCAAAACCGCGCTTACGGCTTTATTTTCAAAATGGATAGAACTTTTTTAACTAGGGACATTGATGGAAAAGAAAATAAGCTAGGTAGGCATGGCCATGACTCATGAACAAGCTGAAGAGAGCAACAAGATTAGAGAAGCAATCAGGCAAGAAGTTGATATGTGTCAGAAGGACATACAGTACAATACCTTGATTAGGGTTTGTGGGGCCAAAAGAGTTCAATATACTGAGTTTCCTTGCATCTTCCTTATTTTTGTTTGTTTGCAATTCAACCATAATTGCATTCTCTCTTTAAAGGTGATGTGCAAAATGCCATTGGCCACTCAAACAAATCTTACATTACAAGTACACAAACTCTTTGAAGTCCTTTTGTCTCTTTATATATAGTTTAACTTAAGCTTCATCACAACCCTTTGTGATGATCATTAGAGTAAGACATAATATTGAAATGACCATTCATGTTAAAGAAAATGACATAAACCAATATACATTGGCCATATCCACTAAAAAAAAATCTGATTAACAGAAACAATCGATGAATTCGATGTGAAAAATGTTAATGTATTTAATGAATTAGGTTTTGTTGAAATGAATCATAGTTGCTCAGCATATCGCATGTTCAATTTAGGAGTCTAGAGGTAGTTTAGTCGAAGACTCTGATCGACGCCAACATGCGACATGCTAAGCAACTATGATTGCTTCAAACACTACAGAATCTGCATGTGGACTGGACCCTTCCCATGTAGTAGGGTTGGATGGATCCTTGCTCAACCAATGTCTAAAACACTTTAATAATGACAAGTCAGACCCAATCCTAAGGCCTGATTGAGCCCACTTTGTCATACATTGGACCTACCCAAATGACAACCTGGTCACCCTACAAAACTCTCTTTCTCTACCATTCGGGTTGTTACCAGTTTTACTGGAAAGGTAAAAAGGCGGCAATGTCTAATGTCTAATGACTTACTATCCTATCACAGATGATAATAAGCATTTCAGTGATAAACTCGAGCACTTAAATTATACAACAAAAAAAAAATCATATAAACTGTCAGTAGAAGTGGGGATTCAAAGGTTCCAGTGTAGGAACTCATCAAACTGTGTGTGGTTTGTGTGTGTAAGGGAGCATAATTACAGATACCAAACCAGCTATAGGAAGAATAAATTTAATTGCCGCATTATAAAAAAATGTAGAAAGACAGTAGTCCTTCGAAACAGCTCATTGTTGAAAATTCAAGAATATAATAGGAAATGAAAACATAATCCTATTGACAATGTTGAAAGACCATCCTATGTGCTTTTAAAAGCAATCAATCGTAGTAGCACAAAAAAAATTAGAAGAGTTTACTCCAATGTTTGAGCTAGTGCCTCAAAGGCGACTTGAGTCCCGGCCATGAACAAATCGTTTACCCCAGTCAGAAATCACCAACAACCTGTTGCGCCAGCTGACTTGTTTACTGGATTAACAAACCAATGCGTCAGTGAATAACATTCGGTGTTGTTAACACAAATAACAACTAACTGTATTCATAAACCTTAGCTTGTGAAAAGAAGAAGAATCAAAATGATACCTTGCATAAACAGAATACCATAGCCACTGTGAGCTGTGACCAATAGAGACCAAATCACCAGGAAGCTGGGCAGCAGTTTGTTCTCCTCCTAGGGGAGCAAACTGTCCTAAATGCCGATACCTGATAAAACACGAGGAATTAAACGAATGCAATATTTAAAATCCATCAAAGCTATCAAGAGTAGAAGCCAGATAATTTAAGAAATTCAACATGCCACAAACATGATTAAAAAGACTAAAAGAAAAGGTCAATTTCTTTTCCGAACAACATGAGAAGTCAAGAAGGATGTGGTTTGGGGGTGAATGAGGATAAGAGAACATAAGAGAAATCGGAAACAGTAGCTGATGGTGATGACGTATCTCCCTAATATGGCATGTGATGCACATACAATCAAGAATGGAATTAAGTTTCGTCAGATGAGTAGAACATTTTCGACTAGTACCTAAATGGATGGAATCTATGGCGTCCTTCATCCCTGATTCTGAGGGGACCTTCCGGATTCTGATCACACTCCTTCATGCGGTTAAAACACTTTGCTAAGTATTGACCTTGTTGAGCTGCTACCTGAATACCACCACATTACAAGAGATTGGTAAAAGGAACATAAACTCCATAGCTTCAAAAAGAAGACGCTCTCAATAAGATAACAGATTAAAAAGTTACCTGAGCAGTTGGTGGAAGATTCTTCATTTGTGAATCCACTGCAGAAAGAGCAGTCTTAACCCTTTCTATATCAAATTCCTTGGACTCTTTGTTGTCATCTCCTTTTGATTCCTCCAGAAGAGCTACAATATTTTTCATACGTTTATTCTTCAGGTAAAGCTTCACTTGAGGGTACCTTTCGCAAATGTCTTCCATGACCTCTTGGAGCTTTTTAACCGTTAGTGTTCCAGAATTATCCTTGTCGGCCTTTTTGAAAATGGCCGCAATATCATCCTGAAAGAATACAGAGAATTTCAAGGATGAAAAAAGGGATAAGCAGAGGAATTCAAACTATCCATCATTGCAAACACTAGTGCTTGCCATTAAATGAACAAGGTAAATGTGATCAGGCCAATTATTCTTAGTTCTCAAAACATTCAACATTTAGGTTTGTCAAAGAATCAAAGTGACTAGGAGTGTAGTTAGATGCAGTCTGATTTTATAATTTATAAATGTGACCATTGGATTTAGGTTTGAACTATTTTTATATATAGCTGCGACTTAGTGTCACTAGGAGTGAAGTTAGATGTACAATTATTTTCATCAAAATGGTGTGAGCCACTCAGACAAATATCGATCACAAACGGTAGAATGAGACTAGAAAGAATCTCGCAGTTAAAATAACTTTGATTCATAACTGATTTATGTAAGAAAGATATAAATGGATTAAAATGAAGCAATACAAGAATACAACAGCATAAACTTGAGCTAGGGATATTCAGTTTATTTTCTGTTTTATTCATTTAAATGCTATTTTACAAGTGCCAACATTTTATCAATACAAATAAATAACAAGATTTTGATTTACATGACCTATCTAAGACGAGGATCTATAATTGTTATTGGAATGCATTTCCTAGATTTACATGACCTAACGAAGTCTTCAATGCTAGAAACTGCTTTAGTGTCTCAACAAAGATGATGAACATTCACTTCTATATTTGATGTGTTTGCGCCAGAGTGCATTGCCACAATGACCAAAGTGTATTAAGTGCAAATTAATTCGCACCAGGATCTTCTCTAGAGGAATGCATATGAAATTCATATTCTGTGATAAACTGATAGCATGGACTTAGCATTCATTGTAATACAAAAGATGCGCACAGGTTTGTGCAAAAATGCTTCCAATAAATTCTTTGCTAGTGGTCTCTTTTCTCTAAAATGTAACTTTGAGCAATTATGGTAAAAAGTAGATAAATAAACAAGCTGACAAAGAAAGATCCTCTGCACAAACAAAAAAAAAGAGAAAACAGTAGTGCTGGGCGTACCATGACTTTGCGTTGATTTATAGTAGCACAATCACCAAGTGCATAGATGCCGTCACAGTCCTCGCCCTCAACTCGAAGCCATTCGTCAGTTGCTAAAACACGCCTATTTCCCTGAGGTTATAGCAAAGGATGTTTGTTCAATACGGCATTTAGCACATCAAACTACAACTACAGCCTCTCTTATAGTGAACATAATGAACGCAACAAAATTAACCTTAAGACTGTGAAAATAAAACTCTAAATTTTTTTTGTTAAGATTATATACCAGAGATAGTGAAAAGGCTATAGCCACAAACCTGACCAATCTTCTTCATAAAGTTTGTTATAAAAGGACGAGTTCCAATTCCAGTTGACCAAACAACCATTCCATATGGGATATGTTGAACTAATCCGGTCGATCTTTCTTTGGTAGAAATGGCTTTATCACTTACTTTTACAACCATAGACCCTAATTTAACGTCAATGCCATCTCTCTGAAACTTCTCTTCAGCAAAAGCAGTAATTCTTTTATCAAACCTACATAAACGAAATGAATATAAGTTTTGAGTGGATTAGAAAAATAAAGAGAAAAGATTAGCGTATTTCGTCGATTGTTTGGATTTCATAAATCAAATTTTAACCAGTTCTGTCTTATCATATATGAATTTCCTGGGAAGCTATCAAAAACACTCTAAATGACTATGGACCATTCAAAGTATCCATTCATAAATTGATATGTGTCCCTATAAGGATGTGATTCAATAGAAATTTTCTTACATGTTCAAAATATGATCCGCAGCCTCAACAAGAGTTATCTTAACGAAGTCTTTAACTTGGGGATATAGTCTACTCAGATCTTCCTCAAGAAAATCATGAAGCTCTGCTGCAAACTCCACACCAGTTGGACCACCACCAACCACTACAAAATGTAGATTATTCTTCCTTTCTTCATCGCTTAAGTTGGGAAGATTGGCCCTTTCAAAACAGTCAATCACATTCCTACGAATGTTTTGAGCATCCTCTATTTCCTGCATGGAGATTTTTTTTTTTCAGAGATCGCTAATATCAGTACTTCAGCAAAAAGAATTTCAAACATAAACATTACGAATATTAGCTTTACTTATTGATGTCGTAATATCCCAAGTGAGTGTTAGGCCCACTGATTTTTAGAGACCAAATTAGTATTCATATTACGAAGGAGCTTATGCTTAATGATTGATATCAAAACAATATCTGCACAAGCTATATTAGAAGTTGTCACTCTTTTAAAGGTTGAAAGTAAAGGATACCTTCAAGAAATGAGTATGCTCTTCAACACCAGGTGTATTGAAGGTATTTGCACGAGCTCCCGTGGCTACAACCAAATAATCATAGTCAACAATAAACTCCTCTTTCCCTTCTAAGCCGGTTTTTTGAGTAGACCGACAGTGAACTTTCTTGTTTTTCGCATCAATCTCATAACATTCAGCTTCCAAGAATCCAACATTTCCAAGTTTCTGCAACAACAAAAAAAAACCCCAAAATAATGTGAATCATCTCTGTGAAGTTCATATAAATATCATAAATACCTTCAAGTTACAGATGCTAACTGGACTTGTGATAACTCTTACCTTCTTAATGATGTTACGGATTGGCTCAACAATGCTTCTAGCTTCCACTGTACCAACTGTGACACTTGGTAACAAGGGGGTAAATGCAAAATAATTACGAGGTGAAATGACCTTAACATCATATTGGGTACTATCGAGGTTTTTCAAGAAAGTAGTTCCAGCCCATCCAGTTCCAAGTACAATAACCCTCTTCCTGTCATCTTGCAAAGATGAATCAGGACCAAAGAATGATTTAGCACCAGAATATGCCAAAAATCCACCACCACTGCAATAATCAACAGAAATAGCAACTCAAGTTTAAAAAGCATTCACATTAACAAAGATAAACGCACCATAATATGGAACAGATTTACAGTTTCTTCAAAAGCAGATGCATAGGAAGGATGCAAATTCAGGATCATACACATACACGTAAAATACAAAACACTTGGAAGTGTTGATAACTTATAGAGAAAATACACAAGTATACTGTATACATCTCCTCCTTTTGAGAAAATCTTCGGTCATAATGCGTACGACAAAACACTCTCCAAAACATCTATCCACCATACATACCCAGATTTATACATATTTCGAGGTTTTGGTATAGTGATGATCCTCAAGATTTGCATAGATAATGAATATGTGTGGTGGATAGATGCTTTGAAGAGTGTTTGATCCTAAGCGCTATGAACCAAAGATTTCCTCCCTTTTTTTTACATAGCAAAAATATTGCCAATAAAAAAAAGAGAGTATGTAGGCAGGTTATGTTTCAACTTTCAATATTTGATACAAGCCGGCTTATTAAAGGGGGTACAGTAGTCCTACTAAATTGCCTTAATACAAAATCGTAAAAAGCAAAAGACGAAGCAAACTTCGATTAATTTTGTGCACAATGGACAAGCCAGATTATATTATCCTAAAAAGCAATGACATCTTATGCATCCATTATAATGTTATTTCAAATTCGGCTTTTCTATTCAATCTAGACAATACCATAATACCATATCAATGTAACTTATTAATATCACCTACACCTATCAAACACATTAAAAGCCATATGTATTGCTTAATGAAACAGATCTAACTTTTAAATCTCCCAAAATCATTAAAAAAAAAAAAAAAAAAAAAAAACTTTTTTTAGAACAAACACATCAAACAATATTTATGTAATAATAAATTAATTTTAAAAAAAAAAACCTCTTTGCTAAAGTTTTTTTTTTTTTTTTTTGAAAAATACAGATCTATACATACATCTAAGAAAAAAAAAAAAAAAAAACCCACCAATGTTTTTATCAATGCTATACAAATAAAGCCAAAAAAAAAAAAAAAAAAAAACTGCAGATGTATGAAGTATTCATGTATTCATGATGAAACAAACCTGACAGTAAGGAGAACAAGAGCCTTAGAATAACGAGGGCAATCTTGAAAAGATGAATAAACTCTAGATGTTTTCTGACATACTGCTTTAGATGTTCTTTCAATGAAAGAACAAACAACTCTCATGTTTTCTTTCTTTCTTTCTTCTTCTTGTTGTAAAAACAGAGCAAAACAGAGAGATTTAGATCCAAAAGAAAACAAAAGAAATAGAGAGAAAAAGAGTCCTTAAAAATGGGAAGAGCAAAGGCCGGTGTTGTGTTGTGTTGGGTTGTTACTAAACTTGTTCTCCAAGAAAATAGGACACAACACAACTGTCTTTTTATTTTTTTCTAAAAAAAGTGCAAATTTTCTTCAGTTTTTTAAGGAATGTTAAAGTTTGACCATCACATGTTGTTTTGTTTCTTTATTTGAGCTTTGGTTGAATGGTTTGAAATATCTTCCATTAATATCTCCACGTTTTTGGTAATGTAATAAACAACTGTAATGTAAAATACTCAACCATGTTATTTATTTTATTTTTAATTTATAACATAATTTTATTAATATAATATATTCAAAAAATTATACATCGAACGTGCTACAAATTGCGTTGTAAGTCTTTTCTAAAACACTCCTATGAGTGAGAGGTTGTGAGTTCAATTCCCATCAATAGTGTTTGAGGGAATTTTTCAGGTTAGGTGTTCTTCAGCGAAAGCAAAAGCAAGTCCCTGAGGCATCGACCCTTATAAAAAAAAAAATAGCAAATCTGATTCTTTTAAATCACCATGTCTTTTCTAAATAACAAACTCGATTTTATTTTTTTTATACTATGAACATTTTATTTTTTTTTGGATTAATTATAAATCATAACATGAGTTGGACACTTAGTTTGAATTCATTGTATGTTTTTGAATTAGTTTAGAAAGTATAATGGTAATAAAATTTGCGAGAGCATGTGTGCTTAACCATTAATTTAAATTGGACTAGTAAATGGTTTGAAGTTTGAACATGTTTTCTTTGACATAAATCAACATTTAACAACTTGAGTTTGTATTTTGAATCATAAAACTTTGTTTGATTCTATTTTGTTATTTTGGTGACTATCTAGTTTGATTTAAGATAAATCGTAATTTATATTGATCATTTGTTCATTACCCATTAATCATTTTTTCCATGTCCATATATTAATTCTACAATATCGAAGTTTCTTATGCTTTGATTCAGAATGAAATATTCAAGTTTGGTCCAAATCCCAAAATCTTGCCAGGATTGCATTTTCTATAACCCTCAAGCGGCTTCTTCAATGTCACGACATCAGATAACGAAACGTCAGACGCGTGGTTGTATTCAGTCTGTCCATGAGATGTACCTAACTTGGCCAAGGTTCTGTTATCCTCCAGCTTCCTCCATACTCTTGAATCTTGATCATGTCCTTGACAATTGACATTCTCAATAGTATACCAACTTTTCACTTTAAGCTTGATTTTTCTAGTATCGCCAATCTCAACAGTAATCAACATGACATCTATAGGAGGAAATATTGCATACAGGGTTGATCATTTGATCCCATACAAATGTTGTATGAGGCTACAGACTGATGATCCTTAAGTTCTTTTCCAGAATAGATCAGATCGAGCTTATCTTGTCTTTACACCACGAATGGTGTCCATGGCATCCACATCAAAAGTAATCTGCTCTTCAAGTTCTGACAAATATACATGTATTTGCATTCTGGTGCTGTTCTGCATGATAAAGAAAATTTTGCTTGAATTCATCAATATAACATCTTTCTATCCAATTGGTTATATTGGAATGAATTCTATGAATACAGAGAACTTATATTGCAATACTCAGAATTAGGACAAACGCCAACACTTTAAAACACTTTAAAATATATCGGTACAAGCATAACTTGGGATTTAGATACAAATCCCCAATTGATTAAGCTAACCAAAACAAAACAATAGCATTAATCCTAACTAACAACCACATAGACAAAGGACCAAGTGAAGCTGGCTATCCTCTTCAACTTGATAGTCTGCCAAGAAGCGGCCACTTTCAATCTGTCTGCCACGGTATATGAGCCTTTGTTGTTCAGTAGGAATTCCTTCTTTCTCTTCCATCATCTCTTTCACATCATCAACGGAATCATAACTATCCACTTCAAGTGTGTAAGTTTTCCCTGTAAGCGTCCTAACAAAAATGTGCATGCCACAGATCAGATCCAATGTTTGTCCTTGCAGAATTTTTGAGTCTTCCAAAGTCATATCATTCTCTAGCTTCACGCCAGTCAAATACAGCTTCTGTTTCTTTGTTGGTATGCCCTCCATGCTCTCAATTATGTTCTTGACATTCTCAATAGAATACCAACTCTTCACTTTAAGGTTGATAGTTCTGTTACCTTGTTCAAGACTAACATTAATCTGCATAGCATCTCCAACTCGATAAAATGCATAAAGGGTTGCCCCATCTTGAATTTTATAAGTCGCTAAAAATTGACGATTATCAAGGTGTTCTCCTAAGTAGAGAAGATCCAGTTGGCTAGTAGTGAGTCCCTCCTTATTCTGAATCTTGCCCTTTACTGTATGGACTGTATCCCTTATATCCACATCAAGTGTAACTGTCTTTCCAATCTGTGACATCTTTACATGTATTTGTACTCGGACTCCTGAATCAAGGAACATATTGATAGTGGAGCCATTTTGTATACCATATTCTATCAATTTTTTCTCGTCCTCAAGACAATTACCCTCGAAGAATAGCTTCTTCAGGTTTACCTTAGAAACACCTTCTATTTCAGAGAATTCAGATCTCACTTTACGGACTGTATCACATTTCTTCACTTCTAAGGGAATAGTTTTCATTATTCTGAATTGTATCTTCATCTGGGGTAAAACATGATGAAACAATGTTTCTTAACATATTACTTATTTCATGTATTAAAAAAAAAAAAAAAAAAAAAAATTGTTCCATATAAATAAATAAATACTGTAGTACCTGATCTTCCACAGTTACCAGTGAATGTTCTGGAGAAAGTTGATTTGAGAATCGTTTTCTATTTGACATAGTTTCAAACTTTAACTACACACACATAATTAACAAAACAAACAATCAAAATAAAAACTTAAACATCAAATTCACTGACCCTAAATAAAAAATCGTCAATAATTTCTCTCTTAATTAGACTAATTGTATTACTTTTTCATACAATTTGATCTTGAATCTGCATCACAAACAGTAAAATTAACTATAATAGAGATAGAGATAGAGAGATTGAAGATGAAAGTCAACTTACTTCTTGATATGAGAATACGGGAGAGAGAGATGGAGTGAAGAAGAAGAAAGGAATGAGTTATACTTATTAGAAGATGCCTATTTAGATTTTGGTCCTGTTAGTTGACCATTAGTCAATTTAGTTTACTAAAGTCAAATTAATAATATTAAATTTTGGGTGAACTTGGAAAAAAAATTACACTTGGAGTGAGTTTGTAGCAAAGCTATTAGAACCAACCCGGTGAAGGCACTGGGTTAGTGGTTTGACCACTGAGTCATTGGTCAATTCTCCAAGATCTTTCATTTCAAATCTTACGGAGAGATTCTTACGAGTTTCTTCAACTTCATCCAAGGCATCTCCAGTAATAATGAGATCATCTACATATAGTAGAATGATCGCAACTTTGCTTTTCACCTTCTTAACAAAGAGGCTAGAGTCACCAACAGATACCTGATAACCGCAAAACACTAGGAACTCTGCAATCTTTCCATACCAGGCCCTCGGTGCTTGTTTTAAGCCATAGAGAGCCTTCTTCAACTTGCACACATAACCAGGATTCCTTTGGCTTATGAATCCTGCAGGTTGTTCCATGTAGATTTCTCGATCCACGTCTCCATATAGAAAGGCATTCTTAACATCCATCTGCCAAAGTTGCCATGACTTGCTTGCTGCCAACGACATGAGCACTCTGACCGTTGTCATCTTCGCAACTGGAGAGAAGGTTTCATCATAGTCAATTCCATACTCTTGTGAAAACCCCCTTGCTACCAACCTTGCCTTGAATCTTTCAACAGATCCATCACTCCTGCGTTTTATCTTGTATACCCATTTGCAGGATATGGGTTTAACTTCTTCAGGTGGTGGAACAAGCTCCCAAGTTTCATTTTTCTTCAAGGCCGTAATTTCCTCCTTCATCGCATTCTCCCACTCAAGAATCCCTTGAGCTTCTTGATATGATCCAGGCTCCTCTTGAATTTCAGATGCATAACTCTCTGAAAGTGGGATGACATCAGCGTAGCTAGCATCCATATACTTTGGATTTGGCTTCTTTATCCTTGAAGATCTCCTTAGCTCAAATTGATTGTTGTCACTAGGAAGTTGTGCTTCTTGTGGAGTGCTTGCATCTCTCCTGTCGGTATTTCTCTCTCTTCGTAATTGTGCACTTGGTGATCCTCGAACACCTGTTCGCCAAGGACTTGGAGGACTTTGTGAACCATCCCAAGGTGAGTCTGATCCATGGTCTTCTTCGAACTCAAAATCTGTAGGTGCGGGGTTATCTGGCGCCTCCATCTCTGGTATTATCTTGTTGTCAGGTGACCACCACGATGATGCTTCATCGAACACAACGTCGCGAGATACATAAACTTTATCTGTAGTTGGATCAATGCATTTCCAACCTTTCTTCCTTTGGTCATAGCCAATAAAGATGCATCTGATCGTCTTTTTCTCCAACTTTGTCCTTAGTTGCTCAGGCACGAACACGTAGCAGACGCAACCAAATACTTTGAAGTGAGACACAGTTGGCTTCTCTATGTACAAAACTTGGTAAGGCGAGCGAGAACCAAGACTTGCTTGCGGCAGTCGATTAATGACATGTGCTGCTGTTGCCATACATTCTGCCCAATAACGTGGCGGGACATTCTTTGCATGCACCATGCTCCTGCAAGTCTCGCCCAAATGTCTGTTCTTCCTTTCTGCGACACCATTTTGCTGGGGCGTGTATGAACATGTAAACTGGTGACGAATCCCATGCTCTATCAGATAATTCTCAAAATCATTTGATGTATACTCCCCTCCATTGTCGGTCCTTAAACATGCAATCTTTTGATTGTGTTCATTTTCCACCAAGCATTTGAACTCAAGAAACTTCTGGTATACTTCCGACTTTTCTACCAGAAAATATACCCACACGTATCGAGAAAAATCATCGATAAATGTGAGCATATAGCGTCGTCCCGAACAAGAAGAAGTAAGAACTCTTCCGAACACATCTGAATGAATAAGTTGTAATGGTCTAGAAGATCGTATCTTATATTCGCCAAATGGTTGCCTATGAGCTTTGCCAAATTGGCAACCAGCACAAACGACGCCCTCACGCATCTCCAAATTTGGTAATCCACGTACTGATTCTTCATTCATCATCGCCTTCAATCGTGAATAATTTACATGTGCCAGCCGAGCGTGCCAAAGGTCAACTGTCTCATGTTGACGTGTTTTGTCAACATATGCTGTACCAGCGGATAACACATACAACTTCTTCACCTTCTTTCCTTCCATTAGAATGTCACCACGAACCTCTGCATTTGCCAGCACTTTAACATTGTTTGGGCCAAGCACGACATAATGCCCCAAATCAGTGATCTGCGGAACAGATACTAAATTCTTCTTCATTCCTGGAACATGATATACATTCTCCAGGACATGAGTATTTCCTTCAACTGTGGAAATCCTCAAATTACCGACATGCTCCACCGGGTGCATTGTATTATCAGCGGTGATGACAACATCATTGCCAAAATATTTTTCCAGCTTCATAAACTTCTTTATATCACCAGTTAGATGGTGAGAACAACCAGAATCAACTATCCAATCTGTTTCGTAGTTGATCCTTTCTTTGCCTGACTTTGTCAATAAACATTTATTGACCTCATCCTGCTCTATCTCTTCAATCGTCGAAGTGAAAGCGACGTCCATGTTTCCATCTTCACTTTCAACGACTGCATATGAAGCTTGAACATCCCATTCTTCTTCTTCACTTTCTTCCTGTATCCTTCTATTGTCATGGGAATCTATCTGAGCAACATTCCCCTCTGCTACCTTTGTCCTGCAAAACCGTGCGAAATGGCCAGGCTTGCCGCAGTTATAGCAAACTTTGACTTTGCGATCTTTAGTTGCTTCTTCCCCTTTCTAGAAGCTATTAGAAGACTCCCACTTGGGCCCGCTATTTTTATAATTTTTCTGCTTCCATTGGGAAGGTGAATTTTTCTTCCCTTTCATGGAAAATAAAGCCTCCTCATCTTCTTTTACAGAGAGTCCACTAATTTGGTTGGCGAGTGACTCCTGATTTATGAGGAGATTTTCCAATTGCAATAACGTGGGTTGTGTGGGCCATCCACTAATTGCAGCAATGAACCCATTGAACTCGGGTCGGAGTCCACGAATAATGATTCTCCTCATCCGAGCTTCATTAATTGTGGACTCTTTATCTAACTGGGATATCTCCGTGCATAAATTTTTACCTTTCATAAAATACTCTGAGATAGAGAGAGTACCTTGTTTAACGGTGCCAATCTCATTCTCCAACAGCTGCAGTCGAGCATCATTAGCACGCGAGAATAAAGCTGCAAAAGCATCCCATGCCTGCTTCGGAGTCTTTGCATCTCGAATGTGCTCTATCAAATCTTTTTGAATGAAAGCCTTAATTACAAATAAGGCTTTCCCAGCGCGAATCTTCCATTTCTTCACGTCATTCATATTTGTGGTTGTCTCCTCAGGTTGAGAGACATCACTTCCTACAACAATTTCCCACAGATCTTGCCCTTGGAGATATGACTCCATGCAAGACTTCCAATAACTATAGTTGTTGTTGTTTAACTTCTCAATTCCAGCCAACGTACCCATCAATTCCGCCATGTTAACCAATTTGTCGATTATTAACACCGGCAGCACGACGACACTCCAATAACACTTTGATTACACCAACTAGCCAACAAAGGACCCTCTTTGTGCTCCCTAATAGCACACTCGGTCGTAGACCTTCAATTGTCAATGATCGATTTGGGAAAACTATACCCAACACTTGGTTATCAACACCAATGCGTGACTAACCCGGACCTTGACTCTGATACCACTTGTAGGAATTTAGGAGTGTAAACTTGAGAGAAATAGATGGGCTTGATTTCAGAAAAGATCAGAGTTTTATACAAACACACTTTACTCACTTAAGGGTTTAGACAAACACTTCTTGGACAACAACTATACTAACACTTTACTATTTGATCAAGACTCAACTTCTTCTCTGATGTCCTAACCAATACATCTACATACCTATTTATACTATGTTATAACCGACTTAAATTACATCTCAAAGTCTCCAGATTTCTCCAACCGACATTAGAAAATATCTCCTCCACAATTCTAGGACATTCTAATCACCGACTTAATTAGAAATCTCTAGAGTTACTTGTATATTCTGGAGTCTTCTTCACTGCCTATGAAGGCATTGATTTTCATTACTAAGTAGAGAAGATCCAGTTGGCTAGTAGAGAGCTTCTCGTTGTTCTTAATCTTCCCCTTTAATGTATAGATTGTATCCTTAACATCCACATCAAGTGTAACTATCTTTCCAATCTGCAACATCATTACATGTATTTGTATTCTAACACCTGAATCAAGGTACATTTCGAGAGTGGATCCAGTCCTTATACCATAATCTATCAATTTTTTATCGTCCTGATCAAGACAATTACCCCAAAATTGTAATTTCTTCAGGTTTACGTTAGAAACACCTTCTATTTTAGAGAATTGAGATCACACTTTACGGACAATATCACACTTCTTCACTTCTAAAGGAATACTTTTTATTATTTTGAAATTTATTTTCATCTGCGAAGAAAGAAAACAGTAATGTATAAAACAATTTTTAGTACCATATTTCACAAAAATGGCTACTGTATGTTCTTACGTACTCCTTAGTAAGGTTCTACATAATCTTTACATATTCGATTCAATGTACCTTAATGCCGCAGTCTATTTATCTTTCAATGCATATCTACCATATTATTTATTTCATTGTAAAACAATATATAAATGCCGAGGAGAATTACAAACACAAAAAAAATAAAAAATAAAAAACAGTATACCTGATCTTCAACAGGCACCAGTGAAGGTTCTGAATTAGCAACAGGAACTGCAGAAGAGTTCATTGAACGACTCTTTTTGCCCACATTACTTTCAGAACCAGAAGCTTTGTTCGATCGCCTTTTTTTTATATTCGACATTGTTTCCAACTTCATCTACACACAAATCATTAACAAAATCAAACTATCAAAATAAATAAACCAAAAAAGGCTTCATTTTCCTAGAGAAAATTAACAAAGAAACAATAAAAAAAATTATAATGCATTTGTTCAATGAACTCTTCAAAGACTTCAACTTTCATGATAAAATGAATTAAGAAACAATAAAAACTCAAACTTTCTTACTATAAATCAACAAAAATCCAATCTTCTTTGAAAACAACAACTGGGTATGCCTTTTGTGGGATAAAAATTCATCATCCATGATAAAATCAACTTAAAAACTATAAGAACTCAAACTTTCTTTCTCTTAAACACTAAAAATTCAATCTTTCTCCCAAAAAACAAAACCCCACACACAAAGAAAAAACTTCATCTTCCATGATAAAATCGACTTAAGAACTTTAAAAACTCAAACTTTTTTATTCATAGCCATTAAAAATCGAATCTTTGTTGAAAACAACAACTGGGTATGCCTTTATATGTTAATAAAATGGTATAAACATGCAGGGAAAATTAAAAGAGTGATAATTAACCAGATTCAAGAAAATGGTCTTCACTTCACAGTTGTTCCTTCTACTTGGAGGAGAGAAGATTGTTTTTTTTCTGTTAACAATTATTATTAATTTATAATTATAATTTGCACAAATCTCGAGAATTTGATTATAACTTTTCCTGCCAAAATTGTACTGGTAGAAAGAATTTCCCGCTTTAATGAGGAGAGTTTTGCTACCCTGCACTTCACTTCCACTTACTGGACTGGGTTTTCATAAAGATCTAAAAGTGTTTGGAGGCCCAATTTAATCTAAAGAGTCCATCTAGGCCCAATTTTATATTAAAAAAAATACATAAAAAATTTATAAGAAAAATTGGGTAATTTCTCTAATAACTACAGCTTTACGGTGTTTCTTCCCAAATAAGCACACTTGAGGGTAGAGAGGTAACTGGTGCAGGTTTAGGTCGGATCAGGGTATATCTATATTTCAAAACAGTATTTTATTTTTACAAACCAGATCCGGATCCAAACCCAAATTTGGTCTTCATATTTCATAACATATACCATATCCGAACCGTTGTACTTTGAATGGATTCGGATCCGACCTATCAGACCCGAATTTTTATATTACACAATAGAAAAAATGGAAAGAAAAAATTGTAAAATCTTGATTGAAAAATTCCTATTGTGTTATTCCAATAAAAGAAAATATTTTGTAATTTATCAAAAGATTAAATATTTGTTTCCTTAATAATAAAAATTACAAACCATTAATTTGAAGGCTAATCATATTCTCCAAAATTAAATATCTTATATATATTTTACAAATATGAGAGGATCCCACCCGAATTAATGTAAACTATATCCAACCCAGATCCGATCAATTTTATAATTCAGATCTATTTAGAAAATTCAATCCCGATAAAATGGATATGAATATGGGTCGGATTCGGGTTAAACCCGCACCATTTACGTCCCTACTTGAGGGTAATCTTCTCAAACAAGCACAAATTTGACTTTGACAATTTTGTTGGACATATTTACCTTTATGATCATCATATTTTTTGCTTGATTTAATTAATTTCTCTTTTTTATTAAATTCAGCAAAGTAAACTCTAACCTTTAGATGAAAAAGCATCTTTGATTGCCACCGTTGGATAAAATAACACAGAACCATGCATTAACAATCCTCCACATTATACTGCTTTATCCTCCATTCATAAAAGGCAAAAATAGTTGTATTACATCTAAAAAACATTAAAGCAAACACTCCACCATTTTATCTGTTCTTTTTCATCTTCTTCGTTCATCACATAGAATAAACAAGATAAAACCTTAATCTTCCCTCATCGATCAGATCATATTTTCTTGTCTCAGAGGTTTAATATTGTTTTTTTGGACGTTTGAGTTTTCATTTTCTATTCTTTCATCATGGGGGGAAAAAAAAGTAAGGGCAAGCAAGTTATGAACCATTTTCTGATTCTGGTAAGTTTTAGAGTTTTAAGATTTTAATGTTCATTTATCATGATAATGGGGTTTTGATTTCAGTGCCAGTAATACAAATCATTGGTATGCAAGTTGTCATATTTAGGGTTTTGATTTCAGTGGCATTAAAAACCAATCAACACACCCACCAGCTTAATTGCAAGCATTCAATTGTGAGTGGGGTTGACCCTAGTTGATTGTTGGGTTGGGGTATGAAAACCCCAAAATTTTATTTAGGGTTTCTAGTATTTGGTTTTCAAGCTTTAAATCACTAGTGTCTATAAGATCTAAAAGTTATCTCTGTTTTGATTGGGTTTTTAAAGTTTTTCCTCTCATGTTTATAAGATCTAAAAGTTGGTTTATCATGTGCTACTGATGATCACTTTGAAATACATTCTTAAATATCTAAAGGATAAACTTTCTACTGTAGTCGACCGTTAACATTGATCGTGTAGCGGATAGTTTCAGTACACTTGTTTATTGTTGTATTATAAAGCTGTGATACCCAACCCCTTTTTAATTGATGTTATCTAGAGAATTTCTTTACTATCATATTCCAATATGGTGGTCAATTAGAATTTTTTGCAAACGTTGTTGTCATGGTAAGTACAAAATAAGGATTGTTAATAACAAGACATCATATGGAGACTTCTTGGATTTGGTTGAATCTTTATGTATGGCACCAAGAACAACTTGGTCACTACGAGTTGTAATCAATAACAATCCAAATAGAGTTGAATGTGAAGGTCATTATTGTTAAGAAGAATACACATGATCTTGATATGATTAATGGATAAACTAACACAAAAGATGTAAACTAAAGCAGAAATACGAAAACACAATAATATACGTGGTTCGACAATATGCCTACATCCACGGGACAAAGAGAGATACCTTTATTGATAATTGAGAAGTGAACTACACAATAACTAATGAAACCTTAGTTTAGGTTTCCTCACAAATGTCCCTCACTCATACTTTCTTCTTTGCTCATAATTCTTATGGTTACACAACACCAATATTTATAACCTCTTTGGTTAATCCAATTGGTAACCCAATTCCTAAATCAACAACAACTTAGATTTCTAATAGATTAGAAAGCCTTATTGAATCCTAATAGAATTCCACCACACTTGTTGCCAAATAAGAAAACCGATTCCTAATAGGAATCCATTACATGTGACCTCCACGTGTCACTTTTCTACAATTCTCCACCTCGACGAAGATTGTGCAAAACTAAGCCGACCATAATCAACACATACATACTTCTCCTGCACCACACAAGCATCATCTCATCTTTGCCCCCACACGCCCATAAGGGCCCCTACCCCGAAGGGCCTCAACATTTGGAGAGATTGATCAAGTTAAGGCAATGCCTAATCTTGACCCCGAAAACCACCTCAGTGAACACCTCTCCTAAAACTTTATTCTCAAACTCTTTACTCAATTATTTCTTCAAAGAAATAATACATGACTTGCTCTTTGCAGCTACAAGTTCATCCACACAGAGTAAGAGAAATATAACGGAGCCATCTTGAAGCTTTATGAAATAGACACACAGATCATGTTCACTTATAGAGTACCCCTACTTCATCATAAATGTGTCAAAATTTTTATAACACTGTAGTGGTATTTGTCTCAATCCATATAAGGACTTCATCAGTTTGCACACATAGTCTTCTTTACCAACAACTTTATAACCGTCAGGCTGTAACATATATATGTCCTCCTCTAAATCTCCATCCAAGAAAGCAATTTTGACATCAAGTTGCTCGAGTTCTAAATCGAACTGCGTCACCAAAGCTAACAAGACTCGGATAGAAGTGTGTTTAACAACCAGAGAGAAAACTTCATTATAATCCACACTTTCCGTTTGTGCATATCCCTTAGCCACTAATCTTGTGTAACGCCCCGGGATTTCGTCCTCGCTCATCCCGGTGTGTCGAGCACCATACCGCTCGCTAATGTCAATATTGTCCCCCTTTAGTCACTGCGGATATCCAGCAGTAGAGGGTTTTAGTTCAGGGCCCACCCATGTGGTTTACCCCAAAAGGCCTTGACATTAGTTAGAGTATGGTTAAGCTCTATATACTACCAATACAACCACTTTCTTGGCAATGTGGGACTAACACCAACTCATGGGTGTTACAATCTCACCACCTTAGAAATAGAGCCGTCCTCGGCTCTGCAGTACACTCAGTACAGTCCCAAAATCTCTGACGTTCCCTGCCAAGTGAGACAAGTACCTGGCGCTCCCTGGGCCTTTCCAGCGTACTTCCCACCTGCAACAGGCGACCCGTCGTCGGCTCTGATACCAACTGTAACGCCCCGGGATTTCGTCCTCGCTCATCCCGGTGCGTCGAGCACCATACCGCTTGCTAATGTCAATATTGTAACCTACACCACTAGTTGTACCCTTGGAGTCTAGAATACCATCTTTCACTGTGAAAACCCACTTGCAACCAATCGACTTCTGACCCTTAGGCAACTTTACAAGTTCCCAAGTATGGTCCTTGTGAAGAGATTTCATCTTTTCATCGATCCCTGACTTCCATTCATGAGAATGAGAACTCCTCATTGCCCCCTTAAAGTTAGAAGGTTCATCATCACAAAATACTGATAATGCAAAACATGCATTATCCTCACAACCAAGTCGAACTAGTGCTTTTCTCAAACGTGGTTCACGTTGAGATGCTAAAGACGACCACTCACGATGCTGCTCTAATTGTTGCTGCTGTAAAATATCTTCAAGAGGAACCTCCTCTTCAATCTCATCATCTACACTATCTGTGTTTGGATATGTGTCTGTAGTTACCTGTGTAACATCTGAACTTGTAGGTACATGTACAACAATCACTTCTTTATCTATTGTAGATGAATATGGAACATTATGCTCCACCTGCGTGGTATCGTCACCATCACTGTCATTATCATCACCCTCATGTTGAGAGTCCCAACCTGTGAACTTTTTTGAATCAAGCATTGTTTTCTCATTAAATGTCACATCATGACTGTTCGTTTCGTTTTGTCGGAAGGGACTTTATATGCGTTTTTTTTTTTTTTTTCTTATAAATTATGTATTAATCATGGCCCAAAGGCTTACAAGGACAGGGCCCAAAAGACAAGGCCCGAAGGCTACTGATGCAACCACCTAAGCGTCCACACCGCCACCTTTCAACTCGAGCAATTCTGCTACTTAGGGAGTTGCTTTCGCTGAAGAACACTTAACCACATCATCATCATGGGATAGCACATCATCATCATAAGAGCATGAGCCCCCTAATCTCGAACCAAGCCCGAAGGCTGACCCACCTAAGAATTACATGAGAAGAAAGGAATGAGTTATACTTATTAGAAGATGCCTATTTAGATTTTGGTCCTGTTAGTTGACCATTAGTCAATTTAGTTTACTAAAGTCAAATTAATAATATTAAATTTTGTTGACCATTAGTCAATTTTACCACATCATCATCATGGGATAGCACATCATCATCATAAGAGCATGAGCCCCCTAATCTCGAACCAAGCCCGAAGGCTGACCCACCTAAGAATTACATGAGAAGAAAGGAATGAGTTATACTTATTAGAAGATGCCTATTTAGATTTTGGTCCTGTTAGTTGACCATTAGTCAATTTAGTTTACTAAAGTCAAATTAATAATATTAAATTTTGTTGACCATTAGTCAATTTTAAAGACGTGGCATTTCATGATTGCGTGTATACACCCACATATAACAGCGTTTTGGGCCCGAGGATAAAATATAAGGTTTTATTAGGCCCAAGGACAGCAGCAACGTTTTATTAGACTCAAGGACAAGTCTATTTATTAACGAATATATCCCTGTTGGTGTTTTAACGAATATAAAAAAATCTAACAACGTGGGACGGGGTTTTTTTTTTTTTTTTTTTTTTTTTTTTCAAATAAAACCCTAATTTCTTTCTTTCTCTATCTCATTTCTACTGCAAAAACAACGATTACGACTTGATTTCTTAGGTTTTTCTTGAATTTCTTAGGATTTTCTTCATTAAAAGTCCGATTCTCTTTAGAATTGAACAAAAATCTAGGTTTTTGAAAGCCAAAACACCTAGATCTACAATGGCAAGAAAAAAACAAGTTCCAAGAAGTACAAATCATCATGGAACAAAGAGAAAACGAAAGGATGATAATACAACACAAGAACAAGAAACTTTTGATTTTGAAGAAAAAATATCTGATTTTGAGGTAAGTTAGGTTTAAGAATTATAATTTTAATGTAATTTTTTTTCTTGAATAACTTCTACATCACATGTTCTTGCTTAATTACTTCACAATTTCTAATTTTTTATGTAAATTGTTTTTGATGTTAAATTCTATTTCAGTTTTAATTGATTAGTAAATTTAATCAACATGTTCTTGCTTAATTTTACTTCACGATTATTGGTTTTTTCTTATGTAAATTATAAATTATCTTTGATGTTAAATTATAATTGATTAAAACATTAAATCAACTATCAAACTGGTGTAAGCAATTTATATCATACCATCTATTGATTGGTATATTAATTAATTAATTATATGATTTTATCTTTTCTGTTTAGCTGATTAATATATTAATCAACTATAACTTTAGTTGATTACTATACTAATCAACGCATGTAATAGTTGATTGATGTATTAATCAACTAATTAATTGATTTTATCTTTTCTGTTCAGGTGATTAATGTATTAATCAACTATAATTATTCAATATTTTACTAAACTTTTCACATTTGAAACAAGCCGATTATGTCACTCTATTGTTGAACAAGATGTTAATCAAACGTGGGGATGTTCGTTTTGAAAAGGAACTTATATATCGAGGAAACACAAGATGTTCCGCATCAATTTGATTATTCTATAAATTATATTTTTCAACGTAGATTGTGCATTGTTTGTATGCAAATTCATGGATCATGTTGTTTCTGGACAAGCAATTTCAATTAATGACTATTCAGAAGGAATGATGCAAATCATGAAGGCGAACATAGCATATGAGTTGTTGAGTGAAGTTAGTTTTAACAAGGAAGCGTGGGACCAACAACAACTGCTTGTAAAGACTGATACAGAAGAAAAAGGAAGCAGCTCAAGAAAAGGAAGAATAGTTTTATCCATTATTGGTTTTTGGTGTTGAAAAACAAAAAATTTCTAAAAATACATTTGTGTTGGTGCTTGTCAAATATTGTTTGTGGTGTTGATAACAACTGTAATGTCAAATACTCAACCATGTTATTTATTTTATTTTTAATTTATAACATAATTTTATTAATATAATATATTCAAAAAATTAAAAATTGCGTTGTAAGTCTTTTCTAAAACACTCCCACGAGTGAGAGGTTGTGTGTTCAATTCTCATCAATAGTGTTTGATGGAATTTTTCAGGTTAGGTGTTCTTCAGCGAAAGAAAAAGCAACTCCCTGAGGCATCGACCCTTATAAAATAAAAATAGCAAATCTGATTCTTTTAAATCACCCTGTCTTTTCTAAATAACAAACTCGATTTTATTTTTTTTATACTATGAACATTTCTTTTTTTTGGGATTAATTATAAATCATAACATGAGTTGGACACTTAGTTTGAATTCATTGTATGTTTTTGAATTAGTTTAGAAAGTATAATGGTAATAAAATTTTCAATCAATGAGAGCATGTGTGCTTAACCATTAATTTAAATTGGACTAGTAAATGGTTTGATGTTTGAACATGTTTTCTTTGACATAAATCAACATTTAACGACTTGAGTTTGTATTTTGAATCATAAAACTTTGTTTGATTCTATTTTGTTATTTTGGTGACTATCTAGTTTGATTTAAGATAAATCGTAATTTATATTGATCATTTGTTCATTACCCACTAATCATCTTTTTCCATGTCCATATATTAATTCTAAAATATCGAAGTTTCTTATGCTTTGATTCAGAATGAAATATTCAAGTTTGGTCCAAATCCCAAAATCTTGCCAGGATTGCATTTTCTATAACCCTCAAGCGGCTTCTTCAATGTCACGACATCAGATAACGAAACGTCAAACGCGTGGTTGTATTCAGTCTGTCCATGAGATGTACCTAACTTGGCCAAGGTTCTGTTATCCTCCAGCTTCCTCCATACTCTTGAATCTTGATCATGTCCTTGACAATTGACATTCTCAATAGTATACCAACTTTTCACTTTAAGCTTGATTTTTCTAGTATCGCCAATCTCAACAGTAATCAACATGACATCTATAGGAGGAAATATTGCATACAGGGTTGATCCCATACAAATGTTGTATGATGCTACAGACTGATGATCCTTAAGTTCTTTTCCAGAATAGATCAGATCGAGCTTATCTATAGGGATTGCCTCGGCCATCTGGATCTTGTCTTTACACCACGAATGGTGTCCATGGCATCCACATCAAAAGTAATCTGCTCTTCAAGTTCTGACAAATATACATGTATTTGCATTCTGGTGCTGTTCTGCATGATAAAGAAAATTTTGCTTGAATTCATCAATATAACATCTTTCTATCCAATTGGTTATATTGGAATGAATTTTATGAATACAGAGAACTTATATTGCAATACTCAGAATTAGGACAAACGCCAACACTTTAAAATATATCGGTACAAGCATAACTTGGGATTTAGATACAAATCCCCAATTGATTAAGCTAACCAAAACAAAACAATAGCATTAATCCTAACTAACAACCACATAGACAAAGGACCAAGTGAAGCTGGCTATCCTCTTCAACTTGATAGTCTGCCAAGAAGCGGCCACTTTCAATCTGTCTGCCACGGTATATGAGCCTTTGTTGTTCAGTAGGAATTCCTTCTTTCTCTTCCATCATCTCTTTCACATCATCAACGGAATCATAACTATCCACTTCAAGTGTGTAAGTTTTCCCTGTAAGCGTCCTAACAAAAATGTGCATGCCACAGATCAGATCCAATGTTTGTCCTTGCAGAATTTTTGAGTCTTCCAAAGTCATATCATTCTCTAGCTTCACGCCAGTCAAATACAGCTTCTGTTTCTTTGTTGGTATGCCCTCCATGCTCTCAATTATGTTCTTGACATTCTCAATAGAATACCAACTCTTCACTTTAAGGTTGATAGTTCTGTTACCTTGTTCAAGACTAACATTAATCTGCATAGCATCTCCAACTCGATAAAATGCATAAAGGGTTGCCCCATCTTGAATTTTATAAGTCGCTAAAAATTGACGATTATCAAGGTGTTCTCCTAAGTAGAGAAGATCCAGTTGGCTAGTAGTGAGTCCCTCCTTATTCTGAATCTTGCCCTTTACTGTATGGACTGTATCCCTTATATCCACATCAAGTGTAACTGTCTTTCCAATCTGTGACATCTTTACATGTATTTGTACTCGGACTCCTGAATCAAGGAACATATTGATAGTGGAGCCATTTTGTATACCATATTCTATCAATTTTTTCTCGTCCTCAAGACAATTACCCTCGAAGAATAGCTTCTTCAGGTTTACCTTAGAAACACCTTCTATTTCAGAGAATTCAGATCTCACTTTACGGACTGTATCACATTTCTTCACTTCTAAGGGAATAGTTTTCATTATTCTGAATTGTATCTTCATCTGGGGTAAAACATGATGAAACAATGTTTCTTAACATATTACTTATTTCATGTATTAAAAAAAATAAAAAATAAAAAATTGTTCCATATAAATAAATAAATACTGTAGTACCTGATCTTCCACAGTTACCAGTGAATGTTCTGGAGAAAGTTGATTTGAGAATCGTTTTCTATTTGACATAGTTTCAAACTTTAACTACACACACATAATTAACAAAACAAACAATCAAAATAAAAACTTAAACATCAAATTCACTGACCCTAAATAAAAAATCGTCAATAATTTCTCTCTTAATTAGACTAATTGTATTACTTTTTCATACAATTTGATCTTGAATCTGCATCACAAACAGTAAAATTAACTATAATAGAGATAGAGATAGAGAGATTGAAGATGAAAGTCAACTTACTTCTTGATATGAGAATACGGGAGAGAGAGATGGAGTGAAGAAGAAGAAAGGAATGAGTTATACTTATTAGAAGATGCCTATTTAGATTTTGGTCCTGTTAGTTGACCATTAGTCAATTTAGTTTACTAAAGTCAAATTAATAATATTAAATTTTGGGTGAACTTGGAAAAAAAATTACACTTGGAGTGAGTTTGTAGCAAAGCTATTAGAACCAACCCGGTGAAGGCACTGGGTTAGTGGTTTGACCACTGAGTCATTGGTCAATTCTCCAAGATCTTTCATTTCAAATCTTACGGAGAGATTCTTACGAGTTTCTTCAACTTCATCCAAGGCATCTCCAGTAATAATGAGATCATCTACATATAGTAGAATGATCGCAACTTTGCTTTTCACCTTCTTAACAAAGAGGCTAGAGTCACCAACAGATACCTGATAACCGCAAAACACTAGGAACTCTGCAATCTTTCCATACCAGGCCCTCGGTGCTTGTTTTAAGCCATAGAGAGCCTTCTTCAACTTGCACACATAACCAGGATTCCTTTGGCTTATGAATCCTGCAGGTTGTTCCATGTAGATTTCTCGATCCACGTCTCCATATAGAAAGGCATTCTTAACATCCATCTGCCAAAGTTGCCATGACTTGCTTGCTGCCAACGACATGAGCACTCTGACCGTTGTCATCTTCGCAACTGGAGAGAAGGTTTCATCATAGTCAATTCCATACTCTTGTGAAAACCCCCTTGCTACCAACCTTGCCTTGAATCTTTCAACAGATCCATCACTCCTGCGTTTTATCTTGTATACCCATTTGCAGGATATGGGTTTAACTTCTTCAGGTGGTGGAACAAGCTCCCAAGTTTCATTTTTCTTCAAGGCCGTAATTTCCTCCTTCATCGCATTCTCCCACTCAAGAATCCCTTGAGCTTCTTGATATGATCCAGGCTCCTCTTGAATTTCAGATGCATAACTCTCTGAAAGTGGGATGACATCAGCGTAGCTAGCATCCATATACTTTGGATTTGGCTTCTTTATCCTTGAAGATCTCCTTAGCTCAAATTGATTGTTGTCACTAGGAAGTTGTGCTTCTTGTGGAGTGCTTGCATCTCTCCTGTCGGTATTTCTCTCTCTTCGTAATTGTGCACTTGGTGATCCTCGAACACCTGTTCGCCAAGGACTTGGAGGACTTTGTGAACCATCCCAAGGTGAGTCTGATCCATGGTCTTCTTCGAACTCAAAATCTGTAGGTGCGGGGTTATCTGGCGCCTCCATCTCTGGTATTATCTTGTTGTCAGGTGACCACCACGATGATGCTTCATCGAACACAACGTCGCGAGATACATAAACTTTATCTGTAGTTGGATCAATGCATTTCCAACCTTTCTTCCTTTGGTCATAGCCAATAAAGATGCATCTGATCGTCTTTTTCTCCAACTTTGTCCTTAGTTGCTCAGGCACGAACACGTAGCAGACGCAACCAAATACTTTGAAGTGAGACACAGTTGGCTTCTCTATGTACAAAACTTGGTAAGGCGAGCGAGAACCAAGACTTGCTTGCGGCAGTCGATTAATGACATGTGCTGCTGTTGCCATACATTCTGCCCAATAACGTGGCGGGACATTCTTTGCATGCACCATGCTCCTGCAAGTCTCGCCCAAATGTCTGTTCTTCCTTTCTGCGACACCATTTTGCTGGGGCGTGTATGAACATGTAAACTGGTGACGAATCCCATGCTCTATCAGATAATTCTCAAAATCATTTGATGTATACTCCCCTCCATTGTCGGTCCTTAAACATGCAATCTTTTGATTGTGTTCATTTTCCACCAAGCATTTGAACTCAAGAAACTTCTGGTATACTTCCGACTTTTCTACCAGAAAATATACCCACACGTATCGAGAAAAATCATCGATAAATGTGAGCATATAGCGTCGTCCCGAACAAGAAGAAGTAAGAACTCTTCCGAACACATCTGAATGAATAAGTTGTAATGGTCTAGAAGATCGTATCTTATATTCGCCAAATGGTTGCCTATGAGCTTTGCCAAATTGGCAACCAGCACAAACGACGCCCTCACGCATCTCCAAATTTGGTAATCCACGTACTGATTCTTCATTCATCATCGCCTTCAATCGTGAATAATTTACATGTGCCAGCCGAGCGTGCCAAAGGTCAACTGTCTCATGTTGACGTGTTTTGTCAACATATGCTGTACCAGCGGATAACACATACAACTTCTTCACCTTCTTTCCTTCCATTAGAATGTCACCACGAACCTCTGCATTTGCCAGCACTTTAACATTGTTTGGGCCAAGCACGACATAATGCCCCAAATCAGTGATCTGCGGAACAGATACTAAATTCTTCTTCATTCCTAGAACATGATATACATTCTCCAGGACATGAGTATTTCCTTCAACTGTGGAAATCCTCAAATTACCGACATGCTCCACCGGGTGCATTGTATTATCAGCGGTGATGACAACATCATTGCCAAAATATTTTTCCAGCTTCATAAACTTCTTTATATCACCAGTTAGATGGTGAGAACAACCAGAATCAACTATCCAATCTGTTTCGTAGTTGATCCTTTCTTTGCCTGACTTTGTCAATAAACATTTATTGACCTCATCCTGCTCTATCTCTTCAATCGTCGAAGTGAAAGCGACGTCCATGTTTCCATCTTCACTTTCAACGACTGCATATGAAGCTTGAACATCCCATTCTTCTTCTTCACTTTCTTCCTGTATCCTTCTATTGTCATGGGAATCTATCTGAGCAACATTCCCCTCTGCTACCTTTGTCCTGCAAAACCGTGCGAAATGGCCAGGCTTGCCGCAGTTATAGCAAACTTTGACTTTGCGATCTTTAGTTGCTTCTTCCCCTTTCTAGAAGCTATTAGAAGACTCCCACTTGGGCCCGCTATTTTTATAATTTTTCTGCTTCCATTGGGAAGGTGAATTTTTCTTCCCTTTCATGGAAAATAAAGCCTCCTCATCTTCTTTTACAGAGAGTCCACTAATTTGGTTGGCGAGTGACTCCTGATTTATGAGGAGATTTTCCAATTGCAATAACGTGGGTTGTGTGGGCCATCCACTAATTGCAGCAATGAACCCATTGAACTCGGGTCGGAGTCCACGAATAATGATTCTCCTCATCCGAGCTTCATTAATTGTGGACTCTTTATCTAACTGGGATATCTCCGTGCATAAATTTTTACCTTTCATAAAATACTCTGAGATAGAGAGAGTACCTTGTTTAACGGTGCCAATCTCATTCTCCAACAGCTGCAGTCGAGCATCATTAGCACGCGAGAATAAAGCTGCAAAAGCATCCCATGCCTGCTTCGGAGTCTTTGCATCTCGAATGTGCTCTATCAAATCTTTTTGAATGAAAGCCTTAATTACAAATAAGGCTTTCCCAGCGCGAATCTTCCATTTCTTCACGTCATTCATATTTGTGGTTGTCTCCTCAGGTTGAGAGACATCACTTCCTACAACAATTTCCCACAGATCTTGCCCTTGGAGATATGACTCCATGCAAGACTTCCAATAACTATAGTTGTTGTTGTTTAACTTCTCAATTCCAGCCAACGTACCCATCAATTCCGCCATGTTAACCAATTTGTCGATTATTAACACCGGCAGCACGACGACACTCCAATAACACTTTGATTACACCAACTAGCCAACAAAGGACCCTCTTTGTGCTCCCTAATAGCACACTCGGTCGTAGACCTTCAATTGTCAATGATCGATTTGGGAAAACTATACCCAACACTTGGTTATCAACACCAATGCGTGACTAACCCGGACCTTGACTCTGATACCACTTGTAGGAATTTAGGAGTGTAAACTTGAGAGAAATAGATGGGCTTGATTTCAGAAAAGATCAGAGTTTTATACAAACACACTTTACTCACTTAAGGGTTTAGACAAACACTTCTTGGACAACAACTATACTAACACTTTACTATTTGATCAAGACTCAACTTCTTCTCTGATGTCCTAACCAATACATCTACATACCTATTTATACTATGTTATAACCGACTTAAATTACATCTCAAAGTCTCCAGATTTCTCCAACCGACATTAGAAAATATCTCCTCCACAATTCTAGGACATTCTAATCACCGACTTAATTAGAAATCTCTAGAGTTACTTGTATATTCTGGAGTCTTCTTCACTGCCTATGAAGGCATTGATTTTCATTACTAAGTAGAGAAGATCCAGTTGGCTAGTAGAGAGCTTCTCGTTGTTCTTAATCTTCCCCTTTAATGTATAGATTGTATCCTTAACATCCACATCAAGTGTAACTATCTTTCCAATCTGCAACATCATTACATGTATTTGTATTCTAACACCTGAATCAAGGTACATTTCGAGAGTGGATCCAGTCCTTATACCATAATCTATCAATTTTTTATCGTCCTGATCAAGACAATTACCCCAAAATTGTAATTTCTTCAGGTTTACGTTAGAAACACCTTCTATTTTAGAGAATTGAGATCACACTTTACGGACAATATCACACTTCTTCACTTCTAAAGGAATACTTTTTATTATTTTGAAATTTATTTTCATCTGCGAAGAAAGAAAACAGTAATGTATAAAACAATTTTTAGTACCATATTTCACAAAAATGGCTACTGTATGTTCTTACGTACTCCTTAGTAAGGTTCTACATAATCTTTACATATTCGATTCAATGTACCTTAATGCCGCAGTCTATTTATCTTTCAATGCATATCTACCATATTATTTATTTCATTGTAAAACAATATATAAATGCCGAGGAGAATTACAAACACAAAAAAAATAAAAAATAAAAAACAGTATACCTGATCTTCAACAGGCACCAGTGAAGGTTCTGAATTAGCAACAGGAACTGCAGAAGAGTTCATTGAACGACTCTTTTTGCCCACATTACTTTCAGAACCAGAAGCTTTGTTCGATCGCCTTTTTTTTATATTCGACATTGTTTCCAACTTCATCTACACACAAATCATTAACAAAATCAAACTATCAAAATAAATAAACCAAAAAAGGCTTCATTTTCCTAGAGAAAATTAACAAAGAAACAATAAAAAAAATTATAATGCATTTGTTCAATGAACTCTTCAAAGACTTCAACTTTCATGATAAAATGAATTAAGAAACAATAAAAACTCAAACTTTCTTACTATAAATCAACAAAAATCCAATCTTCTTTGAAAACAACAACTGGGTATGCCTTTTGTGGGATAAAAATTCATCATCCATGATAAAATCAACTTAAAAACTATAAGAACTCAAACTTTCTTTCTCTTAAACACTAAAAATTCAATCTTTCTCCCAAAAAACAAAACCCCACACACAAAGAAAAAACTTCATCTTCCATGATAAAATCGACTTAAGAACTTTAAAAACTCAAACTTTTTTATTCATAGCCATTAAAAATCGAATCTTTGTTGAAAACAACAACTGGGTATGCCTTTATATGTTAATAAAATGGTATAAACATGCAGGGAAAATTAAAAGAGTGATAATTAACCAGATTCAAGAAAATGGTCTTCACTTCACAGTTGTTCCTTCTACTTGGAGGAGAGAAGATTGTTTTTTTTCTGTTAACAATTATTATTAATTTATAATTATAATTTGCACAAATCTCGAGAATTTGATTATAACTTTTCCCGCCAAAATTGTACTGGTAGAAAGAATTTCCCGCTTTAATGAGGAGAGTTTTGCTACCCTGCACTTCACTTCCACTTACTGGACTGGGTTTTCATAAAGATCTAAAAGTGTTTGGAGGCCCAATTTAATCTAAAGAGTCCATCTAGGCCCAATTTTATATTAAAAAAAATACATAAAAAATTTATAAGAAAAATTGGGTAATTTCTCTAATAACTACAGCTTTACGGTGTTTCTTCCCAAATAAGCACACTTGAGGGTAGAGAGGTAACTGGTGCAGGTTTAGGTCGGATCAGGGTATATCTATATTTCAAAACAGTATTTTATTTTTACAAACCAGATCCGGATCCAAACCCAAATTTGGTCTTCATATTTCATAACATATACCATATCCGAACCGTTGTACTTTGAATGGATTCGGATCCGACCTATCAGACCCGAATTTTTATATTACACAATAGAAAAAATGGAAAGAAAAAATTGTAAAATCTTGATTGAAAAATTCCTATTGTGTTATTCCAATAAAAGAAAATATTTTGTAATTTATCAAAAGATTAAATATTTGTTTCCTTAATAATAAAAATTACAAACCATTAATTTGAAGGCTAATCATATTCTCCAAAATTAAATATCTTATATATATTTTACAAATATGAGAGGATCCCACCCGAATTAATGTAAACTATATCCAACCCAGATCCGATCAATTTTATAATTCAGATCTATTTAGAAAATTCAATCCCGATAAAATGGATATGAATATGGGTCGGATTCGGGTTAAACCCGCACCATTTACGTCCCTACTTGAGGGTAATCTTCTCAAACAAGCACAAATTTGACTTTGACAATTTTGTTGGACATATTTACCTTTATGATCATCATATTTTTTGCTTGATTTAATTAATTTCTCTTTTTTATTAAATTCAGCAAAGTAAACTCTAACCTTTAGATGAAAAAGCATCTTTGATTGCCACCGTTGGATAAAATAACACAGAACCATGCATTAACAATCCTCCACATTATACTGCTTTATCCTCCATTCATAAAAGGCAAAAATAGTTGTATTACATCTAAAAAACATTAAAGCAAACACTCCACCATTTTATCTGTTCTTTTTCATCTTCTTCGTTCATCACATAGAATAAACAAGATAAAACCTTAATCTTCCCTCATCGATCAGATCATATTTTCTTGTCTCAGAGGTTTAATATTGTTTTTTTGGACGTTTGAGTTTTCATTTTCTATTCTTTCATCATGGGGGGAAAAAAAAAGTAAGGGCAAGCAAGTTATGAACCATTTTCTGATTCTGGTAAGTTTTAGAGTTTTAAGATTTTAATGTTCATTTATCATGATAATGGGGTTTTGATTTCAGTGCCAGTAATACAAATCATTGGTATGCAAGTTGTCATATTTAGGGTTTTGATTTCAGTGGCATTAAAAACCAATCAACACACCCACCAGCTTAATTGCAAGCATTCAATTGTGAGTGGGGTTGACCCTAGTTGATTGTTGGGTTGGGGTATGAAAACCCCAAAATTTTATTTAGGGTTTCTAGTATTTGGTTTTCAAGCTTTAAATCACTAGTGTCTATAAGATCTAAAAGTTATCTCTGTTTTGATTGGGTTTTTAAAGTTTTTCCTCTCATGTTTATAAGATCTAAAAGTTGGTTTATCATGTGCTACTGATGATCACTTTGAAATACATTCTTAAATATCTAAAGGATAAACTTTCTACTGTAGTCGACCGTTAACATTGATCGTGTAGCGGATAGTTTCAGTACACTTGTTTATTGTTGTATTATAAAGCTGTGATACCCAACCCCTTTTAATTGATGTTATCTAGAGAATTTCTTTACTATCATATTCCAATATGGTGGTCAATTAGAATTTTTTGCAAACGTTGTTGTCATGGTAAGTACAAAATAAGGATTGTTAATAACAAGACATCATATGGAGACTTCTTGGATTTGGTTGAATCTTTATGTATGGCACCAAGAACAACTTGGTCACTACGAGTTGTAATCAATAACAATCCAAATAGAGTTGAATGTGAAGGTCATTATTGTTAAGAAGAATACACATGATCTTGATATGATTAATGGATAAACTAACACAAAAGATGTAAACTAAAGCAGAAATACGAAAACACAATAATATACGTGGTTCGACAATATGCCTACATCCACGGGACAAAGAGAGATACCTTTATTGATAATTGAGAAGTGAACTACACAATAACTAATGAAACCTTAGTTTAGGTTTCCTCACAAATGTCCCTCACTCATACTTTCTTCTTTGCTCATAATTCTTATGGTTACACAACACCAATATTTATAACCTCTTTGGTTAATCCAATTGGTAACCCAATTCCTAAATCAACAACAACTTAGATTTCTAATAGATTAGAAAGCCTTATTGAATCCTAATAGAATTCCACCACACTTGTTGCCAAATAAGAAAACCGATTCCTAATAGGAATCCATTACATGTGACCTCCACGTGTCACTTTTCTACAATTCTCCACCTCGACGAAGATTGTGCAAAACTAAGCCGACCATAATCAACACATACATACTTCTCCTGCACCACACAAGCATCATCTCATCTTTGCCCCCACACGCCCATAAGGGCCCCTACCCCGAAGGGCCTCAACATTTGGAGAGATTGATCAAGTTAAGGCAATGCCTAATCTTGACCCCGAAAACCACCTCAGTGAACACCTCTCCTAAAACTTTATTCTCAAACTCTTTACTCAATTATTTCTTCAAAGAAATAATACATGACTTGCTCTTTGCAGCTACAAGTTCATCCACACAGAGTAAGAGAAATATAACGGAGCCATCTTGAAGCTTTATGAAATAGACACACAGATCATGTTCACTTATAGAGTACCCCTACTTCATCATAAATGTGTCAAAATTTTTATAACACTGTAGTGGTATTTGTCTCAATCCATATAAGGACTTCATCAGTTTGCACACATAGTCTTCTTTACCAACAACTTTATAACCGTCAGGCTGTAACATATATATGTCCTCCTCTAAATCTCCATCCAAGAAAGCAATTTTGACATCAAGTTGCTCGAGTTCTAAATCGAACTGCGTCACCAAAGCTAACAAGACTCGGATAGAAGTGTGTTTAACAACCAGAGAGAAAACTTCATTATAATCCACACTTTCCGTTTGTGCATATCCCTTAGCCACTAATCTTGTGTAACGCCCCGGGATTTCGTCCTCGCTCATCCCGGTGTGTCGAGCACCATACCGCTCGCTAATGTCAATATTGTCCCCCTTTAGTCACTGCGGATATCCAGCAGTAGAGGGTTTTAGTTCAGGGCCCACCCATGTGGTTTACCCCAAAAGGCCTTGACATTAGTTAGAGTATGGTTAAGCTCTATATACTACCAATACAACCACTTTCTTGGCAATGTGGGACTAACACCAACTCATGGGTGTTACAATCTCACCACCTTAGAAATAGAGCCGTCCTCGGCTCTGCAGTACACTCAGTACAGTCCCAAAATCTCTGACGTTCCCTGCCAAGTGAGACAAGTACCTGGCGCTCCCTGGGCCTTTCCAGCGTACTTCCCACCTGCAACAGGCGACCCGTCGTCGGCTCTGATACCAACTGTAACGCCCCGGGATTTCGTCCTCGCTCATCCCGGTGCGTCGAGCACCATACCGCTTGCTAATGTCAATATTGTAACCTACACCACTAGTTGTACCCTTGGAGTCTAGAATACCATCTTTCACTGTGAAAACCCACTTGCAACCAATCGACTTCTGACCCTTAGGCAACTTTACAAGTTCCCAAGTATGGTCCTTGTGAAGAGATTTCATCTTTTCATCGATCCCTGACTTCCATTCATGAGAATGAGAACTCCTCATTGCCCCCTTAAAGTTAGAAGGTTCATCATCACAAAATACTGATAATGCAAAACATGCATTATCCTCACAACCAAGTCGAACTAGTGCTTTTCTCAAACGTGGTTCACGTTGAGATGCTAAAGACGACCACTCACGATGCTGCTCTAATTGTTGCTGCTGTAAAATATCTTCAAGAGGAACCTCCTCTTCAATCTCATCATCTACACTATCTGTGTTTGGATATGTGTCTGTAGTTACCTGTGTAACATCTGAACTTGTAGGTACATGTACAACAATCACTTCTTTATCTATTGTAGATGAATATGGAACATTATGCTCCACCTGCGTGGTATCGTCACCATCACTGTCATTATCATCACCCTCATGTTGAGAGTCCCAACCTGTGAACTTTTTTGAATCAAGCATTGTTTTCTCATTAAATGTCACATCATGACTGTTCGTTTCGTTTTGTCGGAAGGGACTTTATATGCGTTTTTTTTTTTTTTTTCTTATAAATTATGTATTAATCATGGCCCAAAGGCTTACAAGGACAGGGCCCAAAAGACAAGGCCCGAAGGCTACTGATGCAACCACCTAAGCGTCCACACCGCCACCTTTCAACTCGAGCAATTCTGCTACTTAGGGAGTTGCTTTCGCTGAAGAACACTTAACCACATCATCATCATGGGATAGCACATCATCATCATAAGAGCATGAGCCCCCTAATCTCGAACCAAGCCCGAAGGCTGACCCACCTAAGAATTACATGAGAAGAAAGGAATGAGTTATACTTATTAGAAGATGCCTATTTAGATTTTGGTCCTGTTAGTTGACCATTAGTCAATTTAGTTTACTAAAGTCAAATTAATAATATTAAATTTTGTTGACCATTAGTCAATTTTAAAGACGTGGCATTTCATGATTGCGTGTATACACCCACATATAACAGCGTTTTGGGCCCGAGGATAAAATATAAGGTTTTATTAGGCCCAAGGACAGCAGCAACGTTTTATTAGACTCAAGGACAAGTCTATTTATTAACGAATATATCCCTGTTGGTGTTTTAACGAATATAAAAAAATCTAACAACGTGGGACGGGGTTTTTTTTTTTTTTTTTTTTTTTTTTTTCAAATAAAACCCTAATTTCTTTCTTTCTCTATCTCATTTCTACTGCAAAAACAACGATTACGACTTGATTTCTTAGGTTTTTCTTGAATTTCTTAGGATTTTCTTCATTAAAAGTCCGATTCTCTTTAGAATTGAACAAAAATCTAGGTTTTTGAAAGCCAAAACACCTAGATCTACAATGGCAAGAAAAAAACAAGTTCCAAGAAGTACAAATCATCATGGAACAAAGAGAAAACGAAAGGATGATAATACAACACAAGAACAAGAAACTTTTGATTTTGAAGAAAAAATATCTGATTTTGAGGTAAGTTAGGTTTAAGAATTATAATTTTAATGTAATTTTTTTTCTTGAATAACTTCTACATCACATGTTCTTGCTTAATTACTTCACAATTTCTAATTTTTTATGTAAATTGTTTTTGATGTTAAATTCTATTTCAGTTTTAATTGATTAGTAAATTTAATCAACATGTTCTTGCTTAATTTTACTTCACGATTATTGGTTTTTTCTTATGTAAATTATAAATTATCTTTGATGTTAAATTATAATTGATTAAAACATTAAATCAACTATCAAACTGGTGTAAGCAATTTATATCATACCATCTATTGATTGGTATATTAATTAATTAATTATATGATTTTATCTTTTCTGTTTAGCTGATTAATATATTAATCAACTATAACTTTAGTTGATTACTATACTAATCAACGCATGTAATAGTTGATTGATGTATTAATCAACTAATTAATTGATTTTATCTTTTCTGTTCAGGTGATTAATGTATTAATCAACTATAATTATTCAATATTTTACTAAACTTTTCACATTTGAAACAAGCCGATTATGTCACTCTATTGTTGAACAAGATGTTAATCAAACGTGGGGATGTTCGTTTTGAAAAGGAACTTATATATCGAGGAAACACAAGATGTTCCGCATCAATTTGATTATTCTATAAATTATATTTTTCAACGTAGATTGTGCATTGTTTGTATGCAAATTCATGGATCATGTTGTTTCTGGACAAGCAATTTCAATTAATGACTATTCAGAAGGAATGATGCAAATCATGAAGGCGAACATAGCATATGAGTTGTTGAGTGAAGTTAGTTTTAACAAGGAAGCGTGGGACCAACAACAACTGCTTGTAAAGACTGATACAGAAGAAAAAGGAAGCAGCTCAAGAAAAGGAAGAATAGTTTTATCCATTATTGGTTTTTGGTGTTGAAAAACAAAAAATTTCTAAAAATACATTTGTGTTGGTGCTTGTCAAATATTGTTTGTGGTGTTGATAACAACTGTAATGTCAAATACTCAACCATGTTATTTATTTTATTTTTAATTTATAACATAATTTTATTAATATAATATATTCAAAAAATTAAAAATTGCGTTGTAAGTCTTTTCTAAAACACTCCCACGAGTGAGAGGTTGTGTGTTCAATTCTCATCAATAGTGTTTGATGGAATTTTTCAGGTTAGGTGTTCTTCAGCGAAAGAAAAAGCAACTCCCTGAGGCATCGACCCTTATAAAATAAAAATAGCAAATCTGATTCTTTTAAATCACCCTGTCTTTTCTAAATAACAAACTCGATTTTATTTTTTTTATACTATGAACATTTCTTTTTTTTGGGATTAATTATAAATCATAACATGAGTTGGACACTTAGTTTGAATTCATTGTATGTTTTTGAATTAGTTTAGAAAGTATAATGGTAATAAAATTTTCAATCAATGAGAGCATGTGTGCTTAACCATTAATTTAAATTGGACTAGTAAATGGTTTGATGTTTGAACATGTTTTCTTTGACATAAATCAACATTTAACGACTTGAGTTTGTATTTTGAATCATAAAACTTTGTTTGATTCTATTTTGTTATTTTGGTGACTATCTAGTTTGATTTAAGATAAATCGTAATTTATATTGATCATTTGTTCATTACCCACTAATCATCTTTTTCCATGTCCATATATTAATTCTAAAATATCGAAGTTTCTTATGCTTTGATTCAGAATGAAATATTCAAGTTTGGTCCAAATCCCAAAATCTTGCCAGGATTGCATTTTCTATAACCCTCAAGCGGCTTCTTCAATGTCACGACATCAGATAACGAAACGTCAAACGCGTGGTTGTATTCAGTCTGTCCATGAGATGTACCTAACTTGGCCAAGGTTCTGTTATCCTCCAGCTTCCTCCATACTCTTGAATCTTGATCATGTCCTTGACAATTGACATTCTCAATAGTATACCAACTTTTCACTTTAAGCTTGATTTTTCTAGTATCGCCAATCTCAACAGTAATCAACATGACATCTATAGGAGGAAATATTGCATACAGGGTTGATCCCATACAAATGTTGTATGATGCTACAGACTGATGATCCTTAAGTTCTTTTCCAGAATAGATCAGATCGAGCTTATCTATAGGGATTGCCTCGGCCATCTGGATCTTGTCTTTACACCACGAATGGTGTCCATGGCATCCACATCAAAAGTAATCTGCTCTTCAAGTTCTGACAAATATACATGTATTTGCATTCTGGTGCTGTTCTGCATGATAAAGAAAATTTTGCTTGAATTCATCAATATAACATCTTTCTATCCAATTGGTTATATTGGAATGAATTTTATGAATACAGAGAACTTATATTGCAATACTCAGAATTAGGACAAACGCCAACACTTTAAAACACTTTAAAATATATCGGTACAAGCATAACTTGGGATTTAGATACAAATCCCCAATTGATTAAGCTAACCAAAACAAAACAATAGCATTAATCCTAACTAACAACCACATAGACAAAGGACCAAGTGAAGCTGGCTATCCTCTTCAACTTGATAGTCTGCCAAGAAGCGGCCACTTTCAATCTGTCTGCCACGGTATATGAGCCTTTGTTGTTCAGTAGGAATTCCTTCTTTCTCTTCCATCATCTCTTTCACATCATCAACGGAATCATAACTATCCACTTCAAGTGTGTAAGTTTTCCCTGTAAGCGTCCTAACAAAAATGTGCATGCCACAGATCAGATCCAATGTTTGTCCTTGCAGAATTTTTGAGTCTTCCAAAGTCATATCATTCTCTAGCTTCACGCCAGTCAAATACAGCTTCTGTTTCTTTGTTGGTATGCCCTCCATGCTCTCAATTATGTTCTTGACATTCTCAATAGAATACCAACTCTTCACTTTAAGGTTGATAGTTCTGTTACCTTGTTCAAGACTAACATTAATCTGCATAGCATCTCCAACTCGATAAAATGCATAAAGGGTTGCCCCATCTTGAATTTTATAAGTCGCTAAAAATTGACGATTATCAAGGTGTTCTCCTAAGTAGAGAAGATCCAGTTGGCTAGTAGTGAGTCCCTCCTTATTCTGAATCTTGCCCTTTACTGTATGGACTGTATCCCTTATATCCACATCAAGTGTAACTGTCTTTCCAATCTGTGACATCTTTACATGTATTTGTACTCGGACTCCTGAATCAAGGAACATATTGATAGTGGAGCCATTTTGTATACCATAATCTATCAATTTTTTCTCGTCCTCAAGACAATTACCCTCGAAGAATAGCTTCTTCAGGTTTACCTTAGAAACACCTTCTATTTCAGAGAATTCAGATCTCACTTTACGGACTGTATCACATTTCTTCACTTCTAAGGGAATAGTTTTCATTATTCTGAATTGTATCTTCATCTGGGGTAAAACATGATGAAACAATGTTTCTTAACATATTACTTATTTCATGTATTAAAAAAAATAAAAAATAAAAAATTGTTCCATATAAATAAATAAATACTGTAGTACCTGATCTTCCACAGTTACCAGTGAATGTTCTGGAGAAAGTTGATTTGAGAATCGTTTTCTATTTGACATAGTTTCAAACTTTAACTACACACACATAATTAACAAAACAAACAATCAAAATAAAAACTTAAACATCAAATTCACTGACCCTAAATAAAAAATCGTCAATAATTTCTCTCTTAATTAGACTAATTGTATTACTTTTTCATACAATTTGATCTTGAATCTGCATCACAAACAGTAAAATTAACTATAATCGAGATAGAGATAGAGATAGAGATAGAGAGATTGAAGATGAAAGTCAACTTACTTCTTGATATGAGAATATGGGAGAGAGAGAGAGATGGAGTGAAGAACAAGAAAGGAATGAGTTATAGTTATTAGAAGATGCCTATTTAGATTTTGGTCCTGTTAGTTGACCATTAGTCAATTTAGTTTACTAAAGTCAAATTAATAATATTAAATTTTGGGTGAACTTGGAGAAAAAATTACACTTGGAGTGAGTTTGTAGCAAAGCTATTAGAACCAACCCGGTGAAGGCACTCGGTCACTGGGTTAGTGGTTTTGACCACTGAGTCATTGGTCGGACCAGTCTAATATTAGTAGGATTAAATATATTGTTAACTTCTAATGTTTAAATTTTAATAATATGTTTTTTATATTAAATACTCCCTCTGTCTCAAATTATAAGTACCTTATACCATTTTAGATTGTCCCAAAATATATGTCGCTTTTGATTTTTGAACACATATTAATTAAGTTAAATGGTTCTTTTGTTTATACTACCCTTGCTTTGAAATTAGAGTAATTATTCTAATAAATAATTAGGTATTTTAATTAATATTAAATAGAGGTAAATTAGGAAGTAAAGTTAGTAAATAAATAATAAATAATGTTTCCTTAATAAGTAGAATATTCTAAAATGTACTTATAATTTGGGACGGAGGGAGTACATTTTGGAATATTCTACTTATTAAGGAAACATCATTTATTGTTAGTCTACTAACCCTATTTTTCAATTTACCCCTATTTAATTCTAATTACAATGTCTAACTTTTTATTAGAATAATTACTCTAATCTCAAAACAAGGGTAGTATAGACAAATGAACCATTTAACTTAATTAATATGAGTTGAAAAGTCAAAAGCAACATATATTTTGGGACAATCTAAAATGGAATAAGGTACTTATAATTTAGGACAAAGGGAGTATAAAATATTATGAGTACACTAGTATATACACAGGTTTGTGGGTTCGAGTCCAACTAAATCTTTTTTAATTAACTTGTGACTCTGCAGGAATCTAAGATTTATAGAAGATTTGGTTTGTTTGCAGGAATCAAAATTTGAAGTACTATTAGCTTCATGCATATATGTATGGCTAACTGATACACTAAAAATGATTAAGCAACTTGAGAAGATGTGAACAAATAATGATAATAGCCAGAGCCCAGAGATAAAAAATAAGGGACTTGATGGAATATAAATAGAGAAGATTCAAACTTTCAAAGTACTGGAAAGCGAGAAAGTTTACTCTTTCATTCTTGGAAAAACCCTACAGTATTTATATTACCAATATGATAACAACTGCATTTCAAGATGGTCAAAGAACCTGACAAGGGCAATGGAATACCTCAACAGACAGTACTGCTTTTAAATTGCAATACTCAGAATTAGTATGTGTGCAACTTTTACAAATTAAATTGGACTTCTATTTTAGCAATTTACACTAGCATTCAAATGTGTTTGCATTAATTGCATTTGATGTAAAATCCAAAATTCATCAAGCCTAATAAGAATATAAGATGAAAAAAATGTGTTTGACCTCAAGGCCATTACCAAACCAGCAGAATCCACATGCTGACCCAAAATGATTGAACTAATGCAGTCCACTGAAAAGCCAACATCAGTGATTAGTCTGATGATCGAGCTTACCAGATGAATCTGCGCACATTTGAAAATATATTTTAACATACAGATACTACAACAAAATCTAAATAAAAATATGCCCATGGGAAATGAAAAAAGAAAAAGAAATGGAGTACTTTCATTTCCTTTTGCTGCGGTTCATTCATACATATATAAGGAAAAACATACAACAAACTTAACATTAGGCAGTACTAAAATGATATACTGAAGGAAGTACAAAAATTACCTACAAATGCAGGTACAAAATGTTGTGCGCAGCGGACTAATGCACAAATATGATGATTGAACTAGTGTATGAAAGTAAAACAAAAACGACAAAATAAACAAGCAACCACACACAAGACACAAGATATACGTGGTTCGGCAATATGCCTACGTCCACGGGGAGAAAGGATGATGCTTTTCTTTTCCAAGACAATTGTACAAGCCCTCACGAAGAAACCGAAGTCTTCTTCCTCACAAAAGTTCTCAAACTCTCTAATGGCTTCTCACAATCTCTCTACTAGAAAAGTTAAGGTTTTGTATCACTTCTATTTGGCTTTATAGTATAGCCTTACAATAGCCACGAATTGGGCTCAAAACAGGCCCATATTGCACAAAACTGGAGGAGGACGTACGTACGTCGTAATCACGTACGTACGTTGCAACACGTTTTCGTTATCTGGTACATGGGACGTACGAACGCCTTAATTGCGTACGTACGTTCCTTCCCTGTAAAGTGATCTGCCACATTGGACGTACGAACGCCCTAAAGCCGTTCGTACGTTCCTGAACAAAAACTTCCTCTTCAAGCTAATTGCACATAAAACCCAACACAAAAATTACCTACAAATGCAGGCTAGCATTGGAGTACCAGTTTTTAGTACATACCGTAAAAACATTTCCAGCCAAAAAGATAGTAGTGACCTTAACTAACAACCACAGAGACAAAGCATGAAGTCCAGAGAGGCCTCGTCATTCATTTCATAGTCTGCCAAAGTACGAAAATCTTCAAGTTGTGTGCCATCATAAATGAGCCTTTGTTGTGGAGTAGGAATTCCTTGTTTCTCTTCTATCATCTGTTTCACATCTTCAATGAGGTCAGAACTATCCACTTCAAGTGTCCATGTGCCTTGAATCGTCTTAACAAAAATAAGCATGCCACAGGTCAAATCCAATGTGTCTCCTTCCGCAATATTTAAGTCTGCCAAAGACGTTTGATTCTCTAGCTTCACACCAGTCAAGTAGAGTTTCTGTTTCTTTGTTGATATGCCCTCCATGCTCTGGATTATGGTCTTGAGATTCTCAACAGAATACCAACTCTTCACTTGGAGGTTGATAGTTGTCTTAGCTTGTTCAAGACTAACATTAACCTGCATAGCATCTCCAACTCGAAAAAGTGCATAAAGGGTTGCATCGTTTTGTATTTTATAAGCTGACAAAAATTGACGATTATCAAGAAGCACTCCTAAGTGTAGGAATTTAGGAGTGTAAACTTGAGAGAAATAGATGGGCTTGATTTCAGAAAAGATCAGAGTTTTATTAATCAAACAAAGTTTTATACAAACACACTTTACTCACTTAGGGGTTTAGACGAACACTTCTTGGACAACAACTATACTAACACTTTACTATTTGATCAGGACTCAACTTCTTCTCTGATGTCCTAACCAATACATCTACATACCTATTTATACTATGTTATAACCGACTTAAATTACATCTCAAAGTCTCCAGATTTCTCCAACCGACATTAGAAAATATCTCCTCCACAATTCTAGGACATTCTAATCACCGACTTAATTAGAAATCTCTAGAGTTACTTGTATATTCTGGAGTCTTCTTCACCGCCTATGAAGGCATTGATTTTCATCATCCCCTCTCAATGCCGACATTCGACTACATACTCCAAGTTGATCTCTAAATTTGTTTTGCTTCAAAATGGGCAAGCTCTTGGTGAAGATATCTCCCAAGTTTCATTTTTCTTCAAGGCCATAATTTCCTCCTTCATCGCATTCTCCCACTCAAGAATCCCTTGAGCTTCTTGATATGATCCAGGCTCCTCTTGAATTTCAGATGCACAACTCTCTGAAAGTGGGATGACATCAGCGTAGCTAGCATCCATATACTTTGGATTTGGCTTCTTTATCCTTGAAGATCTCCTTAGCTCAAATTGATTGTTGTCACTGGGAAGTTGTGCTTCTTGTGGAGTGTTTGCATCTCTCCTGTCGGTATTTCTCTCTCCTCGTAATTGTGGACTTGGTGGTCCTCGAACACCTGTTCGCCAAGGACTTGGAGGACTTTGTGAACCATCCCGAGGTGAGTTTGATCCATGGTCTTCTTTGAACTCAAAATCTGTAGGTGCGGGGTTATCTGGCGCCTCCATCTCTGGTATTATCTTGTTGTCAGGTGACCACCACGATGATGCTTCATCGAACACAACGTCGCGAGATACATAAACTTTACCTGTAGTTGGATCAATGCATTTCCAACCTTTCTTGCTTTGGTCATAGCCAATAAAGATGCATCTGATCGCCTTTTTCTCCAACTTTGCCCTTAGTTGCTCAGGCACGAACACGTAGCAGACGCAACCAAATACTTTGAAGTGAGACACAGTTGGCTTCTCCATGTACAAAACTTGGTAAGGCGAGCGAGAACCAAGACTTGCTTGCGGCAGTCGATTAATGACATGTGCTGCTGTTGCCATACATTCTGCCCAATAACGTGGCGGGACATTCTTTGCATACATCATGCTCCTGCAAGTCTCGCCCAAATGTCTGTTCTTCCTTTCTGCGACACCATTTTGTTGGGGCGTGTATGAACATGTAAACTGGTGACGAATCCCATGCTCTATCAGATAATTCTCAAAATCATCTGATGTATACTCCCCTCCATTGTCGGTCCTTAAACATGCAATCTCTTGATTGTGTTCATTTTCCACCAAGCATTTGAACTTAAGAAACTTCTGGTATACTTCCGACTTTTCTACCAGAAAATATACCCACACGTATCGAGAAAAATCATCGATAAATGTGAGCATATAGCGTCTTCCCGAACAAGAAGAAGTACGAACTCTTCCGAACACATCTGAATGAATAAGTTGTAATGGTCTAGAAGATCGTACCTTAGATTCGCCAAATGGTTGCCTATGAGCTTTGCCAAATTGGCAACCAGCACAAACGACGCCCTCACGCATCTCCAAATTTGGTAATCCACGTACTGATTCTTCATTCATCATCGCCTTCAATCGTGAATAATTTACATGTGCCAGCCGAGCGTGCCAAAGGTCAACTGTCTCATGTTGACGTGTTTTGTCAACATATGCTCTACCAGCGGATAACACATACAACTTCTTCACCTTCTTTCCTTCCATTAGAATGTCACCACGAACCTCTGCATTTGCCAGCACTTTAACACTGTTTGGGCCAAACAAGACATAATGCCCCAAATCAGTGATCTGCGGAACAGATACTAAATTCTTCTTCATTCCTGGAACATGATATACATTCTCCAGGACATGAGTATTTCCTTCAACTGTGGAAATCCTCAAATTACCGACATGCTCCACCGGGTGCATTGTATTATCAGCGGTGATGACAACATCATTGCCAAAATATTTTTCCAGCTTCATAAACTTCTTTATATCACCAGTTAGATGGTGAGAACAACCAAAATCAACTATCCAATCTGTTTCGTAGTTGATCCTTTCTTTGCCTGACTTTGTCAATAAACATTTATTGACCTCATCCTGCTCCATCTCTTCAATCGTCGAAGTGAAAGCGACGTCCATGTTTCCATCTTCACTTTCAACGACTGCATATGAAGCTTGACCATCCCATTCTTCTTCTTCACTTTCTTCCTGTATCCTTCTATTGTCATGGGAATCTATCTGAGCAACATTCCCCTCTGCTACCTTTGTCCTGCAAAACCATGCGAAATGGCCAGGCTTGCCGCAGTTATAGCAGACTTTGACTTTGCGGTCTTTAGTTGCTTCTTCCCCTTTCTGGAAGCTACTAGAAGACTCCCACTTGGGCCCGCTATTTTTATAATTTTTCTGCTTCCATTGGGAAGGTGAATTTTTCTTCCCTTTCATGGAAAATAAAACCTCCTCATCTTCTTTTACAGAGAGTCCACTAATTTGCTTGGCGAGTGACTCCTGATTTATGAGGAGATTTTCCAATTGCAATAACGTGGGTTGTGTGGGCCATCCACTAATTGCAGCAATGAACCCATTGAACTCGGGTCGGAGTCCACGAATAATGATTCTCCTCATCCGAGCTTCACTAATTGTGGACTCTTTATCTAACTGGGATATCTCCGTGCATAAATTTTTAACTTTCATAAAATACTCTGAGATAGAGAGAGTACCTTGTTTAACGGTGCCAATCTCATTCTCCAACAGCTGCAGTCGAGCATCATTAGCACGCGAGAATAATGCTGCAAAAGCATCCCATGCCTGCTTCGGAGTCTTTGCATCTCGAATGTGCTCTATCAAATCTTTTTGAATGGAAGCCTTAATTACAAATAAGGCTTTCCCAGCGCGAATCTTCCATTTCTTCACGTCATTCATATTTGTGGTTGTCTCCTCAGGTTGAGAGACATCACTTCCTACAACAATTTCCCACAGATCTTGCCCTTGGAGATATGACTCCATGCAAGACTTCCAATAACTATAGTTGTTGTTGTTTAACTTCTCAATTCCAGCCAACGTACCCATCAATTCCGCCATGTTAACCAATTTGTCGATTATTAACACCGGCAGCACGACGACACTCCAATAACACTTTGATTACACCAACTAGCCAACAAAGGACCCTCTTTGTGCTCCCTAATAACACACTCGATCGTAGACCTTCAAATGTCAATGATCGACTTGGGAAAACTATACCCAACACTTGGTTATCACCACCAATGCGTGACTAACCCGGACATTGGCTCTGATACCACTTGTAGGAATTTAGGAGTGTAAACTTGAGAGAAATAGATGGGCTTGATTTCAAAAAAGATCAGAGTTTGTTTAATCAAACAGAGTTTATACAAACACACTTTACTCACTTAGGGGTTTAGACAAACACTTCTTGGACAACAACTATACTAACACTTTACTATTTGATCAGGACTCAACTTCTTCTCTGATGTCCTAACCAATACATCTACATACCTATTTATACTATGTTATAACCGACTTAAATTACATCTCAAAGTCTCCAGATTTCTCCAACCGACATTAGAAAATATCTCCTCCACAATTCTAGGACATTCTAATCACCGACTTAATTAGAAATCTCTAGAGTTACTTGTATATTCTGGAGTCTTCTTCACCGCCTATGAAGGCATTGATTTTCATCACTAAGTAGAGAAGATCCAGTTGGCTAGTAGAGAGTTTCTCGTTGTTCTTAATCTTGCCCTTTAATGTATAGACTGTATCCCTAACATCCACATCAAGTGTAACTATCTTTCCAATCTGCGACATCATTACATGTATTTGTATTCTAACACCTGAATCAAGGTACATTTCGAGAGTGGATCCAGTCCTTATACCATAATCTATCAATTTTTTATCGTCCTGATCAAGACAATTACCCCGAAATTGTAATTTCTTCAGGTTTACCTTAGAAACACCTTCTATTTTAGAGAATTGAGATCTCACTTTACGGACAGTATCACACTTCTTCACTTCTAAAGGAATACTTTTTATTATTTTGAAATTTATTTTCATCTGCGAAGAAAGAAAACAGTAATGTATAAAACAATTTTTAGTACCATATTTCACAAAAATGGCTACTGTATGTTCTTACGTACTCCTTAGTAAGGTTATACATAATCTTTACATATTCGATTCAATGTACCTTAATGCCGCAGTCTATTTATATTTCAATGCATATCTACCATATCATTTATTTCATTGTAAAACAATATATAAATGCCGAGGAGAATTACAAACACAAAAAAAATAAAAAATAAAAAACAGTATACCTGGTCTTCAACAGGCACCAGTGAAGGTTCTGAATTAGCAACAGGAACTGCAGAAGAGTTCATTGAACCACTCTTTTTGCCCACATTACTTTCAGAACCAGAAGCTTTGTTCGATCGCCTTTTTTTTATATTCGACATTGTTTCCAACTTCATCTACACACAAATCATCAACAAAAAAAAAAACTATCAAAATAAATAAACCAAAAAAGGCTTCATTTTCCTAGAGAAAATTAACAAAGAAACAATAAAAAAAATTATAATGCATTTGTTCAATGAACTCTTCAAAGACTTCAACTTTCATGATAAAATGAATTAAGAAACAATAAAAACTCAAACTTTCTGACTATAAATCAACAAAAATCCAATCTTTTTTGAAAACAACAACTGGGTATGCCTTTTGTGGGATAAAAATTCATCATCCATGATAAAATCAACTTAAAAACTATAAAAACTCAAACTTTCTTTCTCTTAAACACTAAGGGTGTGTTTGTTTAAAATGCTGAATGCTGGATGCTTAATCCTGGATACTTAATGCTGGATGCTGAACACTGAATGCTGAAAAAATTGTTTGGTTATCATTTTTAAGAAGTTCTGTTTTTGATTTGTTTGTTTATGCATAAGTGTGATTTTGACCATGTTACCCTATTATTGGAAAAGTATTTTGACAATACACAGTACCTTATCACATAACCCAAAAACCTAAAGTTGATTTGCACTCTGGTTGTGCAAGTTGACCATTCAGTGTTGTGCTTCAGATGAGAATGTTTCACCCTTAGCCAAAATATTTGTGTAACTACACTATATTGTTAGTGTCGTACAAACAGAAAAATGTTCTAACAATAAAACTATACACGCCAATTTTTCTTCTAAAACATGATATTTAAAAAAAAAATCTTAACCTTTTAAACGGCTCGTCTAAAAATTCTAAATTTTGGATATGGTACAACAGAAATCGTCATGAACATATGGAAAATATTTCAAAGTGAACATACAAAGGAAAGATCCCTTACTAAGCAAACGAATCTGACTGTAATTTTTCTTCTAAAACATGACAATCACAAAAAAATCTGTAACTTCCAAACGACTCGTTTAAAAATTCCAAATTTTGGATATGATACAATAGAAATCGTCAGGAACATATAGTAAAACTTTTAAAGTGATCAGACAAAAGAAAGTCCCCTTCTTAAGCAAACGAATCTGACTGTAACGTAATTTTTCTTGTAAAACATAACAACCACAAAAAAATCTGTAACTTTTAAACCGATCGTCTAAAAATTCTAAAGTTTAGATATGATATAACAGAAATCTTCAGGAACTTATGGTAAAAATTTCAAAGTGATCAGACAAAGGAAAGGACATTAACTAAGCCAATGAATCTGACTGTGATATTACTTAATGGTTATGGATGATAAAAACAATTTTTATAAGGGTAGAATTGTCTAAATAATACAACAAGCATTAAGAAGTTAAATTAAGCGTGAGATTTTCGCTGGGCCAAAATCGCTGAAATATCCCAATTAGTTCTTAATGCTTGTTCTAAACAAACAACTTAAAAAACACTTATTTCTGAATTTTAACCTGGTCCACCACTTAAGAAGCACTTAATGCTTAATGCTTAATGAAACAAACACTACCTAAAAATTCAATCTTTCTCCCCAAAAAAAACACCCCACACACAAAGAAAAAACTTCATCTTCCATGATAAAATCGACTTAAGAACTTTAAAAACTCAAACTTTTTTATTCATAGCCATTAAAAATCGAATCTTTCTTGAAAACAACAACTGGGTATGCCTTTATATGTTAATAAAATGGTATAAACATGCAGGGAAAATTAAAAGAGTGATAATTAACCAAATTCAAGAAAATGGTCTTCACTTCACAGTTGTTCCTTCTACTTGGAGGAGAGAAGATTGTTTTTTTTTTTTCTGTTAACAATTATTATCGATTTATAATTATAATTTGCACAAATCTCGAGAATTTGATTATAACTTTTCCCGCCAAAATTGTACTGGTAGAAAGAATTTCCCGCTTTAATGAGGAGAGTTTTGCTACCCTGCACTTCACTTCCACTTACTGGACTGGGTTATCATAAAGATCTAAAAGTGTTTGGAGGCCCAATTTAATCTAAAGAGTCCATCTAGGCCCAATTTTATATTAAAAAAATACATAAAAAATTTATAAGAAAAATTGGGTAATTTCTCTAATAACCACAGCTTTATGGTGTTTCTTCCCAAATAAGCACACTTGAGGGTAGAGAGGTAACTGGTGCAGGTTTAGGTCGGATCAGGGTATATCTATATTTGAAACCGTATTTTATTTTTACAAACCAGATCTGGATCCACACCCGAATTGGGTCTTCATATTTCATAACATATACCATATCCGAACCGTTTTACTTTGAGTGGATTCGGATCCGACCTATCAGACCCGAATTTTTATATTACACAATAGAAAAAATGGAAAGAAAAAATTGTAAAATCTTGATTGAAAAATTCCTATTGTGTTATTCCAGTAAAAGAAAATATTTTGTAATTTATCAAAAGATTAAATATTTGTTTCCTTAATAATAAAAATTACAAACCATTAATTTGAAGGCTAATCATATTCTCCAAAATTAAATATCTTATAAATATTTTACAAATATGAGAGGATCCCACCCGAATTAATGTAAACCTATATCCAACCCAGATCCGATCAATTTCATAATTCAGATCTATTTAGAAAATTCAATCCCGATAAAATGGATACGAATATGGGTCGGATTCGGGTTAAACCCGCACCATTTACGTCCCTACTTGAGGGTAATCTTCTCAAACAAGCACAAATTTGACTTTGACAATTTTGTTGGACATATTTACCTTTATGATCATCATATCTTTTGCTTGATTTAATTAATTTCTCTTTTTTATTAAATTCAGCAAAGAAACTCTAACCTTTAGATGAAAAAGCATCTTTGATTGCCACCGTTGGATAAAATAACACAGAACCATGCATTAACAATCCTCCACATTATACTGCTTTATCCTCCATTCATAAAAGACAAAAATAGTTGTATTACATCTAAAAAAAATTAAAGCAAACACTCCACCATTTTATCTGTTCTTTTTCATCTTCTTCGTTCATCACATAGAATAAACAAGATAAAACCTTAATCTTCCCTCATCGATCAGATCATATTTTCTTGTCTCAAAGGTTTTATATTGTTTTTTTGGACGTTTGAGTTTTCATTTTTTATTCTTTCATCATGGGGAAAAAAAGAAGTAAGGGCAAGCAAGTTATGAACCATTTTCTGATTCTGGTAAGTTTTAGAGTTTTAAGATTTTAATGTTCATTTATCATGATAATGGGGTTTTAATTTCAGTGCCAGTAATACAAATCATTGGTATGCAAGTTGTCATATTTAGGGTTTTGATTTCAGTGGCATTAAAAACCAATCAACACACCCACCAGCTTAATTGCAAGCATTCAATTGTGAGTGGGGGTTAACCCTAGTTGATTGTTGGGTTGGGGTATGAAAACCCCAAAACTTTGTTTAGGGTTTCTAGTATTTGGTTTTCAAGCTTTAAATCACTAGTGTCTATAAGATCTAAAAGTTATCTCTGTTTTGATGGGGTTTTTGAAGTTTTTCCTCTCATGTTTATAAGATCTAAAAGTTGGTTTATCATGTGCTACTGATGATCACTTTGAAATACATTCTTAAATATCTAAAGGATAAACTTTCTACTGTAGCCGACCGTTAACATTGATCGTGTAGCGGATAGTTTCAGTACACTTGTTTATTGTTGTATTATAAAGCTGTGATACCCAACCCCTTTTAATTGATGTTATGTAGAGAATTTCTTTACTATCATATTCCAATATGGTGGTCAATTAGAATTTTTTGCAAACGTTGTTGTCATGGTAAGTACAAAATAAGGATTGTTAATAACTAGACATCATATGGAGACTTCTTGGATTTGGTTGAATCTTTATGTATGGCACCAAGAACAACTTGGTCACTACGAGTTGTAATCAATAACAATCCAAATAGAGTTGAATGTGAAGGTCATTATTGTTAAGAAGAATACACATGATCTTGATATGATTAATGAATAAACTAACACAAAAGATGTAAACTAAAGCAGAAATACGAAAATACAATAATATACGTGGTTCGACAATATGCCTACATCCACGGGACAAAGAGAGATAGCTTTATTGATAATTGAGAAGTGAACTACACAATAACTAATGAAACCTTAGTTTAGGTTTCCTCACAAATGTCCCTCACTCATACTTTCTTCTTTGCTCATAATTCTTATGGTTACACAACACCAATATTTATAACCTCTTTGGTTAATCCAATTGGTAACCCAATTCCTAAATCAACAACAACTTAGATTTCTAATAGATTAGAAAGCCTTATTGAATCCTAATAGAATTCCACCACACTTGTTGCCAAATAAGAAACCGATTCCTAATAGGAATCCATTACATGTGCAAAACCGAGCCGGCCATAATCAACACATATATACTTCTCCTGCACCACACAAGCATCATCTCATCTTTGCCCCCACACGCCCATAAGGGCCCCTACCCCGAAGGGCCTCAACATTTGGAGAGATTGATCAAGTTAAGGCAATGCCTAATCTTGACCCCGAAAACCACCTCAGTGAACACCTCTCCTAAAACTTTATTCTCAAACTCTTTACTCAATTATTTCTTCAAAGAAATAATACATGACTTGCTCTTTGCAGCTACAAGTTCATCCACACAGAGTAAGAGAAATATAACGGACCCATCTTGAAGCTTTATGAAATAGACACACAGATCATGTTCACTTATAGAGTACCCCTGCTTCATCATAAACGTGTCAAAATTTTTATAACACTGTCGTGGTATTTGTCTCAATCCATATAAGGACTTCATCAGTTTGCACACATAGTCTTCTTTACCAACAACTTTATAACCGTCAGGCTGTAACATATATATGTCCTCCTCTAAATCTCCATGCAAGAAAGCAATTTTGACATCAAGTTGCTCGAGTTCTAAATCGAACTGCGTCACCAAAGCTAACAAGACTCGGATGGAAGTGTGTTTAACAACCAGAGAGAAAACTTCATTATAATCCACACTTTCCGTTTGTGCATATCCCTTAGCCACTAATCTTGCCTTGTACACCACTAGTTGTACCCTTGGAGTCTAGAATACCATCTTTCACTGTGAAAACCCACTTGCAACCAATCGACTTCTGACCCTTAGGCAACTTTACAAGTTCCCAAGTATTGTCCTTGTGAAGAGATTTCATCTCTTCATCCATCGCTGACTTCCATTCATGAGAATGATAACTCCTCATTGCCCCCTTAAAGGTAGAAGGTTCATCATCACAAAATACTGATAATGCAAAACATGCATTATCCTCACAACCAAGTCGAACTAGTGCTTTTCTCAAACGTGGCTCACGTTGAGATGCTAAAGACGACCACTCATGATGCTGCTCTAATTGTTGCTGCTGTAAAATATCTTCAAGAGGAACCTCCTCTTCAATCTCATCATCTACACTCTCTGTGTTTGGATATGTGTCTGTAGTTACCTGTGTAACATCTGAACTTGTAGGTACATGTACAACAGTCACTTCTTTATCTATTGTAGATGAATATGGAACATTATGCTCCACCTGCATGGTATCGTCACCATCACTGTCATTATCATCACCCTCATGTTGAGAGTCCCAACCTGTGAACTTTTTTGAATCAAACATTGTTTTCTCATTAAATGTCACATCACGATTGTTCGTTTCGTTTTGTCGGAAAAGACTTTATATGCGTTTTTTTTTTTTTTTTTTTTTTTTTTTTATAAATTATGTATTAATCATGGCCCAAAGGCTTACAAGGACAGGGCCCAAAAGACAAGGCCCGAAGGCTACTGATGCAACCACCTAAGCGTCCACACCGCCACCTTGCAACTCGAGCAATTCTGCTACCTAGGGAGTTGCTTTCGCTGAAGAACACTTAACCACATCATCATCATGGGATAGCACATCATCATCATAAGAGCATGAGCCCCCTAATCTCGAACCAAGCCCGAAGGCTGACCCACCTAAGAATTACATGAGAAATTCCCCCAAACACTGCTGATCGGAATCAAACTCACAACCTCTCAGCTGTGGGAGTGTTTGCATTGAGAAGGATAATAAACCAACTGAGCTACAGTTGTTTGTTAGAGCAGGTTTCGAGGGACTTCATATGGTTCCTTTGTACTTTTCTCTTTAGCCATGCATGAACAGTGAAGAACTTTTGATTTTTGCCCAAAAAGACATATTGCCTTTTTCATTGTCCTTTGCTAATAAGTACAAAATATGCGGCCAATGGGCTGCGTTTAAGCCCATGTATTATTGTACTCTTAACTGAGTAGAAGGGATGGGAATTAAACATGGGAGAAAGATGAGAAAAAGACAGAAGAGTTATGACAGAGATGACTCTACTCTAACTGTGGCATAATTGGGGCTTGATCAGTTACCCATTAACCACTTTATAAAGACGTGGCATTTCATGATTGCGTGTATACACCCACATATAACAGCGTTTTGGGCCCGAGGACAAAATATAAGGTTTTATTAGGCCCAAGGACAGCAACAACGTTTTATTAGACTCAAGGACAAGTCTATTTATTAACGAATATATCCCTGTTGGTGTTTTAACGAATATAAAAAAATCTAACAACGTGGGACGGCGGGGTTTTTTTTTTTTTATTTTCAAATAAAACCCTAATTTCTTTCTTTCTCTATCTCATTTCTACTGCAAAAACAACGATTACAACTTGATTTCTTAGGTTTTTCTTGAATTTCTTAGGATTTTCTTCATTAAAAGTCCGATTCTCTTTAGAATTGAACAAAAATCTAGGTTTTTGAAAGCCAAAACACCTAGATCTACAATGGCAAGAAAAAAACAAGTTCCAAGAAGTACAAATCATCATGGAACAAAGAGAAAACGAAAGGATGATAATACAACACAAGAACAAGAAACTTTTGATTTTGAAGAAAAAATATCTGATTTTGAGGTAAGTTAGGTTTTAGAATTATAATTTTAATGTAATTTATTTTCTTGAATAACTTCTACATCACATGTTCTTGCTTAATTACTTCACAATTTCTAATTTTTTATGTAAATTGTTTTTGATGTTAAATTCTATTTCAGTTTTAATTGATTAGTAAATTTAATCAACATGTTCTTGCTTAATTTTACTTCACGATTATTGGGTTTTTTTTATGTAAATTGTAAATTATCTTTGATGTTAAATTATAATTGATTAAAACATTAAATTAACTATCAAACTGGTGGAAGCAATTTATATCATACCATCTGTGATTGGTATATTAATTAATTAATTATATGATTTTATCTTTTCTGTTTAGCAGATTAATATATTAATCAACTATAACTTTAGTTGATTACTATACTAATCAACGCACGTAATAGTTGATTGATGTATTAATCAACTAATTAATTGATTTTATCTTTTCTGTTCAGGTGATTAATGTATTAATCAACTATAATTATTCAATATTTTACCAAACTTTTCACATTTGAAACAAGCCGATTATGTCACTCTATTGTTGAACAAGATGCTAATCAAACGTGGGGATGTTCGTTTTGAAAAGGAACTTATATATCGAGGAAACACAAGATGTTCCGCATCAAGGCTCTTCGTAAGCTCCCTAAACTTGAATTGTTAAGTTTTATTATCATGAATACAATTTGATTATTCTATAAATTATATTTTTCAGCGTGGATTGTGCATTGTTTGTATGCAAATTCATGGATCATGTTGTTTCTGGACAAGCAATTTCAATTAATGACTATTCAGAAGGAATGATGCAAATCATGAAGGCGAACATATCATATGAGTTGTTGAGTGAAATTAGTTTTAACAAGGAAGCGTGGGACCAACAACAACTGCTTGTAAAGGCTGATACAGAAGAAAAAGAAAGCAGCTCAAGAAAAGGAAGAATAGTTTTATCCATTATTGGTTTTTGGTGTTGAAAAACAAAAAATTTCTAAAAATACATTTGTGTTGGTGCTTGTCAAATATTGTTTGTGGTGTTGATAAACACATTTTTTTTTTATTGATAACAATTAAGTGTTGATACTTTACATAATCCTTGTAAATAGTAATTTTGTTGATATATCAATGGTATTGTTATTTACTTGTATTATGGTGTTTAAATGATAATTGATATAAAAATTTCATATGTTGATTAATTTATTAATCAAATATGTATTAGTTGATTAATATAAACTAATCAACTCTTCTTTAATTTTGTATGAGTTGATTAATATATTAATTAACTATTTTATAACTATGCATTAACTGATTAACTATGCATATTAATCAACTGTAATTATTATATTTTACATTCTGTTCAGCTGATTACTACATTGATCAACAAAGCTTGAGTTGAATGGAAATGGTGAACCCTAGTGGGAATGTTGTCATTCTAAGATCCTAAACGAATGGGAATGGTGAACCCTAGTGGGAATGTGGTCTTAAAGACGTCCGAAATCCTATTTTGAAACCCTAAACCAATGGGAATGGTGAACCCTAGTAGAATGCGGTCTTAAAGAAATAATGTTGTCATTCTAAAGCCCTAAACCAATTGTAATGGTGAACCCTAGTGGAATGCGATCTTAAAGACTTAATGTTGTCATGCTAAAACCTTAAACCAATAGGAATGGTGAACCCTGGTGGGAATGGTCTTAAAGACACCCTAAACCCTATTCTAAAACCCTAAACCAATGGGAATGGTGAACCCTAGTAGGAATGATGTCTTAAAGACACCCTAAACCCTATTCCAAACCCCTAAACCAATGGGAATGGTCAACCCTAGTGGGAATGTTGTCTTATAGACACCCTAAACCCTATTTTAAAATCCTAACCCAATGGGAATGATCAACCCTAGTGGGAATGATGTCTTAAGTACACCTTAATGTTGTCATTCTAAAACCCTTAAACCATTGGGAATGGTGAACCCAAGTGGGAATGTTGTCATTCTAAAACCCTAAACCCTATATCATAAACCCTAAATCTTAAACCCTAAATGTAAACCTTATATATATATTAAAAAACACTAAAGTATTTAAAACCCTAGAAAAAAAGTAAGAGTTGATTAATACATTAATCAACATTTTCTTAGTTGATTAGTATATTAATCAACTTGTCAATACACTTCCTGAATACAAGAAAGTTGATTAATACATTAATCAACCTTTCTATCGTTGATTAAGATATTAATCAACTTATCAGTAAAACTTTCCTGAATAAAATAAAGTTGATTAACACATTAATCAATCATTACTAGATGTCCATCCTTCTCATAAACTAAAGTAAATTATATTGTCACAACTAAATTATATCGTCACGAAAAGTGAAAGAAACAAAAAAAAAACTAAAATTGAAAATGAATTATATTATCATCACAAGTTTTAATCGAAAAAACAGAAAAACAAAACATCAAATACAACTTGAATTTAATTGTTGTTCAAATATGGGCAAGTCCTCCTATTGCGATGATCAAGATAAAAAACATTGCCACAAGTATGCTTTTCCCCCATTTTTTTCAACCACATACGAACACCTTCTTTACTATACGACTTCGAATAAATCATCCACTTAGCAACATCATATGAAACAACACCATCAATTGGAACATCATTTGAAACAACACCTCCACATGATTCCATATCTGTATAAAACAACATCATGTAATCAACACATTAATACATTCACATTAATATAGTTAATTAACACATTCACCAACAAAAATAATGAAAACATGGAGTTGATTAATATTGTTAATCAACCCTAATGCTTAAAACACATAGTTGAGCAACCAAAAATACTCAAAACACATAAAAACTATTGAATGGCGAGTAGTTCAACATAAAAAAATATTGAGCATTGAAATTCAAGGACAAATTGTGATTCTAAAACAAAAACACAACCAAAATCAAAATACAATCTAAATTAATAAAATAAACTAAAACACACCTATGCAATCAATCATCCCCATCTCCATTTGAAATCTCGAATTGCCAAATCAAAACAATTGATGATGTGAACACACAAAGTTCTTTAAAAATCAAATGAAGAATCGATTTGTCAAATCGAATTAAAAAAATCAAAAATCTCCGCTTTTGATTTGATTTGCTCCAAAAATAAATCAATTGATGAAGATCTTGTAAAATCGATTTGACAAAATCAAAACGCTCTTGTCTTTGATTGATAATTCGATGGAGATTGTTAAAGATTCTTCATCTTGTTGATTATTGAGAAGCAAAGATCCTTTAAGAAACAAAGTTCTTCAAATTTCGTTTTTCAATCCTTCAGAAAACCAGATCTGAGATTCAAATCTAAATTTTAAAAATTAAAAACTAAACTAAACATATCAGCAACAAGGGAGGGCAGTTCTGGTATTATGAAAAAAAATAATGGAACAATTAATACGCGGCTTGTCCTGCATCTGAAAAGCTAAACGCATAAATGGACTGCATGATATCCAAACACAAACCCGTGTCCTTGGGCCAAGCAAACGTTAGCTTGGGCCTAAAACCCAAACAAACATTTGTGGTTGGACTTGGAACGAGTTTCTAGGACATATAATTAGGGAACACAGATAAAAAAAAATTTGTGCTAGAGAACACCATGTTAGCGCTAAATACATTAAGCAACACGCTATTTCTATAATTTTTGAGAGTTTGTATCACTGTACTGTATGTGCATGGTCTAGCCTATCTGACATATATATAGTTAAAAAAACTAGAGTAAATTTAACCTCGAGTTTAAACAATAAAATTTTTACTTTCTTTATACATATAACAAAAAGATGGAAATGACAGAAAAGAGTGTTGGAAACCGGTTCTCTAAGAAATCCGTTTCATATTTGGATTTCTAAGTCCATATTAAGGATTTAGAATTTGGTATTGGAATAGGATTTTCAATTTGATTAGGTTTGGTATTCCTATTAGGAATGTGTTTTGTACACCCTAAAGGCTATAAATATAAGGTCTTCTTGAGAGAGATTTACAATGGAAGAGTTGGAGAAGCCACATTAAACAAAAGTCTAAGGGAGTTTTGAGAGATTCAAAACTTGGAGATTTAAGGTTTGGAGGCTTGTGAAACTTGGGAGCAATCTTTATTAGGGGATTTCTAGGTTTGTGTTCTTCTTGTAAAGGGTGTGAGAGTGAGTTGTGTGAGATCTCATCTTGTAATCCTTTTGATGGAAGATAATAAAGTTCTTTGCTTTGCTTGTGGTGGTTTATTCCCCGTGAGGGTTCCACCACGTATATCTGCTTGTGTATTGGTTTTGTTTTTCTTATTATCATTACTTGTTTCTTCTAGATCTTGGGTTATTCCGTACTAGGCTTTATTGATTTATTTTCGATTTTCCCAACAAAGAGAACTTACAAATTACATATGAATCGTCAAGAGTAGTGAACTCCAAGTCTCCAACCATGCACCACAATTTTTTACTAAGGTAATCCTTTGGGGGGCATTAAATGTTTTATTTTATACATATAGGCCGGAGATCCACCAATAGCTAGCTGGGACAGCTGAAGTGTGTGAAAGTGAAACAACAGGTATATGAAGTGACTATGCCAAGGAATTTAATATCTTAGAGCACCAAAGTAATTTTAAGTTTTTAACGCCAATCCAGGTGACCATTGAAGGCATTCAGACACCATGATATCGAACAGTGACCGCAAGTCGACAAAACCAGACTACAGAAGCATTCATCACTACATAAGGCCGGACAAATTAATTCAGGTATTAAGATGAAAGCCTGAAGCACATGTACCTAACACACATGTGCAATCTTCAAGACGTGTCTCTGTGTTGTCCAAGTCTATAATATGTAGGTCTGTACGTACGTGCGATACTGCGATTACTACATCCATACCAAAAGTTTTATTTATAGCAAATTAATGTCTTTTACTTCTAACAAAAGAAGCAAGAAGTTACAAAATTATGATTATGGAGCTCCATCCTGCTGCACTACACTTGTTAGGATACCATCTGATCGAAAGATGGTATCATATGGTCGTATATTATGATTATGGAGCTCCATCCTTCTGCGCGCACTACACTTCTTTTGCTTCATATTCATATGGTCGTATATAAAACATCAAAATGATGCGTTTTGGTGCTTTGGCCTATCTTTGATTGTCTACCATCATATCTATTCTCAAAAATCAGCATCAAATTCATGACTGGAGAGTGTTGAGCTTGCTAACTCAGTTGGAAGTGACCATTTTTTGCTCGTTTACGCTTGGTGTACGCATGTGATCTACTCCATGTCGAATACATGGCTAAGAAAAACTTCGGCAGAGGTGCAGAACACTATGAGATTATGTATGTAATCGGAAGTTTGTTTTACCTATGTATTCAACATTGAGTGGATCACATGTGTGCACCAAGTGTAAACGAGCGAAAATTGGACTCCTGAAAACCCTAATTTCAAGGGAAAGTTCAATCTACTTCAGTATGATGTCCTGATGCCAAGTCCCTGAGTCTGCAGCATCTTCTAGTGTTGCAGTGTAGCTGCTACCTTCTGTCCATTAATAAGTTATCCCATTTTTGCCTAATTAGGGTTTATTTATTTATTGGTTGGTTTTATGTTTAATCGTAATGTTAATTTTATCCTGTACAATCGTGTTTTATGGAACAGTACTGAATCCAGGCGGATTGAAGATCTTAATCTCAATGTATACACTGAGAAGGATGGCATCAGTATGGGGAAAAGATCGTTTAGAGTACAGGCCGGAAAGATGGATCGACGAAAATGGAAAGTTAATCCAGTTCGAATGATAAAGTTCTTCACATTCTTTGCTGGTCCGAGGAACTGCATAGGTATACGGACATGGCTTTTACTCAAATGATGTTGGTGAATGCTGTGCTTTTCAACTTTTACGTAGAACATGCAGAAGGCCATGTCGGTCAACCTAAACCATCCATGGTGCTCTATATGCACAGCGGCGGATCCAAGAATAATCGACTGGGGGGGGGGGGGGGGGTGTCGACCAGTGGGCAATCACTAATTTTTAATTTTAAGAATACATAAATAGATTATTTAGCAATTTAAAATATAAGATAGATAACTTTACCTAAAAAATTGCAATGAAAGGTGATGTTTACTATGAAAGGTAGTAATTAAAGAGTATACTCTTACTCCTTAATGTTATGTTTAAGTAATGTTTTACAGATAATTTTTCTTGGTCTTAGGCTCTTAATTAGCTCGATCAGAATACACTGAACCCACTGAGCTCAAGGATGTCTTCCTAATCGGTACTTCTCTAGTTTTTATACACTGATTAAGAAGACGTCCTTGATCACTATCCCACCAAGACATCTCTTGTAACTATGCTCAATCTCAATGCTGATCACTACCAATTGGCATGTAACAAACTTGCCAATTGTTATCTGATTTTCAGTACGTATGCACAAAACTCAATCTCTTCTTTATATAAATATACAGTAGAACCTTTTTAAATTAATACTTGGTAAATTGATAATCTCCCTTAAATAATATAATTCTCCAGTCCCGACTTGGGGCTTCTATGTTAAATTAATAATTTCGACAAAATAATAAGATAATAGATGTTTAATATTTCTATGTAACATTCTTTAAGAACCAAATATTCCATAAATTAATAATCACTTAAATAAATATAAGAAATTGATTAGATCTTAAGTTTTGTTGAAATATAAAAATATAAAATGATAATTCATCTTAGGTTTTGTTGAAATATGAAAATGTAAAATGATATGGGATACAAGATTGTGTTGAGCTAAATAATGTGTACAATATTTGATTCAGTACATTGCATTGTATACACCTAGGTTCAATAAGTTGAATTAACTAAAGACTCTTAGTATTCACTGAAAATTTTAATGAAGTGTTGGATTTTTGAATTTTGAATTGGTCAATCACTTTAATCAATAATCTTAATGTTTACTGGACCTTGATAACTGAACATGTAATAGAAAGTAATTTTTTTACTTAAAAAACCAATAAATTGAAATATCGCTATAAATTAATATTATTAATTTATCGATAAATTTATATCTCTCTAAGTTAATAAAATTAAGGTGGTCCAGAGACTATTAATTTATAGAGGTTTAACTGTATATGCTTACGTAATCCAAGTTGCCATTTAAATAAATACACGATTGGTAATACCAAACATGTTTGAAGCTCTTGGTGTCATGTGCAAAGGTAGAGTGATTGCAGCTGTGAACTCGTCATGTAGCTTTTAGGGGAGTTCAAATTCAGTATATAGCTTGCCTTTTGTCAAGGAAGATGGTGATCTGTAAACTATATATCCAGAGCTACAATTTTCTGTTGGAATTTCCACATATAAAGCCCAACCCATAATGTGGTCCATGTACCTTTAACCTTGGTTTAATATAGAAATAAGCTAATTAGTAATAGGTTATGTGGAAGTCATATCTACCGTAGATCTTAACTATGATGGACGGTCTAGATCTAATGGGCTTAGGTTTGTAGATTTAGGTCCTCTCTCCACCTCTATAAATTGGTGTATGATCTCCATCCTCATACACTTACTATTACAACACATATTAGGGTTTAAGAGGCAAGGAGAGTGAAACCTAGATCTTGTGCAGCTTTTCGGATCATCAATGCTATAGACAAGGTATGTGTATTTGTTAGTGATTAATTACGTGATTCATGATCCTTATTGTTTATTGATAGTGTTATTATGCTTATATGTGGTATCAGTCGCCAATTTGAATCATGTTTTTAGTTCTATCGTCCTCGTTTAATTTAATACTGTTTATTATGATTCCGCAATAAAGAAAACAGTAATTCTTATTTTTATGATTGATGATTCGTATGATTAAGATGATATTCCTTGTGATTAAATACGGTAGTATTTCTTTCCGTTAGAAATTATATCAAGATTAGCGTTAGTATGCTTTTGGACTCATAAATTTTTGACTGTACGTGATCACTAATTAATTGATATGGGACCTTTGGGTATTATGAACACTTACGAATTTTTGGTTAATGGTTGGCAGTAATATATATGGTTTTATGGTGCATGAATTCTTGATGCATGATTAGTTGGTCAATAAGGACAGAACAACTTCAACAAAGTTTTGTTTACTGCAATCGTATTACTGTTCATCATATTACTGTTCATCGCGTTACTATTCATCGTGTCCAGTTTTACAAATTTATGTACACAGTTTACTGTTCACGCGTACTGTTCATCTAAAAAAAAAAATGAAATCAAATTTTTTTTTTTTTTTCTTTGTATTTTCTCCTTGGATTATGAATACTCGTGCTAAAACCATAGAAGAGGTTAATGAAAAAATATCAAGTCATGATGAAAAGTTTGCTACGTTGGAAAAGAAGATGGATGATGGTTTTGCTGAATTGAAAGCATTGATTTAAAAAATTCGTGGTCCTCGTACAGACAATTATAATTTATTCAAGCATTGAAAGCATTGTACCAATTAGTGATAAAATATTGTGCAAAATTATAATGGTAAAATTTATAACAAGAAACGCGTTGGTATTCACCACAATGGTTCCAACTAAAGTGTTATCAAAATTGTTTTTTCTTATTCAATATTCGTGTTAAGGTTTTTATTGGTATTCACCACAGTGAAACCAAGTATGTTTATGAATATTGATTTTTATGAATATACCATAAAGTAAAACTGAACCAATTTTTGTTTTGGATTTAACGCTTTGTCCATTAGTGTTTTGGTAGTTTGGTATTTTCAATTACTCTTTGCACAAGATTTTCGAATTAATGTTTGCATAAGCCTTACAGTCACAACCCATAGTTAATGTGTTTGGGACTTACAGTTAGATTTTTTTTTGTAATAGTTTATATTATAATGTCATTTACTTCTATGCCTAATTCATACTTGTATGCTTATGATTATTCTTTCGTTTTAAGACCCATATTATGCATGTGCCCTAGTTGAATTTATTAGATTGTGCACTTCTTATGATTAAGATGCATTATAATATTTTGATCTTGTAGCATTTATTCAGCTGCATGTTTATTCCCTTAAGGTTCATATCATCATGATTTGGTATCACCACAGTGAACCAATTACGATTATGGACATTGTTTTCCGTTTTATATTCATATCAAGTTTTTTATTGGTATCCACCACAGTGATTCCAATATGTTTAATGAATATTAAAATTTTCCTGAACGTTCATATTATGATTTGGTTTTCACCACAGTGAACTAAATATTGTGTTGAATGTTCGACTAAGTACCTTATTGCTTATTTATTCACTTGCATTATTGAGCTACCCACAGGTAGATCAAGCATATGTTACATTGGATAAACTTAAGGGGTTGCACGTATTTGTGATTAAATGAGTGTAGGATATCCACAGATACCATGCTTATTTTGATCATATGATATGTCACCCATTTATAATATTACTAAAAATCTTAGTCATATTGTTTAATTAATGTGTTGACTAATGTTGTGAGCATGTTTATTTTTCTCGTTCTATTATTCTTGTATTTCGTATATTTTGTATGTTTTATCCTTAATAAAACTAATGAACTAGAATGAATAAGTCTAGTTGATTTTAGTGGGAGTTCTAGATCTTGGCATATATTTCCTTATTGTTGAATCTACTGTTATTTTATAAAAGCAGTAAAAAGAAGAAAATTATGCATTATGCATGAACTAGATTGAACATGCAAATTAAACTCAATATTTATGTGAATAATTGTTGATGAATAATATTAAGAATCATTTTCGCACTGCTAGCTGAAAAGTTAATTGTTGAACTGATTACTATTCATAGTACTCATTGTATGCATGATTGTATCCTTGAGTTTCCCAATTTAGTTGTTAAATTAAAGAATTTAGACATGTTAGTGGATGATTACTTTGTCCTTCAATTTGTTCTAAATTTCTTGCCTACATAGTATGTTCAGTTTCACTATTACACTATTAAAGACAAGTGGAATGTGAATTAAATGGCGAGACTACTAGTTCAAGTATAGGCAAGGCTTAAACAACATTATAATCATGTCACTCAAGTTTAATTCATGTTTCAAGAAGTTGAATGAACAATTCTCTAATTGTGTTTGGATATACACTATGTGTGTGCCAATGCCATTTATGTGAATATGGCGTTTGTTTGATATAAAAGATAAGCTTTTGGTTTTAGTATGGTTCGATCAAACTTAATTGGTATTCCTAACCCTTAGTGAATTGATTATGATTAATGTTTATCTTTATTATGGCATAAAAGACTGGATTATACATCTAGATGAAAAGTAGACTAGTAAAAGAAGGGGTTTTCCCGAACCTTAACTTTACTAATTTTGGTGTGTGTGTGTGTGGAATGCATTAAGTCAAGCAAACTAAACACACTAAGAAGAGCCATAGGAAGTACGCTTCTTGAAATAATTCAAATAGACATATGTGGACTTTTGATGTTCCATCTTTTGGTGGAGAAAAATATTTCATTACATTTATTGATGATTTTTTCTCGTTATTGTATCTATCTATAGCATAATAAGTCTCATATGTAAATGTTATTGAAATTTACATAACTGAAGTTAAGAGACAATTAAATAGAAAGGTGGAAACTATACATTTTGATAGAGGTAGTGAATTTCTTGGAAAGTATGATCTATGACACGGGACAACATCCCGGTTGCCAAACTTCTAGAACGGTTAGGAATTTGTGCCTAATACACAATGTCTGGTTTTCCATGACAGAATGGTATAGCTCAAAGGCATAATCAAACCCTTATGAATATGGTTTGAAGTATGATGTGTAATTCTAATTTACCCATATCATTGTGGATGTATACTTTATAAACCGAAGTGTATATATTGAATTGGGTTCCTATTAAGGCAGTTACAAAAACACCTTTTGAAATGTGAAAAAGATGGAAACCTAGTTTAAGACATTTACACATTTAGGGTTTATCCAGAAAAGTCCAAAGGGTATAGATTTTACTATCCTAACCATACCACTAGAATTATTGAAACTGGAAATTATAGATTCATTATGAATGACAAAATAAGTGGGAGTGATCATATCAAAGAGGTAATCATTAAAGAAATTATGGTACCAATTTTGTTACCTCAATTTTGTAATGATTGTTACTTCTGTTGTTTCTCATGTTGTTGCACCGCTTAACAACAATAAACAACAAGTTGATCCTCAAACCACTTAATGAAATTAATGCTATTGAACTGAATGTAAACGCACAAAAAAAAAAAAAAAAAAAAGTAGCATTAAAAAGATCTTAAAGATCATGACCAGCTATTTGGATGATCACGTGTTGTATTTACAAGAATTTGAATTTAATGATCTAGTTACATTTTCATAAGCTATTACTTATAGTAATTCTGATAAAAAGATTCATGCTATGAATGAAGAGATAAATTAAGTGTGGATTTTAACTAAGTCTGGGGTTAGTAGAATTGACTCAAAAGGTTCTATTGAATGCCATAAAGCAAGACTTGTATCCAAATAGTTTACTCAATATGGTGGCATTACTTTCTCGTGCGTGAAACTTTCACTTATGTGTTAAAGAAGAATTATCTTAGAATCATTATGGCATTGGTGACTCATTTCGATTTAGAGTTACATCAAATAAATGTGAAAATGATATTTTGAATGAAAGTTTGGATAAAGTCTACATAGTTTAATTAACCACACAACTTTATAAAGGAAGACTAAGAACACATAATCTATTTGTTAAAGAAGTCAATATACAGACTTAAAACAAGCTTCTCGAAAATGGTACCTAATGATTAATAGTATCAAACGTTTGGGTTTAATGTACATACCCAAAGTTCAGTGGGAGTAAGTTTATTATTTTGATTATGTATGTTGATGATTTATTGTTTCGCAGCAGTGATTTTCGTTTATGTAAACATTTTTTCTGTCTAAACACTTTACAATGAAAGTTATGGTGATGCGTCATATGTGATAGAAATAAAAAAAAAAAAATATTTCGGGATTGATCACAATAATTGTTGGAACGTCTTAGAAAGATTTCATTAATAAAGTTTTGGATAGATTTAATGTGTTAAGGCATAATTGTAATGATGTTCCAATTCAGAGGGGGAATATTTGAATTAAATCAAGATCCTATGAATGAATTTGAACAAGAACGAATGAAAGAGAAATCGTATGCTCATATTTTAAGAGATCTAATCACCTTGAGGTGATTGGTTTTACAAATTCGGAATTTAATGGGTGTGTGGATAGTTGATAAAACATTATTGTTTCACCCACCATAGAAGCCGAATTTGTAGCATATTGTAAAATAACTACATGCAATGTTGTATAGTTGCAAAACTTTATATCATGTCTTAGAGTTATTAATTTCTAAGTCGTTTGAATTTTATTGTAATAATGTTGCAACTATATGCCTTTGTAAGAATGATAGGTATTCTAATGTTTAGCACATGATATAAAATACCTATCGATAATGGCTTAAGTTTAGAACAAGTGAGTGTCAATGGAACACATTAGTACACGTGTTAGTAAATCCATTAACTTAAGAACTAGAAAGAATGATATTCTAGAATCATGTTAACAAGTTGGGTTTTGAATGTAACCCATAACTTAATGATTTGTGGATTACTTAGTGCTTATTATTTGACATTATTTTGAGCTCATTATTATTGATTAAGTTCTGAATTTTCTGTTTTCCATTGTTTATGTACATGTATGTGAATGGATAATTGTTGACAGAAATAGTCTTTTGCGAAGACATTACTGGACCATTATTGTTACTTCCGCTTATAGACCTAGTTAATTAAATTGTTGATATCGTAGTACATGGAAGGAACCATGTCATTTATGCGATGTGGAACCGCCATGACTCATATTAGTGGTTTAATTAATGACGGTATTATGATAACCATTTCGGAAACTAATTTAGCTCTTATTGCGCGCCTTATGTATTCTACGTTAAACTGTATGTGAGATTTTACTATGGACCAAGTGGGAGACTGTTGGAATTTCCACATATAAAGCCCAACCCATAATGTGGTCCATGTACCTTTAACCTTGGTTTAATATAGAAATAAGCTAATTAGTAATAGGTTATGTGGAAGTCATATCTACCGTAGATCTTAACTATGATGGACGGTCTAGATCTAATGGGCTTAGGTTTGTAGATTTAGGTCCTCTCTCCACCTCTATAAATTGGTGTATGATCTCCATCCTCATACACTTACTATTACAACACATATTAGGGTTTAAGAGGCAAGGAGAGTGAAACCTAGATCTTGTGCAGCTTTTCGGATCATCAATGCTATAGACAAGGTATGTGTATTTGTTAGTGATTAATTACGTGATTCATGATCCTTATTGTTTATTGATAGTGTTATTATGCTTATATTTTCCTCGTGCTGTTATATATTATTGTACTGAATGCCTAATGTTGAGAGAAGAAAAAAAAAAGTTGGACAAAGAACTAATTTCCACCCAATGTAGTCCATTTTTCATGCCAAATCTGCCTTCTGCTAAATTCTTTTTATTAGATGATAAATGGAGGTGGTGAGTTTAGATGACTTCAGTGGAAGTGGATGGTCCTTGAGTCCTTCAGCTTGTTTCCGCCTTGTGATTGTGGAAATTGACAAAGTTGATGTTAGCGGCATTAACATGCAGGACTTTGCAGCTCTGATTGATGGTTGAGCCACTCAAAAACATCTTACTAAGCAAGCAGTGCCGTACCTGAGATTTTGGGGGCCCTAGTTTTTTTTTTCTTAAGAACGTCAAGATACCTAAGACCCTTAAATTTATTTAAAATAACAAAAAAAATTAAATAATAATGTACACATATCGATGAATTTGAAGAATATATTTACAGTTATATTAGATTGAGATTTTTGTTTGATTAATTGAGAGAAGGGAAAACAGAAAAAATGAATTTAGGTTTTTGTTCTAGGAGAGATGAGCCATGGAAGTGAGAAAGAAAGCAATTACAATATGTCAAGAGGCCTAATAAATTGAACTGGGCTTCAATTGAAAGAGAGAGTCTCCTCCCATTTGGTTTATTAATTGTATTGGGCTTGGGCAGTAGGTTTTATTATAGTTAAACTACAAAAAAAATATCCAAAGCAATATAACATATGTATGGGCTTGGTGAGCAGGAGGCCCCCCGCGATCTGGAGGCCCTAGGCAACCGCCTAGCTCGCCTAGCCCCAAATCCGGCCCTGTAAGCAAGTCACTCAAAAACATCTTAGTACGATTCTACGGCAAAAAGTAAAGGTCTGCTCATAGCTTTATCCTAAAAAAATGTATGATTCTGCCATTGAAAAAAGTTTGTAGGACTTGATAGATAGAGATGTAGACCCTACAGTCATATGAACAAGTGTTTATGGAATAATCAAGTGTACTGTAACTCACTTGGGAGTTGGGAGAGGGAACTATGCATGTTCTGGACTTCTGGGCACGCTTTCGATCCTTTACTGTTTACACGCAAATTCTATTTTACTTTAGTATAGCTTACCCACAGCTCATCCATTGGAATATACTTGGGATTTTATTGATATATCATAAAGAAAAAGAAAAAATCTGGAAGTTTAATTCATTGCCATTTGTCAATTGCAATTTGCAACAGGCAGAGAACTACACTCTTGGAGTTCTGACAAGATTGGAGTCCTCCATTTGTGTTGATAAATGATAACCATAAGTTTCTCCTTTGCTCAAAAGACATACGTATATCATCCACAAGTCGATTTATGTTTAACGTGACACCATTTCGCCATCTTCAACATGTGGAAGGAGTGTCTTAAGTCTTAACTCTTTCGGCGTCATCTAGGACATTCACTGTAAGCAGCCTGATATACAGATCAAAGTTCATCTTAAATCATTAATTCAAATGATATATATTATCACAAATGTACAAACTTTTCTTATGTTGCCTGCTACCTTGAAAATAAATCCAAACACTGTTCTCGCAAACATATCTTAAATCCTGAGTCCATGACCCAATTCAACCAAACAACATAAACCCTACACATAAAATGGTGAGTAGCTAGGGTTTCAGGAGTCTTGTGCTCTTGTAGTGACAGAGGAAATGGAAGAAGAAGAGGGTCCTTTTGTGAAGGAGCTAGAAAGCTGAGGATACATGTATATATGATAACTACTGTGTTATTATTATTTGTGTATGTATGTAAACATTAATTTCACTTTAATCTATGATCTTCACCAAAAAAATTATTCTATGTTCTTTTCCTTTGCAGGTTTTTTTTTTTTCGTGATTGTTATTATAATCTATCCTCTCGTACAAGGTAAACATTATTATCTAAAGCTCTAATTAAGCTTTTTATCAAAATCAAATTACAATTAATTTATTTATTCATGTTTTTTTTTTTGCACCTTAAGTATTTTTGTCAATGACCTCTATGAAAATTACAATTAATTTATTTATTCATACATCCCACATTATGGTGCATTTTTAAATCAAATTTGCGATTGGGTATTCTTGATATGCAAGTACATCCAAAATCCACATTCAAGATCAATCCAAGGATACGTGAGATAAACTTTGTCAATTAATGATAGGATCTTATACCAAAATTGATAAAGAAACCCTAAGATTGATCTTTTGATTGGAGATCAAACCACCTTCTTGATCTTTTGATTAGAGACCGAACTACCTAAACCTTAATATTATATTACTTTGCTTAATAATTCAATTACAATAATAATCCTTATATAGGAGAAAGCAAGAAACCTACTTAACCTAGACTTCCTAATTAAATAAATAACAACTTAGAAATAAATAATAATCCTAGCCTATGTCAAATAAAAATATAGTACTAGTTTCCTAACATTCCACCGCTCTTGAAATTCGGCTTGTCCTCAAGTCGAACTAGAACTCATGTAACCTCTGAACGAACCGAAGAAGAAACAACCAAAGTAGATGGTTCAGCCTCCAAAATCAAAACTTGAGAATATGTGCACTTGTGCCCGGGCTTGAAAACTTCATCACAATTGAAACATAAACCTTTGTGGCGACGCTCTTGTTGTTCATCCCAGGATAAATGACGAACCTTTGCTGTAGATAATGGTTGTTTTTTAGTGCTATTCGAAGATTTGACAATTGAAGAACTCACAAAATTTTGTTTTGAGAATTCTTGGATAGCACTAAATTCCTCCTCTTTAGCACAAAAGCCTCTGTTAACATAGTAGGTCGAAGAGCACACAAACCAGCTTTAATATCATCACGCAACCCAGATATAAACATACTTATCAGATGTGCTTCTGGAAGAACAGGAACCAGATTGGCAAGTCGCTCAAAATCTCGTTGAAAATCACGAACATAACTTGTTTGTTGAAGTTTGGAAAGAGAGCCACAAGGATCTCGATGTTCACGTGATCCAAAACGAATACAAAGAGCACGAGAAATTTTTTGCCAATTTAATACACCAACAGAATAACGAATCCAACAGTACCAAGCAATAGCATCACCTGTTAAGTGAATAGATGCAACAAAAACCAATTGTTCATCAGAAATATCATGCAATACCTGATATTGTTCTGCACGAAAAGGCAATCTTCTGGATCAACACCTTCAAATTTTGGAAAATCAATACGAAGTGTCCTTCCTTGAAACTGTACTCCAGGATGTGCTACTCAACCTTGTTGAAGCAAATTGGGTTGTTGAACAACTAGAGGCAATAAATCATGACCAAGAGGTTGTTCTGGAAGTGGAGGATCACGCAGAGCCATATTGTTATTTGGAACAACATCGTTTTGGTTTGGAAGATTCGACAAAATAAGATTTTTCAATTCAGTGATACCTTCGTCAAGTGATTTTTTTAATTCAGCAACTTGATTGTTAGTTTCCTTCAAACTCGCTTCAATTGCATCAACCCGATCACTAACTTCTTTAACGGTAACCATAATGGATTGTGGGTAAAGAGAACAAATACTAATCTAAAGAAAACTATTACCAACGGTGATGATAATGGTTTGAAGATCGAACAACTTGGATGAGAAAAAAAAAATTTGCCCTCGGATCGAAACTGCTTTGATACTAGATGATAGGATCCTATACCAAAATTGATAAAGAAACCCTATGATTGATCTTTTGATTGGAGATCAAACCACTTTCTTGATCTTTTGATTAGAGACCGAACTACCTAAACCTTAATATTATATTACTTTGCTTAATAATTCAATTACAATAATAATTCTTATATAGGAGAAAGCAAGAAACCTACTTAACCTAGACTTTCTAATTAAATAAATAAAAATTTAGAAATAAATAATAATCCTAACCTATGTTAAATAGAAATATAGTACTAGTTTCCTAACAACTAATCCCACAATTTTTTTTTAAATGATTATTTCCTTGTGCAGTTCTAAAAAAGACCATTCTGTGATGATTTCCTAAAGTTTTGCTTTGTGAAAACAAGCCAACAAGTTGAGATTTAACAATGTCGTTGTCTTACTATGGGTGTTCCAAATGGATGCTACATTCCTCATATTAAGGACCTCTACGGGTTTGCACATATTTCTTCTACTAATGAATACGGCAGAGTTGTTTGTGTACTTGAAGGAATGGGTCTTTTTAGTGTGGTACTAGTATTAGGTAGTGATGATAATTTTGAATTTGGATCAATTAGAGCATCTCTAATGCACGGTCTAAATTTAGCATGTCACGGAGACAATAGATCTAAGACAGATATCAGAGGACCGGCATATAATAAGCTGCTTTGGAGATCTTTTCGGTTGGCATATCAGGTCGATGGATTCGTTGGTGGACAAGATGATCTTGCCTATGGGTTAAGCATTAAATTGGCTAATGAAATAGAGGCTGATATTCAGCATGGGAGATACAGTATTATACTTGATTACAGCATAAATTGTTCACTACAAATATTCATTTCCATGTGTTAGGCATATAATCACATTGAAAAAGGTTCTTTGCAAATATGTAGTCTATTTTCCATTGCAAAGCTTCTATGAAGAGCAGTGAACACCACGGCGCCGCCCAAACCTTGGTGGTGTCACTGGGGCGCCCCTCCACACCCTGACCAATATTACAAATTTACAACATTTGGTTAATAACCAGTTCACCGATTATAGTTAGCCAACATGGCTGAGCTCGGAATCTATCTAAGACTATCAAAACTAAGTAGTCATACCGGATCTTCAACAGGCTCTGCCTCCAGTGATGGTTTTTGTTCATCGACATTGCCTTCAGCAAGAGGCTCCATAGGCTAGTTTTTAAGCCCATGTGTAATTCCTACAGAGCAACAGACAAGCCAGATGTTTTACAGTGTGGGAGAGATGGAAATTTAACAGGGGAGAGAGATGGGAGAAAGACGCAAAGTTTTGGGAGAGATGACCTGCTACAGAAGACCATATTAGCGCTAAATACACTAAGCAAGCCGTGACTTTCTATAATTTTTGAGGGTCCGTATGCAGACGGTTTGCCCTAGAGCCTCTCTGACATATAGATGTTCAACAAAACAGAGCAAATTTAACCTCAAGTTATACAACAAATTACATATGTATCGTCAAGCGTAATTTAATCGAACAATGCACCAGAAATTTTACTGGAGTATCTGTAGGACTTCCCAGAGCCAAAACAATATTCTGCAACCAGTAAAATATGCGAGTTAAAAATCCCAACCACTCCGTTAAGAGAATTAATATGGTCATTGATAGATATTATATACAGTGGGTGGATCCACCAAAACTTGTGAAGGACAGCTGAAGTGTGTGATTGTGTGAAACAACAGGTATGCCCGTATGTATATGAAATGAAACATGCAAGAAAATCTAGAACTGGTCGAGTCAAAAATTACTTGGGTCGTCACAGAACTGAAAAACCAGGGAGTATAAGAGTTGATTGTACTGTACTGTGCGAGTAGAAGAGACCAGATAGTCCAAAACCTTGATTGGTTTCCATGTAAATATCTTTTAGTACCACACTACTCTTAACATCAATCCAGGTGGTCATTAAAGGCATTCAGACCCCATATAATATCGAACAGTGACCAGTCGACGAAACCAGACTACCGAAGCATCCATCATAACGTACGGCCACTAATTAATTAAGGTACTAGGATGAAAGCCTGGAGCACATGTAACACAAACAAGCGCAATCAATCAAGACGTGTCTCTGTGTTGTCCAAGTTTTTAATATGTGTGTACGTGCGACTTCTACATCCATGCCAAAAGTTTTGTATTCCTTCCAACAATTCTTCTAGCTACTTATAGAAAATTAACTTCTTATTCCTTCTCACAAAAGAAGCAAGAGGGCATGATTATGGAGCTCCATCCTGCACTACACTTGCTAGGATACCATCTGATCAAAAGATGGCCTGAAGTTTGTCTTGCATTCTTTTGCTTCATATTCATATGGTCATATATAAAACATCAAAATGACGTTTTGGTGTTTTGGCCTATATTTGACTGTCTACCATCTATTCTAAAAAATAGGCATCGAATTCATGACTGGAGTGTTGAGCTTGCCAACTCGGTTGGAAACACAATAGTGGGAAAGGGACCAATTTTCGCTCGTTTACACTTGGTGTACACATGTGATCCACTCAATGTTGAATACATAGCTAAAACAAACTTCCCCAAAGGTTCAGAACACCACGAGATTATGGATGTAATTGGGAATGGGATCTTCAATGTTGACTACGAGCATTGGCATGCACAAAGGAAGATGGCGAACAGAACATTTATGTCAAAAGAATTCCGATCCTACATAGCTAAAACCACTAGGAAGGTGGTGGAGAACTCACTCCTTCCTTTGTTATCACAAGTTGCTATACAATCATGTGTTGTAGATCTGGAGGACATTTTCATGAGGTTAACTTTTGATAGTGTTTTTATGGTTATTTTGGGGAGAAATCCTAACTGTCTTTCTATAGACTTTCCTCGTAATGAACTTGCTCAAGCAATAGATGATATGGCAGAAGTCTTAACTTATAGGCACGTACTGCCTAGTTCATGGTGGAAGTTGTGTCGTTGGTTTCTGATCGGACCAGAGAAAAAGTTCGTTGAGGCACGGAAGATCATTGACCGTTCTTTGGAGAGTTACATCCTGTTGAAGAAAAATGACTTGCACAAAGGAGATGAGCAAGATAACGATATGATAACATCATTTATACTGTCGCAAGAAAGGGATAACAATGATTTATTACCCAAAGGAGATGCTTTCCTCAAAGATAATGGACTGAGCTTCCTCTTTGCTGGAAAAGATTCAAGTAGTACGGGTCTAGCTTGGTTCTTTTGGTTAATGACGAGGAACCCTTCTGTCAAGGACATTATCATAGAAGAACTACGTCATGTTCGTGAAAAGAATAAAGATAAAGATGACGGTCTCAAAGCAAAAATGCCATATGTTTTCACTGCAGAAGATTTAAAGGGGTTGGTATATCTACATGCATCATTATGCGAGTCTCTGAGATTATACCCTCCAGTTCCTGCCACTTACAGAGGTGTTGAAAAGGAAGATGTACTTCCCGATGGAACAGCACTGAAGCCAGGAATGAAGATCTTAATCTCAATGTATGCATTGGGAAGGATGGCATCAGTATGGGGAAAAGATTGTTTAGAGTATAGGCCAGAGAGATGGATCGACGAAAATGGAAAGTTAAATCCAGTTCCATTGACAAAATTCTTCACATTCTTTGCTGGTCCGAGGAACTGCATAGGTAAGGACATGGCTTTTACTCAAATGAAATTGGTGATTGGAGCTGTGCTTTTCAACTTTCACATCAACATGTAGAAGGCCATGTCGTTCGACCCAAACCATCCATGGTGCTCCATATGCAGAATGGATTGAAGGTAAGGATCAGAAAAAGAATCGCTGAATGACTAGTGCATGTAAATGATAGATCTATGCTCGATAGTAATACTGTTGTCTCGCGTCATTAATAATCCTACTACGTACGTATATATACAGACACGGTAACATGTTGTCCTAGTGATGTTCACAACAAAGAAAGGTAGTAAGGAGTATACTTTCACTCCTTGATTTTATGTTTAAAAATAAAGATCGCGCGTTGTTATATATAAGCAATAATATGATGTGTTTATGTATGCATGTAAGAAATTATGGTTGGCATATTGTTCCATATTGTTCCTTTATGTTTGTACATGGCTCCACACGAAAGCAGCGCATCAAGTAGAACAAAGTTGAAAACATCTCCCACAAAAGGAATGTTTTCATTAATAAAACAGATTTTGAAATACTGAGAATTATTACTTCATTCAGGCGCAGATATCCTGTCCCTTACACTGGTGGAATTTGTGGATTCTCTTGCCATACGACCACATAAAAAGCTTATTCAAAATCACTTCATCTGTGAACTCTCTTTTCACATGCACAACGTAATTATACAGAACAATTTATAGTACCTTACCCGAGAGAGTCTAAAAGAGACTGAAGAACATTCTATACAGCTTTTCTTTCCAGCATCCTTAGCAGTGCCCCCTTCACTTGAATACAAAGAGATGCAGCTGCAGCTGTTACACCAGAAAGCTTGTAAAAAAGTGTGTAATAATGATGAAGTTGCAAAATGGAAAGGAAAAGCATGGTTGTATACCCGCAAATGTCAGGCATTCCTCTTCAGACTTGCCTTCCACTAATGCCACAGCAAAAGCAGCAGTAAAAGTATCACGAGTTGTGTCAAGACTCGAGAACATTTCCAGTACAAACAGGCAGTTGCCTTATTGCTTTCTCCCCATATTACTCACAACTTCTTCACACCCTGAAATGTAGATGTCAATAAAATAAAACTATTGATGAAGCTAGTACCATCAAAGCATGTCCAGTAGGTGCAGAGGAAACAATATTAAGATAATCTACAAGAACCCTATTACTCTTTAAAGCCTCTTTAGTCAATTTACCATGAGCATCATCACCAACATGACCAGAATTTGCAGAAATGGTTACCTAATGATTATATACCAAATTTCACTTAAATTAATAACAAGTATTGGGAATAAATAATTATTATTTATAGGCATGGTTTGCCATGGCAAATCACTATGGATGTATGTGCCCACTAAATAAATTTGCCATTGTATGACATCCCAAAATTGACTTGACAAGATTCGAAATAGTGTAGCAAACGGCACAGCAAGCTGGTTGGCATCAAAAGCAGCTAATGGAAAGATTCATAGTACTGGAGAGTGGGAAAGTTTACCATTCATTTGTATTCTAACCTACTGAATATCAAACCTGAGAGAATAACATCACTAAATGACTACGTATTTTTCCAAGTTGAATTCGAACAAAACAAAAGCATTAATCTTAATAACTAACAACCACATTGACACATGTAAAAGTCAAGCATGCTATCCTCTTTAACTTGATAGTCTGCCAAGGTGTGATCACTTTTAAGCAGTTTACCACCGTACATGAGCCTTTGTTGTTGAGTAGGAATTCCTTCTCGCTCTTCTATCATCTCTTCAATGCAATCAGAACTATCTACTTCAAGTGCGAAAGTCTTCCCTGTCAATGTTTTAATAAAAATAAGCATGCCGCATATCAGACCCAATGTTTGTCCTGGCAGAATATTTGAGTCAGCCAAAGTCGTATGATTCTCTAGCTTCACGCCAGCCAAGTAGAGTTTCTGTTTCTTTGTTGGTATGCCTTCTATGCTCTCAATTATGTTCTTGACATTCTCAACAGAATACCAACTCTTCACTTTTAGGTTTTATCAAAAAAAAAAAAAAAACTCTTCACTTTTAGGTTGATAGTTCTCTTACCTTGTTCAAGACTAACATTAACCTGCATAGCATCTCCAACTTGAAAAAGTGCATAAAGGGTAGACCCGTCTGGAATTTTATAAGTTGCTAAAAATTGACGATTATCGAGTACTTCTCCTAGGTAGAGAAGATCCAGTTGGTTAGTAGTGAGTCCCTCCTTGTTCTGAATCTTGCCCTTTACTGTATGGACTGTATCCCTTATATCCACATCAAGTGTAACTATCTTTCCAATCTGCGACATCTTTACATGTATTTGTATGCGGACTCCTGAATCATGGAACATATTGATAATGGAACCACTCTGTATACCATAATCTATCAATTTTTTCTTGTCCTCAAGACAATTGCCCTCAAAAAATAGCTTCTTCAGGTTTACCTTTGAAACACCTTCTATTTCAGAGAATTCAGCTCTTACTTTGCGGACTGTATCACATTTCTTGACTTCTAAAGGAATTGTTTTCATTATTCTGAAATGAATTTTCATCTGGGAAACACAGTAAAGCAAGAAACAATGTTTAGTGCCATATTTGAGAAAAATGGCTGCTGTTTTAGAAGGATCCCTAGAAGGAAGCGAGCACGTAATGTTAAAACACATGCACATCAATTCAGGAATGTAGATTCTACAAAATGACAAGAACTATAAACTTAGAAACAGATAAACAGAATAGAATGGAGGAGCTAATCTTATAAACAATTGATTATTATAAATCAATCATCCTCCTACGCACATCCGGCAACCCAAAGACATTGGGAGTCCTAACAATTTGAAGGCATAAGAAGCTAGCTAGTCATGCCCTTCGGAAAAAGTTCCCCAAATCAATAGATGTTACCACACATTGACACATATTCTCTGAGTCGTAAAAGGAAAACAGAACATCCAGGTTGCATTTGTGAATTAATTACATGTTGGAAATGTTTTCAAGTGGTCAAAACATTTGTATATGAATGAGAAATTTAAGTCCTAAGTTAACCACTGGCCATGGCTAACTTGTGTTATAGTAGATGAATGGGTATGTATTCACATACATTGTATTTGGCCCAACCCATCCCAATGGGTGTGTCTTTCCCCAATAGACACATACTTTGTAGACACTCATTCCCAATGGGTGTGTCTGTCCCAACAGATGTGTACATTGTATTGGGTCAGGTGTCTATTCAAATATACATTGAATAGACATGTGCCTTTTCAAAAAGGTGTCTTCCTACTATATAAGTGTATCTTGTGTTTGTCTTCAAATCACTATTTAAAATTCAAATTGATTTTCCTTCTTCTAGTGTTTGTGTTTTGCCATGAGAGAGTATAACAAATAATTGGTTCGCCGTCTTCTATGCGTTTGAAGTGCTGCTACGCTAAGAAGGATAGATCGTTGTATCCTGGGAGACAGTCCGCCATTGATAAACCGTTCAGCACATGTACGGGGCGAATAATGTCTTAAGGAGAGAGATTTTATCTCGACTCGATCTAAATCTTGTCCTTCATCCATCTATTCTGGTTTGCATCATCTGTTCCTTTTTTATTTATTTTAGAACAGTAATATATCGGTGTATATTTTCCTACAATCTTAAGACATTATTCTTTTTGTATGGTTTATACTGTTCTAACACTTGTGATGCTTAATATCGGTTTTTCGATTAAATTTGAAAATTTTATATTTTTTTCTTTATACGATACTTACTCTGTTGCAAGAGTTTGGCCTGCTTAAGCATCTTCCATGTGACGTACTGTAGGTCTGTAGTTAGTCCATGTTAACGTTATACATATTATTGAGAAGTCATCTTTAATTTGTTGCATGATGTATGCTCTCAAATCAATGTTGGCATAATAAATTGTCTAGTTGATAAGCATATTTATCTTGAAACGTGGTGGTGTGTACTGTATTCTGCCATAATCTGAGAATCTTTATGGATTAGTTTGTTTAATAAACAATGATTAATTTTAAAGAAGAGAAGATTGAGTTTCTAATAAACCTGTACACATGAAGCCATATAGGCTTATTTGCTATGGTAATAAGTACTGGTTTAGAAAGAAACCATAATGCTTATTAATCAGTTTAAGGGAAAAAGTCTGATCTCTTGAGAATTGCCTTAAGCATACTTTCATACATATTTTTTTCCCCATGGAATGTTTTTGTTCAAAATGGTAAACAATTTTACTGCCAAGAGATGTGATGGTTCATATGACGGAACCAACCATTTACATTCATCTACTATGGGCTAATATCGTCGGCCCTTGGATTTCTTGTGGGTTGGAAATGTTTTAAATGCATTAAGGCACTGTTTGGCTTGAATAGTTTATATGGGTGATTTTATTTTATTTTAATTTTTTGGCCCATGTATGCTTTAGAAAATAACCAGTCTCCAAAAGAGTTTATTTGCTAACCGTATTAACAATGGAATCTGTGGAATTTGTGCATAATTTTTGTTGCTCATTTTAGAACATCCATACTGCAGTACATATGAATCAGAGTATATGGTTCTTTCACATATGTCATACAGTGTAATGAATGAAATGTAATACTCTTGTTTATGTATAAACAATAGATGCAATTTTTTTTCTAAATTGATCAATTACGTGATAGTTGATACAATTTGTAATTGAATTTAAGAAATTTGATTTATTGGTCGATTTAATATTTGTATTTGACAAATTTTATCGATTAACATTGAATCATGACGAAGGGTCATCTTTAGATGCACCCAGACAAAGAAGAAGTAGCAGAAATTCAGTATTGCGCAGTCTGAAACTCGTAGTCGGATGAAAGTCTTTCTGTTCTCCGATCGAATTGAAAATTTCCAGAAGTTGCATAACGTCTTATGCAATAACGTGTTCAAATTTCATGATCATCCAATGGTTGGATTGTCAGAAACAATTAAAACGGCGTTACTGTTCATTAGTGACAGATTTTCGAATTTTGAGTTGATCAAAATTTTGGTTACTCAAGTTTTCGAAAATGGGATTATTCTACTGATGTGTCCAGTAGATTAATCAGTTTGTTCGACATCTCAATGACTTAATTACTACAATTATTTGTAGATTTTGATTTGATTTGAATGATGTCAATGGGTCATCTTTGGATGCATCTAGACATAGAAATCGCGTTGATGGTTGATGTAATCAAACCAAAGCACCAACTAAGTTGGAAGATGAATCAGTTGTCTAATTTGACGTGATTCTCATATGAATAAATGAATTGAAGTTCAAAGAAACATATGTCAAAATGTTTCATTGGCTATAAATAATATTGCACATAGTTGTACAAATGGTATCAACGCGCATGAAAGACAAAACCTCATGGTGGTGGTCTTATGTACAACGTTACATGTAATTGTTACTTGTAAAATCTTTGAGAAAATTAATTTTTCTTAAAATGAAATACACATTAAATTGCTTGTGTAAACATCTTTGGTGTCCAAAGGTGCAATTGATTCAAAGTGTGCAAACTTTTATTTGGCATATGGTGAATTGCCTATATGGTTTCATATAGTTTTATAATTTACTCCATATTATTATTTGGTGATGACATTTTCAAGTATATTTGAAAAATGTAGGGGATCTCATGAGTCATGTCATACTTAATGTATGTACATTTTCTTTGATAAATGTTCATTCATAGAGACGTCTTAGTGGAAATGGATGGATATTTATTATTCGTGCATTTACAAAGAGTAATGGGCATTATATTACATCTGGGTGTAATTTTAAGGCCCTAATCTTATCTGTGTGTGAGATCCACATTCATATGCATTTGGTTGTATAGATTCCAAATGAACGGAATTTGCAAATATATGATTTGCAAAGTTCTTTGTATTCATGCAATATGTCTCAAATGTGGGGGTATTTCGCCCAGTTGCATTTGTAGACTTGAAATTTGTCTAAATAGACAAAATTATTTTTTGAATATTGACATAAAACTTGTAGATGTGTAACCAGACTGTGGGAGTCACATCTAGTATTTATGTATGCATAAATTAACTATTTGAGTAACAATGAATTAATGAATATTTGTACTCAAAGTTCTGGTTTTATGCGATTACAATTTTGTGTACTTGTCTAACAAGCTTTAGCGTAAGTATACAAATTATGTTCTTGTAGAAGCACTATCTAAGTAATATAAAGAAAAAGTTCTTGTTTACTTAGAAATGTGGGGGTGACTGAAAGTCTCGAAATGGTTAACAATTGTAACCATTCAATGTGGCTATGCTAATCACAAACGTACATTTGAATAAATGGGATTCAAAATGTTGTAGGGCTAAGGATTAAAGAAGATGATCATATTTCTGAACAGACTAACGATTTCTTTATAGAATCGTGTTTCTGTAAAGACTAATGATTTCCACTTCTACAAATCTTAAAGCCGTTATAAGGGAGTATGGACGAAGAACTATTTTCTAAATTCTTTGGCCTAAGTCCTAACAAGCAGTCTAAATTAATTTCTCAAGTGAAATTATTTAAATAATTGTGATAACATATGCTATAGAAACACTTAAAAGTGAAAGTGGTTTTATCACAAACACTACAAATGAGGGTTAGTTGATTTCCCACCTGAAGCTAAAGCTTTAGTTAGCAAAAGGTTCTTCAAATGAAGATGGAATCTAATGGTTCACAACAAGGCTAGATTTGTAGTCGAAGGTCACAAGCAAAATAGAGGCTTGGATTTTTTGAAATATATTCTCCATTCACGAGAATAACCTCTTTCAGAATGCTAATTGCAGTCATTATTCTACACAACCTAGCTTGGAAATACATCAAATAGATGTACAAATGCCTTATGAAATGGTGACATAGAGGAAGAAACCTATATGGCTCAACCATAAAGGCTTTATTGTTCCTGGACAGAAAAGGAAGGTTTGTAGATATGTACAAACATCACATGGTTTTAAAACAAACTCTGAAGCAATAGCATGAAAAGTTTGATAATGATATGTCGTTATCATTTTTGCTTTAAATCAATGAGAGTGACAAATGTGCTTACATTACAATCACAAATTTAGATATGCTATCATGTGTCTCTATGTAGATGACATGTTTAACACTAAGTTTGATATGAAAGACTTGGGAGTTCCTCATGTAATACTAGGAATTAAATTCTTAGAACATCATATGGAATTATGGTGTCTCAATTACATTGAGAAGGTTCTTGACAAGTTCAAGACATGTTCTACTGGAATTGATAAAATATCAGATGATACCAATCTTCATTTAGCTAAGATGGATGAAGATAGCATATCACAGTTAAATATGCTTGTGTAATTCGCAACTAGATGTATATCACAAATTGCAAGAGACAAGATACATGATACATGTTGCGAGTGTCCTAAGTTGTTACATGAGCATTCCAGAAATAAGTTACTAGAAAGTAATAACTAAGGTATTATTGAATTATCTGAATTATACCTTCAGTTATGGCTTGCACTACAAATATGTTCACCTGTACATGAAGGATACAGTGATGCAATTTGGATATTGATTACCAAAACCTCAAAAGCCATGAGTGGTTGTGGTTTTACCTTTGGTAGTGCAACGTTATCTTGAAAATCCTTTAAGCAAAAGTGTATTGTTATATCCATTTTGTATGGAATCTGAATTTATGGTTTTAGATAAAACACATAAATAAGCACAATGGCTTCAAAAACATCTTAGAGGATATTTTCATAGGGAAACAACTAGTGCCAGTTATTTGCATACATTGCAATACATAATTTCATATGTGTTGGGCACCGAGTTGTATGAATAACGGTAAGTCTCAATAAATTATAAGAGACACAGAACCGTTAAACAACTACTCTCTATGGAAAATCTCTATAGAGGAAATTATTTCGATTGACAACCTAGCGGATCCAACTACTAAAGGTTAGTCACGAGAGCAAGTTGAATCATCTAGAGGAATGGGTTTACAACCTATAACGAAAGAGTAGGCTTGATGGCAACCCAACCTAGCTGACTGGAGATCCCAAGATCTAGGTTCAAAGGGACAACCGAATCTTGCTTTACTCGACGAAAGCACTGAGAGATTACATATCTCTTATCCTTTCCTAGGATGATGAGAACAGTGCTGCCCGTATTGATGGAATAGGATAAGTTATACTTTTAATGATTCCGATAGCTTGGTAACACAGGTGGGGTATGACAGGATACTCTTCATGGGCAATCACCTTATGAGTGAGAAAAAGGGGCCGTTTTCTGTGAGAATGTTGAAGGTTGCATTTCTCTAAGAGCACTCATGAATACCAGGAAGTTCAAGGCCAAAATGAACACAACCATAGAATCAAGTTTTTTGAGGAAGGGAAACTGTGTGTTAGCCATTGTCTTGGTTTACACAAACGGCTGAGCGGTTCAAGACATCATGTTCACCGATTAGCTAGTAAATCCGATGGTTATTCACTAGGGTAGGTTCAAGGCTGAAAAATTGCTACCTATACCGAAGCAGCTACTTTCCGTTTGTACTCTCGCAAGTCTCGTCTGTTTTTTCTCGATTGTTTATGAGTCGGTAATTTCCATTCATGTGGGGGATTGTTGGAAATGTTTTCAAGTGGTCAAAACATTTGTATATGAATGAGAAATTTAAGTCCTAAGTTAACCACTGGCCATGGCTAACTTGTGTTATAGTAGATGAATGGGTATGTATTCACATACATTGTATTTGGCCCAACCCATCCCAATGGGTGTGTCTTTCCCCAATAGACACATACTTTGTAGACACTCATTCCCAATGGGTGTGTCTGTCCCAACAGATGTGTACATTGTATTGGGTCAGGTGTCTATTCAAATATACATTGAATAGACATGTGCCTTTTCAAAAAGGTGTCTTCCTACTATATAAGTGTATCTTGTGTTTGTCTTCAAATCACTATTTAAAATTCAAATTGATTTTCCTTCTTCTAGTGTTTGTGTTTTGCCATGAGAGAGTATAACAAATAATTGGTTCGTCGTCTTCTATGCGTTTGAAGTGCTGCTACGCTAAGAAGGATAGATCGTTGTATCCTGGGAGACAGTCCGTCATTGATAAACCGTTCAGCACATGTACGGGGCGAATAATGTCTTAAGGAGAGAGATTTTATCTCGACTCGATCTAAATCTTGTCCTTCATCCATCTATTCTGGTTTGCATCATCTGTTCCTTTTTTATTTATTTTAGAACAGTAATATATCGGTGTATATTTTCCTACATTACATACTGCAAACTTACTCGTAGTCGTAAGTAACATACCTGATCGTCAACTGGCACCATTGAAGGTACTGCTTTGTCCAAGAGATCATCAGAAGTATCCATTGGACGTTTCTATTTGTTTGTGTGACCATCAGAATCAGAAAGTCCGTTTAAAGTTCGTTTTTCTTTGGCCATTTCAACCTCAACTACATGAAATAATACCAAGCATTACAACATCATTAAAAATATCCACTATAATCAATTCATTGGCGTAAACTAAAAATCTAAAATGGCAAAGTGCCAAAGTCTAGTAAAAAAAATGCTCAACTTTTTATAAAAGAAAACCCCATTTCATCTTCTAAATCATGTAAATAAGATTGGTCTTTAATTTAAAGTAGTTGAAATTAAATTTAAACTGTCTTATACTGCAAACCAATAAAGACACCAATAAAAACCACAAATAAAGAGTTCCTCAAGGATGGCAGATGCTGTTCCGACAGACCACCAAAAGAAGTTCTTCCCTGAATTTTTATAACATCTCTGAACTAAATCTGGTTCCATGCAAAAAAATACTAGAATTATTAATGATGACGAGCAGCATTTTAACGAGAAACTTCTTCGACAGAGAACTGGGTCACCTGCCTGAGCTGGTTAGTAGAGTATGTAGAGAAATGTCTTACACTCTAGGTGGTTGGAAGGCTACTATGGAAGGTCGCATGAATGTGGTCTGGGAGTTGTGACGTGATAAGAACAACAAGATCCTCTAGGACAAAGTCGCTACAGTGGAGAAGTTTATTTCCAAATTTTGCATCACCAAGAACACTCGCTTAAATGATCTCATGTTTAACTGATAATGCAGTCATTGTTCCTTGATGTCATGTATCATTTTTGGTCACGAGCTTTAATGCTAACACTGCTTTCGACATCAATTATCACTATTATTTTCACATAAACATAAATAAAGAACAGACACAAGTTTACGTGCTTCGGCTTGGTAGCCTACTGCACGGGAGAAGAAAGGCAGATAATCTTATTATGTATCTCAGTGAGATCACAGCAACACTTATATAGGTACAATGAGCACTCAAAAAAGGGAAAAGAATATGGCAGAATCACATATGAAATATGTGTGATATTGTGGTCAAAAATTAACACCACTAATATAGAAATAATCCCATAAATCTCTCTTCTCCGTCAATACTCCCCCTCAAGTTGGTGCGAAAATATTGATGAAGCCCAACTTGGATAATATTTCTTGAAATTTGTCTGGTGGAAGCCCTTTGGTGAAGATATCTGCAAGTTGTTGATTACTACGAACAAAAGGAGTGCAGATAATATTGGCTTCAAGTTTTTCTCTGATAAAATGACAATCTACCTCAATGTGTTTTGTCCTCTCATGGAAGACGGGATTTGATGCAATATGCACAACAGCTTGATTGTCACAAAACATGTTAGTAGGCTGAGACGAACCAAAACCCAAATCCTTCATTAGTGCTCGAAGCCAAATAATCTCACTAGTGGTAGAAGCCATAGCTCGATACTCTGCTTCAGCACTAGATCGAGCCACAACGTTTTGTTTTTTACTCCTCCATGTTACTAAGTTACCGCCAACAAATGTACAATATCCAGTAGTAGATCTACGAGTAAGTGGACATCCTGCCCAATCAGCATCGGTATATGCAATAATAGAAGTGTGGCCATTCTTACGCATCCATATACCTCTCCCAGGTGACCCTTTCAAATATTGTAAAATTTGATCAACTACATTCATGTGAATAGTCTTTGGGGCATGCGTGAAGCGACTTACTAGACTAACTGCATAAGATATATCTGGTCGAGTAACCGTCAAATAGATTAGTCTGCCAACTAAGCGCTGAAATCGACCAACATTAGAATACAATTCTCCAACATCATCAAGCTTAACGCCGCTGTCAATAGGAGTTTCAGAAGGACTTACTCCCAAATTTCCAATTTCTTTCAACAGGTCTAAAACATATTTTCTTTGATTAAGAAAAATGCCTTTGTTTGAATAGGCAACTTCCAATCCCAAAAAATATCGAAGAATTCCCAAATCTTTAATAGCAAATTTGCGATGCAACAGACTTTTGAGCTTAGAAATTTCAACTTGGTCATTCCCAGTGATGACGATATCATCAACGTAAACCAAAACAATGGTTATACCTGAGATACCCCTTTTAATAAATAGAGAAGGATCAGCACCGCTCCATTTCAAACCAAGAGTCATCAAAACCGAACTTAGTTTAGCATACCAAGCTCGTGGTGACTGTTTAAGACCATAAATCGCTTTCTTGAGTTTGCAAACTAGACCGAATGTAGATTCTTGTGGATGACCAGGTGGTATACTCATGTAAACCTCTTCGTGGAGATCACCTTGCAAGAATGCATTTTTAACGTCCATCTGAAATAATTTCCAATCATGATTGGCAGCAAGAGATAAGAGAACTCGAAAAGTGTTCATTTTTGCAACTGGTGCAAAGGTCTCTTTGTAATCTTCACCATAAGTTTGAGTGAAGCCTTTTGCAACAACCCTTGCCTTATATCTTTCCACTGATCCATCACTTTTGTATTTTGTTTTATAAACCCAACGACACCTAACAGTCTTCTTCCCTGGTGGTAATCTGACAAGCTCCCAAGTTTTATTGTCATCAAGTGCTTGCAATTCTTCTTTCATAGCATGCTTCCAAACTAGAATAGAATTCGCCTCACGAAAAATTTCTCGGTTCTTGATTGCTTGATATAGCTGTCAAGAATGACGAATGAACTAGACTTATATTATCATATGTCAAATAAGCTTGGATAGGATACTTGATTGCAGCATAAGTGACAAAATCCTTCAATTTTGTTGGAGCTTGAGAAATTCTATTTGATCTTCGAGGAACATAAGGTTCAGTAGTAGCAACGGGTGTAGAAGAAGGTTCAGTAGTTACAGTGGGAGTAGAAGATACATTCACTTCTGTAGATATGTTGGATTGAACATGAGTAGTAGTGTGAGGTACTTCAGCAGCAACAACCTCTACTTCAGGAGCCAAAACTTCATTAGTTATCGTCGGAAGAGGTACCAAAAAATCAGTTAGGTACTCCCCCTGAGGCTGAACACTAGAATTAGAGGGAGCTTGGAAGTAAGGCTTTGATTCAACAAACCGAACATCACGAGATATAATAATCTTTTGAGATGATAAATCATAACAGATGTACCCCTTCTTGGTTGAAGAATAACCGAAAAATACACACCGTGTTGATCGAAGATCCAACTTATCACGATGAATTGCCTGCCGATGCACATAACATACACACCCGAACACCTTCAAATGAGATATATCAGGTTTTCGATCTTTGAGGACTTCCAAAGGTGAACGAAAATCAAGAACCCGACTTGGAAGGCGATTTATTAAGTATGTTGCAGTTAAAACAGCATGCGACCAGTACCGTTTGGGAACATTCATTTGGAACATGAGAGCTCGAGCTGTTTCCAATATATGTCGATTTTTTCTTTCGGCTACGCCGTTTTGTTGTGGTGTACCAACGCAACTGGTTTGATGAATGATTCCCTGGCTGCGAATATAATCAGGTAATGGTCCTTTGACATACTCAGCACCATTGTCCGATCGAAGAATTTTTATTTTAGCATCAAACTGTGTAAGAACCATGTTATGGAAATCCTTAAAAACAGAGCACACTTCATTAGCATTCTTAGATTTTAACATATATAACCAAGTAGCTCGAGATTTATCATCAATAAACAAGATAAAATATTTGAATCCGTCATATGAATCAATAGGAGCTGGTCCCCATAAATCAGAATGTATTAATTCAAACATCTCATCAGTTTTAGATAAAGAATTAGTGAAAGGCAAACGAGTTTTTTTAGAAAATTGACAAACATCACAAACATTAGGCTCAACAGAATTACATGGAAATAAACGAGACAAAGTTCGATGAGATGGATGACCAAGTCGTTGGTGTAAAACAGTGGTCTCTCCTAAGCTGCTAGCATGAAAAGCTTTATTAAAGGAAGTTAACAAATAAAGTCCATGTAAATATATTCCTTCACCAATCGTCTTCTTTGTCTTTCGATCCTGAAATATGACAGAATTTGGAGTAAAGATAACATTGCAGTTTAAAGAGTTTGTAATTTTTCCAACAGAGAGAAGTTGGACAGGGAAGGAAGGAACAACAAGAACATCAGATTTAGGTCCATGAGGAAAAAATCTAACTTTACCAGTACCATGAACAGGAACTGTAGATCCATTAGCAATAGAAATATCATGCTTATCAGATATTGGCATAAAATTATCAACGGATAAAGAATTATTAGCCATATGATCAGTAGCGCCAGAATCAATAATCCAAGAGTTAGTTTTAAGACATGAAGTGATGTAAGCATAAAGATATGTTTTAAGACGTGAAGTGATGTAAGCATGAAATTTACCTGATGCATGAGGGAAATCAGATGAGCCCATATTTGTAGACTTACTAAGTTGTTGTAGGAGATGACTTAATTGGTTCATTGAGATTGAATTCTCGGCTAGAGCAGCATGATCTTTACGGGGTTTCTCAGCCTTGAGATGGGGATAAAGTTCCCAACAACGATCCTTTGTGTGCCCAGTTTTACCACAGTGATCACAGTGACGCAGTTCCCAACAACGATCCTTGGTGTGTCCAGTTTTGCCGCAATGATCACAATGGTACACTTCTTTTTTGCCTTTGTTCCGTAAATTGTTTCTTCCCTTTTCGACAAATTTTCTTTCAGCCAAGAGAACATTAGATTCAACTTTCTCACTAAAAGATATAGATTCAACATTCATCGTCTTCTTTCGAGTTTCTTCGCGTTGAAGGATGGCACAAACAGAAGAAAATGTTGGCAGTGACGAGTGCATGAGAATATTGCTTCTGATGTTCTCATAATCAGATTTCAAACTACTAAGCAATGAGAAAATCTTATCTTCCTCTGCTCGTTTTAAAAGGGTTTGTGCATCAGTGGTATGAGGACGATACATATTTAACTCATCCCATAATCTTTTCAAGTATCCAAGGTGTTCACTGAAGGTTTTACCACCTTGATGTGCTGCTGCAATTTCTAGTTTGAGTTCAAATATACGAGCTGAATTATTTTGGTTGCCGTACATTTCAGCAACAGAATCCAGAGTTCTTTTGATGAATCAGAGAAGGTGAAAATCTCTGCAATACCAGGCTCCATGGAGTTAAGTAACCATGATCTAACAAGTTGATCATTTGCAATCCAATCCTCATATCCAGAATCAGCTTTAGATGGACAATTTTTACATCCATTCACAAAACCAATTTTTCTCTTCCCACCAAGAGACAGAGTTACAGCTCGAGACCATGGCACATAATTCAAACCATTTAAAAGAACAGATGAAAGCTTCCATCCTGGATTTGAGTCGTATTCCGCCATAATACACAAAAAAAAGGACAAATTGATACCTTGCAACAAGTGAAGTGGCTAGCAACAGGTGCAACCACAGATTGAATGAGTGCCTTCAAAGGAGCTTCACAACAGAAGAAACTCTTTAGAAGAGAAACAGATCTAGCACACTGATTCTTGATCAAACCCAAAAGAAATAGATCCAGAAGAACAAATCAAAGACTAGTGAAGAAGGAAAAAAATATATATCAAGAGATTCAACCCTGCTCTGATACCATATTTTCACATAAACATAAATAAAGAACAGACACAAGTTTACGTGCTTCGGCTTGGCAGCCTACTACACGGGAGAAGAAAGGGAGATAATCTTATTATGTATCTCAGTGAGATCACAGCAACACTTATATAGGTACAATGAGCACTCAAAAAAGGGAAAAGAATATGGCAGAATCACATATGAAATATGTGTGATATTGTGGTCAACAATTAACACCACTAATATAGAAATAATCCCATAAATCTCTCTTCTCCGTCAATAACTATAAATTACTCAAAAGAACATATAACTCTAATCCCAAAACCAGATATGCGGTAATAATCAAATCTTGTTCATGTTGCATGGATGGGTATTACAAATATACAAGTGTAACTAAAGCAGCAGAAGCACAAATTTTATGTTTTTTTCTTCTCCATATAGTGTACGTGTTTGGGTATATGCCATTTTTCTTTTCCAACATCTATAATTTTCAACAATTAACCCCTACCAATATATATCACAACAAGGGGCATTGTGTATACATAATAAAGATAATGGTGTACCTCAGTACCTACCTGAATCATCAACAAGATTGTGAGGAAGCAAAGGCTGACAAACACTCACTGATTTAGACTTGTAAGCATACTTTCTATTTTGAAACCAATTCCAAACTTGTTTTGGTAAAACAATAATCTTTCCATTTGATGACCGTTCAGGGGAATTAGTAAATTGATTAGCAAAAGTAGATATAACTTCACTAGTTGGAATTGCCCCATTGCTTGATTCTTGAAAACATGCTTCCATCTCAGCAACCGCAGAGGCTGTAAAGCGGATGGCAGGTCCTCCACTACGAGGTGGTCTCCCCATGTTTAAAACTCCGAACAGTACAAGACTGCCAGGGAACAGATAAAGAAGAGAACAAGAAATTTGGGTGCCTGGGCATATAGGGCTTACAAAAATAAAGTTAACAAACAAAACTTAGCCTGGGTAAAGCAAATCTTAGCCCAGTTGGGCTCAACTGCTAAAACCTTTGGGTGATGATACTAGAGGTCTGAGGTTTGATTCCTGCAAGCATTACGGAGTTACTAAACTCATTAAAAACAGGTTTACCACAATATTTTTTTGTAGATATCAGCTGAGCTCCGTTGGTAATACCTTTGGGCGATGATGCCAGAGGTCTAGGTTCAATCACAGGCCGTGCATTTTTGAGTTACTGATCTCGTTCAAAAAAGGTTCTCCTAGAAAGGACCTATATATGAATACATTGAGCTTATAATCCCTGTTAGCACCTAGACCAACTAGAAAATTTGCACATCTATTAGTTTCTCTATAGATATGCTTCACTATAACAAGTCGACGCACCCTCCGTGGAGGTTCAAACACTTCATTAATGTAGGTCATTTTTTAGAGAGTAGGTCATATTGGCTATCCAATGCTTGCTTCGAGTCCGAGCAAATCATTAGCCTGTGTGTAGCCCCTGTCCTGTGCAATCTGCAGTCCCACTGCAATGCCAGTATGACCTACACTCTAAAAAATGATTGCCCTCATGGTTTCGAATTGAAAGTTTGACCGAGCAACAACAACACTCAATTAAAATTTCAAAAAGTGTTAGTACCTTGATAGAAGATTGGGATCGAATTAAGTCTACTTTTTCCTAGTTGGTAATCAGCTGTACTAAGAGGGAGGCGAATTTCTCTGCAGATTTTTGTGCTGGTAAAGGAATTCATCTTGCTTAGCTTAAGGGTTTTCTTTGAAATGTGTCATCCCTCCTAGCAGGCAAAGCATGGAAGAAAAGTCTAGACAACAAGATCTTTTGCGTAATAGAAAAACTGAAGTTTTTTCTTTCTATAATTTTTGGATTACTCAAACTTCCAGAGAAATTTGAATGAAGATGGAATTTCTTCAAATAGGTTTGAGCATGGCAATCGGTGTTACATGAAAAATCTGCAAAATTCTTCAATTTCAGTAATATAGACAACAAATACGCAGTAAAAAATAGACAACAAATGCGCAATAAAAAGGAAAACATATAGGAAGCACCAAATGTATTTACAGTATACATTCAAGAATCCAAACAAAACAGTAGCACTAATATATCTTTACTAACAACCACAAAGACAAAGGACCATTTGAAGAGTGCTCTCCTTTTCAATTCCACATTCTGCCAAAGTGTGATCGTTTTGAAGCTGTCCCGCCCTGCCATATGTGAGCCTTTGTTGTTGAGTAGGAACTCCTTCTCTCTCTTCTATCATCTCTTTTACATCTTCAATGAGATCAGAACTATCTACTTGTAGTGTAATTATTTTACCTCGAAGCGTCCTAACAAAAATTTGCATGCCACAGGTCAAATCCAATGTTTGTCCGTCAGCAATATTTAAGTCTGCCAAAGTCGTTTGATTCTCTAGCTTCACTCTAGTCAAGAAGAGTTTCTGTGTCTTTGTTGGTATGCCTTCTATGCTCTCAATCATGTTCTTGACATTCTCAACAGAATACCAACTCTTCACTTTAAGGTTGATAATTTTCTTACCATGTTCAAGACTAACATTAACCTGCATAGCATCCCCAGCTCGAAAAAGTGCATAAAGGATTGACCCTTGTTGAATGTTATAAGTTGCTAAAAAATGGCGATTGTCGAGTTCTTCTCCCAAGTAGATAAGATCCAGTTGGCTAGTAGTGAGTCCCTCCTTGTTCTGAATCTTGCCCTTTACAGTATGAACTGTATCCCTTATATCCACATCAAGTGCAAATGTCTTTCCAATCTGTGACATCTTCACATGTATTTGTATTCTGACTCCTGAATCAAGAAACATATTGACGATGGAGCCATTCCGTATACCATAATCCATCAATTTCCGATCGTTCTCAAGGCAATTACCCTCAAAGAATAGCTTCTTCAGGTTTACCTTTGAAACACCTTCTATTTCAGAAAATTCAGCTCTCACTTTACTGACTGTGTCACATTTCTTGACTTCTAAAGGAATGGTTTTCATTATTCTGAAATGTATTTTCATCTGGGAACACAGTAATAAAGCAAGAAACAATGTTTATTTAGTACCATAATTCAGTACAATGGCTGCTGTATAAAAAGGGCCTCTAGTGTACGCGAAAGAAACACACATTAAAACATCTTATAGCATAATAAGGTCATACATAATTGCATGTCAGCATTGTCGTATGGAAGAAGCGAAAATTTGAACAATATGACACAAGCGATAATGGGAACCATTCATTATGTTTGATTTCTTCAATTCAGAAGATTCAGTTCTCGGATCACTTAATGGATTGTGTTTGATTTCTTCACTTCTAACTAGTACTTTTTTAATCTTTGATTTTCTATTTCCTATTCATATCCTAATTAGACATGGCTATGTCATCTTTTTCTAAAACCCTAGATGATCACCTATAATACGGATTGATCGAAAAAAATCAAACAATCTAGCTGTACATTATCCGGTAATCTTAAAAGTGTAATCATACATTAATTATGTTAATTAGCATGTTAAAGGCAAGGGTGATACTAAATATTATAAATAAAAAAATAACGTGATGACTGCGGGTTTGAATGAATATGTATTTAGGAGAATAGGACTTGCTGCGCAGTTTGTAGCGCGTTTGTCCTCTACTTTTGTGTAATTCGTTGAGCTTATCGATAAAATTTGGTTTTTATAAAAAAATAAATAAAACTATCAAAACTTATTAGTCATACCGGATCTTCAACAAGCTCTGCCAGAAACGGTTTTTGTTCATCGACAACATCTTCAACAACAGGCTCCATAGGAGGTTTCTTTTTGTTCAAAGGAGCTTTAGATGGTGTTCTTGTACTCTTTCTTTTTGCCATGATCAATGAAGAACCTGTACATAGAGAGATAGAGAGGGACTTCAGATGGTTGTATACTTGTACCTTGTACGTATTACTAGCTCTATGGATTGCCCTTTATATACATACAACATTACAACAATCTCCTACACAGTTTGGGAGTTTCCTTAACACGCCCAATGGGCTGGTTTTTAAGTCCATGTACATGTTTCCTTAGCACAATGTATACCAGTGGTGCTATTGCTGTATGCGGTCACTCAGTGTTCATGTCAGTGGTGCTATTGCTGTATGGGAGTACACTCGACAGCAAAGATCGCAACAGTCCTAAGAATCCTGACGCTTACATTGTCATTTATAATCGAAGTCTGGATTTATATTATTTGATCCAAAATATTATGTACTAATGTAGAAGAAACAAGAAAAAGATGAATGTTGGTGGGTAGTGAGGCATGTCACTGCCAGGTTGCAAGGGGTTGCTGTCTGCGAACCAGCAGATTCTCGATCATGAATTTCGGTGGCAAAAAGATAATGGATCTAGATCTAGTCTCACACCTTATAGTTCGATTTTTTTTCCCCCTGTATTCCTGGTGTTCGCTATGATTTTCTACAAAAGCATTCACAGCCCTAAAAAAATATATCAGACATATGGGCTACATATACTCTTGCACCCCCATACTCAGTCCTTTCAAATTACATATACACAAAAAGTAGGTAAATTAAAGCTATAAAATTCCATTAAATCAATGTAATATATTAAATAAATAAAAAAAATATCTAAGACTATCAAAACTTATTTTAGTCATACCGGATCTTCAACAGGCTCTGCCTCTGCCGCCAGTGACGATTGTTGTTCATCGACAACAACAACATCTTCAACAAGAGGCTCCATAGGATGTTTCTTTTTGTTTAAAAGGGCTTTAGATGGTGCTGTAGTAATCTTTCTTTTGTTCATGATCAATAAATAAGAACTACAAACTACATAAAAGATTATAATAATATGAGAAAATGTGTTTCGTCACTATTTTTTGGGGGTAAATTTGCTTATCGTCACCACTTTATTTTTTATTTGCATTTCGTCACCCTTCTGTCTTAGCTTCGTGAATTTTAATGGTTAACTCAACTTTGATCTGGTCAAACTGTTATCACACAATAAAGACTTAGGTTTTTTTTTCTCTATTTTCTTCTTCTTGTTGTTGTTCTTTATTTCGTTATTCTTTGATTTTTTTAATTTATTGAAGCTCGATCTCAGATCAACGTATATTTGAATCAGTCAACTAATGAGGTTGAGACGGGATGGTGACTAAACGCAAATAAAAAATAAAGCGGTGACGCTGTACAAATACACCCTTGGTGACATGTGTCCAAAAATCTCTAATAATAATAGAATGGTTTAGCCGTTTAGCAATCAATAATATTACAAGTGAAATGCATAGACATATATAGAAAGATGAAGAATAAAGAGAAGAGTTTTAGTGCAACTTAAATACCTGATATGAAGAAGAAGCTGAGAGATCAGATTGAACAAACTGCTGGAGTTGTATTAAGTTGTGTTAACTTCCAACACATGTCAGGCACAAAACAAGGAAAAGTTCTTTCAGGCCCATATGTAAATGTTGGATATTAAAGCCTTAAATCTAGGCCCATGTGTAGTTTCCCGCTATTTTGTTTTTGTTTTTTCAAATGGGCATCTTAAATTAAAGTATATGTAGTGAGGGGCTACCGGCCGGAGGGATAGAATGGATGATCGATTGTGGAACTTGTAAAGAATTGCAGAAAGCGCAGAGTGGAAGATCGACGTCAGGAAGAGTGGTTGGGAAGAAAAATTAAGTGGATGAAGAAGACATTTGGCAAATGGAGATTGAGCTCTATTATTACTAATGTGAATGTTTATCATGTATCAGTCAAATGGTTCATTTGGAGCTGGCTAGGAGGAAACGAAACGAAACGGGGAATATTCACTTTTAGGAACTGGTCTGCGACTGGATCTATCTTGACACCTTGACAGTGATGTACTTTGTTTACGTAGTACTGTGCTGTTTCTTCGGCTTTGTGAAATATCTTTCACAATCTGAAAACTTGTAACCTTTGTCAGTTTCCAATAAAGTGCTATTTATCAAGGAAAAAAAAAAGAATTAACAAAAGTGCACATCATAAAACCCAGAGGTTATTTGTATTCTTCGGAAACCCCGCCTGCATCACCATTCAATATTTCTTGGCCTGCTATTAATTCATGGTGCTACCGTAGAAATTAAAATACTTTATTCGATATATGGTCAATCTACAGGGACCCCAAATTGTGGGATGAGAGGCAGATCGAAGAGTTTATCCCAGAGAGATTTACTAACAGTCCTATCAATTTCACCGGCCTATTAAGAGTTCAAGTATATTCTTTTCAGCTCCAGGAGAAGAGAAGCATTTGTCGATCCCCGGATATTATTTGGCACCATAGTTGTTGAATTTTATTTATTGCCAACCTCTTGTACTGGTTTGACTAGGAAACTCCTGGAGGGGGAGAATTATTAGACATGACAGGAGGTTTTGGACTTGCTGTCAAGAAAAAAAAGTACACTACTACTAGTCTTCTTCCTACATCTCATTTTGTCAAATTTGATTCATCGATGTATGAATCAAATTTGTATTTAGATGTCACTATTTATATATAAATATAAGAGAACAAAAACAAATTAAAGAGCCAAGTTTCTCAGACAAGCAGTTGTAGCTAGCTAATTCTGCGAAAACTTTTATGCACATATATATAGTATATGCTGTTAACTAGAAAATGTTAGAAAGTCGGATTGTGTTCTCCAGATACCGTATATAGCTAGTTCAATCTTTCATCCCTACATTAGTATCATCCGGACTTCCAAGCCTTAACATAGAGATACAAAGACAACATTGATTTTGAAGTAGCAAGGGAAGTAGTACTTATACAGTGCCATAAGATCGAATCCTTGAGTTTACTAGCTATATGATAAAACAGTAGAACATATTTACTTAGAAAGTAGGCAAAACCGACTAACCCGGACATGATAAACAGCTTTTTATGGAACCAAATCCTAACTTTTAGGTAACTAAAGGTCCTGAAATTGGGATTAGCTGCTTATCAAAACCAAACGATAGTTTTAACCAAGTCGCAAATTGTAGCACCCATGACCTTCTCCATGGTGTGCTCCACGGCTGGACATACCCGTTACGGTATCATCGTCTTCGGAGTAAGGAACTTCACCTCTAGCTTGCTATAATCAAAATATTAACAAGTTTGTTTAGGAAAAATACATGATATGGAAGTAAATAAATTTGAACTTCAATTCTTGGTAATGCATGCCACATAATTTAAAGAAAAAAAATCACCAATTATTAAGAAATACTCACAAGTTCATGGACCAGATATGTGTTTGTTTCTTGCAAGTTCCTTACCTGCATTTGCATAAAATTCCCAAAATCAGAATTAGTTTTCTAACAACAGAAAAATATACCATGGATCCTTCACTGGGAATGGGGATCGAAATTTGGATATATGGTCCAATTCTTCGAAGGCTAGTTAGTCCTCCTAAACGAATTATATAGTACTATATATATGCATATCTTTAGACAAAATACGCGATGTCCATCTCTGCATTGATCAAAGTACACTGTTTAATAACCTTTAATGTACAGAACTAACCATTTAAAATCAACATGGATTAACAATCTAATATTTTGTGGAGTTGACAAACTCACAACAGTAGTCATATAGTTGCAGAAATAGGCCGGCCAGGTTTGGATCTAGCATTTGACAAATTTTCCGTTGGCCCTGATCCGGTAAAAGCAAAAAAAAAAAAAATTCAAGCACATCGGTGTACTTCATTCTCAGGTTGAGTCGTTATATTAGGGCTGATGTCGTCAGTCAGTTCGCACGGTACCATGAAAAATATTTTGAGTACCTTCAACATTCTGTACTAATTAATGGACCAGATCTAATTCAACAAAAGGTCTATTTGGAGAAAGCTATATATTTGTCTCTAATTTGTCCAATGACTTTGCACTGAGTACACAATAGTTTGCGGTCTTAATTTGCAGTTAGAAGAAGTCTTGTTGAAATTTTACATTTTCCTTGAGATTTAAGCAATTAATCAACATTATTCCCGGCTTCTCGCAGTATTGAAAGAAAATGAGGATGTAAAGATATCTTTTCATGTTAACAACAAGCATAAGGTGAATGCATATACACTTACTTTCTTCTTAGAGGTCTCAGTCTGAGTAGCAATTTTGTGATACTGTTATACACACAAGATCGAAGATCACACTAGTTAGCAAAATATATAAAACTAAAAAATAAATATAATTAAATCTGATCTATAGCAAAGATACTAACTAAATAAAAGTATTAATTCATGTACACCTTTCGTTCACGAACGGCGTTCACTGACTCATCTAGATCTTGCTCAAGACTGCACAATTCATTGAAACTCATATCATCAAGACTTTCTACTCCAATCCTTTCCCTATATTATCACATATCACCACAAAACATCAACACCATATATTATTTATCATTACTACAACCAAAGCTACAAATAATTATCTTAGCTATATATGTAGAAATTAATTACCCAATTTGTTTGCGGAGTCTCGTGTTAATCTCTAGCTGCTTCTTCATTTTCTCTTGCATTTTCTGCCAAAAAAAAAACCTCCATAATTAACAAAAGTAATTAAACATATGAAAACTTAAACGCGCTTAAATGAATGGATGGATTCATCATATTCATCAACCTCATAATGTGAGTTCCAAATATCAATCCCGGTAAACTGTTGATACTGATTGTATACCTGCTTTGTTCTGGAAGAAAAAAAATCACAAAATCTAGGGTTTTGATATTATCATATAAGAGAAATTCACAAAACATAGTATTATGGAAGTAATAAAAGATCAATTTATTTACGTGGTGGAATGACTAGTGAACTCAGATAAATTTCCAGAACCAGAAAACATGATAAGAGAAACTTGAGCATCACAAAGAACAGTGAGTTCTTTAGCTTTCTTAACAAGTCCACTTCTTCTTTTAGAATAAGTAACTTGTCTATTGGTTATGTTTTCAATCCTTTTGATTTCAATCTTACCTCTTCCCATCTCTCTTCTCTTCTTCTTCTTCTTCACAATGAACTTCTCAAGAATGAACATGAAAGATATATAATAGAGATGAGAAGAAGAAAGAAAGTATGACAAAACCAAATATAGAAAGAGGACCAGAAGCTTTCAATACCTATAAATGGAGTTAAACTGGTGAATTACTCATGGATGTAACATGTTGGTGTTTTTTTCTTGAAAGGACTACCATTGAACTATAAATCCTCTCGTGACTTTTGTCAGTTTATCATCATGTATATGATGTATCAATTAAATATCCAAAGGGTTTAATGATGCATATATGTTGCAGTAGTAGTTCTATAGAGATTCTGAATCCAACACAAAGAAATAAAAACTATAGGTTAAGTTATGATTCTCTTTTATCTCTTCATAAAATTATCCAAGGGGTTTAGAGTTGTATATGTTGCAGTAGTTGTAAAAAAAATATTCTGAATCACTCAAATGAAATTGAAATTAACAGTAGTGTACACTGTACAGTATATAGTGGAATTTATCTTGGTATTGTAGCAGATATTTTGATTTGAATTGAAGGTGAGTGATAATTGCATTTGACAATCATGTGATGCTGATGGCACTGGCAGTTAATAGGACTAACATACTAAAAGCTTCGTTACGTTAGGCAGGTCTAAAATAGAATTCCTTTATCGCGCAAAATTTTCGGGGAATTGTCGGGGAATTTCCATGAATGATATCATATGAATGGAGGAGCCTAAGCTATATATATGTACCAGCAGAAGGTCTACTATCCCATCATTACCAATGGTTCATCTAATCATAATTTCGTAATTATTGTTAGGGTCGTTATCAGCGCAAACCTGCTGCCCAGTAGTACTATTTCCCCTATCGATAGATCTGGGGAGCGAAAAATTAACCAATTGATGTAAGCATCCCAATCGTTCTTTCTCTTTGGAAAAATATATTGTATGATACCGTCAAAAAATAATTAATTGCATTGTGAGACATGACAACAACCTAGTCCTTCATTCTAAAGCCTTGTCATATATAATAAATGAATTCCCGCGATTCAATTTAAGTTGTCTATGTACCAAGGTCAGTTTAAATTTAAATTCAGGAGATATTTTTCCCAAACTGTTAGTTTGACGTAAAAGTGGACAGCAGCCATTATGTATCTGACAAGACACATTGATTCAAGTTCTTTATTTTGGTCATGTCATATCTTCAATTTCCGTCATGCATTCTCATAAAAAAGATTTGAGGATGATCCCTCCTGGTTCACGAATGTGGCCTGGTAAGATCAGAAATTCAGTACGTTTCCATCATTCTACAAAGCTATATATCTTCATTAGCAGTATAACTGTATAAGCTATGTTGTTGAGAACTTGAGATTAATCAAGAATTGGAAAGTTATTGCCGTATTTAGAAATTTGGACTAGGCCTCAACTTTTTCTAAATGTATTTTGCCTGGTTTGAGGGAGTACTGCATGTTGGTATGTATGAAAAGAGAAATGCTAGCAGGACTGCAGGGTCTTGCTTGAAGAGGACCGCCTCACTGGGAACATGCCAAGTATAGGTAGGAAACTGGGTTAAGGGATTAGCAGGTTAATACTAAAGGAGAGAAAAAATTGGAGAAATAAAAAAATAAATAGCAATGTGATGACGGCGGGTTCCAATGAATATGTATTTCGTAGGATTGGTTTTGCTATTCAAAAAGGGCTTGCAGCGCAATTAGTAGTGCGATTGTCCTCTACTTTTGTGTAATTCTTTGAGCTTATCACTCAATTCAATTGGATCTCCCTTTCTTCCAACAGAGTACGTATTAAAACAAAACAATTCTCGCATTTTATAGATCCTATTCTAATTAATACTTCTGAAATTAAGTTAGCAAGTAAAATAATTGACAATTGTTGTTGGAGTTTGATCGATTGTAATGTTGAGGTTTCGATTAATTCTAATGATAAAAGTTTAATACTGTATTTTTCATATTTTTCTTTCTCCCTTTCTCTCTCTATCTTGAGTTAACCGGTTGATCGCTTAGCCCATTTCCCCATATCAATGTGGCAAGTTCCCAATGAGGCAGTCCTCTTCAAGCAGGACCGGGCGGTCCTGCTAGCATTAATAGTATAGGAGGGGATCATGGTATTTCATGGTATGCTTGTAGGAGAGTCTTAGAGCATATATATTTGATGCTTACAACCTGCTATATATATTGATATAATTTCTAAGAAGCATACATGACACAGTTTAATATAATCCGACCTGTACATTCAAGTAATTGATTTATATCGTATAATATGTGAGCCACTCGCTGATGAAGTTAGGGTGAAACACTTAAAGGCGGTCCTTGAAAGAGTTGCCGAGTGTATACAAGTATATATACAACCCTGCACCGCATCCTGCATCCTTGGCGCGCATATTAACTACACAAAAACAAATACGCTGTTAATTATATGCAATACCCAGATACACAATTACACATTATGGTTTTTTCTACTGGGTAGAACTGGAACAATTAATGCTATGGTGCAACTCTTCCACGGCTAGCGCTCCTACGTGATTTATTGATCGACAATCCAAACTTTTGAGAAGTAATTAGTATACTGGCTAATTTAATGTATTACTTTGGAGCACATGGAAATTCAGGAATGATTTCATTTTCAGAGGCATCGGGATCGACAGACAGAAGTTTCAGCTTGCTGTAAAGGCTATTACATGGTATTGGCTAGGAGGAAGCTCTAGGATCAGAGATCACTGCTTTGAGGAGCTTATTTTTGATTGGCACAAGTTACTCACTTCATGAGAGTATGAAGTGTAGTCTGTCTTTTTTCTTGTAATTTTTGTCTCTTAACCTGACGATACTCCTAAACGAGTAGGCTGATCAGGCTTGTAATCTCTTCTTCCCCTTTTTATTTATATAATTCCCATTTATCAAAAAAAACTGTCTAATTTAATGTATGGCTAGAACTAAACATTCAAAATCAACATCAGTTATATTAACAATATAAAATTTTGTGTAATTGATAAACTGATAATAGTATTTATATAGTTTCGGAAATGGGCTAATTTTGGACCTAGCATTCAACATCAATTACATGCTGTTCAGAGGGGCACTGCATCAGTTATATCTGCTGCTGATGATGGACCACAAGAAGGTTGTGCTCAAAATCTTGCCCCATGAGGCATAACAGTAGGTGCAAGCAATTAGGGTAGAACCCTTAAAGGAAGTCCTTCAATTCAAAGACTTGCAGAGTGTGTGCATCGGTACCTACACTAACTGCCAAGTGGAACGTATTATATATACGCAACCATTTCAAACTACAGAGTACAGAAATGTAAGCATAAATATATAGCCTGATGGAGTGAGAGTGGTGCCGATCCCTTGCTGAAAAATTCACTTGAATAAATTGATTTTACGGTGAATTAGAGATACTCATGCATGTCTAGCTAGTGAGAGAGAATGATATATGATTTAACTTGGACCTACATACATATCTATATATAGGTAGACTGGTACGTAGTTGAGTAGGCTTGTGCTAAGGGACTTTTATCATTCAGCTAAAAATGGTTCGACCTCAACTAGCTAGTTGCATTAACTTTCATTCCTTCAACTTGTTGATTAATTATGCAGTAGCAGATCGAATGTGAGAATTGAAGATATCACAAACATAATTTTATTAGTTGATGACTATATATATGCAGCTGAAATGCGGCACCAACATTAATTTTGAGAAATGACGAAAGGTTCCATGGAAATTAACTTCATCTTGCTTGTCTCAGTTTCAGCTTAAAAATAATTATGGTTACTTTGAAGCTTCCACTGTACCCAAGATGGAGACAACACTGGACTCATCTCAAACTCCAAGAATTCATCAGCATTCATCTGATCACGGTTACTACATCTTTCAAATTCTCCGGGGGTCATCTTTGAACTGCAGATAACTACTCTAGTATCATTTTTTGTGTTATGTTCTTCTGAGATAATCTTGACTCTCCATCCCTTGAAAGTTCCATCCATACTTGCACTAAAGAGCAAGAATCCCATCACAACATTCTCTGCCAAAATGGAAGCTGTCAAACATTGAACAGGCCCAAGGTGACCATTTAACACAGCTAGACATTCATGAATCCTACTCCCTTCTTCTCTCCTCCATACTCTTATGGTAGTATCTTCTGAACCACTAAATATCACCCTTTCAATCACTGCTAAGCAAAGAACACCAAATCGATGACCTTGTAGAAATCCTCCATGATTGAACCTACCCGAAGTATTCTCCTTCTCCCAAAAATTTATAAAGCCATCTGAAGAGGCAGAGTAAAGATAGTAGCCATTAAAAGAAGAGCTTAAGGCTATGGCATTCACAGGTGTTTCTCGAAACTTGAGTGTCATAGTGAGTATATGTGAGTTTTCTCCATAGACTCTTCTCCATATCTTAACAGACCCATCTGATGAGCAAGTGAAAACAAAGCCATCTTCTTGGTTCACCACAATTGCATTTATAGTGTCGTTGTGTGCTTTAAACGAATCAATACATCTTTGATCCCATACTGTCCATGTCTTTACCGTTTTGTCCCATGAGCCAGTGTACAATAGTCCTTCGGTGTGGTAGTAAGCAAGGCATGAGATACAATCTTGATGTCGTAAGTTCTTCTTTCTAAAGACAAAGTCAAATGACTTGTGTCGAGGTATCACAGAGAGCTTCTTTGCACAGAAATTATCCGAGTTACCTGCTGTCACGTTCCATACACGAACTCTATGGTCTTGGTGTGCAGTGAAAATCACGTTGCCAAAGACTGCTATAGCACGGACATTTCCTGAGTTTGCTTTGAGATATCCACGTTCGATGAAATCTGGTTGCCTCCATACACGAATGTGATTACTCTCAGTACCAGTAATGACATTGCCTTGCAATACTGCAATTGACAAGATATTTCCCTGATCATGACGGCGTAAAGAGGTAACACATTGGTAGAGAAGAGTTTGGGAAGGTGATGAGAAATGAAAGGGGGTGTGTGTCCATGGCGTCTGAGGGGAAGATAAAGGGGTCAATGTTGAAGCTGCAGGACTGAAGTGATGAGGATCGTCATCAGGTTCAGACTTCTTATGAGGATGTATATGGAAAGAAAGACATCGAGATACTTCCATGGTGTTTTACTCTTCTTTGACCAAGTTTAATAGTGATGAACTATTTCTATATGATTCCATGAGGTTAGTGCACGCAGTTTTTACTTGAGCTAGCTTATGGATTTGCATTTATACTGAAGCCAAAAGAAACACCTCCATGAATTTTGTAACACTTCCAACTTCCAAGACGACTAAGCTCTCCATTAAAGATCGACTCACGTACATTTGTACTTATATTGATATAAATATTGATCACACAGTACATTTCAAATGGTTCATTACTTAGTGTAAGGACCACACTCCACAGTACTCCACACTATGATGACAAACCACAAATTTAGGAAGGAAGATACAATGGTGGTAGATAGCTTGAGGTGTGCGCATGTTTATTAGTTGATCTACGCAGTTACAACTACCTACTGTATATATATATATATATGACACTTGCATTTATAAATTGATGGGAGATATGATTGTTACCTAGCAAAACTATAGCTAACTTCTCTATGCCATATTATACTTGTTGGACCTATCTCAACTTCCAAGTGACAGTACTATACTGCAGCTTGATTGTTATATAGAAATGGATTTGGTATCTTGCATTGAACTTTTGGTTATAGTTGTTAATTTTGGCAATTGGCTTTTCAAGCAAGTATATACAATGGTTGGAATTGAAGTTGGAACACATTCATTGAGGTGGTAGATTGGTAGTGTAATTATATTCTCTGATATTAAATGGCCGTTGTGATTCATTGTGGGAAAAAAATGGTGCAGAAAGAAATGGTGTGACATGATTTCAATTGTTCCATGAATCAACATCTTCATCATTCCAATTTCAAAGTCGAAGAAAAACCTAGCTACTTTGCATTCAAATATGTTCTATATAGACACTTGTTCATTAAATTTCAAGGCCCTAGGGTTACATTTGAAAGTATAGGTGAAAATATTGGTAATATTTGTGAATATTCGACGAATATATCTGTTTTACAAATCGGATATATGAAAATTCGTGAATATCCAATATAAATTTTTGTATGTGGTTTTATTTTTAGTGTTTTGGATATATCTGGGGTTTTTTTTCTTCCAGAAATCAGATATCCACAAAAAATCGGCATTTTCAACAATCATTGAAACTATATCCCCAAGGACTTAGGTTAAATCTGAAATCATATTGTTACCATGCAGTGCACCTAAGCATGTCATCACTAGAGCAGCCATGTCCCTTTTATCGACGACGGAGCTAGGAATCTGAGTCAGGGGTGGCGAAAATATATATAACCTATATGCGAAAAAAAATCAATGGGGCAAATGCTTATATTCTTACCAAAAACATAACTATCAATGGGGGTGGGGTGGATAAATCCACCTCCAAACTCTGGTGTTAGTTTCCCAATGGAAAGGTGGGGGAAGCCACCAACATGCCACTAAGGTGGGGAGGCTCACCTTGGAGGCCACCTTCTCTTGATGATTCAGACGACACTCTTAATGTCGTGTGCTCGTGTCAACAGCCAAACGGCAGTCCTCATGTTGTGCGTTTAGTCAAACATCTTATACGGTAGTTATTATGTAGTTCACATATTTTATAAAGTTAAAAATCTAAACCGACTGGAAATAAAAGAAGAAAACAGAAACAGAGTTCAAATAGAAAAAACTTCCATGTAATATTAAAAAGAGATTTTTGGACATACCCCCATTTGAAAGTCGAAATTTGAGATACCCCATTTGAAAAAAAATTTGAGATACCCCCCAATTCAAGATGTGGTGTTATCTTAGCCGTCCATCATAATCCATCATAAAACTCACCTACGGCTGTAAAGCTCTTCTGTCTTGAATTGGGGGTATCTCAAATCTTTTTTCAAATGGGGGTATCTCAAATTTCGACTTTCAAATGGGTGGGTATGTCCAAAAAAAGAAGGGAGTGAATCGGATAAGCCTTTTAAGACAAAGCAGCTCTCTAAGGGCCTGTTTGATAACATTCACCAGATTAGCCATAAAAAGTGGCAAATCCCAAAATGTGGTGTATTTGTTATTTGCCAAGTATTTTTTGCCTTCATTCACCGAGATTCGCCAATTCGCCGTGTTTGATAACCAATCTGGCAAATTCGTGGAAAACTCATTTGCCATAATATTTTTGTTTGATAACAACTTCGGTGAACATGGTAAAACTGATTTGCCATTTTCTCTTGTGTTTGATAACATTTGTGAACATGATAAAGTGGCAAATCCATTTTTATAAAAAGCCCATTAGGTAGCATTGGGTCCATGGAAGGCCATGATACTTGTTTTTTTTTTTTTTTCATTTTTCTATATCCACAAGATAGTAAAATAGGTCTGACAAAAGCCCATTAGGTAGCATTGGGTCCATGGAAGCCCATGAAACTTTTTTTTTTTGTTTTTTCATTTTTCTATATCCACAAGATAGTAAAATAGATCTCACAAAATAAATCCAACAATTTTTCAACTTACCATAGAAATACAATATTTAAACAATCATTAAATCCAATTGAATGCATTGGTTATCATGCTTGTTTAGAGTGTATCATGGAAAGTGCTACTGACAAAGATGGAATAGAGTGGCCAGATTAGATTTTCTTGAATGATTAAGTAATAGATGCCAAAGGCTAAACTTTGAAGCCGTTAGGATTTTTATCATTTTGTCATTGGAAAAGGTTGATGTTTGAGCTTTACTGTAAGCAACTAAGCATTGCAATGAATGGTTTCATGTCCTTGAAAAATATTCATTATGTAATTGGAAGAAGCTGATGGTTGAGCTTTACTGGAAGCATTGCAGTGAATAAAAGTTCCACAGAATACTATGAATGGTTTCATGTCCTTGAGAAATGATCGCGTGCTGGGGGGTATTCCTAAGTTTTCTCTGTGTATACTATTATGTAGCTGTGTAGTTATTATATCAGAACCAGGTTTGGGTGTAATGCTTTTGTTCCTGTTTGATGAATATTTTGCTTACTAAAAGAGAAGGAAATTAATGTTGTTCTTATGCTGATATACACTTCAGATAGTTTGCTGGAATTCTTGGTTTCTCTACTTATTAGCAATATAAATAGATCCATAAAGTATTTGTAAGTTGTAACCCTGAAGTATTGTTTAGAAAAATTACGAATTAAGACGACAAAGATTCCTGGGCAAGTGTATGAGTAGAGATAAATTATGATCCTAGCTAAGCTAAAAAGATTAACACCAAGCTTAAAACACAAACTAAAATTTCATTTCAACTGTAAAAATAAAATCCTGGTTCAACTTGCAGTATAAGCAAGGAAACATACTTCCTATATATTTGAAAGCAAGCAAACATGAAAACAAGGCTCCGGACGAATATTAGAGCTCAATGTATACTTAAACTAAACCAGTGCAAAGGCTTGGAGTTTACTGTGGATTAGGTGGGCGACTATTGGCAGCAGACACCCTGGAACCCCATTCAAGCAGCTCTTTACTAGTATCATCCTTGTGACAGATCACCTCTATGAAGCACAAACAATCCTTCTTTTCCCCAGTTGCAGTCTCAATTGCTTCCACCAGATCTTCCTCGCAGCGAACCTGAAACCACCATAATCAGTTGAACTTTCTTACAAACCCATTACTGCAATAAACTCAATATAAAAAAAATAAAAATAAAAAAACTCCCAATGGTTACAACTCATAATCCTACCTTAGTCGTCCAGCATTTGCCTTGACCATTGTGGATTGCCTCCACAAGCCCAGTGTAGTTCCAGTTCTTAATCACATTGTAAGGTCCATCACAATTTCAGAACAAAATGCTGTACTCACAGCACCCCAGTAGGTTCCTATGAACCTTGGGTGGTTCTCAGGGACAAGCCCTTTGGCCGATGGCATCACTGCAACTGGATAACTACAAGCATCAGCTAATTCAACAAAGGCATTACAAGCCTTGGCCACACGAGGGACAAATGCCTGAAAAATATTTGGGTGTTCCTTGGGCTCAAGGTCAAGTCAGCAGGGTTACACTAGCTCCCATGGTAGAAAGGATTAGAGACAAAGCAGCTACTTGGTGTGGAAGAACTCTGTCATTGCAGAGCAGATATCTTCTTATCAAGCATATACTCACAAGTATCCCAATACATAATATGGCAGTTCTCAAATGGCCAAAGAATGTTACAAAAACATTAAACATTTACTAGCTGCAGAGTGAAGCACATCTTCAGAGAGGCCAACTCAGATAAAAATGATTTTTATATAAACTGGTAGGGGTCTGCCTTAACCCCAGCTTGCATTTTGCAACAAAAAAAATCCAGCTGACTAGATAAAATACTGAATGTGAAGCAGACGCATACAAATGATTCACGTTACCTAATAGAAAGATCACAGTCACCTTCTCGTTTGTCAAGTAGTCTCTGTTCAAGTCCTGCAGTGGAAGAATACAACTTCAATTAATATAAAGATGAAGATTTAGCGTAGACAGAATTTGTGATTTTGAAGTAAAAATTTTGAGGGAGTAATATACATGCCAAGTAAACCATGTATACTTGTCGTTATTGAAATGACAGGTTCTAGTGATGGCACAAATTTTAGCATAACACAAACACAAGGTCAATGGGGGAATGATGTCCAGTTACACAATTTGTGCCATCACTCAAACCTGTCATGAAAATGAATGCATGTAAAATGGCTTGATTGATGTAAAACACATGATGTTGAGAATATAGTTCTGATATGTCTGTCTAGCTAGCTATAGCCAGCTAGGTTCTAATGAAAAATCACAATATGTCTGTCTAGCTAGCTATAGTCAGCATGTGTGTAAAAGAAGCTATAAAAATAGTTCATTTCAAGAAACTGTGAACTATTTGCACCCTAATTTTCTATAACTCATTCACTGATAAAAATCCCAACAAATAAATTTATAACTGGTAATGATGTATTTACAGTAATTCGCTCAGATGTTCCAGTGAGGCAGCAAATACAAAACACATGACTGAAACAATATGGCTTAGTAATATGCACAACCAAGTTCCTAATAAATCTGACAATGCAATTCATCTTGTTGAATGAGACTAAAGAAGAAAAGGGGAATGAATGAAAAGGCTCTTTACAAGCAATTCAGCTCGAGAATCACAACAAACAAACAAACAAAACTTTTTTCCCAAAACTAGAAAACAACTAACTATTTTCTCACCAAACTCAAATTCAAACATATTAACGAACATCATATACAAAAGCTTCAACAATAAGAGAAAAAGACCACTACAAAATCTAACGAACCCGACAAAGTAGCCATCGTCATCAAAAATAAAATTCAAGGTTGGGCACACGCGTCAAACACGCGTCAAACATGTAAGAACTAGAATTATTCCAATTTTGATAATGTTGAGATTAAATACATGGATCAACAGTATGATGGTGTTGGTGGTGATACATTCACACAATTACAACAACACAAAATGCTTAAAAGATGCAGGGGTGGTGAGCCAGCAACACATAACCACACAAACAAAAAATCCAACAAAAAAAAAATGTTAGAATCAAATTTATTTAGTAACAAAGAAACACAGTAACTACTTTGATTGAAACAAGTATATATATTCCCACAAAAGTAAAACTAAATAAAATAACAAACAACAACATATAACTATTTCATTAAACTTCTTCAAAAAATTCAACATACCCATTTCATGATATGAACTTTAAAACAAGAATCAAACTTCAAAACAAATTATAATTAAGCAATAAAATTTATGCTTATATTAAAAAAAAAAAAGGACATAGATTGATGGTTGGTGAACTATGCTTACAGCAGATGAAGACAGCATAGTTGTCTAGCTTGTCGGTGATGAAATTGAGAAGAACAAAACCCCCAAACTAAAACCAGATACTTTCTACTTCTCTTCTTAAAACAACCCTCAGTTTCATTTTTGAATTCCAGTAAACTAGAACTTTTTCCTCACCTACCTCTAGATCAAACCAGATAATTAAACAACAGATGAAGATAAAAGAGTAAGGGTGAGAATGCTTACCCAGCGAGAAGAAGACGAGAAGAATCACAGCGGTGGTGGTGGTGGTGGTGGGTAGTAGTGGTGGTGGAGAAAGAGAGATCGAGTTTTAGGTTGCGGTGGTGAGGGTGAGAAAGAGAGATCGAGTTTTTTGCGGTGGTGAGGGTGAGAAAGAGAGATCGAGTGAGGTTGCGGCCGCCATTAGAGAGAGAGAGATCGAGTTTTAGGTTGTGTTTTTTTTTTTTTTTATGTTATATAGTTTGGCGAATAATGTTGGCGAATTCGCGGTGAATAAAAAAACACCTATTCGGGTGGGCGAAAAAATGGTGGATTCGCCGAGTTTTTTTGGTGAATGGGTGTATTTTGACAAAAAAATCCGGTGTATAAATAATTTACTCCAAATACGCCAAATTCGCCGAGTCTTTATCAAACATCAAAAATACCGGTGAAACGCGGCGAATCACCCATTCACCACGGCGAACCGGTTATCAAACAGGCCCTAAGGCTTTCCTTTTTTTTTGAGACTTATGCATTTTCTGGGGCAGGAAGCACACAGATCAATTTATTTTTGAAATGGTTTTTGTTGTTCTTCTTCGTTGCTTCACCTACCGGATTCCGGGAAAAGAGAGGATATTAATGGAAGAGGTTTGTGTGGTGTGACTAATATCTCCAAAAAAAAAATGGTTGTGTTTGGTTTGCGAAATCTAAATTCTGGGAAAACTAAGGGTAGAACAGACAATAGTAGGAGAGAAAGTCGGAGGAGCGATCGAAAATGAGAGAAAAATGGTACAACTTAGAAGGGATTCTAATAAGAGATCGTAACTTACCATAATTGTCCTGATCAGCTATGAAAACTAGTTACCTTTTTTAAAACATGGAAACCAAATTCTGTAACTTCCTTATAATAAGCCGGAATCTGTTTTCGGATCTCTTCTCCTAACTTTTAGGGATTTTAGTCATGTTTTCTAGGAATCTGAATTCCTTCTAACCAAACACAGCTATATATATATATATATATATATATATATATATATATATATATATATATACTTTTTATTTTCATTTCCAATATAATTTTTTGTTCGTAAAACAAAATTTTCATATCAAAATAAAATATAAACTTCTATTTTTAAATCTATACTACTTTCTAAGGCGCCTCCTTCCCGAGGCGTTCACGAAGCCCTACGTGTCACACACAGCACACGCCCTACGTGTCACACACAGCACACAAATATCTCTACATATATAATTACAGTTTTACCCACACATATCTCTATGTATAATTACAGTTTTATCCACACATATCTCTAGGTATAATTACAGTTTTACCCTCATATATCTCTACATATATAATTACAGTTTTACCCACACATATCTCTATGTATAATTATAGTTTTACCCTCATATATCTCTACATATATAATTACAATTTTACCCATACATATCACTACCTATAATTACAGTTTTACCCTCATATATCTCTACATATATAATTACAATTTTACCCACACATATCGCTACCTATAATTACAGTTTTACCCACTACATATAATTACAGTTTTACCCACTACATATAATTACAGTTTTACCCACACATATCTCTACATATAATTACGGTTTTACCCTTATCATAATTATTATAAATAGATTGTATAAAAGCCCAAACCCATATCCAATACTTATAATTACGGTTTTACCCTTATTTTAATTATTATAAGCAGGTTGTATAAAAGCCCAAGCCCATACCCAATACTGATAATTTCGGTTTTACCCTTACCTTAATTATAAATAGGCCATATAAAAGTCCAAACCCATACCCAATGCTAATAATTCCGATTTTACTCTTACGTTAATTATAAGCAGGTTGTATAAAAGCCCAGGCCCATACCCAATAATACTTATACACATAAATACTGATAAATCCGGTTTTACCTTTATCTTAATTATGAGCAGACCGTGCCCATATCCAATACTTATAATTACGATTTTACTCTTATCTTAATTATTATAAGCAGGCCGTATAAAAGCCCATACCCATATCCAATACTGATAATTTCGGTTTTACCCTTACCTTAATTATAAATAGGCCATATAAAAGCCCAACCCATACCCAATGCTAATAATTCTGGTTTTACTTTTACGTTAATTATAAACAGGCTGTATAAAAGCCCAAGCCCATACCCAATAATACTTATGCACATAGATACTAATTTCAGTTTTACCCTTACCTTAATTATGAGCAGACTGTATATAAAAATCCAAGCCCATACCCAATAATATCCCTACCACTTATGCAGCACGCATAAGCGTGCATATTCACTTAGTATAATAAATGGCGGGCATATTATGCGCTCTAGGGCTGGGCAAAACCGATCCGAAACATGCAAACCGAACCGAACCGAACCGATCCGAACCGAAAATAAGGTGTTTACATGTTCGGTTGCAGTTTCTAATTTTGTAAAACACCTACTTTGGGTGTTCGGTTGCAGTTTCGAAAATTTTGGAACACCCAAAACCGAACCGAACATGTAATTTTGTATATAGTCCAGCCCATCATGTAATTTTGTATACAGTCCAGCCCATCTCTCCAGCAGTCCAGCCCATTTGTCCAACACTCCAACAGTCCAACCCATCTACTAGGTGTTCGGTTCGGTTTTATTCGGTTAACCGAACCGAATCACATGTTCGGTTATGTTTCGGTTTTAGTAAAAAAATTTTGGTTCGGTTCGGTTCGGTTTCAAAAATGAAACAGTTCGGTTTCGATTTTAGTTTTTACAAAACACCTACTAGGTGTTCGGTTGCCAATTTTGGCCAAAACCGAACCGAACCGAACCATGCCCAGCCCTAATGCGCTCTACAAACTGGGCCGGACCCCTAATATTTTCCACAAGAGACTAATCATTTCTACCCACATCAGTTCAAAGCCAGCCCAAAACACTGAGTTAGTTCAGTGAGTCAGTCATACTTCCGAATTCCGAGTTCGAAAAAATTCCACATATTCCCGCCACCATTTTACTTCCCTTTCTTCTTCTCTTCTCAACATCTTTCAAAGGTCTCTCTCTTCATTGTTTCGATTTAGGGTTTTTTTTCTTCGCTTTCATCTTCGTCTTCATTTTTTTCCCAATTTCGAATTTTTTTTTTTTTTTTTTTTTGAATTTAGGGTTTAATGTTTAGTTTCGATGAACTTGAATTACTTAGTTAACAAATTAAGTAGAATTAAATTAGTATATAAACTTCATTTTCTTGATTAATTTCACTTCAAATCTCTAAGTGTTTGTGATTTGTGTTTCATTGTAAAAGAATCTTACAAGTTGTATTTAGGCTAGGTTTTCGACAATAATATGACGACGACAACGATGATGGAGACTTCTTCAGTTAGGTATGAATTTCAACCTTTCTTTTCAATATATGATTTTTTGGGGGAATTCTTGAAAACTTGGTCGCTTAAGTCCATCTCCATCTTCTGATTAGAAGAAGCATTGTATTTTATGCTACTGTTGGACTTCAATTACTTACATGGTTAAATTCAATAACACTTTTAATACAAAGTTTGAAAACCTACAAATGACAATAAATCCAATAACATTTTTAATACAAAGTTCGACAAATAAGTCTTTTTTCGGGTAGGTATGAATTTCAACTTTTTTTACAATATGATTTTTCGGGAAAATCTGAAAATGTGGTTGCGAAAGCCTCCTTTTTTTTTTTTATTTATGTTGAAAAGTGATTAGAAGAAGCATTATCGTGCTACAAACGACTTGTATACAATGCTGGAACCTACAATAAATCCGATGTACGATGTTTCTTACCCTAGGAATTTCGCCAAACTATCATGCTTGTTTTTTCAAAGTAAGAAGTATGTTACAAATTTATTCTTTATACGGAGGTTTAACTCGTGGAAAAATTGGAAAGAAAAAACTTTAAAATTTAAAAATTTGAGTATACTAAATATTATTTAGTAGATACACTCATCTGTCTCTACAGTCCTAGAAGTGTGCATTGTTGGGAAAGAGGCTTTCACTTTTTTAATAATGACAAGGTCTTTCAGGGAAGATGCAAGTAACACTCTTCGGGTCCTTGTTGCAACTGATTGTCATCTGGGTTATATGGAAAAGGATGAGGTACGGAGAGTTGATTCGTTTCAAGCATTTGAGGAGATATGCTCAATAGCAGAGCAAAAACAGGTTTTATTCTTATTTCTTTTTAATCAATGAAATCCTTACTTGTTGACGCACTATGATGGTTCTCTGTATATCCTGAACTTCTTGAAATTAAAGGGTTCTCATTGTAGTATCCCATTCGCGGTCCTATTTCTCATTTAGTTATTCTCTTATTGGAAAGGTTAACGCAAGACGAGAATTATATTTGTACGTATAGTTTGCGCACCTTAATTGATACATGTGTTTGAATAAGGTATCTACCCACAAGGCCACAACATCATCATTCATGTGCTTACTTTTTCCCACATATAATCACTCTTATAGAGCATTCCTAATGTTGTTCTTTGTGGTTTTTCCCTTGTGTTTGATTGAAATGACTGAGGATTCGAACCATTTTAATTGTTGTAGCTTTTATATCTCCCCTGCTACTGCTTCTAGTTCCTATTGGTCATTTTATGTGTGTGTGGTGAGCATGTGATGTCACAAATAATCATTTTAAGGAGCGATATAGTAACTTTCTTTTTTTTGTAACGAATGCAGGTAGACTTGTTGCTTCTTGGCGGTGATCTTTTCCATGAGAATAAGCCTTCCAGATCAACCTTAGTGAAGACCATTGAGATCCTCCGGCGATATTGTCTTAATGATCAACCAGTTCAGTTCCAAGTTGTCAGTGATCAAACAGTGAACTTTGCAAACAGGTAAGTTTTTGAATTTCTTTGCCTTTCTCTAGATAGGCCAGGAAGTATAATTTCCGATAATGCAAATGCAACGTTAAGACTAAACTATTGTTGAGTGTTTGTTCTTATTTATGTTAAGATATTCTTTATTGAGGAATTTATTTGACTAGGTATGTCAACTTGAGTGTGTGAAAGGAGTTGGGAGATGGTTTAAGTGAAGTTACTCATATGGATTTGTGCTTCTTTTGGTCTCCCTTAAACCTCTCATCTCTCTGAGAACTCTTTCAAATTTTCTTTTAAAATGGAGGAAAGACACCTAAAGTGGGACATAATAATTTCTCTTAAAATGAAAGCCAAAGCACAATGTAATAGTGTTTTTTGGATAAGTCGAAATTTTATTAATATCCAAAAAGATACAAGAGTTTTAGTAATGTCCTCAGTGATTGTGAAACTTGAGAGAGGGAATATACAGTATAACAGGCATTTGCAAAGTAAGATAGAAGTTTAGATTGAAGTTATTATCTGGCTAATTGGTTTGATTTGCTTTTATAATGTCAAGATCATGTATTACACCCTTTTAAATTTGTTTTTGTGATTTCCATTCATGCTTCAGAATCATTCAACTTTTAGTAAGATGTCAAATCAGAATAAATCCTTTATTTATTTATTTTTGCTAGCAAAAAATGATAAATGTATACTTTACATTTGTAGGTTTGGTCATGTGAACTATGAAGATCCCCACTTCAATGTTGGCTTGCCAGTATTCAGTATTCATGGAAACCATGATGACCCCGCAGGAGTGGTATGATAATTTGCTATATAATCACTATCATTATGTATATTCAATTATCTCTTGTTTGTTTAATTCTGGATGCATATGTCTTGTTTATATGTAGCTTGTTAAAATTATGATTTACCAATGTGTATCTCAACATATGTCTGTTTTCTTTAATTATGGCTACATATTCTATGGATATCTTTGTTGATGATTCTTTTCACTATCTTTGTTGTTGTTGATGATTCTCTTCATTGTGTATGTAGTTTTGGACGAGTAGCATAGACTTTGTAGAGTTATCTGCTGATTTTATATGGTTTTTAAGCTCGAATACTTACGTACAAATGTATAATGTGTGGATTTCTCGAGGAATATATCACTCTAAAGTTTAGAGTCTAAAGATACATATAAAAGACGTGCTTTATATGACAGAGTAGAAAATGCTGATTAGCCATACTAGATTTAGATGCGTCATCTACTAAAGCAATAAAATGATCTTCATGTTATTATGCACTTAAACTTCCAACTTCAGCTTAAAAAGCCAAGAATGTTACTTTTGCCTGTTTACTTGTCCAAATTAAATTATTCATGCCGATGTAGTAATAAATTGTATGAACATCCTAGTGGTTAGTATGTAAGGTGTGAAACAATTGCATTTTGCTGCATTTTGGTTGCTCATTGAACCATAACACCAAACTTCTGTAATAAGGTCATTGAAGATGTTTGATATTTTTCATGTACTCTCTTCTGACAGGACAATCTTTCTGCAATCGATATCCTTTCCGCCTGCAATCTTGTGAACTATTTTGGAAAAATGGTACTTGGGGGATCAGGTGTCGGACAGATCACTCTCTGCCCTATTCTCATCCGCAAGGTTTTTCAGATTTGGACTTGTAAAATTAATGATGCTGATTCACTACAAGTCAAAACCTATATTCTGTTTATTATTCACAGGGTTCAACATCTGTTGCTTTATATGGCCTTGGAAACATTAGAGATGAACGGCTAAATAGAATGTTTCAGGTATATCTAGTTTGATGTTTGGAAGAGTTTGTTGTTCAAATTTAAAGACATGGCTTTTATGGTTCTATGGCTTTTATGGTTCAAATTTGGAAGAGTTTGTTGTTCAAATTTACTATTTGATATCATCAGACACCACATGCTGTGCAATGGATGAGGCCTGAAGCTCAAGAAGTTTGTCAAGTGTCTGACTGGTTCAACATTCTTGTGCTCCATCAGAATAGGTCAGGCATTGGCTTTAGAAATTTTTGGAATACTACTTTCTCAAATTTTCTTGTTTCAGTAAAGGAAGTAAATGGATCATGAAGTTCTAGAATCTGGAAACAACAATTCCAACAGTTTACGGCTTTGTAGTAGGAAAATTTAAAATTATTGATTAGATCACCAATTAGTAACAAATAAAAGTGCCCTGTAGAGTCAAGTCAAATCCGAAGAACGCTATAAATGAGCATTTCCTTCCTCGCTTCCTCGACTTCATAGTTTGGGGGCATGAACACGAGTGCCTTGTTGATCCACAGGTGCGTCTCATACCTTTTTCAGTCTCAAATAATCATTATCTTTTCGTTTGGTGCTGTAAGTTTTGTTGTACTGTCTGAATCAAGGTGTTTCTTATTGTTACCTTCTAATTATAACAGGAAGTTCCGGGGATGGGATTTCATATTACTCAACCAGGGTCTTCTGTCGCAACATCTTTAATTGATGGTGAAGCAAAGCCTAAGCATGTTCTTCTCTTGGAAATTAAGGTTGTGTTTAGTGCAAATTTCTCCCACTTTTGTGGTTTGTTTGTATGGTCTGTGTTCGTATGCATGCACACTTTTGTCACATTCTAACCTTTTTATTTGAGTTCCGGTTTAGTATATTGATACTTCGCTCGTGCAGGGAAACCAATATCGTCCAACCAAGATACCCTTGAAGTCAGTGAGACCATTCGAATATGCTGAGGTAAAAAAAAAATTAATTATTCATGTTCATTCATTGGTGTCTTTTTAACCACTCTTTAATGTCCACACTATAGGTTGTACTGAAGGACGAAGCTGACATTGATCCTAATGATCAAGCATCGGTTCTAGAGCATTTGGACAAAGTGGTAAATCCTTTTTATTCAGATTTAAAATTTATCATCGTTTTAAACCTCTGTACCTTTTGTTTGGATTGGCAAATTACCACTGATTAAAACATATTATGTTGGCGACAAATTGCACTTGAGGCACAAAGGCCTCCTAACACCTGAGGAGCAAGAGAGGTGGGGGGACATACAATCCTGATCGAAGCAAGTATAATATATTTAAATACATGACACCAAGTGTACAATAAAACTGACATGAATGATTTCCAGCATGACGAAAAGCTTAAGATTCCTTTTTCTTTTCTTTTTTTTTTTATTTTGCATGTATGGCCATGTGTACTATATACTGGTCGCAGAATTGGTAGGGAAATAAAGCAAACTACTGCTTTGCAGCAAAATTGAGAAGAAGAAACTAAATGGACAATAGGTAAATAGAAAGCAGTTTTAACTAGCGTCAAAAACTAAATTCCTATATATAGAAAATCTAGTGAGCAAGCAGCATAAGATGAAAGAAGAATATGCAGCAGCAACTACAATAGAAGGAAATGAGAATAAAAAGAAGAAAGAGAAGAATAAACTTAAAAAAGTAGAAAAAAGAAAGAAAAAAGGAAAATAAAACTTACTGGACAAAAACAACAACAGAAATCAAAGTACCTGGATGGAAATGCAAGAAACAGTAGTTTTTCACTTTTTTGTGTCTTGGAGAAACTTGCAAACTACTGACAACAAAAAAATTGAATGGAAATTGTAATTAAACAATTTATCAGACTTAAGTGGATCATAAGTCATTGAGAAGAACTTCAACATTCATGGCTTGCACTAAGTCGTTCACGAGCGCTTGAGTCAGACTGAGAAAAAGACTAGAAAGGCTTAGGGAGTTTGGAAAGATGCCCCACCTGCACACCTTTGAGGCAGTACGGGTTGCCTCGCCTTGCTCTGATGATGACAACACTACTTACAATTTCTATCTTTCTAAGTCTTATTTGCTCTAGGTCAGCAGCCTTATTGAAGAGGCTAGAATGAAAGATGCTGATAGGTCAGAGCCCAGGCTTCCATTAGTCAGGATAAAGGTAATGCATGTCCTTACTTAGTTGTATTTTCTTTTATCTTATTTTATTGAGTCTTAAATTAAGGAACTCCTGCTTGATTGGCCCATACGTTCAGTTGATTGGTCCAAATATTATCTTGCTGTGCCTATCAAATGAGAGAAAAAGAATCATCTAAAGAACCTTGAGCTCTTAGTGAACTTTTTCTTTGATCAGTTAAAAATGTCAGTTATTTCCTTTTTTTTTGTTAAATTAAACAGTGACCAAACATCTCGATGGAAATTTCTCCCAAAATCTTATGACTAGCCAAATGGAATCAAACTTACATGCTTCAGTAGTTGCAGAAAGCAGCAAAACCTTGCCCTTACTGTCTTGACTCGTGACTTTTGAGCACATATAAATCCAGAAACTAATTAGAGAAAAAAAAAATAAAATTAAACAATAGTTTGGATTGTCACCCGAAGGGTCAAAGTAAAATTATTATCATGGCAAATAACAATGTGAGTATACATGAATGATATTGTGTAATTAATACTGTAGTACAAACTAGATCAGAATACCATTAATTGCAACGTTTTGATAAATATTTCTTGAGTGAACTTTTCTTTTATAGCAAAGGCTATAAAAGAAAATACTTTTCATATATATATATATATCATAATTCATTTTGTGGAACTGGAATTACAATCATAAACTTTAGTGTGTGACTTGACAGGTAGATTACTCAGGATTCATGACAATAAATCCTCAAAGGTTTGGGCAGAAGTATGTTGGAAAGGTACCTCCCTTTGCCTTTTAGCATACTAGGAATGTGTTGTATCTATGTTGATGTTTCTTGAGTAATCAGTGATTTTTACTTGATTGTGTAGGTTGCAAATCCGCAAGACATCCTTATTTTCTCAAAGGCTGCTAAAAAACGTCAATCTGCTGAAGGTAACTTAAATAATCTTTTGGTCTGTTAGTGATTTGCTTCATTTACCTAATCATCTTGCATCACTAAAGTTGCAATTTTCTGATGGATATAGCAATGCATGAGAAAAATATATTTTTTTCTACGGGGTATGGCGTTGTCCAAAGTATTGTATAATGTATGTAGAACCGAGACAGATAAGTTGAGAATGAAATCCTAGTTTGTTTACAAGTAATTCATCCACACATTGTTCATTCTAGTCTGGCTTGCTCTTCAACAAATTTAGTAAATCCTGGTAATTAGATAGGATATGAATGAGATTTTCTTAAATGTGAAATTTATGGCGGTTAAGTGTAATTCTTGTTCATCTTCTCATTTCTTCATCTCCCCATAGTATGAATTTAGAAGACCCAACATTTTTTGTGTGGCTAGGTAAGCTATCTTTTTATTATAAAAATCACAAGTGTACCAAGATTTTGTTTTCAGCTAAGTAAAAATTTATTCATAAGGATAGTTTACAAAGCTAAAGTGGAGTCCAGTGAGGGAGGACCTCACCGAGCTTATGCAGCATTACAAACGTACCAAGATGTTAGGAAGGCTTAGTCTACTCCCTTCCCTACATTTACTAATGTATTTGGTTAGCTTTTTAATTGACCCTAGACTATATTCGTTCAGACTGTTTTTATCTCCATACACTCCAATCTCTTTCCGTGATGGTACCCTTCCCCTTGCGAAACATTTCCATTCCCCGACTTTGTGAACCTTCCAAATAGGGTAGATAATTATTTTCTAATGGCAAAAGCTATTCTCTTACTTTTTACAAGTTTATTTGCCTGTCCTTTTGTAATGCAGTTACCAAAAAGAGAAATGAACAATATTGATTCATTTTCTAAACCTACTAGACATATGTAGACAGTGTTCAGTTAATTTAATTTGGCAGTACATGCTTTGAAATTTCAAAGGTTGTTTGGTATTTATTATGTACATTTGTTGTTTTAAACTGTTTGTTCTATGATGGCGATTGTGTTATTTCTCCTTTTTGTTGTAGGTAAGATCGAGGATTCTGAACGGCTTCGTCCAGAAGAACTAAATCAACAAAATATTGAGGCCCTAGTTGCTGAGAGCAATTTGGTATTAGTTCTAAACTTTTGTGCCTCATGATATTCTTGATGTTCATGGGTTCCTTAAGTTACCCTTAAAAGGCATGCCGGTGATCCCGTTAGACTATATTTTATGCATTTAAAAAGATAAAGGTTACTTTTAAATTTTAATTATTATTGCCTTCTTGTTTTCACCGCTTCATTTGCCAAAACCTAACTATATAGTAATTCTTTTGCTTTTGGTTGAAGTGAGGTGCGCATCTTTGTGAAAACCATGTGGCTTTAGATTTTAGCAATCATATAAGCTCATTTTATTCATTGTTTATATCCCAAATATGAAACTCTAGGAAATGCATGTTGGATATGCTTTTAGTGGATAATAACTTAAATTTATATCCATCATTTGGAGAACTTTTAAATAGATACCTTTATGGGTGGCTGTTTACCATGATGTTTGGAGAAATATTCGCGCATTTTAAACAGTATGGAACTATATTGTTCAGAAATTTTGTGCATAAGATCACATGTAAGTGTATGGCATGTTTTACATAAAAAATGGAATAGAAGTTGAGAAGGATTTGCTTCAAAATGACCCTCTGATTGGATGAGGAGATGATGCAATATGCTGCATGTGCCTTTAATAGTAGTTTATTTTTTATTTCACTTGAAATATAGGAGATGTATAATTTTGCCGCTGAAAATTTATAATATTCTTTTGATGTGAGCTTTTGTCGATCTTATTTGTATGTTTCTTGAAATCAAGTTTTGCACATGGCAACATAAAACTAATAAAACATGATATGCACAAATTTACTTGCAAACGTGTACTACTTACTGTTTTTTCATCTTGAATCTTTATATATAATCCAGATATAGTGGCTATATTATATTTTTCCATGGCAAGCTAGAAACTAAAGCAATATAGCGGGAGCTTTATACCACTCTCCAGCTGTATAATGGGTGCAAAATTAATGCAGAAGATTTCGCCGTGCAACAACATTTCTAACATATTAAATACATGGCCAGCAAGACAAGTTTAAATGTATAGCATGAAGATGTTTTAGGAATGGTTCAAATTAACGAGGAATAGTTTAACCTTTTTAATAAGGTGTTTGTGAAAGAAAATAAGGGAATAAGAGTCAAAATATGAGAAAGGCCCAAAGCAGAAGAATCATCGACTAAAGTGCTAAAGTGAAGCACAGCAAGAAAAAACTTTTTTTCTTGTACCAGTTTGTACTATAAAGGCTAGAAATGAGATGTGCACTTTGTCAAGCTTGAGGTTTATACCTTTGTTGGTCAGTGTGTAAGCCATCTTCTGTCACCCCCATAAAACAAAGAAAAGAAATGGCTTAGCACCTAAACCTTGCCGCAAGATGTGGTTCTCAACAATTTTTTGGGCACTGGTTAATACAAATAACATGATGGTTTGTACTGCACAAAGCTGCTTAGCTATAGTATTTGGTTTATTCTTTATCGTCTTTTATTTTCCTTCCTGGATCAGTCTTATTATACCTTTCTAGCCATCTTAATCTGAATCCCTCAGAATGCATTTACTTTCCAAGAGCTAGCCAGTTTAAATGGAAATATTTACTGGATTCATTAGAAGTCAGATATTGTCTTATCTGTTAGAATGTTTGTATATTTTTCATACTGTATCAATTAGTGAAAGCTGAAATACCCTAAATGATTATTAACATTAGTTTGCACGCCATAATCATGGTTTCTGGTCTTTCTCATTAATCTTTCTTTCCAGAAAATGGAAATCCTCCCAGTCAACGATTTAAGTGTTGCATTGCATGATTTTGTTAACAAAGATGATAAAACGGCTTTCTACTCTTGCTTGAAATACAATCTCGAGGAAACTCGTGTAAGCACTTTTACATACATTTTCTTTAAAAAATATGGCAGATAGGTTGTCAAAAATTTCACTATGTTTATTACAAATTTGTTTCTTTCACAGAATAAGATTTCTCATCAGTCAGATACTCTGAAGTTTGAAGAGGAAGATATAATTGTTAAAGTTGGGGAGTGCATGCAGGCAAGAACCTTATAAGTTCAAATGTTTGTCTCTCTACAAGTTAGATTATATGATCTATAATTCGGCTATCTCTATCTTTCCAGGAACGTGTAAAAGAAAGGTCCACCCGCTCGAAGGAAGACACACCTTTTTCATTTGCTTCACAGAGCTTACAGGTGATGGATCTGACACCTACTTACAGATCTTCAGTCTACGAAACTGCTTGGTATCTTCATTGTTTAATATACCATTTTCAACCCCTGATTATAATATCATGTAGAACACAAGAAGTAAAAGTACAGCGGGACTTGGTAGTTCAAATTCGTTTAGTGATGATGAAGAGACTGCTCATATGGTCTCAAGTTCAAAACCGGCTGCCAGGGGCAGTAAAGGGTCATCTGCAGGGTTTATATCTTCTCATGACGCTCCTGAACAAAATAAAAGTAAAGCTTCCACAAGGGGTCGGGGCAGAGGAAGGGGCAGAGGCAGAGCTTCTGGTGGCTTGAAACAAACAACTCTTGATGCAACTATGGGCACCCGTCGATCGGGAAGGTAGGTGTCTACAATGTAATTCTATGGTACCCACCTATAGTATTTCGGTAACTCGATAGCTATTTTAAAAAGGAAGAAGAAATGGCAAATTTAAGTACCGTCCTTTCATCGATAGGGTAGACATAAATATTCTTCTGATAAGAGTAGTTAAGGATCTTTAACAGATACATTCTTGTGTTTGCTATTTAGGAATCATATTCTTCTCTGTAAATGTTGAAGTCGTCGTATAAGTTATTTGTTTATCAGAAACTTTGCAGTGATTAAATAAATTACGTTTGCACAAGATGTGAGTTTGAGTTTAAATTCTAATAACGCAAGAGCCTTCTTTTTACATTTTTGAATAGTCAAACAATAAAATGAATAAATGATGATATAGGTGTTTTTCTAATGTTTTTACAAACAATTTGTCAAAACAATGAAACTTTATCTAATGCTCTTTTGTCATTTAATTTGAAACTCCTGTATATCGTCTAAGTTTTCAGTTATTTGTATAGGTAAAAAGTATAGGCCGTGGGCCTCATAAGGTACACATTGGGTTTAACAGCTTACATTATAACTTGAAGGTCAACATTCTAGTAGTGGTGTTTGATCATACTCAAAGGGACCTTTCAACTTTGACTGTATGTCTGTTTGTCTGATTTAGTTTTACAGAAAGCATTGCTGTAAAGATGGTACTTGCACATGCATACACGAAATTTCGGGGGCATTAAGCAGATGAATACTTTGCTGCACTGCTCTTTTTCATTGCATCTCAACCTCACCCTCTATTGTTGAAATTAGGTCTGCCTCAGTCCGCAGTATTACAATTGACGAAGAAAATATTGGTTCGTCTAGCGATGAAGTGGAGGAATTTGATGCAAATAAAGATGTGGTAAGATTTACCTTTGTATTCTTTTTGTTGCTTTGGTTGAGTCGTTGAGAAGTTGAACTAGCTGCAGTGGTAACTTTCACAAAACCATTGTGCACACACCTTGTTGTTTTAAACATTGCAAAACCATTAATTTAGGTCTAAAAAAATCCACAATTTTATTATTTCAAGTTCTGTTGTCAAGCTTGCAATTAACATTTCCTAGTTATTATCTGCTCTTGGATTAATGTTTGCATTATTATTGTAATTTTTTTGTTGGTTAGGAGGACAGTCTCCCAGGTACAAGAAATAAGAGAGCAGCTCCAAGTGCCTCTCCGTCGTTACCATCTAAAAGGGGAAGGAAATCAGATACCTCTTCAATCCACCAAAGGTTTATGAATGATGATGATGACGACGACGATGACGATGATGACATGGCAAGTAGATTGAAGAAGGTCCAGCCCCGTGTAAGTGATGCTCATTCAGCATCATAACTTCTGTTTCATATTCTGGTTCTAGCATAATGCATAGATAAATCACCTATTCTTTTTTTAAGTTTTAGTTTTTCCTCCTTCCTACTTAAACTTAAGAGTGCGCTTTTTAGTATTAAAGCCGTTGATATCATAACTCCAATGCAGATTTCATTATTTGGCATGTTGCGATCTAATTATGATCTATATATACCCTTGTGGCTGAAAAAATTTAGTGACACCATCATTTCTGATCCTTAGTATGAGCATAGTTTCATATAAGAGATATGTATGCATCCGAATGTTCTCCAGTGCACAATTTTAAGTTTGTAAGTGCCTTCAGTTTCTTATTAGTTGTGCAAAGTACAGACAATTCTTGTATGACTACCACTTCTCTTTTGTCAAGAGCTTGGGAGTCATTTTCATTTGTTCACACACTAACAGAAAAAATGACTATTATCCACTTTTTGCAGGTTACGCGAAATTATGGTGCCATACGGAAGTGAAGACCACCCACCCACTGGAATTCTATACCTTGTGTTCTAATATCTGAAGATAACAATTTATCCTACCTCATCTTATACGGAAATCTCCAGTGCACAGTTTGCGGCTTCTTGATTTTGTAAAAGATTGCAAGAATGTAATGTAATTGTTGCACAAGTGTTTGTTTTCTTATAATTGCTTGTTTCTTCTTCTTAGCTTGGTGGTAGTATCGTCGAATACAAGATTAGCAATCATATGACCGCAATACAAGATTAGAGGGGTACTACTTGTGTCTGTCTCACACCATGACCTTGTATGATGTCAAATAGCAGTGATAGAACAATGGCGCTGTGGTCGCGGTCTGATCTACTCTGATCGGATCTCTTTTACAAATTGAAAAGTCCAACATGTGTGATATTGTATTAATGCAAAGTTGCACCTCTCAAGTTTGACACTGAAATTGCAAATTATTTTGAAACAAAAATCACTACTTCAGTACCCTGGCTGATCTCGAAGCACGGTTTCAGGATATGGAAACATAGGGTGCGTTGGTGCATACCATATTTCCAATATTTTTTTACATTGCAAAAGGGCAGTTCCAAACATCTACCCCAACCCAGGCAACAAGTTTTGAGCCACTCATGGGCCTTTATTCCCCGAGAGGCACATATATTCTTGAATAAAGCGAAGCAAAAAAATTCAGAGCTGCAACAGATGACAGCCCAAGATACACTCAAGAAGTTTCACTTTCAGCAACATATATTCATTTTATATCAGTAATGGGGATTACATACATCAAACTACACCATCACCCTTATACCAAACTCCTTGTGAAATGCAACTATTAGGATTGATACTCACAAGTCACAAGCACCACAACAAAATTATCAAAACTAAACAGAATCTCGCAGCTTGAGAAACTAAATTTAAAAGAGAGGCACATGTTGGAACAAAACTGACAGACTACACTACTACAGCATGTTCGAACCCAAAATCTGAGACAATTAATATGCCTCCGTAAGCTATTGCCTGATTGAGATTATCAAAGTTATACGCCAATTTACAGTATATACACGCTTTGACTGTGGCATTACCGGAAGTAATACCTCTGAACCACATTCTTGGGATTTGTTTTTCTTGAGTTGACTTCTACCTGCAGGGACAAAAATATATGAGATGAAGGGAAATAAGATGTGACGATCAACAACACACTGTAAATCAAAATGTTATATTACACCAACTAAGAGTACATATTTTGATAAAACAATAAAATATATGCAATCAATGGAAAATACCAACTCTCTATCTACATTCAGAATATCTACAAAATATTGGCATCAATTGACATGGATGTTCATGTCTTCTTCACCCAAAAGTTCATTGTAAAAATTGTGATCCAAAAACTGGGTATTGGATTGCTTAAATCCACATACACAGAAAATCCTGCTACTGGATTCAGGATTCACTGATCCACATTAAGATATCTGGAGTTGATAAATTATACCAAAATTTTTATGAACTAATAAAATCAGATTAATGGCTGGAGACTAATAATTAGATTTAACTGGATATTAATATTCCATGCAGCAAAAGATTTTACACCTTTCTTGTGATATCCTCTATTTACCTTATTAAAGTTAACAGTTAGAATGAATGGGTGGACTAACAAAAATTATGAGAAAAATATACCTGAAGCAACATTTTCAAGAGCTTGGTTCTATCATCCACTATGGTGGATAGATAAGGACAATATAATCAAAGCCTGACATATAATTGGTACTAGAGCAAATGCAATCTACTTACACAAAAAATTTATACCAAAAGAAGGAGAGAGAAGAAGAAAGATAGCAGAATGAGAGATGTCCATTGCTATATGATGCTAAATGTCAGCAGTCAGCACTAACGAGTTACAAAGTTCTTACTAAACCCTTACGCATACCAAGAAATCAAAGTTGGTATCAACCTTAGCATCTAACTCAGGATATTATCCAACATTGTACCTGGTCCTAGCACTCATGTTATGGATAGAATGATGTCGTTGGCAGGTTTAGATTTTCATGAAACCATGCATCTACGTGTTGACTAGATTAATTGGGAGTGAAAGAACAAAACAACGACTTAGCGATCGTACATGTTTCTACATTGTTCAATTAGAATGAACTAAAGGAAAAAAATTCATACCTTGGCATCTAATACTTCGTTTTCGTTTCCCAATAAATTGTGCTTGGAGACGTTATGAGTAAATGTGCTCCCACCATTATTTTCTTTGCCTGCAATTTTCTGACTTAACACACCGCGTTTTACAGCATTCTCTTTTTTGGTATTGACAAGAGACTCCTTAACTTTTGGACCATTGGTATAGGAATTTCGTATATGCAAAGGTTTTCTACCCTCAGACTGATAAGATACCTGCAGAATGAATTTACGAATTCATTAATTATTGCTTTTACTTCTGACACTAATAATGTATCAAAATGAACTTAAAATTACTAGTTATTACCTTTATTTTTGACGTTTCCTGGCCGAGTGATCTCCAAGCAGTGGCTTTCTCTTCCTTTTCGGGATTGAAACTGAGGACCTGACGTTGTCTAGCACATGTTTCATTCACATTTTTTGCTTCATCTTTGTTGTGTTTGGTGGGCTGATCACCTTTTGTGACTTCCATACTCTCTGGGGTTCTGCTTTTGTTCTCCATGGCTATAAGCATTGCATTCTTGAAGTTGCCTCCAGAGTTAGTTGTTGAACCTACACTGGACTTGCTGGAAGAAGACTTACGGTCTTTTGACTGTCTCTTGTCCAGCACCTCAACTCTTCGTGGTTGTCTAGTTACATAGCTCCTTCTACTCATCCTGATAGCTGATAACAAACCATTTGTCTGACCAAATATTTGTTGAGAGAAGTCTGACACTGTATGTGACTCGTGTAAAATACTTTCACTCCCGGTACTAGCTTTCAATTTCAAATAGCTTTCACCAGAGCTTGGTTTAAGTTTTGGAGAATGAGACAAGTTATGGCTGGTGGAGTTTCCACAGCCTACAAAACTTGCAGGCATTCTTGAAGTGCATTCTGAATCTCCAAGGCTGGAATTTGATTGGGGGGCATTGGATGTAATGGTGTTTGAGGTCCTCGAATCTACAAGGCTAAGTTTATTTTTTAGGGTGTCAGGTCTACTGGTGCTGTTGGAATCCCTCAAGCAAGGTTTAATTCTGCCAGTTATTGGGTCCCTAGTATCGTTTGAAGTGTATTTGACCAAGCTTGTTTTTGGGTTCTGTATAATTTTTGGATTTTTAAGGTTGGGATTTCTGTGGAGCGAAATAGGTCTTGTTGTGTCAAATACACTGTCTTTACTCACTGACTTTCCTTTCAATCTTGACGTACATTTTGGATTTCCAGAGCTGTTTTTAATTTTGGGCTTAACTTCTTGAGAAGAACTGGAGACCACAATTGCACCTTTTGCTCCAAAACTCTTAATTGGATGGTTCTTCCCCAATGAAACAGCAGGTTTATCCGCTTTCCAGTTCCTGCTCTTGTAATGATTTCCTCTTGATTTTGAAACTGACGGTGGAAGCCCAGGAGAAGATAGCTCAAGTAATTCAGCATCTGACTTTACCTTACCTTCAGCCAAGAAGTGATGTGATGACAACTGATGAAACCTGAAATAAATAACGCAGCTAAAGCTTGAACCTTAATGGCATCAATCAAACAAATCCATAATAGCTCAATAAAGAAAGGTTGAGATGATGCTCACGGGTGGACAACTTCAAACCAACTAGCATTGCTGCAAAGAAAGAAAAGAGAATAACGGGTGTCAACTGTCAAACAAACACAATTTGATTCTAATAATCGACGAGAAAACCATGTATCTCTAAACTCACATGTCTTGGTCAATGGACTTAGATTCTACAATGAGATCTACCCACATTGGTGCATCAATTTCTTCCTGTAAAAAAAAATTGGCAAGGGGGTCCTTTAGCATAATCTCAAATCTCACTTTTCAAAAATGTTAACTAGAAACTCTAATGGAACCGTGAAATTCTAAAAATGATTCTGACAACAACAATGCTTTTCAGTGCAAGTACAATCCAAAGGGACTTCCATGTAATGAAAACTATAAGACATGAAATAAATCAACATAAAACAAGCCCAAAAATTGCTTACGAAGCGAATGAATCAAACATTAATTAGCAGCTAAATGAAGACAACCCTATAAAAAATTAATCTAAGGAAACCCTAAAATTCTAAAAATCATTTTGCCAACAACTATGGTTTCAGTGCAAGTGCAATCCAAAGGGATTTCAACATAAAATTTGGTTACGAAGCGAATGAATCAAGCATTGATTAGCAGTTGAATGAAGGCAACTCTATAGGAAATTCCAAAAATGATTCTGTCAACAACAATGCTTTTCAGTGCAAGTGCAATCCAAAAGGGATTTTGATGTAATGAAAACGATAAGAAATGAATCAAGCATTGTCCAACAGCTAAATGATGCCCAAATCAGATTAAAAAAAAAACCTCTAATGCAATCAGATACCACAAATTCAACAATACCATTTACCAGCTAAACAATCCAACTAAAGTAATCAAGAAACTACAAGAAACCCATTATTCCAGAAATCAAATTGAACAAAACCCAATTTTCAAAATAAAAAAAAAAAAAAAAAAAACACAAAACACAAAACAGAAAAATCAAGAAATGGGTATTTAAGAAACTACAAGAAAACATCAAATTAAGAAAAGGGGTGTTACCAGAAATGCCCAATGATCATCAATGGCTTCAGTAGTAGTACTATTACTTAGTTTTCTTTGAGAATTTTTACTTCCATTACTACCAACATTCTTCTTCTTGCTTTGAAACCCTCTACCATTCTTCAACTCCATTGTCCTTCTTCTTCTTCTTCTTCTCTCTCTCTCTCTCTCTCTCTCTCTCTCTCTTTCTTTCTCTCTGTGAATTTCTTTAATGAATGTGGAATGCTTAGAATTTATCTGGACCGTTGAAAAGGATTCTAGAAAGAAGCATTTTATTTGATGATTTGATTTGATAATTTATTGACACGTGTATAATTTATTTATTTACTTGCGAGTGTAGTAGACATAAAATTCCTTTTTCTGAAACTTGACCGTTAAAGGAGGAATTCAAAATTAATGGAATGGCCTCATTAATAGTGGGCTTGGACTTTGAATGTCCAAAATTTGTAAAATGATCAAAAAATACAACGTACTTTCACTTTTTTTTCACTTTATACAATGTACTAAAAATCACGCCAAAACATCAATGTACTTTGAAAAAAATTTCACTTTATACAATCTGTCTAAAACTAGCTAACGGACTGCAGACGTGGCTAATAATTATCTACGTGTATTTTTTCATTTAAAATAAAGTTAAACAACATTTCCAACACATCAAAATGAGACACATGTTTCTCAACAATGCACCTGATGTGTCAACAACATTAGTCGAATATCCAAAGTAGGTGCAAGTCTATATTCCCCATCTTTAAATCTCGGTAACAACCACATAAACTCCTTGTATCTTTGTTTTGCTGAGATTAGATTAACAATTTCAAACATATAAGGTTCAAAGAATCTTGAACACAAAGATTTATGCCTCAAAACCTCTTCAAAGATATCTTCATTTGTAACTATTTCTTCTTCCTTTTCATCGCAAATGGCTTCTAACATAAAAGGTTCAGATGGGTATCTGTCACTCCAAACTCCATGGCAGCTATTCAAAGCATAATCTTCAATCCCTTCATCATGTATCATTGGTTTCTCTATTAGAGCATCTCTAATGGGTCTCCCATATTTAGCCTACCCATGGGACGATTTAGCCTCCACGTAGGTGCCAGCTCCTTTCCTATCACTTTTTTTAGCAGGTCTTCTATACCTATATCAGGGGTATCCCTAACGCGTTTCCTATTTTTTTTGCCAAATTTTTATCTTCCACGCTGGTGCAACCAGCGTGGAAATGTTTTTCTGTTCCACGCTGGTCCAACCGGCGTGGAAGACTTGGGCTTCGCGTGGTTGGGCTTGGGGGCAGTAGCTGGGCTGGGCTTGGGGAATAAAAAAAATTAAAAAAAAGGTTCCACGCCGGTTTGACCTGCGTGGAATAAAAAAAAAAAAAAAAAAAAAAAAATGTTCCACGCTGGTCCAACCGGCGTGGAAGACTTGGGCTTCGCGTGGTTGGGCTTGGGGGCAGTAGCTGGGCTGGGCTTGGGGAATAAAAAAAATTAAAAAAAAAGTTCCACGCCGGTTTGACCTGCGTGGAATAAAAAAAAAAAAAAAAAAAATGTTCCACGCTGGTTCAACCAGCGTGGAATTAAAATAATAATAAAAAAAAAGTTCCACGCTGGTTCAACCAGCGTGGAACATTTTATTTTAGCAATTCCTATAATCCTATCTTTGGTTCGATTTTGGACAAAGTTTTAGCAGACCGGCCCACCACATCCTACGTGGATAGCCGGCTGCTAAAATTATAGACGACGCGTTAGGGAATGGTTTTTTTCGGAATTCCTATAATTTAGATTATAGGAGACCCATTAGAGATGCTCTTATCTTCTCAAATTTTAACTGGCAATATCGCCGATAACTTATCTGCAAAATGGGCTTTTATTAAATTTCATAGAATTGCCAGAAAAAAATGATTGAAATCAGCTAATCATAAATTCTTACTAGGTTAGAAGCTAATGTAAAGTAGAGTTTACAGAATATGGATTGGAGAAGATGAGATAGCAATGAACACTAGAAGATGATGAAGACATGGTGAAGAATTGGGGATTTGAATTAGGGATTTGAATATGATGAAGAATTCAAAGTGAGAAGAATTGGGGATTTTAATTAGGGATTTACAGATTTGTTGAATTGAATTGTGAAAATAGAGAAGAAGTCAGTCACATGAGAAACATGTGCCTCATTTTGATGTGTTGGAAATGTTGTTTAACTTTATTTTAAAAGAAAAAATACACGTAGATAAATATTCGCCACGTCTGCAGTCCGTTAGCATGTTTTAGACAGATTGTATAACGTGGAAAAAATTTCAAAGTACATTGATGTTTTGACTTGATTTTTTGTACATTGTATAAAGTGAAAAAAAAGTAAAAGTACGTTGTATTTTTTGATCATTTTACCAAATCATATCGCCACTGTAGGGGTACTACATACTCCAACCAATCAAAAGCAGCCACGTGGCACAGTCATCCATCCATCAGGTCGCCACGGTCTTTACCTGCTAGTAGCTCGACCGCAACGACCCGACCACGCAACCAGCAGCGACCTGATTATACACACGTGCTCTCATTCAATGCACAGAATATTCTCGTCAGTTACATAATTAATTCACAAGGATGATCCTCGCGCGTTACACAATCGATCCTCATTATGACGGCGGAGAATCTGCAAGATCCACGATCCACGCCTTTCTACCTTCTATAAGAACAGAACTACGATGGCTTGATCTCTAAGTTCAACTCCCCCGAGCTAGAGTACGTAGGCAATCTCGATCTCAACGAGGTGCAGCCACCCCGATCTCAAACATCCCCCTTTGGTCAAGTCTTCCAACAACCTGACCTAGTAGTGCATTAATCTAGAAATAGGTTAATACATTTGGCGCCGACTGCAAGGAATTCGATATAATCGAAAAACCCAAACCCTCCCACCCAAATCAAAATCACTTACTCAAATGGCTACCCCAGAGTTAACTATCCAAGATCTGCATGCACAAATCACTCTTTTGCAGGAAGAAAATGCACGTTTGAAGGCTGCACAAACCGACAGCCCCACACAAGTCCAAAATGGGGGTCGTGGAGTCATACCTGTTGATGACTCCAACCAGAAATACGAACAACTCAGCCAACAACTGGCGGAGTTCAAAGCCTCCCAGGCTCTCCTTCACCATTCCAAGAGCCACACTGCGGAGCAACTTGCCGTACAGTCCCTCCAGCAGTTCCAGGAATCTCCTTTCTCCAAGGAGATCCTGGAACACGAATTGCCTAACAAGCTGAATGCCCCCAAGTTCGACCAGTATCCAGGAGTCGGAGATCCAACCGACCACATTAAGGGATTCCGGAAATCCCTTCCTCTAATCAAGGAGGATCACCTTTTGTGTTTGCTGTTCCAGTCTCACCGGACTTGCTCTTGACTGGTTTCACCGTTTGAAGTCAGGATCCATCAGCTCATTTGCAGAGCTCGAGAAGCAATTTGTCATCTTCTACATCCACAACAAAAAGCGCCCAGTCACCATCGATTCCATCTTCAAAGTCAAGCAGCGAGATGGTGAGTCACTAAACGTTTTCTTTGCTCGTTTTAAATATGAATTACACTCAATTCAGGATTTTGCAAAGGAGCACGAGACCTTTGCAACCATCGCATTCACTCACGGTCTGACCCAGGGGTCCGACCTCCACAAATCGCTAGCCATGAAGCGACCTTCATCACTGGACGAGCTCTACCTAAAGGTAGATTGTTATATCAAACTCGAAGAAGCCCTCACTGGGAGGGAGAAGAATCACGTAGTCAGCAATGTGGAGTCTGGCTCAACCAAGCGACCTCGGTCAGATGGCAAGAGGTTCAAGGCTAAGTCGTTGCCTACCGAGCACCGAGAATATCACCGGTTTACAAGACCAGCCGGTTACATATTTGAGCGAATCAAGCACAACCACTGGTGCAGGATTCCCACCTTCACACAGTTGGAGGATACATCCGGTCGACCGTACTGCAAAGTCCACAAGGTACGGTGTCATCAGACAGATGACTGTCGCGTTCTGAAACGCGCACTTCAAACATGGGCCGACGAGAAAACGCTCAACAATTGGATCCTCGACAGACAGGAGGATTCCACAAGCAAGCGGACGAAGAAGGGATCCAGAACCCCTCCTCGTTCACCAAAGCGAGGTCACAGCAAGGCCAGAACGGCCTCAGCAAGCCCAGTCCGCAGCAGAGGGCGTAGCCTCTCCCAACGTTTAGGTCCAACAGGAGACCTACGCGACCAGCTCAACAAAAAGGTCGCACATAAGATCGACAGTGATAGCGAATCGGAAAGTCATGTAGTCTACATGATTGATGAATCCCACCACACCCCTTTCTCACGAGAAAAGAAGAGACGAGTAGAACATCTTCATCATGTCTATTCCCTTACTGGCCGAGCAGCTCGTTCCAACATCCCTGCCCGCCAAGAGTCCGACATCACTTTCACCGAGGACGATCTCAACAAGGTCGTTACTCCTCACAACGACGCCCTTGTCGTTGAACTTCGGATAGCAGACTATACCATCAAGAGGGTATTCATAGACCCTGGCGCATCATGCAACATCCTCATGTACAGAACCTTCAAAGACATGAGGTTGCCCGATTCAATTCTCATCCCCGATTTCACACCCATCCTAGGCTTCAATAGTTCAAGGGAAGATCCTAAGGGTGAAATTCTTTTACCCGTCACTGTGGGCAGAAAGGAAGACAAAGTCGTTTTAACCACCAAGTTCAGCATCCTCAATATTGCAAGCAAGTACAATGCGATTCTGGGTCGAAAGTGGATCCATGCTATGAGAGGTGTGCCGTTAACGTATCATCAAGTTTTCCGCTATCCCGGCCCTCATGGGATAATGGAACTCCGCGGCAATCAGAACACCGCACAGGAATGCCATGGCATTGTCGAAGCTGTACCACCGTCAAAGCCATCCACCTCTGGAGCCAAGGATGCTGAAGTCAAAGGAAAGAGCCCAATTTCACCAGAGGCTCAACAGGGCGACAACAAGTCAAAAAGCCCATCCAAAGATAAGAGTGAGGCCACCAAATAGCAACTACAAAAGGAGCTAGCGAGCTCCCCCAAGCTTAATCTCGGGAGTACTGATCCAGGAGTACGTGTGAACCTAGGGTCAGAAGATGACCCGAGATATGTCTATGTAGGGGCAGAGTTAGAAGAAGATAAGTTCCAGAACATTGTAAATTTTCTTTCAACTAATAAAGATGTTTTTGCTTGGTCATATATCGATATGCCTGGAATAGACCCATCAATTGCATGCCATAAACTGCGGGTCAATCCCAATTATCGACCTGTCAAGCAGAAACCAAGAAGGCTTGCTCTCAAATTTCACGAAGCTGTCAATGAAGAGATCAGCAGACTTAAACAGGTCGGCTTCATCAGAGAAGTCGATACTCCAGACTGGCTAGCCAACATCGTGCCAGTCCTAAAGAAAAATGGGAAAACAAGAGTCTGTATCGACTTCACAAGTTTGAACAAAGCTTGTCCTAAAGATTCATTCCCACTGCCACGAATCGATAGGCTAGTCGATCAGACATGCGGTTTTGAGCTACTGTCATTCATGGACGCATACTCAGGGTATAACCAGATCCCAATGTACGAGCCTGACCAAGAGAAGACCTCTTTCACAACAGAGCAAGGAATTTTTTGCTACAAGGTTATGCCATTCGGGTTAAGGAATGCAGGGGCGACCTATCAAAGACTGGTCACAAGAATGTTCGACGACCTCCTAGGTCGAACAATGGAAGTCTACATTGACGACATGCTAGTGAAGAGTAACCAAGAGCAAGATCATTTGTACAATCTCGACCAGGCATTCCAAAGATTAAGACAATACAGAATGCGTCTCAATCCAGAGAAGTGTCTGTTCGGGGTTGCATCAGGAAAATTCCTCGGCTACCTAGTCACCAGACGAGGTATTGAAGCAAATCCCGACCAGATCAGAGCCCTGATCGACATGCCAAGCCCAAAAACAAAGAAACAAATCCAGAAGCTCAACGGCATGGTGTCAACTCTGAACAGATTCATCTCCAGAGCATCAGACAAATGCCGACCAATGCTCCATATCCTAAAGAAGGGGGCTACATATGAATGGACAGAAGAATGCGAGAAGGCCTTCACCGACCTCAAGGCCTATTTATCCACTCCACCAGTTCTCACTAAGCCTAATGACGGAGATATACTCGGTATCTACCTCGCAACTTCCGATTTCGCGATCAGTGCAGTACTGTTCAAAGAGGAAAATCAGGTCGAAAGACCAATTTACTTCACGAGCAAAGTCTTACAACAGGCCGAAATAAGGTACACACCTCTAGAGAAATTAGCATTAGCACTCCTTTATGCTGCATGCAAGTTCAGACCTTATTTCCAGGCCCACACTTGTCAGAGTAATCACCGACCAGCGGTTACGTCATATTTTAGAAAAGAAGAACAAAACAGGTCGTATGGCTCGATGGGCGGCCGAGCTGGGTGATTACACATTTGAGTTCGTCTCTCGACAGACCATCAAGGGCCAAGTCATCGCAGATTTCTTAGCAGACTATCCAACAGAAGACATCAATTGGGAACCAGAGCCAGAAACAAAGAAAGTCCAGGACAGTCCTCCCGACACTTGGCAACTATACGTTGATGGTTCCCACAACTCCAACGAAAGTGGCATAGGCACTGTGCTCATTTCTCCTGAAGGTTCACAGCTCGAGAGAGCAACTCGTCTCGACTTCTCGACCTCCAACAACGAGGCCGAGTACGAAGCTCTAATCCAAGGCCTACAAATGGCTATCGACCTACAGGCAGTCCGCCTCAAGGTGTACAGTGATTCTCAATTGGTAGTCAATCAGATTACCAATAACTACCAGATCAATGGTGTCAACTTAATCCGATATGCCAGCAAAGCAAGGGAACTCATCAGCAAGCTCAGTTATTTCACAATCGATCATATCCCTAGAGATGACAACAGACATGCTGACTCACTGGCATTCTTAGCATCTAAGATCGAGTCAGATCGACCGCGGGCTCTCACTATAGCAATCAATACACAGCCCGCATATCTGTTCAAAGAGGAAAATGTTCATCAAATCTCTGATCTACTAGACACAACACCAGCAGACATCCAAGGAACTTGGATGGAGCCTTTCATCACTTACCTTCAAACTGGTGTGCTTCCATCCAACAAGAGGGAGGCCAATCAATTATTACATAAAGTCACTATGTATAAGATCCATGAGGGTAAGCTATTCAGAAAATCTGCAACCGGTCTACTGTTACGGTGCTTGATTCCCCAGCATGGCCAGATCATCTTCCAAGAAATCCATGAAGGAGAATGCGGAAACCACTCAGGAGGTCGAACATTAGCTCATAAAGCGATCTCCCAGGGATATTTCTGGCCAAGAATGAAAGAAGATGCCAAGAAATTTGTGTTGAAGTGTAAAGAATGCCAGCGTTTTGCCGATAACCAGCATCAGCATCCAAACGATCTAATCAACATCACTGCGCCATGGCCATTTCACATGTGGGGGCTAGATATCATGGGCCCCTTCATCAAAGAAAAGAAGTCTGAAAAGAAGTTTGTTCTAGTCGCCATTGACTACTTCACCAAATGGGTAGAAGCTGTTGCACTCGCCAACATCACTCAAGCTGATGTTCAAAGGTTCATGTGGGAAAACATAATCACACGATTCGGTCTACCAAAGCGAATAGTCACGGATAATGGCATCGTAGGCAAAAACATCAAAGCTTTCTACGAGCTATGGAAAATCGAGCATTCTAGGTCAACACCTAGATATCCACAAGCCAACGGCCAAGTCAAAGCTGCAAATCGACAGATTTTGAACAACTTAAAGAAAAAGCTCGAAGATCAACACGATCAATGGCCACAACAGTTGGAAAACATCCTATGGGCTTACAGAACAACCCCTCGCACATCAACAGGGATGTCTCCATTCAGCCTTTGCTATGGAGTTGAGGTCGTTATTCCCACAGAGTTAACATTTGGAACGACCAAATCCCTTCTGGTCGACACAGAGCTTAACAACCAGGCCTGGTCGTTCGGAATCGATCTCCTTGAAGAACGACGAAATCACGCCGTTATAAAACTTGAGCAATATCAACAACGACTTAAGCGAGCTTATAACAAACGCGTACGACCTAGATCTTTTCAACCAGGAGAACTAGTCCTAAGGAAGATGTTCCACAACAAAAGGAAAGATATTATTGGCAAGCTCAATGCCAATTGGGAATGCCCTTACATTGTCACCAAGGTTCAAAGCAACGGTTCTTATCGTCTTCAAACACCAGAAGGGGAGATCGTTAAGAACCCATGGAATGCTTTTCACTTGAAGAAATTCTATCAATGAAATGTAAGCATCTGTTCGTCGCATTTCAATGAATAAATCCACTTTTGCCTTCATCTCAGCTCAAACATGGATGGCTACTAAAGGTCCAATCCCTCGACCTATAAATTATCAAAACTCTAGTCCCTTTGATAATTTAAATTTTGTTAAGTTACAACATTAACAACTTAACTTGGTGCACTGGTCATTCCCTTCCCACGACCCACGCACAACATAACTCAATGGTATGCGACCTCATCTACCAGCAGGTCCAGCACTATGACTACTACTTGTTTGCAAAACTCATACAAGCATACAACATAACAAGAGTGACAATGTAAGTTAACTCATTGAAATTTCTTTTTTAGTTGATGAGATTTTAACCATTACAGGTAAAAACAAAGTCAAACTAAGGCATACAAGAAGAACTGTTCAGTTCGTCCTGCTTGCAGCCATTCATCTCGTCTACATGCCTTCTGAACGAGCTACCAGGACTCCCTGGAAACTAGCTGATCAGAACGGCTTAATTACAAGATCATCAAAATTAATGTTGTTCAATACAACTCCAAACAAAACAAACAATTGTTCTCTCAAGCTCACAAACTCAGAGGACTGCTTTGAGGAAGACCAAAGAAGACTTACTGCAAGAACAAGGAGTGCAAGAAGCAAACTTTGCACAAGGTTACCCAATACAAGAAGGTCGGTACCGAGACTAGTTCACTGCTGCATAGACTGGTCGCTCGAACCATCAATCTCTGCGCGGTCACTGGCCACCTGGTCATTAGGGCCCATCAAGGCGTCCTGAGCTGGCACCAAAGCTTCATCGGCACCACCTCGCGTCTCCTCTCCTTCGGGCGACCCCTCCAAAGCTTTCATCAAGCTGTCGCAGTAGGCCTTCCACGCCGCGCAATTCTCTTGGCATGCGTGCTCCCAGTATTCAGCAGAAGCCTTAGCACCAGCGGAGTCTACCTTCAACTGCTCCACCATCTCCTTTAACTGCTCCACCGTCTCCTTCAACGCCGCGACCTGCGCATCTCTGTCCTTCACCTTGCACTCAGCAACAACAGCAACATTCTTCGCTTGCTCGAGCTTCTCGTTGAGGTCCTTCAACTCAATCTTAGCTCGAGCACCAACCTCAGCAACCAGACGCACCTCCTGGAAGCTTGAGTTGAGCTGCAAGTACAAACAAAGTTCAGTCAGCAATGGCTAAGCACAACCAAGAAAGACTTATAATAACACTCACCAAAGACAGCGAAGCATTTATCTTTGAGCAGGTCACCAACAAAGGCTGCGACTTCACTGCTCGAGCATCACCATCCAAGACGATGCCCTCATTCACAGCCCGTGCAACACAGGGATCGTCAATAGCACTGTCGTTATCATACACGACATGCTTCTCACCAAGGGCCATCTAAATAGTCGAACGACCCAGGGCGAAACTCAGACGATACTCCCTTGCCTTTCTGCAAAGGCCCAGCAGCAATCTTCCTGGACTTAAGAGGAGGCTCAGGAGATTTCACGAACTTTGGAGGAGCAGGGGATGGCATAGTTGGAGGCTCCATCAACTTCAGGTTCCCCGCAAGTGACCTCTTCTTCCAGGCCAAGGCAGGTAATTTGGGCAGTGAAGACGGAGGGGATACGACTGGGGGGCTCGCCACTACCTCCCCCCGGCGCGAGCTAACACCAGATCGTTCCTTCTCCGACCTCCGAGCAGCGCTTCCAGATCGCTCTCTCTCATCAGGCCTCGAGCTACCACTAGCTCGTTCCTTCTCCCCAGCACGCGAACTACCACCAGAACGGCCACCCTCAGCTTTATGCACAGAAGTCATATAGGCCTTCTTCAGCGACTTCCTCCTCTCAAGCTCTTCTTCAACGGTTTTCGGACCACCTTTTGGAATAAAATGCTCCTTCAGATGGGGTAAGAACTGTATCTTACGGTTGTCAGCCAAGAAACCAAAACCGTTCAGAGCGGACTGCAGATCGTTCTTCCTCACAAGATGATCGTCCCTGATCGCTGCAAAAAGATACAACATAATCAAGTCTAGAAAAAGGAAAATCATATACTCTCCTAAGACTAACGACCAGAAACTTACGAGCATCATTCCTAGTCACATGACGCAACTGGATACTCCCCTCAATGATCGACCCAGTAATCAGCATGGGATCTTTCCACCGTGGCTCACTACTTACAGGATAGATCAAAGGCAAACGTTCTGGCCTAACTTGCATGTTATAGCCGGAAAAATCAGCCTTTGAAGAACGCTTGAAGCTGAAGTGGTCCAATACATCACTTACAGTAATGTTCCACTTATGCAGCTTATTCAAGTCGTCAATTACCCTTATATTTCTCCAGAAATTGCCATTCATCTGGCAGGGGGCTCGACCAATAGCATTCAACAGGTCGACCACCAAACAAGACAATGGCAGCCTCAGCCCAGCTCGGAATTGGGTCAAAGTAAAAACAGTCGAGAAAGGATTTTTAGGTCGATACTCAGCAGAAAGTAAACGATCTCCTAAAAATCTAATCTCCAAATGGTCGATCGAGCTAAGACCATACTGCTTCCTAAACGCAAAATGCCTATTTACATACTTAAGGTTCACTACTCTACACATCGAGCCATCGTCTCCTTCCACCATTTCCTCGTCAGACGAGTCCGCCCCATGAGAGCCGCTACTCTGGGGGCTATCAGAATCCACACCATGAACGGGAGACAAGGTTTTAGATTGAGTCCTTTCAGACTCATACTCCTCACCGCCACCACCACTAAAGTTATCATTTTGAGAGTCACTCGCGTCCGACATTTCTACCAACCAACAGAAAAGAAAACAGAAGATGAAAGAAAAGAAAGAGAAGAAAACTAACCTCACGAGCTCTCAAGGTTCTTCAGATCGTAAGAGAAAAAGCGGCAGCAATACAAATAAAGGCGAGATAGGTAAACCCTTCTCAAGAGAGCTACAGTTTAAATATTGTAGCACATACAATCCCAGCCATCAGTTCGAAACAGGTAAACGGCTGAGATCGAGCAGAGAATCCACATCTATTGCAGTTATTTTCCACTTAACAAACGATTCACATCCACTGTCGGATCATCCCACGTGCCACACAAAGACCATATCAGGCAATAAGTGCGTCAGTTGCCATAACTGCACAGCTAGTTGCTCGAGGAAGAGCGCCATGATTACTGCAGACAAGACTGCATGACTGCCACATCCGCAAATTCAAAAAGCAAACTACAAATCAGCATCGATCAGAGTTCTTAGTCTTTTCAGCCCGACTACTACAGCCGACCTAAAAAGAGGGGGCTTATGTAGGGGTACTGCATACTCCAACCAATCAAAAGCAGCCACGTGGCACAGTCATCCATCCATCAGGTCGCCACGGTCTCTACCTGCTAGTAGCTCGACCGCAACGACCCGACCACGCAACCAGCAGCGACCTGATTATACACACGTGCTCTCATTCAATGCACAGAATATTCTCGTCAGTTACATAATTAATTCACAAGGATGATCCTCGCGCGTTACACAATCGATCCTCATTATGACGGCGGAGAATCTGCAAGATCCACGATCCACGCCTTTCTACCTTCTATAAGAACAGAACTACGATGGTTTGATCTCTAAGTTCAACTCCCCCGAGCTAGAGTACGTAGGCAATCTCGATCTCAACGAGGTGCAGCCACCCCGATCTCAAACATCCCCCTTTGGTCAAGTCTTCCAACGACCTAACCTAGTAGTGCATTAATCTAGAAATAGGTTAATACAGCCACCCTGCCTATTTACTAAGAGTTATCCCCAAAATTTAAGGGCCACCCGAAAACCACCTTATAATATACAATAATTATCAAACTGTAGTTCTCTCTTTCTCTCATCTTCGTCTTGCATACAATACCTAAGATCTGAATAAACTAAGTTCATATTCTAAGAATGTGAATTGCAGCCAATTTAATAATTATTTATAGATTAATTATATTATTAAAATTAAAAAATTAAAAATCATTGGAATCCTAATTTTGTAGTTTAGATTGGCCTTAATGATAAAAAAAGTTAGAAACCATATACTAAGAGACCAAAACATGTATTCTTCTTATTTATTCATTTGTTTTTTAATTGATTTTATTCCTTTTTTTTGTCAACAAAGACTGACAAACCAACAAAATTGATGTAATTATAGTCTAATCTAGTACGAATTCGAGACCCAAGTTAAAACAACAAGGTTGTTGAAATTTATTCTATTCCGGGTGGCTCTTAGTTGTTTAGTGTTTAAGGTGCAGATAATTTTTAGTGGGTTGCTTTTAAGATCTGGGATAGCTCTTAGTAAAGAGCAGGGTGTCAGTATGATTTCCCAAAATTAAATGGATTATGTGTAGGTAAGGTTATTATGGCGTAAAAAATCTTGGGTTCGAATTTGATTTGACCTAATTATTGCTTAGGGTCCTAGAGGTTCCGAATTCAATCTTAGGAATGCTCTATGTCCCAACTAAGTGTAATCTTGACAAAAATTCATAAAAATAGACTGAAAATCACTGATTGTGTTATTTTAGAAAAGACTTGTGCGTTGTAATATTATAAGATTTTGTCCTAACTCGTACCAAAAGTATCGCACACCATACCACTCAATAATGTCAATATTATCCCCCATTAAATATCCATTAGTAAAAAAATTTGGATTAGAGTCCACCGTGTAGGACCAATCCAAACTAGGAGGTACTACAATACTTCAAATAAAACAAACCACATATGTTGTCATTCATGGATCTACATTGTTTTTTTAAAGTGTTATGGTTTCTTATAAAATTGGACCAGAGCATTCCCAATGCAAGGTGCATTTGGGAGGTGGGGTGGATGAATCCACCTTTTTCTTATAAATATTGTCCCAAGTGAAGGTGAATTTTAAGAAGTGGGAACCCACAAGTGGATTTTAAGGTGGGAGAATCGACCTTGAAATCCACCTTGTAGAAAAGAAATGGACGACATGTCACATGTCGTCCTATTTTTTCTCAATTTTTTTAAGTGTTTTAAAACTTTTGGACTCTCGGACGGCATGTCACATGTCGTCTCCCTATTATTTTTGGCAAAAAAAAAAATGGGATGACATGTCACATACTCACATGCCGTCCGAATTTTTCTAAAAATCCACTTTCTATTATAAATATTCCACCTTCCCTAGGAACTTTCCACCTTGTAAAATTTCACTTTTAAGTCAACAAGGTGGATTTATCCTAATAGCGCATATGTGGCGCCTATGTGGAGATCGATAAATCCACCCTGCATTGGGAATGCTTTAATTTGGTGAAGAGTGGACGTCAGAAACTTCAAAAAAATATGGGGGAATTTGTCCAAACCACACTCAAACATTGTCTAATTTGCATAAACCACACTTAAACATTTTAATTTGAGTTTACACTACTCTGTTACCCTATCTGTTAACTAAACGTTTGCTGATTAGGACGAGATAATATTAAGGTTTTAATACCAATTCTACCCCTAGTACGTGGCAAGATCTTGTTAGATTTAATATAGAGTTCAGATTCGCCCATATTATCCCTCTCTGCATCATCTTCCTTACTGAATTGTCTGAATTGCAGATTTTGTCTTCATTAATTGCAATACGATGTGGTTAGATGTTTGTCAATGCAGATTCTTGCAAAACGACCTTAGAGACTGCCTTTGTTGACACATCAATCCTTAAAATGGAACCCATTTGATCACCCACATAAGTGAGGAATTCTTCATCAAAGTATTCTAATGGAAGTTTTAATTTGCGTGCTCTTCATCTTCCATATATTCTATTAATCTGATTTTTCATGAACTTGTGGGAAAAGGTTTTACCATTGACTTTCAGAACACTGAATTTCCATTACTCACAAGATTTTGATAATCAAACACATCGAGATTGATGGAGAGGCCATACCTTGATGCATGAGAAATTTTGGCCTAAGATTTTTTTAAAAAGGTATGTATATTGTTCCGTCTTACACAAATCTTTCTGCAAAGTTTTCTCTCTTATTCATCTTCCACAAGCTGGAACTCCATAGTCCATACTCCATACAACATTTAGAAGTTGATTCCTCTACATTTTATATGATGGGTATTCTTGCCATTTTACAAGCCGATCTCTCTCTCCTGGTCAGCAAACGTTTAACTAACAGATTTGTTAACAGAGTAGTGTAAACTCAAATTAAAATGTTCGAGTGTGGTTTATGCAAATTAGACAATGTTTGAGTGTGGTTTAGATAAATTCGCCCAAAAAATATACAACTAACACATAATCATTTTTCAATTATGGTAGAATCATTTTTTTATGTTTCTAAAATTTGTTCTAAATTTAGAACATCTCTCGGTATGAAATTAAATAAAAATAAATAAATAGAACACCACATTAGAGATAAAACACAAATAAAAGAATCTAACTTTTCTTTCTATAGTCTGATGCAGCACAAACATGGAGGGGATAACATGCACACCAGTTAGAGATTAAATTCCGAGGTCCTTCAATTTGAAAGAGTTGGATTATACGGTGTCAATCCTATCACAATTTCGTGCACAACCAATATGTCAATCATTCACCAATCACCATCAAAGTGTACTCACGGTCCATCGGATGGTTAACTATGTGGGCACATGTTGGGAAATTGCAAGATGATGGTAAAATCGCGCACATTGTGTGAATAGTCCCTAAACAATTGAGATGGACCACCTATCACACAAACTCAACCAACTAATAAAGTAGTAAACAAGTACTCATAAAAAAAAAAAGAGATTTTTGGACATACCCTCTATTTGAAAGTCGAAATTTGAGATACTCCATTTGAAAAAAAAAATTAAGATGCCCCATTTCAAGATGAAGTGTTATCTTAGCCATCTATCATAAAACTAACTTACGCTTGTAAATCTCTTCTGTCTTGAAATGGGGTATCTCAATTTTTTTTTTAAATAGAGTATCTCAAATTTCGGACTTTGAAATTGGGGTAGGTCAAAAAAAAAACATGAAGGGTAAATAAGTCATTTAAATTGATCGAAAAAATCCCGTGATTAATGATAGCTAATTGGTAATTTACTATAACTATAGAATGAACATGGCTATAACCCAAAACATCAAACTCAAACCCCCAAAAATCCCATGTTAACTGATTTACCTTCCAATGTTAACTAAATCCTCACCGGAAAATATTACATACCCACCGGAGCTCCAATATCAATCTCAATCATATTTTCTTCTTCAACATGATAATCAAAACATCTTTTACCATCTAATGGTATTTCAATTAATCCACCATCTTTATAATCATCTTCTTCTTGATCCCACCTGAAACAAATATTTTCCTGTGAATCCCATCTTTCCATTGCCGGAAAATCACCATCCGACGACGACGACGAACTCCCTGTATCAGATTCTGGATAATATAGTGATAATGAGACTATTTCATCCATACCCAAACCTTCATTTCCTTTAATATCTTCTCTTTCATCATGTTCTTCACCTTCATATTCTTCATGTATAACTTCTAATGGTGCTCTGACATTTCGATTCCACTCAATGATTGACTCATTAAAAATGGTTTTTGAGCAATACCCAGTTTCTGTTACATTCAGTTCTGATGTACTGATCCATTGCAGAGCTTCGATTGTTGTCGATGCTTCTATAAGTAGTTCTTCTTGTTCTTCTTGTTGGTCTTTGTGTTGTTGTTGTTGAGGTTTTGTTTGATTTGATCCTAAGCGAAGAAGAGTTGATAAAAGAAGTGCAGTTGAGATTAAGATAGGAGAGAATAAAAGATTAAGGAAAATGCAAGGGAAATAGAGAAGAATAAGAGTATAAGATGTAATCAAGATTGAAAACAGAGGATCTGAAGACATAGAAGATAGAAAGTTTATTGTTTCTATGAAGAAATCAATAGTTTCTATGAAGATATTTCTTAGAAAAGTAGAAGTCATTTGATGTTTTTTCATTATTAAGAATTTGAAGAAAAGGTAAACTGTTTGATACTTTTATAAGAGAAAGAAGGGGAATGGGAAAAGTTGATGGGTGTTACTTTTTAAAGTTGTGATAGTGAAAGTGGGAGGGAATACCAAGAGAAAATGATCTCTACACTGGCCGGCCCCAGTGTAGAGATTAATCCAATCTCTGCACTGTCTTGTATCTACCGTTTTGTTTTTTGTTTTTTTAACAGTAAACACAAGATGGTGCAAAGTTGGATTATTATATGGTTGGATGTAGAGAGCTTGGACTCGTGATGATAAAAGGGTTTTTAATTTTACTACAAAGATTCAGCTTCTCGGTTGGATTTAAGTTTGTTAAATTAAATTTTTAATAAAAATTACAAATCACAAGCATTTGATGCTAAACAAATATGGTTGAAATTTCTAGTTTTAAAATATCATCTCATTGATGATTAGTATTAGAAATTAGGCTAAATGTCGTTATAACGCAATAATATGCCTATAATGCAAACAACTATTGATGATACTTGATCAACATCATGAACATACGATAGTGATAATTCAGGATACTTAAAACAAATGCTACGTCGATGGTTGTTCGAACTGTGTAGGTAGGTATGTTATATGCAACTCATTTATAACTCTTACATTAATTGACTTCTGATTTTTCATAATTTTATTATAATTAATCATGTCTAAGACTAAGATTAAGTCAATAGATTAAGTTAATAAACTTTGTATTAATATTGTTTGGTCAACAATATGTTAAGTGATTGATCTATGTTTAACAAAATTAATGTTCAATCAGACAATGACTATTGTAAGACAAGAGCATGGAGCCATATATGGACCTGTATTCAGCTTAGTGCTTTTTGTTTAAAAGGTATATAGTGGGTGTTATTGTTTGAATTATTAATTGCTTTTTTTCGCAACATATCTGTATGACTATATCTTCTACCAAAAGGCCATAGCAACTTTTCATATGGTTAACCCTACAACCTTTTTTCAATAACTTAAGACTTGTGCCATAGAATTAATATCTAAGTGGTGATGACTATATGAAAGTGGTTTCCTACGAGGGTTCAACATAGTTGAAAATGTCGATTTTATACGGAAATCAAATTTTATACAGACATATCCAAAATTTTGACAGTCGAGATTATGTTATGCGGAAACTTAAATATTATTGAATATACTTATCCGATTTTAAAAAAAAAAATATATATATATATATATCCATTGAATATTCACTGATATCAACTATATATTTATTTTCGTCTATAGCATACTCAATATTGAATATGTAATTAAGCTAAAATAAAATATAGATTTAAGCCATTTCATGGATTAATAAGTAGGTAGCTTATTTGTACCACCACCTAACTATAGCAATCATAGATATGAGAAAATAATATCCCACATTGATACTTACATGATGCATTGATGCATGTGCAAGCAACTTTAAAGGCATCTCTTCCAAAAGAAAGGTAAGGGGAATGCAAAGATATTGCTTTTTAGTGGGGATATATATCACCCTCACTATCTTTCTTTCTAATGTAATGTTAATAATAAAATCACACTTTTAGGTCTATTGGTGAACACTATCTTGACTTGGAACTTGGAAGTTATAAATAATGGAATGAAGATCAGTGGACTGAAGGAGCTTATTGATGTGCATATATTTCAACCATAGCTATTTCTGAAACAAGCTTTTGTGAATGTATGGGATAAAGTGGGATGTTGAAAACCAAGTAGTAGGGTCGAGGCAGTCTAACTAGGAATAATGTCTAAACAAATTATTTAAATAAGGGGTATAATAGGTAAACAAACTGTGAATAGACGGAAACTTAGGGGTTGCTTAACGGAAGGGGGTTAACGCCAAGATTGGACAACATTGAAAAATTCACGCCAAGTCTGGTCAAAATATAGGGGGTTTTGACCAATTTTCCCATCGAATCCGTAATACTAATTTTGTAAACCAGTTTTTGGAACTTGTACTGTAAAGAAAAACTATGACAATGTACATACATGCATGAACAAAATCAAAAGGTAGACAACTACTGGACCAATTTATGGGAAGGATGATTGACAGACAAGAAAGATCTCAACTGCTCCTCATTGTGAGTTGCGACAACAAAGAGGTTGGCTTTGAAGTTAGCTCATTAAACCAAATATTTCAATATACAGCAACATATATGCCCACTCAAGTCTCAAGCACACACCTCATGTCCAAGATGATGCTTAAATCTTTTAGTGAGACCAACCTATCACGGTATCACATGCATTAAATTATGTCCCACTCAAAATCGACAAAACTTTTTTTTTTTTTTTTAATGTAAAATAAAATTTCAAAATTCTTAAAAGTTTTAGGTGAATTTAATTAAGAAAATTTTGTTAGTTTAGGGATGGTTCTTGAAAGTTTCAGAGGGGTGTTGAAAAGTATTGTTCAAACAATTGGATTATATATTTATAAAGTGAAGTTTTATCAAGCAAGCGGGGATAGCTCAGTTGGGAGAGCGTCAGACTGAAGATCTGAAGGTCGCGTGTTCGATCCACGCTCACCGCATTTTAGTTTATTTTTTTTTGAGTTGTGACCATAGGTGAAAATTTTTTTTTTTTTTTTTGAGTTGTGACCATAGGTGAAATTTTTTTTTTAAAATTCTACATCTGAGTTGTGACCTAGGTGAAAAAATCAAAAATTTCGAGCGTGTTCGATCCACGCATTCGCGAATATTCGGGCAATATTTCGCGAAAAGCATATTTGTCAAACCTCCCCATTTTGACACTAGCTTTGGGATATTCATGGAATAATCCGGTTTTCACGAATCGGATACTCGAGATTATTCAATATTTTCACCTATGGTTGTTACTACTTTTTTTAATTTTATTCGAGATTATTCAATATTTTCACCTGTGGTTGTGACTACTTTTTTTAATTTTATTTTTAAGAAAAGAGGAATATTCGTAGCTTAATAATACATTACATTGTTTCAGTAATCTCTATGTATAGGAGTCTTTCATAAGTCGATGATGTGGGTAAGAAAACCAACTGTGCATAAGTTGTCTGTGCTACCTCAGCGGCAGTTTGGAAGGCAGCAACTGACCAAGTACAGGTTGCCACAATAGTTTTCTTGCAGACAGAGGTCAAAGTGCTGTTGGAAAAGTGGCCACGGCTGAGTGGAAGAGGGATAGGGACTGCTGTGTGGAGATTGCTACCTGCTACAGTTTTATGGTGCATTTGGACTTGCAGAAATAACTGCATTTTCAAAGGACAAACAGTGGATATTGCGGACCTTGTGAAACGAGTTAAATGGACAGTCTGGGCATGGTTAGACACAACCAACGAACAGACAGAGTTGAAGAAGTACTGCAGAATCACAGAACTTTTACTTAACTGAGAAAATACTGTCAGTAATCTCTATTATCAAGAGTCTGTCACACAAACAACTTGTGCTGCTGAAGACCTGAAAACGTTGAACTCTAGCTTCGGCCTTAGACTAGGGGATCGAAGCAGCTGTCATTACGAAAATGATGCAGCCAAGGTGAGAACCTTCTGTACTATACCAATTCTGATGACAGAAATTGAAAAATGACAGAAGCATCCAAGAATAAAACCTAAATGCTAATAAAAAAGAATATACCAGTGCAATCTGCAATGGAATCACTCTCATACCCTGCATTTGATTGTTCAGTAACAAATACATCTGTTAAAATATTACAACAACGAAGACTAATATGTAACAATAAATTCAGTCCAAGCAAAAAAAAAAAAAAACCCTACTATTATGCGGATGAACATATATACTGCAATTATTCCAGGCTTCTCGTCATGATAGTAGATTGATTATCGTTGTTGTTAGACATTCGATGTCGGTGATCCCTTCTTTTGCCCCCGTGATGCACTGACAGGTGAAGCTTCATGGTAGCCACAAGAAAATCAACAGCCTGTAATGGTGTGAAAATTTTTATCCTCTCTTTCAAAGTGTGCACTCTTAGCCTATCTGCTTCTCCCAAGACACTAGCCATGGCCAGAGCATATGCATCAACAACACCATCAACATCCTCATCTGTCTCATTGGAATGTATATTTGATTCATATGCCCATAAGCTAGCTGACCACCTGCAAGATTCTCTTGCAAACTTGCCGTCCGTGTTGTGAGCTTCTCCTCTTGAATATGCTTACTAACAAGGTTAAGCTGCTCAGCTGATAATTCACCAACGTCTCCCCTTCTTATACCTTGTAAAAACTCCCCAGATGGGACTCAGTTTTTGCAGCAGATAGTGTGTACAGCAGTTGAATCCATAGCAACAGTCTACACCTAGCTAACCATAAGCAGGAGTTTTTTGAAGAAGCTACCCCAAGAGGGACAGAAAAAGGATGGACCATTTTCTAGGGCAGTTAAGTATATGAGATCACGAAATGACGGAGCTTTACCTCATCTTCTGCATCTTCTTTCAATAGGTCATCAACATCATTTTGTTCTTGAAGAACCCAGTTGCTGAAACAACGAGAAAACGGATCTTGCTCAGAGCTAGCCATCTTAGACTATGCACAAAGACTCTTAAGAGTTAATCTAGTGGAAACATGGTTTCAAGTAGTACTGCCCAATTTGTTCCGTACCATGAAGTGAGTGTTGTGAACAATGGGACAGATTAATAGAGATAAGAACAGTGTAATATCTTTTGTTATAGGAATAACGATGATCAATAAGATCATTGTTTGTGTGATTGGCAATGTTCTAGCTGTCTCTCTGGCTTCTTAAAACCAGCACACACAAGATGTTTTTATTGTCTTCATCAGTACTCACGAGCTCAAACACACTATTGGCCAACTAGGTAAGAGTACTGCTTCCATGTGTGTCTGTTTACAAACACACTATTGTACAGCTAGAAGTCTATGCAAACCAGTTTAGCCGACAGACTGAAACAGATGACGTGAAACTGTAGCCCCGCAGCATGTAATTCCTCCTAATGGTATATACTGAATAGATAACCATCAGAGAGTTAAAACCTTCTCAGGTCTGCGGTCTCACACTTCAAGGACACTTCTACTAAGTATCATAACCATCCCTGTTATTTAATCTTCTAAGTACCTCTAGTAGAAACTGATCTCAGAACTTTCTCCTATTTGAAAGCTGCGCTATCTTTGGAAGTGCTCTTCCCCTTGAGATATTCAAAATCCATTTTCATCAAGATGGCAGAGCATCCCTTGCATTGGCTTAAGTTTACATGTATCGTCATACAAATAGAAGATGCATAAGACTTGCTGTTTCACACTAATGGTGTGGTTAACCTATGTATTGAAGCATTCTCTACGGAAAAACATTGTCAAAATAAATTCCCTATCATTGTCCTGGTCTTTGCTTCGCTGTTTGGTTCCACAGGCACCTCTGCTCTATAATGCAATAGCTTTTGCCGAGAGCTTCTAATATTGGTGCCTGCGGATAAAGATGCCATTGGATGCACTAATTATTTACTAATACTATGATTGGAGGAGAGTGGGTGCGGGGCTTCTTATTTCTCACATGGTCTAATCAACCTCTGTCTTGAAGCATTCTTTAAGCTTCTCTGGCAATGTTTTCACGCATTTTTCTATGGTACAGATAGATAATTGTTTAATTGGCCTACCAATCAGTTAAGTACTTAAGTATTGGGTCGATCAGGTCCTGTAATCCATGTTTTGAAGTAGAAACTAACTTGTAGCTTTCCGCTTCATGGTTGCAAAAGAGATGTTAACTACTGTTTTAAAAGTTTAACTCCCTCCGTGGCCAGGCTTTGTAGTCAGGTGATACCACCTGAGTTGACAGATTACTTCAGGCTAGTGAACTGCTTTTCACCCGAGTCTAAATCAGAATTGTGACGAGCAACAACTACAACATCAGACAACTATATTGTTTTGTGGTAAACGAGAAACGAACTCTAATCAACTCACAGAACTTTTAAGGACGAGTGTACATTCCCTCTCAAATGCAACTACTGTTCCATCAACTACGAAGAACTTTCCACCCAGACTTCAACATACATTTTTTGGTGGTAAACAAACTTAGAACTGTTTTTCACCCTATGACCAGGGAGCTGTATATTTGGTGGTTGAGAACCAAACAACAACTACAACATTAGACAACCACATTTTTTGGTGGTAAGCAAAAAACGGACTCTCTAATCATCCTATATACACAGATTTCAACAAACATGTGTATGTCCCCTCCCAAATGCAACTACTGTTCCATCAACTACCAAGAACTCTCCGCCCAGATTTCCACATACATATAATTGCACAGTTATGATAATTCAGGAAAGCACAACTCACATCTCAAACACATATACATTCCCTCCGAAATGCAATTATCGGTATAAATACCAAGACCCTTCTTCTCAGACTTCAACATACTTACACTTGCATCGTTATGATATTCCAAACAAAGCATGTAATCACAATCAAATGCTTCAAAGAAATAACTTTTACCGCCTTCTGCACTACCCTATCCTTACTTAAAACTTTATATTATTGGAAAAGAAAGGAAAGAATACCTTGCAGCTTCATACAAATCGCTGACCTGTCAGCATGCTAATACTATCATAACACACGACTAAATAGTAGACTACTTACCTGACCCTCCCAACTGAATGTGTCATCTTCTTTCACATTGTTCCAACTTGATCACCCGCTCCTCCTAAGACTTGGCCGTGCAATAGTATCGTCTCTTGTACAAAAACCTAAATTTCGTACAAAAACGTAAATTTCAATGTCGCCACATTAGATACATGTAAGTAAAGACTAAATACATACAGAACAGAAAAACTTCATCAGACAAACCTGAACCAAAATAGATCTGGACATTACATAGCCTTGTTCCACACAATCAACAAGCATTTGCCATTGCTTGAAGCTTGAAATATTAAGCTGCTGCTTGTTCCTTTCATCCATTGGTGAAACCAGGTTAAGCCTCTCTCATTACTGATAACTGATGGGATTTATGTACTTTCATGTTTCTGCTTAGTGTGATTGCAGAATAATGGTTTCTGTCTTCTACTAATCCGGATCAATTTGCTCAATAGAACCATACAAGAGAAAGCAAAAGCACTGTTTGTGCTACTTCTAAGAATCCTTTCCATCCAACCATGTAAGGAACAACCTAGTTTTCGCTGATAACCTAGATCCGGCATCTTAGCTTAGAGCTCAGATCAGACATTTCTGAACATAATCGACAGAATACAAACACGGTTGGAACAACCAACAACAAGCATGACTTATCTACTCAGTAGAGAACAATCTATCAATGGAGAAGAAGAATTTAGAGAATTGTCTTTTATTCAATAATTTAGTACATAAGACAGTAATACATCCTCCATACTACAGTGTCAAAAAGAAACTAAAGTGACGATCTTCCTAATGCTCAATCTATATACAAGGAGCGCAACACATGCTTCTTCAATGAAAAAATTGAAGAATGACAACAAACAGTTTGCTACATACACAGACACATCAGCGTGTAACCACAGGTGGAGTCGAACTTGTATATAACAACAACACCCAATTTCTAAGTTATAAACCAATAAATAAAATCACCTAATCCATTCACAACTCTGCTACCATCATTAACCAAACCTAGAGAACTGGTCTCCCTCAGGGGAGCGAAACAATGCCACACTTATATCAGAAATATTCTTGCCCTTTGTCCGAGACCAATGACCCTTTCCTTGCTTTGGGGCATTCAATATTGGATTATTATCAAAGTTTGAATCTTCAACATCACTGAAAGACCGTAAGGTAGCAGTCTTTGACGATGGAGTCCGGTATGCAAAATGCCAACCCTTAGCTATCAATGTCTGTAGAAACCAATAAAACTAAATCAAAACAAATAAATAAATAAAAAAGAATATAAGGCAAACATAAATAAATTCGCCATGTAAAAAAAATGTGATAACAAGTATGCAAGAATGTTAATTACCGCTTCTTGGATGGATTTGGAAACAAGTAGAAGCCTTCCAAGATCCTCATGTTCCACTCCACATACTATCCGAACCAGAATGTCTTGAGGTAAAGCTTCTAACAATGATTTTTCTGAATTCGGCTTAACACTGCATTGTCTTTTCAAAGGGGTTTTAAATGGAGAACTACAAGGCAAAGGTTCTACTCGCTTCCTTCCCAATGCTCCCATGTAGCGAACAACCCCTAATTCTTTTTCAATGTCATCAAGATCGAAATCAAGATCATTCCAACAATCATACTTCAACTTACTACGCAAGTTCTTCTTCAACACCATTGTACTAGTATCCAGTTATATATTAACAGGTAGACAAAAAGATCTGCATCAACCATTAAAATTACACAAGATTAGAAAATTATACTCAATAGTTAAAATTCATTAAGTGAAATTTCAAGAACAAAAAATTTGTTGACTATGTTATTCACTAAAAATTAAAATCTTTTAAACTTACAAAAGTATATTTATTACCCATATTATGAAATCTTAAAACCAGAGAAGTACTAAAAAAGAACCCTAAAAGCTTCTTCATTTTCTCAAAACAATACCCTTAAGTTGCACTCTAGAAGTAACTAGAAACCTTGAATTTAAACCTCATTAATCCAAATGAACATAAAAATAAGTTAAAATTAAAACAAAAAAAAAAAAACTAGTCAAAATTTTCATAAACCCCCAAAATTGTTAAAAGTCCAAATTTATCAATCTGAGAAATTTCAAAACCCAAAAAGGTTAAAAAAAAATTCAAAAAACATCAAAACCCTAAGCTTGTAAACCCCCATTGCTCCAAATGAACTACCAAAAAACTTCCTATTTTGGTAAAACTTTAAAACCCTAAGCTTATACCTTCAATTTATATTAAAAAGATTTTTAAAACCAAACATCAACAACAACAACAACAAGAATTTCAAAAGGTAAAAAGGGTAGTTCAAAATCAACTTTAGATTTAAAAAATGAACAAAAAAAAAAAAAAATTGAACCAAAAAACCCAAAATCTTAAATACCCATTACTTCTTGAAATGAATCCCTTATCCCTCAAATGGAAAAACAAAAGATAAAATCTCATACCTGTTCGAAACAGTAAGCAAGCAAAAATGTCTTTATTTGATTATAACACCTTATAGTTTCTTTCTTTCTTTCTTTGATTCCTTTCCTTAATCGAGAAGACTAAGAAGTTTAAGGTAAAATAGTTTAAAATGTTTGTATACTCTTGTTTCTTAATTTACAACACCAAAGCGAGAAATCTTCAATCAAATCGTATTAAAATCTAAACTAAATATCTTTCACCTCTTTTTACCATTTATAAACTTCTTTTTAAATATCTTAACGCGGTTATAAATAAATGAGTTTTAAAACGTTAGATATACTAATTCATATATCATCTACCATACACGTGTCAATTTAGGGTTAATCATTATCTTGCCAGATGTGTAATACGTGTTGTTTGTTTGTTTTGTTTGAGGTAATACTTCCAATATTTTTTTGATTTTAAAATGAATGTTGAGCTAAAAATAGCCGTTGTGAATGTACACGTGGTGGGCTGAGAGAGATTTTCTAGATTGTTAAAGAAGATTCATGCATGATGTTGACGTGGAATGGCTGCTGGTGGTTGCTTGTGGTCGGTACTCTCGGTCGGTGGTTTTTCTAAAAAGTCGGCTACTACGTTGGTTGTTTCGTATTACTTTCGTAGTTTATTAGTTTACGTGTTTTCCGGGGAAAGTGGGACCCACGTTTTTATAGCAGACGACCACGTGTGGACGTGTGGGATTCTTTCTAGTCAAAATTGGTCTTCCACATGGTAGAATAGCTCCTTTATTAAGTCTTAATCCTCTTATGTTGGACTAAATCAGTTTTTAGTCAAAATTGGTCTTCACATAGTCAACTCTAAGTTGTAGATGGCTCCATAGTAAAAAATGGAGACATATTTTGCCAAATTTCGGCAGAATATGCTGGTTTTTAGAGAGTCGGTATTTTAAATTTTAGATATATCTAAGAATATTCTCTACATTTTAGGTGCCATATTTGTTTTGAGGGTCGGAATATCGGAATATACCGTTTTTTCTGAATCCAAAATTTCACCTGGGTGTTATTCTTCCCACCCAAACAAGTTGTTGAAAAACCCAAATTTTAGAAATAGTTAAAAGTTGTCAAAAAACCCAATATTAATTTACTATTGTACCCCTATTTTTGAATAAACTTAATAACAAAATTTTGTAAAAAAACCCAACTTGTTTAGAGAAAAAGCCCACTGCATGTTATGAGAAAAACCCACTTACAGAATTTAATGAAAATAAGTTTCTAAATATAGTTTTTAGGGTTTTGGTGGACAAGATGAACATAAAACAGATTTTTCACTATGAGGAACACACAACATAATAGTTTTCTTCTTCTAAACGGCTAAATAAATACTCGTCCAAAAATCATATCATACTTTTCAATATGATAATGGATATAGACCTCAATAAAATTCTTTCTTCAGATGATTTTGATACACAATTGCAAGTGAAAGAATATAGGGAGGATGTTTCTTTGAAGTAGTTAGTTTTGTGTAAATTAGCTTTGAGTTTTTTGACAAAATTTAACAAATAATTAATTATGTAAATAAGGACAATAATGTAAATTAGTATTGGGTTTTTTGACAATTTTTAACTATTTTTAAAATTTGGGTTTTTTGACAACATGTTTGGGTGGAAAGAATAACACCCATTTTAAACTATAGATGACTCATGTTTTAATTGTGGGATGAGAGTTGGATTTAAGGTTTGGAGGCCCATAAAAGGGTTTATGGATTTGGCGCTCAACACTCAGCCAAAAACCCCCCCATTGATACAGCCCAGATCCATTAACACCAATGGTTTGGCAGCCCACAAAAGCTATAGTTTTGGCCTATGAGAAGGTCTACTGCCAAACGACAGTGGAAACCACATTTAGCAAGCCTTGAATGCTCCTTGGATTGCGTTACACCCTGTTCTACTTAACCATTTGATGTTTCATGATCTTGTAAAAGATGACACAAATCTATATTATAATCTACAAAGGATAGATAAAATAGACAAGTTGGGGTTATAAGTAGTGGTCCAGATTCTCTCGAGTTCGAAGTTGTAGATTAGATCTGCGACTATGATTGTATTAGAGATAAATTGGTTTATTAGTCCTTGGATTAGATTGGGTCCAAACTTAAGTCTATTGAATGGTTCAGATCATATCATCCGATGGTTGAGATCAGCAAACCATTTCCCCTCTCTTTTTCTCTCTCTAGCAGCAAAACCTTAATTCCTCCATCAGCAGCAATCGAACTCAAAACCTTAATTCCTCCATCAGCAATCGAACTCAAAACCTTAATTCCTCCATCAGCAATCGAACTCTCTAAAATCTGCATAAATTTCGAATAGATTAGTTTTAGTTAACGATTGTTTGAGATCAATCTGCAGCAATTTCGCCAAACCAATTTCGAGATCCAATCAACGATTCTTTCGAGCAGCAGCAGCAACATCGTTAAAAGTAGCAGCAGCAGGTTCTTCTTCTTCATTAGAATTTATTTGATTTTATAGTATGCATCTTTACAAATTGATATCCAACCAATGTTAAATTCATCAATTAAAAGTAGCAGCAGTAGTAGGTTCTTCTTCTTCATTACAAATTAATTTTAGTATACCTTACATAGAGAAACATGAAGTGATAACCTTTTCCAGAATAATAAACTAATTAGAACTTTGGCCCAAAAGCTACAATAGTTTCAGTGTATTTTCTATGCTCTAGATGTAACCAATGCTATTGTGATGGATCAATAGAATTCCAAAAAATATTCATATAACAATGTCTTTTCTATTAATTTTATTTGATTTTCTGCTTAAATTATGGATTAATTTTAATTTAAAATTTGTGCTATTAATGATCACAGGTCGTCATTTTGAAGGGTATTTATTGATTTGTTAGTGACCACAAATACAAGGTAATTTTTCTTATTGCTTTCTTCAATATTTTATTCTACCTACAGTATATATGTATTCAGCTATAGAACTGGACATCCGGTACGCAGACTTTTCCCTTCACTTTTAATTTTTAGGGTGTAATACTTTCAAGGTTTTGTATCGTTTTATAAGTATTCGGATAGATACCAATAGTTTTCGATTGATGTATTTATCTAAAAATAATAATAATCATCGTTTGATCTTTCATAAATCGGAGTTCAGAAAGGGGATTGATGTATTTATCTAAAAAATTCCAGGTCCTCTTCAATAGCAATCTTAGGTTCTTCTTCTTCAGTATCATTGGGGATTGATGTATTATTATTATTATCAATAGAAAGGGGATTGATGTATTTATCTAAAAATAATAATAATCATCGTTTACAAAACCAGAGTTCAGATCAACACAAACTTATCTATTCAATTCCATTCATTACTGTTTCCAAATTATAGAGTCCGCCCACAGTATAAATGTCGGTACCCTGTATAACACCTAAAAGGGATTAGTGATATCTGCAGCAATTTTGAATTCAAAGGAGATTAATTCCTCTCTCTCTAGCAGCAAAACCTTAATTCGAATTCAAAGGAGGCAGCAGCAGCACCAACAGCAGCAGGTTCTTCTTCTTCTTCTTCTTCAATGACACGATTGAATACAATTAGTAAACAATTAATATGTTTCACAATACTCCTTTGTTAGTATACAATTAGTCTGTTTATTGTTCAAAAAAATCTCTATATATTGGTATCCAATGTTAGTATACCTTACATAGAAAAACATGAAGTGATAACCTTTTCCAGAATAATCAACTCATTAGAACTTTGGCCCAAAAGCTAACAATAGTTTCAGCGAATAGGTTCATCACTTTCGCTAATCTGCCCATCATCTCTACTCCAAATAACATAAATGTCGGTACCCTGTATAACACTTTTTACATTAGTATTTATGTCTGGTGTACGTCCAAACATCGGACAAGTCCTATTGGCTTTCCAAAAGTAGAGTCTTTCTAACCAGATTTTTCCGCATTTCATAGCTTTTTGAATGTTATAGAGTATAAACCTAGCATAACAGTAGTAGGTTATATTGAAAGAGCACCGCCCAATGTTTACTGTAGGTGTTAGCCGGGACGACTAGCCAACTCATTAGAACTTTGGCCCAAAAGCTAACAATAGTTTCAGCGAATAGGTTCATCACTTTCGCTAATCTGCCCATCATCTCTACTCCAAATAACATAAATGCCGGTACCCTGTATAACACTTTTTACATTAGTATTTATGTCTGGTGTACGTCCAAACATCGGACAAGTCCTATTGGCTTTCCAAAAGTAGAGTCTTTCCAACCAGATTTTTCCGCATTTCATAGCTTTTTGAATGTTATAGAGTATAAACCTAGCATAACAGTAGTAGGTTATATTGAAAGAGCACCGCCCAATGTTTACTATAGGTGTTAGCCGGGACGACTAGCCAAACCGAGTAAAAGTCTTGGACTTGGACTTTAGTGTCAAGCCAAACCGAGTAAAAGTCTGCTGACAGTCCACAAGCCTAACCAAGTCAATGGAATTGCAGAGTTTCATACCATATGGTATATCAATGCCATAGGTCAATATTCAAGTTTATTTGTCATTACCTTTAAAGACTCAACCATTATGTTAATCTCTATTTTTGATTAAATTGTTTGATTTGCTACTAAAATTGTTTGAGTAATTTGTCTTAAATTGTGTTATGTTAATAAACGCTGACTTAAATTGTGTTATGTTAATGAACGTAGATTGCGTTCTCGAAGGGTATTTTGAATACCTTCAAATATTATGGTACTTCAAGTCCGAACTCGAGAGAATTTGGATGGATTGCAAAGAACTGGAGTAAGTCAGGATTGCTTAATTACGACTTTGCAACCTCAATTCCACTTTTATTTTTTGTTTCCCTCCTATTTTAACATTTTTCACATTTTCAAATCTTATATTTTACAGGCAACAAACACTTCCAATAAAATTGCTCGAGACATTGATATTTCGTTGATAACAAATGTTCTAAATGATATGCCAGTAAGTAAACAGAAACAAGCTCAACAAAAAAGACGAGAGAGATAAATGAATGAAAAGAATCAAATGGAACATATATGCAATACAAATGAAGGGATATCCAAGCGTTCTGAAAGTCAGAGGAAACGAAGAGAAAGAGAAAAGGAAATATCTGCCCTAAACAAGTAAGCTCGATTCATGTTATATTTTTCAAATTTTTAATTTCAATTCATATGTCTCAAAAAAAAAAAAAAAACTATTTGTTATTGACGACAGTTCATCAGTTACAAAGAAGCAACAACAAAGAAAAGATGATGAACTCAGTGAATCAACATCAAATAAGTAAGTTCAATTAATATACACACCATGAATCAACATTAAATAAGTTCAATAACTTACTAATTTTGATTTCTTTCCCCTTAACAGTTTAACAATCACAAGGAATAATAGTCAAACAAACGAGGATTGCTCAAATAAAAATAGCACATAAAGGCGATGCCCTATCAAGTAAGTACTACTACTGTTACTTTATAAATATTTTAAAAATAATTTAAGCAACTAAATTTATTACTTTAAAAATGCAGGGAACCAGCTGCAAAGAAACAAAGACCAATAAGGGATGATTGCGCAGAGAAAACGAATGAAGAAGTAACAACCTCTAATGAACCTGTGTTAAGCAAGTAAGTACATTCAAAGAATTTCGTCTATGGGAAAAAATAACAAATTCTAACATATATTTTTTTACCAGTGTTCCAAGGCAAAACAAAAGAAGTTTAGCTCAAAGTGCTCGAAGAAAGAGTGAGCGTTCTAACCAATGTGAGTTTTCGTATACAATGGATGGAATAATGAATGAAAATTCACAACCATTACAAGATGGAGAATATCAAAGAGGCAAAGGAAAACAACCTATTATTGAAAACGATGATGTGGATGAACTTATAGTTGAAGATGATGAAGAGGATGAAGAGGATGAGATTACATATTATTTGTATGGTTCTTCATCAACTGGAGATTCGACCCGTGAAAACCAAGTTATGAAACGATACCCTATCAAGTAAGTTAATCCTACATATTAATCGCAAAACACATATTCAGATTAATTATATATTCAGGAATACGTTAGTCTTAATTTTTATGCAACTACAGTTATTTTATGGTCTCACCATTGGGTTAAAACCTACTACAGTCGTAATCAATTTAATCAATAAGGTTTTTTTTCCTGAAATTAGATTTACTGACTCCACAATCAGATCACTTCCTTGCCTTAATTTGGTGACCTCTCCCTCTTAAAGTAGTAAAGCACAAGTCTAAAATAAGACCAATTAAGGCCAGAATTGACAGACACACTACTGCATAGTAGTTTAATAGCAAGTTCCCCTGATTTGTAAGTCCATGAGCCAATCTTTTCCCTGTACAAGCGGAAAGTTCTATCGAGTCTAATGTTGACAGAAACATTAATTGTGAAGTATGATGTTCTGAAATCAGCTAATAGCTGCTAGGTTCATTAGTCGAGTCCAATCTTTATTTCTTACACAAGTTTATTTCTTAAACATTAATGCTGCTGCTACTGCTAGGTTCATTAATCGAGTCCAATCTTTAATCTTTAAACATTAATGTTGTTGTTGCTGCTGCTAGGTTCATTAATCAAATTGGTATGGTAGAAATGGTCTACACAATCTCATTTACATTTCATGATCTGTTTCCCAGGATCCTATTTTTATTTATTAAACTCTTTCCTATGGAGCAACAACAAACTAGACCTCCTCCCGGCCAAAGTTAGATTTACTGGCTCCATAATAAGATTGTTTCCTTCCATGAGCCAATCTTTTCCCTCTACAAGCAGAAAGTTCCACCGAGTCTAATGTTGCCAGAAACATTAATTGTCAAGTCTAATTTTTTTCTTAGACAAGTTTATTTCTTAAACATTAATGTTGCTGCTGCTGTTCATTAATCGAGTCCAATCTTTAATCTTTAAACATTAATGCTGCAGTTGCTGCTGATGGGTTCATTAATCAAGTTTATTTAAATATTTCTTAAACATTAATCGAGTCCAATCTTTTATTAATAGTTAATCTAATGCTGCTGCTGCTACAGCAGGAAAAAAGAACTAATGTTTATTTTCTTAGACAAGTTTATTTCTTAGATAAGCAGATTCTTCTTCTTCTTCTTCTTCTTGACCAGAAAAATTATTTCTTAGACAAGTTTATTTTCTTTTAATTTTTAAATTTGAGAATTATGTATAAGAACTAATATTTTTCTCCATTTGTTGATTTTTTCCAGAGAAAGGACAAATATGGAAGGAAATTATTGTACTACTGTTGTTCATCTTGTAAGTGATTCTCATTACGATACTATATTAGAAGATGAAATTCGCATACCAATCGATCCAGTAGAAAATGTTCCAAAAGAAAGACACTATCTTGGGAAAATGGATGTCATATGTCCATCATATTCTGCTTATCATTGGTTAGATGAACGATTGACTAAATCCACTAAAAAAAAGTCATTCTTCGGTATGTGTTGCCTGCAAGGAAAGATAAAGTTACCACTACTTACACCATTGCCTTCTGCTATTAAATTACTATACGAAGGGAGAAATTCACTGGCAAGGTCTTTCAGGAAAGATATTAGTAACTATAATGCTGCTAATGCCTTCTCCAGTTTGGGTGTTTCGATGGACAAACGTATTCTAAAAGGTCGAGGACCAACTTCTTTCACAATTCATGGTCAGTTGTCCCATCAAATTGGATCGTTGTTACCGGAATCAGACAAATCTCCAAGTTATTCACAGCTATATATTTATGATCCTCATATTGCATTGGAATGCCGACAGAAAAGGAACCTGCACTTAAATCCAGCTATTCTGAAAATAATTCAAGAAGCTCTATTGGAATCAAATGAGTTGTGCAAAATATACAAAGGTGTGTATGATGTTCTGAAATCAGCTAATAGCAATGGCGGTGAAAGTATACCTATAAGGTTAGCTTATACGCCCACTACTGATCCTAGACGCTATAATCTCCCAACGTCTGAAGATATTGCTGTTATTATTCCTGGGGATGAGACTGAACCGACTTCGAAGCGAGACATAATACTGCACCTGAAGAATAACAATCTCGAAAGAATAAGCGAGTGCCACCCACTGTATTTGTCGTCACACTATGTCTTACTATTTTCAACTGGAGATCTTGGTTGGTCTACAGATATGAAACATTGGGATGTCAAGAACGAACGGTATTTTACAGTTACAGGTAAAGAAAAAAAGAATAGATTGACTCAGCTTCATTATTTCTGTTATCGCTTATTTGAGAGAACGACTGAATATTCTGCTTTATTTCAAGCTGGCCTTTTGTTCCAACAATTTATTGTAGATGCCTGGGCGTCCTATGAACAAAATCGATTATATTGGATTAGAGCACACCAAGCTGATCTGCGCTGCGATGTATATAGTGGATTGACAGATATTGTTACCAATGGTCACAATCCTAATGACATTGGGAAAAAATTCATTCTACCGTCCACTCATTTAGGCAGTCCAAGGCATATGTATGAAATCTACCAGGATTCTATGGCGATTATCAGATACTACAAACATCCAGATATATTCATGACGGTGACTTCTAATCCAAAATGGCCAGAAGTTCAGAATGAGCTTAAGCCAGGTCAAGCTGCATTAGATCGTCCTGATTTAGTTGCACGTGTGTTCGAGCTTAAAAGAAAAGCAATTATGCATGAAATAGAAAATAAAAGATTATTTGGAAGAGTTGTTGCAAAGGTGTATACAATAGAATTTCAAAAATGCGGCCTTCCACATATGCATGCATTGCTTTTTCTTCACCCTGAAGACAAAATCAGGACGACAGATCAAGTGGACAGAATTGTTAGTGCTGAGTTCCCTGATCCTATAAAACATCCAGCTTTGTTCGAAACTATCAAAAAATGCATGGTTCATGGTCCCTGTGGTACTCGCAACATGGAATCAGTATGTATGGAGAACAAGGTTTGCAAGTCTAGATATCCAAGAGAAAATGTAAATGATATCAGAATAGATGTGGATGACTACCCAATCTATAGGCGAAGAAAAATTGGTAAAAGTTATCATGTTAGAGGACACCTGGTTGATAACAAAGATGTAGTTCCATACAATCCTCATTTATCAGAAATGTTTGATTGCCACATTAATGTGGAAATTTGTGCATCAGTAAGGGCAGTCAAATATATTCACAAGTACATTTACAAAGGCCATATAGAACCACAATGGTGGTTGGGGCGGAAGATGATAAAATTCAACAATATCTTGATGCTCGATATGTAGGTCCTACTGAAGTAGCGTGGAGATTATATGGATTTCGAATACATGAAGAACTACCATGTGTCACTAGACTTGCGCTTCATCTGAAAGGTATGCATGTGTGTGTCTTCAATCCTAACGACACGCCAGAACAAGTAAAAGAAAAGGCTGAAAATCAAAAATCATCTTTGACTGCATATTTCGATTGGTATGAAAAAAATCCTACTACTAAAGCTTATACTTACCAACAATTCCCTGAACATTTTAGATGGTGCAAAGATAACAAGAAATGGACACCAAGAGTTACTTCAGCCTTTTCTATTGGTCGGATGTATTTTGCCAATCCGAATTCTAGTGAAAGGTTTTACCTTAGGTTACTATTAACCGTTGTGAAAGGACCATCGTCATTTGAATCCTTATATAGTGTGGATGGCATCGAACATAAGACATACAGAGAAGCATGTATTGCTCGTGGTCTTCTAGAAGATGACAATGAATGGGACAAATGCCTAGAAGAAGCTGTAATAATGAAAACTGGTCATCAGGTACTCGCAATTTATGTTTAAATTCTTTTTATATGTCTAAATATTAAAACTATTTTATCTAAATATGGAAACTGTTTACTGTTGCATCTATTGCTATAAACACTGTTGCATCTATAGCTACAGTGTAGCATCTGAACATGTTTTCAAAGTGCACCGAGCTACTTTAAGATCTCGATACCCAGATAGACAACTCAATCCCATTGTTGTTGCTGTTAAAGTTACGCATCCTGGTATCAAGGAATCAATTAAGAGGGATTTTATTATTATCGAGTCCTTTGCCAACACACACCATAACAGTCCCTAATAATTTACCCTTCCACTTGCTGCACTGTAGCCTTCAGTTTCATTGAATAATATACTTACTGATGTATTCCCTTGCTGTTTTACTTTGCAGAAAATAATTATTAAATTCCATATATTTTGTTTATTGAAAATCCGCCACTAATTCATAGTTTTTATATGGTAAACAGGTACGGAGATTATTCTGTTTGATCCTAACTGAATGTAATCCTTCTCGACCGGAAATTCTATGGGAGAAAAATGCTTTAAAAATATGTGACGACTTGCCGTACCAACTGAAAATAAAATTTGGCATTCAAGATCCCAGTGATAGTGATGTTTGTGACTATGGGTTGTTCTTAATGAACGACTACTTGCTGGAGAGTGGTAAGACATTATCAGATTTCCCAAACATGCCTTTACCGTGTAAAACATGGAATGAAGTAGTTACCAACCGTCTCATTACAGAGCATCAGAATTTCGTGTATCAGGGATTATATGAAAAGGCTCAAGAAAAAGTTGCAAGATTTAATACTGAACAACTAAATGCTTATACAGAGATTACAAATTCTGTTCGTAATGATAGTGGACAAGTATTTTTCCTAAGTGGTCCGGCTGGAGCAGGAAAAACGTTCGTCTATAATACTGTAGCAGATACATTGAGAAGTGAAGGTCATATTGTGATAATGGTTGCTTCATCAGGAATTGCATCTTTATTATTGACAGGAGGAAGAACAGCTCATTCTACATTCAAAATTCCATTTGAAGTTCAAGACGACTCTGTTTGTTCAGTCACAAAGCAAACAATCCATGCAGAATTATTCAAGAGAGCGAAACTGATTATATGGGATGAAGTACCAATGCAACATTTCTGCGTGGAAGCTGTTGATCGTACACTAAGGGATATTCGTGAAATTAAAGAACCGTTTGGAGGAGTTACAGTTGTTCTGGGCGGTGACTTCAAACAGACTCTCCATGTCATTACTAAAGGAGCTAGACAAGAAATTGTTCGTGCATGTCTAACAAAATCACATTTATGGAGTGGTGTTAGACTCTTAACTTTGGTTAAAAATATGCGACTGAACAGTAATGATACTGAAAATGTCAAGTTCGCAGATTATTTGATTGAGGTAATTTTTAAATTTCAACAATATTTGTTATTTTCATATCTAGGTAATTTTTAAATTTCAACAATAGTTCTTATGTTTATATCTACGTTTAAACCTTTGCTTATTATACCCTTAATATTATAATTTACAGATAGGAACAAATCCTAAAGAAGATGTGGAATTGTCTTCGGAGATCAAAAGGTATAAGAGTACCATGGATCTTTTGTTTAAAGTTTACCCCAATCTGAATGTGGAAGAGGTAGCTACCGAGACCTACTTGCAAGAACGATCTATTCTCTCTGCTCGCAATGATGATGTAGCTACTCTTAATGAATTAGCAATAAATCATTTTTCCGGTGAATTACATGAGTACCTAGCTGCTGATAAAGCCATTGAAGATGATCAACCAATCGAGAATAGGGGAAACAGTATATCAAACGAGAATATGCAAGCACTGGATCCACCGAGTCTTCCACCATTCAAACTCCAACTTAAAGTTGGTTGTCCAATAATGTTGCTACGGAACCTTCAACCGAGAGATGGTTTATGTAATGGAACGCGTCTAACGATTGTCCAGTTTGCTACAAGAGTTATAGAAGCAAAGATACTTAATGGTAGCCATGCTGGAAATTATGTATTCATACCACGTATAACTCTTCAACCATCTGTTTCAGAAACGCCTTTCCAAATGGCACGACGACAATTCCCAGTTCGATTGGCATTTGCAATGACTATTAATAAGTCACAAGGACAATCAATAAGTAGGTGGGTATAGACTTGCGAAACCATGTCTTCAGTCATGGCCAATTATATGTGGCATTATCAAGGTGTACTTCTTCCAATCGAATATCTGTTCTCCTAGGGAATGAAGATGATGACAAAACAACCAATGTTGTTTATCCTGAAGTTCTTCTCTAATTGATTACAGGTATGACCAGATTACTCATTCGTAAAGTACTATTTTCCTCAAGTTTATTATGTATTCTATCTCTCATTTCTATTTAAATCTTTCTCCAGTTTCTGGTTTGATGACTTTAGAATTTAGATTTTTGCAATGACATTAAATGCTTGGTAACGGTGAGACCATTTTGCAAACGTTTCGAAAGATTTGGGACCAAATTGACCAATTTAAACTTTGGGGACTCAACTGAAAATTTGGACAAAGTTAGGGGACCAAAATAGCTAATTTATCGTTTTTAGTTGGATTCTCATTGTATCATCATGATTGTCCACTCTGGTATGATTAATTGTTGTGACACACTATTGGACTCCCTGACAAATATTGAATTTTAAATTCAAAAACTATACTTTGGAGGTGCCCCAACATTGAACAATCTGTAACGTGTTATGTGCTTGGGTTTGAATTTTATTTAGCACATACCCAAACCTCAGTTTAAACTCCTTCAATTATGTTGTTGACTGAATTATTTGCATTTTGCCTTTTATTTTTTCAGGTTGCAAATTATTCTAACTTTCCAGATTGTGGCAAAGATCATCAAACAGTAGACTACAGAAGAGACTCAACATCAAGAATGATTTCAGTCCAGAGCAAGAAAAAGTTAGGAATGACAACTGGTGGGCCTTTGAATGAAGGACCGAGATAGAGTGTAATTTGAGTGGACGGGATCATCATTTTATTTCCATTGAAAATAGTTACTTTTGTCTAGAGTTTTGGGCTATTTGATAGATACTGGTTAGGGAAGAACTTTTAATACTCTGCCATTTGGTAAATATCTAATACTAATTTTATTTAGTTTATATTAATTAATATTGATGTGATATGATTCTGATATCAACTACCTAATGATAACTGCCCCTATTTTGTTCATACTTTTGTAATGTCTGTTGGTGTTAGTGCAGTTAATAACTCCACAAGGGATGTTTATTATATGTTTGTTCCATATGTCCCTGAGGAAGTATTCGTTTTAATTTTGAATATATATGTTTAGTTTTAGTCACTCCGAATTTGGATGTTGGTCTTCAGTTTTGTTCTCTGGCTTCGTTCTGGGATGCATATTGTATTCATCAATCAACCTCTTATTATAGAACCTGTTACTAGCGGCAACAGCAGCAGCAGCAGCAGGTTCTTCTACTTCTTCTTCAGTAGCATTTATTTGACTTTCCATTAGAAGAAGAATTAAAACACTTCCAATATAATTGCTGTCAGTGTTTACCGTTCAGATTGAAATCCTAACTTATTATCAATAATTGAGAATATGCTATAAAGACATATTGATTTCAATATATGACTAAATTTGACAAACCCATATTCTTTAGTCATATAATTGCTGTCAGCGTTTACCCATTGTAATTACCTGTTAGCATACTTACTATGCCATTACCACGATAATTCATAAAGCTTTTTCACCTTCAATCAGCAGCAGCAGCAACAAGTTTTTTCACCTTCAATCAGCAGCAATAACAAGCTTTGGAATCGGATTAAGGTGAACTTTATTAGTTGTTTAAAGTGTTTGCACTTAATTCTCATTAATCAAATATATAAGGGTTCAAGAATAAATTGACTTGCTGAACTAGATTCATTGTCCATTTCTATTTGTTTTCATTGGTTTTACTCTATTCTCTGGACATCCAATGGGTTTAATGTCCATTGGTATTTGATTCTATCAATGGGTTTAGTGTGCATCTTTTGAAACCCCCAAACCAATTTAGAGCATTAAAATTCTTGGATTTGATTTAAAAAGATGCACCATGTATCCTTAATCATAATGGTAGATGTTATGATGTTATGGTATTTGATTCTATCAATTCATGGTATTTGAAAAGTGCAATCGACTAATGGACATGTTAAGTGCATCACTCCTATTACATTTCCCTGCCATCAAGTCCGCACCTGTTTGTTTCCCTGAATATAGCTTGAAAGATATGTTGTCGAATGAGCTCGATCATCAGGAACTTCATGAAGTTCACATGAGGTCTTGCTCTACATGAAGCTTCCTGCCTGTATTGTATGCTTTCTATTGCCTGGTTGGAGTCAGCTCCAAAACTAGGTTTGTGTATCCCATGTCTATATTTTGATTCTATCAATGGGTTTAGTGTGGACCATCTCTGCTATATATAGATGTTTAGTCTTGAAAATTATATTTTTAAGAGTATAAATCTCTGCTATATATAGATGTTTAGTCTTAAAAATTATATTTTTAAGAGTATAATTTTTAAATTATTAATGGTAGTCGCGTAGAAACACATCCTCATCCTCCAGCGTAGAAACACATCGCGTTAACACAAAACAGCAGGAAAAAGTAGACACCATAACCAATTCTACTGACCAGTCCATGTGTTATCCCTGTTTTCATTGGCTCTTCACATTTCTTTTTGTACAACTCCATCACTTTTTCTTCAGCAGAGAAAGAAGTAACTGTTCTTATACTCCTAACTGCATCATTAGCAACTTGACTCACTTCCTCATACATCGTCTGCATAATTTGGTTGCCCATGCTCATAAGATACAATGGTTATTATACCGTAATATATATACGACAATTTATATAGATCGAACTCCACCCGATATTCTATCGTCTTTCATTTAATATTAAAAGTTGATGTCTAAGTCTCAAAACATACCTTCCCATCTGCACTAAATTCTTCCAAGAATTTCTTCTGGACATATCCATTAATTCCTATAAGGGGTACCAGGCCAAGAATGATGAAAGCCAATGCCCAGTTTGCCGTAAAAGCAATAACCAAACCAGCAACTGCACAGGCTGTGTTCTCAACAAGCTGAGCAAGTGCGTTTCCATTTCCACTGACCGTCCATTTTCAGTTCTTTAGAGGGTCCCTGTAATCAACCAGAAATAAAATCCTGACATGATCAAGGCATAAAATTTGCCTCTAATATTCTAATGCCATCTTCAAAATATTTGTATGATATATACGTTTAGAAAACCCACTTTTGTTGTTTAAGTAAAGGCCATGATCTGAAATTATTAAACAACTTCAGAGCAAGGCACTAGAAATGCTATTGGGTATGATAGAGATTGTTTTAGAAGAGTACCTTTTACATTTTTTGTTAGTGTTGTTTTCTCTTCTGAACCTTCTCCTGATCATAAGTTCTACTCACATGAGTAGATGGTATATTTTATCTCTTGCACACTGGAAGGCATCTTAGGTTGCATGTTGGTGTCCATGGGATGGGATACTCCATCTATTCATGCAATGGTTTATGATAGAATTGCTTATAACAGATTGTCATTAGTTTGTCCCATACAAATTTGGATCATATTGTGTGTTAGGTGCAGTGTTGAGTACTGATGCCTTAAAATGTGTTTCTAAATGAAATTAATTAGGGAAAATGGGGTTGAAAGCTAAGGACATATTATGCACTTATGCCATTGTTAAGCTTTATTATTTCTCGAGGTCTTACTCAATGCTTCAAAATTTACTGTGTAAAATGAAAGATACTTTTTTTTTTTTTTTTAATATATGACATTCTTCTACTTGATTTTGCCTTAGATTTTCTTATTTGTATTTGGTCTCTAATCAGGTAGCATTGGAAGTTGTCAGAGTTATTCATAGAAATTTAAGACCTTTCGAGAAGAACTTCAGGCCTGCTCATAAACAGGACGCATTCTCCTGCTCTCTTTAAGGGCGATTCAACCCCTATTGGTAATGTTTTGGCCCTTCCCTTTATGTACTTTTTCTCATAGCAAGGTATTTTAATGTGAGATATATGACACTGACAGAAACATGTTTCCGACTGCAAGTAAGACATTGGTTTCACACTAACAGAAACATGTTCAGGCCTGCTCATAAACATTGGCTCGAGCCACCTAAAAGGGAACGAAAACGCAAGTAAGACATTAGTTTCACACTGCAGCTAGCGCTTATAATATCTTGCTTTATTGTTTTCTCATACCTGTTTTCTGTCAAAGTAGCTATTCGGAATCTGAATACTATAAGCAAGCATTGCGCCAAGGTGGACCGACAAAGCCAAGGGAGCCAAGAATTCCCCGCATGCCCCAGTTGTAAGGATCTCTCTCGCTTCTGTTATTTATTATTTCGAAGTGGGTACTGATTTTATCATTATTTTCTTGGGCAGACACGATTTCCAATTCTTTAACACGCAAAGATTAAATCAAATATATGAAAAAGAAGTTCGCCATCTGATGGTTGGTGCCATTTCAAGGTACTGCGATTCTAAATGCCCTTTTTTCAATAAAAAAAAAAAAATCTTCATAATCATAATCTTACTCTTCAATAGCATCATCATCATCTCAATCATAATCATCGTCATCTCAATTATAATCAAAAAAAATTTCGCTGCAATTATATAGCTTCAAGTTTGTGAATTCAATGTTAAAATCCATTATTATTACTAATGAAAATTGCAGCTTTGATTACACCACTGCTGCTTTGGCACCACCATCAGTTAAATCATGGCTCTTATTAGTAACAATTCCTTTACCCCATTATCTTTGTGTTATGGATAGAAACACAGAAAGAAACCATGTATATTTATTTGCAAATCCCCATTTTTTTTCCTTTTAAGTTTTCCGTATGGGACGAATTATTGATACCAAAACTTAATTTTTGTATTGTTTGCCACAGTCTCTTTCTTCAAAGTAAGTGGTGAAGTGGTCTTCAAGGGATTGCTTGCTAATTGACTGCATCCACTCTCTAAGCGGGTAATATTTTTATCTTGCTTTAAGGAAATATAATTACGCTATTTTTATCTTACAAAACTATTTTCTTTTTGATTTTATTTTAATTAAGCTAAATTTTCTCTTTTCATTCCCTGCCATATATATTCCGTCGAATGCCCTGCTATATGTCCTTAAAGCTTTTCGTGTTTGAATAAAGAAACTCCATATCAAAATGGACTCCTGACAACTGCCGACCAGGAACAGGAAGATCCCTACACCAATATGATCATAATTAATTATTTTTCCAACACAAAACCAGTTAACAAAAAAAGGATTTCTCAGTATCATCATGAATGCAAGTATAACTCGAACTAAATTGAGCATCTTGCCTTCCCCATTACCTTACTTTAGCTCCCAAAATGGTACACTTATTTTCTAATTAGTCTGTTCAATGACACCATTGAATAAATTAAATTAGTCTGTATTATCATGGCTATTTTACAGTACTCCAATGTTAGTATACAATTAGTCTGTTGATTGTTTAGAAAAATCTCTATATATTGTTAAGGCACATACCTCTTAAAACTTTTCGAATATCTCTGTTGTAATTCTTCTCGAATAAGACACAAACCAATAAAAAAATTTCAAAATTGCTACAAGCAACTGCCATTGTAAACTGTTATATAAATCAGAACAGTTTAAATGCCAATCCAAAATTATTCATATTATTCTCTTTAAATTTTACATTTGTCAGAATTCTTCTTCTCAATTAATTAGACGATATGATTGTGTTTTGTACACAAAAATCTTGCAATTTCTTCAATTCCATGTCTGCTTTGGAATAAAACCATCCTTTCATTGAAACGAAGATGGGATATCTCACGTATGTCATTCTAAAAGACTAAAACAAGCCCTGCCTGCATGTAAAAGTAGATTAGTTTATTGTGAAGCTCTCTAAAGAAACACGGTATTTTTTGGGGTGATGCAACAACACATGTTAGGAGTAGATACATATTGGGACCTTTTAGATCAGCAAATGTATTTAGTATTTTGGTGGGTGATGTAACTGCATCTTAAGATCCCAACAGCACGCAGGTTGGAAACTTTCTGATAAATGTAGTCGCAATCATAGTTCCACCAAAAAGAAATGCAGTCATGCAACTTACTAGATGCTTTATATGCCATACGAGAGAAAAGCATTAACCTGATACAAAATGTAAATCCTATTTAAGACATTGACAAGAATGGATAGCATTTTTATAAGCTAGGATGGGTTTTTTGTAGCTTGACATAACCAGTTACAAATAATTAATATAAATAACTAACATGTGGGAGCCAATGAACAATACTACTCTCAACAACTTAAATCTTCAGCCACGTATGATAGGCATCTCTAGCAATAGATCTGTTACACCAGTCTGTTCTGCATATTTGTTCTGTTAGGTGATCAGGCCTGACCAGTTGAAAAACTCTCAACCAAGTCACGACATGGATGGAAAATCCGAATCAAAGTTTATGCTAATCAAAAGTATATAGATGGTCAATATTTTAACATCAGAATCACTTTTTAATTTATAAACTTTTCTTTTCCGTAGGAAGAAAGGGAAATAACATACTACAAGTCAGTCAATGTTTACAGTTACACCTTGAAGAATGTATCCTATTATTTCAATCCTCTTTTGGTAAAAGTATGAACTGAAATAAAACTTAGAACAAATATAGATAAAGGCGTATGTACAGAGAGGGGCCTATATCTAAACCTGTTGTTATTACATGTTTTCTTTTTCCAATATCAAATGTAACCCTGTTGCTGTATTACCTGTTTTCTTTTTCCAATATCAAATGTAACGGCTCCTGAAACTACGTCAATACTTTGTTATAGCTTTATTAGTTTTGTTTATGATACTCTATTCTATCATTGCTAGCATCTTATTACACTCTATTCTATCATTGCTAGCATCTTATTATAAAATTGGCTTATTGTACAATATTTTTTAGGGGTGCTTTGCTGATGTGCAAAGTGGTATTGTGGTGTCAGAGCGTGGCAGGTGACAATTTCTAGAGTCTGTCAATGAAGATACAGGGCTATTTTATCGAGCTTGAAGAATTTAGTGTTGGTACTTTCTTTCTTTTGCTTTGGATTTTTATCATCAGGATTGTATTTAGTTTGTTGATGATTAATAATACTTTTGTTAATCCATAAAAGACAACAAAACTTTTATTAAACATTCCATCTATGCAGGTCAATGATCCTTATGTAATGCCATAAATTGCCAAATTTATATATATATACTACCCAACTCAAAGATGAATAAAAGCAATGACAAACATATATACAAAATATGAACTACGCATTTTTTGTTAGAGTTATATGTTTATCAGAGTGGGGTGTACCATTTTTGAAAATTTTGTATAGCAAAAGGGTATCTATTATAATTTTTTTGCAAGTTTGTTAAGGGAGTAGAGATAGGTTCAGGTGAGATTGTGAGGTACACGTTGATCAGGATTGTAACATTCAAATCAATTGGATTTTGATTATTGTTCTCTTCATTAAGGTCATGACGTTCCATATTTTCTTTTTATAGAAAATTTTATAATGAAGTTTTAGAAGAAGAAAAAGAAGAGTTAGAGAAAGAAGAAGAGATTAGTTGATTTTTTGATTTTAGTATATTTTTAGCAAAAAATAAAGATATCTAATAGAAATAATGAGATCAACAGTAGAAGATATACTACTACTAGAACAGTAAAATACTGACTGTATTTTAGAGTACAAGTCAGACGATGCAGACGCAACGCTATACCTAGAGTCTGATTTGTTTTCACAGTCTGAATCGAGGATTTCAATCCTACACAGAACCTCCATAGGGAAGGGCGTCTAGCCAGATCGAGAAGAACCTTCAAATGATAGAACTAGAGTCGGGAGCCGCATAGATAAGCACGATAGAAGGACAAAAAGGCCTTGGCTAACGCCAACCTATGTCCAGTACCCTTTCCCTTTGGGCAGGAAATCCATCAATCAATTTCTTTATCTTTCGCTTTAGCGAGAATTAAGCTATCCATTGAGCTTATTTATTGGTCCTCGTGAATACAATGAATCCAGCAATAGAGTTCATCCCGGTCGGCCTTAGTTTATAGGTTTTAAACCCTATGATTTCCCCTTTGTTTATTAAGCATAAAAGATGGACTTGATGAAAAAGAAAATGTTGTACAAGAAATTTAAAATGGATACATGGAGCTGATAGAGATATTTACTCTAAAAAATATTGTTTATTAGATTAATTATTATATTTTTAAGAATAATAGGGACCAATCTATTGACGCTTTGTAATTTAGGTCGACAATTTTATCCATGCATGGTATGAAAGGTTTTTAAAAAACTTTGGTGTTTATGAAGCAGTGTAGAAAACTTTTGTGCTTATAAGTCAATTGGTTTATTTAGGATTAACAACAAAAATTGATTTTTAGAAATCCGTCTGACCAAGAAGGTGAGAGGCAGAGCCCAGATCGTTGTAATACCTGCCTCTGTACTCTTCACTTGGACAACAATATTGTAGCTTGCGTCGTGTACATTTGCTCCACATTTACACCACTTGAAAAACATCCCTTCAATCTAGGTTCTTAATCCTTTACAAGTGTGTTAACGTCATGTACATGTTAGATTAGTTCTCTCAATGATTACAAAGAGGATACAATATTCAAAAATATATAAAGATCAGTACTTTAATGCCAATTATTAGTATTTCTATTTCTATCTCACACACTCGAATCTTTTTGGTCTTTCTAGGTTTAAATTGTCTGTGTTCTGTAGTGTGAATAAGTCCGTATAACTTATGTAAGTTGATATATGTCTCTTGGACTACAGGAACGTTTGTATAATTTAACCTATGTAAATTGATATATGTTACACCTACTGATATCTGTTTTAGGAGAATAAAACTACTAATCTAACTCCTAAAATTGAATGTGACAGAATAATATTTCTAAGATTACTATCTTCACATCATTAATGGTAGTCGTGGCAGCGCCATGGGTTTTACTAGTGGTAGATAATATGTAAAGATTTTAAGATGGATTGAAATATATACTAACAGTTTCACAAATTAAGAAGGTAAAACTTCAAACCATTAAAGGTGAAAGAAAGGAAAGATGATTATAGAAAAGGTGTTTATGTTCATTGACCTAAAGGAATGAATCATAGACTCATAGAGTTTCCAGACAACAAATGTTCCTTTCGAAGGCGGCACGAAATATGCACCCTTGGCAAAATTCTAGACTTTACCAAAGTACCAGCAGTCCAGCACTAGGTAACCATTCGTGTATCTCAGCTTCATGTCCAATAGCTTTTGAATAGATAATTGTGATGCACTGTCTGGAGATTTACAGGTCTGTACACAGAACTGGAAAAGGCCATTATCAAAGACAGAAAGTTATAAGAGGCCAGAAAATCAATATTATTGATAAAGTAAAAAAGAATATTCATTCTAATTAAATCTTACGCTTCCAATTCTATTAAGTCAAATTCATAATAACCTTTAAGATGTCAACACATAAGGTTCTATTTTCAATCAAGGCAGTTTAAGCTCTAGAAGCAATGCGGAAAACTGAAAGAATTCAGTCGTCCAGTTAATCGCCTAACATTCTAACAAAGTGAATGAACCCTTTTCTTGAAACCCTTGGAAATGGCAAGTTCCCCTGAAATCCAGAACAAGAATTGCTTAAAAATTTGGGCATACACTTGCTGTGGTGGTGGCAACTCACCACCTTCCACGTAAACCTGCAGATATGCCACCAAACCTAATTTTCAATCTATTCATAAGAATAGAAGACCTCTCATTAAATGGAATTACAATCAGGGAAAAGGTGACTGACTAGAAGGGGCAAGTTTGAGATCGACTCTTTATGTGCTAGGCAATCGAAGGCTAACTGATTTTAAAAAATCTGGGTCTGGAAATGGCTTAGAGTAGACATATTGCAATTGCAGATAGACAGGTATAGTTGAACAGTTCCAACATGAATTAATTAACCCATGCCCATTATAAGATTGTTCTTATAATGCAGTGTGCGGTCAGATTGAAAATCCCTGCAAAGCAGAGGAACGGAAGTGGCATATTTTGCATTCCACGGGAGAGACACTAACCACCATCCCTATTGATTGCTGCGTCACCAATCATATCTGGATTCGTCTGTGTGAGGATATTATCAACATTCAACTACTCGATCTCAACTCACTGGATAATTTAAATAGAAACTGACCAGAAATTGTAGAGAAGGTATCGATTTGAAACTCTGGAAGCTAACCATTTAAAGTTTTCTGCATCATATGGTGTGCAACGAACTGAGTGAAAACAATTCTAAGGACAAATTGGTTATGTACTGGATACTGATAGGCGCCATAGTGAACAAAGGCTGGTTGGCCAAGGCATGTGGATGACGGCCAAAGGGATTACCAGGAGGCATGTGGAAGAGTCATGTGGTCTTGGAGTTTTATCATGCACAACAAGCACAGACGTTGCTCCCATCCTACCTTTTGCATTGACCAACACTCAGGCTGGACGAGATGCATTTGGTCGTTTAATCTGACAATAAAATCAGATCATCTATGCAAATTCAAAAAGGTCGTCTTGCTGCAGAGGATGACCATCACCCATCAAACTCGCATATCATACAACTTTTCAAAAAAATGAGAGAGAGAGTAAAGATATGTATTTAAATGAGTAACTCTGATCAAGAAAAGGAAACTAGAAATACTTTTCATGTGGGTTTGAACTTTGAAGATATCAAATTGTGCTATAGTTTGGTTGTCATTTCAGTGTTACCTGTTGTGTTGCATCTAATATTTAGATAATTCAACAGAAGATACTTTTCATGTGGGTTCTTATAATTAGGATTAGATGATGCGATATGATTCATGCAACAACATCTAAATGTAACATGATTTAGCAATCGATAACATACCAAGAAAAAGTAGAGGGATTCAATATAAAAATATCACCAACAATAACAAGAAAAAACAATATAAATAATACTAATATTATTAGCAATAGTAGTACGTAGTAGTAATTGATCTTAACATAGCGTGCTCAGAGAAATCAAACCCTCCTTTGCCAGTCTCAGAAGAAATTGTGTTTCACTACTATAAAGTTCATATTAATTGTACTGAACAGTTTTACTAACTTTTTCATAGATTGTAGCTGGAATAAATTTGCAAAAGAAAGGTCTTCACTTACTAGCGGCGAAAACTAGCTCAATGCAAATGAATCAAGACACTTGAAGAAGCATGTGGTAACTTTGATAGTTGCTCACAGAATCCAGCCAACATTCTTTCATCTCTTGATTGCTCCTCAGTTGAAGAGATAATAATTTCCTTCAATGATATGGCCCTTTTAAGTAAAAATTCCATAATCTTAATTTCACTGTCAGACACTCGGGGATTCCTAATCTTAAAAGTCTTCAAACAATGAAATACACATTGTTTGGGCAGGGCTTCTCTTGAAATGTCTGACGCGTTTGTTGAACCCAACCAAGTGGCCTATGGAAAACAAAACAATGTGAACCAACATAACCGTAAATTAAATAATTCATAAAATTTACGAAACAATAATCAAAATGGTAAGCATAGTATACCAAATTCAACCAATTTGGCTTCAATAATCCACAAGTTCACAACACTTTTGAGTACCTTTTTTCTTTCCCAGAGAAGAGCTTGATCAGGAGGCAATTTCTCTAGTGCAGCACAAATGCAACTATCATGCCGTTTGGAGAGATCACCTTCGAACTGTCTCGTCTTTATGCACGGAAGAGAAAGCAGGAAAAAGAAAAAGAAAGAAAGGAACATAAAATGAGTTAGATCTCCACAAGACAAAAAGAATTGCATAAACAATAGCAATGTCAATACTTCAAGTTCCTTGATCAAAATAAACAGACCATAATCTCCTAGAAGAAACTTAATAAATTAAACAAAAAAGATGAGAGGTTGATTAAACAGAAAACATTAATCTTTAATATCTCTACCATAAACCTTCTCATCTTTCTAGCACTAGCCAAGGGAAAAGACAAAATCCATTCCAGAACTTTAGCAATCAAGCGTAGGGATTCACATGATAAAATAAATTTTCCTTGCATGGGAATACCTTTAAGGTTGAAGATGTATTATACTTTTCGGAGATGATGTACCAGCTAAGGGTGGCCAATGTTATTGACTTCATGATAGAAGAAATGGCGGAGTATGATTCCACTACCATCTCATTTACCTACTTATCGATATATTTATATAATTGGAATATGTATATCCATACTAGAGTTGCCAAATGAGAGGTATCTAAGATTCTGTTGACACTAAAGTTGTGCAAATGATTAGTGGCACTGCAGGGGGCATACCTACTAGGGTTGTTGCAGAGGTCACAATGATGCAGTCCTCTACTTTTTCATGTATACCTTATGCTTTCATTTAATATATTTCGAGCTTTAACTAACAAAAAGAAAAAATATACTAGACTTGGATCACAGGGCTTTGAAGGGGACAAGGTGATAAAATAATGTTGTTCTTTTAGTGAGTATAACTTTTCTCAACGATCAAGTTTTTTTGTTCCTGATGACAAAAAATAAATATATGAGATCTCTAAATATAAATTGCAGATGCTTCTAAATCTTATCAGTTATCCTTTGATATAAGCCAGGAATTTGTAAAATGTACCAAGATCTATTCCATATGCTTACCATATCTAAGATGCTGGAGACAGAATGACTGAATGACATAACATGAGCCGTGAATAAAAATAAATTATGCATCAGTACCTTAGTTCTTTCCCATCCAAGAGATTCAATATGAGGCAGTCTCTCGAGTATGCTTGCTACTGGACAGATGCAAGTATCATCATCCCACTGATTTGTTAAGTTCATGCACTTGAGATTATGTAAGAGGTTGGGAAGCTTTTCCATTATCTCTGGCAGTTTTGTTAAGGTCTTCACACATGAATGAGAGAAAAATTGATAAATTAGAAGTAATACTATAAGCTGTTAAGCACATATTACAAGATCTGTTTGAAGAAGAATAATAGTTTACCTTTGAGGATTATATCCAAATAGATTTTCTGAGTCCAACTAGAAAGAAACTGGAAATTTATACCTTAATATTTATGCAGTGTACAGGATAATCTAGAACAATCTACTTGCAAAGTATAGAAAATATATGACTAATATGTATTTGAAGGTTTTCCACATCCACCGACAAAAGTTAAGGATCTCAACAACATCTTAAGATTTTAACTAATTTCTAAGTCTCAACAGAGTCAAAATCTATCATTCTATTGATCATCTTCCTATATTAACCCTTTTTTTTTCAAATGAAAAAATACACTAACTAACTCTGTACATATTCCCATAACAACATTTTGTTTTGGACTTGCACAGATAGGGCTCCATTACAGTAAGATGATAACTAAAAAGGTTTCAACTGGCCAACTTCCTTCTTGCACTTGAGATTGTAGAGTATGTATTACGTGAGTGTAACATGATGACATTGCTTGCAAGATTTAATAAATACAATCAATTATTCAATTTACTGATAAACCACTGACAGATTATGTGATGACAGTACACTGGGGTGTCTGATGGCTGATGCACAAGAGAAGCATTCCCTAGTCAAACCCAGTTTTCAGTGAAAATACATAAATCATGGTATATGGTATAATGGAAGCATACAAAAGAGAAGATAAAACACTGTACCTTTAAAAGCGACATTGATAATGTTATAGTTCTGATGTTATATATCCCTGTGAGAACATTCATCAAACGTTGACTGTACATCTCCTTCTTGATAGCATAATATCTTATTCGATAAACATCAAGATCTGCACTCTCAAGTGAAGAAAGCTTCTCTACAAAAATATCATCAAACATGGGACCAATGTACTTGACAGGTTTAAGACTTGGAGTACATATCTTCACCTTACAATACCCAACACCATCAAACTCATCTCGAAACTCCAAATTCTCAAGTACTGGTGGAGATATAGTAACCATATAAAGATGACTAATAATACAATTAATCAAAACCAAATTCTTCAAAACTCCACAATTCAAAATAACTTCTCCATCATCATTTCCATACGGAAACTTAACCGATATCAATTCCAAACTTCTAATCATTCCAGCATTACACATTAAACTCGGCATTTGAATATCATACATTCCACTTCTACTTAAACTCAATACTTTAACATCAAAACCAAAAACTTGTTCAGGAAATTCAAAAGGTTCAAATAAATTCAAATCAAGAACAATTTCTTGAACATGAAACTTTAAAATAAATACTAACCATATATATAATCTTGCTGCATTCAATTCACCATGACAAAATAAACTAAACTTTTCAACATCAATATCATCATGATGAAGAAATAAAACATGATCAACAAAATCATTTTTTCTTATTTGATCAATTGTAGTATAATTATCAAGATTAAAATGAAGGGTATGTATTGATTTCTATAAATACCTCCATCTTTTTGATAAAATGCTTGCTTGAAATATATATTTTGTATCTAATGATGAGTAAATTTGATGTATAATTGCATCAGGTAAACTACTCATTCTGTCAATTTCATTGCTCTGCTGATGATGTTGTTGTTGTTGTTGCTGTTGCATCATTTTGATTCTTTATTCCAAATGATTGGAAAACCTCACAAGTAAAAAACCTATGTGATCATTCTGATCTTACTCATACCATGATCATAAGTTTCTCTCTTATATATGTGGGTCAGCCTAAGGCTGGCAATGGACCGGGTTAGATTCGAAATATGTATGATCTGAACCGAAAAAAGCAGTTTTAGGTCAAGATGGGTTTCTATTGAGAAAAAAAAACAGATATTGTATTAAGAATATAGAACCGTGAGACGGTGGGGACCGACTTTAAAAAGAGAAACCGGAGAGGTACGAAGAGAAGAAGCAGAATTGAGAAAGAAGAAGCAGAAGATAGCATAAAGAAGAAAGAGAATTAAGAGAATTGAAAGAGAGGAAAAAGAGATGAGAGAAGAAGAAGATAGAAGAAAGAGAAGTAGGAGAATTGAGAGTGAGAGAGAGATGATAGAGAGAAGAGATGAGAAAAAGAAGAAGAAGAAGAAGAAGGAGAATGGGAGAAGAGAGAAAAAAAAAAATTGAAAGTGGACAAACGGACGGACACTGTTTTTTTTTCCACCCAAAGTATAATGAACCTCCTAAAAGTTGGTCGAATATTTATTAATTTATTTGTTATTGTTAATGGATGATGAAAATATTATTATACTATGAACTTTTATTAAGAGTTCATAGTACGGTGGTTGAAATAGTGGTAGGACGTCTAAATTACTTGCAGTTATGGGTGGAACTATACTATGAACGTTTTGTGAATGTACCTGAATGAAAGTTGAATTCGAACTTTTGGATATGGTTGCATCATATATTGTGTTTCTGGTGATATGTATTTGTTTTGAATTATGGTTAGTTTTCTTGTATTTTTGTAAAAATACTATAAAATAAATAAATAAATTTGCAAAGGTTGTATTTGTTAGATTTATGATGTTTGATTACCGCAGAAGATGTCCTAATCGTTCTTATGAACCCTGCAACATGATTTATGATGGTTGCTTACATTTACATTTTCTTGAAAGAAAAAGGGACATGGGTCATCACCGTACGAGTTAGCTTATACCTGTAGGCAAAACAAATTAATCAGAAAAATTGTAGAATGCCTATAAAAATAGCAGCATCTAATGTTCCACTAGAAAATTAGGTAGTTGCTAGAATGACAGTTTGAAGCTGAGTTGTAGGTTCCCGTAAAGATAGATGGCAGATTTGGAAGAGCGAAAATTATTAACAGCGATAGATGTTCCATTAGTGGCATTTTACCTTATTCTTGTTTCAACCTTGGGGAAATTGACAAGAATTTACTTGAAGCGTTCTCGAGTGATCAATAATACTAATGACAAGTATTTCCACCCTGCAACACCAACCAAGATCCAAAAAAAAAAAAAAAATGAATGTGCTTGAACTTCTTCCATAAGATGATGAAATTTTAACACATCTTCTAAGGAGATCTTGAAACCGACATTCAGTTGTTTGACATCATTTTGTGACTAGGTTAGGAGTGTCTGAGGTTTATCTCGCCTTGACGTCATTGTTAGGAAGTATCTTGATGTGTGAGCGTCGTTCGCCTTTTCTTCATTCTCTTCCTTCTAATGATTGTCAGGTTGTAGTTTGTTCAGGAGCGTACGTACCTAGTCAGTACGTACGTACGTAATCATAGGCAAATCTTTTCTTATGTTCTGGAACGTAAGTACCATGTTAAGACATACGTACGTTGAAGTGTCCAGGTTGGTTTTCTTGTTCAGGGACGTACGTACCACGTTAGGGCGTACGTACGCCATCGAACTTTTTTGTTATTTCGGCCCATGTGTTCTTTCCTTTTTAACCCTAGGTTATAAAAGGTTGTTGGTGTTATGGAAAAAGCAAAAGTTCCAACCTAGCCTCCATAGAACCCCAGTTTGTTTGTTGACTATTCGACAAAGATCATCTTCTTCCTCAATTGATCTTTGTGTAATTTTATCTTCTATCCTTCCCCAATTCATCTCCCTGTGTTGTTGATAGTGATTTAGCTTCGAGTCTTCTTGTGTGTTCATTAAGAAGTCGAGTATCCTTGTGTGTTCATCAAAGAACTCTGGTGTAAGCTTATTTCATAGTTCGGCTTCGAGTCTTCTTGTGTGTTCATCAAGAAGTCGAGTGTCTTGTGCGTACATCAAGGTACTCTGATGAAGTCAAGGTGTTAGAGATAACCAATAGTGTCGACTCGTAGTTATTGCAGGTAGTTGATAGGTTTGTATAACTATTTTCATCTAGGGGATTTATTTGTTGTCATGAGGAGAACCGTGGACATTTCCCATATTGGGTTTTACCACGTTAAAAATATCGTGTGTTCTTTACTTGTTTATCGCTTTATCGCATTGTTCAAAATCTCGAATTCCTCGAGATCTCGACAAGTCTAAAACTCGAGATCTCGTTTGAGATCTCAGGTGTCTTTGTTGAGATGAACAAGTTTTTTGAGAATATTTCGACACACATTTATATCTAATTAATCTTTCTAAATGTAATTTTTAATAGATTTCTTCTTGATTTAAAAAAAATTATGGGCAATAACCCAAATTCAACTAATTTTTAGCTTATTAAGTCAATAACAAGATCTATAAGTTGAATTCTACGAATTTCATGATTTTAAATTCACTTTCATTGGAAATAAACTAATATTTACAATCGATAGCAATCCTTTAACTCCAAAAAAAAATTCAAAAAATTTATCATTTTAAAAAAAATATCATTATATCTCGAGCATCTCAACACTAAAAATATGATTTCTCGCGAGATCTCATAGTTTCTCGTGAGATCTCACCATTTCTCGCGAGATCTCGAAGATATCAACAAGATTGGTATGAATATCATATCATTTGAGATCTCACAAATATCTCGTACCGAACACTCCTATTTTCGAGATATCTCATGAGATCTCACGAGATTTTTAACAATGCTTTATCGTTATATTGCACATATTGGGGTTTTAGATCTCTCTCATCTGACCGCTTGACCTACACACATCCAAAACATATGTATGAGCAATTTATGCATGTTCATGAAAACTGCCTGCATTTCTTGTAAAACACATGGGTGAACCCAACTTCACTAATCAAATGAGAATCGCGTGCGCGATAATCTAAAAAATTTGAACAAATTTACATTTTACAACATTTTTATAAAGAATTTCAATAATCAAAATTTTCAAAAACCTGATATAGGCACATCTATATACTATATAATAGTGGAGCCTAACAAGTGCCACATGGCGTGTTCTTAGCAACTTGAGAATAGGACTTAAGTCCAACTGTAAGCACAATTGAAGCCCAGTTGTAGATATAAGTGCCACATGACACTTTTCTAGAGATTTGCTTAACTTTGGTGAGAGCCCAAATTAAAAAGGAAATCCACCTTCCATGTCAACAGAGATTTATAGAAACCTTAAAACCCTTTAGAACTTAATTCTAAATCTCTTTTTCCTACTAAATTCTTCGTCTATTTAAAATCCTTAATTCTTATATAAAAATCATACTAAATACAAAAAATATTAATTATAAATCTCTACAAATTTAGGTTAAGAAAGGCATTAAAAAAAACTCGGTTCAACAAATCACTTATAAAGTCATTATAAACTCTCTACAAATTTAGGTTGAGAAAGGCATTAAAAAAAGTTTGATGATTTTCTATTTTATTGAATAACACAAATCACGGTGCGTAGCATGGGTTCAACAACTTGTGTTTCTCAAAGACCGAAACAATTCACTTTGTTAGTTGGGTCATAAGTTACAGGCCTTATATAGTCCAAGTTGGGCCCCTGACAGGCTATAAGACCCTAGATTCCACCTATTTTTTTTTTTTTCGGTAGAAAGACTCCACCTATTTAAAGAACCTCAGAAGCAGAACTGCCAAAACAGTAGTCTATAACTCTAGATTCCAAGAACAAAAACAACAGAGAGAAGTGTAGAAGAAGATGGAAGGAGGAAGAAGAACAATAACATTTCTTTTTCTTCCTTCAAAAATTAAAGAAAATGATAGATCTATTATTTTTATTCTTAAAAATAGGATCAGTGATCTACCAGATAGTTTGGAGAAATTGTCAGCCAGGGCAGGTAAAATGTTAAATTTGGGCAATTTAATGTATGATTTTGAATGTATGATTGAGATTTGGAAATTTTGCAATTGAATATTATATCTCATGATTTGTATATTTAATCCCCAATACTGAAGTAAGTTTGATAATCCATACATGGTTGTTGTTGTATTTGGTAGTGTGGTACCTTGACAGTGAATCTGATTTTCTAAAAAAATTAGATTTTTTGATGAGGATTAGGGTTTAATGTATTGATTGATCAACCTGATTACAGGAAAAAAGAATGAATTTCAGAAAATTGATGTTCATGTTCTTCAATACTTTCTTGCAGGGTGAGCTATTTGAGATTTGTACAGGACTCTCTCTTACCCCCCATGGCTGACACAATGGAATGGGAAAGGTGGGGACCTTTGCAAAGAATTATGGACAGGAATCCATGCTACTGATGTTTAATCCCCTCACAACTGATAGGATGAAAGTCCAAGGGTGGGGATCATTGTGAGGAACTATGAAAAGGGATTTCATGCAATAGATCATCTATAATATACATGTGACAAATCTTCACATGACCCTGTCTTAGTCGTACCCCCACAGCTAACAGAATGGTGTTCAAAGAGTGGGGAACCTTGCGAAGAGTTATGGAAAATGAATCCATGCAATGTATTATCTGTTTTGAGAAACAAATATGTTGTCACTGTCGTACACCAACAAACTTAGTGGCTCGACCTTGCTGGATATCTTTGGGAGCAACTTATCCTTCTAAATCTAAAACAACTGTAAGTGTGTGTCTATGTATATTGAGATTAACTTTGAGTAAAAGATTGTTTATTACTTACTATGTTTTGGTTTTATTTGTTTAGGTAACTTAGTTTCAATCACATTAATGGTCAAATGCATGGCAATACAACAAATATGTTAGTGAGTTTGGTTTTAATATGTTATGATTTTTGTCAATTGAATACTTGCTACTAATAGTTGGCTATTTGAATTGAGCAGAAGTCATGGGGCTATCTAGAGCAACTCAAGATGCCAAATATACCCTTCATTTGATATGGGTTGCATCCCACCTTTCGACCATTGCTCCGTTTCGGTGGTATTGGTGCTATGCCTATACAAGGGCAGCCCATTCTACCATTATCTTTTGTTGGCTTTGGGCTACAAGGGGCAGCACCAGCACTAGAAGTTGAAAGCAATTTTGAAGTAGGAGAATCTTTGAGTCAGATTTTGAATACTCAGGCACAGTCCAGGAGCCCAATGCATATACACGAACAGAGGGTATGGGCTTATTCATGACCTTTTCAAGAGGTTATCCTTTTGAGGTACATTTATCATTCATGTATTTACCAATTTCTTTTTGGCACATATTATTTTTATCATTGATATGATCATAATTTATTTTGTACTATTTGTAATGCAGGAGATATGGTGATATATATGGTTGAATGAATTGACATGGAAAATCCACCATATCTTTTTCATTCATCTGTTTGTGATTAATTTGTTCCAAAGATTGATAACTTCACAAGTAAAACCCTTCAAGGCTAGGTGATCACGGTAATCTTGCTCTCGTACATATGCGTCAGCTTAGGGCTGACAATGGACCGGGTTAGATTCAAAATATAATATGAACAAAACCGATAAAAACGGGTTTGGATTGAACCATAAAATTGAAGGAAATGAAATGGATATATCAAAAGTTATATGGGATATTCTATCATTATATGGGATCAATGATTTACCAGATTGTTATATGGTATCGATGATTAATTTGTACTCTCATTTAAAGTTTCTTGGTTATATTAAGGATATTAAGAATTTATATTTATTTGTTTGATATTGTTAGTGTATGATGATCTCTAACAAGATTTCACCAAATTTTTATGGTATTACAGGAAGTTTATGAACTCTGAATATACTTTATGGTACATCTATGGTACATGTACATCCCAATCTTCCAATCAAATTACCCAGTAAAAGGCAGAATTCAGTGCACTTTCTTTTGTCATTTTGAGACAGATTAGAAAGAAAAAACTTATGGATGAAGAAATCAGTGCACTTGTGACTTGTCTTTTTTTTGAAAAGATTAATAATAACAATTGATGAAATCAGTATTTTTCTTCCATTTTTAAAAGGATTAATCAAGAACAGTTGGAGGAAAAAGATAGGTGAGGTGGAAATTAGTCCACAATCCCCATCTTTGAAAAAAATTTAATGAAGAACAGTTCAAGTTGGGCCCCCTGTCAAACTATATAACATGATGGATCTTAACTAGGGGTGTTATTCGAGCCGAGCGAGCCGAGCTTTGAATGCTCATACTCGGCTCGTTTTAATGCGAGCCGAGCTCGAGCCGAGCCCAATTTCTGAATCGAGCTTGGTTTTATGTTCAAGCTCGGCTCGCGAGCTATTTATCAAGCTCGAGCTCGAGCTCGTTAGGCTCGTTTAGCTCGAATCAAGCTCGAACCCTCCAAGCTCGTTTAGGCTCGAGCTTGAGCCCTCCAAGCTCGTCTAGCTCGTTTGCAGCCTTAGTACCGTTTCAATCACTGCCAATGGTGTGACAGATACTCTTTTCCCCATTGAAGGGAATGAAAATTGGTCTGACTTACAAGCACATTAATTACTTTGTGATGGAACAAACAATTCAAGAAAAACAAAGAAACAGAATAATTAACACATAAAATTAACCAGCGAATCAGTTGCACCCGCACCCATTGTTGTGTAGTCACCAGCAGAATCAGAGAAGTAGCAGTTTCCAAAATCATAGTCATAGTCATAATCTGAAGAGTAGAGCAATGGTACTTGATCAAGTGGTGGTGGTGGATTCAACATTTGGTTGACGATTTCAATGTTGAAATCTATTTTCTGCAGAATACCTTCCAACTGTTGTTTTGAACATGCTTCCAAGTTGAAGTTGTTGTTGTTGTTGTTCTGCATCTTCTTGATTACCGCTGCTACAGATGTATCTTCTTCTTGATTACTGTTGTTGTTGCTACTACTACTACCAAAACCACCACAACATTGAGTTTTCTAACTTGTTTAAAACGATCAAATTGAATTAAGTTAACTACACCAGAAGAAATTTACACAACTCAAGAACATCTTCCGATAATCTTGCAATCGAATCATATATTAAAATTCAGAAAAAAGACTTTGAGAAATGGAAACATAGATCAATGGAATTCAGATCTTTGAGATAGAAAAAGAATCTGGTTACTTTGTTTCGATCTCGAAGTTCCAAAGATTCGTTCGAAAGAGAAAAAGAGAGGAGATAGATTAGATTAGATAACAAATTCACCCACGAATTATTTGGTGACAAGTTTTAATGAGATTGATTGATTGATTGATTGAATTGGAGAAGAAGAAGGAGACGGGGTTAGAGCGTAGAGAAGAAGAAGGAGACGGGCAGGCGGCGGCTAGGTTTCCAGAACCAGAAGAAGGAGAAGATGTTATGTTGAATTGTTGATATATAGTGGGGTAGGATAGGAATAAGATATATTAGTGGGGGTAGGCTGGTAATTTACATTATTTAACACGAGCTACTCGGCTCGGCTCGAATAAAGCTCGGGCTCGGCTCGAGCTCGAGACGAGCCTTAAATCTGTTCAAGCTCGGCTCGTTTTACAAGATGAGCGAGCCCGAGCCGAGCTTTAATCGAGCCGAACACGAGCCGAGCTCGAGCTGCTCAGCTCACATAACACCCCTAATCTTAACCTGACCCTAGGCCTAAAATCCACCTATTTAAAGATCCTTCTGAAGCAGAACTGCAGAAACAGTAGTCTACATTCCAAAGAACATAGCAGAGGAGTGAAGATGGAAAGAGGAAGAAGAAGTATAACATTTCTTTTTCTTCCTTCAAAAATCAAAGAAGATGATAGATCTATTGTTTTGTACTTTTGTTTTCTTGAAAATAGGATCAGTGATCTACCAGATAGTTTCCAGAAATTGTCAGCCATTGCAGGTAAAATGATAAATTTGTGTATGTTAAATGATTTTGTTTTGGTTTATTATAGTTTTATTGCATGATTTTGATGTATGATTGAGATCAGGAATCAATATTATTGCTTATGGTATAAATATTTAATTACCTATACTGAATTACGGATTTAGGGTTGATTTTCCAATGATGGAAATTGATGTTAGTATTTAGAAATTGTGGTTCCTTGACAGTGAATCTGATTTTCTAACAGATTTTAAAAAATTAAAGTTTTTGATGAGTACTAGGGTTTGATGTATTGATTGATCAAACCAATTACAAGACAAAAGAATTAATTTTCAGAAAATTGATGTTCATGTTCTTAAATATTTTCATACAGGGTGAGTTCATGGGGATCTTTACCGGACTCTCTCTTACCCCCCATGGCTGACAGAATGGAATGTGAAGGGTGGGGACTCTTGCAAGGACTTATTGACAGGGACTTCATGCTTTGAATCTCTTGTCATCTATGCATTTGCAAAAAACGATGAATCTGTTACCTACATGTAGCAGGACTCTCTCTTACCCCCCACAACGTACAGGATGAAAAAGGAAGGGTGGGGAGCCTTCCAAGGAGTTATGGAAAGAGATTTCATACCTTGAATCCGTTGTCATATATACATTTGTAAGGAGTAATACAAAAATGCAGACACACCAGCAGAGGGTAGGGGTTCTTTTATGACATTTTCACGAGGTTACAGTGAGGAGGAACTGGGCACATACCTTTTCAGGTACATTTATCATTAATTTATCTACCAATTTCTTTTTGGCACATATTATTTTATTATTAATATGATCATAATTTATTTCTACTATATGTAATGCAGGAGATCTGATAGGGTGTCGTGGTTGAACGACTTCACATGGAAAATCCACGGCCAGGCGCCATTTTTGAAAGAATTAATCAAGAACAGTTGAAGGAAAAAGATACTGTGAGGCCAAAATTAGTCCACAACTCCAATCTTTGAAACAAATTAAGCAAGAACAGTTGAATGAAAAGGATATGGTGGCCAAAGTTGGAGGTAGGATGTCTACAATTACTTGCGGTTGTGCATCAAATTATACTATGAACACTTAAATGTCCTTCAATGGAAGCTGAATTCATATTGAGTGTATCCAACTTTTGGGTAGGGTTGCATCATATTTTGTGTTTCACAAGCCTATAAGGTCAATCTTGTGCTCTGATGTAATATTTTTGTTTTGAATTATTAGTTTCCTTGTTGTAGTTGCAGAAATACTATCAAAAGGACAATCTGCAAAATTGTACTATTTAATTACCACAGAAAGTGTGGTGCCTTGACTGATTGATGATAAATTGTACAATCTGCAAAATTGGACTATTTCTAAACATTATTTAAAAATAATTAAAGTGTTTGACGAGTACTAGGGGTTGGTGTATTGATTGATCAACCTGGTTACAAGAAAAAATAATGAATTTCAGAAATTGATCTTCATGTTCTTCAATGTTTTCTTGCAGGGTGAGTTCTTTGAGAGTTTTACCGGACTCTCTCTCCCACGGTTGACAGAATGGAATGTGAAGGGTGGGGACTCCTGCAAGAAGTTCTTGGAAAAGGATTTCATCCTTGAATCCCATGTCATATATACATTAGCAATCAGGAAAGGATTTCATGCCTTGAATCTGCCGTCATATACACATTTGCAAAGAGCAATGGACATGTAACAGATCTGTTAATGACTCTCCCTTACACATTTTCAAGTAGTGAAGCTGGTTAAAGCTTCTATATGGGTGTTGCTTGCCATGAAAGAAGGGAGCCTCAAGGAAAGGGGAGACACCAGTTTACTTGCAGTATAAATGGTAGAAGTTTCTGAATATTCGGGAGTGAACAGCAACAGTGAACGACAGTATTTTGGGATCTTAAGAAAGCTCCTTTATTGTGCGTGCGGTGTTTGATTTTTGCACACGACAGAGGACACTTTAGGCTACTAGTCCTGCAACTTCTGTTGATCTTTTTTGCTTACCTGATGGGTTCATTAACACCCGCTGATCAGGCGTGTAATATGGTTATGGTGAATAATAAAAAAATTATTTTATAGAAAACCAGAATACAGCTGCATAGTTTATTTCTCTTTGTTAATTAGATGTTGTCCACAAAAGAAACAAGATTAACAATATGTATGGTATTGTAGGGTGATTATTGATCTAGAGAAGCACGCACAGGATTGTGGAGTGGTGTTTTTAGCTCATAAACTGCGGTCCCAGTTTGGGCTAACGAGGACAACGCTGTCACAGGTAATTGTTAGATTTTGTCTAGGACTAAAAGGTGTTAGTCACAACAATCAACATAGTTACAAGTACAACAAAATATTCGTTTTCTTTGACTCACCAGTCCATTTGCAGACAACGATGGGCCAGTGCAAAAAATGAACTCGAAGGTTCGTACATATATGTGATAATGTCTTTGAGGACATGTTGAACATGTCAGTTGTTTTTAACTGAAGGCATCTCGTCAGAAAGTTGGTGGGCTCATCATGAATTAGGTATTCGCTGCCTCAGGTATTATCCAAGGTTCGAATTCATTAGTAGTTCTACCTCTTCCGAATTCCACCATGTTGTGTCTCAGGAACCTCAGTGTCTTTTGTTAATATTTGAATTTGTCATTTTCAAGGCCAGAATGCAGTTTGAAGACACTCAACAAAGAAGGTTGCAGTTGAACTGGTGACAATGGACTCAATTCCACTTAGTAGCATGGAGAAAACTCGGAAAGGTTATGTGAAGTGGATGCTAAAAGGTTTGAGTACTTGTCCCTAACTTGCCTAATACCATATACCATATGCCTTATCGGGTTACCCCTAACTCACCATAATCCAGTTGCCCCTACTCAAAATCCTTGATCCATCCCTGCGGTATTGTTATGGATTTAAAGCAAGTTGATGAAGTCATTAGTGCATCAATTTGTGTTTCTGGAAATGGTAAACCCTGTTTGCACCTAGTGAGTAGTGATTTGGGTTGAGGGCCTACAATATATTCCTCAATTGATTCTGTCATAACCAGTGGAGTACATGAAATTAAGCTTTGAAGTTCCATATCTGGCTTCTTTCTTGTTAGCTTGCTGCTGAGTGCTAACAGAGCATTGTTTAGAACAAAGCTTACCAACTAGTAAAACACTAACACATTAACATAGATTCGGTCTAACACTTGGACTGAATCTATCAATCCAACCCCATCGGAAAATAGACACAACTTGTTCTGTGTTTTGCCAATTTAGGGTGTCATGTCATTAACTTTAAATAAACGTGAAGGATTCTACCCCCAATCGGAAACAGACACAACCCTTTGTATTTTACCACTTCAGAATATTGTGTCGTTAACTTCAAATAAACGTAAAGAAATCCTGCCCTAATCGGATAACAGACACCCCTCTTTGTATTTCGCTACTTTAGAGTGTTGTGTTGTCAACTTCAAACAAACTTGAGGAAATCCAACCCTAATCGGATAACAGACACAACCCTCTTTACATTTTGGAACTTTAGAGTGTGTCATGAACTTCAAATAAACGCAAAGGAATCCATCCCCAATCGGATAACAGACCCAACCCTGAAGCCTTTGTGTTTTGCCACTTTAGATTGTTGTGTGGTCGACTTCAAATAAAAGTAATTGGACAAAAATATATTCCAAGGTCATTAGTGTATATATATAGATGCCTAAATATGTACTTCATTCTGATAGTTAGAGTGTCTGTCCATCATGGATATGGGATAATGGTAGTGTTGATGATTATTGTAGGAGATGTTGGTTAATTGAAGAAAGCTATAGCTACTAGGTAGCTAGGAATCTTAGGAAAATGTATGATGCGATAGATAAATTTTGGAAAAGTATCAAAATGCTGTATGTGTGATAGGATCAGAAAGGCCAAAAAGCTAAGCATAAGAGTGTTGATGATATTCTCCTCCAGTACAAGGTTTTGGGAAAATTCAACAATCCTAAGGGCCCTACACCACCATGGCATGGCTGGCTATAAATGAAAGAAGATTCTGAATGAAACTTCATAAAGATGGATGATTCCATATGAACATTCTCCTACATATATATATCCCTAGCTTCTTTCTTCTTCTTGCTTAATTATAACCAAACCAACCAATCCATCTCCTCATTTTCTCACTTTGTCTGCCTAGCTATTTAGATGAATAGGGAAAGGGATCCTTTGGTTGTAGGTAGAGTGATTGGGGATGTTCTTGACCCTTTTCTGAAATCTATTCAACTAAAAGTTTTTTATGGAAACAGAGAAGTAGGCAATGGTTGGGAGTTTAAACCTTCTGTTGTTGTCAATCAACCTAGAGTTGATGTTGGGGGGAATGACTTAAGGACCTTCTACACCTTGGTATCTAAATTAATCTTGATTAGCAAGTTCCATTACATAATGTACATGATCAAACATGCATGCAGTACTCGATCACTTGTTTCTTCAAATTTCCATCTTCCCTTAACATGTTTTCCCCTCTTATAAGTAGACTGAAGCCTACCTGTATGATCTTTTACTCCTTTATTTGAGTGATACATATGTTTCCGATTGTGTATTCCTGTCAAACATGAGGAGAAGATTAATTAAGCATTTTGGTTTGGTTAGGATAATTAAGCTCCATATATATAATTAGTATAAACTTTTAAGAGGATTAATTTTATTATTGTGTTTCTACATGCATGGTCTCCTTAGATTTGAGAACTGAACAAATTAAATGTTTAATATGTTATCACATAGCATATATATATGTATCACTGTACCTTTTTGTTCTGAGTGGTCTCCTTGAGAGGGTGAAATAAAATAGATCAGAAGTGCATGTGTTTGTGAGCTTGTTGAATTGTGTTCTGAGTTCTAAACTTGTAATTCTATATTATAATCACACTTTATATTATGATAGAATATCTAGCAGATACATAAACATACTTAGTTACTTACATGATGTATTGATGTTGTTGTTGATGAAATATGGTACTCTACAATTTTGCAGGTTATGGTCGACCCTGATGCTCCCAGTCCTAGTAGTCCAAGCCAGAGAGAATATTTACATTGGTACTTTCTCTCTCTCTTATCTAGTTTTTGTCTTTAATTACATGGAGATTTTTTTGGTGAAGTCCTTACTTGAGATGATGAGTATACTCAGTTGAGGTATTTTTATGTGCATGTTCTGCCTCTGGGTATATGCGAGACTGTCAGACTGCAAACAACCCTAGGACAAGTTTTTTAGTAATAGCTACTGAAGAATGTTGTAAACTATACTTAAACATCTTAATTAACTATTTGTGTCTACATTTTTTTAGGTTGGTGACGGATATTCCAGGCTCTACCAATGCTACTTTTGGTAAGAATGATCAGATTATCAAGTTAATTAGTATACTCGTATATAATTAATAACTATAAGTCTATAACTATTATAATAATGAAAGTTAACTAATCAGTCAAACAAGTACATTAAAGGTCAAGCATGCACACCCCCTCCTTCCTTACCTTACCCTGTACGTGCATTGTGCCTGTAGTTTTCATGGCAAAGAATTGAAAGGTGATTCAGACAACTCAACTTCATGGCTTTTCATTAGTACTGGATTCCTACTACTTCTGTCTTCTTTACATGTATGATATGGTGAAGCAAATAGTAAAGATTCTTTGCATACTTTCTTCGGAAATAGGAATATATGACAACATTGAAATGGTATTGTATGAGGTAATAAGAAGAGAAACTTGCCACCTAAATAAAAAAAGTAATTTATTATCAAAATATATATAGGTAGATTTTATTATATATGCATTGCAATATGGTGGATTGGTGGTGATCGATGGTGTATATATATATATATATATATATATGTAATTCAGGACAAGAGGTTGTTTGTTACGAAAGCCCAAGACCTACAGTTGGAATTCATCGGTGTATCTTTGTTTTGTTTCAACAACTTGGTAGGCAGACTGTGTATGCTCCAGGGTGGCGTCTCAACTTCAACACCAAAGATTTCGCCGAGATTTACAATCTTGGACTTCCTGTTTCGGCTGTTTACTTCAACTGCCAGAGAGAAAGGGGGTGCGGAGGACGAAGATCAACATAACAATATGGATTATTATATGCATGTTTCTGTATTTCCATTCTGTCAGCAGCATTAGTAAATCATCAAGTAATATATTATCAAGTAGATGGTATGTAATATATATATATATATATATATATATATATATATATATATATATGATATATATATATGATATAAGTTTGAGAGACAAACTTATATAAATTGACATTGGACGGCCCTGATTACAAGTTGGGGGTCGAAATCAGATCTCAACCCTTGGATGTCCTCGATCATAGTGTATCTTTATAACTTATATAACTTAGATTAATAAACTTACGGTTGGGCTTAAGTTACGGTTGGGCTTAAGTTATGGGTTTTTTATTTATCACCATACAACCATAAAATCAAAAAAAATCAAAAAACTCTCTTCGGCGACCAGGTATTTACCACCGCCACGGCCGTGCGGAGATTGATGGTATTTACCACCACCACTGCCGTAATCTCTCTCTCGATCTCCTTCTCTCTTCGGCGACTAGGTATCTCTCTCTCTCTCTCTTTCTCTCTCTCTTCCTCTTTTATTTTTTTTTTTTTTAAATTCAAAACTTTGTGTGATGAACAATGATGTTTTAGGATTTGAAAACTCTCCAAAGCTGTAATTGATTTTTAGAATTGATGAAGTAGTTATAATCTTAATAAGGAACATATTAATCTTAGAAGCTATTTAATAAATTTCATGCTTTCTTAATTTTTAAGTAATTGATTGATGATTTTTGTTTTTTTTTTTATATTGCAAGTCTGTTCTTAAGTGATTTTTGATAGAATTGATTGATAATTTGATTTCTAATTGATTGATAATTTGTAAGTTTGTTCCAGTTTTTGATTTGTTCTTAAGTCTCTTTCATATTGGTATGTAGTAAAGGTGTTTGATAGAATTCCTGAAAGAGACCAAGTTTCTTGGAATTCCATGATTGCCGCATATTTGCGATAAGTGATTTTAAAGATAAGTGATTTTAAAAGTTAATGAAATATTATTAAAAGTTAAACACGTGATGGTTCGAGATTAGTTAGCCCAATGTACATATCTTCAAATTCATTGACTGTCCAACACTTGAGATAGGTAGTCATCCTTCAATTCCTGTATCTGCAGCCTTGATAAGCAGTTTGATAAGCAGTTTAGAGTAGTAGTTCGTTTTAGATGGTAATTGGTTAGAACATCCAGCTAACACCAAAAGAAAGCATTCGACCCTTATTGGGGCTGCAAGTAATCACCAAAATAGACTTGGTATGGACCCTAGAAGCAAAACAGCAACTCCCATTTCTGTTCTGATAATTGCTGCACTGCAGGCATTTCCATGCTTCTTACAGTGGTATGATCTTGTATGTATTTCATGAGAATCTTCCCCAAATGTTATTGGGGAAAATAATCACATTTATAATATACTAAGCATTATATTCTTCCTTCTTGCTGCTTCATATAGATCTTTTTAGGTATTCCAAATCCTGCCATACTCCAGATCCTACCATCTCCAAAATCCCAAGTTCCCTATTATCCCCAAAATCCCAAATGTGCGCCCAACTATCCCTACCATCCCTAATAAATTATACCAAAACATTAATCGAAGAGGTTACCAAAAACATCTTCAATTAAAAAGAAAAATTCAGATTGTGTTCTGAGTTTTTTTCCAATGGGTTTCCAAGAACACTATAATACTAAGAAATTTTTTGTTCATCTTCTATTGACAGTTTGACACCACATGAATCACTACAAAAGCAAGTTCAATTGTTGTTTAAAGTTGTTTCTCGATCTGTTGCGAATTACGTAATGAAAATTGTAGTGATTGCACATTGCTAAAATAATATGAGTGAAACTCATCCCTAAATCCTTACTTTATCATGTTGAGTTTCATAGAGATTCTTATTCTTTTATTTCTTCATGTTAGAATAATCTGTACTGCAAGACTATTCAAAGTATGCTTGAGAGTTGTTGGCTTTCGTCGATGTCTTAGTATAATAATCCCTTAGTTCTAATTCAGCCTAAAGACAATGGGTCTATCAAGGCTTCTACCTCCATGGATGTAGTTGGATAAGTACGAAGAAACATTGCTATCTCATTCCTTTACTCTCTCTTGCTTATTCCTCTTCTCTACCATCATTCTTCTTTGGTTAGCTAATCGATATTGCACAGAAAAACTAAACCTACCACCTTCTCCTCCCAAGCTTCCTATTATTGGAAATATTCATGAGCTTGGATTCCTTCTTCATCGTTCTTTTCATGTTCTCTTTGAATAATATGGACCCATCACGCTTTTGCATATTGGTTCTACTCCAACTCTGGTAGTATCATCTGCTGATATGGCCAGAGAAATCAAAGTGACACATGACATTGCTTTCGCAAATAGGCCCTAAACAACTGCAACAAAGATGAGTTCTCTCTGAATAATATGGACCCCTCACGCTTTTGCATATTGGTTCTACTCCAACTCTGGTAGTAGTTTTTTTATCCTTTGTTTATACTTAAAATCACACAAACAGATGTACGTAGAACCAACCAACTAACATAGCTTCTGCAATCTAATCTGATCTACGAGTGAAGAGTAAGATCAAGGTTTGTTTCGTCATCAATACTCCTTGCGAATCTCGAATTTGTCTTCTTCATTTTGTTCAAGGTACCAACTTTTAATTTTCGTTGTTCTCTGGTCTTGTTTTAGTTGTACTTTGTGTTTAAAAAATTATGTATTAGTTCAGCTTGAGAAAATCTCTTCTTTTGTTATAGGCTTGTTTAGCTCTGAAATTGTTATTACTTAAGCGTGAAATTGATATTAATTCCTATCTACTCTGATTAATTTTTTGTAGTATATTTATAACTGTGAAATTTGATATTACATCCAATATGATAAATAACTATATATATATATATATATATATATATATATATATATATATATAGAATATGTAATATAAGCTATACATATTTGTAATATACTACTCTACATTACATCCTCAATTACAAATGACGTTAATATAGAAAACAATGGTAGTTACATAACACACCTGAAGAAATTCCATATGTCATGGCGAATATTTCAAGGCTGACAACAATCACAATTAAGGCTTCTCTATGTAAAAAATTCACCTGAACGTCCAACAGTCTCCAACCAAGCAAATCTGAGCAGGATATTTTAGGCCTGCATTCATGGAAATATGATTTTGTTGTTGTGAGACTGTCAACTCTTTGAAGAAGAGAGATAGCACCTTCTTTGCCTGTGAATTTACGGAGTGTAGGAAGAATAAGGCGTTCATAAATAGATATCCATATGGTGAGCCCAATCATGGAAAACACTATGTATGATGTTGCAGGGATCTCAAAATTGTTCCCTCTGAGATGCCCATTTGATTGAAGAGCTTGTAGTACTGCGTATGTATGCATATGGACTATTGTCGTATAGTAAACTATGCCTGAGACCTATATGGGAAGTATTTTCATTACATATTTCACTTCTTCCACCTGTTGCATTCCACAAAGTCTCAAGGGATCAACAGCTGAGTCATCTGCATTAATACCATCTTTTGATGTGATGATCGCAGCCTTATCAAAGAACATGGTGGAGCATTATTTAGAAGAAAGTCAGAAATTACACGAGTTATAGCCCGACATGATTTCAAAAATCAGATATTGAAATTGAAACAAGACATATTAAAATATTAAGGTTTTTCGTGAAATTTTTGAGGATGAAATCTCTACTCTTTATGGCATATCCTGTTCAAATTTACCTCAACTGACATCTCATCGTTAAATCAAACCATGTATATTCTTACATTAATTGGTTCATATACAGAACCTATACTTCCCTATAGATGCTCATGTCATGCTCTTTCCGTGTAAAATGAACACCTAATGGCCACAATGAAGTTAAAGGGTATAGGATTAGTATGTGTTTAAGATGAATAGAAAATAATGGGTTAGAATTGAATTTGGTGATGAGTGACTAATTGATTTCCGAGTAAGAATTATATTGTTAATGGGTTAGAAATGAATTTAGTGATAAGTGACAATTACAAAAAAAGGTTTAATTAGAGAGTCTGTCAGACAACCTCTACACCCAGAGGATCTCAGGCCATTACCCACAGCAGTTCTGGTTCATCCACTAGGCTTTGGTTTCCATCTCATTTCTCAGTCACTAATCCTATGAACACGCGCGCACAATAGTTCTCTTTTTACTGTCCGTCTTACACAATCCATCCAGTAGTAATATTGCATTATAAAAGCTCAAGATGAGCACTTACAAAGTCTTCTGTCCTTTGATCACAAAGCAAAGCCCAGGCTGTACACATAAGAGCAACATAGAAACCAGAAAAAAAAAAAAAAAACACCAGAAAAAAAAACTCTGCTGGGCCTTATAAGTGGAACCTGCAAGAGTAATACACCCAACATCAGGAACTGGTTACAGACTCGGGACAAAAAACATACGGTTGAGCATAAGCAAGCAACTAACGAGTGTACAATGAGTTCAGTAAGGTATATTCGTCAAACATCATTGATTTACAGGTCTTAGGGAGTCTTGTTTTTACTGGTTCAGTAAGGTGTATGTAAGTTTTTATATGGGTTTCAATGACGTCGTCTTAACACCCGACAATATACAATCCATATAATCAGTTTCTAACCCCTTAAATGTAGAATTGTTGTTTTTTTACATTTAGTTATTTGTCATGGTCAACTTTTTTCATAGTCACTTTGTATGAGTCTATATGAAAAAAAGTTGTATGAGGCCTACCCCATGGGTACTCAAATCTCATTTAATCCTATAACTTCCACCACGAAGATACAATGGCATCTCCATATGAAAACCTCTTATATAACTCTCCCCAATCAATAGGAGATCTTACATAATCATCTGTCAAATTTCACCAGTTATACTATCATGTAATCCAGTTAAATTTGAGCCTCTGATTTATTTCCGATGTGTTAATTAGAATTAGTCAATTGGATGTGTAACATAGTTAATTAGAAAGTGTTGGGCTAAATAGTTGTCGTCTGTTGCTTAGTGTAGTTAGAACATTGTAACCCAATCCACTTACAAGTTACAACCTTATTCCTATGCTTGCAGTCTCAATTTCGAGCTTTTAATTTCTAACTAGCTTTATTAAAATGTATAGTTCATACCTAAATCATCTAATATCCATTTTACCCAAATTATTTAGTTTGACGGTGTTTTAAATTCTAAAATTTATGATTTTCTCTACTTGCAGGTAGAATCCGGACATACTATTCTTTGTTATTCTCAAAACTGCTCAACAATATGGAAAAAAATGAAGCAAACTACCATAACATCAGAAAGCGTTCTAAAAATTTATCCTGATAACTGCCTTCTGGTTAGTATTAGTAACATAAGTATTAGTTTATATTATCTTCATTGGTTATGCTTTATAAAAAAAAAAGAAATCATTCTCTAATTCAATGCATTTTTTCAAAAGTAATGTTTTAATAGTTGTCTATTAATTTATTTCTAATTTTTATTTTATTTTAGTCTATAAGGAGTTAAGAAAATCAACTAAAAGAGCTAACCGACAAACTAGAATGCGTCTGCTTGGAGAAAAGAGAACCAAATGTCCACTCCCTAATCTATATACTATATAATAATAGTGGAGCCTAACAAGTGCCATGTGGCGTGTTTTCAACGACTTGAGTGAGAATAAAACTTAAGCCCAACTTTAAGCCCAATTGAAATCCAGTTGTAGTTAAAAAGAAAATCCATCTTTCATGTCAAGAGAGATATATAGAAACCTTAAAACCCTTTAGAACTTGATTCTAAATCTCTTTTTCTTACTAAATTCTTCTTCTATTTAAAATCCTTAATTCATATATAAAAACCATACTAAATACAAAAAATATTAATTATAAATCTCTACAAATTTAGGTTAAGAAGGGCATTAAAAAAAACTCGGTTCAACAAATCACTTATAAAATCATTATAAAATCTCTACAAATTTAGGTTGAGAAGGGCATTAAAAAAAGTTCGATGATTTTCCATTTTATTGAATAACACAAATCCCGGTGCGTAGCACGGGTTCAACAACTTGTAAACCAAATGTGCTACCAGATCTTTTATTCCAAGTTCAACTGTTGATCATGGAAAAATAACCGGACATTCTCTTATCCAAAGTGCAATGAACTCTACTCCAAATTTAGATGCATCAGCTCAGGAAACCTACTTTTACAGTTACTTTTAATTTTCTATTATGAAATTTATGTATTACAATTTTTGCTCTTAGTTGTATAGATTTAAATAGTGATTATAATGACTATGAAACAACATCTGTTAACCGAAATGTCCAATCTGATGATGTCGGAAAGACCAGTAATTATTACATTGATCTTTTATATGTTTGTTTTAATTTAATTTGAATTACTGGGACCAAAATTTGACCGAAATTGTATTTTGCACTTGAATGGAGTTCAAACTATGTTATCAATATAACAGTATTCAGTCGACATTCTCAGTTATCAAAGTTTTTAATCACCACGGCTTAACCACTTGAGACATACTAACGACTCACAATTGTACATCTAAAACAACTCATTGAATGAGCCATGAGGGGTGGAATATATAATCAGATTTATTGTAACGTACATTGTGTACACTGCACATTGCTATGTTGGGATCAATATTTCTACGAATTTATATTTCGAAAGTGAAATAGGATAAATTTAGTTTAAGGTTTGAACTAAACTGTATTTTAGGCCCTTAAATTTGATATGGTTTCAAATTTAGTTTAAAATTTCGAATTTTATTTAGCAACCCACCAACGCATTTGACATTTGCCAGACCACAGAAGAGGTGTCACATTGGCAATTTGATTTCTGAATCATTCTCCTATGGTAGGTGATAGAAAATATAGCATTACATATAGACATAGCCATTATACACTGTACAATCAAGTTTATGCAGACCAATTTAATATATAGAGAAGCTTGTAGTTAGTTTCATTTGGCTAAACTGATAGCCAATACTGTCCTTTTACTAGCTTAGGATCTGTTGAGCTGGGCTTTAATTAGGCACAAATTCATTTTACAAAGACCTTATGAAACAGTTGACTGATATTTTTTATATGATCTAGGCTTTTAATTTATAGTGCAGAATTTACTATTCTAAAGACCGTCCTGAGATACCGAGGTCGTATCCAAAGATGATTCCTCCCATAGCAACCATTATACACGAGAGGATTACAAATGTTGTCAGCCTCTCTTTGTGCCTACTTTCATTTGATAGCTCAAATCCAGTAGCCATTTTGATGACATTAGTGTGACCCTACAGATGTGTAATGATTATTTAAATATCCAAACTAATTGTATCACTAGGATCACATTATAATGTTCTCTGTTAACACATTGCGACAGAATTGAATTTTGTTATGGTACTGTCAATTCTTTTGTCACAGCATATACTGCAAATTTGATAGCCAACTCTTGACCTTATTTACATCCTGAGATGAAACCCAGTGATAGCTCTCATAAAATGATGGATCAGTATTAGTCATACTGTCCAAGTGTAGCCTTCCTAACAGATTTATGTACTCTTCTTGGTTCTTGAGTTAAGTAGTCATAACTGCACAAAAAGCGGTAACAACAATAAGCAGTAAGTTAATAAGAGTCGCTTTAGGAGATAGGGGGTAGTTAGTGCAAGCATATAGGCAGGAAACGGTAGTCTGATAAAAGAAGTGCATGAAGGCCATAATACATGTGTTTTCATTGGTCGGCAAGAGTAGGAAAGCCGATAAGGCCAAGTTAAAAAAGTGTACCCCGATACTTAAAATAATGATACATGTGTTATTATCACGATTAGTATAGAGTCATGAATTGGACACCAGCAATACAAATTGCACACCGATCTACAATTTTTTTTACCTCAAGTATATTTTCCACCTGTATACAATGCGATTGATAGATTTGAAATCATATATTGGCGCCTGAATGGGTTTTCTGTCTTTGAGACCAATAATATTCTAGAGCAATGTATCATGTAAACATTATTTGAGTTGTTTCTCTGACGGTATTGTGAGTGTTCTAGGTGGATGAAATAATGATTGTGATCATCAACAATCATCAATCTAGGTGATTATATCTAAGCAATTGTTTGGTGCAGTGAGTACCTTGATTGTTTTTAGGGTCATTTTGTGTAAACACCCCGTTTTTGTAACCAGTTTGTCCAATACACCCCATTGCTTGAAAAATTAGTATGGTCACCCCGTTAACTGTTTGACTCTGTCAAAACAAACAGTCAACTATGTTGACCCCAGTCAGACCCTTTAAGTTACCAGTTTGCCCTTACTTTTCAAAATACCCAAATTACCCGTTTCTAATCTAAACCGTCCATTCCTCTCTTTTTCCCAAATCTGTTCCCTTTCGGTCATTCTCGCAAGGCTGACATTGAGTCCAAATAAGATTGCTACCAGTATCAACCATCAAAAAATAGTTTATATAATTTCGTCGTGTTGGTAAGTTATCAAAAGTACCAATGCCAACTTTTGCCAAATAAAATGCGTCTTGGAAAATAATTCGCGGACGTATCACTTCAGGTTGTAGTTGATATTCAGATTGATTTACCTGCAATTTTTCAGACGCTGCCGCAATAGCTATCTTGGGAGCATAATAGTTAATTCGAACATCAGTTTGGTCTCAAAGTCGTGCCACTCTTTCTTCTAGGGTGAGTTTGCCTGGATAAAGAGGTGATTCTATTGAATCCCTGTGAATCAGCTTCAGGGTGAAACCATTGCATTTTGATATAACTAATTGTAGTAGTAACAACAAAACCATGGAATGGTATATGTTAAGAAACAATTGTGTTTAGTGCCATTCCAAGCTACTTGTGATTGATGATAATATTTCTAAACTATAAAACAAAGGATATATATATACTTTATAATGAGTAAAACATAGTTAATAGGTTACTTGGTAAAATACTTTTATCAATGTAATCTCAAGAGATTACCATTTCTAAATCTTATTGTTTACTTTTGAAGAATAACAATATATATAATTGATTGACTTATCATCTTGTTCATCTTTATTAGATTTTGTTGTGACTTGTGAGTTCTTGATAGGGTACTACTTTCTCATGACCACAAGCATATATATGAACTATTCCACATTCCAACTAAGCACAGTTCACAAACACTCTTCTTCTCCATTCAAATTTATCTAAAACATATAATGTCACTCTGTTTCTCTTCCAATAGCTTCATTCTTCACTCACCAAAGCTTCAGAACTTGAAAGAGTTCTATCAATCTCAACTACCCATCACTCAGTTTCAGGTAAGTTTAAGACCTTTTAATCTTTCTTCACTTCTTTTATTGAATTTATCAGAACCCAGAAAACATAGAAGAAAAAAGGGTTGTTTTGTAAAAGCTTTGAATGCCCCAACAGTTGAAACAACACCAACTTCATTTAGAACAAAAAACCCAAAAGATATTAATGTTTTGGTTGTGGGTTCAACTGGTTACATTGGCAAATTTGTTGTTAAAGAGTTAGTAAATAGGGGTTTTAATGTTATAGCTATTGCAAGAGAGAAGAGTGGAATTAGAGGAAAAAATAGCAAAGAAGAAACTTTAGAACAGTTAAATGGAGCCAATGTATGTTTTTCTGATGTTACTGATCTGGGTTTAGATTAGAAACGGGTAATTTGGGTATTTTGAAAAGTAAGGGCAAACTGGTAACTTAAAGGGTCTGACTGGGGTCAACATGGTTGACTATTTGTTTTGACAGAGTCAAACAGTTAACGGGGTGACCATACTAATTTTTCAAGCAATGGGGTGTATTGGACAAACTGGTTACAAAAACGGGGTGTTTACACAAAATGACCCTTGTTTTTACAATCAATTTGAGTGACATTAGTTGAAGTTTTTCTTTTTGTACACACTGTAAATCATGAGTCACGCCAACATTAACTTAACCTACCTATGAAGTTATTGGGGCCACCGGCCACCTGCAAACATGAGCGTGATGAGCAAAAGTTCAGTGCAGTAAATATTTTTCCATAAGAATTTTATTAAGGCCACCTGCAAACATGAGCATGATGAGTAAAAGTCCAGTGTGAATTTTTTTTTTCTTAAGTTGTATGTTCATAGGCATTAATAATAGTATTTTCTTCACCATCCCATCTCATCTTAAATCCAAGTCTTAAAAAATATGATGTTTGATTTCATTGTTCCCTACTGTCACTACCACACTTACTTTTGATTTCTGAACATTACTTTAAAAACGACACCTTCCCCACCTGGTTGGTATACACGTAAACTAATGGAGTTTGCTGGTATTGATGGAGCTATTACAAATTGCTTCTGTCAAATTGTTTGTTTATTTCATAAATTTACACAGACAGCCTATAGTAAGCAGTCATTTCACTATATTGGAAGTTCATACAGAACTTCTCTATAGGAACCCAAAATATTAAAATTGATGGATTGAGTTTTTTTTATTTTTTACTCCAGTGCAGAATAATTTAAACCCAAATTTACAAGTTTTTAAATTGATGGATTGAGTTTTTTCATAAACAGCCGATCATTTTTTTTCAAATGTTTTTGTTGGTTATTCCTATGAACAAAATATTTTTTCTTTTTTCTTTTTTTGTTTTTTTATTGGTATGCGAACACAACATTCACACATTTTCAATGTCAAGGGCAAACACAATATTTTGGTGGTAGTTTCTATTCAAATTACCAAAAGCCGTAAATTTAGCCAAATGAAATCAGGTTGGTATTGAGGCATAAGAATTGTGCCAATATACAAATGTACACGAAATTATATTGTGAGGAAAAAGATAGATTGCAATATTGATGGTGGAAGGCCATCAATGAGATCACTTACCCTACCTTACCAGACATGAGACACCCCTAAAAGTGACTAGCAAATAGCAACCCACTAACGCGTTTGGCGTTTGCTAGACCACAGTAGATTTTTTTTTTTTTTGGATAGAAATATAAGTTAATTGTCCTATCATCAAAAAGTACATAACTTTAGCAGTCAAGCTGGAGCGTTGATATTAGAATTAGTGTAAATACATATCTCCCTTCTTTTTGTAATATGATTGAAGTATGATTGTATCTTTCTTACACTTGATTAAAAGTTGAATTTTTCCTGTGATTACTATGTGATTAAGTACATAACTGTAGCAGTCGAGCCGAAGCGTTGATATTAGAATTTGTATGAATACACATCTCCCTTTTTTTCGTAATATCGTTGAAGATTGCCAATTTGATGTACACCCTACTTCCACACAACCTAAAACTCCATTGTTGTCATTCCACACAACTTCCTTCTAGGATGTGCTGATACATGTTTTCTGTATGGCTATTTCAATTTTAGAAATGAAGTGTTAAGTAGGTTAATTAGGCCTTAGTTGCTGCAACGGGTTATAAAAATGGTTCTAAATGTGTTGCATCATTAGTTTGGTACTTGGTTCCCCCGCATGTTATCCATAGTCTATATTGTGTATTTATTGTTCGCTTAAATAGGAATGTGGGTATAAATCAAATGAAATGTTGATAACATGTTGCGGGGTTCTAAGGAGTGGGAGCTTTTTCTTATTATTCAGTGCACTTGTTAACTACTTATTTGGGTTACTTGCAAAAAAAAAAAAAAACTTATTTGGGTTTCGAATCTGCATTGAGTTTTTACATTTTTGGAGTAAACTGCAGGGATTTTAAGGTACTGGACTCATCAAATTAAGAAGCTAATAGGGGAGCTCTCTCTAGCCGAAGATGAGAAAGAATCTAAACTAAAAAATATTCGGCAGAGGTTGATTGGGTGTTTCTGTGACCATCATCTTAAGTGGTGGCAGTTGATTTCTATAGCTGCAGGTAGACACATTTTGTTTTCTATGGGTCTGTTTGATTGGTCGTGTCAAAAGTTCCCAGGGAAATATCGGGTTAGACATGATTTTAGGCAGAAATTAGTTAGATATTTTATGAAATAACAATTTAGATCTCAATCTCAGGGAAATATTATCACCTAAATCTCCCGAAACAGTAGCGCAGACCACCTTATAAAAAATTCCCCCAAAAATTGGCTTAAATCGTGAGAATATTTTCATGAGAGAATATTTATGTAACCGTTATATTAGGGATTTTTTATTTGAATCCCGTTATTTTAGAGTGTTCTTTTGCTAGATTAAATCGAAATTGTATAACTGACCCGATAATTCCTTGGGAATTATTACATTGACCAATCAAACAGACCCTATATATATTGTCTTATAATCACTGATCATTCTTTTTTGGCATTTAGCACAACAGAACTTGTACAGTACACCAATATCATCCTACCAAAAGTTATACTCTGATTATAGTCACAACATTATGAAAGTTTGTAATCAGAATAATTATGTCCCTCGTAAGAAGATATACTTTCATAGAGTAGTGTATGTTGGGGCTATTTATATTGAGAACTGAGATGGTGTTTCTGAAGTCATCTATTTCTTAAACGTGCCCTGTGAGATAGACTTAAAAGAATGGTTTCAAATCTTTTTGTTGAGTGTGAGATTTTGCCATATTAAAACTGAATCAGGTTTAAACCAAATATAATAAACATCTCCAAACTGGTTCAAACTGACTGGTCTTTAATGGACCAGTTGTATGATTTATTGATTTTTAATGGGCCTTTACTCTCTCTCTCTCTCTCTCTCTCTCTCTCTCTCTCTCTCTCCATCATCATCATAATCTTGATCGTCATCATCATTGTCTTCATCCTCCTCTCAAAAGTTAATTAATTTCTCTCTTCCTATCAACAATTCCATTATATCTGATATATTATCAGATCTATAAGTTTACAATTCCATTCCATATAAAAATACTCTTAATTTTCATTGCCAAAATAATAACATATAATAGTAATTGTTAATGGACATTATTATACAAGCCAACGAGATTTAGGGTTCCTTCTATAATGGAGTCTCTTAGTTGCCTTGATAACCAGTTCCTTTAGAGCAAGAGGTCATAAAATCAAGTTCGTCCTCGACACCACTAGGATTCCAAGACTTCATACATATAGAATTGATTTTTACATTGTCATCATGCTTACACAGATTTTCGATGTGGCATATAAATTTAGCTATAACAGCCCCTATTTATGGTGTAGTTTTTTTAATAGTAGGGTTATTCTCTAATGCCAAATTAAGCTTTCTTTTTCTATTTGTTATTGACTTCCAGTTTGAAGTGGAAGTGTCTTCTTGTTGCACGCAGATTGAATAAACTGTTGAAATCAATGAAAACTGCCAATTTTTAGTTGGAAATGCTTAGGTCTGTCCCTGCACCTCACTTACCCCCTGGCGGAAGTAACAAACCCTGGCCATTCTTCAGATGGTATGGGTAGTTTTAAGCTATAGGGTAGTAACCACTTGGGGGTAACTTGGATTGTACATGAAAATAGACGATGAGAAAGAGGAAGAAGTTGAACCCTTGAGTGTGCCTGAACTCTTGAATGATGTGGAGGAATAATAGATTAAGCTAGCCGATATACGTGCCCCCTATATGTTGAATTTATAAAAGCAATGAATGGAAAAGGAAAATCATGCTTTGAAAAACCATTTGGATGGTACTCGAGATTCTATACTTTTTGATTTTTGCTGGAATTGGTTGATGTGTATTTGACTTTTTTCTCAGTGTCCAAGCCCTGTCAGTTGTATATTTCAGATGCAATGTAATGTTGATCATTTGAAAGAGTTTTGTTGGTTGGTTTGCAATGTGTTTAGAACTTCAAATTTAGTAGTCATTTGGTGAAAAGGAAACACTATTGAAAAAGGAATAGAACTTTTACTAATTTTTTTTATCGGCATTGGCATTTTACTGGTTAATATGGAATTGTAGGAGTAAACTCTTGGGTTTTAGATGGCTGAGATGTTGAGGACTATGGGATATGCACTTAATAATGAGTTTAATCTACTCTGCTGTATAGGAATGTACTTTTTGTATCCTCTTTTTTTTTTTTTATAAAAAAAATAGAGATTTTTGGACATACCCCCATTTGAAAGTCGAAATTTGAGATACCCCATTTGAAAGTCAAAATTTGAGATACCCCATTTCAAGACAGAAGAGCTTTACAGCCGTAGGTGAGTTTTATGATGGGGGTATCTCAAATTTCGACTTTCAAATGGGGGGTATGTCCAAAAATCTCAAAAAAATAAATAAAAATCCAAGTGCCATTTTATTACTTCCCCCAGAGGTTTTAAATTAAGTTGAAGGGTCATATTAACATCAGTTTCTTTGAGATAACAAGTTGAGCGTTTTATTGTGTTGGTAAAATCTGCATAATAATAAGAAACAATATTAGGTGTTTTATAAGTTGTAAACCGTTATTTTGGAGAGTCTGAGATGGTGGGTAAAACTAAGAAAACTTGGTCATATCTCACATATAGCACAATGTTTGGTACCTGGTAAGTTGTGAATTGTTATTTTTTTTTTAGATCAATACGGTATATGAAATGACATTGTGCTAAAATGAACTTCATCCACTTAAAACACTATTGATATTTTAAAAAATAGTTGATATTACAATTCCTTAAATCAACCTAATAATTTAATTAATTAATAACCTTTATATTAAAAAACTTAGATGTGTTATATTAAAAAATTTATTATACTAACAATATTGAATTCATTCAAATATTGTATGCAATTATGCATCATATTCTTATTTAAAAATATAAATATGTATATATATATATCTATGTATATATATATATCTATGTAATAGGTATATATTAGGTTTTTTTCCTTTTTTCTTTGCAGGTATATATATGAATTATTAGTTGTACGCTTGTTTAATCGCAGTCTACGACAAAAAATGATATGACCGATCAGGCGCGCTAAGCCTTGTTCACAAATTCTCTCCGACAAGTAGAAAACAAAAACGATAATTTCGTTTGTGGTAGTATAATTAACATGGTAGTATAATTTCGGATCATACTGACATCTATTGATAAACCACCAAAGGATCACAGATAATTACAATTCAAACAATCCCGGTCTTGCGTAAACACTACCCCCAAGCCATAATGTTTACCATTTTCGATTCGTCATTTGCCGAAGCCTTCTTCTAATTTGTAAGTTTTATTCCCCATTGTTGGGAAATTGATAATAATTCAATAAACCCAAATTGCGGTATCACTATGAAGAAAAAGTAATGATAATAAGAAAAACAAAACTAATGCACAAGATTTACGTGGTGGAACTTTCGCGGGGAATAAACCACTATAAGAACTTTATTATCTTCCACCAAAAGAGTATGAGAAGACATCTCACGCAACTCATTTTATTTACAAGAAAAACACAAATCTATAAACCCCCAACCTAAATTGCTCCCAAGATTTTCCAAGCCTTCGAGCTTCAAGTCTCTAAGGGTGTGTTTGTTTAAAATCCTGAATACTGGTTGCTGAATGCTGGATACTGAATTCTGGATGCTGAAGACTGAATGTTGAAAAAGTTGTTTGTTTATCATTTTTCCAAACTTCTGTTTTACAATTGATTATTTTAAATTTGACAAATTTATCCTCCTTTATTCTAGTCTTTGGATGCATCTTAATGAAACTGAAATTTTAAATTTAAAAAAATAAATCTAAAGTTCTTTGTGAAAAAAATGACATCACAAAATAATAATTGAACATATAAGAAATACTTATATAGAAAAAGTAGATTATGTATTTATGATTATATAATAAAATATAATATGTATTCATCAGTTAGCATGGAAGGGTCAAGAGTGCAAGTCGGTTTCTCATGAGATTAGAGAATAAGGAATTCTACGTGGACTGTGGACATAAATATAATGAAAGGTATTATATATAGGTATAATTGTTATAAAATTAGAATAAACATTAAGAAGATGAATTAAGCATGAGATTTGTGCTGGTTCAAAATGGCTGAAAAGAGTCCATTATATTCTGAACACTGGTTCTAAACAAGCAACATAAAAATCACTTTTCACTTATTATTAGCCTGGTCCACCACTTAAAAATCACTTATTGCTGAACACTTGTTCAAACAAACACTACCTAAGTTTTGAATCTCTCAAAACCCCCATAGAATTTTTCTTAATGTGGCTATGAAGGTTTCCTACACTATCATGACTTTATACAGTGCATTACAAGGAAGAATTCAGGTTTATTAAATCTTGGGCCCAAATTAGGCCCATAAGCACTTCACCAACAACCTGTCAACCTGTCACAAAAGTCCAGCGACAATACCTGTCAGAAACTGCTGTCCAGCGGCAATACCAGCTCCAAAACCTGTCTAGCGGTAATGCAACTTTCAGAAACATGTCAGAAATTCAAAGACGATTTCCCAACTGAATACGGAGAATTAGAAAACATACCATACGCCGTTGAAAAGGTAAATGAGGCTACTTTCCAAAAAAAACAGATCGCAATTCCGAGCAACTAGAACAAAGTTAACTAAACATAACGAAAACTGAACAACACCCATTAACAAAGTGATCCGCCATGATCCCCTTCTTATTGGAAGCAAGATGATAGAATCGAGCAAATCTAGAAGCCAAAGAACCCCCATTGCACCATGATGATCCACTTGGCTGTAACATTTTACTTGCATGTGAAATTGTATCCAAGCCCCTCTAATTTATGTATGGTGTCCAAAACATTTTGATGGGGATTTTGGGAACCTGTCTTTGGTCATTTTATTGCAGACGGAGCACACAGTCTAGCTATATTCAAAAGTTTCCTACAGTAAAAGTTTTCTTTGACTATGAGCTAGGTTGTTGTGAAATTGAAATTACATTCCTATAAACTAATAATGTTGGGAAATTAATTCTAAAACTATATACATTCAGAGTGATTTCAGACAAGAGTTTAACTTCTATTCTTTTTTGTTTTGTTTTGTTTTTTCTGTTGCATGTGTCTACTGGTTCATGATGTTGGTTGACATATTTTTGCACCACACTCACCACATGCACCATCTACCATTGGCATTAATGATGGGCAAACATACAACATGGGCAACCAGGGAATGCCAGATGATCCGAAGCAAAACGATATATACTTAGAAGTTTGGTGAATGGACTTGTTTTGATCCCTAAAAAAGAAAATGCACTTTCAGACTCAATTACACAATTAATAGATACTATATGGCAAGGTTGTTGGTGTCGAAAAATTATTGTGGATAGATACATCTATCAATGAGCATTTGGGGTTGGCGTAGAAAAGTTTATTGTGGATAGATATGTAGATAGTCGTATAACTCAAAATTGTATATAGCAGACTTCAAGACACGCAAATCTGTTGTCTTTTACACAATTTTATCTTCTATCTTGTATAAACTGCAAGTACAAGTTGGTGTATGAGAAATTTTTTTTAGGGCATTCCCAATGGGAGGTGAATTTTGGGGGAGGGGTGGATAAATCCACCTCCAAACACTAGTTTGAGTTTCCCCACGGGGAGGTGTGAGAGGCCACCAAGTTGGGTATAGAGGTGGGGGAGCTCACCTTGATTGGCCACCTCCAAAAGAAAACGGACGACATTGCGTATGAAAAAAATTTAACAAATGGGCTGAAATTTGTCATACTGTTCAGCCCATTTAAACATAAAAAGTAAAGATAGCCCATTTTTTCCAGTTGTGTTTCTTCTTTGAACTCAAGTCTTCAACTTTTTGTTAAACAAGAAAAAGAAAGAAAAACGGAAAAATTGATGTAATTTTCAAATTAGGTATTTATGGGGTGTATTTATCAGGTGAGGGTGGGATGGGAATACCGACTAATTGAACCCGGATGGGGTGGGATTACCAATTAGGGCCTAATTACCAATTGGTGGGGCTTGGATACCGGCTCTCAAAGTAAACTATTTAATAACTAAAAGTGGTGGGACGACATAACAAATGATGTTCGAGAATCAGCTGAAGAAGACGGTAGAAGTATATATTGATGATATGTTGGTTAAGTCCAAGGAGCCGGATGATCATCTAAAAGACCTGGGAGAAACCTTCCAGATATTACGTCAGTTCAATATGAAGCTTAATCCAGAAAAATGCACATTTGGAGTACAGTCAGGGAAGTTCCTTGGTTACATTGTTACCAAGAGAGGAATAGAGGTTAGTCAAGAGCAGATCAGGGCACTCACAGACATGGCGTCACCAAGGACACAGAAGGAAGTACAAGTACTGGCTGGCCGAATTACGGCATTGGGAAGATTCATATCAAGGTCCACAGATAAATGCAAGCCAATTCTGAAGCTCTTGAAAAAGAATTTATCTTTTACTTGGAATGATGAATGTGAAAAAGCTTTCCAGAAATTGAAAGAATACTTGAGTAGGCCGCCAATTCTATCAAAGCCATTTCCAGGGGAGACGCTCTATGTTTATCTGGCAGTGTCGGACATTGCAGTAAGTGCAGTCCTGACTAGAAGGGAGGCCTCAAAGGAGAGCCCAGTCTATTTCCTCAGCAAGAAGATGACCTCGCCAGAGACAAGGTATTCAAGGGTTGAAAAGTATGCCCTCGCCTTACTCTTTGCAGCTCAAAGATTAAGACCTTATTTTGAAGCTTATAGTCTTACAGTGATTTCAAATCTACCTCTCAATCAAGTGATGCCAAAAATCGAGCGTTCTGGGAGAATGGAAAAGTGGGCAGTTTCATTGAGTAAGTACCACATTCAGTATGAATCGAAGAAGGCGGAAAAATCACAAATATTGGCAGATTTCTTGGCGGATTTCCCTGTGGAGGATGTAATTGAGGATGCAGAAATGCAAGAGGAAGAACAAATGGAGACTCTAGAAGCTCAGGATACCGGATGGAAGAACGTGAAGGGATGGAAGGTGTTCACAGATGGATCAGTAAATAAAGGAAGATCAGCAATTGGGATAGTAGTGGTAACACCAGAGGACACTAAGATCGAGATCGCAGAAAACTTAGCCTTTCCGGCTACCAATAATGAGACAGAATACGAGGCGATGCTGAAAGGTTTGGAAATATTGCTGGAGTTAGAGGCAAAGGAGGTTACAGTTTTCACGGACTCAAAGTTAGTGGTGGAACAGTTCAATGGAACATATAAAGCTCAGACTGGGAAGATGATGCTGTACTTGGAGGCATTGAAGAAGAGTGTGGCAAAGTTCTCGAAGGTGGAAATTGTGCACCTATTTAGAGGAGAAAATCGACATGCTGATGCGTTGGCTTACCTGGCAACGACAACGGAAGAGAATTCAACCAAAACTATAACGTTCATGCAGAGATCTCAGCCAATGATAAAAGTGGAGGAAATGACCGTCAACCTCATTCAGAGCTTGGGAGCAAGCTGGATACCCCAATAGTAACTTACCTAAAAAGTGGTTCTCTTCCGGAAGAAAAAGCAGAAGCTAGATCTATTTTGGAACAGTCCAAAAGGTATGCAATGATAGGAGAAGACCTATATAGGCGATCACCAACTGGACCGTTGTTGAAGTGTGTACACCCATCCCAAACAGAAGGAGTCATGGCGGAATGTCACAATGGAAGTTGCGGAAGTCATTCACCGGGACGGGCCATGGCGCACAGAATAATGATACATGGGCATTACTGGCCGAGTATGTACAAAGATTGCTGCGACTATGCTAAGAAGTGTCACGGTTGTTAGATTCATGGGAGACTGATACATACCCCAGCTGAAAACCTTCACTTTGTTAGTAACCCGTGGCCCTTTTCGATGTGGGGAATTGATATTGTGTGAAAGATGGAGAAGTCACATGGAAGAGAATATCTAATAGTGGCCACAGATTACTTTACGAAGTGGATTGAGGCAGAACCGTTACGAAGGATCAGGGAGACAGACGTCAAAATTTTTATCTGGACCAACATCATTTGCAGGTTTGGGTTACCAAGGGCTATAGTGGCAGATAACGGTGCGCAATTCCGTGGAGATGAATTAAAAAAGTTTTTGGCAAGTTATAACATAAAGCAACTCTTCGTAACACCATTTCACCCGCAAGGAAATGGGCAGGCGGAAGCATCAAACAAAGCCATACTGGAGGTATTGAAAAAGAAGCTTGAGGATAAGAAAGAAAAGTGGTATGAAAATCTTTGGGAAGTTCTATGGGCTTACCGGACGACACCAAGAAGGTCCACAGGGGCAACTCCATTTTCTCTCACCTATGGGATGGAAGCTGTGATACCACAAGAAATGTTGGTACATACGGCTAGAAGAATGGTAGTTGACTTGGGGAAGAATAATGAGATAATAGAGAGAGAGCTGGTCTTAGCAGAGGAGGTCCGGGAGCGTGCCAAGCTCAGATTGGAGAACTATCACCGCCAACTAGAGAGGACTTACAACAAAAAAGTCAAGCCAAGAAGCCTTGTTCCAGGGGATCTCGTGCTAAGGAAACAGAATCCGCCTCCAGCCAAACTAGAGCCAAACTGGGAAGGGCCTTTCGTGGTAAACAAGGTGGGAGCGAATGGAGCATACTAGACCTACAAAGACGGTACCCCTCTTGACAAGCCATGGAGTATCAGCAATTTAAAGAAATACTATGCCTAGAGGGCAGAGATGTATTAGTTCAACAAGACAGTAGGCGTTATCAAGATAGAATCGTTGAAAGAAGTTGAAAGTATGTAGCTGTGTTAAAATTTCAATGAAATTATAAGAGTTTGTTTTTTGTTGATTTATCCAATTCTATATATCAATATTGTCTGAGACCAGACCAAAGGTCAGGCACAGTAGAAATCCAACTAAGGTTGGTGAGAAATAACGTAAGTGAAGACTTGGCGTGGCAAGCCGTTAACTAAATGTTAAAGTCTCTATATGATTATTTCTTCCCCATTGAGTTTGATTTAGACAATACAATGGGGTGCCTCAAAGAGAGAAGAGCAATAGTGCTAATGTGTTAGCGGGGTTGCACTTGCTGAACCGTGACGACGGGATCAGTAGAAGTATAACCTAATGTTAACACATGAGAAACGAATACCAGAAAATAGCATTAATTGCTAACAATTACAAAGTTTCAGTTCAAAATGATAAGAGTTTGCAATTACATAAGAGTATTGCCGGAAAATTAATCAAATTACACCTCAAGGCAGGGGGTCTCGGGTGGAAGCACTTGGAGATGAAGGAGTCATCCGCATTCTCTTGGAAGCAAGAATGGAGGACAAGTTCTCTTTCACCTGAGCTTTCACTTGTATGGCGAGCTGCTCTTTAGATTTCGCCACCAGCTCGTCGTATTTAGTTTTATACTCGGCCAGAAGAGTTTCCTTTTGCTCCTTTATTTCGAGCCGGTATTGTTCATAGTCAATTTCATGATTGGCTTTGAGTTCATCTATTTTGATTATCTGGTCATGATATTTCCCTTCCCACTTCGCTATCTCCGTGGCGTGAGCAGCCTCAAGTGCAGCAATATGCTCACGGTGCTCGCCCTCCAGCCTTTTCCGGTTCTTCTCGATTTCGGCCTCACGAGACGCGGCTGCTTCCTTCCGTTGAATCTTAAGTTGCTCAATCTCAGCTTGAAGGGCCCATTTCTCGCGGATTAGACGGTTCTTTTCCACTGTAAGGTCATGCTTCTCTTGTAAAATTCTTTTTTGTTCAGTTGTCAGGCTAGAAGCATACGAAAAAGACTTCACGGAAAGACCGTTAACCTACAATTCAATAAAAAGAACGAAATAGTCGATTCAATAAAAAGTTACAGCAATCGTGATTTGGAGTGTATAATGAGAAGAAGAAAATTCAAAACTAAATCTAAATCTAGTACAAAATCAAGAAAATAAGAAGGAAAAGTAAGAGAGAATAACTTGAGGTAATCGGCGGTGAGAGAAATAAAGGAGAAAATCGAGCTGTTCAGGATTCAGGATGGCGCGAGATGCGGTAAACAATTCGGAGGCAGAAGAGAAAAATAAACAAGGGAAGGAGAATGGAGAGGATGAAAGCAAATGGGGGAAGTAGGTTAAGGATTTGGTTTTTATACGAGCACAGATGAAGGGGTAAAGTGGGAAAGAAATAAAGTGATGACAGGACAATTGCGTTGGGAAGTGGAAGGATAACAGTCGGAATGACGATTGCGCCTAGGGGAAATCAAAGAGGTATCAGTTGAAAGCACGGGGCACGAGGGCATGCGTGATTAATGAACAGCTGGAAAGATAAGGATAAGGCAGGACCAAGGGCACGTGAGGAGCAGGAGATAGATAAAAAGATGAAAAGAACTCATGATGATTTTCCGTCGCCATAAGGAGTCTACATTTAGGTTGAGAGAAAGCCTTTGAGCCGCCACCTAAGGTATTTAGATGACGGTTCAAAGGAGGGGCGATGTAAGTACCAAGTCGTGCCAGGTGGAGAATTGAGGACATAGGAACCAGATAAGGAAAGCAAACCGGGAAGTACCCAATCAGAATACAGAACATTCTAGAGTATCACGGATAAGGCACGTGAAAGACTGGCTGTCAAACACTCACTCTATAGTATGTGATGGAGAATGAAACACGTAGGAGATGGGAGAACCATTGGATGCATAGGGTGATCCTACGGTTAAAGGAAGGCGGTGAATATCGCTATAAAAGGATCGCGTTAGGGTTCGCTAAAGGTAACTGTTCATTCCTTGCTAAAACCTATTTTCTAAACCTAGCCGCTTACTGACTTGATCGTTGGAGCTTTATCCACCGGTCATTGTCCGGTGGTCATTGCAGGTATTAGCGGCGAAGCAGTCAAGGAACTCAGCTAAGCTCGTCAAGGGAAGGGCTTACAGGTATGGTGATATGATATATTCAGCTTAGTGAACAAGTATAATTTGGCACAATTTCAACGGAAATAACCAGTTCATGCATTCATGTCAACTGGTATACTCCTATCAGCTCACAACTCACAGCATCTCCATGGTCTTTTGGCCTACACTTTGGTGATCTTATCATAAATGGACATATATATTTGAATTGAATCTGAACAGTGTTTATGTAATATATAAGGCCATGGTTAATTATGGTCCAATTTGTTTTTACAATTCCATGGTTGTACATTAACAACGTCGACTGGGCTAATTACTTGAACAAATTCTTTTGAAAGAAAACAAAAATATAGAGTAACAGAACTACATAGACATATATAAAAAAATATTGAAACCAATAACAAGGCGAAAGGGGGACACATACATGGTATTGATAATCAAGCATTAATGTTACTTAAAGTTTGAGATTCAAATCCAATTTTGGTTGATCCAACGGTGGTTCATCCGTCTGTGTAGTATGTCGTGCATGAAAGCTTCCTGGCCAAATCACATTGCTTGGTTGCTGACCATGCATGATGGGGAGGGCGCAACCGAATGAGTGAAATCCATCACTAAAACGAGCAACCTTGTCGTACCTTTCTCTATTGGGTTTTTGAACTAATGAGCGTGTTTGGACTCCAAGTTCTCTCGCATATGGTACTGAATTTAAGTCTGAGGAATTACCTATCATCCATTGTGTATTATTTGGAAAGTAATACCTGCTTTTAGTTACCTTTCTCTCCCTCCTATGAGCATTTTGATGACCACCCAATGCTTGTGGACTATAAAACTGCCTCGAGCAGAACTTGCATAAGAAGATCTGCTCTGGCTCTGTCTCTGGTTGATTCAAACCAGTTCTACCAAGGGTTAACTTCAACAAATCTCCTACATCATTTTCACTACTGTCGTACTCTTCATTTTCATTATCATTCTCATGGTTGGGTCTTGACGAAAAGTTTCGTGGTGTTCTTTCTTCTTCTACTTTTTTGAATATACTGATCGTCTCCATTAAGATCGAAGCTAGACGAATGTGCTTCAAGCAAGAATTGTTACTTAGCTTGGTTCTATTTATTAACAGGAATTAGATCAAGAATAATAGAGTTTTTGGAGTACGTACAGTTCTTTTTTCGCAAGATGTACAGCATCATATGAAAGCCCTACATACTTGGTAAGCTTTTAACCACCTTCTTTTCAACAATAATTTAAGTTTGTCAGTAGTTATTTACTCCTTTTGATCTCGTCCCAAGTGAATCGATAATGACATGGCTACTACTAATAGAAAAGTTTAACATTAATAGTACGTACATGCATGTGTGGTTTACATCAAGTGTCTGCTATCAATGCTCTTTCTTCTAACTTATACAGTGGGTGTGTACAAATATTATAATAACTTGATTTCAACTAGTCTGATCGTTTGAACATTGTAGGGACAGCTAGTATGAATTATATTGATTAAACTAAACAGAGAGCTGGGGTCTAACCGAGTGTCGTCTTGTGTATAGTATGTTGTCAATACAAACAATAAAAGGAGATGGATATCTGAACTACTATACGGCTATATGCAGCAAATGTTCTAAAAAAATCGCTAGTCGGAAGCTAGGCGGTTTGGTAGTGTATAGCGACTACAACGATTAAACGTAGATTAACCGATAGACGTAAATTTTTTTATATATATAGCCTACTTTTATGTGGGTGTGTACACCCAATCATATGACGTCACGTGTCTATAAATTGGTTGGATAACTGATAAGCTCACTAGGGTTAATTAAACCCATACATAGGTTATATTATTATTGCCACATGGCGTTGTGTGATTGGGTGTACGCACTCACATTCAAGTAGGTTACACATATAAAATTCTCTGCGAATAGGCGCTAGACGTTTTTATTTAATAATAATTTTATAAATAAATATAAAATATAATTATAGTATTACAAATTATTTAATAATAACAATATATTAATTATTGTTAGGTACATATCCCAATTCACAATATAAAATTATAAATAAATTTTGAAATAATAAATACCCATAAATATGATAACATATGTTTGAAATCACACTATTCTTAATCCTATGCTACTTAACATCGAGCATGATTGTGTGTACCCTAGGTAAAAAACCCGACAGGTGTCGCCGATGGCTGTATAAGAAGCCCACTACAAGAAAATCTGATTAAAGCCACGGACCTACGATTTTCTTAGCCACGGTCCGGGTCGGTGGTTAAATTAGGCACGGTCCGTGTCCGTGATAGGGCTAGTATAGTCCGTGGCAATAGTTTGTTGTTTTTTTAATTAATTTTAAGAATTAACCTACTGGTTTCAACCGTGGGTAAGGATATGATTTAGAACCATAGGATTATTAATTCATATCCCTAGAATTATCAACAGTTAACTTGAAGATTGATTTCTTCTTTTGTACTTTCAGCAGAAATCTCTTCTTCTCTAAACTCTCTCCCCGTCTCTACAACCCTATATTTTTTTATTCAGATTTTCACCCATCTTCTTCTCTATTGCTTCCTATTATTCTTTATTTCCTCTCTTGCGCTCGAACTATAAACCCTAGTTCAAATTTGGGTTTCAGTTTCAGTTGAATCGATTCTCGCTTCTCTTTTCTTCTCCTTCTGTTTCAGAGAAAGAGAGAGACCATGGTCACCGAAGCAAAGAATTGTCTTATCGATCTATCATCATCATCGGTACAATCTTACTACTTACTTTGTTTTATTTGCTATTTGAAGGAATTTGATTGAATTGAATTGCTATGCAATATTGCAAAATGCAAACTACTGCATCCCTTGTTGTTGTTACCAAATTTCAATTATATGAAAACCTTGATTCAGTGTGAATTTCTTTTTCTTCTTTATAATTCTTTTTTTCTATTTTTAATTTGTTACCTTTTTTTAGAGAGGGGATTTGCAAAAGTATGTCTTCTGAAAAATTTGCAAAGATAATCTGTATAGAAAACTATAGAAACCCACACCCATGAATGTTGTCTTCAGCGATAAGAGTAATTCACTTACTCTCTGATATTATTGATCAAAATTTATTTATGTTTACCAAAAAAAATTAATTTTAATTTTGATAAATGCAAATGGTACAAAATCAATTGTTAATATATAGTTGTTGAGTACAACTACACTGGTTCTAGAGAAGATAGGAGTAGTGTGTGCTTCTAGTAAGACATTTGACTTGGTTGTAACTTGTAAGCCTCTGTCTTCACTTTCCTAGGTTATAATACTCCATCAATGGAGTTTTGCACCCAATATACAGATTTATGGTTTATGAAAGTGACATTCTTTCTTGGAACTTGGGTTTAGGAGATTGTTCTTTGATGAAGACTTTCCCCTTTTCAGTGATCTGACAGTTAATGGTCCTACGTAGTATCAATTTTTTTGTAAATTCCTCCAATCTAACTTGAATTTGATTTATAGCAGAAATATTAATTGTAGTGCATAAGACATGACAGTGTAGCGTGAGCCACCCTGTGAGCTGCCCCTGATCAGCTCTTAATTGCTTCCATTATCATGACTCAATGAGTAAGCTAGTGGATCCAGTCACACGTAGACTTTCTCCCTTAAGCCAATGCCATACATAGCTTTTGACACTTAAAATGCACTTGTCATTGTCGGGCTTCTTATCCCTGAACATGGAAATTTTTTATCTGTGTAGGAACTTTTGTAATGTGTTATTGATCATCTTGAAAAGCCTATTAAGTGTTTTTTTCTTCTTGTCATTGCTTCTGGATTACGCCCTTGTTATATGCATGTTTGAAATTTTTAGATGATGACTTGTTTTTGCTTCTTGTTAATATAATAAATCTGCAAAGGATAAAATTTTCCATCTTATTGAGATGAGTGAAACCATGTTTAACATTTGTGGCATAAGTGCATATGTTAATCAAAAAGTTAAAGGACATGTAGCAGTTTGTTCTACTAAAACTCTCCTCAATGAATTTTATCGACATTTGTAATTTACATGTTTTTATTTTCATGAACTTTTTAGAAAACAAGTGGAAAAATCGGCATCCTTGTAAACAGAAAATTGAGGAAGCAAGAATTGAGGTACATAACTCCATCTTGTTATTTACATCTATGTCTTACCTAGTGATGGCATTCAAGTAGTCATGTTACTTTCCTCGAAGATTTTGATCTCCGATCTCATTAAACACTTTGTATGCAGGACCATGGTGGGATTGATATTGCCAGTTTGCTTGAACATTTAAAATTCCTCAATATACCACATGATTGTCTTTTATTTCCATTAGAACTATTGCAGGTATGTCTTTTATTTCCATCTGTTGCTCTTGTAATTGGTAATAACTAAATATACATCATTTTGATTCTCTGAAAGTTAATACAAAAGAAAATGATGACAAGATACTCATTGACTACCTAAATACACTATTTGTCTTACTACCCAAACTGCCAACCAATCACATATAATATTGGCTTAAGATATTTCAGTAATGCGACATGGTCTTGTGTGGTCGATTCCGCCTAATTATGTCCCCCATTCAATTACCACAAGACAGATTAAGTTTCAATACTACAGATATTTGAATTTAACTATGTTATGGGCACGATTTTTTGAATTATTGCCATTGAGCATAGTCGAACCACTATATGCATAAAATGAGTGTTTGCTAAATCCTGTTCATTATTGTTTAAGTTGAACTTAGTCTTATATATATGTTGTCTCTTCAGGTCATACAAAAGTTCTACTTAGTGTTTCGTTTAGCCCTGACGGGAAACATCTGGCTAGTGGATCTTGTGAACTACTGTCTGTCTTTGGGACTTTAAGACCCAGACTCCATTATACACTTGTACAGGTTAGATTTTAAGTTTTGCTTTAATGCATATACCTTAGCTATATATTGTTTGGACATTTTTGGCACATTTCAGGGTGATACCATAGTGACACTTAAATGATTATGTTGGAAAAAGTAATGAATCAAAGAATAATGATTTTTAAATAAAAATGCCAAAGATAGATTAAATTTGTTTTTCTAGTGAATGTAGGTGGATAAAAGCATTACCATTGGTGCACTGAAACACATGCATTATAAAATCATGTATCAGCTCAAAATATATGAGTCTGCCCAAAAGGGTTCACTAAGAAACTATCTACATGATCCTAAGAACAACGGTAAGAATACAAGTTGTTAAGTTACCATGAACATGAACATGTAGGCATGTTTTAGCCTGTTTAAGTGCATGATCCTAATGTTTTACTTTGATTGTTTGAATATTAAAAGCATTATACAACTGTTTCTTGGATTGTGGGAAAGTTTAGATTGCAGTCTGACATGCCATGAGGTTTGGTATACATTCATGTACACGTAAACTAAAACTTTCATGTGTGCACTTAGTAGTTAATGTTTTTTTTTTATCAAAAATCTAATTGAGTATTCTCTATGTAGGTTTCTTATATCTGTGAAGGAAGCTATAGGTCGAAGAAAATAAAGAAGTGGTGACGAAGAAGAATCCGAGAAGAAGGACAAATCTTTATTTATTGTATTGTATTCTTTAGTTTTGATATTGTATTGTATTCTTTATTTGTCATAGCTGGTGACATTCACTATTACGTGTAATCTGGGAAAAAATAATGAATCAAAGAATGATTTAGGATTATACTTTGTCCAAGTGTATATTCAAGATAATGTAATTGCTAAATTATTATTTATTTCTTTTTGGACAAAAAAACCAAATTTGCCACGGCTCAAAGCAGTATTTTTTTTTTTGACAAAAAATCAGATTTGCCACGGCTCAAAGCAGTAGCTAATCTATTTTTTTTTAAAAAATAAATTTTAGATTTGCCACGGTCAATAACAGTAGCTAATAAGAAATTTGCCACGGTTGATATCCGTGGTAAAGCCCACGGTTTTAAACCGTGGCTAATTATATGTGTCTGCCACGGACCCGGACCGTGGCAAACAAATTAGCTACCCCCTGAACACCCACGGACTTGCCACGGATTTGGACAGTGGCTAATCATGTTTTGCCACCGTTCCGGTCCGTGGCGAATTTACAGTATTCTTGTAGTGGCCAAATCGGGAGCACCTGAGCAGTAGCTAGCCAAGCTTGGGCTATCGGGTAGGGCCCAACCCGGTTTCAAGAGATCCGCATACGCTCTGTGGACCTTGACTCACCTGATAGTCCACTATCAATGGGTGGAGCCCCAGTTACTGTATAAGAAGGTGAACTGTGGGCTCCCATACATCGACCAGACCCACCTCAGTCAAGTAGGCCAGGTTCGGCCCAATAAGGTCCAGCAGCGACAGGGGCTCATCCAAAGGCTTAGCACAGAAGTCCAGAGGACCTAGCCAGGGAGTATGCATAGATTGGGCCTCCGGTCAGAGGAGTCAAGCCCAAGTCTTTGCTTTCAGGCTTGGTCAATCCAAGCCCCAACCAACTGGATAAGTCCAGCGAGATTCCAGGCCAACAAAACCATGGTTCTAGCTCGCTGGAGAAGATAAAGGAAACCCAGGTTGAACCAGGACCTATCAGAGGATGTCATGTGGCAGTCATCCTGGTAAAAGGGGATTCAAACCAAGGGGATAACCGCTCGGCAACATGCAAGCTATTCCCACGGAAAACATCTTCACAGTTGAACAACCCGAGTTCGTGGAGTCAAAACCGGAGGGGTGGTTGAGCCAGCCTCCTCCGGCCTACTACAAATACAGGAGTTTTAAGTCTTTCACTGAGCAACTCCATTAGAGCTTAGTGGAAGCAGAAACTTGATTCCAAGTTCATCATCTTGGATACATAGGCAGCCTGATCCCGATCAGATCCAGTCTCACTATATACCACCCATCCTATCTCTGTCTATACAAGGCTTTCATTGTAACTGTACGATTAATATATACATATCTCGAGTTTGTGGATCAAATTTTTGCACCCACAATGATGTATCAATATTTGTCAAGAAGTAACATGTAAAGTGAGGAATTTTCATCATCAAAACCCTAAAACAAAGAATAGAATTTTTTAAGATAGAGACATGGGTCTTTTTAATCCTATTTAAGATTTTAATTTTGTTAGAATCTCATTTTATTTTTTTACAGTATTAAAATTATATTTTTACATATTTTTTATGCCTAAACTGATTAGTCACTGCCTAGACCGATTAGTCACTGCCTAGACCGATTAATCGCCACCTAGCCCAATTAATTTCTGCCTAGACGTCATGACCAACCTTTTCAACTGACTAAAAGCTAGTCGAGTTGCTTAGGCACCGCCTAGCACCTAGCCACCGCCTAGATCGATTTTTAGAACACTAGTACAAAGAGAGGAGGACAGATGATGTCACCGAACGTCTCTATCTCTAGACACAATTAAACTAGTTCCAAATTAGTTCGGAGTTCCAACAGTTTTAGGCAACAAATTAGTTCGAAGTTCCACCAATAACAATATGCGCGGACCGCGTGCATGCACATAGTTGAATAATAATTATCATAGGGTAATTGAACCATGAAAAGTTTTCACTAATCTAAGAGCATCTCTAATGCACAGTCTAAATTTAGCATGCCACATAGGTGACACATCAGCATTTATAGCATTTTCTAAGATTTTGCAACCTTCTATTGTTGTAAAAAGAATAACACAAATAGGGAAGAAAGAGACTATTTATGTACTTTCCAAAATATATAATAAAAGAATCATTTGTTAGAATAAAGAAATCATTTGTTAGAGATAGAAGGTTGTATATTTTGTTCCAAAATGACCATGCTATTAGCAGATGCATTTATAGCATGAGTTATAGCATATGCATTAGCGACAAAATTATAGAAAAAGTTATTTTTAGACCGTGCATCAGGGATGCTCTAATAATCTAAACAGATGTGGTGATCGATAGGACCATTTTATTTTTGTGTACTAGAACATAAGGATTAGACATGCATATTTTATGAATGTTTAAATATTTTTCCTGCAAACATCAAATTTTTTCTGAACTAGAGGGTGTTCTGGTGAAGGTGCTTTGATACCATATTGTAAACCAGTTTCTCTAATAAAAGCTCAAACATATAGAGAGAGGCTACCACAATGTATATCAACTGAAATACCAGATAAACTGGTAGACAAATACCTAACCAAACACAGAGTTGGACTTTGCCACACTCTTAATTGGGTCATGGGTCATGGGTCGCGCACACAGACAGATGAAATCAATCCAACAACCACCACCACAACAACAGACAAATGCCCTAGGAATAAAATAAGGGCCAGACTATCACGAGATATGTCTCACAGCATATGACACGAAGTCACATGTTAAAGCCGTTGGATTTCTCGAGATTTGATCATTGTAGATTCTCCTCCTTGCTAATTAGGAGAGAGAAAAATTAATATGAAAAATAAATTCATCTTTGTCTCCCTTCTTTTCGAGGTTTTTTGTAAAATATGTTCCCATTGAATAAATTAAATTATTTGACAAATAAATAAATAAATAAATGAATAACACACAGGCCAATTTGGCGATTGTATTCATCCATATCTTATATATCTTATAGTTCTGAGTGATTTAGGTTTTGGTCACCACTTTTTAGTATAAATTAGGTTTTGGAGCCGGTTTTTTTCTTTATTAGGGTTTAGAGCTCATTTTCGAACCAACAACTAAATAAACCCGGTTGAACCGAAAATATTTTCAAAATACCTAATTTTACCCCTGAAACTCACGTGATCTGCACGTGATCACTAATCCTAATATAGTTTTGATCAGGGGTATTTTGGCCATTATAAATAATTACTTGGGTCAATTGTCGGTTCAGCTCTAAACCCTAATAAAGAAAAAAACCGGCTCCAAAACCTAATTTATACTAAAAAGTGGTGACCAAAACCGAAATCACCCTATAGTTCTAAAAAAAATTAGGTTTTTTTTTTATCTGATTTAGTGCTAAGTTATCTTATTTCTTAGAAGAATAATCCAAAAAAAAAAATCGATCTGAATCTAGAGCTATAAAGAAACCTTAGAACGAAATTCAACTTTGATTAAGAATTTAATTAGGATTGAAAAGAAAAAGCAACAACAAAAATATCAAATTAAAAAGTTTGGGGTTTTTTTAATCAAACCACATCCATTATGCAATCATAGAGGAATAGGATGAAGACAACCAAAGTGAAAGTGATCGGTTGGTGGTGACCGGAGAGAGAAGAAAAGCTTACACAGGAAGAAAGAAGAAAATTTATTTCCATCGCTTTGTTTTTATTTTAAATTTAAATCAACTTCATTAATATTTTTAGGGTCCGAATTATGCCAAGGGCAAAATTTATTTTGCCAATTGTGTTTCGATGTGATGACTAAAGTACCCTCAAAGAAGTTTTCTTTAACGCACTTCATCAGTTTATGATATTGGTTGTGCTTGTTTCCAAGGAAACTTTAGCGAAATAGAAACGGAAATCGTGACACATCAGACTTTTCAGATTTTTTTGCTAGGTGCTTGGTTACTTGTGGGGACCACAAAATTTTTTGTTTAAGAGTAAAATACTTCAGCATTTTCTACGCGTTTAAAAAAACCGGAATACACGGGAAACTCGTGGTCCCGCTCTTTTTTTCTTATTATTTGGTCAAAACATGTGGTCCTTGCTTTTTATATATCTCCACGTGTCTGTTTCCACCATCATTATTCTGCCTAAACAAGCACCCAATAATGTAGTAAATGGAAAATCTTAAAAACTTTTTTTGAGGAATTTTTCACATCTGATTTTTCCCCAACTTTTCCATGTAAACAAGCACAACCATTAACTTCGACTCATCTTCTTCTCCCCTACTATATCCTGTCAGGATGTTACTTGTTACTCGTCGTAATCTAATAACACATCGAGAAAATTCTCTCTCTACAATTCTTAAATAACCTCTAAAATTGTTTGGTTTAATTGATGTTAACATTTTTTGTTAACATTAAGAAGGATTCATATATTATTTTTTCTGTTCCTTCATTCCAATAATGGAGTTTGATTGCTTTGAAGAACGAGACATTGCAGATTCTTTTTTTTTTGAGATTTTTGGACATACCCCCCATTTGAAGGTCGAAATTTGAGATACCCCTAATTCAAAACAGAAGAGCTTTACAGAGGTAGGTGAGTTTTATGATGGATTATGATGGACGGCTAAGATAACACCACATCTTGAATTGGCTGGGTATCTCAAATTGTTTTTCAAATGGGGTATCTCAAATTTCAACTTTCAAATGGGGGGTATGTCCAAAAATCTGTTCTTTTTTTATGTGTATTTAAGCAACACCATCCATTTTCAATTCATTTTGGAAGGTATTGAGGGTACTTTAGCCATCACAGCAAAATACCATTGTCAAAATAAATTTTGCCCTTGGCAAAATCCAGACCCTATTTTTATTATTTTGTTTTTATTTTTTTATTAAATCCACTTCATTCATATATGCCACCTCACAAGACAAGTACTGAGATTACATAGATGATTAAACTACAGTGATATCAAGATATCAAAACCATAAAAGACATATAATCAAGATATCAAAACCAATAACTAGTAAGACCAAAGGGTGAATAAGGGACACATGGTAATGATAATTAATCACACATTAATGTTAATTAATTACTTAGAGTTTGAGATTCAAATCCAATTTTGATTGATCCTGCGGTGTTTCGTCCTCGTCCTGTTGTGTAGTATGCCGTACATTGCTTGGGTAACGATGCATGATGGGGAGGCTGGAAGCAATTGGGCGAAATCCATCCCTAGAGTCACTAAAACTAGCAACTGTGTTGTACCCTTCGCTATTCGAGTTTTGAACTAATGAACATGATTGGATTCCAAGTGCTCTAGCATATGGTGGTGAATTTAAGTAGTCTGAAGTACTACCTATCATACATTCTCTGTTTTCAAAGTACCTTGTAGCTAACTTTCTCTTCCTCTTATGAGCATTTTGATGACCACCCAATGCTTGGAAACTGTAAAACTCTCTCGAGCAAAAATTGCATAAGAAGATCTGCTTCGGCGGTATTGATTGATTCAAACCAGTTCTACCAAGAGTTAACTTCAACAACTCTCCTACCTCATCTTCACTACTATAGTACTCATCATTTTCATTCTCATGTTTTGTTCTTGACGAGGAGTTTTGTTCATTTTTTTCTACTACTGCTCTTTTGAACCTACTGATCATCTCCATTAAGATTTATGAAGGATGTACTACTTCATCAAGGGGTTGTGCTTGGTTCTATTTATCAATATGAGTAAGGGACTAAAAGTATTTGTCTTTTTTTGGCAAGTCATGTTGTACGTAAGTCCTTCTTCGTACAGACTTCAGCTCAATCAACTAAAATGCACAGTCAACTTATGTAGTTACCACCATCATATAGGTGAAAAAATCAAAAATTTTGGGTGAATATTCACGAATTTTTTTGTTTTTTTTTTATTCGGAGCGGTACGGCATATGAATATAAAACGAATAAAAAACCTCCGCATTCCAACCCGATATATACGGTTATTCACGAAAAATCGAAAAAAATACGAATTTTTCGAATTGTCTTCCCCAAGTCTGCAAACAACCAAACACCAGAATTTTTCTTCAAGTTTCAATGATTCTAATTACTTGCAATTTTAAATTTCAATACTCATCTATAAATGTGGAATCATTATCTCTACCATCTCTTGTCATCATCATCTCAACCCAAATCGAAATCACCTCTCATCATCATCATCTCAACCAAAGTTTTAATTATCATCATCTCAAATTCTCAACCCAATTTGAAATCATATCTGCAGGTCGTGGCTTCTTGTCATTCAGTTTTGACTATTGATATCATCATTCCATTATTTTCAATAACTTGGCAAGAGAGAGAAGAACCACAAAAGTAACAAAATTGTTTCTTCACTTTTTTTGTTCAATATGTGATATCATCATTGTACATGTATGAAGTAAAACTATATTGTGTAATAGTTCTGTCTTAGTTTTCTTCTGTGTACTAGATATTAAACTTTTATTTACTCTATTAAGAAGTTATGAAATGAAACAATACCAATATATTTATTCTATTGAGATGTTTATTTCTTTATTTTTTGATGGGGATGATGAAAGAAAAGAACAAGGTTTATCTTATTAGTGTTAGTTTACACAAAATCAATTGGAGTTCTGCAAATTGATCACCTGAAATACATGATCTCGTCCATTTTCTTTTTGTGTTTGTATGACTTGTTGAGTGTTTAATTTACAATGTATGTTTTTTCTTGAAAGAAGAAGAAAAACATGATACTAGCTGAAAACATCCCTATTCTGTCGAAATTTTTGGAATATTCGCTAATATTTCACGAAAAGCATATTTGCTAAACCTCTTTATTCTGACACTGGGCTTGAGATATTCGTAAAATAATCCGATTTATCACGAATTAGGTATTCGAGATTATTCAATATTTTCACCTATGATTACCATTACCTCAGCAAGCAAACCGTACCATTCCCTAGATGTAAATTCAACAGAGCATTTGTTACTATTAATAAAAAAATTTATGTTGGCCAGCAATGTTATATTAAAAGTAGTATTGTTTAATAATTGTTGGAGAGGACAAGAGCTGGGGTCGAATCTATCAGTATCACTATCTAAGCCAGTGTCGTCTTGTATGTTATTAAAACAAAATTAATGGAAATAGATTGGACATGTTAACCTTATACCAATGTTTTGTTTTTGATGAAGAAAACAATAATGTTTAAAAGTTACGTTTCTTCTTACAGTCAACCATGTTTTTATGAATTGAACCACATTGTGCAGTTTCTCATTCTCTCCCATTATGATAAATATCTGGGTTTCTTTTTTATAGAAATAATAAATTTGTTTAAAAATAATTGATGGTAATCAACCTCTAAGGCTCCAACCACAATAACAGACAAGACACAGTAGATGCTGCCATAGGAATAATAATTGTGATGATATATAGGCAAGGGATTTTTTGTCATTGACCAACTTAAAGAATTACACAGAGAACAAGAGCTCTACCAGTCCTTATTTTTACAACTGGGCATGTACAGGCTCTGTACGTGCCTTTCAGTATGGGCTTTGGATTTAGGGGGTTTATTTTTTATTTAAATATATCCAGAATTTGTTTTGTAATTGGACACAATTAATTAAGTCCAGTGAACTAGGCTCAGAACTTTGAAAATTTGACTTGGGCCGACTCTAAGAGAGAAAATTTCAGTTGAGCTAAGCCTATGTTATTGGGTTTAGGAGGTGCCAGTTGGGCTCAACTGGTAAAACCTTTGGGTGATGATACTAGAGGCCGGTCTGAGGTTCGAATTCCGCCAATATTACCGAGTTACTGATCTCATTAAAAATAGGCTTACCACAACATTTTTTTAGGAGATTTAATGGGGATTAAATTATGGCAAAATTATTCTTCATCACGATTTTACTGTTCATCCTCCTAAAAAACCCTACTTCTAATCGATTTTAAGCCCTCTTTTCAATCTTATGATGGCTAAAGATTAATTGCAAAAGGATATATGAGATCTTAATGAATTCATCAAACAGATTTGATCATGTGATGTATTTGAAAATATGGAAGATAAAGAAATTCTTATGATGGAAAACGAATTGAAGAAGAAGTATGGCTATGGTTCTCTTGAGATGCTCAAAGACCATGGTCTCATAAGCAAGGAAGACCAGCAACACGAAAACGATGATTTGTTGAAGTGCTTTGAAAGAAACTCTTATTAGAAGTTAGGATTTCGAACGTCATTGAAAGATGGTTGCCATGAACGTGTAGGTAACCTGGGTTTGAATAAGGGGTTTCTTTTTCCTAGTTCAACAGGGAAACCTACCAATACCATATCTCCATATTTGAGTTCTGGAAATAATGAGATTTAATCCAAAATCATTCAGGAATCTATAATCAACAAGGAGAGGAAGAAGGGTTCAAATCTGGAAATTGAGAAGCAAAACCCTAATTCAATTCGAAAACCAATTAGTGATCGTGCACAATCCAACTTAAGTATGGTTTGTGAAAATATAAATTCTGATCTACAACCATGAATTCAAGAAGAACTAGATTGTACTATAGGTTTGAAGGATGCAACTAGTGTTTCACAACAACATACTATCAAAGCTAAAGTTCCAGGTCATGAGGAAAGAGACGCAACCCAACATGAAAAAACAACCCTAGATGATGGGATTGGAAATAACAAGATGAGTACTTCCGGTAGTGAGAACGACAAATCTTTGCAGGAACGAGGTGGTATGAGGGTACATGAGTCTTTAGAACATACAATTCAAAGTAAATTCAGAGATGAGGTCCTATGGCATTCACTCACCTACAAAAAGAGATAGCACGAATGAGAACTTGTTGTCTATCTTCAAAGAGAAAGAATCTGATCCAACTGATACAACAAGCACACAAGAGAGAAATCATATTCAGTTTGGATCTTTTAAAGGAATCAACTCATGGTCTGAAGTTTTGGAGAGGAAACCAGCCAACAAACGACTTACATACATACCCCTAATTATGGTGGATGGGAAACCAATGATACATGTGGAAGCTAACCAGTTTGCAAAATATCAACGAAAACATGATAAGCTAGTGATTGGGAGCTTCATTGCAAAGTGATGTGGGTATAACTTTGTAAAGGAAGTGGTTCTTAAACCCTGGAAAATCCAGAATCCACAATGAAAGCATATGGTGAACACTCTTTTTAGTTTTGAATTTGATAATGATGAAGATAGAAAAAAGGTGTTGGACATTGGTTATCTTCATATTGCTAGTAGACTTTCCATTATTGCTGGAAAAAAGGTGTTGGACATTGGCAGATTTTGTAGGGGTACTATATGCAACATACATGTGGCACCATCTCTACCGTCCATCATGGTGCCACATGTCATCATCTAATGGGCTCTCTCTTGATGGCACAAGTTACAAAGTTAAAACCAATTACTACAAAAAATATTCTCTCATTATTACCCTAGTAAATGTTAAGAATGGAGTTACATTGTAGCCTATAAATATGAAGGCAAGCTACTCATTCTAGGCATGTTCTCATCTTCCCATAGTCTTATGCTCTTAACACTATCTCATGGTGAGGTCTCATGATCAATGACCTCCCCAATCTCTCATGATGAGACCTCACCTCTCAGGTCTCATCTCTCTTGAGCTCTCCTCATAATCGAGCTCCCATTTTGTATCACCACCACTACTATAATAAAGTTCTTTCTCTCTCTCCGTGGATGTAGGCACAATTGCCGAACCATGTGATGAGCTTGATCGTTGGGATTTGTAGGACGCGATGAAGGTCCATTGTTGTAATTGCAACTCGATCATGACTTTGTGTACAACGAGCTAGTTAGTTCCAGGGAGACCTGGTAGCTCGTTCAGAAGGCATCTAGACGGGATGGACGGCTGCAAGCAGGTCGTACTGAAGTGGGTGCTCTTGCATACATGGGTGGTTGGTCTCGGTCATGCTTCAAGGTGGTCGCCTTTTTGTGGTCGAGTTGCATAGACCTGATAATGTTAGCATGTGAAACATTATAAAATTCAATAAAAGACTTACATGGAATTGTACGTCTTTCTTATGACTTGTATGTACTATCTTTGCCGCCTTGTGATTGGACACTTCGATAGATTTGGCACTTTAGAGTGCAAATGTAGCTCGTTTGAGAAAAAGCATTGGTTGACCAAGTGTTTTGAGAGTTACTTAGAACCTTTTGGTTCCCGATCTAGTGAATGGTCACAACGTGGAGACCTGTTTGACAATTCTCGGGCATGTGCCTTTGTGGGTTTGCATTGCTTTGAGAGTGAATGTGTTCGACCAGGCGTATGGCTAGAGAATTGTGGTTGAGGTTGTCCCGCATACGAGTGACTCACTAGTCAATGAGAGTGGTCATATTTTATATCAAGCATTTCACTTGTAAAGAGTTCAGTGAAAGCAATGTGGCACATTTGTCCAAAAATAGCTCGATCATGGGGAGTGAGGTCGTGTTCATGTGACCTGCACAGAGAGAAAGAGCTACGCAAAAAATATCATTAATAGCTAATTGTGCTAATAAGTTAAAGAAATTAGATAAAGTGAGAATAACCCCCTGTATGGCATAAATTTTCTTGAGGTCGTTGAAAGAGCTGTAATTTGAAGAGGTCGTTGATAGACCTGGTGAGGTCCCAGTTAAAGACCTGAACATGAAGTGAGGTCGCGATGAGACCTGAGTGTTGGAGAGGTCACGATTAAAGACCTGGTGAGGTCGCGATTGGGGACATGGTGAGGTCGCAATTAGAGACTTGGCGAGGTCATGATTAAAGACCTGGTATGGAGTGAGGTCGCAGCGAGACCTGAGAGGTCGTTGGTAGACCTGCCGAGATCACGATGAGAGACCTGAACATGAAGTGAGATCGCGACGAGACCTGAGAGGTCGTTGGCTTAGAGAGCTGAATATGTGAGGAGGTCTCTGCAAGACCTGAACATGTGGCCATTAAGAATGTAACTGATGATATATAATCATGATCGAGTTATGAGAATATATGTTACATAAATGCATATAATAATCAATTTGTGTGAGAGAACATAGAATGAACAGTAAGAAATGGAGGTCCCTTTGAGTGGGTAAATATAAACAAATATCATAATGAATTGATACTTATCTTGCTTTCGTCGAGTTTCACGTACAATAATGGTGACCAAAAGTAAATCCCCAATTAGATATTGTGATTGCAATTCTACCAAATAGAATTTCTTGAACTTTTAGAAATTGCTACTTTGAGAACTTTAGAACAATGGTGTTTGGTGGGGGTTGGTGGGTGGAACTCACTTGAGAAACTCTCAAGTCCCTATAGTCGGCGCCAAATGTATTGACAATATTTGTGAGATTGGTCAATACATTAATGAGTAGAGACATGAACACCATTGTATACGTGGTTCGGCAATTGTGCCTACATCCACGGAGAGAGAGAAAGAACTTTATTATAGTAGTGGTGGTGATACAAAATGGGAGCTCGATTATGAGGAGAGCTCAAGAGAGATGAGACCTGAGAAGTGAGGTCTCATCATGAGAGATTGGAGAGGTCATTGATCATGAGACCTCACCATGAGATAGTGTTGAGAGCATAAGACTATAAGAAGATGAGAACATGCCTAGAATGAGTAGCTTGCCTTCATATTTATAGGCTACAATGTAACTCCATTCTTAGCATTTACTAGGGTAATAATATAATGAAAGAATATCTTTGTAGTAATTAGTTTTAACTTTGTAACTTGTGCCATCAAGAGAGAGCCCATTAGATGATGACATGTGGCATCATGATGGACGGTAGAGATGGTGCCACATGTATGTTGCATATAGTACCCCTACAGATTTGCAAGAGCTAAAGATAATACAAATCTAGGTGATTTTTAAGACACTTCCTCTTGAAATGTGGGATGATAAAGGTTTCAGTCAGGTTGGTGCTGTAGTTGGATACCCATTTTACCCGGACAAGCTAACTGAGACAATTGAGAGGACTACATATGCTAGATTATGTGTGAAAGTGGATTATGGGTGTACTTACCTACAAGAAGTTATGGTAGCCTATGATCAGGGAAAGACATTCAAGGTTGAGATAGAGTACAATTGGAAGCCTCTAAGATGCTCTACATGCAAAGTGTTTGGACACACAAACACTACATCCCCAAAGAAGCATCAAGTGCAAACCAAATGAACCACTGAACTAGGGCTGTGTAGATTCGAAAGGAAATTCCAAGGGTGAAGAACAATAAAAACATTAGTGAGAACAAGGGACAAACACCTTGAACTAGTCAAGAGCCTAGTAACCAAGAGCAATCAAGTGAAAGGAATGACCAAGACACCAACCAGGGACCAGGCAAAGCGCATGGTGAAGTTGTAGAGTGGTTATTGCCTAAAAGAAGGCATACATTCAAGCCAAGGAGACTACCAGTCCATGATAATCACGAGGGCACGCAACTCAATAGATCCTGATTTGGTGGAATTGGGCCAACATGGACACATTAATGATCATGTTCAAGACCCTAACTGAGTAGAACCTTATAAGGATGGTTTGGGTCCAAGTGTGGGTCTTAGAAAGCTACAAGCCCAGAAAATTTTACGTGACCCTGGAGGGTTTGGAGTAGATTAGGCTTGTTGGTTTCTACTTTTATTTTGATATCTCTTTAGGGCTATAGTGATATATGTTGTAAACAAAAGAAGGACCATGAACTTCTTATGTATTTTATTACATATTTATTTAATCAAGATCATGAACTTCTTATGTATTTCTTATCAAACCTTTTTTTTTCCCTCGCTCAAATATAATTGTGGGTCAAAACATAACATAGATAAAGACAAAAAAAGAGTTTAGACATCAACCAAATTCTAAGGATTTTTATAATAGTTAGCTAGCAGTGTGACTCAAGCAATTTTGAGGTAGATGCAAACTGCAAAATAAAAAAAAAACCAAAATACACTTACATAACAAAATCTATAATTATCAATAAAATATTGTCTGAACAAGAATATTTCTTCAAAGGATTTTTTGAAATAAATGTTTCAATAAGAAGGAATTATCGATTATATGTACAATTTTTAAAATCAGAAAAATCAAGGGTTCTAGAGAGAGAAGCTCTGAGCCTCTGACCTCTCTCTAGAACCCCCACCCCTCTCAACCAAAGAGGAATGTAGGAGTATAAGAGTGGAAAGGAGAGAGTCGAGAGAGATTGAGTGAATGTGTGCGTAATTTACATTTTGGATTTTGGAACTTGGGCCTAACCTATTGATCGAGAATTTTGCCTAAACTGTGCGTAATTCACATTTTGTCAACTATTGTTCCAGATTTGGGCCGAACTTTTATCACACAACAATTTATAAGATTTAAGAAAAAAATTGGCCTTTTACCATTTGGGGGCTGGATGCTATTGCATCTCCCCTTAGAGTCGCCCCTGCAAGCTAGGTTAATGGGACACCTACCTTTTTAATTATGGGAAGTAACTCTGTCAACAACCAGTTGTTGATGAGTTTCGTGTTGGGTTTCTTTGGACGGTGGGAAATTTTTTGGTCTGGGAACGTACGTACGTAGTTAGGGCGTACGTACGTCCCGTATCACAGATGTTTGTTTTGAAGCTGAACGTACGAACGTCAATTCGACGTACGTACGTCCTCCCTTGGTTTTGTGCATATGGGCCTGTTTAAGCCCATTTCGTGTTTGATTGTAAGGCTATGTTATAAAGCCAATTTGAAGTTAGAAAACCTAATCTTGATGTGAGAGAGATTGTGAGAAGCCATTGGCAAGTTTGAGAGAACTTTTGCGAGGAAGAACACTTTGGTTTCTTCGTGAGGGCTTGTATAATCCTCTCCATCCAAGAGAGAGAGAGTTTGTATCCTCAATTTGTGATTGTCTCTTTGAGAGATTTGGTGAGGATTTGAGAAGGGAGGAAACCTAGGGTTTTTCATTTGTTTGAGAGCTTTGTACTATCTTCTCCAATAGTAAAAGTTCTATTTGTTTGTCCGTGGACGTAGGCAATATTAGCCGAACCATGTTATTTTGGTGTCTCTCTCTATTATTTGTTGTTGCTAAGTAGGTTTACTTCTTTACTACTTGCTTTGTCATCTTTCATACACTATTTCAATCTTGGGTATTGGTGCAATAAGTTTTCACTGCGCACAACAAGTGGCATCAGAGCTGCAGGCTAGATCTTGAGCGTCTTGAAGGTGTTTGAAGAAATTCCGTAGTGAGTTTCTTATTTGTGTTTCAAGCCAAAAGTTCTACCTTTTATCTGTGGGTTGTCAAGAAGGTGTTTGTTGAAATTCCTGTGTGAATTTTCAGATTTGTTTACTTTCGTTTGGTGATTGTTTGGTGTATGAAATTGATTGGTATCATGTCGGATCATATTTCGGATTCGAGTGAATTTGGAAAGGAGGTTGATAGTTTGTTTGATCAAACCTTGTTGTTAGATGTTGACATTCATAAATTTGATGGTAACCTCGACTTTGCTATGTGGAAGACGGAGGTACAAGATTGGTTAGCCATTAATGGCTATGTGGATGTTCTTGATGATAAATCGAGAAATATGAATGATGATGAATGGTTAACTCTAAATTTAAAGGCTTGTGAATTTGTCCGGTATTGTTTGGTAGAAGATTTGTGGTACATTGTCAAATTGGAAACCATTGTAATGGTTATGTTGTCCAAGTTGGAAGGCAAGTATGCTTTGAAAAATACAGAGGACCGGCTCTATGTGGTTGATGATAGTATTGGTAGATTGGTTGGTTCTCAATGTAAATTGAGAAGTCGAAGAACTCTTGCAAAGAATGAATGTGCCTATTGTCATTGTTGGGGACATTGGAAAATTAATTGTCCAATGTTGCAGAAGAAGATTGTTCGTGTACATCGAAGAGATGAGGATTCATGTGTTGGTGTTTCGTTGTTGGCTTCATCTTCAGTTAGTCATTCTACTAATGAGTGGATTTTGGATTCGGGTTGTTCCTATCATATGTGTCCCAATAGGGAGTTGTTTGATAGCTTTCAGAAGCTAGATGCTTGTGTTTTGCTTGGTAATGATCATACTTGCAAAACTTTTGGGATAGGTACAATTCGATTGAAGTTGGAAGATGGATGCACTCGAAAGTTAGAAAATGTTTGGTATGTACCAGAGTTGACTATGAATCAAATCTCATTGGGTGTTTTAGAGTCCGATGGTATGAAAATTACATGTATTGGTGGAGCTCTAAAAGTTGTTGTAGGTGCACGAGTTGTTATGAAAGGCATTAGAAAGGGTAAGTTGTACTACTTGAAAGGAAGTGCAATTACATGTGGTTTGCATAGTTCAGTTGTTGATTTGTCTGTCGATTCTACCAAGGAATTGCATAGTAATATGGGGCATGCCATTGATGGTACTATGCAAGTGAAGACAGATTTGTTTGCGGGTGGCAAGGCATGCATAGTTGGTAGGCATTTTGTTGAAGCGTCATTTGTTCGGGTGGAGATTGATGTCGCTCCACATTTGATTGGTTTGTTAGGTGACACGGCAAAGAAGAAAGTTGAAGCCACCATTGTTAGTAGCAAGGTTATCGCCCAAGAACCTTATTGAAGCCGTGAAACCTTTGTTTGGGGGTTTTGTGTACGTACTTCCTATTGTTGGTAATCTCTCATGTGATGTTTGTTTGGCGCTTAGTAAGGAAGACGTATTTGGTAAATCTATGCATAGTGATTTGAATTTGTACCCCACTTGGTTGAACTTCATAGGAAAAACTCTTGAGAGGTTAGTTTTTCGGGGCATTGGATCATCTTCGATGGAGAACTTTGTTGAGGTGGAGATGGTATTTGGTAGCTTGGACCCCATTGTGTTGAAGTTGTTTGTTGGCCCTCTACGGGTATTGGTGGGCATTTGTCTTTGATTTGGCCCCGGCATTGGTGGGCATTTGGTTTTGATTTGGCCCCGACATTGGTGGGCATTTGGTTTTGATTTGGCCCCGGCATTGGTGGGCATTTGGTTTTGATTTGGCCCCTTGTGGGAATTTGACCCTTCGGGGTATGGTGGGCATCGTATAGATGTCATTGGAGTGAACTACGATGGCTTGATCCCTAAGGAGAAGGGTACGTAGGCAACCATGAGGTGGTGCAGCCGTTTTGGTCCTTCGGGACAAGTGTGGGAGTTTGGGACTTGGTGTCGGCTTAGATTTATTGAATCTTTGCCGAGGTGGAGAATTGTTGGGTTTCTTTGGACGGTGGGAAGTTTTTTGGTCTGGGAACGTACGTACGTAGTTAGGGCGTACGTACGTCCCGTATAACAGATGTTTGTTTTGAAGCTGAACGTACGAACGTCAATTCGACGTACGTACGTCCTCCCTTGGTTTTGTGCATATGGGCATGTTTAAGCCCATTTCGTGTTTGATTGTAAGGCTATCTTATAAAGCCAATTTGAAGTTAGAAAACCTAATCTTGATGTGAGAGAGATTGTGAGAAGCCATTGGCAAGTTTGAGAGAACTTTTGTGAGGAAGAACACTTTGGTTTCTTCGTTAGGGCTTGTATAATCGTCTCCATCCAAGAGAGAGAGAGTTTGTGTCCTCAATTTGTGATTGTCTCTTTGAGAGATTTGGTGAGGATTTGAGAAGGGAGGAAACCTAGGGTTTTTCATTTGTTTGAGAGCTTTGTACTATCTTCTCCAATAGTAAAAGTTCTATTTGTTTGTCCGTGGACGTAGGCAATATTAGCCGAACCACGTTATTTTGGTGTCTCTCTCTATTATTTGTTGTTGCTAAGTAGGTTTACTTCTTTACTACTTGCTTTGTCATCTTTCATACACTATTTCAATCTTGGGTATTGGTGCAATAAGTTTTCGCTGCGCACAACATTTCGATCCCATGCACGACCTTTCCTCAAAGTAAGAGGGATGCTTTATCATTATGCAAGACCCTCACGATTTTGACAGAGATACTTCATGTAATTAAAAGGGTAGGGTCCCTCCAACCTCGCTTGTTAATAATTAAAAAATGAGTGGTAAGCATAAAATTACGTAATTACTCATTTTAGAAGTAATTATGTCATCCTGATTTTGAAAATATAAGTGTGAATGAAAAAACAATACAAACCACCAAATTTTAAGATAAAGACATGAAAAAAAAGTAAGAAACATAAAACTAAATGAAAAGTCACAATCTTCATTATCCAACCCTACACCCCCTCGAATCTATCATCCTCTTTCCTTGATCAAATAAAAAAATAAGAAAGGTTCCATTCCAAACTGGGTGTATAAAAGTTAAACTTTCAAACCCTACACCTCCCACAAATTTTATAAAAAAACACATATTTTATTAATAAAAATTTGAGGAATTATACATAGTTAGAGGACAAGCGCGTTACAAACTGCGCTACAAGTTCTTCTTGAATAGCAGAACCGATTCTTCTAAATACATATTTGTTTGAACCAACAGTCATCACGTTGTTATCCATTACCTTCTGCACTCTCTTGAGGAGCTCAACTGCTTTCGAGGCTAACAATCCAAATGTGTCAAAGGCAAAAGGGATGAAAGTATGTTTAACTCCATCATGTATTTCAACTTTTGCTGCTGCTGCATTAATTGCTAGCTGCTAGCCCCACCTCAAAAATCCCAGTACCCAGCCCGACCATCAGAAAAGCCCCTGTAACATCAATACACGCATGTTTGCATTCAAACCAATTGTGCACCAGAACATCAGCAGGACATAATGTCGATCTTTCTTCCTTAGGATTAGTAAGGAAGTTAACAGGAGCTTCCTTCTTAACCTGTACTCCAGCCCATAGAACATATCACACAAGATATCTCTAACGTGGTATGCATGTACTTAAACCATGGTAATGCTTACAACCGATAACCGGTAATGCATGTACTTAAGATATATGTATATAGAGGGATCTTCAACCGATAACAAAGAATGACACGATATTCTACCGGTGTCATGTGTTGTTCTAGCCCTTCCATCGGGATAACAAGGAGGAAATCTTTGGAATATTTCGACTGCACACATACAATCACAGCCTTTTGTCTAGCTGACAACTCAAATTCCCTCTCAAGACCAAAACTAATCTTGTTGTAGTATGTGTTGTATATTGGCTCGCAATAGTTGGGTGCAGAGGATCATACCTTACAAGAGGTGTGATCCATAGGATCAGTTCCTATATTGGTTAAGGAAACCATATATGTGCAAGAGTTCTTATTGGACTCGGTTGTCTATTTATCTCAGTTTTGAACAAGTAATCCTATATGGATTTGGTTTCTATCCATAGGCTATAAATACCCAATTAACTTGGTATTTGTAAGACAAGACAAGAGAGCAGAAAACAATAGAAACATAGAGATAGAAAGAGTAAGTGAGAGAGAACTTTGGGAGCCAAGGGTGTATTGGGTTTAAGGTGAGAGATTAAGATCTTGAGAAAGATACTAGGGAGATTATTGTAATCGGTGTTTCTTTTCTTATAGTGAAATCTTCTCATTGTTCCCTGTGGAGGTAGGCATTGTCGAACCACGTATATTTTGGTGTTATTCTTCTTTATTGTTTTATTCTTCTTATACTATCGTTTATTGTTTGGTAATCTTTGACTTCATTGACAAAACGGATCCTGTATTGCAAAGGAGGTGTTCTCACGAATATCTAGGTTGCGGGTTGTTGACGTTGTTGGGATTTAATTAATCACTGCATATAGTTCAACAAGTGGTATCAAGAGCTTAGGTTGGATTTAAGGTTTTGTCAAAGATGATGGAGACTACAGGTGTTCCTGCGAATAGTGACGTTAAGAAACAATCGGTTACTACTCTTGGCGGCGGTGTAAAAGTTGAAATTAAATCGTTTGACGGTAGAGACAACTTTACATTATGGCAAAGGAAGATGAGAAACGTTTTGATCCAACAAGATCTTCATGTGGTTCTTGACGGGAAAGACAATAAGCCAAAGGATATGTCAGATGACGAGTGAAACAAAGCAGATCTCAAAGCTATGAGTTTCATCGAACTACATATCTCGGATGAGGTGATGTTTAATGTGATGGAGGAAACTAGTGCCAAAGGAACATGGGAAAAGCTCGAGAAGTTGTATATGGGTACGTCTTTATCCAATAAACTTTTCTTGAAAGATGAACTCTTGAATCTTCGGATGGAAGAAGGTGGTGATCTTATGGAACATCTAAACGTGTTCAATAAGTGTATCATAAATTTCCTACGGGTGGATGTGAAGCATGACGATTAAGATAAGTCTCTGTACCTGCTTAGATCTTTGTCTCCATCTTTCAAGCACTTCAGGACCACATTGATGTTCGACAAGGATACTTTAAAGTATGATGAAGTTGTTCAAGACATAATCTCTCATGTGAAGATGAATAATAACACAGGTGAAGACTCTCAAGCAGAAGGACTATATGTCAAGAATTCTAATGAGAGGGGCCGAACAAATTAGAGTAGTAGCAAATCAAAAGGCAGGGGCAGATATAAATCCAGGGATAAAGAAGGTTGCTTTGAATGTGGTGCGCCAGACCACTGGAAACGAGATTGTACGAAATATAAGGAAAAGAAGAAGAAGGCCAAAAATTCAAATTCAGTCAGCGTTGTTACAGATGATAGCAATGGAGAAATTTTGGCGATTTCTTCAGGTAATGATATTTCTTCGCCTTGGATTTTAGATTGTGGCGCTTCTTATCATATGTGTTCAAACGAAGACTGGTTTGACACGTTTGAGAAAAGAAAAGGCGATGTAATTTTTATGGGGAATAATTCCAGTTGTAAAGTTTGTTGAATCGGTACGGTAAAGTTGAAGATGCATGATCAAATTGTTAGGACTCTGGGTAACGTGAAATACGTTCCTGCACTAAGGAAGAATATTATTTCCCTGGGTTATTTGGATAAAAATGGGTACACATACAAATCCAAAAATGAGAATCTCATAGTCTCAAAGGGTTCACTTGTGGTTATGAGAGGAGTAAGACTTTCTAACAAATTGTAAAAGCTTTTGGGAAATACAGTAATTGGTAGAGCTGCAGTTTCTACACAAGAAGATCGCACTCAGCTTTGGCACTTGAGGATAGGGTATATGAGTGAAAGAGCCATGGAAGAACTACACAAACGACAATTGTTGAAGAGTGTAGGAGAGTGTAAACTTGAGTTCTGCAAGTATTGTATTATGGGAAAGCAAAGTAAAGTACTCTTCAAAGCTGCAGATATAAAGAACAGAAGTACAGAAGTACTTAACTATATTCACTCAGATGTGTGGGGGCCTTCACCTAATCAATCAAAAGGTGGTGCTCGCTACTTTGTCACTTTCGTGGATGATTTTTCGAGGAAAGTTTGGGTCTACTTCATGAAGGAGAAATCCGAAGTTTTCACTAAATTCAAGGAGTGGAAGGCAGAGGTTAGGGGTGTTATGTGAGCTGAGCAGCTCGAGCTCGGCTCGTGTTCGGCTCGAAAAAAGCTCGGCTCGGGCTCGCTCATCTTGTAAAACGAGCCGAGCTTGAACAGATTTAAGGCTCGTCTCGAGCTCGAGCCGAGCCCGAGCTTTTTTCGAGCCGAGCCGAGTAGCTCGAGTTAAATAATTTAAATTACCAGCCTACCCCCACTAATATATCTTATTCTTATCCTACCCCAGTATATATAAGCATAACATAAGCTTCTCCTTCTTCTCATCTTCTGGTTCTGGAAACCTAGCCGCCCCCGCCCGTCTCCTTTCCACATAACTGGTTTCTTTGCAGGCACTGGCAGCACTTCATTTTATGATATTTTTTAGGATCAACACTCAACCCATCTTTAATAATCCCAAGAACAATCTGAAACTCAACATTATCAGTCGACGCAGGATCTGGTAATTTCCCAGTCTTTTGAAATTCTTCTTCAGCTTTAACACCTTCATTAATTAATAAAGTAGCATCACCACCATCATCAACAATCAAATCAGGTCCACTACCAATACCCCAATCAAGTGTTCTTTCAGTACACCACCAATATTCTTGTAATGTTTCTCCTTTCCAAGCAAAAACTGCAGCGCTATCACGAGCAATTGCAGCAGCAGCATGATCTTGAGTAGAAAAAATATTACAAGAACATCAACGAACTTCAGCACCAAGAGAAGTTAAAGTTTCAATTAAAACAGTAGTTTGAATAGTCATATGAAGTGAACCAGTAATTCTTGCTCCTTTAAATGGTTGTGATGGACCAAATTCAGTTCTACAAGACATTAAACCAAGCATTTCAACTTCAGCAAGTTGAAATCTGAAGTGTTGTCAGGTAAGAAATAAGCCACATCGACGTCCGCTATTTTCATCTCGATTCAGAAAAAGGCTGCAAACGAGCTAAACGAGCTTGGAGGGCTCGAGCTCGGCTCGAGCTAAACGAGCCTAACGAGCTCGAGCTCGAGCTTGATAAATAGCTCGTGAGCCGAGCTTGAACATAAAACCAGGCTCGATTCAGAAATTGGGCTCGGCTCGGGCTCGGCTCGTATTAAAACGAGCCGAGTATGAGCATTCAAAGCTCGGCTCGCTCGGCTCGAATAACACCCCTAGCAGAGGTAGAGAATCAAACAGGCAAAAAAAAAATCAAGTATCTAAGAACTGACAATGGCGGTGAATATAGAGATAAGAAGTTTCTACAGTACTGCAAAGATGAAAGTATTACAAGGCATTTTACCGTGAAGAAGAATCCCCAACAAAATGGAGCTGCAAAAAGGATGAATAGAACTCTTATGAATAAAGAGAGGAGCATGAGGTTTCATGCAGGTCTGCCAGAGATATTTTGGGCAGAGTCGCTTAACCATGCTTGTCACTTGGTTAATCGTTCACCATCCAAGATTCTTGATTTCAGATGTGCAGAAGAGGTATGGTCAGGTAAACCGGTAGACTACTCTACTTTGAAGGTATTTGGATGTAGTGCATATGCTCTTATTCCCAGTGATGAGAGAACCAAACTTAAGCCCAAATCTCGGGAATGCATTTTCATCGGCTTCGAGAAGGGAGTGAAAGGTTATAAGTTACGGGATCCAGTGAACCGAAAGAAAATCCTTAGTAGAGATGTTGTGTTGATGAGAAGACTATGCCTATGAATCAAGACATGAAGAATGGTGAGAAAAACACTATTGTTAAGAAAGCAACTACAGAGATATCTCCTCTTACTAAGGTATCCAACAGGGAGACTCCTATTCAGGTGGACGAGTCAGATACAGGGGTTGATGAGGATGGGCCAGAACAACAACACAAAATGAGGTTGAATCTAATAAAGATAAGCAACAACCTTACAACATAGCAAAGAACCGGGGCCAAAGACAAGTCAAAACACCTATTAGACTTGGGTTCGAGGAAGAAGTTCATTATGCTTTAAGCATTAGTGAATGTGATCCTACTTCTTATCGTGAAGCAGTTGAAAGTAACGAAAGAGAAGAGTGGATTGAAGCTATAGCTGAAGAGATGGAATATGTATACAAGAACTCCATTTGGGAGTTGGTTCCTAAACCGGCAGAAAGAAAAATTGTTGGCTGTAAGTGGGTTTACAGGAAGAAAGAAGGAATGCATGAGAAAGGACCACCAATGTTCAAACCACGTTTGGTGGCGAAGGGATACTTACAGAAGGATTGTTGTGTGTACACTCATGTGTTCGATGATGGGATGGTGATCTTATTGCTACTTTATGTAGATGACATGCTTATTGCTTGTCCGGATATGTCTAGAATTAAAGAGCTGAAGACGTTATTAAGCAAGGAATTCGACATGAAGGATCTTGGTTCTGCACAGAAGATCCTAGGTATGGAGATAAGGAGAGACATGAAAGCTGGAAAGTTATGGCTGTCACAAGTCAAGTACATTCAAAAGGTACTTGAGCGCTTCAATATGATTGATGCAGATCCTGTGTCAACTCCTTTAAACAACAGTTTTGTTTTAAACAAAAGTCAATATCCTTCCGATGCTGAAGTGGAAGAGATGAAGAAGAAGCCGTATGCAAGCGCAGTAGGGTGTCTCATGTACTCAATGGTATTCACAAGACTTGATTTAGCTCAAACACTAAGTGTAGTATCGAGATACATGGCGAATCCGGGAAAACCACACTGGAAAGCTGTGACATGGATTCTCAAGATCTGAAGGGCACTAAGACGTTTGGTATCTTGTTTGAAAGACAGCAAGGGAAAGCATGTGTTTCAGGTTATTTGGATGCTGATTATGCAGGAGATTTAGATAAGCGAAGATCCACCACATGGTACATCTTCACTTATGGTGGATGACCGGTTAGTTGTAGATCAATGCTCGAAACGGTTACTGCTTTATCTACTACTGATGCGGAGTATATGGCAGTAACAGAAGCTTGTAAGGAAGCTATTTGGCTGAAGGGATTAGTAAGCACATTCAGGTTAGATCAAAGTTCTATGATGATAAGATGTGACAGTCAGAGTGCTATTTGCATTGCAAAGAATCAAATGTTTCATGCAAGAACGAAACATATTGATATTTGCTATCATCAGATTCGGGATTAGTTGGACTCGGGTGAAATTACAATTGAGAAGGTTCACACGGATGAGAATGTTTCAGATTGTCTTACTAAGCTGGTTTCAGTTGGGAAGTTCAGACATTGTTTGAACTTGCTCAATCTTTCTACATGCTAAAGATTGGGTGGAGCACCCTCACTTGAGGTGCGTTGAGGCAAGAGGATTCTTGCCAATGTGAGGGTGCTTGAAGAAATTCAAGCTGCAATGATCTTGTTTTTTGGTTGATGGTTCGCCAAGGTGGAGATTGTTGTATATTGGCTCGCAATAATTGGGTGCACAGGATCATACCTTACAAGAGGTGTGATCCATAGGATCAGTTCCTATATTGGTTAAGGAAACCATATATGTGCAGGAGTTCTTACTAGACTCGGTTTCCTATTTATCTCAGATTTGAACAAGTAATCCTATATGGATTTGGTTTCTATCCATAGGTTATAAATAGCCAAGTAACTTGGTATTTGTATGACAAGACAAGAGAGTAGAAAACAATAGAAACATAGAGATAGAAAGAGTGAGTGAGAGAGAACTTTGGGAGCCAAGGGTGTATTGGGTTTAAGGTGAGAGATTAAGATCTTGAGAAAGATATTAGGGGGATTATTGTAATCGGTGTTTCTTTTCTTATAGTGAAATCTTCTCATTGTTCCCTGTGGAGGTAGGCATTGTCGAACCACGTATATTTTGGTGTTATTGTTCTTTATTGTTTTATTCTTCTTATACTATCGTTTATTGTTTGGTAATCTTTGACTTCATTGACAAAACAGATCCTGTATTGCAAAGGAGGTGTTCTCACGAATATCTAGGTTGTGGGTTGTTGACGTTGTTGGGATTTAATTAATCACTGCATATAGTTCAACAGTATGCTTCCGCCAAGACATGCTGGGGTTTGAAGGGGACGATAGCAGTTGGAGTAAGATTACTAAGATCAAAATCAGGCATAGAAAGATGTAAACTAGCAATGGCATTATCAAAAACCTTGCCGATAGGTATAGTCTCACAACCTCGAAGAAAGTGGTTTTGAAGATTAAGTGGTTTGAGTACGTGAAGCTATAAAGGAAAACTTCATAACATCAGTGGCACAATAGATACCAAGTCCACCCAGACGTAATGGAAGGGTTTCCATACACCATTGTAAATCGCCAAAACCAGTTCCATAAAAAACCACAATATTCTAAAGGGCTGAACGAATCTCGTGAACATAATCTTGGCGGGGGGGGGGGGGGGGGGAGCAAGTACGAAGAGCAAATGTAAGTTTAGATATTCCCATACAAGAACGCAAAAGTGCGAACTCACATTGCATATCCTTTAGCTGTGCTAATAGATTCATAAGCTGAAGTGTTATCCACTCGTTGGCGAACATTACCTACAATAAAGGATGCATCAATACTTACAACCCCTCCAAGCAACTTAAGCCCTTTCCAAGGACATGATATACCGGCCGAAAAGTTATCTGGATAAGAGCCACACGGGTCCACAGAAGGCCAGAACAAATCTTTATTTATTAGACACATTAAGAACGAGCCCAAAAGATGGTCCTCTTTCCTTAATAATACGAATAGTCAATCAGTGTCCCATCATCTAAGTACCACGCCTGCAGCTTCAAGTGGCATTCTGTTTGGATGTGGTGTATCAACGAATGTAAGACCAAAACAAAGAGAAGAAGCCCCAAAGGGTCTTTGCTGAATCCCAGCTGCTGACCAAATATGAGTAGACCCTAAATACAATCGAGCAGGTTGGCAATAGATGTATTCGACCCATAGAGCATTAGATGGACAATGACTGCATACCTCATGTAGCATAGTAGAACGATTGTTGAAGGCATTCTGGAAATCCACAAACAACATAGTGAGGGATATGTCATCCTTGTTGGCACGAACCAATCGTTTGACAGCATTCAAAATTGCCTCTGGTCCACCAGGCACACCAACCCTAAACTGAAAATCCTCTAGGTATAGGACAATATCCTTAGAAACTCCTCTCATAGCAATCTTAGACCCTAGGCGACGCAAAACCATACCCACAACTATTGGGCAAAGGTTGTTACTTGGCTTAAGAAGTGGGGTAAGTGTCGCACTAGCTATAAATTTTGTCAAGACTCGTGGGTATCAACCTTGTAGCCAAAAGTTCACAACCGGTGTTAGAGCTTTCATAAGATTTGTGGCCACGACGGATGCAGGCCTACTCATAGCATCCAGTAGGTGTTGGACTCGTAGACCATCTCGCCCACAAGACGTCCTTTTGGGAAAGGATCTGATGCATGATAAGACCTCATCCCTCTCAACTGATAGAGGTCGCTCAACTAAGGGAATGTCTGGGACAGATGGTGGTGGATGCTTCAGGTGTTTATCCTCGATCTAAAGTATGTTGTGTATTTGAAGTGTTCGAAACAACCCCGATGATGGCAACACCTTCACCGCTGCTGCAAAATGCCCGTTTGCAAACACTGTCGTACTTTCTGGCTTGGGGACTGCTGAGATGGTCATTCCAAAGGTGGGGGGGTCACCGTCTCAATCAGGCGAAATATACCGCCACGCTCATTCCAAATAAATAGGTCTTGCAAAATCCAATGCTGCTAGAGATATTTTAAAGTACTAGATCGACGCTCTTGGTAATTCTGCGGATGGAATACTCACAATGTACAATAAGGTAGCAAGAGTTATCTAACTCATGGCCCCGTCGATATGGGATCAACAATAACCTCAAATAGGACTAACTTCAATGAACAGGAAAACGCTGATCGACAAGGACGTGGAATACTTTTCACTGTGCAAAATGGAGAGATGAGTGTCGATTCCATTGTCCCCTCCTGTTGTAAGTGCGGGTGGATTATCAACATGCATAAGGTGTGGTCGTGGTATACCTACAATTGTATACTCTAACTCACCAGTCTCCTTTCGCGCATGTGGTTCGATGAGTGCACCATCCGAGTATTTATATTTAATGGTCGATGCATGGATATCGAAACAATCACCATAAATCCATTTGTTCATCACGAAAATAAACCTATATCAGCCTTGATCGCATCTCTCAGCCTGTCGATGTCATTATACATTTGAGGAATTATACAAAGTTAGTGGACAAACGCGCTACATATTCATTGGAACCTGCTGTCATTCCTCCAAATTAAAGAAAACTTTATACTCTCTAAGACAAGGGTAGAGGCCATATGAATCTATACTCTCTATTAAAGTTGAGCATACCCTTAAGCAAATATTCTCTCTCCAAATTAAAGAAAGCTTTATGCTTTAATGGTAGAGAATTTCATTAAAATTTGAAATTAAATTTTTTTTTAGAACTTTAACACAATGCTTAATTAGTAAATAAACACTAATTTTTTTTTTTTTTTTAATAACTTGATAAACACTAAATTGTACACACCAAAGTTAACCAAAATTAAAGGTTATTTTCTGAAAATCACAGAACTAAATTTAGCACATACAATTCTTTTAACAAAATCGATCTCTTCAAATATGGAAGGCTTAGATCTTGAGTAAAGATACGTGTAAAAATCTTGTGTAAACGGAAGCCCACCGAATTATAAAATAATGGAGTAATTTAATTCTTATTATTATTTCAAAAATATAAGTGAGATTTATCAAAAAAAAAAAAAAAATTATTTTACATCTCTTCTTCGATGACTACACTAAAAATGAAAACCAAATTTAGATAGATTTAATCTAAAAATCCAAAGTAAAACCTTTGAAAATAGAAAAAATAAAATAGTAAACCAGTTTTATTTTTTTGTTTTTTGGCTAAAAAATTAATATCCATCATTTGAATAAAAAAAAAAAAAGCAAAAATCTGAAATGATATTCAACACAACATAGAAAACCAATTAATCTAACAACCATTACATTTATATAGTCGGTATTGTAGACTCTGACACAATAAATCAGTTAGCAGGAACATTATAGAAACAGAGAAAAATCTTAACAATATAATACTATTAATTTTTTTTTCTTTATCACTCGTATCAAATCAGGAAAACAGTAAACTTATGGAGGAATATAAAAACAAATATACATATACATAATAAAATATAATATAAGTTGATATGATTAATCCAATTATATATAAAATTTAGTATTGTAAAACTTGAAAAAATTCTACTTTCAATCAATTTCAATAAAAAAAATTAAAATTAATTTTATTTTATATAAATATTAAAATTAAATTACAACATATAAAACTATCACATGTAAACTAACAACCGTGCATTACAAGGATTAAATAACTAGTGTATTAAGAAAGTTGGGCACAATGATAGGCATCATTCCACGAGAGGTTTTATTATTCAGGAGACGTTCAGGTCTGATACTTTCTTTGGACAATGTACATGAATGTTGTACGAATTCTTGGACCCTTTTGAGCAAACATCAAATTATTTTTGGACCAAAGGGTGGACATACAGACTAATTATTTTTGTGTACTAAAACAGGGAGGGTAGCTAGCTCAATGGTGGAAGGAGATTCGGAGTCTGCTATAAAATCATTGAATCATTGATTCACGACGTAATTAAAAGGGTAGGTGTCCCTCTAACCTCGCTTGCCAATAAAAAAAATAAAAAAATGAGTGGATAGAAGTATGCCTTACTGTTTTGGATGCATATATGTGTGTGGGTGGATGTGACCATATTCAGATATATTTACCGAACATTTCACGATCAATCTAACGATTTTTCATTTACCATACAACCCACTAAACTCTAAGATAAAAGAGAAAAAAAATATATATATATCACTATCTTATCTTCATCACCCAACCCTACCCCCTCTCAAATTATAACTTTCAAAACTAACTCCACTGTTTTTTGTTTATTTACTGATAATAGTTGTTGAAGATGCCACCAAGACAAGGGCAGAAGCCATATGAATGTATAAGGAAAGCTTGGCACAATGATAAGCATCAATCCATGAGAGGTTCTATCATTCAGGAGATTTTCAGGTCTGACACTTTCTTTAGGGAATTTTGTAGTTTTAGTTTTATGTGGGTGGTGTTTCACTTTTACTATCTGTTTGATTAGGGTTGTCAGTGAGATTCATAGTTCTCAAACAAAGAAAAACAATGAATGGATGCGAAAACTTCCTATTGTTGTCTTGAAAGTAGAGGAAATCATGTACTCCAAAGCCGATTCGGAGGTTCTTTTTCTTGTTTTATTCATTTGAGTTTTAATCTTAGTTTTTGTACTAGTTGGATGTTTATGTTCCTAGTTCTAACGGTAAACCTCTTTGCTTAGATGGAATACATGGATCTCCAGATACTTTGGGAACGAACAAATGATGCGATTAACACAATAATATGTAGGGAAGAGAGTACTGAAACTGGAGATCTTCTTCAACCTTGTATTGAAGGTATGTGTACCCCGTTTCACCAGTGTGGTTTCTTTCAAGCGTTCTCTAATCCCACTGCACTATATATGATGCATTTCAGCTGCTTTAATTCTGGGTTGTACGGCAAGAAGAGGTTCGAGGAGCCAGCGGTACAGTAGGAGTTATTTGAACAACAATACACAAGAATCAAACTCCGTCTCTCCTGGCTTTGTGGACAATATGATCAATGGGAGGTCCTCCTGCTTACCCCCTCTCGGCCATTCAAGCAAACCTTCTTCCACTTCGCTTAGCATACCATATTGCTCAGCCCCTGCTATACCTGTGACGACAAAATCAATTCAATTGCAGATGGAGACTGGCACTCCTCATACCGACGGCATTAACGCTCCCAGCATATCTTATGCATTGCCATTTTTTTCAGAATATATGCCACCACCATCTTCCAGATATCAACCCTCTTCGATTGAAAGTCATTCCTCAAACAATTTGGGCCGTGCTTATCCTTTGTATTATGGTGCCCACCATCAACCTGCCGACTCCCAGGCTGCCTTCCGAGGCACGAATTTTAGCCGTAAATGTCAAGTTAAGTCTATACACTATGAAAAGGGTTTCTTGCAAAAATTTTCCACCTGTAATGAAGATGTGGATACATCAAACAGAATCACAGAAGGCGGTGAAATTAGGAACATAGATGAGGTCCGACCTGAGATTCATGAATGCGATTTATCCTTACACTTGGGACCTCTTACTGTTTGCAAAAGCAGAAACCAGGTGCAGACAAGAAATTGAAATTATTGGAACAAGTAGCTTGCTAGTTCTCAAGAAGAGATCTTGTCCTGTCTTATTAGTAACATTTTTCATGATCAAGTTGACCAGTTATCTCATCACCCAAACTTTTCACCTGATCGACCTTTTTCAGTGAGAAATCCAGATAAATATGATTTGTTTAGTTTCGTTGCTAGCCTTTTGTTTATCGATAGGTACTTTACAATCAAAGAGGAATTGAAGGGCTATGAACTTTTTTATTTTATTTTTGATAATGAGTCCCCATTTAACATAGTGTTAGCTAGGATACTCTGATTCATTAATAAAGGAAATCAAATTACATAAGCTGGTCCATACAGATTCCATTCTACAGGCCGTTGCTCCCAACGGATTTTAGCGAGTTTGTGGGCATAAACATTACAACTCCTAGCTAGGACTCCAAATAAAGTAACAGTTCTTAAAGACTGCATGCATAAATTTAAAATAAAACTAGATAAACTCCTATTAGACCAAGATGGTAGCTCTGCTCCTTTCAGGCTGGATAGAACATTTGCATCATCACCCTCAATCAACACATCTAAGTAGCTAAGATCAAGGGCCATTCTGACAGTCATTTCTGCACCTAAATATTCAGGTTCCTCTGCAGATCCAGGTTTAACTTTCTTTGTTCCTCAAGCTAATACTTCACAATACTCTCTGTTGAACAAAGCACAAAGATCTTGAAGATGAAACTCCACAAGTAGTGCTATTACCACAGTTACAACTAATCAAGTAAGCAAAATAACGAACAAAAAGTAAATGAACACACGATATTTTTAACGTGGTAAAACCCAATATGGGATATGTCCACGGTTCTCCTCGCGACAACAAATAAATCCCCTAGATGAAAAGAGATGTACAAACCTATCAACTACCTGCAATCACTGCGAGTTGACACTATTGGTTATCTCTAACACCTTGACTTCATCAGAGTACGTTGATGCACGCACAAAACACTCGACTTTTTAATGAACACACAAGAAGACTCGAAGCCGATCTCAATATTCAATAAGGAAGAAGAAGATGAATGGGGAAGAAGGGAATGAGTTCAATCACCAAAACAAACCTAAACAAACTCAAGGAGAAGAGTTGGAATTCGACGGCCAAAGAACTGACTTGTTCTTCTCTTGAAAACCTATTTATACTTAGGGTTTAGTAGAGAGGACAAATGGGCTGAAAAAACTCACGATGACGTACGTACGTCTTAACTAGGTACGTATGTTCCATAACAAGAGAAAAGATCTGCCTAACTCTATGTACGTACGTCCTAACTAGGTACGTACGTACCTGAACAAACTGCAACCTGACGAACCTTAGAACGATGAATAAGAAGACACGAGACTACAGTCACACATCAAGGTACTTCCTAATAATGACGTCAAGGCGAGATAACCTCAGACACTCCTAACCTAGTCACAAAATGATGTCAAACAGCCGAATGCCGGTTTCAGGAGAAAATTATATTTTTTATTGAATATTATGAAGATTACAAGAATCTCTACACATCACAATACCCTCTAAACAAACTAAGGCTTAGTTGCCTCTATTATGTTTTGGCCTTGGCTAAAACACCTTTTAAATTTTTTTTCCTATTCACCTGGAATAAGGAAATCCGTCTCTAAAACCTTCCAGAATTCCAAAGACCTTTCAAGGCACTGCACCAAACCCCAACCAGGTGTTGCGCCCTGGACCCGCAGCTTCATCGCTTCGCGACAACCATGTCATAGGGTGGCACAATGTCTATCCCCAAGATATCAATCTTGAAGATCACTAATAAGCACCTAATAGGATACATCTGTATTATCACTGCAACAACTCCTAGCCTTTTACTGTCAATGAAAGATGCATCGAAATTAAAATTTATCCAACCAGCTGGTGGTGCAATCCATTGTTTATCCTCCTTTTCCATTGAATTGGTAGTTGTCCTCAAATGATGTGAGGAAACATTGGTTTCATCCACTGCACTCGACCAAATATTATATTCATAAAGAGCACATTAATTTGACAACTGTCCCAAGTACTTTGTCTTTTATCAAACCTAATAGCAATCCTGGCTTTCCATATATATAGATTGCATAATATATATTTTCCACCTGTTACGATTTTCCACCTCTAATACTGTTTTGGCATATATATTTTTCACCCGATACGATTTACTAGTTAAAATTCTATTGAGTGCATATTAAACAATAACAGTAAATAAAGATGAACAAAAAATAAGGTCTCGAAGAAAACTATATATCATCTTTAATAAGTATTATGACAATTACAATAATCTGTGCCTCACAATACTCTATAGACAAAGTAAACCCTAGTTGTCTGACTATTTCTACACACACTAAACATTAGTGGTTTCTCTAAACAACTAATTAAGCACTAGTTATTTCTCTAAACAAATTAAGCACTACCATGTTTTTCTATTTTGAAACAAGTAAGCACTATATGTTCTCTCAATGTTTTGGTTTATGCCAAAACATCTCTATTTATAGGCTTTGGACAACTTCTAGATGGTCAAGGAAAAGTATTTCCTTTTTCCTGAATTTCTATTCCTTATGGAACAAGAAAACCTGTTTTAAGGTTTTCCCTTCCTTGTCCTACAAGGAAAAATGGCTAAGTTCCCAAATAGGATACACCTGTATCATGGCTCCCCCCCTTTAGGAACTTAAACTCTTGTTTAATTTAGAAATGGGATTAGGGAACTTGAGAGCTCCCTGGTGTTTGCTGATCCATTCAACATTGCTTGGAACTTCATCTGCACGCCTAATGCGATACACTATATGTTTCCCACTTCATGTCTTATTCACCTTGCGCTCCAATTATGCAATCTTCCTTAAATAGCTCCTCTCGAACATCATCATTGTCTTCTTAATTTGGAAAGAAAATTTTCTGCTACCTCTTCAGGTTAGTCTTCTCCGCTTCTTTGATGATGAAATCGGTTATTCGAAAGAGTAGAATTCATCAACTCCATCTTTAACTACGCATATCGAGCCAGTTGATAGTTTATTGCATTCTTTGGGACTCGAGAAATACTCGGATATTTTTTAGATGAGGAAGTATGACATTTGGAATGTTGCATATGTTGTCTTCCTTGGGCAAATTTACATAGTGGTATATAATTGGATCATGAGATGATAAGCGGGGAGGATAGCCTGGTGTCATGTGGTATCCCAAGACTTTCCACGGGAATAACAAGGAGGAAACGTACGGTTTTTTGCTTGGATGTATGGTACTAGCCTCTAGTCTTTTCATGCAAATTAACTCAAAAGTCTATCATGTGATTGATAATCGTGTTTACATTATAATGGCAACTTTAATTACTTCACCTCACTGAGCTCAGTGGATACATTTACAGCTTCCTCCCACCTTTGCAGAGCCTCCCATCTGGCTTCATCATGAAGCACTCAAGCAATCCGTTGAGGTATGTCTCTGACAAATATTAATCTGATCAATCCGTTGAGGTATGTCTCTGCCTGCTTCATTGTTATTGACTTTAGATGACTTTAGATGGTTATTTTGAAGGATATTGCTAAGGCCAAACCATGATTATAGTATATGTATGTAAATGTAGTCGATTTTTAAGAACGGAAAGATGAGGATGATGACCGGAGGGGAGGGATTTGAGATTTTGGAAGTGGCTGAGCTATCAGAGCGATGATTGTTGCCTACGTATCTGGACATGGGTCGATCCAGAATCAAGCCAAACATAGTTCCTTTTATAGATGGCTTAGGATGTGGGTCGCAATTAATGACTTAACGTTCGAATCATAAAAAGTGCGGATATTTGAGGATTCAATGAGAAAGATTTGTAACTGAAGTAATATTAGAATTTGAAGTATTGAACTCGGTATTTGAGATAAGGAAGCCCCAAGTCGGGTGAGCTCGGATGATTTTATGTTCAAGTGAGGTTTACGAGCTTAGGTTAAGAATAGAAATGTACAGAGTGTGACCTCATATGTAGTCGGATGAAATAAGTGCAGAGTCGGTATTTGGGATTCCGAGTAAGTGAGAGCTCGGTTATGGGTATATACATAGCCCCTTTTATTTGAGCTAAAGAAAGAAAAGGTTTTCTTTAGGAAAAATAAAAATGAATAGAGATGAAGTCGGTTGTAACGATTTTTGAGGGGAAAAGATTCTATTACGTGCTGTGTTAAACACTAGGTTAGGGTTTCGAGGAGTAGGGGCATGATTGCTCATTGAGATGCGTTTACTGTTGGTACACGTGTCAGTATGACCTTGAGTTTAACTTAAAAAACGAAAAGGTATTTAGTGGGAAACTGGACAGTCAAGCGGTTGGATTTTGAGATCCATATCCGACCGTTGGTGTTGTGATCGATGTGCGGCTGGGATTTAGCACGGGTTTTTGTATAAAACACTGCTTGTAACTGGCCGAAAAAACCAAGGGTTTATACTTAGCTTTTTAAGGGAGTTTCTTCTCATTTGCACAGGTACACTTCTTCTTCATTCTCCTTTCTTTTTTCCGCTTTTAGTTTGGTTGTTCTACGTTTTCCAGTGAATCTGATTATTTTCCGTTGATTGTTATCGTTGTAACTTGTTGCCTGAGCTTTATTTGTTGTGATTTACCGTTATTCGGTCCTTAGAACCTGTTTGTGTTTGTTTCTGCTTGTTCTGTACTGCTTTTCCGCCATTGTTGGTCGTCTTTTACTTTTTGTCTGCCGAAGATGAGTAGTGGAGATGAGCATGTAAGTGAGAATATTAGTATAGATGAAGCTAGTAGTTGTCGAGCTCCAGATGTTGTAGAGGAGGAGTGTAGTAGCCGACATGAGATGGTTGTTGAGCTCGCTCGGAAAACATTTCCCAGAGTTAGGGCGGCCTACAACATCAAAATTAGGGACTTAGAGATGTATAGAGTAGAGAGTAGATTATTTAACCTCGGAGCTGATGATACTTCGACTTTAATTTGTGAGGGTCAGCTCCTAGCTGGGATGCGACTTCCCTTCTCCAAATTTGTATGCGACGTTCTGAACCACTATGACAAAGCCCCAGTTATGATGAATAACAGCTTCTGGAGGATCATGTTAATATTTGAGGAGTTGAACAAGCTTGATAATTACGACATATGTAAAGCCGACGTGGTTGCCTACTATACGTGCGTGCAGGGTCGGACCTCTGATTTCTCATTTTCGTTGAATAGGAGGCCCGAGCATGGCCCCCACGAGCTGTATAGTGCACCGAGCTCCAATGATAATTGGAAAAAGTCCGCTGTATATAGGATTAGGGGTTCATTCTGTAGACCCAGTGCTTACCTTAAACACATGCGTATACCTAAGATAGGTACCGAGTTCAGTTGAATTTAACTTTATCTGTTTTTCCTTTGCTTTTTCATCTTGTTGCATGAACTCTTCTAACTTATGTTTGTTAGGTGATATAGATCATACTCGAGACTACAACCAGAAGATCGACGATCGCCTCGCTCCTGGTAACATTCTGAAGTTTGCTAAGAAGTCGTGGGAACGCAAGTGTGAGATTCTGCCTCATCTAGCTCATCTTTTCCGAGCTCCCAAGTCGAAGAAAGCATCTGTTGAGGTCGAATTGGCTGAACCTTCTGCTTCCAAGGCTAGGAAGTCAAGGAAGAAAATAGAACTTCCTGTTGCTGAGGTTGTTGCAAGTGTAGCTGTTGCCCGACGTGGTGACTTGCCCATCGAGGTTGTAGCTGCTCTACCCATGCCTCCAAAACCTGTACCTCGTCCCCCTAGTAGTCAGTTTTGCCGTGGAACCTTGGACATGGAGTCTTCAAGGAAGAGGAAGAATTCGAAGTCGGTATCTGGGGCTGCACCAGGTGTGACCATCTCAAGTGATGCTGAAAGAGTCGGAAGAGAGAGAGAACCTGAACGAGCTCAAGCTCTAAAGGAGAAACAGCAGAAGCTGGAAGCTGTTCAGACTTATGATCCAACCTGCTGAGGAGCATTTTGCACTTGTCTTTCCGTTTAAGGATACCTATTACAAGGCCAGCGATTCAGCTTGGAATGACGAGGACATGTGCATCACGCTGATGGAGCGGATGGCCCTGGATGCTGATGGAGCTCGGTTTGTGATCGGTCCATTATGGATGACTTCAAAGACCTGAACTCGTTCATGTACAAAGTGTGCATTCCGGCTCAACACGTTATTTTCATTTTTTCCTTTTTATGTTCAAAAATTACTGAAGTACTGAACCATTGTCGTAGATTGACATTGTCCAAATCAAATGGATGGCCTTGCCCGAACGTGCCAATGAAAAGGAAAAGGAGGCCAAGCAAGCTAGGGATGAGCTTGCTGCTGAAAAGGCCGAGTTGAGAAAGGTGCACAATCGGTTGAGCAAAGAAGAAGGGAAAGTGAAGGGCCTGACTGATGAGAATCTGGAGGTCAACAAGAAGGTTGTTGAACTAGAAGCTGAGATGAGAAATGTAAATGAAAAGTATGAAGCCGACAATGCCACCTTGGTAGAAAGTATTACTGGGTGGCAGAAAATGGCATACTACTGGAGGCGAAAGGGCTTATGTCGGGAAGATAAGCTGAAAGGGCTAGACTCCGAGTTTGACCCGTTGGTTGATGACGAGCAGATAAGTGTAGAGGCCCAAGCTCACCTTGAGGCAGATCAGCTAGCTGAACAGGAGAGGATTAACGGAATGGTGGATGAGCTCGTTAATGCTGGCGAGGTGGCAACTGCTGACGTCGATGTTCAGCATGCTCAGGAGGATGTGAGTATGATCACAGAGGGTGAAGTGTAACTTTTTTTTTTTTTTTTGAGAGATGTGAGGTTTAATTGTTCTGAAACAAGTGTTGGATGTAACAAACAATAGTAGTATAATTTCGACTTAGGTCGGTCTTACACTTTCTTGGTTGTAATTTGAAGCATACTCTATGGTTCGAAACGAGTTGATTTGTCTATCAATATATTTTTGTATGTTTAAAATATTCTAAGTATAGAATTGAGGCATAAGCATAATGTTATGACTTTAGGGAATATAAACTTTAAGATACTTTCCGTTCTAAGGTCTATCAACTTGGTTCCCCTCGTAATCGATTAATCTGTTCGCTCCATTACCCAAGTCGGACTGAATAACGTAGGGCTCTTCGCAATTGGGATTGAATTTTCCATCACCAGCAATCTTAGTATTCTGGAATGTTTGCCTTAGGACCAAATCTCCGAGTCGGAAGTTTCTTAGCCGTACCTTTTGGTTATAACTCATTTTTAATATTTGCTGGTAGCGAGCTGTTTGTATAATAGCTTTGTCTTTTTTTTCCTCCAACATATCGACCTCGTGCTAGGAGATTCTCGTTTTCCATTGACTCTACCAATTCCGACCTTGTTGTTAAATAGGTTAGCTCGGTTGGTATAACGACTTCAGTACCATAGCACAATGCAAAGGGTGACACTCCTGTCGAGCTTCTTGGAGTCGTTCTATAGGCCCATAGGACTCTATCCAATTCTTGTATCCATTTTTCTTTTCTGCTTCTAGCTTTTTCTTTAGGGTATTCATTATTGTCTTGTTGGTAGCCTTAGCTTGGCCATTAGTTTGTGCATACCGCGATGTGGATAATGCATGATTGATCCGCCAATCCGAGTAAAACTCTTTGATTGTACTCTCACAAAATTGTTGACCATTGTCAGTGACAAGTGTGTGTGGTAAACCGAATCGACTGATTATGAATTTTCAGATAAAATTCTTAACTTTTTGTTGTCTAATTTTTCGAAGTGGTATCGCCTCTACCCACTTTGTAAAATAATCGGTGGCTACCAAGAGAAAGCGCTTCTTGGTTTTATCTCTCGATAGTGGTCCTACTATATCGAGCCCTCACATGGCAAATGGCCAAGGGCTAGATATTGTCTTCAGATCTCGCGGTGGTTGATTTTTTAAAGGTGAGAAGCGTTGACATTTGTCGCAATGTTGCACAAAAATTTCCGAGTCGGATTGCATCTAAGGCCAAAAGTAACCCTGATTTCTTGTTTTTTGTGCTAGAGATTGAGCACCTGTATGGTTTCCACATTCTCCTTGATGGATTTCTGCTAGGATCATTTGAGCCTGCTTAGGTGGTAAGCATCTGAGGTAGGGTCCTCGAACTGACTTCCTATACAGCCTTCCATCTAGAATCAAATAACTCTTGATTTTCCGTTCCAATATTCTAATTTCCTCCTCGTAGTCTGGATAACCTCCATTGAGATAGTTTATTATCGGGCCCATCCATGAGTCTTGGATTTCTTGTTCAGTTATGTCAATGAAGTCGGATATTTCATTGACATGATGAATTTTGTCTTCATATGCTGGTTTGTTCCTTACTTCGACCTGTATTTGTCTAGTGGTCTCCATGTCGATTTGGGATGCAAGGTAGGCAAGACTATCTGCATGTCGGTTGTCATCTCGGGGGATGTGCTGGATTTCCCATTTTTTAAAGTTACTTAGCAAGCACTTTGTGTGTCGGAGATATAACTTTAATGTTTCTTCTCTAGTTTCATAGTCGCCAAGTAGTTGACTTACTACCAGTTGCGAGTCGCTGTAAATTTTAATCTTTTGCAAGTTTAGGTCCGTTGCCATATGTAAGCCTATTGCCAGGGCCTCATACTCTGCATCATCATTCGAAGACGTGAAATTCAGTCGTATTGACTTCTCAATTATGACTTTGTCAGGAGATATAAGTGTTACACCTATTCTGACGCCATTATTATTCTTAGATCCATCAACATACATTTTCCACATGGGTTCCCCTTGCTGGGAGTCGTCATATATTTCTGCTTCAGGTACCCATGTTGTATCATCGATTGGGTAATCGACAAGAAGGTCGACTACTACCTGCCCCTTTTTACTATTTCCAGGCGTAAAAATGAGTTCATGGTCACCCAACTCTTGGGCCCACTTGGCCATTCGACTGGATTTATTCTTATTTTCCAATACTTGCCTCAGAGGGGCATCAGTTATAACTCTAATTTTATGCGACTGGAAATATGGTTTCAATTTTCTAGATGCGAATAACAATGCTAATCCTACTTTCTCAAGGCTAGAATATCTGAGCTCAGATTGTAATAAAGTTTTACTAATGAAATAAATAGGTTTTTCGTTACCTTGTTCATCTCTGAAGAGGACGGCGCTGATTGCATGATCGGAGACGCCGAAGTACAACCCGAGTACGTCCTCAGACTGAGGTACTGTTATCATTGGCGGAGTTGCTCATTAAAGCTTTAACTCATCAAATGATTGTTGGCATTCTATTGTCCACTCATATTTTGAGCCTTTCTTGAGTAGCTGCAAAAGTGGTCTTTGCTTCTCGGATGCACGAGCAATGAATCTGTTTAGTGCGGCCAACATTCCATTTAGCTTTTGGACTTGCTTCTTCGTTGATGGACACGACATGTCCAGTATTGCCCTTATCTTTTCGGGGTTAGCCTCTATTCCACGTTGTGTAATAAGGTAACCTAGGAATTTACCCGAGGCGACTCCAAAGAGGCATTTTTCCGGATTAAGTTTCATGTTGTAGTCATGAAGTCTTTCGAAGGTTCTCTCGAGGTCGGCTATGTGAGACGACTTGAGTTTGCTTTTGACGATCATTTCATCCACATACACCTCCATAGTGTTGCCTATCATATCCTCGAACATTTGTGTCGCAAGTCGTTGATATGTGGCTCTTGCATTACGTAGTCCGAAGGGCATGACAGTATAGCAGTATGTTCCCCTTTCTGTGATGAATGCGGTTTTTTCTTGATCTTCTTGTCTGAGCTTAATTTGGTTATAGCCCGAGTAACCATCCATCATTGAGATGAGCTCGTGGTATGCAGTGGCGTCGACGAGCTTGTCTATCCTTGGCAGAGGAAAGCTGTCTTTTGGACATGCTTTGTTAAGGTCGGTGAAGTCTATGCAAACTCGTATTTTGCCGTTTGGCTTCATGACAACGACAATGTTTGCGAGCCAATCCGGATATTTTACCTCCCTTATGAACTTAGCGTCGATTAGCTTTTGGACCTCGGTGTTGACAGCCTTAGCTAAGTGTGGTGCCAACTTTCGAGCTTTTAGCTTTATCGGTCTCTTTGTGGAGTCCACATTCAGTTTGTGGCATGCTATGTTAGTATCTATTCCTAGCATATCGGTATACGACGAAGCAAAAATATTCTTATTCATTTTCAAAGTGGCAATGAGTTGCTCTTTTACAATAGGATCTAAATTAGCCCCTACATAAACAATTTTAGCCTCAGTTTCAGTGCCTATATTGACTGGTTCACCCTTTTCTATAGTCAGAGGGTTGAGTGGCTCAATGACGGCCTTGCCTTCAGTGGCTTTAAATATTGGCTCCGTGATGGCCTTGCCTTCAGTGGCATCAGATGTTGGCTCAGTGATAGCCTTGCCTTTAGTGGCATCAGAAATTTGATTGACAGTGAGCTTTTCAGAGCTAACGACTGCCTTTTCGATGGCTTCCTTGTTGGGGAGGGGTATCACCTCGGGAATGGCGTGGCAGCCATGTGCCTCGATCTGATCACCTCGGAGTTCCATTATGCCATTAGGTCCAGGAAATTTTATGACCTGATGGTAAGTGGATGGGACAGCTCCCATTTTGTGGATCCATTTCTGACCTAGAATGGCGTTGAATTGCGTGGGAACGTCGAGGACATAGAAGAGGCATTCTACCGTGACCTCGTCCTCCTTTTCCCCAGTGGAGACGGGGAGGGTAAGTTGTCCATTTGCCGTAGTCTCAGTTGAGTTGAATGCGAAGAGAGTTACGCTAGGAGCTTGCAAGACGGAGTCGGGCATGAGCATTTGAGCAAAAGCCTTATTGAACAAGACATCGCAAGAGCTTCCTGGATCTGAGTACCCTCTTGGTGGTCCATCCCCCAAGTCGGATGTGGACAACGAGAGCATCATTGTGTGGTAGACACACCTTCTTTAAGTCGAAATCGGAGAATATCAGTGCATTCTTTCCCTGTACTTGCTTAGTTACTCTAGCATGGTGAGTGAGCTGGAATGTGGTGTATATGATGCACCTTCTGTCGTTTAGCTCGTGAAGTCCACTCAGGTGGACGGGTATCCATGATCATGTTGATTGTACCTTTTGCCTTTGAGGGGCTATCGGTTCTCTTGCGTTTATCATTAAGCTTTTGACGAAGGTCAGCTGATTCTTCACCCAGGAAGTCATTCAAGTGCCCGTCTAGTTTAAGCTGGTGGCAGTAAGTCCTTAGGTACCGACAGTCTTCTGTTGCATGATGTCGACATTTGTGCAGCTTGCAGTATGGATTTTCTTCAATAGGCTCAAGCTCGTGAATCGTTGGTTTGAAATAATCATCTTCCTTGATTAGTTCATATATATAGCTGGGTGTATGAACACTTGAATGGATTGGGGAACCTATGTTTGACCGAGCTATTGGATTGCTTTCCTCGGTAGGTTCCCTTTATTGGCTTGGAATCGGAAGACTGAGGTTTGACTGTCTATACTGTGGAGACATGTTCTCTTGTTTTTGCCAGTGCTTCTTCGAGTTTGATGTATTTGTCAGCATGGACATACAGATCCTCCAGTGTCGGTGGTGCGTCCAAAATAATATTTTTTCCCAAGGCGGTTTCAGGGTGAACCGCCAAGATGAATGCTAACAGACATGTATTCTCATCTGGACTATCTGCTTTGAGACATTCCTTCTTGAAACGAGCCATAAACGTCTTGGTGGTTTCAGTGTCACCTTGCTTAAGTCGAAATAATGCAGTTACTTCAATTTTTCGCCGCTTGTTATGGATGTATTGAGTGACAAAGAGTGCCTCGAGCTGGTCGTACGACGTGATTGAGCGCTCAGGTAGCCGGTGGTACCATGGTCCATGGGGTCACCACTTCCATCATAGATTGTGAACTTGGGAGGAATGAAGTGTGGGGGTGGTTCCTGGTGAAAAAGGTCATCATGTAGGGGTTTTGTTCTGTATTTTTCGAGGGTGGTATTAGCAACCTTTTGGGCCGTATTGGCCTTAATAGATTTTTGGTGATTCTTTGGCCGATAGTTGCAGAAGGCGATTGTGAGTTTCCTGCATTTCTGCCATGGTAGGGGTGGTAGTGTTGCTGGAGGTGGGGATAATGGGATTGTTGGTGTTGATCTCATCAGTTGTGTGACCATTTCCCGGTGGAGCAGTGGTGCTTTTGAGCTGAGCATTTTCCAAAAGCAACTTATTGATCTGTTCCTGTTGATCGCGAAGTTGTTTTTGGATGGTTTCGAACTGTTCTTGTGTGACTCCAGCCATGGTCCCCGTCAGGTTTTGTTCGTTCACAGTCAGTCAGCGCCAATGTAAATGTAGTCGATTTTTAAGAACGGAAAGATGAGGAAGATGACCGGAGGGGAAGGATTTGAGTTTTTGGAAGTGGCTGAGCTATCCGAGCGATGATAGTTGCCTACGTATCTGGACAGGGGTCGATCCAGAATCAAGCCAAACGTAGTTCCTTTTATAGATGGCTTAGGATGCGGGTCGCAATTAATGACTTAACGTTCGGATCATAAAAAGTGTGGATATTTGGGGATTCAATGAGAAAGATTCGTAACTGAAGTAAGATTAGAATTTGAAGTATTGAACTCGGTATTTGAGATAAGGAAGCCCCAAGTCGGGTGAGATTGGATCATTTTATGTTCAAGTGAGGTTTACGAGCTTAGGTTAAGAATAGAAATGTACAGAGTGTGACCTCATATGTAGTCGGATGAAATAAGTGCAGAGTCGGTATTTGGGATTCCGAGTAAGTGAGAGCTCGGTTATGGGTATATACAATGTATATCCTTTGTTGCTTAAAACTTCAACTAACATATTTTTCCTAAATTAACTTGAGCAAAAATATCACAACTAAGGCCTAATGATTTTTAAACATATGGTTAAGTATTTCTCCAGTGATGATATTTTTTCCACTAGTAATGAAAAAGCAGTATCCGGCCATCTCCTCGTTTCGACCTTCAATATATTACTTTCTTCCTGATGACAATATGAATTATGAACTCTGGAGCCAAGTGAACTCAAAAAGCCTCGGTGATGATATATGACGGATCTATACATATATTCCAATGCAAAACAACCTCAGATCTCCGACGTTCCCTGCCTTCGCGAGACGAGTATCTGGTGCAATTATCACCCCTTGCTACGCTAGGCGCCTTTCCAGCATACTCTCCCACCCTCGACACGTGAACTGTCGTCGACTCTGATACCAGAAGTCGGCTACTCCCGCCCGAGCACGCTTAACTCCAAAGTTCGTTCAAACTCTAAAGCCAAGAGTACTCAAAAGACCTCAGTGATAACATATGATGGATCCATACCTACATTCTAATGTCAGGACATGCTCTCTTTTAAGAATCGTATGACCCACCTTCCTCGGCAAACCACTTGCCGAACCAGGGGTGTTACAATCTACAGTATCGTAGGTCGGGTCGTTACAAATGGTATCAACTAGTAGTTTAAGAAAGAAACTAAAAGAAAAATCAATTATTTTAATAATATTGTTAAGTGGACATAGAAATTTCTTGCGTTGGATTTTGGCGTACGTGGTTATAAAAAATTATAAACTTATGCAGGTTTTTTTGGCCAATCAGTTTCTTCACTTCATCTTTCTACACAGATATGTAAGAGGCTAAGGTATCGTTTGTTTTTCTTTCAGTTAAGCACTGAATACTCATTAAGTTCTGAAGATCACTTAATACATTCAGTCATTAAGTGATCCATTCTGCCAAATTTTAAGTCTGAATGACTTAACTGAACTTTTAGCTGATGAAATAGATTAAGTACTTAATGGTTAGTAGAAAACAAACAGTCTGAAGACTGAATACGGTGGTCCACCCACTTAAGTTCAGTCATTCAGACTGCTGAATGAAAAACAAACAACACCTAAGAGCTAAATAATATTAAAATCCTATCGATTAATTTCTGAACAGAACCCAGTACACCAACTCTGCTTGTTGAGCCTCTCAGAAACAGTTTGTGCAGCTACCATATCTGCTTGTCGTGTGTCTGTGTTCTAAGTATATTTAGAAAACAAGTTAAGTTATGTTAAAAGTCAAAAGAAACCTAACTGGACATAATTTGAAACTTGCTATATAGTGTAATTAAGATCACCCTTGCCTCTCTTCAATACTGCAGCTTTAGTTTGATCACTTCCTGCTCCTGCAGTTTCATATTTGAAAAAAACTAAATACAAAAGCATGATAAAGATTGTATCTCATATAATTGAAAAACACAGGGGAACTTGCTTTTTCTTGGGAAATTTCAGTGGACCATCTCCGTTATTTTGTTCACTTGCCGATGATTCAACAGTGACTAGAAAAGATGAAGAAAACATTATAATATTAAGCCTATTAAGTGAAGACTTCAAGAGTTTGTGATATCCAAACATATTGTTTACAGCACACTACCCTCCATCTTGCTCATGCAGAGTCTGTCAAACCATTGAGTAGTGCCCCCTTGAAATTCTGTTCGTGCAGTGATACTACGTTATGAGTTTCAGCTTGCTCCAGCTGTACAGGCTGCATATGTACCAAGCCCCAAATATTGTCGATTTCCACATAGGCCGGTATATATCGTGGTCTCGTGTATTCGATCATCCTAGTTCGTTCATATTAGATTATAAGCAAGATACCAAAACCAATAATAATTGGCAAAAGGGTGATTAAGGGAAACATGTATCGATAACCACACATTAGCTTAGAGTTTGAGATTCAAATCCAATTTTGGTTGATCCATTGATGGTTCCCCCGGTTGTGTAGAATGCCGTGCATGAAAACTTCCTGGCCAAATCAATACATTGCTTGGGTGGGGATGCATGATGGGGAGAGTGCAAGCAATCGGGCGAAATCCATCCCTAGGGTCATCAAAACGAGGAACCATGTTGTACCTTTCTCTATTTGAGTTTTGAACTAATGAGCGTGTTTGGACTCCAAATTCTTGTGCAAATGGCGAATTTAAGTCTGATGAAGTTCCTATCATCCATTGTGTGTTTGTAAAGTACCTTGTAGCTACCTTTCTCTCCCTCCTATGAGCATTTTGATGACCACCCAATGCTTGTGGACTGTAAAACTGCCTCGAGCAGAAATTGCATAAGAAGATCTGCTTTGGCTTTGGTTGATTCAAACCAGCTCTACCAAGAGTTAACTTCAACAACTCTCCTACCTCATCTTCAGTACTATAGTACTCTTCATTTTCATGGTTGTTTATTGACGAGGAGGAGTTTTGTTCGCTTTTTTCTACTTCTGCTCTTTTGAAGCTACTGATCATCTCCATTAAGATTTAAGAGGATGTACTTCAAGGAATTGTGCTGGGTTCTATTTATTAATATGACTTAGATCAAGGGAATAAAAGTAGTTGTCTTTTTTTTTTTTTTTAGATAAGTTGTCGTATAAAAGTCCTCTACTTATTCAAGACTGTCAGACTCTTCCTACAGACATCAGCTCAATCAACCTCTAATCCACTGTCAACTTACGTATTTATTTACGATTACCCTTTATAATAATTACTCATTTATTCCCCTACATTTCACTCTTTCCACAGAGAAGATGAAGTAGAAGTACATTTAACAGAGCATTTTGTTTTTTTATCATGAACATTCAACCTGTCAGTTTAGAGAATTACCCCTTTCAGAGGTCTTCCAAGTGATCGATCGATAGTTTTTTTTTTTTTTTTTCCGATTGGCAAGCCTGTTTTTAACGAGATCAGTAACTCAAAGATGCACTGCCTGGGATCGAACCCCAGACCTCTGGTATCATCAACTGGGCTCAGCTGGCATCTGCCAAGTGATCAATAGTTAACTAATAGACAAGCAATGTTAAAAGTAGCTTTAGGCAAAAAAAAATTTTCATCAACAAGATTCTTGAATAGGGATGCATTACTACTATTCAAGATATCTTTTTTATAATCATTTGAACATTGTAGGGTCAAATACTTTGAATTATATTGATTAGCCTAAACAGGTCGAGAGCTGGGGTCATATCTTTCTTTGTATCTAAGCGATTGTTGTCTTGAGAGGCTTATTAAAATGTATGTTATTTATCAAAACAAAAGGAGAATTTAACGCTGTATGAGTGTTAAATAATTTTTTTCGTTTTTGATGAAGAAGACAACAATATTAACATGCTGTGTTGTACGGAATGTTTAAAAGTTAGAACCCTTAAATAGAAAGACAAAGAACAGACAATTCTGAACCACAGGGTGAAGTCTCTCACTCTCTCCCGCCTAAATATAACATGAATGTGTTGTTCGTTTTACAGAAATAATAAATTCTGTTTAATAACAATTTATTGTAATCAACCCAACACAACAACAGGCAATAGACATTGGATGGTGCCCTACTACTAATAATTGTGATGCTCGTGATATTCTAGTACCCATGCTGCCACTATATCCATCATCAAAAAGTTTTTGCACCAACACTTTCATTTAAAAGATCTTGGTGATTTAAAATATTTTCTTAAGATAGAAGTGTCTCGTTTTTCAAAGGGATTGTATCTAAGTTCAATTGTGAAAGCCATAAATATGTGAAAATTTTCATTACACAATTCGCGAAGCTAGTTTTAACTTCAACGTAAGAGGTGGTAGGACATATGGATGAAGGGCGTTCAAGTACTCCAGATATGGCTATAGGTGAAACTCCACAAATAGTGCTATTACCACAATCACAACTAATCAAACAAACAAATTAATAAACAGAAAGTAAATGAACACGCGATATTTTTAACGTGGTAAAACCCAATATGAGAAACGTCCACGGTTGTTCTCGCAACAACAAATATATCCACTAGTTGAAAAGAGATGTACAAACCTATCAACTACCTGCAATCACTACGAGTTGACACTACTGGTTATCTCTAACACCTTGACTTCACCAGTACCTCGATGTACCGTGTACGCAGAAGACACTCGACTTCTTGATGAACACACAAGAAGACTCGAATCCGATCTCAATAATCAATAAACAAGAAGAAGATGAATGGAGAGGAAAGAATGAGTTCAATCACCAAAACACAACCCTAAAAAAACTCCAGAAGAACACTTCAATTGGACGGCCAAAGAACTAGTTTGTTCTTTGGTTGAAAAACAATATATAGTTAGGGTTTTGAAAGAGAGTAAAAATGGGCCGAAATAAGAAAATCACACGATGACGTACGTACGCCCTAACTAGGTACGTACGCCCTGAAAGAAAAAGTAGTCTGTCGAACAGGAAGTACGTACGTCCTAACTAGGTACGTACGTCCAAACCAAAACAAAAGGATCTGTTCAACCCTACGTACGTACGTCCTAACTAGGTACATACGTACTGTACCAAACAACAAACAGACAGACTCGATGAGAGAAAGGATACTCGGGACGACGCTCATACATCAAGGTATTCCTAATAATGAGATCAGATCAAGGCGAGATAACCTCGGACACACCTAGTCACAAAATAATGTCAAACAACCGAGTGTCATTTATAACTCTAGAAGCACTTATAATACGTGCTTACAAACCCAAACCAACGGCATTTATAATACATGCCTACAAGAACACTCATACTCAATACGTACCAAGTCACCATCACTTGATATTCAGCTCGAGCAAGAAGACTTGATCATCAGAGACGAGACGGAAGCAAGAAAAATTCTAAACCAATTAGAGAAATAATGGAAGCTTCTCGAACAACTCCCCCATACTTCATGAATTCCAAAGTTTAATACTCGAGCTCCCCCAAAACTGTACAACCTCTAATCATCAACACGTTCACTCCCCCATACGTGTAGCATACTTGAAACATGACCCAAAAATACACTAACAGATAAGAGAAGAGTGCTAGTATCAGAGTCATAAATCTCCCCCTTTTTGGCACAAAGAGTGAACAAAGGAACAAGGAAAAAGAACCTACCAACAAGATTTAGTGAGAACCAAAACAGACAATAGAATATCAAACACAAAAACAAGATAGAGAGTTTCCCTAACAATTAAATATCCATTGAAGAATATCAACCACAAACAATATAACAGAGAAAGAAATAAGAGTCTTACAAGAACACAAAACCCTAAAATAAAACAACGCGAAAAACGCGTTCCCAATGACCTGGAGGAAGCTTAGAGAAGTAAGCATCGACACGAGCCGAGGGATTATCCCATCGAGCTATAATATGATCTTCATAATCTTCCAACCATTCACCTGTACAAAATAAGTCTCAATTCTGCTATCCAAACCGCAGTCGGTGAGAGAACCAGCTAAACCTGAAACTTTCGGAAAACCAACTAACTCCAAGATGTGACACTGGAGATGCCTAGGTAAGCGCTCCCAATGATTCATATGAACCATATAAGGATTAAGAAACGGACGATGAATAAAATCATAACCATGAGGCACACGACATAAACGATAAACCTTTGTAGGATTCTTGTATTCCATCACCATGAAAGATACATAACCAACAAGAGGAACAAAAACACCAAGAAGCTCATATTCCACCATTGAAGAGTTCTGTAAAAGAAGAGGGATACTAGAAGAGGAGTGAAAAATAGTAGAAGAAGGAAAACACAAAGAAGCAATATATAGGAACGGAAAAACAAAACAGTACTTGGGCCCAACAGAAGCCCATAACCTAATAATCACATCCTTAACACAAATAGAATAAAGCATCCAAAAGTACTTAGACAAATATTAGCCTAACAAGTTTTAATCCTGAACAAGCAAAATAGACAATAGGAAACAAGGAAATAAATAAAAAGATGAGCTACTCCTCTGAACCAGAACTATCATCACCATCTTCATCACCAGAATCACCTTCGACACCATCATCACCATCTTCCTCACTCTCTTCCTCAGACTCATCACCATCCTCATCACTTGCATTTGGTGGATCCTCTGTCGGAAATGGAGGCAATGCGATAGGAGTGTAGTCAATCTGAAGATGCCTCATCCGTGCAACATTCATCCCATGAATTTCACAAAGAATAGCATCATGCTGAGAGAGAATGGTGCCAATACGATCAATTCGGGCATCAGTGTGACTTTGATGACGTCGAAGAGAGGAGACACGAGCTTCAACCGCAGCCACATACAGCTCGGTTACTACGAACCGAGGAAGTCGAAGGTCGCCCAGAAACCAAGGCACGATTAAAGTCATCGCGCCTATCAAGAGCTCTACCTCCCCAAACCAGATGGTGGGTCAGTGACGCACCTACAGCTTCGAAGGCCGCCTTCCTAGACGAACATCCCTTCTTGATAGCATTCGCCCAATCATGAGCGACAAAACGAGAAGGGGACACCTCCGTATACTTGCCACGAAAACCCAAATGCAGAAGAATACACATGATGAAGCTAGGAAAAGGAAGTGTACCCTTAGCAGCATCTACTTGAAGCATCCGATAAAAAATAACCTCAGAAAGATTGATATGATAAACAGACATACACACGATCAGCTTGATCATCTCATCTGTGATAATGATCTTGTGTCCCCTCGTCGGATAGATATTGGAGTGAGCGATCATATGCATGAGAATGACACTGAAGTGCTTAGCATGATATCTCTGTGTGACCCCATCAATGAACATCTCTGTAGCTTAAGTGACCAAACTAACCCGAACCTCATCCGGAATAGGCCAAGGGATATGAGTCTGGTTTGGAGGTATCTCATGTCCATCAATGCCCAGAGTCTCTCGGATAACTCTTGGAGAAATGCTGTATCTCCTACCCTCAATCATCACATTGAAGCTTGCACAATTCTGAGTCGGTGCCTTAGTCTCATAGAACGCAATAGTGTGCTCGACCGAGTACTTGGTAACCGGTTGAGCAACTTTCAACCAATTCCTAGCACGATAGAAAGTAGCGACATCCCCGACTTGTGTAGACCCCAATGGACTAGAACCAATATCAAGTAGATCAAAGAACCTCTCGGGAACAATGGCGTGAGCACGAGGATGAGCCCCAAGAGACGGAGGAGGGGGTGATGAGCCATCAGGGGTAACACCTTTCCCCCTTTGAGCACGCGAACTTCGTGCACCCGACGAAGATGCACACTTAGAGACGGGTTTGTCACTAAAGTGGGTAGTGCGAGCACGCTTGCGAGGCATGTCCTAACCATTAACAACACCAAAGAAGCAACACATGTAAGAGATTCCATGTAATATACAAGGAAATAAGAAGAATTTAACAAACAAAGTCATTGAGACATTTCATCAAACAGTTGGTGTGCATAACCAATAACTATTGGTGAAACAACAATCCATAAGTCCAAACACTTAATAACCAATTTAACTAATGAGGAAGAAAGGAATAACCAATAACAATCAAAACAAGAACTTCCAATTGCAAGTAGAATTCAAATTTAGCTAATCAAGAAGAATTATTAACCCATATTCGAAATACTAATCATAACCAAGGCAAAGAACAACAAGAAAATGGAGAAGAGAAAGAAGAATAGTTAGTAATACTGATTAAATTGTCGACGACGGAGAAAGAACACACTTGAAACAGACAATCACACCAAAATCGTAGAGGGAGATAGAGAAGAGCACAATGAAGAAGAAAGAGAAGAGAGAAGAAATGAGAGAAACAGTTAAGGAAACTATGAAAAACCTTCCATGTAGTGCTTCCTAAGCAAGGAGCACGATTTGATATACACAAAATGCTTAGTGTTTGAAAGAATGGGCCCAAAAACACCAAACTGGGCCAACTGTCACAGCGACGTACATACCACCTAACGGCGTTCGTACGTCGAGACAACAATAATAGTAGCATGTGCAAGAGACGTACGTACCTCATAACAGCGTACGTACGCTGAAAAAACAAAAAAAAGTTCTGTCTCCCTGAATATACGTACTCCCTAACAAAGTTCGTACGTTCGAGTCAATTTTTTTTATTTTTAGTAAAAACCAAATTTTATTGATAAGCTCAATGAATTACAAAAAAGTAGAGGGCAAACGCGCTACAAACTGCGCAGCAAGTCCTTTTTGGATAGCAAACCTGATTCTCCTTTTTTTTTTTTTAATAAATAAAAGAAAGAAAGACAGAAAACGAATAATAAAAACCAGAGAAAGTTGACAAACATCACTAGAAGAACCAAATATTGTATGGATTCCGACAAAAACTAACGATAATTTAAACAGGCATCAATAGTGAGAAATGTAAGAAAGATGAATGGAATCATAAACCAATCCTCGGTAGACAGGAAAAACAATGCAACCATGCGCGGAGCAAGAGAGCAATCATATACGAAGACCATTATACACTTAGAAGGAAAAACATCCACAAGATACCGATAATACTCAAGTAAAAAAAAAAAAATTAAGAGCAAGACGGAGAAGATGCTCTTACAAAGACAAACATGAAAAACCCATGCACTTAACCATAACATGACCACTTAGCTTCTTGGTCTTTTTTTTTTTTTTTTTGAATTTGTTTCTTTTCCCTCTAATTTTGTTGTTGTAAAGAAAAGCAGAAATGCCATTCCCGTGTGGAAGGAATTAATGACCTCCATCTTCAACCAAAACACGAGGGTAGGGTGTAGCCTACATCTTTTCGGCAAAAACACACTCAATAAGTGCAATACCATGATAACGTGCAACACAAGAACAAACATCTCTTGAGTGCAACCGTCAGAGCATGACCCTCACAACCCCAACGGGTTCCTAGCCAACTGATTATGCTCACAAGACATTCAAATGGCTGGGGATTTCGTGAGTTATTAACCACTTACTAGAGGTGAACAAGAGAAACACAAGGAGAAAAAGAACGAAGGAAGTAAAACCCGAGATGATCATCTTCTAAGAGCACAATAGTGAAATTATAAGATACTCTAATAACTCCAAAAATGCAAACACGTCATGCAAGAAACCACCAAGTGAGGAGAAGAGCATGATGCAATCCAACAAAATATTTGACAAAACACACTAGAGAGGCCTACCAAACCATAATTAGCTTAAAGATGGAATCCAAACAATGTCCAGAGAAGTATGTTCTCAACACCTATAACAGAGACCCGAAAAACAAAATACAAAGAGAATAAAGAAGACACACCTATAAAAAAAAAAAAAAAAAAAAAAATCCTACACTCAAAGGAGAACTAAGCATAAAGATGAGGAAGAGGGGTAGTGACAACATAACAATTATCATGAGAACGACTACTTGTTAGAAGCAAAGCATGATTTGTATAAAAAACATCACATCTATCATCCTCAAAAACAACCTTAAACTTAGCATCACATAATTGACTAATGCTCAACAAGTTTGAATTTAAACCTTTAACAAATAAAAGCTCATGACCTTTTAAAGAGCCATCCTAAGAAAAACTACCTTTACCTTTTACCGGGTGAAACCGGCACGAAGTGGTTTGACATCAATTTTGTGACAAAGTGTCCATGGTTAGTTCTCCTTGAGTTCATTGTTAAGAAAACCTAGTTGTACGCGCGTCGTCCCGTGTCCTTGTCTTCGCGTCGTGTGTCAAGTATCGTGGTTTTTGGTTCAGGACGTACGTACCTTGTTAGGACGTTCGTACGTCCAAGTAGTCAGCAGAACGTTTATCTTGGTAAACGTACGTACCATGTAAGGACGTATGTTCGTATGGAGAGTCAGCAGGGAAGTTTGCTTTCTGGACGTACGTACCTTTACAGGACGTTCGTACGTCCAAGTAGACAGCAGGCTTATTTTCGTATGGAGACGTACGAACGTCATATCGACGTACGTACGTCCAATGTGGGTTTTCACTTTTTTGGCCCATTTTCCTTGGTTTCCAACCCTAAGTATAAATAGGGTTTCTCTTCCAAAGAACAAGTCAGTTCTTTGGCCGTCCAAGATTTCTCTTGTTCTTGGAGTTTGTTTAGGTTCTGGTTTAAGTTGTTTTGGTGATTCATCTTCTTCTTCCTTCTTCCCTATTCATCTTCTTCTTCCTTCTTCCCTATTCATCTTCTTCTTCATTGTTGAATAGTGATTTAGCTTCGAGTCTTCTTGTGTGTTCATCAAGAAGTCGAGTATCCTTGTGTGTTCATCAAGGAACTCTGGTGTAAGCTTGTTACATAGATCGGCTTCGAGTCTTCTTGTGTGTTCATCAAGAAGTCGAGTGTCTTGTGCGTACATCAAGGTGCTCTGGTGAAGTCAAGGTGTTAGAGATAACCAGGAGTGTCAACTCGCAGTGATTGCAGGTAGTTGATAGGTTTGTAAATCTCTTTTCATCTAGTGGATTTATTTGTTGTCGCGAGGACAACCGTGGACGTTTCCCATATTGGGTTTTACCACGTTAAAAATTTCTGTGTGTTATTTACTTTCTGCGTATTGTTTGATTTGTTTGAACTGTTATATTAGCACTATTTGTAGTTTTACAATTGGTATCAGTCGCTGGGGGCTGGTTAAGGAGCGTCAAGGCTCACGCTAACGATCCTATGAGTGCAATGATGGTTCATGAGTCTGGTCATAATAATTTTATTGCTAAATCGTCTAAATCTACAAAACCAAAATCTGATTTTGAAAAGGATGATAATTTGTATGTTGTTAGCAATAGTGATTGGGCTCTTCTTTATAGACTTTCTGCAAAAGAATGTGAAAGATTACAAAAAGCTAATATTGATTTGCAAGAAAAATTTAATAAAGCTAATTGTAATGTGTCTACTATTTCTGATAATGTTTGTTTTGAAGATAATGGTGTTTTGCAGACTAAGGTTGATTCTCTAGAACAACGACTCAGAGATTGTGCAGAGGACTATATGCTTCAAGGGGAAGTTTATGAATCCAAAATTGAAAATTTGGAAAAGGCTAATCTTTCTTTGCAGGATAAAATTGAGATTCTTGAAAAACAGATTTCTTGTGCTGCAGATGATACAATTTCTATTTCTCAATTATTTGACAAAGAAAAACTTGATTTGTTATGTAGAATTGCAGCTTTAGAGAAGGCCAATCAGGAGGTCGATGAGAAATACAAATCTCTATTGGTGGAGTATGAGGTAACAAAGAACGATTTAACGTCTACTCAACTCCAATTGCAGGTTTTTGACAAAACTAGATTTGACTCTCCTATTGCTAGTTCTACTAGTTCATCTAGTGTGACTACTTCTGTAAAATCTAGTTTGCCTGCTCTTTTGCCTACCCCGCCTATTGAGACTAGACTCAATACTAATAGTTTTCAGCATGTTTCTTGCACAAAGTTTAAGTCTAAGGCTAATGATAAGGTTGCTTTTGCTAGTAAGCCATCTTGTTCTAATAGGGGAGGTATGGGTTTTGTTAAGGGACAATGTCATAAACCAAATAGTGACATACATGGTTTATCCACCACTACCACATCTTCTTATAAGAATTCTTTGAGTAAGTCTAATGTTTTTCATTGTTCTTATTGTGGTAGGGTTGGTCATTTGGATATTTTTTGTTGGGATTTTAATCAACATGATGCATCCTATTCTCGTGTTCCTAATCATTATAATCATGTTGATTCTAATGTTTCTTCTTGTGCATTTTCTAGACCTTGGAATTATAATGGTTCTCATCACAGGTTTAAGAAAAACAGGTATTCCAACAAAAGGAAGTCTAATCCTAAGGTGGAATTAGTTAAGGATAAGTGTATTGCAAAGCTGGTTAAGGAGAAATCTCATATCTTTTCAACTTCCAAGGTGTGCACGCCTAGTGTTAAACAAGTATGGATAAGAAAGGATAAGTTGAAGGTTTTTCTGGACTTGAAAAGGTCTGGTGGTGTCCCATATTTGGGATGATGTAGGTTGTTTCTAGCCTTGTGTTATTTGAATTGCATATTTCTCTAACCACATAGGCTATTTGTTTGGTGTTTCTACTTTTTATGCTTTGTTTGTTTAGCTTGCAGATCATGTTGCATGTCTGAATACATTGTTGGTTATTCCTTCTATTTTTCCTTATTTATTCCATGTATGTGTTGTTGGTTGCATCTTTTCTGAGATATTGGTTTAATTCAATTGTCTTAAATAAGTTGCAATATGTTTGGGTGTTTTCTCTTTCTGAACTCTTAAGTATGTTTTGATATGTATCATGCATTTTTTCTCGCTTGTTTGCACAGTGCACGGCATGCTTGCATGATGGGAGTTTTTGGAAACCACTTACATATTCTTTGAGCTCATAGAACTTCTCTATCTATCGAGTATTTATGTTATCTTGAGCTATCTCTCCTTTGTTTTGGTTAATGTTCATCTTGTTGTTCGTGTTATTGAACATTCTTATCTTCCTATTACAACTCTTGTTAGTGGTCAATGACTCACCTTATCCCCAGCCATTTGATTGTCTTTGAAGCAATATCAGTTGGCTAAGAACCCGTTGGGGTTGTGAGGGTCATGCTCTGACGGATGCACTCAAGAGATGTTAGTTCTTGTGTTGCACGTTATCATGGTATTGCACTTCTTGAGTTTGTGTTTGTCAAAAAGATGTAGGCTACACCCTACCCTCGTGTATTTGAAAAGATGGAGGCAAAAATCCCTCCCACGCGGGAATGACATTAGAGTGATGTAGGCTAAACTCCACCACATGCGGCAAAATAAAAATCCAAGCGCATATTCATTTTTTTTATGTAAGGCATACAAAGTTTATATTCCTTTGCCTTTTTAATGTCTTGGTTTTCATTTGAAAGATCATATTTATATTCGTTTACCTTCTACTCATAACGTTTGTTTCAAAGGGGGTTGAAGTTTGTTTCTTCTATGCTCATTTATTAATCTAATCTATGTCTCTTGTTGATGGTTCTATATTCTAGGTCTTCAAAGGGTGTGTTCTAGTGGTGAACTTTCTCTCTCTTTATGCATTGCATTGCATCTACACACACCGAGGTTTAGTTTATGATGCACTTCAATCTTCTTATTTGTTCAATCTCTTGTTTATCCCCATATATTGCCTCTCATTTTTGTACGGATTGGGATTGGCTACTGTTTTTGGAAGTTCATGATGTATTCCTCTTCACTTCTATGGTACATCGGTTCTTTTCCTTTTCTCTTCTTATTATGGTTTGTGTTGTTTGTCATTTGGTTTGGTTTTTTGTTAAAAAAAAAAAAAAAAAAAAAGGGAGAGTACGAACGTTATTAGCACGTTCGAATGTTTGTGGAGGCAGATGTTTTTTGGAGGAACGTACGAACGGTGTTATAACGTTCGTACGCATGTTCAGGCAGCAAGGTTTTTTCTTGTATTCCGACGTACGAACGTACTAAAGACGTACGTACGTCCTCTGAACAGTAACGGCCCACATTGTTTTCTTCTCCAGCCCATCTGTTTGAAATTCTTGCCAACTAAGTTCAAATCGTGCATATATTCTCTAAGCACGAACAAGAGAAGTTTTTCATCCCCTTCTAACTGTTTAGGAAGCCCTTATTACTCTCTGTTCTTCTATTGATACTTCATTATTATTTGTTGGTTATGCTTTGGATTATGAGCTTGTTTACAATGATCATATTGGGTTCATACCATTGGATATATACTTGTTGTCTAGATGCTTTTTGGAACTTCTTGTGATTATTAATGGTTGTGGAGTTTCATGGACATGTTTAGTATCATTTTGGTAAGCTTATGTAGTATTTTTGCCTATATGTCCTGTATTGCTCACCAAGTGTTTGGTGAAATGCCTCAATGGGTTTCCTAAGGTTTTTCTTGGTTGTTTTGTTGGTTTTACTTACTTGTGTGGTGTTTATAATGTTGTGTGTGTGCAGGCCATGCCTCCTAAGCGAGTTCGGACTACTCCCACCAAAGACACACCCAGTTCCTAGGGTGCTTCGTCATCGGGCACACGTCCTCCTCGTGCTCAAAGGAGTAAAGGCGCCATTCCTTCGGATTCTTGTAGATGTTCTTGTTGAAAGTGTTTATGGCTTACTTTATTTTGGTTCCATTCCTTGGTAATTCTTTTCCGTCGGTGTTTCATTGACATACTCAGGTCAGATTCCTTGGTAATTCTTTTGTCATTGGATCACATGTGTTTGATGTGATTTCTCAAGGTAATAGTTCTCAATTTGTTTTAAGAAGGCTGCAAGGTATGCATAAGCATATTTTGGTGATGAAATCATGTTATTGGTGTATTCGTTTGTCATGATTTATATTTTCTCATAGGTTCTCATCATACTTTTCTATGTTGGGATAATATTCTTGAATTACCTTGTTGGCTAGCTGGTGTGTGATTAAATACTTATGAGACTTGCCTATCCTCTTATTGTTGCTTCCTGTGTTTGGTTGATCCTATTTTTTCCTGCAATAGGTTTGATTAGATGTGTTCTTGGTAGTCTTCTGCAATAATCCTCATGCAATGGTTCTGGGCTACCACTGTTCTACTTTGGGATGCATATGCTCAGTTTGGTCATCTATTGTTAACAATTCTCTTCTATTGACTCTCTGGCTCATTCTAGTGTTCTGGCAGGCAGGAAATTTGCTCTGAAGTTGGATTGTTGTTTTGTGACTTGGTGACATCGATAATTCTTGCTCATTCTTCAGTTGAAGCATTTTTTTTATGAGCTTGATGATTGCTTATCTTGTTTGGCATATGTTGAACTAATTTTTTGAGTTTCACTAGGGGTGGGCTTACAGGTTTATTCCTTTTATGTCTCTATTCCATTGTGTTTGGGATAATAGTTTCTTCTCCTTGTTTATAAGATTCTCTATTTTTTTGTGGTTGGATGAGTTGTTTCAGGAACATGTACAGATTGGATTTCCCCATGGATTCTCAATGGACTTTCTTATACCTCCCGTATCTCTTCCTGCGAATACTCATATTCCTGTAGTTTTGTCATGGGATATTGTTGGATTTGTCTAATATGCATGGGTTCCTTATTCTCTTTCATATCTCCTACTAACTATTGTGTATCTCTTCTTCTTTCTCTTTTCGCATATTCTTTTCTTGCCCATTTCTCACAGGTTTGACTATTTGGTTCTTGGTCATTATTGTACCTTCCCAATTTCATCAGGTATGGTATTTCTTCCTTTTTGTTTGTTTGCTCTTTTTCTCTAGATATCTTGCTACTATGCAGTCGTTTCTCTGGAATCTATCTTAGGTGGTTATGGTCGGTTGTTTAAAGTGATATTCTAGTGAATCATTTGTTTCGATTGTTGGTGTCCTGACTCTTTCTTCTATGTATAGGATTCTCTTGGTTTCTATCAGGGATTCATGTTTTGTTTTTCTTCTCTTCCCTCTGTTACCTATATAAGTATTCAGTGTCTTTTCCCTATCTCCTTCTTATCTCGTTTTGGTTCTTATCTAATCTCCCTTCTTGTGTCTGTGTTGGTACTTTTTCTTCTTAATTTATATGCCTAGATCTCTCTCATGTCTTTTAGTTTTGTGTGTCATGGATTCCAGATTTATGGTATGGTTTTCTCTTTACTCTCTTCTACCCTTGTATGCTTGGTTCTTTGTGTGTTTCAAATATCCTTATTTAGTTTGTTTGTTCTAGGTGCATCTTTCTCATATGCATTGCATTTAGGTGATGTTTTTGTTTAGGGAGAGAATTCTTTGTATTGACATCGTGTTAACAAGTGTTTATGTTATGGCTTCCGTTGCATATCCTTTTTGTTGTTAACATGATTGTTCTCTTTCTTTTCTTCTTTAATCCTATTTGTTATGGTTTGGTATTTTTTCTTTTCTCTTTCTTTTGTTACCTTGCTTCATTTGTGACAAAAAGGGGGAGATCTATGACTCTAATACTAACACCTTCTTCTTCCTTGTTAGTGTATTTTTGGGTCATGTTTCAGGTATGCTACACGTATGGGGGAGTGAACGTGTTGATGTTTAGAGGTTGTACAGTTTTGGGTCATGTTTCAGGTATACTACATGTATGGGGGAGTGAACATATATGATGGAGTGAAAGTGATGATGATCACAAAGTGTATGTACAGTTTTGGGTAAGCTCGAGTATTAAACCTTGGAGCTCATGAAGTATGGGGGAGTGTTCGAGGAACTTCTGTTGGCTCTTTGATTGTTTCAGAATTTCTTGTTGCTTCCGTTCGGTCTCTGATGGTTAAAGCGTCTTACTCAAGCTGGACGTCAAGAATTGGTGACTTGGTATGTGTTTTACCTTGAGTAATTTTGTAGGCATGTTTTATAAATGCCATGGGTTGGGTTTGTAAGCACGTTTTATAAGTGCTATTAGAGTCATAGGTTTTTGTCACAAAATCAATGTCAAAGGGGGAGATTGAAACCGGCACGAAGTGGTTTGACATCAATTTTGTGACAAAGTGTCCATGGTTATTTCTCCTTGAGTTCATTGTTAAGAAGGTACGTACGAACGTCCTAACAAGGTACGTACGTCCTGAACCAAAAACCTAGTTGTACGCGCGTCGTCCCGTGTCCTTGTCTTCGCGTCGTGTGTCAAGTATCGTGGTTTTTGGTTCAGGACGTACGTACCTTGTTAGGATGTTCGTACGTCCAAGTAGTCAGCAGAACGTTTATCTTGGTAAACGTACGTACCATGTAAGGACGTATGTTCGTATGGAGAGTCAGCAGGGAAGTTTGCTTTCTGGACGTACGTACCTTTACAGGACGTTCGTACGTCCAAGTAGACAGCAGGCTTATTTTCGTATGGAGACGTACGAACGTCATATCGACGTACGTACGTCCAATGTGGGTTTTCACTTTTTCGGCCCATTTTCCTTGGTTTCCAACCCTAAGTATAAATAGGGTTTCTCTTCCAAAGAACAAGTCAGTTCTTTGGCCGTCCAAGATTTCTCTTGTTCTTGGAGTTTGTTTAGGTTTTGGTTTAAGTTGTTTTGGTGATTGAACTCATCTTCTTTCTTCCCCATTCATCTTCTTCTTCCTTCTTCCCTATTCATCTTCTTCTTCATTGTTGAATAGTGATTTAGCTTCGAGTCTTCTTGTGTGTTTATCAAGAAGTCGAGTATCCTTGTGTGTTCATCAAGGAACTCTGGTGTAAGCTTGTTACATAGATCGGCTTCGAGTCTTCTTGTGTGTTCATCAAGAAGTCGAGTGTCTTGTGCGTACATCAAGGTGCTCTGGTGAAGTCAAGGTGTGTAGAGAGAACCAGGAGTGTCAACTCGCAGTGATTGCAGGTAGTTGATAGGTTTGTAAATCTCTTTTCATCTAGTGGATTTATTTGTTGTCGCGAGGACAACCGTGGACGTTTCCCATATTGGGTTTTACCACGTTAAAAATTTCTGTGTGTTATTTACTTTCTGCGTATTGTTTGATTTGTTTGAACTGTTATATTAGCACTATTTGTAGTTTTACACCGGGAGCATCTTACCATTCCCGAAAGTAACCTTACCTCCATATCCATGAATCATATTTGTAACAAGAGTCTTGTCACCTGTCATATGACGAGAACAACCACTGTCTAGATACTAGGATGTAGTGTCATCCTCAACTAGTCGTGCCATATGAGAAACCATCATTCTAGAAGCATCAGTACTCCTATCCCAGAAATGGGGCGGTGGAGTGGGCATTGGCGGTGCCTGCGGGCGAGGGTGGTTCCCATAAGGAGAAGACCTAGGCAATCCCCACACAGCATAGCCATTCCACATGTACGGGGGATGCATTGGAAAAGTCGTCGACTTGTTCCAATAAGTAGTACCTGCAAAAGGAGAAGAATGAGACGCAACCAAGTTATTCCAACAGAAAGCAGATGTATGACCCATACGACCACAAGTAAGACACTTAAAGTTCTTGTGTCTTAAGTTCTTTCTTCGAGAGGGTGGAGATCGAGCAACTCGAGGTGGAGTGACACCACCAACTCCCTGTACAGGAGGAGGAGACATAGGTAGAACACTAGCAGGTCTAACAAAAGTAGTGTGAGTAGAGCTAGATGCAGGAAGAAGAACAGATGAATTATAGCCTAGACCGGACTTGTTTGAATGAGATTTACCACATCCCAACAGAGAGTCAAGATTAGCACTAGCTTTACCAAAACCAACTGTGACACCCGCATTTCTTTTATTGGTTTTCTATCTATCTAAGTAGATTTGCATACCTAACAATTCTGTCATCATTTATAATATTTTTATTTTTTTATTTAATTATATATAGAATATATTGTATAGATGTTATTTATTTGGTTTTAAGTTGATCTCTACTAGAATGTAGTTAAATTGGATTTAGGAGTGTGGAAGGGGCCCGGACTTTGAGTTTCTTGGGTTGAAGAACTGAAATCGTAATTAAATGAAATATAAAAAGAAAGAAAGAGGTGAAATTGAAGAACACGTGGGAAAGCAAGAGAGAGAGAAGGGGCAGCAAAAACAATAGCGAAAGGATGAAATTGAAGGATTCACGTGAGATTTGCGGAACATTTTTGGTGAGATTTGCGGAACATTTTTGGTGAGATTTGCGGAACATTTTTGGTTGTGTTCTTGGATTGAGGTGAGTTCTTCTCCTTCTTTTTGTTTGTTTTCTGATCTTGATTAATTGAATTGGGTTTTCTCAAAACCCTTTTTAGATGATTCCAAATTCTGGAGATAGTAGACACATGGATGATTAATTAGTATGTTCTGGGTTTTTCCTAATTCGTACACTAGATAAGATGAAACAGCCTCGCAAGTCTGACAATGTTTTGTGACTGTATTTCTGAACGTATAGTCGCAGTTTATTTTTTGTATATTCTGAAACTTAGGATGTTTCGTTTCAGCTTTATGATGTTGATCTGTAATACCTATGGTCATTGATGTTCCATATTTTTACTGCTTTATAGATATGGGCACACTTTTGTTAGAAAAGCTAGTCGTGATAGTTTTGTTACATGTGGATAGTGACTTCAGGTTGTTGAGTTATGGGCGACATAATGGTTGAAATAAAGGCTGGTTGATGCCTGATGTGAATATTGCCAACTTGGAAGTGTTTAAGTGCAGGTTATGAGTAAGGGACAGAGATCCATTTGTGGTAGAAACAAAGGAAACTCTGTCCGATTTTTGGTAGAATGGGTGATATAGAATTATGAATGTTGATTGTTTGTTTTGTATACTCCCTGACACACCATGACCCCTGATCTTTAGGTTAATTTTATTGGGCTTTAGGTGTAGCTCGAGACACCTCATTTAGTGATAGGGAACTTTTGGCGAATACCAAAGTATCCCACCCACCTATGGCGAATACCAGGGTGTGGATACTCACCTAAGGCGAATACCTGGGTGTGGTAATTACCCGTCTATGGCGAATACCAGGGCGTGGTAAGCCCACTACTCGACCTCTGGTGTAGGCGAGTAACTTTAACGCGCATATGCATAGATTGAGCCTTACTTGCGTTGTGGGACCTTAGCTCACATCCGGGTTAGGATGGGGACCAGTTAACAGTAGTGGTTGATGACCTATGCGCAGGGCGCACAGGGATGTCTGTGTAAGTCGCAGTAGTGGCGAAGTGACTATCATGGTGACCATGGGAGAATAGTATTGTTATATTTAAGGCTGATGTATAATATGTATAATAATAGTATTAGTTTATTATTTGTTGGAGAACCTATTTGTGAGTGGTGTTGTATTTGATGGTTGAGCATGTGGTGTACTTTCAAGATATGCCTGTGGGGATATGGGAACTACTTTGCCTCAAAAGAGGAACTAAATGCCCTGGATCTTTGTGGAAGAATTGTAATTGATAATATCTGGGGAATGGAGGGATTTTTATGCCTCGTCCCTGCTTTTCTTTACTGAATGGATGGTATTCTAGGAATACTAATGGTATAAATTAATCTCAATATATATCATGTTTTATGAATCCATATTGTTGACAGGAGGGTAGGCCCGACTAACGTTCCTTGCAGGGCAATGGCTTACCCTAAGTAATCGAGGACATATAAAAGTATTTATATTATTATTTGGGTTAGTATAAGGAACTACTATGCCTCGTTTGAGGAACTACATGCCTTATTCTTGGGTTTTTAAATTAATGGACTATATGTCTGATGTATATTTTATATGCATGTTTTCTATATATTGTTTATGTTGGTTTGGGTCTGGAGAGGACTCATATATACCAGTTCGTTGTACAAGCTAATCCAAGTTTTATGTTTCTGCATGCTTGGGTACACCCCGATCCGGTGTAGGTAGGGAGTAGCAGCAAGACACATAGAACACGCCGGTATGGAGTAGTTATAGATACTTTTGTTGTCTTACTTATGGTGCACTACTGGATCTTTTGTTGGTGTACATGTAGGTATATATTTTAGGACTATGTATAATGAGTGAGTGAGACGACACTGTTGATGTATATATGTATTTTTGGGATCCATGGTACAGTGGTGGAGAATACTTTTGTTTTATATATGTTTGTGCATCGACCGTTCGTGGACATATCTGTTTTTTTTTTGTTTGTTCGTATATTGACAACTATTTCATCAGAGCCATGGTTGTTATGGACCCCGCTCACGTCCTAAGTTTTGGGATGGTTGAATATCCACGTGGCAGGGTGTTTAATCGTCCAGAAAATTTGGGGCGTGACACCAACCAATTGTTTATTAGCAGCAAACAATTCCGCCTTAACCTTCTCATGTTCCAGCACTAAGGAACGATATCTGGACTCCAAGTCATGATTCAACTTCTCGAGAGAAGCAATATGTGCTTGAAAGTCAACCTTTTTTTTTCAAATTCCTCCTTCAACATATTGGAGTCACCTGCAAGATTACAAATATCTTGTCCAAGAGAAACAACCTGATCCTGTAACACATTGTTAGATTTTTCAAGCAATTTAACTTGTTGCATAGAAAACTTATAGATGTCACACAGTTCACTTGTATTAGTATGAACACCAGACTCAGGAATGGGAATATTATCAGTAGAGGATACAATACCTCCTGGATGTTCATCCAGGGATGCACTGAAGACCACATAGTTGGAAACAACATTTGAGTTGTTGCCATCTTCATCCTCATCGGAGTCATCCCATGTAACAGTGAGATTAGCCTTGGAATTGTCTCCAGGCTTGCGATCCACCTTCTTCTCATATTCATTGGTAAAATGTCCATACTCACGGCACTTGTAGCATTGGACATCTTTGCGATCAACACGAGCTCTCCTACCATCAACAGTAAACCTTTCAAAACCACGACTCCGAGGAGCATTTGGAGAGCTAGAATAACGCTTTCGAGGATCTAGGTTTTGTTGATACTTGAGAATCTTCTGAAAGCTACGAGAGAGAAATGCATAGTTATCATCCAAACTAAGCTCTTCATCATCAGAAGTTCCCGTAGACACCTCTTTCGAAGAGGTAGCCTTAAAAGCCACAAACTTATTTTTCGGAGGCTCTTCCAAAGCTTGTTCCATCTCACAAGTACGTAGTTTTCCAGCAAGCGTCTCAATGGACATGTCCTTGATCACATTGCTCTTAGTAATCGCATCTTTGCGAAAGCGAAAACGGGGTGGCAAGGCACGCAGTTTTTTGCGTACAATTTGTGTATCAGTATACACATGGCCAATAGCAGCACTACAATTCACAATGTCTTGTAAACGAATGAAGAACTCATCAAAGGTCTCAGAATTATCCATTCTTAAGTTCTCGAACTGAAAAGTCAACAATTCAAGCTTGTTTTCCTTGACATATTCATCACCCTCATGTGTACGAATAAGTCTGTTCCATGCATCCTTTGCTTCAACACAACCATGAACCCGACGAAATTCATTTGCATTTAATGCCATGAAAATAGCATTGAGTGCTTTGGTGTTAAAGGTCGCGGCTGATTTTTGTTCAGGTGTCCACTTTGCACGTGGTGTGGGTGATGTAACTTCAGTATCACCAGTCTCTGTCGTAGTCAAAGGTGTTTTCCATCCGTCTTCAACTGCGAGCCAAACATCTTCACCCAAGGCTTGGAGATCAGCCATCATACGAACTTTCCAATGACCGAAATCTTTCCCATCAAATTGTGGAGGAAGATTCGAAGTACCAAACTTGTGAGGTTTTATTGCAGCACTATGGATCTTAGGCGTGAGCCTTTACGCTCCTTAACAAGCCCCCTGCGACTGATACCAATTGAAACTCCACAAATAGTGCTATTACCACAATCACAACTAATCAAACAAGCAAATTAATGAACAAAAAGTAAATGAACACGCGATATTTTTAATGTGGTAAAACCCAATATGAAAAACGTCTACGGTTGTCCTCGCGACAACAAATAAATTCACTAGATGAAAAGAGATGTACAAACCTATCAACTACCTGCAATCACTGTGAGTTGACACTACTGGTTATCTTTAACACCTTGACTTCACCAGAGTACCTTGATGTACGCACAAGACACTCGACTTCTTGATGAACACACAAGAAGACTCGAAGCCGATCTCAATAATCAATAAAGAAGAAGAAGATGAATGGAGAGGAAAGAATGAGTTCAATCACCAAAACACAACCCTAAACAAACTCCAAAAGAACACCTCAACTGGACGGCCAAAGAACTAGTTTCTTCTTTGGTTGAAAAACAATATATAGTTAGGGTTTTGGATGAGAGAGAAAATGGGCCGAAATAAGAAAATCACACGACGACGTACGTACGCCCTAACCAGGTACGTACGTCCCTGAAAGAAAAAGTAGTCTGTCGAACAGGAAGTACGTACGTCCTAACTAGGTACGTACGTATTGTACCAAACAACAAACAGACAGACTCGATGAGAGAAAGGATACTCGGGACGATGCTCATACATCAAGGTATTCCTAATAATGAGATCAATGCGAGATAACCTCGGACACACCTAGTCACAAAATAATGTCAAACAACCGAGTGCCGGTTTCAATAGGTTCAAGTTAATAAAACTTCTTCCATCCTCATATGAAATTTTGTTTGTAGTTGTAAAAGCAAACACATCTCATGTTATCATTGACAATTTCCATTAGAAAAATGTTGCCATCTTCTGAACCACGCAACGCAAAAATCCATTCATTTGCATTATTGTGCTCACTTTATCTTGTTTTGGAAAAAAGAGATTTTTTATGAGCATTTTCTTGTATAATGTTTAAATTATACAAAAATGCAATTGATTTTATTCAAAAATTAATGAATTCTGAAGAATAAAAATGAAGTACTAATCTTGTGAACTATATATATATGATATCAATTATGCTCTTTTGAAGGAAAAACCTTTTGATGGGGTTTTTTTTTTTTTTTTTTGTTGTAGAAGTCCGTGACAAATTTTTTTTGTTGAAAATGTTTGAAAAGTAAGAAATGAATGATGCTCTTTTGAAGGGAGAGGTTTTTAAGTATAATTTTTAAGGTGAGTCACAATTTTCTTGTTATTTTTTTACAATAAAATTTGTTAATAATTATTGTGATAATTTTATCTTATTGTCGAGAAAGAAATTTTTTATGGGTATTTTCTTGTATTATTTTGAGACTTTGTCAACAAAAATGTAAGTTATTTGTACAAAAGAATTTAAGACTCGTTAAATGTTTTTTCAAATCGGATAACAATAGTTGCAAATTCGACTATCAATTTATATTATTTGGAAAGAAACAAATTAAATTATAATTCTTGTGAAATAGGCTATATTATGCATGTGGAGATACCAATAAAGTGAAATTCTTATGGATTATGCAAATATTATTTATTCTATATTAGAGATATTGCTTTCTCATACAGTAAAAACAAAGATTTGAGACCCGTTTGGGAGAGATTATAATTAAGTTGTAATTCTTTGTGACCCAACTTTTAAGACTCGTTATAAAAGTTATCAAACTTAAATTGTAATACATGTAAGTTAGGTTTTCAACTTATGCCATTTTGGAGAGAGAAAAATTGAACCGCACTTCTTGTGATCTAACAATTTATGTTATTTTAGAAATAATATTTGAATTATATTTCCCGTGAATTATATTTCTCATTCTTTTTTCTTTCACTGTATAAGGAACTCATAAGATTATAACAGTATAGACTCGAAAATCGTTGTGCATCAGAAATGAGATTTCTAAATAATTTTTGCAAAATAAAGATGATTAATCTTCTGTCAATTTTTTATTTTAATGAATAATTGAAGAATCATGATCAATATTTTTTAAATTTAGATATAAATAGTAGTAAAATTAGAAGAAATTGAAAAAAAAAATGGTTGTTAATCTGAATATTGTTTTAGGAATGAATCAAAATCAAAAGGATTTTCCTAATTTTGTGAAGAATAAAAAAAAATCTATTAGTGAGATTTGTAATTAACTTACCTAAATTAATTAAGGGCAGTTAAGTCATATTTAAAAATGAACATTGGCAAGATCAATTTTTTCCTTGGCAAAATCCAGAGACTTTTTTTTTAATAAAAAACAAAGTTAGAAGATAAACGGGCTATAAACTGCGCTGCAAGCCCTTTTTGAATAACAAAACCAATCCTACAAAATACATATTCATTAGAACCCCGCCGTCTTCACATTGCTATTCATCACCTTTTAATCCCTCCTGAGAAGTTCAACTGCTTCGGATGCTAGAAACCCAAAAGTGTCAAAAGCAAAAGGAATGAAACAATGTTGATTCGTTGCATATGCTCCCTCGTGTTTCTGTACCTTAGTTGCAGTTGCATTAATGGTTGTCTGACCCACTTCAAAATTTAAATTACCAAACCCCACCATCAGATATGCTCTTGTGATGTCAAGACATGCATGTTTCCCTTCTAACCAACTGTACATCAAAATATCAATTGGTCATAATGTTTATCTATCTTCTGACAGGTCATATTGCTATTCATCACTTTTTTTTTGTGTTTTGTTAATTGACGATGAAGATGTCAAGATGGTATATAAGAAGATTTGATTAAATTTATATGGTTTTCAAGCTGAACTTGTTCACTTATGCCCAAGTTGGATTCATCCACAAACTGCCCAAAAGAACTGTAAGGATGGAAGGGCAAGGGACAAGTACCAGACCATATACTAGGACCTCTTTTTTCTTTTGAAATCTAACCTTGCAATTTTTTGTGTCCTATAAAGGCTACTTAGCAAGAAAATTTCAGATTCAGCAGCTTCGTCAGATAAATCTTTTGAGTTTTAATTCTTCTAGAGAGAGGAAATCCCATAAACATAGGACATGTTGCAATGTTGCCTGCTTCGTACAGTTAGATTGTCTTCCTAACTAGAAAGTTTTAGGGGAACAGATGGTGAATTCCATGAATGGTAGGTGTCTGTGGCGCCACCAGTTTCTTGGAAGAGGATCCCATCCTCTTACCAATGTGTCACTTGATAGTTATATGAAAGAATAATTGATTTACTGTGGCTGCAGTTATATTGATGCTTTAATTAGGGGTGTTATTTGAGCCGAATGAGGCGAGCTTTGGTATATATGTTCATGCTTGGCTCATTTATAAATAAGTCGAGCTCGAGTCGAGTTTAAATTTTATACGAGCTTTCTTTTGTGTTCAAACTCCAACTCATTTAGCCAAATGAACGAGCTTGACCCGAGCTTTAACAAGCTGATCTCGAGCTAAGCTTGAGCTACTCGGCTAAATTACACATAATAATAGTTTTCGAACCGAGCTTTGGTATGTTCAAGTTTGGCTCGTTGAAAAACAAGTCGAGCTTGAGCCGAGCCCAATTTTCTTTTGTGTTCAAGTTCGGCTTGTTTAGCTAAACAAACGAGCTCGAGCCGAGCTTCTACCGAGCCAATCACGAGCCGAGCTCGAGCTCCTCGGTTCAATTAACACCGCTAGGTTTCATCAGTCATCACAGTCAATATTGTAGAGATCAGTGAGTAAAGGTAGAGCCAAGCCGAGTTCACGGCCATGATGGTATGAGCTCTAAGCCGGGTTCATGGCAATGAGGGTATGAGCTCTATTATTAGTATATCTACCTAGTAATTAAATATTTTGGGCCGTTTCCTTCAAGCCTTCAACTTAGCGCAAAATTTGAACCTATATGCTCAGCCAATACCAAGTTGTATATAATGGTGTTGTTTTAGCTTGACGCGACCGAGTTGTATATATTATCACGAAAAGAAGAAACTGTAATAGTTGAACTCTCCAAATTCAGTGATTTTTGTGAAAGGTGTAGTAGTGGTTGTTTACAACCGACATCATCCTGAAAACACTCTACTGTAATAAGTACACTTGAATATTCTGAAGTACGTCTTAAGACTAGTTGTAAACAATGCTTGTGAATCTGTTATACAGAGTACTCTGTATATCCAGGCTGCCTGCGTCTTCCTTCTGATTACTCACCTAATGTCTGGAATGAAGCTACTAATTAAGTTCATCTAAATCATCATTTACTTACTTATAGTTTCATGGCAACAATGTTAGAATGGGCAAAGGATAATGACACGACGAGATTGTATCATGTTATATTGTTATGCACTTTATAAGAGACACATGCCATCTCAATGTAACGTCTATACTACGTTTACACCGGTCAGGAAATGAACAATAAAATTGTTGAGCAAGCTTAGGGATGTTTGAAGTCCAACAGGTTTTGCGAATGAACATCCCTAAGGTGAATCTGTGTACTTTCACAAACAAGTTGAAACTGCATTATGGCCATGCTATACAGTATACATTGCACAAAATGGACCATATTCGTATGGTGATAATTGAAGAGCTAATTAGTGATACCCCCGAATTCAAGGCAACATACCGATACCCCCCCCAACTCTAAAAAGATTTGTGTCACCACCCCAAAATTACTTTCTGGTGAAAAATAGACTTGAACTGTCATAAATACCCTTATGCCACATCAGACTTTTAATTTGACACAAACCACTGTTGATGTGGTATAATGGTATTTATGGTAGTTCAAGTCTATTTTTCACCGAAAAATAATTTTGGAGGGTGGCACAAATCTTTTTGGAGTTGGGGGGTATCGCTATGTTGCCTTGAATTCCGGGGGTATCGCTAATTACCTCATAATTGAATGTTACCTAAATTATCATTGGCTGTCGAATAATCAGTAATGTTATCACAAACAAATTAAATACATTGCAAAAAAATTGATCAAAGTTTAAAGCCAAATTATTGCACTATAGAATATTTTTCTATAAAAACTTTAGAACTTATATGACTTGAAAGTTAGAAACTTACAAGTTTTTTTTTTTTGGTTGGCAAGCGAGGTTGTGGGGACCCCTACCCCTTTTAAATTACGTGTGGAAACTTATATCAACAATCCAATCCGCGGTTGACCGTGTTTCGAACCCACGACCTCTCCACTTTGTGAGAGGGGTGCTACCATTGAGCCACAGGCTCATTCGCTAGAAACTTACAAGTTAACTTACAAGTTACAAAGGCTTCTTGTCATTTTGAGCATACCATTTGCTGTTGAAGGTGCTTTCATTCAACAAGCTGAAAAGTTGTATGCACTCTTTCATCTCAATTAATAAAGTAGTATGCACTCTAGAATATTTTAGAGGATATTTGCAAATGTTTTTAATATTATATATTTATTTTTTTTCTAATTCTAAAGAAATTACAATATCCTTTAATAAATTCTCATATAATTTTTTTTATTAAATGATGTTTTATTTGCGAATAAGTTTCGTTAAGAGCTCAAGAACAACAAAAATGGAAGAAACAAGTATTTATCTCCATATTCCAGTAAAAAAACACGGAAAACTAATTCGTGGATGGATTCAAAATCATATAGGATCAACGATTTACCAGATTATCATATGGGTAAGTTCAATCACATCATCTAACTTTGTTTTCATTTTTATTCATTTGTGTTTTGGTATTAAATGATGATTCCCACACAAGAACACGTACCTCAACGCTAACTGCACACTATACTAAATTCTGTAGTTGCTCCAGCCATGCATCCATTTCTATCTGATTCCTCTCCAAATTGGCCCTGGCTATTATTCATTGCGGTCCTTTCCTGAACAATGTCTTCAAACACTCCTATGAGTAACAATCCTATTCTCAAATAAGTACTGTAACGAAATTGGTTCTCTCATCAAATTGAGTTTATCATTCACTGGTACTGAAGGAGTATCAAATATAATGTGATAAAGACAATTGACATCTTTTTTTGCAGTTCAGTATAGAATCATTTGTTGCTGGAGCATACAAGGGTTGCATTTGCATTTGCACTTCTATCTCTTCCATAACAATATCTTCAACATCTCCATAGGTCCTCGAAACATAATTGCGCAATTCTTGTTCAGAAATAAAATGACCTCGAGAGAACATCTTGAACATCCACCGTAGATTGGACGTTGGGTGGTAAAGTTTGTAGATAACAACTTGGAAAGAGATAGTAACGACCAGGCAAGTTCTGTTTAATTTGATTGAGATGGTTCATTTCATAAATGAGTTAACTTTGGTTTTAGTATCCCAGGCCCCCCAAAAATAAATCATTCTCATGTATACATAGATACATCTTGCTATAGATAATTATCTTTCTCACTTGTGTTTCAAATGCGCAGACTGAGTCAAGTGATTGTTTATCCCATTATTTGGGACTCGAGAAACATTCAGATATTTTTCACGTTGAGGAAGTAGGAAATTTTGAAGCTTGCATATGTGTTAATTGTCATTTTCCATCTATAGTTTAATTTATGTTCTTGTCTTCCTTGGCCATTGTGCAGATTGACATGGTTGTATATAATGGGATGATGAGACAATAAACGGAGGATATTCCGGTATTCTATCGGTGTCAAGCATTGCCCATGACCTTCCATAGAAAAGGTAAAGGAGGAAGCCATGTTAGTTAGCTGTAAATGTTTCCCTGTGCTTCTGTATCTTACCCGCTGCTACATTAATGACTACGTGACTCACCTCGAGGATATTATTACTAAATCCAACCATTGGAGACGCCCCTGTGATGTCCACACATGCATGTTTACCTTCAGATCAGTTGCAAATCAAACATTGGCAGGGCGTAGTGTCGACCTGCCTTCTAAATGTGTTTGTAAGAAAGTTGACCGAAGTCTCTTTTTAACCTATATTCCTACTCGCCATACCACATCATACAACATATTCTGAACATGTTCATGCTTGTATTTGAAGCATGTGTAGTACTTAGTGTACTGTATGATTCCCAAAAGCGTCTAGTCGACTCTTTCTTAACCTTTATTCTTGCTCGCCGTACCACATCATACAATATGTCCCGAATATGATAATGTTTGTATTTGAAGCCTGGGTAGTACTTATAGTGTACTACATCATCCCCAAAAACGTCTAGTCGACTATTTCTCAGCATGTATTCATGCTCGCTATAGCACATCATACATATATCCCGAACATGATCATGCATGTATTTGAAGACTGGCTAGTACCTACGGTATACTGCATGATCTCTAAAAGCGTATAGTTCGCTCTTAACCTTTATTTTTTATCGTCTTACGACATCATAAAATATATCCCGAACCTGATATGCTTGTATATGAAGCATGGGTAGTACTTACAGTGTACATACCGGGCAAAGATCCCAATCTGTAAACAGCGAAATCATAAGACGGTACCAGAGGATGGCTCGATGCTCAAACTGCTGTCATATGTTTTTTTTTTTTTTTTTTTTTTTTGATAAATCGAGGAATTAAATAAAGGTAAAGGACATGCACACTACAAGTCCATTCTGAATAGCAAGTCTTTTTTTTTTAGCTTGGATGAATGCTACTAATTTTTTCACGCAAGTTAATTCACAAGCCTATAATGTGATTTATAATCTTGTTTAATGACAACTTTACTTTCACCCCACTGAGTTCAAAAGATTCATTTACAACTTCTCCCAAAACTTCCTATCTGGCTTCAGCATGAAACCTCAACTTGGTTATTTTTTATGCTAACCTTTTTTACACCCAAAAATGACCATACATATATTCCAACATCACTGGGTGTTCACAAATACTTAAATTGCAACTCGGACTACCGAATCACACTCAAAATGGCCGATTTTAGGTAAAGGTTTGGAGGCCCACGTAAGCTATCGAATGGATTGGGCGCATACATCAGCCCGCTCATACGCATCAAGTCCAATCCATCTATATATCTATATAATAGCTAGACCCATGTGGTCCCACATCCTCTCTCCTAGGTGGCACTCTAATTGAATTCCAAGCTCTCTCCATTTTTCTCAAACTTTTACCTTAAAAATATACGATTTTTTTTTATTGGCTAATCAATAATCTACGTGGTGCTAAACTCTTGCCAGTAATCTCAAAACTCTCTCTTTCAACTGAACTCAAACTTGCCCATTCTCTCAACTAAACCCACTCTCTCCGTTTTTTTCTACTCAACTCTCTAACTTATTTTCAATTTCTGAAACAAAAACTCTTTCTTTCACAAATAACTGCTTTTCTAAATTTATCTACTATCATGCTCTCATCTCCTCTCTTTCTGCAATATTCCCATTGAGGTAATCTCCTTCTTTCTTTATATTGTGTCTTTTGTCAAAGTAATGTTTTATTTTCCCCCTATTATATTATTGTAGCATTCGATTTTGTATATCTATCCTTCATGATGACATTGGTTCCATTAGTAGTTTAGTACGTACTTCTATGATCCAACATGATTGGTATTATCTTATAATCCCCTTAATAGTTATTACTGGGTCGAGGATAACAAATCTTGCTTTCTTGGTGATTTTCGCTTCCAAGTATTGTGGCATTTAAAGTTTGCAGTTATTTTTTTTCTTCTGCAGATGATGAAACCCCAAACAAGTGCAATATACTAGAATAAACAAATAATAAATAAAACAAGAAGAGTAGTACAGAACACAAGAAGTGTTTACGTGATAAAACCCAAATTGGGAAACATCCACGGTTACCTCGATCAGTAATAAATCAATCCACTATGTTGTAAGAGATTACAAGCCTATCAAGTACTACTGCATACACCTGCTACTTGACAATACCGGCTATCTCTAACACCCTTGGATTTCACCGGAGAACCTTGATGAACACACAAAGATCTCAAAGTGTACAAAGTATAGATTGCTCCTTTAGTATCCCTTGATAGTCACACAGTCACACAAGGAGATCGTGAAGCCAATATGCACTCACAAAGAAATATGGATTATAATGAGAGAAGAAAGAATCAAGAAGAAGAAGATGAGTTTTTCCCTTAACAAACAAACACTCTCAATAGAGGAAGAGACGGCTAGAGAGTTAGGTTTTCTAATGAGAGAAAACCTATTTATATGGACTCTAGAACTAAAAACAAGTCCAAAGGACGAAACAACTTGCTGGAAAATTTTCGTTCGAACCTAAAGGTTTCGTCCGAACCAAATACCAGTTTATGCATGAATAAAAGACCTGGAAGAATTTCATCTGAACCAAAGAGTTACGTCCGAACCAAAACCCGACAGATTGAAAACTAAGGAACCTGAGACACAAGATGATAGAGAAAAGAATAAGGAATGAGACACATACCAAGGTTCAACCTAACAATGAAGTCCAAGTGAGATAGCCGATGACACAAACATGAAATGATGTACGTCAAACTATAAAACCAAATGCCGGTTTCAGATGAGACTTCAAGGGGCAGTTTGCTGAGAAGACTATTCATTCTTGCGCCTTTTAAATGTAAGGCTGCAATTTCTCATTGTCAGGTCCTTAAAGTTGCATTTTTCTTTAGATTTACAATGTGTTGACTTCAGATTATCAACTTCATTAGGTTAATGTTAATCCTAATCTTATTTAAGTTGTTTCGAACTATAACTATCTATAAATCAAATGACATGTTGCATTTTCAGATAAAAGAAATGGATTAACTTACTCCATTTTCTTATATTGCTTTGATGCGAAAAATAGATGAACTTGATAAAGCCTTACACTTACATGTGGCACAGCTGTATCTTTGCAAAAGTTCGTCATTGACGGGGTGGCTTGGAATATTGGGCTTGAAATGAAGAATATAGATGTTTGTACCTCCTGGTGAAACAAAAATTGGTATGATTTTTGAGATTTATTTTACTTAAAAGACACCATCATGCCTATTGTGTGATATATAAATGCTAAATTCTAAGTGTTGATATTAATTGTTTTAAATTGTGGAGACCAGTGTAGTCAAGCAAACTAGGAAAGTTTGTCTTGGATAAGTGTTTTTTTTTTTTTTTTTTTTTTTTTGCATAACATGTGCACTTCAGTGTGTAATGGCTTAACCAGATTCCAGGATCGTGTTACTCTAAAATGAATTGTTGCAGATATTGTTGAAGATCAACCATCTATTGATTCTTATGGCAGGTTATTGGCTGCTGCAGGTGCTGTATGTGGGAATGCTAATGGAGATGGATACATAAATTCAGAACTGAAAATACAAACTGCTGAAGTAGTAGTTACTATAGTGCCAAACTTCTGATCATCAGCTATGATCTAGACAATGTTATAGTCGAACGAGATTGCCAAGCTGCCATTAGATGTTTGAACTCTAAGGGTGATGTAGGCTTGACTAGAATAGTAGAAGTGGATGATGTCTTCAATTTATGTAGATGCTTTCCTTTTCATAACCTCACTATGCTCAGGTGGTGTCCAAGAAGTTGTAATTAATGGTCAAGCACATGACTTAGCAACTTGGGCCAAATGTGAATTTGATCCACCTGAATCATGTATGGGTTCTAAGTTCTAACTTCTCTAAATGCTTTTATTGAAAAATGTCTTTGTTTTGCATGTTGATGTTGATGATATACGATATTCTTATCCAACAAGCATTTTTAATCATAGAACGTTTAATATATACACCCTGAACTTGAGACCCCTTTAGCTATCTCTTTCTTTCTATGAATCTATCAAACACATAGTTTTGCTCTGCCCAAAGGTAATTTTAAAGGTAATTTTGATGTGGGAATCAGTTCTCACTCGTTGTTGTAAACCAGTTTCTCTAAAAGCTCGAACTTGTAGGGGGAGGCTACCACAATGTATATCAACCGGAATACCGGATAAACTGGTAGGCACATAACTAACCAAACATGGAGGTGGACTTTGCCACTCTCCCAACTGGGTCACGGGCCGCACAAACGGTTAGGCCCACAGTCCTAACCAAACATGGGGATGGATCCACCAACACTCCCCCTCAGCAACATATTTATTTTAAAATGTTGCTGCAAAGAATCGAACCCGTGACCTCCCAAGACCGAACCGCTCTGATACCATGTTGTAAACCAGTTTCTCTAAAAGCTCGAACTTGTAGGGGGAGGCTACCACAATGTATATCAACCGGAATACCGGATAAACTGGTAGGCACATACCTAACCAAACATGGAGGTGGACTTTGCCACTCTCCCAACTGGGTCACGGGCCGCACAAACGGTTAGGCCCACAGTCCTAACCAAACATGGGGATGGATCCACCAACAACTCGGATGATAGACACTCATCTGCTTCTGTTTAGAAATTGGTGACCTTTCTACAGGAACCCCTTTGGAAGGCAGATAAGGAAGCTTTTTCCCTTTGTTTTATTATGGCTAGCATGGAAATTCAGAAACAATTTGATATTTCGAGGGACTGTCGTAGAAGAGCACAAGTTTCAGCTGGCTGCCTAGGCTCAAGTGTGGTACTAGATGGGGGGTCCTATTTAAGTAGTGTTCAATTGAGGGAGTGCGTATTTCTATGTACTCTTTCTTCCTTTGATCCTAATGGATTGACAAAAAAATAAAAAATAATATGGGTTGTTACAAGCCAAGTTAAGAAAACCATATGTCCCAGTAATATGGGTTGTTACAAGCCAATTCATTTCTCAATCTAACCTTTCCTTCTTCTCATGTCCAAACTCTGCTCGTTCTCGTTCTCTTTCTCTCACTTTAATCTTCTCTCCAAATCCTTCATCTCCAAAGTCTATAAATAGACTCTCATCTCATCCCCTCTCGAAATCTGGTATAACAAACCACAACTTTGTATTTTGAATGATATTACTATGGACACAACATGATTTTAGCATCTGTACGTTGCTTGAAACTTCAACAAACGTATTCTGCTTAAACTTGAGCAAAAATATCGCAGCTAAGGTCTAATGATTCCTCAACAAACATACATATGTTAAGCATTTTTCCTATGATTAATTTCTTTTTCTTCCGTTAATCAATCGTGAAAAAAACAGTATCTAGCGATATCCTCATTTTTGAATTCAGCTTTGGATTTGTGCATTGTGATGAACATATACATTGATGGAGGTTTTGTTTGCCAGACAGTTTTGTCCCTTTGTCTTCAAGTTCCATTACCTTCTTATATATCATGGCTCATGATCTCCTTCTACACGGATATGTAAGAGGCTAAGCGCGAAATAAATTAAAATCCTATTGATCAATTTCAGAACAGTATTCAGTACACACACACTGACAGACATCTCGTTTTAATTAGTTGTGAAGAACAGAAGCAAATTATTGTAGCCACCCCCTCGGCTTGTCTTCGATTGGATTATTACCTCAAGCCATGTTCAAGTATTATTTAGACATCAACTTAAGATATGTTAAAAGAATCCTACATAATTTGAGACTTGCTAAAGAGTGTAAGTAAGCTCATCCTTGCCTCGCTTCGATCAATAAATTCATTCAGCTGCAGCTTTAATTAGTTTGATCACTTCCTGCTCCTGCAGTTTGACATTTGAAAAAACTAAAAACTAAATACATAAAGCATGAAAGATCCAATTTTATTTAAATGAAAAACAGGGAACCTTCATCATCTTGCTCATGCAGAGTCTGTCAAACTATCAAATAGTGCCCCCACTTGAAATTCTGTTCATGCAGTGATGCTACCTGTAGTGCCTCACAATTTTATTTTTCTGCCATGTTTAGTATATGTTTTGCTGCATTTATTTTTGGTGTATAACCTTGCATTAGTTGGGCTTGCATTAGTTGGGCTTGTTATATATATATGTATAGATTTCTGTTATATGGGTTATAGTTGGGCTGGGGGTTTAAGCTTCCATTGTTTGAAGCCCACTAAGAACTTCTACAATCAGATTCAACTAGATCTTTTGCTAAGTCGATTTAGAACTAGAATATTCTATTCATATTATCTTATCACTAGAACCAGCTCTCTCTTCACTTTGCTAGCTAAACTTAGAGAAACTTGGTGAAAGGGAGATAAGGAAACAGAGAATTGGGTGGGCAGAAAATTAGAAGTTAAAGCTTGGAATCCTTGTTTGTGAGTAAGGGTTTCGCAAGCACTTGAGGCAAGTGAAGTCTCTCTCCCTCTTCTTATCCCTTGGTGTAGATTTATATTAGTTTGAATTGAATTCCTTTTGATTAATTGCTGGTTTTTGTTAAGTATTGATTTTATTTGAGTTTGGCTATTAAATTAAGTGCTTTTATATCCAAGTTCTGGTTTATTTCATTGCTGCCCTGAACCTAGGTTATGAGAAGCATCATCTACTGAATCATGTTGATTTACTTATTTTTTTAAAATATATGCCAGTTTAAATAGAATTTGAACACTAGTTACTGTTGAAATGAACAAATATGATAGACATGTTTCCTGGACAAATTGTTATGTTGAAATGCACATATAGTTAGTAAAAGTCTGATGTAGTTGGCGTGGTCTATGAGGGGATTACTCTTGTTCTGTTTTAAATAACTCTATTGATACTTGGAATGAGGAACTGACATGTACGAATTTCTTGACATGTTTTATACGTCTCGCACTTTATTGCTCGATTAAATTGAACCTGTCCAGGTTGTTGATTTGATATATTTGTAAGTTTTGGAATATATGTCATTTGAATCCCTCTTGTGTGTCATATTACATCGATCTGAATTTTCATGTTAAAAATATTTAATTATTTTGTTAGAGACCTGGTTTGTCGATATTGCGTATGTATATGCATAGTTCAGAGCATAATGTTAAAAATCTTCTTATGCTACTTTCTATGCTATTGTGAGCTCGAAAGTGGATATGTTTTGAATTGTAAAAAGTGTGGTTATGCGCTCTTATGCGATTTGGGACTTCGGTCGTGTGTTGATTGAGGTCACACACACCTTTATGAAATGGGGGCTTCGGCCGTGTGGTGGATGCTTTCTCACACATTTAATACAAGCTTGGGAGGAAGTGTTAAGCACATGGGTCTATACAATGGCAGTACCAGTCACTTGCGGGTGATGGGAGTGTGACCATGCGTGGGGCCGTATAGACTGTACCTCCAGCTATCCGCATATGGAGGGGATTTACATGTGTGTACCTGTAGTGTAATGAGTACATGCAGGCGTACTCCTCAAACTAAATAAAGATAAATTAAGGCACTAATAAATTGGAATGACTGATATGATCTGTTGGTATGAGGTGAATTTTGTTTAAACTAATGTATTTCTATTCTTTGTGATAAGTTTAGTGAGTTGGATTTCATTTGTTGAGCTGTAGCTCATCTTTGTTGTTTACCATCTTTTTCAGAAGATTATTCTCAGTAACTTCGAGAGCGTCGTAGGAGTATTGAGACTTCAGAGTTATATATAGATGTACGTAGCTTTTGTTATAGTTGTTATAATGGAGTTTGTATAGTTTGAAAGCTAGATGTATATATGTGTGATATGGTTATGTAAGAAAACTTTTCTTTGTACATACAATTTGATATTTAATACAAATGCCAGGTTTTGGGTTTTAACCAATTGTTCTCTCTCACTAGAGTTTTGCAATGGTATTATTTCTTGTTGACGTGCTGCTTGGACAGGTGGGCTATTGCCTGGTTGGTCGAGTAGCATGGGCGCTACAATTCCTTATGTTCCAGAGCGGCCGACTGGGATATACGGAGTTGGGGCGTTACAGATTTGGTATCAGAGCTGTAGGTTTATGTCCTAGAATTCGTCTAAGGTTAGGGGTGACCAGATAGAAATGAGTGAGGACGATTAGTTATATATTCGTTCTAATGTTATTTTGCTTCGTGGATGTAGTGTTTGTATATGGTTAATTGTGTATGCAGTTGTTTATTATCATCTTCGTATTTCAGAATGTCTGCTTCAGAGAGAGCAGCTCGAACTCGTAAGACAGTCTGTTTAGCATACATTGGGGTTGTGAATAATGAGAATCCTACGTCAGAAGCGGGTACCTCGGGGCCTCCTGCTCCTGAGCAAGTACCTACATGGGTTGGAGACCTTACTAGAATGTTAGAATATGCGAATCGGAGACTTGATGCGTTAGAGGCTGGTAGAGATGCCTCTCAAGCGCCACCAGTTATTAACTTGGATGCAGTGCCACCAGTTAATCAGGTAGCACAAAATGGCCCAGAAGTTCCAATAGACTTTCAGGCAGTGCAAGATAATGAAGCGTGGAGAAGAATGGTAGAAGGTTTTATGAAGATGAAACCTCCTAGATTCAGTGGTTCATTTGATGTTACTGTAGTAGAGGATTGGAAGGAAGATATCGAGAACTTGTTTGATGCTATGGGTTATACTGAGGTTCAGAAACAACGACTTGCGTCACTTTGCTTGATGGGAGATGCTTCAATTTGGTGGAAATCAGTGACAAGGATTGAAAATCTGCATGATATTACTTGGGAAGATTTTTGTAGGCGTTTTGATTTGCGGTACTTTCCTCATTCTTTGAAGGCAGCCAAGGCAAGAGAATTTATAAATTTGAAGCAAGGGACAATTACAGTGTTAGAGTATGAAACTCGGTTTACTAGACTTGCACGCTTTGCCACTCACATGAATATGGATGAATTCCAGAAAGCTAGACAGTTTGAAGAAGGTTTGAGGGATGGGTTGCGACGGATGGTTAAAGGCCACCATTACCCTACAGTTAGGCAGGCATCAGATCTTGCTACTTTGCTAGAACAAGATTTTATGGAACACGGTCGACCAAATGATTATGCTAAAGGGAAAAAGGCGCAACATTCACGACCAGAAACATCACAACCTCCCTATAAGAAGCAAAACAGTAGCTCCTCTTCTACTGCCTCTACAGATGGAACAAAGCGCAATAAGTTTCTGGGGAATTGTTTCACTTGTAGCAAGGTCGGACATAAAGCTTTTGAATGCAGAGTTCCGGAAAGAAATTGGGTGAAAACAGATCAGGGAAAACCAGAAGGCAAACCGTATGAACAGAAAATGAATGAGTAAAAAATATCGGGGCAGAAATCATATGGATCTTAGGGATCATGGAAGGGACCAGCTGATCGTGCACCAGATAAACGACATGGTCAGATGTTTGCTATTGAACAAGTGGGAAGAGACATGGTAATGGCAGATGCATCATCTCATGTTGAACCTCCACAAGGTCGTGTTTATACTGGAATGTCCCGAGATGGAGAAGCTAGTGGAACTTTACTGGAAGGTATTTTTTCTGTCAATTCTAAACCCGCCAGAATATTATTTGATGCTGGAGCTGATCGTTCTTTTATATCTCATGCTTTTATGCTCATGCTTGATATTCAACCCGAGTATATGCTAGAATCTATGTTTGTATTGCTGCCCGCTGGGGAAGGAATTAAAGTAGCAGATAAAATCTGTAGGAAATGTATGATTAGCCTCGATGATCTTAAATTTCCTTATGATTTAATTGTGCTCGTTATGCGTCGGTATGATGTGATTTTGGGAATGAATTGGATGGAGGATTTCCATGGCAACATAGATTGTATTGCCAAGACATTACGTCTGGATATTCCTGGACATCAACCGATAGTTATTGCGACTGCAAAGGGGAATGTTTTGGCTGAAGCTTATTTAGCTCATATAGAACTTGAGATGGGTAAGAATGATATTGCATCAATTGACACTGTGGCAGAGTATGCTGATGTGTTTAATGAAATTAAAGGTTTGCCTCCTAATCGAGAAGTTGAGTTTAGCATTGAGCTGATTCCAGGGGTTGTTCCAATTGCTAGAGCTCCATACCGTATGGCACCTACAGAACTTAGAGAATTGAAAGTTCAAATTCAGGGTCTTCTTGAGCAGGGTTTTATTCGACAAAGTACATCACCTTGGGGTGCACCAGTTCTCTTTGTTAAGAAGAAAGATGGATCTCTTCGCCTATGTGTTGATTACAGAGAATTAAACAAGGTGACAATTCGAAACAGATACCCTTTACCTCGTATTGATGATTTGTTTGACCAACTCAAGGGTGCACAATGGTTCTCTAAAATTGACTTGAGATCGGGTTATCATCAGTTGAGGGTTCGAGAAGCAGATGTGCCTAAGACTACTTTTGTGATACGTTATGGATCATATGAGTATCTAGTAATGCCGTTTGGATTGACAAATGCCCCTGCATTTTTCATGGATCTTATGAACCGGGTGTTTAGAGGATTCTTAGATCAGTTCATAATTGTCTTTATAGATGATATTTTGGTTTATTCAAGAACTCGCGAAGAACATGCTGACCATTTAAGGATCACACTCCAAACACTTCAAGAACATCAGTTGTATGCTAAGTTCGAGAAATGTGAATTTTGGCTCGAGGAAGTTAAATTTCTGGGGCATGTAGTATCTGAAGGAGGTGTATCGGTAGATCCCTCTAAAGTGGATGCAATATTGAATTGGGCACCGCCTAAATCAGTTACAGAGATACGAAGCTTCCTGGGGTTAGCAGGTTATTATCGGCGTTTCATAAAAGAATTTTCTCATATTGCTGCTCCTATGACACAGCTGACTCGCAAGGGTATTTCATTTGTTTGGACTGATCAATGCCAGAGATCTTTCAATGAATTGAAGACCAAGTTAACTACTTCACCAGTTTTATTACTTCCTGAAAGCGGAGTTGGGTATGTGATTTATACGGATGCATCACACCAGGGTTTAGGATGTGTTTTAATGCAGCGTGACCGAGTGGTAGCTTATGCCTCACGACAATTGAGAACTCATGAGAAAAATTACCCGACACATGATCTAGAATTGGCGGCGGTTGTCTTTGCTCTTCGATTGTGGAGACATTACTTGATGGGTGAAAGTTTTGAAATATTTACTGATCACAAGAGTTTGAAATATTTGTTCTCACAAAGAGATCTGAATATGAGATAGAGAAGATGGCTAGAGCTCATAAAAGATTATCATTTATCTCTTCAATATCACCCGGGAAAGGCCAATGTAGTAGCGGATGCACTAAGCAGAAAATCCCACACCACAGTAGCTTTCGTGATGACCAGTTGGTGGACTATGGTTGATACACTGGTTGATTTTGATATACATCCCAATACGGAGAAGTATACTGCATACTTGGGGGCAATGATTGCACAACCCACTTTAATTTCCAGGATTATTGAGGAGCAGAAATTAGATACTTGGGTGCAGGCCAGGATTGCCGAAGTTCCAGACAAAGACAATTCTGATTTCTCTATTGGTACAGATGGTGGTGTAAGGTTCCAACAACGACTGGTTGTTCCTGATGTCGCTAACTTGAAGAATGAAATTTTAGAGGAAGCTCATCGCTCGAGGTATACAGTACACCCTGGAAGTACGAAAATGTACAAAGACCTGAAACGCACGTTTTGGTGGAACGGGATGAAGTATGACATTGCAGACTATGTCTCTAAATGCTTCACTTGTCAACAAGTCAAGGCCGAACATCAGAAACCTGCGGGACCATTGCAGCCATTACCAGTAGCTGAATGGAAGTGGGAACATATTACCATGGATTTTGTGGAAGGTTTACCTCGAACTTCACAAGGTAATAATACTATCTGGGTAATTGTTGATAGACTCACAAAATCAGCTCATTTCCTACCAGTGAAGAAAACTCATGGTATAGATGTGTTGTGCGCTAAATACATCAAAGAAGTTGTTAAGCTGCATGGAGTACCTGTATCTATTGTATCCGATCGAGATAGTCAGTTTACTTCTCACTTTTGGCGGAGTTTTCAGAAGGCAATGGGTACATCATTGAATTTCAGCACAGCGTTCCATCCACAAACAGATGGCCAGATTGAAAGGTTCAATCAGATATTAGAAGATATGCTTCGAGCGTGCATTCTTAACTTCAAAGGTAGTTGGGAAGATCATTTACCTTTGGTTGAATTCGCTTACAACAATAGCTATCAATCAACTATCGGCATGGCACCTTTTGAAGCCTTGTATGGCAGGCCTTGCAGATCGCCAATGTGTTGGGATGAGGTTGGTGAAAGAGCTCTGTTAGGACCAGAGTTGGCTCATAAAACTGCTGCGTATGTTCCTATGATTCGAGATAGGATTCGTACTGCCCAAAGTCGACAGAAGAGTTATGCAGATAAACATCGTCGGGGTTTAGAATTTCAAAAGAATGATGAGGTATTACTTCGGGTGTCACCTATGAAAGGGGTGAAACGTTTTGGGAAAAAGGGAAAGCTTGCTCCTAGATATGTCGGACCTTTTCGAATACTAGATAGGATTGGTCCAGTTGCTTACCGGTTAGATTTGCCCGAAAAACTGGCAGGTGTGCATAATGTATTTCACGTCTCCATGTTAAAGAAACCAAAGACTCTATGCCAAGAAGAGGAAACTTTGAAGGAAGAAGAAAGAACAAAGTTTGTGAATCTCGAAGAGTTAGATTTTCGGCCTGATGCTAGCTATGTTGAGAAACCAATTCGTATCCTTGAGAGTAAGGAACATCCTTTGCGCAACCGCACTATCCGTTTAGTAAAAGTGCTATGGAGTCACCATAATGAGAAGGAAGCGTCTTGGGAACGAGAAGAAGATGTTAAAGCATCATACCCTTATCTTTTTGAGTAAGAGGTAAGTAAAATTTCGAGGACGAAATTTCTTTTTTGGTGGGTAGATTGTAGTGCCTCACAATTTTATTTTTCTGCCATGTTTAGTATATGTTTTGCTGCATTTATTTTTGTGTATAAACCTTGCATTAGTTGGGCTTGTTATATATATATATATATAGATTTCTGTTATATGGGTTATAGTTGGGCTGGGGGTTTAAGCTTCCATTGTTTGAAGCCCACTAAGAACTTCTACAATCAGATTCAACTAGATCTTTTGCTAAGTCGATTTAGAACTAGAATATTCTATTCATATTATCTTATCACTAGAACCAGCTCTCTCTTCACTTTGCTAGCTAAACTTAGAGAAACTTGGTGAAAGGGAGATAAGGAAACAGAGAATTGGGTGGGCAGAAAATTAGAAGTTAAAGCTTGGAATCCTTGTTTGTGAGTAGGGGTTTCGCAAGCACTTGAGACAAGTGAAGTCTCTCTCCCTCTTCTTATCCCTTGGTGTAGATTTATATTAGTTTGAATTGAATTCCTTTTGATTAATTGCTGGTTTTTGTTAAGTATTGATTTTATTTGAGTTTGGCTATTAAATTAAGTGCTTTTAAATCCAAGTTCTGGTTTATTTCATTGCTGCCCTGAACCTAGGTTATGAGAAGCATCATCTACTGAATCATGTTGATTTACTTATTTTTTTAAAATATATGCCAGTTTAAATAGAATTTGAACACTAGTTACTGTTGAAATGAACAAATATGATAGACATGTTTCCTGGACAAATTGTTATGTTGAAATGCACATATAGTTAGTAAAAGTCTGATGTAGTTGGCGTGGTCTAGAAGGGGATTACTCTTGTTCTGTTTTAAATAACTCTATTGATACTTGGAATGAGGAACTGACATGTACGAATTTCTTGACATGTTTTATACGTCTCGCACTTTATTGCTCGATTAAATTGAACCTGTCCAGGTTGTTGATTTGATATATTTGTAAGTTTTGGAATATATGTCATTTGAATCCCTCTTGTGTGTCATATTACATCGATCTGAATTTTCATGTTAAAAATATTTAATTATTTTGTTAGAGACCTGGCTTGTCGATATTGCGTATGTATATGCATAGTTCAGAGCATAATGTTAAAAATCTTCTTATGCTACTTTCTATGCTATTGTGAGCTCGAAAGTGGATATGTTTTGAATTGTAAAAAGTGTGGTTATGCGCTCTTATGCGATTTGGGACTTCGGTCGTGTGTTGATTGAGGTCACACACACCTTTATGAAATGGGGGCTTCGGCCGTGTGGTGGATGCTTTCACACACATTTAATACAAGCTTGGGAGGAAGTGTTAAGCACATGGGTCTATACAATGGCAGTACCAGTCACTTGCGGGTGATGGGAGTGTGACCATGCGTGGGGCCGTATAGACTGTACCTCCAGCTATCCGCATATGGAGGGGATTTACATGTGTGTACCTGTAGTGTAATGAGTACATGCAGGCGTACTCCTCAAACTAAATAAAGATAAATTAAGGCACTAATAAATTGGAATGACTGATATGATCTGTTGGTATGAGGTGAATTTTTTTTAAACTAATGTATTTCTATTCTTTGTGATAAGTTTAGTGAGTTGGATTTCATTTGTTGAGCTGTAGCTCATCCTTGTTGTTTACCATCTTTTTCAGGAGATTATTCTCAGTAACTTCGAGAGCGTCGTAGGAGTATTGAGACTTCAGAGTTATATATAGATGTACGTAGCTTTTGTTATAGTTGTTATAATGGAGTTTGTATATTTTGAAAACTAGATGTATATATGTGTGATATGGTTATGTAAGAAAACTTTTCTTTGTACATACAATTTGATATTTAATACAAATGCCAGGTTTTGGGTTTTAACCAATTGTTCTCTCTCACTAGAGTTTTGCAATGGTATTATTTCTTGTTGACGTGCTGCTTGGACAGGTGGGCTATTGCCTGGTTGGTCGAGTAGCATGGGCGCTACAATTCCTTATGTTCCAGAGCGGCCGACTGAGATATACGGAGTTGGGGCGTTACACTACCAGTTTCAGCTTGCTAGATCGGGCAGTGCAGGCCTGCATACCAAGTCCCAAATATTGTCGATTTCCACATCGGGTGTACATGGTGGTCTCGTATATGCACCCTAATTCATGCATGCATGTCAGTTGGTATATTCCTATCAGCTCAGAACTCAGAGCATCGATCTCCTTGATCAGTGTTTATCAAATAAATAAGGCCATGGTTAAATTATGCTCAAATTTGTATTTACAATTCCATGGTTGTACATTACTAATTAGTGAACTGGCTAATTGCTTAAACAAAATCTCTTCAAAAAAAAAAAAAAAAACAAAAACAAAAACAGAAAAACAATGGAATAACAAAAATACAAAAGTCTTTTTGGAAAATCACTTAATCAACCCATTAAGCACAAAACCATTTACGAAAAAACAAATAGTCTGAAGACTGCAATATCAAAGAGCAAAGGATATTCATGAATACAGTATAGAACAATAACATTGCGCACACTCTCACTCATGTTTGACTATAAGATTTCATTAAGGAGTGAGCAGTTGCACCCAATGTGACGAGTTTTGATGATAACATGAAATTTGATACTGCAATGGGGCGGGCAAAGCCCGCTTCACTTTAAGTGGGTAATAAAGTGACACTTCAAAGTCCTCTTTAATTAAGTGGCACTTGTGCCCACCTCAACTAACTGTTGGGTTAAGTGGCACTACATTGCCCACTTCAACTCAACCTTTGGTTTAAGTGGCTCCCAACTTAAGTGTTTGTCTATTACCCGCCTCAAAATGGTTCATCAACTTGGGTAACAAATTTGCTGATGTGGCTCATCAAATTTGGTGAACCATTAGAGATGCCCTTAACCTAAATATTTTATTTTAACGAAGGTAGTTATCTCCTTCGGTGGCGTTTAGACTGCTCGCCTTACAAAAGACACCCTTTTGGGGGTGTCACTGAGGCGCAATGGTTGTTCTTCACATCGCTTTCCCTCTAGCCTCACACGGTCGTTTTAGCTCATTTGGTTTGTTTTTTAGAAAACCTGAAATATACAGTGTCTTTTGGGAATAAAATAATTTATTAATTATACGTGTTGAAAGTACGGGTATTGTAGGCAGGCATTAGGTGTGTAGTTCACAAGATACTTTATGGGGGATGTGAGAGAACGTTTTTGTATTTCAAGCTGATATTCAGAGTCTGAATTTCAGCTTGAGGGGGAGTGTTGGAAATAAAGGTATTGTAGGCTTTCGGTGTGTAGTTTAGTCCCACATAGCTTAGATATAAAGCCTACAATACCCTAACTTCCAACAATAGGGGCGCATCCTTTTAGGAGCCCAGCAATCCTCGAGTGGTCTTTAGGATACACGTGACGTGGCCTACGACCTACGTCATGTTACGACTGCAAGTTCGAGGCGCAGTGCTCGTTTCAAACTGAGCTATATCAACGCCCTTTATTATTGTCTACGATATTCTGGAAGTTTTGTGGTCGATTTTCTTTGTATTATAAGGCAATAAAATTTATTTTCCTGGGCCAACTATAAGTTGTCTAAACTTATAAAAGATACATTTGGGCTAATCCAAAACATAGACTCTCTAGGGTTTAAAGTATTCTGGGAAACGATTCTTATGATCTTCATAATACTTATAGCAAAGATATATCCTTTGAATCTTGTTTCTTTCTTCATCTTTATTATTGTTATGATTGATTAATTCCGCATTCAATAATACTTGAATTGTTTGGTAATTTATATCCATTGATTACATAGTAAGTAGCAGTCGAATAATTCACTACTACTAGCAATTAAGGACATGCTTCAAAATTTCGTTGATATTCGTGGATATCCCATGAATTATGTCAATTTCCTAAGAATCCGATCGAAAATATAGCGCGGATCTTGCCTCAAAATAGAACACCCCACTTCGACCCGGGTTTTGGATATTTCGAGGATATCCGATATAAACAATGGATTTTGCGGATCTTGGGTGCAAAATCACATCAGATCTTGGAATTTTACGATCATCTTTCTATTCCTTTAGATCAGATTTTCTTTCCATTGTTGTATATCTTCTCTATTCCTTTATACAAACTTATCATATATATATATATATATATATATAGATAGATATAGATATATATGGAGGATTATGATTTCCTTTAATTGAAACGAGAATATGATTTATGTGAATGTAATGAAACTAAAGAACTTTTCTTTTTGAATAATGGAGGAGTTAATGGATGATTAGATTTGGGCTTTTTATAGATACCTTTTATAGAAGCTGAGTTTCTTTGATATTGATGAAGGTGTTCAGAAGATGATGATGAAGAAAAGAGTTTTGTTGTGATTACGAGAGAAAATGTTTTTTCCCACTTTCACCTCTTCGATTCATCAGAATATTCTGAATATTCATGAAATTTTGTAATTTTTCACGGATTTAAGATTAGTCAAACCACCCCAATCCAACAAATTGGGTCGGTATTTCGCGACATTATTCGATTTTTATTAAGTCGAATATTCCCTCTTATTCGGCATTTTGAAATATGGTTAAGGATACATTAACATACTCAAAACACAATGAAGCAAAGAATTAGTGGATATCGTTTATATATAAATAATTAATTAATTGTTGGATACATAGGTGAAAATATCGTGCGTGCCGGGCGGATATTCGTGATATTTTCCGTTTTTTCAGAGATCGGCACGGTACGGATCACGGCATATATTCGGATATTAAAACACCCCATGCCGGTCGGCATTTATCGGATATTCGCGGCATAAATCGGCAAAAACCGATATTTATCGAAATTTTGGAAATTTTCGATTTTAAAATTAACACATTTATTTTTAATCCCCCCGAACTAGAATTTTCGATGAGATTATAAAAAAAAGGTCCAAAAGGCACTAGACGTTTGGAAACTTTCGCGACGAACTTGATGGCCCTCCAAGAGCAATATATCAGAAAGAAACGAAAAAAAAGCACGCCCATGCCAAGTTCTCTCTCACTTTTGGCAAACCAGTATACTGTTTGTATCCAAGGTAGATGTTGGTCGTCAAAGGGGAAGATCAGAAGCCAGTGATTCACTAAGAGAACGCACCACAGAAGCGATTCGTTTTACGGGGGAGTCTCAATTTCTTTTTGCCACCCAAGATGAAGACCATGCTGGATGGCAACAACCAAGAGAAGGAAAACGACCTCGACAGAAAAGACCGCATCCTAAAACGGAAACAGAATCATCTAGGGTATCTTCCCAAGGTTCATGGAACATTCCTGACCAGTTTTCTTCCCAAGGTTCGTGGAACCTCTCTTATTCTCAAAGCAACATCCAACCTACCTATGTTTACCCTCATTTTCTTATGGTAACATGGGAACCTCCCAAAGTGATGATTCCAGTGTACCATCCTCCCAAACCCAACCAGATGACAGTGGTTCTTGGTTTCCTAATATAGGGAGTTGGTTGGCCCCAATGACAAGTGGGTCCGACGTGCAGTCAGCCGATACATTAATGCCGGTTCAACAATACTCGAGATTTCCTATCTTTGAATCATTTGCTCCGTATTGTATGGATCAAGATGCATATGATATGCATATTGACCAATTCAGGTCGTACGAGCAAACAATGTCATGGGAATATTACTGTACTGAGTTCGTCCCCACACGTATGCGACTCGAAGCTCATCGGTTTGACAAGGGGCGTCTATCATTCTGGGGTTAGCATGTCTTTTATTTTGATTATTAAAATAAAACTATGGGTTGAGTTGTAATGAGGTTGTTTGTGTTTAGTTCTTGTATTGTAAACATATAAAATTTCTATGAATATCCGCCCGATATTTACGATTTTTTCACCTATGAGTAAAACTATCTTGTGTAATAGTTCCGTCTTAGCTTCCTTGTATGATTTGTCGTGTGTTTAATTTGTAATGTATGTTTTTCTTTTAATTATAAGTTTATATATCGAAATCCGCGAAAAAACACGTAAAGTGTAGAAAACCTCCCAATTTGCCGAATTTTTCGCGAATATTCGCGAATATCCGCGGCATAAACCGATTTTTTCGAATTTGCCAAACCAATACAATCCGACACATGAGGTCGGATATCCGCGATATTTTCCGGTTTTTTGGGGATCGGATATCCGCCCCTAAACGATATTTTCACCTATGGTTGGATATGTGTAATTCCTCAATGGTTTTGTTAATAACCAAATCGGGTGTATTTCATTTGTAAAAGTTTTGATTTTTGTGGATATCGTTTTAGTGTGTATAAGCCAAATAAGAAGAATATACAAAAACAATCTATGGGTTTGATTAATACCTTTAAACTATATCAGACTGATAGGAACTAAGAAAATGTAGCGATCCGACCTATATGCACCACCAATACCATCCCCACTTACCCACTGCGGTTGTCTGACAGTGTGAGGTTCCAACTGGCAGCAACCTGCTTCCCAGGAGGTCACCAATCCTGATACTACTCTTGCCTGAGCAAGTTTAAATCTAGAGTTCTTACGAACTTTAATGCCAAGTGAACATAAAAAGCTTCGGTGATAGTATATTAGGACATGCCCCATAGGCGTCGTTGAACCCACCCCTCCGATAAACCATCTATCGAACCCAATGTGTTACAAAAAAGCTATAAATGTTATGCTTTTGAGGGATAAATTTAGTAAATAGTTTTGAGAACAGAGCAATGAATGAAATCCTGAAATGAAAGTGGTGAAGAGAGTATCAGATTGCAAAAAAAAACTAGAGTAGGTGAAAAAATGCTTAACCTAATGGGCGAACATCACTAAGATAAATTGGTTGCAATCGTGCAGCCTTGATGTGGCATTACATTTGTAAATGGTTGTCTTTGATAGACATTACGTTTGTAAATACTTATTTTCATATTAGGAAAGTGATAAGGGATATAAAGTAAAAACATTGTATATTTTTAATGGATAGATAGGCATCTCTTTGATATTATTATCCCGTTAAAAACCCATTTCGAAAACGCCAAAAAAAAAAAAAAAAAGTCTATCAATTTTTAAGCTGAACTCCACTCCATGAAAATATGATACACAAACGGGATCACTCACGATGGCATACAAATTACATTATCATTATGAAATTATTACGGGACCACTCACGACGGCATAAGTATACCTATGCATTTTTAAGGGGACAATAAATACAGAGATTCCTATGTATCCACTTAATTAACATATACATTGCATTTAGTATATTTTTTTATCACTTTCCTGATATAAAAATAGGCATTTAAAAATGTAATTCACATCAAAGTCAAGCATTTAAAAATGTAATGCCCGTCAAGGCCAAGCATTTACAAATGTATTCCACATCGAGGGCACAAAATTACAACCAATTCAGCATAGTGATGTTCGTCCATTCGGTAAATATTTTTTCACCTACTCTAGTTTTTTTCACAATTTGATTCTCTTCTCACCATTCTCTCATTTCAGGATCTCATTCATCGCTCTCTTCTCACTTCTGTTTACTAAATTTAACCAACAAATACATAGCATTCGTAGCTTTTCTTCTTTCCAGCCGTCTGATATAGTTAAAAGGTATTTAATCAAACCCCTAGATTGTTTGTTTAGTTCTTTTTGTTTTGTTGATACATACTGATACATATACTAAAACGAAACAATATCCACAAAAATCAAAACTTTTATATATGAAGCAAACCCCAATTTGATTGTTAACAAACCCATCAAGGCGATAAGCATGTCTAATATTCTTCCCTTTTCTGTAATCTATGGCTTGCATCGAACCACTTCTTGGCTTAATTGTGTTTTGTGTATATAGATGTATCTTTAACTACTAATCATAGTGGATTATTCGACTACTACTTCGTCATGTAATCAATGGATACAAATTACCAAACAAGTATTGTTGAATACAGAATTAAATAATCATAACAAAAATAATTAAAGATGAAAAGAAAAAAACAAGATTTAAAAAATATATCTTCGCTATTAAGTATTATGAAGATTACAAGAATCTTTAATTTCCCTCACAATACTCTTCAAACACTTGAAAGTCTCTAAACAGACTATATTTTGGATTAGCTCAAAATATATCTTTTATAGGTTCGGAAACCAAATATATAGGTCATAGGCTACGTTACGTCTATACTCAAGACAACTCGAGAATTGCTAGGCTCCTAAAAGTGATACACCTGTATCACCAATGGATTATTTTCCTTCCAAAACCAGATAGGCTAAAGCGACCGTGTGATGCTAGGAGGGAAAGCAAGGTGAATAACAACCGTTGCACCTTGGTGACACCCTAAAAGGGTGCCTTTAGTAGAGCGAGCAGTCAAACCTACCTTCGCTAATTAAAATAATATATTTAGCTTACAAGAATGTCATGATATGACCCCTGTATTTGAACCAAGCGTTCACCGATCCCATTTCCTCGCCACACCTAACCTAAAACATATAGTTCAGGACCTCTTTGTTTCCCGTTTCAAGTTTTTATTTTTTAAACACATTTTGGGTTAACCAGTGGTTCATCCGAAAGTCTTACAAATTCCTTCCCCCTAGTGTCATATTTTACAATCCTTGTTCAACTTATAATCAATTAGCTAGTCAGGGATTTTTTTTCATATTTACCATTCTTATTTTTATTTGAGCAGCTGGATAGACAAGCACAACCTTTTGTTCTTGCTTATACTATGGGGAACAGTCGACATAGACCTAACCTCATCGGTGAGACTGGATTCAGCAACAGCAGCAATAGAAGATCGAGATTTTCTTTTGAACACTATGATTTTCTAAGCCAGTTACCACATTCTGTTGTTCTACACATTCTCTCTTTGCTGCCACTAAGAGATTGTGTTGTAACAAGTGGTCTTTCTAAGAGATGGAGATATGTTTGGACCCATACGTCCAAGCTGAATATTGATGAGAATGTTTTCTACACAAAAATGGACAGAAACAGTCCTTGTTCTATGTGTGACGAGCTACCACCTCGCAGTGAATTTCGTCGCTGTACAAGACACTCCCTTGAGGGAAGAAGACAGCAGTTCGTACAGTTTGTGGATCGAACACTCCAGCTTCGTTCTGGCGATTCGATAGACTATTTTCGGCTGTCTTTCAACCATAACAGTTATTATGGATACACTTCAAGAATTGACCTTTCGATTAGAAGGATACTGATGAGTAATGTCAGAGTGCTTGAGCTTAGTTTTTCCCAGCAATTAAAATTTCCACTCAACGACCTCAGATCAAATGAGTCAGGACCTTTTGAGCTGCCTAATGGACCCTATGAATCCAAATCATTAAAGATCCTGACATTGAACTTCTGCAACTTTAAATTAGCCAATTTTGAAGTGTTTCACTCACTTCGAAGAATACATTTAAAGCAAGTTTTGTTGCTAGAAGGCTCCATTGGAGATCTAGTCTCAAAATGTCCACTTTTGGAAGACTTTCACCTTTACTTGTGTAACATTCACAGGAGATATTTTCAATATGAAGGAGATTTACAGCTGAAGAATTTGATCATAAGAAGATGCACAATGAACACACAGTTTGATATTATTGGCAAATTTTCTGCTCCAAGATTACTTTCTCTAGTTAGAGATGAAGACAAGTTTAGGTGTTTCACTGTTAAAAAGGTTTCACTCATAAACTATGTTGGTCTCTTTATTGAGCCAGAATTTATACTAGATCGAGGTGATCATCTCCGTGCCTTTTTACATGATGTAAAGCATGTCAAAAGCCTAGCATTGTCTAGCTGGTGTGTTCAGGTATGTTCTGATTTACATATTATTTGTACCTATATCAAAATTGATGTTTCTCAGGTATTTGTCTCACAGCTTTTTTCTTACTGACATGTCTGAAGATTCTGCCAAGGCAAACAGATAATATTGTTGGGAACTTGCAGATTATAAAGAGTTTATGTACTTCACTTTCCAATCTTAAACATTTAAGATTGTACTTGGTGTTGACAAAGCAAGAATTACCAGGAATATCCTGCTTGTTAAGCAGTTGTCCTTACTTGGAGACACTATCTTTAGAAGCCGACTTGATCAATCAACAAAATTGGGTATGTATCATCATCCCATCGATTCTAACTTTAATCTTTCATAATTCTTACATGCATTGTTACTTATCCAGGTTTTCGAGAGTCCACTCAGCCTGAGCTTTGATGAAGAACAGTTTTGGAAATCTCAATCACTTCATTTTTATTGTCTGGAGACAGTATACATAGATGGGTTTGTTGGAGAAACATTCGACATTCCGTTAGTGGAGTTTTTACTTGAAAACTCAAGGGTCCTAGAATGTATGACTATCAATTGGAACAGTAACAAGAGAAGAATGAGCAGCGAGGAATACTCTCATTTCATAGAAACAACTACCAATAAAGTGCTACACATGCGAAGGGCCTCTTCAAAAGCTCGAGTAGAATTTATCTGAATCCTGGGTGTGTTTTCAAATTCCATAATATTTACATCTGTTTAGATTGTGTGCCTATGACAGTAACATACTGCATATCACTGTCATACCCTAAAATGATCTGTTTACAACATTAGCGATGTTTTGTTCTTGATATTTATCAAACCTAGTTTGTGAAAAATTCTATATATGGAGATACTTTAGAGGTGGGTATCATTTTCTGTTGATGTGTGGTTTAAATATTTCATGTTTTAAGGTCGGATATCCCAGATGCTGGAAGTTATATATTATATCCTAGGGTTGGCGTTCGAGTTGGGTTTAGCAAACCCCCACCTGATTTTTGGCGCTCGAACTGGTTTCATGTTTTAAGGTTCCTTTCCATGCAGTGAAAGATCAAAAAGACCTAGATAAATCAAATTATTATGATTTACATTTCCTATTGGATTAGACATTCCAAAAGAAAAAAAAATGATAATCTTAATTAATTGCAAAAGCATAAACCCTAAATCCCAACAAAAAACCAAATTCCTTGTATTTAAATCAAACAAAACATGAAAATATTACAAGAGCGAGCTCACTTACCAGTGATTCTTGAATTCTGCAAAACGAAGGGGGTTTCATGATTTTTGTTTTTGAGTACAGGGAGTTTCAAAATTTGAAAATTAATTAGGAACTATTAAGAAAAATAGTGGAGATGGGCCTGGGCCCAATTCTCTGAAGCATAATGGGTTTCATGATTTGAGAAATATTTACAGCTGGGTGTTGTTTTTTTTTTTTTTATTAATAGCAGCCACCAAAACCTGAAATATAACCCAATAATTATTTAGGAGAAACATTAATCACTATTTCCGGTCGAATCTTCATTGGGAAATCTCTACCATGATGGATAGTGGTGTTGTAATGGATGGAATTACTATAGGTGGTGGGATTTTGAGGAACCACAAATGGTGAATTTATTGCAAAAAATTTCCGATTTTATGGTGATGGAACTAACAACTCTGCATAATCCAAAGCTTTTCTAGATGGTATCAACCTATGCAAGGAGCTGGGAATCACTCATATTTGGATACTGACAAACTCATTTTTGGTATCCATGGTACACAAAAGAGTTAGCAGTCCCTTGAAGGGTTGGACATACAGATTTCATACCTACGGGGAAGGGAACCAAGTTGCTGACTACATATCTCAGTTACGTCTAAAATTCCAAGCTGATGGTGTAGCCAACATTCACACAGACATGGAACTATATCAAATACTGGCAGGTTAAATTTACCATATATACTTAAGGTTAAACAAGCATAACTAACATCTGCATGTTCGAGTTTCCCTTACATGCAGTGAAAGATCAAAAGGACCTAGATAAATCAAATTATTATGATTTACATTTCCTATTGGATTAGACATTAAAAAAAAAAAATGATAATCTTAATTAATTGCAAAAGCATGAACCCTAAATCCCAACAAAAAACCAAATTCCTTGTATTTAAATCAAACAAAACATGAAATATTATGAAAAAGAGCTCACTTACCAGTGATTCTTGAATTCTGCAAAACGATTTGGGAGTTCCATGATTTTGTTTTTGATTTTTTTTCTCGAATATAGGGAGTTCCAGAATTTGGGAATTATTTACCTATCTTAAAATTTTGGAACTGGGCCTGGGCTCAATTCTCTTAAACATAATGGGTTTCATGATATGGGTAATATTTACAATTTTACATATCTTTCCTGTCTTTTTTTTTTTTTTTTTTTCCTGGCTGTTTACCAAATAGTTCTGTTTCTCAACTATTGTCCGAGATTTGATAAAATGAGATTTATAGGATGTACAAAACAATAAAATTGGCAAAAAATGAGTTAAAAATAGCTTTTAGAGATAAATTTACGTTAATCACTGTATCGTCTGGTACGCGATACGATACACAGTACGTCAGATACATGTACTTGTAATACTCATAGTGTATCGTCCGATATATGTACTTTTGATATAACTAAGCGATACGTATCTTAAAAATACTTTTTTCCACCTCTTGTTGGAATTGATTTAAATCACATAAATCAGTATGTATTAAACCTAATGGCTCAGTACTTCTCTCAATCGAATGAAAAGGTTGTTTTGCAAACTTTGCTTCCACACAAGTCTCACACTTATGTGTGTTTATCTATGTCAAATTTAAGAATTAATCCTAAATTTGCTAGTTTCTTTATTTTTCTATAATTAACATGACCTAATCTATGATGCCATGCATAAATGTGGTGACTCAAGCAAGTAAGAAGAATTAATCTTATTAATAGAATCAGAGTACATAATTGTCTTGTTGGTATCAACAACAGTTACATTTGCCTTAAAGAGGCCATCAACTAGATACCCCTTGCCCACATACACCCCCCACCTTTGGTCAGCACAAACTTATCTGACTCAAAGACCATTTTGAACCCTTTCTTGCTAGGGACAGAACCAGAGATTAACTTCTTCCTGATGTCAGGTACATGGAGAACTTCATTGAGAGTGACTTTGTTTCTTGAAGTGAATTTCAGAAACACTTTTCCATAGCCTTCGACCATTGAAACTGCAGAATTGCCCATAAAAAGCTTTTCTTCATGCTCCAACTTCTGATAGGTAGAAAAGAGGCTCTTGTCAGTACAGATATGGCAGGTAGCCCTAGTGTCTATCCACCATTCCTTGGTATTAGATACCAAGTTCACTTCATAAACCACCGCAGACAGGTGCACAGGTTGTCAATCTCCCTGGATATGTTACCTATGTTCGCCTCAGGACCTTTGTCATCTTTACGGTGCCTACAATCTTTGGCCAAATGACCTTTCTTACAGCAAACGAAACAGCTTCCCTTGAACTTTTTTTAACCTTTTTCCTTTGGTGCATTGTTGGACTGATTCTTCTTCCTCTTCTTAGAAGTCTTAGTTTGCTCTGAGATCTCCACCACATATACCTTAGCCTCAAAAGTACTTCGTGCTTCAGTACTCTGTTGTCCTCTTCAATCTTCAGTCACACTATCAGATCATCCAGACTCATTTCCTTGCGCATATGTTTCAAATAATGCTTGCAAATCTTTCCAAGAAGGATATAGCTTTCCTATGATTGCTGCCACTTGGAAAGTCTCACCAATTAAATGGCCCTCAGCATGGACTTTATGTAATATAATCTGGAGTTCTTGGATTTGATCAGAAACAGACTTGGAAAAATCATTTTGTAGTCCATAAGTTTATCGACCACAAATTTCTTGAGACCAGGATCCCCAGTCTTATATTTCTTTTCCAGAGCCTCCCATAGTAATTTGCAGTAACAATAGGTTTATAAACCTTGTACAACACTTCGTCAAGCGAATTCAGAACATAATTGCGACAAAAAAAATCAGAATGCTTCCAAGCGTCAATAGCCTGGAAAGCTTCCTTATCTTTTTCAGGAGTCTGGCCAGGTTTGGGCTTAAGAGTATCTTTAGATAAAAATCTTGCCAATACGAGGGTGTTCAGATAGAACAACATCTTACTTTGCCATGTTTTGAAATCCACACCCTTGAATTTCTCTGGCTTATCTTGAGGAATGATAATCTTAGTCAGATCAAGCACTTCAGTAGTCTTCACATATGAAGAACCGTTCGTCATTCTTATTTATTTCAAACAAAAACCAACTTTAATATTGTCTTAAGTCTGCTGGGATTATATTGTATAAACTCAGAAATATAACACAAAGAATTACAGAAGTATAGATTCTAATAACACGGGTAGAATACAAATAATTTATTATTAAAGGAATTCACAAAACAGTAACACTTACTACACAAATTGATGATTAAGGATTTGAACAGAGGCTTGCCGAGGCAATATCCTTAAGACAATATTACGTTCCTGCTATGGTGCAAACAGATACTGGACGATTAGTCTTCTAAGATACAACTGATGTACTGTAACACCCCAAAATACAATTCATATCTCAATAAGTCTGAACCGCATCTCGAGGCATTAAATCAACACTAAGGACAAAATTTATCATTTCTAACCTATTAATAATAAAACCTTGGGAGTCAGGTGTTGAATTCATTTTCTCCATTTCCGACAAAATCGCAAGTACACAAAAACAAACTTTTTATATATATAAATAATAACTCAAACTTACATGATTCTGTAGTATATATACAAGACTGTTTTCGTAATAGTTATATATACATATATCTCATATAAAGTGACTAACAAAAGATTATTTCAACCCTCGCCCACTCTCTCACATAAGACAAAAATAGTCATCATCCCCGTCATCGACTACCTCTACAGCAGGCTCCTCAATTGTAGAATCGTCTGAAAAGGGTAATGGTAGGGTGAGCATAATCCACTTGCTCAGTAGTGACTTACAGTTCTAATATAAATCTAATCATGACGATTAATCCATAATAAGCAGTTATAAATAATGCAAGATTTTAAATAAATAAAAGGCGAATAATAAAAACGGAAATGTAAAACATTACAATATAATAGCATCACAAGTATACTATATATAAGCAAACCATCATACAATAGTTTCGGGTAGCTGCATCCTACTAGAATGATGAGGTACGACCGCTATACCCTACCATTACTTGGGGGACTTCTTCCTCCTCCTTCTTCTTCTTCTTCTTCTCTGTTGCAAATTGGGGGGTTTAGGCAAATACTAAGATAAATGGGGGTTTATGCAAATAAGAGTTGGTGTAAACGGAGTTAACATCTGTTAGTTAACTTATGTTGACGTTAAATTAGGGGGTTTACTCAAATAGGAGGGGTCAGGGGTAAACTGGGTAACATAAGGTCTAATTTTGGGGGTTGGGGGGTTAACGCCAAAAATGGACAAAAGAGGGGGTTTTTGCCAAGAGTGACCATAATGTGGGGGGTTATCGCCAATTTTCCCATTTACCTATAAAAGAAATTTTTCTAGGACTGAATTTTATTTTCTTTTGAATTGTCGTCGCTTTCTACATACCTGACCTCCTTTAAAATAAAATTAAAATCCCTCTCATAAAAACACTAGAAGTCTAGATTTTGGTTATCAATCAAAATTCTCCAAATGAATGTTCTAATTACAATTTTTTTAATAATTTTGTTTTTGTTTTTGTTTTTTTTCCTTGAAAGATTAAAATTTTCTTCTTTTCAACTTTGGTAGCCCCAGCCCCTTGAAGACATGGTACAAGACTACAAGTTTTCCCTTGTTTGGTAGAAGTTGGCATATTTTAATTAAGTTGGTATCTTCTGATGGCTTCTTTTGGTCCGATTTGGATTGTTAGATGACAAAAGTGCATGGAATACAAACCATCCTTCCTTTCAGTTTACATTTCAATAAGTAGACAAGTAGTTGCTGTAAAGTTGTCTAGAAGCAACAATCAAACACAACTTTGAAATAGTGTATGTAGAATATTATAATATGACTTATGGTTTACTGGTTAATAATTTACATTTCCATAAGTAGTTGATATAAAAGCAACAATCAAACAAAAACTTAAACTATATAATATGACTTATGGTTTATTGGTTTATGAGTGCACCTACTGCCCTAAAACCAACCGAATATACCACTAGAGATATTGACTAGCTAGCTATATGCTAAAGAAATTTAATGACCTGCATATGGGATAGTGCATGCCATGTCCCAACTCACAAAAGGTTCTTATATAAAGGGTACACATAACTCTATGGATGCACAAAATATTTCATACACAGCTATTATAGGAGCCTCTTTAGCTTGCTATATTGTTCTTACTTCTTAGTATGATGATGATGCAGATAACCTTCTTCCCTCTAGTGTCCACATTTCTCATATTCTTGTTCATGGTAGTGAAAGTCTGTCGTAGATCGAAAACCTCTAAGTTGCCTCCAGGGCCATGGAAGCTACCAATCATAGGTCACTTGCACCATTTTGTAGGGCTACCACATCAGTCACTTAGGAATCTAGCACTAAAATATGGTCCTCTTATGTACTTACAACTTGGTGAAGTTCCCATGATTATTGTTTCTTCACCAAGTATGGCGAAAGAGGTAATGAAGACACATGACACTGTTTTTGCAGATAGACCTAAACTTGTTGCTGCAAAGATCGGGTCGTATAACTATACAGATATTGTGTTTGCTCCCTTTGGTAAGTATTGGAGAGAACTGAGAAAGATATGCTTCCAGGAACTTTTTAGTCCAAAGAAGGTGCAAGCTATGTGGTCAATAAGGAATGAGGAGGTTTCAAATCTCATTGAAAAAATATCTTCAATGGCTGGTTCCACTGTCAATATTACCGAGATGATTAGCTTATTAACAAATGACATAACTTCCAGGGCAGCCTTCGGTAAGAAATGCAAAGACAAGGAAGTGTTCTTATCATTGATGGAGGAATCAATGAGATTGGCAGGAGGTTTCGACTTTGCTGATTTGTATCCCTCACTTAAATTTCTTCATGGGATCAGTAATACACAGTCACAGTTGGAGAAAGTTCATCATAAGCTTGATATGATTCTTGAAGACATCATCAATGAACATAGACAGAATAGGCTGAAAAGCGAGACTGAAAAGGCCTTGGAACATGAAGAGGATGTAGTTGATGTATTTCTACGGCTTCAAGAAGAAAACAATCTTACATTACCAATGGAAAACGACAACATTAAAGCCGTAATTCAAGTAAGCCTTTTTTTACATATAATAAAATTTAGTTTCTAATATATTGAAGTATAGAACAATAGTTTAAACTTTTAACTTTTTTCTTGTGAAGGATATTTTTGTTGCGGGAAGTGACACTTCATCTGCAACGGTTGTATGGGCATTGTCCGAACTGATGAAACAACCGAAGATGATGGAGAAGGCACAAACTGAGGTTCGATCTGTCTTTAATGGAAAAGATAATGTTAGCCAGTCAGATATCAATGATCTGAAATACTTGAGGTTAGTTATCAAAGAAACCCTAAGGCTACATCCAGCTACTGGATTAGTACCACCAAGAGTAAGTAGAGAGGACTGCGAGATTGATGGATATGCAATACCCAAGGGAACCAAAGTCATTGTAAATGCTTGGGCAATAGGAAGAGATCCAGAATCTTGGACTAATGCTGAGACATTTGAACCAGAAAGATTTGAAGATGTTTGTATTGATTACAAGGGATTTCACTTTGAATACATTCCATTTGGTGCCGGTAGGAGGATCTGTCCTGGCATGACATTTGGTGTTGCTAATATTGAGCTTCCACTAGCTAAATTGCTATACCATTTTGATTGGAACCTTCCTAATGGAGAGGAACTTGACATGACTGAAAGCTTTGGTGGAGTTGTTGGTCGAAAAGTGAACTTGAAATTGGTTCCTACTATTTACAGTCCTTAAGCAGTTGAAATTTGAGATCAAAGTTTTGATTATTATTTTTCTCAATTTTTTTATATATGTTTAAAGCAACACTTAATTAATAATATAAGCAATGTACTTTGGTGAATTGTATAATTTAGACAACGAACTTCAAAAGCTTTTAATTTAGGCAATGTAATTTTTTATTTCATCCAATTTCGGCCTTCCAAATAATTCCATCCATTTTTCTTAACAAACCGTTAAGTCATGCTGATGTGAAATTTTTTTGACCACGTGTCAAGTGGGTCCATGCTGACGTGGAATTTTTTACATAAAAAATAGTATTATTATTATTTTTTTTTATAAATATTTTATCAAAATTCAAAAAATAACCGTCACCTTCCATTGATAGAACAATATTTTTTGAAACCGAAAATATTGTGTAAAAAAAAAAAAATTAACTATTAGTATAATTTTTAGTATATTTTAAAAAAACTAAATTTATAATTTTTATTAAAAAATCACATATCATCATGGACCCCACTTGACATGGGGACAAAAATGTCCATGCTAGTTGACTGTTGAGCCGTACATATGTTATCTTAATAAGCGAGGTTGAGATACCCTACCCCTTTAAATTACGTGTGAAAACTTATATCAACAATCAGCTGTAAGCTGTTGACTTGTTTCGTATCCATAACCACTCCACTTTGTGAGAGGGTTGCTACCATTGAGCCATAGGCTCATTTGTATGTTATCTTAATATGACTACACTGATTAACAATAAGTATATTCATGAAAGGGGAAAGATAACTTAGCTTGCATAAGAAGTGGGATATAGTACGAGCCTACTTTGAACTTGGTCCTAAGTGGTCCTCTGCAGTTTTGAAAGTGATGATGGCTTACCAAAACAGTGTTCTCCATTACCACATCCAAGTGCAATGCACTCAGAATATCATCCAAAAGGCATCTACCGACTTTATCTTACGGACGACAATGCAGGCAGCATGAGCAATGCGACGACATCCATGTGCACTACGACAGTTTAATCCAATTCAATCATTAGATTAGTTGTTCACATAGCAGTGTTTCATAATTGGTTATTCAACATGAAAAAATCAAGACAACACACAAGTTTAGGTCCTTAATGTTCCACAAGATAGACTCTGTATTGCTAAGAAGATTCTCGATCTTTACCTCTTTTTCTAGTCATCCCATGCATGGAGATCAAGGTTGAAAGTTAGATCTTTCTTATCAAAATACATGGAAGAAAAAACACAAGTCACTGTTTTCTTTCAAAATGTAGGTCCTTAAATTTACCTATAAAAGAAATTTTTCTAGGACTGAATTTTATTTTCTTTTGAATTGTCGTCGCTTTCTACATACCTGACCTCCTTTAAAATAAAATTAAAATCCCTCTCATAAAAACACTAGAAGTCTAGATTTTGGTTATCAATCAAAATTCTCCAAATGAATGTTCTAATTACAATTTTTTTAATAGTTGTTTGATTGAGGAAGATTATCAACTTTGGTCCTGACATAGTTCAATGACAATGAGGTTAATTGACTCATTGTCAAGATTGAAGAGCCATCAGATATTCAGATTCAAGTCAATGTTATAATAATTTAGGCAACTTCATTACTTCAGCATAAGATTAATAGCATCTAGCTAATATTTCCAGATTATTAGCATCTAATTCTGGACTTTAATATTTTATATTTATGCAACATTCTAGATAGACATCTTATGATAATATATATTATTGTAAAGATGCCCATGATATGATATAACTGCATGGGCTACTAATAATTTGATTGATCACCCCTACCCATTTGAATGATACATCTGCATGGGCATCAGCCACCAGTCCACCATTTTTATACCTCTTCTTATATGAAATCAGCCATCACTATGAATGGTGTTGTTTGTCTGTTGGTGTTCTGTAAACAGTAAACCTAGCTAAAAAAAATACACATTTTATAATTATAAACGCGCACCCCCCTATGTAAACCTACAAAAAAGAATATTGGTTCAATAATAGAAATGATATTGGACATCATAATAGAAATTATAAAAAATATTGGTTCAATAATAGAAATTACAAAAAATATCGGTTCAATAATAGAAGTGATACTGGACACAAAATGATGCACATTTTTCTTGGTACCAAGAGCAAAAAATTTAATCTGTTGTGATTTTTATGTGTGGGTTTGTGGGATTGATGAAAATTTACTACGTGTTTATAAAATTACTAAGATAATTTGTTCAAATTTATATAAGATTAACAACACCCATACGTGACAGTTTTTATTTGTCCCACAAATCTCACAGGAAAAAACATCAAATTAATAGACTAAATTCTTTGGTTCCAAGAATGTGCATTGGGTGTGACAGTTTTTATTTGTCCCACAAATCTCACAGGAAAAAACATCAAATTAATAGACTAAATTCTTTGGTTCCAAGAATGTGCATTTATATATGTTTCATTGTATTACCTATCTAGTGGATCTACACATGTTTACACTGGCATTAGGCATTACTTATTTACTCCACCCCACCCAATTTTACACTTGCAGGCATGGTTTTAAGACTCGTCCGAGTTTTGTTTGAATCGGCCAAGTTAAATCGAGATCGGAGGTAACTGGGTGAAAAATTCTTTGTTGACTCAGATCAGCACAGAATCGGTGTTAAAACCGGTTGAATCAGCCGATTTTTATATAGAATCGGAAAACTCACCAAGTCAAACTAATAATTTCAAAAATTTTACCATTTTTTCACATCAAAAATATTAATATATTTTAATATTAAAAATTAATATTTAGTTTAACAAAGAATCGGCCAATTTTTTTATTGACTCAATGAGTAGAACTGGGATTGCTATACTCCGATTCGATTGAAAAAACCGGTTCTTAAAATCATGCTTGCAGGTATCAGTTAGACTCAACTGGTAAAACCTTTGGGTGATGATACCAGAGCTTTGGGGTTCGAATTCCGCCAACATTACCGAGTTATTGATCTTATTAAAAACAGGCTTACCACAATATTAAAAAGTTACATTTATACAAATATCAACTATAGGTTCTGATTATTGGTTCACTGGAAAAAGAAAAAAAAAAGTAGATGCACCAAAGATAGAAAAATAATGCTTAAAAGCATAGTTGAAAATACCAATTTTTTTTTGAATATCCAATTTCTGAAAAAACATAAACATCCCAAATTTCGAAAATAAATAAAATTAAAATCATATATCGAGATTCAATGGATATTCACAAATATTCGTCCATATTTTCATTGATGCTTAAAAATACCAAACCAAACCAAACCAAATATGGGTTTTACAAAGTAAAACATTTTGTGGGCAACTATAATTCTCTTAGGTCTGTCTAAGCCCAGCCAATCTGGCCTGGGTCCACTAAAGTAACATTAAGTCCTGCCCATATATTAACCTATATATATATTAAAAAATTTTAGGTTTGCTATGCCCTGTTTGCTTAAAAAAACAGATTGGAAAATTCTTGTTATTTCCTAGATGGTTTTAACCTAGGAGAGTAAGCCTTCCTAGGAAGGAAATTACATGTGTCAAGATAAGCACATACATCTCCATAGTAGTTAGGTTAGGTGGCAAAGAGTTGGATTACTCATCATCCACATGTGTAGAACTCTGGGAGCATCCACATAATCATCCCCACCCCATATATTAACCTATTTACTATTGATTTCTAGATTTGCTTTGCTTTGCTCTGCTCTGTTAGCTAAGAAAGATATGGAAAATTCTACATCATCTTCTCCACAGAAGAAGAGACAAAGAAGAAGTAGGTTACCCAAGAAAAAAGGACAAAGAAGAAGTACTACTGCATGGAAAGATTTAGATAAAGATATTCTTATAACCATCTTTCAGAAATTGAATCTCAATGATTTGATTGTTGGAGCACCATTATGTTGTACTTCTTGGTATACTGTATCAAAGGATCCTTCACTGTGGAAAGAAGTTAACCTTAATCTCTTTGATTCACATAAGGGAAAACCTATTGTTCTAAGTCAACTTCTTGAACTTGTTATTGCTAGGAGTCAAGGATCTTTGACTTCTATTGTGTTTCCTTCTGATGTTGCTTCTGTTGATGATCTTCTTCTTGTTGCTCAAAGGTATAAACTTATAATCTTCTCTCGATCTCTTTATTTGTTTTAGGGTTTTATTGGTTACTGTAAATATTTATTTTTTTTAGGTTAAATTGTTGGATTAATTATGTTTTAGGGTTTTAATGGTTACTGTAAATATTTATTTTTTTAGGTTAAATTGCTGGATTACGAAAGCTTGATTTCGATTAATAATTATAGAAAAAAATTAGGGGTAGTGCTAAATTTATAAGATAATACATTATATAAAAACACATTGTTGGAATTAATACATTAATGCGCATATGATTGATTATTATGCAATCTTAGAATACCTTAGTATAAGTTTTTATTTTTTTTCTTGCAATTGATGTTGATTTGGATTTCATCTCTATCTTTTGTAACACGGTGAGATGATTTTGTGTTGTGTTCTTGTATTGGAAGAAGAAATTATTTATATGATACTGCTTTTGAGTACATCTTTCTGCGAAACATGCTACAAAGTAGAACTATCATCTTCGTGTTAATCATGTGGAAGGGAAGGTGAACACTGAGCACACAAGCACTACTGAGTAAGTGAGTAGTGTGGATGTGGTAGCAACCTAAACAAAAGTGATCGCCTCTTATCCTTCTGGGATTAATGCACTATCTCAAACTTACCCTGTGACTTGAATTCTATTAGTTTAGACAAAATTTGATCTTCTTTTTTTTTTTTTTTTTGGATCATTATTGATGCATTTATGCTTTACCATTCCTTACTTGGTATACTTGGTTAATCTATCGAGTAAGGCCAGAATCAAATAAAAAAATAAGTACCTTATACTTGCTTCCTTAGTCACTAATTTTGGGGACATAAAGTACAGTTTGAGGTTTATCCTTGTTCATTGTTAAAGTCGTCCACCCACATGCTGAGATACATTAGTTCGCTTTAGACAAGGTGAGAGAATCGGGAAAATTTGTTTGTTGTAGAATATAGCGGTACCTCAGTACCTCACACATCCAGTGAGCAACTCTATATGTTCGTTTGAAGGTGTGTCTGATTCTGAAAATTTGATTAATCCATTTCTGCTCACATCTTGAGACTATTTCTGATGTCCTGGTCGTCTACTCATTTGGTTCTGGATGCCAAATGGGCACTGGAGTTCAGTATCCTGTATCTCACATATATATTATGGAGAAGATGCAATCATAACAGGATGTGTCAAAGTGATTTCCTTGTACATCTGATTTAGCTACATTTCTGGATTCCATTTTAAAGTTCTGTGCACTGCCTAGAGTAGTATAAAGTGGTTTGTCTTGATGGCTTGGGATGCTTTTGTTTGATTGTGTTTTACTTAAGAGTGACACGTGTTCCATGCTTTAGTTCAATGTTGCTTGTTTTATAATTCTCTGTTCCATTTGGTGCATAATTGGTGCACTTGTTCTGAAATGGGGCCATGTATTTGAATTTGCAAACTTGGGTCTCTTAATATTTCCTTGGTTTCAACTGCTATTTTTTCAGGTGCCCTAGACTCAAGAACTTTAATTTTAGAATTTCTGAACAGAAAGTACTGGAAGGAAAGATGACAATTGACATGTCAATTAGCAAACTGAAAGAACTTGAAGGCATGGAAGTCAATGAAAGTTTCATTTCTGATGATTTCACCCTCAAACGAATAAGTCAATGCTGTCCCAATTTCCAGAAACTCAAAGTCTATAATTCACTTGCGAAAAACACAGCTTTACTCATCGCAACATTATTGCCAAAACTTAAAACCTTGGACTTATCTTCAACTAGAGTACACAGAGAAGACTTGTTAGATATTCTCAAAGGTTGTGTTGAGCTTGAAAACCTTGATGTCAGTGGATGTGGAACGATATGGGAACAGGATGAATTACTAACAGTCTATTGTAAGCGCTTGAAGGAGTTCAAATGGGATGAGCTAAATGATTCTTGTTCAGATTGTGAAGAAGAATATATGAATGAATATGGTGGCGAAGATCCTGATATGGATAACTATGAATATAGGTGGCCATGTAAGCATGATGGTTTTCATAACTACATTGAGGGAACTTTGGATCTACCTAGTTTAAATTCCAATGAATTACCCCCAGGCAGCAATCAGGATTGGGATGATCCATCGTTTGATGATGTTACTGCTTATGGTGATTATGATTACGATGATTGTGATCGTAACCCTTATGAATGTGATTGTGATTGTGGTTATGGACATGGGTCCAAAACTACTCGTGTTATTAACAACTACGATTATAGTATGTTGTGAGTTTTGTTTTCTGTACCATGGAGTACTCGACCCCAGTTGTTCTTCTTCTCTTTGGTAGAGTTATTATTGTTAAAATAGCTATGCCTCAAAAAACTCTTCAGACAATTAATGTAATATTACTTTGGTTTTTGGAGTAGATTTTGTTCAAAAGGATGTTAGTTTTTGACTTTTTGGATTTCTATAGGTTGATTAGTGTCTTATCTCGAGGTTAAGAATTTAGCAATTGATCAACATGCATTTTATTTGTCAGGTATATTATTCTCCTTTCCTGCAAAAGTGTTTAGTAGGTTTTTATTCATATATAGGTTATATATTACTAGTTGTACCCGTGGTTTCGCCACGCTAGTTTCAACTTTAAGGTATACTAAATTTTTAAATATTATATAATTATGATGATTACATACATTTACTAATGCCAGTTTTAAAAATTATTTAATTAATAATAGGAAAATTTCAATGTAAAATAGTTACCTCAGTTAATTTTGGTAATTCTACGTTACTCAGAACCTTGGTTTTTAGGGTCTGTTTGATTCGGGCGGGAAATCAATTTACCGTGAAATAGATTTACTATATGCAAATATTCGGAAAATAAAATTTTTATAAAATAATTATAGTACTATATTTATCATGAAAATCATTGGAAAATGTTGTGAATATGATTTTAGTGAGAGTTCATAAAAATTCAGTGACAATATGTCCCAATATTTTTACAAATTATTTCATTTTCAAAATTTAACGTTTGTTTTCCATGTAATCAAACATGGGAAATTGAGATTTCCCGGTAAATCTATTTCTCGGCCTCGAATCAAACAGACCCTTAGTTTCATTTGCAGCCTTATTTCCTTCACGCATGCCTCCTAGTCTTGTATTACTATTTTATATCACCCACTTTTATAATGAACTGCTGCAATGTATTTTTATCATTTTTCCTATTACTTTCTACACTCTATCTAGTTTCTTAAATCTGGTTTAATTTTTTACAATCTATACTTGTTTAGTGTATTCACAAAAATACATGAAAGAAAGTATATAAAATCGACCATTTGCAGCGCATTAAAAAAAAAACACAACTTATAGAGGGATACTGAAAATGTCACTGTTAAATTAGGATACGCTCATCCACTGATATGCACAAATTGAGAAATTCACACACTTTCCCATTTCTTGATTCTATTGATGGACAAACATCTATCAAAAAAATATTAAATATAGACAAAAATTAAAGCATGTCGACAGGGTGAATTGGTTTTTTGGGTTGTTTGGATCTTATTTTGCAAGAGCACTTAACTTATTTTTTCCTTAAAGTGGCAAAACTCAATAAATGCTTGAAGAAAAAATAGGACTAAGGCAGAGCTTATTGTGTGCTATCAACACTGTTTTTAATTACTTCTTCCTATCCTACCAACATGAATCGAGTGTAGATGAATGTACAACAATTGAATACCATTGAGTAACCAAGAGTATGGAATATGCTCTTGTGATGATGTGTTCTTCAGAGTGTTACAGTGTGTTCCTTAACAATTGAATATAATGGAGTAACGTAAAGTATGGAATATGCTCCTGTGATGATGTGTTCTTCAAAGTATTATAGTATTTTCCTTAATATTATGTGCTCCTTTAAAGATGCCTAAACATTATACTCATTTTTAGGTAAAAATTTCATTATGAGCTAATTTTTGTTGATAAAAAATAGTTTCTTTTATTATTCGAGTCTCTCAACAACCCCTCTCCAAATCTTTAGCATGTGAAAACATAATTAGAGTGAGTCACTAACTCATACAGTGAAAACTTTAAAAAATATATAAAATTAAATCGAGAAACATATACCTTCAGAGCTCTTTGTATTGCGTTTACACTTGTTTTACATATGTAAATAGTTCTTTACACAGAGCAAAGAATATTCAATCTGGAACTTCTCATCTCTGGAATGAGCACTATGTGACTATGTGTGCTTTTCTTTTGGAGAGCTTTTACCATTCATCCTTATAGACATGCAGTTCTTTTGTAGTCTCGCTCATTGCTCCTGTTTCTATGGGCTGTAATGCCACTCTTTATTAACCCTTGCTTGCGTGTTCCCTCTTGACACCATACCATCTTTTTATCACTATTTGTTGTCACCATGATACTCCATATCTGTTCTGCTCTCTCTTCGTCTGTTTCCAAGTCTTCGGTTCCTCCCTATAAATCGATAGAAAGGGCGATTCATACAAAGAAAAAGTTTCTAATATCGTGCCTTTTAATAGTCATACTGAAAATTGATTCTTTATTTTAGGGTAGCTAGAAAAAGATACTTTACATAAGCATATGCATATCAATCCTTCCCTCCCAAACCCCACAAAAAAAAAAAAAGGTTTATGATAACACACTAATCGATAATATGTTCCAGAGAAATCATACATGTATTTATAATGTCAATCATATCTTTGGATCATAGCATATTTGTATTACATATCTAAAGTCACGTAATTTCAAAGTGGAGAGGAAAAAAAAAGAAATAACTCATCTTCATTCTATTATTTTATATGACCCACTGTTATACTGAACTGATGCAATGCATTTCTATTATTTTCCCTCTAACTTTCCACACTCTTTCTAGTTTCTCGAAATGGTTTAATGTTTTTACAATTTGTACTTGTTTAGTGAATTAAAAAAATTACACGAAAGAAAATATATAAAATTGACCATTTGCATAGCATTAGACAACAAAATACAACTTATAGGTGGGATACCAAAAGCGTCACTATTAAATTATAAATTATGATATGCTCATCCACTGACATGCACAAATTGATGAGATCCACAAACACTTTCCCGTTTAACTACTAAATAGATTTTCTTTTACTATCCGGGTTCTTAACTACCTCTCTCCACATCTTTAGCACGTGAAAACAAAATCAGAGTGTGTCACGAACTCGATCAATGATAAATGTCCCACGAAAACTTAAGAAAAAATATGAAATTAAATGGAGAAAATGTACCTTCAGACCTCTTTGTATTGCGTGTATGCTTGTTTTGCATATGTAAATGGATCTTTACACAGACCAAAGAATATCGCTCATATGTGGCTATGTGCGCTTCTCTTTTAGAGTCATGCTTTTTCCATTTGTTGTCATAGCTATCATTACATGTGGTTCTTTTGTAGTCTCACTTATTGCTCCTATTTCTATGGGATGTAATACCACTCTTTCTTGACCCTTGATTGCATGTTCCCTCACTATTGACACCACATCTTCTCTTTATCACTATTTGTTGTCACCATGATACTCCACATTTGTTTTGCTGTCATTTCGTCTATTTCCATATCTCTGGTTCCTCCCTATAAATCGACAAAAAGTGTGATTCAAACAAAAAAAGTTTTTAATATTGTGCCTTTTAGTAGTCATACTCACAATTGATTCTTTTTTTAGAGTAGCTAGAGAAGATAGTTTACATATGCTGGAGAGGTGTTGAGGAGATAGAGATAGAGATAGCGTGAGATATGAGTATTGCGTGGGAGAGACAATAAAAATCCCATACAAACCCAAACTTGGCACACCATTATTCTCATGAGCTCTCCCAAATCAACTTCTAAAACTACACTTTGCAACTCTTAAAATTACTATATTAAAGCATGATCACACAAAGCACAAACTTAACAAAGTAACTAATATTTGTTCATCTAAAATGTAGAAACAAAATTGTCTAAACAAAATACTTACAACAAATATTCAAACCGATTAAAATTCATTGAACAATTTCAAATTCATTGCATGTTAAGCAAAAATATTTATACTACACAAAAGATGTTCAGAAGCTGTAATAACTAAAGAAAAAAACAGAAGCGCATTTAATCGTTAATGCTTTGGCATTGCTATGTTAAATAATATCAAGTGGGAATGTCAAGACTCCAATTACCTGTATATGTATTACCTCATCTTGTGTAAATTGTCTTATTATTTGATCTTGTGTAATTTGTCGATCGATATCTGATATTCAACAGCGAGATCTTCCTTTTCCCTAGTTCAGTAACTTAAACCATATCAGAATATCGATCGATAAATTACAGCGAAATCACCACCAACTTGGTTTTATGTGTTCATTCGTCGTAATATGTCATTACAGTAGGCTAATAATACAGTTCCTTACAAATATTCTTCAGGTTCTACAACACCAATACTGCCAATGAGAACGACAGCCAACACTTTTGTTTTGGTGGGGAAGGACTAATAGACTTAGCTAAGTTTGAGTGCTCACCATTGTCTTATCATTGATTTTTTACTATAGGCATTGCTCTACTCTAATACCATGTACCCGAAATACTTTTAACACTACGGAGAATAATATGCATTCTAGCAATTTTCCTAATGAGTATCGAAATAATTCTAGCACAACATCAAAGTGTGAGGGATTTTCTTTTTAGAGAAAAGATTTTTGTGAGAGAGATTGTTGGATCTACAGTTTCAAATACAATAGAAATTCAAACACAATAAAATTTTGAATGAAGCTTAAAAGGATGCTTTAGTACCTTTGAGATCATTATTGGTTATCAGAGTTAGATAAAAACTCTCATAGAGTTTTCTCTTTCTCAAGGGCCTCTCTCTCTCTCTTGAACCTTTGAGATCATCAAATTCAGTCTAATTGTAGCTTTAAATTAATGTTGAATCTAGATTTATAATTTTTCAAGCCCTCTCCCCTCTTTCCCCACCAAAACTTCTCTTTCTCTATCCTCCTCTCTCTTTTCATCTAAAGCAATTTGTGATCAGTAATTAAAAAAATAATGTAGTTTGTATGAAGTTTGTAATAAGTAATAATTTGTGTATGTAGTTTGTATTGAAGTTTGATACATTCAAACTATTTTTTTTTTCGATCCAACGCTTTTGATCACATAAAAATTCTGGATGTGACAGAAGACTAACATATACTATGATGGAGTTCTTTACTGTCAATAACTCAAAACCATTTTCATCTAAGCCCAACAACTTATGATTTAATAAAAATTCGTGAACAAAATATTCACCAATTTTGATAGGGAGAGAAATAGAGACAGAGAGTCGCAGAGTTGAGAGAAGGTACTTCAGCTCATTCATCATAGGCGCATTCATGTCTTTCCTCATTTTTTCTATTAATATAGAGTAGGTTATTCATCAGCATTGGGGGTGTAAGTCTTTTCAATCTTAAAACAATCTCAAGCCTCAAAGATCCGCTTTGAAATTTACAACTTAAGTCAAATGGCATAGTGCACAAAGGCCTATGGTATGGCGGTATGGTAGTAGCAGAGTGTGTGCCTTGACTTTATATTAAATAAGCACATAGACTCTAAGGCAGATCAAGTATGGGCTCTAAAATCGCAACCTATCCTTTCAATAATATCAATATTGACGTTGATCACGATGAGTTAAAACAATAGGTCTCTTTCAAGTATTGTAAACTATGAACTGATAAGTCTATGGTGGAGACGATGTCTAGAGTCCAAAAAGTTTTCTTAATTCTATTAGTAGTATCTATAGCAGAGGGAAACAAAAACAGTGCCAACAAAGACGTCTCCCTTCTGGTATTTGTGATATGTTGTTTCTAGATTTATAAAAAAAAATCATAATGAAATGCTCATTTAAGATTTGAAGTTAAGTGCCTCGATAGGGAGAACTAAATTTAGACTTTTATCATATTGATGTTACAATAAGGTTATTCTCAACTGTTATTTCAGCTCATTCACCATAGCCGCATTTGTCTCATTCACCCTTTTCTTCTGTTAAAAAGAGAAATTCCCTATACTGTAGTTTAAAACGTTTCACTGAACTGTTTCACATACAAAACACTTTCTGCCTAGCCCCTGCTTTTTTCACCCATATCCAAGAAGATATGAAAACTACCATGGTTACATTGCAGATCAAAAAAAGTAAAGGAAGGTGGGTATAACATACCTGAGATTCTAGGAAGAGTATATCTAGGAGGTACATGGCTCTTCACCTCAATAGCTGCTTTTGCAGCTACTATAACAACTGTTATATTTTGCAATTTGCATCACATCCAATCCAGAGACTACTTTCCATGACTACCAGAGACTTGCAACTATAAATTGCTCCACACTTTGGATCCAAGCTACTCAAGATTGATTTTGGCCAACTGGTTAAAAGATGTTCAAAGGGAATTGCATTATTCAGGTAAGCCTTTATATCAAACACAGTGCCAATCAAAGCTTCCCAAAACTGCTTAATGAAACTGCATCACGAATAGATGTTTAGCTGTTTCAGAGCAGCAGGCACTCGGGAGTCAATTTCAGGGAAAAATTAACAAAAGAAGCAAAACATGTATAAGTAACAACATATAACATAAGTTTTATTCCAATTCTAAGATTAATGACCTTAAAAAACACATACACAGATAAGTAAAGAAAAAAAAATCTCACATGGCATAAGGTTTAAAATTACAATACCAATGTACAACAAAACTGAAAACAAATGAGACATACTAATCAAGATCTGACAGTTTAGCTATGATGGGGGGGGGGGGGGGGGGGAGGTGAAGAAAATGACAATGTGGAATAGGGACGGAATATGGCTCTAACAAACTTAACCACATAGCTATTACAAAAAAAAGGCTCTAATAAAAACCCAAAAATCAACATAAGTGATTCATCTCAATCATCATTATCATTATAAATCCTAAACCAAGATTACAGAGCAATTTGAAGTGAGAAAATATGGTTCAATCAAACAGACAATTATGGAGTGTCCTATGATTATGATATTATGGCATACTGTTAAGAAAATGATTGGTTTTGCAATACCACCTGGTTTTTTGCAATCTACGAAAAACTACAACATTGGTTTTCTTTCTGTGATCTTCACACAAAAACAACAAGACTTATTCCAAATCTATACTATTTAAAGAATATCTATTCAATATTTGTAGGTATGCTCTTAACACCTTTCTCTCTTTATTTCGATTAACAATGATTCCAATTCAGGTTAAAGAAAAACCTACTTTCAACAATAAACATGTCAACATATCAATTTGGTCTGAAAGAAGAAAGTTGAAATTCTTAGATGCATAAGAACACAGAAAGTACTGATCGTGAGTGGATATGAAGTGCCTTATTCAACATAAATTTGAGCAACAAAGATCAAGTTGGTGTGAGTGGAGATGAATATATGATCTATGGTTAGCCAAGGAGTCACAGATCAGAAACCTATGGCAGTCCTTTTTTCTTTTCTTTTTTCCATTATGGTAATTATTTAAGGGAAAGCTGGAAAAGAAATGGCATTTTAGCATTGATGTATGTAGGTACATTGCCATTACCATTGTTCCTGATTTCACAAATGCAACCTATACTTAAAAGAATTAATTCCACTCTCTCAGTAACATTGTTCTCTGAACTCAACAACTATAGATAACTGGTTCCAATACTATAGCATGTTGCATCTTAAACACATGTCTCGAAAAATTGAGGATTAATAGAATAAACCCACTTTCAGCATAATACCCACAACAATAAACTCTTTTGATGGAAACTCTCTTTTCATATACAGTCATTCATAGACCTATGGTATTTTTACAACTCTACTATCAAAAACAAATACAACAAACAAACAATCTGTCAATAAGTTCAATGAATTAATTACTTGATTGGGTTTAAATTAACAAAACAAAACTTTGGTTGAGAGTTTAAAGAGTTTCTCTACTCAATAATTGCCCCTTTAAGTTGAAATCATGGAATTACTTGAAAGAAACTATTGTAATCAAAGAGATTGATTAATACTTACTGTGATCGAGCTCGAGTTTCTTCAAATTGCCCCTGTCTGATTAATTCAAATTGAACAAACAGTATTTAGAAGAAAATCAAGAACATTAATTTTTAATAGTAAAACCCTTTTTGAATTCCTGTACTAATTACTTATAACATCTAATTGTTTCACACGATGGCTACAACTAATCGATAAATATTAAGGTTAAAAGAAATTGTTGTAAAGAAATTAAAATGTTCAATTAAATTTTATTACAAAATTCATGAATTTGTAAAAACAAACCAATCAACCAAAATTTAATTTAAAGGTCTGTTTGCTTAAAACGTAAATTTCATTTTTCAGAGTTACGTTTGTCTAATCTTATCAAGAAAAGCCATATTAAAATAGAGCATTTGTGAAGAAAATGATTCAGGGGCTTACATTAGTCTGAAATGGAAGCTGTAATTCGCAACCTTTGTCTCCCCAATCCACAACCTTCGTTTCTTCTAACTCAGACGGCTCTACTCTCAAACTCTTATTCCACCGATTAATCATTGTAACCTTCTCCCATAACAACAAATCATCAAATGGAAGCTGTAAATTGATGGTATGCAACAGTTGTTATACAATCTTCTCCCTTCCTCATGATTGAGGTGTTGAGCTTGAGCAATAGCGCCATATAAAACGCGATCTGTTCATACAATAGTAAAAACAAGAGAATTTACAATTGATGATAGGTATTGAAGTAATTGAGATATGAATTATGTTACAGTGGTATTGATCATGTTTGATAGTGATGAGAGTAGAGAGCAGAGAGCAGAGAGAAGAAAGATTTAAATACATACCTTCGTAGATAGTGATGTGAGAGGATTAGAGAATGAGGTTTAGAGAAAAAGAGAAATAAGGTTTAGGAAAGAGGAACAAAGGTCTAGAAATTTTAATCATATCCCAACCGTCAGATCATATATCTGTATCCTACGGTCTTAGTTGTCTCTCCTTTGTCTATATACAAACTTATGTACCCTAATTAATGCGATAATTCCATACTCAATTTTAATACAATTGATAAAACATGCTATTGTTTCATAAAAAAATGATAAAACATTCTACTAATATAGTAGAAGTATCGGTATCTATGGCTAGAAAAAGTTCAATGGGGGGTTTTAAGCAGAGACCAAAAACCAACAGTAACTGGCCAAAGTTTGATATGCTTCCTAACCCCAAAATACCACAAAGCCTTGTAAGGCTTATTCATATGAAGGAAGAAAAAGTCTAGTCATTTATATGAACCAATAGGGAACACATTCTACATTTGTCACTCTCAATCTAAAAAACAGGGCAAGTAAAGTAATGAAGATAGTACGCGAGAGAGTAACTTCTATTTACAGGAATATGAAGCTCAGAGGATCAAGCCTTGTGGAGATGAGGGCTTCGATGAAGCTTGGCATAGTCATCTAACATTTCTCTCGTCTGTTCCTCTTCGGCCATGGCAGCGTTCTCCTTTTCTTTCTGCCTTACCTCACCAGCAGCCTTTGCAACCTTATTGATAGCACCAGTTACCCATGATTCCCCAGTAAATGCGTAGTGGTTCTTCATGATGGCAGACCCCATAGTACTGACCTTCTGCTCAGTCACAGCAAATGCTGATTTGGTCTTCCCAGAAACTTGAAACTGCTGGTCCATTTTTTTGACTTTGTCGTTTACGACAGATGTACCTATGGTTATCTTCTCGCTAAGCTCAATATTTTTATCAAGCGAAACAACCTTGGTAGTTGCAGTAGATTAGATTTGAAGTTTTTCGCTTTGTTTACTGCATCAGTTCCCAAGGTGAAGCCCTTGGCAATCATGGTACTAACAACATCCTCTGCCTTGGACAGCAGATTCAGCACCACGTGCAGCCTTGTTCTCCTTTCCCAAGAGAACCAACAGATTTTAGATAGTTTATTTAGCTAAACAATGTATGAGCAGAAAACACAATATATGCAAACCATATCCTACCGCAGGTGGGGATGACGCAACAGGTGGCAGCTGGTAATCTGGAGCTGGAGTTATGGTGCAGACAGATCAACTTTTGTTGCTCCCTGAAATTAGGAGAAAAGGTTGAATATCTGCTTATACGAACTAACAGAAAACAAGTATATGAATTTGTTAATTGTCCCGAGTTAGGCATAAGCTATCCAAGAATTTATCACAGAACTAATGCTAATACATTATGACCAGAAATATTCCTAATTATTTGAACCAGGTTTATTTCTTTCCCAAAGGAATCTTCAAACATAAGAAGTTGAAATTTCACATATTGTATACGAGCAAGTGAAAACTAATTCTCTCCAAAAATTAATATCAACCAAATTTGGAACCTGAAATGATAGGAAGTAAGCATATGGATCCAGTTTTTGTTGTTGCTATCGTGTAATTTTGCTCCAAAAGTGAATAATGGACTAATTAACAAATGGTAGGAATTACCCAACATGACAATAAGGTATAATCCTATAATGAATATATTAACGGCTTTAGGAGCTAGGGCATGGAAAGGGTGTAGATCTGAACACCACACACAAAAGCTCCATATCATAGATTCATAGTAATAATTTCACCCCAGCATAATTGTAACAAAACATACAAATATACATAGTTAGTCCAGTAGCTAGAAAGTAACTAAATGTTTAACTTCCTCATTAAATTCTTAAGTTCAGCTGAAGTGTCCATAATAGATTTCACATATACATTAACAACTAAAAATATCATATGCAAAAATCTATGAAATACATATAGCAGATAGGTAATGCCTAGTTGATGAGATCATATTGGGTAAAGTTTTGTATTCTGAAATACAAACATCATATTTAGATACACTTGGATGAACATATAAGACAAGAAAAAGAAATTCACCGAAAGAATAAATGTAGTGTCTGCTCCCTACGAGTCCTTGAAAGTAACAAAAACAACTTAAGATCGTTCAGTATCATTGCAAGAAATAGATAAGAATATTACTGTTGGTGAGTAACAAAAGAAAATTCACCAGAGGGAACACAGTAAAGGCACGAGACATTCTAGGAATATATGTATTTAGTGGGATGTTTGTTTAGTTTTACAATTCTTAGTTCGTTTAGAGAAATGTCAGTTCCATTTAGAGTATTCGTGTTCTAAAGATGCCTTTTAAATGTCAAATGATATAACTACTACAAAAACCCAGGTACGTGATATTCCAATATGGCTAAACCAAAATTCAAGTAAAATATATAGATATACAACAATAGCTGCAACTCCAAGAAAGTAAAGTTTGCACTGACCTTATGTATATGTTTCGAAACTCCATGAGTGTTGTAATACATCTGACACACTAATACTTGCATATTGCTTTCTCCAGCCTATGTCTTCTTAAGCGTGTCCTAAAACCACTGGCTCACAGAGTCGTAAACCACATCTAATAGCAACATTCCTGGTTAGTGTAGTAGTCTTCCCCACCAACAAAAAAACAGCCAGTTTCAACGCAAATCTTTCAAGATCAAAACTTGCAGTTTTTCTCAATATAGGAAACACAACAAGAAACCATTGTACAAACAAGAGAACCAAATAACAAGGACCAACATAATAAACAAATTTAACGGGATTAAGCGTAATACCCTTAGAAGTAAGCAAGATCTGGATCATAACCAATCTATTAGCTTCAATCGCAACCGCGCCAAGTTGAACAATCACACACCATGAATAAAACCCATGTTCAATATAAGCAGCAGTTGCAACCCCAAAAGAAATTGAAAGCATATTAATCATATAATTAGTCTTAAAATTTTCTTTCTTTATGGAGCAACATAATAAATCAATTTAATTATCTTAACCGTAATACCCTTAATCCCATTAAATGGGATTGAGCCTAATAAACCAATCGCGATGAAAACTCAAAGATTCTCTGAATACAGAAAGCTCAACCAGAATTGTTGGTGGAAAGAATTAAACAAAACATAATATAGGAAACAGATAGATAAATAAAACAGAATTTTAAAACCAAAGTGAGAGAGAACATAAAATCTTTCTAATGAACAAAAACTAACATTGGACTTTAATTTTGTTTTTTACAAAGAAGTTATCATACTACCTAGCACTGATAACCTAAAGAACAAAATATTTTAACCTAAACAAACTGATTGACTGACTTAATGTTCACCACTCATACGACTTGCAAGGGGATTTTTTTTACGCATAATTATCAACCACTTAGTGTGGATTTCAAAGAAATTGCTATTTTGAAAAAAAACTCTCAAGATAATCCTCTGTTGCGTTCTTAAGTGCAACAACAACGTGACTCTGGAATAGCAACTCAGTCTGCAATAGCAAAACAAAGGGATCAACAAATAAAGAAAAAATTCTAGTTATTGATAATTAATTAAATGAAAATAAGTGTTGAATATTTAAAGCTTTATGGTTAAATTTTGTTTAACAACAGCTATTTGATAAGACTTTGGTAACGACAGTACTAAAAGATCATTGTGTGTAACAACAGTGATGCAAAAAAAAAAAAAAATATTTCCTAGTTGTTTAATCATAATATACCTTAACAATTTGAGTAACACATACAAGAAATACACTGAAATGTTTTTACCTGAAATATTTATAGTAGAACTTCTGGGTAAACCACATTGGTTGTAGTTTCATCTTCTTCGCTTGAAAGTAATACTTGAATTCTTCTCAATTAAGTGCACTGTGATAAAGCAACGTACAACTGCCCATGGCTGAAAACTTGATTTTGCACGTCTATACCAACAGCTTTCACTGATTGTCCTTGTGATTTATTGATTGTCATGGCAAAAGCTAATCGTACCTGGGAATTGTCTATGCGACATTTTAAAAGGTGTTTCAGAATCAATAGGTTCAAGAGTTATCTTTCGTATAAATACCCTATCATTAACATGGCTACCAGTTAATATCCTTGCCTCAATGAATCTTACACCAAGTTGTTCAACCATTAACCTTATGCCATTACATAAACCATCTCTAGGTTGTAAGTTCCGCAACAGCATTATTGGGCATCATTTTTTCAATTGAACCACGTGTATAGATAACCTCAATAATAGGTTGTTTTACATTGTTTGGAGTTAACATTGCAATGCTTATTCCATCCATTGTATATGAGTATGCAGTTCGTTTGGTTTTTTCTTTTTCTCTTCTAGCATGTTGGCTCAACGCTCTCTTATCTGCTTTTATAATGCTGCATACAATTTTTAAACTTTTTCAATATCTAACATACAGAAATACATAGTTAAAATAGAAATGACAATTATATGAAACCATAAATTTAAAATTGTAATGTTTAATTAACTTACTTTGGATGAACTTCTTCAGTCATATTTGTTTCACTTATTTGTAAATTAGCTTTCGCACGTTCTTTTTCTCTTCTTTTACGTTGACCAAGTTGATAGTTGCTAACTGTTTGATCTTTTCCTTGTTCAGTACAATCCCTACAAATTATACATAATACATTGCAAATGTGAACAAAATATAGGACAATTAAAATTTATGTTCAAAAGAAGTAGTAGTTGCTTTTGTATTGAAAGAATGAATTAAATGTGTAAAATGTTGTTTCATAACAATTCGTTTATGATAACTTACATTGCTTGTATTTCATGAGTTGGTTCTTGTAACTTTTGGTTTCTTCCACCAACTTTGGATAGTGGGAAATCACTTACTGATATTTGCTTTATCGGAAGAAATTGTTTTGGATTTCCGTGGACTCTTACTGAATAAAGAAAACATATATGCATGGAATAGATTAGTAATTATTTTACAAAACAAATCCATAAAATGGTAATTATAAATTAAACTCACGTTGGTTGACTTCCTTCAGAAACTGTATCAAACTGTTCTTTTTGCCTTCGCTTCTTGTTGATTGTTAGGCAAAACCATAATGTTATTCGACACAATGTTATCGCTATATTAAATCAGAAAAAATATCATATATATTTAAAATAAAAAATAAAAGACAATAACATGCATTACAATGTCCTAAAAAGTAAATAATATGATATTGAGTGAATAGTCTCTTACTATATGTTCGATAGTATATTAGAATTTGGAACATATATAGCAAGATCTTAACATAGTCTCTAGAAATATACTCAACACCATTCTGTGTCTTAGGCATGAATTTGTACAAGATCATTATATTGCACAGTTGAGTGAAATATTTTCCCTAAGGTCCAAACAGTTCCATGAAATATTGCAAATGAGGATAGCGAAACAAATGAGGATCCCATGAATTATCCAGTAATATTTTCCCTAAGGCCCAACACCATTCATTGAGCATTCTAGTTCGATGAAATATTTTCCCTAAGGTCCAAATGAGGATCCCATGAATTATCCAGTATCATGCTGATAAAGTAGTCCTAAAATGTTTCTTCCACTATATCACATGCTTTAACATTTCAATATTTACTTTTTTACAATTTTGTCTAACTGCATTTTACAGAGATGCAAGCTTGCAGAACCCATGGATATGGGGGGAGGATCAGGTACTGTGAGCCTCTGCTCATCATATCGCCCAAGCCCTTGTATATCCTACAATGTAAGCCCAGGCTCATCTTCCTTCGCAAGTCTAGTCTCATCACCTTATGCTCCCAATGGGAAATCTACTGCAAACGGCATTTCTCTAATCCCATGGCTAAAAAATATCTCATCTGCCTCATGTCAGTATCCACCGCCAAGCTACCTCACCTGTACATTCCCAGTGGCTCAATAAGTGCTCCTGTTACCACTCCGCTGAGTTCTCTAACTGCTCGTACTCCTCATTCAACCTCGACTGGGAAGAAACAACTGCTGGCCTAGCCTGGGGTGGACACCGATACTATTGCTTACCCTCTTCTACACCTCCTAGCCCAGGGCGTCAGGTCATACCTGGCAATGGATGCCTTGCGGGGATACAATTACCTACTGGTGAACCTTCCTCTCCCATATTTAGCCTTGTTTCTTCAAATCCCTTTGGCTTTAAGGAAGGGACATAAGCAGGAGGGGGCTCTCGGATGTGGACACTCAGGATGCTCATGGTTGTTTAGAGATTTTTAGTGAAAACTCATCGATCTAAGGCAGAGATTACATCCAACTCAAGTAGGAAAATACATACAGTATTTGGAATCATTATTACTTCACAAAATCGATTTTTTCTATCATAATTTCCTTTATGAATTAACACGTTGTAATACCCAAGTTCCCCAATTTGCTATAATTTCCCCGATCTTCTATAATTTGCTTTTAATTTAGGCAAGGTTTAGAAGAGACAATAGTTAAATTTTTGCAAGAGAAATCCTGATGGCTGACCCACTCAAACCCCTTTTATAGCAATCATTAACATCTTTTAATACCCACGTTTCCATTGTATCTTGCCCACAAAGTGAAAGCTTTGTTAATAATTTAATTTTAGCATATGATCAAATGCTTGGTTCAAAATATTACTGTTCTCCCAAACTTTATAAGTATTTTCTATTTCCAATGGTTCGAATAGATACTAAGATATTTGAATGGTTATCGCACTGTTTTTTCCATAACGCCAAATTGTTGATTTTTTGGCTTAAAGTTTTAAGTCTCCTACTCCTGCTTTCTTTGTCATGACTGTAGCGTCTTACAGAGAAGCTTGCTATTTAAAATCTTGAAAATATGAAGAGTGGTACAGAGAAACTTAAAGGAAAATTCAAACTTTAAATAATTGAAACTGGTCTGGAATGAACATCAAATAGAACGGGGAAAAGAAGAAACTCATGTTGATGTCCTAGAGACTCTGAAACCAATTTAATATCTCAAAGGTTTGTCTATAGATGGCTATAAGGCGACAGGTTTCCCAAATGATTTATGACAGATGTACCACTGTTCACCAATTTGCTGAAGGTCTCTTTTATTAAAATGGGTGGAAAATGCGACCATCTCTCTATTTGGTAAAATCCAAATTCCATTTGGTGAACCCCATTTGGTTTTTACAATGTATTTATCATTATGACTCTTACAATACTAATGCTTTGATAAAGATTAATTGCAGAGATTAAGTTTTCAAAAACTAATTACAAATGTTGGAAAAAAAAAAAAGAATCAGAGTTCTTAAAATTAAATAAGATGATATTTAATGCTCTAACGCTCACACCGGATATGAATCAAACTGTCTCACGACGTTTTCGGAATAAATTTAAATGAATAAGTAAAACTTACATTGGTTCAATTACTGAATTTAGCATTGACTGTGCTCGTTCCTTTTCTCTTCTTATGTGTTGCCCTAGTTTTGCCTTACTTATCTCTTCAGTTCCATTTGACAATATCGATTCCAATGACTTTGTTTGAGAAGTTGAATCACTGCCATATAGGTAACATTATAAGCATCATTATTTTATGTTATAAATAATGAAAATTATTGTTCATGTAATTAAATAAAATTAAAAAATTATATCATCTATGTGCAATCCTTATGCATTGAATTGAAAAAAGTTACATAGGTTCAATTATTGAATTTAGCATCGATTGTGCTCGTTCCCTTTCTCTTCTCAAACGTTGTCCTTGTTTTGCCTTACTTATCTCTTCATTGTAGGTTGAAGAATTTTTCAAACTTTTGACAGGTAATTTTTTCTTTGTCATGACTGTGTTCCAGGTACTACATAAACAAAACATAATGAACAATTATTCACAAATTAATAACAACAATATTATGGTAGGTATAATATGCAATTTTTCATATGAAGATGGTACATAAACAAACTGCAAACTAATGTCAATGGAAAAATTACTGAGATTTAATACTAAAAGAAATTAGGTTAACTGGTCATATTTCAATCGCATGCCCTGCTTGTGGACTATTTACAATTCAATGTAGAGTGCAGTGACAGTTGCACTTCCATTGTAACCATGCCCTTTAACCTAAGGTCAATAATGCTCTACTTTCACATTTAAAGCACACATTGAGCCTACGGGGGAAAAAAAATAATGCTCTACTTTCACATTTCACATAGTCATCTAGAGTGCACTTGACCTGAATAGGAGTTTTCTTGTGCATTTTCAAGTAAGGCGTGAACATCCCCATGAAGAAGAGCCACCTGACAAGGCTATAATCCAGCGATGTATGCTAGCTAGACATAATCACTATTTTCTGGTTACGTGCCTAAATACAGAAAAAGAAATTATAATAAGAGCCTTAACTTTATTACGTTGCTAGAATAAAAAAAACACTTAAGGTTTAGTGCTTAAATTACACAATCTTTTGAAAATCATTGTCTTCCATGGTGCTTGGAAATAAATCTGATGGGAAATACAACAGAAAATTCAGAGACAAGTGTTGCATGTTGATAAAGAATAAAGATTCAATGGACCAACACAGGATCTTTGCATATATGTGCAAGACTAAAATTATATAGTGGGGTTTGACACCGCATCTTTGCAGAGATGTGCAAGACTAAAATTTAAGGAGGCTAAGAGTTTGATCAAGAAACACACATGGGCACTTTTGGGAGGTAGGAGAATTGGTGAAGGTGGTTGTGATAATGATATTGTCATCACATTTCCAAGTCTGAAGAGGTTGGTCGTGGAAGCAGTTACCTTTTATTCTTTCCTCTGGGATGTAGAAAGATATGTCGATTATGTGTACAGATTGAGGGAGAACTAACTCTAGAGGAGTTTTGTATACAACAGAAGTCTGAAAATTTTCAGTTCCTACAAGATGTATAGTTTTCTTGTGGAATCTCAGTTTGTAGAATCCCCAATATGTTTTGTGCTTGAATTGCGGCATATGTAAGAAATAATTAATATTATTGCTTGGTTGTCAATTATGGCGAGGATTAAGCCAGAGAAAGTAAACTGTAGGTATGTACAGTTCAAAATGGGGGTTGGCTGGAAAGTGTAAGTGTACAGTAAGACTACAGGTTATTATATATAAATGTTATTGGATGGCTTGGGAGGAAACTATTAATTTATATATGTAAACACAACGGTTTACTTAAAGTAAAATCAGGATTTATATTATTGGTATACTCAAACTGCAAAATAGTTTAGGAGCTAAGGAAAAACTTCTTAATGACTATACAAAGTTTGTTCCTTTGCAAGTAAAATAGAAGATATATTCCTTTGAAAACTAAGTAATAAATTTCAATCCATTTCCATTTCAAATTGTATGCCTACTTATCATACATAGGTGATGGAATCTACATGGGTGTGCTCAATGCAGCAAAACAGTTTCCAAATGACACAATTGCTATAAAAAATGATGCCTTGGGCATTCTTAATTTCGCATATTTTCTGGTATGCGCTTGGTGGTATAGATGTAAGGGTATTGGTGGCGTCGCCATTGAATTGACCAACGAATCAATACCAACTGAAAAGCAACATATAGTGTGAAATTGACAACACTCTCAGTGATTATGTTTTCTGTAGTCTTTTTGTTAGCGCATGTGTGTAACTCTTCTGCAGTTGATCCTAAGGTTTCCAAAGGTGATGAATGAATGTATTGCATATTTCCATTGTGTTAGGTAAGCAAATGGAATAGTAAAAATAATTGCATGTAATTATTACTACCATTGATGATGCTATTTGGTAGATGCTACTACATATCTGTCTCTAGAGAGTTCGCAAAAATAATTATAGATTCCATCTGGTCTTTGGGATTTTGGTTTTAGGTTAATTCTTTCTTGGATTATACTATTTGAGAGTTTCTAACACCACAGGTCCCCTTCACTCATGTCTACTTCTTAAATTTACAACATGGATAAATTGAACAAAGTAATTGTAATTTGTAAGTCGCAAGACAGTACTGTTTAGATATTAACAGTATTGTTGGTATGCTTAATAGTCAATAACCAATACCAAATACAATGAGGCAGCAGTAAGTGTTTGCTATTTCAATGGTAGCCATGTTTAAAAAAAAAAAAAAAAAAAAATTGGAATTTTTCTGGTGAACCTAAAATTGAGTAGGCATGTTTTCTAAGAATCAATACCTTTAACAAAGCTGTAGCAAAATTCCCCTTAAGTGATTTTGGCAGTAGCAGCAGCTAAACCAGATGAAGACGATGCTCAAAATGGAAATCGAAGAGGATGATGAACACGATTGGAGGTCTAACGATAACTACAGTCTACAGGCCAACCCATAAAAAATTTTTTATCAGATTAAGCCTTAAACCATGATAGAGTAGATAGAAAATTGATTGAACTTAGTAAAGAATAAATATTAAATCAATATTGAAATTTCTGAAACCATTACATTGATTGATTGAACATATGTAAAAAGATATATTGACCGAGAAAAAAATTAGAGAGAGATAGCGGAAGAGAGATTAAGGTTTGGCCGGTGACAGTAGATTAGAAGAATAGCAGAAACAGAAAGAAAGAAAGAATTTTGGATTAGGGCTTTGATTGTTACGATGCAAGATCAAAACTGGCTCTTTTTCAATCCGAATTGAGTCCAAGCCCATTAAAACACCTGGACCATCATCCACTTAAGTCGAAAATCTAATCTCTGTCGTCCATCTAAAATCAGACGGTCCAAAATATCTCTCAAAATTATCTTTTTGTCAAAACTGTCTCCCCAACTTATGTACCCTTTGTGTCTTATAACTTAGATAATTTTATGAATGTTTTGTTGCATCGCAAGGCACAATTAGTTTTTAGGCACTTTGATCCAAAGTAAATAGGAATTATGATGTTTTGGTTTACTAGAGATGATGTACTGAATTGGTTTATAGGATCTGGGTGTTATCAATGAAAGGGTCTAGATTTCTAATCTTAGATTCCACTCGAAAACATATTAAAGGGTCTAGATTTTTAAGGGGTATTTAGGTTTTAGTCACTATGTATATACTATTTAGGGAATAGTCATTTAAGTTCGATTAATTAGGTTTTAATCATTTGGTTCAACTTGAGTTAAAAAAAACCCGGTTTTAATTGAAATATTCTCTTAAATGGTTAAATTACCCCTAAAAGTCATGTGCATTGCACATGATTACTTAAAATTAAAAGAAAACATAAGAACATCTTTTTTTTCAGCCACCACCACCATCCACTACCACCAGCTCTCTCTCTCTCTCTCTCTTTCAAACCAATCCACCGTATCACCACCACCACCTCCTTTTTTTGCACCATCGTCGACAACCACCTTTCGCTTTCTCAAACACCATCGTCCACCACCACTTTTCTATCTAATACCACCATCCACCACCACTAATCTCTCTGAAATTGAAATTTCACAACAGAAATATACCCAATCTCCATATGGGTTTTGTTCAACATCAATTAGTTTTATTTCGGCAACCATTTTCTTTTCAATTTTTTATTTCACATATTTAGTTGAGTGAATAAATGAATAGAGCTTCAAAGATGATTGCTTTGATGTTTTTTTTTTTAATTTGGGTTTGAAAAGAATGATAATAGAGTAATTTAGGAGAGTATTTTGAGGATATTGAGTGTTGCTTTGAGAGAATGGTGGTGAAATAAGATAATGGTAGAGTTTATTAATCAAAGACAAATCTATGTTACTGCTAAAGTCTTGTGATACAAATGTTTTTTCAGTAAGGGTATTTCTGCCATTTTCAAATGTTGTGTGGTTCAACTACCGGTTTGTGACCAAAACCTAATTAATCAAACTTAAGTGGCTATTCCCTAAATAGTATATACATAAAGTGACTAAAACCTAAATACCTCGATTTTTAATCTTAGATTCCAATTGAAAACATAAGGATTTAGAATTTGGTATTGAAATACGACTTCCAATTTGATTAGGTTTGATATTCCTATTAGGAATTTATTTTGTACATTCTAAAGGTTATAAATATAAAGTCTTAGGGATTGGTTTAGTATCCTTAATCTTCAATAGTTGTTTGTCTCCTTGAGAGAGTTGTGAGGAGAGGATCATCCTTAATTTGTTTAAGGTCCTAGTAAGAGTTGTGAGGATTTTGGTGAAAAGAGATTTATTTGGTGAGTGAGAGATTTGGGAGATTTTCTCCATTGGTTAGATATTTTGTATCTTAGATGGTTTGTTAATAAGAAGTTCTCATCTTTGGTTGGTGGACGTAGGTAATCGTCGAACCACGTTAAATTTGTGTCTCTCTTTACGTTTGTTTGTTGGTAAGTAGGTTTAATTGCTTTACTATTTACGTTGATTTGTTTGTATCACTTTCATATACATTAGTTTGTTAGATACTTCCGTTATTTGTTGGGAGGTACATTGTGCCTCAACAACGTCTTGTTGTCCAACCAAGACTAGGGTGATGAATTATCATTCAAGGAAGACTAGGTTCAATTTGTCTGAGTAAACCTTTCACAACCTCAAATATCCCTCTCTCACTGAGGAGATCTAGGTCATGGGACGATAGAAACTCCTCAACAATTATTGTTGACAGAGTTACTTCAAATAATTAAAAAGAGTAGGGGTCCCTCCAAAGTCCAACCTCGCTTATTAGGGTGATTTAGGTTTTGGTCACCACTTTTTAGTATAAATTAGGTTTTGGAGCCGGTTTTTATCTTTATTAGGGTTTAGAGCTCATTTTCGAACCAACAACTAAAAAAAACCCGGTTGAACCGAAAATATTTTCAAAATACCTAATTTTACCCCTGAAACTCACGTGATCTGCACGTGATCACTAACCCTAATATAGTTTTGATCAGGGGTATTTTGGCCATTATAAACAATTACTTGGGTCAATTGTCGGTTCAGCTCTAAACCCTAATAAAGAGAAAAACCGGCTCCAGAACCTAATTTATACTAAAAAGTGGTGACCAAAACCTACATCACCCCGCTTATTAATTAATAAAATAATAATAATAATAATAATAATAATAAATATTTTAGGATTCAGAATCTTACATGGTGCAAAAATAGCTCAAGATTCTTGAATTAGTACTAAGAAAAATAATTCTGTTTAAGTACTTCTTGGATCAGCTCTAAACTTAAAGAACCAACATAGTTTGCACACGACCTGCTTTGTAGCTGTTATTCGGTACATTTTCGGTATGGTGTATTACGGTACATTTGCTTGTACACCACACAATCTTCCACGTGGACTCAAGTGAAAACTTACTACCGGTTAGTCTAAAGTCAACAAAAATTTGCTCTTATTGTTTCTTGAATTTTGTCATCCATATAGCAATTTTGTCATCCATACAGCTGCTTGTCGTCCATATAACAATTTTGTCATCCATACAACTGCTTGTCATCCATATAGCAATTTTGTCATCCATACAGCTGCCACCTGTATGTTTGACTGAACAACTAAAAGAAACAATAAAAATTGTATAACCGGTTACCAAGTTGTCCTAATCACATTGTGTGGACAAAAATGTTGCTCGCACCGTAATGTACTGAGTTAAAATGTATTGAATAAATGGCTCCTGCTTTGGCCAAGGAGGAAGTGAATGTGTTCAGAGACACTGAAGGATATTCAGTCTTTTATTTCTTGTTGGGTTGATACTATTTATTGCTTATATTATGAAACGAGTACTACTTTATAGGAACATGTTGGCGGCAATATATTATCTGATTTGGAAGTTCTACCATACGTACCAGGATGAATGTAGCACATTTGAACAGACTATAAGCTCAAGCTTAATCAAAATTTTGATATGGCACTCAAAATGGAGTTGATAAATATCATGTTCCCAAATTTTGTGTACATAGTTTGTGTTGTTCAGTTTTTCGGTATATTCTTTAGGATAGTCTATATTGGAATGGCCTCTGCTCCATGATCAGAATGTTGATCTGTCTTCTGAGTTTGAAAGAGGACTCTCCTATCTTTCCAGTGGTATATGGCACGTTCTCTGGAGATCAGTATTTTGCTGGGAAATTGCATCTGAAGTTCTGACAGATTATGAAAATTTGGCTAAGTATGGAACTGTCAGAAAAAATTGCCTCTGGACAGCAGTTCTGACAGACTTTTTTGCCTCTAGACATTCTGACCAATTTGTTATTAAAAGTGTCTATGGGCCCATGGCGTGGTAAACCTAAAAACCCTTTTATGGTTACTATATAAAGCCTAGAGAGTGTAGAAAACCTTAAGAGTTGAGTTGTGTAAGTTCCAAATTCAGCCATTTATTCAATACATTTTAACCCAGTACATTACGGTGCGAGCAACATTTTCGTCCACACAATGTGTCTAGGACAACTTGGTAACCGGTTATGCAATTTTTATTGTTTCTTTTAGTTTTTCAGTCAAACATACATGTGGCAGCTGTATGGATGACAAAATTGCTATATGGATGACAAGCAGCTGTATGGATGACAAAATTGCTATATGGATGACAAAATTCAAGAAACAATAAGAGCAAATTTTTGTTGACTTTAGACTAACCGGTAGCAAGTTTCCACTTAAGTCCACGTGGAAGATTGTGTGGTGTACAAGCAAATTTACCGTAATACACCATACCGAAAATGTACCGAATAACAGCTATCCAAATTGATCAAGAGAGAAAAAGAAAGAGATTGAGGTGAGAGAAAAGAAGAAGAACTTGTTCTTGAGAGATTTACAAGAATCACTTGTGAGAACTTGTTCTTTTTCACTTCATAGTGAAACCATCTTTATCTTGCCCGTGGACGTAGGCTTACACCGAACCACGTATATCTTGTGTTGTAGATGTTTGATTTCGTTATCTTGATTATGATTGTCTACTTGGTTGATTGATATTCTAGTTACTTTAAGGTATTGTATTTGATATGGTTACACCTTTCTTGGTGTAGATCACGTTGTGAACAAATCGCTTCCGCATTATTGGCGTTATTCCCAATAGTTTGAAAATGTAAAAATATTAAAAAAGAAGTCGGTTATTGCCAAGCTAATATTTTCTAGTGTCAAGGCGGTGAGACTTATTTTCCTTCAAATATATTATTACAGATTTCACAATCTAATAAAATTTTCTTTGTACAAATTTGTTTTAATAAATAAAATTATTGAATTACCATGTGTCTATAAAATTAGTTAGTAATTTGTTCAAATCCCATTAGGGTTCACCACACACATTCGTGGTAGTGGTTTCTTTGTCCCACACCAAAAAATCACAACAAATTAAATTCTTCGATAAAAAATGCACCTTGGCAGTAGCAAATATTAGCTTGGCAATGTAGATGCCAGCTGAGTTTAATTTGTAATACCACTGGGCGATGATAGCACAAGTCTAGGGTTCGAACCCAGGCAATGCATCTTTGAGTTATTGATCTCATTAAAACAGGCTTACCAAAAAAAAATAAAAAATGACATGGATAGCAATGTTATGACTGAAGGCTCAAATGAATATGATTTGATAAAGGATTGATTTTGCTATTCAAAGGACTTGTAGCGCGCTTGTCTTCCAATTTTGTGTAAATCTTTGAGTTGATTAATTAAATATATAATTATATTAAAAAAAATAATAGCTTGGTAATAGCCGACTCCTTTAAAAAGAAAAAAAAAAGCCTCAACCATGAAAAAAAAAATAGTTATACACTTGATTGTGTATGGTTCCCGAAATTCAAATTCTATGCGGAATGAGGGAGATACCCACCAGTTATGGAAATTGGTTTCATTTTATTAATTAGTTATACACCACTAGTCTAATTTGTAATTTTTACTGGTTTATACAAGTATAAAATAATAACTTAAGACTCGAATGATAACCATAAACGGATAAATTAAAGGTAACCGGGGCGTAGCAACAGCTAACACACTAGTAGTATAGATGAAAAAAAAGACAAGAAAAATCATATAAATACTATACTAGTATAGTTTAATGTTTATGTACTGTCAGTTTTTTGGTTGAAAAAGCATGTGTTAAAAATGCTTGTATTCAAATTCTTTCTTGAAGCCATGAAAATCACTAGAATCTATGAAAATTCATTGCAGATCTAGTTTTTTGGAATCAAATAATATTTCATATTACTAATAGATTTATTTTCAATTTTGTATGAGCTAGTTTTTGTATATATATACATCATTAATCAGCTATTTCTAATTACTTCTTATTTCAAACAAATTCTAGCCAGCTTCCCCCTTATTACTTCATTTTACAGAAACTATGGTTGCCAGTAGTAAGTCCTTTGCTATATGCATTCTAGCAGTCATGGCCTTCGCGTTCCTTATCGAGGAAATGAATGCAAAGGAAATTAACTATCCACCTATTCGTGGTAACCCTACATGTGATCCCCAACATCAAGATTGTACACCAAACCCTGCAAACCCATACACTCCAGGGTGCGAAAAAATTCACCGTTGTAGGGGTCCTCCTCGTCCTCCTTCTGGGATGGAGTAGGCAATTCATGGCGTGGAAACAACAAACAGTATTCATTGTTCTAAATATGAAATGTTAATTTCAAAAGAATCAAATAAATACTATATATTTCTTATAATAAGTTGCTGTCCTTATTTATTAATTTATTTCATGATGAAATAAAGACTATCAAGAAAAAAAAAAGTATTTTAGAGATGTTTATTATTAAGGGGATTTAGAGATACCCCCAAAATAATAAGAACTCTTTGAGATACCCCCAGATTTAGAAACTCTTAGAGATACCCCCCATTTTTCCATTTGAAGCCGGTCAACCAAGCCGTTGACCATGGTCTGACCAGTCTTCATAATTTTTAGACAATTTTACCCTCCCACCATTTAAACCCACATCCTAGTCATTTTGCCCAGTCATCAATAATGTCATGTCAGCAAACCCACTTACAACTACCACTTCTTATCCTAACCATTCAAAATAGATCTAGATCTATATCTAATCCTATCTACCGTTACATCATCAAACTCCACCTTCTTCTTCCTCCTCCTTCTTCTTCCTCCTCTTTTCTTCTTCACCATCATCAAACTCCATCTCTCACTTTTTCTTCTTCACCATCATTTCTTTTCTTTCTTCCTTCTTCTCCATCCTATCTACCTATCTATCTTGCTTCTTCTTCATCAAACCATTCTTCTTTCACAATGTAAATTACATGCTCAATTACAATGTAAATGTTTCTTCCAGTGATCCAAGTCATCACAAATGAAACAACCTTTAACACTTGAACTAGAGGTCGTAGCTTCATCCCTCATAGCTTCATCTAACCATTTAAACTTCCCGCAAATGTGACATCTAAGAAACTTTCTAGCTAGATTCTCTGGGGTATTTGAAGTTGTCAATCTCATAATGCCTTCACAGTCTGTCTTTTTGCAATGGCTATATACCCATTGACACTCATCTCCACAATGTACAAGTTGGTCACACATTTGACAAATTATCTGTTCAAAACAAACAAAACTTTCATTAGAGATACCCCCCAAAATACAAGTTTCATTTGAGATACCCCCCAAATTGCAGAGAAAGGTAATTTGGGGAAGATGATGAAAGATGATGAACCAAATCTCAAAAAATACTAAAATACACAGTACAAAACCACTAAATACTATAATTTACTTTCATATCAACGTTTCAACTAGGTAGATCTAGTAAAACTACTAAAAATTGAAGTATTTATTGGTTCTTCTAGATCGAGTAATGGAGTGTCATTCTTTCACCAGATCTAGTAATGGAGTAATAAATGAGAGATGATAATAGCTAGATCTGTTAATGAAGAAGGAAGAAAAATGAAGGTGAAAGAAGAATGGTTTGATGAAGAAGAAGCAAGATAGATAGGTAGATAGGATGGAGAAGAAGGAAGAAAGAAAAGAAATGATGGTGAAGAAGAAAAAATGAGAGATGGAGTTTGATGATGGTGAAGAAGAAAAGAGGAGGAAGAAGAAGGTGGAGTTTGATGATGTAACGGTAGATAGGATTAGATATAGATCTAGATCTATTTTGAACGGTTAGGATAAGAAGTGGTAGTTGTAAGTGGGTTTGCTGACATGGCATTATTGATGACTGGGCAAAATGACTAGGATGTGGGTTTAAATGGTGGGAGGGTAAAATTGTCTAAAAATTATGAAGACTGATCAGACCATGGTCAACAGCTTGGTTGACCGGCTTCAAATGGAAAAATGGGGGGTATCTCTAAGAGTTTCTAAATCTGGGGGGTATCTCAAAGAGTTCCTATTATTTTGGGGGTATCTCTAAATCCCACTTATTATTATCATTTTTTCTATTTTACTTGTGTAAAACTATATGTGATTCATGACTCATTTACACACTTTGAGCAATAGGCATCCAAGGTAATGCACAATTTCCCCCCAACTTTCACTTGAATTCGTGACACTTACGCAATTTACCTAGGGCCTCGGTCATATTTTTGGGATTATACGAGCATCCCCAGTGGCGTAGCCAGGATTTTTGGTGAGGGTGCGCACTAAATCTTAGCAATTCTTGTATCGAATATTAAAAAATGGATGTGTATGATTTTCACCCTCCAAAAATTCGATCAATTAAAAATGCATGCACAACTTCCACCAAAAACGAAAATGACAACCAACAAGAACTTATATTTTACAAAATATTTCTCATAAGAACTTATATTTTACAAAATATTTCTCATAGCAACACAGACTTCGAGCGCAAATGTGCAATCAACTATTAAACAAAGTTGTGAATATATGCATATTAAAATTGAAGAATCAGGACTCAGGAGTGGGAGCTTAAACCGATTAATGGATACTACTTAATAGCTCTTTTGAGATAATTAAATAAAATTAAAAATAAGAAGTCAAATTCAAGACTTGAAGAGATTATTACATAAGAGAATTTTTTGTGAATTAAGTTCTTGGGAATTATTATCTTCATTCTCCATGATCTAGAATTTATAGGATCTTGCATATTTGGGAAGAGTTTAATTAAAATTGGGAAGTTAAACAAATAATATCTATATTACATATATTTGATGATATTTATTTAAAATCAGCATAGATCTTCTTAATAGCTAAAAAATAGGATATAAATTATTTATTAACCAATCAGACAGAGTCTGATGTATTTTTTGTTCCTAAAAATAAAATTGTGATTTTGTGAGCGATATATATAGTAGAAGTTTTCCAAAATTTCAGGGTACGCACTTGCACCCTCACACCCCCTGGCTCCCTGCATCCCTAACACACCAACCATTATGCAAAAAAAAAATCATCCGAATCGTCTCTAACGCAACAAGCTATTATAACTTAAGCGTGTGAAATGTGCCAGACATGTTAAAAGCATTGAAAAATGGTTCTGTGTGACGTATTTTCATAATTATTTCAATTCACGTTGTTTCATAATGAATATTATCGACCGATGTTAGGAGGTTCTTTTAGAGTCAGGTGGAACTCAAACTCGTGTCTGTCCCCTTTTTTCCCTTTTAATTTTTGTCTGTCCGTTTTTTTTTTTTTTTTTTTTTTGAAATCTCTCATCTTTTCTCTTCCTCTCTCTTCCCCTAACGTCGGTCTCCACCGTATCACGGTTCTATATTACTATACGCATAATCATTTTGCGTCCTACTAAAACATTAGGCAGAACCATTATGCGTGTTGTGTATACTTATACCATTTTTTGCAAAATGTGCATTAGGGATAGGTTTTTGGTTTGCAAACCTGACAACTTTATGAACCGCCGCTCTCTTAATTTTATTTAATTAAGACTTTAAGGGTCTGTTTGATTCGAGTCCGGGAAATAAATTTCACTGGAAATAAATTTCACGGGAAATCTCAATTTCTCATGTTTGATTAAATGGAAAATAAGTGGTAAATATTTAAAACGAAATGATAAGTTAAAATGTTGGAATATATTGGAGCTCAATTTTGTCGAGCTCTCGCTAGAAACATATTTAAATGATTTTCCAATGTTTTTCATGATCAATATAGCGCTATAACCATTTTATCAAAATTTTATTTCCCGAATATTTACATATGGTAAATCTATTTCTTGGTACCGAATCAAACATACCCTAAGATAAATAAAAAATTTATAAAGAAAAAAAAACAATAATTATAAAAAAAGGATATTTTCATCATTTCTTTTTTCTATCACGTACACCTCATGAATCCACCGTAGTAATCCTTTTAAACTCGTGCATGTTCTTCTTGCAAGAGCATCTTCAATCAAGATTGGTGCCATTTAACATTTAAAGTATATTATAACAATTGAGTACTCTACTACTCTTACATTTAGTGGTTTAGAGTTTATTGCCATTGACTTGCATTAGAATCTACAAAAATTCATTGCGTATCATATTTTTGGAATCATTTGGGATTCAAAACCAAAATATTCATTACTTTCATAGATTTATTTCGGATTTTGTATGAGCCAGTTTTCTATATATATAGCCTATCACTTCAAACAAAAATCCAGCCAGTTACTTTTACATTATTACAATATTTTAGGGAAATTATGGTTGCGAGCAAGTCCTTGGCTATATGCATTCTAACTGTCATGGCTTTCGCGCTCCTTATCCAGGAAATGAAGGCAGAGGACATCCAATATCCACCAATTCATCATGGTAACCCTCCATGTGATCCCCGTTATCAAGATTGTACACCACACCCTGGAAATCCATACAATCGGGGGTGCGAAAAATTTAACCGTTGCAGGGGTCCTCCTCTTCCTCCTTCAATGTAATGGGATGGAATAGGCAGTGAAATGCATGGAAAATATATATTTATTGTTATATATATTAGCTAGTTCATTTCAAAAAAAAAAAAAAAAAAAATGAATAACGACCATAGATGTCATATGACATGCGCTAATTTACCAATTTATTCTTAATGATATTACGGCATTTCACCGTTGTTATGACCAATATCTCTTTATAATTCCTGGAAGGAGGTGATTAATAGTAGTCCTGAGATACCAACCCTGCATCGAACTTTTCTACCTACGTTCCAAGCACTTTGAGGATCCAAGGAGGATCCTTACTATATATAAACTACCAATCAACCAATAATTGTGATTTATGTTTATGCCAAGGCATACAAAGACAGATAATGATCAATCAAACATCACTGAAGCGGTAGACCTATAACAGTAATGCAAAATTGGTAACATGTCAACCATGAGTTCTAACATTTGGTGCATTAACTTGGGTAAGATGGACCTCCTGCGGAAGAACATGGTATTTGATATCAAGCTTCTCAAATATCTTCTTCAACTCAAAGACAAGTTCAGATCTCCTTGCATTTTTTTCGCCATAATTCTGATGGTTCATAGTGTGCAGTACACAGACACACATATGCATTTTGTCAACATTTTCAATCTCTTTCACAATCACCGAGTGTTTAGGATTCCAGTACTTCGGTTTGCTCTCTATATATCTGCGCTTTCAAACAGTTATTATCTGATCAGATTATATAGTCCAGTGACCCAGTCTGCCATATCCACATCAATATGATTTATATAAAGTGAAATCAAAGTGATAAGTTACTTACACTTGGATGTTCTTCTTAAGAGCATTAACGTTGTCCATAGATGTCGAGATGTCTATGGTGAAATCAACGGCATCACCCATGTCTGGGCTTCTGTAAAAATTGCTTATTGGTTTTGTGCTCAGAGTGGAGTTGGGATAAAATATTTTCTCATTGTCGTATCGAAGGAACACTGTTGTCAATATATTCATCTCTTCCACTATCATCTGCGCACAGTTGGAAAACCAGAAATCGATTATTGTGTGAATAAGAATTAATACATCCTAGGTGCATGGATATATGATCTGGGAAACTTTGCTTCAATATCAAAGAAACTTAACCATAACCACTTTTTAAATGTCAGTTGTAAGAGCAAGAGCACGCACCTGAACCCCATCAATGACACACCGATCACCAACATCAAAAGGATGCATGACGAAAACAAAGATGATAGACTCAAAAACAGTCTTGCAAGTGTTCTGGAACATGAATCCCATGACTACAAACTGGGATGTGACAACAACGAGGATTTTGGATGGGTCTAGCCCCATAACTAATAGGAAAACAACAATGTCAATAACAATTACAATTGCACTTGCTAATTTGTGCAGTTGCTGCACTGCTGTCTTGGTGTCATTTAAGGAATGAGCCAGAGATTTTCGCTCGAGATAGGCTCGTACCTGGAAAAAAAAAAGCGTTTCAGTTAATTTATCAACTTAGACTACACACAGACAATCCACGAATTCATTTACGGTAGGTGGAACCAGGAACAGAGCGACTAATACGCGAGTAATCATTTCAGGCAATGCATACATATACATCTGCAGTTTCACGATGAATGATGAAGAACTCAAGAAAGGTTTCATATGAAATGCTTAATCATGCACCGCAAAGAGTTTACAGATTGAAATGGACTAGAGCTAATACAGTATCTAAAGTTTGAACTAACGGAAAATCAGCTATTGTTATCTTAACAGCTCTGTCATATAAGAGATATAATTGGTGTCTATTGTTATTTTAGCTGCCACTATGTATGCTTACCACCCAATTCCTAAAAGCAGACTTTCTTATCTGTCCAGTTTCAAGTGCTCCTTCAAATAATGGGAAAATGGTGTGAACTTCTTCCCTTCTCAAGAACCTCATCAAATCCTCCTCTTCAATATACCTACAATAACAATATATTGCTCAAAAGAAGCTAGTTTATAGCCTAATTCAATCTTTCTAGTGTGGCAGCTCAATAACAGTATCAGATAGTTAATACATTTGATGCAAGGACAGATAGTTATAAATTTAAGATTTGTGGACCATTTACGTGCATTAATGTTCATGAGTACAAGTCATGAACTTGGCTGAAAACGAATGGAATACTGTTTATCCTTCAGCATCAGACATATCTACAGGGAAGCTGTATGTGTAACAAGAACAGGATATGGTGGTTTGCCGAATGATGACTAAGATGTTAAGGACAGCACCGATGATATGAAGCTAGTATTGTCTAGGGAGCAACGTCTTTAATATGTTCAAGGTGACAAAAAAGATTCAATGAGATCCTGCAAAGCAATACAAGGGAAGGAGGAACAGTTGTGGTACAGCTGTTGAAATCTAATGACATGACTCCTATCAGCTGAAAGTTGAGTAAGGAATACTGTTTTGAAACCGGCACTAGGTTGTTTGACATTAATTTTGTGACATTGGTTGTCCATGGTTATCTCGTCTTGAGTTCATTGTTAGGAAAACCTTGTTGTACGCGCGTCATCCCGACTCTTTGTCTTCGCGTCTAGTGTGTCAAAAGTGTGTTTTTGGTTCAGGACGTACGTACCTAGTTAGGACGTACGTACGTCCCTCAGGTCAGCAAACTTTCCATCGTGTTGAGCGTACGTACTGAGTTAGGGCGTACGTACGTCAAGTCAGTCAGCAGGTATGTTTTGTTGTTCTGGACGTACGTACCTAGTTAGGGCGTTCGTACGTCCTAGCAGTCAGCAAGCGTTTATTGTGTGGAGACGTACGAACGTCGTTTCGACGTACGTACGTCCAATATGGATTTTGTCCTATTTCGGCCCAATTCTTGTGTTCTCCAACCCTATGTATAAATAGGGTTTCTCTTCCAAAGAACAGGGAGTTCTTTGGCCGTCCAATTCTTCTCTTGTTCTGGAGTTTGGTTTAGGTTTTGTGTTGAAGTTGTTTTGGTTATTGAACTCAATTCCCTTTCTTCTTAATTCATCAATTCCCTATCTCTCATATATCATTGTGAATTCGGCTTCGAGTCTTCTTGTGTGTTCATCAAGAAGTCGGGTGTCTTGTGCGTACATCAAGGTGCTCTGGTGAAGTCAAGGTGTTAGAGATAACCTGAAGTATCAGCTCGCAGTGAGTGCAGGTAGTTGGTAGGTTTGTAAATCTCTTTCATCTAGTGGATTATTTGTTGTCACCAAGGCAACCGTGGACGTTTCCCAAATTGGGTTTTACCACGTTAAAAATTCCTGCGTGTTATTTATTTTTTGCGTATCGTTTGATTTGGTTGAATACTGAATTGTTAGTTTAGCACTATTTGTGTTTTTCAATTGGTATCAGTCACTGGGGGCTGGTTAAGGAGCGTAAAGGATCACGCTAACGATCAATAGTGCTCTATGGAACCTCAAAAGTTTGCTACTTCAAGTCTTCCTCCACAGTTTAGTGGAAAAGACTTTGGTCATTGGAAACTACGGATGCGAGCTTATCTCCAAGCATTAGGAGAGGAAGTCTGGCTTTCTGTGGTCACAGGGTGGAAAGAACCTCTGACTACAATAGGTACTGATGATACTGCTGTTACATCCCTGACGCCACGTGAAAAGTGGACGTCTGAAAAGAAGATATTGGCAAATTATAACAACAAGGCACTCAATGCCATTTTCATGGCATTAAATGCAAGTAAGTTTCGTCGTGTGCAAGGTTGTGAAGAGGCTAAGGATGCATGGAACAGGCTTATCAGTACACATGAAGGTGACGAAACAGTCAAAGAAAGCAAGCTGGAACTGTTAACATCTCAGTTTGAGAAGCTACGGATGGATAATTCTGAGACTTTCGATGATTTCTTCATTCGTCTACAAAATATTATAAACTGCAGTGCTGCTATTGGCCATGCATATACTAACACACAGGTGGTACGTAAGATATTGCGTGCTTTGCCTCCTCGGTTTCGCTCAAGTAAGGATGCCATTATTGAGAGTAATGTGATTAAGAACATGTCCATTGAGACACTTGCTGGGAAACTACGGACGTGTGAGATGGAACAGGCTTTGGAAGAACCATTGAAGAAAAAGTCTGTGGCATTCAAGGCTACATCTTCTAAAGAAACTTCCACAGGACTCTCTGATGATGAAGAACAGGCCGTGGATGATAACTATGCGTTTCTGTCATGTAGCTTTCAGAAGATTCTGAAATATCAACAGAATCGAGATCCTCGAAAGCAATTTCCTGACTCCCCAAATGCTCCTAGGAGTCGTGGTTTTGAGAGATTCTCTGTGGATGGAAGAAGAGCTCGGGTTGATCGTAAAGATGTCCAGTGCTACAAGTGTCGTGAATATGGACACTTTGCTAATGAATGTGACAAGAAGGTGGATCGCAAACCTGGTGATAACTCCAAAGCGAACCTCACAGTAACTTGGGATGATTCAGATGAAGATGAGGATGGCAATCCCTCAAATGTTGTCTCCAACTATGTGGTCTTCAGTGCATCCCTGGATAAACATCCAGGAGGTATTGTATCCTCTACTGATGATATTAATGTTTCTGACTCTGGTGTTCATACTACTACTAGTGAATTATGTGATATGTACAAGTTTTCCATGCAACAAGTAAAGTTGCTTGAAAAAACTAACACTGTATTGCAGGATCAGGTAGACAGTCTTGGGCAGGATATCTGTAATCTTGCAAGTGACTCCAACATGTTGAAGGAGGAATTTGAAAAAGAAAAGGAGGATTTCCAAGTGCGTATTGCCTCTCTGGAAAAACTGAATGATAATCTGGAGACACGGTATCGCTCTCTTGTACTGGAACATGTGGAAGTGAAAGCTGAGTTGTTTGCGGCCAACAAACAATTGGTTGGGTTTGGTAAAGCTAGTGATAGCCTCAACTCTCTGTTGGGAATTGGTAAATCCTATTCAGACAAATCGGGTTTGGGTTATGACTGCTCCGTTCCTATTTCTACTGCTAGCACCTCACATACTACTTTTGTCAGACCAACAGGTGTCTTCCCTTCACCTCCCCTTGCTCCTGTGCAGGTATCTGGTGTGGTTCCCCCAACCAAGGTTACTCGTGTAAAACATGTCCCGAAAAGGAATCTCACACATAAAGGCTTTAAATGTCTAACCTGTGGTCGCATGGGTCACACTTCTGCTTTTTGTTGGAATAATTTATATCTTGCTCACCATTCTCCTTTTGCAGGTAATTCGTATTGGAACAAGTCTTCCACCTTTTCCATGCAGGCTCCGTACATGTGGAATGGCTATGCACCGTGGGGCTTATCTAGGACTTCTCCCTATGGGAATCGTCCTCAAGCAACATCTATGTCCACTCCACCACCACATTTCTGGGATAGGAGTATGGATGCGTCAAGGAAAATGGTATCTCACATGGCTCGATTGGTCGAACCAACTATAACATCATGGTATCTTGACAGCGGATGTTCGCGTCATATGACAGGTGATAAGACACTAGTTGATAACCTGATTTCTGGTTATGGAGGTAAGGTAACTTTTGGAAATGGTAAAATGCTTCTGGTTGAAGGTAAAGGTAACTTTTCTGAAGTTGGCTCGCTCAATAGTCATGAGCTTCTTTTTGTTAAGGGTCTTACGTCAAATCTGTTAAGTATTAGTCAGTTGTGTGATGCTAAGTTTAAGGTTGTTTTTGAGGATGATAAGTGTGAAGTTTTTGATTCAAATCATGTCTTGCTATTAACTGGTAGTCGTTCACATGATAACTGTTTCATTGTCACTACACTATTCCGCATCTATATACCTAATTTGCCCATTGGAACTGTTTATGTTTAGGATGTTTAGGTTTGGTTATTATTTTGCTTCTTTTAAATTTTTGTTAGTTTTGAGGACATACTACTCTCTTTATTGTGCGGATTCCATTTTTCAGCTATTTATGATTTGGCACCTTCAACTGTGTTTTTCTGTCGTGCATTGTTGTAGGGTTGCATCATACTCTCTTAGCCTTTGGTAGGCTCTTACATGATGCAGTTGCATGTCGTGGGATTTTTTTTGGGGAGTAATTGTATATCCTCACTCTTATATGATTTCTCTTCATGGTCATCGTTTTTCTTTTCTATATATACCTCTCGTAAGTGGTCAATGACTCACAAAATCCCCAGCCATTTGAATGTCTTGGGCGCATTATCAGTTGGCTAGGAACCCTTTGGGGCTGTGAGGGTCATGCTCTGACGGATGCACTCAAGTGATGTTAGTTCTTGTGTTGCACGTTACCATGGTATTGCACTTCTTGAGTGTGTTTTGCCGAAAAGATGTAGGCTACACCCTACCCTCGTGTTTTGGTAAAAGATGGAGGTGTGCTATACTCCCACACGGGAATGGCATTTGTTTTACATGGATAAAACCAATAAATATATTCATTGTGTTTGACTCAGGGTCTTTCTGTATTGCGGCCTAGACAGTGTTTCTTTGGTTTTTGCTGTGATCCGGCTCACTTTTATAAGTGTCAAATTGCAAGTGACTTTCAAAATACTCAATGATCTTAGTTTTTGGCCTGTTCCCGGATTTTGGTATAGGTCTACCCTGCTTCTCCTACAGGCTTGCATCATTCTGTTGAGTACCGTGGCTTGGTGTATGATTTAGTTCTTCGATTTTGCATTTTCTCATGGTTGAAGCTTGGTCAAATTTTATTCGTGCTAAAATTGGAATCCTCTCAATACATAGAAATTTTTCCAAGTGATGTTTCTCAATATTTGTGTTGGTCGTTATTCGGTCTGTTTTTCTGGTACGAAGGTTCGTTTTCCATTGTTAGTATAAAAAAAAAAAAAACAAGGGGGGTTCGTACGTGGTTAAGCCGTTTGTACGTTTAGGCTGGCAGATCTTTTCCAACGTACGAACGATTATCGAACGTACAACCGTATGTCCAGGCAGGTTGTTTTTTTTTCGTGGTCCCGACGCACGAACGTCTTTAGGACGTACGTACGTTCCTGGTTCAGTCTCGGCCCATATATTAATTCTAAGCACTGTTGTTTAAATTTTTTGGCCTGGCTGCTACATTGAAATCGTGCTCTTCTTCTCTCTTGCACGTACATAAGGAAGTCTCCACTCTCCTTCACCTGTTTTTAGGCAATCTTCTTTTAATCTCTATTCTCCTTCTTTTCCTCTCCTTCTCCTCCCTTGGTGTTGTTTCTTGCTCAAACCAAGAGGTTATTTTTTTTTGGTGTGTACTCGATCGTCATTCAAGTAAGTATTATGGCTATCTTCTATTCTACTTCTTCTCTCTTTATTTTCTTAGTGTTGTTGGATTGTTTGGCTGAGGTTCTTCTTCTCCAAATTAGCTATGGTTGTAATTTTTCTTTGTTTGGTGTTTCATTTGATTCTTTTGACTTGGTGGAAGCTCTGTTTTACAATTGTTTATTGTTGCTTCCTCACTATGCTAGTGTAAATAGTTTCGTGGTGTGCTGATTGCTTGGTAGTTGTCGATTGCACCCCTGCTGTTCATGCCCACAAACTGTTCGATGAAATGCCTAAATGTGGTTTCTTGTCTGTTTTTCTTAGTGCTTATCTTGTTTCTCGGCTGTGTTTCTGTTGTGCTTATGTAGGACATGCCTCCTAAGCGTGCTCGGACTCCCACCACCAAGACACCCGGTTCCCAGGGTGCCTCGTCCTCAGGCACACGTGTTCTTCGTGCATAGAAGGGTAGAGGTCCTCCTTCAGATTCCTCGCCGCCTCCCACTTCATGTGGCGCTCATCCTCGAGCCAAGGCCATTGTCCCTGAGCGTTTCTTCGACTTGCGGGAGATCTCTGCCACTCCTCTAGGAGCTACTCAACTTGGCAACATATCTTCCTTTTTCGAGGCTCGAAATTGGTTACGGGTGGCTCAACCAATCACTAAATATTCGGTTGAGCACACGATTACTTTCTATGAGACGAAGACGCCCTCATAGAATCGCTCGAGCTTCTCCGTCTTGATTGAAGGTAGGAGATACACTATCTCTCTGAAGGTGATAAGTGAGGCTTAAGGGATCGATAATCATCGTCTACCAGAGAATATCGTTCATGTGATGTGGCCCATCCCAGATGAGATTCGGGTTGACTTTGGCGATCAAGTTCAGAGGATGTTCATTGATGGTGTCACGGAGAGATACCATGCCAAGGCCTACAGCGCCATTCTCATGCACATGGTTGCCCATTCGAATATCTATCCAACAAAGGGCAACAAGATCATTATGACCGACGATATGGTCAAGTTAGTGGTGTGTATGTCGGTGCATCATCTTCACCTCTCCGAGGTCATTTACACACGGATGCTCCAAATCGATGCGGCTAAGGGTACACTTCCTTTCCCTAGCTTTATCATGACAATTCTCAAGCATTTAGGCTTTCAGGGACATTATATGGGGGTGAGCCCCCAAGGTTTGTTGGACATGATTGGGTCAATGCCATCAAGAAAGGGTGCCAGTCTAGGAAGTCTGCTTTTGAGTCTATGGGTGCGCGTCTGACGCATCACTTAATTTTGGGAGGTCGGGCTCTTGATAGCCGTGATGATTTTGATCGGGCCTTGACTACTGGACGCCCCGTGTCGGCCTCGGTTCGGAGCAACCGGGCAGTTGCTGCAATTGACGCTCGGGTTTCTTCTCTTCGACGTCACCAAGATCATATGGATGCTCGGTTAGATCGTTTTGGAGTCATTCTGTCTCAGCATGATGCTATGCTTCGTGATCTTCACAGGATGAATGTCGCCCAGTTGCGTCATCTTCAGATTGATTTCACTCCCATTCCGGAGGAGGTACCTCCAGTTATGGATGAAATCGATGGTGGTGCCTCTGATAGGGAGAGTGAGGATGATGGTTTAGTTGGCACCTCGGGTGACGAACATTGTGATGGTGACTCGGAGTCAGAGTAGTCTCTTTCTGTTTTACTCTCTGATATTTCTATACTTGATGTCGCTATTCTGCAATCTTATTTCTGTTTCTACTAATTGGATCTTCAGTCTGTTATTGGCTATTGCTATTTTATTGTGAGTAGTAGTTCTTTTCTGTTTAGTATTCATTCCCTGTTTTTTTTTAGGTAATGGACCTGCCTTTTTGGGCCCATGTTGGGTTAATGTTTGTTTTTCTATATATATAGGTGTCTTCTCTTCTTATACCTATTTTGTGTTTTCTTACCTCCTTCTAGTTCTGTCTTTGTTCTTCAGAAGTTTCAATGGCAGAATATGAACTTCATGGGGTATTTGTTCCGGCTGTTGGTTATGTGTCGTTTATGGTGATGGAATATAAAAACAATTCGAAAGTTTGTCGCTTATGTCGTGTTCCCCATGGGTATAACTATATTCATTCACCCTTTCTTAATCCGTGCATGGTTCATGTCAATCATTGTGAGAGACTACCGGGACATCTTCAAAATCACATCTTGGAGTTGGTTGGCTACCCGAAGGTTCCAGGACTTGCTGCTCCTCTCACCGACTGTGGCTTGGACAGCAGAATCGAGGAGTTATTTTGTACTGGTGAATGGCTGGAGGATTATGATGATCATGTGATAGCTCGTTGGACTCGATCTTCAGCTCGTGCAGAGGCTTATTTCTCAAAGCTTCCTCTAGGTCATTGGGAACGAATTTTTCGAGTTCGTTAAATTGAGTATTGTTTTTCTGTTTTTGCTATTAATTATGGTTATGGACTTCTGTTTCTGGTTGATATTTGTTTCGTGCAAGTTTTAAGTTTTAGGGATAATATATTTTCTTTTCTTCTTATTATTTATTTTATTCTTATATTATTCATCGTCTTGCCTTGTTTACTGTTGGTTATACCTCTTCAACTTCTTGTGACAAAAAAGAGGAGATTTATGACTCTAATACTAACACCTTCTTTTTCTTTGTTAGTGTATTTTTGGGTCATGTTTCAGGTATGCTACAAGTATGGGGGAGTGAACGTGTTGATGTTTAGAGTTTGTACAGTTATGAGGGAGCTCAAGTAACTAAAGTTGGAGCTCATGAAGTATGGGGGAGTTGTTCTAAATTTTTAGTTGCTTCTGTTTGGTCTCTAATGATTAAAGTGTCTTGCTCAGGATGGTTATCAAGGGTTGGTGATTTGATATGTATTTTCTACGAGTGTTTTTGTAGGCATGTTTTATAAATGCCATGGTTTGGGTTTGTAAGCACGTTTTATAAGTGCTATTAGAGTCATAGGTTTTTGTCACAAAATCAATGTCAAAGGGGGAGATTGAAACCAGCACTAGGTTGTTTGACATTAATTTTGTGACATTGGTTGTCCATGGTTATCTCATCTTGAGTTCATTGTTAGGAAAACCTTGTTGTACGCGCGTCATCCCGACTCTTTATCTTCGTGTCTAGTGTGTCAAAAGTGTGTTTTTGGTTCAGGACGTACGTACCTAGTTAGGACGTACGTACGTCCCTCAGGTCAGCAAACTTTCCATCGTGTTGAGCGTACGTACTGAGTTAGGGCGTACGTACGTCAGGTCAGTCAGCAGGTATGTTTTGTTGTTCTGGACGTACGTACCTAGTTAGGGCGTTCGTACGTCCTAGCAGTCAGCAAGCGTTTATTGTGTGGAGACGTACGAACGTCGTTTCGACGTACGTACGTCCAATATGGATTTCGTCCTATTTCGGCCCAATTCTTGTGTTCTCCAACCCTATGTATAAATAGGGTTTCTCTTCCAAAGAACAGGGAGTTCTTTGGCCGTCCAATTCTTCTCTTGTTCTGGAGTTTGGTTTAGGTTTTGTGTTGAAGTTGTTTTGGTTATTGAACTCAATTCCCTTTCTTCTTAATTCATCAATTCCCTATCTCTCATATATCATTGTGAATTCGGCTTCGAGTCTTCTTGTGTGTTCATCAAGAAGTCGGGTGTCTTGTGCGTACATCAAGGTGCTCTGGTGAAGTCAAGGTGTTAGAGATAACCTGAAGTATCAGCTCGCAGTGAGTGCAGGTAGTTGGTAAGTTTGTAAATCTCTTTCATCTAGTGGATTATTTGTTGTCACCAAGGCAACCGTGGACGTTTCCCAAATTGGGTTTTACCACGTTAAAAATTCCTGCGTGTTATTTATTTTTTGCGTATCGTTTGATTTGGTTGAATACTGAATTGTTAGTTTAGCACTATTTGTGTTTTTCATGTTTATCCTTCAGCATCGGACATATCTACAGGGAAGCAATAAGTTGCAGACTGGTGGATATATATATAAGCTATAGGTTATAAGACCTGTGGTAAGACATATACCCTATTAGGCCCACCGTATCAGTGTGGCCAGTCAATAGTGTTAGGAATGACAACCATGGAAGAAACATGATGTCGAATTTGGTGGAAAAGGGGGGAGGGGGCGCACTTCATTTTCAAACAGAATTAACACATCTGGCATGAAAAACAAGCAAGACACCTTTGTTAAAGTACTTACTTGGCACCCTGCTTAGCAACATTCTTGAAGGTTCTCTGTGCACATGCTCTAGCTTCCCACTCACTCGTAATTTCTGACCCTGCCTTTCCAAAATCATCTACTGTTTTGGAGATGCTCGATAAACCTGACGACATAACATAATTCACCAACCTTTTAACACTCCAAGCCGAAGCAGTACTCTCCATACTCAGTTTCCTCAGCTTTTCCATATCAATCTTCCTCGATCCAGTTCTCTTCATAGATGATTTCTTTCGATACCTGAATCTGGCTGGCATGGACTTTGAATGTGCCATATTGCGATTATGTCTCTGCATAAGTGTCTCCCCATTGAGAGGTGGACCTGACAATGATTCCAAGATATAATGGTGAAACACACTCTCTTTCATTCGATCAAAAAATGTTGCAACATGGAACGATGAAGCTAGTATTTTCACTAAGGCAATTTTAATCAACCAAATGGTTGCACCAATGAGGATTCCAATAAGAGCTTTGAAGACAGTTTTGAGGATTTTATGGTGTTTTTGAACTTCCTCTTGGCTAAACATCATTGACCAAGCTAATAGAACTAAACATAGCCAAAAACAATTCTGAAAACTTTTTCTGAGTCCATAAACAAAGTAAAGAACTTTCTCACGCAGCATAAAGTTTCGTTCGATTAAGAACACAAGCACACGAACTACCCAGCCAGAAACTAAGCGTCCACAGATAATTCCCATAACCATTAAACACCATTTCCAAATCTCAATGCCATATTTTTTACGATCTTTGAATGTTTTCACAGTTAGACTGCATATCAAAGCAGTCATAATAATTAAAAACGACACCCATTCGATTAAAAGTCTCAATTTAACCTTTCTCTTCTTGTTTCTTTTCATTCTTTTCCCTTCACCTTCCCCTTCATATTCTTCTTCCAGTTCATCCTCGTCATCTTCTTCGTCATCAGTTGATACTGATGTGTAATGTTCCTGCAGGAATGTAGGTTCATGTGAATCTTTAGCTTTGGAAGGGTAAGGGTAATTAGTTTCAATAAATCGAGATTTAGGTTTGGAGAAGTTAAGGCGACGAAGGGTTTTGGTTTTTGATTGTAGTGAATGTTTTTCTTCACTCATTGGAACAAATGAATCATTGTTAGAATCTGTTTCAGGTTCTGGTTTCAGACTAGGTTGATCCATGAGAAGCACAACTTCCTTCTCTGGGTTCTGCATCTCAAAGTTTTGATCAAAGAAACAATGCAAGAAGATGCTAGCTAGCTACCTAAGCATATATTGTTGTAAATATATAACATGATGAAAGACAATTGTAGATAACAATGAGTTCAAATTCTTCCTGACCACTTAATATGCTTACAACATAATTGCAACTATTGAGAAAGCAAAAAGCTGTTCAGTCCAAAGTGAAGGCACTTCTATGATAATGTACCTCATGAGCACTAACAGCATTACAGCAATGAATGTGTCTTTGCATGTTAAGGATGTTGGTATGTTTGATAGATCTAGAAAAGAATCTCAAAAAAAAGAAAAGAAAAAGTTTCAAACTATCCATCATTCAAAATGTTACTTTTTCGTATCATTGAAAATGCTATTTGGAATCATTCAAGCATGCTTGAAATCGCATCGTAAAAGTATGTTATGCCCCCATTTGATTAGTAGTGGATTTTTTGAACCTCAACACGTCAACTTAACGTCACACAAGCCTCCGGTTGCTCCACCCGAGCACACTTAACTTCAGAGATTTTTTGAATTTCCGAAGCCAAATACTTTTAAAAAGCTTCTGTGTCAATACTGTTGTGCAACGAAAGCTTTAACCCGAGGATTGGTTGTAATATAATACCGATAATCTAGATAATAGCAAATAACAGAGAAAGTAATCGAAAAAACACAATCACACACAATAACACCAATATTAATGTAGTTCGGCAAAAACCCGCCTATTCCACCCGACAACTGATCAAGAATATTTTATTAATCAGAGAAAAGAAACAACGTAATTACAAATCTATAATTCCTCGTCTCTTTCTCTCACACACTAGAACCTGAGAAACCCTATTATGAAAACTCTCATAAACTTGTCTCTCCCTATCTAGTAATGCTTTCACTTTTGGTTCACTCTCTCTTCTTCTTACCACCCCTTTACAATAGCCAACTAGTTGAGTATATATAATACCCAATAGTTCCTAATCCATACAAAGATTCTAATTGAATAACAATACCAATTACCAATTAGAATACCAAGTACTTATGGGAGTAGAATTCCTACCTACATTGTTTCTAGAAACAAACATAAGGTATGATCCTATAGACCTCACTTAATATAAGCTATGATCCTACGCATTGCGAGCCAATACACAACAAATACACTATAGATAAATTCTTATATTCAATCGACTTTAGGAGGTCCATTATATTTCGGGTGAAAATAAAAACTTTTTTTGTATGTGAAGGGGAAGAAGAGATGTTAGCTAATTTCTCTAATTAAATAGAGTATAGATTCCTCAAATTTATTGATACAGGTGTATCTTAAGTGATCCTTGAAATTGGTGTCTTGAGGATAGACATTTGCCACCCTACGACTTGGCCCTCTCGTAGCGACGACGCTGGGGTCCAAGGCGCAACGCCTTATATGGGGTCGAACTGGAAAGTTATAAAGACATATATCCTTATTTTGGGTGAATAGTATAATTCGAAGTTGTCCAAGGTCTAAGAAGCAGCTTACTTGGATAGAGAGTATTGTGAGGCAGAGATTCTTGTAATCTTCGTAATATTCAATAAAGAACATAATTTCTTTGAGATCTTGTGTTTTATTCATCATATTTAATATTTACTGATATTATTTAATTTCGCATTCAATAGTTTATTTGTCTAGTAATTTGTATCATTTATTAATAATTTTTTTTTTTTTGTTTATAACAATGAGATGATTCTAATAGCTAATTGCACCTTTAAATAATAAAATTGTAATTGAGAAAGACTGAAAGAGAAGAAGAGAGTTGCACATATGGAGAAGAGAAGAAGAGTGGAGAAGAAGAAGAGATGTTGGGAAGATTTAGACTCAGATGTTTTGTTGATCATATATCAGAAACTGAGTATTAAAGATTTACTATTTGGAGCACCTTTATGTTGTTCTTCTTGGTACACTATATCAAAAGAACCTTCACTTTGGAGGGAAGTTGATCTTCTTCATGAATTTAATGATGTTAATGAGTTTAATTCCAGACAACTTACTGAGCTGGTTGTGACTCGGAGTCAAGGTTGTATTACTTCCATCAAGTTTCCTCTTACTGCTTCTATTGATGATCTCCTTCTTGTTGCCTTGAGGTAATTTGAAACTTGTTTTCTTGATTTTTTTTTTTTTTGGAAGTTAATTTCATAATATATGATCTTGTTAAATAATTGATTCTCCCCTAGTCTGCTACATGGATGTGGGGGCATAGAAACCCCCACATCGCCAGCTGACTTTTTAAAGTATGTAGGATTGGATATGTTAGGATCCCAGTGAAGTATTTGATCTCCCACACCTTGATAATTGGGGGTTTTGAGGAGTATATGGATGATTGCTCAAGCAGTATTCAGAATTGATGCCACCCCATGTTGAGGGTTTGGTCTATAGTAGAAGAAAATTAAAGGAAATGTGAATTTTGAGTCCCCTGTGCTGGTTGTTCAATAAGCTATTTATCGTGGATTCTCAACCTTATAACTTGAGAATTGACGTTACCCCATTAGGAAAAAAAAAACCCGTGGATTTTGTGTCCCCTGTGCTGGTGGTTCGGGCTGCGGGGTTCAATCAGCCGTTTTGTTACATAGGGGGTGGTAGTTGACATGTCCCCTGTGCTGGTATTTCAATTAGCTGTTTGGTTACATTCTTTGTTACATGCTTGTGTCACCAAAACCTGCAATACCAAAGAGCTGTTTCGTGGTTGGTTAAAATTCCTTTAGTTCAAAGAGAATCTGTAGCAACATCGTACTTATTATATCACATTAGCTCTGCACTTTTGAGTCCAATCCAAATTGCATCCATTTTTGTGTGCGCACAGACTTGCTTGAAGAACCCCCATTAATGTATGCCTCTTTTCATTCTTATACAGTCCCCATATCCTGACCTGCTAAGATTAACTGGGACTAAGGAGTTGATGAGTAGTGTGTCCTCAGTCCAGCTCCCCTTACATCTGCAATTTTTATAATGTTCCTTAGGTTGTATGTTGCACAGAAACCTAATCTTGTATATTGTACAATACTACAATATTCCAATTGTACATGAACCATGTCCCTCAGCAGCTTCAATTTGAGTGCTCCTGACGTAGTATGATGATGTTTTAAATATCTGTCGATATGTGATCCAAAATTTGTTGTAATTGATGCTTTATCTATGCATCAGTCTGTTTATTTGAGATAAGATGTTGGGAAATTTCCTCAACATCTCTAACTCAAAAACATTTTAAATGAATGGATGTGGCAACTAATTGCTTCTTATCTTTCACCTTTTCAGGTGTCCTGGAATAAAGTATTTCAATCTTAGGCTTCCTTCAAAAAAGCTGTTGAAAAAGAAGTCCATTTATTTGGCAATTACGAAACTAATTGAACTTGAGAGCATGGATGTTGGTGATTGTTTTTTCTCAGATGAATGGGTGCTTCAGTTGATCAATCAATGCTGCCCTAAATTCTCCAAATTGAAAGTCTATGGTATCTCTTGGAACACCGTGTATCTAATAGTTACACATATGCCTAAAATCAATGGCTTGGACCTTGTCCAAAACTGGATGTTGAATGAGACATAGTAATGAGCTTGAACACCTTGATTATAACTTGATGTTGAATGAGACAAAGGGAGGATGATTCCAGAAAATTGCATATGAGTTATATACTGCTGAAAGAACACTGATACATTAGTGAAAGGTATGACTACGTCTTAATTTTATGCCAGTAAGCATAGACTTTCTCGTTTGATTGTACAGAATGTTGTTATCATATTTCACTGTTTCGTCTATAGACACATTTGTTACCAAAGCTGTTTCTAGCGGTTTTGAAATTGTTTGGCACTCAATTTACCAATAATATATATCAGAACTCAAAGAGAACTAAACGACTAGTGACATTCAATATGTCCAGAAGTAAGAAAGAGGCTGAAGTGACCTTGCGAAATATAGAAGTTACAACAAAATTCAGTTCTTCATAGCCAATTCAACCTTCTCTGTGAGTAAAAGTAGATATTTTTGTTCCAGTCAACCGTTCGTTGCTTCGTGCAGGCCTATTATCGATACTATTCTTGTTGCTTGTTTTTAGAATTAAATAAGAAACATGGAAAAGTAGAAAAAGAAAACAGGTTTGAGTGATTAAATTGGTTTCTACCCTGAGAAATACAAGATCCAATGATGAAGTATATGCTTAATAGTCTTAGTTCAATTCGAAGTTTCAAATTAAATCACCATGTTAACTGACGGTAAGCTTTGTAAACGAGATGGAGATTTCATTTATCCCACCCTGTGAGTTATCCGAAGATGCAATTCTCCTTCAATGGGAAAAGTGAAGATGGTTTTGTAGGTCACTCGTTTTTTTTTCTTTTCCCATGCATATCTGAGGTCTAGCCTGCAATCTAAGAATCAAGTTAGAAACTGGTGGCTACTTTCAAATTGTCCCAAAAGAATTGGGCGATCAGGCCTGAAAAGTGAAGATGGTGTTTGACTTCTGCTGGAGTGGGCATCTCTGGCCATGATGATAGGGATCGAGCTTGTTTTGTTCGGCTAATTAATATGACAAATCATTTGTCCAGTTGAACCGAGTAGAGCTGTTATCAGACTGATTACACCCCTTGTCAGACCCTGTGAAGTGATATACTGCCTAGTGTAATAATGAAGACTGTGTAGAGTTCTAATTTGACCTACGAAAAAAAATTATATTGTCCCATAAGAATTGCTTAATCTATCCTTTGTTTTATCTGAATCTTTTAATTAATCCTCTGTCTATCTGAATTATGTAAAATAAGTTCTAATCTGACATAGGTTAAAATTTGAGATTTTTGGTGTTAGGTCGCTCAATCTATCCTCTATCTGAAATTCTGAATCTTTGGATCCCCAACATATGTGATAATAAATAACTCTTTTGACATGATACAGACTCAATTAACACGACGACTCAATCATGGGAATGGGTCAGAATTTTGTTTTACATAGTTTTGTGGATATTTGACACAATTTCTCTTCAACATTCCCATAAGTGGCGCTACACACAAGGGGTCACATGTTTATGTACGTACCTATGGTCGGACAATAGTCTCAGTGTGTTTCGAGCAACATGGGATTGAATTAAGTGCCGTAATTTCGATTTTACATAGTTTCTATAGATATTTTACTTAAATTTATTTTCTAGTTTGCGCTACACACAAAGGGGCCGAGTTATAGTAGTAGTAGTTCTTTAGAACCAGTGATTACAAGAAAATAAATGAACTAACTATAATCATTATCAGAAAAATGCTGGAAAAAACGAAACTAGAAATCAAAGATATCTAAGTCGATTTCTGGAACCAGATGTATTTGATCTTCTTCCTTAGTTCATTATTGTTCCAATTCTAGTTCTGGCATTGCTTGTGCCCAGGTACCCAGTTTGGGCATTTAGGACTGAAGTAACTTGAAACAAATCTAGAATTCAGAAGCTCAATAAAAGGCTCAAATTTAACACATCTTGGTGTTTTGTACTGATTAATCGATGCCCCACGGTTTATTGCATAGTCCATGAGCTCATCGAAGGTGCCTGGCTCAACGATTTTTATCTCCAATGGCCCTATAGACTTATCCGAAACTCGGCCTTGGCGATACACACTGTTGAGTGACTCTTCAATTGTCAGACAACACTTTTCAAAGACTGAAGGTGGGATTGGGGTGGTACCATTGAAACGAAGCTCCCAAAATAGAACATAATGGCCAGGGATTGTCAAGAAGTCTGCGTAACTTGTGTATTCAACTAGAGTTGCATTAAATGGTACAATATGTTTCACAGCATTCTCCACTGCGTTTTGGAGTTCAGCTTCATCCGTCTTATCAGAGTCAATACTCAAACCGACGTTTTTTCGACATACAAAATGGAATTGGGGTGTCTTATTCTTGAATCCACTAACTCGTAACACGTCACCCACTCGGTACCGATAAAGTCCTGCATAATTAGACAGAAAAACTTAGAATTACATCAAACCAAAATGTTCATTTTTTATAAGTTGATCCCAATGTTAAATTTTTATGCAACATGGATCAATTAATTCTTACCAGCATAAGTGGTGACAATAAGCTCATACTCCTGACCGAGCTTAACATCAACAAGATCGACTAGTTCTTGTTCCTCCTCATTCAATGATTTGGGCACAGAGCTTGAATTGGTGGAACCATTGGTTTTATGAATTGGCAAGAACTCAAAATATGCCATGGTAGGAATGATGGTGTAAGAAACTTCACTAGGCTTACACAAGGGCTTAAGATTTACTCCAAAGTAGCACTCGGAAGCCCCGTATCCAGTACATACCAGTGGAAGTCCATTGCTGTAGTAATCAAGGTTGGGGATGTACTGCGACATGGACCCTGTGACAATGACATCGATGTACTTTGTATTTGGCCATAACCTTGTTATGATTCCTTGCCATGAATTTTTACTGCATTCTACCTCAATGAAATCAGCAAGCTTCGGATTAGGTTTTATTATCTTCAAAACAGCCTCTCTAACTGAAGGGTCAGTAATTTTAGGTTCAATGGTTCCATTTCGGATGTCATTACAGAGAAGGGACCAATGTTCTTCAAGAAATCGAATTGTACGAATGAATCCAGAAGCGAATACAGATTCAACACGGATAACTTCTTTGTTTCGAAAAAGACCACATAACAATTGAGAATACATGCTTTGGTAAGAATCTGGACAAAGGATGGTCTCATCTGGGCTAGTGTAATCGGTGTAAGGATCATAAGATCTGTTCTTAAAATATGAACTTTTGTAGTAACAGGTTAACACCGGTCGAGCAACTAGACCTCCAGGAGTTTTTGCTTCGGATTTTATAAACAAGAAGTACATTCCTTTACCTTTCTCCAAATCAGGAACATATTGGTTCATCACTGGCATTATAAGGCTGTATAGCATTGTTCTTCGCTCGAGCTCTCCTTCAATTGCCGGCGTTAGTTTCCTTTCTCCACCTGATGTTCCAGAGCTACAAACCAAATTCAAAACAACCCCTCAGCAAGATAATCTAAAATATTAACATAACATGTCCGGTCTAACCTCGGATGTCAGACCTGACATTACTACAGTTATATAACAACAAAAAAAAATGTACACTAAAAACTAGTATATGTCAGCTTACTCATCACCTAGTCAAGAACTCAGAAATAGGCTTTCCACATATAATTGGAGACATTATCTCCATTCGCGATTCGAGTAATATCTGGTTGCAAATCTTCATAAGTAATGACAGGCATAATTTTCTTGAATGTTTCACGGTCAGTTCGACCATTTAGCCCATATCGTGCGAAGTATTCGACATGTGCATTTTGAGTAAGGATTTCAGCTAATACCCTCTTTTGCACCTCATCAGCATTACTCGTAACATCTTCAATGAATTTAAGTAAATTTTTGTACTTATCAGTTAGAGCATTTTCTTCAACATAATCCATTTGTGCGGGCACTGTTAGGGTTATATAAGAAACAGAGATAAAAGCTGAAGAAGAAAGGATATTGAGGTATGTATATGTATAACTGTATGTTTCGAAACACCAATGTAGTATATGTCAACTCTGAAAAAAACCCTAGATGGGATTATAAACAAAGAAGTATTGTTCGTATCAATCATCTGGTTGACGAATGTCTAAGAGAACTATTTTGTTTATATACACGACTGTAATGACGGTACTGCTAGCTGATATAAAAGTTTTAATGACCTCAAAAATCATGATGACCATATGTGCAGAAAGATTAAACGTGATGATGGAATTATATTAATTTTGCATATACCTATACGTAGACTCTTAAAGCACGATTGTGAAATCTTGGCAGTTCTTTGCAAGGTAGACAAGATGGAGACTCGTGAAGATGGGATTATATTAATTTTGCATTTACGTATACCTAGACTCTTAAAGAGCGATTATGTAACCTTGGCAGTTGTTTGCAAGGTAGACAAGATAGCGACTACGAATGATGATTAGAGATGGTGATCATAGTGTTCAATTAAGTGAATGCCATTATGATATTGGTTCATCCACCTCGTTAATGTCATGAAGACACACTTCTTCCCGTCAGAACTCAGAAGTCAATACTACCTTATCATTATAATACCTTAGAAATATTTTCTTGCCGTTGTATTTATCTGAACCTAATTTGTTTCGTTTTTTGGTTTTTTTTTGGTATCATTTTCTAGTTTAGTTCACTACAAAAATACTGTAAATTCGCCACGGACTAGAACGGTGGCAAAACATGATTAGACACTGTCTAAATCCGTGAAAAGACCGTCGGGTTTCAGGGTAGCTAAATTGGTTGCCACAGTTCGGGTTCGTGGCAGCCATACTATTTTAGCCACGGTCCGGACCACCCGTGAGTTTAGCTACTGATCTTATCGGTGGAAAATTTCAAATTTGCTACTGCTCTCAAGTCTCAACCGTGGAAAATATTTAATTTGTTAAAATAAAAAACTAAATTAGCTACTCTATTGGTAGTGGGAAATCTGGTGGATTTTGTAAAAAAAATATATATTAAAAATCAGCAATTGCTATTTGAAGAATATTTGTCTGATAAAAGGTACAATTTTATTAATAACCTCTTATTAGCAATTGATGTAACAATAATTAGTTAGCAAGGAGATTGTATGTAGGTGAGGTAAACAAATACAAATGCACATCAAAGTTGTCACAAACTTTTAAATAGGGATTTTTAGAGTTAACCCCCCCCCCCCCCCCCCCCCCCCGTTTTATGGTCACGATTTAAGTAAACCCCCCCCGCCCCCCACCACATTTGTCCAAGTTTGGACTTTACCCCCTCTCCACTTGTTTCTGTCAAATTTAACGTCAATTTTGTTTGTAACTTCTCAAAATATCCTCGATTGCTGCTTTAGACTTAACCCCCTATTCCCCTAAAAATATGAGAGGGGGTATTTTAGAAAAAAAATAAAATAAAAATAAACGTTAAATTTGACAGAAGTAGACGGAGAGGGGGTAAAGTCCAAACTTGAACAAATAGAGGAGTTTAGGAGTTTACTCAAAACGTGACCATAAAAGGGGGGGAGGGTTAAGTCTAAAAATCCCTTTTAAATAATTGGAAACCTAAACTTGTATCTGAGATACCCCACTTACAAAGTTTCATTTTGAGATACCCCAAAATAAAATATTCTTAGCATGGGAAATTTAGACTTAACCCCCCAAATATTAGACTTGTTTTGATTAAACCCCCACATATTTGAAAATTTTGACTTTGCACCCCCACCGTTAGCTTCCGTCCAATTTTTCATCAAACTCTATTTTTGCTTCCCCAAATGCCCTTCATTCTCATATTAGCTAAACCCCCGTTATTTTTTGCATTTTTTTGATATGACCCCCTACAAACAAAAATAAAGGTTGAAAATCAAATCAAAAAGGGAAATTTAGATCTAAAAAATAGAAGACACATAATGCAAAGATTTACTTTCCCCATTGTTCATACACTTGTAGAGTGACCTTCCCCATTGTTCATTATTGTGATTGTTTCGATTTCAAATGACTAATTGTAGATCTAATCAGAAGAAGAAGTCTTGAAGGAGATGTTGTTGCTTCAATTCATTTAGAAGAGATGTGAAGAAGGAGATGTAAAGAAGTAGAAGAAGAAAAAGAAGAAGGAGATGTTGTTATTTTGATTTAAGTTTATTTTTTCTAAGTTGAAAAGATGTGAAGAAGAAGGAGATGTGAAGAAGATGAAGGATTACTCCACAGTAATTTCAACAAAGCTTTCTTAGATCTAAAGAGTTAAGATGGTGACAATGTAGAAGATAAGGTAAAAAAAAAAAAAAAAAAGGTAAATTAAAGGTTTTAGTTAATAAAAGAATGAGGGGCATTTGGGAAAGCAAAAATAGAGTTTGGATGGAAAACTAGACGGAAGCAAACGGTGAGGGGTAAAGTCAAAATTTTCAAATATATAGGGGTTTAATCAAAACAGGTCCAATATCTGGGGGGTTAAGTCTAAATTTCCCTCTTAGCATTAATAAAGACAATGTCATTCCAGTTAGTTACAAAACACTATCACAGCGACGAAAACAACACCATTACTATCATTTCAACAGCTAAATTGACAAACAAAATCTATTACCTCCAACATCCTAATCAAATTGGTTGGATAGTTTAGTTGTAATTAAGTTGAAAATTAATAATAAAGATTGGTCCCATTTGATTGGCAACCCATGGCCTGCAGGCTGGGGATGTCTTTTCAGAGACTTTAGTTGTCAGGTGAAAGGGGTGCTTGTTGGTGGTCTTGGTTCTGAAACAAACAATATTGCAGAGATGATGGCAATTATTAATAGACTTGAAAGAGCTAATGAATATGGATGGTTGCATCTTTGGGAGCATTAGAAACAGATGGAATGCAGTTAAGAATAAATTTATTTGGTTAAACTTCAGCATCATTTGGAGGGAGTCAAACTTTCGGGGCTGACTGTTGTGCCCAGCAAGGAGGGAAAATGAGTAAAGGCTATTGTTTTCTGTTAAAGAAGAATTGTGTGTTCTATGAACCACTCTTCCAGAGCTAGATTTTTTTTTATTTTTATTCTTCTTCCTTTGTAACCTTTTTTATATTTGCTTTAATATTAATCACCTTTAAGCAAAAAAAAAAAAGAAAAAAAAGAGTATATACTTAATTTGCAATTGCTTTCTCTCAAGTCTAGGCCGGGGCTCAGAACAATGGACAGTATTGCAATATCCTCTGCATGCCTTGCATGTTTATGGTCTCTCTGGTATCTCTTTTGCTCATTGAAAGCCAGAAAAGGAAAAAATGGTTCATTAGGTCTACCCCCTGGTCCAATGGGTCTCCCTCTACTTGGTCACCTTCACATGTTGGGTGATCATCCTCACCGTAACCTGCAAAAAATGGCGAAAAAATATGGGCCAATCATGTTCCTAAAACTCGGTGTTGTCCCTACTGTGGTAGTCTCATCCCCTGAATGGGCTGAGTTGTTTCTTAAGTTCACGACACAAATTTTGCTAGTCGTCCACAAATGCAAGCATTGAAGTTCATGTCTTATGGACAAAAGAATTTGGCCTTTGCACAGTATGGTCCATATTGGCGAAATATTCGCAAATTATGCACCATAGAATTGCTTAGTAGTTCAAAAGTCGAATCATTTAGGCCGATGAGGCGAGAGGTGTTATCGAAGTTTATCAAGTCCATAGTGCATACTGGAAAGTTGGGTGGCCCTATTAATGTAAGTGCAATGGTAGAATCACTCATCCAAGAAATGATTTGTCGAATGATATTTGGATCGAAAAATGATAGATTTGATTTCAAAGCAGCCTTGCAAGAGGGATTGAAGTTGGTGGGCGTTTTCAATTTAGCTGATTATATACCATATATTGGAGCACTTGATCTTCAGGTAATAAGGCTTCAATTCCAACTTCTTAATCACCACTAATATAGTAAGAGCATCTCCCACTTAAGTACTTAACATTATGTGACACTTAGGTGCTGTTTGTTTTTCATTAAGTCGGTCTGAATGACTGAACTTAACGATGGACCCAATGTATTCAGTCTTCAGACCGTTTGTTTTTCTAAAACAGTTCAGTGCTTAATCGGTTGATTAAGTGATATATCGATTAAGTGGTTCAGCCCAAAATTTGGGCAGAATGAACATCTGAATCACTTAACCAAGTAGAAAGACGAAATTAGCCTCTCAAACAGAAGACTTTTTTCTCTTTTGCTCTCTCACTGTTCATCTTCTCCACGACCTCTATCTCGCTTTTGTGCTCGGCGACTGCTCCTTCTCTTCAAAATCTGAACTCGACGAATAAGAAGAAGAAGAAGAAGGAATATGTGAATGTGATTTCCATTCTCTCATTTTCTTTTTTGATATACAAGTTTGGTTGATTATTTTTAGAATTTCTAAATTACTAGAAATTCATGTTGTTTTAATTGTTTCTTCCTTCTCTGCTACTTGTTGATGATTTATTAATAAACAAGGGCATAATAATCATTCAACAGTCATTCAGCACTTAATGTTAGATAAGTTTTTGTTGATTTAGAACTTAATTAAGTTGCGTAGACAGCTTGGTATTAAGTTGCCATTAAGTGTATTTAGTGCTTAAGTGGTATTCAGTGATTCAGACTTTGGTTTAGAAAAAAAACAAACGGCACCTTAGGCTTTATTTAGAAGTAATTTGAGAGCAATATAATCCCAACCGGAGGGTAGTTTGGTGCCCTCCACATAGGTGCCACATAAGCTAAACCACCCTTGAAACCACATAAGTTGTTCCGGAACAATGTCAGTTTACACAATTAAATGAGTTTATAATATGAAACTCTAAGTTCCGGTATTTACAAATTATAAGACAATTGGTATTAGATGGAACTGAAGGTTCTGGATTTGTAAGACGAAAACATTACTTTCCGTCATATTGCAGTTTATACCATTGGAGATGGTTTTTGATGGCTTTCTTAAAAGTTGATCGAAGTGACCATTGGAGATGCTCTATCTCAGTGTCGTATCTGAGATTTTAGTGACTCTAGATTTTTTTTGTATATACTGGAAGTCATTTGGCAGTGACTCAGTGAGGCCCCTTGCATTCGTATGAAATAATATGAAAAAAAATGTACATGACATCGATAAATTTGAAGTACATAATTAAAACTATAAAGCAAAAGGTAATATAATCTTTAAACCTACATTAGAATTACAAGGAAATTTTCTATTGTCAATTAAACTTATGTTTTTCTGCCAAAAAAAAGATATAGAGATACTGAAGGGAGGCCTCGTATGTGTTTCTCATTAAAACATGGGCTTGCAAAGTTGGGCAGTTGGGCTTACAATAGGTTCAAATCCTTTTTGTTTGATTAAAAAAGGCTAAGGCTAGAAGCACACGCCACTTTTCTAGAGGCACACACCTCGTGAAAAAATTAAGAGCACCCTTCTTAACCGGTTAAACTTGTTTCACTTAAATATATCTAGGCAAAGGGCACACCCCCTATTTTTCAGTTTTTTCTTCCGTCCCGTCCACTTTCTTTCATACCTTGGTTTCTTCTTGCTCTTCCCTATTAGAAATCTCTTCTTCTCTATCTTCCCTTTTTATTGGGTTTCTCTTCAAGTGAATTGATTCAACTATTTTGAGTTAGGTATCTCTCTCAATTTCAACTAACAGGTATTTCTCTCTCTCTATATCTATCTCTCTCTCTTTTTTATGGTAAAGATCTATCTATCTTTTTTTTTTTGTTGTTGTTGTGTAAATACAACAACAGTAATTCGTGATTTTTGGTTTTAATTGTAATTGAGATTGTTGGGGTATGAACTTAATTGCAACATCAACAGTGACCCTCCTATTAATTAAGATATATATGGGATAGGTGGGTTTAGTTTTTGGAGATATTATTCTTTGTTTTCGATAAAGAAAAATTGAGAAAAAGAGCAGCAGCAATCAGTTGTTTTGGATATATAATAAAACTTAAGTTCAATATTTTATCTATGAAGTTGAGTGAAATAATAAAAACAATAGTCCCCATTAATTTTCTCATATGAATTTGTATGATTGTATCTACTTTAAAAAAAAATTAAAATAAAATTTTGATTGAAGCAAATCTTGCCAGATGTAATATTGTAGCTCTAGGGATCATTCTTGAAGCAGCCAGTTGGCACTTGTCAGGCGCCTTAGTGTAGAAACCGGGGAAGTGTATTTAAACTTTTTCATCTTAGGGTTGTTACGATCTTTCACAACAGCACAAATATCCGTTGGTATTATTCATCCAAGCTTTTGAGAAATTGTGAAAAAGAACTGAAGATAGAAGAGACCAAACTATGGAGTTAATAAGAAATTGTCCTCATCCTACTGCGCTGGCAGAGTGATGGATGGCAAACTCCAAACTCTTGCGGAAATTTGCTAAAGAAAACTAAACTAATTAATCAGCCATAACAATAACTATACAACACTGTTAACAATGACAACCATTCCATAAACTAGGTTAATAGTAATTACTTTCTTTTTAACTAACATCACATTGTCAATACAATGTTTTAGAAACTAGACGATCTATACAATAAGGAAGCATTTTGGTCAAAAGCTGCAAAATGAAACAACAGGAAGCTGTTTCAAATTGATAGAATTCATAAATACATGCTTGTCTATGGGGACATTACTGCCTTGCTGCGGATTCGATTCGATCGCCTCAAAGGAGTTGTGGGGAACATTAAATCTGCTTTGCCACCAGTTCTCGCCTGTTCAATGCAAAATAAGAACATAAAAGATTTTCATTATTCTATACTTCAAAGAAGATTGTTTGCAGTAGTTTATAGAAATTAGTATATTTAATTAAGATCAATTTCCATCTTCTTGTAGTACCATTAGCGTTATTTTCAGTAGAAGAACTCAAGGAGATATCAATAAGACAATAGCAAATCTCTTTTAGATAAATGACTCGGTTTAAGACTTTGTGTCAAAAATTTTCTTCAAGTTGAATTTTAACTTGGAATACCCTGCATGTATCTAGACGGCACGACCACTTGTAGCAGTACAGATCGAAATCCACAATGTTAATCACAAAATTTTCTTAATGCTATGTCCACATTATATTTTTATAATTTTTCTTCTTCTTGCTGCAAAAAACAAAACCTTGATGTTATGTCCACATTATATTTTTATAATTTTTATTCTTATTGATTCCTATGTCTTGTTATGTGTTTAATATGTAGAAATGGTGCGGCATAAGACTACTGTGGTGGACCCAAAAACTGGTTTTTGGATTGATGCTAACAAAATAAAAGAGAGAAATATTGTGTTCGCAAATGCGTCTGCTCGTAAACGTAGTGAGTTGTGTTTGCCTCGAAATCATCCAATTCCCCAAAATAGTGATGTTAGTAAGAGTGTTGTTGATGAGCGAGAGGATAATACTGTGGATAAAAATGCTAATGATAACAATGAACAAAATAATGATTTAATGGTTGAGCAAGTTCAACGAGATGAAGAACATGATGATGGGGAAGGGGAACAAAAAAGAGAATAGAAAGAAAAAGACGAAGAGAAAGGAGAGGAAAGGTGCCATTAGAAAAAAATAGAGAGGAAAATATGGAAGGTGATTATGATGTTAGAGGGGAAAATATGGAAGGTGACAATGATGGTAGAGAGAAAAATATGGAAAAAGAGAACGAAAGTGGCAATGAAGAAAATATGGAAGAGGAGAACGAAAGTGGCGGTGAAGAAAATATGGATGAGGAGAGCGAAAGTTGTGGTGAAGAAAATATGGAAGATGATAATAGTTTTCCTTTACTTGGTGGTCCCATGGTGAATGATGTTTTGATTGATTATAAAGAACATTTTGCGCATAGGGTGTGGCAAGGAGAGGTATACATGATAATATTGATTTAATTATTTTGTACAGAGGTCAATATTTGTAAAATTTTATTTTAGTAGTACCAGACATCACTAACCTATTAATTCTATATTTTGACCTTTATTCAGGAACGCGGTGTGCAGAGGTTTGTTTGCCACCTTACTCAGTTGAAAAAATGGCCCTTAGAGAAAGAGGATCCAAAGTTTGTAAACAAACTAAAGGAGACTGGATTGTATTGGGTAGCTGTTTTCCCTTATAAACACATGAATCTGACGTTGGTGTGTGCATTTGTCGAGCGTTGGTATCCAGAAACAAACACTTTCCACCTTCCTTTTAGAGAGATGACAATCGCACTTGATGACGTGGAACAACTACTTGGAATTCCTATTGTTCGTACCCCAATAGTTAGTGAGCAAAACAAACTTGATTTGAATAGGTAATGTACTTGACAAGATCTACTGTGTTATTAAGTACGCTTTATTTACCATTATTTGATATATATATATATATTTATCTTAGCAGGGCTATAAAATTGCTCAAGAGAGGGCTTGGCGTCAACGATAAGGAAGCTGAATTAGAATTGAGTAAGCACAGTCAAACACATGTAAGCACTACCTGGCTGTGTAGCATCTTTCATAAAAAAGTAAAAACCTTGACAAGTCGCAGACACGTTGAACATGCAGTTAGAGCGTACTTAATGTTTCTCTTTGCATGTGTCCTGTTCCCTGATAAAACTGGTACTGATGTAAATGTTTGTTACATTATACCTCTTATGACGTTTTCTAAGATCAAAGATTTTGCTTGGGGTGCGGCTGTTTTGGCTCATATTTATAGATCTCTTGGAAAAGCTTCGCGAGCAGAGTGTAAATAATTTTCTGGATTTATAACTTTAATTCAAGTAATACTTTTTAGTTGGTAATGTTTACTAATATATATATATATATATATATATATATATACAAGTCTAACTCTCTTAAATGTGTAGGCATGGATTTATGACCATTTCCCCAACTTTAGTGTTATTCCTAATCTGGATTATGTGGATACAATACCACGCATGATGAGGTGGTCTCCTTTTCCAGTCAGCTATTCTGACCTATGCTGTCAGGGGCCGAGCGAAGAGCCAGGCGCTCGGTATCTGCCTCACCGCCTCGACCGGGCGGCGCCCTGATCAGCACCCTTAACAGCATTACAGCAATCAGCATCACAGCATTACAGCAATCAGCATCACACTCTCTCCTTCTACTTCTATAGGTAATAGCTTCTCTCTCTCTCTCTCTCTCTCTCTCTCTCTCTCTCTCTCTCTCTCTCTCTCTCTCTCTCTGTTCTCGGTTTCTACATGTTTAAAACTTTTGAGTTGAAAAATTACACTTGTTTGGTCGATTTTGTGAACTTTCAGGAATACCCAAGTTGAAAATATATCAAAAGACAAGGTATTTTGGGGTTTTGTGTGACAAAATGGCTTTGGATTCAAAAAGAAGCAAGTTCGGATTAGAAATGAAGAACAAAGTAGTTCTTCCAGCAACAGAAGCATATGCTGATGAAGCAATCAAAGCAATTAAAGAAGGGAAAGTTATTGCTGTGCCAACTGATACCCTTTATGGATTTGCAAAGTTACAGTCTTACAGCAGCAGCAGCCGGGGTAGAAGAAGAGAGAAGAAGAAGCAGCAGCAGCAGCAGGCAGCAACAGCGAAGACAGCAGCAGCAGGCAGTGTTTAGAAAAGGACATGGGCTTTTTCATTTTGGGCCGCTTGAGCGCCTCTATATCAACCGCCCTGAGCAGAGCGCTGCGCCTAGGCGCAGCCCAGGCGCCTCGAAGTGTTTTAGGCGCTACTTTACCCAAGCGAAGCGGCCCCTTTCCAAAATAGCGCCTAGGCGGCGCTAGGCGCCGCCTAGGCGCCACCCCTGACAGCATAGATTCTGACAATATGCAAGCTTTGAGGTGGCATAGAGAGACGATTGATCGTATGATAGCTATTGAGGTAAGTTTTTACAATGTTATTTGTAGTTGTTTTTTTTGTTTACCAAATATTTTTCTAAACTTGATCAGGTTCATTGGGATCCTTATTTTGAATTACGTGAAAGTACTCGTTGTTTGCATGAGATTTCTTTCTACCATGGTGTCATATATTTGTTTGATGTTGTTGAGGCTTATCATGCCAATAGAGTTTTGCGTCAGCTAGGTCACATACAAGGAATCCCACCTTCAATTATCATCCCAGTTAAAAGTAGGAGAACTTCATCTACAATCAAGTATCATGTCATGCATGGTAGACAAGATGTCTATTTCTTACAATGGGAATCGCACAAACTAGATTCACAAGTGCGTGGAAATCGTTCTACTGTTGCTTGGGAGGTGTCTGCAGATTACTTGGAATGGTATTACAAAATTAGTCATCCTGTCATGACTCCCAAGGATAATGTATCTCTTCTTCATCGTGATCCTCCTATTAATTTGGTAAATAAAATATTTATTTTAGTTGTTTTCAATATATTGTTTGTTTTAAATATATTTTGTGAATTTGAAGCAATGTTATTAATATTAAATCTTATTGTTGGTGTGTTATTTATTGCAGCTTGCAATAATCTATGGGATTGCTCGTCACTTGAAGAATGGATTAGACTCAAGAAGAGAGCAACTACCTCAAGATGTGTTGCACAATTTTGAGTTGGCATACAACATTGCCACTAATAAGTCAATCCTTCTGCGGGAGGAAGAAGAAGGAGATGAACAAGACTGAGCAATATTTTTTTTATTTGTTTAAATTCGTAAAATTTGATATATTGTTTTTAAAATTATTTTTTTAAAAATTTGCTTGTGGATGGTTCAAAAGTTTGATATAGTTTAAATTCGTAAAGTTTAATATTTTTTTGAATGGTATTCATTCAACTATTTTAACCAGTTTTATTTGACCGTATCTCTGTTTTGATAAGAATGTATTATGCCTAATTCCTTATTAGTTTTCAGATATTGATTGATTCAAGCCTATAAAACTCGGTAGTTTGTCCCTCTTATCTATCCTACACCAAATATTACACCAGAATCACAAGTAGTATTGAGAGATAATAACTGCAACACGAAACTTTTTAAAGTTGATATATTTCTTAGGGTCTTTGTGTTCGCTTCCTCTCTTGCTGATTATAGTAGCTTTTAGTGCTCGGCAATAATTTGCTGATTATCGTGGATAGTGGTTGGCAGTCCATTGCTGGGATAATTAAATTTAGCCAGTACTACATTGCTACGTTTTCAAAAAAAAAAAAAAAAATTCATGTCAAACGTACTTGGCAATAACTTGCTGATTATAGTGAATAGTGGTTGGCAGTCCATTGCTGGGATAATTAAATTTGGCCAGCACTACATTGCTACGCTTTCAAAAAAAATAAAAATTCATGTCAAATATACTTGGCAATAACTTGCTGATTATAGTGAATAATGGTTGGCAGTCCATTGTTGGGATAATTAAATTTGGCCAACACTACATTGCTACGCTTTCAAAAAATAAAATTCATGTCAAACGTACTTGACAATAACTTGCTGATTATAGTGAATAATGGTTGCCAGTCCATTGCTGGGATAATTAAATTTGGCCAGTACTACATTGCTACGCTTTAAAAAAAAAAAACATCATGTCAAACGTACTTGGCAATAACTTGCTGATTATAGTGAATAATGGTTGGCAGTCCATTGCTGGGATAATTAAATTTGGCCAGCACTACATTGCTACGCTTTCAAAAAAAAATAAAAATTCATGTCAAACGTACTTGACAATAACTTGCTGATTATAGTGAATAATGGTTGGCAGTCCATTGCTGGGATAATTAAATTTGGCCAGCACTACATTGCTACGCTTTTAAAAAAAAAAAAATTCATGTCAAACGTACTTGGCAATAACTTGCTGATTATAGTGAATAATGGTTGGCAGTCGATTGCTGGGATAATTAAATTTGGCCAGCACTACATTGTTACGCTTTCAAAAAATAAAAATTCATATCAAACGTACTTGGCAATAACTTGCTGATTATAGTGAATAATGGTTGGCAGTCCATTGCTGGGATAATTAAATTTGGCCAGCACTACATTGCTACGCTTTCAAAAAAAAAAAAAAAAAAACCATGTCAAACGTACTTGACAATAACTTACTGATTATAGTGAATAGTGGTCAGCGGTCTACTGCTGGAAAGATTTAAGTTAGGCAGCACTATAATGCTACGCTATCAAAAAGAAAATTGTGTAATTTTATGTATAAGGTAGTCTTGGTCTGAGAAAATTAAATTTGGGCAACAAAAAAAACTGCAAGCAAATAAAAACATTGTTCCTATTCAGCACGATAATCAAAATTCGAATTTGTTTCAAAACAATTTACAACTATGGAACATCTACTGGGACATTTTGGAAAATATGCCTGTCAACACTACTTAAACCGCCAATATTAAGCGCGTCAAAAGCTGTGATGTGGGGTTGCAAAACTGTTTTCCAACTATCAGCCAAATGACTAAGATTAAACTGTGGCCATAAATATGGCGCTGGTATTGGGCAACCTTCTTGTAGCTCATAATTGATGTAGTGATTGTGATGCACATGGCCGGTACAACACACTTGTCGACATTTTTCCAAATCCACATTGCTTCTCAGTGGTAGAAATGTGTAGTAAGCTAATTTGGACAAGTGCACAAGAACACAATTAAACCTACATGCAAATAGATAACCTGTGTTTGGCATGCTCATCCACTTATCAGGAGGTGCCCAACCTTGATCATGCTGTAACCGTTCTCTCATGTACGTAACTATATTCCTGCCAAATATTTTATAGTACTCACTATCATGCTCATTCAACTCATTGAGCAACTCATTTCTCATCCAGGGCCATTCAGATTCGCTTTTACCCAGGGACAAACATAAAGCTCTGAACCCACAGTTTCCATCTCCAAGGGGATTTCTGTAACCCAAAACAAATTGAAACATTTCATCAGGTATCCATTGTTTGTAATCATCATCAAGAGGCATGAACGAGTGATTACTGAAGTCAAGGTTTCCTTTTAACACCCCTCTGAGATTTTTTAGATTTCTTTGGCAGTGAGGAATTATTTTGACCTTCAGAACGAGTATTTTTTTTTCTTTGAGGGGTCCAAGGGTGTTCTAGGGCTCAAAAATTCCTTTTCAAATTCTTCGTGAGCTGCTCGAGAGTGTTCAAAGGCTGAAGGATCTCTCTTAGATGAGTCAGGGTGATCCCCATCTTTAGTCTTCACACTACCTATTGGGCGACCTCTAGGTTTAGAAACTCCTGTTGGAAGCTCCAACCATGTAGCAGCTTCCTCAACTATTTCCAAGAGCCTCCTATTCATGAACCTTTTATAATCCTCTGAAACCAACTCAAATCGTTCAATATATAGTGAAATAGTCGGTCCACAAACAATACTCTCTGTAAGCTCTTCAGCCGGCAAGGAAGATAGTCGTCTCCAAAATGTGTCCACTGCAATCAACGGTATGGTGCGGTTTTCTGACTAATATTGTAAAAGCTCGTGTGCACACGACAAACCATATGCACTTCGCATCTCATGGAAGCACTTACTTTGATCAATTGCAACCTTTTCCATATTTTTCATCTCTAAACATATCAAATCTAGGGCCTTCTTAGACACTTGGCTTCTGAGATTATTAAAAACGTACTTTTATGATTGTGTGTAGTGTAGATCAAACTACGCTCAAAAAGACGCTCTGATTTCTCTGAGTTGGATGTTGGTTGCCGGATGTATCAAAGACCACATACCCAACAAATCATGTTGGCATGTATGCCCCAAGTCCTTCTTCAACTGAAAATGGGCACCTTCTACTCTATTTGTAGTGGTGCATCCGAAATGCAAATGACGATTGGTCAATGCAGCCACAAACATCTCTTTGTGAATCAACCATGTTTTCCGAAGATAACACACAAGACCAATCTCTCCCTGAACATCTTCTCTATTCGACTAAATCTTTTATCAAAGATTTCTGGTGTTGGTTGAAAAGTCCCACTAAGATGTCAAGAATGACTAGAGGGGGGGTGAATAGTCCAATAAAAATTATCTAGGTCAAGTGAACAATTATACAATAGAGGAACACACTTAACACAAGATAAATAAACTAAACAGGAACATCCCTCACCCAAAAACCCAAACTAAGCCAACACAAGTCTCAGTCTGACAGGGTCCAGTTAACTGGGGTCCAGTCGACTCAGCCTTGTCAGACAGAGAGGTCAAATTCCAGATTAGAAGAGAACCAACAAGAAGAAGATGATGAGAGTAAGAAGAGATGCTGGTATGATTATGAATTAAATAGAAATTCTGACTTGTGGGCTCCAATAGGACCCGGTTTGGACTGAGAATTGGACCGCCCCACTTTGACCTAAAGTCAAGTCAACAGAGCTGACCGTGGGGTACCCTCAACAGATCTTGTGGGTGCAAATATTGATTCTCCTTCCTATGTGTAAATAACACCATTTTTCTTGCTTTTCTTGACTTTTCGCGGGCTTTTACACAATATTCGCATTTCGGCTCATAAAACCTACACAATAGACAAGAAAGCACTAATCAATAGATATAACACAATAATATAAGTTAAGTGCTATACAAACAAGGTGTCATTCAGGGGATAAATATACACTTTTGAGGACTGGTCACATGTCACTCTCTTCCCTCAATCTATTATCAATTTCTTTCTCATTTTTTTTAGTGAAAATACTGGTATATTATCTTTCTCCTCGATTTTTTTTCAACATATATTTTTACCTCTTTTATGCATAACAGGAGAAGAAAACGACGGTTGGATATGGCTAAAGTACAAACAAATACATGTATGATAAAATGTTCTATTGGTAGTGATGAAGCGTGGTCATTGTATTCGACTTTTGTTAATTGTTACGCCTAATGTCTTTTCACATTTTCAACTTCTTACATTTGATTTGTATAGGATGTATCTTTTTACATAAAAAGTTGTACTTGATGCATAGATAAAAATGTTGTACAAAATTATACACTATCTATATTTTTTATCAGTTCCATTGCCTAATGATCAAATTGAACAACTATGATGTCAAATGATCCAAACTTAAAAATGGTGTATGTAATCTTAAAAAAATTATCGGTTATAGATTCAACTAAACCTTTAAAGTAGCTTGACTTTGCAACTTCTTTAAACTTCAAGTGTTGCAACTGAAAAACTACTTGGTAAATTGTTGCACAGGTATCCAAATGTTCCTATACCTCTCACTACAAATACTTATATAATAATTTTTCGAACAAATTTTTGCATAGTTCTATCAAAATTTTAAACCCCCAATAAAATATAATTATTATTTTAAAATAATTTATTTCAATAATTTTTAAAAATAAAATTGAAATAATATTTTAAACATAAAATGTCTATGAAAACAATTGCATAGCCTATTACTACATAAAAAATTAGTATGAAAACTATAGCTTTAAAAAAAATAAAATAAAATACTATTGGATCACTTACTTTTTTGTATGAAAAATAAAATACCATTTAATTGTATTCGTTTCAATAATTTTTGAAAATAAAATTTTAATCAGAATTAAAATAATCTTGCCATAAGAACGAGTTATCACTAGTTGTTTAAATTATTGGAAGAGGCTTTTTAGAAATATTTCGAAACTTAGAGGTGTTCTCGTTTTTCCTTGTAACTTTATAATAATCTAAACACTTGGAGAAATTTTGGATTCTTTCCCTTTTATTTTTCGAAGTACTTTTATTTTCTAAGTATTTTTCTTTTGATATTTCAAAAATCCGCTTAAGCTCAAGTCCTTTGATCTTCCATTTTTCTTCTTAATATTTATTTTCTTTGTGGGAGATTGGACTTTTCTGGAATTCTTCAAACTTTTTGATTTTTCTTTGACATAGGCTTTCTTTATAGCTTGGAGATTTCTATAATTTTTTCTCCTTTTCCTTCATGTGGTCACTTAGCAAAAATCATCACTAAGTTCTGGAAATATAGGTAAGGGACCTAGTATTTATAAGTGAAAATACTCCATAAGGAGTATTTGTAAGGATGATATATGGGCTAAATAAAATAACAAAGGCTCAAAGGATTAACCTAATGGGAGAATAATATGATGGGTAGGCTAATGGTAAGGGGTTATCTATATGTCTTGTACCATCTCTAGGTTTTTGATATGGTGATCACGCCTTGAAATAAACTACAAGACCTATGTTTATATTACACCCACTTGACATCACATCAAGACTAGCAATAAAAAATATGAGACTAGAGAATGCAACGAGGTCGAGTATTTGACTCTAGATTTTATGTATATCGCTCAGGGTGGCGAGTTGACCGTTTACTTTCAGTCTTCCGTCTTCGGTCGTCCGCTTTGTGTTGTTCCTAGATCATAGTGACTTTATCCTATGGGACTTTGATTTGGTGGAAATACTCCTCTGAGCTTGATACAGTTGTGGTTTTCTTTTTGGCTTCAAAGTCTTCCTTCTTTTGGATTTGGGCTAGCTTCCTCTTTGGTATGGAAGTCCTTGAGGAGGTGGACTTGGAGCTTTTATCAACTTTGATTCATAATCCATCAATTTAAGCCCAATATTTGATACTTTAGGCCTTCTTTCAAGTAGTGAGAGTTAAGGCCCGTGAAATATAATAAACCTGAAAATAAGACTAAAAGCGACATTAAAGCACATAGTTGTAAGGGCCATTTTGTCAATACACCCTCTTTTTTTGTCACGTTTAGCCAATACACCCTATAAATCTGAAAATTAGGTTTTCTACCCCATTTAACAGATTGACCAAGTTAAAGGAAACAGTTAACCAATGTTGATTTGTCAAACCCTTAAAGTGACCTAACTACCGGTGCGTGACCAAAACCTAATTAATCGAACTTAAGTGACTATTCCCTAAATAATATATACATAAAGTGACTAAAACCTAAATACCTTTTTTTTTTTGGTCATTGATTTATCTTTTTTTTTTTTTTTTTTTTATTAAAGAAAATCCAAATCATTACTTTATTGTTTACCAAAATCTTAAATTTAATATTTTATTTGACACTATGACGACGACAAACTTGTAAGAGAATAAAATAACTTAATATGGATGAAGACTCACTATTTTATGAAAAAACTAAAGTTTTTTATTCTTATGTTAAGTTCAAGAAAAAAAAATTATACTTTAACTTAATGCTATATGACCTAAAAAATAATAATAATGTTATTTGACTAAAATTGAAGGATAAATTAATGAATTGAATATTTTCGAGTTTTATTTGAACATTTAATTTACTTTGATGTTTGAATATCAAATTAAGAATATAAATAAAATTTATTGAAAGAAAGAATTGAAAGGAAGTGAAATAATTAGGTGGCTCTTATCACATTGGGTTTCTTTAATTAGTAACAATTTTCGGATGGGGTAAACTTAATTTTTTGGATAGCTCTTTGTAAAGTTCCGGGTGTCATTATGATTTCCCTATAGTTATGAAATAACACCAACCTCTTAAAATTGAAAGCTTTCGCTCAAATGTCTAAGAGAACTGTTTTGCTTATATACACGACTGTACTGCTAGCTGATATAGAAGTTTTAATGACCTCAAAAATCTTGAAGACCATATGTGCAAAAAAGATTAAACGTGATGATGAGATTATATTAATTTTGCATATACCTATACGTAGACTCTTAAAGCGTGATTGTAAAATCTTGGCAGTTCTTTGCAGTGTAGAAAAGATGGAGACTTGTGATGATGGGATCATATTAATTTTGCATATACCTATACGTAGACTCTTAAAGCGCGATTGTAAAATCTTGCCAGCTCTTTGCAGGTTAGACAAGATGGAGACTCGTGATGATGGGATTATATTAATTTTGCATTTACATGTACGTAAACTCTTAAAAATGGAGACTCGTGATGATGGGATTATATTAATTTTGCATTTCAACAACTATCATTTCAACAACTAAATTGATAGTTTAGTTGGTTGGATAGTTTAGTTGTAATTAAGTGGAAAATTAATAATTAATAAACATTGGTCCCATTTGATTTTCTATATAGTCATATAGATGTACATGTATATACTTAATTTGCAATTGCTTTCTCTCAAGTCTAGGGGCTCAGAACAATGGACAGTATTGCAATATCCTCTGCATGCCTTGCATGTTTATGGTCTCTTTGGTATCTCTTTCGCTCATTGAAAGCCAGAAAAGGAAAAAATGGTTCATTAGGTCTACCCCCTGGTCCAATGGGTCTCCCTCTACTTGGTCACCTTCACATGTTGGGTGATCATCCTCACCGTAACCTGCAAAAAATGGCCGAAAAATATGGGCCAATTATGTTCCTAAAACTCGGTGTTGTCCCTACTGTGCTAGTCTCATCCCCTGAATGGGCTGAGTTGTTTCTTAAGATTCACGACACAAATTTTGCCAGTCGTCCACAAATGCAAGCATTGAAGTTCATGTCTTATGGACAAAAGAATTTGGCCTTTGCACAATATGGTCCATATTGGCGAAATATTCGCAAATTATGCACCATAGAATTGCTTAGTAGTTCAAAAGTTGAATCATTTAGGCCGATGAGGCGAGAGGTGTTATCGAATTTTATCAAGTCCATAGTGCATACTGGAAAGTTGGGTGGCCCTATTAATGTAAGTGCAATGGTAGAATCACTCATCCAAGAAATGACTTATCGAATGATATTTGGATCGAAAAATGATAGATTTGATTTCAAAGCAGCCCTTCAAGAGGGATTGAAGTTGGTGGGCGTTTTCAATTTAGCTGATTATATACCATATATTGGAGCACTTGATCTTCAGGTAATAAGGCTTCAATTCAAACTTCTTAATCACTACTACTATAGTAAGAGCATCTACCACTTAACAAGATGCAAGACCACACACTTTTCATCGAGTAACATGTTGTACTGTGTACTCGAATATATATGTATGAAATCATGGTTGACTTGAAGCTCCACCATTAAAGAAAAACTTAATTGCTTTATTATTTTTTACCAGGGCCTAGGTCGTCGCATGAAGGCTATTAGCAAGGTATTGGATGGATACTTAGAGAAGATCATCGATGAACATGAACACAATGCTAAAAAACTGAAGGGTCAGCATAGGGACTTCATCGACGTAATGTTATCCTTAATTGAAATCTAATAAATTTTATGTTAAATATCGTTTTTTTTTTCTTTTTCAAAGGTTTTACTTTTAAGATTAAATCCATCTCAATTTGGTTTTTCATTTTTGGTGTAGTCATTGAAGAAACGATATGAAATAATAATAATAATTTTTTTTTTAAAAAAAAAAAATCACACTTGTATTTTTGAAATAATAATAAAATTACTCCATCATTTTATAATATTTTTTAAGGATTTATTATTTGGATTTTTTTACACATACAATTTTTTTAACAATTTAAATAATATAAATTGAAGCGTAAAATATATCTCCGAACTTACAATCGAGATTGTTATAACCATATTTTCTTAGGTTATATAGTTGTTGACGTTATATTTGAATTTTTTTATGTTGTATAATTTTTCTTATTATTTTTTACAATAAATTTAATTTCAACTTTGGACTAAAAGTCAATATATTGGATATGATGTTCAATCGATCGAATTGGTTTCAAATTATTTACACATATTGATTTAAGTTAATTATGTGATTTTGTAGAAAATACGTTTAATTTTAGTTAACTCTTGGTATTCACAAATTAGTGTTTATGAAGTTATAAATAAATTAGTGTTTATCTTATTATCTTAACTTTAATATTTAGTTTAGAGTTAATTATTAAAATAGGCTTACTAATTAAGCATCATGTAAAAGTTCTAAAATAACCTTTAAATTTAAAGTTTTAATCAAATTCTCTTCAATTAGAGCATCAATTTATCTCTAATTTGGAAAGAGAATATTTTCTTAAGGGCATGCCCAACTTTAATAGAGAGTATAGATTCAACTCTAATCAATGGCGGCACCATTGGGCATGTGTTACGTTACAATGAATGTGTTGATACTTTTAGCTTTGCATCAGCATCCTATGATTGTAGGCATATGTATATTTCATATACTTAACCATTGTTAACCAAGTCTAGTCTCATATAACATGTCGCAACACGCAATCAGGCCCTCATGCCTGCATACAAAATGGGGCCACAAACCAACACCCATGAGTTGGGTATAGTTCAACACTGCCAAGGAATGGTTGTGGTTGTGGTTGTGGTATTTAGAGCTTATCAATACAACTAATGTGAAGGCATTTTGGAGAATACCTAGATGGTTGGACTCTTATCCAAGACCCTCTACCGTTGGATTTCCATGGTGATTAAAGGGGGACAATATCGATATTAGCGACCGATATAGTGTTCGACATTCTCGAGATGAGCGAGGATGAAATCCCGGCCGAGACGTTACACATATAAACCTATACTTTTTTCTTAAGGGTCAGCATATGAAATTTTTTGCTTATGGGCAGGTAATTATATAGTAAAGATTCCTCCTGTTTACTAGAAAAAGCCATTTCATGACCGTTAAAAATTGTCATAAAACGTCAAATATGACAGTTTTTGAGTTTTCACAAAACCGTCAATTTTTGTACTGTCAAGAAATGTTGAAAAAACTGTTAAGAAATTTTAATTACTCTTGACAGTTATAATAATAAATGTCAACTGTTTAAGAAAAAAAAATTCTTTTAGTGATAAAAACTGTCATTATTTTGTTTTAAATAAATATCAGTTTATATTAAACCGTCATATAATAATTTAAAGCCGTCATAAAATGACATAAAACCGAACATAAAATAATATATAATGTTATAAGTCTAACAGGATGTAGGAATTTGGAACCTGTCAAGAAAAAACTTCCTTAAACTCAATGCCTCAATATAGACATTAAATTTACATGTGCATACAAAAGAATAGGCATTAGATACATTTTGAGGACTGCACATGGTATTTTTTCAGGTGCAGGAAATTCCTCCCATTCAATAGGTTTAACAGGTGAATCAAAATCAAGAGGAGTGTGGGAAGCCGTTATATAGACACTTGTCATAAATGTGTCACATCTCGGAATTGATAACGAAAGAGTAGCAGATTACCTCAACGGGGTTGATGGAAATCTATCTTGGCGCTCAACCAGTTTTTCAGACAATTTTATTTTGTTTGTTTAGTAGTTTATTGTTATTAAGGTGAACTTCGCATGTAGAAAAGGGAACTATACTTGGCTCACTTACTCGCACAGGTGCACAACATACCATAATTAACTCATTGGTTCCTACTTACTATTCTGATCCACCAGGCTTTCTGTTAAAGCAAGTGGGAGAAGATATTATCCTATGTAATATTGCTAAATCTTAATTTTTATATTTATCCTGATGATTATTAAAAAAATAAAAAAAAATATTTGTATTGTTTCATTCATTTTAATTTTTCTCAAAAGACACATCATTCTCATAAGTCTCTCTTCTAAAGTGCATAATTCACAAGAATTGAGGCATAATTTTTATACAATATGAACTAAAACATTATTCAAAACACAACATAATCCCAAGAATTATTAGCACAGTTTTTTTTATAGATAATCAATAAAAATGTTACAACATTTTTAAAAATTTTTGTAATAGATATTTTTCTATATTATATAAAACTATCCAAATTAAATAAACTAATAGCATAATTTACAAGACATATTTGTCAATCATTGATAATAAAAAATATTAACATGATTTAACCTTTTTTTTATTTAATTAAATAATAAAACATCCATAGAGAAATTAAAATTCTCTCCCCAAAATTATACAAATTAATAAAATAAGTCACAAGAAGTTAAGAATTTCATTTAAATTTTACACACTCCAAAATATAAATTGATACCTCAATTCACAAGAATAATAGTATGTTTTACACTATCCAAAACTACATAAATTTATTACATAAATACAAGGATTGCAATTCAATTGGTTTATCTATATTAATATTTTTCTCATCATCTAATTATTGAAAACTCATCGTTTTCGTAAGTTATATAACAAATCAAGTATTATTGTTCTTCAAGTTTAGATCTTAAATTAATTTTATAATATTTCTAATGGGTCTCAAACTTCAATAATATGCAACAAAATGCTCTTCAAAATATTACCTTTCTATAAGAGTATACAATCTCTTTCGATCTTAAGAATTATAGTTTAATTTAGCGAACCTCAATTAAATAAATTGATGTTTTTAATTAAAAGAATTGTGATTTGTCATTTTCAATATATGAACATATATTATTAATACTTGATACAATTCATAAATAAACTTCACATATTAATTATTTCATAACATTTTTCTTTCACTTAATAACATTTCATTTTATTATCTTGATAAAGTTCCTGCAAACTTGAAACAACAGAGGTGAGAGATATCCGTAATTACATTTGAAGTACACTAGACCCCAACCTATACTAAATCAGCAACTACCAAACAAAATAATTGAATACAAACATAATAACACAAAACAATTTATCAAAAATTATTTTAATATAAGTAATTAAAAAATCAACTCCAACAAATAACTTGTATTAAAAAATCAACTCCAACAAATAACATGTAGGAAGGAATAACCTTTAGCTTTGAGCATACAAGGATCTATATGTGTGTGGCCCATCCGATAATGTCGAGTGTCTATAAATCATTTAGGTCAAAAGATTTAATCTGTTGTGATTTAGTCGGTTGTGATTTGTGGACCAATGAAAAATTGCCATATCCATGTCTTTATATAATTATTAAAAAAATTATTTAAATCCCATTGGGGTTAACGACACCCATACGTGGCAGTGTTTTATTTGTTCCACACTCACAACAAACTAAAATCATACATGACAGTTTGTGATTGGGCCCTCATACCCACATACAAAAATGGGCCACAACAAAAATTCTTTGTCTGCACTTAACTTGTTCTGTAGTCCTTACATTATATTCCAATATGTTTATTTGCAAAGATAAAAGATATATTAATATTAATTTTTAGTTAGTTGCTTGGTAGTAGTATGCAGAAGTTGATTGCTTTCTGTATGAGCCCTTTTGATGGTATTGGTAATACATGTTCCCGGTCTTTGAAGGTCACGGGTTTAAGTCTTTGCAGCAACATTTTAAAATAAATATGTTGTTGAGAAGGGAGTGTTGGTGAAACCACCAACAATTATTTTATTTGTCATGTGTAAGTGAGCCAATAATCTATGTTGGAAACAAGTTGGAACCAAGGTGTGGATTACCTTTCCCAATTTTTGAGATTTTGTTTTGATTGGATGTTTGGTCGAGTGGGTTTAAAATAGATTGATGTAGAAAAGTGACATGTGGAGGTTACATGTAATGGATTCCTATTAGGAATCGGTTTCCTTATTTGGCAACAAATGTGGTGGAATTCTAAGAAGGATTCAATAAGGATTTCTAATCTATTAGAAATCTAAGTTGTTGTTGATTTAGGAATTGGGTTACCAAAGAGGTTATAAATATTGGTGTTGTGTAACCTTAAGAATTTGAGCAAAGAAGAAAGTATGAGTGAGGGGGATTTGTGAGGAAACGTAAACTAAGGTTTCATTAGTTATTGTATAGTTCACTTCTCAATTATCAATAAAGCTATCTCTCTTTGTCCCGTGGATGTAGGCATATTGCCGAACCACATATATTATTGTGTTTCCGTATTTCTGCTTTAGTTTACATCTCTTGTATTTGTTTCTTCATTAATCATATCAAGATCTTGTGTATTTATCATAACAAATTGGTATTCAGAGCCGAAGGTTATTCCTTTGGGTTGAAGACGGGATTTCGGAACGGTTTTGTTGGGTTTTAGGAATCTGTCCAGATTCGACACCCTGTAGTAATACGGCCATAACTTTATGCTCGGATATTAAAACGACGATATGCTTTTGGGGTTGGAAAATAGACTCTTCGGGCTTTCTACCGGTATATGGTACGTTCTGTGGTTCAAGGTATTCTGTTCTTAGTACTTCGTTGAGGTTGACGGTTCCGATTTTCTTAGTTTGTTGAAAATCCAATCTTGGGTTTTTTTAGTGGTATTGATTATTGAAGAGAAGATGGCTGATTCGAATTCTTCAAATTACAGCAGTAAGTACACAAAGGTGTATGGATTTGATATTATCAAATTCAATGGGAAGAATAACTTCATATCGTGGCAAACGGATGTGAAAGATATTCTTGTTAGTATGAAGCAGATCAAAGCCCTAAAGGGGATCCTGAAACGGCAAAGTTGCCAACAGGTTGGACGAATGATGATTGGAAGAGTTTGATCAACAGGCCTGCAGTACGATTAGGTTATGTTTGACGAGGGATATCACACACAATTTTGCCGGTGAAACCTCGGCAAAAGGAGTTATGGGAGAAGTTAGAGAAGTTCTATCTTATTAAGGACTCGACGTCAGAACTCTATCTAAAGAGGCGTTTGTATTCGACAAGATTTACACCTGGTATGTCTGTGATTGATCATATTAATGATTTTAATAAGATCTGTTCTGATTTAGCAAACATTGATGTGATACTACCTAATGGTGAGAAAGCTATAATTTTATTATGTTCATTACCATCTTCGTGGGAAACAACAGTTGATTATTTTATTGCAAACAAAAAGACCATAAAGCAGTTGGTCTATGATGATGTTGTTTCGATGTTACAATCCCAAGCCATTAGAAAAAAAGAAGTTGATGATGAAGTTCAGGCTGAGGGTATGTATGTTAGAGGTAGATCATCACATAGAGGTTCGTCGAGTTCTAAAAGTCGCTCTAAATCTCGGAAAAGAGATTTAAAGGATGTTGAGTGTTATTATTGTCATAACATGGGTCATTATAGTAAAGATTGTCCTAAGGTTAAGGCTAAAGAAGAGAAGAAGAAGAAGAAATCTAATCTGAACACTAAAGTTGCTAACATTGCTCAAAGTAGTGATGAGGTAGCAAAGTCTATTGGGGACAATGAGGATGAGGTGTTAACAGTTGCGTTAAATAGCTATTTAGCTGAAGGATGTTGTCTTGATTCAGCTGCTTCGTATCATATGTGTCCCGATAGGGAGTATTTCATAACTTACAGAGAAGTAAATGGTGGTAAAGTCTTTATGGGCAATTTGAATACCTGCAAGACAGTTGGTGTTAGTACAGTTCGGATCAAGGCACATGATGGAGCTGTAAGAACCTTGACAGAAGTCAGGCATGTTCCTGATTTGAGAAAGGGTTTGATTTCGTTAGGTGTACTTGAAGATAGTGGTTTCAAGTTTAACGGTGAGAATGGTCTCTTGAAGGTTTACTATGATGACATGTTATATTTGATGGGCGAAAGACATGGAAACTTATATTTTCTTATTGGAGATATAGTTTCAGGTGGAGCTATGGCTATGGTTTCTCAAGCGGTTGATGAGAAACAATTAACTTCTACTCAGTTATGGCATATGCGGCTAGGGCATATGAGTGAAAAAGGTTTGTCTATATTGATGTATTTGTGAGCTTTGTGTATTTGGCAACCAGTGCAGAGTTCGTTTTGGTACTGATGTTCACCGTACTAAGGGTACTCTAGATTATATATATACATTCAGATGTTTGGGGTCCCTCTAGAACAGTTTCTAAGGGAGGAGCAAGGTGGTATGTGATCTTTATCGATGATTTCTTGCGGAGAGTTTGGTTGTACACCATGAAGCACAAAAACGAAGTCACCGATTTGTTTAAGAAGTGGAAAGTTATGGTTGAAAAACAGACTGGTCGTATTGTGAAAAGGCCTACGTTCTGACAATGGTGGAGAATACATTGAAGACCCATTAAAAGTTTATTGTGCAGAACAAGGTATCGTTAGACACTTCACAGTGAAAGGTACACCACAGCAGAATGGGGTAGCTGAGCGTATGAATCGCACACTACTAGAGAAAGCACGGTGCATATTATCCAATGCAGATTTGGGTAAGGTATGGTGGGTTCAAGCAATAAATACGGCGTGCTATCTCGTGAATCGATCACCATCTACATCCATTGATTGTAAGACACGTATGGAAGTTTGGTCTGGTACACCTCCTGATTATTCAGATTTGAAGGTTTTTAGTTTTCCTACTTATTTTCATATCAGAGAAGATAAGTTAGGAGTCAGGGCCAAGAAAGCTATTTTCTTGGGATATCCACAAGGTATTAAGGTTTATCGTTTATGGTACCCAGAGTTGAATAAATTCCAGATTAGTGGTGATGTGACCTTTAATGAGAAAGCAATGCTTGATTCAAAAAAGTTCACAGGTTGGGACTCTCAACATGAGGGTGATGATAATGACAGTGATGGTGACGATACCATGCAGGTGGAGCATAATGTTCCATATTCATGTACAATAGATTAAGAGGTGACTGTTGTAGAGGTACCTACAAGTTCAGAGGTTACACAGGTAACTACAGACACATATCCAGACATAGAAAGTGTAGATGATGAGATTGAAGAGGAGGTTCCTCTTGAAGATACATTACAGCAGCAACAATTAAAGCAGCATCATGAGTGGCCATCTTTAGCATCTCAACATGAACCACGTTTGAGAAAAGCACCAGTTCGACTTGGTTTTGAGGATAGTGCTGAGAAACTACAAATAGTGCTAATGTAACAGTTGAATATTCAAACAAATCAAACAATATGCAGAAAGTAAATAACACACAGAAATTTTTAACGTGGTAAAACCCAATAAGGGAAACGTCCACAGTTGTCCTCTCGACAACAAATAATCCACTAGATGAAAAGAGATGTACAAACCTATCAACTACCTGCAATCACTGCGAGTTGACACTCCTGGTTATCTCTAACACCTTGACTTCACCAGAGCACCTTGATGTACGCACAAGACACTCGACTTCTTGATGAACACACAAGAAGACTCGAAGCCGAACTATGAAACAAGCTTACACCAGAGTTCCTTGATGAACACACAAGGATACTCGACTTCTTGATGAACACACAAGAAGACTCGAAGCTAAATCACTATTCAACAATGAAGAAGAAGATCAATAGGGAAGAAGGAAGAAGAAGATGAATGGGGAAGAAGAAGATGAGTTCAATCACCAAAACAACCTAAACCAAAAACCTAAACAAATTCCAAGAAACAAGAGGTGAATTGGACGGCCAAAGAACTAACTTGTTCTTTGGAAGAGAAACCCTATTTATACATAGGGTTGGAAAACCACCGAAAATGGGCCGAAATAGTAAAAGCCCACTTTGGACGTACGTACGTCGATATGACGTTCGTACGTCTCCAAACGAAAATACTCCTGCTGCCTGCTGTGACGCACGAACGTCCTGTAAAGGTTCGTACGTCCAGACCACCAACAATCTTCCTGTCATTCGATACGTACGTACGTCCTTAAGAGGTACGTACGTCCTGGACCAGAAATCACACCAATGACACACGACGCGAAGGCAAGGACACGGGACGACGCGCGTACAACTCGGTTTTCTTAACAATGAACTCAAGGCGAAATAACCAAGGACACTTTGTCACAAAATTGATGTCAAACCACTTCATGCCGGTTTCAATCTCCCCCTTTGACATTGATTTTGTGACAAAAACCTATGATTCTAATAGCACTTATAAAACGTGCTTACAAACCCAAACCATGGCATTTATAAAACATGCCTACAAAATCACTCAAGGTAAAACACATACCGAGTCACCAATTCTTGATATCTAGCTTGAGTAAGACGCTTTAACCATCAGAGACCGAACGGAAGCAACTAAGAATTTCTGAAGCAATCAAGGAGCCAACAGAAGTTCCTCGAACAACTCCGCCATACTTCATGAACTCCAAGGTTTAATACTCGAGGTTACCCAAAACTGTACATACACTTAGTGATCATCATCACTTTCACTCCATCATATATGTTCACTCCCCCATACATGTAGTATACCTGAAACATGACCCAAAACTGTACAACCTCTAAACATCAACACGTTCACTCCCCCATACGTGTAGCATACCTGAAACATAACCCAAAAATACACTAACAAGGAAGAAGAAGGTGTTAGTATTAGAGTCATAAATCTCCCCCTTTTTGTCACATATGAAGCAAGGTAACAAAAGAAAGAGAAAAGATAAATACCAAACCATAACAAATAAAATTAAAGAAGAAAAGTAAGAGAACAATCATGTTAACAACAAAAAGGATATGCAACAGAAGTCATAAAATAAACACTTGTTAACACGATGTCAATACAAAGAATTCTCCCCTTAAACAAAAGCGTCAACTAAATGCAATGCATATGAGAAAGATGCACCTAGAACAAACAAACCAAATAAGGATATTTGAAACACACAAAGAACCAATCATACAAGGGTAGAAGAGAGTAAAGAGAAAACCATATCATAAATCTGGAATCCATGACACACAAAACTAAAAAACATGAGAGAGATCTAGGCATATAAATGAAGAAGAAAGAGTACCAACACAGACAAAAGAAAGGATATTAGATAAGAACCAAAACGAGATAAGAAGGAGATAGTGAAAAGACACTGAATACTTATATAGGTAACAGAGGGAAGAAAAGAAAACATAACATGAATCCCTGATAGAAACCAAGAGAAACCTATACATAGAAGAAAGAGTCAGGACACCAACAATCAGAACAAATGATTCACTAGAATATCACTTTTAAACAACCGACCATGACCACCTGAGATAGATTCCAGAGAACCAACTTCATAGTAGCAAGATATCTAGAGAAAAAGAGCAAACAAACAAAAAGGAAGAAATATCATACCTGATGAAATTGGGAAGGTACAATAATGACCAAGAACCAAATAGTCAAACCTGTGAGAAATGTGCAAGAAAAGAATATGCAAAAAGAGAAAGAAGAAGAGATAAACAATAGTTAGTAGGAGATATGAAAGAGAATAGGGAAACCATGCATATTAGACACATCCAACAATATCCCATGACAAAACTACAGGAATATGAGTATCTGCAGGAAGAGATACGTAAAGTATAAGAAAATCCATTGAGAATCCATGGGGAAATCCAATCTGTACATGTTCCTGAAACAACTCATCCAAGCACAAAAAAGAATTAGAGAATCTTATAAACAAGGATAAGAAAATATTATCCCAAACACAATGGAATAGAAACCCAAAAATTAGTTCAACATATGCCAAACAAGATAGACAATCATCAAGCTCAAAAAAAACTTTAACTGAAGAATGAGCAAGGATTATCGATGTCACCAAGTCACAAAGCAACAATCCAACTTCAGAGTAAATTTCCTGCCAGAACACTAAGACTCCGATGACATGCCACACATTGTCAGAAAGATTAGAGAGTCAATAGAAGAGAATTGCTAACAATAGATGATCAAACTGAGCATATGCATCCCAAAGTAGAACAGTGGTAGCCCAAAACCATTGCATGAGGATTATTGCAGAAGACTACCAAGAACACATCTAATCAAACCTATTGCAGGAAAAAAAATAGGATCAACCAGGCACAAGAAGCAACAATAAGAGGATAGGCAAGTCTCATAAGCATTTAATCAAACACCAGCTAGCCAACAAGGTAATTCAAGAATATTAGCCCAACATAGAAAAGTATGATGAGAACCTATGAGAAAACATGAATCAATATAAATCATGACAACCGAATACACCAATAACATGATTTCATCACCAAAATATGCTTATGCATACCTTGTAGCCTTCTTAAAACAAATTGAGAACTATTACCTTGAGAAATCACATCAAACACATGTGATCCAATGACAAAAATAGAAAGCATGAAGTGTAAAACCAAATAATACTAACAATCTGACCTTAGTATGTCAATGAACCACCGACTGAAAAGAATTACCAAATAATCTGACCTTAGTATGTCAATGAACCACCGACTGAAAAGAATTACCAAGGAATAGAACCAAAATAGAGTAAGCCATAAACACTTTCAGCAAGAACATCTACAAGAATCCAAAGGAATGGCGCCCCACTCCTTTAAGCACGAGGAGGACGTGTGCCCGATGACGAAGCACCCTTGGAACCGGGTGTTTCTTTGGTGGGAGTAGTCCGAGCGCGCTTAGGAGGCATGTCCTGCATAAACACAACATTAACCAAACTAACAAATGTAAGAGAAATGGCGAACCTAGCACAAGAAAAAGTGAGAATACCCATGTAGACATTTTATCGAACACATGGTGTGCAGAATCATGAAGTGTGCACACGATAACAACCAAGCAATGAGAATCGCACTAAACTTGTTAGACTAGGATAATGAAGAACCAAACACAAACAATAGCAAATAGAGGCTGCACCATATCTAAGAATCAATTTTAACGACAAAACTAACAACCCATATCCAACCATGTGAAGACTAACCTTAAGGACTAACTTTAATAGCAGAAAAACAAACCTAATAACTAACAACACAAACCATAATAAGAAGATAGAAGGAAAAGAACCGATGTACCATAGAAGTGAAGAGGAATACATCATGAACTTCCAAAAACAGTAGCCAATCCCAATCCGTACAAAAATAAGAGGCAATATATGGTGATAAGCAAAAGATTGAACAAATAAGAGAATTGAAGTGCATCATAAACTAAACCTCGGTGTGTGTAGATGCAATGCAATGCATAAAGAGAGAGAAAGTTCACCACTAGAACACACCCTTTGAAGACCTAGAATATAGAACCATCAACAAGAGACATACGATTAGATTAGTAAGTGAGCATAGAAGAAACAAACTTCAACCCCCTTTGAAACAAGCGTTATGAGTAGAAGGCAAACGAATATAAATATGATATTTCAAGTGAAAACCAAGACAGTAAAAAGGCAAAAGGAATATAAACTTTGTATGCCTTACATAAAAAAACAATGAATATGCGCTTGGATTTTTATTTTGCCGCATGTGGTGGAGTTTAGTCTACATCACTCTAATGTCATTCCCGCGTGGGAGGGATTTTTGCATCCATCTTTTCAAATACACGAGGGTAGGGTGTAGCCTACATCTTTTTGACAAACACAAACTCAAGAAGTGCAATACCATGATAACGTGCAACACAAGAACTAACATCTCTTGAGTGCATCCGTCAGAGCATGACCCTCACAACCCCAACGAGTTCTTAGCCAACTGATATTGCTTCAAAAACAATCAAATGGCTGGGGATAAGGTGAGTCATTGACCACTAACAAGAGTTGTAATAGGAAGATAAGAATGTTCAATAACACGAACAACAAGATGAACATTAACCAAAACAAAGGAGAGATAGCTCAAGATCACATAAATACTCGAGAGATAGAGAAGTTCTATGAGCTCAAAGAATATGTAAGTGGTTTCCAAAAACTCCCATTATGCAAGCATGTCGTGCACTGTGCAAACAAGCGAGGAAAAATGTATGATACATACCAAAACATACTTAAGAGTTCAGAAAGAGAAAACACCCAAACATATTGCAACTTATTTAAGACAATCAAATTAAACCAATATCTCAGAAAAGATGTAACCAACAACACATACATGGAATAAATAAAGAAAAATAGAAGGAATAACCAACAATGTATTCAGACATCCAACATGATCTGCAAGCTAAACAAACAAAGCATAAAAAGTAGAAACACCAAACAAATAGCCTATGTGGTTAAAGAAATATGCAATTCAAATAACACAAGGCAAGAAACAACCTACATCATCCCAAATATGGGACACCACCAGACCTTTGCAAGTCCAGAAAAACCTTCAACTTATCCTTTCTTACCCATACTTGTTTAACACTAGGCGTGCACACCTTGGAAGTTGAAAAGATATGAGATTTCTCCTTAACAAATTTTTCAATAGACTTGTCCTTAACTAATTCCACCTTAGTCTTTGACTTCCTTTTGTTGGAATACCTATTTTTCTTAAACCTGTGACGAACACCACTATAATTCCACGGTCTAGAAAATGCACAAGAAGAAACATTAGAATCAACATGATTATAATGATTAGGAACACGAGAATAGGATGCATCATGTTGATTAAAATCCCAACAAAAAATATCCAAATGACCAACCCTACCACAATAAGAACAATGAAAAACATTAGACTTACTCAAAGAATTCTTATAAGAAGATGTGGTAGTGGTGGATAAACCATGTATGTCACTATTTGGTTTATGACATTGTCCCTTAACAAAACCCATACCTCCCCTATTAGAACAAGATGGCTTACCAGCAAAAGCAACCTTATCATTAGCCTTAGACTTAAACTTTGTGCAAGAAACATGCTGAAAACTATTAGTATTAAGTCTAGTCTCAATAGGCGGGGTAGGCAAAAGGGCAGGCAAACTACTAGATTTTACAGGAGTAATCACACTAGATGAACTAGTAGAACTATCAATAGGAGAATCAAATCTAGTTTTGTCCAAAACCTGCAATTGGAGTTGAGTAGACGTTAAATCGTTCTTTGTTACCTCATACTCCACCAATAGAGATTTGTATTTCTCATCGACCTCCTGATTGGCCTTCTCTAAAGCTGCAATTCTACATAACAAGTCAAGTTTTTCTTTGTCAAATAATTGAGAAATAGAAATTGTATCATCTGCAGCACAAGAAATCTGTTTTTCAAGAATCTCAATTTTATCCTGCAAAGAAAGATTAGCCTTTTCCAAATTTTCAATTTTGGATTCATAAACTTCCCCTTGAAGCATATAGTCCTCGGCACAATGTCTGAGTCGTTGTTCTAGAGAATCAACCTTAGTCTGCAAAACACCATTATCTTCAAAACAAACATTATCAGAAATAGTAGACACATTACAATTAGCTTTATTAAATTTTTCCTGCAAATCAATATTAGCTTTTTGTAATCTTTCACATTCTTTTGCAGAAAGTCTGTAAAGAAGAGCCCAATCACTATTGCTAACAACATACAAATTATCATCCTTTTCAAAATCAGATTTTGGTTTTGTAGATTTAGACGATTTAGCAATAAAATTATTATGACCAGACTCATGAACCATCATTGCACTCATAGGATCGTTAGCGTGAGCCTTGACGCTCCTTAACCAGCCCCCAGCGACTGATACCAATTGAGAAACTACAAATAGTGCCAATGTAACAGTTGAATATTCAAACAAATCAAACAATCTGCAGAGAGTAAATAACACACAGAAATTTTTAACGTGGTAAAACCCAATAAGGGAAACGTCCACAGTTGTCCTCTCGACAACAAATAATCCACTAGATGAAAAGAGATGTACAAACCTATCAACTACCTGCAATCACTGCGAGTTGACACTCCTGGTTATCTCTAACACCTTGACTTCACCAGAGCACCTTGATGTACGCACAAGACACTCGACTTCTTGATGAACACACAAGAAGACTCGAAGCCGAACTATGAAACAAGCTTACACCAGAGTTCCTTGATGAACACACAAGGATACTCGACTTCTTGATGAACACACAAGAAGACTCGAAGCTAAATCACTATTCAACAATGAAGAAGAAGATCAATAGGGAAAAAGGAAGAAGAAGATGAATGGGGAAGAAGAAGATGAGTTCAATCACCAAAACAACCTAAACCAAAAACCTAAACAAACTCCAAGAAACAAGAGGTGAATTGGACGGCCAAAGAACTAACTTGTTCTTTGGAAGAGAAACCCTATTTATACATAGGGTTGGAAAACCACCGAAAATGGGCCGAAATAGTAAAAGCCCACTTTGGACGTACGTACGTCGATATGACGTTCGTACGTCTCCAAACGAAAATACTCCTGCTGCCTGCTGTGACGTACGAACGTCCTGTAAAGGTTCGTACGTCCAGACCACCAACAATCTTGCTGTCATTCGATACGTACGTACGTCCTTAAGAGGTACGTACGTCCTTAAGAGGTACGTACGTCCTTAAGAGGTACGTACGTCCTGGACCAGAAATCACACCAATGACACACGACGCGAAGGCAAGGACACGGGACGACGCGCTTACAACTCGGTTTTCTTAACAATAAACTCAAGGCGAAATAACCAAGGACACTTTGTCACAAAATTGATGTCAAACCACTTCATGCCGGTTTCAAGTGCATCTTTTGCATTATCAGTATTTTGTGATGATGAGCCTTCTACCTTTAAGGGGGCAATGAGGAGTTTTTTTTTTTTTGCTAAAGGGTAATTTTATAAATAAAAGAATGGTTACAAGGGGGTGCATCAAAAATATGACTACACCAAACATCAATGAAAGCGAAAATACATTGAAAAATGATTCTCTAGAGGAACTCTAGGCATAGAAGAGTTGGAGAACCATTCCTTCCTACCTTTAGCTAAGTGAACTCCTTTTGCAGCACAAGCATCTGCTGCAAAATTTGCTTCTCCGTTTGTACTGGTTATAAGTAACCATTTGAACCAGTTTTTTAAATGCACAAATCTCTGTTGCACAGTCCAGTGAGGCTTACCACTGTTGAATGCTCTAGCAGCTGCAACTGAATCAGTTTCCACCCATAGTTGGTCCCAACCTTTTTCCTTAGCTTTGTCCATTGCTTCAATGATACCGGCGCACTCTGCCTCATAATTTGCTACCTTACCAAGACCACCAAAATACACCCCCTTCACTGCACTGCCATGGTTTCGGAAAATAACTCCCCATCCTGCCTGTCCTGGATTACCATGAGATGCCCCATCACTATTTGCCTTTATCATTCCATGAGGCGGAGGTAACCAGTAACATTCAATGATAGTTTCTGGCTGCCTTCTTTTGACCTGCAAGTTTAGATTCAACAACACTTTCTTATCATAATCTGAGCCATAGTGTGACTCAGGGATCATCATGTATGCCAACTCCACAGCTTTCTTGATTCTGAAAGTAGCCTCCCTATAATTGGGCTGCACGTCATCGATGATCCCTATAATTGGGCTGCAATGAGGAGTTCTCATTCTCATGCATGAATGGAAGTCAGCAATGGATGAAGAGATGAAATCTCTTCACAAGAACAATACTTGGGAACTTGTAAAGTTGTCTAAGGGTCAGAAGTCGATTGGTTGCAAGTGGGTTTTCACAGTGAAAGATGGTATTCTAGACTCCAAGGGTACAACTAGTGGTGTACATTACAAGGCAAGATTAGCGGCTAAGGGATATGCACAAACGGATGGTGTGGATTATAATGAAGTTTTTTCTCCGGTTGTTAAACACACTTCCATTCGAGTCTTGTTAGCTTTGGTGACGCAGTTTGATTTAGAGCTCGAGCAACTTGATGTCAAAACTGCTTTCTTGCATAGAGATTTAGAGGAGGACATATATGGATTGAGGCAAACACCACGACAGTGTTATAAGAAGTTTGACACATTTATGTTGAAGCAGGGGTACTGTAGAAGTGAATATGATCTGTGTGTCTATTTCATAAAGCTTCAAGATGGGTCTGTTATGTTTCTCTTACTCTATGTGGATGACATGCTTGTGGCTGCAAAGAGCAAGTCATGTACTGTTTCTTTGAGGAAACAATTGAGTAAAAAGTTTGAGAAGAAAGTTTTAGGAGAGTTGTTCACTAAGGTGGTTTCGGAGGTCAAATTTAGGCACTGCCTTAACTTGATCAATCTCTCCAAATGTTGAGGCCTTTCGGGGTAGTGGCCCTTATGGGGGTGTGGGGGCAAAGATGAGATAATGTTTGTGTGGTGCAGGAGAAGTACGTATGGGTTCATTATGGTCGGCTCAGTTTTTACAATCTTCGCCGAGGTGGAGAATTGTAGAAAAGTGACATGTGGAGGTTACATGTAATGGATTCCTATTAGGAATCAGTTTCCTTATTTGGCAACAAGTGTGGTGGAATTCTAAGAAGGATTCAATAAGGATTTCTAATCTATTAGAAATCTAAGTTGTTGTTGATTTAGGAATTGGATTACCAATTGGATTAACCAAAGAGGTTATAAATATTGGTGTTGTGTAACCTTAAGAATTTGAGCAAAGAAGAAAGTATGAGTGAGGGAGATTTGTGAGGAAACCTAAACTAAGGTTTCATTAGTTATTGTGTAGTTCACTTCTCAATTATCAATAAAGCTATCTCTCTTTGTCCCATGAATGTATGCATATTGCTGAACCACGTATATTATTGTGTTTTCGTATTTCTGCTTTAGTTTACATTTTTTGTGTTTGTTTCTTGATTAATCATATCAAGATCCTATGTGTTTATCATAACGACTGATACATTGCTACGAGTGTTGGTATGCATCTCAAGACATCATGTTGATGAGTTCTTCTTATGCGTATATTTTGGATCATTTGAAAGGGTGTGTAGAAAAATAAATCTAAAAATAATAATTTGCTTTTGTTATAATAACAGGGTCTAACTAAAGCATTTTCACTATCAACCCAAGGGTAGTATAGTTATGGTTTAATAGATATAGGCCCAAGTTAGAATTTAAACTGTAAAGATTCTTCGGCATTTGATGGTTGCTCTATCCAGGAATATGATAACATTAACATGTTCTATTGGATTATGAATTAAAGATTTACATCATACCTAAACTACATACCTTATATACTAACCTAAACCTTAGACACTTACCTAAATACCCTTGTACATCTAACAGAATAAACATATTTAGTTGGATAACATGGACGTGACAAAACCTCTTATAAATGATGAAATTGCAATTAAACAAATAAGTGAATGTTGTCCTAAATTTGTCAAATTGAAATTCTCAAGTGAAATGTCAGAGAAATTAGTTACTCTCGTATCCACATCATTGCCTAAACTTAAGGTTTTAGACATACTCTGCGTTAGAAGATGGCTCTATATATTTTTAATTATTTTATATTATGGGCCTTATATTTATAGTGTTTTGTTAAATTTAGCATTGGAGATAGCCAAGTCAAACAAACATAAACTTAGTGTTTTGGGCTTAGCTTGTCCTAGGTGGCACATCTAATTTTGTGGCACATCTAATTTTGTGTTTGTATTGGAGATGCTCTTATGTAATAAGAAGTTAAAAAGAATAGAAAACAATAGAAATATAGATAGAAATATTGACAACGGATCTAATATTACGAAAAGAGTATTTTTTACATATCGTTGGGATTTAATTAATCTTTGCATATAGTTCAACACCAGCAATAATAACAAACGACAAAGTCTTTATAGGGTTAACAAATATATTTATCCAAGTCGTACCCATTGCAAGTTGCAAGCAAAGTAATATTTTATGTGCTCATTACCACCAAATTCTTGAGTGTTGTGTTGTGCACTTTTCTCACAACAAAGGCATCTGAGCAACTTCTTAGGAAAAAAATGTGTTAATAAATTACAATGCACATCACATCAACTCAAGTATTTTCTTTCTTCTTCATTTAGAAAAGCCAATACTTTTAGTAGCAAAGAAAGAATTGAAATGGATAGAGAGCAGGAAGAGCTTAAGTTGATTGGGTTCTGGGGAACACTTAAGGAAACATTCAAAATTATATTTACATGGAAAAAGATTTTTACACAAATCACTCTTTCTTTAATTCTTCCATTAACTATAGTCTATTTAGCTTACCCTCAACTTAGTGATTATGTTTCAAGAAAAGTTGATCAAGATAGTAAACAATGGACTACCTTTGGTTTACTTACACTTTTAGATGTTGTGATTCTTATTATCCTTTTTATCCTTTCAACTGCTGCAATTGTTTATACAATTGCTTGTATCTACATATCAAAGCAATTCACTTTCAAGACAGTTCTAAGTGTAGTTCCAAAGGTTTGGAAAAGGATTATGGTTACATTTGTAGTACAGTTTCTACTTATGTTGGCTTATACCATTGTTGCTCTAGTAATCTTTGTTCCACTACTTATTGTGATGAATGGTAATCCTGCAGTAAGTATTTTGATCATTATTTTAGCAATTATATACATAATTGGCTTGGTTTACATCAATGTGATATGGAGTTTAGCAAATGTGGTATCAGTTTTAGAAGATTTGAAAGGTTGTGGTGCTATGAAAAAGAGTAAGGTTTTGTTGAAGGGTAAGATGTTTACTGCAAGTGCCCTTTTTGTTTTAATTTACCTACCTTTGACTTTAGTTCAGATTGGATTTGATGTTGTTTTTGATCTTGGGAGTTTTGGAATTGGAAGTAAAGTTGGTATTGGAGCTATATGTTTCTTATTAGCATTGGTGCTCATTCTACTTAGTTTGGTTATACAAACAATTCTCTACTTTGTATGCAAAGCTTATCATAATGAGACTATTGACAAATCTTACCTTGCTAATCGCTTGGAGGTTTTCATGCCTGCTTATGTTCCATTAGCAGAGAGAAATGTTCAACTAGAGCAATCCAATGTTTGATTTGGATACATGTACATATTGCAAATGATTCAATATATTACCTTATTTATGTTCACAATTATTGTGATTTGTGTTTCTTAATTCATGAATGTTTGATATATACTGTATACTGGTACTTCTTTTACTTGTAACTTAAATAGCTTCATACCAATTCGCACCGATATCTTCCTTTTTTCAGCTTGATGAAACAGTTTCTTATTCGTTGCAACTATGCCATGGTTTTTCCTCTGTCAATTGCGCACTTAATCTAAGCAGGAACCGTAAGCAATGAGTTTCATAGGTTGAAATTGTAGGGGAATTGGTATGCATAATACTATATGGTGGTTAAGGGACCAAATTCGTCAACATAAACCTTTTCTTGTCTTTCTTTGTGAAACTAACGCGAATATGGATAAGTCAAGGTTTTTGTTTCACCGTCACTTCCCTGACTGGGATTCTTTTGTCGTCTTCTAATGGACTGAGCGGAGAACTATGGTTATTATGGAACAAATTGTGAAAGCTAGGTTGATGTTCTAGTTGCCTTGGAGTGGATCATACATATCAAAGTAAAGGATGATAAGAAGTGTATTGGATTGGTATTTGTCTTCAGTGTATGGGAGTCCTAGGTCCTAACCGAACCAAATGGGTTCGACAGTGGCAGATGCTTGAAACAAACAAATCAACTGCCAACTTCTATACACCTTTTCTTTTTTCAAGTGAGGTTGAGAGGACCCTATCCCGTTTTTTAAATTACGTGAAGGAATTTTTTATCAAATCAACTGCTAAGGAGCCACCATGTTCATTCGCAAGAATCGGATTCGTTTTCCCATTCGACATTAGACTTAACCCCCCATATATTGTCCACGTTTTGAGTTAACACCCACATTTGGTCGAGAAGTCAAAAACCTTATACCTCCATTCTTCATTTCCCCTGTCCACTACCTTATATCTAGGTATAGGTTTTGCTCCCGGTAATTATATTGAAGCGCATAATTGGTTGAAGATCACGAAGCGAAGATGAGTATTAGTATATGAAATGGGCCCCGGAAGTCGCCCTTACTCTGTTCTGAAGAAAATAGACTTCCTCGTTGGGGTCATACCCAGAGTACACAGGTGATTATCTAGCTATATGAGGAAGACATCCATTGAAGTTTCATCTCCACGGTGAACATGAAAATCTCACTGCTACTATGGAATAATAAAAATGAATAAAGTGACTAAGTGAGTGGTGTTGATCCGGAAGTAGAAGAGATTTGTAGAAGAAATTTGGGCATTTATGGTTTGGGGAGGTGTTTCTTGGTTATTTTTCATAACAAGAACAAAGTGTTTTGTTCATTGCAGATCTTTATACCAGTGGGTAAACTCATAATGAGAGAGAGAGAGAAGACTAAAAGTTTAAAGAAGGGTATACGACAGAAGGGAAACGGAAGGGTGCTAAGTCAATAATTGGACAAATATGGGGGTTAACTCAAAATGTGGACAATATATCGAGGGTTAATTCTAAAAATCCTATTCGACAAAGCCCATAAATGCATTTCTTAACTTCTTAAAAGAAAATAAGTTACAAATTATGTATTCGGCAAACCCAAAATACAGAATTAGAAAGAAAATACGATAAGTCAGAAAAGGAATTTTTCCGTAAGTTTTACTTCGTAGTTGTCTCCTTCTTGAGAGCCTCTTCTGAGAATTCTTTCGCAACTTCTACTAGGAGCGGACCCAAGGATGGTCGGAATAGAAATATTCCTAATTATTTGAACCAGGTTTAGTTCTTTCGCCAAACCAAAAAAAAAGGACGATTGATATGTTTTGTCATATTTAGACATGATGTGTTTTCCCCAAACATCAGCTCCACGTTCATATGATTGATTAATCAGTATTGTTAAAGACTCTTCTTCTCCAAAAAAAATTAGTTTTCTATGCGTAAGAAGAGCGATGGGAGAAGACTGGTGGTGGTAATTAAACAAACATAGAAGAAAAATAAAACAAACCACCATCACCTAATTATAGAAAAATAGTAAAATGAGGTGGAGGTGGCGGAGGAGGACCTTTCTCTTTCTTCTGCAAGATCTCACGTCGCCGCCTTAAAAGGTTACTGGAGATCCAACAGCAGCCAGTACTTGAAAATAATGGAAATTCTAACGCCGCCGTTATCCTTCTTCCGCTGCCACCACTTTTAAGGCGAAGAAAAAAACTGTTGGTTCACGATTATGGATGCGATTCGATCGTTTTGGTCAATCAGAACTTCTTGAATGTGAAAAAAGTGTTATTATTAAATGTGTATGCTAGACCTGTATTCTCTCAATCCTCCAACATCCTTGGTAATCTTTGTTTTGAAACCGACATTCGGTTCTTTGACATCATTTTTTGACTAGGTTAAGAGTGTCTGAGGTTATCTCGCCTTGACGTCATTATTAGGAAGTACATTGATGTGTGAGCGTCGTCCCGTGTCTTCTTACTCTTGTTCATAGTCTGTCAGATTGTTGTTTATTCCAGGACGTACGTACCTAGTTAGGACGTACGTACGTAGAGTTGGACAGAAGTTTTCCTTTGTGTTAGGACGTACGTACGTTGGGTTCAACAGATCTTCTTTTGGTTCAGGGACGTACGTACCTAGTTAGGACGTACGTACGTCGTCGTATGGATTTCTTGTTTTTGGCCCATATTTCTTTCCTTCTTAACCCTAGGTTATAAATAGGTCGTTGGTGTTATGTGAAAGGCAAGAGTTCCAACCTAGCCTCCATAGAACCCTAGTTTGTTTGTTGGCTCATCCACAAAGATCATCTTCTTCCTCAATTGATCTTTGTGTACTTCTATCTTCTATCCTTCCCCAATTCATCTTTCTATTATTGTTTATATTGATTTAGCTTCGAGTCTTCTTGTGTGTTCATCAAGAAGTCGAGTATCCTTTTGTGTTCATCAAGGAACTCTGGTGTAAGCTTATTTCATAGTGATTTAGCTTCGAGTCTTCTTGTGTGTTCATCAAGAAGTCGAGTATCCTCGTGTGTTCATCAAGGAACTTTGGTGTAAGCTTATTTCATAGTTCAGCTTCGAGTCTTCTTGTGTGTTCATCAAGAAGTCGAGTGTCTTGTGCGTACATCAAGGTACTCTGGTGAAGTCAAGATGTTAGAGATAACCAATAGTGTCTTGTGGTTATCTCGCCTTGACGTCATTATTAGGAAGTACCTTGATGTGTGAGCGTCGTCCCGTGTCTTCTTACTCTTGTTCATAGTCTGTCAGATTGTTGTTTATTCCAGGACGTACGTACCTAGTTAGGACGTACGTACGTAGAGCTGGACAGAAGTTTTCCTTTGTGTTAGGACGTACGTACCTAGTTAGGACGTACGTACGTTGGGTTCAACAGATCTTCTTTTGGTTCAGGGACGTACGTACCTAGTTAGGGCGTATGTAGGTCGTCGTATGGATTTCTTGTTTTTTGCCCATATATATTTCCTTCTTAACCCTAGGTTATAAATAGGTCGTTGGTGTTATGTGAAAGGCAAGAGTTCCAACCTAGCCTCCATAGAACCCTAGTTTGTTTGTTGGCTCTTCCACAAAGATAATTTTCTTCCTCAATTGATCTTTGTGTACTTCTATCTTCTATCCTTCCCCAATTCATCTTCCTATTATTGTTTTTATTGATTTAGCTTCGAGTCTTCTTTTGTGTTCATCAAGAAGTCGAGTATCCTTGTGTGTTCATCAAGGAACTCTGGTGTAAGCTTATTTCATAGTGATTTATCTTCAGGTTTTTAATGTGTGTTCATTAAGAAGTCGAGTATCCTCATGTGTTCATCAAGGAACTCTGGTGTAAGCTTATTTCATAGTTCGGCTTCGAGTCTTCTTGTGTGTTCATTAAGAAGTCGAGTGTCTTGTGTGTACATCAAAGTACTCTAGTGAAGTCAAGGTGTTAGAGATAACCAGTAGTGTCAACTCGCAGTGATTGCAGGTAGTTGATAGGTTTGTACATCTCTTTTCATCTAGTGAATTTATTTGTTGACGCGAGGACAACCGTTGATGTTTCCCATATTGGGTTTTACCACGTTAAAAATATTGTGTGTTCTTTACTTGTTTATCGCTTTATTATTTGCTTTACTATTGTTATATTACACATATTGGGTTTTCATGTTTTTCCCCTTCAATTGCAAATTGAATTGTTATTTTTAATAGAGAGAAAGAAGAATTAACAAAGAATTGAGATTATTGTTATATTTATTTAGATTTGTAAGTTATTTGTAGGGGGTTAACCAATAGTTGAATTAGGGGTATAATGAAGAAAATAATTTTATCTAGATGGCAAATGGTGGGGTTCTAACGGAAGGGGGTTTAGGCCAAACATTTTAATTTTAAGGGGTTATCGCCAAAGTTGGATATAATTTGGGGGGTTTTGACCAAATTTTAACTTTAAGGGGTTATCTCAAATTTGATTGAGATAAAAGAAAGAAAACTGTGACAGAGAAACAACTAAAAGAGAAAAAAAAAATTCTATTCTTCTCTTTCTTCTTCGCCCTTCTTTTGCCCTTTTGGTTTTGGCTCTTCACTGTCAATCTTTTTTTGGACATACCCCATTTGAAAGTTGAAATTTGAGATACCCCATTTGAAAGAAAAATTGAGATACCCCATTTCAAGATGTGGTGTTATCTTAGTCGTCAACCTATGGCTGTAAAGCTCTTCTGTATTGAAATGGGGTATCTCAAATTTTCTTTCAAATAGGGTATCTCAAATTTCGACTTTCAAATGGGATATGTCCAAAAATCTCTTTTTTTTTTTGTCATGATTTTCAATATACATCAAGAAAACCCCTCTCCACATGCTCTTACTCCCACACAGAAATCCCCAAATAAAAAACCTTCATGTATCACCAACTTATTTGGAATCGATATAATTCATACAATCAAAAATCAATGTGAAAATAGGATGTGTATTGATCATCGTTTTGGTCTTTCATGGTATGTTTCACGGACATCAAGAAAGATGTGAGGCAAAAATTTCTTAATCTTAATAACTGATGTGATACATACTTGAATTATGAATTAGAAGAAAAAAAACAATTATACATTGACGGTTCACAGTAAATTGGAATTTGGATTTGTTGTTTTATCTAAACTTTCTTCATGAATTCAGACATATGAATTTTCGGTAATTAAAAACCCAGAAGAAGGTCATTTTTATATGTTGTACTACTATACACCTAGATTACAAACCAAGGTGAGAATAAGTCGAACAAGCAAAATGAGAAGAAGTATGATCTCAAAAGTTTTTTTTTTGGCATTTTTCTCTCTTTTTGTCACGGTCACAATTTTTTTTCCGTTATTTTATGAGTTGGGTGAAAAAACTTATTAGAGCAATCCCAATGGGAGGTCAGTTTGGTGCCCTCCACATAGGTGCCACATAAGCAAAACCACCTTCAAAATCACTCTCTCTCCATGGTAGTCAAAACCCCCTGCGAAGTGGTGCCAATGAGAAATTTGGAAATGTCATTTTACAAAAATTAAATGGCTTATAAGACGGAACTTTGAGTTCCAGTTACCAAATTTTATAAGTGTTATAAGACGGAACTTCGAGTTCCTGAAAAGTTAGTCTATAAGACGGAACTTCAAGTTCCATATAAGATATAAAGTATATAAGATGGAACTATGTGTTCCGAAAAAGTGTTAACCCGGAATACGGTGTTCTGTCTTATGCAATTAACATATAAAGTGTATAAGACGGAACTGTGTGATCCGAAAAAGTGTTAAACCGGAACACGGTGTTCCGTCTTATGCAATTAACATGGCATTTTGGATGGCACTCTACTCCCCTCTTAAATGTCATTGGAACTTCTATCCACCGTTGAATGTTTGACCCACCGTTCCATTGGCGAAGGAATTTTAGCTGAGAGGGCATTTCATACTACCACCCTTCTCAAATGCCCTCCCATTGGGATTGCTCTTATGGTTGGGCAATGATGCAAGGAGCAAATAGTGCCAACAGCAAATCTTTTCTCCCCTACCTCATTGAAACCACCCCCCACCCTAACCTAATTTAAATTCTTTGATCCGCCACTTTCTATTTTGTTTCGGAACAGGCAGGGACGACTCAAGATTAAAATTAACAAAAAAAAAATAGAATAGTTGTATTTTATTTTTCTATATTGGATACAATTTAATTTGATTTTAATTCTAAAATATAAATTATATATAATTAATTGTTAGATTAAATAACTTTGAATAGTGTTGGAAGCTTCAATATTTAGAATTTTATTTTAAGAATTTTTTTTAATAAATAGTAGAAATAAACACATAAATCAAAAATTTGTCGCCCAATAATTAAGTTGGGCCTTTATAGACACCTGCCTAATTTGCTATACAGTAGAACCGAAAAAATCATTTTCCAGTCTTAAGTGGGGCTTGACATGGGTCGAATTATTTTCAAATCTATAAAAATAAAAACCATTTTTCGAAAAAGAATCCAACCCATGTCCAGCCCTACCCAACACGTTTGCTTCCAAAAGACAGAAAATGCATTTCCGGACCTTTGCCCAACGGCCCTTACTAATTTAGCCATGCCAATATGGGCTAAACATAAGGGCCATTATTACCTTCTAAAGCGGTAACTTCTTCAAGTATTTCCCTATTTATATTCAATAAAACTGCTCTCTTATTCGGTTCAAGAAACTCAAAACATGGATTCTATTTCTGATGAGAGCAAGAACATGGAGATGATGAAGAAGAATAAGAAGCAGAAGATGATAATGGTGAACACTTGTAACAAAAAATATAGAACTTGGGAAGATTTGAATAAAGATGTACTATTAACAATATATCAGAAACTAACTTTAAAAGATTTGATAGTTGGAGCACCATTATGTTGTAGTTCTTGGTATAAAGTATCAAAGGATCCATCTCTTTGGAAAAATCTTGATCTTAAAAGTTCTTTTGAGTATTATCCTAAATATAGTAAAGTTAAACCAAAAGATCTTGTAAAGTTTGTCGTAAATCGAAGTCAAGGGTTATTGAATTCTATTGAATTTCCTTCTTATGATACTACTGTTGATGATCTTCTCTATGTTGCTGAAAGGTAATTTTTATTTTTTATTGAATTTTATTTTTTCCTGAAATTAGTTAAATTTTATTTAGTTTGAATGAATTTATCAAAGAATTTCGTAGGGTTTGGAATTCGCGTAGATGTGAACTAGTTAGACCACTAATCAGTTAGTCAAGTGCACTGAGTTTAAACTGTAATGTCACATGTTTAAGAAAAATGCTAGCAACATTGCGGCATAATCACCATTGAAGGTAATTGCCTCATCGGAAACTGCAACGTAAAATTGAAGGTGATGACTGTAAATTAGACTCCAACCATATAAACAAAATTGATCAACCTCCCGAAAAATAGTCAACTACAAACATTCTTGGAGTTGCCCATCCTGCTACAATAACCAAGGCGAATAGAAGATAATAAGTTAAATATTATGGTAGGCTAGTGGCTTCTGCCAAGATTGTTTTGTCGCTCAAGAGATGTTTGCTGCCCTTCCATCTACAAATTCCGCAGCGTCTTTGTTTTCGGTTTCAATCTCTAAGTTTTTGAACCCTTGCACTCTCCTTGATAAGCACTCTGTAGTCCCTGCATTATTTGACATATAGTTTCTGTTGCTAAGGAAACTCAATCTGAGAGTTGTATAGGAGGTATAAATTTCTAATACTGTAATACATATATTATCCACATTGAGTAATCGTGGTATCCCGAAGGTGATGGCTTTGTCAATAGGTGAATTTGTGATGGTGCTGGTAGTGGATATGAAACCTGTTTGCCAATGATATGTTTTGAAAATGATTGAGTGGAAAATTCCGCTTAGTTACATACCTGATTGATTGGGATTGTAGAGCCCTGAGGCCTACCCTTGCAAAATTATGTTACATTACTAAATTCAGTTAGTAAATAGCTTACTTTTTCTCGTATTAGTATGTTGCATTTTCTCTGTTATTCTTTTTTCTGCTATATATTTAGTTTTGGCAACTGCCCATATATACTTTTGCATGAATTGTTAGAGATTGAAGTCTTTAGTTTCTAGATTTATTGAATTTTATCTTAACATATTCAGGTGCCGCAAACTGAAGCACTTCCAGATATTTATGCCTGACAAGAAAGTTCTTAAAAAGAAGGACGCATTTCACATGGCAATAAGCAAGCTAAATGAACTTGAAAGCATGGACGTGACGGATGCCTTTATCAGGGATGAAATTACACTTCAAAAAATTAGCGAATGTTGTCCCAAATTGATCAAATTAAAATTCACGAGCAATCTGTCAGAGAAAGCAGCTACTCTCATATCCACATCATTGCCCAAACTTAAAGTTTTAGAACTACCCTGGATTACAAACAGAGAAGCTTTGCTAGTTATTCTTAAAGATTGTAAGGAGCTTGAATACCTTGATGTAACTGAATGTGATATTGTCTTAGATGGTGATGTTGAAATACACCAAATTGCTCGACGCTTAAAGGAATTCAAGTGGAAGGATAAATATGTGGATCCTGACTCTTATGAATACTGGTTTGATGGTGATTGTGGCTTAACTGCTTCTTCTTCTGATGATTCTGACGATGAGAGAAAAAGGCGTGCTGCTTGCGGTGGGGACCCATATGGTAATGATCCTATTGGCTTCTATTAGCTGTGGTTGTTTTGCAAAAATTGAGTCTGGTCCAAACTGTTTTTTGTTGAAGACATGGTTGTTTTTATTTTGGTTTTCTAGGAGTTGATTTTTAATGTCCTGTTCAGTTGATTTTTATTTTGCATTTCTGACAGTGAACATGGTTCTCTCAGTCTATAAGTCTATTCATTTAGCCACATTCTTCCGGAATTGGGTTTCATGGATTTTAATTATATGTGATGTTTGCTTGCATTATTAGTCATGGCTTTGGATTAGGGCAAGAGTCCCGGTAATCTGTTTTATTTGTTTGGAAGATTACACCCGTGACCTTTCAATTAGAGCAACTGATTCTTTCAATTAATCTGCTTTCGATAGTTTTAGTGACCTTGAAAATCTTAATGTCCATATGTGCAGAAAGATTAAATGTGATGATGGGATTATATTAATTTTGCGTATACGTATATGTAGACTCTTAAAGAGCAATTGTATAATATTGGCAGTGTTTTGCAGGTAGACAAGATAGTAACTGCGAAGTATTCAATTAGTAATGAATGCCTTGATGATATTGGTTCATCCACCTTTTTTAATGTCTTGATGAAGACGGACATGCTGCCTGTCAGAAGTCAGTATGTACCTCGTACTTAATCATTATTAAGTTAAAAATATGTTCCTGTCATTGTGTTTCCTGCAGGCTGCAGGTAGACTCTTAAAGAGCAATTGTATCTTTTTTATAGTTGAGTGATTGATTTAACAATTAGAAGTGCAAAAAATAGCAGCTACGATATTGTACGTAGGTGTGGTAAACAATGACAAACGCACATACAACCCTTCCTTTGAACAGAACATAGCTATTTATAGCGATGTAGGAAAGAGTCTTGAACATACAAAAGAAATAAAAACTGAGTTATGGATTGTTTATCGTTTGAGAATGTCAAGGAAAGTGAGATCTAGGAAGAAGATGAAGAGGTATCTTCTTATTGACAGTAATACCAAAACCTTCAGCCATGTCTAGTTCTTCACCCTTTGGCATTTCCCAGTCAAACCAGTATAAGAGGTTGGCAAGAACAACTTCAACACCTGTGATGCCGAAGACGACTGCTGGGCAAGTCCTTTTTCCTGAGCCAAAAGGGATATATTTGAACTCTCGGCCGATGAAATCAAGAGGACTGTCAATAAACCTCTCTGGATTGAACTCCTCTGGCTTCTCCCAGAATTCGGGGTCCCTGTGAATTGACCATATATTGACGAGGGCCTTTGTTTTAGCAGGAACATGATATCCTTTCAGATTAGTAGCAACAGAGGTCTGCATTGGAAGCAATGCAACTGATGGATGTAACCTTAAACTCTCTTTAACAACTGCTTTTAAGTAATCCATTCGCTGAATGTCCTCTTCATCGACCTTGTTTTTCTTCCCCACCACTCTTCTCACCTCCTCCTGTGCTTTCTGCATCATGTCTGGGTGACCGAGAAGTTCAGCCAGAGCCCATTCTATGGTCGTGGATGTTGTTTCAGTCCCCGCAACAAAATTATCCTGCAAGTAAATTATATATTAGAAAGAAAAAAAAAACAGTTGGATTGTAAAAATTTAGAGGGGAAAGAGAGAGAGGGAGACCAATATTAAGGCTTTGATATTGTCTCGAGTAAAGTTTACTATGCTGTTCTTCATTTGAACTTGCAGGAGAATATCTACATAATCTTTTTCATAATTAGGATCATTATGTTTATTCTGACGGAGATGTTCGTCCATGATTTGATCAAAGAAGTCACCTAGTTCCTTTGAAAGCTTATTTATCCTCCGAATAAAGCCAGTGAGATGATCCATCCATCCTAACCAAGGATACAAGTCAGCAAAACAGAAGGCCACGAGCATCTTCATGACCTTACCTGCAAGTATACCAAAGTTGAGGTTTCCATTAGGCCATCCATGCTTCCTTCCAAGAGCACATCTACAATATATGTCGTTCGTGAGGTTGATCATTAACTCCCTTATATCAACTGTTGCTCCGACAGAAGATGCACTGGAAATTTTCTCGATTGTAAGAGCAATTTCTTCTTCTCTTACCCATTTGTAAGATTGCACCTTCTTGTGACTAAAGAATTCCATCATGGATATCTTTCGTACTTGTTTCCAGTACTCTCCATAAGGCGTAAAAGCTAAATCAACGCATCCATGAAGCAACATCTTAGTTGTAGTCGTAACTGGCCTATCTCCAAAAGCAATCTCATGATTAAGTTTGATTTCTCTGATCATCTCAGAAGACGAGACCACAAGAGTAGGAACATAGCCTAGATGCAATAACATGAATGGCCCATATTTCTGAGACAGTTCATGGAAAGACTTGTGAAGAAGGAGACCAAGCTGATGGAGGTTTCCGATAATAGGAAGAGTTGGTGGAGAAGGTGGCAGATTTAGTTTTTCTCTCTTAGAACCATTAATCAACCTGAGGATCATGAAAATAGAAAAGACGGAAACAATACAACAAAACACAATGGTATGAACATCGAACGGTGTTTCTTGGAAATTTTCCAAGGCTATCCACCCCATTGGAAGTGTTAGTAAAGCCATTTTTTATGGCGAGTTGAGATTCAGATACTATCAGAACTGATCTGTATCTTATACAGTAGTAGAACCAAAACTAGAACATGGGAACTTACTATTTCTGGACAATAGGTTATGGACAGAGACACATGAAACACTCATAGTTAATGTTCTGATTATTGGATGAACCATCCACCACCCATATTCATTTATGTACACCGCCATAGTATAATACGACTGACTGATGATCATTTAAACATTTATAGACACAATACATCACTGATCATATCAGAGAAATTTGTACTCACTAAGTGTAATCAAAGCCAGGTTTTTTTCTTGATAATATTATTATTGAAATCGCGCCAACTGTGATCTAAGAGCATATTGTAACACGTCCCTAATGCGCCTTTTAAATATACAACACCTGTCACACCTCACACCTGTCAGAGCTTTTCATTTGTTTTTCAATAATAGGAGATCAAGGTAGGGTGCCACTCGAAAATAACATAGCTCACCAAACATATAACAGAGTTATTTTTTTCCCCAGAAAGTTAGCCTGTGGCATGTCAGGTTTCCCGCCACAAGATTAAGCTAGCAAGCCTCTTAGGTTGATTCCCCTTGTCAGATTTAACAGTAGTACTTCTTTGGTAATTACCAAATGCATAGGTAAATAGCTGGCCAAACAAGTTGATTCCCAATAGCACTTCTTTTAACTTTTTGCTTACAATTTACAGTCGATCCCAAACTGCATCATATTCCAAGTTTCCAACCGACTGTCGAGAAAGGAGTCAAATATTGTATTCGTTTTGAGAAAATTTGTGTTTCGTCACCATTTTTTTTGGGTAAATTTGCGTAACGTCATCACTTTATTTTTTTTATTTGCATTTAGTCATCATTCCGTCCGTTATCACAACAAAGACTTAGGTTTTTTTTTCCTCTCTCTTCTCTTCGTTGTTGTTATTCTTCGTTTCATTGTTCTTTGATTTCTTAATTTATTGAAGCTCGATATCAGTCAACGTATATTTGAATCAGTCAACTAACGATTGACTTGGTCAAGTAACATAGTTGAGATGGAATGATGACTAAACGTAAATAAAAATATAAAGTGGTGATGCTATACAAATATACCCCAAAAAAGTAGTGATGTGTGTCCAAAAATCTCAATTGTTTCAGGGTCTATTTGAGTTATGTGGGAAAGTAATTTACCGGTAAATGGTTAGATAGAAACTATATTGATCATTAAAATCACTAAAAAATAGTGTAAATATGTTTTTAATGGAAGTACATCAATATTGAGCTCCAATATGTCCCGACATTTTAATTTATCATTTCGTTTTAAAATTTTGAGTATATTTTATATAATCAAATATAGGAAATATAGGAAAGATAAGAAAGATAAAGTACTGAAGTTTGTATGTGTACGTCTTGCAAGTAGATGTAGCCTACATTTAATTGTGGGCTCGGGTTTGGGCTAAACGAGCTTATTTGTCGGGTTTTGAGCTAAATATCGGGTCGGTCTTAGGAGGAATGTCTAAACCCTATACATAAAATTCAGTCTCGGGTTGGTCTCGGGTACCAAATGAGTTTTTTGTCGGATTTTTGATCAGGTTCGGGTTATCGGTCTAGATGGACAGCCCTAGATGTAGGTTGTTTAATTCCTATTCAGTTCTCTGCAACTCCTTCCTATCTGCTTACAAGCCTACAACCTCGGCTCTTTCGGCCCAAATTGCACACCTATTAAATATCTGAACCACAAATCTTATTACCTCGAGATACACGTTAATAAATAGATAAAGGGCTCTTAATCTACCCACCTCAAATATATCAAATGCCACGCGTCAACAACCCACCACATCCACCCAAATTTCTAAAATAAATCTCCATTTCTTCCAACTTATCTTAAAAAACCAGAAAAAATAAAAAAATAAATCCCGAGAATATAATCTTCTGATCTCTCCTTCTTTTCTTACTCTCTACGCAACCTTTTCTCTCTCTAAAAAAAACCATTAAAAAAAAAAAAAAAAAAAATTCCAAGAAATGGGAGGTGGAGGAGCCATGAGAGCAGCAACAAAGGTAGCAAGTTTTGTAATAAATGCAGGTTTAAGAAATGCCCAAGAACAATCTATAATAAGAAATGCATCAAGATCAAGATCTGTTGTGGTTGGAAATTTTAGCACTAATTCTTCTACTTTGAGTAGTGATGTTGCCGCGACAACAGCTACAAAAACTAGTACTAGTATATCACCAATTGATGATTGGGATTTTGCTGAGGATGATGATTATGGAATGGGTTTATTGGATTCTATGAATCCTAAACCTAGACTTGTTTTTGGTGGTGTACCTAGTTATGATGAAGCTAAAGAAGCTACTAATGATCTTAAAGAGGCTGTTGAAAGGTTAAAAGTTTTTATTATTATTATTATTATTATTTATTTATTTTTTTTTTAATTTGTTGAAATTTTATGATTTATTTAGTGGGTGTAGGGTTAAATTTGATTGCGCAATTAAACTAATCATTTTGTGGTATAAGATTGTTGATTTTGTTAATAAGATGGGATTTGACTGAGCAATTAAAAAAATATCTATTAGATTTGATTTGATTTGATTGAATGAACAATATGAGCTACTTATTGCGCTATGTTCTTGTTTATATGATAACTTTGACCTAGCTTTTTTGTTTATTTTATGCTATCGTAAACTATTATAATAGATTTTGATAAAGTGGAAGTAAAAATAAGTTTTGAGTGTTAAACGTCACTTGCATTTGTGATTTTGTTCAATGCACACAAACACCTACGTATATATGAGTTGACGTTTAGAAGCAATTTTGTGGCCCAATTGAAGAAGCACGCCGACACAGGTTGACTAGTGGTATGAGTGAAAATCTATCTAGTTACAGGTAAGAAGCTTAGAATTTTTAATGAGTTACAAACAGTACTTAATCCTTACTGTAGCTGTAAGATTCCTTCTGTAGCACGAGATTGTTTTAAAGAACCTCTCAGGGAACAAGTTAACAGTAAGTCTTTTGTGCAAAGGAGACGCAGTTCTCATGTTTTGTACTTGACAAACGTAAATATGAAGACTTCAGTTGTTCCGCTTAGAGAAAAATTTGTGACGAGTAAGATTTGAAATTTTAATATTTATGAACTTGAGACATCAATTTTATTTGAAAAAGGGCGATTAAGATCAAAATTTTATGAAGAGAACAAGATGATGATAATACTAAACAAGAGCGAATAAAAAATAGTCTTAACTCTTTAGTAAAGTTTCAGTTATTCTTCCTTGTTTTTTAAATGTAAGAAAAGTCGAAGGAGTCTGAGAAAGAAAAAAAATAGTATTGGCAGAAAAGACAAATAAGAGAAAGCTTGGTGGAAAAACATTATATGGATGGTCCACTGCATCTTATGATTATTGAAGAAGGCAGGGAGAAGTGTGGAGGATAAATTTTTAAGACAACAACTCCGAGTGGGAGATATTAGTTTTTAGGACTTTTAGTGCTGCTTGCTTGCATAATTACATCATTGATGCATATACTGTACTTTTTGAACTGGAGTTCTCTGCTGGTAAAGCCTCCGAACGGTCAAATGTACAAATTTATCGTCTTAATATGGATGTTAATTTACATGTGGTCCTGCCTTCTATCTACTTTCCTTTAGTTTAAATATTATTTATTTCTATTGGTTAACGAGTTAATATCAATGATTTTTATACCTTACTGACTGGCTCTCCTATGTTTTGCATGAAATGCTATTTGCTAGTTTGTCGAAGTCCGGGCATTCAGAAATCAAATCTCATATTACCAGTGAGAGTGCTGTGGTCTCATCCTCTGTGGCCAAACCAATTTTTCATGCATTTTCCTTGCTGAAAGAAAGTCCTGAAGCTCAGGTTTTGACTTGACCTCTTTTGGATAACCCTTAATGTTACTGCCTTTAGTAAGCTATCAGTTTTCTTATTTTTTTAGCACACACTGTCATCTACATATGATATATGATGAACATATCCCTGCAGGCGATCTTAAGATATGTGTTAATGTGTTTTTTTCAATAAAAAGGGGATTCTGATCATTTTCTGTTTGAAATAGCTTCAAATATGGTTTATGGAAAATGAAAAGGTTATGGAATTCTTTGTCACTTGCCTCGGACAAAAAAGGATTTTGATCATTTTCTTGTGGATGCAGAGCGTTGTTGCTTCACTTGCCTCGGACAAAAATGTCTGGGATGCTGTTATGCAAAATGAAAAGGTTATGGAATTCTTCTCTATGCTGCAAAATAGTAAGCATGCATTCATTTGAGATCATCTTTGATTCTTTCTTGTGTTGCACCACTTAATTTAAAGGTCAAAATTTGATATGTATCTGTTTGCGAACAGCAGCTCCATCTGAAGTTGATGCTGGCAGTAATCAACCCTTTGTAGATGATCTTAAATCCAGAGAGTGCAGCACTGAAGACGCTGAAAATGAGAAGTTTTTGGAATATATCAATATGAAGCAAAATTGTAAGAACATTTATCGAAAATCACTTTTCTCTCGTACAGTGTAGTTTAAAGGTCACATTGTGATACCTGTCTTTGCGAACAGGTTTTCCGTACGAAGATCATGCTGGAATGGAGGGAGTTTATGCTGAAAACTCTGGGAATGAGTTCATGGAATTTATAGATAAAGTGAAGGCTACAGTGAAGGATATGATAAGCAGCTTATCTGGATTCTTCCAAAATATCTTTGGCTCAACAGAGAATACCATGGATGGTTATGGAAATGCCGTAAAAACTAGTATAGGAGCTTCGTTCATGGCATTGGCTGTCTTAACAATTATGGTGGCAGTGCTGAAGCGTAGCAGCAACTAGCAACTAGAAAAAGAACTAGTCGACATAAAAAACATGATTTCCTTATGTTAGCCTCTGTAATAAGTTTTTATGTTTAATCTTTGGACAAAGGTCATTGTCATGTTGACTCGTGTTCCTCACTTTAGAGTATGCCTGTTTTGGAGTGCAATTTCTTTAGATCATATAAAATGTGAATTCGTACTACTGTTATCATTTTTTGGATACTGTTTCCCTTTACATTTTTAGACATCATTATCAATGACTTCTGCATATATATTCAACCAATTTTTTTTGTATTAATATTTCAGTGGATCATTCCCTAAAACTGTCTATGCATCATTTTCAATGTTTGGTTGCACAATTATTAGGTTGAACTATTTGGTTCTCAGACAATAAAATACAGCTTACTCCGAGAGTTCATGAAGATATACTAGGTAATCAGTCAGGTCTTCGAACTGAGTTACGGGGCAGCTAGTGCAAATCTGCATAAAGCTTTGCATTTTTTAAGATTTAGATAACCTTTATAGAATTATAGTTGACTAAGAACAACCATCACCTATCATTATATACTTTTAAGTTTTAACTTGTGAGGATTTGAATTTATTTTGTCTTGGAGATTAGTCTAAACCTTAGGGAGATACTACTAAACCTTTCTGTAATTGTCTACATCATTCAGTGCACATCCAATAAAACAAGCGTTATACATTTAATTGAATGCCTTAACTGTCAATTGAAGATTACGGCATATTCTTTATGAGATCTAAAAAACATTGTAAGCATTGACCCCTATGATACACTTTCATGTCAAGAGGCTAAGGATGCATGGAACAGGCTTATCAGTACACATGAAGGTGACGAAACAGTCAAAGAAAGCAAGCTGGAACTGTTAACATCTCAGTTTGAGAAGCTACGAATGGATAATTCTGAGACTTTCGATGATTTCTTCATTCGTCTACAAAATATTATAAACTGCAGTGCTGTTATTGGTCATGCATATACTAACACACAGGTGGTACGTAAGATATTGCGTGCTTTGCCTCCTCGGTTTCTCTCTCGTAAGGATGCCATTATTGAGAGTAATGTGATTAAGAACATGTCCATTGAGACACTTGTTGGGAAACTACGGACGTATGAGATGGAACAGGCTTTGGAAGAACCATTGAAGAACAAGTCTGTGGCATTCAAGGCTACATCTTCTAAAGAAACTTCCACAGGACTCTCTGATGATGAAGAACAGGCCGTGGATGATAACTATGCGTTTCTGTCATGTAGCTTTCAGAAGATTCTGAAATATCAACAGAATCGAGATCCTCGAAAGCAATTTCCTGACTCCCCAAATGCTCCTAGGAGTCGTGGTTTTGAGAGATTCTCTGTGGATGGAAGAAGAGCTCGGGTTGATCGTAAAGATGTCCAGTGCTACAAGTGTCGTGAATATGGACACTTTGCTAATGAATGTGACAAGAAGGTGGATCGCAAACCTGGTGATAACTCCAAAGCGAACCTCACAGTAACTTGGGATGATTCAGATGAAGATGAGGATGGCAATCCCTCAAATGTTGTCTCCAACTATGTGGTCTTCAGTGCATCCCTGGATAAACATCCAGGAGGTATTGTATCATCTACTGATGATATTAATGTTTCTGACTCTGGTGTTCATACTACTACTAGTGAATTATGTGATATGTACAAGTTTTCCATGCAACAAGTAAAGTTGCTTGAAAAAACTAACACTGTATTGCAGGATCAGGTAGACAGTCTTGGGCAGGATATCTGTAATCTTGCAAGTGACTCCAACATGTTGAAGGAGGAATTTGAAAAAGAAAAGGAGGATTTCCAAGTGCGTATTGCCTCTCTGGAAAAACTGAATGATAATCTGGACACACGGTATCGCTCTCTTGTACTGGAACATGTGAAAGTGAAAGCTGAGTTGTTTGCGGCCAACAAACAATTGGTTGGGTTTGGTAAAGCTAGTGATAGCCTCAACTCTCTGTTGGGAATTGGTAAATCCTATTCAGACAAATCGGGTTTGGGTTATGACTGCTCCGTTCCTATTTCTACTGCTAGCACCTCACATACTACTTTTGTCAGACCAACAGGTGTCTTCCCTTCACCTCCCCTTGCTCCTGTGCAGGTATCTGGTGTGGTTCCCCCAACCAAGGTTACTCGTGTAAAACATGTCCCGAAAAGGAATCTCAGACATAAAGGCTTTAAATGTCTAACCTGTGGTCGCATGGGTCACACTTCTGCTTTTTGTTGGAATAATTTATATCTTGCTCACCATTCTCCTTTTGCAGGTAATTCGTATTGGAACAAGTCTTCCACCTTTTCCATGCAGGCTCCGTACATGTGGAATGGCTATGCACCGTGGGGCTTATCTAGGACTTCTCCCTATGGGAATCGTCCTCAAGCAACATCTATGTCCACTCCACCACCACATTTCTGGGATAGGAGTATGGATGCGTCAAGGAAAATGGTATCTCACATGGCTCGATTGGTCGAACCAACTATAACATCATGGTATCTTGACAGCGGATGTTCGCGTCATATGACAGGTGATAAGACACTAGTTGATAACCTGATTTCTGGTTATGGAGGTAAGGTAACTTTTGGAAATGGTAAAATGCTTCTGGTTGAAGGTAAAGGTAACTTTTCTGAAGTTGGCTCGCTCAATAGTCATGAGCTTCTTTTTGTTAAGGGTCTTACGTCAAATCTGTTAAGTATTAGTCAGTTGTGTGATGCTAAGTTTAAGGTTGTTTTTGAGGATGATAAGTGTGAAGTTTTTGATTCAAATCATGTCTTGCTATTAACTGGTAGTCGTTCACATGATAACTGTTTCATTGTCACTACACTATTCCGCATCTATATACCTAATTTGCCCATTGGAACTGTTTATGTTTAGGATGTTTAGGTTTGGTTATTATTTTGCTTCTTTTAAATTTTTGTTAGTTTTGAGGACATACTACTCTCTTTATTGTGCGGATTCCATTTTTCAGCTATTTATGATTTGGCACCTTCAACTGTGTTTTTCTGTCGTGCATTGTTGTAGGGTTGCATCATACTCTCTTAGCCTTTGGTAGGCTCTTACATGATGCAGTTGCATGTCGTGGGATTTTTTTTGGGGAGTAATTGTATATCCTCACTCTTATATGATTTCTCTTCATGGTCATCGTTTTTCTTTTCTATATATACCTCTCGTAAGTGGTCAATGACTCACAAAATCCCCAGCCATTTGAATGTCTTGGGCGCATTATCAGTTGGCTAGGAACCCTTTGGGGCTGTGAGGGTCATGCTCTGACGGATGCACTCAAGTGATGTTAGTTCTTGTGTTGCACGTTACCATGGTATTGCACTTCTTGAGTGTGTTTTGCCGAAAAGATGTAGGCTACACCCTACCCTCGTGTTTTGGTAAAAGATGGAGGTGTGCTATACTCCCACACGGGAATGGCATTTGTTTTACATGGATAAAACCAATAAATATATTCATTGTGTTTGACTCAGGGTCTTTCTGTATTGCGGCCTAGACAGTGTTTCTTTGGTTTTTGCTGTGATCCGGCTCACTTTTATAAGTGTCAAATTGCAAGTGACTTTCAAAATACTCAATGATCTTAGTTTTTGGCCTGTTCCCGGATTTTGGTATAGGTCTACCCTGCTTCTCCTACAGGCTTGCATCATTCTGTTGAGTACCGTGGCTTGGTGTATGATTTAGTTCTTCGATTTTGCATTTTCTCATGGTTGAAGCTTGGTCAAATTTTATTCGTGCTAAAATTGGAATCCTCTCAATACATAGAAATTTTTCCAAGTGATGTTTCTCAATATTTGTGTTGGTCGTTATTCGGTCTGTTTTTCTGGTACGAAGGTTCGTTTTCCATTGTTAGTATAAAAAAAAAAAAAACAAGGGGGGTTCGTACGTGGTTAAGCCGTTTGTACGTTTAGGCTGGCAGATCTTTTCCAACGTACGAACGATTATCGAACGTACAACCGTATGTCCAGGCAGGTTGTTTTTTTTTCGTGGTCCCGACGCACGAACGTCTTTAGGACGTACGTACGTTCCTGGTTCAGTCTCGGCCCATATATTAATTCTAAGCACTGTTGTTTAAATTTTTTGGCCTGGCTGCTACATTGAAATCGTGCTCTTCTTCTCTCTTGCACGTACATAAGGAAGTCTCCACTCTCCTTCACCTGTTTTTAGGCAATCTTCTTTTAATCTCTATTCTCCTTCTTTTCCTCTCCTTCTCCTCCCTTGGTGTTGTTTCTTGCTCAAACCAAGAGGTTATTTTTTTTTGGTGTGTACTCGATCGTCATTCAAGTAAGTATTATGGCTATCTTCTATTCTACTTCTTCTCTCTTTATTTTCTTAGTGTTGTTGGATTGTTTGGCTGAGGTTCTTCTTCTCCAAATTAGTTATGGTTGTAATTTTTCTTTGTTTGGTGTTTCATTTGATTCTTTTGACTTGGTGGAAGCTCTGTTTTACAATTGTTTATTGTTGCTTCCTCACTATGCTAGTGTAAATAGTTTCGTGGTGTGCTGATTGCTTGGTAGTTGTCGATTGCACCCCTGCTGTTCATGCCCACAAACTGTTCGATGAAATGCCTAAATGTTTTTTTTTTGTCTGTTTTTCTTAGTGCTTATCTTGTTTCTCGGCTGTGTTTCTGTTGTGCTTATGTAGGACATGCCTCCTAAGCGTGCTCGGACTCCCACCACCAAGACACCCGGTTCCCAGGGTGCCTCGTCCTCAGGCACACGTGTTCCTCGTGCATAGAAGGGTAGAGGTCCTCCTTCAGATTCCTCGCCGCCTCCCACTTCATGTGGAGCTCATCCTCGAGCCAAGGCCATTGTCCCTGAGCGTTTCTTCGACTTGCGGGAGATCTCTGCCACTCCTCTAGGAGCTACTCAACTTGGCAACATATCTTCCTTTTTCGAGGCTCGAAATTGGTTACGGGTGGCTCAACCAATCACTAAATATTCGGTTGAGCACACGATTGCTTTCTATGAGACGAAGACGCCCTCATAGAATCGCTCGAGCTTCTCCGTCTTGATTGAAGGTAGGAGATACACTATCTCTCTGAAGGTGATAAGTGAGGCTTTGGGGATCGATAATCATCGTCTACCAGAGAATATCGTTCATGTGATGTGGCCCATCCCAGATGAGATTCGGGTTGACTTTGGCGATCAAGTTCAGAGGATGTTCATTGATGGTGTCACGGAGAGATACCATGCCAAGGCCTACAGCGCCATTCTCATGCACATGGTTGCCCATTCGAATATCTATCCAACAAAGGGCAACAAGATCATTATGACCGACGATATGGTCAAGTTAGTGGTGTGTATGTCGGTGCATCATCTTCACCTCTCCGAGGTCATTTACACACGGATGCTCCAAATCGATGCGGCTAAGGGTACACTTCCTTTCCCTAGCTTTATCATGACAATTCTCAAGCATTTAGGCTTTCAGGGACATTATATGGGGGTGAGCCCTCCAAGGTTTGTTGGACATGATTGGGTCAATGCCATCAAGAAAGGGTGCCAGTCTAGGAAGTCTGCTTTTGAGTCTATGGGTGCGCGTCTGACGCATCACTTAATTTTGGGAGGTCGGGCTCTTGATAGCCGTGATGATTTTGATCGGGCCTTGACTACTGGACGCCCCGTGTCGGCCTCGGTTCGGAGCAACCGGGCAGTTGCTGCAATTGACGCTCGGGTTTCTTCTCTTCGACGTCACCAAGATCATATGGATGCTCAGTTAGATCGTTTTGGAGTCATTCTGTCTCAGCATGATGCTATGCTTCGTGATCTTCACAGGATGAATGTCGCCCAGTTGCGTCATCTTCAGATTGATTTCACTCCCATTCCGGAGGAGGTACCTCCAGTTATGGATGAAATCGATGGTGGTGCCTCTGATAGGGAGAGTGAGGATGATGGTTTAGTTGGCACCTCGGGTGACGAACATTGTGATGGTGACTCGGAGTCAGAGTAGTCTCTTTCTGTTTTACTCTCTGATATTTCTATACTTGATGTCGCTATTTTGCAATCTTATTTCTGTTTCTACTAATTGGATCTTCAGTCTGTTATTGGCTATTGCTATTTTATTGTGAGTAGTAGTTCTTTTCTGTTTAGTATTCATTCCCTGTTTTTTTTTTAGGTAATGGACCTGCCTTTTTGGGCCCATGTTGGGTTAATGTTTGTTTTTCTATATATATAGGTGTCTTCTCTTCTTATACCTATTTTGTGTTTTCTTACCTCCTTCTAGTTCTGTCTTTGTTCTTCAGAAGTTTCAATGGCAAAATATGAACTTCATGGGGTATTTGTTCCGGCTGTTGGTTATGTGTCGTTTATGGTGATGGAATATAAAAACAATTCGAAAGTTTGTCGCTTATGTCGTGTTCCCCATGGGTATAACTATATTCATTCACCCTTTCTTAATCCGTGCATGGTTCATGTCAATCATTGTGAGAGACTACCGGGACATCTTCAAAATCACATCTTGGAGTTGGTTGGCTACTCGAAGGTTCCAGGACTTGCTGCTCCTCTCACCGACTGTGGCTTGGACAGCAGAATCGAGGAGTTATTTTGTACTGGTGAATGGCTGGAGGATTATGATGATCATGTGATAGCTCGTTGGACTCGATCTTCAGCTCGTGCAGAGGCTTATTTCTCAAAGCTTCCTCTAGGTCATTGGGAACGAATTTTTCGAATTCGTTAAATTGAGTATTGTTTTTCTGTTTTTGCTATTAATTATGGTTATGGACTTCTGTTTCTGGTTGATATTTGTTTCGTGCAAGTTTTAAGTTTTAGGGATAATATATTTTCTTTTCTTCTTATTATTTATTTTATTCTTATATTATTCATCGTCTTGCCTTGTTTACTGTTGGTTATACCTCTTCAACTTCTTGTGACAAAAAAGAGGAGATTTATGACTCTAATACTAACACCTTCTTTTTCTTTGTTAGTGTATTTTTGGGTCATGTTTCAGGTATGCTACAAGTATGGGGGAGTGAACGTGTTGATGTTTAGAGTTTGTACAGTTATGAGGGAGCTCAAGTAACTAAAGTTGGAGCTCATGAAGTATGGGGGAGTTGTTCTAAATTTTTAGTTGCTTCTGTTTGGTCTCTAATGATTAAAGTGTCTTGCTCAGGATGGTTATCAAGGGTTGGTGATTTGATATGTATTTTCTACGAGTGTTTTTGTAGGCATGTTTTATAAATGCCATGGTTTGGGTTTGTAAGCACGTTTTATAAGTGCTATTAGAGTCATAGGTTTTTGTCACAAAATCAATGTCAAAGGGGGAGATTGAAACCAGCACTAGGTTGTTTGACATTAATTTTGTGACATTGGTTGTCCATGGTTATCTCATCTTGAGTTCATTGTTAGGAAAACCTTGTTGTACGCGCGTCATCCCGACTCTTTATCTTCGCGTCTAGTGTGTCAAAAGTGTGTTTTTGGTTCAGGACGTACGTACCTAGTTAGGACGTACGTACGTCCCTCAGGTCAGCAAACTTTCCATCGTGTTGAGCGTACGTACTGAGTTAGGGCGTACGTACGTCAGGTCAGTCAGCAGGTATGTTTTGTTGTTCTGGACGTACGTACCTAGTTAGGGCGTTCGTACGTCCTAGCAGTCAGCAAGCGTTTATTGTGTGGAGACGTACGAACGTCGTTTCGACGTACGTACGTCCAATATGGATTTCGTCCTATTTCGGCCCAATTCTTGTGTTCTCCAACCCTATGTATAAATAGGGTTTCTCTTCCAAAGAACAGGGAGTTCTTTGGCCGTCCAATTCTTCTCTTGTTCTGGAGTTTGGTTTAGGTTTTGTGTTGAAGTTGTTTTGGTTATTGAACTCAATTCCCTTTCTTCTTAATTCATCAATTCCCTATCTCTCATATATCATTGTGAATTCGGCTTCGAGTCTTCTTGTGTGTTCATCAAGAAGTCGGGTGTCTTGTGCGTACATCAAGGTGCTCTGGTGAAGTCAAGGTGTTAGAGATAACCTGAAGTATCAGCTCGCAGTGAGTGCAGGTAGTTGGTAAGTTTGTAAATCTCTTTCATCTAGTGGATTATTTGTTGTCACCAAGGCAACCGTGGACGTTTCCCAAATTGGGTTTTACCACGTTAAAAATTCCTGCGTGTTATTTATTTTTTGCGTATCGTTTGATTTGGTTGAATACTGAATTGTTAGTTTAGCACTATTTGTGTTTTTCATGTTTATCCTTCAGCATCGGACATATCTACTGGGAAGCAATAAGTTGCAGACTGGTGGATATATATATAAGCTATAGGTTATAAGACCTGTGGTAAGACATATACCCTATTAGGCCCACCGTATCAGTGTGGCCAGTCAATAGTGTTAGGAATGACAACCATGGAAGAAACATGATGTCGAATTTGGTGGAAAAGGGGGGAGGGGGCGCACTTCATTTTCAAACAGAATTAACACATCTGGCATGAAAAACAAGCAAGACACCTTTGTTAAAGTACTTACTTGGCACCCTGCTTAGCAACATTCTTGAAGGTTCTCTGTGCACATGCTCTAGCTTCCCACTCACTCGTAATTTCTGACCCTGCCTTTCCAAAATCATCTACTGTTTTGGAGATGCTCGATAAACCTGACGACATAACATAATTCACCAACCTTTTAACACTCCAAGCCGAAGCAGTACTCTCCATACTCAGTTTCCTCAGCTTTTCCATATCAATCTTCCTCGATCCAGTTCTCTTCATAGATGATTTCTTTCGATACCTGAATCTGGCTGGCATGGACTTTGAATGTGCCATATTGCGATTATGTCTCTGCATAAGTGTCTCCCCATTGAGAGGTGGACCTGACAATGCTGATTCCAAGATATAATGGCGAAACACACTCTCTTTCATTCGATCAAAAAATGTTGCAACATGGAACGATGAAGCTAGTATTTTCACTAAGGCAATTTTAATCAACCAAATGGTTGCACCAATGAGGATTCCAATAAGAGCTTTGAAGACAGTTTTGAGGATTTTATGGTGTTTTTGAACTTCCTCTTGGCTAAACATCATTGACCAAGCTAATAGAACTAAACATAGCCAAAAACAATTCTGAAAACTTTTTCTGAGTCCATAAACAAAGTAAAGAACTTTCTCACGCAGCATAAAGTTTCGTTCGATTAAGAACACAAGCACACGAACTACCCAGCCAGAAACTAAGCGTCCACAGATAATTCCCATAACCATTAAACACCATTTCCAAATCTCAATGCCATATTTTTTACGATCTTTGAATGTTTTCACAGTTAGACTGCATATCAAAGCAGTCATAATAATTAAAAACGACACCCATTCGATTAAAAGTCTCAATTTAACCTTTCTCTTCTTGTTTCTTTTCATTCTTTTCCCTTCACCTTCCCCTTCATATTCTTCTTCCAGTTCATCCTCGTCATCTTCTTCGTCATCAGTTGATACTGATGTGTAATGTTCCTGCAGGAATGTAGGTTCATGTGAATCTTTAGCTTTGGAAGGGTAAGGGTAATTAGTTTCAATAAATCGAGATTTAGGTTTGGAGAAGTTAAGGCGACGAAGGGTTTTGGTTTTTGATTGTAGTGAATGTTTTTCTTCACTCATTGGAACAAATGAATCATTGTTAGAATCTGTTTCAGGTTCTGGTTTCAGACTAGGTTGATCCATGAGAAGCACAACTTCCTTCTCTGGGTTCTGCATCTCAAAGTTTTGATCAAAGAAACAATGCAAGAAGATGCTAGCTAGCTACCTAAGCATATATTGTTGTAAATATATAACATGATGAAAGACAATTGTAGATAACAATGAGTTAAAATTCTTCCTGACCACTTAATATGCTTACAACATAATTGCAACTATTGAGAAAGCAAAAAGCTGTTCAGTCCAAAGTGAAGGCACTTCTATGATAATATACCTCATGAGCACTAACAGCATTACAGCAATGAATGTGTCTTTGCATGTTAAGGATGTTGGTGTGTTTGATAGATCTAGAAAAGAATCTCAAAAAAAAGTTAAAAGAAAAAGTTTCAAACTATCCATCATTCAAAATGTTACTTTTTCGTATCATTGAAAATGTTATTTGGAATCATTCAAGCATGCTTGAAATCGCATCGTAAAAGTATGTTATGCCCCCATTTGATTAGTAGTGGATTTTTTGAACCTCAACACGTCAACTTAATGTCACACAAGCCTCCGGTTGCTCCACCCGAGCACACTTAACTTCAGAGATTTTTTGAATTTCCGAAGCCAAATACTTTTAAAAAGCTTCTGTGTCAATACTATTGTGCAACGAAAGCTTTAACCCGAGGATTGGTTGTAATATAATACCGATAATCTAGATAATAGCAAATAACAGAGAAAGTAATCGAAAAAACACAATCACACACAATAACACCAATATTAATGTAGTTCGGCAAAAACCCGCCTATTCCACCCGACAACTGATCAAGAATATTTTATTAATCAGAGAAAAGAAACAACGTAATTACAAATCTATAATTCCTCGTCTCTTTCTCTCACACACTAGAACCTGAGAAACCCTATTATGAAAACTCTCATAAACTTGTCTCTCCCTATCTAGTAGTGCTTTCACTTTTGGTTCACCCTCTCTTCTTCTTACCACCCCTTTACAATAGCCAACTAGTTGAGTATATATAATACCCAAGAGTTCCTAATCCATACAAAGATTCTAATTGAATAACAATACCAATTACCAATTAGAATACCAAGTACTTATGGGAGTAGAATTCCTACCTACATTGTTTCTAGAAACAAACATAAGGTATGTCCTATAGACCTCACTTAATATAAGCTATGATCCTACGCATTGCGAGCCAATACACAACAAATACACTATAGATAAATTCTTATATTCAATCGACTTTAGGAGGTCCATTATATTTCGGGTGAAAATAAAAACTTTTTTTGTATGTGAAGGGGAAGAAGAGATGTTAGCTAATTTCTCTAATTAAATAGAGTATAGATTCCTCAAATTTATTGATACAGGTGTATCTTAAGTGATCCTTGAAATTGGTGTCTTGAGGATAGACATTTGCCACCCTACGACTTGGCCCTCTCGTAGCGACGACGCTGGGGTCCAAGGCGCAACGCCTTATATGAGGTCGAACTGGAAAGTTATAAAGACATATATCCTTATTTTGGGTGAATAGTATAATTCGAAGTTGTCCAAGGTCTAAGAAGCAGCTTACTTGGATAGAGAGTATTGTGAGGCAGAGATTCTTGTAATCTTCATAATATTCAATAAAGAACATAATTTCTTTGAGATCTTGTGTTTTATTCATCATATTTAATATTTACTGATATTATTTAATTTCGCATTCAATAGTTTATTTGTCTAGTAAATTGTATCATTTATTAATAATTTTTTTTTTTTGTTTATAACAATGAGATGATTCTAATAGCTAATTGCACCTTTAAATAATAAAATTGTAATTGAGAAAGACTGAAAGAGAAGAAGAGAGTTGCACATATGGAGAAGAGAAGAAGAGTGGAGAAGAAGAAGAGATGTTGGGAAGATTTAGACTCAGATGTTTTGTTGATCATATATCAGAAACTGAGTATTAAAGATTTACTATTTGGAGCACCTTTATGTTGTTCTTCTTGGTACACTATATCAAAAGAACCTTCACTTTGGAGGGAAGTTGATCTTCTTCATGAATTTAATGATGTTAATGAGTTTAATTCCAGACAACTTACTGAGCTGGTTGTGACTCGGAGTCAAGGTTGTATTACTTCCATCAAGTTTCCTCTTACTGCTTCTATTGATGATCTCCTTCTTGTTGCCTTGAGGTAATTTGAAACTTGTTTTCTTGATTTTTTTTTTTTTGGAAGTTAATTTCATCATATATGATCTTGTTAAATAATTGATTCTCCCCTAGTCTGCTACATGGATGTGGGGGCATAGAAACCCCCACATCGCCAGCTGACTTTTTAAAGTATGTAGGATTGGATATGTTAGGATCCCAGTGAAGTATTTGATCTCCCACACCTTGATAATTGGGGGTTTTTAGGAGTATATGGATGATTGCTCAAGCAGTATTCAGAATTGATGCCACCCCATGTTGAGGGTTTGGTCTATAGTAGAAGAAAATTAAAGGAAATGTGGATTTTGAGTCCCCTGTGCTGGTTGTTCAATAAGCTATTTATCGTGGATTCTCAACCTTATAACTTGAGAATTGACGTTACCCCATTAGGAAAAAAAAAACCCGTGGATTTTGTGTCCCCTGTGCTGGTGGTTCGGGCTGCGGGGTTCAATCAGCCGTTTTGTTACATAGGGGGTGGTAGTTGACATGTCCCCTGTGCTGGTATTTCAATTAGCTGTTTGGTTACATTCTTTGTTACATGCTTGTGTCACCAAAACCTGCAATACCAAAGAGCTGTTTCGTGGTTGGTTAAAATTCCTTTAGTTCAAAGAGAATCTGTAGCAACATCGTACTTATTATATCACATTAGCTCTGCACTTTTGAGTCCAATCCAAATTGCATCCATTTTTGTGTGCCCACAGACTTGCTTGACGAACCCCCATTAATGTATGCCTCTTTTCATTCTTATACAGTCCCCATATCCTGACCTGCTAAGATTAACTGGGACTAAGGAGTTGATGAGTAGTGTGTCCTCAGTCCAGCTCCCCTTACATCTGCAATTTTTATAATGTTCCTTAGGTTGTATGTTGCACAGAAACCTAATCTTGTATATTGTACAATACTACAATATTCCAATTGTACATGAACCATGTCCCTCAGCAGCTTCAATTTGAGTGCTCCTGACGTAGTATGATGACGTTTTAAATATCTGTCGATATGTGATCCAAAATTTGTTGTAATTGATGCTTTATCTATGCATCAGTCTGTTTATTTGAGATAAGATGTTGGGAAATTTCCTCAACATCTCTAACTCAAAAACATTTTAAATGAATGGATGTGGCAACTAATTGCTTCTTATCTTTCACCTTTTCAGGTGTCCTGGAATAAAGTATTTCAATCTTAGGCTTCCTTCAAAAAAGCTGTTGAAAAAGAAGTCCATTTATTTGGCAATTACGAAACTAATTGAACTTGAGAGCATGGATGTTGGTGATTGTTTTTTCTCAGATGAATGGGTGCTTCAGTTGATCAATCAATGCTGCCCTAAATTCTCCAAATTGAAAGTCTATGGTATCTCTTGGAACACCGTGTATCTAATAGTTACACATATGCCTAAAATCAATGGCTTGGACCTTGTCCAAAACTGGATGTTGAATGAGACATAGTAATGAGCTTGAACACCTTGATTATAACTTGATGTTGAATGAGACAAAGGGAGGATGATTCCAGAAAATTGCATATGAGTTATATACTGCTGAAAGAACACTGATACATTAGTGAAAGGTATGACGTCTTATTTTTATGCCAGTAAGCATAGACTTTCTCGTTTGATTGTACAGAATGTTGTTATCATATTTCACTGTTTTGTCTATAGACACATTTGTTACCAAAGCTGTTTCTAGCGGTTTGAAATTGTTTGGCACTCAATTTACCAATAATATATATCAGAACTCAAAGAGAACTAAACGACTAGTGACATTCAATATGTCCAGAAGTAAGAAAGAGGCTGAAGTGACCTTGCGAAATATAGAAGTTACAACAAAATTCAGTTCTTCATAGCCAATTCAACCTTCTCTGTGAGTAAAAGTAGATATTTTTGTTCCAGTCAACCGTTCGTTGCTTCGTGCAGGCCTATTATCGATACTATTCTTGTTGTTTGTTTTTAGAATTAAATAAGAAACATGGAAAAGTGGAAAAAGAAAACAGGTTTGAGTGATTAAATTGGTTTCTACCCTGAGAAATACAAGATCCAATGATGAAGTATATGCTTAATAGTCTTCGTTCAATTCGAAGTTTCAAATTAAATCACCATGTTAACTGACGGTAAGCTTTGTAAACGAGATGGAGATTTCATTTATCCCACCCTGTGAGTTATCCGAAGATGCAATTCTCCTTCAATGGGAAAAGTGAAGATGGTTTTGTAGGTCACTCGTTTTTTTTTCTTTTCCCATGCATATCTGAGGTCTAGCCTGCAATCTAAGAATCAAGTTAGAAACTGGTGGCTACTTTCAAATTGTCCCAAAAGAATTGGGCGAGTCAGGCCTGAAAAGTGAAGATGGTGTTTGACTTCTGCTGGAGTGGGCTGTGGGCATCTCTCGCCATGATGATAGGGATTGAGCTTGTTTTGTTCGGCTAATTAATATGACAAATCATTTGTCCAGTTGAACCGAGTAGAGCTGTTATCAGACTGATTACACCCCTTGTCAGACCCTGTGAAGTGATATACTGCCTAGTGTAATAATGAAGACTGTGTAGAGTTCTAATTTGACCTACGAAAAAAAATTATATTGTCCCATAAGAATTGCTTAATCTATCCTTTGTTTTATCTGAATCTTTTAATTAATCCTCTGTCTATCTGAATTATGTAAAATAAGTTCTAATCTGACATAGGTTAAAATTTGAGATTTTTGGTGTTAGGTCGCTCAATCTATCCTCTATCTGAAATTCTGAATCTTTGGATCCCCAACATATGTGATAATAAATAACTCTTTTGACATGATACAGACTCAATTAACACGACGACTCAATCATGGGAATGGGTCAGAATTTTGTTTTACATAGTTTTGTGGATATTTGACACATAATTTCTCTTCAACATTCCCATAAGTGGCGCTACACACAAGGGGTCACATGTTTATGTACGTACCTATGGTCGGACAATAGTCTCAGTGTGTTTCGAGCAACATGGGATTGAATTAAGTGCCGTAATTTCGATTTTACATAGTTTCTATAGATATTTTACTTAAATTTATTTTCTAGTTTGCGCTACACACAAAGGGGCCGAGTTATAGTAGTAGTAGTTCTTTAGAACCAGTGATTACAAGAAAATAAATGAACTAACTATAATCATTATCAGAAAAATGCTGGAAAAAACGAAACTAGAAATCAAAGATATCTAAGTCGATTTCTGGAACCAGATGTATTTGATCTTCTTCCTTACTTCATTATTGTTCCAATTCTAGTTCTGGCATTGCTTGTGCCCAGGTACCCAGTTTGGGCATTTAGGACTGAAGTAACTTGAAACAAATCTAGAATTCAGAAGCTCAATAAAAGGCTCAAATTTAACACATCTTGGTGTTTTGTACTGATTAATCGATGCCCCACGGTTTATTGCATAGTCCATGAGCTCATCGAAGGTGCCTGGCTCAACGATTTTTATCTCCAATGGCCCTATAGACTTATCCGAAACTCGGCCTTGGCGATACACACTGTTGAGTGACTCTTCAATTGTCAGACAACACTTTTCAAAGACTGAAGGTGGGATTGGGGTGGTACCATTGAAACGAAGCTCCCAAAATAGAACATAATGGCCAGGGATTGTCAAGAAGTCTGCGTAACTTGTGTATTCAACTAGAGTTGCATTAAATGGTACAATATGTTTCACAGCATTCTCCACTGCGTTTTGGAGTTCAGCTTCATCCGTCTTATCAGAGTCAATACTCAAACCGACGTTTTTTCGACATACAAAATGGAATTGGGGTGCCTTATTCTTGAATCCACTAACTCGTAACACGTCACCCACTCGGTACCGATAAAGTCCTGCATAATTAGACAGAAAAACTTAGAATTACATCAAACCAAAATGTTCATTTTTTATAAGTTGATCCCAATGTTAAATTTTTATGCAACATGGATCAATTAATTCTTACCAGCATAAGTGGTGACAATAAGCTCATACTCCTGACCGAGCTTAACATCAACAAGATCGACTAGTTCTTGTTCCTCCTCATTCAATGATTTGGGCACAGAGCCTGAATTGGTGGAACCATTGGTTTTATGAATTGGCAAGAACTCAAAATATGCCATGGTAGGAATGATGGTGTAAGAAACTTCACTAGGCTTACACAAGGGCTTAGGATTTACTCCAAAGTAGCACTCGGAAGCCCCGTATCCAGTACATACCAGTGGAAGTCCATTGCTGTAGTAATCAAGGTTGGGGATGTACTGCGACATGGACCCCGTGACAATGACATCGATGTACTTTGTATTTGGCCATAACCTTGTTATGATTCCTTGCCATGAATTTTTACTACATTCGACCTCAATGAAATCAGCAAGCTTCGGATTAGGTTTTATTATCTTCAAAACAGCCTCTCTAACTGAAGGGTCAGTAATTTTAGGTTCAATGGTTCCATTTCGGATGTCATTACAGAGAAGGGACCAATGTTCTTCAAGAAATCGAATTGTACGAATGAATCCAGAAGCGAATACAGATCCAACACGGATAACTTCTTTGTTTCGAAAAAGACCACATAACAATTGAGAATACATGCTTTGGTAAGAATCTGGACAAAGGATGGTCTCATCTGGGCTAGTGTAATCGGTGTAAGGATCATAAGATCTGTTCTTAAAATATGAACTTTTGTAGTAACAGGTTAACACCGGTCGAGCAACTAGACCTCCAGGAGTTTTTGCTTCGGATTTTATAAACAAGAAGTACATTCCTTTACCTTTCTCCAAATCAGGAACATATTGGTTCATCACTGGCATTATAAGGCTGTATAGCATTGTTCTTCGCTCGAGCTCTCCTTCAATTGCCGGCATTAGTTTCCTTTCTCCACCTGATGTTCCAGAGCTACAAACCAAATTCAAAACAACCCCTCAGCAAGATAATCTAAAATATTAACATAACATGTCCGGTCTAACCTCGGATGTCAGACCTGACATTACTACAGTTATATAACAACAAAAAAAAATGTACACTAAAAACTAGTATATGTCAGCTTACTCATCACCTAGTCAAGAACTCAGAAATAGGCTTTCCACATATAATTGGAGACATATCTCCATTCGCGATTCGAGTAATATCTGGTTGCAAATCTTCATAAGTAATGACAGGCATAATTTTCTTGAATGTTTCACGGTCAGTTCGACCATTTAGCCCTTATCGTCCGAAGTATTCGACATGTGCATTTTGAGTAAGGATTTCAGCTAATACCCTCTTTTGCACCTCATCAGCATTACTCGTAACATCTTCAATGAATTTAAGTAAATTTTTGTACTTATCAGTTAGAGCATTTTCTTCAACATAATCCATTGGTGCGGGCACTGTTAGGGTTATATAAGAAACAGAGATAAAAGCTGAAGAAGAAAGGATATTGAGGTATGTATATGTATAACTGTATGTTTCGAAACACCAATGTAGTATATGTCAACTCTGAAAAAACCCTAGATGGGATTATAAACAAAGAAGTATTGTTCGTATCAATCATCTGGTTGACGAATGTCTAAGAGAACTATTTTGTTTATATACACGACTGTAATGATGGTACTGCTAGCTGATATAAAAGTTTTAATGACCTCAAAAATCATGATGACCATATGTGCAGAAAGATTAAACGTGATGATGGAATTATATTAATTTTGCATATACCTATACGTAGACTCTTAAAGCACGATTGTGAAATCTTGGCAGTTCTTTGCAAGGTAGACAAGATGGAGACTCGTGAAGATGGGATTATATTAATTTTGCATTTACGTATACCTAGACTCTTAAAGAGCGATTATGTAACCTTGGCAGTTGTTTGCAAGGTAGACAAGATAGCGACTACGAATGATGATTAGAGATGGTGATCATAGTGTTCAATTAAGTGAATGCCATTATGATATTGGTTCATCCACCTCGTTAATGTCATGAAGACACACTTCTTCCCGTCAGAACTCAGAAGTCAATACTACCTTATCATTATAATACCTTAGAAATATTTTCTTGCCGTTGTATTTATCTGAACCTAATTTGTTTCGTTTTTTGGTTTTTTTTTGGTATCATTTTCTAGTTTAGTTCACTACAAAAATACTGTAAATTCGCCACGGACTAGAACGGTGGCAAAACATGATTAGACACTGTCTAAATCCGTGAAAAGACCGTCGGGTTTCAGGGTAGCTAAATTGGTTGCCACAGTTCGGGTTCGTGGCAGCCATACTATTTTAGCCACGGTCCGGACCACCCGTGAGTTTAGCTACTGATCTTATCGGTGGAAAATTTCAAATTTGCTACTGCTCTCAAGTCTCAACCGTGGAAAATATTTAATTTGTTAAAATAAAAAACTAAATTAGCTACTCTATTGGTAGTGGGAAATCTGGTGGATTTTGTAAAAAAAATATATATTAAAAATCAGCAATTGCTATTTGAAGAATATTTGTCTGATAAAAGGTACAATTTTATTAATAACCTCTTATTAGCAATTGATGTAACAATAATTAGTTAGCAAGGAGATTGTATGTAGGTGAGGTAAACAAATACAAATGCACATCAAAGTTGTCACAAACTTTTAAATAGGGATTTTTAGAGTTAACCCCCCCCCCCCCCCCCCCCGTTTTATGGTCACGATTTAAGTAAACCCCCCCCGCCCCCCCACCACATTTGTCCAAGTTTGGACTTTACCCCCTCTCCACTTGTTTCTGTCAAATTTAACGTCAATTTTGTTTGTAACTTCTCAAAATATCCTCGATTGCTGCTTTAGACTTAACCCCCTATTCCCCTAAAAATATGAGAGGGGGTATTTTAGAAAAAAAATAAAATAAAAATAAACGTTAAATTTGACAGAAGTAGACGGAGAGGGGGTAAAGTCCAAACTTGAACAAATAGAGGAGTTTAGGAGTTTACTCAAAACGTGACCATAAAAGGGGGGAGGGTTAAGTCTAAAAATCCCTTTTAAATAATTGGAAACCTAAACTTGTATCTGAGATACCCCACTTACAAAGTTTCATTTTGAGATACCCCAAAATAAAATATTCTTAGCATGGGAAATTTAGACTTAACCCCCCAAATATTAGACTTGTTTTGATTAAACCCCCACATATTTGAAAATTTTGACTTTGCACCCCCACCGTTAGCTTCCGTCCAATTTTTCATCAAACTCTATTTTTGCTTCCCCAAATGCCCTTCATTCTCATATTAGCTAAACCCCCGTTATTTTTTGCATTTTTTTGATATGACCCCCTACAAACAAAAATAAAGGTTGAAAATCAAATCAAAAAGGGAAATTTAGATCTAAAAAATAGAAGACACATAATGCAAAGATTTACTTTCCCCATTGTTCATACACTTGTAGAGTGACCTTCCCCATTGTTCATTATTGTGATTGTTTCGATTTCAAATGACTAATTGTAGATCTAATCAGAAGAAGAAGTCTTGAAGGAGATGTTGTTGCTTCAATTCATTTAGAAGAGATGTGAAGAAGGAGATGTAAAGAAGTAGAAGAAGAAAAAGAAGAAGGAGATGTTGTTATTTTGATTTAAGTTTATTTTTTCTAAGTTGAAAAGATGTGAAGAAGAAGGAGATGTGAAGAAGATGAAGGATTACTCCACAGTAATTTCAACAAAGCTTTCTTAGATCTAAAGAGTTAAGATGGTGACAATGTAGAAGATAAGGTAAAAAAAAAAAAAAAAAGGTAAATTGAAGGTTTTAGTTAATAAAAGAATGAGGGGCATTTGGGAAAGCAAAAATAGAGTTTGGATGGAAAACTAGACGGAAGCAAACGGTGAGGGGTAAAGTCAAAATTTTCAAATATATAGGGGTTTAATCAAAACAGGTCCAATATCTGGGGGGTTAAGTCTAAATTTCCCTCTTAGCATTAATAAAGACAATGTCATTCCAGTTAGTTACAAAACACTATCACAGCGACGAAAACAACACCATTACTATCATTTCAACAGCTAAATTGACAAACAAAATCTATTACCTCCAACATCCTAATCAAATTGGTTGGATAGTTTAGTTGTAATTAAGTTGAAAATTAATAATAAAGATTGGTCCCATTTGATTGGCAACCCATGGCCTGCAGGCTGGGGATGTCTTTTCAGAGACTTTAGTTGTCAGGTGAAAGGGGTGCTTGTTGGTGGTCTTGGTTCTGAAACAAACAATATTGCAGAGATGATGGCAATTATTAATAGACTTGAAAGAGCTAATGAATATGGATGGTTGCATCTTTGGGAGCATTAGAAACAGATGGAATGCAGTTAAGAATAAATTTATTTGGTTAAACTTCAGCATCATTTGGAGGGAGTCAAACTTTCGGGGCTGACTGTTGTGCCCAGCAAGGAGGGAAAATGAGTAAAGGCTATTGTTTTCTGTTAAAGAAGAATTGTGTGTTCTATGAACCACTCTTCCAGAGCTAGATTTTTTTTTATTTTTATTCTTCTTCCTTTGTAACCTTTTTTATATTTGCTTTAATATTAATCACCTTTAAGCAAAAAAAAAAAAGAAAAAAAAGAGTATATACTTAATTTGCAATTGCTTTCTCTCAAGTCTAGGCCGGGGCTCAGAACAATGGACAGTATTGCAATATCCTCTGCATGCCTTGCATGTTTATGGTCTCTCTGGTATCTCTTTTGCTCATTGAAAGCCAGAAAAGGAAAAAATGGTTCATTAGGTCTACCCCCTGGTCCAATGGGTCTCCCTCTACTTGGTCACCTTCACATGTTGGGTGATCATCCTCACCGTAACCTGCAAAAAATGGCGAAAAAATATGGGCCAATCATGTTCCTAAAACTCGGTGTTGTCCCTACTGTGGTAGTCTCATCCCCTGAATGGGCTGAGTTGTTTCTTAAGTTCACGACACAAATTTTGCTAGTCGTCCACAAATGCAAGCATTGAAGTTCATGTCTTATGGACAAAAGAATTTGGCCTTTGCACAGTATGGTCCATATTGGCGAAATATTCGCAAATTATGCACCATAGAATTGCTTAGTAGTTCAAAAGTCGAATCATTTAGGCCGATGAGGCGAGAGGTGTTATCGAAGTTTATCAAGTCCATAGTGCATACTGGAAAGTTGGGTGGCCCTATTAATGTAAGTGCAATGGTAGAATCACTCATCCAAGAAATGATTTGTCGAATGATATTTGGATCGAAAAATGATAGATTTGATTTCAAAGCAGCCTTGCAAGAGGGATTGAAGTTGGTGGGCGTTTTCAATTTAGCTGATTATATACCATATATTGGAGCACTTGATCTTCAGGTAATAAGGCTTCAATTCCAACTTCTTAATCACCACTAATATAGTAAGAGCATCTCCCACTTAAGTACTTAACATTATGTGACACTTAGGTGCTGTTTGTTTTTCATTAAGTCGGTCTGAATGACTGAACTTAACGATGGACCCAATGTATTCAGTCTTCAGACCGTTTGTTTTTCTAAAACAGTTCAGTGCTTAATCGGTTGATTAAGTGATATATCGATTAAGTGGTTCAGCCCAAAATTTGGGCAGAATGAACATCTGAATCACTTAACCAAGTAGAAAGACGAAATTAGCCTCTCAAACAGAAGACTTTTTTCTCTTTTGCTCTCTCACTGTTCATCTTCTCCACGACCTCTATCTCGCTTTTGTGCTCGGCGACTGCTCCTTCTCTTCAAAATCTAAACTCGACGAATAAGAAGAAGAAGAAGAAGGAATATGTGAATGTGATTTCCATTCTCTCATTTTCTTTTTTGATATACAAGTTTGGTTGATTATTTTTAGAATTTCTAAATTACTAGAAATTCATGTTGTTTTAATTGTTTCTTCCTTCTCTGCTACTTGTTGATGATTTATTAATAAACAAGGGCATAATAATCATTCAACAGTCATTCATCACTTAATGTTAGATAAGTTTTTGTTGATTTAGAACTTAATTAAGTTGCGTAGTCAGCTTGGTATTAAGTTGCCATTAAGTGTATTTAGTGCTTAAGTGGTATTCAGTGATTCAGACTTTGGTTTAGAAAAAAAACAAACGGCACCTTAGGCTTTATTTAGAAGTAATTTGAGAGCAATATAATCCCAACCGGAGGGTAGTTTGGTGCCCTCCACATAGGTGCCACATAAGCTAAACCACCCTTGAAACCACATAAGTTGTTCCGGAACAATGTCAGTTTACACAATTAAATGAGTTTATAATATGAAACTCTAAGTTCCGGTATTTACAAATTATAAGACAATTGGTATTAGATGGAACTGAAGGTTCTGGATTTGTAAGACGAAAACATTACTTTCCGTCATATTGCAGTTTATACCATTGGAGATGGTTTTTGATGGCTTTCTTAAAAGTTGATCGAAGTGACCATTGGAGATGCTCTATCTCAGTGTCGTATCTGAGATTTTAGTGACTCTAGATTTTTTTTGTATATACTGGAAGTCATTTGGCAGTGACTCAGTGAGGCCCCTTGCATTCGTATGAAATAATATGAAAAAAAATGTACATGATATCGATAAATTTGAAGTACATAATTAAAACTATAAAGCAAAAGGTAATATAATCTTTAAACCTACATTAGAATTACAAGGAAATTTTCTATTGTCAATTAAACTTATGTTTTTCTGCCAAAAAAAAGATATAGAGATACTGAAGGGAGGCCTCGTATGTGTTTCTCATTAAAACATGGGCTTGCAAAGTTGGGCAGTTGGGCTTACAATAGGTTCAAATCCTTTTTGTTTGATTAAAAAAGGCTAAGGCTAGAAGCACACGCCACTTTTCTAGAGGCACACACCTCGTGAAAAAATTAAGAGCACCCTTCTTAACCGGTTAAACTTGTTTCACTTAAATATATCTAGGCAAAGGGCACACCCCCTATTTTTCAGTTTTTTCTTCCGTCCCGTCCACTTTCTTTCATACCTTGGTTTCTTCTTGCTCTTCCCTATTAGAAATCTCTTCTTCTCTATCTTCCCTTTTTATTGGGTTTCTCTTCAAGTGAATTGATTCAACTATTTTGAGTTAGGTATCTCTCTCAATTTCAACTAACAGGTATTTCTCTCTCTCTCTATATCTATCTCTCTCTCTTTTTTATGGTAAAGATCTATCTATCTTTTTTTTTTGTTGTTGTTGTGTAAATACAACAACAGTAATTCGTGATTTTTGGTTTTAATTGTAATTGAGATTGTTGGGGTATGAACTTAATTGCAACATCAACAGTGACCCTCCTATTAATTAAGATATATATGGGATAGGTGGGTTTAGTTTTTGGAGATATTATTCTTTGTTTTCGATAAAGAAAAATTGAGAAAAAGAGCAGCAGCAATCAGTTGTTTTGGATATATAATAAAACTTAAGTTCAATATTTTATCTATGAAGTTGAGTGAAATAATAAAAACAATAGTCCCCATTAATTTTCTCATATGAATTTGTATGATTGTATCTACTTTAAAAAAAAATTAAAATAAAATTTTGATTGAAGCAAATCTTGCCAGATGTAATATTGTAGCTCTAGGGATCATTCTTGAAGCAGCCAGTTGGCACTTGTCAGGCGCCTTAGTGTAGAAACCGGGGAAGTGTATTTAAACTTTTTCATCTTAGGGTTGTTACGATCTTTCACAACAGCACAAATATCCGTTGGTATTATTCATCCAAGCTTTTGAGAAATTGTGAAAAAGAACTGAAGATAGAAGAGACCAAACTATGGAGTTAATAAGAAATTGTCCTCATCCTACTGCGCTGGCAGAGTGATGGATGGCAAACTCCAAACTCTTGCGGAAATTTGCTAAAGAAAACTAAACTAATTAATCAGCCATAACAATAACTATACAACACTGTTAACAATGACAACCATTCCATAAACTAGGTTAATAGTAATTACTTTCTTTTTAACTAACATCACATTGTCAATACAATGTTTTAGAAACTAGACGATCTATACAATAAGGAAGCATTTTGGTCAAAAGCTGCAAAATGAAACAACAGGAAGCTGTTTCAAATTGATAGAATTCATAAATACATGCTTGTCTATGGGGACATTACTGCCTTGCTGCGGATTCGATTCGATCGCCTCAAAGGAGTTGTGGGGAACATTAAATCTGCTTTGCCACCAGTTCTCGCCTGTTCAATGCAAAATAAGAACATAAAAGATTTTCATTATTCTATACTTCAAAGAAGATTGTTTGCAGTAGTTTATAGAAATTAGTATATTTAATTAAGATCAATTTCCATCTTCTTGTAGTACCATTAGCGTTATTTTCAGTAGAAGAACTCAAGGAGATATCAATAAGACAATAGCAAATCTCTTTTAGATAAATGACTCGGTTTAAGACTTTGTGTCAAAAATTTTCTTCAAGTTGAATTTTAACTTGGAATACCCTGCATGTATCTAGACGGCACGACCACTTGTAGCAGTACAGATCGAAATCCACAATGTTAATCACAAAATTTTCTTAATGCTATGTCCACATTATATTTTTATAATTTTTCTTCTTCTTGCTGCAAAAAACAAAACCTTGATGTTATGTCCACATTATATTTTTATAATTTTTATTCTTATTGATTCCTATGTCTTGTTATGTGTTTAATATGTAGAAATGGTGCGGCATAAGACTACTGTGGTGGACCCAAAAACTGGTTTTTGGATTGATGCTAACAAAATAAAAGAGAGAAATATTGTGTTCGCAAATGCGTCTGCTCGTAAACGTAGTGAGTTGTGTTTGCCTCGAAATCATCCAATTCCCCAAAATAGTGATGTTAGTAAGAGTGTTGTTGATGAGCGAGAGGATAATACTGTGGATAAAAATGCTAATGATAACAATGAACAAAATAATGATTTAATGGTTGAGCAAGTTCAACGAGATGAAGAACATGATGATGGGGAAGGGGAACAAAAAAGAGAATAGAAAGAAAAAGACGAAGAGAAAGGAGAGGAAAGGTGCCATTAGAAAAAAATAGAGAGGAAAATATGGAAGGTGATTATGATGTTAGAGGGGAAAATATGGAAGGTGACAATGATGGTAGAGAGAAAAATATGGAAAAAGAGAACGAAAGTGGCAATGAAGAAAATATGGAAGAGGAGAACGAAAGTGGCGGTGAAGAAAATATGGATGAGGAGAGCGAAAGTTGTGGTGAAGAAAATATGGAAGATGATAATAGTTTTCCTTTACTTGGTGGTCCCATGGTGAATGATGTTTTGATTGATTATAAAGAACATTTTGCGCATAGGGTGTGGCAAGGAGAGGTATACATGATAATATTGATTTAATTATTTTGTACAGAGGTCAATATTTGTAAAATTTTATTTTAGTAGTACCAGACATCACTAACCTATTAATTCTATATTTTGACCTTTATTCAGGAACGCGGTGTGCAGAGGTTTGTTTGCCACCTTACTCAGTTGAAAAAATGGCCCTTAGAGAAAGAGGATCCAAAGTTTGTAAACAAACTAAAGGAGACTGGATTGTATTGGGTAGCTGTTTTCCCTTATAAACACATGAATCTGACGTTGGTGTGTGCATTTGTCGAGCGTTGGTATCCAGAAACAAACACTTTCCACCTTCCTTTTAGAGAGATGACAATCGCACTTGATGACGTGGAACAACTACTTGGAATTCCTATTGTTCGTACCCCAATAGTTAGTGAGCAAAACAAACTTGATTTGAATAGGTAATGTACTTGACAAGATCTACTGTGTTATTAAGTACGCTTTATTTACCATTATTTGATATATATATATATATTTATCTTAGCAGGGCTATAAAATTGCTCAAGAGAGGGCTTGGCGTCAACGATAAGGAAGCTGAATTAGAATTGAGTAAGCACAGTCAAACACATGTAAGCACTACCTGGCTGTGTAGCATCTTTCATAAAAAAGTAAAAACCTTGACAAGTCGCAGACACGTTGAACATGCAGTTAGAGCGTACTTAATGTTTCTCTTTGCATGTGTCCTGTTCCCTGATAAAACTGGTACTGATGTAAATGTTTGTTACATTATACCTCTTATGACGTTTTCTAAGATCAAAGATTTTGCTTGGGGTGCGGCTGTTTTGGCTCATATTTATAGATCTCTTGGAAAAGCTTCGCGAGCAGAGTGTAAATAATTTTCTGGATTTATAACTTTAATTCAAGTAATACTTTTTAGTTGGTAATGTTTACTAATATATATATATATATATATATATATATATATATATACAAGTCTAACTCTCTTAAATGTGTAGGCATGGATTTATGACCATTTCCCCAACTTTAGTGTTATTCCTAATCTGGATTATGTGGATACAATACCACGCATGATGAGGTGGTCTCCTTTTCCAGTCAGCTATTCTGACCTATGCTGTCAGGGGCCGAGCGAAGAGCCAGGCGCTCGGTATCTGCCTCACCGCCTCGACCGGGCGGCGCCCTGATCAGCACCCTTAACAGCATTACAGCAATCAGCATCACAGCATTACAGCAATCAGCATCACACTCTCTCCTTCTACTTCTATAGGTAATAGCTTCTCTCTCTCTCTCTCTCTCTCTCTCTCTCTCTCTCTCTCTCTCTCTCTCTCTCTCTCTCTCTCTCTCTCTCTCTCTCTCTCTCTGTTCTCGGTTTCTACATGTTTAAAACTTTTGAGTTGAAAAATTACACTTGTTTGGTCGATTTTGTGAACTTTCAGGAATACCCAAGTTGAAAATATATCAAAAGACAAGGTATTTTGGGGTTTTGTGTGACAAAATGGCTTTGGATTCAAAAAGAAGCAAGTACGGATTAGAAATGAAGAACAAAGTAGTTCTTCCAGCAACAGAAGCATATGCTGATGAAGCAATCAAAGCAATTAAAGAAGGGAAAGTTATTGCTGTGCCAACTGATACCCTTTATGGATTTGCAAAGTTACAGTCTTACAGCAGCAGCAGCCGGGGTAGAAGAAGAGAGAAGAAGAAGCAGCAGCAGCAGCGAAGACAGCAGCAGCAGGCAGCAACAGCGAAGACAGCAGCAGCAGGCAGTGTTTAGAAAAGGACATGGGCTTTTTCATTTTGGGCCGCTTGAGCGCCTCTATATCAACCGCCCTGAGCAGAGCGCTGCGCCTAGGCGCAGCCCAGGCGCCTCGAAGTGTTTTAGGCGCTACTTTACCCAAGCGAAGCGGCCCCTTTCCAAAATAGCGCCTAGGCGGCGCTAGGCGCCGCCTAGGCGCCACCCCTGACAGCATAGATTCTGACAATATGCAAGCTTTGAGGTGGCATAGAGAGACGATTGATCGTATGATAGCTATTGAGGTAAGTTTTTACAATGTTATTTGTAGTTTTTTTTTTTGTTTACCAAATATTTTTCTAAACTTGATCAGGTTCATTGGGATCCTTATTTTGAATTACGTGAAAATACTCGTTGTTTGCATGAGATTTCTTTCTACCATGGTGTCATATATTTGTTTGATGTTGTTGAGGCTTATCATGCCAATAGAGTTTTGCGTCAGCTAGGTCACATACAAGGAATCCCACCTTCAATTATCATCCCAGTTAAAAGTAGGAGAACTTCATCTACAATCAAGTATCATGTCATGCATGGTAGACAAGATGTCTATTTCTTACAATGGGAATCGCACAAACTAGATTCACAAGTGCGTGGAAATCGTTCTACTGTTGCTTGGGAGGTGTCTGCAGATTACTTGGAATGGTATTACAAAATTAGTCATCCTGTCATGACTCCCAAGGATAATGTATCTCTTCTTCATCGTGATCCTCCTATTAATTTGGTAAATAAAATATTTATTTTAGTTGTTTTCAATATATTGTTTGTTTTAAATATATTTTGTGAATTTGAAGCAATGTTATTAATATTAAATCTTATTGTTGGTGTGTTATTTATTGCAGCTTGCAATAATCTATGGGATTGCTCGTCACTTGAAGAATGGATTAGACTCAAGAAGAGAGCAACTACCTCAAGATGTGTTGCACAATTTTGAGTTGGCATACAACATTGCCACTAATAAGTCAATCCTTCTGCGGGAGGAAGAAGAAGGAGATGAACAAGACTGAGCAATATTTTTTTTATTTGTTTAAATTCGTAAAATTTGATATATTGTTTTTAAAATTATTTTTTTAAAAATTTGCTTGTGGATGGTTCAAAAGTTTGATATAGTTTAAATTCGTAAAGTTTAATATTTTTTTGAATGGTATTCATTCAACTATTTTAACCAGTTTTATTTGACCGTATCTCTGTTTTGATAAGAATGTATTATGCCTAATTCCTTATTAGTTTTCAGATATTGATTGATTCAAGCCTATAAAACTCGGTAGTTTGTCCCTCTTATCTATCCTACACCAAATATTACACCAGAATCACAAGTAGTATTGAGAGATAATAACTGCAACACGAAACTTTTTAAAGTTGATATATTTCTTAGGGTCTTTGTGTTCGCTTCCTCTCTTGCTGATTATAGTAGCTTTTAGTGCTCGGCAATAATTTGCTGATTATCGTGGATAGTGGTTGGCAGTCCATTGCTGGGATAATTAAATTTAGCCAGTACTACATTGCTACGTTTTCAAAAAAAAAAAAAAAAATTCATGTCAAACGTACTTGGCAATAACTTGCTGATTATAGTGAATAGTGGTTGGCAGTCCATTGCTGGGATAATTAAATTTGGCCAGCACTACATTGCTACGCTTTCAAAAAAAATAAAAATTCATGTCAAATATACTTGGCAATAACTTGCTGATTATAGTGAATAATGGTTGGCAGTCCATTGTTGGGATAATTAAATTTGGCCAACACTACATTGCTACGCTTTCAAAAAATAAAATTCATGTCAAACGTACTTGACAATAACTTGCTGATTATAGTGAATAATGGTTGCCAGTCCATTGCTGGGATAGTTAAATTTGGCCAGTACTACATTGCTACGCTTTAAAAAAAAAAAACATCATGTCAAACGTACTTGGCAATAACTTGCTGATTATAGTGAATAATGGTTGGCAGTCCATTGCTGGGATAATTAAATTTGGCCAGCACTACATTGCTACGCTTTCAAAAAAAAAATAAAAATTCATGTCAAACGTACTTGACAATAACTTGCTGATTATAGTGAATAATGGTTGGCAGTCCATTGCTGGGATAATTAAATTTGGCCAGCACTACATTGCTACGCTTTTAAAAAAAAAAAAATTCATGTCAAACGTACTTGGCAATAACTTGCTGATTATAGTGAATAATGGTTGGCAGTCGATTGCTGGGATAATTAAATTTGGCCAGCACTACATTGTTACGCTTTCAAAAAATAAAAATTCATATCAAACGTACTTGGCAATAACTTGCTGATTATAGTGAATAATGGTTGGCAGTCCATTGCTGGGATAATTAAATTTGGCCAGCACTACATTGCTACGCTTTCAAAAAAAAAAAAAAAAAAACCATGTCAAACGTACTTGACAATAACTTACTGATTATAGTGAATAGTGGTCAGCGGTCTACTGCTGGAAAGATTTAAGTTAGGCAGCACTATAATGCTACGCTATCAAAAAGAAAATTGTGTAATTTTATGTATAAGGTAGTCTTGGTCTGAGAAAATTAAATTTGGGCAACAAAAAAAACTGCAAGCAAATAAAAACATTGTTCCTATTCAACACGATAATCAAAATTCGAATTTGTTTCAAAACAATTTACAACTATGGAACATCTACTGGGACATTTTGGAAAATATGCCTGTCAACACTACTTAAACCGCCAATATTAAGCGCGTCAAAAGCTGTGATGTGGGGTTGCAAAACTGTTTTCCAACTATCAGCCAAATGACTAAGATTAAACTGTGGCCATAAATATGGCGCTGGTATTGGGCAACCTTCTTGTAGCTCATAATTGATGTAGTGATTGTGATGCACATGGCCGGTACAACACACTTGTCGACATTTTTCCAAATCCACATTGCTTCTCAGTGGTAGAAATGTGTAGTAAGCTAATTTGGACAAGTGCACAAGAACACAATTAAACCTACATGCAAATAGATAACCTGTGTTTGGCATGCTCATCCACTTATCAGGAGGTGCCCAACCTTGATCATGCTGTAACCGTTCTCTCATGTACGTAACTATATTCCTGCCAAATATTTTATAGTACTCACTATCATGCTCATTCAACTCATTGAGCAACTCATTTCTCATCCAGGGCCATTCAGATTCGCTTTTACCCAGGGACAAACATAAAGCTCTGAACCCACAGTTTCCATCTCCAAGGGGATTTCTGTAACCCAAAACAAATTGAAACATTTCATCAGGTATCCATTGTTTGTAATCATCATCAAGAGGCATGAACGAGTGATTACTGAAGTCAAGGTTTCCTTTTAACACCCCTCTGAGATTTTTTAGATTTCTTTGGCAGTGAGGAATTATTTTGACCTTCAGAACGAGTATTTTTTTTTCTTTGAGGGGTCCAAGGGTGTTCTAGGGCTCAAAAATTCCTTTTCAAATTCTTCGTGAGCTGCTCGAGAGTGTTCAAAGGCTGAAGGATCTCTCTTAGATGAGTCAGGGTGATCCCCATCTTTAGTCTTCACACTACCTATTGGGCGACCTCTAGGTTTAGAAACTCCTGTTGGAAGCTCCAACCATGTAGCAGCTTCCTCAACTATTTCCAAGAGCCTCCTATTCATGAACCTTTTATAATCCTCTGAAACCAACTCAAATCGTTCAATATATAGTGAAATAGTCGGTCCACAAACAATACTCTCTGTAAGCTCTTCAGCCGGCAAGGAAGATAGTCGTCTCCAAAATGTGTCCACTGCAATCAACGGTATGGTGCGGTTTTCTGACTAATATTGTAAAAGCTCGTGTGCACACGACAAACCATATGCACTTCGCATCTCATGGAAGCACTTACTTTGATCAATTGCAACCTTTTCCATATTTTTCATCTCTAAACATATCAAATCTAGGGCCTTCTTAGACACTTGGCTTCTGAGATTATTAAAAACGTACTTTTATGATTGTGTGTAGTGTAGATCAAACTACGCTCAAAAAGACGCTCTGATTTCTCTGAGTTGGATGTTGGTTGCCGGATGTATCAAAGACCACATACCCAACAAATCATGTTGGCATGTATGCCCCAAGTCCTTCTTCAACTGAAAATGGGCACCTTCTACTCTATTTGTAGTGGTGCATCCGAAATGCAAATGACGATTGGTCAATGCAGCCACAAACATCTCTTTGTGAATCAACCATGTTTTCCGAAGATAACACACAAGACCAATCTCTCCCTGAACATCTTCTCTATTCGACTAAATCTTTTATCAAAGATTTCTGGTGTTGGTTGAAAAGTCCCACTAAGATGTCAAGAATGACTAGAGGGGGGGTGAATAGTCCAATAAAAATTATCTAGGTCAAGTGAACAATTATACAATAGAGGAACACACTTAACACAAGATAAATAAACTAAACAGGAACATCCCTCACCCAAAAACCCAAACTAAGCCAACACAAGTCTCAGTCTGACAGGGTCCAGTTAACTGGGGTCCAGTCGACTCAGCCTTGTCAGACAGAGAGGTCAAATTCCAGATTAGAAGAGAACCAACAAGAAGAAGATGATGAGAGTAAGAAGAGATGCTGGTATGATTATGAATTAAATAGAAATTCTGACTTGTGGGCTCCAATAGGACCCGGTTTGGACTGAGAATTGGACCGCCCCACTTTGACCTAAAGTCAAGTCAACAGAGCTGACCGTGGGGTACCCTCAACAGATCTTGTGGGTGCAAATATTGATTCTCCTTCCTATGTGTAAATAACACCATTTTTCTTGCTTTTCTTGACTTTTCGCGGGCTTTTACACAATATTCGCATTTCGGCTCATAAAACCTACACAATAGACAAGAAAGCACTAATCAATAGATATAACACAATAATATAAGTTAAGTGCTATACAAACAAGGTGTCATTCAGGGGATAAATATACACTTTTGAGGACTGGTCACATGTCACTCTCTTCCCTCAATCTATTATCAATTTCTTTCTCATTTTTTTTAGTGAAAATACTGGTATATTATCTTTCTCCTCGATTTTTTTTCAACATATATTTTTACCTCTTTTATGCATAACAGGAGAAGAAAACGACGGTTGGATATGGCTAAAGTACAAACAAATACATCTATGATAAAATGTTCTATTGGTAGTGATGAAGCGTGGTCATTGTATTCGACTTTTGTTAATTGTTACGCCTAATGTCTTTTCACATTTTCAACTTCTTACATTTGATTTGTATAGTTGTATCTTTTTACATAAAAAGTTGTACTTGATGCATAGATAAAAATGTTGTACAAAATTATACACTATCTATATTTTTTATCAGTTCCATTGCCTAATGATCAAATTGAACAACTATGATGTCAAATGATCCAAACTTAAAAATGGTGTATGTAATCTTAAAAAAATTATCGGTTATAGATTCAACTAAACCTTTAAAGTAGCTTGACTTTGCAACTTCTTTAAACTTCAAGTGTTGCAACTGAAAAACTACTTGGTAAATTGTTGCACAGGTATCCAAATGTTCCTATACCTCTCACTACAAATACTTATATAATAATTTTTCGAACAAATTTTTGCATAGTTCTATCAAAATTTTAAACCCCCAATAAAATATAATTATTATTTTAAAATAATTTATTTCAATAATTTTTAAAAATAAAATTGAAATAATATTTTAAACATAAAATGTCTATGAAAACAATTGCATAGCCTATTACTACATAAAAAATTAGTATGAAAACTATAGCTTTAAAAAAAATAAAATAAAATACTATTGGATCACTTACTTTTTTGTATGAAAAATAAAATACCATTTAATTGTATTCGTTTCAATAATTTTTGAAAATAAAATTTTAATCAGAATTAAAATAATCTTGCCATAAGAACGAGTTATCACTAGTTGTTTAAATTATTGGAAGAGGCTTTTTAGAAATATTTCGAAACTTAGAGGTGTTCTCGTTTTTCCTTGTAACTTTATAATAATCTAAACACTTGGAGAAATTTTGGATTCTTTCCCTTTTATTTTTCGAAGTACTTTTATTTTCTAAGTATTTTTCTTTTGATATTTCAAAAATCCGCTTAAGCTCAAGTCCTTTGATCTTCCATTTTTCTTCTTAATATTTATTTTCTTTGTGGGAGATTGGACTTTTCTGGAATTCTTCAAACTTTTTGATTTTTCTTTGACATAGGCTTTCTTTATAGCTTGGAGATTTCTATAATTTTTTCTCCTTTTCCTTCATGTGGTCACTTAGCAAAAATCATCACTAAGTTCTGGAAATATAGGTAAGGGACCTAGTATTTATAAGTGAAAATACTCCATAAGGAGTATTTGTAAGGATGATATATGGGCTAAATAAAATAACAAAGGCTCAAAGGATTAACCTAATGGGAGAATAATATGATGGGTAGGCTAATGGTAAGGGGTTATCTATATGTCTTGTACCATCTCTAGGTTTTTGATATGGTGATCACGCCTTGAAATAAACTACAAGACCTATGTTTATATTACACCCACTTGACATCACATCAAGACTAGCAATAAAAAATATGAGACTAGAGAATGCAACGAGGTCGAGTATTTGACTCTAGATTTTATGTATATCGCTCAGGGTGGCGAGTTGACCGTTTACTTTCAGTCTTCCGTCTTCGGTCGTCCGCTTTGTGTTGTTCCTAGATCATAGTGACTTTATCCTATGGGACTTTGATTTGGTGGAAATACTCCTCTGAGCTTGATACAGTTGTGGTTTTCTTTTTGGCTTCAAAGTCTTCCTTCTTTTGGATTTGGGCTAGCTTCCTCTTTGGTATGGAAGTCCTTGAGGAGGTGGACTTGGAGCTTTTATCAACTTTGATTCATAATCCATCAATTTAAGCCCAATATTTGATACTTTAGGCCTTCTTTCAAGTAGTGAGAGTTAAGGCCCGTGAAATATAATAAACCTGAAAATAAGACTAAAAGCGACATTAAAGCACATAGTTGTAAGGGCCATTTTGTCAATACACCCTCTTTTTTTGTCACGTTTAGCCAATACACCCTATAAATCTGAAAATTAGGTTTTCTACCCCATTTAACAGATTGACCAAGTTAAAGGAAACAGTTAACCAATGTTGATTTGTCAAACCCTTAAAGTGACCTAACTACCGGTGCGTGACCAAAACCTAATTAATCGAACTTAAGTGACTATTCCCTAAATAATATATACATAAAGTGACTAAAACCTAAATACCTTTTTTTTTTTGGTCATTGATTTATCTTTTTTTTTTTTTTTTTTTATTAAAGAAAATCCAAATCATTACTTTATTGTTTACCAAAATCTTAAATTTAATATTTTATTTGACACTATGACGACGACAAACTTGTAAGAGAATAAAATAACTTAATATGGATGAAGACTCACTATTTTATGAAAAAACTAAAGTTTTTTATTCTTATGTTAAGTTCAAGAAAAAAAAATTATACTTTAACTTAATGCTATATGACCTAAAAAATAATAATAATGTTATTTGACTAAAATTGAAGGATAAATTAATGAATTGAATATTTTCGAGTTTTATTTGAACATTTAATTTACTTTGATGTTTGAATATCAAATTAAGAATATAAATAAAATTTATTGAAAGAAAGAATTGAAAGGAAGTGAAATAATTAGGTGGCTCTTATCACATTGGGTTTCTTTAATTAGTAACAATTTTCGGATGGGGTAAACTTAATTTTTTGGATAGCTCTTTGTAAAGTTCCGGGTGTCATTATGATTTCCCTATAGTTATGAAATAACACCAACCTCTTAAAATTGAAAGCTTTCGCTCAAATGTCTAAGAGAACTGTTTTGCTTATATACACGACTGTACTGCTAGCTGATATAGAAGTTTTAATGACCTCAAAAATCTTGAAGACCATATGTGCAAAAAAGATTAAACGTGATGATGAGATTATATTAATTTTGCATATACCTATACGTATACTCTTAAAGCGTGATTGTAAAATCTTGGCAGTTCTTTGCAGTGTAGAAAAGATGGAGACTTGTGATGATGGGATCATATTAATTTTGCATATACCTATACGTAGACTCTTAAAGCGCGATTGTAAAATCTTGCCAGCTCTTTGCAGGTTAGACAAGATGGAGACTCGTGATGATGGGATTATATTAATTTTGCATTTACATGTACGTAAACTCTTAAAAATGGAGACTCGTGATGATGGGATTATATTAATTTTGCATTTCAACAACTATCATTTCAACAACTAAATTGATAGTTTAGTTGGTTGGATAGTTTAGTTGTAATTAAGTGGAAAATTAATAATTAATAAACATTGGTCCCATTTGATTTTCTATATAGTCATATAGATGTACATGTATATACTTAATTTGCAATTGCTTTCTCTCAAGTCTAGGGGCTCAGAACAATGGACAGTATTGCAATATCCTCTGCATGCCTTGCATGTTTATGGTCTCTTTGGTATCTCTTTCGCTCATTGAAAGCCAGAAAAGGAAAAAATGGTTCATTAGGTCTACCCCCTGGTCCAATGGGTCTCCCTCTACTTGGTCACCTTCACATGTTGGGTGATCATCCTCACCGTAACCTGCAAAAAATGGCCGAAAAATATGGGCCAATTATGTTCCTAAAACTCGGTGTTGTCCCTACTGTGCTAGTCTCATCCCCTGAATGGGCTGAGTTGTTTCTTAAGATTCACGACACAAATTTTGCCAGTCGTCCACAAATGCAAGCATTGAAGTTCATGTCTTATGGACAAAAGAATTTGGCCTTTGCACAATATGGTCCATATTGGCGAAATATTCGCAAATTATGCACCATAGAATTGCTTAGTAGTTCAAAAGTTGAATCATTTAGGCCGATGAGGCGAGAGGTGTTATCGAATTTTATCAAGTCCATAGTGCATACTGGAAAGTTGGGTGGCCCTATTAATGTAAGTGCAATGGTAGAATCACTCATCCAAGAAATGACTTATCGAATGATATTTGGATCGAAAAATGATAGATTTGATTTCAAAGCAGCCCTTCAAGAGGGATTGAAGTTGGTGGGCGTTTTCAATTTAGCTGATTATATACCATATATTGGAGCACTTGATCTTCAGGTAATAAGGCTTCAATTCAAACTTCTTAATCACTACTACTATAGTAAGAGCATCTACCACTTAACAAGATGCAAGACCACACACTTTTCATCGAGTAACATGTTGTACTGTGTACTCGAATATATATGTATGAAATCATGGTTGACTTGAAGCTCCACCATTAAAGAAAAACTTAATTGCTTTATTATTTTTTACCAGGGCCTAGGTCGTCGCATGAAGGCTATTAGCAAGGTATTGGATGGATACTTAGAGAAGATCATCGATGAACATGAACACAATGCTAAAAAACCGAAGGGTCAGCATAGGGACTTCATCGACGTAATGTTATCCTTAATGAAATCTAATAGCAATACAAGGGAATTGCACATAGAACGGGATAATATCAAAGCAATCGTGTTGGACATATTTGCAACTGCAATGGACTCGTCAAGCATTGCAATTGTATGGGCCATTTCTGAACTTCTAAAGCATTCGCGTGTAATGAAACTAGTTCAAGAAGAATTAGAAAGAGTAGTTGGACTAGAACGAATGGTCGAGGAAACAGATCTGGATAAGTTGTGCTATTTGAAACTGGTGGTCATGGAAAGCTTAAGGCTACATCCAGCCCCAATTTTGGTTCCTCATGAATCTATTGAAGACATAACACTTAATGGATTTTTTATACCAAAGAAGTCTACAGTGATTATAAATAACTGGGCCATTGGAAGAGACCCTAATGCATGGTCTAGTAATAGTGAAGAATTCCACCCAGAGAGGTTCATTGGTACTGATATAGATATTCAAGGACATAATTTTCAGTATTTACCATTTGGTTCGGGTCGAAGAAAGTGCCCTGGAATGAATCTAGGGATGACAGTGGTACAGCTAGTACTTGCTCAAATGATTCATTGCTTCAACTTAGAGCTTCCGGATGGAATGTCACCTGATAATCTGGATATGACTGAGACATTTGGCATAACAATGCCCAAAATAAGCATCTGATGGCAATCCCAACCTATCACCTAAGCATCAACTTACCGTTAGATGTATAAGCTAGGGTAAATTGGTAAGTGTCTTAGGTTTGTACGTGTTTGTATGTAAGGTAAGTTTTGCTTGCATGTAACCTAGAATACTTTAAATAATAACACAATGTAGCCTCCTTGATGAATTCTGTCTCTATGCTTTCATTATATGAGTTAAATAATGCTTGCTGCCATGCTCAAACATGCAACAAGCCAGACCCCTGTATTTGCATATGCAAGTAATCTGTTGTTTGTTAAGTTTTTGCATTTCTCCAAATAACACATGAGGTCTATTCGTCTATATATGAATGTGATTATTCAATCTGTGAACTGGTCTAAATATAGAAAACCAAAAGGATGCTTTTGCTGCACCCAATTGGATGTTGTTGTTTACCTATAAATTGGTTCACTTTCATTTTCAAAACTAGTTATTTAACCCGTACAATGCACGGTTGTTAGTTTACATGTTATAATTTAATTTTAATTTTTCTACGAAAAAATTAATTTTAATTTTTGCTTTTGAAATCAAAAGTGGAATTTTAATTTGTAGTACCACTTTTATTTATTTGGGAGTGATCAATAATTATATGAACTTGTATTTTATTTATATGTATATTTGTTTTCAAGTTCTTCCATAAATTTATTATTGTCTTGATTTTATGTGAGTCATAAGAATTTTTTTTAATATTATTATATTTGTGGGATTTTTTTTTTTTGGGTATAATGTTGTCGTTAACTGATGTATTGTGTCGAGGATTACAATGTGGACTATATGAGTCTAATAGTGGTTAGATCAATTGTTTTTCAGTGTTGTGTTGAATATCATCGCTTTAAATAAATTTTATGTTAAATATCGTTTTTTTTTTTCTTTTTCAAAGGTTTTACTTTTAAGATTAAATCCATCTAAATTTGGTTTTTCATTTTTGGTGTAGTCATTGAAGAAACGATATGAAATAATAATAATAATTTTTTTTTAAAAAAAAAAAAATCACACTTGTATTTTTGAAATAATAATAAAATTACTCCATCATTTTATAATATTTTTTAAGGATTTATTATTTGGATTTTTTTACACATACAATTTTTTTAACAATTTAAATAATATAAATTGAAGCGTAAAATATATCTCCGAACTTACAATCGAGATTGTTATAACCATATTTTCTTAGGTTATATAGTTGTTGACGTTATATTTGAATTTTTTTATGTTGTATAATTTTTTTTATTATTTTTTACAATAAATTTAATTTCAACTTTGGACTAAAAGTCAATATATTGGATATGATGTTCAATCGATCGAATTGGTTTCAAATTATTTACACATATTGATTTAAGTTAATTATGTGATTTTGTAGAAAATACGTTTAATTTTAGTTAACTCTTGGTATTCACAAATTAGTGTTTATGAAGTTATAAATAAATTAGTGTTTATCTTATTATCTTAACTTTAATATTTAGTTTAGAGTTAATTATTAAAATAGGCTTACTAATTAAGCATCATGTAAAAGTTCTAAAATAACCTTTAAATTTTAAGTTTTAATCAAATTCTCTTCAATTAGAGCATCAATTTATCTCTAATTTGGAAAGAGAATATTTTCTTAAGGGCATGCCCAACTTTAATAGAGAGTATAGATTCAACTCTAATCAATGGCGGCACCATTGGGCATGTGTTACGTTACAATGAATGTGTTGATACTTTTAGCTTTGCATCAGCATCCTATGATTGTAGGCATATGTATATTTCATATACTTAACCATTGTTAACCAAGTCTAGTCTCATATAACATGTCGCAACACGCAATCAGGCCCTCATGCCTGCATACAAAATGGGGCCACAAACCAACACCCATGAGTTGGGTATAGTTCAACACTGCCAAGGAATGGTTGTGGTTGTGGTTGTGGTATTTAGAGCTTATCCATACAACTAATGTGAAGGCATTTTGGAGAATACCTAGATGGTTGGACTCTTATCCAAGACCCTCTACCGTTGGATTTCCATGGTGATTAAAGGGGGACAATATCGATATTAGCGAGCGATATAGTGTTCGACATTCTCGAGATGAGCGAGGATGAAATCCCGGCCGAGACGTTACACATATAAACCTATACTTTTTTCTTAAGGGTCAGCATATGAAATTTTTTGCTTATGGGCAGGTAATTATATAGTAAAGATTCCTCCTGTTTACTAGAAAAAGCCATTTCATGACCGTTAAAAATTGTCATAAAACGTCAAATATGACAGTTTTTGAGTTTTCACAAAACCGTCAATTTTTGTACTGTCAAGAAATGTTGAAAAAACTGTTAAGAAATTTTAATTACTCTTGACAGTTATAATAATAAATGTCAACTGTTTAAGAAAAAAAAAATTCTTTTAGTGATAAAAACTGTCATTATTTTGTTTTAAATAAATATCAGTTTATATTAAACCGTCATATAATAATTTAAAGCCGTCATAAAATGACATAAAACCGAACATAAAATAATATATAATGTTATAAGTCTAACAGGACGTAGGAATTTGGAACCTGTCAAGAAAAAACTTCCTTAAACTCAATGCCTCAATATAGACATTAAATTTACATGTGCATACAAAAGAATAGGCATTAGATACATTTTGAGGACTGCACATGGTATTTTTTCAGGTGCAGGAAATTCCTCCCATTCAATAGGTTTAACAGGTGAATCAAAATCAAGAGGAGTGTGGGAAGCCGTTATATAGACACTTGTCATAAATGTGTCACATCTCGGAATTGATAACGAAAGAGTAGCAGATTACCTCAACGGGGTTGATGGAAATCTATCTTGGCGCTCGACCAGTTTTTCAGACAATTTTATTTTGTTTGTTTAGTAGTTTATTGTTATTAAGGTGAACTTCGCATGTAGAAAAGGGAACTATACCTGGCTCACTTACTCGCACAGGCGCACAACATACCATAATTAACTCATTGGTTCCTACTTACTATTCTGATCCACCAGGCTTTCTGTTAAAGCAAGTGGGAGAAGATATTATCCTATGTAATATTGCTAAATCTTAATTTTTATATTTATCCTGATGATTATTAAAAAAATAAAAAAAAATATTTGTATTGTTTCATTCATTTTAATTTTTCTCAAAAGACACATCATTCTCATAAGTCTCTCTTCTAAAGTGCATAATTCACAAGAATTGAGGCATAATTTTTATACAATATGAACTAAAACATTATTCAAAACACAACATAGTCCCAAGAATTATTAGCACAGTTTTTTTTATAGATAATCAATAAAAATGTTACAACATTTTTAAAATTTTTTGTAATAGATATTTTTCTATATTATATAAAACTATCCAAATTAAATAAACTAATAGCATAATTTACAAGACATATTTCTCAATCATTGATAATAAAAAATATTAACATGATTTAACCTTTTTTTTATTTAATTAAATAATAAAACATCCATAGAGAAATTAAAATTCTCTCCCCAAAATTATACAAATTAATAAAATAAGTCACAAGAAGTTAAGAATTTCATTTAAATTTTACACACTCCAAAATATAAATTGATACCTCAATTCACAAGAATAATAGTATGGTTTACACTATCCAAAACTACATAAATTTATTACATAAATACAAGGATTGCAATTCAATTGGTTTATCTATATTAATATTTTTCTCATCATCTAATTATTGAAAACTCATCGTTTTCGTAAGTTATATAACAAATCAAGTATTATTGTTCTTCAAGTTTAGATCTTCAATTAATTTTATAATATTTCTAATGGGTCTCAAACTTCAATAATATGCAACAAAATGCTCTTCAAAATATTACCTTTCTATAAGAGTATACAATCTCTTTCGATCTTAAGAATTATAGTTTAATTTAGCGAACCTCAATTAAATAAATTGATGTTTTTAATTAAAAGAATTGTGATTTGTCATTTTCAATATATGAACATATATTATTAATACTTGATACAATTCATAAATAAACTTCACATATTAATTATTTCATAACATTTTTCTTTCACTTAATAACATTTCATTTTATTATCTTGATAAAGTACCTGCAAGCTTGAAACAACAGAGGTGAGAGATATCCTTAATTACATTTGAAGTACACTAGACCCCAACCTATACTAAATCAGCAACTACCAAACAAAATAATTGAATACAAACATAATAACACAAAACAATTTATCAAAAATTATTTTAATATAAGTAATTAAAAAAATCAACTCCAACAAATAACTTGTATTAAAAAATCAACTCCAACAAATAACATGTAGGAAGGAATAACCTTTAGCTTTGAGCATACAAGGATCTATATGTGTGTGGCCCATCCGATAATGTCGAGTGTCTATAAATCATTTAGGTCAAAAGATTTAATCTGTTGTGATTTAGTCGGTTGTGATTTGTGGACCAATGAAAAATTGCCATATCCATGTCTTTATATAATTATTAAAAAATTTATTTAAATCCCATTGGGGTTAACGACACCCATACGTGGCAGTGTTTTATTTGTTCCACACTCACAACAAACTAAAATCATACATGACAGTTTGTGATTGGGCCCTCATACCCACATACAAAAATGGGCCACAACAAAAATTCTTTGTCCGCACTTAACTTGTTCTGTAGTCCTTACATTATATTCCAATATGTTTATTTGCAAAGATAAAAGATATATTAATATTAATTTTTAGTTAGTTGCTTGGTAGTAGTATGCAGAAGTTGATTGCTTTCTGTATGAGCCCTTTTGATGGTATTGGTAATGTATTACATGTTCCCGGTCTTTGAAGGTCACGGGTTTAAGTCTTTGCAGCAACATTTTAAAATAAATATGTTGTTGAGAAGGGAGTGTTGGTGAAACCACCAACAATTATTTTATTTGTCATGTGTAAGTGAGCCAATAATCTATGTTGGAAACAAGTTGGAACCAAGGTGTGGATTACCTTTCCCAATTTTTGAGATTTTGTTTTGATTGGATGTTTGGTCGAGTGGGTTTAAAATAGATTGATGTAGAAAAGTGACATGTGGAGGTTACATGTAATGGATTCCTATTAGGAATCGGTTTCCTTATTTGGCAACAAATGTGGTGGAATTCTAAGAAGGATTCAATAAGGATTTCTAATCAAATCTAAGTTGTTGTTGATTTAGGAATTGGGTTACCAAAGAGGTTATAAATATTGGTGTTGTGTAACCTTAAGAATTTGAGCAAAGAAGAAAGTATGAGTGAGGGGGATTTGTGAGGAAACCTAAACTAAGGTTTCATTAGTTATTGTATAGTTCACTTCTCAATTATCAATAAAGCTATCTCTCTTTGTCCCGTGGATGTAGGCATATTGCCGAACCACATATATTATTGTGTTTCCGTATTTCTGTTTTAGTTTACATCTCTTGTATTTGTTTCTTCATTAATCATATCAAGATCTTGTGTATTTATCATAACAAATTGGTATTCAGAGCCGAAGGTTATTCCTTTGGGTTGAAGACGGGATTTCGGAACGGTTTTGTTGGGTTTTAGGAATCTGTCCAGATTCGACACCCTGTAGTAATACGGCCATAACTTTGTGCTCGGATATTAAAACGACGATATGCTTTTTGGGTTGGAAAATAGACTCTTCGGGCTTTCTACCGGTATATGGTACGTTCTGTGGTTCAAGGTATTCTGTTCTTAGTACTTCGTTGAGGTTGACGGTTCCGATTTTCTTAGTTTGTTGAAAATCCAATCTTGGGTTTTTTTAGTGGTATTGATTATTGAAGAGAAGATGGCTGATTCGAATTCTTCAAATTACAGCAGTAAGTACACAAAGGTGTATGGATTTGATATTATCAAATTCAATGGGAAGAATAACTTCATATCGTGGCAAACGGATGTGAAAGATATTCTTGTTAGTATGAAGCAGATCAAAGCCCTAAAGGGGATCCTGAAATGGCAAAGTTGCCAACAGGTTGGACGAATGATGATTGGAAGAGTTTGATCAACAGGCCTGCAGTACGATTAGGTTATGTTTGACGAGGGATATCACACACAATTTTGCCGGTGAAACCTCGGCAAAAGGAGTTATGGGAGAAGTTAGAGAAGTTCTATCTTATTAAGGACTCGACGTCAGAACTCTATCTAAAGAGGCGTTTGTATTCGACAAGATTTACACCTGGTATGTCTGTGATTGATCATATTAATGATTTTAATAAGATCTGTTCTGATTTAGCAAACATTGATGTGATACTACCTAATGGTGAGAAAGCTATAATTTTATTATGTTCATTACCATCTTCGTGGGAAACAACAGTTGATTATTTTATTGCAAACAAAAAGACCATAATGCAGTTGGTCTATGATGATGTTGTTTCGATGTTACAATCCAAAGCCATTAGAAAAAAAGAAGTTGATGATGAAGTTCAGGCTGAGGGTATGTATGTTAGAGGTAGATCATCACATAGAGGTTCGTCGAGTTCTAAAAGTCGCTCTAAATCTCGGAAAAGAGATTTAAAGGATGTTGAGTGTTATTATTGTCATAACATGGGTCATTATAGTAAAGATTGTCCTAAGGTTAAGGCTAAAGAAAAGAAGAAGAAGAAGAAATCTAATCTGAACACTAAAGTTGCTAACATTGCTCAAAGTAGTGATGAGGTAGCAAAGTCTATTGGGGACAATGAGGATGAGGTGTTAACAGTTGCGTTAAATAGCTATTTAGCTGAAGGATGTTGTCTTGATTCAGCTGCTTCGTATCATATGTGTCCCGATAGGGAGTATTTCATAACTTACAGAGAAGTAAATGGTGGTAAAGTCTTTATGGGCAATTTGAATACCTGCAAGACAGTTGGTGTTAGTACAGTTCGGATCAAGGCACATGATGGAGCTGTAAGAACCTTGACAGAAGTCAGGCATGTTCCTGATTTGAGAAAGGGTTTGATTTCGTTAGGTGTACTTGAAGATAGTGGTTTCAAGTTTAACGGTGAGAATGGTCTCTTGAAGGTTTACTATGATGACATGTTATATTTGATGGGCGAAAGACATGGAAACTTATATTTTCTTATTGGAGATATAGTTTCAGGTGGAGCTATGGCTATGGTTTCTCAAGCGGTTGATGAGAAACAATTAACTTCTACTCAGTTATGGCATATGCGGCTAGGGCATATGAGTGAAAAAGGTTTGTCTATATTGATGTATTTGTGAGCTTTGTGTATTTGGCAACCAGTGCAGAGTTCGTTTTGGTACTGATGTTCACCGTACTAAGGGTACTCTAGATTATATATATACATTCAGATGTTTGGGGTCCCTCTAGAATAGTTTCTAAGGGAGGAGCAACGTGGTATGTGACCTTTATCGATGATTTCTCGCGGAGAGTTTGGTTGTACACCATGAAGCACAAAAACGAAGTCACCGATTTGTTTAAGAAGTGGAAAGTTATGGTTGAAAAACAGACTGGTCGTATTGTGAAAAGGCCTACGTTCTGACAATGGTGGAGAATACATTGAAGACCCATTGAAAGTTTATTGTGCAGAACAAGGTATCGTTAGACACTTCACAGTGAAAGGTACACCACAGCAAAATGGGGTAGCTGAGCGTATGAATCGCACACTACTAGAGAAAGCACGGTGCATATTATCCAATGCAGATTTGGGTAAGGTATGGTGGGTTCAAGCAATAAATACGGCGTGCTATCTCGTGAATCGATCACCATCTACATCCATTGATTGTAAGACACGTATGGAAGTTTGGTCTGGTACACCTCCTGATTATTCAGATTTGAAGGTGTTTGGTTTTCCTACTTATTTTCATATCAGAGAAGATAAGTTAGGAGTCAGGGCCAAGAAAGCTATTTTCTTGGGATATCCACAAGGTATTAAGGTTTATCGTTTATGGTACCCAGAGTTGAATAAATTCCAGATTAGTGGTGATGTGACCTTTAATGAGAAAGCAATGCTTGATTCAAAAAAGTTCACAGGTTGGGACTCTCAACATGAGGGTGATGATAATGACAGTGATGGTGACGATACCATGCAGGTGGAGCATAATGTTCCATATTCATGTACAATAGATTAAGAGGTGACTGTTGTAGAGGTACCTACAAGTTCAGAGGTTACACAGGTAACTACAGACACATATCCAGACATAGAGAGTGTAGATGATGAGATTGAAGAGGAGGTTCCTCTTGAAGATACTTTACAGCAGCAACAATTAAAGCAGCATCATGAGTGGCCATCTTTAGCATCTCAACATGAACCACGTTTGAGAAAAGCACCAGTTCGACTTGGTTTTGAGGATAGTGCATCTTTTGCATTATCAGTATTTTGTGATGATGAGCCTTCTACCTTTAAGGGGGCAATGAGGAGTTTTTTTTTTTTTTGCTAAAGGGTAATTTTATAAATAAAAGAATGGTTACAAAGGGGTGCATCAAAAATATGACTACACCAAACATCAATGAAAGCGAAAATACACTGAAAAATGATTCTCTAGAGGAACTCTAGGCATAGAAGAGTTGGAGAACCATTTCTTCCTACCTTTAGCTAAGTGAACTCCTTTTGCAGCACAAGCATCTGCTGCAAAATTTGCTTCTCCGTTTGTACTGGTTATAAGTAACCATTTGAACCAGTTTCTTAAATGCACAAATCTCTGTTGCATAGTCCAGTGAGGCTTACCACTGTTGAATGCTCTAGCAGCTGCAACTGAATCAGTTTCCACCCATAGTTGGTCCCAACCTTTTTCCTTAGCTTTGTCCATTGCTTCAATGATACCGGCGCACTCTGCCTCATAATTTGCTACCTTACCAAGACCACCAAAATACACCCCCTTCACTGCACTGCCATGGTTTCGGAAAATAACTCCCCATCCTGCCTGTCCTGGATTACCATGAGATGCCCCATCACTATTTGCCTTTATCATTCCATGAGGCGGAGGTAACCAGTAACATTCAATGATAGTTTCTGGCTGCCTTCTTTTGACCTGCAAGTTTAGATTCAACAACACTTTCTTATCATAATCTGAGCCATAGTGTGACTCAGGGATCATCATGTATGCTAACTCCACAGCTTTCTTGATTCTGAAAGTAGCCTCCCTATAATTGGGCTGCACGTCATCGATGATCCCTATAATTGGGCTGCAATGAGGAGTTCTCATTCTCATGAATGGAAGTCAGCAATGGATGAAGAGATGAAATCTCTTCACAAGAACAATACTTGGGAACTTGTAAAGTTGTCTAAGGGTCAGAAGTCGATTGGTTGCAAGTGGGTTTTCACAGTGAAAGATGGTATTCTAGACTCCAAGGGTACAACTAGTGGTGTACATTACAAGGCAAGATTAGCGGCTAAGGGATATGCACAAACGGAAGGTGTGGATTATAATGAAGTTTTTTCTCCGGTTGTTAAACACACTTCCATTCGAGTCTTGTTAGCTTTGGTGACGCAGTTTGATTTAGAGCTCGAGCAACTTGATGTCAAAACTGCTTTCTTGCATACAGATTTAGAGGAGGACATATATGGATTGAGGCAAACACCACGACAGTGTTATAAGAAGTTTGACACATTTATGTTGAAGCAGGGGTACTGTAGAAGTGAATATGATCTGTGTGTCTATTTCATAAAGCTTCAAGATGGGTCTGTTATGTTTCTCTTACTCTATGTGGATGACATGCTTGTAGCTGCAAAGAGCAAGTCATGTATTGTTTCTTTGAGGAAACAATTGAGTAAAAAGTTTGAGAAGAAAGTTTTAGGAGAGTTGTTCACTAAGGTGGTTTCGGAGGTTAAATTTAGGCACTGCCTTAACTTGATCAATCTCTCCAAATGTTGAGGCCTTTCGGGGTAGTGGCCCTTATGGGCGTGTGGGGGCAAAGATGAGATAATGTTTGTGTGGTGCAGGAGAAGTGCGTATGGGTTCATTATGGTCGGCTCAGTTTTTACAATCTTCGCCGAGGTGGAGAATTGTAGAAAAGTGACATGTGGAGGTTACATGTAATGGATTCCTATTAGGAATCAGTTTCCTTATTTGGCAACAAGTGTGGTGGAATTCTAAGAAAGATTCAATAAGGATTTCTAATCTATTAGAAATCTAAGTTGTTGTTGATTTAGGAATTGGATTACCAATTGGATTAACCAAAGAGGTTATAAATATTGGTGTTGTGTAACCTTAAGAATTTGAGCAAAGAAGAAAGTATGAGTGAGGGAGATTTGTGAGGAAACCTAAACTAAGGTTTCATTAGTTATTGTGTAGTTCACTTCTCAATTATCAATAAAGCTATCTCTCTTTGTCCCATGAATGTATGCATATTGCTGAACCACGTATATTATTGTGTTTTCGTATTTCTGCTTTAGTTTACATTTTTTGTGTTTGTTTCTTGATTAATCATATCAAGATCCTATGTATTTATCATAACAACTGATACATTGCTACGAGTGTTGGTATGCATCTCAAGACATCATGTTGATGAGTTCTTCTTATGCGTATATTTTGGATCATTTGAAAGGGTGTGTAGAAAAATAAATCTAAAAATAATAATTTGCTTTTGTTATAATAACAGGGTCTAACTAAAGCATTTTCACTATCAACCCAAGGGTAGTATAGTTATGGTTTAATAGATATAGGCCCAAGTTAGAATTTAAACTGTAAAGATTCTTCGGCATTTGATGGTTGCTCTATCCAGGAATATGATAACATTAACATGTTCTATTGGATTATGAATTAAAGATTTACATCATACCTAAACTACATACCTTATATACTAACCTAAACCTTAGACACTTACCTAAATACCCTTGTACATCTAACAGAATAAACATATTTAGTTGGATAACATGGACGTGACAAAACCTCTTATAAATGATGAAATTGCAATTAAACAAATAAGTGAATGTTGTCCTAAATTTGTCAAATTGAAATTCTCAAGTGAAATGTCAGAGAAATTAGTTACTCTCGTATCCACATCATTGCCTAAACTTAAGGTTTTAGACATACTCTGCGTTAGAAGATGGCTCTATATATTTTTAATTATTTTATATTATGGGCCTTATATTTATAGTGTTTTGTTAAATTTAGCATTGGAGATAGCCAAGTCAAACAAACATAAACTTAGTGTTTTGGGCTTAGCTTGTCCTAGGTGGCACATCTAATTTTGTGGCACATCTAATTTTGTGTTTGTATTGGAGATGCTCTTATGTAATAAGAAGTTAAAAAGAATAGAAAACAATAGAAATATAGATAGAAATATTGACAACGGATCTAATATTACGAAAAGAGTATTTTTTACATATCGTTGGGATTTAATTAATCTTTGCATATAGTTCAACACCAGCAATAATAACAAACGACAAAGTCTTTATAGGGTTAACAAATATATTTATCCAAGTCGTACCCATTGCAAGTTGCAAGCAAAGTAATATTTTATGTGCTCATTACCACCAAATTCTTGAGTGTTGTGTTGTGCACTTTTCTCACAACAAAGGCATCTGAGCAACTTCTTAGGAAAAAAATGTGTTAATAAATTACAATGCACATCACATCAACTCAAGTATTTTCTTTCTTCTTCATTTAGAAAAGCCAATACTTTTAGTAGCAAAGAAAGAATTGAAATGGATAGAGAGCAGGAAGAGCTTAAGTTGATTGGGTTCTGGGGAACACTTAAGGAAACATTCAAAATTATATTTACATGGAAAAAGATTTTTACACAAATCACTCTTTCTTTAATTCTTCCATTAACTATAGTCTATTTAGCTTACCCTCAACTTAGTGATTATGTTTCAAGAAAAGTTGATCAAGATAGTAAACAATGGACTACCTTTGGTTTACTTACACTTTTAGATGTTGTGATTCTTATTATCCTTTTTATCCTTTCAACTGCTGCAATTGTTTATACAATTGCTTGTATCTACATATCAAAGCAATTCACTTTCAAGACAGTTCTAAGTGTAGTTCCAAAGGTTTGGAAAAGGATTATGGTTACATTTGTAGTACAGTTTCTACTTATGTTGGCTTATACCATTGTTGCTCTAGTAATCTTTGTTCCACTACTTATTGTGATGAATGGTAATCCTGCAGTAAGTATTTTGATCATTATTTTAGCAATTATATACATAATTGGCTTGGTTTACATCAATGTGATATGGAGTTTAGCAAATGTGGTATCAGTTTTAGAAGATTTGAAAGGTTGTGGTGCTATGAAAAAGAGTAAGGTTTTGTTGAAGGGTAAGATGTTTACTGCAAGTGCCCTTTTTGTTTTAATTTACCTACCTTTGACTTTAGTTCAGATTGGATTTGATGTTGTTTTTGATCTTGGGAGTTTTGGAATTGGAAGTAAAGTTGGTATTGGAGCTATATGTTTCTTATTAGCATTGGTGCTCATTCTACTTAGTTTGGTTATACAAACAATTCTCTACTTTGTATGCAAAGCTTATCATAATGAGACTATTGACAAATCTTACCTTGCTAATCGCTTGGAGGTTTTCATGCCTGCTTATGTTCCATTAGCAGAGAGAAATGTTCAACTAGAGCAATCCAATGTTTGATTTGGATACATGTACATATTGCAAATGATTCAATATATTACCTTATTTATGTTCACAATTATTGTGATTTGTGTTTCTTAATTCATGAATGTTTGATATATACTGTATACTGGTACTTCTTTTACTTGTAACTTAAATAGCTTCATACCAATTCGCACCGATATCTTCCTTTTTTCAGCTTGATGAAACAGTTTCTTATTCGTTGCAACTATGCCATGGTTTTTCCTCTGTCAATTGCGCACTTAATCTAAGCAGGAACCGTAAGCAATGAGTTTCATAGGTTGAAATTGTAGGGGAATTGGTATGCATAATACTATATGGTGGTTAAGGGACCAAATTCGTCAACATAAACCTTTTCTTGTCTTTCTTTGTGAAACTAACGCGAATATGGATAAGTCAAGGTTTTTGTTTCACCGTCACTTCCCTGACTGGGATTCTTTTGTCGTCTTCTAATGGACTGAGCGGAGAACTATGGTTATTATGGAACAAATTGTGAAAGCTAGGTTGATGTTCTAGTTGCCTTGGAGTGGATCATACATATCAAAGTAAAGGATGATAAGAAGTGTATTGGATTGGTATTTGTCTTCAGTGTATGGGAGTCCTAGGTCCTAACCGAACCAAATGGGTTCGACAGTGGCAGATGCTTGAAACAAACAAATCAACTGCCAACTTCTATACACCTTTTCTTTTTTCAAGTGAGGTTGAGAGGACCCTATCCCGTTTTTTAAATTACGTGAAGGAATTTTTTATCAAATCAACTGCTAAGGAGCCACCATGTTCATTCGCAAGAATCGGATTCGTTTTCCCATTCGACATTAGACTTAACCCCCCATATATTGTCCACGTTTTGAGTTAACACCCACATTTGGTCGAGAAGTCAAAAACCTTATACCTCCATTCTTCATTTCCCCTGTCCACTACCTTATATCTAGGTATAGGTTTTGCTCCCGGTAATTATATTGAAGCGCATAATTGGTTGAAGATCACGAAGCGAAGATGAGTATTAGTATATGAAATGGGCCCCGGAAGTCGCCCTTACTCTGTTCTGAAGAAAATAGACTTCCTCGTTGGGGTCATACCCAGAGTACACAGGTGATTATCTAGCTATATGAGGAAGACATCCATTGAAGTTTCATCTCCACGGTGAACATGAAAATCTCACTGCTACTATGGAATAATAAAAATGAATAAAGTGACTAAGTGAGTGGTGTTGATCCGGAAGTAGAAGAGATTTGTAGAAGAAATTTGGGCATTTATGGTTTGGGGAGGTGTTTCTTGGTTATTTTTCATAACAAGAACAAAGTGTTTTGTTCATTGCAGATCTTTATACCAGTGGGTAAACTCATAATGAGAGAGAGAGAGAAGACTAAAAGTTTAAAGAAGGGTATACGACAGAAGGGAAACGGAAGGGTGCTAAGTCAATAATTGGACAAATATGGGGGTTAACTCAAAATGTGGACAATATATCGAGGGTTAATTCTAAAAATCCTATTCGACAAAGCCCATAAATGCATTTCTTAACTTCTTAAAAGAAAATAAGTTACAAATTATGTATTCGGCAAACCCAAAATACAGAATTAGAAAGAAAATACGATAAGTCAGAAAAGGAATTTTTCCGTAAGTTTTACTTCGTAGTTGTCTCCTTCTTGAGAGCCTCTTCTGAGAATTCTTTCGCAACTTCTACTAGGAGCGGACCCAAGGATGGTCGGAATAGAAATATTCCTAATTATTTGAACCAGGTTTAGTTCTTTCGCCAAACCAAAAAAAAAGGACGATTGATATGTTTTGTCATATTTAGACATGATGTGTTTTCCCCAAACATCAGCTCCACGTTCATATGATTGATTAATCAGTATTGTTAAAGACTCTTCTTCTCCAAAAAAAATTAGTTTTCTATGCGTAAGAAGAGCGATGGGAGAAGACTGGTGGTGGTAATTAAACAAACATAGAAGAAAAATAAAACAAACCACCATCACCTAATTATAGAAAAATAGTAAAATGAGGTGGAGGTGGCGGAGGAGGACCTTTCTCTTTCTTCTGCAAGATCTCACGTCGCCGCCTTAAAAGGTTACTGGAGATCCAACAGCAGCCAGTACTTGAAAATAATGGAAATTCTAACGCCGCCGTTATCCTTCTTCCGCTGCCACCACTTTTAAGGCGAAGAAAAAAACTGTTGGTTCACGATTATGGATGCGATTCGATCGTTTTGGTCAATCAGAACTTCTTGAATGTGAAAAAAGTGTTATTATTAAATGTGTATGCTAGACCTGTATTCTCTCAATCCTCCAACATCCTTGGTAATCTTTGTTTTGAAACCGACATTCGGTTCTTTGACATCATTTTTTGACTAGGTTAAGAGTGTCTGAGGTTATCTCGCCTTGACGTCATTATTAGGAAGTACATTGATGTGTGAGCGTCGTCCCGTGTCTTCTTACTCTTGTTCATAGTCTGTCAGATTGTTGTTTATTCCAGGACGTACGTACCTAGTTAGGACGTACGTACGTAGAGTTGGACAGAAGTTTTCCTTTGTGTTAGGACGTACGTACGTTGGGTTCAACAGATCTTCTTTTGGTTCAGGGACGTACGTACCTAGTTAGGACGTACGTACGTCGTCGTATGGATTTCTTGTTTTTGGCCCATATTTCTTTCCTTCTTAACCCTAGGTTATAAATAGGTCGTTGGTGTTATGTGAAAGGCAAGAGTTCCAACCTAGCCTCCATAGAACCCTAGTTTGTTTGTTGGCTCATCCACAAAGATCATCTTCTTCCTCAATTGATCTTTGTGTACTTCTATCTTCTATCCTTCCCCAATTCATCTTTCTATTATTGTTTATATTGATTTAGCTTCGAGTCTTCTTGTGTGTTCATCAAGAAGTCGAGTATCCTTTTGTGTTCATCAAGGAACTCTGGTGTAAGCTTATTTCATAGTGATTTAGCTTCGAGTCTTCTTGTGTGTTCATCAAGAAGTCGAGTATCCTCGTGTGTTCATCAAGGAACTTTGGTGTAAGCTTATTTCATAGTTCAGCTTCGAGTCTTCTTGTGTGTTCATCAAGAAGTCGAGTGTCTTGTGCGTACATCAAGGTACTCTGGTGAAGTCAAGATGTTAGAGATAACCAATAGTGTCTTGTGGTTATCTCGCCTTGACGTCATTATTAGGAAGTACCTTGATGTGTGAGCGTCGTCCCGTGTCTTCTTACTCTTGTTCATAGTCTGTCAGATTGTTGTTTATTCCAGGACGTACGTACCTAGTTAGGACGTACGTACGTAGAGCTGGACAGAAGTTTTCCTTTGTGTTAGGACGTACGTACCTAGTTAGGACGTACGTACGTTGGGTTCAACAGATCTTCTTTTGGTTCAGGGACGTACGTACCTAGTTAGGGCGTATGTAGGTCGTCGTATGGATTTCTTGTTTTTTGCCCATATATATTTCCTTCTTAACCCTAGGTTATAAATAGGTCGTTGGTGTTATGTGAAAGGCAAGAGTTCCAACCTAGCCTCCATAGAACCCTAGTTTGTTTGTTGGCTCTTCCACAAAGATCATTTTCTTCCTCAATTGATCTTTGTGTACTTCTATCTTCTATCCTTCCCCAATTCATCTTCCTATTATTGTTTTTATTGATTTAGCTTCGAGTCTTCTTTTGTGTTCATCAAGAAGTCGAGTATCCTTGTGTGTTCATCAAGGAACTCTGGTGTAAGCTTATTTCATAGTGATTTATCTTCAGGTTTTTAATGTGTGTTCATTAAGAAGTCGAGTATCCTCATGTGTTCATCAAGGAACTCTGGTGTAAGCTTATTTCATAGTTCGGCTTCGAGTCTTCTTGTGTGTTCATTAAGAAGTCGAGTGTCTTGTGTGTACATCAAAGTACTCTAGTGAAGTCAAGGTGTTAGAGATAACCAGTAGTGTCAACTCGCAGTGATTGCAGGTAGTTGATAGGTTTGTACATCTCTTTTCATCTAGTGAATTTATTTGTTGACGCGAGGACAACCGTTGATGTTTCCCATATTGGGTTTTACCACGTTAAAAATATTGTGTGTTCTTTACTTGTTTATCGCTTTATTATTTGCTTTACTATTGTTATATTACACATATTGGGTTTTCATGTTTTTCCCCTTCAATTGCAAATTGAATTGTTATTTTTAATAGAGAGAAAGAAGAATTAACAAAGAATTGAGATTATTGTTATATTTATTTAGATTTGTAAGTTATTTGTAGGGGGTTAACCAATAGTTGAATTAGGGGTATAATGAAGAAAATAATTTTATCTAGATGGCAAATGGTGGGGTTCTAACGGAAGGGGGTTTAGGCCAAACATTTTAATTTTAAGGGGTTATCGCCAAAGTTGGATATAATTTGGGGGGTTTTGACCAAATTTTAACTTTAAGGGGTTATCTCAAATTTGATTGAGATAAAAGAAAGAAAACTGTGACAGAGAAACAACTAAAAGAGAAAAAAAAAATTCTATTCTTCTCTTTCTTCTTCGCCCTTCTTTTGCCCTTTTGGTTTTGGCTCTTCACTGTCAATCTTTTTTTGGACATACCCCATTTGAAAGTTGAAATTTGAGATACCCCATTTGAAAGAAAAATTGAGATACCCCATTTCAAGATGTGGTGTTATCTTAGTCGTCAACCTATGGCTGTAAAGCTCTTCTGTCTTGAAATGGGGTATCTCAAATTTTCTTTCAAATAGGGTATCTCAAATTTCGACTTTCAAATGGGATATGTCCAAAAATCTCTTTTTTTTTTTGTCATGATTTTCAATATACATCAAGAAAACCCCTCTCCACATGCTCTTACTCCCACACAGAAATCCCCAAATAAAAAACCTTCATGTATCACCAACTTATTTGGAATCGATATAATTCATACAATCAAAAATCAATGTGAAAATAGGATGTGTATTGATCATCGTTTTGGTCTTTCATGGTATGTTTCACGGACATCAAGAAAGATGTGAGGCAAAAATTTCTTAATCTTAATAACTGATGTGATACATACTTGAATTATGAATTAGAAGAAAAAAAACAATTATACATTGACGGTTCACAGTAAATTGGAATTTGGATTTGTTGTTTTATCTAAACTTTCTTCATGAATTCAGACATATGAATTTTCGGTAATTAAAAACCCAGAAGAAGGTCATTTTTATATGTTGTACTACTATACACCTAGATTACAAACCAAGGTGAGAATAAGTCGAACAAGCAAAATGAGAAGAAGTATGATCTCAAAAGTTTTTTTTTTGGCATTTTTCTCTCTTTTTGTCACGGTCACAATTTTTTTTCCGTTATTTTATGAGTTGGGTGAAAAAACTTATTAGAGCAATCCCAATGGGAGGTCAGTTTGGTGCCCTCCACATAGGTGCCACATAAGCAAAACCACCTTCAAAATCACTCTCTCTCCATGGTAGTCAAAACCCCCTGCGAAGTGGTGCCAATGAGAAATTTGGAAATGTCATTTTACAAAAATTAAATGGCTTATAAGACGGAACTTTGAGTTCCAGTTACCAAATTTTATAAGTGTTATAAGACGAAACTTCGAGTTCCTGAAAAGTTAGTCTATAAGACGGAACTTCAAGTTCCATATAAGATATAAAGTATATAAGATGGAACTATGTGTTCCGAAAAAGTGTTAACCCGGAATACGGTGTTCTGTCTTATGCAATTAACATATAAAGTGTATAAGACGGAACTGTGTGATCCGAAAAAGTGTTAAACCGGAACACGGTGTTCCGTCTTATGCAATTAACATGGCATTTTGGATGGCACTCTACTCCCCTCTTAAATGTCATTGGAACTTCTATCCACCGTTGAATGTTTGACCCACCGTTCCATTGGCGAAGGAATTTTAGCTGAGAGGGCATTTCATACTACCACCCTTCTCAAATGCCCTCCCATTGGGATTGCTCTTATGGTTGGGCAATGATGCAAGGAGCAAATAGTGCCAACAGCAAATCTTTTCTCCCCTACCTCATTGAAACCACCCCCCACCCTAACCTAATTTAAATTCTTTGATCCGCCACTTTCTATTTTGTTTCGGAACAGGCAGGGACGACTCAAGATTAAAATTAACAAAAAAAAAATAGAATAGTTGTATTTTATTTTTCTATATTGGATACAATTTAATTTGATTTTAATTCTAAAATATAAATTATATATAATTAATTGTTAGATTAAATAACTTTGAATAGTGTTGGAAGCTTCAATATTTAGAATTTTATTTTAAGAATTTTTTTTAATAAATAGTAGAAATAAACACATAAATCAAAAATTTGTCGCCCAATAATTAAGTTGGGCCTTTATAGACACCTGCCTAATTTGCTATACAGTAGAACCGAAAAAATCATTTTCCAGTCTTAAGTGGGGCTTGACATGGGTCGAATTATTTTCAAATCTATAAAAATAAAAACCATTTTTCGAAAAAGAATCCAACCCATGTCCAGCCCTACCCAACACGTTTGCTTCCAAAAGACAGAAAATGCATTTCCGGACCTTTGCCCAACGGCCCTTACTAATTTAGCCATGCCAATATGGGCTAAACATAAGGGCCATTATTACCTTCTAAAGCGGTAACTTCTTCAAGTATTTCCCTATTTATATTCAATAAAACTGCTCTCTTATTCGGTTCAAGAAACTCAAAACATGGATTCTATTTCTGATGAGAGCAAGAACATGGAGATGATGAAGAAGAATAAGAAGCAGAAGATGATAATGGTGAACACTTGTAACAAAAAATATAGAACTTGGGAAGATTTGAATAAAGATGTACTATTAACAATATATCAGAAACTAACTTTAAAAGATTTGATAGTTGGAGCACCATTATGTTGTAGTTCTTGGTATAAAGTATCAAAGGATCCATCTCTTTGGAAAAATCTTGATCTTAAAAGTTCTTTTGAGTATTATCCTAAATATAGTAAAGTTAAACCAAAAGATCTTGTAAAGTTTGTCGTAAATCGAAGTCAAGGGTTATTGAATTCTATTGAATTTCCTTCTTATGATACTACTGTTGATGATCTTCTCTATGTTGCTGAAAGGTAATTTTTATTTTTTATTGAATTTTATTTTTTCCTGAAATTAGTTAAATTTTATTTAGTTTGCATGAATTTATCAAAGAATTTCGTAGGGTTTGGAATTCGCGTAGATGTGAACTAGTTAGACCACTAATCAGTTAGTCAAGTGCACTGAGTTTAAACTGTAATGTCACATGTTTAAGAAAAATGCTAGCAACATTGCGGCATAATCACCATTGAAGGTAATTGCCTCATCGGAAACTGCAACGTAAAATTGAAGGTGATGACTGTAAATTAGACTCCAACCATATAAACAAAATTGATCAACCTCCCGAAAAATAGTCAACTACAAACATTCTTGGAGTTGCCCATCCTGCTACAATAACCAAGGCGAATAGAAGATAATAAGTTAAATATTATGGTAGGCTAGTGGCTTCTGCCAAGATTGTTTTGTCGCTCAAGAGATGTTTGCTGCCCTTCCATCTACAAATTCCGCAGCGTCTTTGTTTTCGGTTTCAATCTCTAAGTTTTTGAACCCTTGCACTCTCCTTGATAAGCACTCTGTAGTCCCTGCATTATTTGACATATAGTTTCTGTTGCTAAGGAAACTCAATCTGAGAGTTGTATAGGAGGTATAAATTTCTAATACTGTAATACATATATTATCCACATTGAGTAATCGTGGTATCCCGAAGGTGATGGCTTTGTCAATAGGTGAATTTGTGATGGTGCTGGTAGTGGATATGAAACCTGTTTGCCAATGATATGTTTTGAAAATGATTGAGTGGAAAATTCCGCTTAGTTACATACCTGATTGATTGGGATTGTAGAGCCCTGAGGCCTACCCTTGCAAAATTATGTTACATTACTAAATTCAGTTAGTAAATAGCTTACTTTTTCTCGTATTAGTATGTTGCATTTTCTCTGTTATTCTTTTTTCTGCTATATATTTAGTTTTGGCAACTGCCCATATATACTTTTGCATGAATTGTTAGAGATTGAAGTCTTTAGTTTCTAGATTTATTGAATTTTATCTTAACATATTCAGGTGCCGCAAACTGAAGCACTTCCAGATATTTATGCCTGACAAGAAAGTTCTTAAAAAGAAGGACGCATTTCACATGGCAATAAGCAAGCTAAATGAACTTGAAAGCATGGACGTGACGGATGCCTTTATCAGGGATGAAATTACACTTCAAAAAATTAGCGAATGTTGTCCCAAATTGATCAAATTAAAATTCACGAGCAATCTGTCAGAGAAAGCAGCTACTCTCATATCCACATCATTGCCCAAACTTAAAGTTTTAGAACTACCCTGGATTACAAACAGAGAAGCTTTGCTAGTTATTCTTAAAGATTGTAAGGAGCTTGAATACCTTGATGTAACTGAATGTGATATTGTCTTAGATGGTGATGTTGAAATACACCAAATTGCTCGACGCTTAAAGGAATTCAAGTGGAAGGATAAATATGTGGATCCTGACTCTTATGAATACTGGTTTGATGGTGATTGTGGCTTAACTGCTTCTTCTTCTGATGATTCTGACGATGAGAGAAAAAGGCGTGCTGCTTGCGGTGGGGACCCATATGGTAATGATCCTATTGGCTTCTATTAGCTGTGGTTGTTTTGCAAAAATTGAGTCTGGTCCAAACTGTTTTTTGTTGAAGACATGGTTGTTTTTATTTTGGTTTTCTAGGAGTTGATTTTTAATGTCCTGTTCAGTTGATTTTTATTTTGCATTTCTGACAGTGAACATGGTTCTCTCAGTCTATAAGTCTATTCATTTAGCCACATTCTTCCGGAATTGGGTTTCATGGATTTTAATTATATGTGATGTTTGCTTGCATTATTAGTCATGGCTTTGGATTAGGGCAAGAGTCCCGGTAATCTGTTTTATTTGTTTGGAAGATTACACCCGTGACCTTTCAATTAGAGCAACTGATTCTTTCAATTAATCTGCTTTCGATAGTTTTAGTGACCTTGAAAATCTTAATGTCCATATGTGCAGAAAGATTAAATGTGATGATGGGATTATATTAATTTTGCGTATACGTATATGTAGACTCTTAAAGAGCAATTGTATAATATTGGCAGTGTTTTGCAGGTAGACAAGATAGTAACTGCGAAGTATTCAATTAGTAATGAATGCCTTGATGATATTGGTTCATCCACCTTTTTTAATGTCTTGATGAAGACGGACATGCTGCCTGTCAGAAGTCAGTATGTACCTCGTACTTAATCATTATTAAGTTAAAAATATGTTCCTGTCATTGTGTTTCCTGCAGGCTGCAGGTAGACTCTTAAAGAGCAATTGTATCTTTTTTATAGTTGAGTGATTGATTTAACAATTAGAAGTGCAAAAAATAGCAGCTACGATATTGTACGTAGGTGTGGTAAACAATGACAAACGCACATACAACCCTTCCTTTGAACAGAACATAGCTATTTATAGCGATGTAGGAAAGAGTCTTGAACATACAAAAGAAATAAAAACTGAGTTATGGATTGTTTATCGTTTGAGAATGTCAAGGAAAGTGAGATCTAGGAAGAAGATGAAGAGGTATCTTCTTATTGACAGTAATACCAAAACCTTCAGCCATGTCTAGTTCTTCACCCTTTGGCATTTCCCAGTCAAACCAGTATAAGAGGTTGGCAAGAACAACTTCAACACCTGTGATGCCGAAGACGACTGCTGGGCAAGTCCTTTTTCCTGAGCCAAAAGGGATATATTTGAACTCTCGGCCGATGAAATCAAGAGGACTGTCAATAAACCTCTCTGGATTGAACTCCTCTGGCTTCTCCCAGAATTCGGGGTCCCTGTGAATTGACCATATATTGACGAGGGCCTTTGTTTTAGCAGGAACATGATATCCTTTCAGATTAGTAGCAACAGAGGTCTGCATTGGAAGCAATGCAACTGATGGATGTAACCTTAAACTCTCTTTAACAACTGCTTTTAAGTAATCCATTCGCTGAATGTCCTCTTCATCGACCTTGTTTTTCTTCCCCACCACTCTTCTCACCTCCTCCTGTGCTTTCTGCATCATGTCTGGGTGACCGAGAAGTTCAGCCAGAGCCCATTCTATGGTCGTGGATGTTGTTTCAGTCCCCGCAACAAAATTATCCTGCAAGTAAATTATATATTAGAAAGAAAAAAAAAACAGTTGGATTGTAAAAATTTAGAGGGGAAAGAGAGAGAGGGAGACCAATATTAAGGCTTTGATATTGTCTCGAGTAAAGTTTACTATGCTGTTCTTCATTTGAACTTGCAGGAGAATATCTACATAATCTTTTTCATAATTAGGATCATTATGTTTATTCTGACGGAGATGTTCGTCCATGATTTGATCAAAGAAGTCACCTAGTTCCTTTGAAAGCTTATTTATCCTCCGAATAAAGCCAGTGAGATGATCCATCCATCCTAACCAAGGATACAAGTCAGCAAAACAGAAGGCCACGAGCATCTTCATGACCTTACCTGCAAGTATACCAAAGTTGAGGTTTCCATTAGGCCATCCATGCTTCCTTCCAAGAGCACATCTACAATATATGTCGTTCGTGAGGTTGATCATTAACTCCCTTATATCAACTGTTGCTCCGACAGAAGATGCACTGGAAATTTTCTCGATTGTAAGAGCAATTTCTTCTTCTCTTACCCATTTGTAAGATTGCACCTTCTTGTGACTAAAGAATTCCATCATGGATATCTTTCGTACTTGTTTCCAGTACTCTCCATAAGGCGTAAAAGCTAAATCAACGCATCCATGAAGCAACATCTTAGTTGTAGTCGTAACTGGCCTATCTCCAAAAGCAATCTCATGATTAAGTTTGATTTCTCTGATCATCTCAGAAGACGAGACCACAAGAGTAGGAACATAGCCTAGATGCAATAACATGAATGGCCCATATTTCTGAGACAGTTCATGGAAAGACTTGTGAAGAAGGAGACCAAGCTGATGGAGGTTTCCGATAATAGGAAGAGTTGGTGGAGAAGGTGGCAGATTTAGTTTTTCTCTCTTAGAACCATTAATCAACCTGAGGATCATGAAAATAGAAAAGACGGAAACAATACAACAAAACACAATGGTATGAACATCGAACGGTGTTTCCTGGAAATTTTCCAAGGCTAACCACCCCATTGGAAGTGTTAGTAAAGCCATTTTTTATGGCGAGTTGAGATTCAGATACTATCAGAACTGATCTGTATCTTATACAGTAGTAGAACCAAAACTAGAACATGGGAACTTACTATTTCTGGACAATAGGTTATGGACAGAGACACATGAAACACTCATAGTTAATGTTCTGATTATTGGATGAACCATCCACCACCCATATTCATTTATGTACACCGCCATAGTATAATACGACTGACTGATGATCATTTAAACATTTATAGACACAATACATCACTGATCATATCAGAGAAATTTGTACTCACTAAGTGTAATCAAAGCCAGGTTTTTTTCTTGATAATATTATTATTGAAATCGCGCCAACTGTGATCTAAGAGCATATTGTAACACGTCCCTAATGCGCCTTTTAAATATACAACATCTGTCACACCTCACACCTGTCAGAGCTTTTCATTTGTTTTTCAATAATAGGAGATCAAGGTAGGGTGCCACTCGAAAATAACATAGCTCACCAAACATATAACAGAGTTATTTTTTTCCCCAGAAAGTTAGCCTGTGGCATGTCAGGTTTCCCGCCACAAGATTAAGCTAGCAAGCCTCTTAGGTTGATTCCCCTTGTCAGATTTAACAGTAGCACTTCTTTGGTAATTACCAAATGCATAGGTGAATAGCTGGCCAAACAAGTTGATTCCCAATAGCACTTCTTTTAACTTTTTTCTTACAATTTACAGTCGATCCCAAACTGCATCATATTCCAAGTTTCCAACCGACTGTCGAGAAAGGAGTCAAATATTGTATTCGTTTTGAGAAAATTTGTGTTTCGTCACCATTTTTTTTGGGTAAATTTGCGTAACGTCATCACTTTATTTTTTTTATTTGCATTAGTCATCATTCCGTCCGTTATCACACAACAAAGACTTAGGGTTTTTTTTCCTCTCTCTTCTCTTCGTTGTTGTTATTCTTCGTTTCGTTGTTCTTTGATTTCTTAATTTATTGAAGCTCGATATCAGTCAACGTATATTTGAATCAGTCAACTAACGATTGACTTGGTCAAGTAACATAGTTGAGATGGAATGATGACTAAACGTAAATAAAAATATAAAGTGGTGATGCTGTACAAATATACCCCAAAAAAGTAGTGATGTGTGTCCAAAAATCTCAATTGTTTCAGGGTCTATTTGAGTTATGTGGGAAAGTAATTTACCGGTAAATGGTTAGATAGAAACTATATTGATCATTAAAATCACTAAAAAATAGTGTAAATATGTTTTTAATGGAAGTACATCAATATTGAGCTCCAATATGTCCCGACATTTTAATTTATCATTTCGTTTTAAAATTTTGAGTATATTTTATATAATCAAATATAGGAAATATAGGAAAGATAAGAAAGATAAAGTACTGAAGTTTGTATGTGTACGTCTTGCAAGTAGATGTAGCCTACATTTAATTGTGGGCTCGGGTTTGGGCTAAACGAGCTTATTTGTCGGGTTTTGAGCTAAATATCGGGTCGGTCTTAGGAGGAATGTCTAAACCCTATACATAAAATTCAGTCTCGGGTACCAAATGAGTTTTTTTGTCGGATTTTTGATCAGGTTCGGGTTATCGGTCTAGATGGACAGCCCTAGATGTAGGTTGTTTAATTCCTATTCAGTTCTCTGCAACTCCTTCCTATCTGCTTACAAGCCTACAACCTCGGCTCTTTCGGCCCAAATTGCACACCTATTAAATATCTGAACCACAAATCTTATTACCTCGAGATACACGTTAATAAATAGATAAAGGGCTCTTAATCTACCCACCTCAAATATATCAAATGCCACGCGTCAACAACCCACCACATCCACCCAAATTTCTAAAATAAATCTCCATTTCTTCCAACTTATCTTAAAAAACCAGAAAAAATAAAAAAATAAATCCCGAGAATATAATCTTCTGATCTCTCCTTCTTTTCTTACTCTCTACGCAACCTTTTCTCTCTCTAAAAAAAACCATTAAAAAAAAAAAAAAAAAAAATTCCAAGAAATGGGAGGTGGAGGAGCCATGAGAGCAGCAACAAAGGTAGCAAGTTTTGTAATAAATGCAGGTTTAAGAAATGCCCAAGAACAATCTATAATAAGAAATGCATCAAGATCAAGATCTGTTGTGGTTGGAAATTTTAGCACTAATTCTTCTACTTTGAGTAGTGATGTTGCCGCGACAACAGCTACAAAAACTAGTACTAGTATATCACCAATTGATGATTGGGATTTTGCTGAGGATGATGATTATGGAATGGGTTTATTGGATTCTATGAATCCTAAACCTAGACTTGTTTTTGGTGGTGTACCTAGTTATGATGAAGCTAAAGAAGCTACTAATGATCTTAAAGAGGCTGTTGAAAGGTTAAAAGTTTTTATTATTATTATTATTATTATTATTTTATATTTTTTTTTTTTTTTAATTTGTTGAAATTTTATGATTTATTTAGTGGGTGTAGGGTTAAATTTAATTGCGCAATTAAACTAATCATTTTGTGGTATAAGATTGTTGATTTTATTAATAAGATGGGATTTGACTGAGCAATTAAAGAAATATCTATTAGATTTGATTTGATTTGATTGAATGAACAATATGAGCTACTTATTGCGCTATGTTCTTGTTTATATGATAACTTTGACCTAGCTTTTTTGTTTATTTTATGCTATCGTAAACTATTATAATAGATTTTGATAAAGTGGAAGTAAAAATAAGTTTTGAGTGTTAAACGTCACTTGCATTTGTGATTTTGTTCAATGCACACAAACACCTACGTATATGAGTTGACGTTTAGAAGCAATTTTGTGGCCCAATTGAAGAAGCACGCCGACACAGGTTGACTAGTGGTATGAGTGAAAATCTATCTAGTTACAGGTAAGAAGCTTAGAATTTTTAATGAGTTACAAACAGTACTTAATCCTACTGTAGCTGTAAGATTCCTTCTGTAGCACGAGATTGTTTTAAAGAACCTCTCAGGGAACAAGTTAACAGTAAGTCTTTTGTGCAAAGGAGACGCAGTTCTCATGTTTTGTACTTGACAAACGTAAATATGAAGACTTCAGTTGTTCCGCTTAGAGAAAAATTTGTGACGAGTAAGATTTGAAATTTTAATATTTATGAACTTGAGACATCAATTTTATTTGAAAAAGGGCGATTAAGATCAAAATTTTATGAAGAGAACAAGATGATGATAATACTAAACAAGAGCGAATAAAAAATAGTCTTAACTCTTTAGTAAAGTTTCAGTTATTCTTCCTTGTTTTTTAAATGTAAGAAAAGTCGAAGGAGTCTGAGAAAGAAAAAAAATAGTATTGGCAGAAAAGACAAATAAGAGAAAGCTTGGTGGAAAAACATTATATGGATGGTCCACTGCATCTTATGATTATTGAAGAAGGCAGGGAGAAGTGTGGAGGATAAATTTTTAAGACAACAACTCCGAGTGGGAGATATTAGTTTTTAGGACTTTTAGTGCTGCTTGCTTGCATAATTACATCATTGATGCATATACTGTACTTTTTGAACTGGAGTTCTCTGCTGGTAAAGCCTCCGAACGGTCAAATGTACAAATTTATCGTCTTGATATGGATGTTAATTTACATGTGGTCCTGCCTTCTATCTACTTTCCTTTAGTTTAAATATTATTTATTTCTATTGGTTAACGAGTTAATATCAATGATTTCTATACCTTACTGACTGGCTCTCCTATGTTTTGCATGAAATGCTATTTGCTAGTTTGTCGAAGTCCGGGCATTCAGAAATCAAATCTCATATTACCAGTGAGAGTGCTGTGGTCTCATCCTCTGTGGCCAAACCAATTTTTCATGCATTTTCCTTGCTGAAAGAAAGTCCTGAAGCTCAGGTTTTGACTTGACCTCTTTTGGATAACCCTTAATGTTACTGCCTTTAGTAAGCTATCAGTTTTCTTATTTTTTTAGCACACACTGTCATCTACATATGATATATGATGAACATATCCCTGCAGGCGATCTTAAGATATGTGTTAATGTGTTTTTTTCAATAAAAAGGGGATTCTGATCATTTTCTGTTTGAAATAGCTTCAAATATGGTTTATGGAAAATGAAAAGGTTATGGAATTCTTTGTCACTTGCCTCGGACAAAAAAGGATTTTGATCATTTTCTTGTGGATGCAGAGCGTTGTTGCTTCACTTGCCTCGGACAAAAATGTCTGGGATGCTGTTATGCAAAATGAAAAGGTTATGGAATTCTTCTCTATGCTGCAAAATAGTAAGCATGCATTCATTTGAGATCATCTTTGATTCTTTCTTGTGTTGCACCACTTAATTTAAAGGTCAAAATTTGATATGTATCTGTTTGCGAACAGCAGCTCCATCTGAAGTTGATGCTGGCAGTAATCAACCCTTTGTAGATGATCTTAAATCCAGAGAGTGCAGCACTGAAGACGCTGAAAATGAGAAGTTTTTGGAATATATCAATATGAAGCAAAATTGTAAGAACATTTATCGAAAATCACTTTTCTCTCGTACAGTGTAGTTTAAAGGTCACATTGTGATACCTGTCTTTGCGAACAGGTTTTCCGTACGAAGATCATGCTGGAATGGAGGGAGTTTATGCTGAAAACTCTGGGAATGAGTTCATGGAATTTATAGATAAAGTGAAGGCTACAGTGAAGGATATGATAAGCCGCTTATCTGGATTCTTCCAAAATATCTTTGGCTCAACAGAGAATAATGACGTAAAAACTAGTATAGGAGCTTCGTTCATGGCATTGGCTGTCTTAACAATTATGGTGGCAGTGCTGAAGCGTAGCAGCAACTAGCAACTAGAAAAAGAACTAGTCGACATAAAAAACATGATTTCCTTATGTTAGCCTCTGTAATAAGTTTTTATGTTTAATCTTTGGACAAAGGTCATTGTCATGTTGACTCGTGTTCCTCACTTTAGAGTATGCCTGTTTTGGAGTGCAATTTCTTTAGATCATATAAAATGTGAATTCGTACTACTGTTATCATTTTTTGGATACTGTTTCCCTTTACATTTTTAGACATCATTATCAATGACTTCTGCATGTATATTCATCCAATTTTTTTTGTATTAATATTTCAGTGGATCATTCCCTAAAACTGTCTATGCATCATTTTCAATGTTTGGTTGCACAATTATTAGGTTGAACTATTTGGTTCTCAGACAATAAAATACAGCTTACTCCGAGAGTTCATGAAGATATACTAGGTAATCAGTCAGGTCTTCGAACTGAGTTACGGGGCAGCTAGTGCAAATCTGCATAAAGCTTTGCATTTTTTAAGATTTAGATAACCTTTATAGAATTATAGTTGACTAAGAACAACCATCACCTATCATTATATACTTTTAACTTGTGAGGATTTGAATTTATTTTGTCTTGGAGATTAGTCTAAACCTTAGGGAGATACTACTAAACCTTTCTGTAATTGTCTACATCATTCAGTGCACATCCAATAAAACAAGCGTTATACATTTAATTGAATGCCTTAACTGTCAATTGAAGATTACGGCATATTCTTTATGAGATCTAAAAAACATTGTAAGCATTGACCCCTATGATACACTTTCATGTCAAATCTAGAGAATGATATTCTACAAATTTGTCCTCATTCGTCATAAATGGAACATGGTTGGTAATTTTGAACGAGTTACTTGATCGATTTGCATCTACACTGATATCAGTTGAGGTACAGAATATCACTCTTTGATATCTGCATCTTCCCATTATTGCCCCCTCTCGTTGTCTTCTGGCTTGCATCTGGTTCCCCTCGCTGAGAAATGGAATCCAATATTCAATTCAGAGCGTCAAAACAAATATAAGCTAGACTCACAGTAATGCATTAAACAAATTAATAATCTTTGAGATTTTATAATATTGGTGGAACAGCTTGTCATACAACCTGTGGCACTTGGCAAGTGTTCTTTAAATCAAATCAGGCAGAATGGCTTAATGGTGATGAATGAATGTCTCTAAATCAGAAAATCATTTCACTGACAGTGATACAATAGGTGGAAATGAATTTGCAATATTGCCGGATTAAAGAAATCGTTTGGTACGTTGGACAATTGCAAGAACAATAAAGAATTTATGCTATTACTGTTCTCTAACAATGCTCAAACATCACCTATTGTGAGGTTTCAGACAGATCATTATTAACTATAGTCCAATCATGCCATCTGATATAAAAGCCATAGACAAAATGGGAATGACCTTTACTTGGAACAAACGCAATGCTTTGTGAATGAAGAGCATTATTGCAAGCGAACAAGACTAACAATAATGGTAATAATGAAACTAATTATTCATAGATTGTTACCTTCCTCAGGACAAATGCTAGATAAAGATAAGCTACCTCCCATTCTTCCTTCGACAGTGTACCTACAAGTGGAAGGCGTCATTTAATGGCCGAAGAAGCATATGGGATGAAAATTCATTTTGATCATACAAGATAACAAAACTGAATTTGTCACTACAAAGATTGTAAGGAAGATTATGAAATCATCATATAACTGCCATACAATACGACAAACTCAAATAAGCACCTTCAAGAACATAAACCATGCCAAACTACATGCATAGCGAAATTGGGAAGGGTTAAGAATCCTACTCTGGTCCTGGTTTCCATCACCCAAAGCCCCAAGTCTCCGCATGAGCTCAGCATATTCTGGTTTTTTCAGGTACTCTTCTACAAATGCATGGGCATTCTTTACAAAAACAAGGTCCAAACCATACTGCATATATTTAATACCATAAAAATTTGTTAAGCATGTACACAAAAATGCCAATCCATTTGTTGATAATGCAGCAGCCAAAAAATGAAAAGTAGTTCCATGGCAGTGCTAGCATACATTCCAGTTAAACACTCAGTAAGGTGTTATTAGAGTTTCAGTGAAATATCACCTTCTCAGAATTAAATATGCAAGAATCAATGAATGAAAATCCTTACCATTTTTTCTCTGGCATGACCTTATATATTTTTCTAATATAGAACGGCAGAAACCTAGTAGGGGGAGGGTTCAGCGGAGAACAACATGGTTGACTTCGTTGGCCATCTCTATCAACATCTTCAAATTGCGACCAACCCTTTTGCCGAAGCATTCACTTTTGAAGGAAGGTGAGAGGATATGCATGCAGGAAAACATCATAAATGTAGGTTCTTGAGACAACTCTTTTGGGGAAGCAGACAGCACCTTGGTGGATTTAAATGTGAATGACATCTATGAGTTCTCCAACATGTCAGTCCACTTTGTCAAGTGAAGATAGTGTGTGTCGGTTGTGTAGTTGTTATTTGAAAGAAATTGCCTACAGACTTCAATGTTTATTTTGTGGAGAAAAGTTGGTCCAGGTAAGTTACACGGCTTTGGACTTTATTCAGTGATTTTGGATAGTGTTTCTGATGGGTTAGTTAGGAGCAAACACACACTACCCTATTCTTGATGTCTTACAATTTTTTCATTTAACAAGTTAGTAAGGTACTGCCAAACAATATCCACTCATCTCTAAAACGAGTAATTAAATCCTCAGAACTAAGTCTTAGAAACAGATACAGAATGGAGTCATACCTCTTCTGCCAATGATTTGAAAACATGAAAAGGAACAACCCATTCAGGACAATCAACTGCATCCTGCAACACGAGCAATAGCACTTTAGACAAATCAACGCTTCCAATGCAAGGTTTCTACATTAAAAACTTCAACTTGGAGGAAAAGGTTTCAAAGCCTACACGCACAACCAATCAGTCTTTGGAATCTTTAAGTTGCAACTTCTAAGGCTATCTTCGTATATAAATAAACAAATAAGAAAGTTTGACCGAGTCCTTTGTAAATATCCTTACCAAATTCATGTCAGGAGTTGGAATTTTTCATAGTTCTAGAGGACAGCTTGGACTCACAGATAGATCAAGTTTCCAATTTTGTGAAATCGAACATTTTGAAAGCTAGTGAACATCAGGAAGTTGCACCTTTTTGTTTCAAACAGAGCCCAAAACTCTGTACTTAAGTTTTTAAGCTAGACCAATTTCTCTTACCTTTAATTTCGTGTCTATAGCAAAAAGATAATTGCATAAATCATTCAATTTCTAACAACAATTTTGACTAAATTGATTTAGTACACAAAGGTGAAAAAGATGAAGAAACAATAAATGCAAAAATAAAAATAAAAAATAAAATAAAATAAAAAGGAAAAAAAAGTGTACCACCATCTTATAATTTTCTTATTTGGAATGCTAAATTATCATTTATTACACTCATATTAATATTATTTAATTTTTTCCCTGGGGTTCCAGCTCCATGAATTTGCAAGACAAGGAACATATAACATTAATAAGAGAAACTGTCAATAGAAATAGAGATGAGATAGATAAATAATTTTCACGGCAATACCTCCAAATGAAACTTGTACTTTATTCCAAACGGGCTAGAAGATTTAAATTTCTGAACGCACAATAACATTAAATCAATCATTAGTACATGCAATATTTATAGATATACAGATAATAGCAAAAGATAAGATGACCTCAACCTTATGAGCGTGCTCGTCATCGAAACGAATCCAATATACATTGTTCCCAAATACTAGTCCTTCAGCTGCATATGATAGATGGCATGACAGTTAATGACTACAGGAAAGGGTCTTCTACACATTAAAAGAAGTCAAACACTATGCCAGCCAAAACAAACTAAATCAGACTTAAAACCAGTGAAATAAGGTGATTTGCTGACAAGGGTTTTGTCCCCAGTGTGACCACAATACTCTTGGCGGGAGTACTGCATGACACTGCAGTTTCGCAGACAATTCTTGACACTAGCGAGCAATGTGTTTTAAATACAATGACAGCAAACCCAGGGACAGAAGTTGGCTTGAATATGATAACGCCTCCACAACTTTGCTTGATTCTAATTCGAAATGGTTTTATTCAAAAGGATATAAAGGAAAAAAAACATCTACAAAACCCCATGAGAGTTTATCCATTTCCCTTTTTCTTTAACAAAACAGAATACACGTAATCACACAGATTACAGATATTGCTTGCAATCTTACATAGGCATATCTGGCGCTGTTTTTGTAACATGAAATGCAAATGGTTTGGAGATTTATTATTCTCTTAAAGGAGCTTTTAATTTTTTTGTAAAAGCATCATATACCACCGCTACTTAAAAAAACCATTGTGGTCAGAATAACCCACTTCCCTCTAAGGTTAATATTTGACCTATACATACTTTGAATGACAGGTCAAGACTAGTGTAAGAAAATAAAAGATCTTGGCCCACCCATACGACTTTGTAGCTAACTTCGACTTAGAGAGAATATGCAATCATAGATTCACTTAAAACACGTAGAAAAGATAGAAGAAACTAAAATAAGAACCTTCTCTTAATTTCTTAATGATGACATTTGCATTCGGCATCGTTCCAATGAACGTCCCGCCTGGACGAAGTAAGGCTGATACGTTGGCCAAGGCTTGTCGTGCACGTGCTTCAGTAGACCATGAGTAATGCATGGCAAACTGCAAAGCATTGTGTACCAATTTATGAAATATAACTGAAGTATATTATCATAGTGAAATTATGGATACGAAAAGTTGTGAGGAATATGACTAGGGAAAATTTTGTAATGGCACAACAGATACTACTCCATGTACACATATAGGTATCTGGTAAAAAAAACAGATAAATGGAAAAGGATAAAACAGATATAGAGAAATATTGTTCCGGTTTTCTTGCTCCCAGCAGGGATAGAAGTCATTTGCACAAGTACAAGATAAAGGGATTTTACCACAATGTAGAGACCATTCAGAATGGTGAAGTAAATCTAATCATTAGCATCATTAATTACAATCCGCAGTTACGTGAGTCGCAACTTAAATTATATGACTCAACATATGAGTCAGTAAAATTTTAATGACTTTGCAGTATGATGTGGAGAAAACAAAGTGAAGTTCAACTAGGTGTCCTACTACTATGTATTTCCAATATTTCTACCAAAATAGACGTGGGTATGTCATCCTTTCCTATATAATCACTTATTGCAGAAAGCTAATAGCCTAATATCCTGCTATTATAAGAACCTAAATATGAGTCAGCAAAATTTCACCTTATTTATGAAAATCCAACAATAGAAAACATGAACGGATTATCATCATTAATGGGTAATCATACATCAGTCATATATTAGTAAGTAACCATATACTAATCATGTCAGCATGCCGAAGACACGGGTGAGACCTAGTAGTCTTTTTTATTTATCAAAAGATTGGATGAGGGAGAAACTCGCCACTACAAAAAATGAATATTATTGTTCCTAAGTCCCAACCATAAAGTTTGTCATGTCAATAAAAGTGGTCACTTAAACTCTTCAGACACAGTTCCAAAAATGAAGTGGCTGGTTGCATACAATAATACACAAACATAGATTCACTTTATTAGAATCGAAGCAAAACGTAATGTGTCAATGCAAAGTGGCCCTGTCATTGTAGAGCAAAAGTTAGAAAGGATCAGTAAGATATGCTTGTTGCAAGGAAAATGTCACTCACCTGGCAGCTGCATATGTCAAATGGTGCATCATCTTCCAAAGCTTTATCTAATCCAACCTGAGGCCGAAACAAAAACAAAAATTATAGTTGAATTTACACAACCGAAAGTAGAAACTGTGGGTAAAGAACGTTGTTTGTACTATCGGATGACTTATAAGAAAATTTGTAAGCTAGTAAATTGAGAGACCTTGGATTTGGCAACAGACTTCGGATTCCAGACATTCAGTGTTGTAGCATATGGAGTACCCAACAAAAAACCCTTGGCAACGACAGGAATGACCGCAAGAACTAATATAGTATGATGCAATGCATTGTAGGATGTGGGACTGTATATATGTACACACCCTCTCACAAGTGACACGACTTAAACAGTTAAGCTACCATGTATAATACTTGACGTGAAGTACATGAGCTGTTGGGCCAGACATAATAGCCTGACCTAATATTATGTCAAATTTATAGCATCCAACTCAAAAGCAAGTGGAATGCTCCCAATATCTTATATTAAGATGTTAAGGTTTAATTGTCCAATGACTATACATCACAATAAATTTGAAGCAATCATGTAATGCAACAATGCTTGATAGTAGATAAAATTGTAGGGCAAGAAGGCGTGAAATTATTTGTTGGAGAGGGGGAGGAGAGTGTTGGGGTTTGGGTTGTAATTGAGAATTTATGAGATCTAAGTAAGAAGAAGCATGTTTGTTATTCACAACAAGAACAGGCGGATAGTTAATGCATAACTAAAAGACAATAAATTTTCCAATATCGCAGTAACAACTACTGTTACCTCATAACAATCTCCACAGAGGAGACGAGCAGGGAAACTGAATTTCTTGCGCCGCTGATTTTGGTCTGCATCACCATTGTAGCGTGTCCGGCAGTCTTCTATCTGGATTATTATTGTTATAATGATTCAGTGACTATAAATGTATCTACTACCAAATAGAGCTTAGCATGATGAAAGAAAGATGGATAGTATCTGCCAAGTAACAAAATTCCAGTACAGTCAATGTTCATTCTCGAGTGGCCTTTTTCGGTTGGAGTGCGGCTATAGTGTTCTTCTTACCATTGACAATCATAGGAATAGAAACTTTAGGAAGATAATGTCCAATTTTTGCCACCTTTCTGTGGCAGAGGAATAAGTTCACCATGTCCTGATTCCTTGTCCTTTCTCCTTTCTCTTGGAAGGTCTGGTGTCATTTTATACTTGTTTCCAATCTAGTTTGGGTGATTTCTAGTATTGTGAAGGACCTCTGGACATCATGGCATTCAAGTTTGTTCTCTCGTGAGGTGTTCACCTCTGAAGCATGATCCCCTTTGCACCGATGTAAAGTATTTGGTCGGAAAAGATTGAAAGGTATATTGAAGTGGTTTCTATAGAACTTGATTTAGTCATTAGTGCTATCAAGAGCCTCCTCTTTCAAAACTTGTCAATGGAAGGCGCTGCGAGATATTGCTTGACTTCTTTTTTTTTTTTTTTTCGGTGGAAGGATATTTAGGAGCGGGTAGCTTAAAGACATCGGTTTGTAGGCCATCTGAGCCTACGTTATTAATACAATTTACACTTTTCAAATTAAAGAGAACGAAAATATGGTTAATGTTTACGCTGGGACAGGAAAATAAGGTTTTATATATTTGAGAAAAATAATGAACACATCATTGAGTGTGTTCTTGTGGACAAGGGGTTACGCAGATTAAAGACGGAAAAGGAAAAGAGTTAAAATGGGTATATTCATATCTGCAAATAATAAATAGACTCCTCCATCCACAGACTATAAAGCCTTCGAAAACCACAAGAAAGGATAATAGATGAGAGTGTGACTACACAGGATTCTAGGACGCATTCTTTCCTGGGAATATTCCACAATTTGAACATCTCATTGAACATCTATTCGACCCAAATTAACAACCAATTATATTGGAACTTCTACGTCTTACCATTTCGTTTACATCCTATGGAGTTTCTATCATTATATTGCAAAGGAATTTAGCTGACCCAGGTTGATTTCTTTATAGTCTGTTGACTCTGTTCTTTGCTGTTAGGGATTTTGACCACAATTTACAATTGATACAAGCAAAATAAGTCATCGTTGATAAAAAAAAACATGAAGCCAATGCCAACGGAAAGATATAATTACTCTTTTCTTCCTTTTCTCCCTAATATTATTTCAATATAATAAATCATTATCTATACTACACGACATATTCAGATATACAACCAAAGGTAAGCGCAAATACTTACCGAGCCTTCAGCTATATCAACTCCAACATAATATCCAACTCTTGCTTTGTCCCATTTAATCAAGTCACCCCCCTGAACAGATGAAAATGGGAAATTATTATCGGCCACAAAACTATATGTTACCTCAGGTTGCAATAGACATGAATAATAATGCAGTATTTGCTTCCATAATTAATGTCATGACTAGCATAGTAGCATCAAATACACTAATGTAACTAAATACTAAATGTCGAACTAACCATTTCATACTACTAAGACAAAGTTAGTCAGCAACTTTTAGGAAACAAAGGAAATTGGAGATGAATATGTTACAAACCTTTCCACATGCAAGGTCTAGAACAGCATCTCCTTTACGTGTATAAAGCTGAATCAAAACACTTTTAATCTGTTGAAAATGGAAAATTAGAACAGTAGTAATTGCAATGTTACACCAACTATGTCTTATACCTTGATTCTATATGAATAAAGCATGCGTAAACTATATCTACAGCAGTAATTATATAAGACGAAAGGGCACATGATAAGTTCACTTGGCAACTCTGGTTCAAACTCCACAGTCCAGACAACACAAGTCTACAACAATTAGGTTTAATGGAATCACGACATTGCAGTGATTTTTTGGAGCCAGTAAAACAAGTTTCCTATTGAGAGTGTGAGAGATTCACACTACAAAAAATAAATCATCAATTTACAGGAAAAATAAAGTGCCTCGCATATCAACATCAATCATCGATCCTGATGCTATGCATAGAAGGCCTGTAACAGATCCAGCTACATGTCCTTTTGTGTTCTAAAAATAACAGATCAATGGACTTGAGCTTTGTTTGCGTACAATTTATCTTTTATTTACAAAAGACAACAAGTCACAACTAATGTTCTTGACTCATATCATCATGTAGAGCAAAAATTGGACTAGAACTTTACGTGAAATTCATTGGCATTCTAACCCACTTCTTTACACTCCTTCGGAATACAATGTTTAATGTAATCGCCAAGAAATAATTTCACCAATTGTGATTTCGAAATGTTTTCTTAATTAAGCCTTTTAAAACTACTTCATTGTTGATATCTAGGTAGCATAGACACGAACACGGACGGAGACTCAGACACGGGTATATCCCAAAAGAGTAGGACATGGACACAACAAAGACCACGGAAAATATATCCACTAAGACAAGTGCCTTTCGAATTTAGACCTCAATCAGACCATTCATAGAACAATTTCGCAAGCCAGAACAACTCCCTTCCATTCAATCACATTAATAGCTTCATTTATATTTAAATATATGGTCTGTCTAAAAAACATGACAACGTGTGTTGATAATAATGTTACTGACATCTTCCCTTACAGATGACCTCCAAAATCACAGGACAGAAGTCGAACTCTTTGGCGAGCCAGAACGAGTTCTTTTCCACTCAATAGCATTTAGTCTAATCATATTGACATACAGTGTGTTCAAAAACCACTAAATTTTAACATCACTTAATGTCACTAACCTCTTCCCTCACAGATAACATTCATTTTCGCGAATGAGTCTGTGGCTCAATGGTAGCACCGCTCTCACAAAGTGAAGAGGTTGTGGGTTCAAAACACTTCAACAAATGATTTAAAGGAGTAGGGGTCCCTCAACCCCGCTCAACGTTCTTATGATTATTGGGCATACTGCTAATTACTAAATTATAATATGCTCATTACCAAAATAATTTTGGAACTTTTTTTTTATAAAAAAAATGCAATTGTTTTTAAAATAAAAATAAATAAATTAAAAAAAAAAGAAAAATACCCAATTGTTTAATTTCTTCAAATGTATAATGGGACTTGCTTCTCTTTCTTCTAAAGTTTGATTAGTCCTTGCACTATAATGATCAGCAACTTTTCTCGCTAAATTCCTTGTGCTTTCATCTTCAAGATATTGTTGAACACCTATTAATTAAAAAAAAAAATACCCAAAAGATTACAAATTTCATAGAAAATCACAAAAACCCAACATACCCAAAACCCCAAAACACCATTAAAAATCTGTAAATTTCAATGAAACTGAAAGTGGGTATTGATTAAAACTTACCAACTGGGTCTACTCTTTGCTTGGATTTAGGTGGAGATGGACCTCGATATGTTGATGATGAAGTTTGTTCATCATACCCTCTTTTCATTTTTCCAAGAAAAACACGAATTTGGTGTTAAAAATGTCTGAAAATTGGTGGAAATTAGATATGTTTTTGGGTGAAGAAGAAAGAAAAAAAAAAAAAAAAAAACTTTACTGTAAAAAAACTTAAGAGCAAAAAATGTAAAAAAAAGGTTTTATAGTTTATAGACTCATACAAATATTAAATTGACAAGCCCAATTAATTATCTGGAGGCCCAAATTTGAGTACAGTGAAACTAGGGCTGGAAATGGATGCGGATTTATCGGAAACCCGAATTGACATCCGAATATGTCGAATTTAGATTTGAAAATTTATCTGAAGTAAAATTCGGATTCGGATTCAGATTTGGATTTATAAAAAAATATTCATTCGGATTCGGGTTTTTATTGGATTTTCAAGATTTTACATAGAAAATTGTCTGATTCAGTTTAGTTTTTTTTAAATCTGATTTGGATTTGGGTTTGATATGTTGAAAAAATTGGTTCATCATACCCTCTTTTCATTCTTCCAAGAAATTGGTGGAAATTCAATGTTTTCAAGGTAAAGAATAAAATAAAAATAACAAAATAAAAATAAAAATAACCCGATTGCTAGGCTCAGAAGCAATTGAGCTCCTCAAGAGAGTGCAGAAGATAATGGATAGCAACGTGATGACTGCAGGTTCGAACGAATATGTATTTAGGAGAATCGGGTTTGCTATCCAGAAAGGACTTGTCGCACAGTTTGTAGCGCGTTTGTCCTCTACTTTTGTGTAATTCGTTGAGCTTATCAATAAAATTTGGATTTACATTTAAAAAAAAAAAAAAAAAAAACAAAATAAAAGCAAAAATACAAAAAAAAAAAATTTTATAAACTCATCGATTCGTTCGTTCGACACAACCCATATACAGGAACACGAAACTAACAATGCACACTATAATACACTTAGGGCAGAAAATCGGGTAGGATATACCGAATATCCGACCAACCGAAATCTGAATGGAGCGTATAAACGACTCAGATACGGTTACGGTTACGATACGGATAAAATTTGGATACATCCAAATTGATACTATGATAAAAGTAATATACCATTTCTATAGTGCTAATAGGGTCATTTGATAGTTCATATGATTAAGTGTAGTTATTGAAAACTTATATATATCATTAGTGATCTAGTGTACTTATTATTCTCTAATTTTAGAATTTTAGTTACAGAAAACGAATTACTGCATTTGAATTTGGATAATCAAATACGAATATTGTATGAATAATTTAGTCTAACTCGGATATACTAAAAAAAATCAGGTATTACGGATATAAAATTTCAAGAATTATATAAAATTCTTGAGATTTGTGTAGATTTTTATTATGTGGGGAGAACATAAAGTTGTTAAACCAGACTTAATGGGATTGCAAACCAATCCATTGCAGTTTTTAAATTGAAAATTGTTGTATACATACACCCTTGAAATCCATACCTAGCTGATCAGACAAGCACGAACACCAGAGTCGTAATATTCATAATATATCCACCATGGACCCTAGGATTCCATCACAGACACTGTGTCATTTAAGCCGAATTTTTACATCCATGCAGAACGTATGGAATAACAAATAAATAAACAACGGAAGTCTACTAATCTAATCTCTATATAAAGAATCAAATGATGAAGTAAAGAATATCTGAAATATCTAAAGACAACTGAATTATCTAAAGTCTGATAAATGAATAAGCAAATGTCATGAAGGGTACAACTGATAACTGAAAGAACTATCTAGACTAAGAGCAACTCTAACTACTATTTGCATCTCTAACTGCATCTCCATCTTTATCGGACTCTCCGTAATTAACCTCACATTTTTTCCATAGAAGGGTCAAGGAAAAGAGAGGTTGATTAAATGACTGCAAGTTATAGAACTTGAGATTCGATCTTATTCTCAGGAAAAAAAAATCCGCACACCAAAGAGGTCAAATAAGCTTAAAGATAAAATAAATAATAATCTAACATGGCAAAATAATAATATAATCGAAATCTATAAATCTTCTAAAGTCTGAATCATCAATTCCAATCTCAAATCTATCAAAGTACAGTCCATCAATTGCAATCTAAAATCAAATCATCAAGTCTATCGAAATCCATGCAATTCATATGCCAAGTTGTGCAGTAGCACCGAGTCGTACGCATCACAACCATACACTAATTAATTTCAATCCATGCAATTCACATGGATTCGCTTGATTGTCGACATGCAGCAGGCCAGGTTGAACTTAAGTTGGCTTAAATTTTGCTTACGGCATGTGAAGTTGCATGTTGAAGTGTGCTGCATTAATTGAGATCATGATCTTGCTCTAGCAGAAGATTTTTATTTTTATTTTTATCAGATAATAAATATTTCCATTCATCCCAAGTAATCAATACAGAGTACATCGAGAAGTTGTACAAAGTTTAATGTCCATGGACAGATCCTACTGAAAAGCAAGAATAAGCAAACAGGCTCAGTCCACCAGTTCCATAAGTCCCCATGTAATGGAACCACAGATGACTGCTCAGCAATCTGACAGGCTCCATAATACCCTTTTCATCTGCTTCCTTAGCCATATGACATATCTTAACTTTCCAGACACAGTCCCCAACAAGCTTGTTCCTTGTCAGACAGCGGCAGATATCTAGGAAAAGATTACAACCAAGAAACATATAAATCTACATATGGCTTTGTAAGAAGAGTAAATCAACATCACATGCTAATCTTCTCTTCATTTCTTTCTGTTGAAAATTATCACAAGATGGAAACAGATATGCAATGGATGGATTGGAGACAAAACAACTTGATTAATATCGGTGTCCTAATTTTTGCAACATTAGTAGTCGCAAAGGTCCTTTCTGTGCTTTTATTTCCTAGATCCAAGAACCGTCTTCCTCCAACTGTCAAGACATTGCCATTGGTTGGTGGATTAGTTAAATTCATGAAAGGACCTACTGATATGCTTCGTACGGAGTACCTGAAGCTTGGGAGTGTATTTACAATAAATCTGTTGCATAAGAAGATAACATTCCTTATTGGACCTGAGGTGTCTGCACATTTCTGCAGTGCACCCGAATCTGATCTTAGTCAGCAGGAGGTGTACCAGTTCAATGTAGCCATATTTGGCCCTGGTGTTGTCTTTGACGTTGATTACCCAACGCGTCTCCAACAGTTTCGGTTCTTTGCAGACGCTTTGAGTGTAAACAAGATGAAAGCTTATGTGGATATGATGATTATGGAAACAGAGGTAAGCATATATATATATATATATAGCCAGTAAACATATTACATCTGCTCTAGTATAATAAACCAGAATTTTCATTTTGTTTGGTTCTTACTGCCAGGAGCACTTTTCAAAATGGGGAGATGAGGGTGAGATAGACCTGAAAAAAGAAATGGAGCAGCTGATCACTAAGATAGTAAGTAGATGTCTCTTGGGTAAGGAGGTACGTGAGAAGTTATTCGATGATGTTTCTGCTCTCTTTCATGATCTTGATGATGGAATGCTCCCAATAAGTGTCCTATTTCCATACCTTCCTATACCGGCTCACCGTTGCAGAGACCGCGCTCGCAAGAAGCTCCACAAGATCTTTGGAAAGATTATATCTTCTCGCAAAGCGACGGACAAAAAAGAGAACGACATGCTTCAAAGCCTTATTGATGCAAAATACAAGGATGGGAGACCTACTACTGAATCCGAGATTAGTGGTATGCTAATTGCTGCCCTATTCGGTGGACAGAACACAAGTTCCATTACTACAATCTGGAGTGGTGCCTATCTCCTCCGACATAGGAAGTACCTGTCAGTAGCGTTGGATGAGCAGAAGAGGTTGATGAAAAAGCATCGGGACATGATAGATCGTGACATTTTGTCAGAAATGGATGTCTTGTACCGGTGTATTAATAAAGAGGCTCTGAGGCTTCACCCTCCTCTAGTTATGCTACTACGAAGCTCACACAGCGATTTCAGTGTTACAACTCTGGAGGGTAAGGAATATGATATCCCAAAGGGTCACATAGTTGCCACATCCCCAGCTGTAGCTAACCGACTACCACAGATTTATAAGAACCCAGATTCATATGACCCCGATCGCTTTGCAGCTGGAAGAGAAGAGGACAAGGCAGCAGGTTCATTCTCATACCTCTCATTTGGGGGTGGCAAGCATAAATGTCTTGGAGAGGCATTTGCATATTTGCAGATCAAAGTAATCTGGACGCATCTGCTGAGGAATTTCGACATGGAACTGATCTCGCAATTTCCAGAAAATGATGAGAATGACATAGTTGTCGGTGTGAAAGGAAAGGTGATGGTGCAGTACAAGCGACGTAAGCCCTCTGTAGACTACCTATGACATGTGTTGAGTTCGGGCCGGTCTTAGTATACTTTTCTGACCCCCCTTCCCCTTTCCACAACATGTCAGAGTCTTTTATTTTATAGTGTATTGCTCATCTTCGTAAACTCACAAGCCTGGAAACATGTCCTATTTGTGATAATTTCCAACATGTCCTAATTGGATGTGAATATGTGATCAATAGCACACTTTTATTAACTCTTGCAAATTTGGAGGGATCCATTGATCCGAAATAAGAAATTTAAACGAACAAGGGACAGTTTTAAAAGGGGTTTTTGGGGGTGTAATTGCATTGAGCATCTTTTAACTTTTAAGGCTATGGAACAGAAAACCGCATCTCAGATTCAATGAAGTAAAGTCTAATTGTAACTTACGGCAGTGCTTTGGCCAGTTTTTATGTAGGAACAGGCAAGGGCACCTCCAGTTTGATGTAGAACCAAAGTAAACAAGAATGCACATATCAAAAAATATAATCATGCATACATTGTCTTAATTGGCTAAAAACTCGTGAAAATATATATTCAGCCATAACAAATACTATGAATCAATCACTAAACAAAAATCATGTAATGGCTTCCAAACTCTTTGATTGTGAGTGTCACTTAATCTGTCGATACGTAAATATAACAAAGGTTGATACCAATGACATAATAATATTTTGCAGGGCATTGAGAGGGAGATAGATAAAGATGAAATCAAGCATGCTCTATTCTCTATCAAGAATAATAAATCCCCAGGCCCTGATGGGATACTTCTAACATGGGAAATAGTTGGAGCTGACTTTATAAAGGCCATTAACAACTTTTTCATTTTTAGTTCTATGTTAAGAGTTGTTGTGAATTCTACCTCTTTGACTCTTGTTCCTAAAGTACAAGACCCCTCTATGGTAACTGACTTCAGACCTATAGCTTGCTGCAATATTCTTTATAAATACATATCTAAGATTCCTACGATCCAGGCTTTGTCTGTGCTTCGGTTAGTGATTACTTGCTTTGAAGCCGTGTCTGGGCTAAAAGTTAATCTTTCCAAATCATCCATTTTTGCGATTGGGGAAGTTCATAACATTGAGGATTTGGCTCGTTTTTTGGAGTGTGGCGTGGCTCAGTTGCCAGGGAAGTATCTTGGGTTACCTTTAGGGGCACATTATAAGAATGTGGATGTGTGGAGCTTGGTAATTGAGTCGTATCAAAAGAAGCTGAGTGGGTGAAAGCAAAAACTTATGTCCAAGGGTGATCGACTACTTCTTGCCAAAAGTACTTTGGCGGGTCTTGCCATCTATCATTTGTCCCTTTTCACTATCCCCTCAAGCATTGCCGAGAAACTTGAGAGGATAGTAAGGAATTTTCTCTGGGGCTCTAGTGAGAATAAGAAGAAAATGCACCTTGTGGCTTGGGATACAGTATGTTCTCCCGTGCAAGAGGGTGGTTTGGGCATTCGTGATTTGAGGACCATGAACCAAACACTCCTTTCAAAATGGATATGGAGATACGGGCAGGAAAAATCTGCACTTTGGAGAAGAGTCATTGAGGCTAAGTATGGCGAGAGTGATAATAGTGGTAAACCGAGGAAGGTGTCTCAACCTTATGGGTGTAGTCTCTGGCGCGGGATCCAAGTTGTGCAAGAGGAGTTTTTTGAAAACATCAGGCATGTGGTCAACAAAGGGGATAAGACTCGATTTTGGCATGATAAGTGGCTAGGTGATACCATCTTTTCAAGGAGGTTCCATAGGTTATACAAGTATGCTTCTATGAAGGATGGTACGGTGAAAGATCATTGTGGTGTTGAGGGGACTTGGGAGCTCCATTTGAGGAGGTCACGCTTCCGTGGGAATGAAATTACTCAATTGGATCATCTTAAGGATCTTCTCGAGGGTGTTTCTCTGAATGATGAGGAGGATGGTTGGGATTGGATCTTGTCGGGGGACAATGTTTTTTCAGTGAATTCTTGTTATTCAAGCCTAGTGAACATTGGTCGAAGGCGATCTTCCGAACCATATGAGTTTCCTTATAAAGCAGTTTGGGAACCGAAGGTGCCTATGAACGTCAAATTTTTCGTATGGAGTTTGATGTGGGATAAAACTTTGACAATTGACAAACTCCAAAGAAGGGGCATGGTCTTGACAAACAGATGTGAGTTATGTAAATGTGATGCTGAGTCCACAAGACACCTCTTCTTTACATGTACAGTCACTAAGGAGATTTGGCAGGATCTAATTTTGGTTTGTGCTAGAGCTTGCGCTGAATTTCACACTGTGGAGACTCCACAACAGCTGTTGAACTGGTGGCCAGCCTTGAATGCACAGGGTGTCAAAGGTAAGATTTGGAATATTTTGCCGTATGCAGTATTGTGGTGTGTCTGGCGAGCGAGAAATGAAGTAATTTTTCAGGGAAACAACCATAGTGTGTCTAAGATTGGGATTGCGATTAAGACAGCTGTGTGGGCATGGTTAGGCTGTGATCGAGATGGGTCAGAGTTGAGGAAGGACATCAGGTTCTCTGACTTACTTCGTGACTGGAGCTACTGTATGCAGGAACAGTGGTGATGAGGTGTTCTACTGAGCACCATGTTGGTTGTCTGCCAGTGCTGGTTGTAGCTACTAAACTACTATGTGCTGATCATCAGCTAGGTGTATATGTGAGTTGATTAACAGTCCACCTGACGATATACAGTTCTCTGTATGTGTTGATCAGGCTTGTAAATCTTCTTGGTGTTAAATATATTGTTACATTGATAAAAAAAAAAAAAAAAAGGTTGAAGCAAATTATTGATTGTGTTACTTCTCCCAACCAATCAACTTTTATTGGTGGGAGACTTATTTCTGATAATATTTTGTTGTCCCACGAGGATCTTAAGAAAATATAACATGAGGAACATCTCAAACAGGAGCACTATCAAAATTTTTTTTTTTTTTTGATAACCATTAATTTTCATTGAAAATTTTAAGGTTTTACAAAGTGCTCAAAGGCTATACCCTGCTTATCTCTTAAAAGCACTATCAAAGTTGATTTAACAAAAGCTTATGACTATCTTAGATGCGACCTAGTAATGGGAATCCTAGCTAAGATTGGTATACCAGATAAAATGCAGAACTGGATATTTAAATGTATTTCTACTCCTCACTTCTCCATAAAGATTAATGGTAAGGATGTTGGTTTCTTTAGAGGTAAGAGGGGACTGAGGCAAGGTGACCCCCCTCCCACCTCCTTTTTGTGTTGGAAATGGAAACATTCAATAAGCTTTTGACTAATCAAGTTAACACTGGAGAATTTAACACTCATCCAAAGTGTTTAAACCCTTTAGTGACTCATTTTTGTTTTGCTGATGACTTGATGATTTTTTGTGCATGTGACACTAACTCTGCAGATTCCATCAAATCCACTCTCGACAACTTCTATTCCCTATCAGGATTCAGAACCAAGCCTTTGAAGAGCAACATTCTCTATGGTGGAGGCAACATTGATAATCAAGAACACTTTGCACAGAAACTTGAAATGCCACTGGTTGCCCCACCAATCACATACTTGGGGTTAACACTGTTGGCTTCCAGATTGACCAGAGCTTATTGTCTACCACTAATGGAAAAAATGACAAAGAGAATAAACTCATGGGCATCAAGGGAACTCTCCTATGCAGGAAGGCTTCAACTTATCAACTCAGTCACCATGAGGATGCAAGTCTATTGGAGCAGTGTTTTTCTTCTCCCAAAGGAAGTGATCTATGACATCAACAGAATTTGCAATAGATTCCTTTGATCTAGGCTAACATCCATTAGGAAACATCACAGAGTCAATTTGTCACCCAAAATGTGAAGGAGGCTTAGGCAAATTCCAAAAACATGAAGCAAAGCCACATAATTCATTGAGTACATTGTTAATAAAAGTGATTGCTCATTTTGGTATGATCCTTGGTCTCCCTTTGGCATCTTTAGGTAAACATTCTCCAACGAGGTTAGATATGCCTCCTTAATCAGAGATAATACTAAACTCAGGTCTTTCTTTCATGAGGGAAAATGGTTAATTCCAACCCACAAAGTACCTGAAATGCAAACACTCTGGAACAACCTGTTGGAAAGGAAGATAGTGCCTCATCCTAGTAAAGACATGATGATCTGGAAACCTAATCCTAAGGGGACCTTCTCTATTAAAACTGAGTATGAAGTTACAATGCCTATTTCTACTGACAAACCTTGGACCAAGATCATATGGGGCAAGCACATCATCCCTTGACACTCTTTCATTATTTGGCAAGTTGTACAAGATGTTCTACCTACACAAGAAAAGCTCGTTGAATGGGGAAAACTTAAAATTTCAAATCGTGTTTTATGCAATCGAATCATATCTGCTATGGATCAAAGCCAACCTCCTGCTGCTCACAATACACTTTCCAGGCCTAATGCTAGAACTCCCTGGTACCCTGCTATTTGTAGTGAGCAATTGTTTAACCATGTTACTAGAGCCAAATCTCCATTTTTACTGAAAATGGCCCTGTCGTTGAGCACATCTTTTACTTTTTCTTTAACTGTTCTATTTCTTCCACCTTATGGACAAATGTTCTTTCTGTAGAAAAGTGACATGTGGAGGTTACATGTAATGGATTCCTATTAGGAATCAGTTTCCTTATTTGGCAACATGTGTGGTGGAATTCTATTAGGATTCAATAAGGATTTCTAATCTATTAGAAATCTAAGTTGTTATTGATTTAGGAATTGGGTAACCAATTGGATTAACCAAAAAGGTTATAAATATTGGTGTTGTGTAACCATTAGAATTTGAGCAAAGAAGATCGTAAGGTAGTGAGAACATATTTATGTGAGAGTTTTGTTGTTCATCTTCTCCATTATTAATAAAACTATCTTTCTTTGTCCCGAGGATATAGGCATATTGCCGAACCACGTATATTATTGTGTTTCTGTTTTCTGCATTTTTACATCTTTTGTGTTTGTTTCTTCATTAATCATATCAAGATCCTGTGTATTTATCATAACAAATTGGTATCAGAGCCGAAGGTTATTTCTTTGGGTTGATGACGAGATTTTGGAACAGTTTTGTTGGGTTTTAGGAATCTGTCTAGATTCGACACCCTTTAGTAAAACGGCCATAACTTTGTGCTCGAATATCGAAACGTCGATCCGTTTTTGGGGTTAGAAAGAAGACTCTTCATGATTTCTAATAGTACATGATACGTTTGGTGGTTCGAAGTATTATGTTCTCAATACTTCGTGGAATTTGACGGTTCTGATTTTCCTAGTTTGTTGAAAATCCAATTTTGAGTTTTTTTTTGTGGTATTGATTATTGAAGGGGAAGATGAAGAATGTTGCTCTAGAGGTTCATCGAGTTCTAAAAGTTCCTCTAAATCTCGAAAAAAAGATTTGAAGAATGTTGAGTGTTATTATTGTCATAACATGGGTCATTATAGTAAAAATTGTCCTAAGGTTAAGGCTAAGGAAGAGAAGAAGAAGAAATCTAATCTGAACACTGAAGTTGCTAACATTGCTCAAAGTAGTGATGAGGTAGCAAAGTCTATTGGAGACAATGAGGATGAGGTGTTAACAGTTACATAAAATAGCTATTTAGCTGAAGGATAGTGTCTTGATTCAGCTGCTTCATATCATATGCGCCCCGAGAGGGAGTCTTTCACAACTTACAAAGACGTTAATGGTGGTAAAGTCTTTATGGGCAATTCGAATGCCTGCAAGACACTTAGTACAGTACGGATTAAAGCACATTATGGAGCTGTTAGAACCTTGACAGAAGTTAGGGATGTTCCTGATTTGAGAAAGGGTTTGATTTCATTAGGTGTACTTGAAGATAATGGCTTCAAGTTTAGCTGTGAGAATGGTTTCTTGAAGGTTTACTATGACGACAAGTTATATTTGATGGGCGAAATACATGGAAACATGTATTTCTTATTGGAGATATAGTTTCAAGTGGAACTATGGTTATAGTTTCTTCAACGCTTGATGATAAACAATTAACTTCTACTCAGTTATAGAATATGAGTGAATAAGGTTGTCTATATTGAGTAAAAAGAGTTTGCTTCGTGGCTAGAAATTTTGCAAGCTCAATTTATGTGAGCATTGTGTATTTGCCAACCAGTGCAGAGTTCGTTTTGGTACCATTGTTCATCGTACAAATTAAGGGTACTTTAAATTATGTACATTCAGATGTATCGGATCCCTTTAGAACAATTTCTAAGGGAGTAGCAAGGTGGTTTGTGACCTTTATCGATAACTTTAGATTATGTACATTCGATTTAGATACATTGTAGAAAAACAGTCATAACTTTCTGCTCGGTGCTCGGAATTGTGACCAGTCTTTTGAGTTGGAAAGAGAACTCTCTCATATTTCCAATGGTATATGACACGTCGTCTGGAGATACGTATTTTGGAAGAAAAATGGCTCTGAAGTTCTGACAGAAAAAGTGCCTCTGGATAATAGTTTTGACAAATTTATTGCCCCTGGACGGTAAAGTGTCTATGGGCCTATTTTGGGCCCTTGACATGGTAAACCCTAATTTTTCCTTGTAACACTATATAAGGTCATAATAGTGTAGGAAACCTTAAGATTTGGGGAGCCACATTAAGCATGTAGTCTAAAGGAGTTTTGAGAGATTCAAAACTTGGAGACTTGAAGGCTTGGGAAATCTTAGGAGCAATCTTTGTTGGGAGATTTCTGTTAGAGAAACAGGTATGACAGACCCTGTCAGACCATTTCCTTGATTGAATGAACTAAGTGTGAAAAACACTTAGTCCCAGATGAGTTGTGGGAAGTGAGTAAAGATGTATAAATACAAAATAATAACACTAAGGGTGTAGCCCTTTGGGTTACCAAGTTTTCGCGCGATAGCGCAAGCCTATACACTTAGTGGTCCACCACACACGCGCGCGCACGCCGCCGTCGCCGTCCGTCCGACCGGTCGGCTCGGCTCGGGATCGGGCTTGGGCTATGTGGTGGTTGATAAGTTATCTTATCTTTTTGGTCCACCACTTATTTAGTTATGTTGGGAAAGGGTTCACAGGATCATGTTACATCTTTGCCTTAACAGATGTGTCTGTTCAAAATGACACAGTATGTCCCTTGGGCCTTAAATATTTCATAAGTCTGCCAAGAGTTGCACCTGTTGAGAAAAGACGTTTTCCAACAGGTGCGTGTCTGTTGTGAACAGGCACGACTTAGCCTATAAATTGCGTGCTGTTCTGGCCAGTAAGCACACAATAGATACAGACTAAGTCTGCTTCTCTCTCTCTCTCTCTCTCTCTCTCTCTCTCTCTAAAGTATTCGAAGGTTCTTCTTGTTTGTTCGCCAGAACTCTGCTATTACAGTGCAGTCTAGCAGTGTGCAGAACAGTTGTATCTTGGGAGACTATCGTCCAGTACCTGTGTGCACCAGTAGCAGGGACGTAATATTGTCTTAAGGATATTGCTTCGGCAAGCCTCTGTTCATCTCCTTAATCCTTCATACGGTGTAGTAAGTGTTACTGTTTTGTTGATTTCAATTAATAAATATATTACTTGTTTTCAGTTCTAGTGTATTTTTCATTTCTGTAATTCGTGTAAACTGTATTCCTGAGTTCACATATTATAAAACCAACAGACTTAAGACAATATTAAAAGTTGGTTTTTGTGTGAAATAATAGGAAAAATGACGAGCAGTTCTTCTTTGAAGACTACTGAAGTGTCTGATCTGACTAAGATCAAGATCATCACTTCTCAAGACAAGCCAGAGAAATTCAAGGGTGTGGATTTCAAGACATGGCAGAGCAAGATGTTGTTCTATCTGACCACTCTCGGTTTGGCAAAGTTCTTAACTGAAGATACTCCTAAACCCAAACCTGGTCAGACTGCTGAAACAGACAAGGAAGTGTTCCAGGCTATTGAAGCATGGAAGCATTCTGATTTCCTTTGTCGAAATTATGTTCTGAATTCTCTTGATGAAGTGCTGTACGAGGTTTATAAACCTATTGTTACTGCCAGATTACTGTGGGAGGCTCTGGAAAATAAATACAAGACTGAAGATGCTGGTCTCAAGAAATTTGTGGTCGATAAATTTATGGACTACAAAATAATTGATTCCAAGTCTGTTTCTGATCAAATCCAAGAACTCCAGATCATATTACATGAAGTCCATGCTGAGGGCCATGTAATTGGTGAGTCTTTTCAAGTGGCAGCACTCATTGGGAAACTGCCTCCTTCATGGAAAGATTTCAAGCATTATCTGAAACATAAGCGAAAGGAAATGTGTCTGGATGATCTGATAGTGCGACTGAAGATTGAAGAGGACAACAGGGGTACTGAAACCCGAAGTACGTTTGAGGCTAAGGCACATGTGGTGGAGACCTCAAAGCAAAGTAAGACTTCCTCTAAGAAGAGGAAGAAGAATCAATCCAACAATGCACCCAAGGACAAAGGTCAGAAAAAGTTCAAAGGGGGTTGTTTTGTTTGTGGTAAGAAAGGTCACTTGGCCAAAGATTGCAGGCACCGTAAAGACGAAAAGCTCCTGAGGCGAACATGACTGACATATCCAGAGAGATTGACAACATGCACCTGTCTGCGGTGGTTTCTGAACTGAACTTGGTATCTAATACCAAGGAATGGTGGATAGACACTGGGGCTACCCGTCATATCTGTGCTGACAAGAGTCTCTTCTCTACCTACCAGAAGATGGAGCATGAAGAAAAGCTCTTTATGGGCAATTCTGCAGTTTCAATGGTTGAAGGCTATGGGAAAGTGGTTCTGAAATTCACTTCTGGACACAAAGTCACTCTCAATGATGTTCTCCATGTACCTGACATCCGGAAGAACCTCGTGTCTGGTTCTGTCCTTAGTAAGAAAGGTTTCAAAATGGTCTTTGAGTCAGATAAGTTTGTGCTGACCAAAGGTGGGATGTATGTGGGAAAGGGGTATCTAAGTGATGGCCTCTTTAAGGCAAATGTAGCCGTTGTTGAAACCAATAAGGCAAAAGTGTTTTCTGATTCTATGAATAAAAATAATTCTTTTTACTTGCTTGAGTCACCACATTTATGGCATGACAGATTAGGTCATGTTAATTACAGAAAAATGAAGAAACTAGCAAGTTTAGGATTAATTCCTAAATTTTACATAGAGAAAACACATAAGTGTGAGACTTGTGTGGAAGCAAAATTTGCTAAACAACCTTTTCATTCGGTTGAGAGAAGTACTCAGCCACTAGCTTTAATACATACTGATTTATGTGATTTTAAATCACTTCCAACACGAGGTGGGAAGAAGTATTTTATCACATTTATTGATGACTGTACTCGCTACTGTTATGTATATTTACTTAACAGTAAAGACGAGGCATTAAGTGCTTTTATAAAGTACAAAACTGAAGTTGAGAATCAGTTAGATAAGAAAATCAAGATCATAAGATCTGATAGAGGGGGTGAATACGAATCACCATTCGTACAAGTCTGTGCTGAAAATGGAATAATCCATCAAACCACAGCACCCTACTCACCTCTGCAAAATGGTGTTGCTGAAAGGAAGAACAGAACGTTAAAAGATATGATTAATATCATGCTTATAACTTCTGGTCTACCTGAGAACCTGTGGGGGGAAGCTCTACATATGTCTAATCACATATTAAACAGAGTACCACACAAGAAAACTGAAACCATTCCATATGAGTTATGGAAAGGACGACAACCCAATTATAAATACCTTAAAGTGTGGGGGTGTCTGGCCAAAGTAATGGTTCCTCCACCCAAGAGAACTAAACTTGGGCCTAAAATAGTTACTTGCTATTTTTTGGGTTTTGCCCAAAACAGTAGTGCATACAGATTTTTGGTATTTAAATCTAAAAATAGTGACATAAGTGTTAACACTATTATTGAATCTCGTGATGCTACATTCTTCGAGAGTGTCTTTCCTCACAGGAAAGATCATGTAGATAAAACTCCAAAACGGACACATGAGGTGTCTAATGGAACAAATGAACCAGATGACAATTCAGATGAGCCTGAATTGGAAGAGCCCAGACGCAGTAAAAGGGCAAGAACTTCGAAGTCATATGGTCCAGATTTCTTAACTTATATGTTAGAAACTGAACCTAGGACATATAAAGAAGCAATGTCTTCTCCCGATGCTCTACTTTGGAAGGAAGCAATTGCAAATGAGATTGAATCCATCCAAAGCAACAATACCTGGGAATTGGTAGATCTTCCACCAGGAAGTAAAACCATGGGGTATAAGTGGATATTCAAACGAAAACTGAAACCAGATGGTTTGGTTGATAAGTATAAAGCTAGACTAGTAGCAAAAGGGTATCGTCAAAAGGAAGGTTTAGATTATTTTGACACATACTCACCAGTAACGAGGATAACATCAATTAGAATGTTAATCGTGATTGCAGCCATATTTAATATGGAAATACATCCGATGGATGTTAAAACTGCATTCTTATATGGTGACTTAAAAGAGGAGATTTATTTGGAACAACCAAAAGGTTTTCAAGTCAAAGGGAAAGAAAACAAAGTGTGTAAACTGGTTAAATCCCTCTATGGTCTTAAACAGGCTCCAAAACAATGGCATATAACCATCGATGGAATCATGATGAAAAATGGGTTCCAAAGCAATGAATGTGACAAGTGTGTCTATTTCAAGAAAGTAGGCGAGGCTTACGTCATTATTTGTTTATATGTCGATGACATGCTCATTTTTGGGACTAATAATGAAATTTTTATGTCTACGAAAAAGATGCTCAAAAACAACTTTGAAGTGAAAGATCTAGGTGTGGCAGATGTTATCTTGGGAATTAAGATAATTAGAACACCTAATGGATTTGGGCTATCTCAAACTCACTATATTGAAAAAATCATAGAGAGGTTCAAACATCATGGAATTAAAAAGACAAATACACCTTTTGTTCCAAATATGGTGTTACATAAAAATCATGGTCCTATCATTGATCAACTCGAGTACTCTCGAATCATTGGTAGTTTAATGTACGTCAAGAACTGTACAAGACCAGATATTGCCTATGCAGTTGGTAAACTAAGTCGGTTTACTAGTAATCCAGGCCAAAAACACTGGAATGCTCTTCTGCGAGTATTAGGGTATTTAAAAGATACACCTAATTATACCTTACACTATGGAAGATATCCAAGTGTTGTTGAAGGTTATACTGATGCAAATTGGATTTTTGATTCAGGAGAATCCAAGGCAACCAGTGGATATGTGTTTACTTTGGGAGGTGGTGCAATATCATGGCGATCTGCAAAACAAACTTGCATAGCAAGATCCACAATGGAATCTGAATTCATAGCTTTAGATAAAGCAGGTGAAGAAGCCGAGTGGCTTCGGGGTTTCTTAGAAGACATCCCATTATGGCCGAAACCGGTGTCGACCATATGTATCCATTGTGACAATCAAGCAACTCTAGGAAGAGCTCAAAGCTTTATGTATAACGGTAAATCACGACATATACGTCGTAGACATAATACCGTGAGGCAGTTACTCTCACATGGAGTCATCTCCATTGATTATGTGAAGTCAAAAGATAACCTTGCGGATCCATTTACTAAAGGTTTATCTAGAGAGAAAATTGACTGCGCATCGAGGGGAATGGGGCTAACGTCTCAATAACCACGAGTTACCTTATACAGAAACCTAACCTAGCGACTGGAGATCCCACAGACTAGGTTCAACAGGACAACCAGTTCTGAGTAACTCACCAGGAGCACTTGGGAGAATTTTCTCTATCCCATTCCCATGATGCAACAAGTGCAACCTACAGTGTCGTTCAGCCTAAGCTATGCTTTTAATGACGCCTATATCTTGTGAAATACAAGTGGGGTATAGTAGGATACCCTTAAATAGGAGCGGTCACTTATGTTAGTGAGAGATGGGTTGGCTCTATGAGATTTCTTAAAGGTAGAATATCTCTAGTAGCACTCGCAGAACCTAAGATTGTTCAGGGCCAAAATGAATACAACCGAGAATTAAACAAGAATCGGGATAACATTGTGCATGGCCTATTGTCTTGGTTTACACCAACAGCAGACAGTTCAAGATGAAATATTTCACTGATTAGCTAAGTAGATCCGATAGGTCTATGCTACGGAAGATTCAAAATGAAATATCTACCTATCCCGAGGCAATGTTGTTCCAACATACTCTTCGAAGAAGCTTTTTTGAGAATGTGTAGACGGATTTCATTCAATGTGGGGGATTGTTAGAGAAACAGGTCTAACAGACCCTGTAAGACCATTTCCTTGATTGAATGAACTAAGTGTGAAAAACACTTAGTCGCACATGAGTTGTGGGAAGTGAGTAAAGATGTATAAATACAAAATAATAACACTAAGGGTGTAGCCCTTTGGGTTACCAAGTTTTCGCGCGATAGCGCAAGGCTATACACTTAGTGGTCCACCACACACGTGCGCTGCCGCCGCCGTCCGTCCGTCCGGTCGGCTCGGCTCGGTTCGGTTTGGTTCGTGTTCGTGTTCGGGCTTGGGCTTGGGCTATGTGGTGATTGACAGGATCATGTTACATCTTTGCCTTAACAGATGTGTCTGTTCAAATGAAACAGTACGTCCCTTGGGCCTTAAACGTTTCATAAGTCTGCCAAGAGTTGCACCTGTTGAGAAAAGACGTTTTCCAACAGGTGCGTGTCTGTTGTGAACAGGCACGACTTAGCCTATAAATTGCGTGATGTTCTGGCCAGTAAGCACACAATAGATACAGTTGTATCTTGGGAGACTATCGTCCAGTATCTGTGTGCAGTAGCAGGGACGTAATATTGTTTTAAGGATATTGCTTCGACAAACCTCTGTTCATCTCCTTAATCCTTCATACGGTGTAGTAAGTGTTACTGTTTTGTTGATTTCAATTAATAAATATATTACTTGTTTTCTGTTTTAGTGTATTTTTCATTTCTGTAATTCATGTAAACTGTATTCCTGAGTTTACACATTATAAAACCAACAATTTCTAGGTTTGTGTTCTTCTTGTAAAGGATGTGAGGTTGAGTTGTGTGAGATCTCATCTTGTAATCCTTTTGGTGGAAGATAATAAAATTCTTTGTTTTGCTTGTGGTGGTTTATTCCCTGTGAGGGTTCCACCATGTATATCTTGTGTATTGGTTTCGTTTTTCTTATTATCATTGCATGTTTCTTCTAAATCTTAAGTTATTCCGCACTTAGGATTTATTGATTTATCATCGATTTGACCAACATAATTTATGAGGAAATGTTGAACATTATGTGTGGTGAACAATACTTTGAATTCTAAGTCACCAACATCCACTAAATTAAGTCTTACTACTAGTGGGAATTTGGTTTTTAAAAACATGGTAGCCAAATCTATCACACTATTGCCCAAAAGCTTCAATTAAATTACTAGAAGGATTGAGACCCAAATCTATCACACTATTGCCAGCATCCTACCAGCACGTCTGTGCACAGTCAGCCAACTTATAACATGAAAAATCATTTCATTGTGACATCGTAAGAGATGGACTTAATGATGGCATAAAAATGAATTCTTTTTATACATAGTTCCACACAAACCTAGCACGGGTTCAACAACTACTAGTCAATAGTAATAATATATATAAAAGAACATTAATGAGACTTTAACAGGTAAGTTATTTTCTCAAATTTTGAATTCTATGTTCATTATGATTTATGAGGAAGAGAAATGTTGAACACTATGTGTGTTGAACAATACTTTGAAGTCACCAGCCTCCATCACTAAAGTCTTACTACTCATGGAAATTTGGTTTTAAATACAGTGGACAACTCATTTTTAAATCTATATAGACAATACTTTTTACTCAAGTGTAGAAATAAAGGGTTGAATAGAAAAATCATGGGAAAGAAAAATCAATTTGATAAAATTTTCTGAAAAGGGTAATGTATGAGAGGAATGCATCCTAGCTTTGTGCATGCATCCACAGTAATGTTTGTTTCTTTCCAAGTGATAGAGAAGTTGCAACTAGATATATTGTTCCACACAGGACTTTGAAAGAGATTTTTCAACTCTCATCCACATGATTTGTTTCAAAGACTATGGAAATACCGCGAAAAAACACCGCGAAAAAAACAAACTCCTTTGCCATACTCTCATCCAATTAAAACACCACGAAAAAAACATATATACTCCCAGGAAGTGAGGAATCAAATACTAAGCTCTCTGTTTGTGTGAAGCTTTGGTCTAAGTGAAAGAAAGAATGTTTGAATGGGTAGAACAACAACCCCTTTTGCTCTCATTTTTTTTTATTTTGTTTGTTACAATATATGTTTTAAAACTCACTACATCTCAAAAATATAGGAAGCTCAAATTACCACCTTCACCATCAAAGCTTCCAATAATTGGAAACCTTCATCAATTAGGTTTACTCCCACATCGATCTCTTCAGTCTCTTGCGAAACAATATGGCCCCCTCATGCTCCTTCGCTTAGGCCAAACCCCGACATTGATTGTATCTTCTGTAGATGCAGCTAGAGAGATCTTCAAAACACAAGAAGTTAAGTTTTTAGATAGACCTAAAAGAAAGTTTACAGAAAAACTTTCTTATTCCTATAAAGACTTAGCTTTTGCACCTTATGGTCATTACTGGAAACAAGTCCGAAAAATTAGTGCGTCACATCTTTTTTCTTCTCAAAGAGTGGCATCATTTAGAACACATAGAGAAGAGGAAGCTAATCTTATGGTCGATAAAATTCGTCATCTATCTTCTACTTCTTCTTCAATTGGTGTGAACTTGAGTGAATTGGTATTTTCATTTACAAATAATGTAGTCTGTCGGGTTACAATGGGGAGGAAGTTTGGTGCAGATGAAGGTGGTATGAAGTTTAAAAAAATGATAGCAGGGTTCATGTATTTTGTTAGTGTTTTTAATGTTGAGGACTTCATTCCTTGGCTTTTTTGGGTGAATATAGTTAATGGACTTAATGCGAGAGCCGTGAAAAACTATAATGAAATGGATGAGTTATTGGAAAAGGTGATTCAAGAACATATTCAGAGCAGGAAGAAAGATAAGAAGGGTGTGGAAGACTTTGTAGATGTTTTGCTTGAACTCGAGCAAAATGGTTCAATGGGTGGTGTTCCCTTCGATAATGGTAACATCAAAGCAATAATCTTGGTAAGTATATTCTACTCATCACTCTATGTTCATTCCATCGCGGCTGCTTGCTTACAGTTTTTTTTTCTTGTAGGATATGTTCGCCGCTGGGACGGAAACCTCGTTAACAACCGTAGTTTGGGCAATGACAGAGCTAATCCAACAGGCAGACATAATGAAAGAAGTCCAAATGGAGATAAGAGACATAGCAAAAGGAAAAGGATTTATCACAGAAGATGACCTTGAAAAAATGCACTACATGAAAATGGTGATTAAGGAAACACTACGATTACATATTCCAGGACCTTTTCTTGTCCCCCGTGAATCAATCCAAGATGCTAAGATACATGGCTACGACATTCCTGCCAATACTACTGTCATTGTCAATGCGTGGGCAATTGCAAGAGACCCATTGTATTGGGAAGATCCTGAAAAATTTATACCAAAACGGTTTCTTAATTCTTCTGTGGATTATAAAGGACAGGATTTTCAGTTCATTCCATTTGGTGCAGGAAGGAGAGCATGCCCTGCAATAAATTTTGCAATCCCTGATATGGAACTTCCACTAGCAAATCTTTTGTATCACTTTGATTGGACTTTGCCTAATGGAACAACAATCAAAGAATTGGATGTCACTGAAGAATTCAGTGCTACAGCTTACAAGAAACACCCTCTTATTCTTGTTGCAACGCCGCATAACTTTGAATAAAGCTAGTAGATGTGATGTAGTTCATCATCTTTCTAATAATTTCTATCCTCTAGCTCGATCTACCCGATTGGTGTTGTAATGAGGGTATGAACACATTCCCAGCTTGTCTTGTTAAAGTTGAGTTCAATGGCATTGTTGGTTACTTATAATTTGTCACCAATATTTTTATGATAATGGGCATTTGTGATTGTATTCAATTTTGATGTTTTGTGATCATTTTGTTTAGGTAAAATGATCAAAAAAGACAACGTACTTTCACTTTTTTTTCACTTTATACAATGTACTAAAAATCAAGCCAAAACATCAATGTACTTTGAAAAAAATTTCACGTTATAGAATCTGTCTAAAACTAGCTAACGGACTGCAGACGTGGCTAATAATTATCTACGTGTATTTTTTCATTTAAAATAAAGTTAAGCCACATTTCCAACACATCAAAATGAGACACATGTTTCTCATGTGATTGACTCCTTCCTATTTGAACAATTCAATTCAACAAATCTGTAAATCCCTAATTCAAATCCCCAATTCTTCTCACTTTTAATTCTTCATCATCTTCAAATCCCCAATTCTTCACCATGTCTTCATCATCTTCTAGTGTTCATCATCCCCAATGTTTCTCATGGTACAGCCGCAGTAACATTTGATGATCTTCTTGTGCCTCCAAGTGTTTTCCTTGGAGATCTCCTCACATTTTGATCATTACTTGGACCTTCTTCATTCCTAAATGGTAGAACAGTAAACACAACTGGATTCTCAGCTTGTACATGACTTGACTTACTTGGATTCTCAGCTTGTACATGAGTTGACTTATTTTTTTGTATCCTTGTTGATAATCTAATAGGCAAAGTCTTCTCTGGTGTTTTCCTTGGTGAAATTCTAGGTGGTGTAGAAGAACTTTGTGTGGCAGAGGGTGCTCCACTAGTTTGTGACAGTTGAGATGCACTTCCACCATCACCTTCACTTCTTGAAGTCCCAGCTTTAGATTTTTCAGCATTTTTCCTAAAATAGACGGTTTAGATGTAAACATGTGTCGACATGATCTGATGACACGTTCTAAAGTAGATGGGCTGATTTTAGTTTTACAACTCAGCGTTTTATTTTAAAAGAAAAAACACACGTAGATAATTTTTAGCCACGTCTGCAGTCCGTTAGCTAGTTTTCGACAGATTGTATAACGTGAAATTTTTTTCAAAGTACATTGATGTTTTGGCGTGATTTTTAGTACATTGTATAAAGTGAAAAAAAAGTGAAAGTACGTTGTATTTTTTGATCATTTTACCTTTTGTTTAATTTATCTTCCCCTTGTTTGTAAGGATACATTAAGGGGCCATGCGGCAATAGCCAACAGGATTGGAATTCTTCTAATAATCGGGTTATAGTGCACTCGACTTTAATTAAACCCAAACTCGACCTGTTAATAAGTGGGTCAATGTACTTTGGACTAATATCCGTAGTGACCTATAGCACTCAAATAATGGCAACAAAGAAACCAACCATTGGAGCTGGTACTGGTAGGAACAGGGAAAATCCAAATTGTGTCTAATAAATCTCATATAAACTGCATTGTTCATGTGTAGTTTATCTCACCAGAGAGACCACAATTGGTGTCATTTTATTTGTGCTCTTAATCGTAGTTATTACTCAAGAGGGATGGGTTCAAACACCAAAGACATGAGATTATACATGTTTAAATCTCCATCTTCAAACATGATAATGTATTGAGCTTGTCGGCAAAGATTTATTGCTGAGGTCATGAAGGGCTCGGAGAATGGATGGTGAGCTACCCGTGCTCTGTTCATCTTCTTCCAAATCTCCTTAAACAGTTCTCTTATGTGTTCATGAGCAGCTTCTTCGGAAATTCTAAGTTCTTTCATGTAAATTTGTATAGAGCCTTTCTTTTGCTCATCCTGCATGCAAAAATACCAACAATACATTCATCTATAGCCTTTCTTTTCCCATCAAGGAAAAACGTAATAATAAGTTATAATGCATCGAGGTATGATAAATACTGTATCAATCCACAAATCATTGGCAAGTCGACTCATCATGGCTGGACAGTATACTACCGCAGGCAAACTCTCTTTGCACTGCAATGCTTCTTCTGGACAGTATCACAAGCGTGTTCTTTTAAGATTTCATAACCAATTCGATTGCTAGCATTGAGCAAAGCAAGGTAACCTATCTTCATATCTTCAGATGGAAATTATCTTCGAAAGAAAATATACATTTCATTATAACAAACTTAATAATATATATATACTAGTTGTACCCATGGCTATGCCACGTTAGTTTCGACCAGATAAATAGTTTTTGATTCTCAGAAAGTGGTAAATAATAGATAGCAAGACTAAACTTAAATCTTAGGAACTTGGACTATGGGAGTAAGATAAATAAATCTAAAAATCAATTATAGAAAATGATTTTATTTTTATTTTTTTTGAAAATAAAAACCGTATTTAAATAAAATAGCTATCCGATCTCCTACTCAAAATCTTTTAAAACTTAGCCATTTCTATTATTTTCCCGGGAACCAAATGCCTGCGAATCAAACACATCCTATCAACTCATATATTTTATAGAACCAAAAATATATTCTTGTTCATTATGATCACTTTTAATAATTTCAGATGGGGTATTGTGACATCAAGTGTGACTGTAAAGGCAGTGGAAGGATACCAAGCAAGTGGATTGTTGGTTTTCAGCATCAGTAGACTGATAGGGTGGTTATTTCTATCTTTGTAACTGTAGCAATGGTCTCTAACATAGATGGACAAATTGAAGATTTAAGGCATCATTTGATGGTCTACATAGTAGTTTGTATTTTATTAAACACTAAAAAACTAAATAAACCATATATAAAGTCTGAAGAGAACACACAGTTTAAATGCACCATCAAATACCTCCCAGAGGACATGCTCTTCTTCGTACAGAATTATACCTAACCTACCCATAAAAAAAAAAAACAACATAGAGTATGTAAGAATTTAGGAGTGTAAACTTGAGAGAAATAGAATTTAGGACTCTCTTTGTACAAACACACTTTACTCACTTAGGAGTTTAGACAAACACTTCTTGGACAACAACTATACTAACACTTTACTATTTGATCAGGACTCAATTTCTTCTCTGATGTCCTAACCAATACATCTACATACCTATTTATACTATGTTATAACCGACTTAAATTACATCTCAAAGTTTCCAGATTTCTCTAACCGACATTAGAAAGTATCTCCTCCACAATTCTAGGGCATTCTAGTCACCGACTTACTTAGAATTCTCTAGAGTTACTTGTATATTCTGGAGTCTTCTTCACTGCCTATGAAGGCATTGATTTTCAACATCCCCTCTCAATGCCGACATTCGACTACATACTCCAAGTCGATCTCTAAATTTGTTTTGCTTCAAAATGGGCAAGCTCTTGGTGAAGATATCTGCCACTTGTTCTTCAGTGTTGATTGGGATCAAGTCAATCTCTCCACTCAACACCTTCTCACGGATATAATGATGATGTACTTCAATGTGCTTCGTTCTAGCGTGGAACACCGGATTTGACGCAAGTCGTATAGCACTTTGATTATCGCAGTAGAGCTCAACCGAGTAGTTAGTATCCACACCAACATCTCTAAGTACTTCTATGAGCCAGGAACATTCTTGAGCCGCCATTGTTGCTGCTCGATACTCTGCTTCTGTGGATGACAAAGCAACCGTTGGTTGTTTCTTACTGCACCAGGAAACTGTTCCTGAACCTAAGTTGAAGGTATATCCAGTGGTGGACCTTCTTGTAGATGGATCTCCAGCCCAATCTGCATCTGTAAATCCAACCAACTCTGGTTTAACTTTGGCTTCATAAAGAATACCAAAGTCATTAGTACTTCGAACATATCTCAGAATACGTCGAACGACTTCCAAATGTGGCTTCCTCGGACTATGCATGAACTGGCTAACGACCCCAACTGCATAAGCGATGTCTGGCCGAGTGATCGTAAGATAGATAAGGCACCCAACCAGCTTCCGATATAGACGTGCATCTTCCAGCTCATCTCCAGCTTCTTTCTGTAACTTCTGATTGACTTCCATAGGTGTTGCAATAGGCTTGCAATTCGACATACCGAATTTCTTCAATAGATCCTCAGTATATCTCTTTTGGCATAGGAACAATCCCCTCGAGCTTCTTTCAATTTCCAACCCAAGGAAATGCTTCAATTCTCCAAGATCTTTCATTTCAAATCTTACGGAGAGATTCTTACGGGTTTCTTCAACTTCATCTAAGGCATCTCCAGTAATAATGAGATCATCTACATATAGTAGAATGATCGCAACTTTGCCTTTCACCTTCTTAACAAAGAGGCTAGAGTCACCAACAGATACCTGATAACCACAAAACACTAGGAACTCTGCAATCATTCCATACCAGGCCCTTGGTGCTTGTTTTAAGCCATAGAGAGCCTTCTTCAACTTGCACACATAACCAGGATTCCTTTGGCTTATGAATCCTGCAGGTTGTTCCATGTAGATTTCTCGATCCACGTCTCCATATAGAAAGGCATTCTTAACATCCATCTGCCAAAGTTGCCATGACTTGCTTGCTGCCAACGACATGAGCACTCTGACCGTTGTCATCTTCGCAACTGGAGAGAAGGTTTCATCATAGTCAATTCCATACTCTTGTGAAAACCCCCTTGCTACCAACCTTGCCTTGAATCTTTCAACAGATCCATCACTTCTGCGTTTTATCTTGTATACCCATTTGCAGGATATGGGTTTAACTCCTTCAGGTGGTGGAACAAGATCCCAAGTTTCATTTTTCTTCAAGGCCGTAATTTCCTCCTTCATCGCATTTTCCCACTCAAGAATCCCTTGAGCTTCTTGATATGATCCAGGCTCCTCTTGAATTTCAGATGCATAACTCTCTGAAAGTGGGATGACATCAGCGTAGCTAGCATCCATATACTTTGGATTTGGCTTCTTTATCCTTGAAGATCTCCTTAGCTCAGATTGATTGTTGTCACTGGGAAGTGGAGTGCTTGCATCTCTCCTGTCGGTATTTCTCTCTCCTCGTAATTGTGGACTTGGTGGTCCTCGAACACCTGTTCGCCAAGGACTTGGAGGACTTTGTGAACCATCCCGAGGTGAGTCTGATCCATGGTCTTCTTCGAACTCAAAAACTGTAGGTGCGGGGTTATCTGGCGCCTCCATTTCTGGTATTATCTTGTTGTCAGGTGACCACCACGATGATGCTTCATCGAACACAACGTCGCGAGATACATAAACTTTATCTGTAGTTGGATTAATGCATTTCCATCCTTTCTTCCTTTGGTCATAGCCAATAAAGATGCATCTGATCGCCTTTTTCTCCAACTTTGTTCTTAGTTGCTCAGGCACGAACACGTAGCAGACGCAACCAAATACTTTGAAGTGAGACACAGTTGGCTTCTCCATGTACAAAACTTGGTAAGGTGAGCGAGAACCAAGACTTGCTTGCGGCAGTCGATTAATGACATGTGCTGCTGTTGCCATACATTCTGCCCAATAACGTGGCGGGACATTCTTTGCATGCATCATGCTCCTGCAAGTCTCGCCCAAATGTCTGTTCTTCCTTTCTGCGACACCATTTTGCTGGGGCGTGTATGAACATGTAAACTGGTGACGAATCCCATGCTCTATCAGATAATTCTCAAAATCATCTGATGTATACTCCCCTCCATTGTCGGTCCTTAGACATGCAATCTTTTGATTGTGTTCATTTTCCACCAAGCATTTGAACTCAAGAAACTTTTGGTATACTTCCGACTTTTCTAACAGAAAATAGACCCACACATATCGAGAAAAATCATCGATAAATGTGAGCATATAGCGTCTTCCCGAACAAGAAGGAGTACGAACTCTTCCGAACACATCTGTATGAATAAGTTGTAATGGTCTAGAAGATCGTACCTTAGATTCGCCAAATGGTTGCCTATGAGCTTTGCCAAATTGGCAACCAGCACAAACGACGCCCTCACGCATCTCCAAATTTGGTAATCCACGTACTGATTCTTCATTCATCATCGCCTTCAATCGTGAATAATTTACATGTGCCAGCCGAGCGTGCCAAAGGTCAACTGTCTCATGTTGACGTGTTTTGTCAACATATGCTGTACCAGCGGATAACACATACAACTTCTTCACCTTCTTTCCTTCCATTAGAGTGTCACCACGAACCTCAGCATTTGCCAGCACTTTAACACTGTTTGGGCCAAACAAGACATAATGCCCCAAATCAGTGATCTGCGGAACAGATACTAAATTCTTCTTCATTCCTGGAACATGATATACATTCTCCAGGACATGAGTATTTCCTTCAACTGTGGAAATCCTCAAATTACCGACATGCTCCACCGGGTGCATTGTATTATCAGCGGTGATGACAGCATCATTGCCAAAATATTTTTCCAGCTTCATAAACTTCTTTATATCACCAGTTAGATGGTGAGAACAACCAGAATCAACTATCCAATCTGTTTCGTAGTTGATCCTTTCTTTGCCTGACTTTGTCAATAAACATTTATTGACCTCATCCTGCTCCATCTCTTCAATCGTCGTAGTGAAAGCGACGTCCATGTTTCCATCTTCACTTTCAACGGCTGCATATGAAGCTTGAACATCCCATTCTTCTTCTTCACTTTCTTCCTGCATCCTTCTATTGCCATGGGAATCTATCTGAGCAACATTCCCCTCTGCTACCTTTGTCCTGCAAAACCGAGCGAAATGGCCAGGCTTGCCGCAGTTATAGCAGACTTTGACTTTGCGATCTTTAGTTGCTTCTTCCCCTTTCTGGAAGCTACTAGAATACTCCCACTTGGGCCCGTTATTTTTATAATTTTTCTGCTTCCATTGGGAAGGTGAATTTTTCTTCCCTTTCATGGAAAATAAAGCCTCCTCATCTTCTTTTACAGAGAGTCCACTAATTTGCTTGGCGAGTGACTCCTGATTTATGAGGAGATTTTCCAATTGCAATAACGTGGGTTGTGTGGGCCATCCACTAATTGCAACAATGAACCCATTGAACTCGGGTCGGAGTCCCCGAATAATGATTCTCCTCATCCGAGCTTCACTAATTGTGGACTCTTTATCTAACTGGGATATCTCCGTGCATAAATTTTTAACTTTCATAAAATACTCTGAGATAGAGAGAGTACCTTGTTTAACGGTGCCAATCTCATTCTCCAACAGCTGCAGTCGAGCATCATTAGCACGCGAGAATAATGCTGCAAAAGCATCCCATGCCTGCTTCGGAGTCTTTGCATCTCGAATGTGCTCTATCAAATCTTTTTGAATGGAAGCCTTAATTACAAATAAGGCTTTCCCAGCGCGAATCTTCCATTTCTTCACGTCATTCATATTTGTGGTTGTCTCCTCAGGTTGAGAGACATCACTTCCTACAACAATTTCCCACAAATCTTGCCCTTGGAGATATGACTCCATGCAAGACTTCCAATAACTATAGTTGTTGTTGTTTAACTTCTCAATTCCAGCCAACGTACCCATCAATTCCGCCATGTTAACCAATTTGTCGATTATTAACACCGGCAGCACGACGACACTCCAATAACACTTTGATTACACCAATTAGCCAACAAAGGACTCTCTTTGTGCTCCCTAATAGCACACTCGATCGTAGACCTTCAAATGTCAATGATCGACTTGGGAAAACTATACCCAACACTTAGTTATCACCACCAATGCGTGACTAACCCGAACCTTGCTCTGATACCACTTGTAAGAATTTAGGAGTGTAAACTTGAGAGAAATAGAATTTAGGACTCTCTTTGTACAAACACACTTTACTCACTTAGGAGTTTAGACAAACACTTCTTGGACAACAACTATACTAACACTTTACTATTTGATCAGGACTCAATTTCTTCTCTGATGTCCTAACCAATACATCTACATACCTATTTATACTATGTTATAACCGACTTAAATTACATCTCAAAGTTTCCAGATTTCTCTAACCGACATTAGAAAGTATCTCCTCCACAATTCTAGGGCATTCTAGTCACCGACTTACTTAGAATTCTCTAGAGTTACTTGTATATTCTGGAGTCTTCTTCACTGCCTATGAAGGCATTGATTTTCAACAGAGTACACATACAAAACATATCTACCAACATAGACAAAGCCTACAACTAACCAGACATGATCAACTACATCTTTATTCATACTCTAGTTGTCAAGAAACTATGCTGCACTCTGTCATGCAATTTACAAACTAACTGCAGCCTGTAAAAATCAGTTGAAAAACACCCTACAATAGACCACTCAACAACACAGTCTTCCCACTTCCTGTTACAACACCATTACACACAACAAAATTACAACTGATCAACATGCAGTTCATCAATGGGCTGATAGGGTAGTTATATCCATCGTTGTATCTCTGCAAGTCTGCAACCATTGCTTTGAACAATGTTGTACGATGTTTAAATCGAGAATTAAAAATTGAGTAGGATCCCTTACCACTTGAGATACAACTGGTAACAATTAAACAATTGAGTATGATCACCTTACCAAAAAAAAAAAATGCAACAAACTCCTAACAAAATACAAACTTGTTGAGAATATAAAACACGTTAGAAAACATTAACATCAATATAATCATATAGATATGTTTCTCACCTTTATTGGAGCGACTTTGCTCATAGCAGAACTAAAGAAAAATTGGATCACATTTTCCTTACATCTCTCGCATATAGTGCATCCAAACACAAAATTGATATGATATTTGCACTATTGTATTGGATCTCGCATGTAGTCCAACATGACTACATGTGTTGAGGACCCTTATGAATGTAACACTGTCAGAGATTTCTCCCGCACACAACATTAAAACAAGTGCAACTTTGTGTTCCTATATATAAATTGCAAATCCCTCAATCATTTTGTTCCAGGAAACAACATCATTATTTTGTTAATCCATAATATTTTAGACTCGCATCCACCAACCCATAATGTGCATAACCTGAAACCATCAAAGTCCATGTAATTATGTTACTTGCTACCCTACTTTTCTCAATTCACAAAATGTTCTTGAAGCTTCGTTATAAAATTTGTTCTTTGCAAGAACTGAAAATAATTGTGTTCCATAACACCATATCAATTCAAAGAGATTGACCACATAAGCTACATCTCTTATGAAGGCATTGCAGACAAATTTGCTCATCTCACCTTCATTTCTTAAAATCGTGCAGTGCAGGTGCTCCATATAATGATATAAGAACTCCTTAGATTGTTTTCCTTGTCATCTCCAGAAGCTGTAGCTTTAACATTTAAATCACACATTTTGCTTGGGGCTGCCTGTAGTAAGTTGGAGAAAGTTACTCAGAAAAAAAAAGAAAAAAAGAGTGAACCATTATTTCCGTCAACTTCCAACTATCAAATAATAGTATAATACAATAATATCTTCTTTGGAAAGATAAAATAGGGATTTTTCTAGCTGGCAGATAATAAATTAGTCTACTATTTGTTTCTATGGTCGTATATTAATCACTTGTACTTTCTATAAAAGGAAAAAATAACAGAGATAGAGAGGGAGGAAAAAACCCACTTTTAACAATTATATTTTAGAAAATACCACATTGCAAATATAAGGTATACTTATTTACAAACACAATAAAATAAGAGTAAATAAATGAAACTCTCCAATATAATGTAATTTACTTCCTCATATAATTAACTAGGTTGTTGAAACACAATCAAACTTAAATATAACTGTACTTGGTTGAATTCTTTTCATTGTTAAAGACATAAAGCCAAAAATAGTCCATAATATCTTAAAACAAATACGGAGGCAAATACATACTGTAGGGAGCTCATACATACCAATGCACTATCAACAATGAAAAAATCACGATACCAACTTTATTAATACTTTGATATTCTCATTAGAAACACAATGTAAAAGGCATCAACTAAAATAAAACATTCATCCTGATCTTCTTAGGAATCTAAATTCAAAATCAAAATAATGGAACAAAATAACAAGAAACCTTAAATAGGAGCTCATCTCCAAGCCTAAAATAATAATGATAACATCAAATTTATTCTGCTCTTGCATCAGTTTGGGTTGTGTTCAAACTGCCGAAGGCACACCCATATGTATTATCTATCAGTGTTCATAATATAATGTTTTCCATTTTGTTATCCCCTGATCAGTAGGCAAGCAATAGTGAGCACTATTAACTTTCATTTTTATTTTTGAAGGCTTCCAATGGTTGGCTCTGATGAACATCTACTTAAAACAAATTCCTCAATATTCCTACCCATATTCTAGTTAATACATATTTATTAAACGACCACACACAAAAATTACAACTTAATCTTCAAAATCCATTGGGAATATGAGAGGTTTTTAAATATATAATAATAACTAAATACATATTAGGAACTACACTTTTAGGCACATAATTTATCTTACTTCACAAAGAGATAAGCGTAGTTTAGCTGATAATGCAAGAAAAGTGTACCTGAAGTTAGAGCATCTTCTCATTCGGCATTATCATTGTACCTGACCTTGACGATTAGACTGGTTTGAAAAATTACTTGTATCTTCTAGTTCTTGTTGTTTCAAGAGCAAAGCGACATATGGATCATAATAAGCTTTCAGATACTCATCCTACAAATATACCAAGTAAAAGAAGATGGGAGACTGAATAATTGTTACAAAGTTATTACCATTGGTAGATTTCAATCTATCGCAAAATCAAAGCAATAAACTTCAAAAACACAACTCCACACTCAATGGATCAATACTGGAATAAACTTGTCCATCGATTTTATAGGCAGTATGTATATTTGGTTTTCTAAACAGTCTACATTCCAGAAAATTGTTGAATTTTTTTTTTTTTGCTAAGGTGAGCTTCATTAATAAAAAGAAAAGGAAATACAAAAGAAATTTGAGGAACTGAGTATATATTCCAAGCTCTTCATGCTTACATCAAATCATCACTTAAATCTATAATAAGCTCTGTAGGTTTCCTCCAAGCAAGTAATGAATGTGGGGTCTAATTAAGCTCCACTCTTTCATACCTAAGTTCAGGGGTGATTTAGGTTTTGGTCACCACTTTTTAGTATAAATTAGGTTTTGGAGCCGGTTTTTATCTTTATTAGGGTTTAGAGCTGAACCGACAATTGACCCAAGTAATTGTTTATAATGGCCAAAATACCCCTGATCAAAACTATATTAGGGTTAGTGATCACGTGCAGATCACGTGAGTTTCAGGGGTAAAATTAGGTATTTTGAAAATATTTTTGGTTCAACCGGGTTTTTTTAGTTGTTGGTTCGAAAATGAGCTCTAAACCCTAATAAAGATAAAAACCGGCTCCAAAACCTAATTTATACTAAAAAGTGGTGACCAAAACCTAAATCACCCTAAGTTCAGAGCTTTCTTTGCTGCCATGTCAGCAGAAAAATTACCCTCTATAAATATGGATTATACACAAAGATTGGATTCTTTTAGTTGCCCTCATGAATCGAGCTCGACCTGCTATAGAGGACTCCGGTTACTACACACCTAAACAGCTGGTATGCACTCAGTTTCCACTCATAAGTTCAGCCATCCTTGATCAATGGCTTCTTCAATAGCTTTAGTTATTGCCTAACACCCAGCTGTGAAGCTATCTGTGATGCCAAGTCCTTGTACCAAACACCCCATAAATTCTCCTGAATGATTTCTATAGATCACTCCTATGCCGCCTTGTCCTGGGTTACGTATAAAGGCGTCATCAGTATTAGCTTTGACAATCGTGACATTAGGTGGTCACAAACCTCTCTAATACTTCGAGAAGTCGCAGTCCTACATTCAACTACCAATTTCAGCAGCAATTGAAGATCACTAACAGATTTGTTCGTGTGACCTTTAATAACCCATTTAGCGTCTTTTATACCTCTGCATACCTCCATTCTCAAATGCAGTCCTTTGACCGTCTTATTTATCCCAACTGATAAATTTACCTAATTGGGTGAATTGTGATACTGACAATTGGATCATAATCTTGAAACTCTGGTTATCAATTTTCATAATATTCAAAGCTTTTTCAAGGCATTGAATATATACCATGACCATTATAAAATAACAACATGACATGACGTTCATTGATCCTCAAATGAACTTCCCTATAATTATTTTTTAAATGCCTTGGATTTGAGTAGATGTCAAAGTTGTAATGGTACCAATGATCACTGCATCTGAACTCTGAAGTTTTTATACATAAATGTATTAACACACTACTCAGAAGAGTTCCATGATTGTCAAAAAAACCTAATAAACTTATAAGTTAATATACTTGTGAGGATCATGGGTGATGGGATCACTAAGCCACGTTGTAGCCTGGAACTCGGCCTTGGGCTCAATGCAATAATAAAATATTCATATCAAACCTCCTGTATATGACTACTCTAGACAGTTCAATAACTAACTATATATTGGTTAGCACGAATTAACTGCATATTTCATATTGTCCAAGTATTAAACCCATTTATTTGATCAAGAAATCAAGACCAATTATAAGCTTTTGCATGGTTAAAGTAACAGAAAACCGTCCTGTTGTAGAAAGAACTTTGTTCCATGCAATAGATTTTCAAGACACATGAAGTCATGATAAATTTTTATGGTTGCTCAAGGATAAGCAAGATGGACTTGAGAGTAACCTTTTGGACCAATGAGACCTATCATTTATCCTAATCTGGCGTATATCCAGTATATATCTTAAGTGCTATAAGGCATCAGGGGAAGGCATATCACTACCCAAAACCTTGAGGCATTAGATTTAAGTTGTAAGCATGAAGAAAGCTATATTAAAAAGACGTTCGTAAATTTTCTCTCAATATAGCAAGGACCTTCTTGGACAGTATGAAAGTCATTAGTCATATGACCTTTGCACTCTCTGGACTCTTTTGAGTTATCCATGGCATTGATGTCTTCGATCCTAAGTTAAACATTGTCTCACCTGCCAGTCACCAGGAGCTGATATGAGGGTTCATTTCGTTACTGAGCCAATGCTTTGGCTCAGTAACTGTGAATTTTAGCACAAAGGGATGCCCCTACTCTAAAAGATCTCTCCCGAAAGGGCCAAAATATTTTCTCCCGTTTATTATTAATTACTATTATTGGTACTGATTTGGCATCTTGAATGATATTAAATTTCTCTAACATAAATCTATATACCCCATTGAATTCTCCTATTGTTGATAACTCAGTGATTATAATCTTAATGATTGGAGGGGTTGGCATACTGCTGGTTACAAACCACATGCAAACACATAAAAAAAGTACAAAAATTGAAGAAAATAAACAACCTTCAAAAAAGAGAAAGTGCTTACTTAGTTACTTGTTGCGAGGAGAGGAAGATTAAGAAAAAAACCACTGCTTGTTTCTTTAGGAAGTAGGAACAACAGGTTCATGTGAAAAAATCACAACTTTTTCATCAATGTTTTGTTTTTTTTGCATTCTTCTTTGATATCTCTGTACCAAGTACCAACTCTTTAGCAAAATAAATTTCATTGGGAGAACAAAAAAAAAAGACAAATTGGATTATCAAGTAGTAGAAGATGAAGGTGGAAGAAGGGAGTTACCTCTGTGTTCGATTTGATTCACAGACAAAGAAAATCTTTTGCTTAATTAAGGTTTTAGGCAGTCGAAGAGATAAGCCCAACATAACAACTTAAGCAATAGAAATTGATAAGTAAAAGAAATTGAAATTGATAAGTAATAGAAATTGAAAGCGATAAGTTATAGAAGTAGAAATTGAAATTGAAAAGTATTTTGGTAATAGAAGTTGAATGTTGATTTATAAGGTATTGCTCCATTGTAAGGGTTGATAAGTATTTTGGTAATAGAAGTTGAGTGTTGATAGAAGTTGAAATTGGCAGTGACATAACTTGATTTACTGGTGCTTTTGAGATCCATAGCAGATGAAAAGGTCAGAGCAAAAGGCACATCGGGAGAGGATGGAGTAGTGAAGTGATTCGACTCAGGCGGTGGAGTGAAAAGAGCAGTTGATAGCTCTGTTATAAAGGTTGATAAGTATTTTCAACCAAAGCTCATCTCAAACCCAATTTGAAACATAAGAACAACTTAAGCCCATATAACATAACAACTTAAACCCATATTCTGTTTCCAATAAGGTTTCAACTAAAGCCCATCTCAAGCCCAATTTAAAACATAACAGCAACTTAAGCCCATATAACATAACAACTTAAGCCCATTTTCTGTCTTTGTCTAGTTATGTTTATCTCCCAAGTTTGTGTGTCCACGCACAATATAATATAGATACTACTAGAAGTAGTAATATTTTTCTAGCTTCATTTTCTGATTTGTATTCTTTGTAATTGTGCTTACATCAATTAAACTACCATGAAAATATACTTTAAAAACTGCACCAGTATTTTATTACGCAACTAAATAAGAACAATGGAACAGTAACAATGACAAGTTATATTCTAATTTCAAAAGAAAGAAAAAAAAAAAACATTTCGAGTCTATACTCTTTGTTGTAGCTGCAACATAACCGAACAATTGGCCTTCCCACCATCATATTAAACCAAATTCAAGCATTATTAGTCAACTAGGTAGCACGGACTCGGACACGGATACGGACACGGACTCGGACACGGACACGGCGATACGACAATATCTAAAAATATAGGACACGGACACGGCATGGACACGGGAATTAAACAATATATTTTTTTTAATATATATGTACAAAACATGTATAAAACACTAAAATCAAATGAGATATCATATCAATATATCATATATTCATATTTCATAGTTGTGTACAACATAGTTTCCATTTCAACATACTTAATTAGTTATCTTCACCATCCAAATCCAATAACTCAACATCATCATCAACTACATCATCACTTGTGTCCAACATAGTTTCCATTTCCGGCTCATCAAGAGAGAGGTCTGCCATTTCAAGAATCCCAATATCATTCAAAGTATCAAATCCATCTCCTCCCACGTCCCACATGCTACTCTCACCTTGTTTATATTCCGAAGATTGCCTTGATAGAAGACGAAGGTTTGAATGAACAAATACCAAGTCTTCCCCTCTTTGTGGTGTTATCTTGTTCCTAATCAAAGAGTTGATAAAGGAGTATGTACTCCAATTTCTCTCACAACAAGAAGAAGAACAAGGTTGACCAAGTAATTTCAAGGCTAGATTTTGAAGCAATGGTGTCGAAGATCCATGTGTAACCCACCACAAATCCGGATCCATATATCCACGATCACTAATCGAATCACTACTAGCAAACTCCCTCAAAGAAGTGGAGAACTTAGCAAACTCCGTGTTAGCTTCTCTACGTTCGAGGGTGGAAGGAAAATACCTCTCAAAGCATTTTTACCTTTCGTCTGAAATCTCCTTGTCCTTATGTGGGGGAACCCGATTAGGTGACTCACCAAGCCATTCAACACTATAATACCTATATCATTATTTATAGTAAACCATTAATATAAAAAAAAAAATGAAGACATGCAAGTAAAATACAAATATATAAGTAATAGACTAATAGTGATATGAATATTACCTAGGGTTCAATGAGTGAGCCAAACAATGAAGAGGTGTGTTACTTTTAGCCCAACGATCCACTAGTATAGTATGCACAACGGAATAAAATGATGAATCCTCGTCATCTAGTTTTCCCTCATGGTGGTAAATAGCTATCTTCACAGATTCTATCATACTGTCCCACCAATCATACACCAAGTGAAGACATGGTCTATCGGTATCCGCCTTCCTCAACATATCATATATAGGCTCGGTGAAAGAAAGTATGTAATCAATCTTATCCCACCACAAATCATTCAAAATCTTCTCCTTGACCATGGCAGCTTTAAGAACATCATCCTCCCTATAGTTTGTCCAAGTTGGACTAACTATCATATTCAAAAGCCCTTGTTTGATCTTCTTGAATCTTCTAAGCATGATAATGCTTGAAGCAAAGCGAGTTTCTGCAACTGCAAGCATCTTCAATATAGAATGAGTATTAAACATTGACAACCGCATAGAATGATTCATAATGAAATTCTTGATTGTCATGACTTCTCCAGTAATTTCTGTAATCCAACTACACTCTTCATATGTTTCCGCATCGCTTTGTGTATTCTTTGCAGCACAAATATTCTTCAAAGCAAGATTCAAAGTATGCACCACACAAGGAGTCCAAAAAATATGAGGAAACTGGTTTTCAATTAACAACCCTACACTCCTACATACATGTGCATTGTCTGTAATCACTTGAACTACATTAAGAGGCCCAACTGATTGAATGACTTCTTTGAGCAAGTTAGAAATAAAAAACTTATCTTTGTATTCACCCTCACAATTGACCGCTTGTAAGAACATTGGACCACTTTCACTAGCCGCCATAAAGTTGATAATTGGCCTTCTTTGAGCATCTGTCCACCCATCACTAACAATGCTCACACCTTTCTCCTTCCAAGCCGACTTAAGAGGTTCAAGCAACCCCTCAATGTGTTGTCTCTCTTTTTGTAAAAGTGTGGTTCTCAAAGCATTATAACCAGGAGGAACATAACCAACAAGATTTTTGCTATTCGCGGCTCTAGTATATGAGCGAATGTAGTATGGATTCTTTGCAAGAACAAACGACAAACCTGATGAATAGAACATTCTTGCAATTTCACAATCTAATTCATTTCGAGCTTCCATGTTAAAAGCTCTCTCAAGAGGAGAGTCACCCACTATCTTCTTCCTCTTTGATGGAAGAACATCGAAGCCTCGAAGACGAGTTCCAATTGAAGTTCCCGTTGAAGCCGAAGATGAAAAAGAAGTAGTTCGACTAGCGGATGGTGGAAGTGAGACTTGTTTGGGTAAAGATGTTTCTTGCTCAATTCAAACTCTTCAACTTCTCTTTGCATCATGACCAAATCATTGTTAGATACTTTGGTACATTTCATAGTTCCTGTACCACCAATCTTCAACAAATGCCCTTTTAAGCGTGCATAAGAACCCGTAATAATTTTATTGCAATAAGAACACACGAAACAGACATTTCCTCCTCCCTGTACCTTCTCTACAACTTGTACATACTTCCAAAGAGGATTCTTGGTGCTGTTGTTGGATGGTTCTCCACTCATGGTTTCAACAATCTAGTACAACTGTACAAGAGAAAGAGAAAAAAAATAGAACAAATTGATTACAGTAGCAAGAAGAAGAAGAAGTAGCAGGTAACAAATTGATTACAGACTTACAGTAGCAAGAAGAAAAGAAGAAGAAGAAGATCATCGATTACAAGAAGAAGAAGAAGATCATCGATTACAAATTTAACAAAGATGAAGATCATCGATTACAAATTTAACAAAGATGAAGATCATCGATAGGCGATAGCAGATCGATTACAGTAGCAGATCGATTAAGATCGATTACAGTAGCAAATCGATTACAAATTTAACAAAGATCGATTACAGTAGCAGATCGATTACAAATTTAACAAATTTTGAGTTCGAAATAAAGAAGAATAACTTACAGTAGCAGATCGATTACAATAGCAGGTTGTTCACTTGTTCTTCTTCGTCGAGATTCGAAACTCGAGAGTGAAGAGAAGAAGTTCGATCGAGAGTGAAGAGAAGAAGTTCGATCGAGTTCGATCGAGAGTGAAGAGAAGAAGTTCGATCGAGAGTGAAGAGAGAGGAAGAGAGAGAAAGAAAAGTAATCTGATAATCTCTGTTCTGAGTTCTCTAAAGTCCGATCCGTGTCTGATCCGTGTCCCGATCCGTGTCTAATCAAATCTGCACGTGTGACACGGCACGTGCGTGTCCGAGCCGTGTCTGAGCCGTGTCCGTGTCCGAACCGTGTCTGACGCTGCTACTCCACCTATTTTTGAAGTGTCCGTGCTACATAGTTAGTCAACATACTGAAAAACTTATACCACAAATGTCTCATGGCTGCGAAAGTGAAGCACCTACAACTTTAGGACAAGTTCTTACATCATGTCCTACTCCTCGCTCACCACATCCCTTACATAATCTCACTTTGGGTTCTTTTCTGCTACTCCCTAGTGCTTTTTCTTTCCCACCTTTAATCCTTTTACCAGAACCTTTTGCCCTTACTTGATTTGGTTCACGATAAGTAGCAACCTCCTCACAATTCATTTGTTTTGCCAGTTCTGCATATGCAACATTATCAACCACTTCCCTTGTTCTTTTGCCACAAGTACCACTGGTTTTCTTTTCCTTCCTACCAGAATCAACCAATAGATTAATTTTCTCTTCTGCACTGCATAATGAATCGATCAAAACTTTCTTAGCTTCTTCACTTGTAAGAGCTTTATTAACTACACCCAAACAACACTGAATTAATCTACTTCGTTCCAGAAAATAGGATTTGTTATCAACTATCTCAATACCAATACAATCTATGACTGTCTCAGATTTAGCAGATTTTTTCCACCTCTTCAAAATATAATGACTTGGCAATTTTTCAAAATTTGTATATTTATGCAAATATGCCAAAATGTGTCGACATGGGATGCCCATGCTTTCAAATTTGTTACATGTACAAGAAACATAATCTGAATCCTTTTCATACGAAACTTGTCTCCCTTTATCTGTTTCAACATTTTTTCTTTAAGTCCTGCAAACTCTATGAGTATCTGTCTCATTGATAAGTTGAAATTTATAATTAAAGCTCTCTAACAACTCACTCTGGAATTTATAAAAGATCTCATTCGTATAGATATCAACCATCTGCACCAAGATGTCGTTGAGCATTTTTAGTTTAGGCTTCTCAACACATCTTTGTTATCTGCAATCAATGTTTCATGACGTTGCTTTTGAAGTCCCCTATCAAACTGAACCATGAAATCAACCATCGAATTATCTTCTCCAACATATTTCTTAAAGAATGAATGAGAACTCTCTACTCTTTGGCTACTAGTCATTTCAGCTGAGAAGATATGCCTTGTATACGCAGGCACCCACTTTAAACGAATTTCAAACATTGACCGTAGCCATTTGATGTCTTGAAGACCACTTCTTTGTATAAGTTCTAACCAAACCAAGTCGAATTCTTCCTTACTTTTTGAGTTCCATATGCAATAGTAAAACTCTTTATAGTAGACACTGTATTTCACCGCATCCAACTTCTCAGAAAATTTATTCAAAATATGCCAACTGCAATACCTGTGAAAGTTGAAAGGGAACTATATAAAATTGTTCAAGAAGACAATAGTGGAAAAACATATCTTAGCTAACCATTATCAACTAAATGAAAAAAAAATACCTGTGAAAAGTACTGGGAAGAGTTTGGGCAATTGCATTTGTCATTGCTGGATCCTGATCGGTAATAATCATTTTAGGAGCATCACCTGGCATAGCTAGCAAAAATTGCTTCAATAACCAAATAAAAGAAGGAATGGTCTCGTCATTTAAGAATGCACATCCAAAGATAATCGTCTGACCATTATTATTAACACCCATCAAAGGTGCAAGGATCAATTTGTAACGGTTGGTGTCATACGTAGTGTCAAATACAACTACATCACCATACAACGCATAATCTCTTCTTGAGGTTGCATTTGCCCAAAAGGTACGACAAATTCTTTGCTCGTCATCTACGTCAATGTTGTATGTGAATGATGGATTTTTCTCTTCTTCTGACTTCAAGTACTCACGAAACATTTCTGCATCATGGCCTTTTAACTCTTTACGCACATCTCTATTGTAATTGTACAAATCTTTTTGAGTACATCCAATATTTTCAAATCCTCCAGCCTGTACCCCGAAAAAATTGTACTGTTGATGTGTTGGTATATTAACATGGAAAGTTGTTGAGACAAGCATTTGTAGGCGCTTGAAAATTCACGATGTGATCTTAGAAGATGAGTTTATCTTGGGGTTGATAACGGATGGTTATGGCCCTCAACAATTAATGTAACTACAAATTTACCATTTGATGACTTTGAAACAGCTATTCTTGCCTTGCAACCCTTTCTTACCGAACCTCGACGCCTTGATTTTTCAACTTCCTCTACTATTGAGCATTTTCCTTCTTTAAAACAAACATACTCCTTTCTTATGATCTCTTTATTCTTATTCTTTTTTTCAGCCCATTTTCGAACACTAAAGCCTGCATGTTTTGCATATGCATTGTAGAATTCTAAAACTTCATCAAGTGAGGAAAATTCCTGCCCCCTCATAGGTTTTAGATCATTTGGCACTTGAGGAATAATATCACACTTGGAAGATTCATCTACATTCTCTCCCATCGCTACTTCTTCCATATCATTTCCATGTCCATTTACCTCAAAAAATTCATTCTCGGGTTCAATATTATCCATGTAACAACCTGATTATTGAAGGAAAAAAAAAACAATTTACACTCAAAATTAAGATATAAAAATTAATTGCTGAAAATGCTAATAAAAAAATAAAAAACTCACTTTACTGAATTAGTATCATGAGTACCATAAAGTGAAGAACACATTATAAATTGTATGGATTCCAGACTTCAATCTTAATTTGATAACTAAAGATGGAGATGGATAAAGTTAAGAAAAAAAAAAAAAAAAGAACTAACCAGTTCTAAAAAAAAATACCGAAGCTCGGGCGCGCACTTGGAACAAGTTTCACACCTAAAGAGAAGGATATCTAACCAAGAAGATGTTAGAGAAACAGGTCTGACAGACCCTGTCAGAGCATTTCCTTGATTGAATGAACTAAGTGTGAAAAACACTTAGTCCCACATGAGTTGTGGGAAGTGAGTAAAGATGTATAAATACAAAATAATAACACTAAGGGTGTAGCCCTTTGGGTTACCAAGTTTTCGCGCGATAGTGCAAGGCTATACACTTAGTGGTCCACCACACACGCGCGCGCGCCGGCTCGGCTCGGCTCGGTTCGGTTCGTGTTCGGGCTTGGGCTTGGGCTATGTGGTGGTTGATAAGTTATCTTATCTTTTTGGTCCACCACTTATTTAGTTAAGTTGTGAACGGGTTCACAGGATCATGTTACATCTTTACCTTAACAGATGTGTCTGTTCAAAATGAAACAGTACGTCCCTTGGGCCTTAAACGTTTCATAAGTCTGCCAAGAGTTGCACCTGTTGAGAAAAGACGTTTTCCAACAGGTGCGTGTCTGTTGTGAACAGGCACGACTTAACCTATAAATTGCGTGCTGTTCTGGCCAGTAAGCACACAATCAATACAGACTAAGTCTGCTTCTCTCTCTCTCTCTCTCTCTCTCTCTCTCTCTCTCTCTCTCAAGTATTCGAAGGTTCTTCTTGTTTGTTCGCCAGAACTCTGCTATCACAGTGCAGTCTAGCAGAGTGCAGAACAGTTGTATCTTGGGAGACTATCGTCCAGTACCTGTGTGCACCAGTAGCAGGGACGTAATATTGTCTTAAGGATATTGCTTCGGCAAGCCTCTGTTCATCTCCTTAATCCTTCATACAGTGTAGTAAGTGTTACTGTTTTGTTGAATTCAATTAATAAATATATTACTTGTTTTCTGTTCTAGTGTATTTTCATTTCTGTAATTCGTGTAAAATGTATTCCTGAGTTCACACATAATAATACCAACAGACTTAAGACAATATAAAAAGTTGGTTTTTGTGTGAAATAATAGGAAAAATGACGAGCAGTTCTTCTTTGAAGACTACTGAAGTGTCTGATCTGACTAAGATCAAGATCATCACTCCTCAAGACAAGCCAGAGAAATTCAAGGGTGTGGATTTCAAGACATGGCAGAGCAAGATGTTGTTCTATCTGACCACTCTCGGTTTGGCAAAGTTCTTAACTGAAGATACTCCTAAGCCCAAACCTGGTCAGACTGCTGAAACAGACAAGGAAGTGTTCCAGGCTATTGAAGCATGGAAGCATTCTGATTTCCTTTGTCGAAATTATGTTTTGAATTGGCTTGATGAAGTGCTGTACAAGGTTTATAAACCTATTGTTACTGCCAGATTACTGTGGGAGGCTCTGGAAAATAAATAAAAGACTGAAGATGCTGGTCTCAAGAAATTTGTGGTCGATAAATTTATGGACTACAAAATGATTGATTCCAAGTCTGTTTCTGATCAAATCCAAGAACTCCAGATCATATTACATGAAGTCCATGCTGAGGGCCATGTAATTGGTGAGTCTTTTCAAGTGGCAACACTCATTGGGAAACTGCCTCCTTCTTGGAAAGATTTCAAGCATTATCTGAAACATAAGCGAAAGGAAATGTGTCTGGATGATCTGATAGTGCGACTGAAGATTGAAGAGGACAACAGAGGTACTGAAACCCAAAGTACGTTTGAAGCTAAGGCACATGTGGTGGAGACCTCAAAGCAAAGTAAGACTTCCTCTAAGAAGAGGAAGAAGAATCAGTCCAACAATGCACCCAAGGACAAAGGTCAGAAAAAGTTCAAAGGGGGTTGTTTTGTTTGTGGTAAGAAAGGTCACTTGGCCAAAGATTGCAGGCACCGCAAAGACGAAAAAACTCCTGAGGCGAACATGACTGACATATCCAGGGAGATTGACAACATGCACCTGTCTGCGGTGGTTTCTAAAGTGAACTTGGTATCTAATACCAAGGAATGGTGGATAGACACTGGGGCTACCCGTCATATCTGTGCTGACAAGAGTCTCTTCTCTACCTACCAGAAGATGGAGCATGAAGAAAAGCTCTTTATGGGCAATTCTTCAGTTTCAATGGTTGAAGGCTATGGGAAAGTGGTTCTGAAATTCACTTCTGGACACAAAGTCACTCTCAATGATGTTCTCCATGTACCTGACATCAGGAAGAACCTCGTGTCTGGTTCTGTACTTAGTAAGAAAGGTTTCAAAATGGTCTTTGAATCAGATAAGTTTGTGCTGACCAAAGGTGGGATGTATGTGGGAAAGGGGTATCTAAGTGATGGTCTCTTTAAGGCAAATGTAGCCGTTGTCGAAACCAACAAGGCAAAAGTGTATTCTGATTCTATGAATAAAAATAATTCTTCTTACTTGCTTGAGTCACCACATTTATGGCATGACAGATTAGGTCATGTTAATTACAGAAAAATGAAGAAACTAGCAAGTTTAGGATTAATTCCTAAATTTGACATAGAGAAAACACATAGGTGTGAGACTTGTGTGGAAGCAAAATTTGCTAAACAACCTTTTCATTCGGTTGAGAGAAGTACTCAGCCACTAGGTTTAATACATACTGATTTATGTGATTTTAAATCACTTCCAACACGAGGTCGGAAGAAGTATTTTATCACATTTATTGATGATTGTACTCGCTACTGTTATGTATATTTACTTAACAGTAAAAACGAGACATTAAGTGCTTTTATAAAGTACAAAACTGAAGTTGAGAATCAGTTAGATAAGAAAATCCGGATCATAAGATCTGATAGAGGGGGTGAATACGAATCACAATTCGTACAAGTCTGTGCTGAAAATAGAATAATCCATCAATCCACAGCACCCTACTCACCTCAGCAAAATGGTGTTGCTGAAAGGAAGAACAGAACGTTAAAAGATAAGATTAATACCATGCTTATAACTTCTGGTCTACCTGAGAACCTGTGGGGGGAAGCTCTACATATGTCTAATCACATATTAAACAGAGTACCACACAAGAAAACTGAAAGCATTCCATATGAGTTATGGAAAGGACGACAACCCAATTATAAATACCTTAAAGTGTGGGGGTGTCTGGCCAAAGTAATGGTTCCTCCACCCAAGAGAACTAAACTTGGGCCTAAAACAGTTGATTGCTATTTTTTGGGTTTTGCCCAAAGCAGTAGTGCATACAGATTTTTGGTATTTAAATCTGAAAATAGTGACATAAGTGTTAACACTATTATTGAATCTCGTGATGCTACATTCTTCGAGAGTGTCTTTCCTCATAGGAAAGATCATGTAGATAAAACTCCAAAACGGACACATGAGGTGTCTAATGGAACAAATGAACCAGATGACAATTCAGATGAGCCTGAATTGGAAGAGCCCAGACGCAGTAAAAGGGCAAGAACTTCGAAGTCATATGGTCCAGATTTCTTAACTTATATGTTAGAAACTGAACCTAGGACATATAAAGAAGCAATGTCTTCTCCTGATGCTCCACTTTGGAAGGAAGCAATTGCAAATGAGATTGAATCCATCCAAAGCAACAATACCTGGGAATTGGTAGATCTTCCACCAGGAAGTAAAACCATGGGGTATAAGTGGATATTCAAACGAAAATTGAAACCAGATGGTTCGGTTGATAAGTATAAAGCTAGACTAGTAGCAAAAGGATATCGTCAAAAGGAAGGTTTAGACTATTTTGACACATACTCACCAGTAACGAGGATAACATCAATTAGAATGTTAATCGCGATTGCAGCCATATTTAATATGGAAATACATCAGATGGATGTTAAAACTGCATTCTTATATGGTGACTTAAAAGAGGAGATTTATTTGGAACAACCAGAAGGTTTTCAAGTCAAAGGGAAAGAAAACAAAGTGTGTAAACTGGTTAAATCCCTCTATGGTCTTAAACAGGCTCCAAAACAACGGCATATAACCATCGATGGAGTCATGATGAAGAATGGGTTCCAAAGCAATGAATGTGACAAGTGTGTCTATTTCAAGAAAGTAGGCGAGGCTTACGTCATTATTTGTTTATATGTCGATGACATGCTCATTTTCGGGACTAATAATGAAATTATTATGTCTACGAAAAAGATGCTCAAAAACAACTTTGAAGTGAAAGATCTAGGTGTGGCAGATGTTATCTTGGGAATTAAGATAATTAGAACACCTAATGGAATTGGGCTATCTCAAACTCATTATATTGAAAAAATGATAGAGAGGTTCAAACATCATGGAATTAAAAAGACAAATACACCTTTTGTTCCAAATATGGTGTTACATAAAAATCATGGTCCTATCATTGATCAACTCGAGTACTCTCGAATCATTGGTAGTTAAATATACGTCAAGAACTGTACAAGACCAGATATTGCCTATGCAGTTGGTAAACTAAGTCGGTTTACTAGTAATCCAGGCCAAAAACACTGGAATGCTCTTTTGCGAGTATTAGGGTATTTAAAAGATACACCTAATTATACCTTACACTATGGAAGATATCCAAGTGTTGTTGAAGGTTATACTGATGCTAATTGGATTTCTGATTCAGGAGAATCCAAGGCAACCAGTGGGTATGTGTTTACTTTGGGAGGTGGTGCAGTATCATGGCGATCTGCAAAACAAACTTGCATAGCAAGATCCACAATGGAATATGAATTCATAGCTTTAGATAAAGCAGGTGAAGAAGCTGAGTGGCTTAGGGGTTTCTTAGAAGACATCCCATTATGGTCGAAACCGGTATCGACCATATGTATCCATTGTGACAATCAAGCAGCTCTAGGAAGAGCTCAAAGCTTTATGTATAATGGTAAATCACGACATATACGTCGTAGACATAATACCGTGAGGCAGTTACTCTCACATGGAGTCATCTCCATTGATTATGTGAAGTCAAAAGATAACCTTGCGGATCCGTTTACTAAAGGTTTATCTAGAGAGAAAATTGACTGCGCATCGAGGGGAATGGGGCTAACGCCTCAATAACCACGAGTTACCTTGTACGAAAACCTAACCTAGCGACTGGAGATCCCACGGACTAGGTTCAACAGGACAACCAGTTCTGAGTAACTCACCAGGAGCACTTGGGAGAATTTTCTCTATCCCATTCCCATGATGCAACAAGTGCAACCTACAGTGTCGTTCAGGCTAAGCTATGCTTTTAATGACGCCTATATCTTGTGAAATACAAGTGGGGTATAGTAGGATACTCTTAAATAGGAGCGGTCACCTATGTTAGTGAGAGCTGGGTCGGCTCTATGAGATTTCTTAAAGGCAGAATATCTCTAATAGCACTCGCAGAACCTAAGATTGTTCAGGGCCAAAATGAACACAACCGAGAATTAAAGAAGAATCGGGATAACATTGTGCATGGCTTATTGTCTTGGTTTACACCAACAGCTGACAGTTCAAGATGAAAAATTTCCCTGATTAGCTAAGTAAATCCGATAGGTCTATGCTACGGAAGGTTCAAAGTGAAATATCTACCTATCCCGAGGCAATGTTGTTCCAACATACTCTTCGAAGAAGCTTTTTTGAGAATGTGTAGACGGATTTCATTCAATGTGGGGGATTGTTAGAGAAACAGGTCTGACAGACCCTGTCAGACCATTTCCTTGATTGAATGAACTAAGTGTGAAAAACACTTAGTCCCACATGAGTTGTGGGAAGTGAGTAAAGATGTATAAATACAAAATAATAACACTAAGGGTGTAGCCCTTTGGGTTACCAAGTTTTCGCGCGATAGCGCAAGGCTATACACTTAGTGGTCCACCACACACGCGCGCGCGCCCCGCCGTCCGACCGACCGGTCGGCTCTGCTCGGCTCGGTTCGTGTTCGGGCTCGGGCTTGGGCTTGGGCTATGTGGTGGTTGATAAGTTATCTTATCTTTTTGGTCCACCACTTATTTAGTTAAGTTGTGAACGGGTTCACAAGATCATGTTACATCTTTACTTTAACAGATGTGTCTGTTCAAAATGAAACAGTACGTCCCTTGGGCCTTAAACGTTTCATAAGTCTGCCAAGAGTTGCACCTGTTGAGAAAAGACGTTTTCCAACAGGTGCGTGTCTGTTGTGAACAGGCACGACTTAGCCTATAAATTATTCGAAGGTTCTTCTTGTTTGTTCGCCAGAACTCTGCTATCACAGTGCAGTCTAGCAGAGTGCAGAACAGTTGTATCTTGGGAGACTATCGTCCAGTACCTGTGTGCACCAGTAGCAGGGACGTAATATTGTCTTAAGGATATTGCTTCGGCAAGCCTCTGTTCATCTCCTTAATCCTTCATACAGTGTAGTAAGTGTTACTGTTTTGTTGAATTCAATTAATAAATATATTACTTGTTTTCTGTTCTAGTGTATTTTCATTTCTGTAATTCGTGTAAACTGTATTCCTGAGTTCACACATAATAATACCAACAGAAGACAAATTTAAAGAAAGACTAGAGACAATGACTCAGAGAACCACAGAAGGAATCAGCTTGCAAAGGTTTTTTCTATGAAACCAAGTAAGTACACGAACAGAGAAAGAAGAGTTTGCGACAAATAAGTAATTATGTTAACCGGGCCTAACTGGGTTTTTCTAAACCCGGAGTGATAACCACATTTACGTAAACTAAATGGCTGCTCACGTGATTTTATCTAAAAACTCAAAGTCCGTATGCCCCTCTGTATATATATATATATATATATATATATATATATATATATATAGGGAGGGGTTCCAGGGACTCAGGAAATGTTTGACTCAATTTTGAATCAATCCTATTTAGGGTACTTGTTCATGCTGGATTGGCATGATTTTTTATAGGATGAATGTTTTCATTATGTACGGCATCTTCACCAAAATTTATCATAATCTGAATTTTCCAACCCTAGAAAAATCATATTACAAGTTAATGTATTGTGGATCATTCATTTTTACCGTTGAATTTAATATTACATTTGATGGGTCTAAATATATTCAAATGAGCTGATTTTTTATGTAGTAGATCTTTATAGTAAGGCTTTAAACCCGTAGGTTCCCCCTAGTGGGATGAGGGTTTATAGAGAATATACCCACAAAATTCAGAAAAACAAAAATGGGACTAATGGTGATGCAACTTTTCTCAGAGAAAACAATATTTTTCAAATGTAAAGTTCATGCTCACATTTTACATCAAACCATCCAGCATAAATGTAACAGATTATTTTATTTCTAGAAATAGAGACTATCTGATCATAATCCTGACAAGGAGTGTATGTGTGTGTAAATAGCCACAAAATATAATTTTTCTTGTCCAAGCAAAAGAATTCCTAATTTTCTTTCGGAAAATTCGCTTTGACCCAAATCTCACCGGGCATACACTCAGAACGAAAATCGCTTAGAGATTGCTTTTATCATTTTACCTCTATATGTGAGGGAAGGAGATAAAAATCAGAACATCTCGCATATATAAAATAAACGCTTTATTTTTAGAATAGTCTCATAGAATGAATATTGATCATATGCGAGAGAATCGGGTATTTCACCTTTACGCCTTCTCACCTATTCTCCACATTTTACCATACATCCCTTTGAATCGAATAAGTATATAAAGGTTGTAACTTGGCTTGGGACGGGTTTATGAAAGAAAGATAAATGATCAAAGTTTTTTATAGATACTAAGGGTCTTCATTGATCTTTGATAAACTTTGGACTTATAATCTCATTTTTGGAGACTTGAATCTTCATACTTTCATATATCTTCAATATCTCGAACTTTGAAAATTCACTAATATCCATTTCTTCATTGAATCGACCATACATGGATATTTTTTTTGATTCCATCAACTCTTTTTTTTTTTTTTAATAAAGAAAGGACTATCATTCTCATTTTTCTACTGTTTGTCTTCATAATTCATCCTAAGTATCTCTGAAAAGATAGGTAATGTATATAATTTGAGGTGTAAACTCCAAATTTCGAGTATTGGGTATGGATAATGGGCTTAGAAAATGGCTTAGTCAAAGGCTCAGAGGGGCTCCTACTTGGATATTATTATTTTAGGTGTGCTAAAGGCTAAATTGACTAAAACTAAAAAAAATACTTATTTCATCTCTAATAGGGTAGTATGGTAATTTCGCCTCGAATAGACTACAAGACCCAAGTTTATATCTCCCCATGACTTCACTCTCGTGATCAATCAAAGTAAAAATAATGAGACTAGAACGAACTCAAATTACGCTGAAAGAAAAATTAAGCCACGTAGGACCCGAAGTGGCGTATATAACTCTCCAAAGAAAATAATGGCTCGAGTTTCACACGGTTATATGGTCTCCACACTTATTCCTTTAGATCCTTAGAAAGTTAATTGCTCTTCAATTCAAACTACATTTGTGGCTTTCGGGAATAAAATTTTCCAAGTCAGGATTTTTACGAATAAAATCTATTTATAGTAATAACACATAATCTAACTACATAAATAACTTTTGAAATGATTTTCCATGTTTACAATTCCCAAACACATGAACTTTAAAAATTTATATCTTATCATAGAAAATCACCATTAGTCTTTTTTTTTTATATATATATTAGGTAATAAAATTTCAAGATTTATTAGCCACTCCCCCAAATTAAATCATGCATTGTCCTCAATATAAAAGAATTTAATAACATAAGCAAAAATTTAATTGAAAGAGAATTTTATTACCAACAGAACTGTACTACATATGAAACATCTTACACCATCCACGTTTTCATTGAATTTTTATATTATTATATAGAGTTTTGAACCCATGAGCATGTCTATTATATTTAGTCAAACAATTTCCTAGGTGACTTCCTAGTGGCGCTAAGTTTTTCGTCTTGAGCCAGATGTACTAGACATTCTCATTGGTATTAGCCAAATGTCAAAATCCTAAACAATTTATGATCCTTCCAGATTAATTGAACCAATGAAATTAGCGACAAACTAGATAGCGCGGAAAAAAAGTTCATATAATTAAAATAATCTCCTCCAACACAAACTTGATGCACAAATGTTTGAGAGAAGTATGGGCTTGTATAGGCTTGTAGATGGGATGGTGAATTATCGAAAAAGTTACTTTCTCAATTTTTTCTCCTCATATATTGTTTTCTTTTTAAGCATATCCTCGATAAATTTTTCATAGGCCGGTATTTGTTTGATGGATGTTAAGAATGGAATATTGATTTGAAGGTGTTGAAAAATTTCCGCTAGTTCATTGAACTTACTTTCTTGTCTGGGTTTTAATCTGGACGGATATGGTGCATTGGGTCGTGGTATTGTCAGTGTTGGTTTGTTTTTTTACGGCTCTTGATTCTTCTTTGGTGCAACTACTTCATTTTCTTTTGTAGGAGGCGATTCTTTCTCACTTTCTTCAACAGATTATGTATCTAAGTTTAGTTGAGATTCTTCTATTTTTTCTTCTTGTATAGAATTATCTTGTTCAAGAACGTAACCCATTTTGTTGTCAACTTTCTTTCCAGATCTAAGTGTAGTTATTGTATTCATTTGTTGGTTTGAGGTGGATGCCTCATATACGCCTTGTCCTCTAGGATTTGGCTCAGGTTGACTTGGTAAACTACTTTTTGGTCTCTCAACTAAAGTGGTAACGACTTGACTCAACATAATTGTTGCATCATTTGCATTTACTTACTATTTTACTCTTGCATTGAATACATTTGTTTATTAGTTTGTTCCAAATTTTGGATAAACTCTTTTAAGTGTATTTTCCAAACTTGCATTATTGTTAGGCTGGGCTACGGATGTTTGATAATTGGTCATGGGGTCTACCACAATGGCTCTATTATTGCCTTGAGGTTGTGTTGGCCTATTGTTTGGGTAATTAGGAGGATTCACGACATTATTTGGTTCGTTCCACATAAAATTAGGATGATTCCTCATATCAGGATAGTAAGTATTTATAAAGGGATTGGCAGTGGGTCTCCTATTGTAAGCATTATAAGTAAAAACTTGTTCGGAAGTGGGTTCATTCACGGTAAAAACTGGACAGACATCAACAGTATGAGATTAATATTATTGGCAAAAGCCATGCTAAAAGTATCCATTTTCTTACTTAAAGACTCAACGGTGGTAGCTAGCTTAGATACTGTCGATATAAGTTCGGAGTCTTGCTTAACATTATACATTCCAGTTTTTTTTTTTTTCCAGTATTCCCTCTATTTTATCAATGTCCTTATTGCTGCCACCACATTTTAAGGTGTTCTCGGTTAGTTCCTCAAGGAATTTCTAAGCATCTTCGGCCTTTTGTTTTAAAAATTTTCCTTGGTGCATAGACTCGAGTAATGTTCGATTCATTCCAAAATTCCTTTGTAAAAATGGTAAACTTGTTGTACTTTGTCGAAGTTATGGAGTGGGCAACGAATAAGTAAATCGTTAAAACGCTCCCAACTTTCAAAAAATTCTTCGTCGGGTTTTCCTTTAAAATTGGCTATTGCAGCTCTCAGAGCATCTGTTTTGTCTTATGGGTAAAACTTTGCTAGGAATTTTCTTTGTAACCCTTCCCATGTAGTGATTGAATTGGCTGGAAAAAATTTAATCCAATAGGCAGCTTTATTTTCAAGGGTTAAGGGAAACAAACGCAACCTAAAACCGTCAGTACCCAAATGTCGATTCTTGACAGTGTTTAGAATTGTAATAAATTTATGCACATGATTATAAGGTTGTTTATTTTCGAATTTATGGAATTTAGGTAACATATGGATAATTGATGGTTTTATTTCAAAATAATGTGCATCACATGTTGGCAACACAATACAAGAATGCGGGTTGGTGGTTACTAGAGCAAATTGCTCATCAAGATTTCTAGCATCCTCAAGGCCCGCCATGATAGAAAAGGTTGTTGGTGGTGAATGAGTAGAAGATTCGTCGTCCGAGGATAGAGGGTCAATACTAATTAAACGATTAATTTTGTTTCTCACCCAACCAAGTTTGGGCATACAAATCAATCAAACACAAACAAAAAATTATTCTAGATCATACAAATCAACTTTTTTTTTTATCTTGATTTAATTTTCGAGGTTACGAATTTTAAGCAAACCTAATCCTTAGTACTTCTAGACTTAGCTCCGACTCTTGGCAAGGTAAAATCTCAAGTTCATCAAATAACTTTCGTCCAAATGCAACCAGATCAGTTTTGATTCAGTGGGGGGTATTCCGTGTATAAACACGTTCCTCAATTATGTAACCACTTAAACCTTAGACGACATTGCACGTCGTTTGACAGAACTTTTCTAGACATTGCACAAGAAGTACTAATTATAAGAATTCCTTAAAATCTTATCCTATTCAAGAGGGTCTTATCAGCTATATAGCAACCCTTGGCTTGAAGTCTAATAGATTTTAAATTATTAATTGGGCTTAGGTTATGCAAGATGTTGAGATTTTTAACCTAGGTGGGCAAAATAGCGATGATGAAATCCACTACTTCATCTTGTTAGGGTTCTTGCCCTTATCTGATATTTTATGCAAATGTTAAATTAAATGCGCAATACACCACTCAATTAAAATAAACCGCTAACTTGGGCTTCATGGTGAGAAGGTATAGTTACAAGATCGGACCACTAAAGATGAATTAGTGTACTAACCTGCGCAGAAACAAACTAGTCAATTGTCTGTGACTATTTGTTGTCCTTCTCTACCAGATAGAGTGAGTGTATACAAACTAAATATAATAATTGAAACAACAATCTACTATAATTTAATTGTTAAATGAAATTGAATAGAACACAGGTAACTAGAGAAGAGAAAAGAAAACAAACTCGGTATGGAAGGTGAGAGGGTTGGGTGAGTCCCAATAGACTGCGATCAGTATGATGACGTTTTTTATTCATTGGTTCGAATTTTTCTTAGACCGGAAACGACGCCATTTGAAAAGGCGTGAAATAGTTGTTAATTAGATCGCGCCTCTCAAAACCTTTCTTTGACTACCTAAAATAAGTATAGCTTCAAGAAAGGGTTATCGAATCCACGTCTAAGAGAGAACCAAGTTTAATAAAGAAAAGAAATGCATTTTTACTAATCTAGACAATAATGGGAAAATAATATATATAGCAAGGTAGATGATGATTAACTACTACTAATGTAAGAAATAATTGTAAGAAGATAAATATGATGGGAATTTCAAGAGATTGAATCCACCAATTCAATTATGTAATAATTAATATATAGATTTATCAAGATTAATCCGTAGATAGATACTCATTACACACTAAGATGATTCGAAATGCATAAATGAAAGGTATGACATTAAACACTTATTCTATCTACATTAAAGTCTATCAATTCTAGAAAATCAACGATACTCTTTATCATTAAAATGGAGGAAAGACTACAATAAAATGTACAATTATTATGTTGGTGGCAAGAAAGAGTACGTTCGTCTTTCAGACCGTCACTCAATATGTCCTCGAATAGCTATAGCAAAGTGTATATTCTACCTACTAAAAGAATTTAAAGAACTAAGAAGAAAGTAAATAAACACCGTTATATATTTCATTTCACAAATAAATTATTGCAATTACTTACCTCTAACCTTCTCTCGGAGCACTAGATCATTGATCTCCACAATTACTCTTAATGGATTAAAACTTAATAAATCATATATTAACTACTACATAAAATGAAAAGGCTTCATCTCTCCCTTGAAAAAGAGAGATTAACCTAGCATAATACTATACTAAAATCTATTAAATGAAATGACATAAAATAAAAACTAACTAAACAATAAAAGAAGAAGAAAAAAAAAAAAAACTTTATTAGAATGATATAAGAGTGAAGTTTTTGCTCCCACCTCCTGATGATGAATACAAAGAATAAAGCTCCCTATTTATAGATCAATAGGGAGCCTAAAATGGGAAAATTGTAAAATATTACACAATATTTGATTTGATTGATGGGGTTTTTAGTTTTTGGCCCACCTAAATAATACGTATTTAAGATGTAGGATGTTTTTAATCCATATTTAGAGTATGGGATGCCCTCCATCAGTTGACTGCGTTGACCATAAACGAATGCGTTAGATTTTTCAGAAACCCATTTCTACCCCTGCATGTGTTGAGCACGAGATATAAAACAACATTAAAAATATAAAGGGTTTTTAGTTTTTGGTTCACCTAAATAATACGTATTTAGGATGTAAGACGTTTTTAATCCATATTTAGAGTATGGGACGCCCTCCGTCAGTTGACTGCGTTGACCATAACGTATTATTTAGGTGGACCAAAAACTAAAAACTCCTTTTGAGTTTGTATAACAAGCATAATTTGTTATTAGCATAAGATTTTTCTTACTGTAAGATGATTTCTTGGAGGCTTAGTAATATTATTCTTTATCATTTTGTGTTGGCTCAATAATAATTTTGTTTAATCGGTGGCTTTAACAGGGATTAGTCGACGCGCAGAAACCCCCAGAACTCATATCTGCCAATATGACTGGAGGTAATCATTTTTATGACTTTGAAACCTGTGAATACTTAATTAGTTGTGTTATTTTAATTTTCACTTTTGACCTTATGTTGCAGTATTGTGTGTTTATTCGGCGTTGTTCATGAGATTTCCATGGATGGTACAACCACGTAATTATCTGCTTCTAGCATCCCATGCCACGAATGAGACGGTGCAGCTCTATCAGTTCTCACGTTGGGCAAAAGCTCAAGGGTAAGGGATTCAAGATGTTCTGAGGATTTGAAGATTTCAATTCAAATAATATCCTTTATGTTCTGTATAGTTTAATGGTGATAAATATGAGTTTCTGAAAAAATCCAACAGGTCAACGCAGTCAACTGACAAAGGGCGTCCCATACTCTAAATATGGATTAAAAGCGTCTTACATCCTAAATACATATTATTTAGGTGGGCCAAAAACTAAAAACCTCAAATATTTTTAATGTTGTTTTATATCTCGTGCTCAGCACGTGCAGGGGTAGAAATGGGTTTCTGAAAAATCTAACGCATTCGTTTATGGTCAACGCAGTCAACTGACGGAGGGCGTCCCATACTCTAAATATGGATTAAAAGCGTCATACATCTTAAATACGTATTATTTAGATGGGCCAAAAACTAAAAACCCCTTGATTGATAATCAAACTAATTATTAAACATTTGTGGAAGAAAATGTCAAGAATAAAATCTTTGAATGATTGTGGTCAAAGATTAATGAAAAACATGTGTTGGAAATCAAATTCTTGCGACCATTGTTGCCAATTCTGTATAAAACTGGCATATATAGTGTCATTCTAGAACATGCTGGCAATCTTCCTTGGATGGCTGAGTTGTCTCAATATTCTCCGTATTTTACACATACTAAAATCTTAAATATCAACCTTGAAGTGATTCTATGCTCCATCTTCTATTTAGTAGTCTCACTTCACTTATCTTCTTAATGGGCCTCTCTTTGTAGATAATTTACGGGCTCATTTAGATTTAATCCACTAATATTCATTCAAGGCTTTGACCATTTGGGACTTTGGGCTTCATACTTGACTTTTCTCTTTTTGCTCTTTTTGTATCATTTTGTAAGCTTTTCCTTTGATTTATTCCTGTTTAGGTTATTTCCTACAAAAATACAAAAATAATAGAAATTACTCTAATTCAAGTCCAAAAGTGAGTTCAACTTCCACTTTTCTCATTACCTGGGATTGTGAAGAAGCTCAGTCACCGCCCATTCTACAGTGCTAGTGCTAGTGTCTGTAGCCATATTTGGTGCAGTCAGATTGAATTATAAACAGGACAATAAGCTCAAAATGTGAACCGGATTGATGTATGAATTGATGTATGTATAACATGCAGAAATCTATTTGAAATGTTCTCACCAGTATTCCTATACTTATGTTAATATAATCTCTGGTAATTTTGCCGGTTCACCCTCGATGTGGTTTCCCAAGCATCACATCTAGAAAATCTGTGTCATTTCTTTTCCCATTTTGTGGATCTAAAATCTGGGTCAGATCAAACCATCGCATCCAGGGGAAGAAATCAGCGACATTAGGCTTGGTAATGAACTCTAAAAATTGTGCAACATTATTATGTTATCCCTTCTTTAACTTGTTTATTTGGCAACATTATATTATGTTATCCCCATGATCTGATAGATCAACAAACGAACCAAGGTGATAAATTCTGTCAAGCCACGATAGATAGATCATAGATGGATGCAAGGAATTTTGGACAACCAAGTCCTGCACACTACTACTCTACCAAAAAATCAGGATTTTTGGGACCGCTCTAAACATCAACTGCCGGCAACGGCCTAGGAGACAGTCACTGAGTTTTGCGACTAGTAAAAATCGTCGCAAAACTTAAAAGTGGTCACAAATTCTTGGTTTGTAGATTTTTCTTTTATGACGAAAGTATAGACTGCTATAATCCAATTTCGTAGCCTGGTCGCCTTTTTTTATTAGAAGGATGAACTATCCAATTTTCTTTGTTGCAAGGTCACAATCCATTAGAGGTTTGTCTCATTCTACATGTTCTGTAGTCAAAATATAAATTTGAACAGCTACTAACATTATCCAACAATTTCTCTGCTATCTGTGTTGCTATCTCATGGTCACTACAAACTTTTCTTAACTAATTGATTATGCTAATATCAATTTTTTTTTTTTTTTCTCAAATAAATTTTATTGATAAGCTCAACGAATTACACAAAAGTAGAGGACAAACGCGCTACAAACTGCGCGGCAAGTCCTTTCTGGATAGCAAACCCGATTCTCCTAAATACATATTCGTTCGAACCTGCAGTCATCACGTTGCTATCCATTATCTTCTGTACTCTCCTGAGGAGCTCAACTGCTTCTGAGCCTAGCAATCCAAATGTGTCAAATGCAAAGGGGATGAAACTATGTTGGTTAGCCCTACAAGCTCCGTCATGTTTCTCCACTTTTGCCGCTGCTGCATTGCTAGCTGCTAGCCCCACCTCAAAAATCCCAGCACTCAGCCCAACCATCGGAGACGCCCCTGTAACATCAACACACGCATGTTTACCTTCAGACCAGTTGTAGACCAGAATATCAGCAGGACGTAATGTCGATCTTCCTTCCTTAGGATCAGTAAGAAAGTTAACAAGAGCCTCCTTCTAAACCTGTACGCCAGCCCGCCAGAACACATCACACAAGATATCTCTAACGTGGTCATGCCTGTACTTGACCAGTGCATGATCAATTATCAGCAAACTATGTGCATAGATTTGCACTCCATCTATATAATATTATAAGACGGTCTTATAAACACAGCCGTTAGATGTCTATGGAGACAACCATAACCATTGGATGTACATTAAATTATATAATCGATGTAATAAGTTGAAATAATAGCTCTTAGATATTCAAAATTCGATCTTAACCATTAGTTGTCTATTCAGATAATCGTAGCTATAGAATTAAGAGTTTTAATTGCTAACACATTAAATTTCAGAAATATAACCTATAGGTTAATTAATATATAATACTAAATAACCAATATTTATGAGACATGGACAACTAAAACCATTGTAAATTTATTTTTTTTGAAATAATAATGAAAATATTGAAACCAATGAATCTTTGGATTAATTAAGGCCCAGTTTTTGCCAAGAAAAAAAATATTTTTGCCAATGATTAATTCTTGGTATTACATAATTGCCCTCAATTAGTTTAATTTAAAATTTGACTATTTAGTATTCACCAAATCTTGGAGAAATCTATTAATGTTTTACCCATATAAGGATCATACAGAAATTTTATAATTAAATTTTTTATTTTAAATCTCTAATTTTAGATTTATATTTATTTAAAATACTTAAAAAAATAGTTTTTATATAAAAATTTAATAAATAAAAAATGAAAAAAGATTCATTTTCATTATTGATTAGTTTAATCAAAATTTTGATATGTAATTGGGAAGAGAAGAATCAAACAATTTTAGTGAATCGAGAGATTTGATGAATAATCTAAGACAACTATATCCATAGATTTGGATCAAGAGAATAAAGTCCTTTGGATCAATCACTTTCTAGATATGGTATCTTCATTATATTCACAAAATAACCTACAAAATAATCAATGATTGTATTAACAAAGATAATTACTCTTAATATTTAATTCATGATATTTGTAACCCCTTTCTCTAATAAAATTAGGCTATAAGAAAAAGAAAAATTAATTATTGCATTAATACAGATAATTATACCTCATTTTTAATTCCTCATATTTGTAATCCATTTCTCTAATAAAATTAGGCTAAAATAAAATCAATTGCCACAAAAAGAAAAAAAATCAATTAATATTATTAATATTTCTAACAAAAAATCTCATTTGTAACCCCATCAATCTCTAATGTATAATTTGTAATCCCAAAATATTTAGTGAATAATGAAGAATATTTATAGAAAAAAAAAATTCAAAATTTAATGAAGAATTTTTTTCTCAATTACTCAATGAGAAATATAAGGAAATGAAAAGAATCTCTCTTGACTTGGATTTTTTCATACCGTTGGATCTTAAATTTAGCCAATAACTCTTCCACAAATCTCTCTTCTCACCCTACATAGATACTGAGATTCTTTCTTACCAGTCCAATGGAAAGACACCGGAATTTCTTTTGATGGGAAATTTGCCTACATTATATTTTGTAGAACAAAGTTCCGTCTCTCCCCAAAATGTTGTGTTGTGTTTGCATAAACTCGAAATATTATGTGGTTTCTTCCATCACAACAAACGAAAGAAAGGTCTTTTGTATGTCTAAACTCTCTGTAGCTCATACAAGTATATAAATGGTTAATTAGAAAATCTTACGTTGTATTTTTTTTTTGTTCTTATGGTTCTTCCTATATTATTGCCTTAGTAGTAGTTGCTCACACTACCAAGTGAGTGAGGATCTCACAAACTCAGTCTAACAAAATAGATTTACATGACTATCCGTGATACAACTATGTTCCTAAGAACAATGTCTCTCATAGAAGAGCCAACTCCATAAAAGGGTGTCCCTACCTTGCCTACTGATTCAATATCCAATGCCAAAATCAGTCCAACAGCTCCATTCTTACCCAATCACTGCCACTGGTATTTCTTTTAAAAATCTTGCCATTTCTCATATTCCAAATTGACCAAATAACATCACACAGTAGTGGTTCTAGCTAATATATTAAACAGGTAAAAATCTTGGTTTTCGCATCATATTCTTAAAGGTACATTACACGTGGCTGTAAATTGAGCTAATTAGCGATACCCCCCCCCCCCCCCCCCCCCCGAATTCAAAGCAGCATAGGGATACCCCAACTCTAAAAAGATTTGTGTCACCCCCCCAGAATTACTTTCCGGTGAAAAATAGACTTGAACTGTCATAAATACCCTTATGCCACATCAGCAGTGGTTTAGGTCAAATTCAAAGTTGTAGAAAGTGGTTTTATTTTTAACCGTTGATCTACAAACAAAGATCTAATGGTTGAGAAAAAAAATATCAAACCACACATAATATGACACGTGTAATGGAATTAAAACAATCTACTTTACCAAATTTACAACACTTAGTGAAAACTAGGGTTTTTTACCTACTTCTTCAAACAAATCTCCAGCCACTTAGCTTCTTCTCTTCATCTCTCTGCATCGTTCTTCTTCTCTACATCTCTCTACATATTTCTTCTTATTTTCCACCATGAATGAACAACATTATGAAGATGAAGGAAGTGGGGTGCAAGGATTTGAAAGTCAAGATGCAGATGAAGTAAATAAACCTATAGTTGTAGAAGATCAAGTTGAAAATTTTTCTATAATTGAGAAGTTTGCAACATCCTTAAACCATGACAATTAGCTTCATTACAGGGGGTATAAACCCACTTACACATATCAACTTCATGACCTTCTAGTTTACACATCTGACATGTAACCTGAAACCAAAATATAATTTTGTTTAGTCTTACCCCCCCCCCCCCCCCCCCCCAATTCCCAAATTTGCAGAAACCCTAGATTTACATAAATTAAAAAGACAAAGTAAGAAATTGTTGAGTGATGTAAGGAGAGAGTGGAATGAGAAGAGGGAGCTTTGGATGAGAAGAAAGATTGTTTACCATATTATCGACGACGATTGGAGAGGTGTAGATGATAGTACTTCAACCTTAATAATGGAGTTGAAGAGAAATGGAGTTGATGAAATAATGGAGTTGAAGAGATGATGGATCTTCAAGTATTTCTCTTTCTCTCTGGAAACGTTTTTTTTTTTTTTTTTTTTGTGAGAAGATTTAATGGTGGTGAAGCTGTAGAGAAATGAAGAAGAAGGAAGGTAAATATCTTTATTTCCGAACGGTACAAAACACGCATCATTATTATCACCATTAGATGTTTTCTGATTAGATCAATGGTTATAGTTAAAACCGGTTTTGATGATGATGTGGCAAAGTAGTTAAGTTAAACCACTAATCGAAAAAGTCTGATGTGGCATAAGGGTATTTATGACAGTTCAAGTCTATTTTTTACCGGAAAGTAATTCTGGGGGGGTGACACAAATCTTTTTGGAGTTGGGGGGGGGGGGGGGGGGGGTATCTCTATGTTGCTTTGAATTCTGGGGGGTATCGCTAATTAACCCTTTTTTTTACTCTTTATTTAAATAGAAAAAAATTAAAAAAGAAAACACACTACTGTATGCAAATTTTGCAAATGGATGGACTATTTCTACCTCTCACCATTAACACTTAACCAATTCTATTTAGAAGATCTTCTTTAATTTGTTAATTAGTTTTAGGATAAAATGATAGTATAATTTTATCAAAAACATACAATAAAATATAAGTCAAACTAAAATAAATAAAAATTGAAATAATATGATTTCATAAAATATTTAAAATAACCGTGACGAAGTCACGGGCTATCACTAGTCTATATAATATTATAAGGCGGTCTTATAAATACAGCCGTTAGATGTCTATGGAGACAACCATAACCATTGGATGTACATTAAATTATATAATCGATGTAATAAGTTGAAATAATAGCCCTTAGATGTTCAAAATTCGATCTTAACCATTAGTTGTCTATTCAGACAATCGTAGCCATAGGATTAAGATTTTAATTGCCAACACATTAAATCTCAGAAATATAACCTATAAGTTAATTAATATATAATACTAAATAATCAATATTTATGAGACATGGACAACTAAAACCATTGTAAATTCATTTTTTTTGAAATAATATTGAAAATATTGAAACCAATGAATCTTTGGATTAATTAAGGCCCAGTTTTTGCCAAGAAAAAAAATTATTTTGCCAATGATTAATTCTTGGTATTACATAATTGCCCTCAATTAGTTTAATTTGAAATTTGACTATTTAGTATTCACCAAATCTTGGAGAAATCTATTAATCTTTTACCCATATAAGGATCATACAGAAATTTTGTAATTAAATTTTTTATTTTAAATCTCCAATTTTGGATTTATATTTATTTAAAATACTTAAAAAAATATTTTTTATATAAAATTTTAATAAATAGAAAATGAAAAAAGATTCACTTTCATTATTGATTGGTTTAATCAAAATTTTGATATGTAATTGGGAAGAGAAGAATCAAAAAACTTTAGTGAATCAAGAGATTTGATTTAACATATATTTTGATTTTTAAGAATCTAAATTCTAAAATATAGAAAGTGTTTTTTGAACAACAATTGCTATAGTTATATGGGTTATTTTGTATTTGGTCCCTCTAGAAGATGGGTAATTAACATTTGGTCCAATCTTTATCGTTTATTAGTAAATGGTCATTTTTCCGTCACTTGACTGTCAGTCAATTCAGTTGACCAAAGTCAAGGCATCCATATTTTCTTAATGACCAAACTATCCTTTCACGTGACAAAACTTAAAACTCAAAAAATACCATTTAGTTGTTTGTAAACATGCAAAATTGGTTTATAGTCCCCCTTTTTCATATTTCGTTTTAAATATAGTCCTTGTAAACAGTAATGAAAATAACCATGGAAGTTATCTTACCGGATTGAACTTGAACATGTAACCACCACCCATGGAATGTCTAGAATTTTCTTCACTTGATTGTCATCTTCACTTGTAAACAAGAGAATAAACTTCTAGAGGTTCCATGGGTGGTGGTTATATGTTGTACTTCACTCCAACTAAAGTAAGATAACTTCCATGGTTATTTCCATTACTGTTTATAGGGACTATATTTAAAACGAAATATGAAAAAGAAGGACTATAAACTAATTTTACATGTTTACAATCAACTAAATGGTGTTTTTTGAGTTTTAAGTTTTATCACGTGCTAGTCACGTGAAGGGTAGTTTGGTCATTAAGAAAATATGGATGCCTTGACTCTGGTCAACTGGGTTGACTGACAATCAAGTGACGAAAAATGGACCATTTACTAATAAATGATAAAGATTGGACCAAATGTTAATTGCCCATCTTCTAGAGGGACCAAATACAAAATAAAACAATTGAGGGCAATTGTGTCATATCAAAAAATTATCATTGGCAATAAGATGAATTTCATTGAACTCACTAAATTGCAAATGCTTACTTACAATGATAACTAAATACTCTGAAACTATTGTTGTAGGTTATTTGAACTTTCTTGCAATAATGGTGTTGACTAGACAAGATAAAATTCGACAATATCTAGATGCAGGGTATAATGGACCACTGGAAGCAGCTTCACGCTTATTGGAAATATACTACGTATAGAGAGACCGAAAGTGCAACGATTACACCTCCATCTTATTGGAATGAACCGTCTTCTTTTAAATCCTAATGAATCAAGGGAAGCTATTTTGAAAAGCGCTCGAAATAAGAAATCTACTCTAACTGCCTTTTCGGATTGTTGTGCTGCAGATGCTTATGCAAGGGAACTAACATATTAAGAGTTCCCTCAACATTATGTCTAGAACAATCAAGATTCTAAGTGGACAAGAAGAAAACATAGTTTTGCCATTGGTAGAATGTATTAGGTAAGTCCCAATTTAAGTGAAAAATTCTATTTGCAGTTGTTGGTTAATTACGATTGTTAAAAGGTCTTACACTTTTAATGATCTTAAAACATATGACAATTATTTATTTAATAGGTTTAAAGAAGCATGTGTTGCATGTGGTCTGCTTGAGGATGATCAAGAATACGTAGAATGTTTAGAAGAGATTACAGTTATGGAAACGTCACACGTTCAAATTTTCCCCCAATTGTTGGAAAATAACACAAGCATTAAACTTAGGATTGTATAAAGAGCGTATGAGATACAAGTCTCTACTGAGTACATTATGACACTATTTTTCATGCCTCCTATAATGGTTGGTAGTGAGACCACTGCCAAACTCTTAGTCACAAAAATTAGCTGTGAATGCAACTGGAGTTGTTTTATATTATCTCTTAGTAATGTTTGAATGTTCGTCACATCTATGTCTACTGTTTTGGAAAATAAATACTCAATATATTTTAATTAATCAAGGAAAAGATACTATTGCTACAAAAATTTCCAATTATTCTACCTGATAGTAGTTTTTCATCTTATGTACTGTAATTCAAATAATGGGTCTTAGAAGGGAAAATGACAACTGTAATCAATTTCAAAGTATTATGATTTGGAAAGAGATATTCAAAACATTTACTTAAATGGTTACACACCATTCTCCACCCCTCCATATGTTCCTCTATATGTCAAGAACTTAGACGACAAAAACAAAACACACAACTAAAATGGATACTACATATAACTCCTAAAAGAAAAAAAATGGCAAGAGAAGAATTCTCATATGTTTTAATATTTGCGTGCAATCAAAGGTGGAGTGAAATAAAGACAGATTTGAAGCAATTGAATGGCATTGGTAAAGTTCAATATATATGTAACATATGCAACTATTATATCCAAAAGTTGATTAGGAAAAAAACTAAAGCCACACGTGTTATTATTATTCCTGATCAAAGTAAAGGATAGGGTATATCAACTATAATAAACACAAAAGTAAATTAGTTGGAAGCAACAAATAAAAAAATATTAAGTCAAAATTTAAAATAGTATTTAATAAAAATTATAAAAAAAATATATAAAAAAATTTTAAATAATAATATTTAAAATAATCATGCCATAGGCACGGGTTATAACTAGTTTGTTACAAATAGAGGTAAAATTTGTTCCTTTCCATTCTTCTTATAGGTTGATAACAATCAAAACCATAACTTCCAAAAATCATATCGACATTCTAACAATTAAATAAATAAACTTTGACTAACGTAGTTAGGGTAAAACAACTAGATATTGCATCATAAGTGAGTCTATACAACACTACACTACTAAGTACTAACTGCACACCACACCCTGCACAATTGCTTCACACCAAAGGGTAAACATTTGTATAATCAAAGAAACAATATGGAATGATTGAAACAGAACAAAATAATTAAGGGATGTCTCATTGTGTATTGTGCTTTCTATTTTAACACAATAAATAAATAAATAAAATAGTTTCAACTCATCGCCTTCTCTATGAATATGCTCCCAACTAGACATGGCATAATGTTTTGTTCCCTAACGATGCTCTGATGTTTTTATTCCACACAATCCTAGAATTTTGATCTTCAGCCCTGCTGTTGTGTTTCAGCGCAAACCTTCCTGATGTCCAGTATACAACTGGTCAACTCTGTAAGTCTGCTCTGCAGCTTACACCATGAAGTCTGTCAAGACTGAATGCTCACCTAGTTCTTCTTCCTGTTCCCTGCAAAACACACCGGTGTTGATACCGGCTTTAGCACTCCAATGCTCAAGTTAGTATCAAGTAAGGAGGAGAAGAAGACTTAATGTAACAGTGTAGAATAAGTGAAAAAATATACCTTAACCTTAGGGTTATAATCTATTTATAGAGTGTAGCATGCACGCTCTTATGTCCGTCAGATCAGGTCTAGATCCAATGGTTATTGCAAGGTTACGTGTAACCTTCCTATCCTTGAGTTTAGTCTTAGCTGATCTATCTCTTCTGATCTATCTGGTGCTCCTGATCTTAGGTTAATATCTATGATTCTTGGCACAATGAGCACCAAGTGTAGTCCGGCATAATGATGCAGTTACATCGCCCCCCTTCTCTGGGTTGACGGACTTCGGGTCTTGTCATCCTAGAGAATGATCTCCTTAATCTGCCCGTTCATGTCGTTAAATTTCCCGCCTAATTATTCGTTTTGAATTTAATAACATTAATTAACCACGTGGTGAAGTCCACGTGTCAATCTCTTATTGGCCGTTCACCACGTGATTGCTGTTTACCGAGGGGTAATCATAGCTATTACTACGTTTGCTTAGATTATCTGTTTGGGGATTCTGAACCGTCAAGTCAGTTCATAACTTACCCAGTTTCCTATATAAGGTTACCTTGACACGATTCTTCGGTTTCCAAAACCTTACTTTCCTCCTTCCTCTTCAAGTTTTTGTTTTGAGAATAAGCTTTCGAAGTTTCAAGCTTTGTGAATTAAGCCTTTCGCTGGTCTTGTCCTCATCTTTCTTTCTCGATTTCCGGGTAAGTTTCTTTCTTATCTTAAGTTTTGTTCCTTTACTCGAGATGCTAGTCTTTCTGCATGCTAGATATAGAGTATTGTCTTCTTCAAATCTCTGCTGTTTTATTTTGTTTCTAGTAGATAGTTTAGGAAGTGGAGTTATATGTTCATTTTTTTTAGTGAACTCCCAACTTCTTGATCTCCCTTTTGCTTCAAACTTCAATATCGCTGCCTTGATTTCACCACTTCTACTCTAGGTTTAGTGGGACACACTGTGTTGCCCCTGTAAGCTCTCTTTCCTTGATGAGCTCAGCTGGGTCCTTCAACTGCTTCAACGGTAGTACCTGCAATGACCACCGGACAATGACCGGTGGATAAAGCTCCAACGATCAAGTCAGTAAGCGGCTAGGTTTAGAGAATAGGTTTTAGCAAAGAATGAACAGTTCCCTTTAGCGAACCCTAACGTGATCCTTTTATAGTAATATTCACCGCCTTCCTTGAACCGTTGGATCCTCCTTTGCATCCTATGGTTCTCTTATCTCCTACGTGTTTCATTCTCCATCACATAATATAAAGTGAATGCTTGACAGCCTGACATCACGTGCTCTATCCGTGATACTCCAGAATGTTCTGAACTCCGATTGGGTACTTCCCAGTTTACTCTCCCTATCTAACTCCTGTGTCCTCCATACTCCACCTACCATGGTTTGGTACTTACATCGCCCCTCCTTTGACCGTCATTTATATTTCTTAGATGGCGGCTCAAAGGCTTTTCCTCCGCCTAAATGTAAACTCCTTATGATGATGGAAAACCGTCATAAGTTCTTTTCATTATTTTATCTACCATCTGCTCCTCACGTGCCTTAGGCTCTGCCTTATCCCTATCTCTCCAGCTATTCATTAATTGCGCATGCTCTCGAGTCCCGAACCTCCTACGCGTGCCTCTTTTGCTCTTACCTAGATGTACTCATGATTTTTACTGCTGTCCTTTCGCTTCCCAACGCTATTGTCTTGTCACTATTTTACTCTTTCCCGTAATACCCCTGGGATTATCCTCCTATAAGTTTGCAACTTTTAACCTAATTCTTCCATTTGCCTTTCATCTTCTTCATTCTCCTCCTCTGTTCATCTTTCTCTTCAGTCTTCCCCTTCTCTACGAAATCACGCACCGTCCGGTCCCCTGAAAGTTCGATTCTCGTCTTTATTTCTTCCTCCGTCGACTAATTCAGGTTATTCTCTTTTCCTTACTCTTGATTTTAATTTTAGCCATTGTTAGATCTAGGTTTTCATTTTTCTTCTTCTCGCTATCTACTCTGTACTTCGATTGCCGTAAATTTCCAAATTATTTTTCTTCTCTCCTTTCCTCCTCTTGGAATCATCCTGTATACGCCCCTAATCTTTCTTTCTTTACGATTTTGGTGAGCCTTTCTCTATAAATGGCTTCTTATCAAAATCCGAAAAAGAAAGATTCCTCAAGGAAGATAGTTGAAGGAGGTAAAGGTGATGGCGGTGTTCATCCTTCCTATTCCAGTTACTACCTTGATTCGTATGTGCCCAGCGCCTACCCTTATAGACCTGATTTAGATCTACTCTGTGAGCTATACGACATTCCTGAAGACGTCAAAATTTTCAACTACAAACATGCCCTTCGCTTTGCACATCACGAATTTAGCCGTCAAGACGCTATTATGGTGACAGCCCACCAAATAGCTTTTGGTTGCCGGTTTCCTTTCTCTAATTTAGTTCGTGATGTACTTAATTTTTACCAAGTCGCCCCTGGGCAATGTATTGGTAACTTTTGGCGTATCTTGCGGGCCATAGACCAACTAAACAATGAAGGAACCACCGTTTCCCTTGCTGATATACGTCAATGTTATTATCTTCGGGTTTGCGAAGAAAAATGTGGTCAACCTTATTACTATTTCGTCAAACGCCCCGGCAGGCGGTCTATTATCGAAAAATTGCCGGAAAGTGACAAGGAATGGCCTGACTTTCCTATGATTGTCTTTGGTAACTTTGGGGGAAAAGGACCTGGCATTTCTAACCCTTTAAAATACTGGCGGTTTAATCTAGGAGGTTTTTTCCTTAATTTTTCTAATTTGTTCATATATTAACATTTCTAGGATGAAAATCCTTTTGATAGTGTCTGTCTAACTCTTTTATCTGTTTCCTATCCCAGAGGTTCGCGGTGACGGCAAAGCCTTAAGACCCCGCAAAGACGCCCCTTGGGAACCTCTGATAGGATCTGGAGCTGACGCTTATTCCGCCATTCGTGAGCTTACTTCCTCAAAGAAAGACGGTACCCCGATCGCTAAGGATCTTGATCTAGGGGAATACGTCTTACCCGTCTGCTGCCACAAAGATTATCTCAGGGATAAGAAGGGCAAGCCTTCTTCTATTCCTCCTACTTCCCGATCAATACAAAGGAAGGGTAAAGCTCCTGCTGCTGCCGCTACTGAGTTGGAGAGAGAATCTGATGACGGTGGAGATAATATCTCTCTTCAGACGATCCTAACTAAAAAGAGAACTCGTGAACCTCCTTCCGCAGTTTCAGCACCATCCGAGAAGAAGAAGCAAAAAAGAGTAACTGCCCGACTTCCTCCTTTCTTATCTGCTCTTCGAGTCCAAAAGATTGTCAGGAACTGTAATCGTGATCTTTCTTCTTCTTCAACTGAAAGTTCTGATTTTCAGGCAGTCCAAGGTGAACCAGAGACATTGCCGGAATCTCCCGAAGTTCACCTGGCGCGTTCAAAGCAACACGGTCCTTCCATTCCTAGGGTGAAAAGGACCAAAATGGCAGAAGCTCCTTCTCCTCTTCCGGGATCCCCTTCTGCTTCCTCCAGTGAATCTCTGGGAGAACCCAGGCAACCAAACTTTAGTGGAATCAAGGTTTCTTTTAATCTTGATGAACTTGGGTTTGATGGTGGTCTCCTATTTGAAGATACCGGCGTGGACAATCTCGCCCAACCAGGTTCAACTTCTCATCCTTCATCTTCTCCCCTTAAGGAATTTTCCATGGCTCTCCTTGATCCAAATAAGCCCCCTATTATTGGTGCGATGCCTCCACCACTTCCTGTTGATCACGAAATTTTTGATGTTGCTACACTTGTTGCACCTATTCGTGAAGCACCTAAGTATACCCGCCATCGTACTCTTAATTACTCTTCATCTGGATCAGGTGACCAAGCCGTAGATGGCCAGCAACTCTCTCCCAACCTTGATGCTAAGACTAATCCGGCACCAACTGCTGAGAAGACTTCTACACCTCCTGCCGGTGAACCTTCCCAAGGTCCTTTTTCATTCTCAGAGTCTGTACCAGCCATTGACCCTAACAAGGTTGGCTCCTCTTCTCGTGGTAAAGCACTTGCTGACTCTCCCTCTCCCCGGTCTCCAAGCCAGACTCCAACCGTTCCTTTTCCTCATGATCCCTCAGCTTCGGCTTTTGACAACGGTGCAACTGCTTTCGCCGCTATCTACAATTCTATTCTTCCTTCTGATCAAGCTAAAATTGATCAGATGAACTTTGGTGAGGACCGAGATGCAATTTTCCGTGGTCTAGCTCTCGTAAGTCTCCCCTTTTCTCCCCCTTTTTTTTTTTTTTTTTTTTTTTTTTTTACTATAACTTTTCCATTAAATTGTAGGTTAACGGCCTCATTGTCAAGTCTTTTTCAAATGCTTCTAGGCTGGAAAAAGAAAAAGAAAGTATTGTAAAAGAGAAGCACAATCTCACAGTGGATAAGAATCGACTGGTTCGCGAGAAATGGGCTCTTCAAGCCGAGATCGAGCAACTTAAGATTCAGCTTAAAGAAATAACTGCCTCCCGTGATGTCGAGATCGAGAGGAACCGGAAAAGGCTTGAGGGTGAACACCGTGAGCGTGTGTTGCACTTGAGGGTGAGCACCGTGAACGCATTGCTACACTTGAGGGTGAGCACCGTGAGCGTACTGATGCACTTGAAGCTGCTCATGCCACCCGGGTAGCAATGTTGGAGGGGAAATGGGCTGATAGCTTAGTGAAAATAAATGAACTCGAAGCCGCTCATGATGTTGACTATCAGCAGTATCTGGCCGATCTACGGGAGCAAAGAGAAACTCTCCTGGCTGATTACAATTCAAAATATGAGGAGATGGAGGCGAAATTCAAAGAGGAGCTTGCCATGCAAGTGAAGGCTCAAGTGAAGGAAAATTTAACCGCCATTTTTTGTGCCAAGAAAATGCGGATAACGCCTCCTAGCGCCTCCACCCGAGATCCCTTGCCTTGAGTTGTAATTTGATTAATTTTAAATTTGACGAAAGTCTTTCAACATTGTAAACTTTTATAATTGCTATCAATTATTGGTATCTTCTGGTATTGATTTCTCATGTGCTAACATTAGGCTATACTTCTACTGATCCCGTCGTCACGGTTCAGCAAGTGCAACCCCGTTAACACATTAGCACTATTGCTCTTCTCTTTTAGAGGCACCCCACTGTATTGTCTAGATCAAACTCAATGGGGAAGAAATAATCATATAGAGACTTTAACATTAAGTTAACGGCTTGCCCTGCCAAGTCTACACTTATGTTATTTCCCACCAACCTTAGTTGAATTTCTTCTATGCCTGACCTTTGGCTTGGTCTCAGACAATATTGCTATATATATATAACTAGATAAGTTAATAACAACAAAATCTTATATTTTCATTGAAATTCAAACAAATCTAGGTACATACTCTTTTTGCTCTAATACATCTCTGCCTTCTAGGCATAGTATTTCTTTAGATTGTTGATACTCCATGGCTTATCAAGAGGGGTACCGTCTTGGTAGGTTAAGTAATATGCTCCATTCGCTCCCGCCTTGTCTATCACAAAAGGCCCTTCCCAGTTTGGCTCTAGTTTAGCTGGAGGCGGATTCTGTTTTCTTAACACGAGATCCCCTGGAACTAGGTTTCTTGGCTTGACTCTTTTGTTGTATGTCCTCTCCAGTTGGCGGTGATAGCCCTCCAATCTGAGCTTGGCGCGCTCCCGGACCTCCTCAGCTAAGACCAGCTCTCTCTCTATTATCTCATTATTCTTCCCTAGGTCGACCACCATTCTTCCAGCCGTATGTACCAACATTTCTTGTGGTATCACAGCTTCCATCCCATAAGTGAGGGAAAATGGAGTTGCCCCTGTGGACCTTCTTGGAGTCGTCCGGTATGCCCATAGTACTTCCCAAAGATTCTCATACCATTTTTCTTTTTTATCCTCAAGCTTCTTTTTCAGTACCTCCAGTATGGCCTTGTTTGATGCTTCCGCCTGCCCATTTCCTTGCGGGTGAAATGGTGTTGCGAAGAGTTGTTTTATGTTATAGCTTGCCAGAAACTTTTTCAACTCCTCTCCACGGAATTGAGCACCATTATCTGCTACTATAGCCCTTGGTAAGCCAAACCTGCAGATGATGTTGGTCCAGATAAAATCTTTGACATCTATCTCCCTGATCCTTCGTAAAGGTTCTGCCTCAACCCACTTCGTAAAGTAATCTGTGGCCACAATTAAATATTCTCTTCCCTGTGACTTCTCCAGTTTTCCCACAATATCAATTCCCCACATCGAAAAGGGCCACGGATTGCTTACAAAGTGAAGGTTTTCAGCTGGGGTATGTATTAGTCTCCCATGAATCTGACAACCATGACATTTCTTAGCATAGTTGCAACAATCTTTATACATACTTGGCCAGTAATGCCCGTGAATCATTATCCTGTGTGCCATGGCCCGTGTCGGTGAATGACTGCCGCAACTTCCATTGTGACATTCCGCCATGACTCCTTCTGTTTGGGATGGGTGTACACACCTCAATAACGGTCCAGTTGGTGATCGCCTATACAGGTCTTCCCCTATCATTGCATACCTTTTGGATTGCTCCACAATCGATCTAGCTTTTGCTTTGTCTTTTGGAAGAGAACCACCTTTTAAGTGGGTTACTATTGGGTCCATCCAACTTGCTCCCAAGTTCTGAATGAGGTTGACAGTCACTTCCTTCACCTCTATCATTGGCTGAGATCTTTGCATGAACGTTATAGTCTTGGTTGAACTCTCTTCTGTTGCCGTTGCCAGGTAAGCCAATGCATCAGCATGCCGATTCTCATCCCTAAACAGATGTACGATATCAACTTTCGAGAACTTTGCTACACTCCTCTTCAATGCCTCTAAGTACAACATCATCTTCCCGGTCTGAGCTTTATATGTTCCATTGAACTGTTCCACTACCAATTTCGAGTCTGTGAAAACCGTAACCTCCCTTGCCTCTAACTTCAACAATACTTCCAAACCTTTCAGCACTGCCTCGTATTCTGTCTCATTATTGGTAGCCGGAAAGGCTAATTTTTCTGCGATCTCGATCTTAGTGTCCTCTGGTGTTATCACTACTATCCCGATTGCTGATCTTCCTTTATTTACTGACCCATCGGTGAACACTTTCCATCCTTTGACGCTTTTCCACCCGGTATCTTGGACTTCTAGATACTCTAGCTGCTCTTCCTCTTGCATTTCTGCACCCTTGATTACATCCTCCACTGGGAAATCTGCCAAGAAATCCGCCAGCACTTGTGATTTTTCCGCCTTCTTTGCCTCATACTGAATGTGATATTTACTCAATGAAACCGCCCATTTTTCCATTCTCCCAGAACGCTCGATTTTTGGCATCACTTGATTGAGAGGGAGGTTTGAAACCACTGTCAGACTATAAGCTTCAAAATAAGGTCTTAATCTTTGAGCTGCAAATAGTAAAGCGAGGGCATACTTTTCCACTCTAGAATACCTTGTCTCTGGTGAAGTCATTTTCTTGCTGAGGAAATATACTGGGCTCTCCTTTGAGGCTTCCCTTCTAGTCAAGACCGCACTTACTGCAATGTCCGATACTGCTAGATAAACATAGAGCGTCTCCCCCGGAAATGGCTTTGACAAAACTGGTGGTGTACTCAAGTATTCTTTTAACTTTTGGAAGGCTTCTTCACATTCATCATTCCAAGCAAAAGATAAATTCTTTCTCAAGAGCTTCAAAATTGGCTTGCATTTATCTGTGGATCTTGATATGAATCTTCCCAATGCCGTAATTCGTCCAGCCAGTACTTGCACTTCTTTCTGTGTTCTTGGTGACGCCATATCTGTGAGTGCCCTGATCTGCTCTTGACTAACCTCTATTCCTCTCTTGGTAACAATGTAACCAAGGAACTTTCCTGACTGCACTCCAAAAGTGCATTTTTCTGGATTAAGCTTCATATTGAACTGACGCAGTGTCTGGAAGGTTTCTCCCAGGTCCTTTAGATGATCCTCCGGCTCCTTGGACTTGACCAACATATCATCAATGTATACTTCTACCGTCTTCCTCAGCTGATCTTCAAACATCATCTCTACCAGCCTCTGATAAGTAGCTCCTGCATTCTTCAAACCAAATGGCATTTTGGTATAACATAAAGTTTTCTTACCAGCATAGAAGGCCGTTTTCTCCTGATCTGGACCATATAGAGGAATCTGATTGTAGCCGGAATAGCCATCCATGAATGACAGTAATCCAAAGCCTGCTGTTCTGTCCACTAGCTCATCCACCCTTGGCATGACGTATCTATCTTTTGGACATGCTTTGTTTAAGTTTGTGAAGTCTATACAGATCCGAACCTTTCCGTTTTTCTTCGGAACCGCCACTATGTTAGATACCCATTCTGGATACTGAACTTCTCTTGTTATTCCAGCTAACTCCATCTTCTCGATCTCTTGTTTTATTGGCTCTGCCAATGTAGGTTTTATTGTTCTCACTTTCTGCGCAACTGGTTTGAAACTTGGATTGACATTCAATCTGTGACATGCTACGTCTGGATCGATCCCTGTCATATCATTCATAGACCAAGCAAATACATCCATATTATCTTTTAAGAATTGTAAAAGATCAAATCTCACCTTCTCATCCAAGTTGGTTCCCATGTAGGTGATCCGCTGATCCCCTACCTCATTGAGGTTGACGGGTTCCGTTTGTTCTTCTGTCTTTAGCACTTCACGCGGGAACCCGTCGCCCTCCTTCTGTCGTTGCTATGCAGGGACAGATGACGGCTCAGCACCTGCTGTGCCATGCCTCATACTTTTTACTGTTGCTATCTTCAAATTCTTGGCCATAGCCTGATTGCTCCTTATCTCATATTGTCCATCTTCAGTCGGAAAACGGATCTTCTGATAGTAACTTGATGGAATTGCCTTCATAAGATGAATCCACTCTCTTCCCAAGATTGCATTGTACTCTGTTGGAGCATCTATGACCACAAATCTCGACATGACGGTTCTGGTGTGTGCTGTAACCGGTAAGACTATCTCTCCAACTGGCCGCACTGCTCCCCCATTGAATCCGTAGATGTCTCCAGGTGAATTTGCCAAGCTACCTCTTTCCAATTTCATTTGATCCAGGCCCCTGGTGAACAGAACATCTACCTCACTTCCACAATCTACTAACACTTTTGTGACATTCCAATTTCCAATGAGTATGGAAATGACCAAAGGGTCATTGTGTGGTGTGACTACTCCTTTGAGGTCTTCCTCTGAAAACCCAATCGGCTCACTCTGATGCACTGGTCTGCCATTGCGTATGACTGGAACGGCTCCGACTGTTTGCAAGTCTTCTCTTATCTGCATCACTCTTCTTATCTTTCTCCTGACCTCGTTCAAGGATTCTCTAGCTCCTTCTAAGATCATGTTAACGGTCCCTCTGACTTGAATTTCTGTTTTGTCTTCCTCCTTGTTCTTTCCCACTATAAACTCTCTTAAATGGCCCTCCTCCATCCATTTCCATATCAAGGATTTGAACTCATAACAATCTCCGGTAGGGTGGTTGTAAGTCTGATGATATTCACAGAACGGCTTTCCCCTGACTGTTCGACATCTTACTGATGGCTCTTGGAAGTACTTTCTTCCTCTTATTCTCTTCAGAATTTGATCCAGTGACATTGTGAGTTGCGGTAGCGGTTTCGGTGGTGTCAACTTTCTTGGTGAAGTATCTCTATCCTCCCTCCTTTCTCTTTTATCGTGACCTCTCGATCCATCTTTGTTCCTCCTTGAGCCGGAATCTCTTGGTGGCGAATCACTTCGTGAGCTAGCTTCTCCTTTCTTTCTTTTTTCCGCCACCGAGTTAACGGATGCCGGTACCACTTTAGGAGATCTCCGTGATGCTATGTCCTCTAGCCTGATGTATTTCTCCGTCTTCTGGAAAAGTTCATCCAGAGTCGCCATCCGTGATGACACAATCGAGTCATATGCAGGAGATTTCTTATTTATACCCTTTTGAAATGCTACCACAGCTGTTCTTTCATCTACTCCGCCATCTGTTCTCAAAATCTCATTTTTAAAGTTAGTAACAAACTTTCTAAGAGACTCACCTGGAGCTTGTTCCAAATCAAATAGTGATGCTATATCTGCAGCCTGTCTTTTCTGATGAATATAATGTTTGACAAACATCTCACTGAGCTGAGCAAAGCTTGATACACTCCCTGGTGATAAGCTGAGATACCAGTCTGTAGCGTTATCCTTCAAGCTGCTAGGGAACAGTCGACACCACATTCCGTCATACTGGCTCCCTTCCCAAGCCGCCATTTTTTGCTTGAAATTATTCAAGTGCTGAACAGGATCAGTTGTTCCATCATACTCATTAAACTTAGGAGGTTGAAACTTACTTGGGAACCCGTGACGGTAGCACACTTCGGCTAATGGCCTCTTGCCCAATCTCTCCAGATCCTGAGTCACCTCCATGTTCTTTCCCTTGTTCTGCGCCTTCATGTCCTCTTGGACCTTGCATATCATATCGAAAAGTCTGGTGTACTGATCTGCCGCCGGGATCTCTTCATCATTCATCCCTTCCCTTCGACTCCCTTCGTGAGCTCTTACCCTCGATTCACCTGACCCTTCTTCTTCATTCACTCTTGGGCCCGGAATCCGACGCCTTGTTCCTCCTTCACCTTCTCCTAGTATTACCTTCTCCAATGGTCTATTCTGGTTTTCATCTCTGACTGCTTCGTTCTCTCCTTCCTGAAGATTTTGGCGATCCATATCTTCCATCCTTCTTATCTGTTCCCTCAATCTCAAGTTCTCTTCCCTCAATCTGTTTGTATCTTCGTCTCCATCTTGGAGGTTTTGAGGATGATCAACCTGCGGAACATCTCCAGCTGCTACACCTCCGAGATATGTCGACGATCTAGTTTGTGTTACCATTGCTCTCTACTTTCTTCTTTCAACCTTCTTCTCCAAAACCCTAGATCTGGAAGCAGCAAAGTGGCCCTTCTTCTAGCGCCAAATGTAAGCTCTCTTTCCTTGATGAGCTCAGCTGGGTCCTTCAACTGCTTCAACGGTAGTACCTGCAATGACCACCGGACAATGACCGGTGGATAAAGCTCCAACGATCAAGTCAGTAAGCGGCTAGGTTTAGAGAATAGGTTTTAGCAAAGAATGAACAGTTCCCTTTAGCGAACCCTAACGTGATCCTTTTATAGTAATATTCACCGCCTTCCTTGAACCGTTGGATCCTCCTTTGCATCCTATGGTTCTCTTATCTCCTACGTGTTTCATTCTCCATCACATAATATAAAGTGAATGCTTGACAGCCTGACATCACGTGCTCTATCCGTGATACTCCAGAATGTTCTGAACTCCGATTGGGTACTTCCCAGTTTACTCTCCCTATCTAACTCCTGTGTCCTCCATACTCCACCTAGCATGGTTTGGTACTTACAGCCCCCTTTTCTTGCTTGACTCTGAAGCCGTTTAATTTTTGTAATAGGGGTGATGGCTACTAAAGGCAAGAAAAAGAACACCGTTATCCAAGAGAGTGAAGAAGTGGCCTCCTCTTCTTACTTTCTCGACAACTATATCCCTCAAACGTATGAGGGGAGACCCGTATTATCCGTGTTCTGTCTAGTGTATAGGATCCCACAAGATGTCGTGGTCTGTCATTATATTGAAGAACTTAGAGGTGCTCACCATGACTTTGCTGATGAGAATAGCATTATGGTTACGGCTGGCCAGATAGTTTCTGGTTTGAGGTTTCCACTAACTCAACTAGATAGGGATGTGTTGAACTTCTACAAAATCGCTCCAAGCCAGAGCACAGGCAACTTCTGGCGAGTCTTATTTGCCTGCAACACTCTTAATCGTGATGAGAATTCTGGAATCACACTCCGTGATATCCATAAGCACTACTGTCTTCGTGCTTCTGTAGGTCCACTTCCTAAATACTTTCACTTCAAGTGTAGAAACCACATGACTCCAATCATAGAAGCCATCAAAAACAGTGACAAATCTTGGCCTGATTTCCCATTGATTGTTAGCGGGAAATTCGGTGGTGTCGGAGATGGTGTTAAAAACCCATTGATGTTTCTTCGCTTCAACCTCGAAGGTGCAGTATCTTTAGTTTAAGTATTTTTGTGATGAAGTCTTATTTTCGATTGCTCACTTTGTGATGATTGATGCAGCTGCTCGAACCGACACCGCTGGTCCCGGAGATGTTCCCTCTGCTTTTGATAAACTGCTGAAGGATCCTGTTGACTATGAGGATTTTCAGACTAGATCTCGTGTTTACCATGTTGGTGACCCATAGTTAGTGACTGACGGTATTGATATTCGTGGTACGATCCCATCTTTTTTCACTCCTCTCGAACAACGTAAAACGTCGAAGACAGTTAGTTCTTTCAAGTTAGTGAAGCCTGTCCAGTCCGTGCAGAAAGTTGTTGTTAAGAAACCTATCCCCCCTCCCTCTGAAGTAAGTGAAGAAGGAGATTCTGATAACATTCCGTTAGTGCAGCGTAGGTCGAAGAGACAGCGAGTTCAAAAAGCCAAGATGTCTCAAGCTGGTAACTTGGAGATCGATGACTCTGTATTTGATGCTCTATTTGATGATGATCTTCAGGTTGTGCAACCTGACTCTACTTTGCCTATTGATATTGTTGATCGATTTGTCTGATGGGAACTCCGATTCTAGAAAAAAGGCCTAGAATTGAAGGACCAAGTGAAACAGAGACGTCCGTTAAGACTGCATTGGTTGGTGCCTCTGCTACTTCTAGTAGGGGTATTATTATTCCTTCTCATATGGTATTTTCCTCTTCACTTGCTGTGAAATCCGGTAAATCAGTTGTAGGTGATTCTGTTCCTGCCCCGAAAGTTCATCTCTGGTCTCCTGCTTTTGGGTTTTGTGGACAATTCTGTTGTGCGCAGCGGAAACTAATGCACAAATATGATGATTGAACTAATATATGAAAGTAAAACGAAAACGACAAAATAAACAAGCAATCACACACAAGACACAAGATATACGTGGTTCGGCAATATGCCTACGTCCACGGGGAGAAAGGATGATGCTTTTCTTTAACAAGACAATTGTACAAGCCCTCACGAAGAAACCGAAGTCTTCTTCCTCACAAAAGTTCTCAAAACTCTCTAATGGCTTCTCACAATCTCTAATTGTTGGGTTTTATGTGCAAATTCAGACGGAGGGAAGTTTTTCACTCAGGAACGTACGTACGCAGTTAGGGCGTTCGTACGTTCAATGTGACAGATAACTGTTTCGGGAAGAAACGTACGTACGTGATTTCGACGTACGAACGTTGTATTATTTGTACAGGGACGTACGAACGTAGTTAGGGCGTTCGAACGTCCTGTACGCCAGATAACTTCTCCGTGTTGTACCGTACGTACGTGATTTCGATGTACGTACGTCCTCCTATTATGTTGTGCAATATGGGCCTGTTTTGAGCCCAATTCGTGGCTATTTATGTGCAAATTCAGACGGAGGGAAGTTTTTCACTCAGGAACGTACGTACGCAGTTAGGGCATTCGTACGTTCAATGTGACAGATAACTGTTTCGGGAAGAAACGTACGTACGTGATTTCGACGTACGAACGTTGTATTATTTGTACAGGGACGTACGAACGTAGTTAGGGCGTTCGAACGTCCTGTACGCCAGATAACTTCTCCGTGTTGTACCGTACGTACGTGATTTCGACGTACGTACGTCCTCCTATCATGTTGTGCAATATGGGCCTGTTTTGAGCCCAATTCGTGGCTATTGTAAGGCTATACTATAAAGCCAAATAGAAGAGATACAAAACTTTAACTTTTCTAAGAGAGAGATTGTGAGAAGCCATTAGAGAGTTTTGAGAACTTTTGTGAGGAAGAAGACTTCGGTTTCTTCGTGAGGGCTTGTACAATTATCTTGTTAAAGAAAAACATCATCCTTTCTCCCCGTGGACGTAGGCATATTGCCGAACCACGTATATCTTGTGTCTTGTGTGTGATTGCTTGTTTATTTTGTCGTTTTCGTTTTACTTTCATATATTAGTTCAATCATCATATTTGTGCATTAGTCTCCGCTGCGCACAACAAGTTCTTGACTGTGAATGACTCTTGTATTGTTGACCCCATCAATTCCTACAACCTTCTTTACCATTCGGTGCTCCCCCCAAACCGTGAACACTACAAGAAAATGGATTTGGCATCGCTTCGTGGGCATAACTTTCTTCTCATCTCTGATGTAAGTTTTCATTCCCCTTATTTTAGTCAAGCTTTGGACATGTTATAATCCCTCTTTTATTTGCAGCTGATTGCAGTTAATATGGAATTGAATGATCGCATCACCACAATGGTTGAAGAGAAAAAGAAATCTGGCAGGGCTGATATGGAAGCTAAAATTAAGCAGTTGGAAGAATACAAGGAGAAATACCTTGCGGAAATCAAAACTCATTCTGACTCCGTGAAGAAATTGAAGTCCCAGTTAGGGGAAGAAAGGAAGTCTCATGCTTTAACCTTGGAGGATGCAAGAAAAGAACACGCTGAAGCCGTTGAAAGTCTCAAGCTAGGGTTCGCGAATGATAAGGAAAATGCTCTTCATGCCCTGGAAGATCGTTTGGGAAGAGAGAAAATGGAAGTTGTTACTGCTAAGGATGCTGCTTGGAAGGAGAAGGTCCCAGCCATGGTGAAGTATCAGGTGGACCGTATCATGGCCAAGAGATCTGGCAAAGCAGATTCAACAGCTACTCATCAGTAGTGGATATTTTCTCTTCTTTCTTTGAGCGATGTGAGGGTTGTCTCTCTTGTTCTTCTGGTCTTTTTAAACAATAGTTGATTTTGGTATCTGCTACGCCGTCTCCACGAGGCTAGCTGTTGGGGGGGGGGGGGGGGGGGTTAACGCCCAAGATACACTAGGTCTCTCCTTCGGGAAGGCCGACATTTTGTTTCTCTTATAGTAATTTATCGGCTAGCTAATATTGTTACTTGGGCCTGGTTTCTCAAACCGTGGTGGACGAGTAGGCCGCCTATATATAAATGCATGATTTTCTTTCCATATGATTTTGATATTGCCTGGTTTCTCAGTCCGCGATGGATGGGCAGGCGTTGCAGTCAGTATTCTTTGCTTAGATAGAATCTGAATGTTTTTTCTTTTCCAGTCGTTGCGATTGACCGTTTTGCATGAGCGCTCAGCTCTTTGAGTATTGATACTCATTGTCATTCAATCCCGTTACTGATGTTAGCCTAACCCTGTCGTCACAGAGGTTAGGTACATTGTCGGCCCTGACATGACTGACCTTTCGGCCCTACTTCCATTCTGGAAGGCTTCTCGTAATGCTGCGGTAGCAGCCATTACGGGGTAAGAGCTACTAGACGGGGCTAGCGTCCTGCTAAGACTTCTCTCTTACCAGCCTTAGTTGCCCCCAAGTATTGAACTTGCTTCCTAAACAGGGTGCCCCGGCAAGACCGTTAGCATGGCTCTTGCTGGGATTGCAGTTATGAACCATAAGTCCATGGGTTGATACAAAACATGTATGCCAGAGTGCAAAAACTCCAAGATAATTATAATATATATAATTGAATCTCGTATGCCGGAGTGCAAAAACTCCAAGATATTAAATCTTTTACAACTCAAACATGTATGACAGAGTGCAAAACCTCCAAGAATAATCTCCATTATAACTCTCAAAATAGGACTTGTAATTGACTGCTCACACAAAATTGTCTGATTGCAAAATAAGCTTTTCGATTACACAAAATATTTCTTTAAGGTAGAAATATTCCAAGGCTTGGTGATAGCCTCTCCGTCGACAGTCTTGAGGTAGTAAGATCCGTTTGTTCCGACACGGTCCACTACATAAGGTCCTTCCCAGTTTCGACGGAGCTTCAATGGTGCGGGGTATTTCCTGCGCAAGAATAGATCGCCTTCATTAAGAGTCTGTGGTCTGACTTTGCTGTTGTAGGACCTTTGCATGCTTCGCTGATAACTTTCGAGTTTGGTTCTTGCCATATCTCTCTTCTCTTCTGCCAACACCAACTCTCTTTCAATGATTTCCCCATTTATCCCAACGTCTACCACAATCTTTCGGGTTGATGGTGTTATCATCTCTGGTGGGATTATGGGTGCCTCCATTCCATATGTCAGAGAGAACGGTGTTGCACCTGTTGACCTTCTTGGCGTAGTTCGATATGCCCATAACACTTCCAATAATTGCTCTCTGACTAGTTCACACCTCTGTCTTCTAACTTCTTTTGAACTGTTTCCAGAATAGACTTGTTTGTCGCTTCGGCTTGGCCATTAGATTGCGGATAGAAAGGTGATACGAAGTACTGCCTGATTTTGTAACTATCAAAGAACTTTTTCACTTCCCCACCACAGAATTGAGGATCGTTATCAGTTACAACTGCTTTTGGAAAACCGAAGCGACAGACAATGTATTCCCAAATAAAGTCTTTTACCTGCTCTTCTTTGACCTGCTGCAGTGGAATTGCCTCCACCCACTTTGTGAAGTATTACGTGGCCACCAATAGGAATTCTAGGCCCCTTCCTGAAGTTGGCAATTTGCCAATAATGTCAATCCCCCACATTGCGAATGGCCAGGGACTTCCGACTAGGTGCAATTATTCGGCTAAAGAATGGATTAGCCTGCCATGGATTTGACAACCTCCGCACTTCTTGGATTATTCCACGCAATCACAGAATAGACGGGGCCAGAAATACCCATGAATCATAACTCTGTGAGCCATTGCCCTTCCTGGAGAGTGACTGCTGCAACTGCCATCGTGAATTTCGGCCATAACCTGCTCTATGAGATCTAGGTGTACGCACTTCAAGAGTGGAGCATGGTGGGATTTCATGTACAGCTCTCCTTCTAATAGAGTGTATCTTTTGGAACTCTCGATGACTTTTCGAGCTTCTGTCTTCTCGGATGGGAGCTCTTGATCTCTAAGATATTGGACTATTGGGTCCATCCAGCTTGCCCCCAGTTCGGAATTAACGGCCATTACGACCTCTGATTTCTCGAGCATTGATTTTTCTTTTCTTGTCAATGTGATAGTTTTTGTCTCTGCATCACCTAACATGGCTGCGATGTAGGCTAGAGCGTCTACTTGCCGGTTGTCGTTCCTGTAGAGGTGGATAATGTCTACTGTAGAAAATTTGAGCATTACCTCCTTCAGGAGCTTTAAGTACGCTGCCATTTTGGCGTTGGTGGCTTTGTAGCCGCCCCCAGTCTGCTATACAACCAACTTTGAGTCTGTGAACACTGCTATCTCCTTCACACCGAGTGAACTCACCATTTCGAGCCCAGTAATGATCGCTTCATACTCTGCTTCATTGTTAGTTGTCGGGAATCCGAGTTTCTCTGCTAACTCAATTCTGGAATTTTCTGGAGTTATAATGACTATACCGATGGCGGATCCGTCTTTGCTGGCAGATCCGTCAGCAAACATTCGCCATCCTGTAATTGTCTCCCATTCTCTCCTGCATTCAGTCAACTCTAGATCGGTCACTTCTCCATCTAATGGCATCTCAGACACCTCTCCAACCTCTTCTACTGGGAAGTCTGCTAGCACTTGAGACTTCTCTACCTTCTTCTGTTCGTACTGCAAATGAAACTTGTTGAGTGCGATTGCCCATTTCTCCATTCTACTTGTTTTTTCTATTTTTGAAAGAATAAGCTTTAGTGGCAAGTTAGTGACAACAGTAACTATATAAGCTTCGAAGTATGGCCGTAAGTGTCGCGCTGAAAATAGTAATGCCAGACCATACTTCTCCACTCTAGTGTATCTCGTTTCTGCATCTGTCAATTTTTTACTGAGGAAGTATACTGGATTCTCATTCGTTCCTTCCCTGCGCGTGAGGATTGTACTCACGGCAATGTTAGATATAGCTAAATACAAATATAAAATTTAACCTGGTGTCGGCTTTGCCAGGATTGGCGGCTCACTGAGGTACTGTTTCAAGGTCTTGAAAGCGCTTTCGCATTCATTGTTCCATTTGAACTACATACTCTTTCTTAGGAGTGTAAGAATAGGCTTACATTTATCTGTGGAGCGTGAAATGAACCTTCCCAAGGTCGTGATACTTCCTGCTAAGAATTGAACTTCTTTTCTGGTAGACGGAGATGGCATCTCGATTAAGGCTCTGATTTGCTCTTGATTCACTTTTATCCCTCTTTTCGTCACTATATACCCCAGGAACTTCCTTGATGAAACTCCAAAAGTGAACTTCTCTGGATTGAGCTTCATTCTGTACGATCTGAGAATGTTGAGCGTAATATCTAGGTCAGCCAGATGGTCACCAGCTATGACAGATTTTACCAACATATCATCAATGTACACTTCCATTGTATTCTTCTGGTGATCTTTGAACATATGCTCCACCAATCTTTGGTAAGTTGCTCCAGCATTCTTCAAACCAAATGGCATTTTTGTGTAACAAAGAGTCTTACTCCCAGCATAAAAGGTTGTCTTTGACTGATCAGGTTCATACATAGCAATTTGGTTGTACCCAGAGTATCCATCCATGAATAACAACAATTCATATCCGGCAGTTCTGTCAACGAGTTCATCTACTCTCGGCATTACATACATATCTTTCGGGCATGCTTTGTTGAGGTTTGTGAAGTCTATGTAGACTTTTACTTCCCATTCTTCTTAGGCACTGCAACAATATTCGAGACCCATTCTGGATATTGCACTTATTTCACTATGCCAGCATCAAACATCTTCTGGATTTCTGTCTTAACGACTTCTGCCAAAGCTGGACGTATAGTGACTATAGTCCGTACTCGCTAAGCTACAGGATTAGCATCTTTGTAAACATTCAATTTATGACAAGTTATAGATGGATCTATTCCTAGCATGTCCGACATACTCCGACCAAAAACATCATGATTATCTTTCAAGAAATTTATCAGATCAGACTTTACCTGAGGGTCTAGCAGCGTCCCAACATGGGTGATTCGGTTTATCCCTGTTAAAGAGAGATTGACGGGCTCTGTTGTTTCAACGGTTTTAACAGCAACCTCGGCCTCTTTCCCATCATCTTTCCTCTGTAGTTGCTATTTGTCGGTGTTGTCGGACCTGTCATCCTCATCTGCTTGTCTGCTCATGAGTTTGACTGTGTCATGACTTGTCATTTTTGAGAGAGCTTGGTCCCCTCAGATCTCATTGCTATTTGTCGGTGTTGTCGGACCTGTCATCCGATCCTCATCTGCTTGTCTGCTCATGAGTTTGACTGTGTCATGACTTGGTCCCCTCGGATCTCGTACTATCTTTCTTCTGTTGGGAAGCGTACCTTCTGATACAGAGTGGATGGAATAGCCTTCATTGCATGGATCCAACTACGACCCAGTATAACATTGTACTCGGATCCTGCCTCCACAACAACAAAACGAGACATAACAGTTTTCTTGTCAACACAAACTGGAAGTGTGATCTCACCTAATGGAAGGCTTGATCCTCTGTTGAATCCGAAGACGTTGCCCTTGGAAGGGGACAAATGAGATCTGTCTAGCTTCATTTGATTGAGTCCCCGGTGTAAAGATTATCCACTCCGCTTCCCCAATCAATAAGGACTTTCCTGACTCTCCAGCTACCACTATTTATAGTAACTGTGAGTGCATCATTGTGTGGAGTGTCAACCCCACGGAGATCGTCATCAGAGAAATATATCGGCTCTGTCTGGTGCACATGTTTGCCATTTCGCATCACGGGAAATGCAATCGGAGTATCAGGACCTTCCCTGTGTTCACAGACTTGATGGACCTTCCTGACCTTCTACTTATGCTTGTTGTTAGACTCATGAAAATTTTCAAGTATCATGTTAACAGTTCCAATTACCTGGATGGGTTGAGGCATGACAACAATCTGTCAATCTTCCCGGGGCAAAAATTCTTTCAGATGACCATCTTCTACTAACCTTTTCAAAAATCTTTGGAAGGAATAATAATCATTTGTTGAGTGGTTATGAGCTTGGTGGAAATCACAGAAAGACTTACCTCTAATGCTTGCACATTTGTTACCTGGGCTCTGAAAATACCTTCTATTCTTAATCTTTCTGTAAATCTCTGACAGACTTGTATTGAAGTGTGGGATGTCTCTCGGTGGTGACGGTCTTCGTGGTGGTGACCGCCTTGGGGAAGTGTCCTTACCATCTCCTTTCCTCCTTTTATCTGATCCTCCTCCGCCTCCTCTGCCATCACTGTCTCTTAGGTGTTCAGTCTTGCTACCCTTGGAAACTCTCTTGTTGTCGGATGTAACTGTGTAAACGGTTCCTTGGCTTGTCGGAATCTCCATTCTTGCAATTGTTTGCTTTAACCTGATATACTTTTCCACCTTGAGGTAAAGCTCCGATAAGGTATTCATCTGTGAACAGGCAATAGTCTTGTGAGCTGGAGAATCTCTGTGAATCCCTTTCTGGAATGCTACTATGGCCATCTTGTCCTCAATCTAATCTAGCTGTAAGACTATGATTTTGAACCTTGAAACAAAATCTTTGAGTGGTTCATCCTTCTCTTGATGCAGATCAAACAGTGAAGCAATATCCGTTACTCTTCTCTTCTGATGAATGTAATGGGTAAGAAATGTTGTTTACAACTCCTCGAACGAATGGATACTCTTCTCCAGAAGGGTGAGAAATCAGTTGAGTGTGTTAGTTTTCAGACTTTGAGGAAAGAGACGACACCACAATCCGTCATACTGACGATCATCCCACACCGCCATTTGTTGCTTGTAATAGGTGAGATGATCGCTTGGGGTCGGTAGTTCAGTCATAACCGTCAAACTTTGGTGGAGAGAACTTGCTTGGAAAAACATAAGTGTAACAGACATCTACTAATGGCTTCTTCTCCAGTCGTTCCATATCTTTCTTCACGGATGCGTTTGCTTTAGATCCCTGTACTACCTGAGTTAGCAACGCCTGAACCATCTGCAACACTTCTGCTAAGTTTGGAGCCGCGTTGCCCTGAGCTTGACTGTCATTCTCTTCTTCTGTCTCATTCTCGGTGTTGACGGCGAGAGATTCCTCGCCGTCAACTGGATCTCCTTGGTTTTGCTGGCATGGAATCCTAGGCTGCCTGCCTTGCTGATTCTACTGATGGTCGAGTGGTGGGGGTTGTGGAAGTTCGTCCACTTGACCATCATGTTGGGGTGGAGGGTTCTCCTGGTTGTCAGGTTGTTGAACTTGTTGATTTATGGTTGTTTGGGCTGCTCTAGTCGCTTCCTGTTCTCTGAGTTGGTTGATTTCTGTTTGGAGAGCCGCCTCTCTCTCTCCTGAGCATCGTGTAACTAATTTTGCAAAGCTTCATTTGCTGCTTCAATCTGAGCTCTGTTGGGTCTGCTTGCTGCCATCCTACCACAACGAAAAAAAGAAACAAAACAAATAACAAACAAGAAAACTATGAAAACACAGATCTGGTTATAGTAAACCAACTGAAAGAAAACAAATAGGTCTAAAACGAAACAAACTGAAGTGAACAGATCCCAAACGAAACAAACTAAAATAAGACATGCAGATCTACAAAATAAAGAACTAGATGGCTTGAGTTCGTGGAAATTCACGGTGGGCGCCAATATGTAAGTTTGCTCTGCAGCTTACACCATGAAGTCTGTCAAGACTGGATGCTCACCTAGTTCTTCTTCATGTTCCCTGCAAAACACACCGGTGTTGATATCGGCGTTAGCACTCCAACGCTCAAGTTAGTATCAAGTAAGGAGGAGAGGGAGACTTAATGTAACAGTGTAGAATAAGTGAAAAAATATACCTTAACCTTAGGGTTATTATCTATTTATAGAGTTTAGCATGCACGCTCTTATGTCCGCCAGATCAGGTCTAGATCCAACGGTTATTGCAAGGCCGGTTACGTGTAACCTTCCTATCCTTGAGTTTAGTCTTAGCTGTATTCCATGACAAATCACGTGTTATATATGCACGAGATCCGTACACTCTGTCTCTTCTGATCTATCTAGTGCGCCTGATCTTAGGTTAATATCTATGATTCTTGGCACAATGAGCACCAAGTGTAGTCCGGCATAATGATGCACTTACAAACTCTTTTCTTATTACAGACCCATTGAACCTGATGGTCACCAACACAAAGCTTCTCTGCAACAGTAACTTGACCATATGATACAACCCCGTGAACTATAAGGAAACTGTGGGCTCAACATTGATTTGTAGTAGTTAATTCATCCCTTATATAATTTAACGTGAATGCGTTATATATAGTAGATTATTTTTCCATTTTTGTTATAATACGTTATGCTTATTGAATAAAAATATGAAAAAGTCACTTTGATAACTGCATACGATTTCTCGTTGTTTTTCTCAGTTTTAAGTTTTGATAAGTGATGTACTTCATGAAATAGCAAAAGAAACACGAAGCTAACTTAATGTTATTCTCCATTAAACTACATGAATACAATGCGCCTATTGGAACCTAACACTAAAGTCTTAACTATTAAATCCTCTCATTTCAGGCTAGAATGCTCCCGTATCTATTAAAAGTACTACTTAACTAATGAAACAAATAATCAGATATTTACAAGAGATGAGGGGGACGCCTTTTATCCCCGGATTTTTCGTCAAAGAGAGATGTCTATGAGCAAGAACTATACTTAATGCAGGATGACCTCTTAGAACCTATGGTCTGACTGGAGATGTATGGCGAAATTCTATGGGAGATCGAACAGGTAAGTTAAGCCACAAAAATCTGGAGATTTCATACTTCATTTTGAGTTATAGCTAGCCAGTCTCAATGTACATGGATATATATTTGTCTTTAAATTTGTTTAGAAGTGAATTATATTACTGCAAGATTTGCATAAGAATAAACACTCTACTGTATAGAGGTTCAGTAATGATATTTGCAACAAAGCAACAAAATCATTTCTTACTAATGTTATATTTTTTTGTTTAGCTATTTGGGATTGACTTTATACTTTTTGAGGTACATGACAAATGACAGTAATGGACCCTTAATTACCATTTACTTATCTTATGCATATGGTTTATTCATATCATCATTTCCTTGGTTGAGTAGGAATTTTGGTATTTATGATTCAAATACTATATTAATTATATTAATATTTTCTATTAACAAATCAAAAGTACATAAGGTAACCAAATAGATATGACATCAGTATGGATAAATTTCCATCCTACAAAATCTACTAAATCAGTTAACCTAAAGGTTTATCCAGTAATATATTAACAATGTAATATGTTACCAATGTCCTAAAGTCTGCACTCAAGTACAACTATTCTAACAGTATCAGGCCATCTGGGTGTATGTTAATGTTCAAATACGCATATATATGAAGAAGGCAATTACATTTCCACATTTTCCACGACTTAGTAAGATACATATATAATCCTATTTTTTTATGACATGTTGCTATAAATGTAGCTGGTGTTGCCAGGAAAATTATTGGCTATATTACCATATTTAACTATATGGGTGTTGTGGTGGACAGTGAGAAACAATATGTTGTTCAAGTGTCATTCCAGGTGGAAAAGATCACGAAGCAGGTGAAAGGAAATATGTGGGGGTGGATTAACATTGACAGAAACCGCAGCAGACTGAAAGAAGGACATGGTAATGTGGTATGAATGAGTTGATGAACATGTGGGAGAAGGTAATGACTACAGCAAGGTGTTTGGCAGATGGGTGAGCTGACAGGGATGTAACTGAACGGAACAACACGAAACATGGGTATATGAGGAGAAGACTGTTGTGCGCAGCGGACTAATGCACAAAATATGATGATTGAACTAATATATGAAAGTAAAACGAAAACGACAAAAGTAAACAAGCAACCACACACAAGACACAAGATATACGTGGTTCGGCAATATGCCTACGTCCACGGGGAGAAAGGATGATGCTTTTCTTCACAAGACAATTGTACAAGCCCTCACGAAGAAACCGAAGTCTTCTTCCTCACAAAAGTTCTCTCAAACTCTCTAATGGCTTCTCACAATCTCTCTCTTAGAAAAGTTAAGGTTTTGTCAAATTCTATTTGGCTTTATAGTATAGCCTTACAATAGCCACGAATTGGGCTCAAAACAGGCCCATATGCACAAAACTGGAGAAGGACGTACGTACGTCGAAATCACGTACGTACGTGTACAACACGTAACAACGATCTGGCGTACGGGACGTTTGAATGTCCTAACCACGTTCGTACGTTCTGTCCCGAAAAAGTTGTCTGCCACATTGGACGTACGAACGCCCTAAAGCCGTTCGTACGTTCCTGAACAAAATACTTCCCTGCTGCCATTTTGCACATAAAACCCAACAATTCTCCACCTCGGCGAAGATTCAATAAATCTAAGCCGACAAACACAAATCACAAACTCCCACACATGTCTCGAAAGACCACCTCGGCTGCACCACCTCATGGTTGCCTATGTACCCTCCTTCTAAGGTATCAAGCCAGCGTAGTTCACACCATGATATACTATCAACACAAAGGAAGGATATGGACTAAATCTAAGCAATGATAGAACTTAGTCCCTGGAACCACTTTAGTCAACATGTCAGCTGGATTATTGCTAGTATGAATCTTCTTCAATAAGATCTCACCCTCTTCAATAATGTCTCTGACAAAATGATGTCGCACATCAATGTGCTTCGTACGAGCATGGTAAACTGAGTTCTTTGCCAGATTTATGGTACTTTGATTGTCACAATGAACCATAAGCTTTTCCTGCACAATACCCAAGTTCTTCAACATACCTCGTAACCAAATGGCTTCCTTAAAGGCTTCAGTCACAGCCATATATTCTGCTTCTGTCGAAGACAAAGCAACTAGAGACTGTAATGTAGACCGCCAACTAATAGGACCACCTGCCAATGTAAAAACATATCCAATAGTAGACCGACGTCTCTCTATCTGACCATCATAATCAGCGTCCACATAACCAACACAAAACTGATTCAAATCCCTTCCCTTCTGGAATAATAAACCAACCTCCACACTACCTTGGATGTAGCGCAAGATCCATTTCACAGCTTCCCAATGTTTCTCACCAGGATTATGCATGTACCTACTTACAGTGCCAACTGCATGCCCAATGTCGGGCCTTGTACATACCATCGCATACATCAAGCTACCAACCGCGCTTGCATATAGATAACGTGTCATATAAGCACGTCCTCTATCAGAATTAGGAGACATGGAAGCATTCAAATTAAAATCTTTTGAGAGAGGTATACTTACAGCTTCACCAATCTCATACTGGCTAAATCTCTGTAGCACCTTCTGTAGATAGGCCTTTTGAGATAACCACAACCTTCCATTGTCTCGATCCCTCTGAATTTCCATGCCAAGTATCTTTCTCGCATCACCAAGATCTTTCATCTCAAACTCCATAGACATAGTCTTTTTCAACTTGTCTATCTCCACATTGCTTTTAGAGGCTATGAGCATGTCATCAACATATAAAAGCAAATAGATAAAAGAACCATCACATACCTTGCGAAAATAGACACAAGGATCATATGGACTTCTTGTGTACCCTTGCCCAAGCATAAACTGTGTAAACCGCTTGTACCATTGTCTTGGAGATTGCTTCAACCCATACAACGATTTCTTCAATCTACACACCAGCTTGTCATTACCCGCATCTTTATACCCACTCAGCTGAGTCATATAGATCTCCTCATCTAGCTCACCATGTAGAAAAGCAGTTTTCACATCAAGTTGAGCTAACTCCAAATCAAATTGTGCTACTAAGGCCAATAGGATGCGAATGGAGGAATGTTTCACAACTGGAGAAAAGATTTCATTATAATCAATTCCCTCCTTCTGAGCATAGCCTTTTGCCACCAATCTTGCTTTGAAGCGTACATTTTCACCAGGAGACCCATCTTTCTTAGTGTAAACCCATTTGCACCCGATTGCTTTCTTTCCCTTAGGCAACTCCATGAGTTCCCAAGTTTCATTCTTATGAAGAGATTTCATCTCCTCATCCATGGCCTTCTTCCACCTTTCATAATCACTACTCTGCAGTGCTTCACGAAAAGTTTCTGGAATACCCTCATCAACAACCGAAAGTGCATAAGCTACCATATCATCAGTAAGCCGTTTAGGAACACCGACATTTCTCTTGAATAATCTAGATGCAATTGGACCCTCATCATCAGAGTCCACATGTACTGTATCATCAACAGTCTCATCATCAACCTCATTATCTGTCATGTCATCAGAATCTGTAACACCAGGAACCTTACTTGGAACCCTTATAGTAGACGTCTCCAAAGATACAGAACCACCTGGAACACGTGGAGATATTTCAGTCTCCACCCACTGCGAAACCTCTTTGGCCTTGCTCTCCACCTGCTGAGAGCTCTTAGACTTCAACATAGAAGCCTCATCAAATGTCACATCTCTGCTTAGAATAATTTTCTTCAATTCTGGATCCCATAGTTTATAACCTTTGACTCCATTCTGTAGACCCATAAACAAAGACTTCTTTGCACGAGGATCTAACTTACTCTCTCGGACATGATAGTAAGCTGGACACCCAAACACATGAAGAAAACAATAATCTGAAGCAGGCTTACCAGACCAAACCTCCATAGGAGTTTTGCCATCAATCGCAGTCGAAGGCAACCTGTTAATAAGGTGACCGGCATACATAATAGCCTCAGCCCAAAACACTTTGCCTAACCCAGCATTAGACAACATACACCGAACTCTCTCCAGTAAAGTTCGATTCATCCGTTCTGCCACCCCATTTTGCTGCGGTGTCTCTCTTACAGTGAAATGGCGTTCAATACCCTCATCCTGACATACTTGCAAGAATGGATCATTCTTGTACTCTCCTCCATTATCTGAGCGAAGTGAGAAACTATAAATAGTGTTAATATGACAGTTGAATATTCAAGCAGATCAAATAATATGCAGAAAGTAAATAACACACAGAAATTTTTAACGTGGTAAAACCCAATATGGGAAACGTCCACGGTTGTCCTCACGACAACAAATAAATCCACTAGATGAAAAGAGATTTACAAACCTATCAACTACCTGCAATCACTGCGAGTTGACACTACCGGTTATCTCTAACACCTTGACTTCACCAGAGCACCTTGATGTACGCACAAGACACTCGACTTCTTGATGAACACACAAGAAGACTCGAAGCCGATCTATGTAACAAGCTTACACCAGAGTTCCTTGATGAACACACAAGGATACTCGACTTCTTGATGAACACACAAGAAGACTCGAAGCTAAATCAATATAAACAATAATGAAGAAGAAGATGAATGGGGAAGAAGAAGATGAGTTCAATCACCAAAACCACCTAAACCAAAACCTAAACAAACTCCAAGAAACAAGAGGTGAATTGGACGGCCAAAGAACTAACTTGTTCATTGGAAGAGAAACCCTATTTATACTTAGGGTTGGAAACCAAGGAAAATGGGCCGAAATAGTGCAAACCGAGTTTGGACGTACGTACGTCGATATGACGTTCGTACGTCTCCACACGAAAATAAGCCTGCTGTCTACTTGGACGTACGAACGTCCTGTAAAGGTACGTACGTCCAGAGCACAAACTTCTCTGCTGCCTAACCATACGTACGAACGTCCTTAAGAGGTACGTACGTTTACCACGGTGAAGGTTCTGCTGACTACTTGGACGTACGAACGTCCTAAGAAGGTACGTACGTCCTGAACCACAAATTACACTAATGACACACGACGCGAAGACAAGGACACGGGACGACGCGCGTACAACCAGGTTTTCTTAACAATGAACTCAAGGCGAAATAACCAGGGACACTTTGTCACAAAATTGATGTCAAACCACTTCATGCCGGTTTCACGAAGTACCTTGATCTTTCTGCCAATTCGGGTCTCAACTAACTTTTTCCATTTCATGAAAATTTCTAGGACTTCATCCTTGCTCTTCATGGTGTACACCCACACACGCCTAGAAAAATCATCAACAAAAGACACAAAATAATGCTTACCTCCCCAAGATGCGTTCTTGGTAGGTCCCCAGACATCCGTGTGAACATAATCAAGAGCTCCACTAGTATTATGGATAGTCGTGCCAAACTTTACTCTTGTCTGCTTGCCCAGAACACAATGCTCACAGAATTCTACTTTACATGTGATAGCACCCTTTAACAACCCTTGCTTTATCAATCTTTGCAAGGATTTTTCACCAGTATGCGCCAACCGCATATGCCACAGCCGCGTAGTCTCTCTAGCAATCTTTGATGTAGCCTCAGACATGGCCACATCACCAGTAACTGTACTACCTTGAAGGAAGTACAAGTTCCTCTGTCGAACACCCTTGAGTACAACTATTGCACCAGCCACAACCTTTAGAACGCCATGTTCAAGTACCACCCTGTAACCATTGGCTTCTAAAGTACCAACTGAGATAAAATTCTTCTTCATGTCAGGAACATACCTGACATTTTTCAGCTTCCTTATAATTCCATCAAACATCTTCAGACGAATGGTGCCTATACCCATTATGTGACAAGGTTGATCATTCCCCATCACTACTACACCACTCTCCTGCTTCTTAAAATCAGAAAACCACTCCCTTATAGGACATATATGATAAGAAGCAGCACAATCTAAAATCCATTCATTACCACTAGTGTAACAAGCCATTGATGAAACAGATAAAGAATAATCAGAATCTACATCCTCATCTTTAGTATCACATGCAACGTTTACCTCAGAGTCTTTCTTCTTGTCCTTTGCCTTGGCTTTAGGACAATCTTTCTTCCAATGCCCTTTCTCATGACAAAATGAGCATTCATCCTTTGCTAGAGTTCGACCTTTCGACTTTGACCGAGATTTCCCTCTACCACCTTGACCTTTCCTGTCACTAGACCTTCCTCTTGTAACCAAGACCTCAGGTGTAGAGCCCTTGGACTCTTCCTTGTCCTTCTTCATACATGCATGAGTTAACAATGCTGCAGAAATCTCACCATACACCAGTTTTTCTTTCCCATATGTGAGTGTGATAGCCAAGTGTTCATATTCGTCTGGTAACGAATTTAAGAGACACACTGCCTTGCTCTCATCACTCACATCTGCTCCTAGATTCGCCAAGTCTGCAATTAGCTTGGTAAAATCATTAAGATGCTCCGCCATGGAAATGCCTCTTCTCATATCTATTCGATAGAACTTTCGAAGTAGATAGTTTTTATTGTGGATAGTCTTTGTCATGTACTTCTCCTCCAATTTTTGCCACATCTCCTTTGCATACACATCATTCATCACAAGATATTTGATTTCTTGTGCCAAACACGACCTTATGATTCCACAAGCTCATTTGTTCATCTTTTTCCAATCCTTCTCTTCCATATCTTCTGGCTTATCCTCCAGAACATCTTCTAGGTCTTGTTGACATAGAGCATCCATTACCTCACACCTCCACATACCAAAGTTATTGGTGCCAGTAAACTTCTCTACATCAATTTTTGCTTGATGGTAAACCACAGATTTGGTTTCCCCCTTCGAACTCTTCGAACTCCCTTCTTTTGACATCTTTCCACCAACTTTCATGTACTAAACAATCACCAACCGAATCTGAAATTCACACCGGAATTTCAACAAACACCTTCTAGACGCTCAAGTTCTAACCTGAAGCTCTGATACCACTTGTTGTGCGCAGCGGACTAATGCACAAAATATGATGATTGAACTAATATATGAAAGTAAAACGAAAACGACAAAAGTAAACAAGCAACCACACACAAGACACAAGATATACGTGGTTCGGCAATATGCCTACGTCCACGGGGAGAAAGGATGATGTTTTTCTTCACAAGACAATTGTACAAGCCCTCACGAAGAAACCGAAGTCTTCTTCCTCACAAAAGTTCTCTCAAACTCTCTAATGGCTTCTCACAATCTCTCTCTTAGAAAAGTTAAGGTTTTGTCAAATTCTATTTGGCTTTATAGTATAGCCTTACAATAGCCACGAATTGGGCTCAAAACAGGCCCATATGCACAAAACTGGAGAAGGACGTACGTACGTCGAAATCACGTACGTACGTGTACAACACGTAACAACGATCTGGCGTACGGGACGTTCGAACGTCCTAACCACGTTCGTACGTTCTGTCCCGAAAAAGTTGTCTGCCACATTGGACGTACGAACGCCCTAAAGCCGTTCGTACGTTCCTGAACAAAATACTTCCCTGCTGCCATTTTGCACATAAAACCCAACAAAGACCATAAGCAGCAGAAGCTAGGGACTGACAGCAGGTAAGTGAAAAGTTTCATTCCAGGGCTGTGAACATCGTCAACAGAACTGACAGGGAATTACAAAAGCAAATTTTTGGTTAGTAAAAAATAAAATAAAAAATTATTTGGTGCTTTCTGTTTGGTTAATACCTGACCATGCTTGCTTCAAGCACGTTGATCATGATTATTGTAATTGTTTTGTTTGATTAATAATAATTTTACATTATCGAAAAAAAAAATGTAGTTGTGCAAGTGAGGCTTACTTTTGCTAATAAAGTTGGATTGTATAACATCTCATTGTGGCTTGCTTATGCTTTGCAATCAATATGTTCTTTGATTATTATGATGTTGGACATACCTAAATACTTCCATTACTGAGTATGGGATAAAAAAAAAAATCCATAGGTAACCATTGCCATTCAAATTGAAAAACAATAATGAAAACTTTTGATGGAAATGATTATTTACAACAATTAGCTAATAATGGTTGGGCACTGGCCATTGTCTCAGGGAATAAAAAAACGGACCCTTTAAGATGTTAATATGTAAGATTGGACCGGTTAGAGAACTATTGGTAAAAAAAAAGCCCAACCGCTGATTTCCGTGTCTTATGGACTAGTTTACCCCTCGACTGATGCAAAGACTCGTTTGCATATCACAAACACATAAACAGACTTATTTGCATCAGTCATAACACAAACATAAAATGCAAAGACTTGTTTGCATACTCGCAACAACAATCACATAAACCATAAAATGTAAAGACTTGTTTGCATCAGTCACAACACACATAAACATTAAATGCAAAAACTTGTTTGCATACTCGCAACGACAATCACATAAACCATAAAATGTAAATACTTGTTTGCATCAGTCATAACACACATAAATATTAAATGCAAAAACTTATTTGCATAGTCGAAACAACAACCACCACATACCATAAAATGCACATTTGTTTGCATAAACCAGAAGGGTATTATTGATAGTGAAAGGGGCCGTTTTTACAACATCAACGTTAAATGGGTATTTTTTTATTCGACAAATACTTAATCAGGGCCAATTTTATAAACCGGACCTTAGCTGGGTCATTTGTGTTTTATGGATGCTTAATGAGGTTCCAGAACCATTTCCATGGGCTATTGTTGACTTTTTCTCTTTGATTAAACTTGGGGGTGACTTATTCTTTTTCTCATAAGTTACCAAACCCCGGTGCATTGCACGGGTTCAACAACTAGTCAATAGTGATAATATATATAAAAGAACATTAATGAGACTTTAACAGGTATGTTATTTTCTCAAATTTTGAATTCTATGTTCATTATGATGTATGAGGAAGAGAAATGTTGAACATTATGTGTGTTGAACAATACTTTGAAGTGAAGTCACCAACCTCCATCACTAAAGTCTTACTACTCATGGAAATTTGGTTTTAAATACAGTGGACAACTCATTTATATTCATTAAATCTATATAGACAATACTTTTTCCACTATTAGTCAAGTGTAGAAATAAAGGGTTGAATAGAAAAGTCATGGGAAAGAAAAATAAATTTGATAAAATTTTCTGAAAAGGGTAATGTACTGACAGAAATAAAAACAATGTAGCTCTTTACATTTTAATTACTCTCGTAATAGATAAATATTTCGTTTGTATTTTATTAGCAAGCGCGGTTGAGGGGACCTATTTTCAATAAGGTGAAAGAAACTTTTTTTTATCAAATAATCAACTATTGACGTGTTTCAAACTCATATATAACCTCCTCCCCTTTATGAGAGGGATGCAACCAACAGTTAAACCTCGATAAATGAATGTTCGATAAGTGAATAATTAACCTCGCTTAAGTAATAAATTTGTCCGGTCCCAATTCAAGATTTTGTACTAAAATAGTGTTCGATCAATGAATAACCTCGTTTAAATAATAATCTATATATCCGGTCCCAAAGGGTATTCATTTATCGAGGTTTTACTATAATTTTACTTTTATTACTACACCTTGCTTTGTGCATGCATCCGCAATAATGTTTGTTTCCTTCCAAGTGATAGAGAAGTTTCACCAACTCAAGTTATGCAACTGGATCAGACTAGCTATTCAAAGATATATTGTTGCACACCTGACTTTGAAAAAGAATCTTCAACTCCTTCAACTATTGCTATACTCTTATCCACATGATTTTTTTCAAAGACTAGTCCTCCAATTAAAACACCAATATATGATGCATTCTTTCGCCACACCGCGAAAAAAACATACATATACTCCCAGGAAGTGAAGAAATCAAATACTAAGCTCTCTGTGTGTGAAGCTTTGGTCTAAGTGAAAGAAAGAATGTTTGAATGGGTAGAACAACAACCCCTTTTGCTCTCACTTTTTTTCATTTTGTTTGTTACCATATATGTTTTGAAACTCACTACATCTCAAAAGAATAGGAAGCTCAAGTTACCACCTTCACCATCAAAGCTTCCAATAATTGGAAACCTTCATCAATTAGGTTTACTCCCACATCGATCTCTTCAGTTTCTTGCGAAAGAATATGGCCCCCTCATGCTCCTTCGCTTAGGCCAAACCCCGACATTGATTGTATCTTCTGTAGATGCAGCCAGAGAGATCTTGAAAACACAAGAAGTTAAGTTTTTAGATAGACCTAAAAGAAAGTTTGCAGAAAAACTTTCTTATTCCTATAAAGACTTAGCTTTCGCACCTTATGGTGATTACTGGAAACAAGTCCGAAAAATTAGTGCGTCACATCTTTTTTCTTCTCAAAGAGTGGCATCATTTAGAACACTTAGAGAAGAGGAAGCTAATCTTATGGTCGATAAAATTCGTCATCTATCTTCTACTTCTTCTTCAATTGGTGTGAACTTGAGTGAATTGGTATTTTCATTTACAAATAATGTAGTCTGTCGGGTTACAATGGGGAGGAAGTTTGGTGCAGATGAAGGTGGTATGAAGTTTCAAAAAATTATAGCAGAGTTCTTGTATTTTGTTAGTGTTTTTAATGTTGAGGACTTCATTCCTTGGCTTTCTTGGGTGAATATAGTTAATGGACTTAATGCGAGAGCCGTGAAAAACTATAATGAAATGGATGAGTTCTTGGAAAAGGTGATTCAAGAGCATATTCAGAGCAGGAAGAAAGATAAGAAGGGTGTGGAAGACTTTGTAGATGTTTTGCTTGAACTCGAGCAAAATGGTTCAATGGGCGGCGTTCCCTTCGATAATGATAACATCAAAGCAATAATCTTGGTAAGTATATTCTACTCATCACTCTTATGTTCATTCCATGGCGCCTGCCTGCTTACAGTTTTTGTTGCTATTTTTTTTTCTTGTAGGATATGTTCTCTGCTGGGACGGATACCTCGTTATTGACCGTGGTTTGGGCAATGACAGAGCTAATCCAACAGGCAGACATAATGAAAGAAGTCCAAATGGAGATAAGAGAAATAGCAAAGGGAAAAGGATTTATCACAGAAGATGATCTTGAAAAAATGCACTACATGAAAATGGTGATTAAGGAAACACTACGATTACATATTCCAGCACCTATGCTTGTCCCCCGTGAAGCAATGCAAGATGCTAAGATACAAGGCTACGACATTCCTGCCAATACTAATGTCATTATCAATGCGTGGGCAATTGCAAGAGACCCATTGTATTGGGAAGATCCTGAAAAATTTATACCTAAACGGTTTCTTAATTCTTCTGTGGATTATAAAGGACAGGATTTTCAGTTTATTCCATTTGGTGCAGGCAGGAGAGCATGCCCTGGAATAAATTTTGCAATACCTGATATGGAACTTCCACTAGCAAATCTTTTGTATCACTTTGATTGGACTTTGCCTAATGGAACAACAATCAAAGAATTGGATGTCACTGAAGAATTCAGAGCTACAGCTTACAAGAAACACCCTCTTATTCTTGTTGCAAAGCCGCATAACTTTGAATAAAGCTAGTAGATGTGATGAAGTTCATCATCTTTCTAATAATTTCTATCCTCTAGCTCGATCTACCTGATTGGTGTTGTAATGAGGGTATGAACATATTCCCAGCTTGTCTTGTTAAAGTTGGGTTCAATGGCATTGTGGTTACTTATAATATATCATAAAGTATGTGAATCAAGTCACCAATGTTTTTATGATAATGGGCATTTGTATTCAATTTTGATGTTATGTGTTTAATTTATCTTCCCCTTGTTTGTAAGGATACATTAAGGGGCCATTCGGCAACAGCCAACAGCGTTGGAATTCTTCTAATAATCGGGTTATAGTACACTCGAAATTAATTAAACCCAAACTCGACCTGCTTCGCAGTGAAACTCAATTACTACATGGCAAAAACTGAGTGACCACAATTGGTGTGATTGTGGTCACTCAAATAATGACAACAAAGAAACCAACCATTGGAGCTGGTACTGGTAGGAAAAAGGAAAATCCAAATTGTGTCTAATAATCCCATATAAACTGCACTGTTCATGTGTAGTTTATTTCACCAGAGAGACCACAATTGGTGTGATTTTATTTGTGCTCTTAATCTTAGTTCTTACTCAAGAGGGATGGGTTCAAACACCAAAGACATGAGATTATCCAAGTTTAAATCTCCATCTTCAAACATGATAATGCATTGAGCTTGTCGGCATAGATTTATTGCTGAGGTCATAAAGGGCTCGGAGAATGGATGCTGAGCTACCCGTGCTTTGTTCATCTTCTTCCAAATCTCCTTAAACAGTTCTCTTATGTGTTCATGAGCAGCTACTTCAGAAATTCCAAGTTCCTTCATGTAAATTTGTATAGAGCCTTTCTTTTGCTCGTCCTGCATGCAAAAATACCAACAATACATTACATCTATAGCTTTTCTTTTCCCATCAAGGAAAAACGTAATAATAAGTTATAATGCATCAAGGTATGATAAATACTGTATCAATCCCCAAATCATTGGCAAGTCGACTCATCATGGCTGGACAGTATACTACCGCAGGCAAACTCTCTATGCACTGCAATGCTTCTTCTGTTATCTTGTTTGCAGTTAAGATGTATCCATTTACTATCCCCATATGTATACCAACTGAATACAATGCATTGTCAAGATACTCTTTTGATGATGGCATATATCCTTGGTGAAACCATTTCGCCTCGGTTAGATATGCTTTACATAATTGCACCCACTGAGACAAAGTTAATTCGGAGAAAATAAGACACAGAATAAGTATATGATTAGTTATCCAAATCAATGAATGTTTGAAGATAATGATGAAAAGTTGATGAAGTAGAACTATACTGCTTTCTTTTGGTGTGATATTATATCACAAGCGTGTTCTTTTAAAATCTCGAAACCAATTCGATTGTTAGTATTGAGCAAAGCCAGGTAACATATCTTCATATATTGTGGAAGCAGTTCCATAGCCTTAACATTCCATCTGTAAAGTTTAATAAAACAGATGGAAATTATGAATTCTTTGAAAAGGAATATACGTTTCACTAGCTAACTTTAAATTATATTTCAAGTATTGTGTGAAAACCTCTCAACGGCATCTGTAAAGAGCTCTAGCTCTTCCAATGATCCTCGTGTATCATACATATCATCGAGAACTGTTAAAACGATGGATAGTTTTGACATTTCTTCCCTTAAATGTCCGAATTTTGGTTCAAAAGCCATTCCCAAAGACCAAATATAATTAATCATCACTCTGTCTCTCAAAAAGCTCAAGCGTTGTAGACCGAGATCCTCCCACCACCTGAAACAAAAAACCATATGTACTTAGATGTAAGTGAAAATATCCCCGGATATTATGGACGCTGACTTTTAAATGATTTGAATTGTCCTGTGATTCTAAGTGAACTTACATTACAACGTTTGCGAGTTCTTTCTGATGTGTTGCTTGAACCATGTTGTAGTCCAGTTTAGCCAAGGTAAGTAATCCAGGTTTCATGTTTTCTTCCCTCTCATATATATCCATGTACCACCTTGCCTCTACCCTTATATGCCTCCAATGCAAAGGAACCTCCAAGGAATGGGCCACCTTTTGAGCGAGGGTAGGAGAAATGTTTCCGTGAGCAGGTTCTTTCAAGTGCTTAGTTGTGAAGGCTTTGGCTTCATCCATGATGTTTTCACCTTCGAAACCAAGGTGAGAAGCTTCGTACAAACTCAACAATCCCTTAACATCCTCACAAAGGCATTCATTGAAATTACCCATCTCGTCTTGGAAAGTTTTGAAAACATCTGTATAATTAACATGTCAGTTTGGATCATCTAATTCACAATATAAACGAAGACTACTCTGTAGTCTGTACCTTGGGAAATATTGTATCCATGTTGTCTTAGAAGCCGAAATAGAAGAGCGGTGGTATGTAGATCATTTGGTAGTATGCATTGATCAACACTGATGAGATATGCGTTGTCTAGTACGCTCCTGATTTCAACCTCAAAGTGATAAGCAACTCCTAGCCTTTCTATAGCATCAATGAGATCAATTTTTGTAAATGGAGCTACCAACTCATCCAACAATTCTCTTACAACCGCCTTCAATACCTCAGCTCGGATCTTGTATATATCATTCTACAAAAAAAATCACAAGTTACTTCAGAGCTTTGCTGCTATTCATTTGTGAAGTTTAAATAAGAAAAAACATCTGATATTGTCTCACTGTGTATGCACTCCCAGTCCCAAGCGATTTGATGTAGCCATTATCCCAGATGTTAGCTCGGCAATTCACCATTGGCTGAATGGTTTGATCACCGGCAGTGCACTGAATTCTTTTAATTATGGTCTGCTGTCCTTGTAGGACATGCTGAAGCTTGGGATTCGAGCGTTTTTTTATGCTTAAAAGGGGGAAAGAGATTAGTCGAAGCGCCATTTCTTTTACAAATATGCTCGCCTTGACAAAAATAATTGTTATTTTCTTGATAATTTATAGTAGCTATATGATCTGTTCACAATTAATTTTACATGGTACCATTTTATTCGACAAGCTAACTTCATAGGTTGCGACATAATACCATATACAGTATATGCAACATCCCATTTACTCTTCTCAACTGCAATGGTTACTATATCATTAAAACAACTGAATTGGCGGTCTAATTGATCAAACAACACATACTAACCAGAAAATGATTTCAAGCAGTTTTGGATACATTCTACCTTAAGTCATTTTAATCCAACTACTTGGTAGCTTATATAGTCCATTTTATCGTAAGCAATAACCATTAACAGTTATGAGCCAATGATTCGTACGCAAAAATTTATAGGCAAGCCTGTTTTTATAGCACATGATATTAAAATGATAACACACAATATGTTCCTTTAATACTCATTCTATTATTATGCTGTTTTTACACAAAAACTTCACTCTGGCTATATACCGGATCGATTATTATTGCTAGTTTCCGAACAGATTACCAAATGTTCTTCAGAACACATATACATGACCAAAAATACAAACAGATATAGTAGCTCAGATGGTTCTGAGCACATAACGGAGGCACTTCTTTGTATCTAATGCAAGGGTGTGATTCTACAGTGAGCACTTGAAGATCCCATGGCGTCAAGTAGCATGGTTGCTGTGATTCTTCTAAGATGCATTGTGGTTTGATGATGCATTTCGAGATATGACGAACAACAACTACTGCAACCTGATTCATTTTTGTTTGTGTAGTACTCTGTTAGCGCATCTAAACATGTTTTTATGGGTTTTGTGACAGGCAGAAAGTGATTATATTTATAAGAAAAATTGTGTGACGCCCCAAAATCCAATATCCATGTAAGGACAGAATAATAAAATATCACATGAACAAAATTCGAACAAAACAACAGCGGAAGATTTATTTCAAAACCAAACTCTGTATATACATATATACAAGGATTGAACTGAAAGAAAAACACACAACGGAAAGGATAACATACTGTGTCTGCCCCAAGGGCTACACTGATAACAAAAGACTAACTACAACTTAGAGCACCTGCTTAGCTAACTATCTCCAACTAGATCCTCTTCGCACGCTCCGAGAATCGCTTTACCTCTTTCCTGGAAGGAAGGGAAAAAGGAGCGATTAAACGCTAGCAAGTTACACAACTTGATATCCGATCTTGATCCCAGGGAGGGAATCAGCACACCCAATAAAATATAGCAATACAATACATGTATCAATTATAATCATTATATCAATTCCAGCAACTCGAATCAATAAACAATTATATAAACAATCTAATCATCACACATATGGCATAAAGCCCATCCATCTGATATCAAGTCATCTGGTACCGCAGTACCCCAGCCATGCATCTATATGCGACACCGAGCAATACTCTTCGCAGGCTCATAAGGATGGTGACATAGCACCACTGAGTGTACTTCTGTATGCGACACCGAGCAATACTCGCCGTACACTCCAGGGACGTCTCCCCAAATTCAGACTGTTCAAAACAGTCTCTGGCTCAAAAGCCCTTTTCACACAAATTAATTCTTCCATTCAAATTAAATGCATCTTAACTATCAATACGCATAAATTTCAAAATATGCAATCTCACCTTTAGCATGAAAATTATACATGCATAATATCACCAATAATCTAATAATTCATTGCAGCGTCAATTAGGATTTAGACAATCAATATCATGTTAAATCAAATAAACACACCAACATGCTTTCCTATCAATTTTCCAATAATAACCAAATAATGATATCAATTTCATGAAATCAAAATCAAACAAATTCAATTAATATGCATAGCCAAAATTGTAGTATAACAATAGCATACTATTACACCCACTAACTTCATCTATCTCCTAAAAGCAAGAAAAGATATCAAATAATGTAACTTACCTTATCTTTCGCGAAGAAAATAGCTATGATACTCGTCTACTAAAACAAATCACAAGCTACATGTCCCAAGCATAGAATTTCAAGTTTCCTACTAGCTTTCTTATAATTTCTGCAGCTTCCTCTTTCAAATTTCTGCAACTCTTTCTTGAAGTATAGTGTGAACTCACTAACAGATTATTTTCTTCTTTCCCATTAACTGTGTATACTAGCAAACAAGTCACTGCTTATATATCCTAAATTGAGTCGGTTCAACTTACTAACTAAGTTAAGTTATTAACAAAACATAAGTCGGTTCTCATTCTAGTGTGAACACACCAACAGATTTGGTCTTGAGTGTGAACAGGAACTAGTTTAAATTAAATCAACAGTGTGCTACCACCTAACCATATCAAATCATACTAACTAGCAAGCAGGTTAAGCATGCAAGGTATTACAATCTACCCCCCTTAAATAGGAATCTCGTCCTCGAGATTCACACGTACCTTATCGAAGAAAACCGGATAGTCACGACGAACATCCTCTTCACGTTCCCAAGTAGCTTCACGTTCCGTACGTCCAGTCCATAGAACCTGAACAAAAGGAATCTTCCTTCTACGAAGTTCCCGTTCTTCCCTTTTGAGAACCTTCACTGGTTTCTCCACATAGGACATCTCCGGAGTTATCTGAAAGTCCGCCAAATTAATTTGCATGTCCTTCTGGTTATGTCGTGCTTTCCTGTCATCCTTCTTAAATAATCTCAACATAGATATATGGAAAACATTATGCACTTCTGCCAATGCAGGAGGTAATTCGATCCTATAAGCCACCTTCCCAATCCGTTCAAGAACATTGAAAAGTCCAATGAAACGTGGTGCCAATTTTCCTCTTTTTCCAAAGCGTCGTACCCCCTTCATAGGAGAGACCTTCAATAGAACAAGGTCCCCAACCTGATACTCAATCGGTCGTCGTCCCTTATCTGCATAACGTTTTTGGCGTTCCTGAGCAGCCACAATTCTATCCTGAACCAATACAATTTTCTCAGTAGTGTTTTTGACCATATTTGGTCCTCCCATAAGAATAGGATCATGATGCTCTGCCCAACACACTGGAGTCCTACAGGGTCTACCATATAGAGCCTCAAATGGTGCCATTTCAATACTAGCATGATAACTGTTATTATAAGCAAACTCTGCCAAATGCAAATGCTCGGCCCATTGACCCTTAAAGTCAATTATACATGCACGTAACATATCCTCTAAGACCTGATTCACACGCTCAGTTTGTCCATCGGTCTGAGGATGAAATGTTGTACTGAAATTCAAGGCAGTTCCAAAAGCTTTCTGAAGTCCTCGTCAAAATTTGGAAGTAAACTGAGTACCTCTATCCGAAATAATGGTCATAGGAATGCCATGAAGCTTCACTATCTTCTGAACATACAATGTTCCCAAGTCACTGGCAGTATAAGTATTACTAATAGGTAGAAAATGAGCTACCTTAGTCAAACGATCTACAATTACCCAAATAGAGTTATGACCCTCGGAAATAGGTAATCCCTCGATAAAATCCATCGAAATATTGTCCCACTTCCACTCCGGTATGGGTAAAGGTTGCAATTCACCAGCTGGCCTCATATGTTCCGCCTTAACTCTCTGACAAGTATCACACTTGGAGACATATTCAGCCACATCCCTCTTCATGGTCTTCCACCAGAAATGTTGCTTCAAACCCTTATACATCTTAGTAGTTCCTGGATGAACGGTGTATCTCGCACGATGTGCCTCATCGAATAACTTTTCCCTCAATTGAGAATTATCAGGAACAACAAGACGATTCTGAAATCTTAAACCTCCATCGGTACCAATACTCCAACCTGGAGTTGGTGTATCAACCAGTGCATCCTTCTGAGCCTGAATCCATTCATCTAAAACATGTGCATCAACCAATCGACTAACAAAGGTAGACTGCAAAGTCATACTACCCAGATAGGCAACTCGAGTAAACTGCTGACCTCCAAGTCTAGGGCAAAACTCAAAGTCACTAAGTGTCTCAACCATACGCCATAACTGTATGGCTGCTAACCGAGCTTTCGGTTTTCTACTCAAGGCATCAGCTACAACATTTGCCTTCCCAGGATGATATTGTAAGGAAAAGTCATAATCCTTAATCAATTCCATCCATCGACGTTGTCTCATATTCAACTCCCTCTGAGAGAACAAATACTGTAGACTCTTGTGATCAGTGAATAAATCAAACCGAACACCATATAAATAATGCCTCCATACCTTAAGTGCAAACACTACTACTGCAAGCTCAAGGTCATGAGTTGGATAGTTCATCTCGTGGATCCTCAACTGTCTCGAAGCATAGGCCACAACCCTTTCTGTCTGCATTAAAACACCGCCTAATCCCAACAAAGATGCATCAGTATAAACCACAAAAGGTATATCAGTACGAGGTAACATCAGTACTGGAGCAGAAGTAAGTCTCTGCTTCAACTCCTCAAATGCAAGATGGCAATCTCTGTTCCAATTCAAAGGAACATCCTTCTTCGTCAAATGGGTCAAAGTTGTGGCAATCTTGGAAAACCCCTAAATGAAACGACGATAATACCCAGCGAGTCCAAGAAAACTACGTATCTCCTGAACTGTAGTAGGCTGCTTCCAATCAAGCACTGCCTCAACCTTAGATGGATTTACAGAAAGACCATCTCCAGAAATCACATGCCCCAAGAATTTGACTTCTCGTAGCCAAAACTCGCATTTAGAGAACTTTGCATACAACTGGTGCTCCCTCAATGTCTGCAAGACAATTCTCAAATGCTCTGCATGCTCTGCCTCAGAACGAGAATATATCAAAATATCATCAATGAAGACTATTACGAACTGATCGAGGTAGGGTTGAAAGATGCGGTTCATGAGATCCATGAAAAATGCTGGTGCATTAGTCAACCCAAAAGGCATAACTAGGAACTCATAGGAACCATAACGCGTCAAAAACGCCGTCTTAGGGATATCCTCTTCCCTAACCCTCAGCTAATGAAACCCAGATCTCAAGTCGATCTTAGAAAACCATTGTGCTCCTCGAAGCTGGTCGAAAAGGTCATCAATACATGGTAGAGGATACTTATTCCTCACTGTCACCTTATTCAACTCTCTGTAATCAATACAAAGACGAAGAGTCCCGTCCTTCTTCTTAACGAACAACACCGGTGCACCGCAAGGTGAGTGACTCGGCCTAATGAAACCCTGACTCTCAAGGTCCTTGAGTTGCGCTTGCAACTCCTTCGTCTCTGTTGGTGCCATACGATAGGGAGCGCGGGAAATGGGTACAGTACCCTGAACCAAATCTATGCCAAATTCCACAACACGATGGGGAGGCAAACCAGGAATGTCCCCAAAGACATCCTCAAAATCACAAACCACTACCAAATCAGACAATGCCAAATCAACCTTCCCAAATGTTCCCAACTTGATATGCGCCAGAAAAGCTTCAGCTAACTCATTACCTCGAGGGGTAGCTATAATCACATCATGACCATCCACTCGCAAAGTAACTGTATTTGCTGTGGTATCTATCTTCCCCTGATAACTCTGCATCCATCTCAGACCCAGAATTACATCGAAACTCTTCATGTCATAGACAATCAAGTTCGCACGAAACTCATGCTCCTCAAGAGTAACCCGACAATCCCAACACACAGAATCTAGATACTGATAAAACTCACCAGGAAGTTCAGCAATCATAAGAGACTCGAGTTTCTCACAAACAAGACCAGCGGTATGAGCAAAAGAACGTGCAACGAAAGAATACTTTGCACCCGTATCAAACAAAATCTTAGCAGGCATGGAATTAACACAGAACGTACCTTCCAAGAGTGCTCCATCAGTAGCATCTCTAGGAATCATCGTATACACACGACCATACGCAGGCGGTGCTGGTGCTATCGCTACAGTAACTGGTACAGGTGGTGCCTGTTGTTGCAAGGGAACTGCAGCTGGAACCATCGCTCCCTGTGGAGTTTCTCCTGGCTGATAATAGTACAGTAGAGCATACAACTGTCCCGTACCTGACGACTGACCCTGAGTCTGACCCGTAGACTGGGTTGAACCTTTATTCTTCCATGTGCCACTGCTACCCGCAGATTTCTGATCGGTTCCACTCTTCTTATCATTATCTTTCAGATTCTTCTTAGGACACTCAAAAGCACGATGTCCCTTTTCACCGCAGTTAAAACAAGCTCCACTCTTGAACTTCTCACAGTCTGCCATCTTATGTCATGGCCTCTTACAAGCATTGCAAGTCACTGTATACCTCGAACTGCTACCTGAACTATCTGATTTGAATTTCTTCTCATTACCATTCTTCTGTCCATCGGACGGCTGATGACGCTTATGAGACTTACCACCATCGATCCCTTTACCACTAGCTTCCTTCAGTTCTCGGGTACGGATGATATCTGCCTCAGTAATCATAGCAGACTCTACAACCTGCCTAACTGTAGGATGTTGTTGATTCTGCACTGCTCGCCTCAAATTGGTTCTCAAACCATCCTCAAACTGTCGAGCCAAACGCCAATCAGAGAACCTCAGATCTGTACAAAACCTGGCAAGACGAATGAATCTGTGCTCATACTCTGTAACAGTGTCTTCACCCTGCTGAATAGTCAGTAACTCCTTTTCTGTAATGCTCTTTGCTGTCCGAGAGATGTATTGCTTATCAAAGAGTCGCTCAAAATCTGACCATTCCATCGTATCCTCATCTTCTTCAGATACTACACTATTCCACCAAATTCTGGCTCCACCCTTAAGCTGTAGGGCTGCCAAGAGTTGTTGTTGGACTGGGTTCACCTTCATAATGCGCAACACGTTCTTCACCTCAGCTTTCCATTCACCTGCCACCAGATGATTGCCTTTGCCGTCAAAAGTAGGTGGTTTGTGCTTCTGAAATTTCTCAATGACCCGTAGCCATGACTCTAATCGGCCTGTTTCTACTTCCTCCTCTGTGATATCTGGTTCACCTGCTGGTACCCCTGGCTGAAGTGTCGTATTACCCTGTGGTGGATTTGCACCCATGTTCCTCAAAGCTACTAACTCTGTTGTAAGATTAGTAAGTGAAGTCATCATGGGCTGCATCCAAGATGGAATCGCAACTCCAATCCCACTTGTATCAGTCCCATCCCCTGCATGTTCCTCTTGTCCCGCCATTAGTCACTGTAGCAACACAAGCAGGAAACATGAGAAACAATCCAGGAATAGAGAACAAAATACTAAATGAAACGGTGCGTAAACGTAACGTCCTCACTCAATCTATACTAACGTACAAACATACTCCTATGGTGCTCTAACACCTACAGACTCTAGGAATATCCCACTAGGACAAATGAACTCTAAGCTCTGATACCAACTGTGACGCCCCCAAAATCCAATATCCATGTAAGGACAGAATAATAAAATATCACATGAACAAAATTCGAACAAAACAACAGCGGAAGATTTATTTCAAAACCAAACTCTGTATATACATATATACAAGGATTGAACTGAAAGAAAAACACACAACGGAAAGGATAACATACTGTGTCTGCCCCAAAGACTACACTGATAACAAAAGACTAACTACAACTTAGAACACCTGCTTAGCTAACTATCTCCAACTAGATCCTCTTCGCACGCTCCGAGAATCGCTTTACCTGTTTCCTGGAAAGAAGGGAAAAAGGAGCGATTAAACGCTAGCAAGTTACACAACTTGATATCCGATCTTGATCCCAGGGACGGAATCAGCACACCCAATAAAATATAGCAATACAATACATGTATCAATTATAATCATTATATCAATTCCAGCAACTCGAATCAATAAACAATTATATAAACAATCTAATCATCACACATATGGCATAAAGCCCATCCATCTGATATCAAGTCATCAGGTACCGCAGTACCCCAGCCATGCATCTGTATGCGACACCGAGCAATACTCTTCGCAGGCTCATAAGGTTGGTGACATAGCACCACTGAGTGTACTTCTGTATGCGACACCGAGCAATACTCTCCGTACACTCCAGGGACGTCTCCCCAAATTCAGACTGTTCAAAACAGTCTCTGGCTCAAAAGCCCTTTTCACACAAATTAATTCTTCCATTCAAATTAAATGCATCTTAACTATCAATACGCATAAATTTCAAAATATGCAATCTCACCTTTAGCATGAAAATTATACATGCATAATATCACCAATAATCTAATAATTCATTGCAGCGTCAATTAGGATTTAGACAATCAATATCATGTTAAATCAAATAAACACACCAACATGCTTTCCTATCAATTTTCCAATAATAACCAAATAATGATATCAATTTCATGAAATCAAAATCAAACAAATTCAATTAATATGCATAGCCGAAATTGTAGTATAACAATAGCATACTATTACACCCACTAACTTCATCTATCTCCTAAAAGCAAGAAAAGATATCAAATAATGTAACTTACCTTATCTTTCGCGAAGAAAATAGCTATGATACTCGTCTACTAAAACAAATCACAAGCTACATGTCCCAAGCATAGAATTTCAAGTTTCCTACTAGCTTTCTTATAATTTCTGCAGCTTCCTCTTTCAAATTTCTGCAACTCTTTCTTGAAGTATAGTGTGAACTCACTAACAGATTATTTTCTTCTTTCCCATTAACTGTGTATACTAGCAAACAAGTCACTGCTTATATATCCTAAATTGAGTCGGTTCAACTTACTAACTAAGTTAAGTTATTAACAAAACATAAGTCGGTTCTCATTCTAGTGTGAACACACCAATAGATTTGGTCTTGAGTGTGAACAGGAGTTTAAATTAAATCAACAGTGTGCTGCCACCTAACCATATCAAATCATACTAACTAGCAAGCAGGTTAAGCATGCAAGGTATTACAATCTACCCCCCTTAAATAGGAATCTCGTCCTCGAGATTCACACGTACCTTATCGAAGAAAACCGGATAGTCACGACGAATATCCTCTTCACGTTCCCAAGTAGCTTCACGTTCCGTACGTCTAGTCCATAGAACCTGAACAAAAGGAATCTTCCTTCTACGAAGTTCCCGTTCTTCCCTTTTGAGAACCTTCACTGGTTTCTCCACATAGGACATCTCCGGAGTTATCTGAAAATCCGCCAAATTAATTTGCATGTCCTTCTGGTTATGTCGTGCTTTCCTGTCATCCTTCTTAAATAATCTCAACATAGATATATGGAAAACATTATGCACTTCTGCCAATGCAGGAGGTAATTCGATCCTATAAGCCACCTTCCCAATCCGTTCAAGAACATTGAAAGGTCCAATGAAACGTGGTGCCAATTTTCCTCTTTTTCCAAAGCGTCGTACCCCCTTCATAGGAGAGACCTTCAATAGAACAAGGTCCCCAACCTGATACTCAATCGGTCGTCGTCCCTTATCTGCATAACGTTTTTGGCGTTCCTGAGCAGCCACAATTCTATCCTGAACCAATACAATTTTCTCAGTAGTGTTTTTGACCATATTTGGTCCTCCCATAAGAATACGATCATGATGCTCTGCCCAACACACTGGAGTCCTACAGGGTCTACCATATAGAGCCTCAAATGGTGCCATTTCAATACTAGCATGATAACTGTTATTATAAGCAAACTCTGCCAAATGCAAATGCTCGGCCCATTGACCCTTAAAGTCAATTATACATGCACGTAACATATCCTCTAAGACCTGATTCACACGCTCAGTTTGTCCATCGGTCTGAGGATGAAATGTTGTACTGAAATTCAAGGCAGTTCCAAAAGCTTTCTGAAGTCCTCGCCAAAATTTGGAAGTAAACTGAGTACCTCTATCCGAAATAATGGTCATAGGAATGCCATGAAGCTTCACTATCTTCTGAACATACAATGTTCCCAAGTCACTGGCAGTATAAGTATTACTAATAGGTAGAAAATGAGCTACCTTAGTCAAACGATCTACAATTACCCAAATAGAGTTATGACCCTCGGAAATAGGTAATCCCTCGATAAAATCCATCGAAATACTGTCCCACTTCCACTCCGGTATGGGTAAAGGTTGCAATTCACCAGCTGGCCTCATATGTTCCGCCTTAACTCTCTGACAAGTATCACACTTGGAGACATATTCAGCCACATCCCTCTTCATGGTCTTCCACCAGAAATGTTGCTTCAAACCCTTATACATCTTAGTAGTTCCTGGATGAACGGTGTATCTCGCACGATGTGCCTCATCGAATAACTATTCCCTCAATTGAGAATTATCAGGAACAACAAGACGATTCTGAAATCTTAAACCTCCATCGGTACCAATACTCCAACCTGGAGTTGGTGTATGAACCAGTGCATCCTTCTGAGCCTGAATCCATTCATCTAAAACATGTGCATCAACCAATCGACTAACAAAGGTAGACTGCAAAGTCATACTACCCAGATAGGTAACTCGAGTAAACTGCTGACCTCCAAGTCTAGGGCAAAACTCGAAGTCACTAAGTGTCTCAACCATACGCCATAACTGTATGGCTGCTAACCGAGCTTTCGGTTTTCTACTCAAGGCATCAGCTACAACATTTGCCTTCCCAGGATGATATTGTAAGAAAAAGTCATAATCCTTAATCAATTCCATCCATCGACGCTGTCTCATATTCAACTCCCTCTGAGAGAACAAATACTGTAGACTCTTGTGATCAGTGAATAAATCAAACCGAACACCATATAAATAATGCCTCCATACCTTAAGTGCAAACACTACTGCTGCAAGCTCAAGGTCATGAGTAGGATAGTTCATCTCGTGGATCCTCAACTGTCTCGAAGCATAGGCCACAACCCTTTCTGTCTGCATTAAAACACCGCCTAATCCCAACAAAGATGCATCAGTATAAATCACGAAAGGTATATCAGTACGAGGTAACATCAGTACTGGAGCAGAAGTAAGCCTCTGCTTCAACTCCTCAAAAGCAAGATGGCAATCTTTGTTCCAATTGAAAGGAACATCCTTCTTCGTCAAATGGGTCAAAGCTATGGCAATCTTGGAAAACCCCTGAATGAAACGACGATAATACCCAGCGAGTCCAAGAAAACTACGTATCTCCTGAACTGTAGTAGGCTGCTTCCAATCAAGCACTGCCTCAACCTTAGATGGATTTACAGAAAGACCATCTCCAGAAATCACATGCCCTAAGAATTTGACTTCTCGTAGCCAAAACTCGCATTTAGAGAACTTTGCATACAACTGGTGCTCCCTCAATGTCTGCAAGACAATTCTCAAATGCTCTGCATGCTCTGCCTCAGAACGAGAATATATCAAAATATCATCAATGAAGACTATCACGAACTGATCGAGGTAGGGTCGAAAGATGCGGTTCATGAGATCCATGAAAAATGCTGGTGCATTAGTCAACCCAAAAGGCATAACTAGGAACTCATAGGAACCATAACGCGTCAAAAACGCCATCTTAGGGATATCCTCTTCCCTAACCCTCAGATGATGATACCCAGATCTCAAGTCGATCTTAGAAAACCACTGTGCTCCTCGAAGCTGGTCGAAAAGGTCATCAATACATGGTAGAGGATACTTATTCCTCACCGTCACCTTATTCAACTCTCTGTAATCAATACAAAGACGAAGAGTCCCGTCCTTTTTCTTAACGAACAACACCGGTGCACCGCAAGGTGAGTGACTCGGCCTAATGAAACCCTGACTCTCAAGGTCCTTGAGTTGCGCTTGCAACTCCTTCGTCTCTGTTGGTGCCATACGATAGGGAGCGCGGGAAATGGGTACAGTACCCTGAACCAAATCTATGCCAAATTCCACAACACGATGGGGAGGCAAACCAGGAATGTCCCCAAAGACATCCTCAAAATCACAAACCACTACCAAATCAGACAATGCCAAATCAACCTTCCCAAATGTTCCCAACTTGATATGCGCCAGAAAAGCTTCAGCTAACTCATTACCTCGAGGGGTAGCTATAATCACATCATGACCATCCACTCGCAAAGTAACTGTATTTGCTGTGGTATCTATCTTCCCCTGATAACTCTGCATCCATCTCAGACCCAGAATTACATCGAAACTCTTCATGTCATAGACAATCAAGTTCGCACGAAACTCATGCTCCTCAAGAGTAACCCGACAATCCCAACACACAGAATCTAGATACTGATAAAACTCACCAGGAAGTTCAGCAATCATAAGAGACTCGAGTTTCTCACAAACAAGACCAGCGGTATGAGCAAAAGAACGTGCAACGAAAGAATACTTTGCACCCGTATCAAACAAAATCTTAGCAGGCATGGAATTAACACAGAACGTACCTTCCAAGAGTGCTCCATTAGTAGCATCTCTAGGAATCATCGTATACACACGACCATACGCAGGCGGTGCTGGTGCTATCGCTACAGTAACTGGTGCAGGTGGTGCCTGTTGTTGCAAGGGAACTGCAGCTGGAACCATCGCTCCCTGTGGAGTTTCTCCTGGCTGATAATAGTACAGTAGAGCATACAACTGTCCCGTACCTGACGACTGACCCTGAGTCTGACCCGTAGACTGGGTTGAACCTTTATTCTTCCATGTGCCACTGCTACCCGCAGATTTCTGATCGGTTCCACTCTTCTTATCATTATCTTTCAGATTCTTCTTAAGACACTCAAAAGCACGATGTCCCTTTTCACCGCAGTTAAAGCAAGCTCCACTCTTGAACTTCTCACAGTCTGCCATCTTATGTCATGGCCTCTTACAAGCATTGCAAGTCACTGTATACCTCGAACTGCTACCTGAACTATCTGATTTGAATTTCTTCTCATTACCATTCTTCTGTCCATCGGACGGCTGATGACGCTTATGAGACTTACCACCATCGAACCCTTTACCACTAGCTTCCTTCAGTTCTCAGGTATGGATGATATCTGCCTCAGTAATCATAGCAGACTCTACAACCTGCCTAACTGTAGGATGTTGCTGATTCTGCACTGCTCGCCTCAAATTGGTTCTCAAACCATCCTCAAACTGTCGAGCCAAACGCCAATCAGAGAACCTCAGATCTGTACAAAACCTGGCACGACGAATGAATCTGTGCTCATACTCTGTAACAGTGTCTTCACCCTGCTGAATAGTCAGTAACCCCTTTTCTGTAATGGTCTTTGTTGTCCGAGAGATGTACTGTTTATCAAAGAGTCGCTCAAAATCTGACCATTCCATCGTATCCTCATCTTCTTTAGATACTACACTATTCCACCACATTCTGGCTCCACCCTTAAGCTGTAGGGCTGCCAAGAGTTGTTGTTGGACTGGGTTCACTTTCATAATGCGCAACACGTTCTTCACCTCAGCTTTCCATTCACCTGCCACCAGATGATTGCCTTTGCCGTCAAAAGTAGGTGGTTTGTGCTTCTGAAATTTCTCAATAACCCGTAGCCATGACTCTAATCGGCCTGTTTCTACTTCCTCCTCTGTGATATCTGGTTCACCTGCTGGAACCCCTGGCTGAAGTGTCGTATTACCCTGTGGTGGATTTGCACCCATGTTCCTCAAAGCTACTAACTCTGCTGTAAGATTAGTAAGCGAAGTCATCATGGGCTGCATCCAAGCTGGAATCGCAACTCCAGTCCCACTTGTATCAGTCCCATCCCCTGCATGTTCCTCTTGTCCCGCCATTAGTCACTGTAGCAACACAAGCAGGAAACATGAGAAACAATCCAGGAATAGAGAACTGAATACTAAATGAAACGGAGAGTAAACGTAACGTCCTCACTCAATCTATACTAACGTACAAACATACTCCTATGGTGCTCTAACACCTACAGACTCTAGGAATATCCCACTAGGACAAATGAACTCTAAGCTCTGATACCAACTGTGACGCCCCCAAAATCCAATATCCATGTAAGGACAAAATAATAAAATATCACATGATCAAAATTCGAACAAAACAACAGCAGAAGATTTATTTCAAAACCAAACTCTGTATATACATATATACAAGGATTGAATTGAAAGAAAAACACACAACGGAAAGGATAACATACTGTGTCTGCCCCAAGGGCTACACTGATAACAAAAGACTAACTACAACTTAGAGCACCTGCTTAGCTAACTATCTCCAACTAGATCCTCTTCGCACGCTCCGAGAATCGCTTTACCTGTTTCCTGGAAGGAAATGAAAAATGGGCGATTAAACGCTAGCAAGTTACACAACTTGATATCCGATCTTGATCCCAGGGACGGAATCAGCACACCCAATAAAATATAGCAATACAATACATGTATCAATTATAATCATTATATCAATTCCAGCAACTCGAATCAATAAACAATTATATAAACAATCTAATCATCACACATATGGCATAAAGCCCATCCATCTGATATCAAGTCATCAGGTACCGCAGTACCCCAGCCATGCATCTGTATGCGACACCGAGCAATACTCTCCGCAGGCTCATAAGGTTGGTGACATAGCACCACTGAGTGTACTTCTGTATGCGACACCGAGCAATACTCTCTGTACACTCCAGGGACGTCTCCCCAAATTCAGACTGTTCAAAACAGTCTCTGGCTCAAAAGCCCTTTTCACACAAATTAATTCTTCCATTCAAATTAAATGCATCTTAACTATCAATACGCATAAATTTCAAAATATGCAATCTCACCTTTAGCATGAAAATTATACATGCATAATATCACCAATAATCTAATAATTCATTGCAGCGTCAATTATGATTTAGACAATCAATATCATGTTAAATCAAATAAACACACCAACATGCTTTCCTATCAATTTTCCAATAATAACCAAATAATGATATCAATTTCATGAAATCAAAATCAAACAAATTCAATTAATATGCATAGCCGAAATTGTAGTATAACAATAGCATACTATTACACCCACTAACTTCATCTATCTCCTAAAAGCAAGAAAAGATATCAAATAATATAACTTACCTTATCTTTTGCGAAGAAAATAGCTATGATACTCGTCTACTAAAACAAATCACAAGCTACATGTCCCAAGCATAGAATTCCAAGTTTCCTACTAGCTTTCTTATAATTTCTGCAGCTTCCTCTTTCAAATTTCTGCAACTCTCTCTTGAAGTATAGTGTGAACTCACTAACAGATTATTTTCTTCTTTCTCATTAACAGTGTATACTAGCAAACAGGTCATTGCTTATATATCCTAAATTGAGTCCGTTCAACTTACTAACTAAGTTAAGTTATTAACGAAACATAAGTCGGTTCTCATTCTAGTGTGAACACATCAACAGATATGGTCTTGAGTGTGAACAGGAACTAGTTTAAATTAAATCAACAGTGTGCTGCCACCTAACCATATCAAATCATACTAACCAGCAAGCAGGTTAAGCACGCAAGGTATTACAAATTGTCAGGATTTAATTGTTCATTTTGCTCAAGTGGCCGGATTTCTGCACGTTGTTGCCATGTCGTTCGGTCAATTTGGGTTGCTCCATCTCTCCATCTCACGGACAAGGATATGGTTTATTTAATGTACACTACTGAACCAACTAGCTGCATAAAATATTAAAATTTCGAGAAACTGCCTAGTTGATAACTTGATAATGTTTTCTATTGCAACTGGATCATTGATATCAGAAGTATAATGTAAATAACGAGGAAATTTATATCAGTAATGTTATTATATTGTAATAAAGCATTCTTCGATTTGTAAGGACAAGTTTGGATCATAGGTGTATTGGTGTTAGATAAACCATTGTATCCCCTTCATGTATCGAAAAATAGCTCACACAACAATTGAATTTTTTTAGTATCCTCTCCCCCATGCAGGTGACCCTTTATTGTGACTCTTGATTTAGGTCATGCATCGACGTTAAATGTAAATAAGGGTACACTGGTACAGAGGTCTGCAAGCTAGCTTCATCAACAAAATCCGAGTACAATGGTGTTGGAAATAAGACAGCCGAGATCTCAAAGATTCGGTTGTATTGTTTAGTATTTTGTTAAAATCAAGTCTTAAAATACACGCCTCCTTTCGCCAGTGCATATTTATTTTCACATTCTGTGCTTTCACTCTTCCAATTGTTTCTAGATCGATGAACAAGTCAGAAACAAATGTTTCTCTTGGATGGTGTATGTGATGATATGATTTATAACCTCTAATTGATAATTCAGCTGATAAACAAGCAAGAAACAAATCCTATATGATAACAGATACCTATATGATACAATGATATGGAATAACAGAAGATTTTTCAAATTTTTATTTTACAGGAAAAAAAAAAGGGACATACACAGATTATTTGAAACAGTACATTCCTTTAATATCTTTTGGAACCTAAATAAATTACATGACAGATAAATTAATAACAATTCAAGCCAAGTCAAAGGGAAGAAACATACTCCTGGCGCCAGCGGAAGGCAATTGGGCTCCTGACTAGGTGGAAACCATCACTCCATTCGATCGATCCAAACTTAGCTGGCACAGATCCCAGCTGTCCTCCATTCTTACTCTTGAACTTAATCACATAGGATAAACTCGTGTTATCTTTGCTAAACACAAGTTTACTTGGCGAAACAGTGGTCTCAACTGATGGTGGACTGATGACCTTGGCCTCATAAACGGCATCTACCTCACTCCCTACATTCTTTACCACCCTTTTGTAACTAACCTCGTCGTCGTTGGATTTGAATACCACTGAAAAAGATGGATAGTTCAGATCACCTGGTGAAGCCAATGTTGTGGAATTGCAATCTATACTGCTTTGATCCTTGATAAAAACAGATATGCTCTTGGAATTGTAGCCAATGGAGCAAAAGAATGCAATGTAATCATCAACATTGAGATCATAAACCAGACCAGGATTAAGTGCTCTATTAGGATCAACATGACCAGCCCCGTGAACAAATGGTGTAGATTCTCCACCAGCAAGATCAGACAATGTCTTCCCAGAATTGTCCAAGTTGTAAGCAGTTGTCATCAGGGCAGATTTTATAGCACCAGGGCTCCATGTTGGGTAGGCCTTTTTAAGCAGGGCAGCCAATCCACTCACATGTGGGCAAGACATGGATGTACCAGAAATTATGTTGAATTCGGTTCGTCTAGGATCAATATCTAAATCCGTTGGACTTGTCGCTCCAGTCCAAGCTGCTAAAATATTAACACCTGGGGCAATCACGTCGGGTTTGAGAATTTCAGGAGTTAATTGGTTTGGACCACGGCTTGAGAAAGATGCAACTTTAGGAGCCGGTGGTGATGGACCAATTACTGTTCCTCGGAACTCAATAGTTGCTGTTGGAGAGGGTTGTGATCGTGCATATTCTCTGATCTTGTCACCAACTATGGCACCCACTGTGGTTGCTGGTATTAAATGTGAGTCAGCAATTAGTTCCTCCCCTGCATCATCTGTGTTTGCTAGAATCATACCAACTCCACCAGCACGCTTCACAGCATCTCCCTTGGCTACTCTTGCATTACCACCACGATCACAAATAACAATCTTCCCTGCATAGTCACAAGTATTACCCGTTTCAAACAATATAAACCTGGTTATATAACTAAGTTTGTGACTGTTTGTTACAAGGTAGTATGGTTGAATTGGTCAAAGAGACTACAAACAATACATGAATACTATGAAAATGAAATTTTCATTTATTTTTGCATCAAATGTACAGCTCTATACACAATCCACATACTCATATTCATACTAAATTTTACTAAATTTCATAAAAAAAAGAAAAAAAAGCATCTAGGAAATGGCTATTGGGGAACTGATGATCCCTGAGATGAATCGGGAGGAAAAAAAGCAAGGAGTCTAGCAATGTACTAACACATCCAATTCAGGAAAATCAAGGTAATAAGTAGGTTTAGCAGTTTCTAAGAACTTGATCCCATATTGTTGCCAAACAGGCTGATGCATTTCAATTCACAAGTCTAAAAACAACTTATGAATGTGTTCCGAAACAGGGCAGAACTACAGAGACTAGAGGCGCAACCTAAAGTCAAATAATACTCATAAAACTGTTCTTTTCATTGTTACTAGATAAAAATTTGTAATAATAAGGTAAGGCATGCTGCGGTCCTAGATTCTTATAGCACGATTTCCTCCGGTGTCTAGACATCACTGGGTTTGTCTTAAGAAGAGTAATGTGGATATGGCAGAGAAATCATGGGTAGATACTGTAAACACTGTGATGAGAAGGAATTGAATGAAAGATATCCCAGACCCAAATACATGAAAATAAGGAATACGAGATCGCTGGCTGATCACCTGACAGTCCATGATATATATATAGAGAGAAAAAAAGGATACATAAACTGAGCCGAGATGAAGCGGAATGCAGCTAATAGGATGTCTAGTTTACCATGCTAGATAAGACTAGGAAGATAACTGGTTTGGATGATCAATAATTTTGGTAAATTTACGGTGAAATTCAGTTCATAATCCAAGAGAAAGGGGAAACACCCGAATGCATATCCCACTGTGTGTATGTGCGATTAGGAGAATGAGATGATCACTGCCCTCTTTCTCTACTTCGATTTTGCAAAAGATATATTCAATGGCGCCCACTTCCTACTGCGAGCAGCATCTCAAGCTCTTGATAATTCGGTTAATTTGAGGCTTAGATGGTCTCATGAACAAGTGGAGGGGAGTAGACATACGAGGAACACTATGGGGCCTAAAACCCCAGATGCAGTAAACAATCGCACAAATCTTTGAAACACAACATAGAACCCTACAATTGGTTCCAGATTGCAATGTATCGCAAATGGGAATGTGCAACTGAGATTCCAAATTGTTAGAGTGGATCATTTTATCAAATCGACATTAATTTCAATTAAACTACACAATCAATTTACTCAAGGATTGCTAATTTTACTATCTGATTCTGAATATCAAAAACCAAATTTAACATATAAAATTACCTGCAACTTTAGATGAATCAAGCCGCCCGGAGTAGCAATACCTACTACCACAATCATCAGCATAAACCAAAGGAACATCTGAATCCTTAAGAGGCTCTCCAGAATAAAGCGAAACACCCGAAAATATCCGACCATCACCAAGAATAACATCAGCAGGAAACTCTCTATCAAGTGTTGAAGCACCTACTGTCAATATCCATGGAGCAATATTGGTAGCAGTAAATGCATCAGGACCAGAATTACCCGCCGAACAAGAAACCACCACACCTTTCTCAATTGCACCAAATGCACCAATAGCAATTGAATCATGAACATACTCAGGTGCATACCCTGAAGCCCCTACCGATAACGAAATCACATCTACTCCATCTGCCACTGCCTGATCCATTGCTGCAAGTATATCCGAATTATAACATCCCGCACTCCAACAGATCTTATACATTGCAATTCTCCCTTTAGTCGCCATTCCTCGAGCTTCTCCTAAAGCATACTGATAAAATCCAGCTTCATTGACATAAGAACCTGCAGCCGTGGACGACGTATGTGTACCATGACCTTCTGTATCTCGAGGAGATTTCGATTCTTTAGTCCAATCAATATATCTAGAAGATGATTCATAACCTTTATAAAAAGCTTTTGCACCAATAATTTTCCGATTACATGCAGGAAACTCCGGTCCAGTCTCGCAAACTCCTTTCCATTTTTCAGGTACTTCAGAAAGACCTGAATCATTAAAACTAGACCTCTCTGGCCAAATCCCAGTATCAAGTACACCAACAATAACATCATCTGCATAATCAGAATTAGGCCAAAGTCCAAATGAATCAGCTAAACCAAGAAACCGCGGTGTTCGAGTAGTATGTAATTGTTGAATAACATCTGGAAGTATAGAATGAACATAAGGAAGTTTACTTAGTTGTAAAACTTGTGAAGATGTTAAATGAGCTGAAAATCCATGAACAACATGGTTATAAGTGTAAAGAAGTTTAGTAGGGTGTAATGATGATGATGAAAGAGATCTAATGGTTGATGAATACCAATCATGGTGAGTTGAGAAAATAGATGGTTTCTGTGATTTTGACACGTGGATTATGAATGTTTGTGGATCTTCAGATGATGATGATGAGATGGTTGTGATGATTAGATTTAGAAAGATGGTGAAGAAGATGAAGTTTTGGAGATGAAGATTCATTTTTTTTTTTTTTTCCAAAAAGATTGGAATAGTGTGACCAATAATGAGTTTTCATTTCTTGAAGTTAATGATAAAGTTTTGATGACGTGGCAATTTTTAGTTCGTTTGTATTTTTGGGCTTTATTAATATGGGCCTGGCCCATTTAGATCAAGGGCATGAACAGTAATGGACTGAGTTCCTCCAATGCCTTTTGGTTCGTTTTGAAGGGGTAAAAAGGAAAGGTTTCGTCGAGAAAGGAAAATTTAATTAAAAACATTAACTTTGTGTTTTTTTCTTCTTTCCAAAATTCACCTTCAATGCAAACATAAAGTTAGACATGCATTAAAGCAATGTCAATAATAAAAGTGCCACCTAAATTTTTATCAGAAAAAGTCAGGTGACATATCAGCATTGACAGTAGGTTTTAACACTAAAACTTTCCGGTGGGTTTTAAGAGAATCAACGCAGTTCTGCAAAAACCTAATCGATAATTATCCGCTACAGTTTTTGACAGATAACACTAATTATCAGAGTTTCTGGCGGATAACATTAACTACCATAAATTTTAGCGGATAACTTATCTGCCAAAGTTTCTAACCGCCAAAGTTTCTGGCGGATAAGCCCATCCATCACAGTTTTTAACAGATAACTTATACCTTGTCAATTTTAAATTTGTGTATATATATACACACCTATTTAAAACTAACAACATTAAAACCCCCTTAAAAATGCCCGTTGGTTGGACTATTTTTAAAACCTCACTGAACCTTCTCATTGGCACTGCCCTTAATTTTCACCAAGCTTTGATCTACATTTACTTCAAAGAGTTATCTTTTAAAAATTTATTGAAGCTAAATTACTAAGTTTACTCGACGGACAAAATTATTGTAACACCTTGAGATTTTGTTCTCACTCATCCCAACAATGTTGCGCATTATACCGTACTATGTCAATTAATATTGTCCACCTTGAGATGATTCAACTTTTAGGATATGCTAATACACTGGCATGAAGTCATTTAGGAGAAAAACTTTGGTCCATAGCGCTTAGGACTATAGTATTGTTCAAAACATTCACCCAGCACACATTTTAATTATAATAAACCTCAAAATTTGATTTTTTTTTTTTTTTTTTTTTTGGTTGGCAAGCGAGGTTGTTTCTGGGGTCCCCTACCCCGAAAATGTTGTGGTAAGCCTGTTTTTAATGAGATCAGTAACTCGGTAATGCTGGCGGGATTTGAACCCCAGACCTCTAGTATCATCACCCAAAGGTTTTACCAATTGAGCCCAACTGGCACCTGCTCAAAATTTGATTAGATCTTTGTAATGTGTTGTGGATAGATTAGGGCTGGTCACACATCCGAAGAAACCGATCCGGCACGATCCGAACCGACCTTTTTTTCGGTTTCTAAATATATCGGTTCGGATTTCGGTTGCAAGAATTTCAAAACCGAAATTATTGGTTCGGTGTCGGTTACTAAACTTCGGTTGTAATAAATATCCGAACCGATCCGAAATTACACAATGCCTTTGTATTTTTTTTATATTTCCCTTTATCTCTTATCTATAACATTTCTCCTCTTACCATTTGCAAAGATTCTAAGATTTTCTATAATACATAGTTGACTTAATTTATAAGTCTTCAATTATATCTGCATCTATCTTATGATTATCTTTAGTAAAAAAAAAGAAAAGAAGAAGAAGATGAAATTAGGTCTGTTAATAGATTTCTAATATTACCATCATAACCTTGGTTCTATTTTATTGGATCAAAATTTAGATCTGTTTACGATTTTTAAAAAAGCCCATAATTAAGGCTCAACCCGATCAATCGATCCGATCCGAATCGAGTATCTCGGATCGGTTTTGATCCGGTTTTTATAAGTATTCGGTTCGGTTTCGGTTTCGGTTTGTTTATATGGGAAACCGACTATTTCGGTTCAGTCCCAAAAATACCCCACATCCGACCCAAACCGGACCGAATCCACCCTAGGATAGATCGTTTGGACAAAATTTGGTCGTAAGTGGTGTGGACCAAAGATTTTCTATACTGTTTGTACTATGTGTTATTTAGAGCTGTTTGTCCTTACCTTGATGACACACCTATTAGTGCAGCTCATCAGGACTGTACTGATGCACTCGATCCAGTCTTTCAACCTGTCCTGCAGTCCATATATTAATGGACCTTACCATTCAACTTCCTTTTATGTTGTATTTACTGCTCATTGACCTACTTAACAGTTGGTCTGTTAAGAAAGAGATGCAACAATGTGCACTTTCTTGGAAAGATTTCTATTATAATTCGGTCATTTACGCTAAATTATGCCGGTGAGGGCACGACGATTTGGCCTAGATTAAGAAGAAAAAATGAACATAGGGTACTTGTCCCTAATCATCATGTCAAGATTATTTTGTGATGGATACACATTTGTTTCTTGTGGTTATATATCAGTTTCAATAATATTTGGTTGATGATTCTTTTCTAAAGTGGGAACAAATGTAATATAAATTATACGCAACTGGTAATATAATATGCTCTAATTATCCATTAAGCTAAAGTCTCGTGCCCCATGCGAAGCACGTTGAAAATGGTAGAAGAAATTGATATCAAGTAAAGCAGGTGGCCTGTAGCAACTTACGTTCATGATGTTGATGAATCGTAGAAGTTATAAGCGATGATTACAACGGAGGGAGGCATTATTTAAACGTGTAATTATAAAACTTTGTTATCCTGTGAATAATTGAATTTTTTTTTTTCAATTATTAATTTGTCAATTAGGGGTCATTCGGCAAACATAGGAAAATTAGGAAGAAATTTCTTTGGAAGTCCTATCTAAGAAAGTAAAAAGATGAAAATAGAAAGCAACAAATCAAAACTTCTCTCAAAATTCTTTTTTTTAACTTATCGAGAATTCTTTTTCCGTCAATTATTGAACAAACTTGTCACTTTCTTACTTTTAGAAAAACACGGAAGGCATTCCAGAGCCTTTGCCGAACGGGCGCTTAGTCAATGTTAAGTAAGTTATTATCTGGGAAAATTGGTCAAAACCCCCTAAAAACCCCCTATGTTTTGACTGGCCTTTGTGTTAACCCCCCAATGTTTTCCAACCTTGACGTTAACCCCCTTCCATTAAGTAACCCCCCTGATGTTGGACAATATTGGGGGGTTACACCAAAGCTGGTCAAAACTTGGGGGGTTATCTTATAAGCTATCAATGCTTATTCGAACTGCCATCCTTTTAAGGGTTTTAGCCAAGCTTGAAGTGTTAACTTAAAGTGTGCAATGCAATAAGTTAGGTTTGGATTCCAATCAAGATAACTAGATAAGAAGTGACAATTATTGTGTCACCTGTTTATGTAGTACAGTGAAAGAATCTAGCTAGAAGTGGAAAGTTGAAAGCTACTTATATGAGTAAAGCAAAGTCATCAGTAACTAACAGTGTTGGATGTCGCAGAAATAAATTATTTTAAGTTTATAATCAAGTGGGAACCTGATGAAATCGCGTTTAATGTGTGTTCTGCATCTGGTTGCATCTAACTTGTAACATTTACAGTATTTTCTTGTTCTATAAATTGAGAGAAGATTTCTTTTCAGAATCACAAACTTTTGTGTTGAAGTAAAGTACCCAAAAAAAAATGGCAGTTCAGTTCCTTGTCTCACCCCTGCTTTGCTCTCCCACAACCTTTTCTTCTAAGTTTGCACCCCTGCAAAGACCTTGGAGCAACATAGTTGCAGTACTTAAAAAAAATGTTGTTTACTCTACTTCCCAGCAGATCATGAATCCAGTTCTAGAGCCTGTGGTTATTAGACGATCTGCGAATTACCAACCTAACTATTGGGATTATGATAGTTTAATGTCACTTACGAGTGATTACAAGGTGGATAAGATTTTTTTTCTTTTTTTTCTTGTTCATGTACTGAAACTTATGTGCATGGTGTGGATATTTATTGATATATTGATCGGTTTGCAGGCGGATATCTACAGGGAAAAGGCTGAACAATTGAAAGAGAAAGTCAGGGAATTAATCAATGACTCCGTTGGATCAGTACGTAGTCTTGATTTAGTAGATGCTATCCAAAGGTTAGGACTGAAACATTACTATAATGAGGAGATCAAGAATGCACTTGATCATCACGCATTTATCGAGCAGGATCAATGGTTTAAGGATGATCTCTACACGACATCTTTACGGTTCAGACTACTTAGACTACATGGTTATGATGTAGCCCAAGGTGCAGTAAATTTATACACTATGAACAACTGTTTTGATAATTTTTGTAATTAAGTTGATAGTAATGATGTTATTTTGTTTATGAAACAGATGTTTTCGACAAGTTCAAAGATGAAAATGGTAGTTTAAAGATGTATCTTACAGAAGATGTAAAGGGATTGCTGAGTATGTATGAAGCTTCTTACTTAGGTTTAGAAGGTGAAGACTTCATGGATGAAGTTAAAGCTTTCACAACAAAACACTTGAAAGAATTGAAGGAAAATATAAATCCAACACTAGCTATGAAAGTTTCTCATTCCTTGGAACTTCCTTTGCATTGGAGAACATCAAGACTAGAATCTAGATGGTACATTGATACATATGAGCATGAAGACAACATGGTGCAAGTTTTGCTTGATCTTGCAAAGTTAGACTACAACATAGTTCAAGCCACTCATCAAAGTGAAGTTAGAAGATTAACAAGGTATGTACTAATTTCTTGATATAAAAATGAAAGCTAATTATATATAACTCTTTATATCAAAAAAGGAAGTACAATGATATATATCGATCTTAATTGTGGTATGGGTCAGCAGGACTGAGCAACTGCCCCGTAAACTTGTGTACGTCCCGGCAAATTTAAGTGTGCAATAATGTACATACATGCATCCACTGCAAGCTAGACAAAATTTATAGATTGAGGACTAGCTATACCAGTAACCCGAAATGAGATTTTAGATTCAGGTCGGGTTTTGGTGTATTAAACCCGAAAACAAACTCGATTTGGTTGAACCCGAGATTATATATACCTGCTAACTCAACCTGACATAATCAATATTTTTCAGGTGGTGGAAGGATTTAGGTCTATATGAAATGGACTTCTTCAGAGATAGAATTTTAGAACATTATTTTTGGTCACTAGGAATGGTTCCTGAAGAACAATTTGGACGTTTTAGAGTTGGACTAGCACAAGTGACAACACTCATAACTGTTATTGATGACATTTATGATGTTTATGGTTCTTTGGATGAGTTGGTGTTGTTCACTGCTGCTGTTGAAAGGTTTGTTGTAACTTCAATTATTTCATTTAATATATATATAACTACAGTTAATATTATTAATATTTACAGATGGGAAGTTAGTGCAATGGAGCAACTTCCACACTATATGAAAGTTTGCTATATGGCTTTGCTAAACACAAACAATGAAATGGGTTATGAGATTCTAAAAGAGCAAGGTTATGATATCACACCAAACCAAAAGAAAGTGGTAAAGTCCTACATATAACTTTTAAAGTTCCTATTTTCGCCAAGAACGTAAATTTTGATAACTTAGTAATTTGATTAATTATGTTTTTGTTGATCATATATATATAGTGGGTGGATCTGTGCAAAGCTTATTTTTTGGAGGCGAAATGGTTTTACGAGGGATATACACCAACTTTGGAGGAATATTTAGATAATGCAGTGATGTCCATTGCAGCACCTCTCATGCTAGAGAACTGTTACTTCTTAACTACTGAGAAAATAACTAAAGAAGCATTAGATTGTATAGAGAGCATGCCTAGTCTTATATACAATTCTGCAATGCTTCTTCGTCTAGCTGATGATTTAGGAACTTCCTCGGTATGTTCCTAGCTACAATTAATTCGATCTTCTTACTTAAATTTTACCTTTTTATCAATATTATCACATATACATATAAATTTCTCTTCTATGTAGGATGAGATAGCGAGAGGTGATGTTCCAAAATCAATTCAATGTTACATGCATGAAGCAGGCGTATCAGAAGAAGTTTCTCGGGAACATGTAAAGTATTTGATCAATGAGACATGGAAGAAGATGAACAAAGCCCGAACAGGCCAGTATCCATTTTTTGAACCTTTTATTAGTGCTGCACCAAATCTTGGTCGACAAGCACAATGCATGTACCAATTCGGAGATGGACATGGTATTCCTGACCAAGAAACAAAGGATCGTCTCAACTCATTGTTGGTTGAACCCATCCCACTCAAGAAGGATTAATTGTATTTTCGATTGTATATTTTATTACAGTGTAATTAAGATTAATACATATCAATAATATTATCATTTTAAAGTGTTTACTGAAGAAACTATTCATGAATATGATCCCCATTGGCTCCTATACCGCGAGTTATATTATACACTATATAAGTGTTTAGGTGGCAATAACCCTAATGGAAGTATATAATTAAACTTCATTAATACTGCAAGACAGAGTTGTGAAGGCTATTAGGGATTACTGGATTAAATTAGATATGTGAAGGCCTACCGCCTACCTATTAGGTTATTGAGTTTAAGGTCTTTGAAGCAAACAACACTACAGGGTAAAGATGCGTGTGAGTATAATGGCCTTCGGTCTAGTGGTGATTAAGTGGGGACAATATCGACCGATTAGTTGGGTTGGTGGGTTAAGCAGATGGGCACCCCCGCAACATGAATCATCTTCATTAATAGTAGCAGAGCATGGGCTATACATCATTAATATCTTTTCTTAAATGTAAGAATTTTGCACAAAGATTGAATGGGTTTGGTAGGAATATATATATATATCCCCACCCAAATCTTATAATTCCAATCTAAATTAATGTACATGGAACCAAAATAGTCTACAAATAACCTGTGGTATTTCTAGTTGTTGGGACCCCAGTGTTAGCCAGAGATATTAAATATTTGGTATTCTGCAAGACAAAAGCAGATGCTAAATATCCCACAAAGATATACAAGTCAACAACTTTTGGACACAAATATCCTCCCTAATCAAACTGTGAATAGATGACCAATTATATATAGTAGATACTCTAATCAAACTGTGAATAGATGTCCAATCATATATTGTAGATACTAATCAAACTGTGAATAGATGTCCAATCATATATAGTAGTAGATATGTTGTACTTAAAAAATCTACACACTAAATAACCTTAGTAGAAAAAGACAAAATAGAAAAAGGATAGACCAAAACTCAATGTTGTGACACACTACTACAGATAAGAGTTTTTGCAGCGTTTGAAAACGTTGCAAATACTGTCCAAAACATTGCAAGTAACCTATTAACAACGAAAGAATAGCGTTGCACGTCCGTTGCATTAGGTTGAGTGACAATTACTTATTTGCAACGTTAAAAAGCATTGCTACTGCATGCGGTAATTGCAACGTAATAAATCATTGCTACTACATTATATACGTTGCAATTATTATTTTTCTATCTTCTATTTTTTTAATTAAAACAATTACTTTTAAATTTTCAAAAATATAGTTGCAACGCTATAAACGTTGCAAGTACTAGCGTTGCTACTATACATTACGTAGATAATCGTTGCAATTATTCCATTCATAATGGTGTATTAATAACGCTTTTAAACGTTGCAATTGAAGAATTTAGTTGCAACGATTATCTAACGTTGCAAGTGACATATACTAGCAACGCATTTTGACGTTACCATTGATGAATCTAGTTGCAACATTGAGTAAACATTGTTGCAAATATACCAGTTAATGTAACGATTATTAATATTGCAATTAAATTAATTGGTTGCAACCAAGTATTAACTTAATTGCAACGTCTTTTGGGTGATGCAAATAATATTTCAGTTGAGTTTAAATTAGTAACGATCATAATCGTTGCATTTATTCTCTCGTTGCTAGTAGGGATCCTTCTTATAATTGCTAATGGAAAATAAAACAATTCATAAAAAAAAAATTTGCTTGAATTAAAACAATTCAGAAAAATTAATATTCCTTGAATTAAAGCATCCATTTAATTGTAAAATATTTACCAACAACTTCTAAGAATCCATTTAATCAAAATGTATACACATAAACTAATAATACTCATAATAATATCCACATAAACTTCTAACAATTGCTAATCCCTAGACAGTCAGCAACAGTAAGCCAGCAACAACTTCAAAAGAATATGCTCCAGTCTGCACACAAGCGCTTTCAGCAGCAGCGCAACATACACAAGCCATCAACACCAGCCCCCAAAAAATACTATGCATAGTTACCAGCTGTCCACACCAACTCTTACATGTTATATACCTGGATAAAGAAAGAAAAACTGCACTTAAGAGTCTTAAAGACCAAGATCGACATTCAATCATATATACGCCATACAGAATTTTGGGTCAAACACATGTACAATTCTACAATATTTCCAAGTTCTTACAAGGTCATCCAACAAGATTACTCCAATGAGTTTTCATAAACCTGCACTGTTTTGACAAGCTCAAGACAGAGACATGCGGCAGATTCAACAAACTGCACTACCACAGCTAGGATCTTTGCAACAACGTACCTGTCTATGATGTTAATTCCTATAGACATGGGCAAGATTCAACAAACTGCACTACCGCAATTATCAAAATGGTTGTGTTAATTAATAAATGATACAGATGATAATCAACAAAAGCATGTACCTCTATGATTGTTAATTGCTCTCACTCGCAAGCAAATGGTTATACTCATCTACTATCTGTCCAAAATGAAAAAGTCTGTTATAGACGGTTAATCAATTCTAGATAGCAAATGGTTATACAAGGTAGCATTTATTACTAGATAAATAGCAACATATAGCTAAAAACATTTATAACACAATGAACCTTTACCTAGACAGTTAATCAATTCTCTTGTTCACTAGTACAAGTTATGATACCCATGATGCATGGTAAAATTACTAGTAATTGGATCTAACAACTGCAAGATGCACCTTTCCTATTGTCAATAGAACTTTTACAAAGTATGGACATGTAAAAGCTAAAAAAAGCTAAAAACCATACAAAATAGTATATATTATATAAAATACAAAGACTTACCAAGAAGATTCACCAATGAAGAATGACTGAAAAGCTGGATTATTAGCTAAATCTGCGAGAAATGCCTCCGTTTTAGCCTGTATATACTTGGTTTGGAGGAATAGAAATGACTATATATTTAGAGGCCACAGAACTGACACTATACATGTGACAAGGCTGATACTGAAGGAACAAACAACTGCTAGCTCAGTTGGTTTGTTATCCCTCTCAAACACTCCCACTAGTAAGAGGTTGTGAGTTCAACTCCTATCAACAGTGTTTTGGGAGAATTTCTCATGTAATTCTTAGGTGGGTTAGTCTTCGGGCCTGGTTCAAGATTAGGAGGCCCATGCTCTTATGATGATGACATGTTAGGTGTTCTCCCATGGTGATGTTGTGGCCAAGTGTTCTTCAGTTGAAGCAAGTCCCTGAGTAGCAGAATTGCTCGAGTTGCGACGTGGCGGTATGGACTAAATGGTGTGGTAGCATCAGTAGCCTTCGGGCCTTTTCTTTGTAAGCCATTTGGGCCCTGTCCTTGTAAGCCTTCAGGCCATGATTAATATACCATTTTTTTTATTTTTTTTTTAATAAAAATAATTTTTATTGATAAAAGAAGAATTACACAAAGTTAGAGGACAAGAGCGCTACAAACTGCGTTGCAAAAAAAAAAAAATGATGATACTAAAAGATGTTAAAACCAAGCTTCAGAGTATACATATCCTGGAGATTATTCCAACCAAAATTTACTGCCAATGGGAGAAGCCAAACCACGGTTGGTATGCCCTGAACACAGACGGTACATTGCAAAATGGAAGTGGAAGCTGGGCGACAGTCATCAGAGATCATGTAGGCACAGTCATTGTAGCTAGTAAAGGGTCTTCACAGTACACAACAATAGCATCAATTGAGTTACAAGGAGTGGAGTAGGGTTTACAACTAGCACTTAGGGAACATGTCAGGAAAATTCATGCCAAACGGATTCGACCAATGTGGTTTCTTTCTTGAAACCGGGGTCCAAACCACCATGGGAGCTAAAACAAATGATAACAAGGATCATGAGTTTAACTAACCAATTGGAGGAGTTTACCATCACACATGTTTACAGGGAAGCAAACAGCCTGGCTTATGCGTTAGCTACACAGATTCCTACTGTAGCATACATTGACATTGTCCTAAGTTCCTTTTCTGAAGATGTCAAGAAAATAGTGTTTAATGATGCATGAGGAATGCACTATGTGAGGTTGTAACCGTCTTAGAGCTCATTTTCTTAATGAATCAGGGTAAGGGACTTTGCCAAAACCCTGCTTTCCTACCCAAAAAAAAATCTAGATACTGGATACAGCTACTCTAATATGTACAAGCTAAGAACCTGTGTTAGCACCGGGGTACAAGAAAGAGCTTCATTAGATAGTCCGTATTACTTATGTTTGATTAATTTATGTTTAGTTATTTTTTGTGTTTTGAGAGGTTTGTGCTTAATGGAAGAGTTGATAAAAAGTGTAGAGATTTTTGGTTTTGTGAAAAATGGAGAAGAAATGTAGACAAAAACAAAAATTAGTTATAGAGTTATTAAAGTAACTAATTATATTTTATTTTATTTTTTTTATTTTAATAATAAAATTTTATTGATAAGCTCAACAAATTACACAAAAGTAGAGGACAAACGCGCTACAAACTGCGCGGCAAGTCCTTTCTGGATAGCAAACCCGATTCTCCTAAATACATATTCGTTCGAACCCGCAGTCATCACGTTGCTATCCATTACCTTTTGCACTCTCCTGAGGAGCTCAACTGCTTCTGAGCCTAGCAATCCAAATGTGTCAAATGCAAAGGGGATGAAACTATGTTGGTTAGCCCTACAAGCTCCGTCATGTTTCTCCACCTAGGAGAGAGAATGTAGGACTGCATGGGTCTAGCTATTATATAAATATAAATATATAGATATCGAGAATAAACAAAGATTTCGCACCAAAAGCCTTTGATGATTATAATGTATTAGTCATCAATCTAGAAAACCAAAAAATGTATAATGTATTAAAGTGCAACCCTCATGGTGTGTATCAGTTGGTCAGGCCTTGGGTTTGCTACTGGAAGGCCACCCGTTCGATTCCCCTTGGGGCTAATCAGAGCCCTAGGATTAGTCGGTGTGTACACTGTCCAACCACTGCATGAATCACATGAAATTCTGAGTAGTAAGAAAACCCGAAAAATGAATGAGTACTGGACCAAATAAAAGTATGCTAATAATCCATGAGTATTAGAGAAAAGCATAAATCACATCAATATTTTGATAATTATTTTGTAATAATTCCTCCGAAGTGTATAGTCCAACAACTGCATACAAAAATGAAAATAATAATGGACATACACTAATGGTTGATTGAGATGTCTCCACTGTCCAGTGGTTTACTAGTCAAGGACTTGTGACATCCCACCTTCATGAGATTTAGTGAGTACTAAATACTCGTAACCCTCCTCTGTGAAAAATATGGAGATCACTGTCGAAGCTTGATGCACCTACAAAAATGAAAATATGCTAATAATGCATGAGTACTGGAGAAAAACATGAATCACATGAAATTATGATAATTGGTTTATTCTTCGTTCATATATAGTCAAACCACTGCTTACAAAAATAAAAATAGTGGGCGTACACCAATGGTCGATTGGCAGGTGTCGAGTGGTCTAAAAAACCACTAATTTGATTAATGGGCACTATTTTGATCATTTTTTTGCATTTTACCCCTTCTTCTAAGTAATATGTACATGCTATTACATATGTACACCTCACTGTTTGGAAACTTGATGCTCAGACAAGAGTCATAAGATGGATGCACTTACAATGCCTCTTAACCTCAACTTCCATCCCAATAGCTTATCCACTTACTCCACACCAAGAATTGTCTCAGTGAGAGCTCTAAGCAAATCCAATATGATTCGCAATGTTTGTTGTCGTGCAAATATTCATCAGACTAGTGAATCACTGATTCTCAGAAGATCAGCGAATTACCAACCTAGCATTTGGGATTTTGATTATATCCAATCATTGAACAGTAAATACATGGTAAATTATTGTGCATATGATCATTATACTTATATTTTTTGTGTAATTTCCAGGCACCTCAAATGGTTGCATTAGGTTACTGACGCTGTTTTTGATACTGCAGGGGAAGACATGGGAGAATCGAGCGAAGATGTTGAAAGAGTATATAAGGTCTACTGTCTTTAAAACAGATGAAGTGGGACTTATAACTCGGCTAGAGATGATCGACAATTTAAGTAGACTGGGGGTGAGTTACCATTTTCAAGAGGAGATCAGGAAATGCTTAGATAGCATAGCTATCAGTAAAAGTAATCTAAAGACTGATGCAGAGGATGTTCATGCTGTGGCATTGTACTTTAGGCTCCTTAGACAATATGAATATCAGATATTCCCAGGTACTAACTCGTCGTCATAATATTTCTATCACCTAACTTTGCATTTTTTTTTTTGAAATTGATACGATCTTCAGCAAACTATCATATTGTCTACTTTTTGGATCATGACAGATGTATTTAATTGCTTCAAGGACAATAATATAGGCCAGTTTAATCGGAGCCTGTGTAAAGACATTAAGGGAATGTTGAGTTTGTATGAAGCTTCTCACCTTGCATTTGAAGGCGAGGATATCTTGGACGAGGCTAAGGCTTTTACAGCTACACATCTAAAGGACATTAATGTACCTATGACATCAAACTTAGCCAAAGAAGTTAAACGCAGTTTAGAGCTTCCCCTGCATTGGCGAATGCTAAGGTTAGAGGCAAGGTGGTACATTGACATATGCAAGAACAAAGGCAAGTTGAGTCCTGCTCTCCTTGAATTCGCAACATTGGACTTCAATATGGTGCAAGCTATACACCAGAATGATCTAAAAGAGATGACAAAGTAGGTTAAGAAATCATCTACACACGAAATTTACTCGAGTGTCCATGTGTTAATTGATCTAATTGGATCAATATTCGATAATAGTGATATTTCTGTGTTCTATGTATTATAGGTGGTGGGAGAATCTTGGACTAGGTTCCCACTCAAAGTTGAGCTTTGCCCGAGACAGGATAATGGAGAACTTTTTGTGGACAACTGGAGTGATATTTGATCCTCAATTCGACTACTGTAGGAAAGGGCTTACCAAAATAAATTCGTTGGTGACAACAATTGATGATGTATATGATATATATGGCACTCTAGAAGAACTTGAGCTCTTTACTGCTGCAGTTGAGAGGTCAGTGCATAGGAGAGTCATCCCTTATTAATGGATCGGAGCGTGTATCATATATTCATATTAGTATCTGCTTCTAATTCAAACTTGCTGCATATATTTTCCAGATGGGATATAAACACAATAGAACAACTTCCAGATTATATGAAAATCTGCTTCCTAGCACTGTACAACACTGTTAACGAAATGGCTTATGTTACTCTCAAGGAACAGGGGTGGGATATCTTACCATACCTTAAGAAATCGGTATAGTTCATTTTCTTTGTAGGTTGAGATTACTTACTAACCAATATAATATAACTTATCAAACAGTATACGGTAACTTGTGTTCGCATATTGCAGTGGGCAGATTTGTGCAGAACTTATTTAATAGAGGCAAAGTGGTACTACGACAAGTATACACCAACATTGGAGGAGTATCTAAACAATGCATGGATTTCAATATCAGGGCCTCTTCTACTAGTTCATGCTTATTTCTTTCTAAAACAGGATATTACCAGGGAGGCATTAGAATACTTAGAAAGCTACCCTAAGCTCATACGTTGGTCATCAATGATTCTTCGTCTTTCTGACGATTTAGGAACATCTACGGTCTGTAAACCAAGTGGTTGCCTTATTTTAAATTCAAAATTAAACAGTACTAATTCAAATTCATTTCTATGATATAGGCCGAGCTAGAAAGAGGTGACGTTCCAAAATCAATTCAATGTTATATGAGTGAAAATGGTGTCTCAGAGGAGGTTGCTCGTGAATATATTGGAAATCTGATCAATGACTTATGGAAGAAAATGAATAAAGATCGATTAGATACTTCCCTATTCTCAAAAACTTTTGTAGGGGTTGTTGTAAACCTTGCTCGAATGGCTCAGTGCATGTACCAATATGGAGATGGCCATGGTGTTCCTGACCAAGAGACAAAAGATATAGTATTTTCATTGTTGATTGAGCCAATACTATATGTATGAAGTGGGTCGTGCAGCCATTCATGCAGCTGCAGGTAAGGTACAAAATCACGAGAGAACATGTGCCACGAACCAGCATTGTTTCATTCCTTTTACTTTTGATACTTTTGGTTTCTAGCACCAGAAGCAGTTGAACTTCTCTGGAGAGTACAAAAAGTGATGAATAAATGTGATGACGACGGGTTCCAATGAATATGTATTTCGTAGAATTGGTTTTGCTATTCCAAAAGGGCTTGAAGTGCAGGTTGTAGCGCGCTTGTCCTATAACTTTGTATAATTCCTGAAATTTTTATCAAATTAATAAAAAAAAAAGGCTTGTAGTGCGTTTGTCCTCTAACAAGGTATAATTCCTCAAATTTTCATCAATAAAATTTGTTTTGTTCTTTCTAAATGGTGTAACTTGATTTTTAAAATTCATTTGAACCACCAGTGTCATCACGTTGCTATCTGAAACATAAATGAGTTTTCTAAATAATCTCGTTGTCTCGATGTTTTGTTCATACATTACCACATAAGGTAAAGAACTAGAGCATAAGGAATTAAAAGATAGTTGGGTGTTAATTTTTTATATATATACATATATTAATCGTGGCTTGAAGGCTTACAAGGACAAGGCCCGAAGGCTATTGATGCTACCACCTAAGCGTCCACACCGCCATCTTGCAACTCAAGTAATTTTGCTACTCAGGGACTTGCTTTCGCAGATGAACACATAGCTACGTCATCATCATCATGAGAGAACACCTAACCACATCAATCATCATTATCATAAGAGCATGGACCTCCTAATCTCGAACCACGCCCGAAGGCTGAGCTAAGAATTATATATAGAAATTCCTCCAAACACTTTCGATGGGAATTGAACTCACAACCTCTCACTAAAACCAACTGAGTTGGGTCTTAATAGCATAGCATGGGTGTGAATAAAAACATATTGGCTGTTAATAGTGACTCTAAAACCCCAACCAAACTCCATTTCTCTGCTTACACAAAACCCTGACTGTTTTTCCTCTGTTCTCTCTGTCTTTCTCTCTTCTTATTCAAAACGATGATGATGAGATCAGCAATGGCGGCAGCACTGTCATCACAGAAGAAGTGTGGAGTTGTTGGACTAATAAGCAAACAAGGAAGTAGACTACTCTCAGGCTCTTCATTTACTCCACCACCTGCTAAACCTTCTACTAATCTTTTTGTTAGTGGTAAGTTTTAATCTTTTTTTCTTTTTCTTATTTAAGCTTTGGGTATTTTTAATTTTATTGAATTTTTTAGTTTTAATTACTTTTTTCTTGATGTTTTTTGTTAGTTATTTGTATTATTTGATTCCATTTCCATTAGGTTATTGTGTTAGTAAAAAAGAAAGAAAGAAAGAATAGAAGAAATGTTTGTTACTCTTTCTATCTTTCTTTCTTTGTTTGGTTGATTTCAAGGGTTTAAGAGGTTTAACAACTCTACTGATTAGAAAAAGGGGTTTCTAGGGAAATATATATATTTTTTAAAATAAAATATTTTATTGATAAATCGAGGAATTACACAAAGGTATAGGACAAGCGCGTTACAATCTGCGGTGCAAGCCCTTTCTGAATAGCGAACACGGTTTTTTATTTTTAATTTAGAGTTTAAATGTTCAAAGAATTGATTTTATTCTTTCTACTACTTTAGACTCAGCTGACTGCTTCCATTTGGAAAAAAATCCCTTTTTTTTAGTTCTTGTTGCGGCTAATTTTACTCATTTTCTTGTTATTATTTGGTATATTCTCTTCTTTTTTTTTTTATAGTGATTTGGTACATATATTCGATAAATACTGATGAGAATATTGTAGGGATATTTATTGAAAGAAGGTTTTTTTTGGGCTCATTGTGTAATTTTCAAAAAGAATTTTCTGCAAATGTTTCATTCAGATGTAAAAATATTAGATTTTCATTTAGTACACTAATCTTACAATTATTTCTTGAGTGTTCTTGTTAATAATTTTTGAGGCTGTCTACTTCTGTTCTCTATAAATCACAGCCTTCTGCACTTACAATTTTGTGTTCCATACCTCTCTTATCTTTGTTAGTTTCGATGTCTTCAAAGCAAATGATACAAAATTGCTTTGAGAAAACGCTTCTTAGTAGTTGAAAGCTCATCTTCACATTCCCCTACAGGCTACAACACCCTTTATGTCTCATTCAATTTGGAAGAATTTGGCCATTCCTTTGATGCAAGTTTCCAACAGTTATCTACTTATCTCACCTTCTAGGTGATTAGGGGAAAAAGGGCATGTGAAACTTTAACTAAACAACCAAATCCAAGAAAACCCTTACACTTAACCATTTCTCTCTGTCTCTCTTAACTCTTTCATTGTATAGACAAACTCAAGTTTGTTCGAAACACGTCAACAGCTGATTGTTGATATAAGTTTCCACACGTAATTTAAAAGGGGTAGGTGTCCCCTCAACCCCGCTAGCCAATAAAAAAAAAAAAGTTTGTTCATGCTTTGTCGATTTAGGTTTTAGGGCTCTGGGGTGTTTAACTTTAGCTGGGTAATTGGGTATGATAATGATCCTTTTTACCTTTGGGGTGTCTCTGGAGCAAATTGGTTGACAAATGCCGCTATGTGAAAAGGGCAGAAAATGCATGCAAATCTGTTGACGAGACAGTACATGCAAATCTCGATCTTGAAAATTCATCTCATTCTAGAGGAAAGCAAATTGTCGCATGTTTTGTGCTGTGATCTTAGCAAGTACTTCACTGCATTTGTCCTTTGAGCAAAAACATCTGCTCCACACCTTCGTGTCCACGGGAAGTTGGGTACACAATAAACTAGTCTAAACCCGTTACCAACACATATATATTCTCCACCTTTACTACATTGAACACCATGCTATTGGTATTCAGAATGTCATAGATTATACTGAAAAAACTTGAGCTCTCATCTAGTTCAAAGTCCTCCATGGAACTTGTTCCCCCTCTAGTACATCCAATTTCCATCTGTGATCCCCCATATTTTTATCTTAATTACATTTTTGTAGAGGTAAACGATAATAATACAAACAGGAATAAGATACATCAAAGATCAAGGTTTGAGAAATCCCTCGTCAGAACAAGCAAATAGAAGAAGTAAGGCAAGTGCAGTTAATAGCTGTATTATATCAAAGATTTGTGGTGTTTGATTGATATAAAAAGTTAGTTTGTATGTGGTAATTGAGTAATTTTAAAATTTTATTATGGGGCTTTCTATAAATTGGTAATTTTCGACACACGAGTACAGATTATTTCTACTAAAGAGTAGAGGCAAATTGTTATCACACATGACCCTAGGAGCCTAATTCGGTTATAACAAAATACATAAACCCTAACCCTAATAGGGTGGAACAAAAAAGAGAGACAGTGGAACTCGATTGGTTGGAGAGAAAATGGATCACACCTTCAGGCAAGTGACCTGCATGTTAAACTTCTTGTTGTTGGCTGAGGAATCAGTAGATACTAGAGGAGGGGTATTTCCATGGTCAACAGATGTAGTGGTGTTCTGTGCTGAGGCAGAGTCAATTGACCACCTGTTCAGGCCCTGTAATATGACCAGAGCTTTTGGACTTCTTCATAACTGAGTTCAACAGTAGGGTAGACAGAAATGTGGGACTGTCACATATGTACTGTGATTGGATGTCTGCAGACTTGTCTAAAGTGGGTAGAATGGTTTGGAAGCTGTTTCTTCTTGCAGTGTGCTAGGGCATTTAGAGAGAAAGGAATGGAAGAGTTTTTGAAGGGACAGACAGAAACCTGGGACAGATCATTACTGATGTGAAAATGTTGACTTGGAAGTGGACCTTTTTCAGACCCTGAATGAGTTGCATTAGCTTAGATGATATTATGTTGAGATGGGAGGACATTGTATGAAGTACACGGAGTAAGGTTATTACATGTGTTTTGGGCTAGTGTGAACCTCTCACGCTATTTTTAATGAAATTATGTTTTACTGGAAACAAAAAAAAGAAAGAAAAAGAGGAATCTATGGATACTAGGGAGCTACAATATCTGTAAGATGAAGCATGTTCTCTTGCTATGATTTGTGTTTATATAAACCTATTATCAGATGAACGCAGTGACCAAATCTGTTATTAATACATCAGGATGCTAACCAAAAGGGTTCCTGAACTGGATTGCCTTCCAATTGAGTAGGTTGCTGTGAATGTTCTGATTTTGAGGTTACAGAGTTGTTGTCGTTATCGTATCTTCTATCATTTTTATAAGGCCAACAGATGTGGCAGCTAACCTTTTGACCTGGATGATACAGCATTGTCATCCCAGCCAAATTTTGATAGAACATGCTTCTTTTCTGTGTTCGTTCCTCTTGTATTACTGCTAGAATTTTTGCAGTACTCGATGAATATGGTATTTCTGAAATTATCTTTCGTTCATTCTTTCAATATTTGCGGCAAGAAACGTTTGACAGTTCCATATGTTGTAGTGCTTAGAGTCTTGAAATCAGAAGGGGAAGTTCTGATCAGTAAGACATAATACGGAACATTTGTATGGCATATCTTCATTGTTTTTACTTTGCTTCAACGTCATAAATTGAACTCAAAGTCTAAGTCATGAACTCCACAATTGAGCGAATGAGATGTATGGATTTATAATTAGAGATCATAGTGTATGCATGCCTATTGCTTTGCAGCAGTATCTTGCTTTATAGCATGGTTATTTATTTTTTTTCCTCCTAGATATGAATCAGATTAAGAGCTCTTGCATATCTGTCCATCAGTCCATGCAATGCTCCTTGTTTCTTGTCTAACATTCTTTTTCTGTAGGGCTTAGCAAGCATACCAGCTCGGAGTGATTTAGAGAAGTTTTTGCACAATTTGGTCAAGTCATTTCTGGTACAAGATCATGCATGCTTTTCTTTTCTAAAGGACTTGAATGAATTTTATATGAAAACATTTACGCTTGGCATTTCTGTGATTCGCAGCGAAAATTGCCACAGACCGCAGTTCAGGATACTGCAAGGGATTCGGTTTTGTTAGATATGCTACTTTGGAGGATGCTGCAAAAGGTATAGAGGGTATGCATGCCAAGGTAACCTTCTCTCCATATTTCACCTTAATTAGGAGTACTGCAGAAGTTGTCTTTCATCGCTACCTATTTGGAATCAATTTGAAACATATCAGAATACACCAAGATAAAAAGAAATTACTACTCTGCATATGACTGAAGTTCCTTAGGTTTTGGGTCTTTAGATGCATAACCTTCTTAGTTATATATGCTTTATGCCCATCATCTCAATATATTTTCTTGTCATACTGTTCTTCAACTGATGTTTCTTTCTCATCTCATTGTTTTTTTGTATAGCATTTGGACAGTTGGGTAACTTTCGTAGAGTACGCACCATCGGAATCAGAACAACCACCTCGGGAATTTATTAGGTCTCCTATTCCAAGTTATTGAAATGACTTATTGTTGGATCAGATCATAGTTATTTATACATGGTCAAGTTGTCAAAGTCACTGATAGAATGTGAATGTTATAATGTGAGCGATTGTCGTGAACGTTCGGATACTGCTTGGACGATATATATATACTAATTGTTTTAGTTTTTATTTGTCTTTCTTAATGATCCCCTATTGTTTCATCAAGTAGGCTTAGGAATGCTACTTGATGGGTATTTGCTATAACGCTGTCCGTAAGACAGTTATGTATCATTTTCAACCTAGAAATCTATGATCTCTAGTGGGAACAGCACAATGCAGTTGTATATCTACTGTTTGTCTTCTGTTTCGAGTCTCCCCATCGTCCATGGTGGCTGTCTGAAGAGGCATCCTACCATACTTTTGGACTACATTTTTCGGCGGCATTTGGATCGAGATAGTTTGGTGTCTATTCTCGTTCACCATACCATACCCTCTAATTGTTGATTATTCCTATCATTTGCTTCATTGCTCGGCATTGTTGATGGCCCAAGGTGGAACCTTAATCCAGTTTCATTTGTTTTAGAAACTAGAAAATGATCGATAATGAAGGATAGGGCCCGAGTGCTTATAAAGACCATTCCTGAAGGCTACTACTGTTGTTGCCACCTAAGCGTCCACATTGTCACCTTGCTACTCAAGCAATACTGTTATATAAAGAACACCAGATGGCTAAATAATATCATGAGCATAGGCCTCCTAATCACAACTATCTTTTGACCCACCTAATAATTAGGTGAGAAATTCTCGCAAGCATTCTTTAGAGCATTCTCAAGACAGGGTGGATTTATCCACATCCACGTAGAAAAAAAAAAGGACGGGTCCGTTTTTTTTCTACAAGGTGGATGTGGCTTCTCACCTTTGAAAATCCACCTTCCATTGGATTATTATTTTCTGGTTTAAAGTGGATTTATCCACCCCATCCCCAAAATCCACCTTGCATTGGGAATGCTCTTACCTATTGGAATGCTCTTATCGACTATATGGCAACGAATCGCTCAAAGTGTGTGACTATCCATCCATTGATACAAAGAAGACTAAAACCCTAGAAATAAACCCAAGCAATCAAGCATGTGCAATGCCCAAACTTGTTTTAAGAAGCCCAGCCCATTAATTGTGTGAGTAAAGGTGTTTACTGTTAATATCAACACTCTGAAGTCTAAAGTTCTAAACCCCCGAACACAAAACGCCGACTCTGTTCTACCTCTTTCTTTCTCTCTCTTTCTTCTGGTTCAGAAGCCATGGCAATGACAATGATGAGATCAGCAATGGCAGCAGCAATGTCATCATCACAGAAGAAGTGTGGAGTTGGTGGACTACTAATAAACAAAGAAGGAAGTAGACTATTTTCAGGCTTTTCATTTACTCCACCTCCATCTTCAACTCCACCTCCTCCACCTGCTGAACCTTCTACTAATCTTTTTGTTAGTGGTATGTTTTAATCTTTTTTTTTTCTTCTTATTTAAGCTTTGGGTATTTCTAATTTTATTGATTTTTTAATTATTTTTTTTTTTTTTTTGTTAATTATTTGAATTGATTGATTCCATTAATACACATACCTGTGTCAATTTCACTCAGGGTCTGTTTGATTTGGGTGGGATTTTTTTAGAGGGGTGTCAAAAATCCCTCTCACTCAGACTCAGGGTCTGTTTGATTCATTTTCCTTAAATTAAACATACCCTTTAGGTTGAAAATGATTACTTCCTTAAGAGATTTGGTAAATTAGTGATTAATTCTCATTATTAGAGGTTTATCCTAAAGTGAGAAAGGGCTCCTTGTCCTACATACTGATGTTGTTGGCTAACTCTTCATGTTTGGCTGTTAATATGATGCATGCTCATCAAATTAATAAACAAAGTTGATCTTGGTTTTGATCAAAATTAACAATCACGTGGAAATATTTTTTCATGAATGGACAGACTAATTTTTCATTCAAGGTGTTCAAATAGTTTAGGGTGTGCTTGTAGGGTCTGAGCATATAGTCATGAATCATAAACATAAGAAAACAACATACCTCGATTGCAACGAATGAGCAAAATAATTCCTTGGAGTCGTAGGAAAGTTCTTCTCTCTGCTAAACCCATCAGAATTTTAATCTTAGTAGCAGAGTCATACTGAGTACCACCGACCCATATACTACATCCAATACCGTGCTATTTGGATGACTTGGTATTCAGAATGTCATAAATTATACTGAAAAACTTAGAGCTCTCATATAGTTCAAAGGTCCTTAATCAAAAACAAACTTAGATTTCCCATTAACTTTATTTATCTGTTTTCCAACCCATGACACTTGTTTTCCCTCTAGTACATCCAATTCCATCTGTGATACCTCATATTTTTATCTTAATTACATTTTTGTATAGGTAAACGATTACAATACAACCAGGAATAAAATACTCATCAAATATCAAGGTTTGAGAAATCCCTCGTCAGTGCAGTTTATAGCTGTATTATATCAAAGATTTGTTGTGTTTGATTGATAAAAATAGTTAGTTTGTATAAACTGGTAAGTTTTGACCCAAGAGTACAGGTAAATTGTGGTCACACATGAGCCTGGGAGCCTAATTTGGTTATAACAAAACACATAAACCCTAAACCTAATAGGGTGGAACACAAAAGAGAGACAATCGAACTCGATTCTGGTTGGGGAGAGAGTGGTGAAGACCTTGGTTGGCGTGAAAATCGATCACACCTTCAGGCAAGTGACCTGCATGTTAAACTTGGTGTTCTTGGTTGAGGAATCAGTGGATACTAGAGATGTAGTGTGTGCAGTGCTGAGGCAGAGTCAATTGACCTCCTGTTCAGGTCCTGTAGTGTGACCAGAGCTGTTTGGGGCATCTTCATAATTGAGTTCAACAGTAGGGTGGACAGAAAGGAGGGACTGTCACTTATGTATTGTGATCAGATGTTTGCAGACTTGTCTAAAGTGGGTAGAATGGTTTGGAAGGTGTTTATTCATGCATTGTGCTAGGGCATTTGGAGAGTAAGGAATGAAAGAGTTTTTGAAGGGACAAACAGAAACCTGGAACAGATCAGTACTGATGTGAAGATGTTGACATGGAAGTTAGAACTGGACCTTTTTCAGACCCTCGATGAATTTATGTTGAGATGAGAGGAAATTATATTTCATGTACAAGGAGTGAGCTTACTACTTGTATTCTGGGTTAGTGTGAACCGCTCAAGCTCTTTTTAATGAAACTATGTTTTATTGGAAAAAAAAAATATAAGGAATCTATGGATACTAGGGAGCTACAATATCTGTGAGATGAAGCATGTTATCTTGCTATGATTTGTTTTTCTATAAACCTAGTATTAGATTACTGCAGTGACCTGTTGATAATATATCAGGATGCTAACCAAAATGGTTCCTGAAGTGGATCGCCTTTCATTTGAGTAGGTTGCTGTGAATGTTCTGATTTTGAGGTTACAGAGTTTTTGTGGTTATTGTATCTTTTATCATTTTTATACAGATAGCTTGGTGATTCAGGTTAAATGCTATATGACCTGTTAGGTGTGCCTGGTCTCATAACTTAGTCAATTGAAGTTTCTAATGACATTGGTCATATTTTACTAGTGAAAAGATTACTATGATAAAAATTGTTCAATACTTTTGAGGTTCCATTATAATTTAAGAGTATATACAGATAGCTTTTACCTGTGTTTTTCCTAAATTGAAAACTTTGCCTGTGTTCTTTTCTCTGGTATCACTGTTAGTATTTTGCAGTACTGTGTAGACAACAATGAACATGATATTTTTGAATTTATTTTTCAATTCATTCTTTCAATTTTTGAGGCAACAAACGTTGACACTTCCATATGTTGTAGTGCTTAGAGCCTTAGAGTCTTGAAATCAGAAGGGGAAGGTCTGATCAGCAAGACATAATAGGGAACTTTTGTATGGCATCTTAAGATTCCATTTGTGGGACATTTTTGCTCAAGTCACAATTAGCTTACTAGCATTATATAAAAGGGGAAAGGGGGGATGCTCCTTGTAGTATCTTCGTCAGTTGTTATTACTTTGCTTCAATGTCACACATTGAACTTAAAGTCTTAAGTCATGAACTGCACAATTGAGTTAATGAGATGTATGGAATTATTAATAAGAAATTATAGTGTATGCATGCCTATCTCTTTGCCGCAGTATCTTGCAAAACAGATATTACATTCAGCATGACTTTTCTCTCTCCTAAATATGGATCAGATTTAGGAGCTCTTGCATATCTGTCTGTGCAATGCTTGTTGTTTTGTCTAACATTCTTCTTCTGTAGGGCTTAGCAAGCGTACTACAACGGAGGGACTTCGAGAAGCTTTTGCAAAATTCGGTCAAGTCATTGATGGTACAAGATCATGCATTTCTTTTCTAAAAGACTTCAATAAATTTTTATAGTAAAACATTTATGTTTGGCATTTCTGTGATTTGCAGCAAGAGTTGTCACTGATCGCAATTCAGGATACTCCAAGGGATTCGGTTTTGTAAGATATGCTACTTTGGAGGATGCTGCAAAGGGTATAGAGGGTATGGATGCTAAGGTGAGCATCTCTACGTATTTCATTTGAATTAAGAGTACTGCAGAAGCTGTTTTTTTCACTACCTTTTTAGAATCAATTTTTGAAACAGATCAGAATACACCAAGTTAAAAAACAAATTACTACTGTGCATATGACTGAAGATCCTTAAGTTCTTTTGAGTGAACATTAAATGTACCTTTTGGGGGGTCTTTAGATGCATAAACCTTCTTAGTTATATGCGTCGTTCCCATCACCTCAATTTATATTCTTGTCATAATGTTCTTCAACTGATGTATGTTTTTATCTCATTTTCTTGTGTAGTATTTGGACGGTTGGGTAATTTTCGCTGAGTACGCACGACCAAGACCACAACAACCACCTCAGCAATATACTGGGTCTCCTATGTCATCTCCAAGATATTGAAATGACTTATTGTTGGATCAGATCATAGTTATTTATACATGATCTTATCATCTGCTCTATAATTTTTTGCTTGTGGAAGAGTATTCAAGCGATTGAACTACATGTTTAAGTTGTCAAAAGCCACTGATAAAATGTGAACGTTATAAATGTGAGCGATAGTCATGAACTTTCTTATACTGCTTGGACGATATACACTACTGTTTTAGAGACTATTTATTTATTTATATTAACAACATTTTATATTTAAGCCGTTATCAGTCTCAATCTTTCTTATGTTTGTGCTTCATTTCGTTTGTTGCTTTGGAATTTACTTAGTTTTACCCCTCCATTGTTCGTAGCTTCCATCAAGGATCCCTTATCTTTCTCAAATTCGGATAGTCTGTAAGATACTAAGATGTGTGTTATTCTTAGTCCCCTGTTATTTCATCTGGTAGATGTACAAATGTTACTTGATAGGTATTTGCCATAACAGTCATGTTGCATTTTCAACCTAAGCATTTATGTTCTCTAGTGGGAACAGCACGATAGAGTTGAATATCTACTGTTTGCCTTCTGCCACGACGCCACCAAACCTAGGTTTGTGCACCATGTCTTTCGATAAAATGTTCATTTTGGTCATTGTACTTTGCACGTTTTTGCAGTTTGGTCATAAAAGTTATTTTTTGTTAGTTTGGTCATAAAACTTACATTTTGTTATCAGTTCAGTCACAAGTTAAGTCGTCATTAAGAACAACTCTTTTGACCAAACTGACTGAACTGATAACAAAATGTAAGTTTTATGACCAAACTGACAAAAAATAACTTAAACTGATAAAAAATAACTTTTATGACCAAACTGCAAAAACGTGCAAAGTATAATGACCAAAATGAACATTTTATCCTTTCGATAAAATGAACATTTTATTCTTTATGCGTTTCTGTACCGCGTGGTAGGTGTTTGAAGAGGCATTTTACCAAACTTTTGGACTACATTTTCGGCGTTTTGAATTAGTTTGGTGTCTATTCTTGTTCACCATTAGATCAGATTGTTGATTATTCCTATCAGTTACTTGGCATTGTTGATGTCCCCAAGTGAAACCTTAATCCAAAGAACAGATAAAAGCTCCTGCACCCCATAACTTTCTCGCAAACTTCACAATTCCCATGCAGACCTCACATCTTCTTCTGGGAAAAAAATTGTTTGGAATCTCTAGATTTCTCTGACAACTCCCATCCTATAACATGCCCATCATGCATCAGTCATCTTCTTCCATTAGTTTAATGGTATATCATTTGTACCATGATTATGATTTGGGAAGAAGTACCGTTTAAGGAAAAGTGTTTTCTCTTCATTCATGGTATCTCTTATTCCAACAAAAACAAAATGGTAATCTTAAATTATGGATTAGTAGTACTAAATCTTTGTTTATCATATACTGTAGGAAGAAGTATGGTGCAATGCAATAAAATTTCATTAAAATAATTAATTTAATTAAAAATGAATGAATCTACTGCATTTGCACTCTACTTGGAACCAATAGCATGTGGATTAGCATCTAAGTATGTTGATTAATTTGTTCTTTAATTTACATAAAACAAAGACGAATCCTAGGTGCTGACATGCCCAAGGCTTAGCTTAGATCATAGTTTAAAATTTCGAGCGAAATTTCAATTCCTAAAAGAGGTTCCGACACTGGAAATCAATTTGTAAACCGAGTTTCACAAAATTTCGTGTGATTCTGAATTCTCAAATATCGGCATATACCCCCTCCAAAAAAAAACAGAATTGCGTCAATAGAAAAGGTGAAAAAACCCATTTTTGTAATCACATTCTGGGGTAGATTGAGAGAAATATTACCATGGTGGGCATATTTTCATTATTGCATAAAGAAAGTATTATTGCATGGAAATTATACATGATATAAAGTGTTGCATGAAAAGGATGCATGCATGTGTCTAAGTCTTAGAGAAACCTTTATACATGTTTGCTTTCCTTACCTTTATGCATACATCTCTGCTCCACTATGAAAAAATGATCACAACCTTTAGAGGAGAAAGGGTAAGTCCTCAGCTATATTAGCAGTTTAGCACTATGTATATTATGGTGGAATACAGATAGAATGTTACTGTAGGCTATAGTACATTGGTGTTCCATTTTATGCAGACATGCTACATGAGTTGTACATGCAAACTTTGGGCACACTACTTGCATGAACATGATGCATGTGTTCAGTCCAATATGGCAAGATGGTTTTGTTGATTAGGGGGAGTTGGTGTTGTTTTTGGTTCCTTGAATGCCTTGGTTTTTGTTTGTTTACAAGCAATCAACATGACAGACTATATACATTGACTTCTTCATCTTCTTCATAATTAATAAGACTGTAATAGTCTAATAGACCAACTACACTACTCTTGGTTCTTTGTTCTTACATCAACAACAACCCTATATACATCATCTTTATTGGAATCTAAATTTGCCACTTGTGGATTCCTTTGATTAGCAAAATGCGTCTTTTCGGGTTAATTATTAATATATTCGACATAATTTATACAAAAATGGAAGATAATTAAACACCCTACAAACTGAATTGCGGGACAATATGCCCCCTCACCTAAATGAGCCTACCAGCAAAGCAACTGGTACTTAATCGCGCAGGGGACGGTTTGGTTTTGTGCAATGCCAATGCCCCCACAGCGCGCGGAGCCTGAAAAATGTAATAGGCGGCTACTGCTACTCTAGGCTCGCTTCCACAGCACGATTGCACGAAGAGTCTTGTGTGTCTTCCTTTGAACCAGTAATCATCACATTGCTATCCATTGTGAGTAAGAGAATGGTAATTTTTAGACAAAAAAAAAAATTTACTTTATAACCATGCATGCATCAGACATAAAATAAGCTGTTTTGTTGAAGTGTTTGGTACTTCATTCATGTTTACAATCTATATTATTTTGTTAAGCAGGTTGCTAAGTTGCTTCATATATAAACAACTTTTTCTTGATAACTAATCATAAAGAATATGTGAAGTCATGTGTTAGAGCATTCTTTACATATAAGTGTTTGGTACCTTTTATCAAACAGGGTAAGTCAACTACTACTAAGATATATAGTTAGATTATAGATAGATATTTGTCACTATGTGATGAACATATTCATTTGTCTTCTAAGGTAGTAGTTAGTTGCATGTTCTAGTTGAGAAGAAGAGCATATGATTCCTTATCTTCAACATGATGAATCAACCTACTAAGCTTTCTGGCTTTGCAAATATATTAACCTCAGAGTCTGATGAACTCTGTAAGGAGACAGAGCAGTTCGAACTCATTATTCTGTGTCGAATATCTCGATTGGTTTTCCGGCAATCTGTAAAGACTAAAGTTAGTTGTAATGCTGTTGCGAAGCACGCTAACATGAAAGTGACTGAGAAAATGACAGAGCATTGCAGATTTTATCTACAAGACTACAAGTAGTACTCATGAAAAAGAAAGAGTTAAAGCTATTTCTCCATCTGTACAGCCAATAATTTGTAAAGAAGCTGCTCTTACTCATCTTTACTTTTACAAATAGACAGAAACAAGCTATTATAAACACAGGGAACCCCTTTTTCATTATAATACTATATACACAAGAAAGAGATCGAGAAACCTACAAGAAAATAAAGAATTAATACACAAAATTTCGTTCATGAACACATTCTAGGTAAGGATCTAGGAGTACTAGGTGTTGTCGATGCTTTCGAGTTGATGATTTTCGCCATTTGGTTCTGCATTTTTCTACAAACCTTCTCTAATTCCATCACTCTCCATTGCATACCTTGTAAATTTTCTTTAAGCTTCTCATTTTCGGTTGACAAGTCGAGATTTTTTGCATAGTGCACAATGTGGCCAATGTCCTTGTCTTTATAACTCTTCTCGGAGTAAGTACATGATAATTCTGATGAGTATATGGGATCACTGGTTTCCTGAAGTAAGCTTTTGAGCTTGGATTGCTGAGTACTTAGAAGTTGGACTGCTGTTGTTGCTGGAAATTTCGAGTTTTGAGCAAGGTGTTTACATGCTTCCAATGAGAGCTTTTCGTAGTTCAACGCACTACAAATCATAGTCTTTTCCTCTTCGGATAATCCCACATGTACCTGTTGAAACTCACATTCAGTTATAAATTCAATTGAAGTATAGATTACAAATATATTCCTGAAAATAGTGGGACATGAATTGCAGTCGTCTAAGAAAAATAATCCCAGATAGATAGTGGTATAGTACTACTAAATGCATATATTGAAAAATCAATATGATTAATTGCTAATGCACTTCAATAAATAGTTGCATGTAAATTTGTGTATAGCACTATACCTCAAGATACATGTCCATGGATCGATATATATCATCGTAACAATCTCTTGCAGAGTCTGGCAAAGCCATTATGAGTGCAACAAACTTTGAAGGCTTTAGACAGGGATCTGGAGCTACTTCTGCTATGTACAAGTCGATGATCTTCGCCACTTTCTTTAATCGGGTTGAAGATACCCAAGAGGTTCCTCCGAGAAGAAATGATTTTAAGAACCGTATGACCAAATTTACATCATACAAAAAATTTACCCCTGGAGGGGATGGAACAAGCAAATTGTCCATTGTTGCTTGATCCAACTGAGAACCAATCATGCTCTCCAACTTGTTTCTGCAACTTTTGCTTATGTTCAAACCTAGAGTAACCCGAAGAATCCCAAACAAGCTTTTGTAAGGAACAGAACTATGGTCAAGAGATGAGAGCAGATCAATGACTGTTTCCATGATTTTACCCTTTACTTCTAATGTGACGCCAGTAAATCTTGTTTTTTGGTAGTACAATAGGAACCTGCTGATGACCCCATGATCAAATTTTAGGAAAATCATCGACTTCACTACTCTTTCAATCCATTCAGGATTCAAAACTACAAGATCGTCAAACCACCAATTTGTACGTGCATAGCAATTCTTGAAACTTTCAGTGCTTTTCGTATCACATGAAAATCGAAAACCAGAGCTATCAGGGGAAGCAGTTGATGCACTCTCATCACTGGCTGACACCAATCTTCCTACTACTGAATCTAATAATTTCCGAAGAAGACCTGAAGAATCAGCTACCGCAGAAAAACTCTGGCACTGCTTCAAAGCCTCAATAAGTTCCGACCAACTCCAGTAACCAATCTCTTTGAGAGATACCTCAGTTTTCTCAATCAAATTTTGAGCCCCGGAAACATCTTTATTCATCTCCATAAAAAATGCAACGCAATGTAGAACAACAACGTTAGAGGGACTAATCACAGTTTTTCCATTGTTGTAGCAAAACTTCGCCATAAGCTCAAACCCCTTTGCTCCTCCTGGTAAGTCATGGAATATCACCTTAAGATTATTTCCCTTCCCAGACGATTTACCAAACAAGTTGCGTAGTTTACCCGAAAATGACAAAAGAATTTCCTACATTCACCATAAATGAATCAAATCAAACTCAGATTAGATAGTTGGCAAATGAGACAATTCTCGGAAACAACTAGCACCAACCACTTATGAGCAATTCATTTCAGTACTGATCAATTTATCAAAAGCATTAAATTGTGACAATCAGCATATAACCATAGTAGGAAAAAAATGCGAAAAAATCTTGAACTAACTACTGGACATTAAAGGTTGAGAAGTCGTTGTAAACATTAAATTCTATCTAACAGAAGAATCAAGAAAGAGATCTGTCAATCAACACAACAACAAGAAGAAAAAAAGGGTAATGAAATAGTGATAGAAGAAAGAACATGAAAGCAATCCATAAAGAAACTAAAGGCATAAACATTTAATCTTACATATAGAAAAAATAATAATAAATGATACAAGATCAAAACAAGCCTACCCCATCAACTAATAAAATATTAATACAAGTGGTTAAAAATGTGATATTAATGAGAGAATTTAAACCATAGAAGAAAACAAAATGTGCAGACATTAATAACAAAAACCCCACATCTGTGCAAAATAGGTGCAAATTAAATGAAAGAATTTCATCATTTTTTCATGATTAAAACAAGTAAAAAAAAATGAAAAATCCCATTATTATTGAAATCAAATTATTCCAAAAAAAAAAAAAAAAAAAATCAAGGAAATAAATGATTAAAATGGTTCAGTTCATCAGATTATTTAAAAACAAAAGAACCCCCATTAAGAAAAATGAAACATACCTTGTTTACAAAGAATACTTCTTCACCATTAACATCTACTTGAAGATAACAACTTGAAGAAGAAGATGATGAATTTGCCATGACTTGAAGATATTAAATATAAACAAAAAAAAAAAAAAAAACCCAACAAAAGTTTCTGAGAAGAAGATGACTTTATTTATCAGATTGAGAGAGACATAACAAGACAATATTCTGATATGAATAACAAGACAAAGAGAAACAAGTCTAAATTGACACTACTTTCTATCAAGAGAGAGAGAGAAAAGAGTGGAGAAGAAAGAACCACAACCCAAGTACCCAACTACCCAAGCCACTCTCTCTCTCTCTGACATTACTGTTTGGGTAGACTCAAAACTTAGAACACAAGCTTGTTTTTTGCTCTCTTTGTTTATAAATTTTTCTCTGCAATTCTTACATATGCCCCACTAGTTTACTGTCCACCACCACCACCACCATTTTTATATATGGAATTGGAAACAAAAGACTTTTTTTTTTTACTTTCATGTTTAAGTCCTATCTTGTACCTAAAGTATCTTGCTTTCCCATGTGTGATAATCTTGTTTATAAGTCTTATTAATATTAATCTTACTTACCCTTCTTATCATCTTATGGATGGAAATGAGAATGTATTAATGAGAAATATTACAATTTTTTTACTATATATAATAAAATTTTGAATATCTAATTCAAGATTGAAATATATTAAGAAAAAAAAAATAGTTAACTAATTTCAACATGTCCTTTTTTGATTGATTGATTGATTAAATTTATTATTGAAATATTTTAAGAAAAAAAAAATAGTTAACTAATTTGGTTTAAAAATGAACATGTTCTTTTAATTGGTTAATTAATTGATTAAATTCATAATTGAAATATTTTTAGATGGAAAAATTTTAAGATTAAGTTAAATGGAGTAGAGCTCTTTGAGAGAGTGCAGAAGGTAATGGATAGTAACGTGATCTCTTGATTCGAACTAAAAAAAACTGTTGTAAATCAATTTTTCTAAAAGCTCAAATTTGCCGAGGGAGGCTAACACAATGTATATCAACCGAAATATCGAATAAACTAATCGGTACATGTCTAACCAAACACAGAGGTGGACTTTTCCACTGTCTGAACTGGGTCACACATCGCACACACAGTTAGGCCCACAATCCTAACCAAACATGGGGTGGGTCTACTAACAAAAACTTGTAACGTAGTTTCTAGCATGTTTGTCCTCTATTTTTATTTTATTTTTTAATTTTATCAATTATTGGAAGAGAATTAATTATAAATTGATATGATGATGAGCTAAATCAAAAACTAAAAAATTCCTTGGCCATCTTCCCAAAAAATAAAAGTTCTTTGGCCATGGGTTAAATATTTCAATCAAATAATCTTATTAGCTCATTATGAAATTTTGTTAAATTCGCATGAAAAGGTTAAAAATGAATTATTATTATATTTAAAATCCTCCTATTATAAAAAAAAAAAAAAAAGTATATTTCAAATCCTCTAATATACACTCAAATTATTTTTATTTTTATTTTTGCATAGTTGCAATTGATACTATTGTATGCATAGTTTAAAATTCTGAATCCGAGCGAAATTTTGGATTCAAAAAAAGAAAAAAAAAACGGTATATTCCGATATTCCAACCTTTGAAACAAATATGTCCAAAATTTATAATACCGATTCTCTAAAAATCCGCATATTTCAAAATTTTACGAAATATATCGGCATTTTGAACTATGATTGTATGTACTGTTTTGAATAAGGTTAAACCCAAATGGAGTCACTGCCTCTAATGTATGAACATCTACTAGTAAGCCTGGAACCTGGCCCAAATATATGCCAATCTAGCCCATATTTTGCTGCTCCATAGAAGGAATTGGCCCAAAGCCTGAGGAATCTTGTAGTAGTACACTAGTACAGTACTATAGTATTTAATGCAGCTGGTAAAGAATCTTATAAGTCAAGTCATTTGCTGCAAAAGAAAAGACTGGTAGACTGGTTACTGATAGTCCAACTCCTAGACCTAGCTAGTAGCTGTGCAACAACAATAGCTAGACTAGTACTACTGCTAATTAGGTAGCTTAAGGTTAGGTAGAAGAATATGTATCATCAATCATCATTATTCATTAGTCAATCAATCTCATCTCTTTAATTTCTTCCTACCTGACCTGATTCCCTTTTAAGAATATAAGCAATAATGAGTTCATGACTTACTACTTTTTTCCATTTTTACACACAAAATTCATGCATGACTGAATCCCAATATGTTGGATTTGAATTTGAAAATTTATTTCAGATTTATAGAATTTATTTTAATTCGAGTTTTCACCGGATTTTAAGATTTTACGTTAGAAACTATCGGGTTTTTGAGTAAAAATTCGGATTTGGATTAAATTTTTAAACTCGATTTGAATTCAGATTTATATAAATCTGATCCAAACCCGACCAGTTTCTAGCCCTATGCATAAGGGGGAAATTAGACTTAACAACCCCCCCCCCCCCCCCCCCCCTATTTTGTCCACGTTTTGAATGAACCCTTTTTTGTTCAAGTTTTGATTTTACCCTCTGTCAGCTCCCGTCCAAGTTAACACCTATTTACATTTTTTTTCTTCCTAAAATACCCCTCCCTTGTTCTTTTGGGAGTTTTGGGAGGTTAAGTCTAAAAAAAGAGTAAGGAGTATTTTAAGAAGAAAAAGTGCAAATAGGCGTTAACTTGGATGAAAACTGACGAAATTGGGGTTAAAGTCTAAACTTGGACAAATGGAGAGGTAACGTGGACAAAACGGGGGGGTTAAGTCAAAATTTCCCATGCATAAGCTACAAGCATAAAATATATAGGCTGGCAACATATGTAATATGTAAAATGTAATGCAATTTTATTTATTTTTTGGTAAAATTGTGTGTTTTCATATATCGTAGAACTACCCATCTTTGACGGCAAAATCTACATAATTTGGTGAATCTTTTGAACGGATTATATTACATTTGTCTTAGCAATTAGATAACATGGGGTGGTGGCGCAGTTGGCTAGCGCGTAGGTCTCATAGCTATCTGAGTGATCCTGAGGTCGAGAGTTCGAGCCTCTCTCACCCCACCAATTTTTTTTTTTTTTATATATATCAAATCTAGCACTGCTACTGTCATATGGAACCAACTGATCAATACAAATGCCAAACACTGTCAACTGATCAACACAGATGGAAAGCAACTATGTCTAGCTATGGGCAATGCTGCCTAATGCCTTGATCGAAGTATCGAACGTCATGGAGGCTGTATATACCTATGTATTCGCGACCACTTTGAACACAATTTATACACCTTCGACGTCAAACGAGGTGAACACCTTTTTACTCGACTTCACCTCGAGCTCACTATAACCTTCATGATCCGACTTAGATTCTTTATTCATTCGTCGTCAAACGACGTGAACACCCTTTTGCTCGAGCTCACTCAAGCTGGGGCTTATCTTGCTCGACCTCACTCTTAGTCCACACACTTATTCTCTTCAGTTACAATATATTTCACAATCACTTTGTAACATATGCTCATTAATTGATCCTACCGTTGGACAATTAATGAGCTAGTTGTTGTCCCAATCACCTATAAATATGAACTACGTAGGCTTGATTCTGGGACCTGGTCACTCCCAGATACGTAGGCAACTATCTTCTAAGATAGCTCAGTCACTTCTCATTCTCAAATCTCTTCCCACTTCTATTTTTGATCATCTTCTTCAGCACTTTGCTCACTTAACTTATTTCTGCATTTACATTGGCGCCGACTGACTGTGATCGAATATCAACCAGACAAAGACCATTGCCGGAATCACTCAAACAGTTTGAGCAACTTCACAAACAAACCAATAATCAACAAGTTGGTGACTGAAAATGCTCAACTGAAGAGTTCCACCACCGTTCCACCAAACGGAGCCACCACTGATGAAGTCAACACATTCACCATATATTTCAACTCACAAACAAAGAAAAAGTAGACCAACAACTAGTAGGCAGCTCATGCGTGATGCCAGACTCAATGCTCCATGACCTACAAGTCACCTTTGCATTCAACTCCACTAAACTGAAACAAATGGTGAGATCTACCTCCCAATCTCAACTGGAGAAGATGAAGTCACTGTCAAGTGCACATTTTTCATGTTAGACGTTACAACTAAGTTCAATGCAATCTTGGGTAGAAAATGGATCCACAAGATGAAAACTGTTCCATCTACCTATCACCAAGTCATCAAATTTTCTGGCCTCAAAGGCATCATGGAACTCCGAGGTGACCAAATTGAGGCACATAGATGCCATGCAATTCTTGAGGTCATCCCACTTCTTGGCAAGTCGGGGGCCACCAAGACAACTGCGAGCTCACTTTAGCCCTTTATCAACGAGATCTCTACCAAGATAGTTGTGAGCTCACCAAAGCCCACTGTCAAATGAGATCTCCACCAAGACAACTGCAAGCTCACTTTAGCCCTTTGTCAACGAGATCTCTACCAAGATAGTTGTGAGCTTACCAAAGCCCACTGTCAAATGAGATCTCCATCAAGACAACTACGAGCTCACATCAGCCCCATGTCAATGAGATCTCTACCAAGACAACTGTGAGCTCACTTAAGCCCTTTGTGAATGAGATCTTTACCAATACATGTGTGAGCTCACCAAAACCCACTGTCACCAAGATCTCTACCAAGATAGTTGTGAGCTCACCAAAGCCCACTGTCAAACGGGATCCACCAAGACAACTACGAGCTCACTTCAACCATCTATCAATGAGATCTCTACCAAGACAATTGCGAGCTCACTTTATGTTGAGATCTCTACCAAGACATGTGCGAGCTCACCAAAGCCCATTGTCAACTAGATCTCTACCAAGATAGTTGTGAGCTCACCAAAGCCCACTGTCGAAGGAGATCCCTACCAAGACAACTGTGAGCTCACTTTAGCCCTTTGTCAACGAGATCTCTACCAAGCTAGACATACACGAGCTTACCAAAGCCCACTGTCAACGAGATCTCTACCAAAATAGTTGTGAGCTCACCAAAGCCCACTGTAAAACGAGATTTCCACCAAGACAACTGCGAGCTCACTTAACATATCTAGTTCACTCTCATCTACCTCAAACGAGGTGGACAATATTTTCCTCTAGCTCGCCCGAGCTCATTTTACATATGTAGTTCACTCTCATCTAGCTCAAACGAGGTGAACACTATTTTTCTCTAGCTCACCCGAGCTCACTTAACATATCTAGTTCACTCTCATCTACCTCAAACGAGGTGGACAATATTTTCCTCTAGCTCGCCCGAGCTCATTTGACATATGTAGTTCACTCTCATCATCTAGCTCAAACGAGGTGGACACTATTTTTCTCTACCTCACCCGAACTCAGTGTAACACCAAAATCGAGCTCACGTGGATCATTACTTACCTTGTCGACCAAGACATTGGACAACTCAAGAAAGCTCAACACAAATCCAAAGACGAGACCAAAAGCTTCGTCCCTCGCATTATAGAGCCACCTATCTATATCAAAAGACAAGTGCAACACCAAAAGCGAGCTCACAAGAAACCCCCTACTCCAAGGCAATTCACTGCTCATTCCAATGAAACATCTTTGTTTTCATCCAAATCGAAGTCAGCTCATTCTACTTCATTTCAACTCGCCCATTTCAATATGAATGAAAAGGGGCTATGTATATACCTATGTATTCGAGCTCCCTCGAGCTCACTTAAGCGACCACTTTGAACACAATTTATACACCTTCGACGTCAAACGAGGTGAACACCTTTATTCTCGACTTCACCTCGAGCTCACTATAACCTTCATGATCCGACTTAGATTCTTTATTCATTCGTCGTCAAACGACGTGAACACCCTTTTGCTCGAGCTCACTCAAGCTGGGGCTTATCTTGCTCGACCTCACTCCGAGCTCACCCTTAGTCCACACACTTATTCTCTTCAGTTACAATATATTTCACAATCACTTTGTAACGTATGCTCATTAATTGATCCTACCGTTGGACAATTAATGAGCTAGTTGTTGTCCCAATCACCTATAAATATGAACTACGTAGGCTTGATTCTGGGACCTGGTCACTCCCAGATACGTAGGCAACTATCTTCTAAGATAGCTCAGTCACTTCTCATTCTCAAATCTCTTCCCACTTCTATTTTTGATCATCTTCTTCAGCACTTTGCTCACTTAACTTATTTATGCATTTACAGAGGCCAAATTGTGATCATTGTCAATGTTGATGGGCTGCGGCATAAAGGCAGATAGTGTATACTGCAATTCTGCAAATGGAGTTTGAGCTCAAAAGTAAACTTTGGGTCTGATGGGGAAGATTACCTTGTACTTTGCTCTAGTCTAATACTAGCTAGCTTGGAGGGAATCCCAATAACAAAAATACAAATACTGTTTGATAAATTTTTTATTTTTTTTTTGATAAACTCAAGAAATTACACAAAAGTAGAGAACAAGCACGCTAGCCATAATGATCGGGCTTCACATGTGGGGAAAGCCCTCCCCGATACATCAGCCAGCATAATAGTGTTAAGTTCAAAAGATACATCAGATGACCATGCTAGCAGCTCTGCAACATTAATGGAGGTTCCTTGATAGACCTGTCAGAAATATCTCTAAAAACAACATCAATATAATTCCTGCTCCATAAGTATTAGCTGCGCCATCAGTGTTAATTTTAAGAAAATCATGAAGTGGGCATTGCCATGTTACAAATTTCTCGTGTGTTACAGTTTTTTTCCTGATGATTCTCAGTTTTTGCAAAAATATCAGTAGCTCGAAGGCTTACTTTCCTCCATACTTCATCACAAGTAAACAGTTTTTGTTGGAAAATTTTCATATTTCTAGCTTTCCATACATACCACAAAATGAAGAACAACAAAGTGCGCGCGTAGAATATATAGGTTGATATTTTAACTTCTTCCAAACAGATTAATTCAAACCATGTTGTTTATAAAGCTGGGCAACATAACTGTGTGTACCTTAGGTAAAAAACCCGACAAGTATCACCGATGGTTGTATAAGAAGCTAAACCGGGAGCACCTGAGCATTAGCCAGCCAGGCTTGGGCTATCGGGTAGGGTCCAACCCGGTCTCAAAGAGTCCACATACGCTCTGTGGACCTTGACCCACCGGATAGTCCATGATCGATGGGTGGAGCCCCGGTTAGTATATAAGAAGTTGAACCGTGGGCTCCCATACATCAGCTAGGCCTAGGGGTCTCAATTTGGGCGGTCGGGTCAACCCAACCCAAAACCCATCGGGTTGAAGATTAAAATAGGTTGGGTTAAACCCACCCATTTTAGTTATTTTGGCAGGTTGGGTTGGGTTAATAGAAACTTCTCGGGTTGGGTTGGGCAGGTTCAAATGCTCAAAAATGGAACCCACACCCGCCCATAGACGTAACATTGGGCTAATGGGTTGGATAAATGGGTTGGATAGTAGGTTGGGTAAACAGGTTGGGTCAAATTTTAGACTAATGAGTCGGGTTGCGAGTTATCTTATACAAGTGACAAGTTCGTTTTAGTTGAATCAAACAAGTTTTTATTCGTTGTCACTTGTCACCTCAATTAAATTGGAATTGCCATCATCTGTATTACATAAGTATAATTTAAATAAAATTATTATCTATTATCAGCATTCAACCATTAATATCAACATAAACTTTTGAATAAACCATTAATATAAAGAATATCTTAAAATACAAATAATCCAACTGATTGTCTACTTATAAAAAATAACAACAAAAATTCATTTAAAAACTAATTGTAATTCAAACTCCAAAGTCAAAAAAACTAAATAAAAATTCAAAAAAAACGATGTTTCTTTCTAGCTGCTTTAAACGCAAAACTTTCGACTTGTTCCATATCGTTGGAGTGCAAAAATTTTTACAACCTTTGAGTTGTGGAAAATGGAGAGATAAAGTGAGAGGAGAAAGAAGAGATTTTCGTACAAAGACTGGAGAGTTAATGATATAACTTATTAGGCTTTTATAACAAAGAAATGGTGTTTTAATTAAGAATGATAATTAGGTGGGTGGGTCATGGGTGGACTAGCATATGGGCAAGCGGGTCAGAATATTATTGGGTATTTTTTTAGGTTAATGGACGGTTAACGGGTGGATTAACAGGTGTGCAAGCGGATCAGAATATTATTGGGTATTTTTTGGGTTAATGGGCGGTTAACGGGTTTAATATATGTAACCTGCACCCGCCCAATAAAATAATTAGGCAGGTTGGGTTGACCCGTTTTTAAAAATTCGGGCGGGTTGGGCGGATTTGATAATTTTAATGGGCGGATTAATTGGATCATGGATCATAAAAAAAGTTGGGCGGGTGGGTTGGGTTCACGGGTCACGGGTCAAATTGAGACCCCTAGCTAGGCCCACCTCAGTCAAGTAGGCCAGGTCCCCCGACCCAGTAAAGTCCAACAGCGACAGAGGCTCATCCAAAGGCTTGGCATAGAAGCCCAGAGGACCTGGCCTGGGTGTATGCAATGGAGATTGGGCCTCTGGTCAAAGGAGTCGAGCCCAAGTCTTTGCTTTCAGGCTTGGTCAATCCAAGTCCCAACCAACTGGATAAGTCCAGCGAGATTCCAGACTAACAGAACCCATGGTTCTAGCCCGCTGGAGAAGATAAAGGAAGACCCAGGTTGAGTCAGGGCTTATCAGAGGATGCCACGTGGCAGTCATCCTGATCAAAGGGAATTCAAACCAAGGAGATAACCGCTCGGCAGCATGCAAGCTATCTCCACGGAAATCATCTTCACAGTTGAACTACCTGAGTTCATGGAGTCAAAACCGGAGGGGTGGTTGAGCCAGCCTCCCCCGGCCTACTACAAATACAGGAGTTCTAAACCTCCTGAACTACGAGTCTTCCACTGAGCAACTCCATTAGAGCTTAGCGGAAGCAGAGACTTGATTCCAAGTTCATCTTCTTGGATACGTAGGCAGTCTGATCTTCGTTAGGTCCAGTCTTATTGTATACCCCCATCTTATCTCTGTCTATACAAGGCTTTAATTGTAACTATTTGATTAATCTATACGTAACTCGAGTTTGTGGATCAAATTTTTACACCCACAATAACAAACCCTGATTCCATCCAAAAGTTATCCCATATAGTTCTTACAAATCTGCATTCTAAAAGAGATATGGTGGATATCTTCCAAAGCTTCATTACAAATTGTGTGGACCTTTTGGAATAATTAGCCATCATAGAGAATTATGCTGTTTCTTCCCAAATACACACTTGAGGGTAATCTTCCCAAACAAGCACAAGTTTGACTTTGAATAATTAATTGGACATTTCTACCCTTATGACAACTTTAAGCCATCAACATCATATCTTTTGTTTGATTTATTTTCTCTTTCATCATTAAATTCAGCAAAGTAAACCCTCACCTTTAGATGAAAAAGCATCTTTGATTGCCACCGTTGGATGAAATAACACAGAAACCTGCATTAGCAATCCTCCACATTACACTGCTCTATCATCCATTCATAAAAGACAAAAACAGCTGTCTTACCTTAAGAGAGAATTAAAGCAAACTTTTCTCTATTCATCTTCATCTTCTTTGTTCATCGTAGAGAATGAACAAAGAGATAAAACCTTAAACTCTTTTCATCAGATCACATTCTCTTTGTCGTAAAGCTTCGATTTGTTTTTTGGACGTTTGGGTTTTCATCGGCCATTTTTTCATCATGGGAAAAAAGGGAAGCAATAAGGGCAAGCAAGTTATGAACGTTTTTCATATTCCTGGTAAGTTTTAGGGTCTGAAGGTTTTAATGTTCATGTATAATGATAATGGGGTTTTGATTTCTGTGGCATCAATACCAATCATTGGTATTAAAGTTCTTTTTTTAGGGTTTCAATTTCAGTGACATTAAAGTATCCACACACACCCGGCCACCAGCTTAAATGCAAGCATTCAATTGTGGGTGGGGTTTCAACCCTAGTTGATTGTTGGGTTGGGGGTATGAAAACCCCAGAATTTGGTTTATGTGTTTCTAGTATGTGGTTTTCAAGCTTTAAATCACTAGTGTCTAGTGGTCTTTGTCTCTGTTTTGATGGGGGTTTTGAAGTTTTTTCTCTAATGATTATAAGATCTAAAAGTGGGTTTATCATGTGGTACTGATTATAACTTTGCCATACATTCTTAAATTTCTAGATGATAAACTTTCAATTGTAGCCGAACATACTGATATTGTAGCAGATAACGTCACTACACTTGTTTACAGAGATGTGATATTAAACCCCTTTTAATTGATGTTATGCAGAGAACACCTTTAATATCATATTCCAATATGGTGGGCAATTGGTTGTTACAGTTGAAGGAGTTGAGATTGCATATGTACATGGTGAGTCAAAAATAAGGATCGCTAATAACAAGACATCCTATGGAAACTTCTTGGAATTGGTTGAATCCTTATGTAAGGCACCAAGAACAACTTGGTCACTGCGAGCTGTAATCAATAATAATCCAACTAGGGTTGAATGCGAAGATCATTATATGGCAATGATTGCATACATTACCAATTCAGCTACAATGGTGATTTCTATTTGGTTGGTTGATCATTTAACACCAGTTATGATAAAGTGAGAGACTGAAACAACAACAAACCAAGTGAGTGAGATACCAAGAGAGCTGCCCAAGGGGGATTCCAAAACTAGTCAATCTTTGAAGAGAAAACTTTTTCCTGAACCTGTTGTCAATAATCTAGGCTTGGGTAGGAAACCAGACTACTCTTCTTTTTGTACACCCACAAAATCTTTCGATGTTCTTGATGAATATAGGTTGGAAACTGTTTCTCAAGACCCAAGTTATGAAGTGACTGTAAAGGGAAAGGGGCACTCAAATGACCCTTTAGTCTTGGAAACCACTCTCCCTAATGTTCAAGTGAGAGATGTTGTTTACATTCCTCAACCTCCAGTTAACTTGACCCCCTTAGCAGCTAGAACAACATCTAGATCGCCTATATCTGTACAGAAATCGGCTAGAGGTGGTGATTTTGAAGACATTGTAGGGATTCTATCTGATATGCGCAAGGATAATGGTTTTGGGGATTCAGATGAATTGAAAAGTGTAGAAGAAAGATTAGATTCAGAAATAGAAGGAAGCCAAGAAGAAGTATTGGATGATGACAATGAGGGTTAATGTGAGGAAGGCCAATGGGATTCAGAAGAGGATGTGTTCGACTCAAATAATGATTACTCTTATAATTCATTCGATAGACTTGAAGATGAGTTTGAATATGAGATGTACACTGACAGCCAACCAATGTTTGGTCCTACACCACTTCCTCCATCTCATAATGAAGATGATGGTGTCATGCAATCTTCATCTGAAGGCATTGGTGACATGAAAACACCAATTTTTGACACCCAAAATCAAGAATTTGAGAATGAAATGTACAATGACAGCTACCCAATGTTTGGTGATATATCTACACAAGAAACCGTGCATAGCGATGATGTGGTGGCGGATACATATGCTGCTGTAATAGAAACAAGGTGCAATCTAGAGGATCGTTTTGCTAGTGTAGGGGATTACGTCAACAATCAACCACAAATTGGAAGTGATTGTGTAGAAATTGGATGGAAGATGATTGTGTAGAAATTGGAAGATGAGAGAGAAATTATGAAGGGTTGTGAGCAGTTTAATGGAAGAGGAATGGGTATTTAAAACGAGAAGAGAGTGGGGTGGTTAGGGATTCTGAAACGGTGTAATGAGATCTAAAACCCTAGTTTGATAACTTTTACCTGTTCCCGCTCGATTATCCCGCCCATTTAAAACCCAAACGGTTAGTGACACGTGACGCTGACGTGGCTGTTGTTTAGTGTAGCAGATATGTTTTTAAAATTTTAAATTATAGATGAAACAACATCTACTTGTGGAGGATAGCAATTAACAAATTATATCCAACGGTTATATCTTGTTATTGTGATCCAATGGTTGTAATATGTTGTCATGTCGTTATCTAAAATGTCACATCTACTGAAAACCTATAAAAAGTAATGATTATAGGTTAAAGGGTATAATAGGAAAGAAAATAAGCTAAATGACAAAAACACAAAATTCAAAGTCAAACTTGTGATTGTTTGGAAAGATTACCCTCAAGTATGCTTATTTGGGAAGAAACAGCATAAAGTTGTGCTTATTCGGAAAATTACCCATAAAAATTTCTGCAGCTTCTTAACCATGGTAAAAATGAGAAATTTTAAGAGAACAAAACAAGCTTTACAGGAAGGAAAAATGTTATGTCAGTTATTTTCATTTTCTACAATAAACCACATTACAAAGGAATAAATAACTCACAAACAAGAGAGTACTTTGTATTGCATGTCTCATTACAAAATACAAACACAACCAAGTCCATCTTCTTTTATTCACTTTCCCTACCTCTAGCTAGCTATCATGTGAAACATATTACATATAGCTTAAGCTATGTTACACAAACTAGACACATGATTTCATTCTCAAGTGAAGTATTTTTCTTGCTTTCTCATGTAAGCAGCCTTTTGATTATAAAGTGAGAAAGTTAAACTTGTCATTTCTAGGACCACTACAAAGTACCAACTACATCTCAAACTTCACTTTTGTAAAGTCTAGAGACCACATCCTTTTAATCTTCAAATCCATTAGGGACCCAAGCTGTAGCAAATACTGAATTGTGTCCTTTCCATGTGAGTACTAGCATATCATCTTCCCTTTTCATTCCCCAACCACTTGCATGCTCATCCAGTAAGAACTTCACTTCTTTGATAGTATCTTCACAAAATGTTACACTAGTAAACTGGGTTTTATTCATCCTTTGGATCAATTTTACACCAGTTTCTAACCTTTCTATCCTTGGCAGACCTTCATAACTGATGATGTTTTCAATCTTATGGCCAATATCAGCTTCATATTCTGTTCTTTGGCTACTCTCCTTGGGCAAGAATGTCTCTAATGCGTCGAATGGTATCCAAAGATAATTGAAACTTGTTGTAATTCTTGACGAAAGGCTTGGAGTTGTTAGATCTGCGTCCTCGTCAACTACAACAACAATACATGGATTAAGACTCCTAATTATCTCTAACAACCTATCTCGAAAAGAAATATATTGATCATGTCCCTCAGGCTCATCAGGCAAATATCTTAGCCAATTTTGACAATTGACCACCAAGGCTTCGTCGTCTCTAATATTTAACAATGTAGCATTTAGCTGATTCAAGAGCAATTCAGGTTGAAAAGCGGGAGTTAATATATGATCATGATGCACGGAGGAAGAGCTTCCATGTATGACATGAAATTCAAAAGGAACATTTCTTGAAAGCGCAAAGTTTGCTAGACGTAGACCGACTTCTTGAGTGGATACACCAAGAAATGGAGGGACCGGTGGCCTACAAGCGGGAACTGTTATTCGAAGTATGGGTGAACCTTGAGGCCTCTTGGCCAAGGTGTCAATGAAAGTTGGCCATTGCATGCCATGAGTGATGCTAAAATCTAGGATGTGAACCTTTTGGTATCCTTCAATTGCTCTCAATATAGCACTATTTGATGCACAAAAACCAAACCTATGCCAAGGGGTTAGATCAACATACTCTGCCAATTCAGTCACCGACTTCGGCCTAGTACTAGTACTTTGAAGTGTATTAGGTGTGCCATGAACATAAATGGTTTGAGGAGGGCAAACCATAGAAGCTCTAGAGATGAGTGCTCTTAAGAACCATGAGGTGAGCCTTTGGTTAGGATCTCCTTGTGAAGAAGCAACATTGTTGAGTACCCACATCACTTGTTGAGCTAAAGTGATGTCTTTACTCTCTAGAGCACTAGCACAATGAAGAAGAAGCTTCTCTATACAAGCTCCATCTAGGCTTCCAAGACATCCTTGAAGTGCACCTCTTAATGAACTTGGATGGTTGTTGAACAAAATTGGATTTGGAAGAGAAAGGGGTTTAGTTGTGCCTCTTAGTCCACTCTTCATTGCTGCAAAACAAGTAGGGTTTTTCTTGACCCTACGTGCATGAGTTCACTTGCTTTTTTAGGAAACAGGGGCAGAACATATAAACATTGTGGCAATAGTATTGGTTGTTGATTGACACGCGGCTCATCGGTATTGGTACATGAAGATTGAAATGGTAAAAGAGTTTATCTTGTTGAAGATGCATGTGAGCTTGGCAGCTGGTTGAAGAAAAAGATAGGTATTTAAAATGTGCAAAAGAGAAATAGAGAGGAGTGGTAGTACTCTGTTTACTTATTGGGCCATTGTAAATATATACTACTAACCCTACAAGCACATAAATATATACACATGTTTGTTTGTTATGTAAATAATTACCACTTCAATCATCATCAAGAGGAGGAAGTATTTTCCAACACAAAGTTCTCATGGAATTGCAAATAATATCAAAATGTTTAGGGATGAGTGGATCCAAAATTATTCATACATATATAGACAATAAGGTGAACTACTACATCTCATGCATGGACCCTAACTAGCTAGAGACAACACTAAACAAGAAACAAAACAATGTGGTATGGCAAGGTGACTAAACCGATGAATATATATCATCACTATATCAGTACTAGTTAAGACTTCAGAACTGTAGGGTAGAAGATGACCCTACAAGAAATATAGTATTTCTTAAATATTTGATCGATCCATCGTCGAGAAATAATACAGAACCAAGAAATAATACAGAACCGTGATACAGTGGGGATCGACGTTAGGGGAAGAGAGAAAGAGAGACAATAAAAGAGATTTCAAAAAATTGAAAGGAGACGGACAGACAAAAAATTAAAAAAAAAAAAACAAAAAAAAATGAGACAAACATGAGTTAGAATCTCACCCGACTCTAAATAGAACTCCTAACGTCGATCGATAATTACTTAATTATTTTCTATTCGATCTTTCCATGTCTTAAGTAATTAATTAAAAAGCTTCACATTGTCATAAACTCATAGCATGGTTGATTAATATGGTTGAGAATAAGTTAAAGAAGACTGTTTTAGCCGGCTTCTTTTTAGTGTAATGTTGTTGAATTTCATTAGAGACAATTTCTATGGAAGTAGTTAATTATATGAAAATTTAATTTATACTTCAAATTCTTTGGAGTTATTTGATTGATGGGGATACCTTCCTTGTTATTTATTGGATTTTACTGCATTTTAAATCCATCACAAATGACAAATACATCTCTTCCTAGCAAAAGCCAAGTAGTGAGATAAACTCATGAAAACAACATTATTAATCTAATCATCATTTCATTGAACATAAGAATTTCCACCCAAAAGTCTGATATTTTTCTTTGGCTAAACCCCAAAAGTTATGATGCATAATTTTGATATAAATTTTAGAAAAAAATAAATAAATAAATGAAACGTACCATGCACGTAATAAGTGATTTGTTTCACTCTCATCACATCATTTGATACTTAGAAAAGAATTTTGTCTATGTTTGGCATTATTAACAAAACCTAATGGGACTACTAAGACAGACCTGTGGCAAAGCAATGAAATCAAGCTTCCAACTTCCTAAGAGCATCTCTAATGGGTCGGCCAAAAACGTCTTACGCATCAGACTTTTGCCTTACATATATTAGGCACCAAGTAATATTGTAAAAGCTTTGTTTTGCAGTCTTCTATCCGAAAACTCTAACACCAAATCCTACGTGAACATTCACATTAGAGATGTTCTAACAAGTCCAAACTCCAAACCAAGTGAGATTTCAGTTACCTAATAGCATCTGGGCATCCAATTTTGGGGTCTGTTTGATTCAGGCGGAAAAACAATTTACTGGAAAATAGATTTATCGTATGTAAATATTCAGAAAATAAAATTATAATAAAATTACTTTAGTGTTATATTGATCATGAATATCATTGAAAAATCATTGTAAGTATGTGTTTTAGTGAGAGTTCATTAACATTAAGTTCTAATATGTCTCAACATTTTAATTTATCATTTCGTTTTAAAAATTTACCGTTAATTTTTCATGTAATCAAACATAAAAAAAATTAAGATTTCCCAAGAAATCTATTTCCTGGACTTGAATCAAACTAGGGATGGCAATTTAGCCCAACCCGGCGGGTTCCCAACCCGATCCGACTCTAATGGGACTGGTTGGGATGAAAAAAATGGGATTAGGGTCGGGTTTGGGATTCAAAATTAGAACCCGGTCGGGTCATGGGCGGGATGTGGGATTAGGTCATCCCAACCCGAACCCGCCCATATATATTACCTAAACCCTAATAGGATATAGGAATTACTAAATTTTTTCTTATGAAGTTGTATTAGTCGTTTTGGAAGCTACGGAATGGATTATTATTCAATTGCATAAGACCTCAAGATTAATTAGTTATGATCTTGATTTCATTATATTGGTTTTAGTTGGGTTAGTAATTTAAATTTAGTTTTGAAAGTGTAAAACTAATTCAAAAATATTAATAGAATTGTAAAAGACCCGACCCGATCCGTCCCATTTAAATAAATGGGATGGGACGGGTTGGGATGGGATTAAGTATTTTTGTAATGGGTGGGTTTGGGATTTGATATTAGAACCCGGGACAGGTTCTGGGTGGGATTGGGATTAAAGATTGTTAAATGGGATGGGACTGGGATTAGTGAAACCCGTCCCGATCCGACCCATTGCCATCCCTAAATCAAACATACCATTGCTTTATCTTTGTCAAATTTCACCCTTAACGAAAATGCATTATAGAACATGTGAGATCGGTTGTTCTAATATTAGAACAATTTATAGAAGACTTCTTTCTTATCTTTGAATTCGTTACGCAGAAGCACCTATACCTGAACATAATAAGCTTCCAAATGCTCACTTCTTCAAGACTTTGTCAAGTAAACCAAGTGATGATACACAAGCTTCATTGTCATAACTAATAAAAGAATGAGAAGTTTAATTTAACTTTACATACATAATGTCAATGATATTTGAAGTCATGTATAAGACCTAGTCAAAGTAAACCAAGAAAAAAAATGAGATAAGAGATCAAGACTTGGCAACAACTACTAGTATTAATTATAATCACTTTGTTCTTGTTGTTTTGTTATTGTCATCTTCTCTCCAAAATCAACAAACATGAAGTTTTTATCAGAGTTTAGTCGTTGCTTCTTTTCTTCTGAACAATCTGAGGTACCAAGTACTACTACTGCAGTACCAGTACCACATACACAAGAAACACAATTGCCTGTTAGGTTATCGCAGGTTGCCGAGACTGATGTTTCGTCTGTTGAGCAGTTAAGACGGTCGAGATCAACTCCAATGTCTCATTGGAAGCCTTCGCTTAGCGCGATTTATGAAGATAAAGATGTTTTTGTATTGCCAAGAGCACATACAGTAAGACCTGGAGGTACAGTGGCGCGAAAGTCCCAAGCAAAGCCCAAGAGTCGTTTACATAACAATAGTAAAATATACAGGTAATTGAACTCCATCCTTTTATTTGCTACATCTTTTTGAAATTTCAAAATGTAATACCAGAAAATTTGGAGAATTCTGGCAAAATACAAGGCTTAATGTATCAAAAAACTATATAAAACACATCAATCTACACCATAAACTGTAAATATAGACAGATTTTCGGCGTACTGTATTTCAGAAATATATTGTTATATGTATCAATTCAATTTTGGTGCTAACAAGTTGGTTTTTTTTTTATTGTTCCAGGCAATCGGTGAATTCGACTATTCTTCCAGGATTTGCACCAATATTTTTATTTTGATATGTGTAGATTAACATGGTCTCTTACAAAAGATGATTACTGTATAGAATTTGCTTCATAAATAGGCAGGCAATTGTGCGATGATCTTCATCATCCAGCAAATGGTTCTCACTGGAGGCAATTCAATCAAAGATTTCCATATGGTTTTTATAGTTCGCAATGATGTACACGGCAAGTAATTAAGTGGATAAAGGTAAACGACAGCGTCTGAGGGTTTCCATAATTCACCTGTACACAGCACTCAATCAACCTCAAATGAGGTTACGGGTGTTCAAGTAGACCCATAAGGTTTAGGTCACAGTCTCAACTTGTATCAACTCCAAACCCTATCTTGTAACAGGTTTATAATGATTCCACTAGAATTATCTACAAGTCTATATCCATTGATGAGATTAGCAGCTACATTGTGGTAATGCAGCAGAAATCATTCTTTAAAAGTTTTCAGTTTTCAATTTGACGAGGATATGATACAATAACCTCCAGTTGCTTGGTTTAATTGTGCATGCAAATCCATCACCACAACACAGATTAAGTGAGGTTCACAATACAATAGACCTATTGAGACAGATAATGCCAGCTACGAATGTGTAACTGTTACGATAGTCTCAAAATATTTCAGCAAAAAATGTTTTTTTCTAACAAAGTAGGTTGAGATCAAAATACGTCCGAAAAGGCAGACAGATTCACTACAGATATACAAGTTGACTGACAACTTACATGGAGCAAAAAATAGACTTGTAAAACTCTACTGCCTGAAAAGCGCACCAGGCACTTCGCCAAATGGCTTCCTGAAGGACAATACCATACCAAAGATAAGGTGTCCAACACCTACCATATCCATTTCTGAACATCAAGGACCAAAACACTCATGTTCTGAACAGAGTAAGAAAAGGCTAATTAGATATATAACAAAGTTACCCTAAGGATTAAAAAATTCACTAAGTTTGGTAAGACTAAAAAGGAAAGCTCACCCAATCACAAAATGAAATAATTGAATATACGGAATAACTATAAGCAAAACAACAATTGAGGTACATTCCACACTCATCAGGTATAGCTGAAAAAAAAAGCCACATCTTACACCATCCTATTGCAGATGCTATAAAACATTTTTGTAAATGGAAGTTAAAATATCACCTGTAACAGAATAATGAGGGAAGAATGAAAACATTGATATGTTCTTTTAGGTATTTAGTAGCCGTTGATCTGTCGCCTTGGGGTTGGACCCGTATAAAATTCTCGAGTCTCCGTTAAACGAGAAAAAGGAATCTGGTTGCGACCAGGCAGGCCCCTCTGACCAGAAAGACGTTCAACTGTCTTTGGACCAGAGTTTGACCTTGAAAATGCTTGTGCAAGCTCCAATGCTGAAGCTGCTTTCCCATAACGCAAACCTGCAGCATCAGATGGGGGTGAATTTGGCTCCTCAACAGGCTTCCGCCAAGTGTCTGGCTCAGGGCGCCGTTCCTGTTGCTGCTGCTTCTCAGTCTCCCTACTGTTCCTCCAATTTTCATTCCGCCATGATCCCTTGTGCTCATTTTTATCAAAGTCTGTTCGGTGATCTTTCCGATCAAAAGTTTTTCCAGTCTTTTGATCATGCAGAAACTTCTCAGCCCTGTCAACATACACTGGAGTTGTATTCACGGTCTCCAGCTTTGTTTCGGTCTTTGGAGGATCATGCCTTAACCTTAGAGTACGACAACATGATATAATAAAAAATTCTAAAACTGCAATACAACTTTCTAATGAAATAATAACTAAAAGACTTCTAAAAAAAACAAAATGACAACTACTGAAAATAAAATAGATAATGACTACGCATTAGTGTGTGTGTTGACTTATTCACACATTTCAACAATTCAATCACAGAGGAAAAGTAGTTAGTTCCTCCTCTCATAAAATCACCCCAATCTCCTCTAAAAATGGATTTCTAAAGGCTATGAATGAACTCGTACATTTAAATGACTGGCTAGCACGCTAAGTTTTATTTAGGTCGATCATGGTCCTGCACCCTTAATGACATACCAAAGGAGCAAAACCAAATACAATAAAGTAGTCTGTATTTAAAGACTACTATCAATATATACTAGTCTGTCTTATTTAAAGACTAAAACTTCAATATAAGACACGTCTAAATTTGACTGGCTTTTTCTTCAGGAAAAAACAGGAAGCCCAACAAACAGGTGTAAATACTATTTGTACATATATTTTTTATTCGACTTGATCAACTTTTCCACATGCCAGAGTGGGACTAAAGAGCTCCCTAGACTTCTGATGTGTGCTTAGTAATTTGTTTTCTCCCGGTCTTTTTTTCTCAATCTCATAGTAGCTTGTGTCTTCGCAGATTTTTGTGTTGCTTTTCTCAGGGTGTGGCTTTTTTGGGTCAGACAAGAAACCTCACCGTAAGTGCGTAGTAACAAAGTCAAATAAATTTGTGTGAGGTTGTTGCTTGACAGTGAACAGGTGACAAAGGAATAACAGTTCACGATTATTTAACTAGCAGCCTTGATAATTGTGCTGTAATCAACGGTCAGATCAGATGGTCTCCTATGGTCAAAAGACAAGTACATAGAGAGGGGAAAGGTTTTGTAGGGGACTGAAGCTACATATTTGTTGCCTACATGTTATTTTCTCTGAACTAAGTAACAATTGAGCAACTCCTTTTGTGGTTAAACCACATCAAGATTTCTTATGAATAAGGAGATGTACTCCATGGATGCACAAGTGTTGGTCTCAAGGTACAGAGTAACATTTTTATTAATCGATTGTTGATAGAAACACTTTCTCCAGTTCGAACCAAATAGTTAACTGGAGAATGTAATATTTCCATAGATGCACCATATAGTCTTCGAGATATATCTTCATCACCTAGACTGGTTGTTTTTGCTATTTATCCTAACATAAATTTTCAATTATTTCCAAATTAAATCTAAAAGACAAGGGGACATCTGTTGGTGTTTAACACAGGTACATAATCTAAACAATACTGACCCCACAAACTAGATCCATAAACCCTAGAGAAATATCTCTGAGTATGTCAAACAAATGGGTTACGACTTGCGACACAATATCCAACACAACATGTTCCTAGTGCATTGGCTCTCTTTATAAAGTTGTCCAGAATAGTTTTTCCGAGTCATTGGAACTTTTTCCTCGTTTAAGAATCTCCTCTTTTCAATGGTTGAGATTGAGAAATCCAAAGGATTGTGTCACAAACATTTTCTTGAAATATGCTCAAATGATGGAAAATCACTCAAAAGCAACGAAAATGGAAGATCGCTTACTTAATTACAAGGCACAGGCAATCACTACTATTTTATCAGTGTGGGCAAGGAACCATTTTATATTTAGAAAAAAAGGGTAACATTATTACAAATCCTAGCAGAAAACTTGACATTTCTTAAATATGATTCTAGAGGTGTTCATTACCTGTTCGGTGGTTGAATCACATCAAGACTGTTAATAACAACATCATCGACCCCACGCTCCTTGAGAACCTGAAAGCATGTGCAGCACCATCAAGCAACCAACCAAATCTAGTAATATGGAAAACACAAGATGCTAAATTCACTAGTCACAGTAACACAACACTGCATATTTCACAACAAATTCACAAACTTATGGCTTCTTATCTTCTTATTCAACCATTTTCAGGTGATAAAAGTGTTGAAAAAAGATAAAGATAATTTTTTTTAGATCGGTAACTAGCAAGACATTTAACAAACAGACTTCAAGGTAACCAGCAAGATAAATAACATACGGACTTGCAGTAAATCACAATGTAAAAAAAGTGGCTAACCGACTAACGACTCCTCAGTTTTTGTTTCTCTATTTCCTTTCTTTTGCTTATGCAAACCGTAAATAAACTAGTGTTTACGTTTTGAAAATTCACCAAGGTTAAGGGAAACCCCAGTGAACATGGTCATCAAAGATAGATAAAAATACAAAGAAACCAGCCAACAATACAAAAGGATCGATAGCAAGTCTCACAATCGAATTAAACCACTCTACTTCAATCCATGAGCCTAAGAAAACAGAGAACCATGATCTGCCGAGCTAAGTCCTAAACTGCAGTGAATAGAGAATAACCAAAACATCTCAACTTCAATTCAAAAGGAACAATAACAAGTCTCAAAATCCCAAAAGAATTAAACCACTCTAATTCATACCATGAGCCTAAGAAAACAGAGAACCATGATCTGCCGAGCTAAGTCCTAAACTGCAGTGAATAAAATACAACCAAAACATCACAACTTTGATATGGGGCACACAAGATTGTAAAGCTTGATGCTTCGGTATGCGCTAACCACAGTTAGTCAAAGGAGAAGGCCACCTCATGGTTTCGATTGACCAAGTGCACACACCCTAAAAAGGTCAAACATGATGCTCCAACAAACAATGGAATGAAGACCTCAAAAAAAAAAGGACACCTTGAAGCCCAAACGGTGGCCAACCAAGGCTAAAGAGTAAAGAGCATCTCCAATTACAGCCAATCTCACATAAAGTGCTCTCCAAAGATGGCAAACAAGAACTGCAGACAAGTTTCTGAAACCAAAAGGACCAAACAGGGAACGCCGAAAGCTACAAGGACCATACACCAAGAAAATAAATGCAAAATAGCCCTTAAAATAAACCAAAAACAGACCCAAATCCAGGACAAACATAATGGATGACCACTAACCCATGTACCTCAAACAGGGTCTTCAAATAGAATCACCCAATCATGAGCAGAGTCTACATAGAACCTAAATACCTAAGACCTAAAAAAGGACCTCTTAACCAGGTCCAAACCTAAGCCATATCATGTAATCTCAAATGGTGTTCTAGACAAAAAAAAAAGACAGCCAAGTTTGGAGTCAGATCATTCCATTAACAGAAAGGGGGGATTTATATCACAGGGGACTAGATTGGGGTAAAGCATTTTTATCTGATAGTCTTAATATATTACAATGACAAAATTAATCAAAATATTTTCATTATGAAACAATAAATCACCAGGCAAGAAACATTTCTACCATAAAGTTCCACTACCAAATAAATCTAGTGTTTTACATGGAACCAAGGAAACGTTTTCCATCTCACTCCAGACATACCAACATAATGACTTCTGTAGCGGCTATGCTTCAACGAAAAGTTTACTCTTTTTCATAACCATAGAGAGACCAAAAAGCATTTGATACTTTCTGATAAGATAAAGTAAAGCAATTACATCAAGAAAAATTGCACATACAAGACTTAACTAGGTACTAACTCCTGCTACCCACACCCTCTATAACCGAAAAATAACTACCTCAAAATTAAATTAATCCATGATTATAATAAACAATAGATTAATTTTTTGTTTTCAGCAATATTCTGTTTTCTAAAAAAACAGAGTATGTCAAGATTTCGGCTAAAACCCAACATTATTCCCAGAATATTCAAAACTGACCCTAATATTTGATGATATTCCAATTCCAATTTAATAAAACTCGGTATATACTACCAAAATTTAGTGATAGTTCGCGAAATTTTAAAATACGCCATAATGCCACAAAACAAAACTGCTTACAAGCTAATAAGATAGTAATATCATTAAACATGTGACTAGTAAATAGGTGTGAAAATGCCACAAATCAGACCACATTACAGGTAAAAAATTAACTTTGATTACAAAATAAAGCCATACCAGTTCTCGAGGACGAGCATCACCAAACAAAGCTTTCCTACATTTATAGAACAGAAGTAGACTATTAATTCAAAAGAACTTTTCCTTTAAAAAGGTATCAAAATTAAGTTATACAATTTTCAAGAGAAGTCTTCAAAATACTTCTTTCGCAAAGTAAAACTCCAAGTAAAAAAAAAAAACAATGATCACAAACAATGGAAAAACAAAATATGTGAACTAACAGCATCTTATGACCATCAAAACCATATACTGGTGGTAAACAGACACATCTCAGCTTCATCACGTTAACAGATTGACACTATAAAGCAAGCTCTGCTATACCTGAAAATTGTATGGTCTTAAGAAACATTGAAACTGATGTGTGTCAGTGTCAACACGACATCTTAGAATCAATACGACCTAGGGACACAGAATGTGATGTATTTATACTCCATTTTTTTAGACAGAAGATATCATCTCTCTTTCTCAACTCTATCATGAGTAGTTAGATGAAGGGAAAATTATTGCCCATCTCTCTCCTTGTTTCTCTTTTTTTTTTCTCCCGTCTCTTCATGTTAATGTTTAATAACAAACTCTAACCTGAAATCATATGCATCAATTAATGTGTCCAGCCTATCCCCATGTGTCCGACACGTGTGTCAAGTGTCCATGTCGACACAGATTATTTAAAGAATATGGAGTGTCCACGTTACAAAGGTATGGTTTCATGAGTTTAACAAGCTGCATGCACATGGAAAACATGTAAGCAACTTTTTGCTGCTATTTTGTCCTAAGGTCTCATCAGCATGGTCAGTAAAATACTGTTTCAATTGTCTAAAGGACAAAAGATTAACAACGTTTTTGTGTGCATGTTAATAAATGATAATGCAATTCTGAAAACTAAAAATGCTATATGCAAGTTTTACTCTTGGCTTAGTGCTTTCTTCCTGATGCAACACAGAATTGATAAAGGAGTCTGACCCAACTTCCTTAATCAAATAGACTGTTCTGGTAATTTTTTTTACAAAATAGAACAAATCTCTTTTATCATCTCTCTCTGTTCACAAAAATTTCAAAGCAGGCCTTTGAATTTCTGAGATCTACCCTCATCTTCCAATCTTCAACTGTTGTTATGAATCAGAGCTAGACCTAACATCTTCATAAGCATCAGAGCTGGATCTTTGATCTTCCCAATCATCAGAGGTTAACACTCCACAAATGCTTCAACAAATTACTCTTTTCTATGTTATAACACTCAAAAAATAATATGTTTTCAATCAACATACTTCTTCGGTTTCCTATAAACTGCAATAAATCATAATATTCCAAATGTTTGTGAATAGGTGTGTCCTTGATTTTGTAATCAAACTGCTGATAACGTAATTTTAAGGTTATCAACTCATCACAAATGAAAATATTCTAATATGAGCTTCAGGACTTTTGCTTTAACTATTCATTCTAATACATCTTCCATATTATACCAATCACAGTCAATACCTGCGCAGTTAAAATCAGCTTTTTAAATTTATTGGCTCAGGGACAATAAATCAGTTAAACGGGAAATAATTGAGGACTTAATCAGATATCGCAACAAATGAAATAACATAAGTAATTAAGTGGTCAGTGTATAACAATATTTATCAATGCATCAACTAACAATCAAACATATCTCCATCACCATGTTGAAATCAAAACTCAAATTATCAGAAGACACTCAGTGTTGATGAACTAACGACTAACTGCAACCTGTTTATGAAATGCAGCAACCAATCACCAAACTTGGTATTAACCAAACCCATACAGTTACAAACAATTCACAAGAACAATGCATATAACTTTACCCAATTGCTGAGCTCCCTTATCCCAATCATCCTTTTGTTGTTTTCAAATAGTGGTTATGAATTATTTTTATTTTTAATAATAAGAATATAAAATGAAAGTACTAACCTCTCTCTTTCAGCTATTGCATCTGCTTGTTCGAGAGGCTGGGACCGAGGCTTTAAATTCAACCTGGGCCTCTCCACCACCCTCTTGTCCCCTTCACTACCAGCAGATCCTGGTTTTGATAAATTTTCATTTGCATAAACTTCATTGGAAGTTTCCACGTGGGTAGAATGTGATGGCGGCTGGTGGACCTGATTGCAAGAAAACAGTCATTAATAATCATTCCCCACATGAATTATATATTACCCTATACATTTTGTTCAAGTATGACAATGGTGTACAAAAGTACCTGTGCATAATTCATAATAGGTGCCTCCAAATTCTCCAATGGCTTCGTTCTAGGAAGGAGCTTTATTTTAGGTCGCTCTACTACTTCTGTACGCATTGGGGGCTGTGTGTATGATCCATCCAATTTACCATCAGTAGAAGTTGGACGAACCACATCACGATGAAATGACAAGTTCCTCTCTCCCGCTTCGGAATACATTGGAGACCTCGCCCTTTCCTGATATAAATACCCTTTCCCACCGGCACCATTTACTTCATCCTCAACTATCTGACACTTTTCCACAAACCTCCCACTCACTATATCAAAATCAGCCTTCTCATTCATCAGACCTACTTCATTATACGAATAATTATCTTTTGCAGCGTGAAAATCACTATCATCAGAATACCTAATAATTTCAACATCAGGTTGATGAATAACCGGAGGCTTCGTCTGCCATCTACCCGAAGACACTTTCTCAAGTGCACTAGCTTGTGCAAACCTCGACACAGCATTCGGTCCAGACCAATTAGAATGATTCACTGGCTCAACAACACTAACCACTTCCTTCTTTGTCCCCCAAGCATTAGGAACTGAAGTAGACTGACCACTTCCACCACTAGAAACCGGAGTTGATCCAGCAAACCTCCCTGAATACACACCACCACCACTACCACTACCACCACCAACCATCTGCTGCTGACTAGTAACCGACCTTCCATTAAACCTTCCAGACGAAGACAAAGAAGAAGAATCCGTCTTGGTCATCGTCATACTCGTTGGCAAAACAACACCACCACCACCACGAACATTATTATTACTACTATTTTCATCACTAACAGTTCTTCTTGGAAGTGATAAACCATCTAATGGTTTTCTTTCATCTTCATCAAAATTTCTTCCAATATTATGTGATGAATGACTAAAAAATGAACCTTTTTCATCATAATTATTACTACTAAAACTACTATTATTATTGCCACTAATATTACTACGATTGTTAATTGAACCAGAAGATCCAGGTCGAGAACGATGATGATGAAGTTGTTGATGATGAACAAGATCAGATCTATTAGTATTTGTCCAAGCATTTGGTATTTGACGATGATCAGATGATGAAGAAACTGGTCTAACAACACTAATAAACAAAATCAAAAAAAAAATTAGGGTTTTGAAAATTTTCAAATCAAGTGAATTAGATCTATGAATAGAAATGAAAATTGAAGAAAAAAACTTACACTCCAGGAGCAGAAGGAAGAGGAAGATCAGATGGAATAGAACCGCCATGAAAGTCTTTTAATGTCATTGTTGATCCGCTGAATGCTTTCTTCTTCGTCGACATTTTTGTTTGTTCTTGATTTTCTCTCTCTAAAACTTGTTTTTTTTTCTCTTTCTTTCTCTAAAACTGTGTCGATTCTTACTTTCGAGAAGGAGAGTTTTTGTTGGAGAAAAAAGAATTGAAAGAATGAGAGGAAAAGAGGGAATCGGCGACTCGTTTACTCCCTCGGATTTTCTCTGAGGAACAAATCTGAAATGTTTATGGATTTATATAACCCAGTTTGGGTTTGGGTTTGGGTTTGGATTTGGATCACTTCAAGCTAAGTTTACTACACACATTATTCCATTTTTTAAGCTCACCTTGCTAAAAATAATATACTACTAAATTTGCTAAAGTAATTTTACTATGGTTCTTTGGAGTTCTTTGGGAGGAGGTTGGGTTTTTTTTCTTTTTTTTTTTGGGTGACTCGAAAGGAAGATTATGCTCGTGAATAAATTCTAGTTTTATTATAAATTTTTTCAGATAGTTTTGGATTGATAATGGATGTTGTAGGAATTTGAGATTTATGGAAAACTTAGATTGTATAATTATATTATGGAGTTGGTTATATTGTTTCCTTTCTGGTTGTGTCGATAGTTTCTTGTAAAAATGATGTTTATTGTATATACTCACTATCGAGCTCTTTCGAGCTCACTCAAGGATCACATGTACGACACATTCATCTTTTCTATTAACACCTGAATACCAACTTTGCACTTATTTCATCCGACCTCAATCGAAATCAAAGTCCATGTTCACATCGATCTAACTCTCAAAACTCGTTCTAATACATACTCTTAAATACCGACTTGAACTTATAACTATCCGAGTTCATCCGACTCGGGGCTACTTCCGAGCTCGATCATTCAAAGCCAAATCTTACATCAGTTAAAAATCTTTTTCATTTAAACTTAAAATGTTCAAATCATTAATGATCCTACCGTTGGATCATTAATTACTAGTTGTTGTCCTAAATCATCTACTATACATAAAGCAACTACTTTGGCTTGATTCTGGGACCTGCTCACTTCCAGATACGTAGGCATAAATAATTATTTCTAAAACCAATAATTATATTTTAACAAATTTATTAAATTTATAAAAATTATAAATTACACAATTAGAAGTACAAAAGACATGATAAGAGGATTTTGGTAAAAAAAACAAAGTTGTATATATTTGAGTTTGTGTGTAGTCTATGTGAGTGCACTCTATGTATTTAATAAATACAAATTTATTAAATTTACAAAGTTATGTTGATACTCATAATTCTCTTGTTTTATTGTGAGTTTGTGTGCACTCTATGTGAGTGGTTGATTTCTTTTGGCCTTGGCTTATATCTATGATTAATTTTTTTGTTTATCACGTGTTTGGATAAGTGATTCTTCTAAGTGATTGGCTATTACTTATCTTGTTTGGCATTTGTTGCAATCATTTTCTGTCTTTACTAAGTTACTAGCTTATGTTTGGGATAACTCTTTTCTTTTCTTGATTATGAGCTTCCCTAATACATTCTTGTGGTTGGATGAGTTTTTGTTTTGTTTCAAGAATATGTATGGGTTGGATTTCTTCCGGCTTTCATCATGAAAAGACTCATTGATTGTTTAGGCATGAAGGCTATTGTATGCTTATCTACTGTGAAGAATCTTCTCTATCTCATTTTTTTTTTATTCCCCTATGTTTAATTCTTCTATGTGAAGGTTTTATCTTGCAGGGACATCGCACTCTCTCTTCTTTGCCTTTGTTATATATCCTTGTGATCTTCTTGGCCAATTTTTTGGTTCATGCTTGGTTTGGTTTTGGTGTTTACTTTGTGTTGCACATAAAGAAGAGTGATTTCTAGTTGATCTTTCCTGTTCTTGTTTTAGGCATTTTGGTCATTTTTATGATCATGTTTATGTTATGCATATATCTTACTTTTCTCTGTTTTGATTAGGTTCTTGAGCTTTGGTTATGCTTTCTCTTGGTGTTAACAGAGTTTAGTCATCATTGATGGAAGTGTTTTGTGAAGGATATATGGTTATCTTTGGATTTCTTTGATTCCTATAGGTTATTGCTTACATGGGTTGTAAGTATGTTGTGTGGTATTGTTTCTTCTTCAGTTGTTTCTTTCTATTATTTGATTATTGAGTAATTTGATTATTCTTCCTGTGTGGTAGAATTTCTGATAAATTCCATTAGTTAGTAGTTTTCATTACTCAGTAAGTTTTATGTGTGGTTACAAAGGTTTTTCTTTGTATATTTATTTTCGTCTAGAGTGTCTGTCAGTTTAATGATAATCTCTTATGCTTCTCATGTATAGTATTGTTGATGATTATTGTTACTTTTTCTTTTACTTTGTATTATCTCTTTCGCTCACTATCATGTTTATACTTCTGTGTTGATTCCTACTTTTGTCCATTTGTGACAAAAAGGGGGAGAGGTATATTGACTCTAATCCATTCTTTTTCTCCAAGTGTGTCCTGCTTGTTTGTGTATTATTTCAGGTATGCAACAATTGAGGGGAAGAAAAAGCTCGAGGATTTTCTACAAGTCAATGATTGAGGGGGAGTGTCGCTCGAAGATTATGAAGCTTCTGTGTGTTTTTCATAAGGTCTAGGTGAGAGTGTTTTTGTTTGTGTCTGTAATGGCGTTATGGCCATAATATTTTTATTACTTGAGTTTGGGATGCTCATGTAATGAGAGATTAGAGTCATTGTTGTTTTGTCACGAAATGTGTCAAAGGGGGAGATTGTAACCGCCAGGTTACAAAGTGTTGACAGCATTTCGTGGAGTTTGGGCCATTGGAGTTGAAGCTATTCAAGCCCAATTGTAGTAATGGGCCGACATGGATATGAGGCCCAATGTGGAATATATAAAGGTTTTCTCTACAACAGAAAACCCTAAGGATTCAACAACAACAATAACAGAGATTGTTTATCTGTGTGATAATCCTTCATCATCATCCCAAGTCATCAACAACAACAATAACAGAGATTCGAGAGTTGTTTTTTAGAGTGAGTCTAAGAAGGTGTTGTAGTGATTGCAGAGATAGAAGACTACGCAGAGCACTATTGTAAGTATTAACTTATGTGATTGGGTTAATCTGAGATTGTATTAGTGAGTGTATTTTTCTATTTCATATAGTGGATTATTTATCGTCGTGAGGACGGTCATGGATGTTTCCCAGTGATTGGGTTTTACCACGTTAAATCTCGTGTCTCCATATTCTTTATTGTTTTTGATTGCTCATTACTTATTATGGAATTGCATTTATTTGGGGTTTACACAAGCTCGGCTTGTTTTAAATGAACTAAGCCTGAGTCTAGCCCAGAATAACTTTTGATCGCTTTATGATGGTGAAAATGAAACCTTGACACCATTCAGAGTATTCAGAGTTTTAGTATGTTCAAGCTCGGCTTGTTTTCATTTACAAATTTATGATCACATTACTTATAGCAAATTAGCAACATTCAGAGTATTAATGCAAAAATATTGTTAGACTGATTTTCTTCATAATTTTAGTTAATTCTTGCAAAGCTTTGGGGGATAGTCACCACTTGTACCTTTCATGTCCATCACTGCAGGTTTGGCAGCTATTTACTGGGCACATTGCCAGATCAGGTCAGGTTCTGAACCAGAGAAGTGCTAAAGAGGTTCTGCAGCACTGGTTTGAGCTAAATAACATAGGGATGGCAGCCATGCATGCTCTGGAACATTCTTCCGTATGTTATTTGGTGGGCATCACCATGGACGACCGGAAATAATATTATCTTAAATGGTGCAGGGCTGAATATGTCAAAAATTGTGCTGAAGATTAAATGGTTAGTGTGGGACTGGCTAGAGATGACAAGCTTGGGACAAGAAGTGAAGGAGTCCCACAATTTTGCTGAACTGATGACTGGTTGGGATTTGGGAAGGTCTGGTAAGGGATTCCTGGTAGTGCATGTGTGGACCATTTGCTGCTACTACTGCTGTTGTGTTATGTGGAGTCTGTACTCATATATATTGAAAGGGAGGGTGCCTGTTACAGTTCATCTGTTTGCTTGGATGATGTAACGTGTACAATTTGTACTCTGTAAATTTGCTCAACTCGAGCTTTTCATTCCTCACAAATGTAATAATGTGGATTATGTCTTTGTTTTTATCATCAACTGCTTAACATTCCATTCACATGCTTAACTATTTAGGTAGTTTTTTCTTCATAGGAGCTGATAGATTTTTTTATTTGGTCGATAAAAAGAGTTTATTGAATTTAAATCAAATTATTACAAAAGATATCACTGGCAAGTACATTCATATGTTTCACTGGCCACTTCATATTTACCTGCCGTACGTGGACTTCCCCTTAATTTATTATTGTTATTTTCCACATCTTTTACCATAATTGAATTCCTCTACGTACTAGCAAGTATGCAAGGCATGGAGTGGGAGTGACAGGATATCAAGTTGTCTCCATGTAGTATCTCTAATTATTTTCTGTAACGTATCTAATGCGTAGATTCTGTTAATAGATCCTGGCCATTTTCCCCACACAATTAAGACAGTAATGCGTAGATTTTTTGAAGAATACTCAAACAACAACGTAGTACTACCTAAACCTCATACTAGGACCTATTCACAGCATCAACGATGAGGGCTTCAATGAACTGACTTCTGACATTCCTTAATTTGAGCTCAAGGAGTTTGAACATCTCACCATCCCTTAAACTCTCCTCACATATATATGTCGATGATAGTCTATTAGCTTAGGGTAAAGGCTATGATAGAAACTCAAAATGAAAAGAGGGTATGCTAGTCTAATAACAGGGGAAGGTACATAAAATCCTACTATGAAAACGATAGATCTTATAATTCTGTAAGCTAGAATTTGGCCTTACGAGAATTGTACTACGTTTTAAATAAAACATCTTATAAAACCAACAGATTTTATAAACAAAAGAAAAAAACACCTATGTAAAGCGGCAGGTTTCGAACATTACTTTCTCAGAGAAACAGTGGTTAAAAATCTGCCACGCTTTGTTAACCATGGAGAAGTCTCTCGGAAAATTTTCAGTGCCCATTTGCCTCAACTATCCCTCATAACGCTTATATGACTTGCAAAATTGATTACCAAAAACTCAACATTCAGGTCTGAATACCCTCAAACAGAATCTCTGATCATTTTAGTTTCAGCCTCTTCCATTCCAGCCATAGTATCATATAAGGGGCGATTGAGAGTCTCAGGCAAGTAGAATGCAAGAATACCACCAATGATCCCACATGCTGCAAACACTGTGAATGGCAAACCCCCACCCATAACAACCACTAATGGTGCCAATATGGCTCCCATTTGAGCTGCTTGTGTTGCACATCCTAGTGCTGCATTCCTTACAACTGTTGGAAAAAGCTCAGCCGTATAGATATACAACAGATTGTATGTTCCTGCCATCCCAAATATTCCCAAAACACCACAAAACATTCGCACCACCTTCCCAGCACCGTAGTTATGTACCAAGCTTCCGACAAAACAAAATATTCCACTAAACCACATTGTCCCTATTGCCAAGGGTTTCCTTCCAAATTTGTCCAATAAGACTGCTGTAATTGCAAAAGCAGGCATCTCTGCTACTGCGTTAATTAGGACATTGATGTAAAGATTGGTTTTGAGATTGACAACATTCAAACTGAGGCCATAGTACACAATGCACGTTACCAGATTGATGGCAATTGTTAGTAATAACCGCATACGGGTAACTGGGGATTTAATTACGTCAACAAGTGAACCTCTTGCAGCAGAATCACTATTCCCATCTTTATACTGAAAGCTACGGGTAATTGGTCCTTGAACAAGGTCACTTGCTGACGCTGTCAACATAAGCTCTATCTTCTGACCATCAACTTCATTTGAGTTTTTATCATTGCAATCATCATCAAGGGCAAGAATAACTCCTGTTGGTATTGTTTTACCATTTCCTCTCGCAATGTTGTGCATGACTTTCATGGCCTGATCAACTTTTCCACGGACTAAATACCATCGAGGGGATTCAGAGATAAAAGGAAGGAATGCAACTAGGTAGATAATTGAGGGCATGGACGAAGCAATGTAAAGTGCACGCCATGATTGGAAGAGGTAGGCAATTCCAGAAAGCATTGCAATCCCTCCAGAAAAGAAATAAAAGGTCGACATTCCAACTGCACCTCGCATTGATGGTCCTACAGGTTCAGTAGCGAGGACAAAGCCACATAGGCCCACCCCTCCAGTACTTAATCCAGTGAGGAAACGGAGTACAGCATAGAACCAGTAAGTTGGAGATAATGCCGTTAAGCAACCGAAAATAGCATTTAACACACAAACTGTTGTTAATGATCCTTTTCTTCCTAAGAAAGAATCTGAAAGATGACCAAAGATCCCAGCACCTGAAAAAACGAAACAGTCATGTTACATTGTCAGGATGTAGATCAGAACAACTTAACTAAACAAAGTATAAAGTAGCTAGATTGGTAAGGTAACATGCTTGTGATGGAATCATAGCAAGAAAGTGTAACAGCTTTAGAGAGTGCATGCTTATGAGGGTCCACTTATCTATCTATAAGCAGAGGAGTTTTCTTCCAAAGGAAACTAAGAACATGACTTTTCTTATTCAAAAAGTTTTAGCAGAAAGCTAATTAGCCAGACCCACCACAAACAATATATTTTGTAGGTTTCTAAACACTCGCAGAAAACGTTGCTTGTAAAAACGACACTCATGGACTATGTTAATAATAGAATTACAGCAGGAGATGAGACCTCATGTTCACACTGACTGGATGATGAAAGGCATTTACCGATCCTCAAATACGTGAGGAATTGCCATTGGTTGAGCTACTTAATATATTAAAAGAGCCCTTCCATTTCTTGGATCGACCGCAGCCATCTAATAGACTAATGTGTCTCCAAGGCTCTAATCAACTATTAGAAACGTTAGGATAAGTTTAAGAGGTACAAAACAAACATTGACATTAAAGAAAGAGACTGCTTACAAAAAGAACTATGTTTCTTTCCAATTTAATCTTCAACTTCAACCAAAGTCCATAGTGATGTGCTTTGAGAGAAACAAACAAAAACTCCAGTCATTCTCATGGATCTTCTTAAGAAATGTGGGATATTCCTTTTTAATGATGGGAACTGCACAGGCATTATCAAGTCAATCCTCATCACATACGTCTCATGCCCATAAGCATACTCAAGCGCGCATAGATCTAATATCAAATATACACGAATGAGCCTGTGGCTCAATGGTAGCACCCCTCTCACAAAGTGGAAGGTTGTGGGTTCGAAACACACGTCAACAGCTGATTGTTGATATAAGTTTCCACACATAATTTAAAGAGGTAGGGGCCCCTCAAGTCCTCAACCCCGCTTGCCGAATGAATATACTCGGATTCCAAATCAGATTTCAGTGTCGGAATCTCAGTATAAACCGTTCTTATAGAAATAGGATATTCGGCATTTTGATCTATGGGTAGAGTCACAATCACTAATTCAAAAATCATTATAGATCTTCTTAAAATAACTACAATTAGAATGATAAAATATATCCTGCTTTTTGGAAATAATACTTTTGTTTCCATGCCAGAAAGGAAACATATACTGGCACACTTTAAACATCCAGACAATAACAACTTTGTTACTTTGTTAGCTTACCAGAAAAAAAGTATTAAGGATAATGCTATTTTAGTTTCACATGATCAACTCAATATAAATAGATAAATAGATTAATAGACAAACCTGACTACCAAAAGTTGCCAAATTCTTAACTCTATTTCAATTGTTCTTTATGAAAATGCACTCAAGAAACACAAGATAAGATTCAGATCAACAACAACAACAACAACATATAGTGGGAAACTCATCATGGCTATTCATGAAGACATTTAATTATTAACACACACAGTTGAGACTTGACAGTACCATGTATGTACCTGTCCATCATTTATTTGCAATTCAATGCTAAGAATCATCAAGTCTTTGGATGCCAAAAATGCCACCAAAAAGAAATATAATCGAGATGAATTTTGCGATGAATCTTGAATTAAACATTGATATATGAAGATCATAATAATAAGATGATAGATGGATATATAATGAAACTTACCAACCATGCAACCAGCAAAGAAAGCAGATTGAGCCAAACCAACTTTATATTTATCAACACAAATAAGTCCCCATTCAGAAATAGTCGAAGCACCTGATCCACCAATCCATTCCCAAGAACCAGGTACCAAATCACATACACTACCTCTTGGAGGACTACTACCTAAACAACCATTAGTATCTAAACATCTCCAACTTGGTTCATGATCAGCAAAAATCATAACCATGGTATGAAAAGCTTCTAATGCCCATGCCGAACACGTAAGAACAAAATGTTTAAATTGCCATGAACCAAATTCTCCACAATATCTTGTAAGCATCTCATCAATAACAATTTTTTCATCTTGTTGATGCCCTCTTCGATTCGTTTTCTCCACCGATGGAATAAGCGGTGAGCTTATGTCATCTGTGCAAGAATCTGTTGACATGTTTTACAAATATATTATGTGTTATGAAGAGAAAAAAAGAAGAAAACAAAAGAAGAAGAAGATGATGATGAAGGAGAAAGAGAAGGAAGGATAGTGAGAAATTATAGGAGTCTTTGTCTTTTTATATAAGTGAGAGAAAAAATTATTTAACTTAGATTGACACGTGGCAATAAATCTAGCCGTTGGTTAAAGTAGATACCGAATAAGGACATGGAATTTTGGATTAATATAATAAAATTTTGGTCAAATTTGACTGACAATTAGTTGGACCATTTTATGGTTTTTGTGTTAATCTAAAATGAATGTAACCAAGTTTTTTGAGAGAGTGCAAAAGGTAATGGATAACAACTTAATGACTGCCAGTTCGAACAAATATATGTTTACAAGAATCGAATATGTTATTCAAAAAGGACTTGCAGCTGCAGTTTGTAACGTGTTTGTCTTCTACTTTTGTATAATTTTTTTGAGTTTATCAACTTTGATAATTATTTATTTAATTATAATATGAAATTATTAAATTATATAGTAATTTTTAACGTATTTTTTTTATTAGCAAAACTGTTTTTAACCAAATTAGTGACTGGGCTGCTTGAGATTGAACCCCAGACCTCTGGTATAATCACCAAGACATTTTACCAATTGAGCTAAACTGACATATGCAACTGCAAATTTTGATGTAGTTACTAAAAAATATTCCATAAATTATGGTTTCATCTTTGTGCGCACACTAGTTATAAAAAAAACTTTGTGCCCACACCCCTTTTAACCTTTAGAGGACTCATCCTAGTGGTTCTAAATGAGTACACTCCACTTTCTTTATAACTAGTTCTTAACCTAGTTTGAGAATTATGTTAGGATTTGAGAATTCGGATATATAAATATTTAGGAATATTTTGCGAATACTCATATTCCAAATTTTTTTGAGGTATTTAGAGAAACCCCAAATAAGTTTGTACTCTTTGAGATACCCCAGATTTAAGTCTCATTAGAGATACCCCTAGATTTTGGTTTCAAGGTAGTCAATCAAGCCATTCACTTGTGTTTGACTAGTTTTTATGTATATCAGATAAAAATACCCTTTATTTTAGGGGGATTTAGAGATACCCCCCAAAATAATAGGAACTCTTTGAGATACCCCCCAGATTTAAAAATCATTAGAGATACCCCCCAGATTTTCATTTCAAGCCAGTCAACCAAGCCATTGACCAATATAACTTTTATATTGACAAAAATACTCTTCTCAATTGAAGTTATATCCTAGTCATCCAACCCAATTACCATGTATGCCATATCATGTAAACTTAGATCTAATCCTAACTATTCAATAAGATAAAACCCTTAAATCTAATCCTATGGTTAGAAACCGATATTTTTTTCTCCAACTCTTCTTCCTTCTTCTCAACCACCAATTCCTCCACCACCACTATTAAAACCACCAATTCCTCCACCAAACTACTAAATCTTCTCTCTCCTCTTCTACTCATAAATCACCCCATACAACCACAACCACCACCACAACCACCAATTCCTCCACCACCACTATTAAAACCACCAATTCCTCCACCAAACTACTAGATTTTCTCTCTCTTCTTCTACTAATAAATCACCCCATACAACCACAACCACCAATTCCTCCACCACCACCACTAATAAACTACCAATTTCTCCACCCCCACTAATAAACTACCAATTTCTCCACCCCCACTACTAAATATTCTCTCTAATCTTTTTCTCACACAAAAAAATCTTCTCTCTCTTATTCTCATAAATCACCCCACAACCACCAATACCTCCACCACCACTACTAAATCTTCTTTCTCCTTTTTTTCTCACACAAACAATTTTTTTCTCTTCTTTTGTACTCGTAAATCACCCAACACAACTACAAAAACCACCAATTTCTCCACCCTGGAATTTTATATTAAATGACTTTCCCCCCTTGATTGAGTTCTTCCAACTTCCTCCACCACTACTAAGTCCACTAATTTCTCCACCACCACTATTAAAGTTCTTGGATTAATGGGGTATGGGTGTGGTTAGGATCAATGGGTTTGAATTACATGAGATGGACGGTTATGATTTAATGGGGTATGGGTGTGGTTAGGATCAATGGGTTTGAATTACATGAGATGGACGGTTATGATTTAATGGGGTATGGGTGTTGGATGTGAGTAAAATTTGTTTATGTTAAAGGTTTTGCTGAGATGGCATACAAGTAGATGACTAGGATTAAGGTTCAAATAAAAGAAGGGTATTTTTGTCTAAAGAACATAAAGATGGGTCAAACATAGGTCAATCGCTCGGTTGACCGGCTTGAAATGAAAATCTGGGGGGTATCTCTAATGATTTTTAAATCTGGGGGGTATCTCAAAGAGTTCCTATTATTTTGGGGGTATCTCTAAATCCCCCTTTATTTTAAACTTAATCCTAATAAACCAATACAACCAAATTTTATCCACACCCAATAAAACTTAACCACACCACCACCACCACTATATCACCACCACCACCACCGCCACCCAATTTTGCATAATTCTTATTGTTTGAATCTAATACACCACCACCACCAAAACCTTTAATAAAACAAAATTTTAACCCCACGATACAAAATTTAACCACACCATCACCATCACTACATCTATTACACCACTACCAAATTTCACATAATTCCCATTGTTTGAATCTATTACACTACCACCACCACCACCACCAATTTTCACATAATTCCTATTGTTTGATACATAACCACCACTACCATCTATTACACCACCACCACCACCAAATCGAATTTCCAAAATTTAAAATCAAAAGCTCTTGAACCCACATGAACACCAACTTCCCCATTATCTTCTTCTTCGAGTTCTTCGTCTTTGGGTTCATTACAATACTCCCACCACCCCCATTAACAAAAATCTCAACTTACCACCACCATTGTCATCTTCAACAATCAACCTCAATATAATCCAAATAGCATAAATTCGTATTTATCTGTGTGTGTGAGAAAGAGAGAGGGGTTGTGGTATTGTGGAGAAAGAGAGAGAGAGAGAGAGAGAAGTGGAGAAGAAATCTTAATGGGGTTTGAGAAATTTAAGTTGTTTAATTTGAGATGGGTTGGAGAAGAAGAAGCCATAGGATTAGATCCAAAAATGTTATAGGTTAATTAATGAACAGTTAGGACTAGATCTAGAGTTTAGATGATGTGGCATATATGGTGGTATGGTTAGTGACTAGGATATGAGTTAATTAAAAGAGGGGTATTTTTATCAATATTAAAAAAATAGAGGTCAATGACTTGGTTGACTAACTCCAAACGAGAAAGTGGGGGCTATCTCTAATGAAACTTAATCTAGGGGTATCTCAAATAGTGCAAATTTATCCAGGGGGTATCACTAAATAACTCAATTCTTTTTTAGTGTCGAAATCTCGGCATATACCATTTTTCTAGGATTCGAAATTTCGCTCAAAATCGGTATTAGGGGACCTCTACTCTTTAAATTACATGTGAAAACTTATATCAACAATCAGCTGTTGACATGTTTCGAACCCACAACTTATTCTCTCCACTTTGTGAGACCATTGAGCCACAAGGTCTACTTTGTGTTTACAATCTCCAAACTTAATTGCAATCTTCCAAGTATTTTCTGTTTTAATAGAGTATAATAGATTATTTTGATATCTATACTACTAATATAAACCTGAATAAAATTCAGGGGTAAGTCTCGGTTAATGAGAATTGAGCTTTGGAATTTTGTCACCTAATTATAATTAAAATACCTTTTTAGTCATGGTTTTTTGGTAAATTTACGTAATACCCTTTAAATAATAGTTTATTGTAATTTAATATATTTTTATTTATGGGCTGAATTTTTATTTATAAGCGAAATATCCAATAATTAAAAAAAATAATTAAATTAACAAAATACAAGAGAATAATGAATTTACTTAATTTTTATTTTATGGGTTGAATTTTTATTTATGAGCAAAAGGTCAAATAATTAAAAAAAAAAATTAAATTAACAAAATACAATGAGAATAATGAATTTACTTAAGAAATAATTATTTTATACAATTTAATAAATTAGTGTAATTTGTAATATGTATTAAAATTAATAACTTAAAACTCGAATGCTAATTAGACACGGATAAATTAAAATTACGCACCGACTAAGGTACTAATTAAATTAATAAAAGTTTTATTGATAGACAGAGGAATTACCGAAAAGCATAATTTTTTTTTAATAAATATTTCACTTTATTGGTAAGGTCAAAAAATTACACTAAAGTGGAGGACAAACATGCTACAAGTTGCAGGTCCTTCTTAATAGCAAAACCAGTCCTTCTAAAAACATATTCATGACATTGTTATCCATTTATTTTTTCCGCATTTAGTGTGGGCACCTAACCTTTAAGCAATTTGGGTTAGATAAGGCCTGAACCACATTGAATTAAGTTATTTTTCTGGACTGGACTCTCTCCCAGCCCAATCCAACCCAACCAAGTTGCAACCTTACCCATTCTTGTTCTCCATTAAAGCATTATCCAAAGTGCTTGCTTGCTGTAGTCAAGTGTTGAAACAAAGAGAAAATGGCAACCATGGCTACTACACTTCAAAGTTCCATGACATCTCTTTCTCTCTCCTTCAGTTCTTTCTTAGGCCAAAGCCTTCCACCCTCTCTCTACTCTATGCCGGTATGTCTCTACTCCCACTTTTTTTTTTTTTTTTTCATTTTCTGTATTTTTTATCAAATTATTCAAAATGGCGATTGAAATTGAAATGGGTAGTATTTATATTTGAAGTAATCTAATTGGGTTTTTTTTTTTTTTTTTTTCTTTTCTTATGATTTTCTATCATTTTATATAGAAGGGTTTGGGCAAATTTATGTAAATGTTAGTTGTTTTAGTGATGGAGTAAAACCCAGATGGAAAAAAATGTTTAGTTCAAACTGACTTATAACAATGTAGCATTTAATTGGTAGAGTTTAGTTTAGAAATATGGAAGTTTCAGCGAAAAGAGGTTGGCTCAAATATTTGGATATAATGTAGAAATCTGTGTAAGAGGTGAACTTATGGGCTATGGGGATTCTGAATTTTGTTGACGATTTTGAGTATGTCAAAGTTTCGATAAATATTCACATTGCCTGTTTTACGATCATCATGAGTTATACTTTGTACAGAATGGGGTTACATGGTATATACGTTTTTCTTAACTTCACGGAAGGTTGTGGTTGCAATTGGGATAAACATTTAGACTGAGATATCGACCCAATCATCTTAATTGCCCAATCCAGTTTATGAGTTTAAGTCTTAAGTGACTTCCCAAAATCTCAAGAAATTTTGAAAATCCTTGGAGATATAGATACTAAGGGAAGGTGGGGTCGTTTGACGGAAGAGGGGATGTTCTGTATAATTGTATGCCAAATCTCGAAGAAGATGACATTATGGTTTGCAAAACGAAAATCTCAGAATCATCTTCTTACAACAAATCTGACTCTCACACAAACCACCTATTGTAGGATTTCAGAACAGCAGGTAATAGGTGGACCTCATGATAACCAACCCATTAATGGTGCAATTTGAAGGCTCGTCTTTTCAAGAAAGTAAGAAACAGCTCTAGGGGGAGCCACAAGCAGCATATCAGAAGGAAATTGTGACAGAACCGAGTTTTGTTCTAGTTTACGTTGATGCAAGTATGACATTGGAATTTGTAACTTGGTAAATGGTATAGCAGTATCACTGGCGTCATTTGGTGTATTTTGTAGAGTCGATGGGACTATCAGCAAAGTTATGCTGCTAAATATGGCCTTAGGCGGTAACAGGGTTTTTATAAATAGTTAATGATGCAGATTAACTGCTTAACATTGAATGTCAGGGGGTTGGACAAATTACAAGCCTGCAATGAGGTTGAAAGTACTGTTGAGAAGGAGAAGCCAACCGTCCTTACAATTCAAGAGATAAAATCACTTAAGTTCATTCAAGATATTATTCGTAAACTTTAAGTTGAGAGTTCGGGGTGGAGGCGAATCCATTCGACAAGTTTGGAATGTGGTATGTGCAAGTCTTTGTCTGAATCCATTCAACATTGTTTTCCCCAGTGTCATAGCGTTAAATCGGTTTGGGAAGAAGGGAGGTGCAGCAACTGATAGATTTAACAAATCTGGGTAGCAATTTTCAAACTATGGCCAACAGTCTCCGGAAACTGGGTTGGGAGTATGCTTAGGAGCTTCATACCTGCGGATTTAGTTATGCAAGTCAAGGTTATATTTGATTGTGATGGGGCGTTTAAAACTTCTTTTTCTTACATAGGGATTCGTTTAGTGTGCTGTATTTGTGGTCTTTAGGCGAGGCTCTCTCTTATCCATGGCCGCTATTGGCTCTGTAATCCTTTGATCATGTTTGCAAGTCTTACTTAGCCAGAAAAATATTATGGGAAGGTAAGTTATCTAGTGAAAATGACATGAGATATCTATTTCTCAAGGTCTTTAGAATGTGAGAGTGTTCTAGTATTTTTTGGATGTGTAGATAATTTGGATAATATTTTTTTGTTGAAGATTACAGGATGTATCTAAAAGTCATCAACAACATATATAAAACTCTGAAGATAGAATGTTCTAGAGGTAAAGATTTCTTCATAACAATCATCAGAAAGACTCATGTACTCATGCAAACATCTAAGACCTCTTCATTTCTACATCCACACCATTACATCCACACAATCATCATTCAAGTCTCAATATTTAGCTACCAAACTTGTTATCGAAGCCCCATAAAAATGGATGCATTACCAATTCTCTAGTTGCATATTTACAAAAATCAACCTCTTATGAATCAAGAGAGTGCTCAAATGTTATAAATTTGAGTCAACTCAAAAGGAGGAAGCAGAGCAGCTTGAACTGTTGAGGAGTTTTAGGCTTGGGTTACACTGATCCCAAGTCAAAGTGGCCAGTTCAAAAAAATAAAAAATTCAGCCAAATCTTAAATCCATGGTTGCCTTTTTCTTTTAAGCATCTGAAATGATGAATAGTTATGATTATGAATTTCTTCATTCTAACCTTATGAGCATCAGCAACATTTGTGAGACAGATACTTAATGTATATCTAACTCTTGTCTGTAGTTGTACTGTTTTCCCCATCCTTTGTTTTGGTAGTCTTTGCATGTTAGCTACCTTGTCCTATATACTTCATTATGTTCTTTATGAAATTTCCATGACCTGCTATCATTTCAGTTGGTTCTTCCTCACTTATCCAATGGAAAAAATATATATGCCATGTCTTTGCAGCATGTGAATCTTGATTAATGTTCTAATGAAAGTGATGCTACGCCACTCACAGTGAAAATCATTCCAGAAAATTATGTACTGTCTCTTTACAAAACAGAGGCAAGGTTGAGCATTTTGTTCAAGTTGGTTTCGTAGTTCTTATGAAGTTTGCATTTGTGATATGCAGGTCAATCGCGTCGAGAAGCCATGTCTCACTGTAATGAAGGTTGGTACCTCAGATCACTTTCTCGCCCCTTAGACCTTGTCAACAGGTGTTTTTCTTTTCTTTTTGAAAAATTTGCCTTGAAAATCCACACAATGTGTCAGACCTGGTGCTTCCTGGGAATCATTAGATAACTGGTGCTTCCTCAGATCACTTTCTTGCCCTTTAAACCATTTTAAGAAGAATAACTTTCCTATGCTATATGTCATTTTAGCCAATTTTAGAAGATCCTTAAAATTTAATGGATAGTAAACTGCACATTCATTCATGCCAACATAATTTCATAGTAGTTCTGGCCAGTGTTGTATGCAGTGCAGGATGAACTATATCAGCTCTTTCAGAAATTCATTGATAGACGTGGTGGTTATGCTAGCCTGTAATGTATATTCGCACATTCATGGTCCTAATCTTAAAGTTAGAAATTACTCACCAGGTTCATCTGTGGGCAACATTATTTCTTCAATGAGTAGAGGTCTTGTTCCTCCATGAATCCGTATATGTATATGTGTGGTGCTGGTCTTAAATTTTATTGTTTTTATGCATCCAGCTAAAGCGATGGGAGCGCAAGGAATGTAAACCAAACAGCCTCCCTGTGCTGCATAAAATGCATGTAAGGATAGGTGATACAGTGAAAGTTATCTCTGGACATGAGAAGGGTAAAATCGGAGAGGTAGTCCGCCTTTTCAAACATAATAGTACTGTGATTGTGAAAGACATGAACTTGAAGACTAAGCACATGAAGAGCAAAGAACAAGGAGAGCCAGGGCAAATTGTTAAGGTTCATTCCAAACTCATCATACTCTATATATACTTGTTTTTACATGGTTTTCTCCGAATGCAGTGTATTATTTAGAAGTAGTGATTGCAGTCCATTAAACAGAAACCTTCTTGTTCATTATGTAAACACATTATTTTCTCAAGTCACAACTTAGCAATTTTGAATTTGGATTAATAGGTTGAAGGGCCAATCCACAGTTCGAATGTGATGCTCTACTCGAAAGAAAAGGAGGTTGCAAGCCGCGTGGGTCATAAAATTCTTGAAGATGGAAGTCGTGTACGTTTCCTCATAAAAACTGGAGAAATAATCGATAGTAAAGAAAAATGGATTAAAGTGTTCAAAGAGAAAAAGGAAACTGAAAAGGCCGAGTCTGTAGCCTAGTTCTAAACTGTACTTGTGCATGTTGTTAATGGAAACTTTTATTTTGTCCTCCCTTGTTTTCATATAGTTTTGGTCAGTTGCCGTTTGACATCTGACTTAGAGAGTTCAGTTTTGTAGACATATACCTAGTGCATGTCATCTACTGCATAATTCTAAAGTGTATTTGTGCATGTAGTTAATGGACGATTTTATTTTCTTATCCATCTGTTCTTCTCAAATATGTCTTTCTAGTTAGAGTCCTCTTTCTACGAAGTACGAATACACTTAGGTAAATATACATTTGGTTGTTGAATACCATAGGCATGTATATGAAAGAAGAATTGATGATCTACCCTAGGGCTTACATGCTCATTCTTAATAATGTCAGGAGGTTAAGCAGTCAACTTGTCATTTTTATGATTACCTGTGCTTCCTGAAGAGACTAGATCATTGTATTTAAGAACATTCAATATGAATTAACACTGCAGTGTACCTTTTTCTGTGATATTGGATATATACCTTATTAAGTTGAGTGGTTGAGTGAAATCATATAGTAGTATTGGACATTAATCTTGTTTTTGAAATTTTGTTCATTATTGGTTATGAATCAAGGTGAAAGAAAAAGAAAGGTGTCAGATCTGCATTAGTTCAATCAAGTCAATCTGTGACGTTAATAAAAACTACTGAAGAGAATCTAGGGTTTCCCACCATTTTAATTTCATGAGGCATTTTCAAACAACCAGAATTCTTTCCCTCTTCTATGTTTCCATGATCCATTTTTACTTGTTCTGTCTTTTGTGTCATCAATATAGAACCCTAATATGGTCATTTTTGTCAGGTTTTAGACAGTCTTATGGTCTATAATCAGTGCTGAATTCAAAACTAGTGCATAGCAGCATCTATGAGGTGTTTGTACGTAAGGGTTTCAAATCCACATAGAGAGAGAGGTGACAATGTGACAGTGTAGCAACCATTTAAAGTAGCATATTAACTACACAATGTAGAATAGAGATAAGAGATGCAACAACCTACCTACTCAAACCATATGGCATTAATTCTCCTTGGTTATCCATCACTATTGGTATTGGACTAACCTTTGTCCCAAAAACCTATAGTCCACCAAGCATCACATGGTCCTTCCACAATAATGCAACTCAAGACTGATGAATGATTTCCCTACCAATGAACACAATCACAAACATTCTTAACTTCATCATCTAAATCTCTCAAACATGGCTAGTTAGTTTATCACATTATACCTATAAAGAAGCACATATAGTGAAGGAAAATGTTTAGTTTGGAACATGTGAGTAGATAATGCTAGATGAATAATAGTTGAATAGTTTATGACAAAAACCATAAAACCATGTGAGGTACACTTGAAAAAAAAATGAATTCAAGAACTTTTTTTTTTTAACTCAGGGTTTACAGATTACAACAAAGCAAGGAAGTAGTGCTCTTGGATTAAGTAAATAGAGTTCTTCAATATTTGAATAAAGACCAACTTTCCCAGCTAATGAATCAAAACCAACTTGACCTGCAAGTTCTTGAATGTTTTCCAATGGTCTATGAACTCTACCAGCAATCACTCTACAGACTATCAAAGCTTTCCTTAATGATGGATTTTCCTCATTAAGTTCAACAGATTCAAATGCTCTTCCACTAGTTGATGTTGTGAAAACACCAATACCATCTTTAAGCTCTTTTTTAGTAGAGAAACCATGTCGTGTAATTCGACATACACTGCATTTTTCTGATATACACAGGTTTGAGGAACCATTCATACCTAGTGGACATACTAAACTTGTTCCATAGAACCTCAATAGCTCATTTCCATCGGCAAGGCAACGCGAATGTTTCTTAGGAAGTTTGCTGGCTTTGTTCTTTACCATCTCCCTGTATTCTTCAAACCGAGCAAGCGTCTTTTGCATGTTATGGACCTTTAGTACTCTATCAATACGTGCGCAATTGTTCTCTGATTTCAACCAGCTTGTTCTACAAATTATCTCGACAATTTTGCGCGATGAGTCTCCTTCAGCAAGTTCAGTAACTGCCCAAATAAAAGTAATACAGAATAGATTAGTCTAAAACAGAACAAGTCAGAAGATGGACAAAACCAGCAAACTAATTAAAGATGAAAACAATTTACAGTAATATATAAGCAGTATGATGAGTTGAACTTCAAACCTGCATGTTTGGAGAGATGATGTGCTTCTGCAGCTTCCCATTTCCCAAATTGCTCCCCACATTTGGGGCAAGTAACAAGAGAAGGCCCATTCGAATATACAGCATAAGAGGCTTTAAATCTTGAAGACATACCACCATCACCAAATGTAGCAGAACTTCCAAATCTAGAGCTTTTGTTACCAGAGAGAGGACTAGGAGATTTTCTTGGAGGGGTTGCCGAGTTTCTAAATGGAGAGCTATGGGGATACATGTTATGGCTTCCTCCAGGACCAGGTGTTCCTGGTGTGAGGGTACCGACAAAAGTCGAACCACCATTAGAAACACCATTACCTTCATTACTACCACCAAAACCAGTTATCTTAAGCTCACATCTGGAATCACTCAAGACTACTTCATGTGCTATTGGATTTATTAACTCACTACTACCAATAGATCTTGGACTACAAATTGGTTGCTTATCCAAATGTCTCTTGCTTCCATGGATTACATCTCTAAGATTTGATATAGACCTTGAACAACCAGACCTACCTGTTTTCTTTGTCAAGATTGAACTTAAATTGTTCTTAGATGATGGATCATGAACTTCTGATGGCTCTGACTTGCAATGCAAAGATTTCTTTAAAGAAATCCAAACTGTTGGCATTTCTTCTTCTTTAGTCCTTCAATTTCTTCACAGTTTCACAACCACTGCACTCAACAGTGCATCACTTGCCATTTCCATACTTCTTATGTACCAGTACCAAGACTGTAAAACTTTCTTTCAATGTTAACTCATCTTTGCAACTTCCTTTGTCTCAAGAAGCTAAGAGAACCATGAAACACCCACAGAAAGATTAAAGTTTGAAGACTATTGTCAGTGAGTGCTATACTTACTGTATGTTCTTCCAAGCTAGTTGTGAAACCCAACACAAAAATATACTTTTAGAAGATTCAGAAGTGGAGTTTTCATGAATGACAGACTTGTTAAACCAAAAACCAAGACAGACAGTAATAGATGGACTTTGGATTAAAAAAAAAACCTAGGTGATGACTCTATATTAAGATAAATATACATATGTAGAGAAGTTCAAGAAGAAAAGAATCTTTGGTTTTGAGTAACATGAGAACCGACACAGAAACCCTTGGAGATTTTTCTCTTCATCACTACACTCTTGTTAGCAACTAACCTTAGGTAGGATGATTTTAATCCTACAATGGGGCAGGTTTCGTCGTCGACCCAAACCCGAATAGTTGACTTCTCTAATTTTCATTTGAGATTTGAGAGTACATTGACAGGTAACATCAGAGTTGTATAAATGTACCTACTGTATGTACAAGTGCTAATAACAGTGATAATTTACCCAATATCTGATAAAATGATTTAATCACCTAGAGGATACGCGTCATTTTCGTGTATCTGCTCGGAAAAAAAAAAGCCAAATTTAGGGTGTTGTTGATGCGCAATTTCGTTAATTAGGTATTCAGACCCAAATTTAGCTAAACTTTTATCTAAATGCAAGCTATAGATGCTCTAAACTTTAAGAAAAATTGATATAAACATAAATAATTAACCACTCAGGTGTGGACTTTTTCTTTATTGATTTTCCAAATATAATGGTTTAGGTAAGATGATGGATTCACCTTGCAAAAATAATAATAACAATAGTTTTAGGTGAGATGATAGGTTCATTTAAAAATCAATGTGCTAGATTCCTAGACCTCTTGCAAAGATGGATGGATTGAACTGCAAACTGTATTCTAATTTCTAAGCATTCTAAGCATTCTAAGCATGGAATGGTGAATATACACCAACTGCTGCCACAGTTGATATAAACATAAGACAAAACCATGTATTACTATTACTTCAACCAATTTAAATGGGGACCCTGAACCTGACCATCATGAAAAGGGTGTATGGAAATTAAATGTACATCTGTTGGTATACAAATATTTGCGAATATTCGATAAATTGTAATTGTTGGAAGTAAGGGTATTCTAGGCTTTAGGTGTGTAGTTTAATCCCACATAGCTTAGAATACCTTTACTTCCAACAGTAATATATAATTTATTTTCTCAGAAATCGAATAAAATCAACATTTTATCCTTAATGGTTTAAGCAAAAAGTACTACATTGATCATGTAGTGTTTTAAACTTGTGTTTTTTTGAAAAGTGTTTTTACCTGAACAAGGCCATACAGGGTATTTTCCTTGACCCTAATTTTCTGATTGTGAGTAATTTATGCCAGGTTTTTCAACTTAAGCACTTAAATGCAATATTACAAAACTTACACCAGGGATTGAAACCCCACAATGTTGTCTTGTTTTATGTTCATTTATGAAGATTTATGTAATGTATTGCCCATTGAAATGCACCACATGAACATGAATAATGTACTTTAAATCTTTAATAATTCAAATGCAAGTTCCCACCCATTAATTTTCTTTGTACACTATGTTTGTTTACAGTGTTCATTTTGGATTTCATTAAGGCTGAGCAGTTTGCGCATATTTTTCATGTAATTTAACATAAAGAAGACCACCTAACTTCGAGCACCTAACACTAGTGGTCACACTTCCATTAAAGGAAAGCACATTACTATATACAATATACCAGCATTCATCTTTTTTGATCTCCTTGATAAATAAGTTGGTGATAATTATTGTGTATGATACCCTATGGCACATTCTCAACTATTAAATTCGAAAACGATTTCACATTGTAAGTCCATGTGCAAAAGTTAGAGCAAAACAACTGATTTCCAGGTCATTGAAATGTAATTAATAGCCGAAAACACAAAAAAACTTGGATAATTATAAAGGGGAAAATAACAAGATCTTCCAAGAAGAATGAGTTTGTTTACTTGTTTAACAAAATCTAACAAGCCATTTAAAATCAATGCCGATAACATTGTTGCACTGTCCTACTAAAGTCAGACAATGTACTCAATCAGGCTGTTTATGAATACTGACCTCAAAAAAATGTTATTCAAAAAATAACCCCTACACATATTTGGTTATTTACGAACAAAAATGCATCTTTTATAGCAGTGTTCAGAGAGTCAGACTGATCACTGATGGCTTGGGTAATAATGATCGATGGACAAAACCAACCTACAGTAATTAATTTACCTACAGTAATTAACTTTGATATCTATGGTCAGGTGTTCTTAAGGATTGCAGGGTCAAAGAAGATGTAGCCAACAATAAAAGTAGATGGTTCAAGTGGGCATATTGCTTCACTAAAGCTATGGGATTAGTTTACTCCAGTAACGTTCATATGTAAGTTAAGCAGCACAGTAAGCTCAGAGATTTTGATTGCTAACCTCTCATGATATACAGTAGTCGTAGCATAACCGGGGGAACGCACAAAGAGGTTCACCAGCAGTCATAGAATAAACAGGGGGGAACACAAGTATTTGTACAATCATTCAATATTGATAAAAGCAAATACTCCAGACACATTTCGTTCGATAACATAGAACATTAAATTCCATTAGTACAGACAAGATAACTTAAAACAAGATGGACATAAAACATAAGGAACTGAAAACAGAGGCATGGTATTGAAAGCAAACTTAGTGGGAGAGGCATACTAGAAACGAGACAACTTCACCGCAGAAAGTATGAAGAACGAAAGACGGTATCGTATTTACCCAAGTTTGGACGTCGGAGGCATTCTAGATTCATCACCTCAGAGTGATCCACAAAGAGGTTTACCTGAAATTACAAGCCAAATAGAAAGAAGTCAGTGGGTTTGAACAAACACATTGTCTTTTCTAGGAGGTAAAATTAAGAATGTTAAACTTCGGTTCAGTTAATATGTGGGAGTTGATACCACAGGCCTAGGTTCATTACAAGCCAGCACCATAGCAAACTATCCATGAAGAGAAAAAAACCAAAAAGAAAAATACATGAGAGAGTCTATTACCCTGGGCCCATAACGACTCACAAACCACTCCGAGGCCTTGGGATTTGATGCCTCAAACATAGTTTTCTCAAGTCCAAGTCGGCCTATGATCTTTGCAACAATGTCTGTCCTCAAAGAATCAGCGTACTTGCACACATCATCAGCATCAATCATAATCATGTCTGCTCCAGCTTCCAGGCATCTCTCGGCCCTTCTTAGTAGCAGATCTACGTCTTCAACTATTTCTGCAATTTTAATAGGTAGTCAAAACATAGTATTAGAATTCCGAGAGTATTAAAGGTAAGATGTAGTAACATAAATAATTGTAACAGCAGCAAGGACCTCATCCATTTCGAGTTTATCAATAAAGAAGAAGAGGCAAAAATTGTTCATTAAAAGTCACTTCTTTTGCATATTACAATATCAGTTGGGTTCCTAGAAATCATTTCAACTGCCTCACATTTCAAAAGTGTGGCCATCTACACGATTTCTAAGAAACAAATTCTTTCATAGACTCACTAACATATTTTGGCTTCCCTTCACCCTTGGGTTTCTATACTGGTTGCTGCACACATGGACTGACCATAAAAAGAGGAAAAACAAAACAGACATGATTTCAAATTGATCTCATGGTAAGAACTTGATAGCTCATCCCCTTTCCTAAATCGATTGTTGGGAACATGAGACAGAGTTTTCACGATATTCAATAGCACAATAGCTTCATGCAGATGTGTGTAGTTCCAGGGGAGATCTCACTATCCCACTCATTACTTTTATACTAGCTTGTTCATTACAAGAATATAACTTTCTACAAGGGTTTAAGCCACTATCAATACATAAAATGAGAATTAGAATTCTAGAAGTGAGAGCTCAACTTTCTTCTGCTTCATTTTTTCACAAATACATTAACAAATAAGAGTAAAAGGAGAGTTACATTACGAGTGACTTAGATACTCCAAAAACAATAGCTGTTGTACAGCTGAACCCAGTGCCATCCTCATTGTAGTCCCAACTAGGTGCTGACACTTGTTGCCTCGTTGGAGGATTGATGAAAGAATTCTAAGAGTCCTAAATAATATAGTTGCACTTAAAACGCTACAAATACCACTTCAAGACCGCTCAAAGAGATGTTGAAAATGTGAAACCAACTTGATTGGAAGAATCTAGCAGTTGCTTGATGGTTGAATATTATGTGGGGATAATATTATAAGATGTTATATAATAATGAATTAGAAAAACATCTACTTAGGTGATGCAAGGATATAGAGAAGCTTAGGCTTTTCTAAAGAAGTCTCTAATAGGTGTTTCTTTCTTTAATCAAAATTTTAACTGGCATTGAAGCTTTAATAAAAACAAATCACTGCCAGTCTCTAATAGGTTGGTTTAAGAAAAAATCCAAGTCTTGAGTCTTATCTATAAATAGGTGAATGGGTTCCATTGTAAGTCATACACACAAATAAATTGTACTATAAGAGTATTTTCATGAATAGTCTATGAGCGTGTCTTTATGATCAGTGTTCATTATTTCATTGTAAGTCACACTGCACAACAATTGAGAAGATGCTCCTGGATAAAAGAAGGAAGTATTTCAAACAGTGATAAAGAAGCTTCATTACCACTTTTCATTTTCAACAGCAACAATGCTCCAAACAATGTGAATGATGGAGAATAGAGGAATATTCTTAGACTCTTTGTTTGTCCACTGCTTAGATCTTATATAAAATTTATTTCAAAACTGAAGCTGTTCATGTTAACATATAAAAAGGACAGAAAAGTAGCCCAAGGATCATATATTGGCATGCATGGTGTCCCACTAATGAGGAGAGGTTCTAAGAACAACACTAGTCCAGTTTCTGCAACTTACACAATACTTCCTACAGGAAAAAGCAACCTCTTTGTAAACAAGGCACACACAGCAAAGGGTCAGAGTGAAGCACATTGTACTCAATACTTCTTTCAGGCGAAATGTCACATTCTAAATCGATAGTTCCTACAGTAACAGTTCTACTGCAGGTACACTCTGGTTGTAGACCTTCTACTGCACCTTAGATTAAATGAAAGATAGTGCAACAGAATATGACAGACGTGTGTGGTGGACTCAAAAGGACTTCTTACTTTAATCACCTCTAAATGCAGCTAGGTATTAATTATTCAAATGCAACACTTTATAATGAGCAGAGTATCACTTAAAACTGTGAAGTGATTAGTTGTATGAGTAGATGAAGAAAGTATTCCCTAATGACAGTAAATGGAAAGCATAAGATATTCATTTGGACAATTATGATCAGTCTAGACAACGTTTTGACGAAATTGGGAAAAATATGATATTATCCTCCAGATCATTTTGGTCCACAAAAAAGGCTGAATGCCACTATTTTCATTGACAACAACTTGCAAAAGAAGAGGAGATATCCGATACAAAGTGGTACGTGAACAGACACAATGTTGATACCTCCTCAACCTGGGAGAAGATTCTCTCTGAAAGTGCTTTGAAAATCACCATAGGGGCTTGGTTATTCAGGTCCAGAATACAGTGTTATGATCTCATTCAAAGGTTTATATAAATTCGGACGATGAGTGGACAACTGACGAGCACACATACCATTTTTTCCCTAATACTAGACAAATTAATGATTATAGTTCATATCATCATATGCTTATGTTCCTTGCATTTCAAATATCGCTAATGGTGTGATTGTAAGTTAAGGTTTTATGTTCTTACACCTAAAAACTACCTTAGGGAGGGTTTTGTAAGTATGCAATATCCATTAATGTTTTGTTTGTGCTTGCTAGAGAAATAAAAAGAATCACACATCATAACTACTCAAGAAAACATAAGTACACTAAATGCCAGTGAAGGACTGAAGGCTTTACCATAGCTACTTAGCATAAAAAATTACAACCAAACACAACACAAAAAGATATAAGTACTGGCATACCTGATGATCGGGCAACTGGGGTTAAATATGCCCCAAAGGCTCTGTTATCCGCAATAGGTATTTTTGATCTGTCAAACTTCACAGCAAACTGTGGTTTCACTTTCAAACCCCCATTCTTGATTAACCGAACAAAACTCAATAGAGCATCCTCTGGAACATCAAGAGATGCCACATTTAACTCAATCGCATCAAACCCCAAATGCTTACAATCCTGCAAACATCTCTAAATTAGACCGGAAAAAAAAAAAAAAAAAAGCTTCAACCATTAAACCTATAAATGGCATCAATTCATCACCTCTACATATTGTTTAAATGCCGATGGTCCTTGCCGAAGCAAATGTTCAGCCCAGTCACCTGTACTGACATAAACATTGTATTTGTGCGCCATATCAGTTATATCTTTAATAAATTCCTTTGGAAATAAACTGTGTGAACCACCAGAAAACTTCAATCCATCAACAAATTGCCCATGTGACTCCAATATATCCTACAAACAAAATCACACTCTTTAATCCTATAGTTTAAAAATCAAACTCTTAAAAGGATCATATAACTATTTAGCAAAATTCCCATGTGATCACCCAACTTAGAGAGTATAACCAAAGTAGTAAAAATAAAAAATCAACAAATTAGACAAAAAAAAAATCCCAATAGACTTAAGAATTTTTTTTTTACAAGAAATCAAAATACCCATTACATAAAATCTCAAAAAAAATAAATTACCAAATCCCAAAAAAAAAAAAAAAAAAAAATTAAAGGAAACTCACAAAAATCTGAAACAAATTAAATAAAAATACAAAACTGAAATATTTTTGAGAATAAAATAAAAATTAAAAATACCCATCATTGAGAAACAAAAAAAAAACAATAATAATTAATCAAGCTTGAATTGGATGAAGGACTAATTGAAAAAAAAAAAAAAAAAAATTCCAAACCTGAATAGCATTTTGGGTCAAAAGAGTATAATGGGGTCCTCTCATTTCAGTAACTCCATAACTTCTAGGTTTCTCTGGTCGATCTTCATCATCATCATCAAAGAAAGTTTTCCATTGATAGATAGACATTAGTACTATTTCTTTCTAACACAAATAAGAACTTGATTAAAACGTTTGCTATGTGTTTTCTTGTATGGTTTTATCAACAAAGAAAGAAACATTACATGCTTGTTTGTCCACTCTCTCTTTATATATCTACACACCTCTGGAAGAATGAAGCTGGTTCTGGAAACTTTGAATTATTTTTTATATATTTTTATTTAAATTAATAGATTGGGATTTTGAGTTTATGGGCCTATTTGGAACTTAATTGAAACTTTTGGGCTTTGAGTTTGAGGCCCATTTTTAATTTAATACGGCAATGACAGTGGAGGTGGAAAAGTGTTTTATTATTATTATTATTATTATTATTGAGATGTAAAAATAATTTTACACCCTGAGCAGCATACACATATAAATGTGCGGAAAAATGTTTGGTGTGGAGGCGACATGGATACTTATGTGACCACAAAGGTGGTTCGGTCGAGGTCATTGAGCAACCCAGTTGATTAAGTGTGTCTTGTGACTAGGCCAGGGTGGTGGCTTAGGTGGACCGACAAAACGAAAATAAGTCTTTGTAGAGTGACATGACTACTCTGGTGGTGTGGAGGCGATATGGATGCTTTGGTGGCAACGATCATTTCAAATGTAACCCTTGTAAAGAATTTTCCAATAAAACACTGCTACGTATAGGTGTTTTTAACCCTAGTGAAATTTGAACAAATATTTTTGATAATTTTATAGGTATGTGGTAATTTTTCATTGGTCCCACAAACCTATGTCAAAAAATCACGAATTTATAATGTAATATTTCCACTTCTTCTAATTAGAAGAGGAGTTCCTTTTGAAGATAGACTTGATTTTCCATGATATCTGAAATAATGCACGAAAGGATCCTTGAACAACCATATGGTAATAGAAAAATCTTTATGAAAAAACGCCAAAAAATATTCTATTTTTCCATAAAAATATGTTCGATCAAAAAATGCTCTAGAAGATGTTGATCGTAAATAAAAAGATTGTTTAGGGAGAAACATAAATATGAATTCCGATTCATATACATGAAATTTATATAGGAACAGGAAGAATCTTTGATTCTTATTTGAAAAATGTAACATAAATTTTTTTGAACCTCTTGCGGCGCTTATGATGTAAGCTTTTAGCCTTGAAATTTAATAAATTTTAGTTATGAGGTAAATAAATTTTAATACACAATTTGACAGCCATCTATCTGTAATTTTTTTAACTTTTTTTTTTTACTTCTAGTATCATTTATATCCAATTTACCAATATATTAAAAGTTCCGGTGATAATTAGTCGATTCAAAAAGCTAGCTAGATGCCTTGTTTTCTTTGTCCCCCATGCAAAGAATCCAACAGCCAAAAAGAAAGAAAAAAAAAAAGCAAAAGCAAATATCAAAGATAACTTTAAAGACAAAAGAAGCTTTTATCTAATTCTTATATTAACAACAATATTTATGTACCACCTTTAACTTTACTCACATTCTTCACTACCAGTGTAAATCTGCACTACTAATAAACTTCCATATCTTCACTCTCATCTTCATCCAAAATGAACAAATCAGTTGGTGCTATAGTGTGTCTGTTGATTGTGATCTTGGATATAGCAGCTGGTATACTAGGAATTGAAGCTGAACTTGCGCAAAACAAGGTAAATTTTCGTGAAATATATATGTTATACCTTGCAACATACAAATTTCTAAATTCTAATGGAGTATATACTTTGCGCAATTTGTTTGTTTCATAGGTGAAGCATTTAAGGTTGTTGATCTTTGAATGTAAACAACCAAGTCATGATGCTTTTGTACTAGGGTTAGCTGCAGCTTCACTTCTAGCATTAGCACATGTTATAGCTAATTTGCTTGGTGGGTGTATATGTATGTTCTCTAAGGATGAGTTTGATAAATCCTCTGCTAATAAGCAATTAGCGGCTGCTTGCTTCGTTGTCTCATGGTATGTGTATTAGATTTCATCGGATATTTTTGAACATGACTGTCGTATAAACATTTGGCTAATTGTAACTTTGTTAACTATTGTCTTTGATCAGGATAATATTAGTTGTTGGGTTCGGAATGCTTATCATAGGGGCAATGTCAAACTCTAAATCAAGAACTTCTTGTGGGATCACTCATCATCGCTACCTGTCCATAGGTGGAATTCTATGTTTTGTTCATGGATTATTTTGCGTCTCCTATTACGTTACTGCAAATGCTACTCGACAAGAATAAAAGTTGAAAATTCCGGATGGTGGCGGAGTCAATTACTTAATTGGCAGACAGAGCAAACAGTGAAGCAAATCGATAATTGTATTTTGCAGTTTAATGATAACATGCAGTAGTCTTTTTAGATGTGTTCGTAGGTAGACAATTTCTTCTGGAAAAAGGGTATATGTAAGCCATGTTTGGTCTGAATAATCGAGCTCACGTTCTTTTCATTGAAATGGGTTTTACTTAAAAAAACACGAGATTGCTCTAACCTTAGCTGTAATCACCATCATTGATTTGGGGAGAATAATTTTAACAGACTCCTCGAGTTTCGTCCAATAATTGCATACCAAACCCTTGATGTGTTCTAGAGCTTGTTCCTCTGACACATCGATGCCATGACACATTATATTCACCAAGTTGAACATGGCTAAGTAACATACTTTCGTGTAATGTGTGAGTCCTTCTGTCACATTATATTCACCAAGTTTGTCCTCATTTTCTCGCCATCCATCAAAACTCTCACCATTGCCTCAACCTCATCTCTTTTGAAGTTTTTGTCTATCTCCATACCATTATCCCAATGAACACAAGCATTCCGACAGTTAGTCTGTTGGTCACCAAAGAAAGGCCAACTGATGATTGGAATGCCACCGCAGATTGTATCCAGGGTAGAATTCCATCCACTGTGTGTCAAGAAACCACCAGTGGAAGATTGAGAGAGGACCTTTTCTTGTGGACACCAACCTGATATCATACACCTGTCAGCGGCCTCTTCCATGAACTCAGGTGGCAGAAGGGTTGCCTCACAGACCACAAGATCAGGTCTGATGACCCACAAGAAAGGGTGTTTGCTATTAGCTAGTCCCCAGGCAAATTCAATGAGCTAGTTGGTCTCGAGTCATTACTGTGATGCTACCGAAACTAACGTAAATACCAGAATTGGGTTGTTTTGAATCAAGCCTTTCAAGGTACTCTAGCTGTATGTTCTTTCATAAGATTAAACCGGAAGTTTGCCAATTCTTTGTTTGGAATTTGTTCTCCGAGCAACTGTAGAGGACCAACTGGGTAAACAGACGGTAGCAGAGATTTCATTGCATCTAACACATCACTTTCCAAGGCATCACAAATGTTGATAAGGATTGCAGAAGCCTTAGGTGCTTTTGGTTTTTCTCGACAAAAAATATTTTTGAAGTCATCATTTCCATCATAAAAAAAGCTCGGAAAGTCTCTTAGTCGAATATACATTAGTCCCTGGATGAAGTCAACTGGCTTGTCGAGATATCCATTTGTATGATAGCTTTTATCTATGAAACACGTCAACAACTGATTGTTTGATATAAGTTTCCTCGCGTAATTTTAATAAAGGGGTAGGAGCCCCCAACCCTACTAATGTATTTCGTTTAAAAATTTTACAGTTTACTTTTTATGCGATGAAAAAATTGAGATTTCCCAAAAAATCTATTTCTTAAACTCGATTCCCTAATTTTATTTTTTTCCCAATAAATGCATGTTTTAATTGAAAAAAAAAATTAGAACACTGAAAAATAACACCCCTATCTCCAAAATATTACAATAACATTATAAAAAAATAAAAATATTATAATAAAAAATGGAGATGCGAGGAGTCGAACCTCGTATACCAATCACTCTTGGTAGAGTGTGCTTTGACAATCGCAAGAGATTATTGAGCTACATCCCCGTCTATACTTTACAAATCAAATAATATATACTAACTAATAATTTTAAATGGTTTAGATCCAACCCAACGATTAACTACTTAGGCCCATAGCGCTTAGGATCAAACCCTGTCCAAAACATCTATCCACCACACATTACAAAGATTATGTAGATCTCGAGATTTATTATAACGATTGTCTTCAAAATTTGTATATAAAATTAAAATGAGTGGTGGATGAATGCTTTGGACTGTTTTCAAAACGTTATGGACCAAAGTTTTTCTCTTTGTTGATGTATTTCGAACCCACAACCTCTCCACTTTGTAAGAAAGGTGGTTCCATGGGGCTAAAAAAAAATGGTTTGATAAACCTATTTTTAATGGGATAAATTAAAGCACACCTTTACCCAAAGGGTATTAGTGTAAGCTATTATGAAAATACTTTCCTTTGATTCTGACAAAGTTGGTTTTGACGAGATTAAAAAAGGCTTATCGAAGCTTGGCATGTCAATACCATCCTCTGATGTTGTGCCTCCTTCCAAACAGCAATCAGGCTCATTCAGTCATTCGCCATATAAATTTCCTGTCTATTACTTGTCATTTTTCCTTGCTTTCATATAATTTCTTCTTGAAACTACAAGTCATGCTTAATAGTGTTATACTAGTCTGAGTATGCGAAAAGCATTTTCCCACAAAGAATTGAAGATCTGCTGTCGGCAGAAAAGTTTCTTATGTAGCTTAGAAGCTATTATCCGATGTCATAATGACCTCAAGAGAATGGTCACTGTCCCTTTTATGAATAAATACAGAATGCTTCCGGACAATGTGATCTCACCAGAACAGGGTCAGTGATAAGCTTCCTAGCATAATTGTAAGATACAAAGTATTTTATTGTATATTATTTTATAGTTCGACAATTTGATGCCTCTTCATCTACTGATGTACACGACAACATGGACAACTTTAACGATATCAAATATTAATTTTTAAAATGTAGGGACTCACACACTCCTTTATAATTATGCTTAAATCAAAATAATATTAATAATACAGTTCTAGAAAAGAAAAAAAGCAAATACAGTGGCATACAAGAGTATCTTTTTAATTGTGAATGAGTTAAAATTAAAGGTCCATATGATGGTATAATAATACATTTTAGGACTAGGATGTGTACATAGTAATGAACTGACAGACTTGCCTCTTAAGAGTTGGACACAAAAAAGGGTGTATGTCTGTCCCCTCTAACTTTGAATTCTCTCTCTGGCGCAACTCCTCAGAGCTACATTACGTTTCTTCGGAGAAAGAAGAGGGTTTATTTGCTCATAAAAATCGTAAAAGAACACACTAACCTTCCTCCTTGACTTCCAAATCTTGACAAGAAAACAAACGTAATGCATTTCTGTAGCTAATTTCTGCAAGTTCTGCTTGTGGCATCTCAAGTAATGAAGCAGCAGAACTTAGTACCTGAGAAAAGGTATCGATTTACAGTATGTTAACAGACACAGGAAAGTACATGCAACAATTCAAAGAGAAAATAAAGCAAAGATCCACTGCTTTAAGTAATTATAGATTTATACTATGAATAATCTAACCAACAAATAACGACATGTATGAAACTGGAACAACAGAAAACATACATTGTGAATATTAGCGGGTTGGTTAAGTGTTTTCGAAGTATCTCCTGGAACCCATTGCAGAGTATCCACATCCCAGTTTGGCACATCAGGTGAATCTGTTTCTAGAAGAATTCTATCTGAAGGTACCTACAAAAATGAATTCTCAGCTTAATAAAAAGATGGCCAATGCAAATACGTGAACTTACAGTTTTCATTAAGGCCCCATTCATATGATGAATATAGTTGCTCAACTAGCCGCTTTCAGCATTTTCTTTGCTTTATCTTGTTTCATTGACATAGTGTGGCCAGAAACGGAAAAATAAGCACCCAGCTTTGCCAATGGAGTAACCAATTCAGCAGATCCAAGATAAGAGTGAAGAATTGCTCCACCAGGTAAAGGACCAATAGATCTTGCAATTAAAAAGATAAAATAGCAAAAATGTGTCAAAAACAGGGTCAAAATAAAGCACATGGAAAACATATATGGTGTTGAGTAAGATGCAGGTCATTCTTACAATGCGATTTCAGTGAGGTGCATACGGACAATCATTTCCTACTATGTTGGGAACCAGATAACGTCGAAGGTCTATGGCAAATTACGGATTTCAAACTGATCACACAAACTAACAATGTATGAACAAGTGATTCCCTGAATTCATACATGATTTGACAATTTCTTTCACAAGTGATAGAGTGCATGGACCAGATTTCCAGCTGCAAATGATTGTCACAACTAGATGTCATGTAGTAGGCTCCTCTCTTTTTGTCATTGTTTCCATATAATAACGCAGCTATATCTTTTTCTAATTCTTCCCATTCTCAAATACTTTCTTATTATGAATAAGTAAAGAGATGTCATGTGTGTACCAAGTTACTAGGTTTACTACGTAAACATTCCGTATATCTATATCCTTGGACAACCATACAAATTTTGCACATTGAAGTCTATGACTTTAAGGAGTCTCCTAATGATGATATAATAAAAGGAATGAAAGGAAGCAAAATTCTTAAAGAAGACAATGAAATTAATTTAAGACAAGGTCGTGATATGCGGCTTTGGTGGGACTTCCACCAGTACAGGTTAAGTATCGTGTATATCTAAGTTCCCTTCCTCACCTATCCATTTTGTAACACTTTTCCTACTTCGCAGTAATATTTTTATAAAAAATGAATCAACTGATACAGGGGAAAAAAAACTTACTGCATAATTTCTAAGAGGTCACCAAATGCATTGACACAATGGATGGATACTGGTCTCTGCAGCTCTTTGGCAAGTTCGAGTTGTTGCCGAAAAACTTGAACCTGAAGACGATAAAAAAAAACATCAGTTTTATATGCATGGCTAAAGAGATACATTGCAACAAATCATCCGAACACCAAGTTTGTGTTATGTCAAGGAGTTTCTGAAGTCTACAGCAGCTAGCTTGCTGACATCTTGTCTGTTTATATTCCCTTACAAGATCCCCACTAGGCAGTAGCCATGAGATGGAGTCTTTGCAGAAAAATCAGAAAAGGGAGATGGTTACACTTCCACCAGGGGGAGGCTGATAATGGTTTTTACAGACAAATATTAAGCAGATGGAATAGTTGACCCTTACAAAGCAAGGCCTGAAGCTAATGGCTCCACACAGAACCTGTGGAAGGACTTCAGAGCCAATTTTTTCCTGTGGCTAAGTTAACTGTCAGACTTCTTAGTTCTCTTGTGTCTTGTACAATTGGTCTCTCCATTGGTTCAATGTCAAAAATGCACTCCTTCACGGCAACTTGACAGAGTCACGTGGCGCTTGTCTTCAAAGAGGGTATTTTAGTGTAGTGTATCTTCTTCTCAAATCACAATATGAGCTCAAATAGTGTCTGCAGGCATGGTCTCAAAGTCTTAGTTATGTTATACTATCTAAACCTAACGTCCTGATCTCTCATGCAGTCAAAGTTGCCATTCAAACACCTCTTCAATTGTATTGACGCTCAGCCTACCATTTCCTGCAACATAGATGCTGATTATGCTAACCTTCCCACCGACCAACATTCCTAACAGCTGGTTTGTGTATTTTTCATCGCTGATGATCAAGAATACAATCCAAGCACATAGAAGAAATAACAAACAATAGTAAATTATTATAAGGAATATTTTTTTTTATTTTTTTTATTCCAAATTTCCAATAGAACAATACAAAACTTGAAATACAGTTTAAACTTGATGATGATGGCTTTTCTTCTTTCCTACAAGCTAAAATATTGCACCACTAGCGGTCGAGAATCCGCCCTCAAGGAGCGGTCATCAATCCTCTTTTGTTCTCCTTCTCTAAATTTTTAATTTTATTTATATTTCCCTAGGCCTGCCCCTTTTGGGCTACAAAGACACAAAGTTACAGGAATGAGTGTTGGCTCCTCCTCCTACGAGGAGTGGAAACGATTTTACCAAGTTGGTAACATGCATAATTGTATGTTGTATGCTATCATAAGGAGGGATATGTATTTCAGTGTCGACTAAGAGACATATATAGGATGTGATGCTGTAAAAACATACGAGGAGGTTGAGCTACGTTATCTTTTCCTTTCTAATTTTTCTTTTCCGTTTTATGCTTTAGCAACATCACCTAAAAATGATTCATTTGGTTCCAACTGCAAGGCTGAAACTCAACTAGAACTTCTATTTTTTCTCTTATAGTATATGACAATAACCTTGAATCGAGCAGATGCCAGCTGAGCTCAGTTGGTAATACCTCTGGGCGATGATACCAGAGGTCTTGGATTTTAAACCCAGGCAGTGCATCTTTGAGTTACTGATCTCAAAAAAAAAGGCTTGCAAAAAAAAAAAAAAAAAAAAAAAAAATTGAATCGACCAATTATACTGCATAACAATAAGTGACATGTAAGATTAGAGGTTGGGTGATGGGAAAAACACCTGATCCTTGAAATCAATTTCCTTTCCATTCGATCCTTTATGCAAACCAATCTGAAGTAGCAAAACATATATATATATATATATATATATATTTTTTTTTGGTTGGCAAGCGAGGTTGTGGGGACCCCTACCCCTTTTAAATTACATTTGGAAACTTATATCAACAATCCGCTGTTGACATGTTTCGAACCCATGACCTCTCCACTTTGTGAGAGGGGTGCTACCATTGAGCCACAGGCTCATTCGCTTGCAAAACATTGTTGCATAACCCAACTTCCTTTCCCCAAACATTGTAATTTGGGTTTTGAAAACTCACGGCACAAAGCGTCCTTGAGGCTTAAAGCATACTTTTGAAGGTGATTGAGGCGTCACACCTCAAAGAAAAAACCCAATGATTAAAGCAATATAAATAATGCTTTCGTTTTTTTTGTCATTTGCACCATAGTTCAAAATCCCCACTTCGAGCGAAATTTCAAATCCTGGAAAAACGGATTTTACCGAGATTTCAACCCTAAAAATCATTCTCAAATATCGACATAAATCGTGGGATAGTCTTGAAGTACTAAAAAAAAAGGATTCTAAGCTCATCTACTTTAATTATAAATAAATTGTCAATAAAGAAATTAGGGTTCATATACCAGTAAGTCTCTCTTATTCTTTGTATTGTATTACATTTCTCATTAAAATCTAAAAAATAAAATAAAATTATACACCCTAATTGAAGCAAGCACAAAACCAACCTTGCCGACAGTAGCAGAAGGTGTTGAATTAAGTAATTCCTTCAAAATGTTGAACCAGTTTGGTGATCTCTCAGCAATAAACCTTTTTGTATCCACACATCAAATGCATAAATCAAGTAATAATATATTAAAATAAAAAAAAATAAAAAAAATCAAAACCATTCTTACCAAGGATGAAGACCAAAACAAGGAATTATACAAAAAGGGTATTTTCACTTAATTTCTTCACAACATTCCAATCTTTCTAAAAAAAAAAAAAAAAAAAAAAAAAACATTAAATTCATTAAAATACTAGAAAGTAAAATCAATCTGGGTATTTACCACTACCTCGGAAATTCCATTAACAGCAAAGTGAAGAACACCAGCATCTAGAGCAGTTTGTTCATTGCTCTGTTTTTTTTCCTCTTCTATAACATTTGACTTCTGATTTTATAAATATACGCTAATGATAACCCGTGCCTATGGCAAGGTTATTTTAATTTTTATTACTCAAAAACAAATTTTACCGATGAAAGAAGAATTACACAAAGCTAGAGGACAAGCGCGTTACAAACTGTGCTGCAAGCCCTTTTTGAATAGCAAAACCAATCCTACGAAAGACATATTCATTGGAACCCGCTGTCATCACATTGCTATTCATCACCTTCTGTACCCTTCTGAGAAGTTCAACTACTTCTGGTGTTAGAAACCTAAAAGTATCAAAAGCAAAATAAATGAAACAATGTTGGTTCGCTGCACATGCTCCCTGTGTTTCTGTAAAAAAATTATTGAAACGAATGGAATTAGATGGTATTTTATTTTTCGTAATAAAAATAGTTAATGCAATAGTATTTTATTTTATTTTATTGGAACCATAATTGTCATATTAATTTTTATGCAGTAATAGGCGATGCAATTGTTTTCATATACATTTTATGTTTAAGATATTATTTAATTTTGTTTTTAAGAATTATTGAAATGAATTATTATAAAATAATAATTATTTCATTGGGGGTTATTTCTTGATATAATTTTAAAATTTTGATAGACTTGAAAGAGATGATTACCTGTATGCAGATGATTTCTTGGTGCGTCCTCAGGTCGACAACTTGCAATTGAACTGTCTGTCTGGCTTACAAGCAGAAGACCTTGAAAAACAGATAACAGTAGAGGAAGTAGTTGCAGGTTTGAAAGAGATGGGAGGAGATAGATCCCCAGGCCCCGATGGCATGCCAATGGAGGTCTACAAAAAATGTTGGCATATTTTTCGAGCAAATATTATGGCTGTGGTGGATGAGTTCTATGCCTCCGGTTTCCTAGATTGGAGACTCAATACCACTTTTGTTACAGTCATTCCAAAAAAGAAAGGGGCACTGACAATTGCCGACTATAGGCCTATCAGTCTTGTAGGTGGACTGTATAAAATTATTTCTAAAGTTTTGGCTTCAAGACTGAAGGTGGTTCTTCCAGGCTTAATCTCCATGACACAAAGTGCATTTATTGGTGGTAGACAGATTACAGATGGTGTCTTCATTGCTAATGAGTTGATTGACTCAAAATTTTGAAGTAAGGATCCAGGTGTGCTTTGTAAGGTTGATCTTATGAAGGCGTATGACAATGTCCATTGGTCCTTTCTGGACTATGTTTTAGATTGAATGGGTTTCTCTCAGAAATGGAGAGGGTGGATTAGAACTTGTGTCTCTACAGCTTCGCTTTCAATTCTGATTAATGGAACGCCGAAAGGTCATTTTAAAAGCAAAAAAGGACTACGTCAAGGAGATCCTTTATCCCCCTTTCTCTTCAATCTAGTTATGGAGGTGTTGAGTAGATTGTTTTTCAAAGCACAAGAGTTGGGCTTTATCAAGGGATTCAGATGTTCAGATCTAGGACCAGAGGTGTGTTTACTGCAGTTTGCTGATGGCACGCTTCTTTTGATGGAACCTGAGGTATGTCAATTGTCGATGGCTAGAGCCATTCTATTGATGTTCTATGCAGTCTCTGGCCTGAAGTGTAACCTGGAAAAAACTACTATTACACCAATTGGGGATGTGCAGAATATCTCAACACTAGCTAGAGTCTTTGGGTGTAATCAAGGCAGTATGCCAAGTAAGTATCTTGGGATGCCTCTCGGGGCGTCTTTTAAGAACAAATCTGTGTGGGAACCTGTGATTGAGACAATTCAAAGAAGACTGGGAACTTGGCAGCGTAAACATCTGTCCAAAGGTGGTCGTTTGGTGTTGCTGCAGAGTACACTCGCAAACCTCCCAGTATATCAGATGTCTCTTTTTGTTATTCATAAAGGTGTTATCCAAAGAATTGAAACGAGAATGAAGAACTTCCTATGGGGGTCAACAATGGAGAAGAGAAAATATCATTTAGTGAATTGGCAGCAGATCTGCAGGCAGAAAAAAGAAGGAGGTTTAAATGTCAAAGACTTGCTTTCTATGAATAGAGCGTTGAGAGGGAAGTGGTTATGGAGATATGGAACTGAAAATGGTACGTTATGGAAGTCTGTCATTGAATCTAAGTATGGAGCTGGGGAGTTTGGGTGGTGGCCTTGTAATGTCACTCTAAGCCACATTCAGTGTGGAGTGGGGGTTGGGACTAAGATCAAATTCTGGAAAGATGTTTGGCAAGGGGACACTTCACTACAGACTCGGTTCCCACTCATCTTTAATATTTCTTTGGCAGTGTAACGCCCCGGGATGAGGCCCCGGGATTTCATCCTCGCTCATCCTGGTGCGTCGAGCACCATACCGCTCGCTAATGTCAATATTGTCCCCCTTTAGTCATTGCGGATATCCAGCAGTAGAGGGTTTTTGGATCAGGGCCCACCCATGTGGTTTACCCCAAAAGGCCTTGACATTAGTTAGAGTATGGTTAAGCTCTATATACTACCGAAACAACCACTTCCTTGGCAATGTGAGACTAACACCAACTCATGGGTGTTACAGGCAGGTCTTGAATTCTATTGTTACATGGAATTTGAATTTGAGAAGGAACAGATACGATTGGGAGGAATACCAATATATGGCTTTACTGAATATTCTCAACTCTCGGGTGGCAGAGGAAGGTGATGATTATTGGAGATGGAAATGGGACAAGAAGGGTAGATTCTCCATGAAATCACTTTACAACCAGTTGAGAGATGAGGAGTACATACAGCAAGACATTGTCAGACCTGTGTTTCCTTGTAAGCTTGTTTGGAAGATCAATATGTCAGACCTGGACATTGCTGCTGAACAGGATACTGACGAAGGATCGATTGATTCGCAGAGGGACTATGGTGGCACCAATGTGTATTTTGTGTGAGACCCTTAATGAAAGTGCTTCCCACTTATTTCTCCACTGCTCTATCACTCTGAGGATTTGGAAAACTTTGCTTCAGCCAATGCCAGGAATGTATGCTAATTTAGCTGGTGTAGATGCAGTGGAAGGTTGGTTACAGTCGTGGCCTATAGGATGCCCACAAGAATGGGGTCAGAAAGTGTGGAAACTTTTACCATATGCTACAATATGGACAATCTGGAAGACAAGGAACCATAGAATCTTCAGGAATAAACAGGTCAAGGAAGACAACCTCCTCATGGAAATTAAAGCGACAATATGGTTCTGGTGTGCTAATTGGCATGGGAGGAAGAGGTTCATATTTATGGATCTGATGGAAAGATGGGAGGACGTCCTGAAGGGACAAGTACAACCAGTTTAATGTAATGGGGGAGGATAGTGTTGGTGATTTCAAATCACTGACATTGACCTAGGTTTTTGTGTATTCTTTAGCCTTGGCTTTTATCAATAAATATTACTTATCAAAAAAAAAAAAAAAAAAAAAAAAAAAAAAATTTGATAGACTTGTGCAAAAGAATTGTTCAGAAAACTATTAGGGTGTGTTCATTGCTATGTTTCTGCTCTGTTTTTACTTTATTTTTTTTCCTCTTCCATAGCATTTGACTTTTGATTATATATATAATACTCCCTCCGTCCCAAATTATAAGTACATCTATTCGATCTATAACTAGAAGTCTAGAACTCCCCTTATACTGATTTTTTGGTTACTCTCCCAAACTATCCTTCTTCATTTTTAAAAACCTACCAAATTTGATTAAAAAGAAAGGGTATAAATAAATATTTTTTAAATACTTTTTATTCCTTCACACTAATTCTTTACATTAATTACTTGCAAAGACTTTTTCTTTCCTCGCATGAGTTTTAGCCTTTTACGTCAAATTTCAAACCTTTAACAACGTGGATGCATATATGGTCTGCTAATTAGGCATCTGTCTTTTGTGGGCAACACGTGTTGTATGAAATATATGGACTTTTGAGTTTTGAGAAGAACTTTTCGACTATGTTCTCGAACAATCCAACTGTTTCTCCTTTTCATCTCCTTAATGAAGAATGAGGATGTTACATTCTTTTAGTTGCACTCTCTCTCAACACACTATCGAACCGGAAGAAAAAAGGTAGACTTTATATCCATCTTCGATAAAATTAGGCTTTAAGCCTTTGAATCTAGGTTGATTTTTTTCCCCCAATTCCTCTTATTTGCTCGATCACTCTTAAAGAACCATACTTAAACCATATTTTTCTCTCACAAAGGACTTATATTACTGGCAGAGGATAGCTTTGGCATATTTGATTGTCGTTCTAATAGAGACTACTACCACAAAAATCACAGGACAATTTTCCATATTGAGTGCACATCATTGGCAATGGTGAGTATTGAGTAACATAAACCGAGAAAAAAAGATATATTTCTGTCATATAGTGCAATTTTAATAATTTATTTTTTATTTTAGACTTCGAGGGTTCATTGTATTTCTCATTTATATGATCACAACATTTTCTTTATATGTCCCTGACTGGAGTTTTGAGTTGCTTGAACGTCATGGAACTGAAAGATATATTGTATGTACTTCTATCCTTGCTATGACATTTACTCAGAATAATCATGGTTTTTGCCACATCTAGGTCCATATTTGCTAGAGCGCTCATTTTTATCGCAGACAATTTGGAATATCATAGCAAAAAAAAAAAAAAAAAAAAACCATGATTCGCTTTGGATCTATTCAGCTACCAACACTGGAACATGCCTTTCTTAAGGTAATAGAAATTTGGAATTTTAAATTGTACTTCTATAGGTGAATGATATTCATATTTAAGTGTGGCTAGCTAGGGATGAGTTTGGGCACGTACTGTCTCCTTATATTGGTATAAAGGGAATGGAGATAGTGGTGACGCAAGAACTATTTAGGATGGAAGTTAGAGTTAAAGCATGCCAATGCCAAGAATAGAGCATGGAGAATGTGATAGTCTTTGGATTCACTGAAATCAATTCAAATAATAGAGGTAAATAAGGCAGTACCATGGTATAACCACAACATAGTGGCAAACTTGCGGACTATTGAGAGGCAACCTCCAAGTGTTGAAATCTACTCATGTAAAAACCCTATTAGGGAAGCAATATATTTAGCTGCCAAGTGTTGAAATTCACTCATGCGCAATAAGACTAATAGGGCAACAAATTATTTATTTGCCCTCTGTATATAAGCAATGTAAGATCAACTAGGATGTATCTATGTAACAATATTACTTCGGGAAACAATTGGTATTTCTTCGATATTAGCTAAATACTTCCAAAATAGATTTTATTATTATTTTTTGTTTTATTTTGTGTTTTGTTTGCTACATTGTTAAATCTCAATTTAATAATTTGACAATCACGCGTAATCCACTAGTTATAGAAAATCCAACTTATTAAGGGAACATATTTTCAAATTTACCCTTATTTAATATTAAATGCAATGATAAATTTTTACTCATTTAATGTGTAATATAATTAAACATAAGAGCAGGGTTGATATAGGTAAAAAAACCTTCAAAAGTGACATATATTTTGGGACAGTGGAAAAATGAATAAGGTAAAAAACCCTTCAAAAGTGACATATATTTTGGGACAATGGAAAAATGAATAATTGTTCTTATAATTTCGGACGGAGGGAGTAATAAGACTCCTCAGTTTTTTTTTTTTTTTTTGGTTGGTAAGTGAGGTTGTGGGGACCCCTACCCCTTTTAAATTACATGTAGAAACTTATATCAACAATCCGCTGTTGACGTGTTTCGAACCCACGATCTCTCCATTTTGTGAGAGGGGTGCTACCATTGAGCCACAGGCTCATTCGCAAAAAATGGTGTGGTAAGCCTGTTTTTAATGAGATCAGTAACTCTGTTGCTGGCGGGATTCGAAACCCAGACCTCTAGTATCATCACCCAAAGGTTTTACCAGTTGAGCCCAACTGTCCTCAGTTTGTTCATCTATGGATTTTATTACAGATAATTTGTAAACTGTGAAGGGATGGATTGTGGACAAATGTAGCATAAGTTGTGTGAAATTTCCCTGAACTTTAATTTGCATGGATGCTCCACTAAAAGAAATGTATTCTGATGCCACCTAGAAAGGTGGGGTTTGCACCACAGTTTATAGCGCTTGTCCTCTACCTGTGCGTAATACAAGTAATTTAAAGGGTTTCGATGAATGAAAAACAACGTAACGACGGTGGGTTCCAATTAATATGTATTTCGTAGGATTGGTTTTGCTATTCAAAAAGGGTTTGCAGCGCAGTTTTAGCGCGCTTGTCCTCTAACTTTGTATAATTCCGGGAATTTTTATTAATAAAATTTGTTTCGGTTAAAAAAAAATATTCTGTTCTGCAGTACTGTTCATAAAATTAAGGTTAACGGATAACAAAGATAAGAATTCTGGTTTATAAAAAACAACGATAAAAATTCTAAACAACCATAATTAGACGATTCCTTAATTCTCGGAATAGTGTCGGACTGATGCAGTTCCTTTGATTTTGGAGTAGACGCTACATCTCTACAACCAGTTGGGCCGTTTCAAGCCAGCCAGCATCCATGCAGAACTGTTCACCCAAGCCAAGATGAGTCATCAAGAACCAAACAAGCATGAGAAGCTCACCTCCTTTACTTAATCGAGCAGCGTGAGCATGGCCTCTGCAGTGGCTAGCAGCGTATGACAACAACTCCACCCACACCTCACCAATGATCTTCCATTTCTTGTGTTCTGGCAGTTCAATAAGCTCTTTTGCCAGACTAACTGCCTCAAATAGGACAGACTTGCTTCTGTCTCCTTTATATTTTGTAGGATGAGGATATTCTATGTCTCCTTTCAAAATCTCCCGAGCTCTCTTCAGCATCTGCTTGGCTTCTTGTTTTGTCTGAATAGGCAGATAGAGCCTCTGGAACTCTGCACATGTCTCTCGATATCTAATTAATCCAATACCAGCCAATGAAGACATCATCGTTGGTTGCACAACTAAAAGGTATAGCATGTAGTCTGATAGATTCTTGCTCATCTCGCGGTAATCTGGCGGTGGAGTGTCAGTGTTCTGCTCGGTAGTGTTTCCTTCATCCATAGGGACGGGCTTCCTCTTTTCTGGCTTAATACTCTCACTGTTACCAATATCTGTGGAGTTCCCTTCTTTTGGTTGAACAGTCTCACGGTTACCAATATCGGTTGCAGTATTCTTCTCATGATTGTTGCCATCCTCGTTTACTCTAGAGACGGAGTTGGCCTTTTCAATCTTCCCATGATTGTTGTTTTCTTCATTTACTCTAGAGTTGGAGTTTCCCTCTTTGGTCTGAACATGGTAACAGATGTCTGTGGCAATGTGCCACAGTAGAAGACTCTCATCAAATTCTTTTTCAACACTCCATCCGAGCATATTTTGATAGCCTCTTTGCTCAAGAGCCCAACTGCCTCTGTACGAGCAAACCATCTTGATAGACCTAGAATCTTTTGCCTTCTTGGACTTCTTCACTAACTCTCTAAAAATGAAATTTTTTAGGTTTGTGTCAACAGTTTTATGAGATGTGTATAGGAAGTGATCTACTATATCTCTGAGGCCTATTTTGGAAACAATCCTATTTACACATCCTTGTCTTCTGATGAGGCAGTAATCGATCAGATTGTATTGTGACATTGATTCGGACCACCTGGGATTTTTGACAGATTGAATCTTTTCAATGATGATTTTAAAGGCCTTCGATTTCTTTTCAAGCTGGATAAACTTGGTGGTGAAGGAGATGATGGCAACGTCAGAGAGAGTGAGCATTATAAGAGCTACAACGTCTAGGCTAGCGGCACCACCGAGCAGTGTGTAGGTAATTCCTATGTCAATCCTATCATAGTTATGTTTATTAGCGAAAACAAACAAAACGAGAGATGCCAGAATGGCACACGAACAAAGAGCACGCAAGACATAGGAAGTTTTAGTATTCGCCACAGCTCCCTTGGTATAGAGAATCTCGTAGATGAAGTTCAATTCGGCCTCCACTACTCTAAAGGCATCTTTGGCTGTTAGTTTCTTAAAGAAGGCTCGACTCTCCTTTCGATCATTGAAGCTGAAAATAAGATTAGCAATGAGCCTCTTGAACGTTTTGACGTATCGATAAGCATTACTTATCACTTCAATGTTAGTTAATTCAGGTTCAGGTCCGTCATCATCATCTTCTATAGTTAAAGTAGTATGTGACAGGTCTTCTTTGATTTGTATTCTTGCTTGCAGACCGGCTTCCTTCATTGATGCTAACTCACTCATGAATTTAGCATAGTTTGGTCCAGGATCAGGTTTTCCAAGCATGGAATCTCTGAAACTGTCCATGCTAGCAAGAAAAAGAGCGCGGGTTCTCTCCCCGTATTTGACTGTTCCCGCTAAAAACATAAGTAAAGTTGGAACTAAGAGTCTTTTCATGGGGAATGCCCGTGAAAAGACATAACCTGCCATTGCTACCTCAAAGATGAGCCCAAGTAAATGCCTTAGCCACAGTTCATTATCTTCAAGAGCGAATGCTGTAATGGTGTCAGGTCCTCCAAGGTGCAACAAGAGAAATGGAGCCCAAAATGCCTGCAGTTCCTTTTTGGTGTTGTTGCTGAGCAAACGGCCCACAGGACGACTTATCTTTTTCGCAATACTCCCAAAGTTTTTATTGTCATTTTGACTGTCAGAAAGGAGCCCAAGGGAGAAAGCATATGCAGCAACCCAATCAACCAGTAAGTAAAACGTCCAGACAAATGGACTTAACACTCTTGATAATTTCCGCTAACGGATTGGTGCCAGGAAAGTGAGTAGAACCTGCAGGAAAAGACTACTGAGGACAAATAACCGTATGTCCCATTCATTCCAAAGGTTCTTCGCCGTTTCAGGAATGCTCATCCTGTCCCTTCTGGGGTTTCTTTGGTGTAGTCCTGTCAGTTAATAAGGTTATAAATGTGAACCTATACTTAATCTTTTTTGTTAGTAACTTTATAGTAGAACCATAAACTGTCGACAAAGAGACTAGAATTTGTAGAACATATTTACTTCTTTGTCAACAACCAAAAACCAAATCACTTAAACAAGGAATTATTTTGAAGTGTTGGGAACATAGTCCACCCAACTTGCGTCCACTACAACGACAACTTTTGTTCAACTCACAACGTACATATTATTCAACTTGCTTGTTTTTCATCTCGTTATGAGTAGATAAACAACTGATCATGTTTCATTATTAAGAATACTCCGTATAAGAAATCTAAGATTGCGCCCTCGTTAATCACATTTTGAAATTATTAAGTACAAATTAAAATGCAAATGGCTGTTGTCGGTAGATCTTACATGTATATGTTTATATATAAAAATATTCCAAATGGGAATTGTTAATCAGTCTTTCAGATCATTGTTGTGTGAATAACTACAACTCATATACTATTATGTCTGAATTCTGCTTGAACGTGAGCTTGAACGGAGAAAATTTCAGGGTGTTTCGGCCTTCTATAGTGAGATGAGAGTTGTGGTTTTCTGAGCTAGGGATCGGTGGAGTCATACAGTGGTGGATGAGGTACCGAGGGAGAGGGAATCCCGGGATACACCACCACTGTACCATGTTCTCTTCCTTAGGACAACCACACATGTTTTTCTCTGGGGAAAGCTTGCAGATCTGGTAGTGGGAGTTTGATCTCGCGAATTTCTTGCCTAATTTGTTGGTGGTGGATGTGAACCTGGAGACAAGTATAATGAAGTTTGGAACCCAATTTGGGGGTCATGAACGGGAAAGAAGAGGGCAAGGCAGTGTAAAGAATAAAGGGAGAAGCTTTACAGTAGTAGAGCTCAAATAGTTCGAATTCGAGAAAGTAGAAAATGGGTCATGGGACGCCATAATACGATTTACAGAAAGGGGGATGAATGGAACTTTCTCAGCCTCAACAACAGAACAGGGAGGTAGATGGTTGGGTAGGACTCTCTGCGAGATGAGCAAGGAAGCGAAGGATTTCTCGCGGTATCAGGATGACAAGGTATCCATTGCGGTGGTCCTGAAGAGAAATAGTAGAGGAAGTTTTGTGGAAGCAAACTTTTTTAAGAAAAGTGAGAAAGGGGCGAGGAAATCTCTACGTTTCCCGGCAGGGAGAGGTAGGAATGGTTGGGCGGAGCTGGGGTTATGTTGTTTAGATCTGTTCTATCCAGGAATTAGTGAGGGGAAGGTGGTCCCTACTGCGATTAAAGAACAACCTAAAACCACCCACACAACACAGGAAGAAGACAAACAGAAGGAAGAGGATAGGGTCTTGCCTAAAGATTCAGGCGTGAACTCAGTGTTCAATTTTCAGTGAAGGCTCTATTACGAACTACGTCTGGTGGGAATCTGTAATAGTTTGCCACGCAAACTCTAAATTGATGGAGTGGAATTGGGTGAAGGAAAGGGTGGAGAGTTTGTTTGGGAATCTTTCAATGGTTGTGCTGAAGACGGGGGAAGTGCTACTGTTCATGAAAAAAAAAGATGATGCTTTGAAATTGGAGATGATCAAACCCTTGGTGGAAGGAGGTGTGGAGGTTAGGTTCATCCGATGGACCCCAATGTTCAAAACACTCACAGAGAAGGAATTGGATGGCCATCCTCGTTGGGTCTATCTAAGGGGTCTACCTCTACATTTACGAGCTGACGACATTATTTTGAAGGTGATGAAATCGTTGGGAGGGGAGTGCGAGATTGATTTGAAAACGCTGAATTTCAGAAGTGGTGATGTTGTGAAATGCAGAATTGATAATGTCAGACTGGAGAAAATACCCCGTGTTATCTATGTGGAGGAAAGGGGATATGTTTTTCCAATTGTTATCGAAGTGCTAGAAGATGAGACTAAACCTATCATGGTGGGGAGATCCAAGGTAGCACCGGTGGAAGCACAGATTCCGCCACATCACAACGAAGTGGTGGAAGAGACGGAGGGTTCGAGGGAGAGAACAGTGCACCAGATCAGTGAGGAGCGTGCACCTCACGTGCATGGGTTAAATGAGCTGGTGGATGAGGTGGGCTCTAGTTGGGTGACCATCAAGCCTGCAGAAAGCCCAACTGTAGGTGAGAAGACATGGGTGGAGGTGCTGAAACAGAACAGGTTCAGCCCAATTAGCATGGTTAATGAGATGGACAAGAAGGACTCTGAAGAGGGGATCCAGCCTCAAGAGAACGGTGTGGCAGAAAATACCCAACTCAGCGATAATCCAAGGCCCAACATCGTCAAAGTGTTGAAACAGGCAACCCACAATGGACATCCAAGCCTTGTGTTGTCGAAACAATTATGGCCCACAACAAAAAAACAGAAAAGGCCCATGTACGGCAGAGCCAAAGAGATAGCTGGTAAGGCGCTGGAAAGTCTCTTTCAGACAGAGGTCTCTTTGACCCAGGAGCAGAGTTCTTGGCAGTTGGGATCTTCATCAGACAATTGTCCCAAGAAGGCTTCGGGTAAGTGTTTAAACAAACAGAAAGAAAAAGTTTTAAACATTTCAGCATATGGTGGGGGCGAAAGAGAGAACATTAGTACCAGGGTGCACAAAACAGTCGAAACAGACACAGAATCTGTGTCTTGTCCACCTGGTTTTAGGGAAACTATTCCGAAATATATTGGTGTCGATTTTGGCCAACTGTTTAACCAGGAATGTGGGTGTTTGAAAACAATGGATGACGTTAACCGTTGGGTGAAGGGTACTATTAAAAAACTGGCACTCCAGATGGGTGTCTCGTCTAATGAAGGGGTGGATGCTATTGAACAATTCTTTCTGATCCTTGGGGAAGGGAAGCTGTTAGCCGATAAACAACGGGAGATAAATGATGATCTGAGGGAGCGCAGGAATTATAAGAGTTGTAATGAGGCGCTTCTGGGAAAGAAAGTTCTTTATGGCTAGAGTGATCTCATGGAATGCCAGGGGGCTTTGTAACAATGCCGCCCAAGAAAGTGTGCTTGTGCTCTTAAATATTACTAAGGCAAATTTGATTTTTATACAAGAAACTAAGATCAAGGATAAGGAAGTTGTACATAAAGCTCACATGTGGCCGAGGACATGGGCTTGGGAGTTTATACCATCGATCGGTCTATCTGGTGGTTTGATTATTGCTTGGGATCCGAGTGTTTTCGAGATTAAGGACTCACTTTTGGGAGCTTATTCGCTATCCATTATATGTACCATTATCAATATGGATTTTGATTGCCTACTGACTTGTGTGTATGGACCAAGCGACAAAAGTTACATGGAACATTTTTGGGAGGAACTTGGAGATGTACGGGCTTAGTGTGATCTTCCTTGGTGCATTGGGGGAGACTTTAACGTGATAAGGTTCTCGGATGAAAAAAGAGGGGGAAGTCGACTCACTAAAGCTATGAGGCTTTTTGCCGAGTTCGAGGATAAGTATGAACTTGTCGAGCATAGCCTCGAGGGGGCTAGTTTCACTTGGTCGGATAACCAACCGGATCCGGTTATGACCAAGTTAGACCGTTTCATTACTTCGGTGGGGTGGGAGTGCTTTTTTGGTGAGGCTAAACAGTTAGCTTTATCCAAATGCACCTCCGACCATCGAGCTATTCTCTTTGACTCCTCTAGGGCCTCTAGAGGCTCGAGATCATTTCGGTTTGAAATTATGTGGATGGAAGACAAGTCTCTTGGGGCATCGATCAAAGAATGGTGGGATAGTTTTCATTTTGAAGGGTTGCCTAGTTATGTTTGGTGGCGAAAGCTTAAGGGTCTCAAGGGGAAGCTCAAAAAGTGGAATGTTGAGGTCTTTGGAAGGGTGGACCGACAAATTGAGGAGAGAAGTGCAAGAATTGATGTTCTTGATACCAAAGAAGAACTTGATGGTTTAAGCAATAGTGAGATGGTGGAAAGGGTGATTCTAAGAGATGATCTTCATTACCTCTTACGGAAAAATGCTATAAGTTGGAGGCAAAAGTCTTGTTCAAAACACTACCAAGAGGGCCAAACAAACTCGAAGTATTTTTACGCTATGGCCATGATGAGAAAGAAGATAAATAGCCTATCTTGCCTTTCGATCGATGGGAATGTATGTAGGGATGGGGAGGTTATCAAGGAACATGTAACAAGTTTTTATGAGAACCTTTTCAAGGAGGAGTACAAGCATAGGCAAAAGCTTGGTGGTTTGCATTTTGATTCCCTTGATGTGGAACAAAGGGATGAGCTTGAAGGGGCGTTTGAGGAGGAAGAAGTTGTTCTTGCTCTCAAGGATATGGAAGGGGAGAAAGCCCCGGGTCCAGATGGGTTTCCAATGGTGTTTTATCGTACCTATTGGAATATTCTCAAGGATGACTTGATGGCGGTGGTGAGAGGGTTCTATACCTCTGGTTTCTTGGATTGGAGAAATAATACTACTCACATCACCTTGATCCCAAAGAAAGAAGGAGTCCTCTCCCTCAATGAGTATAGGCCTATAAGTCTCATTGGAGGGGTGTGTAAAATTATCTCAAAGTTGTTGGCTTCGAGACTCAAGAGGGTCCTTCATAACATTGTCTCATGCAACCAAGGGGCTTTCATGGAGGATAGGCAAATCCTTGATAGTGTCCTAATTGCAAATGAATGCATCGATGATAGGTTGAGAAAAGGCGAACCCGGCATTCTTTGCAAGGTTGACATCACCAAGGCCTATGACCACGTAAGTTGGGAGTTTTTGGATTATATGCTTGGGCGTATGGGCTTTGGGAGAAAATGGAGAAAGTGGATTTATACTTGCATTTCAACGGCAAGATTCTCCATCATGGTACAAGGCAAACCCGAAGGAAATTTCAAGGCGCAAAGGGGTATTAGGCAAGGCGATCCCCTTTCCCCTTTCCTTTTCACTCTCGTGATGGAGGCTCTCTTTCGTCTAACCGCAAAGTGTATGTCCGACGGACTTCTTGAAGGTTTTAAGGTGGGTAATGGTGAGGTAATGGTGGGCATCCTTCAATTTGCGGATGACACCATCTTCCTCACCGAAGCCTCTTTGCAAGCCCTACACATCATTAAGGCGGTGCTTTTTATCTTTGAAGGTGTCTCCGGGTTGAAGCTCAATTATTCCAAATCCTCCTTTTTTGAGGTAGGAGAGGTTCTTAATATCGAAGATATGGCCAGCTACCTTGGTTGTTCCGTGGGTAAACTTCCCACTACATACCTTGGACTCCCGCTTGGATCTAAGTATAAGAGTGTGGAAGTGTGGACCCCGGTGGTGGAGTCATTCCAAAGACGCTTGAGTGGATGGAGAAGGAAGTTCATGTCAAAGGGTGATCGCCTCATTCTAGGTAAAAGTACTCTAGCTAGTCTTGCCGTGTACCATCTTTCTATCCTCACTATCCCGAAAAGCATTGCAATTTTACTTGATAGGATAGTGCGGGATTTTCTTTGGGGATCAAAGGAGGAAAGAAGAAAGATCCACCTCATTGCTTGGGATGTCGTTTGCTCACCTATGGAGGAAGGTGGGTTGGGTCTCCGAAAAATTTCTTTTATGAACCGAGCACTTCTATCCAAATGGCTTTGGAGATATGGCACCGAGCCAAATTCCCTATGGCGGAAGGTAATAGATGCAAAGTATGGTAGTTGTGACAATGGAGGGATGCCTAAGCGGGTTTCTCAATCCTATGGGTGTAGTTTGTGGAAAGGGATTCTAGCTAGTAAAGAAGAGTTTATGGAAGGGATTATGAAAGTAGTGAAAAGAGGAGACAAGATTCGGTTTTGGCATGACGTTTGGATGGGTGACACGCCTCTTGCTCGTAGGTTCCCTAGAATCTATAGATATGCATCCTTGAAGGAAGGTACCGTTCGTGACCATAAAGGGGACAATGGGGGATGGGATTTTCACCTTAGAAGAACCTTATTCCGACAAGGTGAACAAGACCAACTGGAGGAGCTCATTGCTCTAACCATGAATGTAATTTTGATGGATGAGGATGATGTGTGGAAGTGGAAATGGAAGAAGAGCAAAATATTTACGGTCAAATCCTGCTACAAGTACTTCGTATCTAGAGATATTCCAAGAGTGACGGAGGCCGTACAATTTCCCTACAAGTTTACTTGGGAGCCACACATCCCAACAAATGTAAAAATTTTTGTTTGGAGTTTAGATTGGGAGAGGGTACTCACAATCGACAAGCTTCAAAGACGAGGTTTCTCTCTAGCCAACAGATGTGTTCTCTGCGAACAGGAGGAAGAAACTACTGAACACTTGTTCTTCAAATGCAATTTTGCTAGTTATGTCTGGACAATGCTGATAGGCCCTAATGCATCTGCCAGGACCCTTTTCAGCAACTGGGGGTCTTTAAAACAGTGTTTGGATCAGTGGCCAGCGATGAACAAAGGGGAGTTGGTAGGTAAAGTCTGGTTTGTTATGCCATATGCAGTTGTTTGGCATATTTGGTCCATCAGAAACGGAGTAATTTTTAGTGATCAAGCTGCAGTCAAAGATAAAGCAATTCTGGGGATCAAAACTCTGGTCTGGGTGTGGATGCAGATGGACAAACAGGCGATGGAGAAGAGGGAAGAAGTCTCTTTTGCAGAACTGGCATGGAACTGGCAAGATTTCATGTCCGAAAGGGTGATCTGAGGTCAACTGTACAGGGTGCAGTACAACAGGCGCAGGGGTAGATTCAACTTAGCAGTATTTGTAGTAGGGTGCTTGAAACTGAGGTGCCTGTCAGTCCTCAACACTGAGTATAGCGCAACAGCCATTTGAACGGGACTGCGGACAACGTAAGGCTTGCAGTCTGATCTAAAGCTATAGATGGGGCAGGTTGCTCTGGGTACTGTTTGCGAGGAAGGGCTGGAAAACGCTGGAGCTTGCTCAACTGTCTCTGTAAGGCGTAATTTAATTTCTGTACTTGCAAATCTTCTGTTTGTGAGGTGTTCAGCAGAAGTATTTTTGTATGTGTAAAAGAGGATATGTCCTCTTGGAGAAAAACTGAAGATACACGAAGGTGTAGGCTGATCAGATTTGTAAGCTAGTGTTTGACTTTTAGTAAAATTATAACCTTTAAAAAAAAAAAAAAAATAGTCCACCCAAATCTGCTGATATCCATGGTGTGGGGTTCTTCCTTATAGTCCTCGACAATAGTGGGTGGACGATGAAATAGTATCAGAACTCACGGTTCGGTTGGGCGGTACTTTGGTCCAAGGTGGAGAATGTTGGGTGTGTAGACCGAATAGTCCCACATCTGATGAACAATGGATCCCCAAAAGGTAAGTTATGGTCTGATCCCCACTGTTGTCGAGGCCTTTTGGGTAATAGAAACCCATAGAGAACAACCTACACCATGAGCTTAGTGGTGACTAAGTGGGGATAATATCGGCAGAATAGTGGTGGACCATGTGCCCGAAATCTCATAGGTTGCATTCTAATTGAACTCCAAGCTTTCATAAAATTGCTTATCTATTGTACTTTATTCAAACATAAATACCCCTAAGAAAATATCTCTTCAATTAGGCTATCAATTTAAATCGAATTGATAGCATAAGGGAGATCTTAGTCACACCACACAAATCTCTCATACACCACATTTATTTAGCTTACCACAAATATTTTTAAGATTCTATAGGCACACCACAAATAAAATTGAAAAAAAAAACTCTCTGTACACCACATTTTATTTTATTTTATTTAGTTGTAAAATATATATAGAAATAAATCTAAATTATCTAAAAGATGGAAATAAATCTAAACAACAACATACAACAATGTAAGAATGTCGAACTACAATCAAAGAGCCTTAAACAATAATATTTTAGATAAGAGAGTTTAATTTCATTTACGATTGAAATCATAGAAAAATATTAAAATCTTAGATTTTTACTATTGTTCTCCATATTTTTTTCATAGAAAATTTAAAATGAACTATTAGAAGAAGAAAAAGAAGAAGAGGAGATTGAGGAAGAGAAGAGATTAGTTGATTTTTTATTTTAGCATATTTTTAGCAAAAAATAAAGGTATCTCTATTTGCTAGATATAATTTAGCAACGTTTCCTTATTTGCTAGATTTTATTTGGCAAGTAAAATTTTTAAAAGAAGCAAACAAAAAATAATGTATGGTGTACTGGTGTGCCAAATAAAATAATAGGGATAAATTCGTAAAAACATAATTATTTAAAATTTATCTAAAAATGTGCTGTATGAAAGATTTGTATAGTGTGACTAAGATCTCCCTAGCATAATTGAAGAGACTTTTGATTAAGTTTGGGCGCATGTGTAATTACACAAAAGTGGACCACCTATCACGGATATAATCAATCCCTGTTGGACTAAATCATTGGCATAATTAAGCCTAGCCCAAAACAACTAAGTGGACCCGATCAAAAGTATAATCAAGTCCAGACCGTGTATTGCATGGGAATAAGCACTAGTTTTTAAAAAGAAAATAAACAAATAAGAATCTGATCGGTAAATTTTAATATGTCCATAACTAAGTTTTCTCTACTACACTAATTCTCCATTTTCCACCACCCTAAAAAAATCTCTACACTTTTTCTCCACTCTCCCACTAAAATTTATACACAAAATCTTCATAAAAAATATAGCCTAAACACAAACTAATAATCATATATAACTAATATTAGACTATATTTTTATTATACATAAAAATGATTATAAAAAACAATAATTTATTATACATAAAAAAAAAATATAACCTAAACACACATTAACAATAATTTATTATATATATGTATCACACAACTAAGAATGACGACCCAATCCCTAATATAATAAAGCAACGAAGAGACCAGAACCTAATTCACATTTTGTAGATGCAACGGTAAAGTAATCATTTCTTAAAAAATTAACAAGTGAATTGTCTCATTCGACGGAAGCAAGAACAAAACCTAAAACACCAGTTAATATAAATTAAAACCTAGTTACCACATTAAAAGAGGGACCAAAACCTAAATGACCTTAAACAAAATTAAATTTAAGGGTACACAGGTTAAATAATAAATTTAAACTACAACGTATGTAGCAAAATTGTACAATAAACTAGAACTAAATAACAAAATGTAAGCTATAAATTACCTTACTTTGAAGAGACAAGAAGAGACCTTTAGATTTAAGTTGGGAAATAAAACAACACTTACAGCAGAGATAGGGTGGTTGTTAAGATATTTATATCATAAAAAGAATATAAAAAGTGAAAGTAGAAAAAAGAAAAGAAAATTCCTGTAGTAGGTAAGAAATGAGTGTAACTAGGGGTAAGTATATATCTAAAGGAACACACTTTGCTTGTGTTAAAGATTTAGAGCATAAATGTGCTGCGCCCAAGGTGTGGAACAATAATCTTAAAGGATTGCATTAGAGACCCAAAGCCCTTTCACACAGTAAAGGGCATGACACATGAAATCAAGACAATATGTTCTTATTTTAGCCAATTATTATGTTGAATATATTAGCCAAGGTACTATCGTATTGTCTGTGTGTGTTTTGGTCCAATTTCTTATAGGAAATGTGTTGGAATTATAATGTATGAATTCAGGAACAAATAATTAATATATACAACAAACACTTGCTACACGTTACTTAGTAAGATTGAATAAAGAAAGAATTGAACAGAGGTTTGCGGAAGTAATTTCTTTAAGACAATATTACATCCTTATTATGGTCTAAATAACTTTTAGAAGATTGGCCTCCCAAGATACAACTGTTGTTCACTCTGCTAAACTACAGTATAATAGCAGAGTACTAGCGAACGAACAAAAAAAAAAAAAAAAAAAGACACTTCGAATTAGAGAAAGACCAAAAAAATAGTCCATGCCAGGAACACTAATCTTATGGTATCTTTCATCTGGCAATAAAAAAGTATTCGGATTATTTTTCGATTTTGGAAGCTCATACAAAATTTTATTTCGCAGACTAGCTGGTGCAAAGCAATTGTCAATTAGGTCTTTCTAAACGGCCCTTTAGGCTTGTCCATTAAGTATTTACCAAATATATTTATACATGTATACTATTTAGGGCCTCCCTAATGGTGCAGATTTGACGTTCCAACTCAGCAGATTTGATGCTCGTTTGGTGATCTATTTGCTATCAAAATTTGTTATCTCTATCAAACTTGAGCGGACAAGCTAAAGAGAGACCCGTTTGGTTCAAGGCTTTAAGCGGTCCTTCAACAGTTCAACACCTGCTTGCATGTTATAGAGCGGGCAAGGAAGAATCGCACATATTTCTCGTTGAAAAATCAGGTTTTCTTCCTCCTTTCTTGATACAAATTATTAGGCAAATATACTATTGAGTGCGGAATCAAACAATAGCAGTAAATAAAGATGACCAAAAACACAAGATCTCGAAGAAAACTATCTTCTTTACTGAATATTATGAAGATTACAAGAATCTCTGCCTCAGAATACTCTCTACACGAGCTAAGCCCTAGCTGCCTCTCTTCTAAAACACACTAAACCTTAGTGGTTTCTCTAAACAACTAAATAAGTTGTTTCTCTAAACAAGCTAAAATAAGCTATGTTTGGTCTATGTTATGATAAATACACAGGATCTTGATATGATTAATGAAGAAACAAACACAAAAGATGTAAACTAAAGCAGAAATACGGAAACACAATAATATACGTGGTTCGGCAATATGCCTACATCCACGGGACAAAGAGAGATAGCTTTATTGATAATTGAGAAGTGAACTACACAATAACTAATGAAACCTTAGTTTAGGTTTCCTCACACATACTTTCTTCTTTGCTCAAATTCTTATGGTTACACAACACCAATATTTATAACCTCTTTGGTTAATCCAATTGGTAACCCAATTCCTAATTCAACAACAACTTAGATTTTTAATATATTAGAAAGCCTTATTGAATCCTAATAGAATTCCACCACACTTGTTGCCAAATAAGGAAACCGATTCCTAATAGGAATCCATTACATGTAACCTCCACATGTCACTTTTCTACAATTCTCCACCTCGGCGAAGATTGTAAAAAAAAAACTGAGCCGACCATAATGAACCCATACGTACTTCTCCTGCACCACATAAACATCATCTCATCTTTGCCCCCACACGCCCATAAGGGCCACTACCCCAAAAGGCCTCAACATCTGGAGAGATTTATCAAGTTAAGGCAATGCCTAAACTTGACCCCCGAAACCACCTTAGTCAACATGTCAGCTGGATTATCAGCGGTGCCAATCTTCTGAAGAATCACTTTCTTCTCATCGATAACATCTCGAATGAAATGATACCTGACATCAATATGCTTGGTGCGCGCATGATGAACCTGGTTCTTGGCAAGATGAATTGCACTCTGACTGTCACAATAGACAACAATATTCTTCTGAAGAATACCCAAGTCACCAACTAAACCACGAAGCCATAAAGCTTCCTTCACGGCCTCTGTCACTGCTATGTACTCTGCCTCTGTAGTTGACAAAGATACAATAGGTTGTAACATCGACCTCCAACTAATAGGTCCTCCACCTAAGGTAAAACGGTAACCTGTAGTAGAACGCCTCCTATCAAGATCACCAGCATAATCTGCATCCACATGACCTAAGACATGTGTTTCCCTATCTGGGATTTTACCGAGAAAACCACCAACATGTGATGCACTATCTCTCTCATAAACCAAACCAATATCCAAGGAGCCTCGAATATACCTCAAAATCCACTTTACCCCTTCCTAGTGAGTTTTACCAGGATTTGTCATATACCTGCTAACAACACTTACTGCATGAGCAATATCAGGTCGTGTACAAATCATAGCATACATAAGACTTCCGACTGCACTAGCATAAGGAATCTGTGACATACTCTCCTTCTCTGCATCAGTAGTAAGAGACATCAAACCGGAAAGCTTAAAGTGATCTGCCAATGGAGTACTAACTGACGTAGAATTTTCCATTCGAAAGCGACTCAAAACCTTTTCAAGATATTTCTTTTGAGTGAGACAAAGTCTTCCACGTCGTCTGTCTCTACTAATCTCCATACCAAGAATTTTCTTCGCAGCTCCTAAATCTTTCATCTCAAACTTTTTACTCAATTGTTTTTTCAAAGAAACAATATGCGACTTGCTCTTTGCAGCTATAAGCATGTCATCTACATAGAGTAAGAGAAAAATAAGGGACCCATCTTGAAGCTTTCTGAAATAGACACATGGATCATATTCACTTCTAGAGTACCCTTGCTTCAACATAAATGTGTCAAACTTCTTATAAAACTGTCGTGGTGCTTGCTTCAATCCATACAAGGACTTTGTCAGTTTACACACATAGTCTTCTTTACCAACAACTTTATAATCGTCGGGCTGTAACATATATATTTCCTCCTCTAAATCTCCATGCAAGAAATAAGTTTTGACATCTACTTGCTCGAGCTCTAAATCAAACTGCGTCACTAAAGCTAACAGGACTCGGATGGAAGTGTGTTTAACAACCGGAGAGAAAACTTCACTATAATCCACACCTTCCGTTTGTGCATATCCCTTAGCCACTAATCTTCCCTTAGCCACTAATCTTCCCTTATAACGTACACCACTAGTCGTACCCTTGGAGTCTAGAATACCATCTTTCACTGTGAAAACCCACTTGCAACCAATCGACTTCTGACCCTTAGGCAACTTTACAAGTTCCCAAGTATTGTTCTTGTGAAGAGATTTCATCTCTTCATCCATCGCTGACTTCCATTCATGAGAATGAGAACTCCTCATTGCCCCCTTAAAGGTAGAAGGCTCATCATCACAAAATACTGATAATGCAAAAGATGCACTATCCTCAAAACCAAGTCGAACTGGTGCTTTTCTTAAACGTGGTTCACGTTGAGATGCTAAAGATGGCCACTCATGACGCTGCTCTAATTGTTGCTGCTGTAAAGTATCTTTAAGAGGAACCTCCTCTTCAATCTCATCATCTACACTCTCTGTGTCTGGATATGTGTCTGTAGTTACCTGTGTAACCTCTGAACTTGTAGGTACCTGTACAACAGTCACCTCTTTATCTATTGTAGATGAATATGGAACATTATGCTCCACCTGCATGGTATCGTCACCATCATTGTCTTTATCATCACCCTCATGTTGAGAGTCCCAACCTGTGAACTTTTTTGAATCAAGCATTACTTTCTCATTAAAGGTCACATCACGACTGATCTGGAATTTATTCAACTCTGGGCACCATAAATGATAACCCTTAATACCTTGTGGATATCCCAAGAAAATAGCTTTCTTGGCCCTAACTCCTAACTTATCTTCTCCGATATGAAAATAAGTAGGACAACCAAATACCTTCAAATCTGAATAATCAGGAGGTGTACCAGACCAAACTTCCATAGGTGTCTTACAATCAATGGTTGTAGATGGTGATCGATTCACCAGATAGCACGCCGTATTTACTGCTTCAGCCCACCATACCTTACCCAAACCTGCATTGGATAACATGCACCGTGCTTTCTCTAGTAGTGTGCGATTCATACACTCAGCTTCCCCATTCTGTTGTGGTGTACCTTTCACTATGAAGTGTCTAACGATACCTTGTTCTGCACAATAAACTTTCAATGGGTCTTCAGTGTATTCTCCACCATTGTCAGAACGTATCCTTTTCACAACATGGCCAGTCTGTTTTTCAACCATAACTTTCCACTTCTTAAACAAATCGGTGACTTCGTTTTTGTGCTTCATGCTGTACAACCAAACTCTCCGCGAGAAATCATCGATAAAGGTCACAAACCACCTTGCTCCTCCCTTAGAAACTGTTCTAGAAGGACCCCATACATCTGAATGTATATAATCTAAAGTACTCGTAGTGCGGTGAACAACGGTACCAAAACGAGCTCTGCACTGCTTGCCAAATACACAATGCTCACAAAAAACGAGCTTGCAAGTTTTCTGGCCACCAAACAAACCCTTTTTACTCAATATAGACAAACCTTTTTCACTCATATGCCCTAGCCGCATATGCCATAACTGAGTAGAAGTTAATTGTTTCTCATCAACCGTTTGAGAAATCATAGCCATAGCTCCACCTGAAACTATATCTCCAATAAGAAAATATAAGTTTCCATTTCTTTCGCCCATTAAATATAACCTGTCATCATAGTAAACCTTCAAAAGACCATTCTCACCGGTAAACTTGAAGCCACTATCTTCAAGTACACCTAATGAAATCAAACCCTTTCTCAAATCAGGAACATGCCTGACTTCTGTCAAGGTTCTTACAGCTCCATCATGTGCCTTGATCCGTACTGTACCAACACCAACTGTCTTGCAGGCATTCGAATTGCCCATAAAGACTTTACCACCATTTTTTTCTCTGTAAGTTGTGAAAGACTCCCTATCGGGACACATATGATACGAAGCAGCTGAATCAAGACACCAGCCTTCAACTAAATAGCTATTTGATGTAACTGTTAACACCTCATCCTCATTGTCTCCAATAGACTTTGCTACCTCATCGCTACTTTGAGCAATGTTAGCAACTTCAGTGTTCGGATTAGATTTCTTCTTCTTCTCTTCTTTAGCCTTAACCTTAGGACAATCTTTACTATAATGACCCATGTTATGACAATAATAACACTCAACATCCTTCAAATCTCTTTTTCGAGATTTAGAGCGACTTTTAGAACGCGACGAACCTCTATGTGATGATCTACCTCTAACATACATACCCTCAGCCTGAACTTCATCATTAGCTTCCTTTTTTCTAATGGCTTTGGATTGTAACATCGAAACAACATCATCATAGACCAACTGCTTTGTGGTCTTTTTGTTTGCAATAAAATAATCAACTGTTGTTTCCCACGAAGATGGTAATGAACATAATAAAATTATAGCTTTCTCACCATCAGGTAGTATCACATCAATGTTTGCTAAATCAGAACAGATCTTATTAAAATCATTAATATGATCAATCACAGACTTACCAGGTGTAAATCTTGTCGAATACAAACGTCTCTTTAGATAGAGTTCTGACGTCAAGTCCTTACTAAGATAGAGCTTCTCTAACTTCTCCCATAACTCTTTTGCCGAGCTTTCACCGGCAAAATTGTGTGTGATATCCCTCGTCAAACATAACCTAATCGTATTGCAGGCCTGTTGATCAAACTCTTCCCAATCATCATTCATCCAACCTGTTGGCAACTTTGCCGTTTCAGGTTTCCCCTTTAGGGCTTTGATCTGCTTCATACTAACAAGAATATCTTTCACATCCGTTTGCCACGATGTGAAGTTATTCTTCCCATTGAATTTGATAATATCAAATCCATGCACCTTTGTGTACTTACTGCTGGAATTCGAAGAATTCGAATCAGCCATCTTTTCTTCAATAATCAATACCACTAAAAAAAACCCAAGATTGGATTTTCAACAAACTAAGAAAATCGGAACTGTCAACTTCAACGAAGTACTGAGAACAGAATACTTCGAACCACAGAACGTACCATATACTGCTAGAAAGCCTGAAGAGTCTACTTTCCAACCCCAAAAACGGATCGACGTTTCAATATCCGAGCACAAAGTTATGGCCGTTTTACTACAGGGTGTCGAATCTGGACAGATTTCTAAAACCCAACAAAACCGTTCCGAAATCCTGTCTTCAACCCAAAGGAATAACCTTCGGCTCTGATACCAATTGTTATGATAAATACACAGGATCTTGATATGATTAATGAAGAAACAAACACAAAAGATGTAAACTAAAGAAGAAATACGGAAACACAATAATATACGTGGTTCGACAATATGCCTACATCTACGGGACAAAGAGAGATAGCTTTATTGATAATTGAGAAGTGAACTACACAATAACTAATGAAACCTTAGTTTAGGTTTCCTCACACATACTTTCTTCTTTGCTCAAATTCTTATGGTTACACAACACCAATATTTATAACCTCTTTGGTTAATCCAATTGGTAACCCAATTCCTAATTCAACAACAACTTAGATTTCTAATATATTAGAAAACCTTATTGAATCCTAATAGAATTCCACCACACTTGTTGCCAAATAAGGAAACCGATTCCTAATAGGAATTCATTACATGTAACCTCCACATGTCACTTTTCTACACACTAAACCACTAAACCTTAGTGGTTTCTCTTGAAACAAGTAAAGACTACATGTTTCTCTCTATATATTTTGGTTTATGCCAAAACATATATTTATAGGCCAAGGATTTCCCTTTTCCTGAAATTCTATCCCTTATGGAACAAGGAAACTATTTAAGGTTTTATTTTCCTTGTAGGACAAGGAAAAGAACTGCTAAATACTCAAGTAGGATACACCTGTATCATGGCTCCCCCCTTTAGGAACTTAAACTCCCGTTTAAGCAAACGGAGATTAGAGAACTCAAGAGCTCCCTGGACTTTGCTGAACCATCCAACTTTGGTTGGAACTTGAGTTGCACGCCTAATACGAAACACTGTATGTTTCCCACTTCGTGTCTTAGTCATCTTGCGCTCCAATATGCAATCTTTCTTGAATGACTCATTTCGATCACCAACATCACCGATTAGAAAACAAACTTTTCTGTTTTTGCTTCGGGTTGGCTTTCTGCTGCGAAGTAGATGTCTCCACCTCAAATTTCTTTGATTTTGTTTTTGTCATCTTCTTTGTTCTTGTTTTCTTAGAATCTTCCAAGGACACACGAACTTTACCTAGCTTTTTGTACTGCGAACGAGTTAAGACCATAAACCACAGAAAACTCCACCAGGAAATCGAACTTTGCTCTTGATACCAACTTGATCACGAAATTTACCTAGCTTTTTGTACTGCGAACGAGTTAAGACCATAAACCACAGAAAACTCTACCAGGGAATCGAACTTTGCTCTTGATACCAACTTGATCCAAATTACTAGGTAAAAGTACTATTGAGTGCGAAATTAAACAATAACAGTAAATAAGATAAACAAAACACAAGATCTCAAAGAAACTATCTTCTTTACTGAATATTATGAAGATTACAAGAATCTCTGCCTCACAATACTCTCTAGACAAGCTAAGCCCTAGCAGCCTCTCTTCTAAAACACACTAAACCTTAGTGGTTTCTCTAAACAACTAAATAAGTTGTTTATCTAAACAAGCTAAAATAAACTATGTTTGGTCTATGTTTTAGTTTATTCCAAAACATCACTAAACCACTAAACCTTAGTGGTTTCTCTTGAAACAAGTAAAGACTACATGTTTCTCTCTATATATTTTGGTTTATGCTAAAACATATATTTATAGGCCAATGATTTCTTTTTTCTGAAATTCTATCCCTTATGGAACAAGAAAACTTATTTAAGGTTTTCTTTTCCTTCTAGGACAAGGAAAAGAACTGCTAAATTCCCAAGTAGGATACACTTGTATCATTTCTTTTCTTTCCTACCCATATTCTTAGTCGAGCGGGTGTTCAAGTACTGCCAAGAGCGGTGTTGAATGGTGTTAAACTTAACAAACAAATTTGATGGTTCATTTGATGAAATTTTGGTACCAACTCAAATATGATTGTTTGTTAGAAATGGATTTTTCACCAAAATTAAGTTTGATACCAAAATCCAGTTAGAAATTGGGTCGTTTGTTTTTCACTAAGCAGTTTGAATAACTAAACTTAAGTGGGTGGACCATCGTATTCAGTCTTTAGACTGTTTGTTTTTTTCTTAAATGGTTCAGTGCTTAACTGATTGGTCCATTAATTTCTAATTAAGTTGTTTAGCCCGGCATATAAAGCACTGAATGACCCATCCACCCACAACTTCACATCCAGTACTATCATTCCCACCAAGTTAATTTACATCCAATTTATCCGAGGAATTTGTACGTATGCAACTCTTCGATTAATAAGTTGCTTGTAAACAAACTTTTCGAGGACTCAAGGTCACTTGACAATTGTTTGGCTATAAAGAGTAGAAAATGGTCTAATTAAGCATTACTGCCGGATCTAATTCTAACACGTAACAAAAAAATATATTCTTTTCTTCTTCTCAGAAACTCTCAGATAGCTAGAAAGAGAGAGAGAGATAGAAAGAAACAAGTATTAAAAGAGTAGAAAATGAGAAGGCTTGAGATTCCTTATCTCTTTCAAGTCATCTTGGTTGTTTGTATCTTTGTTTCAGTTTCTCTTGTTGTTTTTGTTGTAACTTCACCGAATAATCTTTTGTCTTCATCATTTCAATGGACATGGATGGGTGGTGTTAGACCATCTTCTTCATCTTCATCATCATCTTCTTCTTCTTCTTCTTCTTCTTCTAATGGTTTGACGAGAAAACCCAAGGTGTTTAATGTAACATATATTCCTCCTAGAGTAAAAAAAGGAGAATTTGTGAAACTAGATGAGTTAGAAGAAGGTCTTTCCCGTGCTAGAGTTTTGATAAAACTAGCTGCTGCTCAGAATCAAAACCAGACAAGTCCTCATGAAGATTTAGAGTATGTTCCATATGGTGACTTGTATCGCAACCCTCGGGTGTTTCATAGGTACTCATTCTGAAAATTTTGAGCTATTTTCATATGCATATATATATAAACTACATCAGTACTACTGTTCCATGTATTAGAAGAAAAAAAATAATCATTTGGATTGAGATGGTCTAATTATTCGTTCGAGTCTGTAACACTGAAGCGGTCTTCTTTTTATGAGATGACCTACGGTGAGGCCACTTCGAATTGGAACAGAATCCTTGGACAATATAATGGGATTTTGCTTCTTGCGAATTGAACAGAATCCTTAAGACAATATTGTTCCAACAGTCGGACATTTTTAATGTGGTGTCGTCCAAGCTGTAGGGACTAGCGGACTAGGCAATGTGCTTGGCTCTTAATGCATGTGCCACTGCCTTTATCGTAAATCAATCGCTTTCTCCGTAGACAAATAATTGATTTGATTGGGAAGTAGAGACGAATTTTCAAAATTTCTAGCTAACAACTCTGTTGTTTTCAAGCAATACAACAGTACATATGAGCTTACACTAATTTCCAAGTTTTTTCACATCTAGCTACGCTGTGTCTCCGAAGACAACTATTTTCATTACATCTATATTTCCTCTGTTGTGCGTGTGGGTGAAAAAGGTCTTCGCATGGCAATACACTCTCCATAGACATACCTGACAGTACATAACTACATACACATGTTATGAAGATAATTAGTTGGTCTGCGACCAAATTCGACAGATTTCTCGTACCATCCGATCCATTGAATTAACTAATGAATTAGTCTTGAATTCTGTTTGCATTGCTTGCTACTGAAACTTGTATCTGATCATAGTTGACTGATTAACATATATAATAGTATAAAGAATTAGGTAGTACTGTGATGATTTTCTAATCTCAATTTCCTTGAAAATCCCATGATTAAACATAAATGTACATAGGTAGTACTGTGTTCATTAGAGCTTTAAATTTCATTTTGGAGCAATTTTAAAATCCCTCTTTCTCAACAGTGTCCCTTGATTTCTGGAAATACATGTTCTGTGATTAAGTTTCCATAGCACTGCATTTGAAAATGGTGCCATTGAACATTATAATAGGATTCTGCTTCCATTGGCAGCTCACGGAAAGATACATTTTATTGCGACCGGACCGTGTACGTAGGCGGCATGCAACTTTTTTTTATTTCGAGTACATGTTTTTTTGGCAATTGCAGGAGTTACTTGCTAATGGAGAAGTTGTTTAGGATCTTTGTCTACGAAGAAGGAGAGCTTCCATTATTCCACAATGGCCCTTGCAAGAACATATATTCCATGGAAGGACTTTTCATTAACTTTATGGAGACTGACAAACGGTTTCGAACCAGAGATCCTGACAGTGCTCACGTTTATTTCCTCCCATTCAGTGTGGTGATGATCTTAGAATACCTCTTTCATCCAATCATTCGTGACAAAGCTGTTTTGGAACGAACAATCTCAGATTATGTTCGAATCATTTCCGAAAGATATCCATATTGGAATAGAAGCCTTGGTGCAGACCATGCAATGTTATCTTGCCATGATTGGGTTAGTGAGGGTCACTATACATATTTTGGTTCTACTTGAGTCTGTAGTTTGACATACACACCTTGTTGCAGGGGCCACGGGCAACATGGTATGTTCCTGAACTATACTTCAACTCGATTCGGGTTCTCTGCAATGCAAATACCTCAGAAAGATTCAATCCAAGAAAAGATGCATCATTTCCTGAAATAAATCTTGTCACTGGTGAACTCAGTGGTCTTATAGGTAGTGGTCCACGATTTAATCGTACCATATTAGCATTTTTTGCTGGTAATGTACACGGTCGGATTAGACCAGCATTACTACGGCATTGGAAAGAAAAAGATGAAGATGTAAGGATCTACGAAAAGCTCCCAGAAGGAATGGACTACAAAGAGATGATGCAAAAGAGTAAGTACTGCATTTGTCCGAGTGGATGGGAAGTTGCGAGCCCCAGAATTGTCGAGGCAATTTACGCTGAATGTGTTCCAGTCCTGATTTCACAACACTACATTCTTCCATTCAGTGATGTTATCAACTGGGATTCTTTTTCAATTCAGATCTCGGTGAGCGAAATTCCAAACCTGAAGAAAATTTTGATGGAAATACCTGAACAAAGATACTTAAAAATGCATGAGAGAGTGATACAAGTTCAAAGACATTTTGTTGTGAATGATCCACCGAAGAGATATGATGTATTTCATATGATTTTACATTCAATATGGCTTAGAAGACTTAATGTTCAGATTAGTAGATAATATATTATTCTGTTACTGATATCATTTTAGTTTGTTTTTTTTTTTTTTTTTCTTTTTTCTAAGACGAGAAAATTTAATGGATAAAAGAGGAAAGTACAACTCCCAATTGAGCTCATTTCAACCTTCTTTGGTTTTCCCATCCAAAATTTGTCTCATAAACATTCAACTTGGGTGACCCTGCAACACTAACCATATGTTCTCGGTAGAGATTTGCCAGTGGAGTCCATATTTCTTTGGGGTCGTGTCGTACTCTGTATTAACCATATTTGTGAGGTCGGTATACATTAATGAAAGATGATGTGTATGTAAATGATATGAACAATAATAAAGTAGAAAAGACATGACACTATTGTTTACGTGGTTCGGCACAATTTCCACAATTGTGCCTACATCCACGGAGAGGGAGAAAGAAGTTTATTATAGTAGTGGTGGTGATACAAAATGGGAGCTCGATTATGAGGAGAGCTCGAGAGAGATGAGGTCTCATCATGAGAGATTGGGGAGGTCGTTGATCATGAGACCTCACCATGAGATAGTGTTGAGAGCATTCCACTATCAGAAGATAAGATATGATATGATGCCAGAAATGAGTGATTTGCCTTCATATTTATAGGCTTACAATGTAACTCCATTCCTAGCATTTAATGAGGTAATGATGAGAGAATATCTTTGTAGTAATTGGCTTTAACTTTGCAACTTGTGTCATCAAGAGAGAGCCCATTAGATGTTGACACGTGGCACCATGATGGACGGTAGAGATGGTGCCACATGTATGTTGTATATAGTACCCCTACATACTCTAAATCTTCTTTCCAAGTAGCTCTGCAGCAATAACAATCCTATCTTCTTGAAGCAAATCCATTCTATTAGATATTACCATAGAAATTCCTCGCGGTGGGGGCACTAATGATGTTGCAAGTAGTGTAAGTACTGCAATCAACAACAAAAGCAAAGTGTTCCTCCTGATCCACACTTACATGCACTACTTGCAACATCATTAATGCCCCCACCGCACATATTGAATGTAAACTTGCAGGTGACCAGAGATCGGTTGCCAGAGATTCATGGCTACCGCTCTATGACTCAGATTTATTAATGTAGGGGTACTATATACAACATACATGTGGCACCATCTCTACCGTCCATCATGGTGCCACATGTCAACATCTAATGGGCTCTCTCTTGATGGCACAAGTTACAAAGTTAAGCCTTATTATTACAAAGATATTTTCCCCATTATTACCCTATTAATTGCTAAGAATGGAGTTACATTGTAGCCTATAAATATAAAGGCAAACTACTCATCTTCTCATGGTCTCATTGTGAATCATATACAAGACCTCAACACTCTCTCATGAGACCTCACCTCTCAGGTCTCATCTCTCTCTTGAGCTCCCCTCATCATCGAGCTCCCATTTTGTATCACCACTACTATAATAAACTTCTTTCTCCCTCTCCGTGGATGTAAGCACAATTGCCGAACCACGTATACAATGGTGTTCACGTCTCTACTTTATTATTGTTCATATCATCACCATCATCATCTTTCATTAATGTATTGACCAACCTCACTAAAATGGTCAATACATTTAAGGACCTCACTTACGGAGCTAGAAAAGATAATATTAAACAACACGGCCCATGCATGTTGTTTAATATAGTCTCTGACTCTCTGCTAGCTCCTTGGGGAGAGATGATGTAGATGCTGAACCTGTTAGTGGTGCAATTCGGCATTGCTCAAGCACTTGCACTCTATCAGGCAAGCCCACTATGATTGATTGATTGTGAATGACCATTTTGATTAGTTCTGGTCACACATGACACATATATACACTAGAAAAATGCAACTACAAAGTCCTGGCCATTTATGATCACTAAATAATGATCATATGAAAGAATGTAGGTAGTGTAGCTGGAGTGCTGGACTGCCTTAAATATAGTGTACATATTGTAGTTGGAATATGTGATAACTACACAAGCTAGTCTGAATTTGAATCTATGAAATGGTAGTCTTTTATTTTAGCTATTTCATTTGAAGGGCTCACTACTATCAATACCTATGTGACAACACTGTACTTGTTAGGATATGTGGCTTACAGATATTTGGGTACAACGAGAAACCTGAGTGTTCTGGGTCTAAACAAACGTTAAATCCGTGTCCAAACGATTAATAAAACGTTTTGTTAAATTTTAATACATTAATCAGATAATTTAAGTTGATTAATATGTTAATCAATGTTTTTTTTAAGTTGATTATTATATTACTTGTTATTAGGTGAAAATTTGATGTTGCTGATTGGACGTACGTACTCCCTTAAGAGGTACGTACATACAGGGTCTAAATCTTCTTCAGCAGGAGTCGATGTACGTACTTTCTTAAGAGGTACGTACGCATTGCCTCCAGATCTTTTTTGACGTACGTACTCCTTTAAGACGTACGTACGCATTGCTAGAACTTTGCCTATGACATTACAGGCCCATGTTTAGACCCATTTCGTGAATTGTTTATATGGCTGTGATATAAAGCCAATAGAAGGGTGAAAACCTAATCATTCTAAGAGGGGGATGTCCTGACATTGGAATATAGGTATAGATTCGTTATATATAATCACCGAGGCCTTTTGGGTTCACTTGGCTCCAGAGTTCGAAAAAACTCCAGAGTTAAGCGTGCTCGGATGGGAGTAGTCTCAGGATGGGTGACCTCCTGGGAAGCAGGCTGCTGCCCAATAAAACCCCATACTGTGTGACATCCGCAGTGGCTAAGTGGAAATATCGGCCGGTGTTGATATAGGTCGGGTCGCTACAAATCTGTTACGCCCCGGGATTTCGTCCTCGCTCATCCCGGTGCGTCGAGCACCATACCGCTCGCTAATGTCAATATTGTCCCCCTTTAGTCACTGCGGATATCCAGCAGTAGTGGGTGTCCCCCTTTAATCAGGGCCCACCCATAGATTTACCCCAAAAGGCCTTGACATTAGTTAGAGTATAGTTAAGCTCTATATACTACCGATACAACCACTTCCTTGGCAATGTGGGACTAAGACCAACTCATAGGTGTTACAGATTGAGGAAGAAAAGAGAGAGATTGATCTTTGAGAGTCTTGTAAGTGATTTACAAGTGAGTTCAATCTAGAGTGAGGAGAAGGAGTCGAATGAGTGCTCTTTTGTATCCCGTCTTTTCTACTTCATAGTGAAACCCTCTTCATCTTATCTGTGGACGTAGGTTTACGCCGAACCACGTATATCTTGTGTCGTGGATGTTTGTTTTTCATTATCTTATTTCCTAGTTGTTTGAGGTTAGCTACTAGATTGATTTATATTCTATTTGCTTCAAAGTATATATTGCCTTTGATAAAGGTTAAATCTTTATTGGTGTAAGTCATAGTGGTGAACAAATCGCTTTCGCATTATTGGCGCCTTATTCCCAATATTACTGAACCTCTTTAGTTGATCGAGTTTATCATCATTCTTATTTTCGACATTAATTTTTACTCTTGCTCACTCATTTCATTGAGCTAAGGGTAGACATGTAACACTTAAATAAGTTCATCTGTCAAATTAATTGGGTCTTATATAAATAATTAACATGCATGTTATTATGTTAATCAACTATTTCATTTAACTGATTAAGAGCATCTCTAATGCAAATATGGATTAAGAGAAATTAAATGCCATCCAGGATTTATAGACAATAAGAAACAAAATGTTTCTCCGATGGCACCGATGCAATTGTGGATAGATATTGTGAATCCTAGGCGGCAAGAATAATTGTAGACATTGTGAAATAGACCATCTATATCTAGAGGCTCTTTTAGACATTCTCTAGTTTACCACATCATTAGTTTCCTTTCTAAAATAAAAAATATATGAAAATATTATAAAATTCAAACATCTCTTCTTAAATAGGAAAATGTCACATAAGATCTATAATCCCACAATATAAAATTGCATTGTACATGGATTTCCTACTTAAATAGTTTTTTATACCACATAAGAACCACAATGTTTAGTGAAGACAACCAGGTAGGATCCACTACACGGTTGCATTGGAGATGCTCTAACACATTAAGCAACGGTCTGTGTCTTTTCTCTTGACATAAAGTTGCCATTTACTTATGTTAAAGCAATGGTCACAAAAAAATGGCAGCCTACAGGGGAATTGAGTATGGCTTTGGATGGAGATATGTACTACTTTATCTTCAACAACGAGGATGATCGTCAAAAGGCGATTGAGGAGGGACCCTTTCTGCCTTTCATATATCAGGTAAGCTTTTCATAGTTAGACCATGGACAAGAACAGTTGAGCTGAATAATGGTTCAGTAAAAACAATACCAATTTGGGTAAAATTTTCAAAAGTTCCTAAGCATTTGTGGAACCCAAAGGGATTAGAATGCGTAGCGAGCACGATCGGTAAACCTTTGTGTCTAGACAAAGCTACTGAGACCAAAACAATGTTGACATATGCAAGAGTCTCTATTGAAATCAAAGCAGAGAAACAACTCCCATATACAATACCAATATGGGCTGATGTAGGCAAGAAAGCTACAGTTGAAGTGGAATACCCATGGAAGCCGATGTTATGTACTAAATGTCAGGTCTTTGGGCACAATATGGGGAAGTGTGAGCCTGCGAAGGAAAAACCAACGCCACTTGTAGTCAGAGGCAGAGACGCCATCAATGTTAACAATCAATGTAGATACAAGGTTTTCAACAATAATGACCAAACAACTGATGGAAAAACAAACAAAATTGCCAGAAAAGGCAAAATGACAAGATCAACACCTCAGAAAAAGCAAAGGAACCAAGGATGCAAGATAGGTGTAACAAGGATAAAGAAACAATTAAGATGAAGACTACTTCCAACAGGTTCAGTTTGTTACAGAGTAGGATGATAGTGAAGAAGTAGAAGAAGAAAATGGTGAAATACCTCGGACTGGCGACGAAGAGGACTTAAACATTCTTAATGAAGATTTACCTACAGAAAGAGTCGGAGACAATAATGATAATGGCTCAATCACAGTTGTAGCAAAGACAATAAGCTCTCAAAAAAACGATTCTTTGGAACCTTTGGATGAGAACATTAATGAGCTTGAAAGTGGTCAACCTGTTGATATTGCCTTGAGCACTACCTCAAGCCCACTTGAAAGTAGCAATGATCAAGAGGAGAGTTTTATTGAAGTTCTGAGCGAAGACACAAAAACTCTGGTTGATGGTGAGAAAACCATCCATTTTCAGTTGGTCAATTTCAATGATGTTTTACTTACCAATGTGTATGGGGTGACATTTGGAACCTTTAGTCCTGAATTTTACCGAGAATCACTCCCAAGGACTGTAGAGTGGGCGGGAAGGTTCCTTGATGATCCTAAATGGGGTACTATGATGCAAATAGAAGGTGATCTTAGGAAGGAAGCTGCAACACTCTTATATGAAGCTGGCATAGTATCGATAAAACATATCAAAGTACACAGGCCAAAGAAAATTTTGAAGCAAAAATTTAATCTCGCAAGTTGGGGGCTATCCAACGTAGAATCAAAGGATCAACAATCCGATCTCTGAATAGTCGGTTCTTCACCTCTCTTTGGGGGGTTTCATCCTGTCTTTAGCCACTTGTGTGTGGCCTTTTTTAGCTTTTAAGCCGTCAATTCACACTTATCGTTGAATGGATGTTTCTTTTTAGCTAACTCTTTAAAGGGTAATCCTTGTTTCTTCACTCCCTCCAATGATCATCCTCTTGGGGAACCCTGTAACCCTTACTTTCTTAATGAAATTTCGTTTAAAAAAAAAAAGAAAAATACGTACGTTGGTTCCAATTGAGTAACACATTAATTTGGTCTTCGAAAGGAAGTATGTTGAATATTTGTTGATCTCAACATGTTGATCAACTTGTTCTTTCATTGTACATATGCAACAAGTACATGGAACACTTTATTGAGGCTAGTTGGATACCAAAGAACTTAGGTTACAACATGGGAACAAAAGATAGACAGATAGTATATGTCCAATAACATTCAACAGGGATGAGAGTAGCTCAGGTTACGCTGAAACTGTTGTTTAATGGTTTCATTTATTTGATTTGGAGAGAAAGGAATTAGTGCATTTTCAACTAAAGTACCTATGCATTTAACAGAAAGGGGTAGTGAAGGCAACAAGCAAGGGAAAATCAGCACACAAGTCCGTTGCCTTCATTGACTTGCAAGGATTAGAGCAATACCAATGCAGGGTGTAAATTAGGGTGGATGTTTACACCTTGGGATGCTAAAAAGTCTTTCCAATGGGAGGTGTAAAATAGAAGGTGGAAGCATGGCGGTGTAAACGGGGGTGTGGATCCACACCCTCGTTTACACCCTATGACACATAAAGCATACGGAACTTGAAGTTTCATTTGACTTTTAAAAGGTAGGACGAAACTTGAAGTTCCATTTGGCTTAATAGAAATGGAGAAACAGAACTTGAAGTTCCATATGGCTTCATAAAAATGGTGAAACGGAACTTGAAGTTCCATATGACCATAAATTTTGATATATACCCACATCCTATCCACTTTTGGGTTATCCACTTTTGGGTTGGGAAGGATCCACCCTCTAAGTTTACATGGAGCCTAAGTGGCGCTGATGTGTTTGGTTTTACACCCTGGATTGGTATTGCTCTCAGAGCAGGGTCGTTTAATTTTGAAGCATATTTTCAGACAAACAAACAGACTTGTAGATTCTTTAGCATCACACATACCTACATCTACTTGTATTGATATAGTTTCTGGCTTCCTTTCCAATGACATGAGAAAAATTATTTAACTAGCTTAGAGCATTCCCAGTGGTAGGTTTCAAATCACTTTTAGCAACTTTTAGTAAAAAACTCTTGCCAATAGTGGGTTTTAACACACTTTTCAAGCAAAACACTTTTATCTTCTTGGTAAATTTGCCAAGGAGTTAAAAGTGCCATGTAGGATCATTTTATTAATTAATTAAAAATTACATTTCATCACAATATACAATGTGTTCTTTGGGAAAAGTAAAACCTCAAGTGTTAACACATATTTTAAAACCAACTATTGGTAACTCTAAAAGTACTAATCACTTTTGATTTTAATTTTATACCAAAATTTTTCCCCTCTCTCCTATGTGGCATCCTTAAAACTTTTTTACTATTGGGAATGTTCTATTATTATTGGGAATGCTCTTAGAACATTCCCAATAGTAAAAAAGTTTTATAGGTGCAACATAGGAGAAAGATGAAATGTTTTAGCATAAAATTAATGTTAAAAGTGATTAGTACTTTTAGAGTTACCAATGGTTGGTTTTAAAACAAGTGTTAAAACTTACGGTTTCACTTTTCCCAAAAAACATGGTGTACATTGTGATGAAATTTAATTTTTAATTAATAAAATAATTTTATGTGACACTTTTAACTTCTTGGCAAATTTGTGAAAGAGTTAAAAGTGTTTTGCTTAAAAAATGTGTTGAAACCTACCATCGGCAAAAGTATTTTACTAAGGCTGTGTTTGATAGGATAATGGGCAATGGCAAAATAAATTTGTATTTGCCATGGCAAATTTATCAGGGCAAATTATAGTGGATAATGGCAAACTGATAGTGGGTGTTTTAAATTTGTCGTTGTTTGATAACATAGTGGGTGAATACTATTTACCTCATTTTATTACTATTTGCTGTTGTTTGATTCACAATATTTGTCATAGGAAACATAAATTTTTATCGTGGATCAAAGCTATTGCCCATATACATACTCCAAAACCATGTGCATATCAATGACCCAATACAAAATACACATACATGGCCCAATACAATATACTAAACAATTCAACCAAAATAATTTTTTATTAGATAATGAGTACCTTAAGCCAAACTAAATAATCAAAAAAATGAAAAGTTAACAGAAATAAAACCAAACAAAAAAATCCTGTCAACTTCTAATCCACATAGTTAAGAAATTAACTCATTAAATGAAATAATTGTCGTAATCATACACAAGATAGTATACTCCATCATTAGTAATGAGTAGTAATCATCTAGTAGCAGAGAAAAATGAAGAAGAGTATGGTTTCTATCACTACACATTAAGTTAGATATATATACTTCATTAACCCTAGTCTTGCTTATTAAACCCTAACAAGTGTCTAAACCCAAAACCTTCTTATTTTTATAACACAAAATAATACAGGCCTAAGTCCAAATCCTTCTTAATTGAACTACACAAAGTCTAATGCCCTTATATTTTTTTTTGCTATAATACTGGGCAAAACTTGGTGACAAACAAAATCCACCTAATAGGTAGAATATTTTATCCCGTATATAGTGAGCAAATCTTTCATACTGGACAAAAGTTGAAAATATTTGCCACATTATAAAAAACGTATCAAACACTGATAAATACTATTTTAATGGACATATATATCCACTATAGCTATTTGCCATGACAAATGCTGCCTATTAAACACAGCCTAAAAATTTCTAAAAAAGATTTAAAACCTACCATTGGAAATGCTCTACCATTATTTATGAAATGGGAGGTAAGGGCATCTCTAATGGTTCATCAAATCTATCATCAAATTCAAATTTGATGAAAAAGTGAAAAAAACTCCATCTAATGGACCATCAAAAGTTTTTCAAATTTGATATTTTGCCAAAAATCATCAAAAGTTCATCAAATTTGATGAAATTTTGATAAAAAGCTTAAGGTTTGATACTGGGGTGAGGCGGGCAAGAGAAGACCGCTTCACTTAAAGCGGCTAATGAAGTGCCGCTTAAAGTGGCACTCCAAAGCCCACTTCAATTAAGTGGCACTTGGATGTCCGCCTCAACTTCATTGCCCGCCTCAACTAACTGTTGGGTTAAGTGGCACTTGGATGTCCGCCTCAACAAAAAATTTCGTTTAAATGGCTCTTCAAAGCCCGCCCAACTCAAGTGGCACTTCATTCCCCGCCTCAATTTGGTAAACCATTAGAAACTGAAGTTTTTTTCATCAAATGATCCATCAAATAGGTACCAAATCTGCTGAGGTGGTCCATCAAATTTGGTGAACCATTAGAGATGCCCTAAGGGACAAACAATGCATAAATTTGTAGTGAAAAAAAAAAAATGTACTTCATTCCCTACAACATGCATGCATCATCATTTAGGCCATCTCCAAGGGTAACAGTGAAAAATATTTGGCAAATTTTCAAATTTTAAATTTCCCACATTTGATAATTCAAACTGTTACAAATCTAACCAAATGCTATATTAATAGCTTCATTCATCTATGAACTCAAACAATAAAACCTACATCCAAAACAAACAGAAAACAAGAAACTAAAGATTACACCTAAACCCTAAACACTAATATCTTCAAATCCTCTTTTCGCATTCTAACTTAATCATCATCAGCAGGAGCTGCCTTAGAAGTACCAGTCTTCTTAGGCAATAACAGATTGTGAATATTAGGCATAACACCACCATTAGCAATTGTAACAGCACCAAGTAATTTGCTTAATTCTTCATCATTCCTTACTGCTAATTGTATATGCCTTGGTACTATTCTTGTCTTCTTATTATCTCTTGCTGCATTACCAGCCAATTCAAGTACCTATATAGAAAATACCAAATAATAAAAATTAGATCCCCAAATCATAAACCCTAATCCAATAAAAATTGTGAAAAAAGTATTATTTCATAGAAATTGAGAAAAATTAATTGATACCCATTTCTTAAAAATACTTGAATTGACAATATAATAAAACCCCATATCAAAATTCAAAGTATAGAGAGCAAAATATTATCAACCCTAATTTCAAAATTAAGTTATAAAGCACCAAATTGATGAAAAATAAACACACAAAACCTAATCTAATAAAAATTGTTAAAACTATTATTTCATAGAAATTGAGAAAAAGTAATTGATATCCATTTCTTAAAAATACTTGAATTGACAAAATAATAAATCCCCAAATCAAAATTCAAAGTATTAGAATCAAAATACTATCAACCCTAATTTCAAAATTAAGCTAAAAACACCAAATTTATGAAAAATAAACACACCCCAAATTGAAACAATCCCTAAAAGCCTAAAATTCAAGAACCCCAAATTTTTTTTAAAAAAAAAACAAAAGAACCCTAAATCCCTAATTTCAAAATATTGGAAGTAAAATATTATAAACCATAATTTCAAAATTAAGCTAAAAATGATGAAAAATAAACACACCCCAAAATTGAAAAAATTCCCAAAAGCCTAATATTCAAGAACCACAAATTAGAAGAAGTCCAATAAATTCATGAAATTGAAGAAAAAAAAAATCCTAAATACCCAAAAAAAAAAAAAAAAAAGAAATAAAAAGATTGATTATATTATATACCTCAGCAGCTAAGTATTCAAGAACAGCAGCAAGATAAACAGGAGCACCAGCACCAACTCTTTCAGCATATTTACCAGCTTTAAGAAACCTAGCAATTCTACCAACTGGGAATTGCAAACCAGCTTTACTACTTCTTGATGTAGCCTTCTTTGCTGCACCTGAACCAAGAGATTTCCCTCTTCCTGCCATTAAAACAAGAGAAAGAAGACTTTCTTGTTTTAGATCTGAATGAAGTAATTGAATGGTTTTAATAGTATTTATAGATGTTTTTGGAAGATATGAGAACCAATAAGAAGAAAGGACAAGGATCGTCATCTTGAACCGTTTATTTGTTTTAGATTTAAACGGTTGGATTTGAAGGACAGATAGTAAAGAGTGTTTTTGTTGTTGAAAGACGGATGTACCCTCATCGATTTTAAATTTTAGGCCACTTAATTAATGTTTATTTAGAAAATGGGACATTTTTAATTGGTATTTAATGTATGGGACAGTGGGGACACCTTCCCGTTGACTTAAGACAACGAACTCATATTTAATAAATACCCATAATACCATGCACAGGTGTCCTATTTCCTAATTTTATTTATCACATGGTGTCTTCTTCTCTAATAATTAAAATACTGAAAGGTTTGCAAAGGATGATATAACGACACGTGTCAAATTATCAACCGTAAGATGGAATCAAGGGATGATATAATTACACGTGTAACGGTTTTGTTACTAAAATTCAATATCGTGCTAAACACATGGAGGGCTAATCTTGTTATTTTTAAAAAAATTAACAAGCAAACAACAATCAACGTAGTCAACTCACGGAAGGTGTCCCAAACTCTAAATACCAATTAAAAGCGTCTCATTACTTTAATAGTCACTATTTATATTTATTGGAACCTTTCGTACCCTCGGGGGAGTTGAACTCTAGAAACCCAAAAGGATCAAAAACAAATTTTTTTTTTTTTTAAATAATAAAAAACCAGTTTTTTTTATACAGCGGGTATTAACCAGCTAGTACCAATACCTTGTACATCAGGTGGAGTAATCCACCAAAAGGAGTCTACAGGGCATATCAATGTTGCGATTTCTTCTGGATAGCTTGGACGATACGATGAGTAGCTAGTTTGATTCTAAAACGTAATAGCTTGCTTTGTTGCAAGTCTTGTTGGAAACCGGTTCTCTAAGAAATCCGTTTCATATTTGGATTTCTAAGTCCATATTAAGGATTTAGAATTTGGTATTGGAATAGGATTTTCAATTTGATTAGGTTTGGTATTTCTATTAGGAATTTGTTTTGTACACCCTAAAGGCTATAAATATAAGGTCTTCTTGAGAGAGATTTTCAAGAAAAGGAGTTGGAGAAGCCACATTAAACAAAAAGTCTAAGGGAGTTTTGAGAGATTCAAAACTTGAAAATTTAAGGTTTGGAAGCTTGTGAAACTTGGGAGCAATCTTTATTGGAGGATTTCTAGGTTTGTGTTCTTCTTGTAAAGGGTGTGAGAGTGAGTTGTGTGGAGATCTCATCTTGTAATCCTTTTGGTGGAAGATAATAAAGTTATTTGTTTTGCTTGTGGTGGTTTATTCCCCGTGAGGGTTCCACCACGTATATCTTGTATATTTGATTCGTTTTTCTTATTATCATTATTTGTTTCTTCTAGATCTGGGTTATTCCGCACTAGGGTTTATTGATTTATTTTCGATTTTCCCAACAATTGGTATCAAAGCTTTAGGTTGTAGAAGATGTCGGAAATAAAGTTTTCGAAGTATGATATTGAGAAGTTTGATGGAGTCATGAACTTTGGTCTATGGAAAATTCAAGTTCGAGATTACTTGGTGATGTTCGAATTGGATGATGCACTTGATGGTCCTCCTCTTGTACCGAAAAAAGGTCAAGAAAGTTTAGGAGACAATGCAGAGATGGAAAAAAAGATCGATGATGCATGGAAGAAGAAAGATCGGAAGGCGGCAAGTCAAATTCGATTGTGTCTGGCGAAGAACATCCTAGCAAACGTTACTTTAAAGGGAGTTTCTACGACAAAAGAACTCTGGGAAAAGTTGGAGAGTTTGTACATGGCAAAGACGCTCACAAATCGGCTTCATCTAAAGGAGCAGTTGCAATCCCAACAGGAGCTTGGTGAGAAGATAATTGATGTCCTTGAGTAAACATTGAACAGCCACAGGTGACAATTGAGCATCTTGAATCATCTCATACAACACCTTAGAATCCATTTCTACATGAGCTAATAATACCTGTAATCCCACTCTTAATGCTATGCCTCTGCCATCAATGTTGTAGTCAACATAATAGGACAAGATAATCCAACAAGAAAACATCCTTATGCATCTCGAACAATTGCACTCACACCACCAAGACATGGATTTGTGTTGGCAGAACAGTCAGTATTCATTTTGCATAATGAAAGTGGAGGCATCGTCCAATGAATAGTGAGCAGAACTCGACTTTGATTAGCTATATGGGGCTGCACTTGTCCATGACCATACCCAGGAAGGTGCCTCAAGGATAACATTTGCTCAGCTGAAAACAAACATCGGAACAGCCATTGGCATTGGAACTTAGCATGATTTCTAGAGCACCAGATTTCCCATAAGCCTGCCACAAAAAATCTGCATACCATCAAACTGTGGTGGTAAGCGAGAAAGTCTTACAACTATTCTCAAGAGGTAATCGCCATTAAAGTCGTCAACTTCATATACTGCAGTATGGAAACCCAACAATTATTTTTGTAATAAAATCTGTGGATATCGATCCAAGCATACACCTATCTGCAGATTTAACTGTATATTCACCATGTGTAGCCGGGTTGTAGAAGTTCCCTCCCCAGAAAAATATTTTAACTGTTCAAATAAAGACTGCACAACTTTTAGGCTTGTAGCGCGTTTGGCACAAACTAATGCATAATGGACAAATGGCATTGCTACATCATGCTTTAACATGATTATCTATCTTTATGCCATCACCTTAGACAAGCGCAACAGAGATTAGACAGATTAGTAAACCATTTGGGATTTTTTCTAAATCGAAAATCAGACAAGTTGAATCATATCAGGTCCTCTGGATTTTAGTATCTGCCAATAGTTTAGGGTAAACAAAATTATAAGATCTCACCACTATAGTATGATAATAAAAGTATTCATGCCGATAACCTAAAGAAATGTAACATTTGCTCACAGTAAATTAGAAAATCTGAATCATGTAGGACTGAAGAAAAATATCCAATGCCCATATAAGGTAGAACTTATAGCAATTCTAATGCATATGTCGCAAACGAAAGTTAATTATCCATAATAACAAGGAAATCCATAAATATAAGAAATCAAAACTCTATATAAATAAGATAGTAACAGGTAGAAGGCCGCTCACACTGATTCCATGTCTAATGACAAACTAGTCCAGAAATTATTGACTTCAATGTCCTTTTGGGATATTTTTAATCTGTTTCTGTCCTGTAGAAAGTAGAAACAGAAGCCCATTTCCTAAACTCAATAGACTTTTCTTGGTTGATAAACGAGGTTGGCAGACCTTACTAGTAGGATATACAGATAAGAAAATGGTGATACTGGTATAGATAATCCAATGCTCGCGGTTTGGCTTCTTATACAACCACCAGAGATACCCGACAGCTATTTAAATTAAGGTACCACGAATTTATGTATCATTTATCATGGCAGATGAGATCGAGTGGTTCTGATAGCCTTTCAGGACCATACATCTACAGTGTGTGAATGGCAGAATGAATACCACAGAACAAAATATGATGGATGTTTGCTACTACTGGACTAATCTGAAATGGTAGTTGTTTCTAAGAAGTTGTTGGCTTCTGTAGTAACACCTCCTGGATAACTTTATCCAAATTCATATAGGAAGATCCACCTGGTTTTATTGAATCTTCGGCACTCTTCTTCCACTCCATAGCTCTTTCCTTCATTTCCTTACCTTTCTCGCTTTCCATCAATTCTCTCACCATTTTCTCAACCTCATCTCTTTTAACATTTTTATCTATCTCTGTACCAAAACCCCAATGAACACATGCATTCCAACAGTTAGTTTGTTGGTCACCAAAGAAAGGCCAACTAATTATAGGAACACCACCACACATTGTATCCATGACTCATGAATTCCATCCACAATGTGTTAAGAAACCGCCGGTAGAGGAGTGACAAAGAACCTTTTCATGTGGACACCAACCTGATATCATGCCTCTGTCTGCAGTCTCATTAGTGAACTCGGGTGGCAAAATTGCAGCCTCTCCGATTACAAGATCAGGTCTAATGACCAATAGGAAAGGGTGTTTGCTATTATCTAGTCCCCAAGCAAACTCGACGAGTTGGTCTTTAGTCATTACCGTGGTACTACCAAAGTTAACATAAACAACAGAGTTAGGTTGTTTTGAATCAAGCTATTCAAGGCATTCTGTATGTTCTTCCAATAGGTTGTTTCCAATGGTTTTCAACAGTTTGTTTGGTATTTGTTCTTCGAGCAATTGTAGAGGACGTATTGAGTAAATGGAAGGTGGTATAGACTTCATGGCATCTAAAACATCTCTTTCCAAAGCATCAAATGTGTTAACAATGATGGCAGAAGCTGTTGTGTATTGTTCCATTGACTGGGTCACAATAGTTAGGAAGCGGTCGTTAACTCCATCCCAAAAGAATGTTGGAAAATCTTTCAGTCGCATGTCTTTCAGTCCAGGGATGAAGTCAATAGGCTTGTCAAGAGAGTCATTTGATATGTAACTCTTATCAGCTGTGAAGATAAGAAAAAAACACAGGATAAGCTTTTTGATACTGTACTACATAGAGAAAAAAAAGGAAGACGAAGCTCGTCTAGTTTGAACATTTCACAGTTAACATACCTTTTAGTTGCAACAAAAATTTCTCAAAGAGTTGACGATGATGAAAGATATCCAAGACGGTAGCACTCATTGGCCATAATAAAACTTGTTGGATACCTAGTTCTTCAGCAGCTTCTAGTGTAGAACTCATAATAAAATCCGTAACAATACAAGAAACCTGAGGATAAGCAGATGATTTTGACGATTCTTCATTGAGCCTGCTAATGAGACTGCGAAGATAACCAAGACCATTTGTTGTAATAGATTCAGTAAGGGCTAAGCTGTCTTAGGTAGCATTGAGGTCAGATGGAGGTAGACCATCAGGGATTGTTTCAAAACAAAAATCAGGCAAACCTTGGGGTGAATCTGGTCCTCTAGACAAAAGTACTTTTTGATGGTTGAATTCAGTGTTAACAAAGGTGATGTGAAACCCTTTGGAATGGAGAATTTTCGCTACTTTAAGCATATAACATTAATATGACTCTGGAATGGATATGGAATGCAAACAGCATGAGGCTTCTCCATTCCTTTTCCTGATAATAAATCGACTTCAGGGATGTTTAGGGTCCTTGGCAACTCAAAAACTCTACCTCCATTCCAGCCTTTTTTTTATCACAGATCGCCTTCAGGGAAGTTTAATTAGGTAGGTAGGTCTATTGCATGGTCTTATTTCATTGGTGCTAGCTAGTTGTTGGAATTGGGAAAGATGATGATGCTTTGATGATATGGTTCATACTACTGTAAAATTTAAAGAGACAGTTCTTGGTGGAAACTAAATGGCTATTATGTGATCAATAGGTGATGTAGCGCCGTATGAGCTAGGGTGATAAGCATCCAACAACTTTACAAAATGCATAGTTACATGGTTGAGATTTTACAAAATGTCACATTCTTTTGCACCATATTCGGTTTTCTTGCAGAACTTTACTCAATATTTTTTTTTAACATACAGTATATAGGAATGCTGGATTGTTGTTGGCCATGGGAATTTTGTGATATATAACTTTCTAATTAATGACTAGCCTTTTCATAATATATACTCTCTATACGCGCGAATGGAGGGTGCCAACAAAGACTCAAAGAGGTTAGATTCAAATCACTTGTATTATGTCAGTACTCGACGCTCCGTGTTTGAGCTTAACAGGACCAAAGGCTTCAGGTTCAATAAAGGATTTTGTTACCCTGTCCTGAAAAATTACAAATAGAGAGGTAATTTGATGGAAAGCCATCTAAATTTTAACTGCAAGTCGGCAACAGAGAGCAGAACTGGACAACCCTAACCCCTCAAATTTTCTGAAATCTAAGACGAGTTTCTTACAATGTTGGGAGCAAATTTATATGGGAAGCTGATAAAAATAAGATTACCATACAGTTTGGCGACGAAAAAAGCAAAATGTTGGCAATTTGAATCTGTGGATAAGTGCTAGATTACTCTCATGTTTCATCACAACCTGTTTTATCAAAAAGATCGGTAGCACAGTCGGGTTCCAAATATTAGGATGAATCCAGGTCTGATCAGAGGGGCCAGAAGAAAAGGGGGTATAAGGTAAAATAAGAACAATGTTATCTTAATTCACAAGTCATGCAGACATTCAGAGACAAAATATTCAGAGTATTCATAAAATGTACGCAATTTAATTTAATTTAAACCTTAAATTAAATTTGACTGTACATCTTCATGCAAAGAAAGAAAAACTGTGCCTAGCTAGATCAATATTTTGGTTAATCGGATTCCATTATATCCGACAGCGCGCATAGTTGAATAACACTATCGGTGTTTAAGGACAAAAGGGTATTAGTATGTAAAACTGCAGACAACAAATAATTACCTTTGAAGCTCTTCGTTTCATTACTAATCCTGAAAATATTCAGTTTCAGATGGTAATAATGTAACTCTGACTGATCTGTTTTGAGTAATAATTCATCATTACGGATTTGTAAAGCTTGAAGACATGGCCTTGTATGGAATTCATAATAACGCCGGATTTTCAGCGGCTGAATGTTTATTATATGCCTTTTGACCCATACCTGTTTTGTGTAGTTCTCTAGGACCCATAGAAATAATTCATTAGTGGACAATGAAATATCACATAGACATAATATAGCTGTCCATCTGTCTCCAAGAGTTGCATCGTTCTATGTATGTCTGTCTCCTGAGCAACAATGGCTTCCGGGATGTGGCATTGTAGTGAAATTATCATTGTCCATGTTGAACACCAAAATGGATTCTGAACAACTAGGAGAGTGACGAAGCCTGCATTCCCAACTACCAACAGAAGCTATCCAATGCAGTGCTCCATTTAAGATAATAGGGGACCTACAAGTGCAAGGAGCCACGGTGCAGTTGGAAATTCTTCTTACTGACTTCGACTTCAGAGATAACACATAGAATTTATAATAATTGAAGCATCTTCTCATGTAGAGAACTCTATATTTACATGTTGGCGTGTGGAAGTATAATCCACATACTTCAGGAAAATGTTTCCAATGCCCGGTCAGTTGTACTTGTTCTTGAGTGATAGGATTATAGATAAAAAAAACCTCCTCAAAATAATATCTGAAAAGAAGCAATCCATTATATGAACAAATGAGTGTAGGAAAGTCGTGGTACTCCGGCTTATATTTCAAATTGAATTCAGTGCTTGCTTCCACAATCCTGTTACCTTCATCAATGAAATGAAGGGCAATGTGACAAACATAAAGACCCTTTTCTTCGTCATATATTTTTGAACACAATGAGTAACACTGGACTACGATGATTGGTGTAGATCTATCAAGTTGCTTGGTAATGAAAAATTGAGTTGACATCACGTCAAGAAATGGTCTACAGACACGCCGACATAGAAGGGTCTGCTCAATAGTAAGTCTACTTAAGATGTCGATGATGATATCATCTGGGAGAAAGAGAAAGTTCTTTTCCTGACAAGTTTCATTATCAACAACTAATTGGCTGTCTTCAGAGAGCATGCTATGTCGTTCATAGTTATTACTATGACAAGGTAGAGGGTTGTTGCGGCTACAGATATGTTCATAAGTAATGCAACTATCTTTTCTGCTTCTTCGAACAAATAATCTAGCTAGCTTAGCCCTGATTAAAAGCATCCAGCTGGTTGCGCAGTGACAAACATGATCTAACATGATAAAAAAAGTCATAATCAAATCTAAAGACCAAGTAAAACATGCCATGAACAAATGGAATACCTAATTAAAAAATATCAACCTAATTTTTTTTTTTTTTTTTCTGAAACGTAATTAATAAGAAAAAATTAGGGTTTTGAATACTCCCTCCGTCCCAAATTATAAGTACCTTTTGGAATATTCTACTTATTAAGAAAACATCATTTATTGCTTGTCTACTAACTCTATTTTCTAATTTACCCCTATTTAATACTAATTACAATGTCTAACTTTTTATTAGAATAATTACTCTAGTCTCAAAGCAAGGGTAGTATAGACAAATGAACCATTTAACTTAATTAATATGTGTTGAAAAGTCAAAAGCGACATATATTTTGGGACAATTTAAAATGGAATAAGGTACTTATAATTTGGGACAAAGGGAGTATAATATTACCTGGGGAATTTGTGTTATTGATGTTGTCCTCCATTGTTGATAAAAGCTAAGAACTTATTGAATTTTGAGAAATAGGAAGAAAAAGAGGATGATCATAAACATTCATATTGAGTTCAATTAAAACTCTGCTGGAAGTTCTTCCTCGTCCTACTTTCTAAAGACTATACCTTGCTCATAGACCCCCACCGATCTATCTATCTATCTATCTATCTATCTATCTATCTATCTATATCTATCTATATTATACTGTGCATGGACACACAAACTTGGGGAGATAAACATAACTAGACAAAGACAAAAAATGGGCTTAAGTTGTTATGTTATATGGGCTTAAGTTGCTGTTATGTTTCGAATTGGGCTTGAGATGGGCTTTAGTTGAAACCTTATTGGAGACAGAATATGGGTTTAAGTTGTTATGTTATATGGGCTTAAGTTGTTCTTATGTTTCGAATTGGGCTTGAGATGAGCTTTGGTTGAAAATACTTATCAACCTTTACAACAGAGCTATCAATTGCTCCTATCACTCCACCGCCGGTGTTGAATCACTTCACTACTCCATCCTCTCCCGATGTGCCTTTTGCTCTGACCTTTTCATCTGCTATGGATCCCAAAAGCACCAGTAAATCAAGTTATGTCACTGCCAATTTCAACTTCTATCAACACTCAACTTCTATTACCAAAATACTTTTCAATTTCAATTTCAATTTCTATAACTTTAACTTATCGATTTCAATTTCTATTACTTATCAATTTCTATTGCTTAAGTTGTTATGTTGGGCTTATCTCTTCGACTGCCTAAAACCTTAATTAAGCGAAAGATTCTCTTTGTCTATGAATCAAATAGAACACAGAGGTAACTCTCTTCTTCCACCTTCATCTTCTACTACTTGATAATCCAATTTGTCTTTTTTTTGTTGTTCTCCCAATGAAATTTATTTTGCTAATTGTTTATTTATTGTGAGTTAAAATAGGTTGTTCCTTCTGCATAGAAAGGTTATTGTTTTTCGATTTAGTTACTAAAAGAGTTGGTACTTGGTACAGAGTTATCAAAGAAGAGTGCGAAAAAAACAAAACATTGATGAAAAAGTTGTGATTTTTTCACATGAACCTGTTGTTCCTACTTCCTAAGAAACAAACAGTGGCTCTTCTTCCTCTACAAGTCTACAAGTTGGCTCTTTTCTTAATCTTCCTCTCCTCACAACAAGTAACTAAGTAAGCACTTTCTCTTCTTTGTAGGTTGTTTATTTTCTTCACTTTTTGTACTTTTTTTATGTGTTTGCATGTGGTTTGTAACCAGCAGTAGTATGCCAACCCCTCCAATCATTAAGATTATAATCACTGAGTTATCGACAATAGGAGAATTCAATGGGGTATATAGATTTATGTTAGAGAAATTTAATATCATTCAAGATGCCAAATCAGTACCAATAATAGTAATTAATAATAAACGGGAGAAAATATTTTGGCCCTTTCGGGAGAGATCTTTTAGAGTAGGGGCATCCCTTTGTGCTAAAATTCACAGTTACTGAGCCAAAGCATTGGCTCAGTAACGAAATGAACCCTCATATCAGCTCAAGGTGACTGGCCGGTGAGACAACGTTTAACTTAGGATCGAAGACATCAATGCCATGGATAACTCAAAAGAGTCCAGAGAGTGCAAAGGTCATATGACTAATGACTTTCATACTGTCCAAGAAGGTCCTTGCTATATTGAGAGAAAATTTACGAACGTCTTTTCAATATAGCTTTCTTCATGCTTACAACTTAAATCTAATGCCTCAAGGTTTTGGGTAGTGATATGCCTTCCCCTGATGCCTTATAGCACTTAAGATATATACTGGATATACGCCAGATTAGGATAAATGATAGGTCTCATTGGTCTAAAAGGTTACTCTCAAGTCCATCTTGCCTATCCTTGAGCAACCATAAAAATTTATCATGACTTCATGTGTCTTGAAAATCTGTTGCATGGAACAAAGTTCTTTCTATATCAGGACGGTTTTCTGTTACTTTAAGCATGCAAAAGCTTATAATTGGTCTTGATTTCTTGATCAAATAAATGGGGTTTATTACTTGGGCAATATGAAATATGCAGTTTAATTCATGCTAACCAATATATAGTTAGTTATTGAACTGTCTAGAGTAGTAGTCATGTACAGGAGGTTTGATATGAATATTTTATTATTGCATTGAGCCCAAGGCCGAGTTCCAGCCTACAACGTGGCTTAGTGATCCCATCACCCATGATCCTCACAAGTATATTAACTTATAAGCTTATTAGGTTTTTTTGACAATCATGGAACTTTTCTGAGTAGTGTGTTAATACATTTATGTATAAAAACTTCAGAGTTCAGATGCAGTGATCATTGGTACCATTACAACTTTGACATCTACTCAAATCCAAGGCATTTGAAAAATAATTGTAGGGAAGTTCATTTGACGATCAATGAACGTCATGTCATGTTGTTATTTTATAATGGTTGTGGTATTCAATGTGTTAAAAAAGCTTTGAATATTATGAAAATTGATACCCAGAGTTTCAAGATTATGATCCAATTGTCAGTATCACAATTTACCCAATTAGTTAAATTTATCAGTTGGGATAAATAAGACGATCAAAGGACTGCATTTGAGAATGGAGGTATGCAGAGGTATTAAAGATGCTAAATGGGTTATTAAAGGTCACACGAATAAATCTGTTAGTGATCTTCAGTTGCTGCTGAAATTGGGAGTTGAATGTAGGACTGGGACTTCTCGAAGTATTAGAGAGGTTTGCGACCACCTAATGTCACGATTGTCAAAGCTAATACTGATGACGCCTTTATAGGTAACCCAGGACAAGGCGACATAGGAGTGATCTATAGAAATCATTCAGGGGAATTTATGGGGTGCTTGGCACAAGGACTAGGCATCACAGATATTCACAGTTGAGTGTTGGGCAATAACTAAAGCTATTGAAGAATCCATTGATCAAGGATGGCTGAACTTATGAGTGGAAACTGAGTTCATACCAGCTGCTTAGGTGTGTAGTAACCGGAGTCCTCCATAGCAGGTTCGAGCTCAATTTATGAGGGCAACTAAAAGAATCCAATCTTTGTGTATAACCCATATTTATAGAGGGTAATTTTTCAGCTGACATAGCAGCAAAGAGAGGGTCAACTCTGAACTTAGGTATGAAAGAGTGGAGCTTAATTAGACCCACATTCATTACTTGCTTGGAGGAAACCTGCAGAGCTTATTATAGACTTAAGTGATGATTTGATGTAAGCATGAAGAGCTTGGAATATATACTCAGTTCCTCAAATTTCTTTTGTATTTCCTTTTCTTTTTATTAATGAAGCTCACCTTAGCAGAAAAAAAAAAAAAATCCAGCAATTTTCTGGAATGTAGACTGTTTAGAAAACCAAATATACATACTGCCTATAAAACCGAAGGACAAGTTTATTCCAGTATTGATCCATTGAGTGTGGAGTTGTTTTTGAAGTTTATTGCTTTGATTCTGTGATAGATTGAAATCTACCAATGGTAATAACTTTTAGTAACAATTATTCAGTCTCCCATCTTCTTTTACTTGGTATATTTGTAGGATGAGTATCTGAAAGCTTATTATGATCCATATGCCGCTTTGCTCTTGAAACACCAAGAACTAGAAGATACAAGTAATTATTCAAACCAGTCTAATCGTCAAGGTCAGGTACAATGATGATGCCGAATAAGAAGATGCTCTAACTTCAGGTACATTTTTCTTGCATTATCAGCTAAACTACGCTTACCTCTTTGTGAAGTAAGATAAATTATGTGGCTGAAAGTGTAGTTCCTAATATATATTTAGTTATTATTATATATTTAAAAACCTCTCATATTCCCAATGGATTTTGAAAATTAAGTTGTAATTTTTGTGTGTGGTCGTTTAATAAATATGTATTAACTAGAATATGGGTAGGAATATCGAGGAATTTGTTTAAAGTAGATGTTCATCAGAGCCAACCATTGGAAGCCTTCAAAAATAAAAATGAAAGTTAATAGTGCTCACTATATGCTTGCCTACTGATCAGAGGGTAACAAAATGGAAAACATTATATTATGAACACTGATAGATAATACATATGGGTGTGCCTTCGGCAGTTTGAACACAACCCAAACTGATGCAAGAGCAGAATAAATTTGATGTTGTCATTATTATTTTAGGCTTGGAGATGAGCTCATATTTAAGGTTTCCTGTTATTTTGTTCCTTTATTTTGATTTTGAATTTGGATTCCTAAAGAGATCAGGATGAATGTTTTATTTTAGTTGATGCCTTTTACATTGTGTTTCTAATGAGAATATCAAAGCATTAATAAAGTTGGTATCGTGATTTTTTCATTGTTGATAGTACATTGGTATGTATGAGCTCCCTACAGTATGTATTTGCCTCCGTATTTGTTTTAAAATATTATGGAGTGCTTTTGGCTTTATGTCTTTAACAATGAAAAGAATTCAACCAAGTGCAGTTATATTTAAGCTTGATTATGTTTCAACAACCCAGCTAATTATATGAGGAAGTCCTGGCTCCCTTTCCCAATTACATTATATTGGGGAGTTTCATTTATTTACTCTTATTTTATTGTGTTTGTAAATAACTATACCTTCTATTTGCAATGTGGTATTTTCTAAAATATAATTGTTAAAAGTGGGTTTTTTTCTCCCTCTCTCTCTGTTATTTTTTCCTTTTATAGAAAGTACAAGTGATTAATATACGAACATAGAAACAAACAGTAGACTAATTTATTATCTGCCAGCTAAAAAAATCCTTATTTTGTCTTTCCAAAGAAGATATTATTGTATTATACTATTATCTGATAGCTGGAAGCATGGAAATGGTTCTAGGCCCTCATTAAGCACCTATAAAACACAATTGGCCCAACTAAGGCCCGGTTTGTAAAATTGGCCCTCATTAAGCATTTGTAAAATAAGAAAAGACCCATTTAACGTTGATATTGTAAAAACGGCCCTTTCACTACCGATAATACCCTTCTGGTTTATGCAAACAAATGTTTGCATTTTATGGTATGTCATTGTTTCGAGTATGCAAACAAGTTTTTGCATTTAATCTTTATGTGTTGTCACTGATGCAAACAAGTCTTTACATTTTCTAGTTTATCTTGTCGTTGTTTCGAGTATGCAAACAATTCTTTGCATTTACATTTTATGGTTTATGTTGTTGTTTGCAAGTATGCAAACAAGTCTTTGCATTTTATATTTGTATTGTGACTGATATAAATAAGTATGTTTATATGTTTATGATATGCAAACAAGTCTTTGCATCAGTCGAAGGGTAAACTAGTCCATAAGACACGGAAATCAGCGGTTGGGCCTATTTTACCATTAGTTCCCTAACTGGTCCAATCTTATATTTCCACACCTTAATTGGGTCCGTTTTTTTTTTCCCTCTAGCTGGAAGTTGACGGAAATAATGGTTCACTTTTTTTTTTTTTTTTTTTTTTTTTTTTTTTCTGAGTATCTTTCTCCAACTTACTACAGGTAGCCCCAAGCAAAATGTGTGATTTAAATGTTAAAGCTACAGCTTCCGGAGATGACAAGGAAAACAATCTAAGGAGTTCTTATATCATTATATGGAGCACCTGCACTGCACGTTTTTAAGAAATGAAGGTGAGATGAGCAAATTTGTCTGCAATGCCTTCATAAGAGATGTAGCTTATGTGGTCAATCTCTTTGAATTGATACGGTGTTATGGAACACAATTATTTTCAGTTCTTGTAAAGAATAAATTTTATAACGAAGCTTCAAGAACGTTTTATGAACTGAGAAAAGCAGGGTAGCAAGCGACATAATTACATGGGCTTTGATGGTTTCAGGTTATGCACATTATGGGTTGGTGGATGTGAGTCTAAAATATTATGGATTAACAAAATAATGATGTTATTTTCTGGAACAAAATGATTGAGGGATTTGGAATTTATATATGGGAACACAAAGTTGCACTTGCTTTAATGTTGTGTGCAGGAGAAATCTCTGACAGTGTTACATTCATAAGGGTCCTCAACACATGTAGTCATGTTGGACTACATGTGAGATCCAATACAATAGTGCAAATATCATATCAATTTTGTGTTTGGATGCACTATATGCGAGAGATGTAAGGAAAATGTGATCCAATTTTTCTTTAGTTCTGCTATGAGCAAAGTCACTCCAATAAATGTGAGAAACATATTTGATTATATTGATGTTAATGTTTTCTAACGTGTTTTATATTCTCGACAAGTTTGTATTTTGTTAGGAGTTTGTTGCATTTTTTATTTTTTTTTGGTAAGGTGATCATACTCAATTGTTTGTTACCAGTTGTATCTCAAGTGGTAAGGGATCCTACTCAATTTTTAATTCTCAATTTAAACATCGTACAACATTGTTCAAAGCAATGGTTGCAGACTTGCAGAGATACAACGATGGATATAACTACCCTATCAGCCCATTGATGAACTGCATGTTGATCAGTTGTAATTCTGTTGTGTGTAATGGTGTGGTAACAGGAACTGGGAAGACTGTGCTGCTGAGTGGTCTATTGTAGGGTGCCTTTCAACTGATTTTTGCAGGCTGCAGTTAGTTTGTAAATTGCAGGGACAGAGTGCAGCATAGTTTCTTGACAACTAGAGTATGAATAAAGATGTAGTTAATCATCCCTGGTTAGTTGTAGGCTTTGTCTATGCTGGTAGATATGTTTTGTATGTGTACTCTATGTTGTTTCTGTTTTATGGGTGGGTTATGTATAATTCTGTACGAAGAGGAGCATGTCCTCTGGGAGGTATTTGATGGTGCATTTAAACTATGTGTGCTCATCAGACTTTATATATGGTTTGGTTTTTTTAGTGTTTAATAAAATACAAACTACTATGTAGACCATCAAATGATGCCTTAAATCTTCAATTTGTCCATCTATGTTAGAGACCATTGCTACAATTACGAAGATAGAAATGACCACCCTATCAGCCTACTGATGTTGAAAACTAACAATCCACTTGCTTGGTATCCTTCCACTGCTTTTACAGTCACACTTGATGTCACAATACTCCATCTGAAATTATTAAAAGTGATCATAATGAATAAAAATATATTTTTGGTTCTATAAAATATATGAGTTGATAGGATGTGTTTGATTCGCATGCATTTGGTTCCTGGGAAAATGAATAGAAATGGCTAAGTTTTAAAAGATTTTGAGTAGGAGATCGGAATTCAGATTCCGGGCATAGCTATTTTATTTGAATACGGTTTTCATTTTTTTTTTAAAAAAAAAAAACCATTTTATATATTTATTAGGACAAAGCAGACAAGTGTTTCACTTTAGTAAGAATTTCGTCAATCTCTGTCTCTATTTCTCTCCCTTTTCTGCCCACTCTCTCTCCCTCTCCTATCATTCACTGTTACATTAGTACCCTTCATTTCTTTGGAATTTAAATTCCATGAACCAAAGACAGCCGATGATTATAGTTCTAAACATGAAGTTATTAAAAGTGACTTAAAACCATTCGGGATATGACAAGATTTGGATAAAATTTCTTTCATTTAGGGGGACAAAACTACTAAAAAATTCCCAAGAAAACCATGAATCCATAAGGTCTGTTAACAATCAACACAAACATAAACAATAATAAAAGCTTCAATCCAACATTCGGATACAAAGCAATAAAGTACATCCACAAATACATATATCGAAAAAAAAAGGTTAGAAAATACTTCGACAACCAAAATAAACAATATTAGTATGGAACATATGGAAGTTCAAACAAAAACTGGAAACAAACATATACTTGAAGCAACAATAGATGTGATGGAACAATGACAAAAATATATATTTTTAATACTTGAGTTTTAGATTTATTTATCTTACTCCCATCGTCCAAGTTCCTAAGATTTAAGTTTAGTTTTGCTATCTATTATTTACCACTTTCTGAGAATCAAAAGCTATTTATCTGGTCGAAACTAACGTGGCGTAGCCACGGGTACAACTAGTATATCTATATAATAGCTAGACCCAATGGGTCCCACACACTCTCTCCTACGTGGCACTCTATATGATCATCAAGCTTTCACAAATTTTCTTCTATAAAACAAATTAAAAAGAAAAAAAAATTATACTAATTGGTTCTATAACTAAATTTTGTATTTCTCTACACTTTTCCCCATTTCCCACTAAACCCAAAAAATCTCTACCCACTTTCTCTACTCTCCTAATAAAGTATAAACATAAACATTTCAATAAATTAAAATCAAAACAACAAATATATTCAAAACACAAATTAATCAAATATAACCAAACATAATAATTTATTATATATACATATAAATAAAAAAAAAAGTACAAATAACTTTAATATTATGGGTGTGCTTAGTTACCGAATCCACGTAAGATTTTCCACGTAAGATTTTCCTGATTTTTTTGTATTTAATAGATGCTTGGTGATGCAACTGAATATCTCGTCCACGAAAAACTTTGTTAAAAAATAAACCACGTCAGCATAAAATACGGGTTAGAGAATACCGGATAAGTTGGGAAACGTATCTCTCCTTTTACTTTCTCTATCTTCTCTTCCTTTCTCTCTCTTCTTCCTCCGCTCTTTACAGTTTCTCTCTCATCATTATCTTAGCTTTTCCGTCAGTTTTCCGTCAGATAACCAAGCACAACCAATCTTATTTTTTGTAAAAACAAGCAAATGGAAAAAAATAAATAAACCTGCAGAAATTTTTGTTTTCCACAAATTACTGGCAAAGCTAATATAAATTAATTAAAACTTATAGAAAAATTCTCATGCAAAATCTCCAATCCCGGTGCATAGCACGGGGTCCACAACTACTATCTATATAATAGCTAGACCCAATGGGTCCCACACACTCTCTCTCTCCTACGTGGCACTCTATATCATCATCAAGCTCTCACAAATTTTCTTCTATAAAACTTATTAAAAAGAAAAAAAAAATTATACTAATTGGTTCTATAACTAAAGGGGTTTTTAGACTTTGGTCCACCTAATTAATGCCTATTTAGGAAATGAGACGCTTTTAATTGGTATTTAGAATATGGGGCACCTTCCCGTTAGTTGACTATTATGATTAACTGTTCACTTAAGTCAAACAACTTATATTCTGTAACTACCCATAATACCCTGCACACAGGTGTTCTATTCTCTAATTTATTTAACACATGGTGTCTTCTTCTCTAAGAATAAAAATTCTGAAAGGTTTGCAAGGGATGATATAATGACACGTGTTAATTTATCAACTGTAAGATGGAATCAAAGGACGATATAATGACAGGTGTAACAGTTTTGTTGTTAAAATTCAATCTTGTGATATGCACGTGGAGGGGTAATATTGTTATTTCTAAAAAATTAACAAGCAAGCAACAGTCAACGCAGTCAATTCACGGAAGGTGCCCCAAACTCTAAATATCGATTAAAAGCGTCCCATTTCCTAAATACGTATTATTTAGGCGTCCCAAAGTCTAAAAACCCCATAACTAAATTTTGTATTTCTCTACATTTTTCCCCATTTCCCACTAAACCAAAAAAACCTCTACCCACTTTCTCTACTCTCCTAATAAAGTATAAACACAAACATTTCAATAAATTAAAATCAAAACAACAAATATATTCAAAACACAAATTAATCAAATATAACCAAACATAATAATTTATTATATATACATATAAATAAAAAAAAATAGTACAAATAACTTTAATATTATGGTTGTGCTTAGTTACCGGGAAATCCACGTAAGATTTTCCTGATTGTTTTGTATTTAATAGATGCTTGGTGATGCAACTGAATATGTGAGGTCCACGGAAAACTTTGTTAAAAAATAAACCACGTCAGCATAAAATACGGGTTAGAGAATACCGGATAAGTTGGGAAACGTATCTTTCCTTTTACTTTCTCGCTCTTCTCTTCCTTTCTCTCTCTTCTTCCTCCGCTCTTTACGGTTTCTCTCTCATCATTATCTTACCTTTTCCATCAGTTTTCCGTCAGATAACCAATCACAACCAATCTTATTTTTTGTAAAAAACAAGCAAATGGAAAAAAACAATGAACCTGCAGAAATTTTTGTTTTTCACAAATTACTGGCAAAGCCAATATAAATTAATTAAAACTTATAGGAAAATTCTATTGCAAAATCTCCAATCCCGGTGCATAACACGGGGTCCACAACTAGTATCTATATAATAGCTAGACCCAATGGATCCCACACTCTCTTTCCTACGTGGCACTCTATATCATCATCAAGCTCTCACAAATTTTCTTCTATAAAACATATTAAAAAGAAAAAAAAATTATACTAATTGGTTCTATAACTAAATTTTGTATTTCTCTACAATTTTTCCCATTTCGCACTAAACCAAAAAAATCTCTACCCACTTTCTCTACTCTCCTAATAAAGTATAAACACAAACATTTCAATAACATTAAAATCAAAACAACAAATATATTCAAAACATAAATTAATCAAATATAATCAAACATAATAATTTATTATATATATATATATAAATAAATTTAATATTATATAAATTTAAAATTTATAAAAAATTTGTCTCGCAAAATCTCTGATCCGGATGCGTAGCACGAGGTCCACAACTAGTCTATATATCTATATAATAGCTACACCCAATGGGTCCACACTCTCTTTTCTATGTGGCACTCTATATGATCATCAAGCTCTCACAAATTTTCTCCTATAAAATAAATTAAAAAGAAAAAAAAAATATACTAATTGGTTCTATAACTAAATTTTGTATTTCTCTACATTTTCTCATTTTCCACTAAACCCAAAAAATCTCTACCCACTTTCTCTACTCTCCCAATAAAGTATAAACACAAACATTTCAATAAATTTAAAATCAAAACAACAAATATATTCAAAACACAAATTAATCCGATATAACCAAACATAATAATTTATTATATATATATGTACATATAAATAAATAAAAAAATAGTACAAATAACTTTAATATTATTTAAATTTAAAACTTATAAAAAAATTCTCATACAAAATCTCTAATCCCGGTGCGTAGCATGGGGTCCACAACTAGTATCTATATAATAGCTAGACCCAATGGGTCCCACACTCTCTTTCCCATGTGGCACTCTATATGATCATCAAGCTCTCACAAATTTTCTCCAATAAAACAAATAAAAAAAAAAGAAAATTTATACTAATTGGTTAAATTTTGTATTTCTCTACACTTTTTCCCATTTTTCACTAAACCCAAAAAATCTCTACCTACTTTCTCTACTCTCGTAATAAAGTATAAACACAAACATTTCAATAAAAATAAAATCAAAACAACAAATACACTTAAAACACAAATTAATTAAATACAATCAAACATAATAATTTTTTTTTATATTATATGTATATATAATAAACATAATAATTTATTATATGTATATATAAATAAATAAATTAGTATAGATAAATTTAATATTATATAAAATAAAGTGGGTTTTTAGTTTTTGGTCCACCTAAATAATACGTATTTAAGATGTAGGACGTTTTTAATCCATATTTAGAGTATGGGACGCCCTCCGTCAGTTGACTGCGTTGACCATAAACGAATGGGTTAGATTTTTCAGAAGCCCATTTCTACCCCTGCACGTGCTGAGCACGAGATATAAAACAACATTACAAATATAAAGGGTTTTTAGTTTTTGGTCCACCTAAATAATACGTATTTAGGATGTAAGACGTTTTTAATCCATATTTAGAGTATGGGACACCCTCCGTCAGTTGACTGCGTTGACCATAACGTATTATTTAGGTGGACCAAAAACTAAAAACTCCTTTTGAGTTTGTATAACAAGCATAATTTGTTATTAGCATAAGATTTTTCTTACTGTAAGATGATTTCTTTGAGGCTTAGTAATATTATTCTTTATCATTTTGTGTTGGCTCAATAATAATTTTGTTTAATCGGTGGCTTTAACAGGGATTAGTCGACGCGCAGAAACCCCAGAACTCATATCTGCCGATATGACTGGAGGTAATCATTTCTATGACTTTGAAACCTGTGAATACTTAATTAGTTGTGTTATTTTAATTTTCACTTTTGATCTTATGTTGTAGTATTGTGTGTTTATTCGGCGTTGTTCATGAGATTTGCATGGATGGTACAACCACGTAATTATCTGCTTCTAGCATCCCATACCACGAATGAGACGGTGTAGTTCTATCAGTTCTCACGTTGGGCAAAAGCTCAAGGGTAAGGGATTCAAGATGTTCTGAGGATTTGAAGATTTCAATTCAAATAATATCCTTTATGTTCTGTATAGTTTAATGGTGATAAATATGAGTTTCTGAAAAAATCCAACAGGTCAACGCAGTCAACTGACAGAGGGCGTCCCCTACTCTAAATATGGATTAAAAGCGTCTTACATCATAAATACATATTATTTAGGTGGACCAAAAACTAAAAACCTTAAATATTTTTAATGTTGTTTTATATCTCGTGCTCAGCACGTGCAGGGGTAGAAATGGGTTTCTGAAAAATCTAACGCATTCGTTTATGGTCAACGCAGTCAACTGACGGAGTGTCTCCCATACTCTAAATATGGATTAAAAGCGTCCTACATCTTAATTACGTATTATTTAGATGGGCCAAAAACTAAAAACCCCTTAAATTTAATTAGGATCGAGTGTGCGTAAAATGGGCTCAAATGGACTTGCACAGATGGTATAAAAAAATTTGCAATGGGGGGTAATTTAACTAGGTTACTCCTACTAACACCCAATTAGTTCTATCTTATTAGATAAGATTGAATAGGAGATTACACCTCATACTAGGCATGGCCAGCAGCTGTCCCTAATCCCTGAATAGTGTGTGTGAAACCAACTGAGAAACCAGTTAAGGTTTGAAGAAAAAGAAAAGGGAGTTGGTCGTTTTAACAAGCTAGTTCTTCTCTATTTAGTTTTTGTTTTTCAAACAAACATCTGCCTCTCTATAAAGAGATCTAAGTTAAATGATGGGAAGTTTATAAACTGGATATGAGTTGGCTTAGAGAAAGGAAGAACAACTAAAGGAAGGGGTACCAAGAGTGAAGGAAATCAGACATCTGCCACCATAGATTAACCTTAAACAAACTAATCTACAGGTTGACTTTGGAAGTAAAAGAACAAGTAGAAGTTGAAAGATTCAGCTGTAACTGTAAGGTATGTGTTCTTCCATTAGTTTTAGTTAAAACAAGCTCACACACTTAGATTATATACTAATTAGATGTTGACTAGAACATAGACTAGCAAGTCCTTTAAATAGCTTGGATAGTTTCATGTTTACACTAGAAGAGAAGAATATCGACAAACAATAGAAGAAATCGGCCAACTACTTATAATGGTTTGTCCTTGGTACTTTTAAGTAGTTTTCATGCTCTTAGATTGGACTTTGAACACCTATGAACTGAATACATATCGCTGAATTTCGAATCTCCAAACTGGCTGTAACTTTGGGTTTTATAAAGGTAACATTAGGTGATACAAAGGATAGCAAAATGTCGATATTTTGATCCATTCTATTTCTAAGTATTAGTTCTATAAAACTTTACTGCCGATACGGTTATTAATAAGGTATTGATGCATATCGGTTATTACATCAAAACCCATTAGAAACACGAGACACGCACGAATAGAAAATTATAATAGTTCCACCTATATAGATTATAATTGTGTTTTCACTTGCGTTTCTAGGATTTCAATTTAGTGCTTTACTTGGCTTTCTAAGGGTGATTGAGGAGCGTGCCGAGGTAGGGACTTACATTTCCTCTATATTATCTTCTCATGGTTCATGTTTTAAATGTTACAATATTAGCGATATAGTGATGAAAAGAAAATGCATGCATGGTTTTGTTTGATATATATAGACTACTCATGGTTTATCGATTATAGCTTCTATTAACATGATTAGTTATAGATATCATGTTTTAAACTGAAGTTGTTAAAGTAGTACAAGATATTGTTTTATAAACGGAAAAGCTATTGAAGTTTTTTTTGCATCTCTTTTCCAGGATGCGAAAAGGGAGATAGATTTTGTATGTGGGACGAGGGGTCCCAGTTGTATGTTGGTATGGTGTGAGGTCCTTGGATTGGGAAAAAATATGATCTGGGTGCTTACACGAACATATTATTTCAGATCGGATTATAATCCCTTTGGCTTTGGCCCGGTTAGGGTAGCCATGGAATAGGGGATAGTCTCTTCGGCTTTGGCCCGGTTAGGGTAGCCGTGAATAGGGGACTGGTTTGATGGTTGATAAATTCAAGGACTCGTTACACATACCAGATTAAATTAACTATTATTAAAAGATACCCTATATATATCATATATATTGTATCACAAGGTGGTTTGGCAAGGGATCTGTGAATTCCTACAAAGAAGGAATTGTTGTCATATTCTAGAGATGACAGTTCTTTCTAGGATTACATATGCAGTGTTCACCTTTAGACGGTGAATGGGCACTTTCTAGAGGCGAACATTGTCGGATGTTTTCGGGAATTCCTCTTATACCTTCATGGATTGCCATGCGTTTAGTGGTATTTGTTGTGGATAGTTAGTTTGTTGTGGGGATACATGTTACCTCGAGGAGGTTAGACGCGGGGAGTGAGAGGTAGTCCACTCCTGGACGTGTGTCAGGATCTTGAGCAGTCTGCAGTTGTCAAACGGTTGACCACCGTGATAGGTGATTCCCCCCTCGGTTCGTGCGCACTATCTACTCTATATATTTTCAACTCCTATTATATATGCCCTCCATTTTCTTGGAATTTGGATTCCAATAACCAAACGTCCAAACACAGCTTTGTCTAGGCCTGGAAATGGATGCGGGTTTTACCCGAACCCACCAAACCCAAAATTTGAATATGTCGGATTTGGATTTAAAAAATAAATCCGAATGAAAAATGGGTTTGAGTTTACGAGTATAGACCCGTTTTTTTAGAATTTATGTATAAAACTATCAGGTTTAGTCGGGTACTCAGGTAAAATCTCGGGTTCGGGTTCATTATTTAAACCCGAATAGGAATCCGGTTCAGATTTGTCTAACAAAATTCAAATTCGGGTTTATATGAACCCGATCCGAATCAAAATCCGATCCGTTTCTAGCCTTATTATTGTCTCAAGAACATCCATGAATCCGAGGATACGAGTACATGTATAACCTATCATCAGGTCTTTTATTTTCATAAATACATAATTTTGTACTTTTTCCCAAAAGGAATAAATCATATCGCAAACATTTTTTGTTTCTCACTTAAAATAGAATAACTACACTTGCATAACGATATTTGAACACATTAAAGAAACTAAATTAATCATTATGTACAAATTGTCGTTTAATAGAAAAAAATTTACTGGTTAAGATACAAAAATGTAAGATTGTCGTTTTCGAAAGTTGCATTTAAAGTTCATAACGAACTTTACCTCTAGATTATAGGAAGTATGCATATATAATCTTTCTGTTTTTTTTCCTTTTCGATAAACTTCTATTTTAACGGCCGTTAACGGGAGTTTAACAGTAGTTAATGTATGCATGCATAAATCAAACATCGCTTCACGATAGCGTTTTATCTAAAAAAAAATATAAATAAAAATTCCCTAATAAAAATACAATTTCAAATACAGTAATTAATACATCCCTCTCACTTTGAAGTAGGAGTAGAGGTCTTGGGATCGAAACTCATCAACAGCTGATTGTGGACATAAATACTTCACGTAATTTAAAGGGTAATATCCTAAAAAAGCCCCATGTTTAGGTGCCTCTTCCCAATAGGCCCTGACATGGGGTCATGGGGCTATTAGGGAAGAGATGACACCTCAATATGGGGTTGTTTTGAGATATTACCCTAATTTAAAAGGGTAGGGTCCCTTCAACCCCGCTTACCCATCCAAGAAAAAAAAATATAGACAAATTGCATCACAGATTGTGGTGTGACTGTCCTCCACTTTTATATAATTCTTCGAGTTTATCAATAAAATTTGTATTTTATCAATAAAAAAAAAAAAAAAAAAAAAAAAAACAGTATACAACTTGTATCAATCTTGCTTATAACTTTTGCAATATATTAACTTGCTACAAGGATTAGTATTTCTAAGACCCAAATACTTCTAAAATCAGTTGATCACTTTATTACTTATGTTGGCAAATTGCACACCAGGTTGAAAAGTGGGTGTGCATAAACCAAACCTGATTTTGTTGGTTTGCCCCAAATGACTCCAAGTAATTAAAAGACAATTTCAAATTCAATATAGCGCCAAAAGCATGTGTGAATGGATGCTCACCATTTAACGCCGTTTAAATTTCTGTTTAACGTTATTTGTTTTTATTTAATGTCGTTATCTTCACCGTTCAAGATCTGTATAAACTTCTGTTAACGTTAAATGTGAAGTCGGTGCTGCATAAGAACAAATGAAGTAATAAAAATGGTAAATAGTAATTTTCTTGAGTATTATAAATAGAGTGTGTTCCCTGGGCAGCTTCATCAGTTTCTTTCTCTCTTCCATTATGTTTATTAGTGCAGTTTTTCATCTTCTAATTCTGCTTATTTTCGCAAAATGATTTTTCGTTATAGAGAAATGAGTCTTTAGCGTAAAAGAATTCACAAACATTATTGAATTTGTTTTATCATTTGTTTCTTGAGGCATTATTGCATGTCCCATGCAATCTGCCGCGCACATTGTTCAAGCAATCAAGTTTTCCTTGGAGAAAATTGTTCATTAAGAGGAATTAGTGATGTTTAATTCAAATTTCGTTGCTCATCGTCAACCCCAAAGAAATTTGGATTCTTCACGGATTTGCACAACTGATGAATTTTTCATGTATATTTTCAAGATCGCCAAATGTCCAAACATGCAAACTCACAACTGGACCGAATGTCCATTTTCACACAGAGGTGAAAAGGCAAAACGTCGTGATCCCTGTAAATATCACTACGCTGCCATCATTTGTCAACAGTACCAAAATGGAATTTGCCAAAAAGGCAATTTATGTGAGTATGCTCATGGAATTTTCGAGTATTGGCTTCACCCAGCTAATTTTCGAACTCAATTTTGCATGTCTGGGTTGTCCTGCCAGCGGAAGGTGTGTTTTTTTGCGCATTCAGAGCAGGAGCTCCGACCAAGGACTGGATCTAAATGTCATTGCTATACTCAAATCAATTCTCCAAGAAGAAGCACAACATTAGCATTGCCCCAAAACACAAGCGGCAGTACTATGCATGCAACAGTACCTGCAAATTACTTCCCATCAACACCATCAACATCATCAACCCGCAATAAGAATCAAGAAATATCGGCAAATCTACCAACTCGCACATCAGCATCAACTAGCAATGACAATCAAAAACTGAAATTAAATTGGGATGATATTCTGGATCTCAATTCCATTGATTTTTCCAATGTTGACTGGAAATATCAAATGGATGTCTGAAATGGTACTTAATTTGTTTTGTTATGTGTTTGTATTATGTATGGAGTTAGTAGTAGTAATGAAGTGAATAATGTAGCAGTTTCTTCGATGAGATGATCGATGTAACTAAGAAGAAAAGATTCTGCATGACAAAATAGCTAGATACATCAAATGTGTATAAATATTATCTTCAGTTTTAATAAATCAATTTGTTGCAATGAGCTTAGTCGCTTTGCAGTAGTACATCATACTCAAAATAATTGATCACTTACTTAGAACATCATTTTATTTAATCAAGTTTCTTCTGGAGTAGTACATCTTTAATAACTTTTTCCAAATTTGCATACGAAGATCCACCGGGTTTTGTTGATTCTTCAGCACTCTTTTTCCATTCCAACATTTTTCTCTTCATTTCTTTTCCCTTTTGACCTTCCATTAAGTCTCTTACAAGTTCTTCAACCTCATCCCTTTTAACATTTTTGTCTATTTCTGTACCAATACCCCAATGAACAGAAGCACTCCAGCAGTTAGTCTGTTGGTCAGCAAAGAAAGGCCAACCGATTATTGGAACACCACCACAGATTGTATCCATGGTAGAATTCCATCCGCAATGTGTTAAGAAACCTGCGATAGAGGAGTGACAAAGAACCTTTTCTTGTGGACACCAGCCCGATATCATGCCTCTGTCTTCAGTTTCTTTTGTGAACTCAGGTGGCAAAATGGCGGCTTCACCAATAACAAGAGCAGGTCTAATGACCCACAAGAAAGTGTGTTTGCTATTAGCTAGTCCCCAAGCAAACTCGACGAGTTGGTCTCTAGTCATTACAGTGGTACTACCAAAATTTACATAAACAACAGAGTTAGGTTTTTTAGAATCAAGCCATTCAAGGCAATCTGTATGTTCTTTCAATAGATTGGATCCAAACGATGTCAACTCATTGTTTGGTATTTGTTTTTCGAGTAATTGTAAGGGACCAATGGTATAAATAGGAGGTATTAAAGACCCTATTGCATCTAACACCTTACTTTCCAAGGCATCAAATGTGTTGAGTATGATGGCAGAAGCCTTGGACGAGTTTAGCGCTCCTTGGCACATTATGTTATGCACGTCCTGGTTCCCATCCCAAAAGAAGCTCGGAAGATCTTTCAGACGAATGTCTGTCACTCCACGGATGAAGTTGATGGACATGTTGAGATCTCCATTTGTCAAATTACTCATATCTATGATGCAGACGAGGAGATAATGGCAAAAGAAAAATAATAATATTAGTTTCAAACTTGATCTAAAAAAATAAAGAAATAGAAAATCTATGAACTACAAAGCTAGTAGGATGAATATCAAGAACCTTTTAGAGTGGAGAAAGCTTTTTCGAAGATAAGCTGATGATGTAGATAGATCATCAAGACAGAGGCACTTATTGGCCATAACAGAACTTGTGGGATGCCTAGTTCTCCAGCAGCCTCAACTGTACAACTCATAAAACTATCGGAAACTATGCAGGAAACCTGGGGAACAACAAGCGATGTTGACGATTCTTCATTAAGCTGAGTAATAAGATTGCGAACTAGGACCAGACCATTTTTTGTAATGGAGTCTATAAGGGTTAATATGTCTTGTGGGAAATTGATATCACAAGGTGGTAGACCATCTGGGATTGTTCTGAAACAAAAATCACGCAAACCATTGAGTGAATCAGGTCCTCTTGTTATGAGTACGCGTTCATGGTTGAATTCAGTGTTAACAAAAGTGATGTGAAACCCCTTGCAGTGGAGAACTTTGGCTAATTTAAGCATAACATTGATATGACTCTGGAATGGCAATGGGATGCAAACAGCATGAGGTTTCTTCGCCATTGAAAAAGTCTCCATTCTTCTCCTGACAAAGTTCATGGAACTTTTATGTCTCTACAGGTTTCATTTTATAATGAAACAAGAACTATATTCTTGGTCACTGAAATTGACCTGCCATCTAGATCAAGCTCTAATTTGTCTATTTTCTTGTGCGTAATAGATAGTGACTTTTAGATTTTTATAGAATAGATATAAAATATTGTAACTAGTCTTTCGAATGACGGCAACGATGGACACTTGAGACATAATAAGAGATGTCTCTTGTGTCGACATCTGATCGGAGATCCATTTTCTCTTCTAGAGGTTTTGAAAAGCAATGTCCAACACGTTGGAAATATTTTTGAGTGGTCAAAACATTTGTATATGAATGAGAAAGTAAAGTCTAAGTTATCCACCGATCATGACTAACTTGTGTTATAGTAGATAAATATTTATGTATTTCACATACATTGTATTTGGTCCAACTCATCCCAATGGGTGTGTCTTTCCCCAATAGACACATACTTTGTAGACACTCATTCTCAATGGGTGTGTCTGTTCCCAACAGATGTGTACATTGTATTGGGTCAAGTGTCTATTCAAATATGCATTGGATAAACATGTGCCTTTTGAGAAGGTTTATTTCCTACTATATAAGTGTGTCTTGTGTTTGTAGTCAAATCACTTTTCAATCAATTGTTCTTTCCATCTTGTAGTGTCTGTCTTTTGTCATGAGAGAGTATAACAAAGAATTGGTTCGCCGTCTTCTATGCGTTTCAAGTGCTGCTACGCTAAGAAGGATAGATCGTTATAACAAAGAATTTGTGAACAGACGCCACAAATCGGTTCTTCCTTTCTGCATCTCTCTCTCTCTCTCGTCTTCTCCAAGAGGTGTTAGCACCTGGGCCCATTTAACCCATAGATTTTGGCCGATTTACTGAATCATGGGTTTCATCAAGAGCTGTCAGGCCCATGGCTTTGACTAGTTGGACTGGAAAGATACTTCACAGAGATTTAAGTCTGGTCCAGTGAGTTAGTGTTGGTTAATGACCAAGCCTACAGTAAAAGTGATTGAATGTAGCAGAAATTCGGATTGAATTTCAGTATTGCACGCTCTGAAGTTTGTAGTCGGATGAAAGTTTTTCTGTTCTCCGATCGAATTGAAATTTTTACAGTAGTTGCATAACGTCTTATGCAATAACATGTTCAAATTTCATGATCATCCTACGGTTGGATTGTCAGAAACAATTAAAACGGCGTTACTGTTCATTAGTGACAGATTTTCGAATTTTGAGTTGATCAAAATTTTGGTTACTCAAGTTTTCGAAAATCGGATTATTCTACTGATGTGTCCAATAGATCAATCAGTTTGTTCGACATCTCAATAACTCAATTGCTACAATTATTTGTAGATTTTGATTTGATTTGAATGATGTCAATGGGTCATCTTTGGATGCATCTAGACATAGAAATCGCGTTGATGGTTGATGTAATCAAACCAAAGTACCAACTAAGTTGGAAGATGAATCAGTTGTTTAATTTGACGTGATTCTCATATGAATAAATGAATTGAAGTTCAAAGAAACATATGTAAAAGTGTTTCATTGGCTATAAATAATATATTGCACATAGTTGTACAAATGGTATCAAAGCGCATGAAAGACAAAACCTCATGGTGGTGGTCTTATGTACAACGTTACATGTAATTGTTACTTGTAAAATCTTTGAGAAAATTAATTTTTCTTAAAATGAAATACACATTAAATTGCTTGTGTAAACATCTTTGGTGTCCAAAAGTACAGTTGATGATTCAAAGTGTGCAAACTGTCATTTGGCCTGTCGTGAATTGCCTATATGGTTTCATATAGTTTTATAATTTACTCCATATTATTATTTGGTGATGACATTTTCAAGAATATTTGAAAAATGTGGGGGATCTAATGAGTCAGGTCATACTTAATGTATGTATATATTTTTTTTCTTTGATAAATGTTCATTCATAGAGACGCCTTGGTGGAAAGGAATGGATATTTATTATTTGTGCATTTACAAAGAATAATGGGCATTATAGTACATTTAGATGTAATTTTATGGCCCTAATCTTATCTGTGTGTGAGATGCACATTCATATGCATTTGGTTGTATAGATTCAAAATGAAAGGAATTTGCAAATATATGATTGGCAAAGTTCTTTGTATTCATGCAATATGTCTCAAATGTGGGGGTATTTCACTCAGTTGCATTTGTAGACTTGAAATTTGTCTAAATAGACAAAATTATTTTTTGAATATTGACATGAAACTTGTAGATGTGTAACCAGACTGTGGGAGCCACATTTAGTATTTATGTATGCATAAATTAACTATTTAAGTAACAATGAATTAATGAATATTTGTACTCAAAGTTTTGGTTTTATGCGATTACAATTTTGTGTATTTGTCTAACAAGCTTTAGCGTAAGTGTACAACTTATGTTCTTGTAGAGGCACTATCTAAGTAATATAAAGAAAAAAAATTCTTGCTTACTTAGAAATGTGGGGGTGACTGAAAGTCTCGAAATGGTTAACAATTGTAACCATTCAATGTGGCTATGCTAATCACAAATATACATTTGAATAAATGAGAATCAAAATGTTGTAGGGCTAAGGATTGACGATGATCATATTTCTGAACAGACTAACGATTTCTTTATAGAATCGTATTTCTGTAAAGACTAATGATTTTCACTTCTATAAATCTTAAAGCCGTTATAAGGGAGTATGGACAAAGAACTATATTCTAAATTCTTTGGCCCAAATCCTAACAAACAGTCTAAATTAATTTCTCAAGTGAAATTATTTAAATAATTGTGACAACATATGCTATAGAAACACTTAATAGTGAAAGTGACTTCATCACAAACACTACAAATAAGGGTTAGTTGATTTCCCATGCCACCTGAAGCTAAAGCTTTAGTTAGCAAGAGATTCTTCAAAATGGATATGGAATCTAATGGTTCACAACAAAGCTAGACTTGTAGTCGAAGGTCACAAGCACAACAGAAACTTGGATTGTTTGACAAATATTCTCTAATCATGAGAATAACTTCTTTCAGAATGCTACGTGCAGTCATTATATATTCTACACAACCTTGAAAATACATCAAATGGATGTACAAATGCCTTTTGAAATGGTGACATAGAGGAAGAAACCTATATGGCTCAACCAAAAAGGTTTTATTGTTCATGGACAGGAAAGGAAGGTTTGTAGATATGTACAAACATGACATGGTTTTAAAACAAACTTTGAAGAAATAGCATGAAAAATTTGATAATGATATGTCGTTATCATTTTAATTTTAAATCAATGAGAGTGACAAATGTGCTTCCATTACAGTCACAAATCTGGATATGCTATCATGTTTCTCTATGTAGATGACATGTTCACTTTTGGTAGTCATAATGATATCATTAAAGCTACAAAGAATATGTTACACACTAAGTTTGATATGAAAGACTTGGGAGTTGATGATGTGATACTATGATTTAAAATCACTAGGACATCATATTTGTTTTGTTATCTCAATCTCACTATGTTGAGAAGATTCTTGAGAAATTCAAGAATGATATACTCGTGTGGTTAATACACCTGATGATCCCAATTTTCATTTAACTAAGATTGATGGGGATAGCATAGCACAGTTAACTATGCTTGTGTAATTCGCAACTAGATGTACATCACAAATTGCAAGAGACAAGACACATGATACATGTTGCGAGTGTCCTAAGTTGTTACATGAGCATTCTAGAAATAAGTTACTGGAAAGTAATAACTAAGGTATTAAATTATCTGAAATATACCTTCAGTTATGACTTGCACTACAAATATGTTCACCTGTACATGAAGGATACAATGATGCAATTTGGATATTAATTACCAAAACCTCAAAAGCCATGAGTGGTTGTGGTTTTACCTTTGGTAGTGCAACGTTATCTTGAAAATCCTCTAAGCAAAAATGTATTGTTAGATCCACTATGGAATCTGAATTTGTTGTTTTACATAAAACACATAAATAAGCACAATGGCTTTAAAAACATCTTAGAGGATATTTTCATGTGAAAATAACTAGTGCACGTTACTTGTATACATTGCAATACATAATTTCATATGTGTTGGGCACCGAGTTGTATGAATAACGGTATGTCTTGATAAATTATAAGAAGACACAAAACCATTAAACAACTACTCTCTAATGGAAAATTTCTATAGAGTAAATTATTTCGATTGACAACCTAGCGGATCCAACTACTAAAGGTTAGTCATGAGAGTAAGTTGAATCATCGAGAGGAATGGGTTTACAACCTATGACGAAAGAGTAGGCTTGATGGCAACCCAACCTAGCTGACTAGAGATCCCAAGATCTAGGTTCAAAGGGACAACCAAATCTCGCTTTACTTGACGAAAGCACTGAGAGATTACATATCTCTTACCCTTTCCTAGGATGATGAGAACAGTGCTGCTTGTATTCATGGAACAGGATAAGTTATACTTTTAGTGATTCCCATAGCTTGGTAACATAAGTGGGGTATGGCAGGATACTCTTCATGGGCAATCACCTTATGAGTGAGAAAAAAAGGTCGTTTTCTATGAGAATGTTGAAGGTTGCATTTCTCTAAGAGCACTCATGAATACCAGGAAGTTCAAGGCCAAAATGAACGAACACAACCATAGAACCAAGTTCTTTGAGCAAGGAAAACTGTGTGTTAGCCATTGTCTCGGTTTACACAAACGGTTGAGCGGTTCAAGACATCATGTTCACCGATTAGCCAGTAAATCCGGTGGTTATTCACTAGGGTAGGTTTAGGGCTGAAAAATTGCTACCTATACCGAAGCAACTACTTTCCGTTTGTACTCTCTCAAGTTTCATCTGTTTTTTCTCGATTGTTTTATGAGTTAGTAATTTCCATTCATGTGGGGGATTGTTCGAAATGTTTTTGAGTGGTCAAAACATTTGTATATGAATGAGAAAGTAAAGTCCTAAGTTATCCACTGATCATGGCTAACTTGTGTTATAGTAGATAAATATGTATGTATTTCACATACATTGTATTTGGTCCAACCCATCCCAATGGGTGTGTCTTTCCCTAATAGACACATACTTTGTTGACACTCATTCCCAATGGGTGTGTCTGTTCCCAACAGATGTGTACATTGTATTGGGTCAAGTGTATATTCAAATATGCATTGGATAAACATGTGCCTTTTGAGAAGGTGTCTTTCCTACTATATAAGTGTGTCTTGTGTTTGTAGTCAAATCACTTTTCAATCAATTGTTCTTTCCATTTTGTAGTGTGTGTTTTCTCATGAGAGAGTATAACAAAGAATTGGTTCGCCTTCTTATATGCGTTTGAAGTGTTGCTACGCTAAGAAGGATAGATCGTTGTATCTTGGGAGATAGTCCGCCATTAATAAACCGTTCAGCACATGTACGGGGCGAATAATGTCTTAAGGGGAGAGATTTTATCTCGATTCGATCTAAATCTTCTCCTTCATCCATCTATTCTGGTTTGCATCATCTATTCCCTTTTTATTTATTTTAGAACAGTAATATATCGGTGTATATTTTCCTACAGAACATAACCTTTAACCCGAACCCCTCGACAGGCCATAGTTTCGAAATTCATTCACCACTTTATAGTCTGAGCTCCGTTTCTTCCTTACCATTTTAAATATTGTCTGAAGAACCTCTGCTGGAAGCTCATTTCCTGATATACAATTCATCCTCGGCATGCCCTAGATTATCAAGGAACTGTTAGATTGGCTTTTACCGGATTGGAGAGGCAGACCTAAGCAGTCAGTCATTAAGGACCAGACGGAACCAAAACAAAAATTTATATAGCATCAAATTCACTCTTATTGCGCGGGTTGAATCTTACCGGATTTCAGGTCTAACTTGGTCCATTGCCATCGATATGAGTAAATTAGAATAGTGGGTGAGTTGGGCTCAAGGACACAGTTCCCAAATAATTGGGCCAAAAGGATACTATAAGATTCCACTTAGTAAAAAAAACAACGTTTTTAGGATCATGGGTTTAATCATAACAATTCACTACCTTGGACAGAAATACCATTTATGATAACAGTTCTAATCATTAGGGGTGTTATTCGAGCCGAGTTTTGTATGTTCATACTCGGCTCGTTTTAATACGAGTCGAGCCCAAATTATAAATCGAGCTTTTTTTCATGTTCAAGCTCGGCTCGCGGGGAGCTCGTTAGGCTCGTTTAGCTCGAGCCCTCCAAGCTCGTGGATGCAATCACAGTAATTGAGGATGCAATCACAGTTAACATTTCCAGAAAAAAAAACTCAAAAATAATTAATAGAAAAAAGATAATGAATCTTTGATTCTTGGGGTATTTAGGTTTTAGTCACTTTATGTATATACTATTTAGGGAATAATCACTTAAGTTCGATTAATTAGGTTTTGGTCACGAACCGGTAGTTGAACCAAATAATATTTTAAAATGGCAGAAATACCCTTTTTCTACGGTAGTATAAGGACACGTTGCGACATTTGGACAGATGATTTGCATTGATTCAATCTAATTAACTATACAAATCTCGAGGCGACTCAAGCACTTCCACCCTTTTCTTCTGCAACATCAACATCTTCTATAAGAAAGAAAAGATTATAATATTGGTGTTCTTCATAAATCATAACCAGCAGATCCCGCCATTTATCCTTTTTGTTGTCTTTATTCTACCCTCAACTTGATAATTTTTACTATTCCAATGTGAACAAACTCTGCCATTATCACCATTCTCTAAAAGCGACTCAAATATCCTCAAAATTCTCTTTTAAATCACTCTATTATCATTCGCCTCAAACCCAAATTCAAAAAAAAAAACTTCAAACCAATCGTTAAATTGAATCTCTACTTATTCATTCACTTAATATGTTGAACAAACCCATATTGAGATTGGGTATATTTTTGTTGTGAAATTTTAATTTTGAAGAGATAGGTGGTGGTGGATGGTGGTGTTAGAGAGAAAAGTGGTAGTGGACAGTGGCGTTAGAAAGTGAGGGAGGTGGTGGTCGACGATGGTGCAAAAGAGGGAGTGGTGGTGGTGGGCGGTGGTGATGTGGTTGACAGGTTGTCAGAGAGAGAGAGAGAGAGAGAGAAGTGGTAGTGGGGGGTGGTAGTAGACTAGTAGTTTGGCAGTAGATGATGAAGAAGAAGATGATGTTTTTTTGTTTTGTTTTAATTTTAAGAAATTACTTTCAGGGGGTAATTTAGTCATATAAGAAAATATTCCGGTTAAACCCAATTTTTTTTAACTTGGGTCGAACCAAGTGATTAAAATCTAATTAATCGAACTTAAGTGACTATTCCCTAAATAGTATATACATAAAGAAACTTAGAAAAATAGAAAAAAAGAAGAAGAAGATCAAACAACTGTTCAAACTCGGCTCGTTTTACTACATGAGCGAGCCCGAGCCGAGCTCGAGCTGCTTAGCTCACATAACACCCCTACTAATCATATACTACATAACACTAAATGCAATTAAAGTATATATACCCTACCCCAATGAACTCAAGTTGGAATGTGATCTTACCAACCTTATGATCAGACCTATAATCACATGATCACATGTCTAATCATATACTACATAACACTAAATACAATAAAACTATACCATATTCATATCTATCGCATTCGAATGCGATCTTACACAACCCTATGATCAGACATATAATCATATTTATTTGTTATGATCAAACATGTAATCACATATATTCGTTATGATCATAGATAACAACAAGCATAAATCACAACACAAGTATTTATGATCACAATTATAATCACATTTTGTTATGATCATAGTTTTAATCACATATAAACATTTCATGATCACAAGTATGATTACAGTTATGATCACATAAATCAAAGGGACAAATGTGTATGATCATGGTTATAATCATAATGACAATCACATGTGTACATGGGTGAAAATAGAATTTTTAAAAAAGTGTGACTATATGGTTACATGTCTAATCATAGACGTTTGTCCTTTTAACAAAGGCAAAATCCGGGTTTGTCCTTGACAATTTATTAATGTGTATGTCTTTTTAACAACCACTTTTCAAAGTTTGTCCTTTTAGTCAAACCAAACTGGAATAAGGCCTTGCAGCCTAATTCTTTGTTTGGTTTAAACCAAAGTTTTAAGGCTCTATTATTTTTCAACAAAGATCACAAACTATTCCAGTCTCAAAAATCACAAATTATTCCAGTCTCAAAAATCACAAATTATTCCAGTCTCATCACCTGACTCAACAAACCCGTACTCCCACCCATTATCCCTCTTAGCCATTGTCCTAGGCTCCTACCAATATAAAAATTTATACAAGATAAGACAACATTATAGTAACACTAAAGACTAACTTAGCTTAATAAATCATTGAAAAATATTATTAAAATTTGTTACGAAATTTATTAATCAAATTTATAACAAAATATCATTTCTATCGTCAAATTTACTAATATTAACCATTTCGTTGATCAAATTTACTAATACTAATCATTTATATGAATTATATTAACAAAATATTTAATCATCAAATTTTTAACAAAATCTCTAAGTATGATCAAATTTATTAATATTACTCATTTATATCAACGAATTATTTAATACTATTAAATTATACTAATACTAACAAATTATATCATTTAATCATCAAATTTATTAGTAATAAATTACTAGTACTAACAAATTATACTAATAAATTATATCATTTAATCATCAAATTTACTAACAAATTATACTAATAGTAATACTAACAAATTATACAAATTTTGGGTCTTTAAAGCAAAGGATATCCGTGATTATTTCCGTGTTGTTGTCGGATATCCTTGAATATCTGGTATTCGGGTCGGCAGGGATAGGTACCTGGACCGAATCAGACCTGCGCTTTCGTACCGTTCCGAATGCTTGAAAATGAAAACCGGCATATGCCGCCGGAATTTCGCAGATATCAGCAAAATTTTGAACCATTTTTATCTCGATTGTAAGCTGGACTGTTGGAGTACGTTCCCTAATGTGTCAGTTCTGTTCATATGTTAATCCAATTTAGCACTTGTCACTTTCCATTGGGTTCAGATATTATTGAATTTGGTTTCTACTTTTCTGGTCATAATCAATTCTGGTTAATTGAAATTCAAGTTGAATGTTGTGAATACTCAACATCTCAACCAAATGTGAAAAGCATGGTTAGCACTTGTCACTTTCCATTGGGTTCAGATATTATTGAATTTGGTTTCTACTTTTCTGGTCATAATCAATTCTGGTTAATTGAAATTCAAGTTGAATGTTGTGAATACTCAACATCTCAACCAAATGTGAAAAGCATGGTTACTAGCAATATGAGTAAATTACAAAACATGATTTGTTTAAAGTTTAAACCAATTTTTAAAGCTTTATTCTCTCTTGACAAAGAGATCTATTGGTTAGTATATATGTGATCACATTTTCCACATGGACATCAATTGCTAACTATATATATGATAGTTTTTAATACTTTTGGGTTTCTAGCACCAAAAGCAGTTGAACTCATCATGAGGATACAAAAAGTAATAAATAGTAATGTGATCGATGACGGTGGGTAAGTTCAATGGAATATGTATTCCGTATAAGATTGGTTTTTCTATTCAAAAGGGGCTTGCAACACAGTATGTACCGCGCTTGTCCTCGAACTTTGTATAATTCCTGACATTTTTATCAATAAAATTTGTTTTGTTTTGAAAAAAATAAAATAAAAAAATCTGCAACAATAACTCTCTTCCGCATTGACAGAATACCAACTTCTCTGTGGACCAAACTGTAGAAAAGTGACATGTGGAGGTTACAAGTAATGGATTCCTATTAGGAATCGGTTTCCTTATTTGGCAACAAGTGTGGTGGAATTCTATTAGGATTCAATAAGGCTTTCTAATCTATTAGAAATTTAAGTTGTTGTTGATTTAAGAATTGGGTTACCAATTGGATTAACCAAAGAGGTTATAAATATTGGTCTTGTGTAACCATAAGAATTTGAGCAAATAAGAAAGTATGTGTGAGGAAACCTAAACTAAGGTTTCATTAGTTATTGTGTAGTTCACTTCTCAATTATCAATAAAGCTATCTCTCTTTGTCCCGTGGATGTAGGCATATTGCCGAACCACGTATATTATTGTGTTTCCGTATTTCTGCTTTAGTTTGGATCTTTTGTGTTTGTTTCTTCATTAATCATATCAAGATCCTGTGTATTCATCATAACACAAACAGCCAAAATGGCAACCACCAAGAGTAATGAAGCTTTGTATTTATCTTTCTTGTTGATAAATTTTCACTGCTCACTTAAGAGTAATAAAGCCTTCAACCAAGTTTTAAAGTTCTATTCTCTCTTAATAAAGAGATCGATCTGCTGGTTAATATGTAAAACATTAAGCCATGAATCTTATATATATAAGAGATGCATTTGCAATATATAGTAATGCACCAGCCAACTTGTGCTATACAGAAATCAAAATAAGCTTTGCTTGATTGCGAAGAAATAAAGTTTTAATTGAAATGGGAGAGTTGAGGGAAAAGGAGCTCATCATGGTAAAAGAGAAAGAAGATGCAGAAGGTGTAGATCGTGCATGGAAGTATGTACTTGGATATGTTGAAATGGCTGTGGTGAAGTGTGCTGTCGAGCTTGGAATATTTGATGTCATTGAGAACCATGAGGTTCCTATGACTCTAAACGACTTATCGGGCGTACTTGCTTGTTCTTCCCTTTTACTTCACCGCATAATGAGATTCCTTGTGCACCAAAACCTTTTAAAAGAAAAGTACACCAGTGATGGAATTAAGAGCTATGATCTTACTCCTCTTGCACGAGTCTTTACACGACATGGAGAACATAGTATGAGAGATCTTCTGCTATTCCTGAGTAGCCCAGTCTCGCTTGCACCATGGCACTACTTGAGTGGCCGTGTGCGAAATGGAACTGCAGCATTTGAAGCTGCCCATGGTGAAGATGTATGGGAGTATGCATCAAAACACCCTGAGTACAGCAAGCTCATTAGTGGTGCCATGACTTGTGATGCTAGAGTGTCAGTGCCGGTCATTGTTGATGGGTGTGCTGGATTATTTGATGGGATCAACACTGTTGTGGATGTAGGTGGGGCTAATGGGACTTCACTGGGGGTGTTAGTTAAAGCCTTCCCTTGGATTAAAGGTATCAATTTCGACCTTCCCCACGTCGTGTCTGTGGCACCCGAAATCAATGGGGTTGAACACATCGGTGGGGACATGTTTGAGGTTGTACCTAAGGCTGAAGCAGCCTTTATGAAGGTTAGTTTTTCTATCCTACAGGTACTATATTAAGTTGAATGAAAAAAATTCTCTTAGCTGAATGGCATATATATTCTTCCCGATTTTTTTGGTTGCAGTGGGTTTTGCACGATTGGGGTGATGACGAATGTGTTCAAATTTTGAGTAACTGCAGAGATGCCGTTCTTGATGCAGATAAAGGTAAAGTAATTATAGTAGAAGCTGTTATCAGGGAAGACGAAGAATCTAAACTCAAACATCTAGGATTGATGCTAGACATGATAATGATGGCACACACAAACAACGGGAAGGAGAGGACTCAAGAGGAATGGGGATGTATTCTTACCAAAGCAGGCTTCAGTCGATTCACAGTGAAGCCTATTCATGCATTGCAATCTGTCATCATAGCTTATCCTTGAAAATATGTCAATATTGATTCTAAGTAATGTGTTTAAATAATCCAAACACTGTGTTTATGCTTGTGTTTTTGTAATAAGATTACGGAACGAACAGGGCCATCTTAATATGTATATGAATAAGACTATATTGATTATGATTTGGATTCTACAGCTACCGCGATGAATTAGAACACTTTGCTCCTAAGTGCTATAGAGCGAAGTTTTTTCCCAAAATAAGTACTCACATTTCTTTTTTCCAAAATAAAAATCTACTGAACCTCTACAGTGACAGGAAATATCATATCAAATGGTATTTATGCCATTGATTTTTCAACTGTCGACTGGAAATATCAAATGGCATTTGAAATGAATTAAGCATTTTTAACGTCTTATTAAGGACATCATTTAATCAAGTTTCTTCTGGAGTAGCACTTCTTCAATAACTTTATCCAAATTTGCATAGGAAGATCCCCCAGGATTTGTTGACTCTTGAGCACATTTTTTCCATTCCAACATTTTTCTCTTCATTTCCTTTCCTTTTTCACCTTCCATCAAATCTCTCACAAGTCCCTCAACCTCATCTCTTTTAACATTTTTATTTATCTCTGTACCAAAACCCCAATGAACACAAGCATTCCAACAGTTAGTTTGTTGGTCACCAAAGAAAGGCCAACTAATTATAGGAACACCACCACACATTGTATCCATGATTGAATTCCATCCACAATGTGTTAAGAAACCGCCGGTAGAGGAGTGACAGAGAACCTTTTCTTGTGGACACCAACCTGATATCATCCCTCTGTCTGCAGTCTCATTAGTGAACTCGGGTGGCAAAATTGCAGCCTCTCCGATTACAAGATCAGGTCTAATGACCCATAGGAAAGGGTGTTTGCTATTAGCTAGTCCCCAAGCAAACTCGACGAGTTGGTCTTTAGTCATTACTGTGGTACTACCAAAGTTAACATAAACAACAGAGTTAGGTTGTTTTGAATCAAGCCATTCAAGGCACTCGGTATGTTCTTTCAACAGATTGGATCCAAACGATTTTAAATCATTGTTCGGTACTTTTTCTTCGAGTAACTGTAAAGGACCAACAGTGTAAATGGCAGGTAGTAAAGATTTCATTGCATCTAAGACCTTACTTTCCAAATGTGTTGAGAATGATGGCAGAAGCCTTGGAGGCTTTTAGTATTTCTCGGCACAATATGTTTTGCAGATCCTCACTCCCATCCCAAAAGAAGCTTGGAATATCTTTCAGGCAAATATCCTCCATTCCGAGGATGAAGTCAATAGATTTGTTGAGATATCCATTTGTTAAATAACTCATATCTATATATGAAGTGATTTAGCAATGAAAAAAATATATATTAATTTCAAACAAAGAAATGTATGTGCCTAGCTAGTAAGATGAAAATGTTCAGATATGTACTCATTTTAGCAAGATGTTCATATACCTTTTAGCGGGAAGAGATCTTTCTCCATAATAAGTTGATGATGAAGATAAATCATCAAGACAGAAACACTCATTGGCCATAACAGAACTTGTGGGATGCCTAGTTCACCAGCCGCCTCGACTGTACAACTCATTATACTATCACTGACTATACAAGAAACAGGGGGATCAGAAGAGGATGTGGATGACTCATCATTGAGCTTAGCAATAAGATTGCGAACTAGGACTAGACCATGTTTAGTTATTGAGTCTAAAAGGGTTAAGATGTCTTGTGGAGCATTGATATCGCATGGAGGTAGACCATCTGGGATTGTTCTGAATCGAAAATCAGGTCGACCATTAAGTGAATTGGGTCCTCTTGATATGAGTACGCGTTCATGGTTGAATTCAGTGTAAACAAAAGTGATGTGAAACCCTTTGGAGTGAAGAAGTTTTGCTAATTTCAGCATAGCATTAATATGACTCTGGAATGGCAATGGGATGCAAACAGCATGAGGTTTCTTTGCTATTGGCAAAGTCTCCATTATTTTCTCTAACAATGTTCATGGAACTTTGTGTGTCTACTGGGTTCATTTTATAATGAAACTTGTTGTAAATGGTAGTCATGAAAGGTAAAGGAAGCAAACAAAAACCAAATGGTAAGTCCAAATTCTCATGTAAGCAGAAAATGACCTGCCAGTTAGAAACTTTATAATTTGTCCATAACTTTGTGACTTTTTTGTGTTATTAATAATTTTTATTTAGTTTTAATGCATAAATAAACTGTTGGAACTTACCTTTCAAAGGACAGTAGCAATGGACTGTAAACTGTTGTCGTAAAATGATATATATTCCTCTACTCATCTAGTGACATGGAGACGACAAAGATAACATCCATCTTAATATAGCCACATGTAAAGATAACATCCATCCAACAATTATAGCCACCTTTGAGTAGTGATCCGGCCGACTGTAGGGAGGTCTTTTGTATGAGGATCCAAAAATCAAATGTCTTAAAGTTTATATCCGCCTTTCCCCTACGTCTCCTCTTTCTTTATCATTGTGACTCTTTTCTGCCCTTCATCTCTCCACATCTTCTTTTGCTAATGTTGTGGACTTGTGGTATACATGTTTTTAATAAAATCAGTAACTCAATAATGTTGGCGAGATTTGAACCCTCTGATATTGTTACCAAAAAGTTTTATCAGTTGAGCCCACTTGGCATCTGCAAAAATGTTGTGGTAAACCTATTTTTAATGAGACTAATAACTCAGTATTACTAGCGGGATTCGAACCATAGACCAGTATCATCACTCCAAAGGTTTTACCAGTAGATACCAACTAGCACCTGCCGACATAGTTTAAAATGCTGAATCTTGGAAAAAACGGATTTGTTGAGATTTCAACACTAAAAATCAATTTAGAAGTCAAGTATTCGTGAATATTCGTGAAATTTTGTATATCTGATTTCTCAAATATCAGTATAATTAGTTGAATATCCGCGGATATTCTCGATATTTTAAACTATGCCTGCAACCAGCCAAAGCCCAAAATAAACTACAAATGTACTGTAAATATGTTTACAGAACCCAGCCCAGCTAAAATCATTTCTTCAGTTCTCTACCGTTAACATTCCTTTCAAATTCAAATTCACATTCAAAACCATCATGAATTCATGATTCATGAGTTCTCCTTCCTCTTCTTCTTCTTCCTCAAAGCTTTTATTGAAAAACCCACTTCTTTCTCTTCTTCAAAAATGCAAAAAAATCTCAGAAATCTTTCAAATTCATGCTCAATTGATTACAAAAGACCTTATTTCAAACCCCTTTACAGTAAGTAGACTAATAATAGCTACAACTTCAAATGCTTCTTCAACTATGGATTATGCAGAACTTGTTTTTTCACAAATACAACAACCACAACCACATACTTTTATTTGGAATTCTATGATAAGGGGTTTTGTTGAAAACTCAAAACCTCGAAAAGCTTTCGAGTTTTTTAACAAAATGCAAAAGGAAAGTGTAAATAGGGATAATTATACATACCCTTTTGTTTTAAAAGCATGTGGATTGATGTTGGGGTTGAATGAAGGGAAGGAGATTCATGGGGAAGTTATGAAGAAAGGGTTTGAGTTGGACTTGTTTGTGATGAATGGTTTGATTAGTATGTATTGTAGATGTGGTGAGATGGTTTGTGCTAAGAGATTGTTTGATGAGTTTAATGACAAAGATTTGGTTTCTTGGAATACTTTGATTGGTGGATATATTGTGGTTAATGATATGGATAACGCTCAGATACTGTTTGATGAAATGCCGGAAAGAGATTTGGTTTCTTGGACCATGATGATTGATGGGTATGGAAAGGTCTGATTTTACATTTGTTTTTCTGTAGCACACTCATTGTACATTAGTCTCTGCCCCTCAATCAAATTTTTTTTATTGACTAATGTACTTGTTTTTTCGAATTCGATTTAGTATTACTTAGTTATGTTAGTCGTAGTCTCGTAGCAGATACAACTTCACGTGCCACAAATGTTCTTCCTGATTTAGGACATGCTGTATCTATCTTGCTTTGTACTTGATTTATAATATGAAGTGAAGTTTAATGAGCTTCTCCTGCATGGAAGATGTCAAACATCAAAAGTTCCCGTGTGAATTATTATTTTTTTTATTTTTTACCCAAGGTAAAAATATTTCATTCAAAGAAGCTCGAGATGAGCGGAGAACATACACAGTTAATTACAGAGTCCCTAGAGAGGGTTATCTCATCTCCTCCCACATAGAGAACACGCAGACACAACTACAGTTTGTGTGAATTATCATGTCCTAGAATTTTTTTGAGATATTATTGCTAAATATATATTGCAGATGGGCTTACTGACTATCTATGTTATTGCAGAAATTTGGTAATGTTGTTCGTGCCCGTGAATTATTTAACAACATGCCAAAACGAGATTTGGTTACTTGGAACTCCATGATTGCTGCATATACACATACTGGAGATATGGATGTTGCTCGTGAATTATTTAAAGAGATGGCTGAGAAAAATGTGATCAGTTGGAGTATAATGATTGATGGATATGCTCGGCATGGGGAACCAAGGGAAGCCTTGATTCTGTTTCGAGAAATGCTTTTGCGAGGCATAAGAGCTGATAAAGTTTCTGTTGTTGGTGCAATACAAGCATGTGGTCAATTAGGTGCACTTGATCAAGGAAGGTGGATTCATGTTTATATGGAGAAGAACAATATTATATCTGATGTTGTTGTTCAAACTGCTCTGTTGGACATGTACATGAAATGCGGCAGTCTCAATGAGGCATGTGGATTTTTCAATAACATGTCGGAAAAAAATTTCGTTTCTTGGAATGTGATGATTTCTGGGCTTGGAATCAATGGTTGTGGTGATGAAGCTTTGCAGCTTTTTGCTCAAATGGTGGAACAAGACATCTTAATTGATGAGTTGACTTTACTTAGTGTTTTGAATGCGTGTAACCATGCGGGTTTAGTTAATGAAGGTTTGCTTTTATTTACAAAGATGAAAAACACTTATGATGTCGAACCAAAGCTTGAACATTACAGTTGCCTTGTAGATCTTCTTAGTCGTGCAGGGCGAATGAAAGAAGCGAAGAAAGTCATAGAAGCTATGCCGGTAAAAGCTGATTCAGTCTTGTGGGGTTCTCTTATTGCAGCCTGTCGGACAAATGTCAATTTGTCTATTGTGGAAGTTTCGCTGGAAAGACTATTGAAGCTCAAATCAGAAGACTGTGGGGTTTATGTTCTAATGTCAAACATATATGCAGAAAAGGAGATGTGGGGCGATGTGTCAAAAATACGGGGACTGATGAACGATCGGGGACTTAAAAAGGAAACAGGAGGGAGTGTGATTGAGGTGGATGGTCATGTACATGAGTTTTTTAATTGTTATGGGACTAAATGTTTCATCGAAGAATTAGAATCTGTTATTTGGAGCTTGTCGAAGGTAATGGTTTCTGCAAAATAGATTGGTAACTAAGATTTTAGACAAAGAGAACTATAATTGCTTGAAGCTTGTCGAAGATGATTACAACAGGTGGGCAAAGGGAAAGTGCTTGCAGTAGGATTTCACACTCTTCACAAAATTTTAACATGAAGGCTTTCATAGAATGACCCTCCTTTTCCCGGTGACTCTGGTTCTTGCTCCGATCAAGGTATCGCATGGGCAATGTGGAAATGATTGTTTTATCCTCATGATTCCACAAGGAGATTGGATTAACACTACAGAATTGTGCCAGGGAACAGACTGAAGAGTATATATAGTTTACCCCCAGTTCTCCTCTCTTCTTTTGTTATTTATTGGTGTTTGGAATCATTAGTATTGACAAGGGAGAAGTTTGACGATTGGTGAAGAGCTCCGCTAAATTTTATTTGTTGTATTACTTGGTGAGGCCGTTTTTCGCTATGAAAATCATCTTTTTTCTAATTAGAATGATGTTTCATTTTAATTGGAAATTGTTCTGGACAGATCTTGTTTGGGATTTTCATATACATTTCACTAGAGAAGGTATTTCTGCATTCTAATGAGGTGGGAATGGGATAAGATTCACTTGGTTGTATGTCTTTACGTAATTATTTATGGATTGGAACCCTTAGTGGAGATATCTTTGTACAACATTGCTTTAAGTTTTGTCCCCTATCATTTGAATCATTTCCCATCTACTGTATTGCACCTCTCGACCTCCCCTTGTACTTATCATTTGAATAATTTCCCATCTACTGATTACAAAGAAAATGGTACCTGTAGCACACAGTTCACTTCACTTATCATATATGTGATATCTATTCATGAAGCACTATTATCTCGATGACTACAAACTTGAAAACAATCATCTTTAGTGAATCAATCCATTCATCCAGTTTTAACAATGTTTTCTCTGTTGTTGTGCCTCCATATTTGACAGGATACGTTAGACATGAAGACTGAAATGACAGCACAATGGACATAGAGATGGAGGGGTTAAGCAGTAGTTCCATTTCGCAGCGGTAAACCAATGACCTAGGCATGCAAAGGTATGAACACACTATAAACGGAAAAAAAAGAAATCTATTAGTGTTCTATGTGACAACACATTGATGATTGATCATATTCCTTTGCAATTCGACAATAAGGTTCTTTGTTCAATACTTATTTATAATTCCTCTTAAAATAATTAAACATTTCAGCTCATGCTTCATGACAAATAAAAGATAGTAGGAATATGAAAAAATAACACACAGTAAATTCATTTCAACATGCAATGGACACACCATTAACTAAGCCGAAAGAGTAGAATTTAAATAACACAGACGAAAAGCTTTTGCTAGAGTTTATCTTTCAAGTTAGCTTCAGAAAGTAAAGGCAGGGGATGTACTTGATATTAATAATTTGGCCCTGCAAATGAGACCCTGAATCATTTCCATGATGAACCGTTGACGTGATGCAGGGGATGTGGACAGATGTTGCTTAAATGTCAGTTGGTATACATTGTTGCTTCACTTTAAACTACACATCCTATTACAGGTGTGGACACGGGCTTTATTCACCGATATTCTTCAAACAACTGAATCATAAGCATGAAAACCCTACAAAATAATCCGAAATTCAGTTAGTACAAGCCTAAAATGTTGAGACATGAATGTGATGTTGAGATGAACACCACGAGGGACTAAATCCATTTCAACAGAAGCAGAGAAGTTGTGACAAAAAGGGAGGTATTGTGCTTATCGATAATCACACAACATAACATTAGGTGATAGAAATCATAGTTCTTCATTTATATCAATAAGCATGAAATCGCTAAAAATGTCTAGCGAATATTATGTGCTAAGAGTTCCTAAACCAATACCTAGACAGTTAACTAATGGGCTTCAAGCTTTGAAAGAAGGGGACGATAATCAATATTCTGATGTTCATATATCCCAGTAGTTTATGTCAAACTAACCTAACTCAGCGTAAAGGAGGTTCAACTTTCGTCATCAGAACTGAAGCTGTCCATCCTGCGATCAGTGATTGCTGGAAAGAGACGTTGACGTAAATCTGGTGAAGGAGATTTGTTAGTTTCTTTAGTAGGTGGTACTGTTGGAGTGTCTTTACTTGTGGATATCCTGGCAGCCATCTTTACTGATTTCCTCACTTCGTTGCATGATTTATCCAACATTAGCAAGAAATCCCGAACAATCACAAACAAACGCAAACCTTCATCCTTTCCTGTACTCCCATGGAAGTAATCGACGGTGTTTTTCACCAAAGACATTATCCTCTTTTCTTCCTCCAGAAGAGACGTGATTTCACCTTCTGCATGCTCTACAAAACTCTCAAGCATGTGATGAAACTTACTCTCTTCGTCTGTACTCTGCATGTTTGAGCTCAAGAAATTCTTAGCCCTCACCAAACCGTGACCAAGTTTAGACACTGTGCTCGTTATGCTGTCAGCATCCAGTGCTGCTGCCTTCCTGACATTCTCCAGCTCAGCACCCAAACCTGAAACAACTTGAAGACCAAGGCTGCGATAGTGGTTTTCAACGTCTTCTGAAGAATCATCGACTAGGTCCTGTGAGTGCACACTGGGAATATTTTGGAATTCACTCTCACTAACACCACGTGCAGCTCGTTTGCCCTCAGAACGAATTATCTCCTGAACAACAAAGTGCAATAGTGTAGTCTTTCCATCAGTTCCTCTTACATCAGCCAATTTAAGTAGTGTGTCAAGCTTGAATGCTTGGGCACTACCCCTGAATGTGCCTGCATTCATGCGGTTTCCAGTTTTGAGCACAGCTTCTAAGAGTTTCAGAAACAACCGACTGTTTCTAAGTTCCTTGCTAGCTACCTGTAATGGTAAAAGAAGCATATGATGAAAGATGGATTCGTAGATAACATTGGAAACAACCAAGATGCTTTACGTATTTAAGTTCAATGTGAAAAACTTGTAAAAGATTATTGTCATGAATATTGTTAAACATGAAGTGTTGAGATGTCTCCTGTGTGAGACGACAACTGATCAGAGTTTTAATTGATTATTCCAAAGTTCATACCTCTAAAGTTGCTAAGCACTCTTTCGTGCTTGAGATTTCCTCTTCAAGAGACTTTTTGAAAAGCAATGTATCCATCCGTTTAAAGGCAAAAGGAATGTCCACCAAAACTTTAAGGAACCTCTCGGCAGGCCCTAGTTGCGAAATTTCACCACTGTATAGTCTAAGCTTCAATTCTTCCTCCTGTGTTGGTGCCATTTTCAACATTGTCTGAAGAAGCTCCATTGGAAGCTCATTTCCTGATATACAGTTATAAGGTTAATTGTATTCAAACAATTAATAATAGGTGCATTGAAGATAAAATTCTTGTGTTTGTGTGCATATGTGTGTACAGTATTATAATGACTTCGTTTTCACCAGCAATCAACTTGATGCTGGTGCTTTTGTTATTGTTCTTATTTATCTCCAGCAAGATCATATCACGCGGAAAAAAAGAGAACATACCTTCATGTAGTGCATCACGAACTTCTTCAGTTGTAACATTTAATGCCCGTAGGAGAATTAAGATATTCTGTGCCTTCTTAGAATCAATAATGTGGATATACTGTGGAGAAGGCTGTTGGGATAACCCTTTCTTGTTCTCACTTTTGTTTTTGTTAGCTGCATGGTGTCCGAATAGGTTTTCTATCATTTCTTCATCGAACCTATGAAAGATAGAAATAATCTTCTTTAGTTTAACTGAAGTTTTATTTTATCAATCATGACTATTATTGAAGTAAGTAAGACAAGTTTAAAAAGCCTTACTGGAAGGATCCTGAACTGATTTGATGCCAAACCATCGACTGGTCTGGATTTGCAACGACTTTATCCCAAAAGAAAGGCTTTAGCTTTGACTTTTGAGATTCAGATTCATCCTTTACACCCTGTTTTTCACCACTTGCAGCATTACCTGCTGGATTTGTTTTAAAGGTTGGAGGTTTTAGTGGTGGTGGTGCCCGAGGTGGCGTAGCACCCTTTGGAGGTGGTGGAGGTGGCGTAGCACCCTTTGGAGGTGGTGGAGGAGGAGGGCCAGGTGCTTTGGTGGCAGGAATAGCTGGGGGAGGTGGTGGGCCAGGAGGTGTAGGACTAGCTCTTCCTGGAGGAGGTTTCAGGAGTGGAGAAGGCATTGCAGGTGCACCAGTGTCTCTGGATTCAGGTTGTAATTCTTCTGAGGATCTTGCAGCAGCATTAGCAGCAGTACCTAAGGAAGAAGCTTCATCTATTGTAGTTAAGCCCGATGCCATAGACATATTGCGACTCAACGATGAAAGTTTTCCACTAGGATTTGAGTGTGTGTTAGAAGATAGACTGTTAGACATTTCCTTGTTCATTGTACCTCCCAAACTAGACTTCCGAGAGGAAGCTGAAACATGAAACACCGAATTAGAATAAAGTTGTAACTTATATACGAACAACATTGCTGTAAAAATTCATTCATTACCACAAGAGTCGCCTCTTAGACCTATAGTGAGAAAGGGATTATCATCCTTTTCCGCGTCTATTGAGTTTGGGTCTTTCCTACTCTTATGGTAGCAAATTACAAGCGCCAGAGCAAAAGCAAACGTCCCTGCAGCTGTTCCACCAACAGCCACAGCTACTTGAACATGTGTATGGTTCTCATTTGGTGATGGTTGTGGAGCAAAAGATGGGCTTGCAGAAGAATGTAAGTCAGCTGAATATAGCTCACTCTGATGAATATCTGGGGGAAATGATGGTGCGCTCGGCTCCTCAGTAGGTTTGGGATTTAATAGTGCGCTCGGCTCCTCAGCAGGTTCTGGATATAATGGTGCGCTCGGCTCCTCAGCAGGTTCTGGATTTAAGAGTGGGCTCGGCTCCTCAGCAGGTCCTGGATTTGGTACATACAAACTTGCAGGTGCCAGAGCAGAAGATGGTTCTGGAGCATATGTAGGGGATTCATAAGCCAGGAAAGATGAAGGGGAAGGGGCTGGAGCAAGGGTAGGTTTTTTTTTCTTGGATAAGCGAGGAGTATGTTTTTTTCTTTTTGACAAACGAGGGGTATGCTTTTTTCTTTTTGACAAGCGAGGGGTAGGCATGGTTCCGTGAAGCTTATTTTCACCCAAATATCTTCTCGAAGCATCAGACCATCCAAAAAAATACTCGAGGTACTTTATGTACCACTTCTTGGAGTCTGCCTCTTCTCCAGAAACCAGAACTGGGACATTTCGCTTTTGCATGCAATCCAAAAGACCGCGCTTCAAATGAGGAGGCACAACATTAAGATAACTCTGCAGATTCACTTTTGTTATAACCTGTTCTTTGGAGTCAATGTACGTATCCTCATCCTCATCGATATATATGCCAAAAGCTTCAATAGTACTTTTCATTTGTATAAACTCTTGCTTGCAGTTACTGTGAAGTTGTTCCCACTGCAATCATAGTATTAAATTTAGCAATATAATACAACATATCAAGTAATACACCACCAAGAGATACAGAGCATTTTTTCTCGTAGGAAATCTTCCAGAATATTGTGGTCTATTTGTGTCGGGCATACCAAGTCAGCCTAGAATAGAGTTTTCTGTAATTTATTGCTCTTAGCATAAGGAGCTTTGCGCAACCCTCAAAAGAGTGTGTGCCTTTGCGCCATTGTTTTATTGTAGTTTTTTTTCTATTTTATTGCTTCCGCTTGTGTTTCAACAATCAAGGAAATAGGGATAATTGTTTTAACATTATACATTAAACATTTAAACCCAAAACGAAGTTTTAAACAACCGAAAATGTAAGTTTACATAGTCGTAATGGTTATGCATTAACATTACAAATATAAATTGATAATTTAGAAGAATTGTCTTACCATTTCTTCATTAATCTCAGGAGAAACATCATTGTCGAAGAAGAAATTTAATTCCTCACTTTTCGACCTTCCTTCTGATCTTCCAATTACCAATGCACAAAGCAAACTCACAAAAACAACAACAATACAACTTAATCTTATATCCATCACCCTCTTCTCATCTCATCAACCCCATCATCAACTCTCTCTCTCTCTCTCTCTCTCTCTCTCTCTCTCTCTCTCTCTCTCTCTGAAACAAAAAGCAAAAAAACACCTAAAATCCCACAAATCCTCAAAAGTTATATATCTCTCTCAGAAAAAAATTATCATGCAAAAATGAAGAGGATCGAGAGAGAAGGAAAAAAGGAGGAAATGCGGGAAAATTAGGGTTTTCTTGATTGTTAAAGAGGTAGATAGGAAGAATTCCAAGAGAGGAAGAAGAAGAAAGGTGGTTTGTTTGTTTGTTGTTCATATATTGTTGTTGTTTTGGAAAACAGATGTTTGTAACGACTTTTGGGAAATTGGTTGGAATGTAATCTTTTCGCGGGAACATGACATGTGGACATCTCTCAGCTTCATTTGTCTTAAAATATTCTTAGTTTGCCAGCTTGGAATTTATATTGTCACATAGACTTGTGTTGGATCTTGTCAAAGGTGTCAATGAGTTGGTTCCAATCAAGTGTTGGCACGAAATAATGTCGAATTTGTAGATTTATCTTTTTTTTCAAGAATCAAATATCGAAATTTCTAACTATGGAACCAACCAGCGAAATTTTCATGTATGCTTGGTTCTACATTTTGTATTACTAACACTGCGCTTGATGCAGTGGGAAGAACCATCCATGACTAATAATTATGTGCTTGAGAATATTGCTTTCTTTTGTCGATTGATTTATACGTTTAATGCTTGTTCATTTGTTGTTTTTTAAGTCTTATTACTTCCGACTTCTTAGATTCAGAACAACTGACTCTTGGAAAGTCTTATGGCAAGTCGAAGACAGTGCGGTCTAGATTTAGAAGGTAGCCACAAAATTTTGCTTGGAACACACTAAGATGCCTATTTCGCATTTCTTGGTACATTAATTAGCTATGCCCACACAGCTGATCTCTACTAGCTAGGCATAACCACCCTGCAGGGATTGGCAGGTTGAATGACTATTTATTTCATTGCAGCAAAACAACAACAAAGCTCGATCTACACAGCAATTGCAGCTCAACTTTGATCAGTAATAAGCTAATCTTAAGCGCACTAGAATTAAGATACCGATGATTTTAAATTTACGTTTGATAATTTGGTAACTTAGTAGTTAGAGTCTGAATGATCAGTTTTGACTGAAATTTAGAATATAGTGCTGGCTTTATTTCTCGCTTTTTGCTTAAGGCATCTCGGGTACGTAGAAATGCTTCATTCAGCATATCTTCTTCCATTATAACCAAATAGGACCATTATTGTCAGGATCTATATATTCTAGACTCATGGTCATAAGATGGTGACACATTTATAACCACACTCACTTGTGAGAAAGGAATCTGCAATCTAATCGTTTTCAGTAGATATTAAACACTTTACAGGATATTGATAGATTCATTATGTGTGATCTAATCCAGCAATGGAGTTGTACACTGTTACAACAGTTTTTTAATGTTCGAATGTTCTTCTTTTTTGTCGCGCATGGCTATTTATTTATCCGGTATGCCGTTCTATGTAACAGGACTAAATTAGCTGCAGTAGCTAACAATAACTAGTTCTTATATACTGCAATAATTACAAAAAAAGTGCCATCATCTTGCTTTAAAAAAAAGTAGTTCTATAGATAACATATTTTCTTTTGAATTATTTGTATAATTTTAAACTTAAATGTCATAAAAGTCTAGAAAAGAAATATTCCATCACCTTTCATCCTAATTATAGGTTCATATGTACTGTGAATTCAGTGTATGGGCATTGCTTCTCTACCTAGAAATCTGTCAATGAACCTAAGTATAAACCCCCTAAAGTATGCGGTATTTCCTGACGATATTTTCTAGATGGGGACTTACTGGAGGCCAAGCATGGCCTAAAGCAATTTGGATCGCAGTCAAAGGACCTGTCATTCTGTCAATAGATTTCTCATGAAGTTTAAATTATCACCAAAAGCAAACTGCTAAACCATTTTAGAATTCTAATCTGGTGTGTTGTAAGAGTGTCGACTTTGGAAATCTGCCACGTTTTAGTTCGTGACAGAACGTTGTCAAATTGATAATAGAGAAACTCTGTCGTGGGAAATCAGTGTGCCAAAGCACTTTCATATTACCAATGGGAAAGCTCTAGAAAAGAAATATTCCATCAGCTTTCCAGTGCCTCAAATTCTACAGAGATTTTTTTCCCACTACTTTTCTAAAGGAAGGTCTCACTATAAAGAGAATAAACCTACATAATTGTATCAACTTCTCGATCAGAAGCCATGGCCAGCAGGAAACAGTTCATAGATGTTCGATCAGAAGATCGAACTCCACAAAAATGGTGTGTTTCATTGATGGAAGACACCTTTGATACTTTCATCTCTAGGGGTAGTACTCCAGTGAATAAAGTATTTGGCAACGGGTCTCTGTTCAGTCCGATGTTATTTGGAAAGTTCTTTGATCCATCTGATGCCTTTCCCTTGTGGGAGTTCCAGTCAGATATTTTATTGTCAAGCTTCCGGGATTCTGGACAGAACACTGCAGACTGGTTCGAAACGGATGTGGAGTATGTTCTGAAAGCCGAACTGCCAGGTACTTGTTCTAACTTGATATCTTGTTGTTCTGAGGTTTTACTTTATTATCATACATTTAGTTATGACTTTCCGAATGTTCTGAACTTTAATGATCTGTTCATACAGGTGTGAAGAAATATAATCCTCAGGTAATTGTCGAGCATGGAAAGGTTTTGGAGATCAGTGGACAATGGAGAGACCAACATGATTCTGACACGAAGGAATGGAGAAATGGTCGCTGGTGGGAGTTTGGATATGTACGACGACTTGAGTTACCAGAAAATGCAAACTGGAGGAATATAGAAGCAAAAATCGATGATGACGTCTTTTTAGAGATAAGAATTCCTAAGAATCAAACTGCTGACAGTAACACTACCAAGGGAAATGATGTGCATTAAAAAAAAAAAAAAAAATCTCAACTTGTATGAATGTTAATATCTAATAAATAGAAAGCATAAGAATATATGACATATCTAGTTCTCTACCGCATAATGATAATACTTTTTGAAATGGTTTGCTCACTTTATTCCCAAAACATCACTAAAAGCATCGATAACAAAGGCATTTCGATCTTTCATATATCTTTTTCGTGGCTTTAACTTTTACAAAAAAGAACCATTATGGTTCTACCTTGTTTTTTCGCCTATTCTATGGTGCTGCAATAGGAGTACTCAATGTCAGAGATTGAAATATATTTACAATGACCAGCAAAGACTGAACAGTTTTGGGCTAGCAAACAGATACTGGCGATTCGTATAATGCTTCTGGGGCATTTTGCCCCAGAAATGCTGCGAAAAAAATCATCATTTGGGGTGCAGATTTTACTGAGATGGCAAAAAAAAAAAATAATTCAGATGGAGATGCGGGGTATCGATCCCCGTACCTCTCGCATGCTAAGCGAGCGCTCTACCATCTGAGCTACATCCCCTTTATATTTAATTATAAAAATAATTAATAAGAATTGTAAAACATTTGTTGTTTTGGAAAATAAGTACTGCAATTTTAAGAAAATGTGCACCAATATAAACATGCTGTCACCACCTGTCAAATCGTTATTTGCTCTCGATCGACCTGTAAGTCGCATGATAGTCACACTCTGCGTTTTACTTGCTATTCAAATCACAGAACTAGTGAATGCGATTTCCGTTGGTTACTCACTGGTTAGTGATGGAACGTCATTCAGCTGGTACGTCTTCAATACATGGTCCCAAGAGTCTAGATCAATATTGCAGACTGAAAATATCCAGTGCACGAAATCGAGCAATCCTATCAAGAAACAACGTTGGTTTATCAAAGGTAGCGATCCTGCCATCGTCGTTGTGTTGTGTCTATCTGTTATATTATGGAATTATTAACCAAGGTCAGCTTGGACAATCACTGTTTGGGATGTCTACACCAATGACTTATGCTGGAGTGCACCAGTTGCAGTCCAAACTCCAAAGTAGGTTTGGGCTTAAATTGATGGGAAGGTGACATGGTATCGAAGAAGCCGCGAAAGGGAGGAAGTATAGATCTAGAGATTTCTTTTAATTCAAAATCAATGGATGCACTTGAACTGGATGAAGAATTCAAAGATGCTATGACATGGAAACCACTTGCATAAGATGACACTTGACAGATAAATTGTACTTAACATTCTGTCAATGTGTGTAAGCTCAGTTTCACAACTCAATCAGAGAATAAGCACCAGCACCAGTGCTTGCAAGATTGTAAAAGTAATTTAATCATCTACCTAAACATAAGAAATAAAGAATAAGCCTATGGAGTCGATCCACACCTATCGTGATTGCCAGTGCCAATGCACATAATGAAAGACAAAATGGTGCTAATCGAACATTCTCCAGACAATTTAGATTACAATCACTCATCTAAATGAATAAACCTAGTTGCCCATAATGTGAGGAGGCAAAAAAGTATTAGTGGCAGAATGGAATTATCCTGGAAAAAGCTAAACCAAATAGGTGGCAGAATGGAAGTGGTTTTCACGCATATATTCGGGCTGCATCCTTCATCGTACATTAGAAACAGATAATTTCTTCTTGTACAATGTCAGAAAAATTTAAGAAAATGAATTACAACAGAAGTATTGGATATGACAAATTAAAAAGGCTCAAAATATGCAAAACCCTCTCACAAAGTGGAGAGGTTGTGGGTTCGAAACACGTCAACAGCTGATTGTTAATATAAGTTTCCACACGTAATTTAAAGGGGTAGGGGTCCTCAACCCCGTTTGCCAATCAAAAAAAAAAAAAAATGCAAAACCTCGATGCAAAAGCAAAAGCAATCTAATACAAACCATAGTTTAAAACGATTTCCCAGATGTTTGTATTACAAACAACATAAATGCAACCTCAAAAGAAGACTCCTCCAAAGACAGTCCAATCGGTATTTCCCAGATGTTTCAAGGCACTACCCATGTAATATAAGAGAATATATATCTAAAAAGAATTAACATTCTTGTTACGCCAAGAAGAAATTACGAAATACAAGAAAGATATAGCAAGCACTAAAAAAGTAGACTAGACACAACGACAGTTGGTCATCACTGATCTGATAGTGGGTAAAGCATCAATATACCACATTTTTCAAAGACTCCTCCAAACCTGATCCCGACCCTATATACTCTCCCCACCTAAAACCTATCCTCTCTGAAAGTTGATGCAGCTGAAATTTCCAAAGAGAATGACATTTTTCACATTTTTTCATCAATAAAAATTTATTTTCCACTAATATAATCAAAATACTACATCATAATAGTTCTAAACAAAAATCCCGCTGCTCCTAACTAACCCCATCCTTGGCAGAGTTCTAACATTATCCATATATGTATGATCTTATCAGTGATGCCTGCTACTTTAGAAATGCACTTTAGAATAAAATGCCAATACTCGATGCAGAGTTTGACATAATTAAAACGAGATACTGTAGGGGGCAAGATCCAACAGATAAACTGCTTCCAACTACATTCTGGCCTATAAGATCCTACCATTTCAAGTGCTTATAAAGTTATAAAATGAAATTGGCGACTCCAAAGACAAGACTTCTATGTTTAGACCCAGTGGGAGGGACGAGTATAGTATGACACATAGGTACGGGACGGCAGAAAAAGAGTGTAACCTGTTCATTGATAACATTTAAGATGCCATAACTAGGGAAATATCTATGTCTCAATAGATTATTCCAGGAGGATCCATCAATGTTTTAAGCAAGTAACAAAAAGATGCAAATAGGCCTTCCTGACAACCAAAACTGTCGCTCATCTAGACCCGTTGGGATAAGGTTATCAAAGAAGCATCAAAGGCCACCTAAATTCAGAATTCTGTATTTCCCAAAAAAAGCTTGATTTACTATCTGGACTGGAGGAACAATGCTTTCAGCTGCACAGAAATACTAAAAAAAACTAGAAAAACTAAGACGACAGCATTTTCACTTTTCCATTAAGTGTCGACCTACACTACCTGACGAACTCCACCTCCCTTAACATTCCTCAAACTTATCTTCTTACTATTTATCGCATCTCCAACTATGTCAAATCTGAAAATGCTACAGATCTTCTAACACTTCAAATCATCTAAATTTTTGTTCAACACTCGAAATCAATAAATAACTAGTACGCAACCACATTCAAGACTAATACACCAATCTTTTAAGTATTTTCCTTCGAACAAAAATTAAACCTTATTAACTGCAAGTCAATCCTAAATTACTCAAATGCAAATTCCTACTAAAACCAAATAATATCATTAAAAAAAAAAATGCCCCCTAAAACTATTTTTCGACAAAATAAGAATATAAAAATCACTACAAAAAACAGAAATTTCCCAAATTATAAAAAAAAAAAAAAAAAAAAAAAAAAAAACCTAAAAGTTCAATTTCATTAAAATTCAAACATATCCATAATCCAAATGTAAAACCCATTTAATAACTAAACATAAACTGGAAAAAAAAAAATTCAAAAGACAACACGAAACTGCGGTGGGTTAGAACCAGTAGCAGGTAAAATCTCCCAACGACATGGTTCAAGTTCTTCAGAAACAGGACAATACCCAGCAACAGTTACCTTATCAGCAGAAGTTTTAGCTGATCCAAATTCAAAAACCGTCACATCAGCTGGTCTTGGTACTTCCATAGCTCCATTTAAGCTCGAAATTTCGGTCGATTTTTCGACTTTTGAGTCGGAATTTTGGTTTATTTCGGTTGTAGTTGGAGTTGAAGTTGTTGGTTTTCCTTTCCACCATGAGAGAATCCCCATTTCCGTGTTTTTAGGGTTTTGCAGACTAAATTTGGGGAAGAAGAAGTAAAGATAAACAAGTGAAGAGTGAGAGGTTAAATAAAGAGATATTTGTATGAAGTTACTAAATTGCCCTTATCAAAGGAATGGGCTTTTTATTTTGTGGGTTGATTAAAATTAGTAGGTTTGATTTCTACTATGTGAATATGCAAATGTCCAGACTTATGTTAAAAAATGCCCAATTTAAGACCTTCAAAGTTCAAATAGACCCAGTTATAATAAATATATGGGAAATCATATTGCCACCCCGGTGGTTTACAAAGAGCTATCCCAAATCTTAAATACAGTTGAAGAAAATTATAGGCGCCCAAATGATAAGAGCCACCCGTCCCTTGGGTAATTTTGATCTTTTATTAAGTTTATATAACCCACAACATCTTAGCCACAGATTATAGTGAATCGATTGTTAGGATCAACCAGGTTTATGGAATCAACCATGAAGCTTTAATTGTGCTTAAAAACAATGGTTTGAACTTTGAACATATGTTTTCAGTAGAATCCATGTAACTGAATAATAATAATAATGTTCTAATTTCTAAAATTTACACTTTAAATTATATTCATTTTCAATCAAGTTTGAGTATTTCAAAGTATTGGGAATTTCATCTCTATTTGAAGATCATAATATTGGAAATAAGTTCATAGTACAACCATCCATTATTGGTTTTTTGATTGAAGAAAACAATTTGACTTTAGCGGTTGAGAATAAAAAAGGGTAAAAAAGGAGAATATGAAAAATTATAGAAAAGATAATAGATATTTAATACATTGATTTGAGTCACTATCACGGGTGGCTCTTATACTTTTGGTGCCCTCAATTAAGTGTACAATTTGGTTGGGCGTATTTTATATTCTGGGATAGCTCTTTGCAAAAACCGGAGTGGCAATATGATTTCCCTAAATATATAAGGGTGATTTTGGTTTTGGTCACCACTTTTTAGTATAAATTAGGTTTTGGAGCCGATTTTTTTCTTTATTAGGGTTTAGAGCTGAACCGGCACTTGACCCAAGTAATTGTTTATAATGGCCAAAATACCCCTGATCAAAACTGCACGTGATTTGCACGAGGGTTACTTTTCAGACATGACAGAGGCAGGTGACGTTTTAGAAAGTTCTCGATCTATTAGAGTTAGATCTGTGCGTCCATCATATCTAATCACAAATCTCGAGATTATTTCGCGCGAAAACCAACATAACACCCAACCACCAAACTTTTATATCATCTTCATCTCTCTTCGTTCCTCTCCTCTGCAAAAGAAAAGTTAGGTTTTGTTTCTCTCAATTTTGACATTTTAATGTTATTGATGGAAGATGTTCTTAACTTAAGATGATTTCTTGTTGATTTCTTCTTGAAGAACAAGTTTTAATTAAAGAGAAAAGGGGTTTTATTGTTGCTGTTTGTTGCATAAGGATTTAGGAGTCATCGATCAAGTTAAGGTATGTAAAGCTTACTTTTTTCTACTCATAAAATCTCTCTCATCATGATCAAAAAGGGGTATATGTTTGTTTTTAACTATCTGTTGAAGAAATAGGTAATTTTCGTGTTTTTATCTAATACACCATTTGTGTGGTTAATAGTGTGGAATTAATTTGGGATTTCTTCTTGATTTGACTTTGTTGAATCTGTTATGGGGTTGGTTGTTAGAAAGATCAAAGCTTTTTCAAAATTCTAAGTTTTAAAGTGTAAAAAAATGAAAGCTTTAACTTTTTTTTTTTAGAAAACTCATGGATTTTGGTTTGAATGGTTGAAATCTTGAAGTTTGGTTTAGATTATGTGAAAAAGTTGAATCTTTGATGATGTTAAAAACAAGTTCTGCAGAAAATCTGTCATTGTAATAAAATCTGTCATAATCTTGAAGTTTCATTACAACAAATCTTGAAGTTTGTTTTAGATTATGTGTAAAGAACTTAAACTAAACAAAACACTTTTCTAGAAATTTACAATAAACATTTCTGCAGAAATGACACTAATCAGCAGTTTCACCTAACCATATCTGTTTATGCAAAAGGTGATCCAGTTCTTATAGGTACATAGGTAGATAGGTTTTGGGTCAAAACTTGAGAAATTTCGGGACATTTTCCAGGGAATATTAGGCAAGGAAAGTGCAAGAAAAAGTTGGGCATCGCAACTGTCTGTAAAAGTTATGAAAAGAATTGATTTCCTTTTTATTGATTTTTTTTTATGTCTTAATCTTTGGAAAATGTCCATTATTCTTTTCAACCATTGAGAATATATCTGTCAAGATTGATAAGATTTCTTTCATTCTTTTTTCTTCTAGATTGAATTGAAGTTTAGATTTAAGCAGTTAAACCTGCCTTGCTAGTGTCTTTTGTATTTTTGTTCTTGGAGCCCAGTAACATTGACCCTTAAATATTGGTATAATTAATTAACTACTTAGTCATGCTGTTTGTCTAAAATTAGTCCCAAAGATGACCATTCCAGACTTTTTAAAAGTGTTTTTATAGGAAAAGACATTCCCAGCTTACATATTAATACAGTATGTATATTTGGTGGTTTACAATCTTTAATCTCTCAACCTCCCTAGGGTTTCTATTCTTATAATAAGTGGCAGCTTAACTATCCCCAACATCTACATTAAAGTGTTAAGTTACATTATTTTCTTAAGAAAACATGATATATATCCATGCTTTATTTTACTCTGTTTTTTACAATGCTATATCCTTGCTATGTTAGAATGCTATCTATGTTATTTTTCTGTCAAAGAGATTAATGGAATTGCTTTGAATGTAATGGCTGATGATGGCTATGTTATATCCTTGTCTGCAGTGTAATGGCTGATGATGATATTAAAAGTGTTGTTATGCATCATGGTGGAATGTGGGGGGTTGTTAAACCAGGGAGTGTGAATTTAAGAGATTACAAAGGTGGGCATAAGGTGGTGTGGGATATTGATGGTGAGAAGTTAATGTGGCTTGATTTCAGTGATGATATAAAGAAGATGATTGAGAGACCAAATATGGCAGACAAAGATATGTATGTGGCTTACATTCTGGATGGTGAAAGGTATCAACTCTCTACAGATGGTCATTTAATGCAAATGTGGGCTGCAATGAAAAAGCTCGGGGACAAAAAATATCACGTCTTTGTATCAACTGTTGTTCCTGCAGTGGCAAGAGGTACACTTGGTTTAGTAAGGAGATCAAATAGAGTTTCTAGGAATCCTAAACCACATAGTCCCAAGTCTAAGAGAGTGATCTTTGATATTGATGATGAAGGCACTCTATTACCATATCGTCCCAAGTCTAACCCTGTTGAACATGTCAGTCCATTACCAAGTCTTTCACCCAAGTCCAACTTCAGCCAAACACCTAGAAGATCACCTAGGTTTGTGAGTCCACCCTCATCACTAAACAATGATAACCCCGTTGAACATGTCAGTCCATTACCAAGCCTTTCACCCAAGTCCAACTTCAGCCAAACACCTAGAAGATCTCCTAGGTTTGTGAGTCCACCCCCTCCACCAAACAATGTAACTGCAGCAAATAGTCTGAGTTCTTGGGAGGGTAGTAGTCAATTACCTGAAAGTCAATTACTTTCTCAAGACCCATCTCAGTTTCCCACTCAATCCCAGAGTCAAAACCTTAACCATCTCAAACAACTCCCAACTTCTGTGGTTCCACAATCTGAGTCTCAAACTGATAAAGACTTTGAGCTTTATGTTGACCTTGAAGAACTTAGACACAATAAAAGGACTTCATTGTTAGATGAAGACTTTAGTGATAGGACAAATTATTTTGGACATCCTTTGTTTGGCATGACTATAAATGATGATGATGGAGAAGACTATGTAAGTACAGATGGTGAGTATGAGCCTCAAGGGAGTGACTTAGAAAGTGACAGCGACATGGCTGAGGCTGAAATTGAAGATACTGACATTGAAGCTGAGATGCAGAATGATCATGTAATGCAACATGATAATGTGTTTGAGGATGAAGACAATGAAAAGTTTGGGGACAAGCCAGTGAAGGAAGGGGTTCCTGATATGACTAAGGGTATGTGTTGGGTAAACATGAAAGAGTGTAGGCAGTATTTTAAAAGTTTAGCCATCGAGAGGCATTTCCAGTATAGTCAAGTAAGTAATGACCCTCTGAGGTATAGGCTGAGGTGTAAACATAAGGATCAAGGCTGTGGATGGAAATGTTCATGTAGAAAGAGACCAAAAAATGACTGCACAGTTGTTCTCAAGTCTTTCGTTGACAAGCACACATGTGATGGTCTAGGGAAGAGTAAAAACAAGCATGCCAAAGCTCCATGGGTAGTTACGAAGTTACTGGATTATTTCAGAGCACATCCAGAGTCAACTCCCAGACAACTCAAGGCTGAATTATATAGTATGACTGGATCCAGTATTTCATATTGGACTGCCTGGGTAGCTCGGAACATGTTGATGGAGAAGATCAATGGATCTTATGAGGAGTCTTTTGCTTTATGTCCAGAGTTAAAGAAGCAAATACTAAATAGTAATCCAGGTTCTATTGTTAAGGTATTTGTTGATGGAGAAAATCAGTTCGAAGGTTTATTTGTAGCTTACAAGGCATGTCTAGAAGGATGGAACAATGGATGTAGGCCAATAGTAGGTTTGGATGGATGTCATCTGAAGGGAAAGTATGAAGGAGTTTGTCTTTCAGCTGTTGGTTTAGATGGTAATAATGGTTTGTATCCACTTGCCATCTTCATCACTAGAAGGGAGTGTCACGAGACATGGCTTGACTTTCTGACATTGTTAGAGAAGGACTTGAAGAAGAGAACTCTTGGCAGTGATGATCCAGACTACCTGACTTTCTTTTCTGACAGACAAAAAGGGTTAGTGAAGGCTGTACACATGGCATTTCCCAATGCTCATCACAGGTTCTGTTTCAGACATATGATCTCCAACTACAAGTCCAATGGTTTCAAAGGTGAGCACTTAGTGAACTTAGCCTGGGCTGCAGCAAAAGCTTTTAAAAAAACTGACCATGTCAAGGTCATGGAGATGTTGAAGAATGAGAATATAAAGGCTAAGGAGTATTTGGAGAAAGAACCAGTTCATACTTGGGCAAGGTGCTTTTTTGATCAAACTAGTAAGTGTGAGTATAGCAATAACAATTTCTCTGAATCCTTTAATAAATGGATGTTGGATGTAAGGCACATGCCTATTCTGAAGTTGGTGGACAAGTACACGCTTATGCTTTCAAAACAGTTTTATGACAGAAAAGTTTGTAGTGTGGATTTGGTTGGTGATACTTTGGTTCCTAGAGTCCAAGAAATTATTGACAAGTTGGATAAGAAATATTTCAAGTATAATGTTCAAGGTGTTAGCTTTGACCTTTTCTTGGTGACACACAATAAATCTGACAAGAAGTGGCAAGTGAACATAAAGAAGCATGAGTGTCAATGCATTGAATGGCAGGTCTCAGGTATACCATGTGTGCATGCTATTGCCGTGGTGAGAGAAAGAAGAGAAGGATGGATGAAGTAAGTGTTTATCAAGTATAAAATGTTTTTTTTTTTTTTTTTTTTTTTTTTTTTAACTTTAAGATGAAATATGATTGTGAAGTGTTAAACTAATATATTGCTTTACAGGTGGTGCAGTCCATGGTTTACTGTTAGTGCATATAGAGCAGCTTATGAAGGATATATAGTTCCTATCGATAATGTTGAAGATTGGGGACAGGTTTGATAGGTTTCTTTGATTTTATTGAATGTTGCATTATAATTAATAAGTAGTAATGGAAATAATGGATGTTGTTTTGTTTTGTAGCCCGAGTATGTCCTACTTCCTCCACCAAAGGAAAGAGGACCAGGTAGGCCTAAGACTCAAAGGATAAGGGGTGTAGATGAACCAGAGAAGGCTAGTAGGACACAAAGTATATGCAGCAAATGCAAGAAAGTAGGCCACAACAAAAGGACATGTGAAGCAAGAAATGATCCAAAACAGGTGTATAAAAGGAAGCGTAAGTATTCTGACATGTTAATCATTTTTAACTTCAAATAACAATCTGAAATGTTAAAATAGTAGTCTAACATGTTTTCTACTTGTGTTGATATATGTAGTTAAGAAATACAAAAGGAATGAAATGCTAGGCATTGGTGATACAGAACCTATAGAAAGAGGTGCCCCAAGCAAAAGACGTAGAGGTGGTGCCACAACTGGTGGTTCTAACTCAAGAGGTAGAGGTGGTGGCATAACTGGTGGTGATGGCTGCAACAATGGAGGTAATGGCTCCAAAAAAACAAAGAGAGGTGGTGGAGTGAGAATGAGAGGGGGTAAACCTTGGAGGTAAGTCTTGTTAGTCTGATATTAACTTTTGGGACTGCAGCATAGTTTACAGTGGATTGGGACTGTAGTCATAGTATTAAAATGTGATTTTGGGGTTTGCATGGCTTGACAATATTTTGCTTTTATGCCATGTATTATAGTCAGTATTTTGGGAATATTATGAAATTCTATGAAATTCTGCGGTGGTTATGGTATCATGGACTTAATGTAACCTAACTATATGTTGTTAAGGATTTTATGAAATTCTGTATATTTTGGAGATATGATTATGCTTATATGCTGCAGTGGTTATGGTTATGGTTATGGTTATGGTTATGGTTATGGTTATGGTTATGGTTTTAAGATATATTTTGGACATTGTCATGGATTGATGATATATTTTGGATATTGTTTTAGAACTAGTTGTACGCTGCAGTGTTTATGGACTTCTGAACTATCATTTTATTGCTTAGTGCATACACATTTTGTATACACATTACATTAACACTTTAGAACTCTAGTGCACACACAGATTACGACATGGGGAAACAAGGAAAAATAAGTACACAACACAATTTATTTTCCAGTTTTAGGCTTGTCATCTTCCTCGTACTTGTAGCAATCCCATATTGGAGTAGGTAGACTTGCCCAGGACAGAGGTCAAACTGACAAATTAGATGCTTCACTTCAACTTTGTCATCATTTAGTTCAGTGTAAAGCTTCATGATCCCTTGACATCCTGGAATTATGCATGGAGCATATAGAAGTGGACATTCATTAGCTGTGTGCCCTGTCTGTCTACATAGTTGACAGTCATTCTGTTGGAGAAAGAAAGAAAGCAAAAAAAAAAAAAAAAAAAAAAAAATAGTTATGCATATTAGAATTTAGGCATTTCTTTGTTTGTGCTAATTAGAGTTTGGTCACTCACGGCAGCCATTAGAGAACTTAAGAAAAGAATACTTACCCATAAGTTGCATCCACCCATAGCTAAATTTGTGTTTCACTTTGTCTTGCTTGATTTTTGGTAAAGATTTTTTCTGGGAATGTCAGTTTTTGTTGCAGCAGGTACTTATATACAGAACAAGACAGTTGGGGAAGATGACCAACAGCTCTGTAACGGCTCTATTGTTATAGCCGTTGGATTATCTTCTTACTTCCAGATTATAACAGGTGTCCCACTATTTGAATTTGGTCACGTGCAGGTCACGTGATATTTTAAGTTAAGAACAGTATAGTGGTGTGGTTAGTGATCACGTGCAGATCACGTGAGTTTCAGGGGTAAACTTAGGTATTTTGAAAATATTTTCGGTTCAACCGGGTTTTTTTAGTTGTTGGTTCGAAAATGAGCTCTAAACCCTAATAAAGAAAAAAATCAGCTCCAAAACCTAATTTATACTAAAAAGTGGTGACCAAAACCAAAATCACCCAATATATAATTATAGTTTGATTGTTTTGTTTTTTGGGCTTTTACTATTTGCTAATTGCAGGCCATTTTACAATTAGTAAAAACGTAATTTGCAATGGTTGTTTTGTTGTTGGATTAAACCAACAACACATGAGCCTATGACTCAACGGTTGCATCCCTCTCATAAAGTGGAGAGGTCGTTGGTTTGAAATATGTCAACCGTTGATTGTTTGCTACGTAATTTAAAAGGGTAGGGGTCCCCTCAATCCTTCTTGCCAATCAAAAAAAAAAAAAAACTATCAGTGATGGGAATAGTTATAAGCTCTTTACAATATTCACAATACATATACAAAATCTGACATTGCCACCCGAAGAATTTAGTCTGTTGTGATTTTTCTTATAGGATTTGTGGGATAAATAAAATACTGTCATACCATATATGAGTGTAGTGATTAGTGAACCTTACTCAAGTAATTTTATAGACATGTGACAATTTTTCATAGGTCCTACAAACCCACACCAAAGAAAAGTGAGAAAAGTTGAGATAAAGTAATTCTCTATCTATTGATGTGATTGTGTCTACTAAAATTGTAAAAAATGGTAACTTATTCAAACAAAGATATGGCTAATTGTTAAGAAGATTTTCAATTTATTTGCATTATATGCATTTTTTTCTATATATAAAAATAGATATAGAGTTTATCTTGTTCAAATTATGATGGCTTTCCAGGTTTCTGTCACTTTGTTGGTGGTGATATTATTCTCAATCAGTGTTTATTAGGCCTGTTAAAACGGCCCTTAGGCCCTTGGCCCGACCCTGTTCGGCCCGGCCTTTTCGATGAAAAAGCCCTCTAAGTCAAGCCCTCCCAATTTTAAGGGTCGGGCCGGCCCGGCCCTGATGTATATAAGGGTAGGGCCAGGGCCAATATTTAAAATGTGTAACCCGGCCCTAAGCCCGACCCTAATTAAGCCCTTTCATATTTTATAGTTAAATTCATTTATATTTAATAAAATACATACTTAAAAATTGTCGGGCTTTAAGGCCCGACCTATGAGCCCGGCCCTCAACCCTTTAGAAAATGGTAAGGGTAGGGTAAGGGCTTAAGTATTTTGATGTCAACCCGGCCCTATCCCGGCCCTCATGAATAGTAAGGGTAGGGCTGACCCGGCCCTTAAGATTATAGGGCTTAAGTGTTGAAGGGCCGGGCTAGCCCTAGCCCGACCCATTTCACAGCCCTAGTGTTTATCATGAGATTGATGGAAGTAGAAACATTTTTACACACAATGATTTTGAATTAGAAGAGCAGCACAAGATTCTTAAAAAAGATGTATCAAGTATTAATGTTTAATGTTTTTTATCAGGATGAAACAGGTGCTTTATATGATTGTATTGACATTCACAAGCAACCTTCATTAGATCATCCTTTGCTCAAGGATCACAAAGACACAAAGTACAGGTAGGGCTGTCAACTATCCAAACTGATCCGTGATCCGAACTGATCCAAAACCGCTCTGATCCGTTATTTTTGAGTTTTGGATATCCATTTGGATTTCGGATCACTTAAATTGGTTTTTGGATATCCATTTCCGTTTCGGTTTGGTTTGGATAATAATGAAAGAAAAACCGATCTGATCCGATATTGTGTTCTAGTGAAACCAAAAATTCTGTATTCTTCCACATCTTTGAAAACAGAGCCAACTTTGTTATCTTCTGGTTGCAAATAAACCACCAATTCTTCCATTAATCTCTTTGTCTCTCATAAACTTGAAGCTTTTAATGAAGATCAAGTCATTTTCAATATACCAACAATTTTAAATCTTCAAGATTCAAGTTTGGCAAACTAAATTCATCTCCTTCATTCATCATAAAACCATCTCACCTACTTCACTAAATTTTCCTTCATATATAAAATTCATTTTGAAAACTTCTTCAACCTGCATCTAAAGTTATTTCTGTTGTGCTAGTACTTCTCAAATTGCAAATTATTTCTAGGTGAAAATAATTTTTAAACCAATTGAAACACCATTAATAGCGAGGTTGAAATCTAGTTCAGTTTAAATGAACTTGGTGTCAGTGGAGATCAAACTTTCTTCTTCAATAACAACTATAGTAATCTTTCAGGTTGAAGCTTGACAAATTGAATCTCTCTCTTTCACTCTCTCTCTCTCCAACTAGTGCGATTTCCGTTTAATTAATAAAAATTATCCGGTCGTAATTCATCTAAATCAGTAAAGACTAGGAAAAAAATAGTTCGGATCGGATCGGATTAACCAGTATTATTTTTGTATCGGTTTACTATCCAATTTTTACTATCCATTCTTGAATTGGATCGGTTTGGTTTGGATAATAATAAATTGGATCGGTTCGGATCAGGAGGAGATCCAAATCGAACCGATCCATTGACAGGCCTAAGTACAGGTACATTTATCTTAAGTTTACTCTCTCTCTCTCTCTCTCTCTCTCTCTCTCTCTCCACATTATTACAACTTAGAAATACAAGCGCTACACGTGTGCACGGTTATCAAGTTATACAATAATATTGAATAATTATAAAAAATTTACAATCCCATATACAAAAGAAAATTTTGAATTGTTTGAGAATACATAAGGCAATCATTATAGAAATTTTACAAACAAATAAAAGAAAAAAGAAGAGTGATATATATATATATATATATATATATATATATATATATATATATATATATATATAGGGAAAAAAAAAAAATGGACCCCCATAAGGGACCGAAAAGAAACATTTTCCTATCTAAGAAACTAAATGCAAAAAAGGCCCCATATTTTTAAAAATGTTAGCACATAGATCAGCACAATGGTTGCCAAGAGATGAATGTTTACTATGCCAAGAACTCAATGCTTTGTTTCAACACAATCTTGGCCCGGGCTTATACTAGTATGGAGCTTTTTTTTCATTCTTTATCTTAGGTGGGGAAATGTTGCTTATCGGGCTCTTAATGGGGGCCTGGAACCATTTCCATTTCCATATATATATGAATCAATATGATTTACTATAATTGTAAAAAAATTACCCAAAACAAAGATTGTGGAGACATTTGTGCAATCGCAAAACACCATTTTAAACACGAAAATTAGTGCAACCACAGTTGTGTGGAACCAAAAAACTATTTTAAATATTTTTTTATAGCATAACATCGAGTCCACAATATATTGTATATCCTTTATGGAATCCTGAAATACATGGAGTTTGATACTTTGATATCCCCTCAATGGCAGTAGATTTATGAAAACACTTTTACGTTCATTCTAGCGGATCTATAAAACACATTTATATAAGAAAAATATTTATTAGCATAAAATTAATTGAACAAAAATAAAAGAAGATAACTTTTTAATTAAGATAAAATTGTTAAATCGTGCAGTATTTACTTAATTATACAGATCGTTAAGGTCCTCGCACAAAATTATTTTAGAAAAAGAATTAATCGTGGGACAAAATGTTCTATAGAAAAAATAACTAAATAGAAAAAAACATAAAAATAAATGGAGAGTTTGTAGAAAAGTAACACGTGGAGGTTACATGTAATGGATTCCTATTAGGAATCGGTTTCCTATTAAGATTCAATAAGGCTTTTTAATCTATTAGAAATCTAAGTTGTTGTTGATTTAGGAATTGGGTTACCAATTGGATTAACCAAAGAGGTTATAAATATTGGTGTTGTGTAACCATAAGAATTGAGGAAACCTAAACTAAGGTTTCATTAGTTATTGTGTAGTTCACTTCTCAATTATCAATAAAACTATCTCTCTTTGTCCCGTGGATGTAGGCATATTGCCGAACCACGTATATTATTATGTTTTCGTATTTCTGCTTTAGTTTACATCTTTTGTGTTTGTTTCTTCATTAATCATATCAAGATCCTGTGTATTTATCATAACAGAGTTGATCATACGAGATTATTGCATATGCCATTTTTATAAATTTACATTTCAATTTTATTTGAAAAGAAGATGAAAAGAAGAAATATAATTATCAATGGATGTGTTATCAAAACGATAAAGTGGAAGTTAGCATTAGCCAACTTTGCAATGTGATCAGATCTTATGAAGTCTTCAATCTATGTCAATGAAAATAATTCTAATAATTCTAAAAGAGATGAAAACGTATTTAAGTTGAAAAGAGATTGAGAAGAAAGATAATATACCAGTATCTTCATCCCAAAAAAAAAAAGGAGAAAAATAATATAGTTATTGATGATAGATTGAGGGAAGAGAGTGACCAGTGACCATTCCCGCAAAAAGATTACTAAGGTGCATGCTGAATATACAATAAAGAGATCAACAACTAGTAAAACAATAAAATTAATATAGAAATTAGTGGAACAACTAATATACTCAAGGTTATTGTCCAACAAAAAACTATACAATCTCCAAATTAATTTGATAGAACAACCATATACTTCTTCAGGATAATCTATTTATGAAAATCTACAAAGAAAGAAAGAAAAGAAAAATGACTCACCTTATTAATAAAGGTATTAGTGGAAATCACTTTACTAAAACAAAACCATATGTTTGACAAAGAGGCAAGAAACAAAATGGAACACAACCAAGAGAATCCAAATGAGATATATAGAGGTTGAAATTCTTGTGGTTTCATCAGTTTCATTTTTTTAGGTACCGTAATTAAATTTCTCCATCTCACAAATATTTTTTTGGTGGCCAGTGTAACAGTCCATTTTTTCTATTTAAGTGGAAGTTTGTAACAGTCCATTTGGCCAATAGGTTACTCTTTATTTGGCGACAATTAAGGGAGTGATTATGCTCGCAACAATATGGGTTTCTTTGATATTTTCCAATTTCAATTTTTCCATTTACGACATTGTAAAAGAAGGAAAGAAAAATAAAGATAATATCATAGGAGATTCTCTCCTAAACATTCAAAAATATATTAAGTGTTCATAATTAAAAAAAACGATTTAGAATTTATTAATTTTATGAGGAGAAGATGAAAGATACTATATCTAAAAAGGAGGTTATTATGTAGAACCAAAGCAAAGCATAATGAGGTTATTATGTAATCATTTATTTATGGAGTTATTACATTATACGTTAGATTTGGAACATTAATTAAAAATTATTTAAATAATGTTAATCCTACGGCTACGATTGTCTCAATAGACAATTAAAGGTTAGGATCGTTTTTCAACATCTAAAGACTATCATTATATCGATTATATAAATTAATCTACATCCAATAGTTATGGTTGTCTCAATAGACATCTAACGGCTGTGTTTATGAGACCGCTTTATAAAATTATATAGATCAATATTTACTGAAAATAAAACTATTCACCAAAATATTTGGTTTTATATTAATTAACTAGAGGAATTACACAAAAGTAGAGAACAAGCGCACTACAAGCTATACTGCAAGTCCCTTCTATTTTTTTTTTGCTTAAGGGTGATTAATATTAATAAAAAGAAAAAAAAAAGTACAAGGAGAAGAAAGAATAAAAAAATGTAGCACAAGGAAAGATGGTTTATAAGCACCACCTTCCATTACAAAGGTTCAAGTGTGCACCTCCCTAAAATAGGTGAGTGCAGGACTTTCTAAGGAGGTGAGGAAACTTTGTCGTTGGCTCCACCACTTAACCTCCCCTTTGCGAAGCTTAGCCCCAGCTTTTGCACAACTGTCTGCACCAAAATTAACCTCCCTCCATGCACTAGTAATGTTCAACCATTCAAATTTATCTTTAATGTGTGCCCATCTGCGTTGGAGCTTCCAATGAACTTTATCCTTAATAAGTGCTTGCACCACTGAAGTGGAGTCACTCTCTACCCAAACCTGCAGCCAGCCCTACTCTAATGCCTTTTCAATCCCATGAATAACGGCTGCAATTTCTGCATTATAATTAGTATCAAAGCCAAGACCTCCAGTTATAACCCCTCTCACGCTACAAGTATGGTCTCTAAACAAAGCTCCCCAGCCTGCCAGGCCTGGATTCCCAGCTGAAGACCCGTCAGTGTTCAGCTTGATCACTCCAGGGGGAGCGGGCAACCAATAACATTCTATAAAAACGGCATTAGATCTAACTCTGAGAGATAGATCCAATTTCAGCATTGTATTCTTGTCTTGAATTGTATCTGAATGAGCAGTCTTGGCCTTAGAATGGACAAAATTAATCTCTCTTCTGATAGTAGCCATGATAAGTCCTGAGTTAGGCTTCTTTCCATCAAGCAGAATTTTGTTTCGATCTTTCCAGATACCCACAAGACATGTAAGGGACAAGGCTCTCCACAAATGTTGAATTAGAGAGCATCTGTTATCACAAGCTTGAAGCATATCATTGAATGAATATATGCTCAATTGAAACCCAAAAAAATTTGCAGCGTCAGACCAAAGATGAGTTGCAAAGGCGCATTCGAAAAACAGGTGATCAATAGTTTCCTCATATTGCTGACAATGACAACATCTGGAGACTATGTACATTCCTCTAGACTTGAGAACATCTTCAGTTGGCGCGCAGTTTTCTATGAAAGATCTTCCAAGCTAAGGCCATGATGCTAGGATGAATTTTTGCCTTCCATAAGAACACACACCAAGGAGGCTTGCGATGTTTTTTCCTGATTTCTTTATGTGCACTAGCAGTTGTGAATAGCCCATTTGCGCAGTGCTTCCAGATTCTAGCATCAGGTTCAAGGCTGTTGGGAGAAGGAAGACGATGCACATTGATATTCAGGTCTTGAAAAATTGCTTTGATGTTGGCATTAAAACGCCAAGATGATCCCTGAATGAATGGACTGAGAGTGGCCTTTGTTCTTTTCCATAGGTTGTCCCCTGGCTGTAAGAGATCCTTCAGAAATGCTTCTCCTGTCCATTTATCTTTCCATAAGTGAATTTCTTTACCATTTCCGATCTCCCATTCGTAATGATCAGGAACTTGCTGCAAGGTCCCTTTGATACCAGACCAGAGTGGGGAGGATTTAGAAACATATGAAACCGGCACAAAGTGGTTTGACATCAATTTTGTGACAAAGTGTCCATGGTTATCTCACCTTGAGTTCATTGTTAGGAAAACCAAGTTGTACGCACATCGTCCCGAGTTTGTGTTCTCATGTCCTTGTGTCAAACTCGAGTTTTTGGTTCAGGACGTACGTACCTCTTAAGGACGTTCGTACGTCCAAGTAGGCAGCAGACGTGTTTTGGTCAGGACGTACGTACCTCTTAAGGACGTTCGTACGTCCATGTAGTCAGCAAGTTCGGATCGTGTATACGACGTACGAACGTCATATCGACGTACGTACGTCCAAAGTCGGTTTACACTATTTCGGCCCATTTTCCTTGATTTCCAACCCTAGGTATAAATAGGGTTTCTCTTCCAAACAACAAGGGAGTTCTTTGGCCGTCCATTATCCTTCTAGTTGTGGAGTTTTGGTTGAGGTTTTGGTGTTGAAATTGTTTGTGGCTATTGAACTCAATTCCCTTCCTTCCTCCTTCTCTCAATTCATAACTTTGTGAACTTCCAAGTATCATAGTGATTTAGCTTCGAGTCTTCTTGTGTGTTCATCAAGAAGTCGAGTATCCTTGTGTGTTCATCAAGGAACTCTGGTGTAAGCTTGTTTCATAGTTCGGCTTCGAGTCTTCTTGTGTGTTCATCAAGAAGTTGAGTGTCTTGTGCGTACATCAAGGTGCTCTGGTGAAGTCAAGGTGTTAGAGATAACCAGGAGTATCAACTCGCAGTGAGTGCAGGTAGTTGGTAGGTTTGTACATCTCTTTTCATATAGTGGATTATTTGTTGTCGCGAGGACAACCGTGGACGTTTCCCATATTGGGTTTTACCACGTTAAAAATATCGTGTGTTCTTTATTTGTTTATTGCTTCATTGTTTGCTTTACTATTGTCATATTGCACATATATTGGGTTTTCAACATAGAAGTCACCATAATTGTTTATATATTTCTGTTTCATATATGAAGACCATTGTGATTTGTCATTCAATATTGACCATGCAAGCTTCATTAGAAGAGAAAGGTTGATGTCCTTGAGGTGTCTCACCCCCAAGCCACCCTCCATGTGTGGTTTACAAAGGTTATGCCATGCCACTGTGACATTTTTCTTCTTAGTTGCATCACCTGTCCATATGAAATTCCGTATGCTTCTTTGACATTCACTAATGAACTTGATGGGCCACTTAAACAAAGCCATATTGTGCAAAGGTATGCTGTTAAGGACCTGCTTTGCCAGAATGACCCTTCCTTGAAAAGACAAAGCTTTGCCGGCCCACCCTGTAATTCTGTTTTTAATGTTGTAGAGGACAGGGCCAAGGGTGAGCTTTGTTAACCTACCCTGCGTCAGTGGGACTCCAAGGTATTTCTCTGGCCAAGCACCCTCCTTGATACCAAGCAGCTGAAGGATGTCTGCTTTCCTTCCATGGCACATGGGGCTGAAAAATACTTTACATTTGCCTCTGTTGACAAGTTGACCTGCAGAAGTCTGATAGCTATCCAAGAGAGCAAGTAGGTTTTGAATAGAAGGCTTGTTAGAGCATTCCCAATGCAAGGTGGATTTTGGAGGTGGGGTGGATAAATCCACCTTGTAGTCTAAAAGAATGTCCCAAAGGGAGGTGGATTTTGGGGGTGGGCTGCCCACAGGTGGATTTGAAGGTGGATGAATCCACCTTCAAATCCACCTGTGGGTGGTAGAACCGGACGACATGTTACATGCCGTCTGTTTTTTTTTAAAGTTTACGTAGTGTTTTAAAAGTTTTGGACTCTCGGACGGCATGTCACATGCCGTCTCCCTATTTTTTTTTTAAAAAAAAATGGGACGGCATGTCACATGCCGTCCGATTTTTCTAAAAATCCACTTTCTCTCTACAAGAGTCCACCTTCCCTTGGGAACTCTCCACCTTGTAGAGTTTCACCTTGAATCAACAAGGTGGATTTTGCTTAGGTGGACCTACGTGGCGCCTACGTGGAGGTGGATTTATCCACCCTGCATTGGGAATGCTCTTAGCTTTAAAGAATAGAAAAATGTCATTAGCGTAAAGTAAATGAGTGGGACTACTGTAGTGTGCATGTTGTGCCATACGTTTTACTTTTTTACAGTCAACTAGATACTGAATACCTCTACTGAGTGCATCCTCGGCAAAAGAAAAAAGAAGAGGGGAAAGAGGGTCTCCTTGCTGGAGCCCTCTCCCTGCCGAGAAAAAACCAATGGGTCCACCATTTAGAAGAATAAAAATCCTGTTAGAAGAGATGGCAGACTTAATCCAGTTAATACAAACCTGAGGAAACCCCATTCTAGCCAAAACCTGCCATAGAAACTCCCAGTTGAGAGTGTCAAAAGCTTGAGAAATGTCCAATTTAATTGCAAGGTTGCCTCCGTGTCTTTTCACTTTGAGATCATTCGCGAGTTCTGAGGTTAAGCCAATACTCTGAGAAATATTTCTACCAGGAATGAAGCCATATTGATTTTCAGTTACAACCCTTGCGGCAATAGGTCATAGTCTGGAAGCCAGAATTTTTGGAATTATCTTGAATGCAAAATTTGACAGACAAATAGGCCTATATTTGTGAAGCTGAGATGGGTTTTTCTCTTTTGGAATAAGCACCAGGAAATTGTTATTGAAACTGTCCGGGAGTCTGTACTTTGTAAGAAAGTATAGAAGAGCATTTGTGAGGTCCTTACCAACTATATGCCAGCAGTGATGGTAAAAGGAACCACTGAAGCCGTCCGGCCCTGGCGCACTATTGGGGTTCAATGCAAATGCCGCTTGTTTGATCTCTGCGATAGTAGGAATAGCCTGCAGTACATTGCATTCTTCTTCTGAAAGCATGTTAGGAATTTTTTGCAAAATAGACTGATCAATAGCATCGTTGGAAGAAGTGAATTTAGATTCATAATATTTAACAATAAAATCAGCTATGTCCTCCTGTTTAGACAACCAATGACCATTATCATCTTTGAGTTCAGTTATTAGAGATTTAGTTTGTCTTACACTAGCCATGGTATGAAAGTATCTGGTGCTTCTGTCTGCTTCATTTTGCCATCTAATTCCTGCTTTTTGCTGCCAGTAGGAAGCCTGTTGATCAAGAATTTTCTCAATCTGGTCTTCTGTAGTTTGAATATCAGCAGCAAAAGAGTCATCTTGAGGACTGTTCTCAAGATAGAGTTGTAAAGTATGGAGTTCTTCAGTAGCAGCTTTGAATTTCTTGTCTAGAAAACCAAAAGTATGATAGTTCCAAGCCTTTAAATCCTTTTTGAGTCTTTTAAGCTTCTGAGTGAAAACAAAGAAGGGATTTCCAACAATATATTGAGACCAGCTTTGTTTAATAGTATCCATGAAACTGTCGTCAGTAATCCACATCTTGAAGAATTTAAATGGAACATTGGAGAGCTTGGGAATAGTAGTAATAGCACCACTTAGAGGGCAATGATCGGAGCATAGCTTGTTGTGGACTTCGTATTTCCAGCTTGGATAGGAAGCAAGCCATGACTGATTGAAAAATATTCTCCTTAATCCTTTCTGTTTATTACTCCATGTGAAAGTGAGACCGCTATATGGGGCTTCTATGAGATTATTTGCATCAATAAATGACCCGAATTCCTTCATAGCAATTGGTAGAGGTCTAACCCCACCTCTTTTCTCTTCGGCTGCTAGTACGATGTTGATGTCACCCAAAATTAACCATGGCAAGCTAAGTTGGGAATTTACTGAAAGTTGTTGCCATAAAGGTTTTCTTTCCATATAGAGATGTTTACCATGTACAAAGGAGAGAAGGGAATTGTTGAATAAAACAGTAATTTGTTGTTCAGAGCAAGAAACTATAGTGGGAGGAATGGCATCATGTCGCCAAAGGATCCAAATGTCTGCTGGGGATTTGAAAGAGGAATTTGAAATAATGGATGTGTGGAGGCCAAGAGATGAGAGATATGAGGGTGGAATGTTGGAAGGGTCTGTTTTAGGTTCTACAATTCCAATAATTTCTGGAGAGAAGTCTTTGATGAGTTTAAGAAGCCGAGTTTGAGTTTTAGTATTGGCGACACCCCTAAGGTTCCAAAAGAAGCACCTCAATATGTAACTAGAAAGAAGGGAGTGTGAGAAACTAACTTAAAAGTTGCATCCCTGCCGGACCTGAGTCTAGTGGCAGGGGGAGGTATGTTGGTTTTCTTGTTCTTATTTTCTTTTGGGTCTTTCTTATTGGTCTCAACTTTATCCATGGCCTGTTGTAGTCTTTCAATTTCACACACTTGATTTGCCCAACTAAGAGATTTAACAGTTGAATGAGGGACTGGTTGCAAGCTTGAAGTTGGGGGCTGTGATGGACTAGGGAATTGAGTTTCTTGGGCAAGGACAAGGTCTGCAGATGAAAAACTTGAGCATCCCTTCTCTGGTGAATCTAATGTTGGGAAATGGAAATGAAGGATGAGTTTGGAATTGAATTATCTTGAGAAATCTTTGGATTGCCTGCTGCAGTAGTTAGATCATCGATATCAGAGACAGGTAGCTCAATATAAATGGATGAAATAGGCACAACCTTCAGTTGCTCATGCGCTTCATGTGTGGTCTCCATTAGAAGCAAACTGTCATCAACCACTTTGCGAGACTCACTCTCATTAACTTCCTGTATTATTACGTTTATTGGCTCTGCGACTACATCTAACGGATCAACTCCAGTGTTTTGATCATTCACTGTCTCTACAACATTTACCGGCTCAATCTCGGTATCTTTGACTGCCACAATAGCTTTCTCTGCCACTTTGGATATCTCAACCTCATAAGTATCATGGATATTGTCTACATTGTTCTCAATAGCTTGAGGTATAACCCTGTCGGGCTCTTCTATCTCAGCTTCCTCATTATTGCTATCTAAAGCATTGAATCTATTTTGCCCACTAGTCCCTGCTGCTTCATTGGTTGTATTTTTTCTAGCCGAACCTTGATGTTTGTCCCTCTGTTTTCTTCCGATGTTTTGAGCGTTTGATTATTTGGCTTCCAAGTTAATGGCCTTACTCTTGTTAGTTTGGTCAGTAGCTTTCGCCTTGTTAGCCATTACTCTTTTGAGCTTTCGACATTCAGTGACGAGATGACCCACAACTTTGCAATGTGAGCAGAATTTTGGGAATTTGGGGATCTCCACAGGCTGCCAGAACTCAAAGGAAGGAGTTTTAACATATACCTGATCGGGAAAAGGGGAGATGGTAGGGTTCAAAGATTGAGAGATCCATGGTGGGAGAAGGGGAGGAGACGCTAAAATTTACTTGAAAGGGAAAGAGCAACGGTAAGAAAAATGATAAGGTTGTAGCTAACCATAGAAGAGGGCCCTAAAAAAGAAAGCCTTATCCAAAGGGAAAAGGCAATTCTAGAGAGAAGGTGGACCTTCTCACTCTAGGATTCATGTTCAATACACATTTGACCTACAAATTACAAATATCCCCCCTGCAAGTCCCTTCTAGATAGTGAAACCGATCCGCTTAAATACATATTCATTTGAACCAGCAGTCATCACATTTTTGAATAGTAAACCCAATTCTTAAATTTAATCTTTTATTAGAATGATTATTTATTATAGGAAATTAATTCCTTAATATTATCCAAAAATAATTTCTGCAACGTTGTAATTTGCAATTATTTGTGTCATTACTTGTAAATTCTTAAATTTCATGTATTTTCAATATGCAGATGACACCTACTTCGCTTCCCCAAGAATTTATAAATGAATCACATGAACGAGCCAGGATAGCACTGCAACTGCAACATGTAGAATGCCCGGAAGGAACTGTGCCAATTCGAAGGGTACAAAAGAAAGATCTAATAAAAGCTAAATATGCCATGGAAGCACAATCCTTTGATATCCATCCAACCACAGCTATGTACCCTGGTCGTCATTGTAAGTTCCTACTTAAAAGACACATTGCGCAAATTAATTTTTAAAATGGTTCAGCTATGACGATTTAAAAGTCATGCAGGGTGCTGGTATCTACTCGACCGTACAGGGAACTTTTAAAGGAGCTCAAGCGTACATTAATATACCAGAACCGAAAGTGCTTAATGACCAATCGATTTCAGCTTTTATTCAACTATCGAGCATTGCCACAGGAACCAGGATTATTGGGGGATGGATAGTAAGTCACTCAATTTAAATGTTGTATGGTAATTGGTACCTTAATTAGCATGTTCGAATTCCATGAAAGTGTTCTTCAACAACAATGAAGAACATACAAACCAAAATTGATAAAATTTAGGCAGCTATAACATTTATCATTCATTTAATTTTACAGGTAAGCCCAAACATGTATGGTGATCATCGAGCCCGTTCTATGATTTTTTGGAAAGTAAGTTTGCCGCCGGGTATGTCATATGTGATGGTTTAATTGAAGTTCAATCCTTGGTATATTGCTAACTTATATTTGCATTATTAATAGGGTTCTCGGCCAGGTTGCTATAACCTTTTGTGCAAGGGTTTCGTGCATGTTAACAACCGTGTTCCAGTTGATGCAGTCTTAAACACATCTGTATATGATGGCAATCAATTGGAACTTCAACTTAAAATTCATCAGGTGATTTTTTGTTTAAATTAAACAAGTACTAATTATCAAAATAATTCAAAACTATGGTCACTTCAGAGCTTTCCCATTACAAATTTTTCACATTGCACAATTTTTTTTGAGGTAATTAGCGATACCCCCCGAAATTCAAAGCAACATAGCGATACCCCCCAACTCCAAAAAGATTTGTGTCACCCCCCAGAATTACTTTCGCGTGAAAAATAAACTTGAACTGTCATAAATACCCTTATGCCACATCAGCAGTGGTTTAGGTCAAATTTAAAGTTGTAGAAAGTGATTTTATTTTTAACCGTTGATCTACAAACAAAGATCTAATGGTTGAGAAAGAAAATATCAAACCACACATAATATGACACATGTAATGAAATTAAAACAATCTATTTTACCAAATTTACAGCACTTAGTGAAAACTAAGTATTTTTTACCTACTTCTTCAAACAAATCTCCAGCCCCTTAGCTTCTTCTCCTCATCTCTCTGCATCGTTCTTCTTCTCTACATCTCTCTACATATTTCTTCTTATTTTCCACCATGAATGAACAACATTATGAAGATGAAGGAAGTGGGGTGTAAGGATCTGAAAGTCAAGACGAAGATGAAGTAAATAAACCTATAGTTGTAGAAGATTAAGTTAAAAATTTTCCTATAATTGAGAGTGAAACATTGTATATTTATGGAGATAATACAAATCGACTACCACCAAGAGGCAAAATCTTTGACCATCGCTTGGGTTGGAATTTCAGAATCAAAGAAAAACGTCCTAATGATTGGCCTAACTTGGATCGACCATTGTAAGTATGCATTAAATCTATTTTGTTTTGTAGTTTGTGGTTTTGTAAGATGTGGGTTGTGGGATATAAAAAAAACAGTTATTTGAATAATAAAAATTCAACTTTTATTCTAAAAAAGTGATCTTTTGCTAAAAAGGTAGGTTTTTTAATTGAAAGATAAGTTTTTAATGATGTTAATGGGTTGTACAAAGTAGAAATTTGATGATGTATACATTGATATATGCTTAACATAGTAATTTTTGTTGAATGTACATAGCATTTAAGTACTTCTGGCATGGTGGTTGATAAATTTGGTTATGGTTTTAAGTTGAAATAGTGATTTTGGTTGCATTTAAGTGTTTGTCATGTTGCTGTCATGGTTGTTGATGCTGTCATGGTTGTTGATGATTGATTTGGGGATTGGGGGTATCATAAATCTAAACTTTGAATTGGAGGTATATTATAAAACAAACTACTTATTGTAATTTTTTTTTTTTTTTTACAGTTTAAGAATCAGATCATGGCCAATCAGAAATTTGAGGATTGCTTATGGTGGGGAATGGAATTATCAAGCAGCTACACCTTTTCATTGGATATTAGATGACTATACTGGTGGTGAGTACATACATATTCCTAATGTGGATGGAGACTTCATGAATGTTAAGGAGTTAAAATCTTTAATTCTTCAACATGTACCAGTTCCAAATGGCTTCTTAATGGAACTCGATAACACTAAAGACATAATCTATTTGCTTGATGGTTTGAGGTTGGAAATATTGACAGATTCTGATGTGCTGACTTGTTTTGAAGAGGGTACTGTCGACCACACTGGTTGTATCAACATTTTTGTTGATTTTGTTATGAGTGTAATTTGTGTTGGAAAATGATGTACCTATTGAGGTTAGTTTGAATGATGTACCTGTTGAGGTTGGTTTGAATGATGTACATGTTGAGGTTGGTCTGAATGATGTGACTGTGACTTTGCAAGATATGAGGAAGAAAATATCTGACAGGAAAAAAAAAAAAAGGGTAAAGGAGTTGTTGGTGCAAGTGGTAGTAAAGAAGTTGCTAAGAAAAAAAAAAAAGAAAAACAATTGTTGAGAAAGCAGTGGATGATGTAAATGCTCAGAAAGTTAGATGGAGTATTAGGATGAGGAAAAACGGATGTCATACTAGTGATGAGGAAGAAAACAATGCTGAAGATGAGGTTCAAGTGATTGGTGAAACTAACATAAACCCTGCCAGTGAAGAACCAGATTTCAATGAAGTGTTAGTTTTGCCTACCCCTGCCACTGAAGAACAAGCTAAGAAGAAGAGTAAGACGAAAGGGGGTAAAAAGAAGAAAAAAAGAAGACTTAATAAAACTGGTGATGATGAGTATGTTGATTATATAGCACTTGAACCTGATATTAGAACTCCATCACCTAAACCTGTTAATGATATTGTTGAAGATTGGTTAGAAGAGGAACATTATGAGATCGAGAAAGCTAAAAGAAGACAAAACAAAAAGAAACCATGGAAGAAAGGTGAAACACCTCCACCAGTTGATATTAACAATCTGCCAGAAGAAGAACTAGACTTGGATAAGAATTACTATGATGATTGTGAGCCTGACAAACTTGATGAAATTAATGCTGAGGATGAGTACAGATCAGTTGCATCATCTGATGATGAGGGGGAGCTACCTTATAGTGAGTTTGAGGAGGAAACTGAAGATGTTTTCACACTTGAAGAAACAAGGGAGCATCCACCTGCTAAGTTTGAAGTAAAAGAACCTGAACTGAAGATGAGTTGGCCGACAATTGAAGAATGCAGGGATTACTTGAAAGACTATGCAATCTCAAAAAAATTCGAGTATAATGCTGAACCTAATGAACCTGGTAGATTGAGAGCTAGATGTTTAGGTGAGGAGTGTGGTTGGCTCTTTTATGCTAGTTCTTGCAGGAGTGATAACAAAGACAAAGTCACAATGGTGTTGAAGACATTAGTGGATGAACATAGTGTCACATGCAGGAGTAATAAGGATTTCTACAACAAACATGCTGATTCAGATTGGGTGACAAAGAAATTATTGAAGACTATGCAAGTACACCATAAGATCTTCAAGCCTAATGACATGAGAAGGGAAGTATGGAGGGATTGGGGTGTAAAGATTTCTTATTATGTGGCATGGTATGCAAAAGAAAAAATCATGGAGAAAATTAATGGAAATTATGGGAAGAGTTACTCTTTAGGACCTTCATGTTGTCAACAAGTTAGGTTGTATAACCCTGGAAGCATAGCTACATGCACAAGGGATGCTGATGATGGTTTGTTTAAGGCTATGTGTATCTCATTTGGTTCTTGTCTGAAAGGGTGGAGAGGTGGTTGTAGACCCATTCTTGGGCTTGATGGCTGCCATCTGAAGGGTAAATATGGGGGGGGGGGGGGGGGTATGTTTAAGCATTGTATCACTGGATGGGAACAATGGTCTTTACCCTTTAGCTATTTACCTATGTAGGAAAGAGAATTATGAGTCATGGTATGATTTCCTAGATAAGTTTAAACCACATCTTGATTTGTACGATGGGAAACTAACATTCATGTCAGATCAACAGAAAGGCTTGGATGGTGTGCTTGGTGAGTTGTTTCCTCATAGTAACCATAGGTTGTGTTTCAGACACCTATACAAGAACTTTAAGAAAGATTTGAAGGGGGGCAAACACTTAGAATCACTGGCTTGGGGGGCAGCTAGAGCTTACAGAAAGAGTGATTGCAATAAGTGGATGGAGAACTTGAAGATTGTGCACAAAGAGGCTCATGAATGGCTTTTGAAAAGACAACTTGTGCACTTTTGTAGAAGTCAGTTTGATGATACTGCAACCTGTGAGCATATTACCAACAATTTTAGTGAAAGCTTCAACAATTTCATTATGGATCTAAGGTAAGTGATATATTTTATGTTTTATGCTTTATTGTGGTAAATGCTAGTAAGGTAAAACAATTACTGATTTCTATTTGAATGCTATGTTTTGACAGAGACAAAACAATTACTGGGTTTGTTGAGCAATATTGTTTGTTAATCATGACTCATGTAAGAAAGAGGTTAAACAAGGCTAGGACAATGAACTTGAATGATGTGGTTCCTAGAGTGTGCAGAAGACCATTGAAGAACTTAAGAAATCTGTGACTGAGTTTTAATATTGTAATGCATCTGATCACAGATTTTGTGTTTCTTTGAGTGGGGGTGGTTCTAGTAGATGGATGGTGGATATGCAAAAAAAAACTTGTGAGTGCTGCCAGAGGCAATTGACTGGAATACCATGCAAGCATGCTGTCAGTGTTATGGAGCAAAGAAGGATGCATATACCTAGGTAAATGCCTCACTATATTTCGACAGTTTATGCAGTTTTTTATGTTTAAATTGAATACTTACTCTCATTTAATGTGGCAGCTATTGCCATGAGCTCCTTACTGTTAGAGCTTACATGAGAGCATATGAACATCCTGTATTCCCAATTCCAAACGACCATGAATGGGAAGAGGTAATTTTGTGCTGATAGTACTCCCAATTCCTTGCTATATTTGATTTGTTTCATCATACACTAATCTTTCATTTATGTTTACAGCCTGCCTATGAAATCCTACCTCCACCACTTCATAGGCCAACAGGAAGACCTAGAGGAAAAAGAATAAGAGGAGTGGATGAACCTCAAAAGACAGGTAAGAAGGTAAGGAGATGCAAGAAGTGTGGATCTACAAACCATACAAGAGCAACATGTAAGGGACTCAGTAGAGAAGAAATTGCAGCAAAAGGACAGAGAGGCCGTAAGTTGAAAGGAAGGGGAACCTTAACTGAGAAAAGACCAGACCCATTTGGACCTCCAAAAGAAAGGGAAAGAGGCAGAGGCAAAACACAAGCTGGAGCAAGAGGTGGAAGTAGGGGAGGTAGAAGAGGAGGGAGAGGAAGGGGTAGGAATCCAAGTACAACACAATCTTGAACTCTTCAACCACATGGCAGACAAGATTGAGTGGTCACTTGCATTATTTTGTTATTTTTGTTAGTGCATAATGCACTGCAGTAGACCTTTATGGTGCCTTTATTAAACAATTTGTTGTTATGTTAAACTTATGTATCATCACTTATTTTGGGACCACTTGGTGGTGTTGTTTTGGAATCAACTTGTGACTTTTTGTAGTATTATGTGGTGATCTTTTGACTTTGGTATGTGGAATCAATGTAATGACTTTTTGCAGTATCAATTTAATGAGTTTTTTGCAGTATGTGGTGTTTTGGCTTATTATCACCATTAGATGTTTTCTGATTACATCAATGGTTGTAGTTAAAACCGGTTTTGATGATGACGTGGCAAAGTAGTTTTAAGTTAAACCACTAATCGAAAAAGTCTGATGTGGCATAAGGGTATTTATGACAGTTCAAGTCTATTTTTCACCGGAAAGTAATTCTGGGGTGGGGGGGGGGGGACACAAATCTTTTTGGAGTTGGGGGTATCGCTATGTTGCTTTGAATTCCGGGGGGGTATCGCGAATTAACTCTTTTTTTTTTTAGTCTAATAAGTTTCCTATGGATCGATCTTTTTTCTTATGCGACAGGACCCATCTACAAAAACTTGGTGGTTGACATACCCCAAGGCAGAAATCACTCTTGGTTACTGGCCTGGAGAATTACTCCCAGGTTTAGCTGAAGGTGGATCTCAACTTGTCTTTCAAGGGTATACAAGGGGACAGGCAAACGGAAACAGTCCACGAATGGGATATGGCAAATATCCAGATGAAAATTTCAGGCACTCTGGTTACTTTTCAGATATGCTAATCGTAAACAAAGATAATCAGATAGCAGGTCTAGGTGATGATTGGAGTGGGTTCTCAGATAATCCAAAGTGTTATCGTGTGAACTATTATGGTCAAGAACCAGTTAATGGATATGTCTTGGCATACGGAGGACCATGTGGGGATTGTAGACCTTGAGTTTATAATCTGAACAAAATTATGTTTAGTACCTCAGTTTAAATGCCCTTTGTAACAATTCAAATAAAACATGCGTTACAAATGTCATCTTATGTGCATGCAGTTTTATTTTCATGCTTATTGCTTTGCCTATATAAAATTCTGACGGGTATGTAGAAACTTCGCTTGCACATCTCACTTGGCACCAGCTTTCACTTGGTTGTGAGTTCAGAATATTACGAGCTCAAAATTCTAATAACATTGTCAGAAAGACATCTTAAAGTTTATTCTATAAAGTTTATGGTGGAATTGTAGATGCTGCAAAGGTCTGCGGAGTAGACATACGATTATATCTTTTGCCTTTGGATCAACATGCAAATCCCATCTTAAAATTGAAGTGGAGATTATTTGCTGTTCTTTTGTCAGAAATGCATGGGAGTGTTGGAGAGATTTGGTGTGATGGAACAAAAGGTACATTCTGACAAATCAAACCTCCAAACATGTTTTACTACATCTGTGATTGGTTTTCAATGGTTAAAGAACTGCTGCAAGGTTCAATTATCCCAGTTTTCAATTAATGGGATATGCAGGGGATACTGGTTGGTTGACGATCAATTAAATCGAGCTTATATTAAGAGGTATGTACATGCTCATCATCTTCCTTAAATTGGTACAAGAATGCAACGCAACATAATGTCGCCAGGCCATTATTATATTTCTTGGTACCAATCACCATTATTATATAAGTAGGTATTCAATTTACTGTCTTTCAGTAACTTGGATGTGAAAACCATTTGGAAATATTATTCCAGGAGCCTTAACTACTTCTCCTCCTTTGATTTTAGTCCACCTGAAAATAAAAATGTTCAAATAAGATTCAAGAAATTGTATATATATACAATGGGATCCAAAACGCCGTTAAATAAATTTATATATATTACCTATATTTTGTCACCAAGAAATGAAGAAGAACAGATATTTGTAACTTGGCATATTCTGCTCCAGCACATAATCTCATGCCTCCACCAAAAGCCATGAAGTTCTTTGAAGCTGTATTTGATCCCTGGCCCTACATGATGGAAAGCAGATAGGAATAGAGGATTATTAAAACTAAACTAGTGTATTAGATTAACTAATAAAATGCACAGTACAGTGTATAACCCACCTTCCACCTCCATGGATTGAAGGCAAGTGTGTCATTGTATTTTTCCGGATTAAGATGAAGAGCTGGAGGGCACACCATGACTGTCCAACCAGCTGGAATTGTATACCCTGTGCATAGAGTCAGAGGCATTCAAATCCGCATCCGTAATTCATGTTTAGATCATGAAATGGTAATAAAAAACATGCATGAGCATGAGTGAATCTGACTGTAATATTAATTAATGGAAGTAGAACGAGATGTTTGATGAAATGGTGTGATGATTCTACCTTCTATTTGAACATCTTTTGTGGCTCTTCTGAGAATCAATGGCGCGATATTTGCTAGCCTAAGTGTTTCATCAATGACCTAGATAATAATGCATGACAGAGAATGAAATTTTTTGTAAGAGTGTCAGACCATACTATTTGGTAACGCAACCTTTCAATATTTTTAAACTTACATGAGATGTGAATGTCATAGATTTATACTCATTCCATGTGAGTGACGAATCTTTATTTTCGCGCTTTCGAAGAATCTCATCGTGCTCAATCTGATATAAATGAGAACCAATAATAATAATGTAGAAATAAACATAAACTTTAGGAGCGTAAACTAACCATTAAATCCTGAAGTACTGAAGGGTAATCTGAAATGAAGTTTATGGCTAAAGTTATGGCCAAAGCAACTGTCTCAAAGCTGGCAAACAGAACTGCGAACACAAAATACGCTGCACTTTCGACATCGAAAAGGGGATCATCTTTCTTCATTTCTTCAACGATAACATCAAGAAAGTCTCCATACTTTTTAGCAGAGTGAAGTCTTTCCGTAAGAAGATCCTTTAGCATGCTTATAGCCCTCCTTTGGTCCTTGATACATTTATGGAAAAGAGTCCCAGGGATGTTGAATGGAAAGCAGATGAGGGCTTTTAAGAAACTTGTGTATTTATCTTTCAAGTTCTCAGAATACTTGGATGGATCGTAACTACATATTTTCATCGAACCCAAACCGAATGACATCTGTATGCGATAGAAACATGTGTACGTAGTCAGCTAAAAAAAAAGGGGAAAAGAAAACTATGCATAATTTAGGAGAGACTATATGTAGGTTAATGTACTGTTGTAGCGGCTTCTTTTACTTCGACAGATTCTTGTTTAGACCAAGAATATAAAGTACTACATGCCATATCTTCCATCTCCAAGAGACTTTTTTCCTTTTGTTTTTCAGGACCAAACTGATCCATAATCATATTCCTGAGGTACTTATGTGTAGCACCAGTTGAGGTCGTCAACTTATGTTGCCCGATAAGTTTCATGAAAGAATCTGAATACCATAACTCAAGTGAATTCCCTTCTTGAAAGATGAAATGGCTAAAATCAGGATCTGTCGATACTATTACAGGGCAACCAACCAAACTAGTCTTAAAAAGTTTCCCATATCTGTAAGAAAATTGAGCTATAAGAGTTAGCATGCATATAATAAGTGCATATATATACAGTAATCATCCATATAGTTGTTACCTTTTCACCCTGTCCTTGACAAATGGATGAATATCGAAAGACGACACGGGCTTGAAAAACTGAATGGATTCTCCAAGCAATGGAAAACCCATTGATCCTGGAGGAAGTTTTCCATTGCACCTGGGATTCCTCCATCTATAGACCCAATTGGTCATCCATACAATAACCAAAATCGCAGCAACCATTACTACATGAATAAACATTTTTTTCCTTGTCTAAATTTGGTTAGAGAAGAGAAGAGATTTTTTTTTCCTTGTCTAAATGTGAGTGAATATATAAGAGTGCCCTATGAGTTGTCTTGAAATATAATAATGCTTCCTAGCTATGAAATGTCCAATGCTAGACATGGCGAATATTTGGTAAATGTGTGTGTGTGTGTATGATTTGTTTTTATTTTTTTTCCCTTACAAGTAATATAATTGCTCCTCATATATGGTTGAGGAAAACTCTTTAAGTATCATAATTTGGTGGTATAAAATTTCAATCAGTCATATGGCTCCAATGTATGTTGTTGAAGCTGACAATATGATCGATAACAATCGACATGGGACTGATAAATTTAGAACTATTAATTCTTGTCAATATGCTTGTTATTTTTGTTGGATGTCTTCATGTTCACGCGTTGGCATTTTGGCTTGAATAATGCACTGAATTATATGTATTTTGTGAATATGTAGCTATATTCCTGACATGATGGTGAATGGTGCCATACTGCCATTAGTTTAGAGTTTCGTTTTACTCAACTCGCCTACGTACACATGAAGCTAAGGTTTAATGGGTGCACATTATTTGCAGCAAAGCACATGCTGGATTGATTGACCACATCATTTAAAAATATCCATCAGCCCACTTGAATTTGATATATACATCTGAATCATTGAAACCTAAAGTGATATAAAGAAGCACAAGAGAAGAGAAGCAACCTCATTTTGCATTAAAAAGATGGAGGGATGGTCTCTTGAAGGAATGACTGCTCTTGTCACTGGTGGTACCAGAGGCATTGGGTCTCTCTCTCTCTCTCTCTCTCTCTCTCTCTCTCTCTCTCTCTCTCTCTCTCTCTCTCTCTCTCTCTCTCTCTCTCTCTCTCGTTTATTGTTTCTGGTGTTGTTACTTTGTTTTACAGATGCAGCGTTGTTGAAGAGCTAGCTGGGTTGGGTGCATCAGTTCACACTTGTTCGCGTAATGAAGATGAGCTTAAGCAGATATTGAGTCAGTGGAGCGCCTTGGGTCTTCGAGTCACAGGCTCAATTTGTGATGTATCTGTACGAACTGAACGAGTGAATTTGATGGAATTTGTTTCATCTATCTTCAATGGGAAGCTTAACATCTTTGTGAGTATCACTAATTATCAGTTCTAATTTTCTTCCTTTTCCCAATCATAATAAATCTTAACAAGGATAGTGGGTAGTAAGAATGTGTAGACAGACAAAGCAGTTGAAATGGTGAAACAACCACATGTGCAGAATAAATAAAATCATCTTATACTGATCAAAATAAAAATAAAAAAAAAAACAATTACATGTGCAGAATATTGCCCTGCACATGACCACGCGAACTTACTGGCGCATTCATAGAGATGCTCAAGCCTCCAAGTGGCACAATTGTCAGGTCACCTTGTATAAAATCTCGAATGGTTGATCTAATTAAATTGATAAATAAAAAGAAATTTATATAGAGAAGGTAAAATAAAATTATGGCAAAGCCACTACATGCATTATGAAACTTTCGTGAAATAGCTAGGAAAATTCGGGACACTCTAGAGCGTGTATAAAATCTGCTTTGTAGTTCCACCATGTGTGATTGCTGTCTGGAAGCTATAGTCATTGGTTAGCACAAGTATCAGCCTAACTGCTTTGTAATATTCCACAACATTTTCACCACACATACAGTAGTTGCATGAAGCGAGCTGGGGTTAGGCAGATCCGACCAGATTATATTAAAAAATGAAACAATTACATTCTAGGATACAAGGTTCCTGCAGCATCCTGGTTTATAAGTTTACTCAGGTGCTCAGAGTAGTTGGTTACGTTGTATGCCCTTAACACAATGGAGACAAGAAGATGAAGTTCAAGTATTATGATAAAGTGTAATATATTAGTAAGTAAGAAATCTTTTTTATATGCTATTTTTTTTTCCTGGTTGTCATGACATAGGTAAGCAATGTTGCAGCAGTTATACCTAAACCAGCTGAGGAGTTCACGGCAGAAGACTTCTCCTTGATTATGACTGCTAATTTTGAAGCTGGTTATCATTTATGCCAACTTGCACACCCTTTATTAAAATCTTCTGGTGAAGGAAGCATTGTATTCATTTCCTCCATTGCTGGTCAGACTGCCATTGGTCCGGGTTGTTTATATGGTGCAACAAAAGGTAACTTCTTATACCAAATAGGCTGGACTGATCAGTTTCAGTATATATCAATGTATCACAATATGTGACTTAGCTTCTCGATCTTCTTTATTCTATATCAGGGGCAATTAATCAAGTGGTGAAGAATTTGGCGTGCGAGTGGGCAAAAGATAAGATACGGACTAATAGTGTTGCGCCTGGACTTATAAGCACCCCTTTGATCGAAACTGTAAGAAATTTTGAAACCTCTTACTAGCATACGTGGCAGACTTAGCATCAAACCCACCAGCCTGCTTACTACTGCCAAAAAAAAAAAAAAAAAAAAAAAAAAATACCTGGCTGACAAAATCAGTATAATATTAAAATTGGTTCTTAGCTAAATAGTATGTCAGGTTATTTTTAATTATCTGAAGTATACTTCTCTTGTGCTTAATTCAGGCTGATGAAGACAATGGATTTACAAAACAGTGGACTGCAAAAACTCCGATAGGTCGTCTTGGAAAGCCTAAGGAAGTTGCATCGCTTGTTGCATTCCTCTGTCTACCTGCTGCTTCATACATTACTGGCCAAACTATATGCGTTGATGGGGGATTTACGATCAATGGTTTCTATCCAAATACAAGTTAGTTAATAAATGGTCTCTAGTACGTACTGGTAAAAAGTCATCAGTTGGTTATTGAAGAAGAAGAAGAAGATTGTATGCTCTATCTTTAGTAGGTTCATGTATATGGGACCAATTTTCTTGCCTGCATTGTTGTAAGAGAATTTCTTCATGCATGCTAAATAATGTCGTTAAACGTCAGCATAATGCTATTATGTTCAATGAAGGGAAACTTCATTAGGACTTTATTATATCGCTGCTTATAGTTGATTATACTTGGTTCAAATATCTAAAACATGATAAGTTTTGACCGCTCGGCCTTAGTTATGATCAAACCTTGGGACTAATATGGTATTATTAGTGACAATAGCTATGCATGTTAGCTAAGGAATGACTTCCATAGAACATGAGTGTAGGTGAAAATCCTAGAAGTCTGGATGACAGAATGCTTCCCTGAACTGATAACTGAACAACCTCATCCATAGTCGACCTTAATAAACCCCAAATGATGCCAATCTGATAATTAAGTAATAATGTACCAGAGTGAGCAAATGGATCACTGTCATCAACTTGATTACCTTCATCTATTTTGTAAACTCAATTGGTACTTTGCCTTTTGCATCTATAATGAGTATCACCACCTATGCGTTTGAAGCTGTGACAAGGAATGCACCTGAGATTTTGACTGTTGCTAGGAAGATGCAATTACCATTATTTTAATCAATTTAACTATCAATTGTCTATTTTAATCATTTAGATTTTAGATTTGTGTCAGATATAAGAATTAGTAATTTAAATATAATTAAAAATAAGCGTCCCGGAGGGACAGGTCATACCTAGTAGTATATAGAATATAGATAACCGAATTGTTCGAATATAATACCAATTATTCGAACCAAATCTTGTGAATTGAATCCCGTATACCGATATGTTTGAACCATACATACATTGTTCGAACAAAACTATGCTGCTAGCACTCAATAACAGGTAAGCAGTGCTGCTAGCACTCTTCTAGCAATGGTGTGGTGTGTCTACCAACAACTGTAGAGTAAACCAACCAACAGTAAGTTGGAGAATAAAAATAAAAAATAAAATAAAAAGAGATTGAGAGTGAGAGATTCAACTAATCTGGAAATGTCAACGTTCGAGTAAGCTGGCTTATTTATATATTGTGAAATTATTTAGTCTTTAGATTATGATTCATTTATAAATAGAGAATTTTGGACATACCCCCATTTGAAAGTCGAAATTTGAGATACCCCATTTGAAAAAAAAAAATTGAGATACCCCCAATTCAAGACATCGTGTTATCTTAGCCGTCCATCATAAAACTCACCAAAAAAATTGAGATACCCCCAATTCAAGACATCGTGTTATCTTAGCCGTCCATCATAAAACTCACCTACGGCTGTAAAGCTCTTCTGTCTTGAATTGGGGGTATCTCAAAAAAAATTTCAAATGGGGTATCTCAAATTTCGACTTTCAAATGGGGGTATGAATTATAAAGTAAACTTAAAATATTTATAAAGTAAACTTACTTCTTTATTTAATTGCAACAAATATTTTAGTGAACACATCGTTGGCTATAATAAAACTCATTTTCAAAGCATTTAATCAAATGAGTACGAATTTGTTGCACCCTTAGGATTTGTGGTCCAAATTTGTTCACATCATCATCAAGCTAAAGGTGTAACAAACACCTTTTTGTGAAGTTGCAACAAATTTGTTTTCGGATCAAATGTTTTAGAATATTCTATGGTTTATTATCCAATGACTTCATCTACGATGATTAAGGCAAGCTCAAAGAAAAAAGAAGAGAGACATTCAACTAACCTGGCGTTGTCCAAGTTCGTGTAAACTGGCCCGGACATCCTGGTTAGTAATGTATTATATTGTGAAACCTAGTTGGCTATATCAAATTTATTTTCAAAGTATTGCAACAATGTTTTAAATTATTCAATGGTTTATTATTCAATGACTTCACAAGATAAAAAAAAAAAAAAAAAAAAAAAAAAAAAACTTACTAACCTGGCATTTACAACCGTAAATGCCAGGTTAATTTTTCCCTCGTGTCGAAAGAAGAGAAAGAGAAATTGCATCAATTCTTTTCTTTCGTTAATTTTTCCCTCTACAGTACAGGTTTGATCTACAATATACAATTTTGTATGGGAGTCCTTGATTGATAGGTTACAGCTTATAAATAATGTTATTTTGAGTGAAAACTTTTTATGTATAGGGACCCTTTAAATTAAACATAAATGGATGTTACACAAAAGAAGAAGAGGGTTACAATTATAGGTGACTCTATAATAAGCTGTTATAAACACTTCACATTACTGAAGTACGTAGTAAGATTGAAGCATTGCTTTTAGTCTCAGTTGAAAGTACTTAACTAGTTTGAGAGAATTCTGGCAGTCCACATTATGAATCAATATTACAAGCAGTGTGTTCACATTCATTTGCAGGTCTCATTGAAGCATCCTTTCTATCCTAGATGAAGCTTTTTATCAAGTTTGAGAAGATGTCAGATAAAACGATAAATGATTTATCCGAAAGTATAGCTTTAAGTACAAAATCTGGCAAGTAAAAACTGATACAAATATGTAAAGATAACAAAAAAAAAAAACCTTAAGAGCAATGCAGGTCTGTAGAAGAGGACCCTGGTATATCTTTGTTGACATAGAAGCAACAGAGGATGCACGCTTGCCTCGCGAAAAAGGCGAAGCTGCTAGAAAAAAAAATGAACAACCCACAGACAAGTGGTAGGTGTGGAGCAGCTAGGATTGCAGAATTATTGGTATGTATATATTTTCTACCGTAGTACCATCTAGGAGGGGAGATCTGGTAATGGAGTTTCAAAATTTAGAACACTAACTGCTTGCTTCATAGACGGGCAGTCTCCTATATTTTGGCATTAGTTACTATTGTTGCATGCTGGTTATTAATATCTTTTCTTGTATCTCTCATATTTGTCTCTCTACATAATTTTTGTCTTGTAGGTTGCAAATAATCCAAATGAACCTGGCACGTGTACTGATTTGTTTATGGCAACTCATACTAGGTTTGGTGGGACTTATTTAAATGAAGAGATTGGTGAAAAAATGGTAGGAAAAATTCAGAATTTTATAGTTGTAATTGCTAAACATATGATATAATTGATGTATTCATGTTTTACGCAGCAAATGATCAAAGACATTGTTGCGTGTGTCCCTAATAGCAAATACAAAGACCTTGATAATGATCTTGTTGTAGAGGTTTGTTCTCCTATATATATAGCTGAGGTTTAAGTGCATTAAATGATCTTGTCCATCAACATGTAGTTGAGATTTATTACGAGGAATTGGTTGAGATTTGTAAAATATTTTTTCTAGATTTTCGGAATTGATGGAAGGGGTACGGTAATAGGTTATGGTCATGGTGTTTCAATGACCACTCTTACGGCTGCGGCTCCTTATAAAAAGAAAGCCCAAGAAGAGTATATGTCTCGTATGGAGCTTCAGCACCAAGTGGATACTATGGAGTGCCAAATGGCTGAAGATAGAAGGGAACGCATGGAGATGCAGGGACAACGGAGTACATTGCTTGGATCACAAGGAAGCGTTCAAAGGTCGCTAAGGCATTTCTCTGCTAGCCCACCTGTATTTCACAAGGTATGAATTCGTTCTTTCGTCAAAGCTTATACTTGTGATGCTTAACTAATAAGCAGAGAGCAAATGGTGACATGCAGATTTGTGATACCATGTACAGTTAAACCTCGATAAATGAATGTTCGATAAGCGAATAACCTCGCTTAAGTAATAATTTTTCCCGGTCCCAATTCAAACTTTTGTACTAAATTAGTGTTCGATAAATGAATAACCTCGCTTAGATAATATATCTTTCCGATCCCATGTGTATTCATTTATCGAGGTTTTACTGTACTTGTGATTACTTTGTTTGTTTGTTTGTTTGTTTTTTTTTGATAAAGTACAATTTCATTAACTATACAAAAGACCTGAGCAAGATGACACTATGATAATGCATTGTCAGGTTACCCAGAGGTACATCACCTCTTTAATACATAAGAAACATCTTCCTTGTCCCCACCCTTACAAGGTAAACTACTACACGTAAAAGAGAGGATACAACCCAACATAAGCTAACAGATATATAGACTGCAGCTTGCTAAAACCTGGAAGAGTACCTCTAGTGGCCTGAGCTGCCTGAACCTTACCATTGCTCTGCTATAGTATCTGTTCAGTCCAACAAAAATCATTGAAAGAAATTTCTTGCCTTAGTTCCAGATTCTTCTGATATTCAACCATAACCAGGCAGTACTTTTCACATGTTTCACCAAATATAGTACATACTATTGATGTTTATGATCTCCTATCTCTTTGATCCATTTAATTTTCATCAATCTCCATGTCCATGAAATCTTCTCCATGCTTGATTAGTGACTGCGACATCTATTTTTTGAATGATTTATTGCCAATTTGCCATGGTTGCACTTTTTGGTTGTAAATAATTCCTAAGGTAGAAAACACACATTGAAATGGTTTTCCAAAGCTGTGACAGAATGTTAACATGTTTAGAATATTAGGCACTTATAATGTACAACAGCATAGGGCAAGATCTCATAATATTAACTTTAGTCATTGCACAACATTAATGAGTTTCTTATTATGTATATATTCATTTTTGTAGGGACCAATTAATTCATTGCCTGAACAATTTATTTCAGCTCAACAAGCATGTGAGCTGTTAAATATTGGTGGAAGAGTTGTTGCCTTTGGAACAATAGTTACAAATAGTGAGGGTACTACATAAGGTTATCATTGATGAAGTTGAAGATTGGACTGCTGAATTGTTTGGTGTTATAGGCAAGACATTCAAAGATATTGATGTGGGACATACAGTTGATTGGCTGCTGATCCTGACACGCATAGTTTGATCTCTTTTCCAATTTTATATCACCATTACTGAAGTTGTATTGCAGTCAAGAGAATTTTGTTGTTATTATCATTATTACGAAGAAGAATGGTGATGGTGTATGTATAGGTGTCTAATGAGTTGGTGTATGTAGTAGTGGGTCTTTTGTTTGTGTCTGGTATCAGAGCGCCCCTCGCCCGCTTCGGTTCGTAGTAACCGAGCTGTAGCTGCGGTTGAGGCTCGGGTCTCTTCTCTTCGTCGTCACCAAGATCGCGCAGATGCTAGGCTGGACCATTTTGGAGTCATTCTTTCTCAGCATGATGCCATGCTTAGCGACATTTATGCGATGAATGTGGCTCAGATGCGACACCTACAGCTAGACTACACTCCTATCACATTGCCTCTGTTCCCAGCAGAGGAGCCACCGGTTGCAAGTGATGAAGATGCTGATGCCTCTGAGGAAGAGAGCGAGGACGATGGTCTTGACGGCTCTGATGGTGAGGAGGGTGGTGCCAGTTCTGGTTCGGAGGAGTAGCTTTTTTTTTTTTATTTATTTATTTATTATTGGTTGATTTTGTTCTGTTCCTTTGTTGCTTCTTTTTATTTCTAATTGTTAAGGTTTAATATTGTTTTGGATATTGTTATTAAGTTCTATTACTGCCTTGTATTAATTAGTACAAAATTACTACTTATTAGGTCATGGGCTTAAGTTTTGGGCCCACGTTTGGTTTAGACTTACTCTTGTCTATATATATTGCCTCTTTGTGTCTTTATTTTTTTTATTCTCCTACTTCTCTTCTAGTTTACTTTCTGCTTTCCAGAATTTGTCAATGGCAGAGTATGAACTTCATGAAGTGTTTGTTCCTGTTGTTGGATATGTATCGTTCATGGTGATGGAATACAAGATTCCCACAAAGGTTTGTGGTTTATGTTGTATTCCTCATGGGTATGATTATATTCATCCGCCATTTCTTAACCCATGTAGGGTTCATGTGAATCATTGGGAGCGTTTGCCTGCGCATCTCCAATGTCACATCTTGGAGTTAGTAGGTTTCCCGAAGGTTTCAGGTTTGGTTGCTCCGCTCATAGATTGCGGTTTGGATAGCAGAATTGAGAAGTTATTCAGTACAAGTGAATGGTTGGAAGACTATGAAGATCATGTTATAGCTCGATGGACGAATCCCTCGGCTCGTGCTGATGCCTATTTCTCTAGGCTTCCTCCAAGTCATTGGGAACGTGTCTTTCGCATTGTTTGATTTCAGGGTTTTGTTCTTCACCTAAGTTTTCTATTTTCTTGTGGACTACTGTTTATGATTGTTATTTCTTTCGTGCATATTTGAATGTTAAGGTTATTTTTTTATCTTGATTATCTTGGTTGTTATACTACTGTCTGCATGATCTCTAATTTCGTTTTCCTCCTCAATATGGCCTTTGTTCACTGTTGTGACAAAAAGGGGGAGATTTTATATGACTCTAATACTAACATTCGTCTCTTCTTTTGTTAGTGTATTCTTGGGTCATGTTTCAGGTATGCGTCATGCATGGGGGAGTGAAAGTGATGATGATCAGAAGTTGTACAGTTTTGGGGGAGCTCGGGTATCAAAACCTTGGAGCTCATAAAGTATGGGGGAGTTGTTCGAGGAACTTCCGTTGGCTCTCTGATTGATTCAGAATTCATTGTTGCTTCCGTTCGGTCTTTGATGATTAAAGCGTCTTACTTGACCTGAATATCAAGTGTTGGTGATTTGGTATGTATTGTCTATGAGTGCTTTTGTAGGTATGGTTTATAAATGCCAATTGGTTTGGGATTGTATGCACGTATTATAAGTGCTACTAGAGTCATAGGTTTTTGTCACAAAGTAAATGTCAAAGGGGGAGATTGAAACTGGCACTCGGTTGTTTGACATTATTTTGTGACTTCGGATGTCCATGGTCATCTTGCCTTGGGTTCATTGTTAGGAAAACCTCGTTGTACGTGCATCGTCCCTAGTCCTTCTCTTCGCGTCAAGGTTGTCAAATCCATGTTTGGTATGGGACGTACGTACCTAGTTAGGACGTACGTACCTTTTATAAGTCAGCTAAGTTTTACAAAAGGTTGGACGTACGTACCTAGTTAGGGCGTACGTACGTTAGGTCTGGCAGCAACAAACTTTTGGATGTGGACGTACGTACCAAGTTAGGGCGTACGTACGTTCAAGTAGGTAGCAAACATTTTACGTCTCAGAACGTACGTACCTTGTTTCGACGTACGTACATCCAATATGAAATTTGCCCAATTCGGCCCATTTTCTCTTGTTCCAAACCCTAACTATATATATAGGGTTTTCTACCAAAGAACAAGTCAGTTCTTTGGCCGCTCAAGTAAGGTGTTCTTCCAGATTTGTGTAGGTTGTGTATTTGGTGATTGAACTCAATTCTTCTCCTCCATTCTTCAATCTTTCTTCTTCCATATTGAGTATTGAAATTCGGCTTCGAGTCTTTTTGTGTGTTCATCAAGAAGTCGAGTGTCTTGTGCGTACATCAAGGTGCTCCGGTGAAGTCAAGGTGTTAGAGATAACCGGTAGTGTCAACTCGCAGTGATTGTAAGTAGTTGATATGTTTGTATATCTTTTTCATCTAGTGGATTATTTGTTGTCGTGAGGACAACCGTGGACGTTTCCCATATTGGGTTATACCACGTTAAAAATCTTGTGTGTTCATTTATTTTTTTCAGCTTACTACCCTGCTTGATTAATTAGTAATAACTGTGGTAATAGCACTGTTTGTGAAGTCTCAGCTTATGCAATGTTGTAGAAGGACAATAAAGCCGGGAAACTGAATGCTGTGTCATTGCTCATGATTCATGACCATGCTGTTAGCACAATGGAAGAAGCCATGAGAAAGTTGATAGCTTAGTAGTAGGAGAGACTGATCGATGGAGTTAATCTTGAAGACAAATGGTAGTTTGGTACCGAGAGCTTGCAAAGATTTGTTTTGGGACATGTGCAGAGTGCTTCACGTATTTGATGGGTACACATCAGCACAACAAATGGGTGGTTATGTATGTTACAAAACAACCATTTTATCGTCTTTCAGTGTTGGTATCATATCTCTAATGTTAAAGTAAGATCGATCTGAGCAGTCTTCCACTTTAAGATATTCATTGTTAAATGAGCAATGACTTTCATTGTGACCACATCTGGAGTTACGGTTGAGCCATCTGAGTTGATGTAGAACCCTGGGTTTGGTAAAGAATTTACGATGGGTTTAATAAATAGCCACACTGTTATAGATGCCCTCCGAATGGCACAATTTCTAAGTGCAGTTAGGGAGTTTGCTAGAGGTTTTTCTGATGCAGGAACTAGATCTTGGAACACAAACAAACTCACACCAATATTTAGAAGAACGCTTCTTTTTCATTAATCAATAAATACCAAGTCCTTTACATCTAACAAGAGGCCTTTATATAGGCTACAGTTTCCAAATCCTAACCAAACCCTAATACTGTAAAAAGGACGCAACTAACCTCCAACCCTAACATAAGACGAAAATTACCAAAATAGAAAGATTTGAGTTATGATCAAATCTGGACTCTACTCATCTCTAGGAATTCAATGCCACAGACGGCATGCAAAACAGAGTTCTCTAGAAAGAGATATAAACGAAAGAAAACTTTCTTAAAATAGCAAAATTGGCTTTTTGAAGGCCTAAACGATGTCAGAACCCCGAAAAACGCAATAGCACACGAGCTTTGCTCGTGCGTCCTGATCGTTGGCCCATTTTCCTTCAGAAAAAGGGGTCCTAATGCCACTTTGGCAAACTGGAAAAAATCTCAACTTGCCTGCGGGCGAGCCTCGAGCAACTTCTGGTGTCGGATAGTCGAGTTACGCTCCCATTTCTCTTCAAACATATCAGCTAACTCCTGTATGCCATCATTTTCCCATCCCAAATTTGCACCAGTGGTGAACAAAGAAGCTATTTCTGCTCCTGCGGCAGCTCCAAGACTGAACCGTGCATTGCGAGACCCAAAACTACAAGCTCTTCGACAACAATCCATCCCAAGTTATCAACTAGAATATGCCTGCACTGACTTATCTCTAAACCAAATGAACAAGTTCAAGAATGAGTTCTTGAAGTCTACTACTGGTGAAGATTGTCCAACATTTGATGTTGTAGCTGCTAGTCTTTGGCGCCAAAGAATTAGAGGCATTGACATGGAGAAAAACACAATTGTCAAGGTCATGTATTCGGGTAATACACTCCTACACGGCAGTTCTTGGACCCTCCACCAACGGAAGGCTTCTATGGAAAAGAGAAATCTCACCCAAAATCTTCCCCAAAGCCTCCAACAATCAGGAACACCTCTAGCAATCTCGTTGATGGCTAATTAAAACTAATTAGAAGTTATTTAAAGAGGAGCAACCAGAAAGAAGCAAGAGGAAGAACCGATTAGTACCTGAAATTTTAACTTGCTAGTGGTTGAAATCAAGAAGAAGAAAGAGATCGATCCCGCTTCAAACCGTTCATGCAGCTCAAAACCCTTTCTTTCTTTTTTTTTTTTCTTTCAAGGAAAAAATGGAAACCCTTTTTATTTTAGAAAACCTATTTTTTCCAACTCAAGGCGGGGCATCAATTTTTAACATTTTGGGATGCGGGAGTAAGCGCCAAACCAATAAGTAAGAAACGACTGTCTCTGTTTTCAAGAATGACTGTCTTTGTAAGTTGTTTCAATACGACTGCTACTAACAGTTGTTTATTTTGAGATGCTATAGTCGTTTATCTTCATTTCTGGCGTAGTGAGAGGAACATGTTCAACCCTGCAATGCCACTCCGACGCTCAACATTAGATATTTAATTTTAAGAGATTTTGGCACTTACCCCATTTGAAAGTCGAAATTTGTGTTACCCCCCATTTGAAAAAATATAGCAGTTATCCCCCAATTGGATGGAAAATTTTAACGATGGTACAAAAATCAAATGGGGGGTAACACAAATTTTGACTTTCAAATGGGGGTAAGTGCCAAAATCTCTAATCTTAAATACTAGTGATAACCCGTGCCTACGGCATGATTACTTTAGTGGAAGGAGTTGTAAAATTTCTTTTGTTATATAAGAAATGAGATTATAAATAATACTTTTAATTTATTCTAAATATCCAACAAATTTTGGTTTATTCTAATTCCTACAGTCGAATTTATTAAGCACAAAAAATTGTCATGCATAATAATATATATGTATAGTAATATACAAAATATTTTTAAGAGTATTTCTTGTTCCTCTCAATATCCCTCTATAATCTAGATAGAATTGAGTAGAAATTGTACTTTTGAAACTAATTTGACAAACATATATTAAATGATTTGAAAACTTTTGGTGGAAGAAAACAATTATTATTGCGTATGCACAACAAAGAGATAACATGAAGGTTTCCTAGGGAACAAAAGATTTTACAAACCAAACATGATATTATACCTATTATAAAGAGAAATACATATTATATCTCAATACATGTACACGTAAGAAAGAAAAAAAAAATATAAGGCTTCTTCTCAATGGTTTAACCAAATGAATTACTATAGTTTTCTACTTAACAATTATTTAGGGGGCGATAGAGCATTGCTTCTAAAAGGTCAACTATATAACATCGATCTCTTAAAAAAATATTCCTCGAGACACCTATAGACATACAGTAAATAGAATTTGTCAAATCATTTGTTGCAGTTTTACATATAGTTGGTTCATTTGCTATAGCCATACAACTTATATAACGTAAGTAAAAAGGTTAAATAAAGATGAGAAAAAATATATATAAAAATAAATTGCCAGCATCGAAATCATTGAGAATGGATCAACTGATGTGACACATATATCTCCAGTAATCTAGGAAGAAAAAAAAAAAATCAAACAACGATAAACCATCAAATATGAAAACAACAAAAGAAAATGAAATTTTTTTTATTCTTCCATTAATCCTATTAGATAAAAGGAAAAAAAAAAACTCATTAAATTGAGAAAGAAAAATATATTTTTGGAGAGGTATATTTGTTGAGGAGGATGATGGGGGAGGGCTCATAAAAAAATAAAATAAAAAGGCTATTTATAATTAAAACCAACTAATCATTAGGTTACATTGTTGAAATTGAATGTGTTAGACATTAATTTGTTTAACACCAACTCTTGTAAATGGGGTTACAAATCTATTAATAAGCGTGCCCATTTATTATTGGTATTCATTTCTAGTCTAGAATAAATATTATATAAGATACTCTTCATCCTATGGCTACGATTGTCTCAACAGACAACTAAAGGTTATGATCGATTTTCTATATTTAACGGCTATTATTACATCGATTATATAAATTAGTCTACATTCGATGGTTATAGTTGTCTCAATAGACATCTAACGGGTGTGTTTATGAGACCGCCTTACAATATTATATTGATCATGACATCGTCGTTAAATATAAAAATTGTACACTATTAACAATCCATTCTCAAACTACTTTTATTTTAACTGAAAAAGTGAGTAGCGTGTGATTGGAAACCGCCAAACTACACTAACACATAAACATCCATCTCAATTAACTTGGTTTAGAGATAAGTCAGTGCAGGCATATTCTAGTTGATACCTTGGGATGGATTGTTGTTGAAGAGCTTGTAGTTTTGAGTCTCGCAATGCACGGTTCAGTCTTGGAGCTGCCGCATGAGCAAAAATAGCTTCTCTGTTCACCACAGGTGCAAATTTGGGATGGGAAAAACCTCTAGCAAACTCCCTAACTGCACTTAGAAATTGTACCATTCCGAGGGCTTCTATAACAGTGTGGCTATTTATTAAACCCATCGTAAATCCTTTGCCGAACCCAGGGTGCTACATCAACTCAGATGGCTCAACCATAACTCCAGATATGGTAATATGGTCACAGTGAAAGTCATTGCCCATTTAACAATGAATATCTTAAAGTGGAAGACTGCTCAGATCTCTCTTACTTTAAGAATATTAGAGATAGCTTGTGAAGTCAATGGAGAAACTAACACTGAAAGACGACACATTATTGAAAAGAAAAAAAAAATGTCCTCCATCAATAAACCAACAACAAACTTATGAATACTTCTTCCAATCTAGATTCTAGAGAACAAGCTGGACTTCATCTTTGTTCGTCACTAGCATTTCTTCAGGTAATTGGAGAGGTATAAACAGAACGTCGTTTACATAACCAACCATTTGTTGTGCTGATGTGTACCCATCGTTGCTCGCGTAAAATAGGTGAAGCCCTCTGCACATGTCCCAAAACAAATCTTTGCAAGCTCTCGGTACCATACTACCATTTGTCTTCAAGATTAATTCCATCAGTCCACTCCTACTACTATCAATGTGAGCCATCAACTTTCTCATGGCTTCTTCCATTGTGCTAACAGCAGGGTCATGAATCATGAGCAATGACACACCATTCAGTTTCCCGTCTTTGTTGTCCTTCTACAGTACAACATTGCATAAGCAATGACATGATAATGATTATATATATAATAACATATATGAAATACTCAACCAACAAGACAATATTTACCTTGAAGCCTTGGATATCATTCAGGTTACGGCCGCACGTGCTCATCAGCATAAATAGATTATGGTACTCTGGACTCCTAACAACCTCTTCGGATAGATAATGCCCTACAAGATAGAGAGCTGGAAGAACAATAGGTCCCAAGGCAAATGATACGTATGCATTTCTATTGTATTCATCGATCGTTGGTATTGTCTTATTTTCCAACCATTCTGCCTCTTTCATCATAGACTTGATCAATGTCACCCACTGTCAGGAGAAGAATATACATTACATGATCACTGCTTGAACATTTGTTTAATTAGGCGAAGAAACAAGATAAAAGATGTAATCTCACTATTTCAACAATGTGACTTGTGACATCGCGCAGTTGCCATTGTAATGCCTTTTCTCCAAGTTCATTGACCGTGTTTTGAATAGCCGTGAATATGATCTCAACTTGTTCCGAAGTAAATTCAGTAGCTGAAACTCCATTCCACCTTTATGTTTTCGATTAAACAATTAATAGATTAGTTAAACTTCATCATATAAACCATCACATATCCTTGAGATAATAGAATGACAAAGGGAAACTTACTTTTCAACCAGTTCAATTAGGTTTAATTGTTCTTCTTTAGAACCTCCTCCATCATAAAAATCATCAGCCACAGTTGAGAGAATACATGTTTTTGTCAATGATAGGCGGGCATCAGATAACTCTGGAATAAAAAGGGATGCCGCAGAAGAGAAGTAACAGTATGCTTGCTTCTGTCTGGCAAAAGTGAGTTTATCTAATCGGTTTTCTTTGACCCACCTGCTCAGAGATTATTACACCTTTAAACGTAAATGTTAATAGACCAATACAGAATGTATTTACGCAAAGTTAAAAAGAATTCATACCTTTCAATTTGATTGAATTCTCTCTGCATCATTGATTGGATGAAATTAAAGTCTTCCACAGCCAATTCAAGGATAGCTTTATTATCAACATTTAAAGGCCTAAGAGCACCAATAGTGGTAGTATGATAACTTGTAAAATATATTCTTTAACAGAGGATTATGTCAATTCGATCAATGTTCATAAAAAGTTTACCTGTACGATGTTTTCATAATTCTCAAGTTGTCGGTGTTGTAGTGTTCCACAGTTTTTCTGTTTTCTAAGCGTTGCAAATTCGCATAGTATGAATAGGTTAAGGAAATATTGACCTGGAATATTGACACTGAATCAATCTTAATTGTCACTGAAGGACTGCGGAAACAAAAAGTGTCGGGAAAAATATGTCTCAATGATACTTGAGTAATTCCAATATCCCAACAGATCTCACAAAAATTACCTCTTCTCTAATGCATTGATGCAACCTATCCGCATGCATTGAAGCCTTGGATAGTTCCTGTTTCAGAAAATCGCCGGACCATGTTCTCAGTTCCTTGAGAAATAATTCATCAGGGAACCCAAGGTGGGAAGCCCGATATAACTCTAGAACAGCCCCTGAATCGTTCAGATATCCTTCAAGTGTATTCGAGAAACCCTCTTTGCCAAATTGAGCTAATGCATCTACATCAATTAAAGTTTGAACTAACTTAATTTTCACTAGAACGAACTATATGCAAATGGTGTAAGGTTCAACTAGAAATACCTGAACAGACGTCATATCCGTGCATGCGTAAGATCCGAAAAGCCATGGCACATGTAGCAATGTCCAAATATATCTGTTCATCTTTCGCCAACCAGCAGCTGTTGGTCCATGAAAAGTTTCTGAAAAAACTTGAGCAGATTTATTACAATATAAATCTCTAAGAATTGGTCCCGTTACCTGTATGTTTTATCCAAAACACTTTTAATTTCTTCTCCAAAGTGACGAGCGATTCCCAAGTTCTCAACACTGTCGACCATACAGAGCTGGGTATATATCTCTCGAGGATAGACAGTTGGGACTGAAAAAGGCCAACAGCAGTGAAACACAAATTATAGCACATTGATGTATGTAGAATGTACAGTAGAAACCGGATCAACTTACCTGCATTGCCAAATTTGTCTAATAGCAAGCGCAAGTAATTGAGGCAGTTACTGTCGTGAAGCTGAGCAACGACAGCTGCAGTGGTGGATGGTGAATTAAAAAGCGATCCGTTTTTCCTCTGATATTGCATGATGCTCTTCCAATCTGGTGAATTCCCCAGTCCTTCTGCAACATATGCTAGATAGAGTTTTCTTCCTTCAGAGTTACACGCAGATCCTCTGTGAAATTATATTATTACGGCAATACAACAGAAGAATATATTTAGTAAGCTCACATTCTTGTAAAATGCCGTTGCTTCCCCCAGAAAAAAAAATAACCAGAACTTGTATTTTGTTTTAAAACAAGTGCATGCTTGGACAAAATTGAAAAAAAAAAACCCATTGTTATGTGACCTGTTTAGTTTCAAATCTCTTCCGCGCAGCAGAGGATTTAAATATGATGGGTCTAAATGAATATTAATTCCCATCTCTTGAGCATTTTGTATCATACCAGGAAATATGATATCAAATCCAATTGGATTATGCTGCTTCTCATCAATGGCGGAAGCAAAAGTAGAACTAATAAAGTGGAGGCCTGCAGCAACAAGAGAAACCAGTACTTGATAACTTGTCAAGGAAAAAAAATATAAAGGATGCATGGCACCAGGAGAAAATTTTGCTGGAATACCCTTGTTAACATGTTCTTCACCAATATTCCATTTTTTTAGCGCGAGGATAGATGCCAGTGTGGATAAGAGTGTGTCTTTAACCAACAACGGATGACGACAAGAAAGACCCCATGAGCCGTCAGGATGTTGATTCTCCAGTAGCCAATTTATACACTGAGGAAAACATGGGGATCCAGGGGAATATGGAGAAGGTACCATTGCAACCCAAGCAGTGTCATATGAAGACACTGAAATTTCAACCTTTTTGAACATTTCACTAATTCTCTCATTGGTCCTGTCAGAACACTGCAGTAATAGTTCTTAGATATTGTATGGAACAAAGAACATACATAGATAATGTATTCTTGAGAGAGAGAGGATCAGCATACCAGAAGAGAGTTCTCAGAATTTTTCCACATCTTTAAACGTGCAGGATCCGAATGTATGGCTTATCAAGAAACCAGAGGAACATGTAATTAGCTTCAGAAATGAATACTAGCTAGGTATCAATTTATAGATATGACCCTAAACCAGTTTATCAAACATTTGACTAGTAAGAAGAGGCTACCATCACAATGTAATTAAGTTGCAAAACAAAATTCCTTTTGGGTAGAATCACTCTACAAACATCTCATCAAGCCAGGTAAATTCTTAGTCCGAGGGATAACACGCTAAGAAATAATCACCAGACAGTATGGCATGACCTCTGCCTCCAGGAAGGTCTTCTCAAAGAAAAGGGTGAGTAACAGAACTAAGCATCTGACAAGTATAAAGGTGATAAGGTGGATTAGTGCACCAACTAATTGCAAACAACAACTGGAAGTACCCTCATTAGCTCCTTGTAATAACCCAAATGTTCTTGAGATCTGGTCTAACATAAGCTCCACCACCATTACTACCGAAAACTTAGGTAATTAAAGAGGACAATACAGTGTGGATCCCTAGCTAGTTCTAATGCAAAGTTTTCTAAGATGAAGATTGAAGATTGAGGTTGTCCCTTAAAAAAAAAAAAACTACTCCAATTATGGTTGTAATGGAAGTTGAACATTAAATAACTTGATACATGAAGTTGATTCAAATTTCAAAAATTATTTTTCTCCAACTACATGAAAATGCTTAAAACTTAACTTTGAGCTACATACAAACAAACCAATAAGAAGAGTAATTAAACATGAATGACAGAAATCTATCAAACCTGAGATAGAGATGCAATTCCTTTTTGGTTTTTGAAAGAGAAGGTTAGGATTGTTGGGATGGGAGAGCAACATTATTATTATATTACTTTCTGAAAAATAACATGCTCTCTCCTAGGGTTAATGCACTTCTTTCTTCAAAACTATCTTAAATATTGATTCAGTTGTGTAAACCTTATTTTATTATTTCTTCAAAACTATCTTAAATATTGATTCAATTGTGTAAACCTTATTTTATTATATCAGTACAATTTTGTCTTTTTATTGATGTAATATTATTAGCGGAAGCAAACAATAATAAGAACAACAATTAAATAGATAATTTGAACATACAAAAACTAAAACTAGGGTTCTTCTCAAGAACAAATTTAATGTCTCAAAACATAAATAAATATTCAATCTAACCTCTTTAATAGGGTTTGCAATAATCCTGTATTTATACTAACAATCATCCTAATCCTAACTAAATTATAAAAGCTATGTAAATAGAAACTACTACTAGGGATATCCTAATCTATATAGAGATCTGCAGGAGTTATGAGGCATGTGTTATGCACATGCTTTCCTTTATGCGAAATCATCAAATCCCCCAACTTGAGAAAAACTTGTCCTCGAGTTTGTGCACTAACATCCTCCGATGTTACATCAACCTCGCATGGGTGTGGAAAATCCGGCCATGAATCTTTCCCAAATAGTTGCTCGCAAAAAGAATAATGGACATTAATGTCATAGGTTGTCATCATTATGAAAACTCCATTGATTAGAACAGTATAGCCGCAAGTCAAGAAATATGAATTGCAGGCATTTGTCCATCCACGGAAAAAATCCACTCTCATCTTGCGATAGATTAATCGATCAACATAACCAGTAGACAAATTACCAATAACAGTGATGGGATGGTGTTTTGGTGATGCTAAAAATCATCAACCTGTCGGTCGAAATCAATGTAATTCATCGATTCGTGGGAGTGATGAGCGAAATTCCGAGAATGTTCATCCTCCTTACCATTGTCATGAAAAAAATTGTGAGATTCTTAATTATTTTATCCAATCATAAGATGAAAAGATTGATTGTTTTGAAAAAGATGGTGAGATTTTTGATTGTCTCCTAGAATTCTTTAATGAGGAGATTGATTGTGTTGAAGAATCTTTTGATGAGAAGATTGATTATAGTTTAGAAGTAAACGAGTCTCTTACTCGTGTTATTCTGAATTTACATCTTGAGCCCCAAGTTGAGAATTTTGGTCGAAATTAAGAATTTGTTTCGTATATTCTGCAAGGTGAATGAAAAACTTTGTCAACTTGTTATTGATTGCGGGAGTGCAGAAAATATCATTTCAACTGGAATGGTTAATGCTTTGAAACTTCCTACACAACCACATCCCAAGCCTTATTTAATTGGTTGGATTGATAATAAAAGCAATAAGAAAATCGATTGTCAATACACTCTACAATTCAGTGTTGGAGCTTATCATGAAAGTGTTTTATGTGATGTTGTCGATATGAAAGTTTGCTTCCTATTACTTGGTCGCCCATGGATATGATGTTGATGTTACATACTGGGACAATGCTAATATTTTTTTCTTTTATTAAAGATGGGGTCAAATACACTTTCCACCCTTCTTAGAATAAAGTTAATGTCGACAAACACCACACTTCTTCTCGTGGAGATTAAAGAGTTTCTCTTCCTCAACCAAACTCGGGGACGAGTTCTTTTTATATTGATTATCAATGTAGAACAAGTAACAAGCAAGGGTCGTACCCACCTCGAAGGGGGAATTCTTAGGTCAAACACAATAGAAAACAATAACTTAAGAACACCAATGAATCAACTAATAAGATATGGGATTGATTCTACTTCCTGGTCAGGATGGCACCGCTTGATCCATTGCCCATACTTTGAGATGATCCTCCCCGCTGGTCAAGCAACGATGCTGCTTGTGATAGGAGCCGTTAGAGGCTTATCGCTAACGTTCAGTTCGGATAAGTCAAGTCCCCTCGGTCGGTTCGCGCAGGTGATCTACCCTTATCTTCTCTAACGTTCAGAGTTGTTCTGGTTTGATAAAGGAGCATCGGCCGAGCGCCTTGAATGAATAAAAAATGGACAGTCGAGGGAATCCATGATTCTTATTTGACCGATAATAAGCTAGCAACATGTCGATTACACACCGGAGGTTGGTAAGAACTGAGGGACAATGCCCCCTAACCTAAGTGGGTCTACCAGCGAAGCAACTGGTACTTGATTGGGCGGGGGGCGGTTTGGTTTCGTGCAACGCCCCTGCAACAGGAATAGGTTGTTGTCATTTCAAAGGAAACACTCCCACCCCAGAAGGGCGCCTTCGCTCTCTTGGAAAAATGTTTCGAAAAAAGAACGTCTCGCCTACAAGTAGCACATAAAACCCGCGGAAACCCAGCCTATTCGCCTTATTCTATGATTAAAAGGATCAGAGTCCTTCCCTCTAGAAACGGTTTGAACTTTACTAGGATATGGGGCACAACAACCGAACTATTTGATTGAAACTTTACCCTTCAATTGAGTAAAAGTAAGCAAGCGGCTTCCCCTTTGTCGGTTGAACCACGTACTAGCTTCCCTATCACCTCCTCCTGGTTAGGATGACATCTTTTGTATCTTTTGTATGATTTTTTTATTATTTTATTATTCATAAAATAAATAAACTAATAATTAAATTAATAATAGAATATGAAAAGGGATAGAAAAATATCTTATGATGAATAGGGGGAAGAGTTAGTTTCCACAAACTAAACAATGCAAACATACATGTCATTAAATCATGTTCAATCTATAGCAATTATCAACTCACTTCTCAGCTATTCCCAATAATCACTAATGCCTATAATAATCGAATAGTCACCTCTCAGCTATTCCATTCAACTAAAACGAGATTCTTTATATGTGCTATTGAATATACTTCATTAATCAAACTGTCACCTCTCAGCTATTCAATTCAATTAACTTAGCATATTGATTCATAAACAAACTGTCACCTCTCGGTTATTCAACTTGATTACAAAAGGGTTCTAATTAAAGAGATTAATTATAGATATATGAAAGTTATCTCTCAGCTATTCCATCACATATCTCTAATTAATCTAACACTACCATTATAGCTAGGTCTTCCTATACTCTAACAATAACATTTAATCAACATGGATACAATAGACACATAAATAATCATGCTTACTTCATATCGCTAAATAGAAATAAACAAGCATTAAGAACTTTGAATCACAATGAACATAAAGAACAAACATGGTGTTTTTGCATTATCTACAGTGCTTCAACCATTCCCCCTAAAGGACTCATCCTTGATAATGGCACCATGGAATAAGTAAATAAAGAGCACAACATCATAATGGAAAGGGAATTTACTATTATTATTGATTGAGAATAAGAAGAATTGAGTTCAATACAAAAGCATGAACTATTTAAACCCTTGCTACTACTTCTCTTTATATAGAGAATACAAAGCATGAGTCCTAATCTATACTCTATATAATTAGAGAACCTACCCATAAGAAAAATTTCTCTCTCCTAATTGATAGCTTAATTGAACATAATTGAGTCCAATTTTAATTAAAAAAGGTTAAATTTGTATTTTCACAAGTGGACCACAACTTAAAAAGAATTAAATGGGCTGTAATCTCAAGGCCCATGCATTACATGGGCTAAATGGCTAGTGAATTAAGAAATTACTTTGCTTGCACACAAAGTATACTTGCTCTCCAAGTTAGGTTAATCGTGGTAGCTATTGTCGCTTCTAGAAGAAACAAGACCACGTGGAACCCTAATTCTATTGGGTTGATCAATATCTTCAGATAGACAACTTATGGGCCCAAATCGGAGTTCTGGATCATCATATAGAGTATTTTTAAGATTGGGCTTCAAGTAACGGGCTTCAATGGATCTTTTGACCTGTGGGGTTCATTACAACTTGGATTGAGCTGAGATTTGGACCACCTATCTTGAACATAAATTCAAGTCCACAGGACAATCCGAGGGATGTCCTCAATAACTGTGCAGGTGCAAATAGCGATTTTTCTCCTTTGTGCAAATAACAATCTTTTAATGGCTTTTGTTGGCTTTAACACAATATTCAACTTTTGGCTCATGAAACCTACACAAATGACAAGAAAACACTAATAAATAGATATTAAATAATAATGTAAGCTAAGCACTATGCAAACAAGGTGCTATTTGAGGGATAAATATACACTTTTGAGGGCTTATCAAGAAACAACTTCTATGGACCCCGCCAAAATTTGTCATATTCTGGTCCAAACTTGACTCGAGATGGGCTGGGCCTTCAGCAAACTCGACTTGAGATCCAGCAGAACTCGACTCGAGATCAATGTGTTCTGTTCTGAACTCGACTGAAGATCGAGTATAGTAAACACTAGTAACTTTCCAATAGTTTTTTGTTTTGTGCGAACTTTTTCAAATTGATATATTGATTTCTTTCCATGACCTTTTTTCGATCCGTCTTCGCTATGATATCAATAAGAGGACTAATTAACAAACGATCTAAAAAAAAGTATTGAAATAAATAGAAATAGAAGTGTGGGAGGAATAAAAGTGTGATGGTGTCCCGAAGCTAATATTCTCGCTTGTGTTTGAATGAACTCCATTCCTTAAAGCGGCAACAACGTCATTTTGATAGTGTCTATTTTGATGTGAGCCATTAGTCAAAAGATATTTATAAGATTATTTTCCTTCTTGTGCCTGTAATAATTGGTTGTCAATGTAGAACAAGTAACAAGCAAGGGTCATACCCACCTCGAATGGGGAATTCTTAACTCAAACACAATAAAAAACAATAACTAGATAACACCAAATGAATCAACTAATAAGATGAGATTGATTTTACTTCATACATGCAATAAAATAAATACTACTACTTCTTAAAATAATATTAGAAGATGAAAAGAAATGGAAAAAAGATCTTATGATTAGGGAGAGGGATTGGTATCCACAAACTAAACAATGCAAGTCACAGAATGATATTCAATTTATAGTAATTCCTTAGTCACCTCTCAACTATTCCAAGTAATTACTAATGCACATAATAATCAAATAGTCACCTCTCAGCTATTCTATTCAATTAAAATGGGATTCTTTATATGTATTCATTGAATATACCTCATTGATTAAACCGTCGCCTCTCAACTATTTCATTCAATTAACTTGGTTTATTGATTTATAAATGGGTTATTTTGTATTTGATCCCTCTAGAAAATGGCTATTTAGCAAGTGGTATAGAGTTTTTCATTTATTAGCAAATAGTCCTATTTCCGTTATTTGATTGTCAGTCAACTTAGTTTACTGAGGTCAAATCATCTATTATTTCAAAATACCAAAACTACCCTTCAGTATGGTGTTTTATTATATGAATCTAATTTCCTACCAAGATTATTAAGAAAAAAATTCCTACCACATGTGGACATATCATTAACCTATTTACTTCAACATTTCAAGATCATCTAAATGCATAGATAAGGATATGTGACAAAGGTTGCTTGGATCTAGACTCTCCAAAATATTTAAAATTCTGGTAATTTCCTGATTTCATTAGTCATTACTTCTTTTCATCTTCTTCTACCGTGCAAAAAAAATAAAATTATGTGTATAATTTGTTTTGGAAAAAAAAAATCATTCAATCAACCATCTGAAAAACTCTTCGCGAGAGTTTGTTAACTCACCGGAATCAGGTCCAACTAGTGAATCAAGGGATGAGTAGTGGTGTTGATGGTGGTGGTGGTGGCAGAGTCGAATAAAATGGTGGTTGAAGGAAGGAAGCTATTAAATTGGCTCTAATGCCCTCCTCCCATGGTGATGATGCATACTACCTCATTTGCTAAAACTGTTTTTGCTGCTTATCAATTGCAACAATTTGCTTATGACAAACTTGTTTCTCAATTGAAAGAATGGGCATATGGGAGACTTGCTCTACAATTCTTAGTTCATCAAGCAATGTCAAATTCAGATCTAATCAATTATCATTCTCACTCCCACCTTCTCAAATTTGAATCCCAAAAGAAACTACAAACCCCAATTTTTGTTTTCTCCAAAACCTCAAATCCATTAACAAAGTTGCAACATGAACATCATTAGTCCATTACCCATTTCTTTTTTCAATTACTATATCTCATTTTATTTTTATTTTTTTTCCTTTGGTAACCAATTACTATGCTTAATTTGATTAAAACAAACAACCTTTCCTCTTTTGTAAAGTTCAGTTATCAAATTTTTGTTCATAGTGATGTTGAAAATTTAGGAAAACATGTGGCTAGCACGTGCATAGGTAGTTTAGGTATTAGAAAATTAAGGTGAGAAACTATAAATAGTGCTAATATGACAGTTGAATATTCAAGCAGATCAAACAATATGCAGAAAGTAAATAACACACAGAAATTTTTAACGTGGTAAAACCCAATATGGGAAACGTCCACGGTTGTCCTCACGACAACAAATAAATCCACTAGATGAAAAGAGATTTACAAACCTATCAACTACCTGCAATCACTGCGAGTTGACACTACCGGTTATCTCTAACACCTTGACTTCACCAGAGCACCTTGATGTACGCACAAGACACTCGACTTCTTGATGAACACACAAGAAGACTCGAAGCCGATCTATGTAACAAGCTTACACCAGAGTTCCTTGATGAACACACAAGGATACTCGACTTCTTGATGAACACACAAGAAGACTCGAAGCTAAATCAATATAAACAATAATGAAGAAGAAGATGAATGGGGAAGAAGAAGATGAGTTCAATCACCAAAACCCCCTAAACCAAAACCTAAACAAACTCCAAGAAACAAGAGGTGAATTGGACGGCCAAAGAACTAACTTGTTCATTGGAAGAGAAACCCTATTTATACTTAGGGTTGGAAACCAAGGAAAATGGGCCGAAATAGTGCAAACCGACTTTGGACGTACGTACGTCGATATGACGTTCGTACGTCTCCACACGAAAATAAGCCTGCTGTCTACTTGGACGTACGAACGTCCTGTAAAGGTACGTACGTCCAGAGCACAAACTTCTCTGCTGCCTAACCATACGTACGAACGTCCTTAAGAGGTACGTACGTTTACCACGGTGAAGGTTCTGCTGACTACTTGGACGTACGAACGTCCTAAGAAGGTACGTACGTCCTGAACCACAAATTACACTAATGACACACGACGCGAAGACAAGGACACGGGACGACGCGCGTACAACCAGGTTTTCTTAACAATGAACTCAAGGCGAAATAACCAGGGACACTTTGTCACAAAATTGATGTCAAACCACTTCATGCCGGTTTCAATCTCCCCCTTTGACATTGATTTTGTGACAAAAACCTATGACTCTAATAGCACTTATAAAACGTGCTTACAAACCCAAACCATGGCATTTATAAAACATGCCTACAAAATCACTCATAGAGAAATGCATACCAAATCACCAACACTTGATAACCAGCTTGAATAAGACGCTTTACCCATCAGAGACCGAACGGAAGCAACAAGAAATTCTGAAACAATCAAAGAGCCAACAGAAGTTCCTCGAACAACTCCCCCATACTTCATGAGCTCCAAAGTTTGACACTCGAGCTCCCCCATAACTGTAGCATACTTGAAACATGACCCAAAACTGTATAACCTCTAAACATCAACACGTTCACTCCCCCATACTTGTAGCATACCTGCAACATGACCCAAGAATACACTAACAAAGGAAGAAACGAATGTTAGTATTAGAGTCATAAATCTCCCCCTTTTTGTCACAAATGAAGCAAGGTAACAAAAGAAAGAGAAAAGAAAAATACCAAACCATAACAAATAAGATTAAAGAAGAAAAGAAAGAGAACAATCATGTTAACAACAACAAGGATATGCAACGGAAGCCATAACATAAACACTTGTTAACACGATGTCAATACAAAGAATTCTCCCCCTAAACAAAATCTTCACCTAAATGCAATGCATATGAGAAAGATGCACCTAGAACAAACAAACCAAATAAGGATATTTGAAACACACAAAGAACCAAGCATACAAGGGTAGAAGAGAGTAAAGAGAAAACCATACCATAGATCTGGAATCCATGACACACAAAACTAAAAAACATGAGAGAGATCTAGGCATATAAATGAAGAAGAAAGAGTACCAACACAGACACAAGAAGGAAGATTAGATAAGAACCAAAACGAGATAAGAAGGAGAGAGTGAAAAGACACTGAATACTTATATAGGTAACAGAGGGAAGAAAAGAAAACATAACATGAATCCCTGATAGAAACCAAAAGAAACCTATACATAGAAGAAAGAGTCAGGACACCAACAATCAGAACAAATGATTCACTAGAATAACACTTTAAACAACCGACCATAACCACCTGAGATAGATTCCAGAGAACCGACTTCATAGTAGCAAGATATCTAGAGAAAAAAAGAGCAAACAAACAAAAAGGAAGAAATATCATACCTGATGAAATTGGGAAGGTACAATAATGACCAAGAACCAAATAGTCAAACCTGTGAGAAATGTGCAAGAAAAGAATATGCAAAAAGAGAAAGAAGAAGAGATAAACAATAGTTAGTAGGAGATATGAAAGAGAATAGGGAAACCATGCATATTAGACACATCCAACAATATCCCATGACAAAACTACAGGAATATGAGTATCTGCAGGAAGAGATACGTAAAGTATAAGAAAATCCATTGAGAATCCATGGAGAAATCCAATCTGTACATGTTCCTGAAACAACTCATCCAACCACAAAAAGAGAATTAGAGAATCTTATAAACAAGGAGAAGAAAATATTATCCCAAACACAATGGAATAGAGACATAAAAGGAATAAACCTGTAAGCCCACCCTAGTGAAACCCAAAAATTAGTTCAACATATGCCAAACAAGATAAGCAATCATCAAGCTCATAAAAAAAATGCTTTAATTGAAGAATGAGCAAGGATTATCGATGCCACCAAGTCACAAAACAACAATCCAACTTCAGAGCAATTTCCTGCCAGAACACTAAGACTCCGATGACATGCCATACATTGTCAGAAAGATTAGAGAGTCAATAGAAGAGAATTGCTAACAATAGATGACCAAATTGAGCATATGCATCCCAAAGTAGAACAGTGGTAGCCCAAAACCATTGCATGAGGATTATTGCAGAAGACTACCAAGAACACATCTAATCAAACCTATTGCAGGAAAAAAAAATAGGATCAACCAGGCACAAGAAGCAACAATAAGAGGATAGGCAAGTCTCATAAGCATTTAATCAAACACCAGCTAGCCAACAAGGTAATTCAAGAATATTAACCCAACATAGAAAAGTATGATGAGAACCTATGAGAAAACATGAATCAATATAAATCATGACAACCGAATACACCAATAACATGATTTCATCACCAAAATTTGCTTATGCATACCTTGTAGCCTTCTTAAAACAAATTGAGAACTATTACCTTGAGAAATCACATCAAACACATGTGATCCAATGACAAAAATAGAAAGCATGAAGTGTAAAACCAAATAATACTAACAATCTGACCTTAGTATGTCAATGAAACACCGACTGAAAAGAATTACCAAGGAATAGAACCAAAATAGAGTAAGCCATAAACACTTTCAGCAAGAACATCTACAAGAATCCAAAGGAATGGCGCCTCTACTCCTTTAAGCACGAGGAGGACGTGTGCCCGATGACGAAACACCCTTGGAACCGGGTGTTTCTTTGGTGGGAGTAGTCCGAGCGCGCTTAGGAGGCATGTCCTGCATAAACACAACATTAACCAAACTAACAAATGTAAGAGAAATGGCGAACCTAGCACAAGAAATGTGAGAATACCCATGTAGACATTTTATCGAACACATGGTGTGCAGAATCATGAAGTGTGCACACGATAACAACCAAGCAATGAGAATCGCACTAAACTTGTTAGACTAGGATAATGAAGAACCAAACACAAACAATAGCAAATAGAGGCTGCACCATATCTAAGAATCAATTTTAACGACAAAACTAACAACCCATATCCAACCATGTGAAGACTAACCTTAAGGACTAACTTTAATAGCAGAAAAACAAACCTAATAACTAACAACACAAACCAAAATAAGAAGATAAAAGGAAAATAACCGATGTACCATAGAAGTGAAGAGGAACACATCATGAACTTCCAAAAACAATAGCCAATCCCAATCCGTACAAAAATAAGAGGCAATATGTTGGGATAAACAAAATATTGAACAATTAAGAGAATTGAAATGCATCATAAACTAAACCTCGGTGTGTAGATGCAATGCAATGCATAAAGAGAGATAAAGTTCACCACTAGAACACACCCTTGAAGACCTAGAATATAGAACCATCAACAAGTTACATACGATTAGTAAGTGAGCATAGAAGAAACAAACTTCAAACCCCTTTGAAACAAACGTTATGAGTAGAAGGCAAACGAATATAAATATATAAATATGATCTTTCAAATGAAAACCAAGACATTAAAAGGCAAAGGAATATAACTTTGTATGCCTTACATAAAAAACAATGAATATGCGCTTGGATTTTTATTTTGCCGCATGTGGTAGAGTTTAGTCTACATCACTCTAATGTCATTCCCGCGTGGGAGGGATTTTTGCCTCCATCTTTTCAAATACACGAGGGTAGGGTGTAGCCTACATCTTTTTGACAAACACAAACTCAAGAAGTGCAATACCATGATAACGTGCAACACAAGAACTAACATCTCTTGAGTGCATCCGTCAGAGCATGACCCTCACAACCCCAACGGGTTCTTAGCCAACTGATATTGCTTCAAAGACAATCAAATGGCTGGGGATAAAGTGAGTCATTGACCACTAACAAGAGTTGTAATAGGAAGATAAGAATGCTCAATAACACGAACAACAAGATGAACATTAACCAAAACAAAAGAGAGATAGCTCAAGATCACATAAATACTCGAGAGATAGAGAAGTTCTATGAGCTCAAAGAATATGTAAGTGGTTTCCAAAAACTCCCATCATGCAAGCATGCCGTGCACTGTGCAAACAAGCGAGGAAAAATGCATGATACATACCAAAACATACTTAAGAGTTCAGAAAGAGAAAACACCCAAACATATTGCAACTTATTTAAGACAATTGAATTAAACCAATATCCCAGAAAAGATGCATCCAACAACACATACATGGAATAAATAAATAAAACAAAAAAAATAGAAGGAATAACCAACAACCTTTTTTTTTTTATTAACAATGTATTCAGACATGCAACATGATCTGCAAGCTAAACAAACAAAGCATAAAAAGTAGAAACACCAAACAAATAGCCTATGTGGTTAGAGAAATATGCAATTCAAATAACACAAGGCTAGAAACAAACCACATCATCCCAAATATGGGACACCACCAGACCTTTGCAAGTCCAGAAAAACCTTCAACTTATCCTTTCTTACCCATACATGTTTAACACTAGGCGTGCACACCTTGGGAGGTGAAATGATATGAGATTTTCCCTTAACACGCTTTGCAATACATTTGTCCTTAACTAATTCCACCTTAGTCTTAGACTTCCTTTTGTTGGAGTACCTGTTTTTTCTTAAACCTATGACAATAAACATTAGAATTCCAAGGTCTAGAAAACGCACAAGAAGGAACATAAGAATCAACAAGATTATAATTATAAGGAACATGAGAATAAGATTTAACATGTTGATTAAAATCCCAACAAAAGATATCCAAATGACCATCTCTACCACAATAAGAACAATGAAAAACATTAGACTTACTCAAAGAATTCTTATAAGAAGATGTGGTGGTAGAAGATGAAACATGTATGTCACCATTGTATTTGTGACATGGTGCCTTAACAAAACCTATACCTCCATTATGAGAACAATATGGCTTATCAGTAAAACCAGCCTTACCATTAACCTTAGACTTAAAATTCTTACGAGAAACATGCTGAAAATTAGTAGCATTAAGTCTAGTCTCAATAGGTGGGGTAGGCAAAAGGGCAGGCAAACTAGTAGATTTTGCAGGAGTAATCACACTAGATGAACTAGTAGAACTATCAATAGGAGAATCAAATCTAGTTTTGTCCAAAACCTGCAATTGGAGTTGAGTAGACGTTAAATCGTTCTTTGTTACCTCATACTCCACAAATAGAGATTTGTATTTCTCATCGACCTCCTGATTGACCTTCTCTAAAGCTGCAATTCTACATAACAAGTCAAGTTTTTCTTTGTCAAATAATTGAGAAATAGAAATTGTATCATCTGCAGCACAAGAAATCTGTTTTTCAAGAATCTCAATTTTATCCTGCAAAGAAAGATTAGCCTTTTCCAAATTTTCAATTTTGGATTCATAAACTTCCCCTTGAAGCATATAGTCCTCTGCACAATGTCTAAGTCGTTGTTCTAGAGAATCAACTTTAGTCTGCAAAACACCATTATCTTCAAAACAAACATTATCAGAAATAGTAGACACATTACAATTAGCTTTATTAAATTTTTCTTGCAAATCAATATTAGCTTTTTGTAATCTTTCACATTCTTTTGCAGAAAGTCTGTAAAGAAGAGCCCAATCACTATTGCTAACAACATACAAATTATCATCCTTTTCAAAATCAGATTTTGGTTTTGTAGATTTAGACGATTTAGCAATAAAATTATTATGACCAGACTCATGAACCATCATTGCACTCATAGGATCGTTAGCGTGAGCCTTGACGCTCCTTAACCAGCCCCCAGCGACTGATACCAATTGAGAAACTATAAATAGTGCTAATATGACAGTTGAATATTCAAGCAGATCAAACAATATGCAGAAAGTAAATAACACACAGAAATTTTTAACGTGGTAAAACCCAATATGGGAAACGTCCACGGTTGTCCTCACGACAACAAATAAATCCACTAGATGAAAAGAGATTTACAAACCTATCAACTACCTGCAATCACTGCGAGTTGACACTACCGGTTATCTCTAACACCTTGACTTCACCAGAGCACCTTGATGTACGCACAAGACACTCGACTTCTTGATGAACACACAAGAAGACTCGAAGCCGATCTATGTAACAAGCTTACACCAGAGTTCCTTGATGAACACACAAGGATACTCGACTTCTTGATGAACACACAAGAAGACTCGAAGCTAAATCAATATAAACAATAATGAAGAAGAAGATGAATGGGGAAGAAGAAGATGAGTTCAATCACCAAAACCCCCTAAACCAAAACCTAAACAAACTCCAAGAAACAAGAGGTGAATTGGACGGCCAAAGAACTAACTTGTTCATTGGAAGAGAAACCCTATTTATACTTAGGGTTGGAAACCAAGGAAAATGGGCCGAAATAGTGCAAACCGACTTTGGACGTACGTACGTCGATATGACGTTCGTACGTCTCCACACGAAAATAAGCCTGCTGTCTACTTGGACGTACGAACGTCCTGTAAAGGTACGTACGTCCAGAGCACAAACTTCTCTGCTGCCTAACCATACGTACGAACGTCCTTAAGAGGTACGTACGTTTACCACGGTGAAGGTTCTGCTGACTACTTGGACGTACGAACGTCCTAAGAAGGTACGTACGTCCTGAACCACAAATTACACTAATGACACACGACGCGAAGACAAGGACACGGGACGACGCGCGTACAACCAGGTTTTCTTAACAATGAACTCAAGGCGAAATAACCAGGGACACTTTGTCACAAAATTGATGTCAAACCACTTCATGCCGGTTTCATAAGGATGGTTTGATCTCAGTCAACTGACGGAAATAGGGCTATTTACTAATAAACGAAAAACTCTATACCACTTGCTAAATAGCCATTTTCTAGAGGGACCAAATACAAAATAACCCATTATAAATATACACTTTTGAGGACTTATCAGTTTGCCATTCAGAAAGAACTTGCAACGCAGTTTGTAACGCGTTTGTCCTCTATTGTTGTGTAATTCTTTGGGCTTATCAATAAAATAGTTTTTCTTCATTAATTTATTTTAAATAAAATAAAATAATTAAAAATAAAATTTGTAAATGGTCCTATAAGTTACTTTTGTGCAAGAGATCCACAAACATCAGCACATGGTGGGCAAGTGTCCTGGTGGGAATTTGTTTTGTTTGATAATATATCAAAGATTCTAGTAATAATAATTTAAATTTAAATTTATCAAAAAAATTATAAATATTATTTTAATAAATAAATTATAATCTAAAGACTAAATAGTTTCAAAATAAATAAATAAGTCAGCTTACTCGCACTTTGACATTGTCAGATTAGCTGAATCTCTCACTCTCAATCTATTTTTTTTCCCTCAAGCTTACCGCATTCATCCTAAGAAGATATACCTTGTAAAGTGTTGTAATGGTATTGAGTATAGTTGAGATGGATACGGATGTTGATGTTGATATGATCAATGAATGATAAGATGTTGTCGTTGACTCAATACTACTATAAGAATAATCCTTCAAAGGATTCGAGTATAGCGGCAAGAAAGAGTATCAATCCACTCTAATAAAAAAAACAAAGACAAAGAAGCTACCAAAGAGATGTCACAATATTTGTAGAGAATTTTATAATAAAATATATTAACTACATCTAATCTAATAATTACGATTACTAAAACGAAGTTAGATCAATAAAAGGAATAGGGAACATGTTCACCTCATGAATCCACCATAATACTAATCTAGTTAATATGCATGTTCTTAGCTACTCACCTCTCAGCTATTGTAGCTTCCCGACTCACCTCTCAACCATTGCCGGGATAGATAAACACTCACCTCTCAGCTATTGCGTCTAACTATTTTACTTGAGATGCATGAATGGAATGGATGAAGCTCAAAACAACAACACAATAAGTAATGAATCATATTATTCCACCCATGCAACCGTACATAAGTTATCTTCAAAGCAATCCACGTTTGTATTGAAACCCTATTATATATTAACCTATCGGGTATTGTAAGTATTAAGCATGTAGGCATTGTAGACATACAAAAATATTAAAAAAATAAACTAACATGTTACTTCTCTCTCGATACGGTAACATTAAAGTATTGTTATTACTATTTTGCATGTAAACGATTCAATGAGTATATAATAGGGTTTCATCAATGGATGTTACTTATTATCTCCTAAGGGTTTAGCCTTCCATTGATGAGGAACAAGTCATCATTAATAAGAAAAGCATAAATTTATTGCTCTTAAACCTTAAAAACCTAATAAGAAGAACTATTGCTTCAAGTTACAAGAGGTTGAATATTATTGAGTTGTACTCTCTCTATATCTAAAACCCTAGTTTTCTAGAGTATATATACTCTTCGGTCATATTAGCATCTCCAAATACATCAAGTCGACAATAGGATAGACTTAGGTCGGTGTAGGGCCCATTACGATCAAGACGGTGCAGGACCGACTCTGTTTGGAGCTGGTCAACTCGGGGGATGGCGAGTAGCAGTCGCGGGGTGGCGAGTTGACTATTGACTTTTTGGTCACTGTCTTCTGTCGTCTACTCCGTCTTTTGTCTAGATCATAGTAAATCTATCTTATTGGACTTTGGTTCGGTGGAAATACTCCTCTGAGCTTGGTATAGATGTGGCTTCCTTTTTTGCTTCAAAATCTTCATTCTTTTGGATTTGGGCTTCCTCTTTGGTATAAAAGTCCTTGAGGAGGTAGACTTGAAGTTTTTATCAACTTTGATTCATAATCCATCAACTTAAGCCCAATACTTGATACTTTAGGCCTTCTTTCAAGTTAGTGAGAATTATGGCCCGTGAAATATGTAGAAAAGTGACATGTGGAGGTTACATGTAATGGATTCCTATTAGGAATCGGTTTCCTTATTTGGCAACAAGTGTGGTGGAATTCTATTAGGATTCAATAAGACTTTCTAATCTATTAGAAATCTAAGTTGTTGTTGATTTAGGAATTGGGTTACCAATTGGATTAACCAAAGAGGTTATAATTATTGGTGTTGTGTAACCAAAAGAATTTGAGCAAAGAAGAAAGTATGTGTGAGGAAACCTAAACAAAGGTTTCATTAGTTTTTGTGTAGTTCACTTCTCAATTATCAATAAAGCTATCTCTCTTTGTCCCGTGGATGTAGGCATATTGCCGAACCACGTATATTATTGTGTTTCCGTATTTCTGCTTTAGCTTACATCTTTTGTGTTTGTTTCTTCATTAATCATATCAAGATCCTGTGTATTTATCACAACAATTGGTATCAGAGAGCCGAAGGTTATTCCTTTGGGTTGAAGACGGGATTTCGGAACGGTTTTGTTGGGTTTTAGGAATCTGTCCAGATTCGACACTCTGTAGTAAAACGGCCATAACTTTGTGCTCGGATATTGAAACATTGATCCGTTTTTTGGGTTGGAAAGTAGACTCTTCAGGCTTTCTAACAGTATATGGTTTCTAACAGTATATGGTACGTTCTGTGGTTCGAAGTATTCTGTTCTCAGTACTTCGTTGAAGTTGACGGTTCCGATTTTCTTAGTTTGTTGAAAATCCAATCTTGGGTTTTTTTAGTGGTATTGATTATTGAAGAGAAGATGGTTGATTCGAATTCTTCGAATTCCAGCAGTAAGTACACAAAGGTGCATGGATTTGATATTATCAAATTCAATGGGAAGAATAACTTCACATCGTGGCAAACAGATGTGAAAGATATTCTTGTTAGTATGAAGCAGATCAAAGCCCTAAAGGGAAAACCTAAAACGGCAAAGTTGCCAAAAGGTTGGACGAATGATGATTGGGAAGAGTTTGATCAACAGGCCTGCAGTACGATTAGGTTATGTTTGACGAGGGATATCACACACAATTTTGCCGGTGAAACCTCGGCAAAGGAGTTATGGGAGAAGTTAGAGAAGCTCTATCTTAGTAATGACTTGACGTCAGAACTCTATCTAAAGAGGCGTTTGTATTCGACAAGATTTACACCTAGTAAGTCTGTGATTGATCATATTAATGATTTTAATAAGATCTGTTCTGATTTAGCAAACATTGATGTGATACTACCTGATGGTGAGAAAGCTATAATTTTATTATGTTCATTACCATCTTCGTGGGAAACAACAGTTGATTATTTTATTGCAAACAAAAAGACCACAAAGCAGTTGGTCTATGATGATGTTGTTTCGATGTTACAATCCAAAGCCATTAGAAAAAAAGAAGCTGATGATGAAGTTCAGGCTGAGGGTATGTATGTTAGAGGTAGATCATCACATAGAGGTTCGTCGAGTTCTAAAAGTCGCTCTAAATCTCGAAAAAGAGATTTGAAGGATGTTGAGTGTTATTATTGTCATAACATGGGTCATTATAGTAAAGATTATCCTAAGGTTAAGGCTAAAAAAGAGAAGAAGAAGAAATCTAATCCGAACACTGAAGTTGCTAACATTGCTCAAAGTAGTGATGAGGTAGCAAAGTCTATTGGAGACAATGAGGATGAGGTGTTAACAGTTACATCAAATAGCTATTTAGCTGAAGGATGGTGTCTTGATTCAGCTACTTCGTATCATATGTGTCCCGATAGGGAGTCTTTCACAACTTACAGAGAAGTAAATTGTGGTAAAGTCTTTATGGGCAATTCGAATGCCTGCAAGACAGTTGGTGTTGGTACAGTACGGATCAAGGCACATGATGGAGCTGTAAGAACCTTGACAGAAGTTAGGCATGTTCCTGATTTGAGAAAGGGTTTGATTTCATTAGGTGTACTTGAAGATAGTGGCTTCAAGTTTACCGGTGAGAATGGTCTCTTGAAGGTTTACTATGATGACAGGTTATATTTGATGGGCGAAAGACATGGAAACTTATATTTTCTTATTGGAGATATAGTTTCAGGTGGAGCTATGGCTATGATTTCTCAAGCGGTTGATGAGAAACAATTAACTTCTACTCAGTTATGGCATATGCGGCTAGGGCATATGAGTGAAAAAGGTTTGTCTATATTGAGTAAAAAGGGTTTGCTTGGTGGCCAGAAAACTTGCAAGCTCGATTTTTGTGAGCATTGTGTATTTGGCAAACAGTGCAGAGTTCGTTTTGGTACCGCTGTTCACCGCACTACGGGTACTTTAGATTATATACATTCAGATGGATGGGGTCCCTCTAGAACAGTTTCTAAGGGAGGGGCAAGGTGGTTTGTAACCTTTATCGATGATTTCTCTCGGAGTGTTTGGTTGTACACCATGAAGCACAAAAACGAAGTCACCGATTTGTTTAAGAAGTGGAAAGTTATGGTTGAAAAACAGACTGGCCGTGTTGTGAAAAGGATACGTTCTGACAATGGTGGAGAATACACTGAAGACCCATTGAAAGTTTATTGTGCAGAACAAGGTATCGTTAGACACTTCACAGTAAAAGGTACACCACAGCAGAATGGGGTAGCTGAGCGTATGAAACGCACACTACTAGAGAAAGCACGGTGCATGTTATCCAATGCAGGTTTGGGTAAGGTATGGTGGGCTGAAGCAGTAAATACGGCGTGCTATCTCGTGAATCGATCACCATCTACAGCCATTGATTGTAAGACACCTATGGAAGTTTTGTCTGGTACACCTCCTGATTATTCAGATTTGAAGGTGTTTGGTTGTCCTGCGTATTTTCATATCAGAGAAGATAAGTTAGGAGTCAGAGCCAAGAAAGCTATTTTCTTGGGATATCCACAAGGTATTAAGGGTTATCGTTTATGGTGCCCAGAGTTGAATAAATTCCAGATCAGTCGTGATGTGACCTTTAATGAGAAAGCAATGCTTGATTCAAAAAAGTTCACAAGTTGGGACTCTCAACATGAGGGTGATGATAATGACAGTAATGGTGACGATACCATGCAGGTGGAGCATAATGTTCCATATTCATCTACAATAGATAAAGAGGTGACTGTTGTACAGGTACCTACAAGTTCAGAGGTTACACAGGTAACTACAGACACATATCCAGACATAGAGAGTGTAGATGATGAGATTGAAGAGGAGGTTCCTATTGAAGATACTTTACAACAACAACAATTAGAGCAGCGTCATGAGTGGCCATCTTTAGCATTTCAACGTGAACCACGTTTGAGAAAAGCACCAGTTCGACTTGGTTTTGAGGATAGTGCATCTTTTGCATTATCAGTATTTTGTGATGATGAGCCTTCTACCTTTAAGGGGGCAATGAGGAGTTCTCATTCTCATGAATGGAAGTCAGCGATGGATGAAGAGATGAAATCTCTTCACAAGAACAATACTTGGGAACTTGTAAAGTTGCCTAAGGGTCAGAAGTCGATTGGTTGCAAGTGGGTTTTCACAGTAAAAGATGGTATTCTAGACTCCAAGGGTACAACTAGTGGTGTACGTTACAAGGCAAGATTAGTGGCTAAGGGATATGCACAAACGAAAGGTGTGGACTATAATGAAGTTTTCTCTCCGGTTGTTAAACACACTTCCATCCGAGTCTTGTTAGCTTTGGTGATGCAGTTTGATTTAGAGCTCGAGCAACTAAATGTCAAAACTGTTTTCTTGTATGGAGATTTAGAGGAGGACAAATGTATGTTACAGCCCGACGGTTATAAAGTTGTTGGTAAAGAAAACTATGTGTGCAAACTGATGAAGTCCTTATATGGATTGAGGCAAACACCACGACAGTGTTATAAGAAGTTTGACACATTTATGTTGAAGCGGGGGTACTCTAGAAGTGAATATGATTTGTGTGTCTATTTCATAAAGCTTCGAGATGGGTCCATTATATTTCTCTTACTCTAGGTGGATGACATGCTTGTAGCTGCAAAGAGCAAGTCATGTATTGTTTCTTTGAAGAAACAATTGAGTAAAGAGTTTGAGAATAAAGTTTTAGGAGAGGTGTTCACTAAGGTGGTTTTCGGGGTCAAGTTTAGGCATGCATTGCCTTAACTTGATCAATCTCTCCAAATGTTGAGGCCCTTCGGGGTAGTGGCCCTTATGGGCGTGTGGGGCAAAGATAAGATGATGCTTGTGTGGTACAGGAGAAGTACGTATGGGTTCATTATGGTCGGCTCAGTTTTTACAATCTTCGCCGAGGTGGAGAATTGTAGAAAAGTGACATGTGGAGGTTACATGTAATGGATTCCTATTAGGAATCGGTTTCCTTATTTGGCAACAAGTGTGGTGGAATTCTATTAGGATTCAATAAGACTTTCTAATCTATTAGAAATCTAAGTTGTTGTTGATTTAGGAATTGGGTTACCAATTGGATTAACCAAAGAGGTTATAAATATTGGTGTTGTGTAACCATAAGAATTTGAGCAAAGAAGAAAGTATGTGTGAGGAAACCTAAACTAAGGTTTCATTAGTTTTTGTGTAGTTCACTTCTCAATTATCAATAAAGCTATCTCTCTTTGTCTCGTGGATGTAGGCATATTGCCGAACCACGTATATTATTGTGTTTCCGTATTTCTGCTTTAGCTTACATCTTTTGTGTTTGTTTCTTCATTAATCATATTAAGCTTTCGAACGGCTTTCCTGGGTTGGGGCAAACCCATTGATCTCGTTCCCTCTCAGTACCGGTTTCGGAATAGGCCGGGATGGAGGGGAGGTCAAGATCCTGTGTATTTATCACAACAAAATATAATAAACATGAAAATAAGACTAAAAGCGACATCAAAACACATAGGAGTAAACGAAGTGCTATTCGAAAGGTATTAAGAAATAAAACTTTTGTGCTCTTATCATAAAGTCATATAGGATAATAAACAATGAAATATTCTAAAACATTTGATGCAATGCAATGGATCAAATGTCACCAGCTTGGTTTCACAATATAATACATTGTTAACCGTAAATGCCAGGTTAGTAAGATTATTATTATTTATTTTTTTTTATCTTGTGAAGTCATTGAATAATAAACCATTGAATAATTTAAAACATTGTTGCAATACTTTGAAAATAAATTTGATATAGCCAACTAGGTTTCACAATATAATACATTACTAACCAGGATGTCCGGGCCGGTTTACACGAACTTGGACAACGCCAGGTTAGTTGAATGTCTCTCTTCTTTTTTCTTTGAGCTTGCCTTAATCATCGTAAATGAAGTCATTGGATAATAAACCATAGAATATTCTAAAACATTTGATCCGAAAACAAAATTGTTGCAACTTCACAAAAAGGTGTTTGTTACACCTTTAGCTTGATGATGATGTGAACAAATTTGGACCACAAATCCTAAGGGTGCAACAAATTCGTATTCATTTGAATAAATGCTTTGAAAATGAGATTTATTATAGCCAACAATGTGTTCACTAAAATATTTGTTGCAATTAAATAAAGAAGTTAGTTTACTTTATAAATATTTTAAGTTTACTTTATAATTCATACCCCCATTTGAAAGTCGAAATTTGAGATACCTCATTTGAAATTTTTTTTGAGATACCCCCAATTCAAGACAGAAGAGCTTTACAGCCGTAGGTGAGTTTTATGATGGACGGCTAAGATAACACCATGTCTTGAATTGGGGGTATCTCAATTTCTTTTTTCAAATGGGGGTATCTCAAATTTCGACTTTCAAATGGGGGTATGTCCAAAAATCTCTATTTATAAATGAATCATAATCTAAAGACTAAATAATTTCATAATATATAAATAGGCCAGCTTACTCGAACGTTGACATTTCCAGATTAGTTGAATCTCTCACTCTCAATCTCTTTTTATTTTATTTTTTATTTTTTTTTCTCCAACTTACTGTTGGTTGGTTTACTCTACAGTTGTTGGTAGACACACCACGCCATTGCTAGAAGAGTGCTAGCAGCACTGCTTACCTGTTATTGAGTGCTAACAGCATAGTTTTGTTCGAACAATGTATGTATGGTTCGAACATTTCAGTATACGAGATTCAATTCACGAGATTTGGTTCGAACAATTGGTATTATATTCGAACAATTCGGTTATCTATATTCTATATACTAATAGGTATGACCCGTCCCTCCGGAACGCTTATTTTTAATTATATTTAAATTACTAATTTTTATATCTGACACAAATCTAAAATCTAAATGATTAAAATAGACAATTGATAGTTAAATTGATTAAAATAGTTAATTTGAATTTATTTTTATACTTGTATTGAGTAACTAAATGATAATAAACGCCAAAAAATTATGATTGCTCTAATATAATTTGCAAAGTCCTCTATATGTAAATCATAGAAATAATTAAACCTTTTTGTTACTGAAAAATAAATCCTATATTATTATTTGTTGTAGACAAAAATAAATTTAACAGAGATAAAATAAAGAATATATTAAATTTTCATAGCTTCATCTTCATGACTTCTATCTTATGAATTGGTATTTTCAATTGCAGCTGCACGAATCTTTTCTATTAGTTTTACATATTTCATTCTTTCTTGAAAATAATTGTTAGACCATTTTTGGACTTCATTTTTTGTCAAGAAAATCCCTGAGTTGAGCATTTGACCCTAAACCATAGCATAGGATATATGTGGATCACCTTCTTTTGATGATGGACCTACCTTTACACCATTTGTAACGTCTTATTGTGATGTTTACATAGTCGTTCCATTTCTTGGATGCATTTTGAAGGTCATTTTCTATGCCATAATTAATGAAGGAATGTGTAGGTGTTATCTTCTTTGGAAAATCTAGAAAATATGCTTCCAAGGGGTATGGCTTGTACAACTGTTTGATAGAATAGTCCTCATGTCATATTCCATATATGAAGGTTGATCAACTTGGTCAAGCAACCCTCATCACATTGTACGATAGAATAGTCCTCGTATCGTGGTTTAATGATCTAAAAGTTCGAATAAGAAGAGGTTCATGGATATCATTCTTTGCAAAGTGTTAGCCACCCTGTTGGATTCCCTGTATATTTTTCAGTCCCACCTTCTGTAATTTCCTAAACCATGGCTAGAAGCCTAACTAAAAATGATTGAGTTTCTCATAAACTATCTTCACATTGTACAACAAAATAAAAATTGGTATTCGTCATTCTGACGAAGTTGAATTCAAGGTTCTAATGCCATGTTTCTGTTATTCCAAATCTCCATCATAATTTCCACTACATGCGAGATATTTAGTACCTACTTGCTTTGGTTGCTCAGCTCGGTTATTCTCTTGCTTTATCTATTGTTGTACATGTATGCATTCAACACATATAGTCTTAGACTGCTGCTTTGTCTACTTTTAGGCTTGTTCCGAATCATCATAATACCATCGTAGCATAAACCCATGAAGCACAGATTTAACTTTACTCTTACAAATTTTGTGCTAAAGATGTTTACTATCACTTATATTAAGGAGCATAATCATATATCTACAAACTCAGAAACACCTATGTATAATTGTCATCAGTCTCAACTTTATACTAATGGTACGTATAACATTAATCTCATCAAAGCATAATGCAGTTCTTGGTCAGCATGACTGACGCACCATCAGGTATGACCCAATGACTGCAAAATACAAAGGAAAATAACAACCGTAAACCAACCTCAGTAAATTGTTTACGTCCTGCCCGTCCAATCATTCGTTCTTCCCTACAACATAATTTGCTCTACAGTATTATTTCTATATCAGATCTATCTGTAGAATATACTTTTACCACCCAATCATCTTGAAGGATACAATCATTCTGTCATAATTTAGTATGCATCCCTTAAATCGGTATATTTTCTGATCATATGAACTTTCAGAACAATGCTACACAATTCCTTGGATTTCTTTGACAGTACGTCAGTACATCCCACCCCTTGCTACATACGCTGAAATATAATGTTTAATTAAGGAACAAAATGATAGTAATCAAACCAAATGGTCGGTAATTCTGAGACTTATAGTAAAGTGATAGTAAAATGGAGGCGTTCTTTGATTAAATTGTATAAACAACAAAGTAAAATTTGTAGACAATTTATATTATTTAAATTGTTAAGAAAATTATATAGGTAAACAAATACAGTAAATAAATCCTCAAAAAATATTATAAAATGATAGTAATTTATTATTATTATTATTATTATTATTATTATTATTTCACATTACATCTTCGATGACTACACAAAATATGAGAATACAATTTAAATTAATTTGATTCAAAACTTAAAAATAAAATCTTTAAATCCGGACAACAATAATTTTATGGAAAATTCTACTTTCAATCAATTTCAATAGCAAAAATCAAAATCAAATTATAACATGTAAACTTACGTATAAAATAACATCCGTGCATTACACGGGTTAAATAACCCAATCTCTATAATCTCATCTGCAAATCTTGACCCTTGTTTGTCTTTTTACCAAGTACGTCAGTACATCCCACCCCTTGCTACATACGCTGAAATATAATGTTTAATTAAGGAACAAAATGATAGTAATCAAACCAAATGGTCGGTAATTCTGAGACTTATAGTAAAGTGATAGTAAAATGGAGGCGTTCTTTGATTAAATTGTATAAACAACAAAGTAAAATTTGTAGAGAATAAATACTTTGATGCTAGTTCAAAATCAATCTCAGTTAGCTAGTTCATTTGATGCTCGTCTTCCCAAAGTATAAAATAAATACTTTTACAATTGACTACTGGTTCCTATGAGAGAATAATTTTGGTACATCCAAATTAAAAAATTTGCAATTCTAGAAATATATATATATAAACTGATGTTTTAATTGAAGAGAATTTTGTTAAACCAAAATTAAAAGATTATTTATTAAAATCACATAACTAAAATTTATCCAAAATATGTTCAAAAATCAAAAGAAGTAAACACTATAACTTGGTTAAATCAATATGTTTACAAACCAAATCAATTGAACATCTTATCCAAAATATTGGTATTTTGTCAAAAGTTAAAATTAAATCTTTTGTTAAAAAAAATAAAAATATAGTAACATAAGCAAAATAATGTCAAGTATTTGGATTGTGAGCTTCGAGATATAATTTACACTCCAAATTAAAAAACGTCAATTTATATTATTTAAATTGTTAAGAAAATTATATAGGTAAACAAATACAGTAAATAAATCCTCAAAAAATATTATAAAATGATAGTAATTTATTATTATTATTATTATTATTTCACATTACATCTTCGATGACTACACAAGAAATGAGAATACAATTTAAATTAATTTGATTCAAAACTTAAAAATAAAATCTTTAAATTCGGACAACAATAATTTTATGGAAAATTCTACTTTCAATCAATTTCAATAGCAAAAATCAAAATCAAATTATAACATGTAAACTTACGTATAAAATAACATCCGTGCATTACACAGGTTAAATAACCCAATCTCTATAATCTCATTAAAACCCAATCTCTATAATCTCATCTGCAAATCTTGACCCTTGTTTGTCTTTTTACCAAGTACGTCAGTACATCCCACCCCTTGCTACATACGCTAAAATATAATGTTTAATTAAGGAACAAAATGATAGTAATCAAACCAAATGGTCGGTAATTCTGAGACTTATAGTAAAGTGATAGTAAAATAGAGGTGTTCTTTGATTAAATTGTATAAACAACAAAGTAAAATTTGTAGAGAATAAATACTTTGATGCTAGTTCAAAATCAATCTCAGTTAGCTAGTTCATTTGATGCTCGACTTCCCAAAGTATAAAATAAATACTTTTACAATTGACTACTGGTTCCTATGAGAGAATAATTTTGGTACATCCAAATTAAAAAATTTGCAATTCTAGAAATATATATATATATATATATATATATATATATATATATATATATATATATATATATATATATATATATATATATATAAACTGATGCTTTAATTGAAGAGAATTTTGTTAAACCAAAATTAAAAGATTATTTATTAAAATCACATAACTAAAATTTATCCAAAATATGTTCAAAAATCAAAAGAAGTAAACACTATAACTTGGTTAAATCAATATGTTTACAAACCAAATCAATTGAACATCTTATCCAAAATATTGGTATTTTGTCAAAAGTTAAAATTAAATCTTTTGTTAAAAAAAATAAAAATATAGTAACATAAGCAAAATAATGTCAAGAATTTGGATTGTGAGCTTGGAGATATAATTTACACTCCAAATTAAAAACGTCAATTTATATTATTTAAATTGTTAAGAAAATTATATAGGTAAACAAATACAGTAAATAAATCCTCAAAAAATATTATAAAATGATAGTAATTTATTATTATTATTATTATTATTATTATTATTTCACATTACATCTTCGATGACTACACAAAAAATGAGAATACAATTTAAATTAATTTGATTCAAAACTTAAAAATAAAATCTTTAAATCCGGACAACAATAATTTTATGGAAAATTCTACTTCCAATCAATTTCAATAGCAAAAATCAAAATCAAATTATAACATGTAAACTTACATATAAAATAACATCCGTGCATTACACGGGTTAAATAACCCAATCTCTATAATCTCATTAAAACCCAATCTCTCTAAGACCCTGGTGCGTAGCATGGGCTCCACGGCTAGTAGTATGTTAGAACAATTGTTCTATAGTTCGAACTATTTGGTATTTTCAGTGGAAAAGCCCATGTTGCCCAATTTCATCTAGGCAATGTGCAAGGTTAAAGCCAATTAGAAAGGTCAAAACTTTTTTTTTTTTTTTTTTTTTTTTATAAAAGAGAGATTGTGAGAAGCCATTAGAGAGTTGAGAGAATTTTTGTTGGTAAGTGGATGTAGGCATATTGGCGGAACCACGTAAATCTTGTGTCTTTGTGTGGTTGCTTGTTATTTTGTCATTTTCGTTTTGTTTCATACATTAGTTCAATCATCATAGATGTGTATTAGTTTTCGTTGCGCACAACACTTACCACATTCATCCTAAGAACATTTAGCTTGCAAAACATCTAGGATAATAAACAATGGAATATTCTAAAACATTTGACGCAATACATTGGATCAAATGTCTCCAACGTGGTTTCACAATATAATACATTGCTAACCGGGATGTCCGGGCCAGTTTACACGCACTTCGACAATGTCAGGTTAGTTGAATGTCTTACCTTTTTTTTTATTTTTTTCTTTGAGCCTGCAAAGTCATCTAGGATAATAAACAACTGAATATTCTAAAACATTTGACGCAATACATTGGGTCAAATGTCACCAACTTGGTTTCACAATATAATACATTGCTAACCGGGATGTCCGGGCCAGTTTACACGCACTTTGACAATGCCAGGTTAGTTGAATGTCTCACCTTTTTTCTTTTTCTTTTTTTCTTTGAGCTTGCAAAGTCATCTAGATAATAAACAACAAAATATTCTAAAACATTTAACACAATGCATTGGATCAAATGTCACCGACTTGGTTACCCAATATAATACATTACTAACCGGGATGTCTGGGCCAGTTTACTCGCACTTCGACAATGCCAGATTAGTTGAATGTCTCACCTTTTTTCTTTTTCTTTTTTTTCTTTGATCTTGCAAAGTCGATAATAAACAACAGAATATTCTAAAACATTTGAAACAATGCATTGGATCAAATGTCACCGACTTGGTTTCCCAATATAATACATTACTAACTGGGATGTCCGGGCCAGTTTACTCGCACTTCGACAATGCCAGGTTAGTTGAATGTCTCACCTTTTTTCTTTTTCTTTGAGCTTGCACAGTCATCTAGATAATAAACAACAGAATATTCTAAAACATTTGACACAATGCATTGGTTCAAATGTCACCAACTTGGTTTCACAATATAATACATTGCTAACCGGGATATTCGGGCCAGTTTACACGCACTTCGACAACGCCAGATTAGTTGAATCTCACTTCTTCTTTTTTTTCTTTGAGCTTGCAAAGTCATCTAGGATAATAAACAATGGAATATTCTAAAACATTTGACGCAATGCATTGGATCAAATGTCACCGACTTGGTTTCACAATATAATACATTACTAATTGGGATATCCGAGCCAGTTTACACGCACTTCGACATATGTTAGTTGAATGTCTCACTTTTTTTTTTTCTTTGAGCTTGCCTCCTTCATCCTAGGTGAAGTCACTGTATAATAAACCATGGAATATTCTAAAACATTTGATGCGAAAACAAATTTGTTGCATCCTCACAAAAAAGGTGTTTGTTACACCCTCAAGATTTGTGGTAAAAAATTGTTCAAAATGAGTTTTATTATACAACAATATGTTCACTAAAACATTTTTTGCAATTAAATAAAGAAGTAAGTTTACTTTAAGACTTTAAGTATCTCAATTATCCTAAAAGATGGCTTTGGTTTTTGGGATACACCTTATATAATAATGCCCAACTTGTGCCCATGGAACCAATTCATATTTGCAGTGGAGATGCTGTAACAGCTGTTACATTTGTTAAATATCATTATCTTCTGACAATAAAATATATGAAAGATGCAATCTCAAAATTTACATTGCACAAGTAACCAGGAATCTTGCAGAAAATTTGTTGATTAGAGAATAATAAGATATTAGTGATATAAATGCTTTTGAGATCAAAGAACATGTAACCAAAAACATCAGATCATCAAAAGTTCAGTGGAGATGTTGTTTTTCGTGGAATAGTCCATGGGATGGTCTACAAGCCTACAATTTTATCTAAACTAAAACACAGCTTATCGATCACGAAGTATGGAGCTAGCTTGGTTGATATGGTCAAGCATTTGCTTGCTAGTAGTTTCGCTTATCCAATTCTTCCGCGGGAAGACAAGAAACGTCTCTTATGGACAACTGCCTCCTGGACCGCGGGGATGGCCACTAGTTGGCAACTTGTTTGATCTGGGAGAAGTCCCACACCAGAACCTCCTAGATTTGGGAAGGAAATATGGCCCTGTTCTGTGGTTACAGTTTGGTGCCATGAACAATGTCATAATACAATCAAGCAAAGCAGCAACGGAGATGTTCAAGAACCATGACCTCACCTACTCAGGCAGAACTATCACTGACGCGATGACAGCTTGTAAGTACCATGAAGGATCTTTGGCTGTTGCACAATATGGACCATATTGGCGGACAGTTAAACGCCTCTGTATTACAGCACTAACAATCAACAAACGCGTCAATGAAACGATATCTTTAAGGAGAAAGGGCATTGACAAGATGATTCAATGGATAGACGAGGAAGCAAAAAATCAAGGGGGAGTGCAAGTAGGTCACTTTGTGTTCCTTATGAATTTCAACCTGCTTGGCAACCTCATGTTATCTCGTGATCTGATAGATCCACAATCCGCAGAGGGGCCTGAATTCTATGATGCAATGGATAATTTAATGAAAGTGGCAGGACAGCCAAACGTCGCAGACTTCTTTCCGTTTTTGAAATGGCTTGATCCGCAGGGTGTGCGAAAGAAGATGGAAGACGCCGTTGGACAAGGTATACACATTGTCACTGGCTTCTTAAAGGAGCGAATTGAAGACCAAAAGTCGGGTGAACAGAACAAAAGAAAGGACTTCCTTGACGTATTGCTAGAGTATGAAGGTGAAGGAGAAGGGCCTGGTAAAATATCAGAAAGAGACCTGGTTATTTTGATATTGGTAACATTACTTTTCTGATCATTACTCAAAATCATCTGAATTACAATACATTGATCTAATTTGATTATGTTGTAGGAAATGTTTCTTGCTGGTACTGAAACAACAAGCAGTACAACCGAATGGGCAATGACAGAGCTGCTACGTAGTCCTGAAAAAATGAACACGTTATGCAAAGAGCTAGAAGATGTCGTCGGACATAACAGGAAGATTGAAGAGAGTGATATCGAAGAACTTCATTATCTGCGGGCTGTGGTGAAAGAGACTCTAAGATTACACCCACCACTTCCTTTCCTGCTTCCTCGTAGGGCTGTAAAAGATAACAACTTCATGGGTTATCACATACCCAAGGACACACAGATACTAGTAAATGTATGGGCAATCGGTAGAGATCCGGATTCGTGGGATGATCCCTTGTCATTTAAGCCAGAAAGGTTCATAGGCTCTGATATTGATTATCAGGGACAACATTTTCAGTTAATTCCATTTGGAGCTGGGAGACGTATATGTGCAGGTGTTCCATTAGCGAATCGAGTGCTTCACCTTGCTCTTGGTTCACTTCTCCATTGTTTTGACTGGAAACTCGACAGCTCTGTCAGTCCAGATTCAATCGACATGAAAGAGAGGATGGGGATTACATTGCGAAAGGAAGTTCCACTGAAAGCATTTGCCAAGAAACGAAATGTACATTACGGAATCAACTGAAAAAACTTATTTCAAAATGAAATCCCATTGTACTATGGCTATGATGCACATGTGAGTTGAAATAATAACAGAAAATGGTGATTAAGAGCAAATTGTATTTATTTATAACACCCCAAATAGAATCTACCATAAGATTATATTTTTATGGGCTTCAGAGGACTCTTACTCTCTAAGTATGCTTAAGACAATTAATAGCAGTCTATACAGAAACCAATGGGACAGCTGACCTTATGGCTTCTCCGACTGTTGAGAGTCTGTTTTGTAACGTATCCCTTCTCTTCATCCTCTGACTTAAGAGCATGATACTATTGCAAAGGAGGAGGATGGAGATGGAAAAGTGTACTTAAGGAGTCAGTTAATGTACAGGTCCAACCAGGGTCAGCCTAACTCTTAAGTCATCAAAAAAAAAAATCGAACGATAATAAATTTTCTTACACTGTGCTTGGTATTCCAAAACTTGTTTAGATATATGACAGACTTGTTAGAAAGGTTTACAATTTCCAGCAGCATATCTCAACCCAAGGGAGTGGTAGGAAGTTAGATTCAAAAGCACAGCGTTGATAATGCCTACTGCACGTCGTCTATCAACAATTTCATAACAGTCCACAATGACATTTTTATCTATAGCCACAAGCCCACAATTATCTCTTGTTATAATCACTTCAAATACCAATGAAAAAAAAGATGACTAAAATTTTATGAATTTGAAAATAAAGAAATTGTACAACAAGGTGATGACTAGCATCCAGTGAGTCCATACTAAGGAAAACATATCATCTCTGATCCTCTGCTTCTTACGAACAATTCTGGGTGGATAACTCTCCACTAGTCATAAAGCTTGTAATCAAGCAATCTAGGGGAGGGGACAGCAAGAAGTGGTATTTTTTTGCTCAATACAAAACCAAATTCCTCGGCTAAATCCAACTTAGTCCCTTGAGGTAATTCCCAGTTGAATGAATGCAAAAGTGATGCTAACAAGTAAGAGACCATCTTCTCAGCAATGGGGATTCCAACACAGATTCTCCTCCCTGACCCAAATGGCAAGTAACGAAAATCGTTACCATCATAATTCCAGTCATTAGTTGAGTTCAAGAATCTCTCCGGTCGAAACTCCAATGGATCACTCCAATATTTTGGATCTCTTTGCATTGCCCATACATTGACAAAGATTTTAGAACCTCTTGGAATTAAATAGCCACCTATGATGCATGATTCTCTTGGGACACGAGGTATTAACAAAGCCGCTGTTGGATATAAACGGAAAACTTCTTTTACTATAGCATCCAGATAAGGCAATTTCGACAAATGTATCTCCTCAACCCTGTTGTTTAGTCCTACAACTTGGTCTAATTCTTCTTGGGCTCTTTTCATTATTTCGGGTTGCTTCAACAACTCTGTCAATGCCCATTCCACTGTTGATGATGTCGATTTTGTTCCAGCAAGAGTTATATCCTGAAATTATATATATCTCAAATGTAAGAAAGAGTACAACTGGTGGAATATATATCTCAAATGTAAGAAAGAGTACAACTGGTGGAATAAAAACCTAAAGAAATGTTGAAGAAGAAAGTGATTGAGAAAGTACCAAAAACAAAGCCTTGATGTGTGTTATAGTGAGTTGTGTCTTCTGACCTCCTTGGTCTATAAGCTGCAACAATACATCAAGGAAATCTTGGTTTTCTATGTCCTTGTGTTTCGATTCTGGATCTTGTTGACTTTCCATTTTGCGTCGTTTATTAATAACAAATTCATAGATCTGATCAAACCACCCAAGGATTTCTTTCATGCGTCGTTCCTTTCCCTGTAAGTCAAATCTGGCTAGGACAGGAAATAGATCTGAGATGTTTGCTTCGGCTGATAATGCCACCAATTTCTTAGCAACCTGTAAATGTTTAGAGTAAAGTTAACAACTACTCAGACTTCTACAAACACAAGAAAAATGATTCTGAAAATACAACCTTTCTATAGTTGGTCGTAACACGAACCCTCTCCACCCCCTCGAGTGTATTACCCCACATCATGCTTGTCAAGATATTAAACATTCCCAAAAAAACATGCTCCCCAATATCAATAGACTGGCCGATCTTGGAATGAACCTTATTCACCATTTCTTGAACCTCTCTTCCGCGTACAGTATAAAGAGCCTTAAGTCTCCCAGGGCTTAATAGCTCTCTAACACATACTTTGCGCATCATACGCCAGTGATCACCATATGGAGCGTATACAATGTCCAGCGCACCATATGAAGCAACAAATCCTGCTGCTGGTACATCACGATCAGCGAAATTAGCATCGTGATCTTTAAGGACCTCTTTTGCAATTTCTGGTGAATTTAAGACCATAGCAAGTTTGCTTCCTAGTTGAACCTTCAAGATGGGGCCATATTTGATAGATAATTTGTCGAAATAACGATGAAGCTGAGGATCAAGAAAAGGGAGGTTTCCGATTATTGGTAGACCCCAAGGCCCTGGTGGTAATGAAGCCTTCTCCTTCCTGGATCTAATTTTCAATATCCACCAAGTTATGACTATTAGTAGTAGGGAAAGTATCAGTACTGCTCTATACTCATCTTTGCTTGTCTCCAAACACCATGACAAAGCCTTAGACATCATTGCTGAAGCTAAATGGAGATGAGAGTTCTAGCTACATGTACCTAGACCAGATTGCTATAGCAGAGATTTTTATATATAGTTAAGAAAGAATCTGCTAATAAAAATATTCATCAAGTTCAAGACATATAAGTTTACTCCCATAAAGGAAAGGACCAAATTTTAATTAGTCTTTAAATTTTTTGGACCAAAACTTTATGGGCATGGGCATAAGAGTTTGCTGCTCTCCTAGGGTTGTGACTACATGAACTTACTTTTGCGAAATAAGCAAAATGGTTGAACAGGTAGCATTAAAATTATAATCACAAAAGAATCTTGTTATAGCATGCGAAGACATTTTTCGAACAACAGTCACATGCTTAGAACCTTTGCATTTCACACTCCTTGTCAAGAATTCTTGGTATAGCCCATGACAATGTATTGTAACCCCCAGGATACAAGGTTGACACAATTCGTGGACTATTGGAGCTGAAGCTACAAGCCCAAGTGTGGAATGGGCCGACTTGGTTCAAGGCCCGTTATAGAATATTAATAGGGTTTCTCTACAACAAAGAAACCTAAGGATTTTCAACTATCTCTACCACCTCCATTGCTACTTTGTGAAGCAAGGAAACCTTCATTTTCTCCATTCCAACAACTAGACCATTGATTGATTCAGAGTTGTTTCACAGAGAGAGTTTGCGAAGTGTACCACGGTTATATAAAGTAGAAGACTATCCGGAGTGCAGTTGTAGGTGTTAATATCAGGGATTAAGTTAACCGGAGTTTGTAACTGTGAGTGTAATACTTCCTACAGGCAACTTAATAATTAAACTAATACTTAAATAAATTAATAATAGAAGATGGATAGATATAGAAGAAGATCTTATTATGAATAGGGGAAAGAGTTAGTATCCACAAACTAAACAATGCAAACATACATGCCATTCATTCATGTTCAATCTATAACAATTAATTAGTCATCTCTCAACTATTCTAATTAATCATTAATACCTTTAATAATCAAGTAGTCATATTTCAGCTATTTTACTCAATTAAAACGGGATTCTCTTATATGTGTTATTGAATATGCTTCATTAATTAAACCGCCACCTCTCAGCTATTCAATTTAATTGACTCAATATATTAATTCATAAACAACCGTCACCTCTCGGTTATTCAATTTGATTACGAAAGGGGTCCAATAAAAGAGATTAATTCTAGATATATCATAGTCACCTCTCAGCTATTCCATCACATATCTCTAATTAATCTAATACAACCATTATAACTGTTGGTAACGATATGTGTGAACTCATAATAATAACACAAGATAAAATAAAGTAATACGCATTACAGAAATAATTCTAATAAAAGAATATACTCAAATGAATTTACACTCAATAAATTCAAAATAAAAGTAAACACTTACAACACTTTGCTCATACGGATTTTGGAGAAGGAAATGAAGTGAGGCTTGCCGAAGCAATTTTCTTAAGACAATATTACGTCATTGCTATGGTGAAAAACAGTCTCTGGACGATTGGTCTCCCAAGATACAACAGTTATTCACTCTACTAAACTGCAATATAATAGTAGAGTACTAGCGAACGAATATGAAGAATCCTTCGAATTATTGTAGAGAAATGAATAAGACTATGTCTAATTAATTGTATACTAATTGGCCAGATTAGCACACTATTTATAGTCACATTAGTGTCTCTCCATAGGTGTCTTCTCACATACATACACCTTTTACAAAAAGGTGATAAGTTGTTTCAAAGTACCTTTTCACAAATAGGCACATATTGTAGACTAAAGGAAAAGACATGTCTTTTCATAAAGAATTACCAAAATACACTGAATCTGGTCACACGAATTCCTAAAAGGTATTTTCCAATGGATACACTTTTTCTCCTTAATTTTCACTCATAACAAAATATTTTATTAGAAAATATATTTCCAACAATCCCCCACATGAGTGACAATTATCTACAATGTTTTATAAGACCCAAACAAGCGCACAACCCATTGTGGGATTATAGAACATTAAGTTCTATGTTTCATTCATATATAATGGAATTTTCCTTCAACAATCCCCCACATGAATGAAAGCTCTACAATATCTCAAAATTTTGAAGAGTATGTTGGAACAATATTGCCTCGGGATAGGTAGATATTTCACTTTGAACCTTCCGTAGCATAAGCCTATCGGATTTATATAGCTAATCAGTGAAATATTTCATCTTGAACTGTCAGCTGTTGGTGTAAACCAAGTCAATAAACCATGCACAACATTGCTTCGATTCAAATTCAGTTCTCTGTTGTGTTCGTTTTGGCCCTGAACAATCTTAGGTTCTGCGAGTGCTACTAGAGAAATTTTGCATTTAAGAATCCTCATAGAGCCGACCCAGCTCTCACTAACATAGGTGACCGCTTCTATAAAAAGTATCCTACCTCACTTGTATTTCAAAAGATATAGACGTCATTAAAAGCATAGCTTAACCTCTTTATCGCATGTAGGTTGCACTTGTTGCATCATAGGAATCGGGATGGAGTAGGACTCCCAAGTACTCCCGTGTGAGTTACTCAGAACTGGTTGTCCTATTGAACCTAGTTCGTGGGATCTCCAGTCCCTTGGTTAGGTTTCCGTATAAGGTAACTCGTATTGGTTTAGGCTTTAGGCCCATTCCCCTCGATGCACAATTATTTTTCTCTCTAGATAAACCTTAATAAATGGATCCGTTAGGTTATCTTTTGATTTCACATAATCAATGGAAATAATTCCATTTGAGAGTAACTGCCTCACGATATTTTGACAACAATGTATTATTTGTACATCGTGACTTACCGTTGTACATTAAATTTTCTACTTTCCATATTGTTGCATCATATGACCCCCACATTGTTAGGTCATAGTGGAATATCTTCTAAGATTCTTGAAGCCACTCAACTTCTTCACTTGTTTTACTTATAGCTATAAACTCAGATTCCATATGGATTGTGCCATGCACATTTGTTTAGAAGATTTCCATGAAACTACAACATATGCTAAGATTAACACATAACCACGAGTTGATTTTGATTTTCTTGAATCATAAAATCAATTTGCATTAGCTTATCCCTCAAGGACATTTGGATATTCTCCACAATGTAATATGTAGTATGTATTTCTCAAATACTTACACTCATAGTAATACATCCTAATGATTTTTAAACCAACTCAGTTTACTGATAGAATAAGCAATATATGGTCTTGTGCAAGTCACAATGTACATTAATCTACCAATACTACGAGAATGCTCAAGTTGAAAAATGGTAGGACCAATATTTTAAGCAACACCACAAATGGAATACAAGGAGTACTCACCTTAGTAATTCCATATTGCATAAGCCTATATCTATCATTTTCTCAATTTAATTTGATTGAGAAAAAGTTCGCACATTAGGAGATCTTATTATCTTAATTCTCAAGATAAACGTCTAGAATCTCTAGATTTTTCACATCAAAATTGTTTGTTAAACATATTTTCATTGACTTAATGACTTCATTATTAGTCTTAAATAAGCATGTCCTCGACATTTAAACAAACAATTATATAACTCTCACATACTTGCTTGAAATAGACACACTTGTCATATTAGTTGATGTGCAAACCCTTTCTTTAATATAACTCCAACTAGTGTCACATGCCATTGTGTTGGAAGTTATTTTAAACCATAAAAGAATCTAACCAGTTTATACATTTTCTTTCCTTATCCTTGGATTTGGAATACTTTCTGGTTGATCCATATAGATATCCTTAGCTAACTCGTCACTTACAAATGCAGTTTTGAACATCATCTTGATGAATTTCCATATAATATATGGCTGCAATGACTATTAACATCTTAATAGATATTATCCTCGTGATTAGTGAGTAGTTCTCAAGATAGTTTAAACCTTCTTTTGACAACACTCTTTTGCTAGTGAACTAACTTTATATTTGTCAATGGAACCATTTGGTTTCATTTTGCTCTTGAAAACTGTTTATACCCGATTGATTTAGTTCTCAAAAGAAGATAAATCAATTCCCAAGTAATATAATAGTTTCAGTCTCACTCGTTGTTACTTTCTCCAAAGTAAAGCTTTAAGAGAAGACATTGCCTTCATGCTCAAATTTCTTATCATATAAGATAGAAAATCTAGACCAAAAAAGTTTGAGATTCTAGCCCTCTTAGTCTATTTTAGTTTATATAATTCAGTTTTATCTTAATCACATTTTCATTCATTTGTCTCACAAGATACCAAACTATTTATTTTGGAGTAGTGTCAATGTGATCTTTCCTATGTAGAAAGACAGTCTCACAGAATGTGATATCACATGACTTCATTATAGTATTTGATACTATATCTCTATTTGTTCAATTTTACCTACACAAAATATGAACATGCTATATTTTGAGTATAGCCCAACAAATAGCATTCACTCATTTTTATGTCTAAGTTTAGATCTCTTTTTATTAGAACCATAACTTTAGGCATATACCCCCACACTTGAAGGTATTTATAAGTTGTCACCCTTTTTCCATATCTCATATGGATTATTGGTCTTTTTTTTTTATTGGGTACTCACAATGTAATTCAACATATGTAGAGTTAACCCCACAAGATCTCGCGTAAACCAGAATTTATAGACATGATATTAATCATATCTTTCAAATTCCAAATTTTATTTCAAACTAATTCTCAAATTTAGTTTTGTACTTTATAAAAGTGCCTCAACTTTGCTAGAAGCAATAGTGAGTGCATACATAAATTAATATGTATTAAACATAATGACTCAATACACCATTCAAATAAATGGAAGTGTTGTTAGCAAATGTTGCTTCCACACAAGTCCCATACTTATGGGATGAATTATATTTCAGATTTAGGATCTAATCCCAACCCTGCTTACACATAAGGAATGGATCCATTTTCTCAATGAATTAAAAACTTATCAACTTAATTTCTTAAAGAAATCATTCGCTTCTCAATGGTTTGAGACTTAGATAAGTTTTGGACAATTTCAAAATCTTGTTGAAAATAATGCTACTCTTAGGCTCAATGCACCCCCCACATTATCAAGAGATTTTGAGTAATGTGCTACGAAAACACATAATAGAAATTCCATATAATTCGGTTTGATAAGAGTTGTTAGACTTCTATGCCCCCACAAACATTTAAATGTGTCTCATTACACTAATGTCATAAAAGGTGGTATGCATATATCTAGCCATAATTCGCATTTTGGCTAAAATAAATGCCCTCTTGAATAAAGTAAAGAAATTGTCTGAACCAATAATTCAGATTTTCTCAACTTTAAAGCGAGATTTTATTGGGCCAAACTTAACTTTATTAAGTATTTTCCTAGCCCAGCCCATCTCTTGGGCCTCAACAGAAACAGTAAAATCATGGGCCCTAACTCATGGGCTCAATTAAGAGTTAACCAATGGAACCGTAAGGCCTTTTTTAATTTCAGCTGAACATCTAACCGTTGGATGATCATGAAATTTAGAATTAATGTAGCCGCAGATGTTGTGCAACTAATGTTCTCCGTACTGGGCATGTTATTTCCATTTATCTGTGAAACAATTAATACATTTTGTTCTTTTATTGTTCAAAATAGTTCCGCGAACAAAACAATTTCACAAATTGTTATGAAAACCGGTGGATTGTTTCTGTAATCTCAATTGAACCTACTCGATTGCACTGTTTCATAGAAACTGTTGTTTTGATAGAAGAAGATTGGTCAAATCGCCAAGTGAGAAAGCATGAACCAGTGTATTCATTGACATACACTCCAACACTTGCTTTTAGTAGAGTTACTTGTCAAGAACACCATGCATGGTTGGATTGGATTCCCAATACCCAACAGTACAACACAGAGTGTTTTAGTTCAATGAACCATTGTTTCTCCACACTGCTATCTACTTGCAAGAAAGAGTGGCTAAAAAGAATATCCCAAAAGTCACCGTCCAGACCTCTATAGTTCGGCCACACATTCATTCTTCTTCCTCAACTATAATCCAATTTTAATTGGATTTTTCATTCTTATACAACAAATAGCCAATATGTTCTTAAGTGATTAAATCATTTAACCGTTGAAACATACTTTAATTATGCTTATACACTCCGTACTTAACATTATTGACAATCTTTGATTGATGATTTATCACTCATTTTAATCACACTTTTAATCAAATTACCAACAGTAATATTGTCTTAAGTTTATTGGTAACGATATGTGTGAACTCATAATAATAACACCAAAAGATAAAATAAAGTAATACGCATTACAGAAATAATTCTAATAAAAGAATAAACTCAAATGAATTTACACTCAATAAATTCAAAATAAAAGTAAACACTTACAACACTTTGCTCATACGGATTTTGGAGAAGAAAATGAACTGAGGTTTGCTGAAGCAATTTCCTTAAGACAATATCACGTCCCTGCTATGGTGCAAACAGTCTCTAGACGATTGGTCTCCCAAGATACAACAATTATTCACTCTACTAAACTGCACTATAATAGTAGAGTACTAGCGAACGAATATGAAGAATCCTTCGAATTATTGTAGAGAAATAAAAAAGACTATGTCTAATTAATAGTATACTAATTGGCTAGATTAACACACTATTTATAGTCACATAAGTGTCTTCTCACATACATACACCTTTTACAAAAAGGTGATAAGTTGTTTCAAAGTACATTTTCACAAATAGGCACCTATTGTAGACTAAAGGAAAAGACATGTCTTTTCATAAAGAATTATGAAAATACACTGAATCTGGTCACACTAATTCCTAAAAGGTATTTTCCAATGGATACACCTTTTCTCCTTAATTTTCACTCATAACAAAATATTTTATTAGAAAATATATTTTCAACAATAACTAGGTCTCCCTATACTCTAACAATAGTATTTAATCAACATTGATAACAATAACACATTAATAATTAATCATGCTTACTTCATGTCGCGAATAGAAATAAACAAACATTAAGAACTTTGAATCACAATGAACATAAAGAATAAACATGGTGCTTTTGCATTATCTAGAGTGCTTCAACCATTCCCCCTAAAGGGAACTTAGCTACTCATCCTTGATAATGACATCATGGAATAAGTAAACAAATAACACAACATCATAAAGAAAAAGAGAATGGATTATTATTGAGAATAAGAAGATTGAGTTCAATACAGTACAATGAGTCCAAGAGAAAATATGAACTATGAACTAACCTAAACCCTAGCTACTACTTCTCTTTATATAGAGAATACAAAAAACATTACTTGCTCACAAAGTATATTTGCTCTCCAAGTTAGGTCAAATTTGTGGCTGCTGCTATAGGTCTTCTAAAAGCAGCAAGACCTAATGAAAACCTAATTCTCTTAGGCTTAAGTTGTAGCGTGGACCAAAACCTTCAGACAGACAGCTCATGGGCCCAAATCAGAGTTCTGGATATTCATATAGAACCTTTTTAAGATTGGGCTTCAAATAAAGGCCTCAATAGATCTTTTGACTTGTGGGCTATAACTTCGATTCAGGTGAGATTTGGACCACCCATCTTGGACATAAAATCAAGTCCATAGGACCATGGGGTGCCCTCAGCAACTCTGAGGGTACAAATAACAATTCCTCTCCTTTGTGGAAATAACACTCTTTTAATGGCTTTTGGCGGGCTTTAACACAATATTCACATTTTGGCTGATGAAACCTACACAAATGACAAGAAAGTACTAATCAAGACATATAACACGATAATATAAGCTAAGTGTTATGCAAACAAGGTGTTATTCGGGGGATAAATATACACTTTTGAGGACTTATCAAATACCCCCAAGCAACACTTTTCTTATCCTAAAGCAAAGGTGAAAAGAAAAGAAATTAATAAAGACTCAAAAGAGAAATAGAACTAGGGTGATTGCATTAACCATATGCATCAAGGCTTTAAAACCACAAGGGATTCCCAGGTGGAGGAGTTATAGTTTCCTGAAGGTTTTTCAGAGAAGATACCGCAAACTTACTAGAATGACTAATCCAAAGAACAAAATATTCTACCATTTACCTCAGAAATGGATGTCATCCATACAGTATATCAAAGATAAGGATAAATATTGCAAAACCGTTCATATGAGATAATGTACTACAAATGCATGAAAAATAAACATAACGGTTTCAAGTGCATCCAAAACAAGTGGTAGAGGCCAAAAGGTGTTTAATCTTTAACCTCTATCAAAAGATTATATTTTTATTGTTGTTCCTTTTTGTGCCTGTATAAATTGGTTATCAAAGTAGACAAGTAACAAGCAAGGGTCGTACCCACCTCAGAGGGGGAGATCTTAGCTCAAACACAATAGAAAACAATTGTTAAGAAACACCAAGGGAATCAATAATAAGAATTGAGATTGATTCTAACTTCTTAAAGGCAATAATAATAAGTAAATCATAACTTAAGAATATGGTAGAGATGAAAAGAAGATTTATGATGACAAAGGAGGAAGAATTGGTATCCACAAACTAAATCATGCAAACATAACATGTTGTTCTTTCATGTTCAATCTATAACAATTAATTAGTCACCTCTCAGCTATTCCAATCAATCATTAATACCTATAATAATCAAGTAGTCACCTTTCAGTTATTCCACTCAATTAAAACGAGATTCTCTTATGCATGCTATTGAATATGTCTTATTAATCAAACCGTCACCTCTCAGCTATTCAATTTAATTAACTCAACATATTTATTCATAACTAAATTATCACCTCTCAGCTATTTGACTTAATTACAAAAGGGTTCCAATAAAAGATATCAACTGCAGATATGTAATAATCACCTCTCAGCTATTTCACTACATATCTTTAATCAATATAAATAAAACCATTAAAGCCAGGTCTCTCTAAACCCTAACAATAGTATTTTAACAACATGGATAACAATAACATGCAAATAATCATACTTACCTCATATTGCAGATAGAAGTAAATAAACATTAAGTACTTTGAATCACAATGAACATTAAGAACAAACATGGTGCTTTTGCATTGTCTAGAGTGTTTCAACCATTCCCCTAAGGAGATTTAGCTACTCAAACTTGATGATGACATCATGAAATAAATAATTAAATAACAAAACATCATAAAGAAAAGTGATTTGATTTGATTGATATGAATTGAGTTTGATACAAAAGAAGAAGAAGAAGATGAACTTGTCTCCTCAATCTTCTATTCATAAAAAGCTACCTAAACCTTAGCTACTACTTCTCTTTTATAGAAAATACAAAGTAGAATACTTGCAGGTAAAGACTTTCAAATTAGGTCAAATTCGTGGCTGCTGCTGTTAGTCTCCTAGGGCATTAGGTCTTCAGCAAAACCTTCAGTTTGATACCTCATTGGCCCATATCAGACTTCTAGATTACCTTGTAGAGCCTTTTTAAGTTTGGACTTTAAATAAAGCCCTAAATAGAAATTCTGACTTGTGGGCTCCAATAGGACCCGGTTTGAGCTGAGATTTGGACCGCCCCACTTTGACATAAAGTCAAGTCAACTGAACTGACCGTGGGGTGCCCTCAGCAGATCTGTGGGTGCAAATATTAATTCTTTTCCCCTTATGCAAATAACACATTTTTGCTTGCTTTCCTTGACTTTTTGCGGGTTTTAACACAATATTCGTATTCGGCTCATGAAACCTACACAATAGACAAGAAATCACTAATCAATAGATATAATACAATAATATAAGGTAAGTGCTAGACAAACAAGGTGTTATTCGGGGGATAAATATACACTTTTGAGGACTTATCAACACGCATGTACACATACAATTACAGGTCTTGAGTCACCGTTGGAAAGGTGCTTTGACTTCTACCTCACAGACATACACTGAGAAATAAAAATCACTCAGAGATGGTGTTTATCATTTTACCTTCATGTGAGGAAAGAAGATGGACAATCATCTCACATATATCAATAAGATCAGACTAGTTTAATAGAATGAACTTAGTCACAAAGAATCGAAAAGTTAGCCTTGCCTGAGATGTCGGGTTTTTCACCATATCACCTTCTCACTTACTCGCCACATCCTATCATATCAGCTTAGATCTACAAAATACATTAATGGGTTGTAACTGGGCTTCGGACATGGCTAGAAATGGAAAAGGCTTTTGTGAAATATTTTTGGAACATTCGAGCCTTCAATACTTGTGATTTGTAATAACAACACTTGGAGAAATTTTTGGAATTTTTCTTTTGAGTAGAAGTGTTTTTCATCTTCTTTGGGAAAATTCAATGAAGCTCTAGCCAAATTGTTTGGAAGATTCTTGCTTTTTCAGAAATTCTTCAAACTTTTTATTTTCAACATTTGGTTCATCTCACTAGTTTGGAGATTTCTTTGTATTTCTCCTTTCTTCTTTGTAACCACTGAAACAATCATCCTCATGTTCCCAAAACAGTAGGTAAAAGGACCTAAACATTCTTAGGGTAATTACTCCTACAACAGAGTTGGGCTAAGTAACAAGAAAGGCTCAGAATGGTCGACCTACGGGATAAAGCATCATCACGGTAGGCTAAGGTAAACAGGGTTTAACTAAAAGTCTTTGTATCATTTCTATGTACTGATAGGTTGATCACATCTTGAATAAGCTACAAGACCCAAGTTTATATTACACCCACTTGATGTCATCTCAAAGCTAACTGAAAAAATGAATATGAGACTAAAAACAGACAAAACTGAGAGGTTGAGTCTTTTGACTCCAGATGTACGTAATAACTCTCAAAGAAAATGACGGGTCTCAAAAACTCATTGGGTTAAGTCTCCACACTTATTCCTCAAGATTCTCAAGGTGTAATTGAATGTGCACACATATCTGCCATAAATGCAAGTGAATTTTATGCTTATGCTCATGCAAATGCAGTACGAGACTCAACTACTTGGTGAAGCAATAAATGTTCTTAAACTTGAAAAAGATAGAATTAAACCATTATACTCATCATTGATGGTGTACTTATCCTAACTTTTGAAAAAGTCTTTTTAACGAAGAATTTTTAGATTTTTTAAAATTTTTGAATTTTTATACGAGTATGGAAAAAGAAGTTTGAAAATCTTTTGCAAAAAAGGTTGTAATACTTCCCCACACCCAAACAAAAAAATTGCCTTGTCCTCAAGGCTCATACTAAACATAGGAATGAGAGAGAGAAATATTACCATGAATGTACTAAAAATTCAAACCGCTTTATAAATTCCTCCCAAACAAAATATCCCACATACATAGAGATTACAAGGAATTCCATACTAAGACACAACAGAAATAAAATATGCTGAAATAAAAATCTAACTCAACATAAAAGGAAAATCCTATCCTAAGCTTTTCGTTCCCAAACAACCCTTGGTGGGAGGCCATCCAAGTCATCACGCCACTTGATGATCGCACGCATCATCATGCCCCAATCATCTTCGCCATTTGCCACAAAATCATCATCTTTGTGTAAAGCATGGTAAGTTTCATACTCAGAATCATCCACCCAAGTGAATTGGCGGCTTCTCCTAATATCCCGATGAGTTGGGTCCATAGATGGTAGGCGGGTCCAATCAGTATACTTAGCCCACCACTCAGGATAGCTGAAAAGAATAATCATACAAATAGCAGTAGGGAACAACAGCTTATCCTGCCTCATATTGAACACCATCTAGAATCATAGAAGAGATGTCAACTGCATTGTAACCCTGAACTGTACCATATACTGCATCCATATCAGTCTCATCAACATACTCCAACTTCTCATAACCCAACAAATTCCTTCCTCATAACCCATAAAACAACATTAGCAGGAAGAGAGATAGTGGGTGTACAGGTAATTGAGGTTGGTACAGGGAAACGGTGCAAGGTCCAAAGTTATCAAGGTAATTCTCAATGACATCAACTTCATTGTCATCGCGGTATTGCCAATAGGGTGTTAGAGGACTGAAGACAAAAGGGTTACCAAAGATAAGAGAGATGACAACAACATTAAAATGACCACAGATTCATGCATGTAAACATGGAAACCATCAAAGAGAAGAGTATCCGGAAAGGGTAACATGAGGTAGAAGTCTCTTACCATAGAAGGTGACTAATCAACAGTAGAATCATACAGAAAACTTCCCCAACCCTTGTTAAAAATTTCATCCCAAAAAGAGGCTCTATAAGGACCATTTATAATACCAGAAACATCCATCTCAGGAATAATATCCATAACACTTGGCACCCACAACTCATTCTGGACGTCAGCCATTGAAAAAGGAAGAAGAAAACACCAAAAACCAGCACAAAAATCGAGAAAACAACACAAAAACCAAGGCAGAAAAATATTGGCAGATTCGAACTCGACTCGAGATCAGAAAGGCCTTCCAGAACTCAACTCGAGATTGAGCAGTTCCCAGAAAAACAAAAAAAAATTCTTTTTGAAAAGTTGCGGCTTCCTTTGATGATTTTGGTATTTATAGGCAAAATAAAAGAGTTTAAATCATATTAAGGCCCTGCTTGTTTGGGCTGTAAAAAAGGCAAATGTTTACCCATCTATGATTAGAGTGGTCCCTTCCAAATTTGCCCTTTGATTTTAAATGGTCCCCAATTAATCTAGCTTAAACTATATTGGTCCCCCACCTAAACCTTAGGTAAGTATGAGATAATCATAGATGATCTCCTACTAAGTTTATTAGAAAAAAATGTGAAATCTTTGCACTTTTGAAATAACACCAAATTTTTGCATAAAATTTGTTCATAAAACCAATTATCAAGAATTTCGAGCATATTAAATTAGGCTAAATTCCATGCAAATATTTAGGGATAACCAAACAGGGCCTAAGACTCAAAATATTGCCAATATCTTCTAGGGTTTCCAGAAATCAAAACCCTAATCTTTTTTCTTAAAAATATTTGGACTTAGGTCCCTAGGACCAAAAATTTTTAAAAATAACTCCACCAGTCCAAATTTTTACAATAAAGCCCATAAATGACTAAAAATTCTAGAAAAAGACAACAAGTTAGGAAAATAAAAAAATTTCATCCATTTCATAAAAATTTATAATCAAGTACATGGAATGAAATTTATTACATTTGAGAGCAAAGGACTAAAAACAAATACAAGAAAATAAAAACAACAATGGCTGATAGCTCTCTCAACCTCGTCGATGACGAGGCTGCCCCTGGCCTTCGTCCAACCGATACTGGACGTCCTCAACTGCGTCCAGATGAGCTGGAACCGTTTCTCGTTGGTGTGAACCTGATCGAATGCCCGCTGATCGTCGGGCCTGTAGTGAACTGGTGGCTCCTCCTGTGGGTCCCACAACTGCTGGCGACAGGGAGACAGGCCGGGGTTTGAGACCTTGAGACGGACAACTGACTCCAAGGACAGGGCATAAGGAAGAGGAGCCTCCCAGTAGCGCAGAATACTCATCACCAGGCTAGGAAGAGGGGCAGAAGTGGTACAGGCGCTAGTGATGATCTGCCTCAATCACCGGACCATACAATAACCATAGAGATCTTCCTGGAGAGGACGCAAGATGTGGATGCCCTCCGAGAATAGCTTGCTCATCCTGGTTGTCCCAAGGACATTGGTTGTCAACTAGTGAGCCACCAAGCCTTGGTTGACTCGGAGCCAACTAATGGAGATGTGGCTGCTATACTGGTGCGCCGCCCGATCATCGACTAGAACAACCTCGATGGTCTCGGGGGTGACCAGTGCAGCCTCCTGCTGAATAGGAGCTTTATCGAGATCTAGGCCCGTGACCGTATAAATGGTCTCGAGCAAGAATGGAAACTGATGATCTTTGTCCCAATTTACAATAATGCCCTCATCGGTCGACTCCATGGACTCGTAGAATCGACAAACCAATTGAGCATCAAATGGTTCGTAATCCACGCCCAGGAGTGCATCCCAACCTCTGGCATAAATCTTCTCCTCAAAACCGAATCCAAAACGATTATCATCGAAGAGACGAAAATAATCGCGTTCATGCATAACAACTCTAGATCTCCTTCTAGGAGGCATAATTTCAACAGAAAAAGGTATAGAAATAAAGAGAATCAAGAGGAGAACACATAGCAACAATAATTTTTTAAATTTTGTTGAGAGATGAGTGAAAAATGAAGAGAGAGAAAAAAAGAACTGCCCCGAAACTCGAGTCGAGTTCTAAATTAACTGACTGAAACTCAAGTCGACTTCTGATTGGGAAGAAGAATCCTATTGACTAGGTTTGATCGTGGAAAAAGAAAATGACTTGTGACTTGTCCCTTATACCTTGAGGTATATATAGGCAGCCACTAACCCGTTACTAACCCCCCACCCCCATTACTCGAATTAGTAGAAATGATGGTTTTACCCCCGGGATGCGTAATGGCACAAACATAATTCAAAATATATTTTGAAAATTCTGTGATAATGGTAAATTATATTCTCGCGAATATAAATGTCATTAAGATGTCAAATTACTTCCAAAAATCAAGCAATAATTATTTTAAATTACAAAAATTCAAATAAATTCAAATTTGTAACTGTAATAATTATTTAACCAATCGAACCGCAACAGAGAGTGCGTAGGCCTAGGGCTGGCAATTGACTGGGTTAGACCCGAAATTCGAACCGAACCGATAAGAGGCGGCTTGGTACTATAATTTTTTGTTTTGGTTCGGATCCGGTTCCTAAAAGTAGGACCCGATTCTTATTGGTTCGGGTTTGGAATTAATACATACAATTATACCAAACCGATATAGACCCGATATGAATTATTTAGATGTTTTGAATATTTTAAATTTACTAACACTACAAATATGTCAGAAAAATTATATATTTAAAAATCTTGACTTTTGCAAATATAATTTCTAACACTAAATACCTTGTAATTATATATATCAATTACCTTAAAAAATATACAAATCAATAAAATCATCTATACATTTATCAAATATATCTAGATTCTAAAAAAGTGAATTTTGTTTTTTAAGTTGGTGACATAATTTTAATAAATCAATGGTTAGCCAAAAAATCCTCATCCAACCCGGATCCAATCCGTTATGGTTTGGTACGAGTATGGTTCTTCACTTTTGGACCCGATAGGGTCTGGATCCGGGTCCGGATATATTAGTTTTGTTAATTGTTCGGGTATGGTATTGCAAATATCTGGGCCACGCCCACCCCAAACAGAACTTGAACACATTTGGATTGCTAGGCTCAGAAGCAGTTGAGCTCCTCAGGAGTGCAGAAGATAATGGATAGCAACGTGATGACTGCAGGTTCGAACGAATATGTATTTAGGAGAATCGGGTTTGCTATCCAGAAAGGACTTGCCGCGCAGTTTGTAGCGCGTTTGTCTTCTACTTTTGTGTAATTCGTTGAGCTTATCAATAAAATTTGAAATAAATAAATTATTTTCAAAAAAAAAAAAAAAAAAAAAAAAGTTTATCACCCAAAAAGCCACTAAACCCGGGAAGAAAAAGAAGAAATAAAGCACGATCGTGCTTAGAAGATACACAGAGCTGCCTCCTAGGAGCGCTAAGTTTAACGTCTTCAGCCAGACAGAGGGACAAACATGAACTCACTCCCTAGATAAATGCTACTAAAAAACAAAGATACAGGAGAGATACAATGCTAGAGTGGAATGCCCAAGATCCTGATGTCTAAGATACAACAAAGAGTTTTTTAAAGTTAGATACTCGAGACTTAAAAGAAGATGGGAATTGACTTTCCCACCCCCAAACAGAGCGGGAAACAGGTCTGTTTGGTAGTGACGCTCAAGAGAAAAATGTGCACTGGATCAATTATACACAGCCAGTAAGAGTTTTGTGGACTAACGATCCCGACACTTTCAACCACACCTCTCAAAAGAAACAACAGAAAAGGAGCAAGAGAGGGTTCGGATACCAGCAGGTCAAGGGTCAGTCTAAATAGGTAGGGTCCTCTAAGAGATTGTCTTCAACTTCAAGGGACCTTAATTCGTGGAAATGCTTAAGGCGTTAACCATTAACTTGAAAATCAGAACCGTCTGCAGGGTTAACACATGTAATGGTACCATAAGGAGTTACTGCAGACACAACAAAGGGACCCGACCAATGAGACTGTAGTATACCAGGAAATAAATGCAAACGAGAGTTATAAAGCAAAACTTTATCTCCAATTTAAAAATTTCTACGTAAGATCTGACAATCATATAGTTTTTTCATGTTACCTTTATATGACTTGGAAAGATCATAAGTTTTATTCCGAAGTTCCTCAAGCTCAGAAACCTGGAGTTTTCTCCTTTTACCCGCCGGATCGAGATTATAGTTGAGTTTTTTCATTGTCCAAAAGGCTCGGTGCTCAAGCTCGACAGGTAGTGATAGGGTTTTTCAAATACAAGACGGAAGGGAGATATGCATATGGGAGTTTTAAAAGCACTACGATAAGCCCATAGTGCATCACACACTCGAAGAGACCAATCTACCTTATCAGAGTCAACTATTTTCTGCAAAATGTTTTAATTTCTCTATTGGAAATCTCAGCTTGGCCATTTGTATGCGGATGATAAGCAAGGGCCACTTTGTGAGTTAGTCCATACTTTTAGACAAGTTTTTGAAAAGCTTTATTGCAGAAATGGTTTCCCCCCATCACTAATGATCGAACAGGGAGCACCAAATCGGGCTAAAATGTACTCTTTGATAAAATTTACTACAGTTTCTTGGTCGTTGTGCCTTGTGGGAATGGCCTCGATCCATTTTCAAATATAGTCTACTGCGACCAGAATGTACGAAAAACCACGACAACCAGGAAAAGGACCCATCAAATCAATACCCCATACATAAAAAACTTCTATAGGAAGAATTGGCTATAAGGGCATCATGTATCGCCTAGTGATTTTTCTTATTTGTTGACAACGAATGCAGACTGTACAATGAATGTGAGCGTCCTTAAAGAGAGTTGGCCAATAAAAACCACACTGCAATACTTTAGCAACTTTCTTTTTGGCACTAAAGTGTCCACCACAAGCATGCTCATGGCAAAACTTAAGGACCTCTTGTTGCTCCCAGTCGGAAATGCAACGACGAATAATCTGGTCAAGACAATACTTAAAAAGATAAGAGTCATCCCAGAAATAATACTTGGCATCAGCAAGAAATTTGGATTTGTCTTGTTTGTTCCAATGACTTGGAAAGTTGTTGCTAGGCAAGTAGTTAACTATATCTGTGAACCATGGAGCATTCGATATGGCAAAAGGTGTAACGCCCCCCCCCCCCCCCCCCCTTAGTCACAACGGATATCCAACAGTAGAGGGTTTTGGATCAGGGCCCACCCATGTGGTTTACCCCAAAAGGCCTTGACATTAGTTAGAGTATGGTTAAGCTCTATATACTACGAATACAACCACTTCCTTGGCAATGTGGGACTAACACCAACTCATGGGTGTTACAATCTCACCACCTTATAAATAGAGTCGTCCTCGGCTCTGCAGTACACTCAGTACAGTCTTAAAATCTTCGACGTTCCCTGCCAAGTGAGACAAGTACCTGGCGCTCCCTGGGCCTTTCCAACGTACATCCTACCTGCAACAGGCGAACTGTCGTCAGCTGAGATACTAACTAATAACGCCCCGGGATTTCGTTCTCGCTCATCCCCGAGTGTCGAGCACCATACCGCTCGCTAATGTCAATATTGTCCCCTTTTAGTCACTGCGGATATCCAACAGTAGAGGATTTTGGAATAGGGCCCACCCATGTGGTTTACCCCAAAAGGCCTTGACATTAGTTAGAGTATTGTTAACCTCTATATACTACGAAGACAACCACTTCCTTGGCAATGCGGGACTAACACCAACTCATGGGTGTTACAAAAAGAAGCTCATCATGAAAGGTCTCAGAGATGACACTAGAATCCTCAGGACGGTCGAGTCTAGACAAGTGGTCGGCTAAAACATTTTCGGTCCCTTTTTTATCTTTAATTTCAATGTCAAATTCTTGAAGCAACATAATCCAACGAATAAGGCCCTGTTTAGTTTCCTTCTTGGAGAGGAGGAATCTAAAGGTAGCATGAGCCATGAAGATGACAGTAGGGGAACCTAAAAGGTAGGAACGAACTTATCAAGATCATATACTATGGCTAGCAGCTCTTTCTCAGTCGTAGTGTAATTACGTTGAGCATCATTAAGAGTTCTGCTAACATAATAAATGACATGGTGCTAACCATCTAGACGTTGTCCTAAAATAACCCCGACAGCAAGTCTGACGTATCGCACATCAGCTCAAAGGGTTTACTCCAATCAGGTGGCCTAATGATGGGTGCAGTCCTAAGGGCGGTCTTAAGATTTTCAAAGGGAGTCTTGCATTCTTTTGTGAAATCAAAAGGTGCATCCTTAACCAATAAATTGGTCAAGGGGAGAGCTTTCTTCGAAAAGTCTTGGATAAAGCGTCGATAGAATCCTGCATGCGGCCTAAAAAGGCTCGAATATCCTTAATTGACTTAGGAATAGGCAAGGATGAAACAAGATCTACTTTAGCTTTATCAACCTGGATACCCTCAGGAGATACTACGTGACCCAAAACTATTCCTCTTCTAACCATGAAATGGCACTTTTCCCAGTTAAGCACCAAATTCTTCTCAATGCAACACTGAAAAACCAAGGAAAGATGACTAAGACACTCCTCAAAAGACGAACCATATATGGAGAAGTCATCCATAAACAGCTCCATAAATCGTTCAACCATATCACTATGGATGTGTAACATGCACCTCTGGAAGGTAGCAAGTGTATTACACAGACCGAAAGACATACGAGAATAGGCGAAAGTGCCGAAGGGATAGGTGAAAGTCGTCTTCTCTTGATCTTCAGGGGCGATAGGAATCTGGTTTTAACCGGAATAACCATCTAAGAAACAATTAAAGGAATGACCAGCCAGACGTTCCAACTTCTACTCTATCAAGGGAAGAGGAAAATGGTCCTTCCGGGTGACTGTATTAAGCTTTCTATAGTCGATACAAACACGACACTTGGTTGGAACTCTAGTGGCGACTTGTTCGTTCTTTTCATTAGTAACTACAGTCATACCGGCCTTCTTAGGAACTACATGAATAGGATTCACCCAGGGACTATAAGAAATGGGATAAATCATACCTGTATCTAAGAGTTTAAGAATTTTAGCTCGAACAACTTCTTTCAAAGTAGGATTAAGATGTCTCTGAGGTTCACGGGAAGTTTTAACATCGTCCTCAAGATGAATACGGTGAGAACAAACAGAAGGGCTAATGCCTTTAATGTCGTGGATAGACCATGCAATAGCAGAACGATGCTCTTGAATAAATTTTAAAAGTTGACTCTCCTGTTCGGTAGTAAGGGATGAAGAAATGATAACATGATGACTACCGTCCGAATCAAGATGGGCATATTTCAGCTCAGGAGGAAGAGGATTCAGAGTAACAGGAGGTGGAGTGATGTTCTCGACTTGGGAGTCAGAATCAATGCAGCAAACCGAATCACGGGCCTCAAGGTCTTTAGTATTAAAAATAAGCATAGAATCAAGAAGAGCATTGGTTTGGGCAATAGATTGGTTGATGTCAAAGTCAACATTATGTATGGCAAGGCAATGAACAACCGGATATTTAGGATAACAACTATGCACCATCTTATAAGGTAAAGAATCAAGAAGGCATACATCTTCAGATAAAGAAATATCAGGGGGTTGTTGACTTGTTGGCCAAGATTAAAAATATTTACTTCAACGGTCATAGAGCCAAAAGTGAGAACCATCGAACCATTATGCAGTTTATGAGACCATTAGAGGTAGCAAAAAATAGACGACCAAGGATGATGGGAACCGAGTCATCGACAGTAGGTTCAGTGTCCAACACCACAAAATTAACGGGATAGTAAAAGTCGGACACTTTGACTAAGAGATCCTCAACTATTCCTCTAGGTAATTTCAACGATCTGTCGGCCAGTTGTAAAGACATGTTCATGGGTTTTATGTTGTTTAGACCTAGACTGATGTTTAGGGTGTAGGGCAAGAGATTGACACTTCCTCCCAGGTTTAACAAAACTTTACCCCATGAACTTTTCACTAAGCTTGCAGGGTATGGTTGGTTTTTCAGGGTCCTTATATTTTACCTCACCGTTATGTTGGATAAGTGGAGAGAATTCTTCCGCAACAAACATGTTTTTGGGCACATTTGTTTTACTCTTTGCGGTGCACAAGTCCTTCAAGACCTTAGGATAGGAAGGTATTTGTTTGATAGCCGTGAGGAAAGGTATGTTTATGTTTATATGTTTGAGCACGTCCAGTACCTCCTCTGCTTGTACTTCCTTTAGAGACCTTGTGAGTCTCTGAGGGTAAGGCACGGGTGGATTATAAGTCTGTGGAGGTTCTACAATCTCACGGGTATGTTTCCTTGGCTTAGAGGTGTTAGCCTCATTATCCAGTCCTTTAGGTTGTGCAACAGGTGTCGTGCTAACCGGAGTCACAATGCTAGAACTCGGGTTGTAGTTAATCTGATTGTCAACCTGTCTTGTTGACCTAAGTGTTTGGACTATTTTGATTTCAGCAAGCGGTGTAGATGTAGACAGAGTTTCCGTCACGAAGGCAACTTCCTTGCCCTTGGGGTTCGGGATTGGTTGTCTCGAAAATCTACCCTTCTCGTCAAGTTTTTGTTCTAGTCGTTGCATAGCTTGAGCGTTCATCTCAATGGACACTTGCGTTTGTTGCATGAAACAGGCAAGAATATCCTCAAGGGAGAACTTCTAAGAGGCAGGTTGATGTGTTGGAACTGGGTCCCTGGAATTACTCATCCGATTAGGATTGTTCGTATAAGTGGGGACTGTAACCATGTTTCTATTGTCAATGTTTCCAACATAAGGCACATTGCTACGTTGCTCATAGGACTTGTGAAATCTTGGTGGAACCGTGTAAGCATTGATGTTCGTGTAAGACAGATTTGAACGGTCCATGTATGGGTAGAAGCATTCCCCTTGGTGAAGTTTGTTTTCTCGGCGTAGTTGAATGCACAGGCTTCCTCAGTTCCTGGTGAAGTGTAAAGGGGAGGGCAAACATCAGCAATATGGAATGATTCTTGATAAATATCACATTGGAGAGTGGAGGCACTCATGACCGGTGATGTGGGGTTTAAGGACACCTCAAGTGTTTCTACCTTTTTTACTAAATCTTGGAGCAACGTTTTAAGCTCGGGGTCGGGTTTGACCTCATACATGCCTGTAGGTTTATCGTGTGTGTTCGTGGTATTGTTTCTCGGGGGTGGTCCTGGTGAATCCCACTGTTGGCTATTGTCAACTAGTTTTTCAAATAATTCAATAGCCTTGGCGGTTGACAGATCAAGAAAACCGTCACTATTGATGCCTTCAACAAGTTTTCTAGTTTCATAATTGAGGCCTCTATACATGATTCTGACTTTTTCTGTATCATCAACTTTGTGGTGTGGACGCCGAATAAACAGGCTTGAAACCTCTCCCATGCATCAAAGCAAACCTCACCCACTTTTTGCCGAAAATTTTTGATGGCATCAACAAGCTTATTGGTTTTGGTAATAGGAAAATATTTGTTCAAAAACTTTTTACTTAGTTCAGCCCAGGTTTGAATAGAATTGGAAGAAAGGTTGTTTAACCAATGAGATGCACGATCTTAGAGAAAAAAAGGGAATAACCTCAGTCTAACTTTTTTCTCAGACAAATGTTTCTCCTTGAAAGTATTAAACACGGTCAGAAACTTGTTCAAGTGTTGATATTGATCTTTCCGCGGAAGTCCATGGAACTTAGGCAACATGTCCACAATCTGAGAGCGAATGCCATAGCTATCTGCAGTTGTCTCGAGAAGATTATGCAGGTAGGTGGCCCAGTGGCCAAAGGTGAAAAGTAATTCCGAAGGGTAGCCTCGTGAGCCATAGGTGCAGGATTTACTTCAGTAAGTGAGGTTGAGTCATTGAACTTGTCCTCAGAAGGAGTGTGGTCCGTGATTGTGCGCCTTGTGTAGACTTGAAGGGGATCGGACATGCAGATTTTACCAGATCTAAGATGCATGCATGATGCACATTACATATGTCATAGAAGTCCTAAGTTTCCACCCAAGTCAATGAGTTATTCCCAAGTTTCCGTTGTGAATTCTCTTTATATTTTGTGAGTCAAGTAGCGAATAACCAGTGTTGGAGGTTTTTCGTGCATAATCGACGTTCCTTAATTAAATAACCACAGTGATTCTACAGACGTAATCTGTAGGAGTACCAGACCTAATTCCTAGCTTGTGCTCCAATCAAAGAATGGTTCACGTGGTACTAGATGAAATATCTGCTCAAGGCCTTAAATGAACATCGTGATAACATGGCTTTAGTTGATTCAGTTTTAAGCTTAGGATATCGCAATCAATTGATATTAAGTTTCACTTTCCCTAGGCCAGGTCCACCGTCAGTCCCGGTTTAACAAAAAGTAAAAACTGAATTAAAAGCAAGCAACATCCAAGGTCATGCTAATCATTATAGAAACTCCACTTCCAGGGGATTCGAGGAAGGTTAGGAGTAAGCTTACCTCCCACTTTGTGCTAGAAAAATAAAAATGCCAAACAAGCGCACAAAAGTGGGGAGAAGACGAGTTGAAGTCAAGTTAGGGAAAACCGCCCTTGGGTTTCAATCGTCCTTAGGAGTCGTTCCTTAGTAGACTCAAGGCTAGCTCCACAACCTTGCTCTACTATCCGCCACGAACAAACAATTAAAAAAATCCTAACAACACCTACTTTATAAATGTTACAACCGCGACTTTAGTTATCTTACAAGTCTCTAAAAATACTGGAAAAATTAAACTACTGAGTTTAGCATCGCAATCACTCAAACAGCAAAAAAACAAATTGAAAAAGTGTTATAGAACAGCTTTAGTGGGTCCCATAAATAGGTGTCCAGATCTGATTCAAACTCGACTCGAGATGGGTTGGGCCATCAAAGAACTCGACTTGAGATTGGGCCAAACTCGACTCGGGATCCAACTAGGCTGAGTTGAACTTGACCCGAGATCCAGTATAGTAAGCACTAGTAACGTTTCAACAATTTCCCTATTCGCGCGACTTTTTTCAAATTGAGATATTGACTTCGTTCCTTGAGCTTTTTCCGATCCGTCTTCGCTGTGAGATCAGTAAAAGGACTAATTAACAAGACTTAAAAAAAGTATTGAAATAAATAGAAATAGAAAGGTGGGAGGCATAGAAGTGGGATATTGTCCCGAAACTACTATTCTCACTTGTGTTTGAATGAACTTCGTTCCTTAAACCGGCAACGACAATATTTTGATAAAGGATTTTTTGGGTGTCCTTTAATCAAAAGATAGATTTGTATGATTATTTTCCTTCTTGTGCTTGTAAATATTGATTATCAATGTAGAACAAGTAACAAGCAAGGGTCGTATCCACCTCGAAGGGGGAATTCTTACCTCAAACACAATAGAAAACAATAACTTAAGAACACCACATGAACCAATTAACAAGTTGAGATTGATTCTACTTCCTACAGGCAATTAAATAATTAAACTAATATTTAAACTAATAATAGAAGATGGGTAGATATGGAAGAAGATCTTATGATGAATAGGGGGAACATACATGCCATTTATTCATGTTCAATCTATAACAATTAGTTAGTCACCTCTCAGCTATTTCAGTCACTTAAAACGAGATTCTCTTATATGTCCTATTGAATATGCTTCATTAATTAAACCGTCACCTCTCAACTATTTAATTTAATTAACTCAACATACTAATTGATAAACAAACCGTTACCTCTCGGTTATTCAATTTGATTAGAAAAAGGGTCCAATAAAATAAATTAATTCTAGATATATCATAGTCACCTCTCAGCTATTCCATCACATATCTCTAATTAATCTAATACAACCATTATAGCTTGGTCTCCCTATATTCTAACAATAGTATTTAATCAACATGGATAACAATAACACATAAATAATCATGCTTAATTACTTCATGTCGCGAATAGAAATAAACAAGCATTAAGAACTTTGAATCACAATGAACATAAAGAATAAACATGGTGCGTTTGCATTATCTAGAGTGCTTCAACCATTCCCCCTAAAGGGAACTAAGCTACTCATCTTTGATAATGACACCATGGAATAAGTAAATAAATAACACAACATCATAAAGGAAAGAAGAATGGATTATTGAGAATAGGAAGATTGAGTTCAATACAATAGAATGAGTTCAAGAGAAAAGATGAACTATGAACTAACCTAAACCCTAGCTATTACTTCTCTTTATATAGAGAATACAAAGCACATTACTTGCTCACAAAGTATACTTGCTCTCCAAGTTAGGTCAAATTTGTAGCTGTTGCTGTAGACCTTCTAGAAGCAGCAAAACTTCATGAAAACCTAATTCTCTTGGGCCTAAGTGTTATCTTCAACCAAAACCTTCGGATAGACAACTCATGGGGCCAAATTAGAGTTTTGGGTCTTCATATAAAGCCTTTTCAAGATTGGGCTTCAAATAAAGGCTTCAATAGATCTTTTGATCTGTGGGCTTCATTATAACTTGGATTGAGCTTGGATTTGGACCACCCATCTTGTAAATAAAGTCAAGTCCATAGGACCTGTCCATGGGGTGCCCTCAGCAACTCTGTGAGTGCAAATAACAATTCCTCTCCTTTGTGCAAATATCACTCTTTTAATGGTTTTTCTTGGCTTTTGGCGGGCTTTAACACAATATTCATATTTTGGCTCATAAAATCTACACAAATGACAAGAAAGCAGTTATCAGAGATTACAAGTGGTATCACTCACAGGGCTTTTTGTTTAAGAGTTTAACTACTCGAAGCGTAGATCCTTTCAGTGCAAAATGTCTATTGATAATGTTTCTGTCCATGATGACGATGAGTTGATTTTTGTTAGCACTAATAAATGGTATACTCTTTACGGCTTTCTGTTAAAGAATGTGCAAGATTGGAAAAAGTTAATATTGATTTGCAGGAAAATTTCGATAAAGCTAGTTCTAATTTGCATAATAATTCCGCTAAAGTTTGTTTTTAAGATAATGGTGTTTTACAGGAGCAAATATTTCCTCTAGAAAATCAAATTCGTTCCCATGGAGAAGTTTTTATGGATCACGAAACAGTTTATGAATCCAAAATCAAAACGTTGTTTTGGAGGACACAAATAAAGTTTTGGAAAAACATGTTTTTTCTGCTGCTCATGATAAAGATACTATGTGTAAAGCTTTTGATAAAGAAAAAATTGACCTTTTGTGTAAAATTGCAGCATTAGAGAACTCTAATCACCTTTTGTAAGATACAGTTGCTTTGTTGGAAAACAAAACTTCTGGCATGACAGGTACAACAGATGCTAAGACTAATAATTTTACTAAAGAAATTTTGGACCTTCAAACTCAATTGTCCACACTTGATAGACTTCATGGTGAAATGGTAGAACAATGTCACCATGTGAACTTGGAGAATAAGGCTCTCAAACAGGAGTTACGTGTTGCTAGAAAACAACTTACAGGTTTTGATAAGGCTTCTGTTGACTTACAAACTCTCATTAGTAGTGGCAAGTCTTATTCAGATAAATCTAGTCTTGGTTATGATTTGAATGGTGCTTCTTCAAGCAATGTTCCTCGTAGTACTAATTTTGTTCCTGCTTATACTTATGTTGGGTTACCAAAGCCACCTGTTGTTGTGTCAAATTTTCCAACAATTGCTCCATAATTGCCTCCTATGGAGAGGGTAAATTCAAGGACTAATCCCAAGCCTATGCACTTTAAATGCCTTACTTGTGGTCGTTTTGGTCATACTTCTTCTTTTTGTTGGAACAAGCAATTTTTAATTTCCTCGTCTATTTCTTCCCATACTGATTATTGGAACTCATTCAATTCGTTCCCTGTGCAGGCACATCCTCCGTGGAATAAGTTTGCATCTATGCCTCATTATTCTCATCTTTCTCATAATTATGTTGATCCTTATACTCCTAGTGTATTCTTGTCCCTTGGAGTTTTAATGCATCTTTTGATAGGTTTGGACAAAGAAGGTTTCCCAACACAAATGTGAACATGGATCATGTTATGAATGTCAAGAAAGTATAGGTAAGAAAAGATGAGTTGAAGGCTCTTTTAGATTTGAGAAAGTCTAATGGAATCCCATCTTCAGGATAATTGTGGTTTGTTTTAGCTATGTGTTATGTTCCTTGCTATATAAATATTTTCTTACTTCGGTTATTTGTTTGGGTTTTTGTTATTCTTGTTTATTTCATCGTATTCTTCCTGTGTGGTTTTTGTTATCTTTATCTTATTTCTTCTTGTTCTGTGAAGTTTTTAGTCGGTCCATTCTTGCTTCTCAATTTAATTTTCTTTTTTTTTTTTTTAATAAAAAAAAAAAAGCTAAGTTATTAAGTGTGTTTGTGGAAAGTCCCGCATTTTCAATCTTGTATAAAGTGCATTGCATCTCTCTTGTAGTAATTTCGTGGATTTATCAATCACAAGGTTTAATGTACTAGACAACTCTTAGTAGACTTCATGCATCATTGGTTTGTATCATGAACGTCAAGTTTGCTATTTGCACTTACACGGCTTACTTTCTTGTATGTCTTAGTGGGTACCATGCTTGATTGTATTGGTTTTCTTCGAATATCATGCTCAATCTTGAGTTGTTTAAGCCGTTAGACTATGCATTTTTTATCCTTGTGTGATGTTTTTATTCGGTAGTGGTTAAGAACTCACTATATCCCCAGCCTTATGCTTGTCTTGTAAGCATATGCATTTTGGTGGAAAACCCGTTGGAGTTGTGAGGGTCATGCTTTGACGGATGCACTCAAGAGATGTTAGTTTTTGTGTGGACGTTATCATGGTGTTGCCATACTAGGTGTGAGAAATGTCAAAAAGATGTAGGCTACACCCTACCTCATGTTAATGAAAAGATGGAGGTAAATATCTCTCCCACATGATAATGACCAAAAGAAGTAGGTAAAGATTCCTACCACATGTGGCAATCGGTGAAGATGCACATGTCTTTAGTATTGAAGCAAGTTTGATCAATATCAACTCAAACACTAGTTACTCTTTATTTTGAAGGCGTTGATTACTTTGTGTTTTCAATATGGACATCTTCAATCAATTGGGCATAGTCTCTTTCTTTCTCTTTCTCTTGTACTTGGTGTGGTGTTCTTGTTGATCAATATGATGATGTTTGTGGTGCACTCATTCATACTTGATAAGTTTTGCATTTATCACTCATTGTAGATGAGTTCATGATGTAAATCAAGTGCATTGGATTTCCTTCTTGTTTGCTTCCGGTTAATTGCTCCTTATCGTTGGTAATTTTGTGATCTCTATGGTAAGTCTTGTGATGTGTTCTTCAAGCTTGAGAGGTTATGTGTGGATTATTCTCCACTTACTTCTTATTCACTCTTAGTTGTTTCTCATTTTTGAGTCAAAAAACGTTTTTCTTCTTATTTGATATTTTTCTGGTCTTTGGTTCAAACGTTTTCCTCTGTGGTTCGAACGTTTTAATCGAGTCGGTTTGAGTCCTATTTTCCTTTCGGTTTGAACACTTTTTAACGTGTCTTCTGTACTCGTTTGGTTCGAACGTGTTTTTAGTGTGGTTCAGACGTTTTTCTTTACATGGGTTTGAACCATTTTCATTTTGGTACGTGTTGTGCGCAGCGGAAACTAATGCACAAATATGATGATTGAACTAATGTATGAAAGTAAAACGAAAAAGACAAAATAAACAAGCAACCACACACAAGACACAAGATATACGTGGTTCGGCAATATGCCTACGTCCACGGGGAGAAAGGATGATGTTTTTCTTATCTAGACAATTGTACAAGCCCTCACGAAGAAACCGAAGTCTTCTTCCTCACAAAGTTCTCTCAAACTCTCGAATGGCTTCTCACAATCTCTCTCTTAGAAAAGTTAAGGTTTTGTATCACTTCTATTTGGCTTTATAGTATAGCCTTACAATAGACCACGAATTTGGGCCCAAACAGGCCCATATTGCACATAAAACCCAACAATTCTCCACCTCGGCGAAGATTCAATAAATCTAAGTCGACAAACACAAGTCACAAACTCCCACACATGTCTCGAAAGACCACCTCGGCTGCACCACTTCATGGTTGCCTACGTACCCTTCTTCTAAGGGATCAAGCCATCGTAGTTCACTCCAAAATATACTATCCACTCAAAGGAAGAACATGGACCAAATCTAAGCAATGATAGAACTTAGTCCCTGAAACCACTTTAGTCAACATGTCAGCCGGATTATTGCTAGTATGAATCTTCTTCAATAAAATCTCACCCTCTTCAATAATGTCTCTGACAAAGTGATGTCGCACATCAATGTGCTTTGTACGAGCATGATAAACTGAGTTCTTTGCCAGATTTATGGTACTTTGATTGTCACAATGAACCATAAGCTGCTCTTGCACAATACCCAAGTTTTTCAACATACCTCGTAACCAAATGGCTTCTTTAAAGGCTTCAGTCACAGCTCTGATGCCACTTGTTGTGCGCAGCGGAAACTAATGCACAAATATGATGATTGAACTAATGTATGAAAGTAAAACGAAAAAGACAAAATAAACAAGCAACCACACACAAGACACAAGATATACGTGGTTCGGCAATATGCCTACGTCCACGGGGAGAAAGGATGATGCTTTTCTTATCTAGACAATTGTACAAGCCCTCACGAAGAAACCGAAGTCTTCTTCCTCACAAAGTTCTCTCAAACTCTCTAATGGCTTCTCACAATCTCTCTCTTAGAAAAGTTAAGGTTTTGTATCACTTCTATTTGGCTTTATAGTATAGCCTTACAATAGACCACGAATTTGGGCCCAAACAGGCCCATATTGCACATAAAACCCAACAGTACGAACATTTTTAAATGTGTATTATGTACTCGTTTGGTTCAAACGTGTTTTTAGTGTGGTTCAAACGTTTTTCCTAAATCGGTTTGAACCATATTACTTTAGTTCAAATGCTTTTCAATGTGTGTTCTGTACTCGTTTGGTTCGAACGTATATCGAAATGGTTCGAACGTCATGAAATTGTAAAATTTGTCATTAATACGGCGTATATCCGATTAATTCGTGAATAATTCGTGTATTATTCGTAATGTATTATTTGGCCGAACATTTGGTGTTTAATTCATTTAGTTTTGGTTTGAATGTGTTTCATTTTTGGTTCAAACGTGTTTATTTGTGTCTTCTGTACTCTTTTGGTTCGAACGGTTTTTACCTTGGTTCGAATATCTAGTGTTTTCTGATTTTTGTCAGAAATTTGTAGGCTTCTACAAAACAGAGTACTAAGCCTTTTGTTGTGTTGTATAGCTTGTTGGAAAACTAGGAGAGTCCTCTTTCTAGTTTCATTCTGTTTGCATTTTGGTCTCACGTTAAGTTTTCATTTCGGATCACTTAACGGAGAGGATGATCGATTTGGCATTTAAAATCTTGTTTGGTCTGTTAAATATAAACTTTAAATTTTTATTATTATTTTCTTTGACAGGTCAGCACGTCAATTTCTTTACAATTTCTTGAAATGTTTATATTATTAAATTAGGAAATTTCAACAAATTGGATTTTATGAATTTGGAACAGCCACGATGTGAATTATGTTTACATCGAGATATGTGTGGATGGTGTGATAAAGGAACAGATTTTGACGAAGTAGATCGAGACCGTCGTATGAATGCAACGTGTCTCTGTCATAGCATAGTGTCATTGTTAGAACTTAAGACTCATGTATTTCAAGTGTTAAATAATAAGGGTATTTCGGCCTTTTTGAATCGTTGTCTGGTTCAAGTTTCGGTTGATGGCCAAAACTCAATAAAAAGGAAAACCAGCTCCAAACCCTAATTAGTATAAACCTTTGATGACCAAAAACTAAATCACCCTTGTTTTTAAGCCGACTTTGACATCTATATAATGACCATGGGACATTATAGAAACAACTAATGGAATCAATGGTGCATTCGTGGGAGCCTCAACAACCACACTCAATCTCCAGTGCAAGCAATTTGAAGCTCTCCCTCAGGATTATTCGGCATGAGAGGATAGTATGGAACCAATATACACTTTGGACAATCTCTCCTTCGGATGATTCAACAGCAGAAGTGGCAATTTATCAATCACAGACAAATTCAGTAAACCCAAGGGTGTTGATCGACACAGATGGCTGAACCATAACTCCAGATGATCTTGGCACAGTGGAAGTCATGGCTATTGGCTAAAACTCAACAGACTACTAACTATATATTAACCATTAAACTACATGAAAACATACTGAACAAAAGAGTGTGGAACATCATTAACAGTAAGTAACCCGACATTAAGGAAGTCAATGGGTAGCAGCAATGTTAGGTAGATGAATGTGAGCAGTGAGCTAGTAGATCAATGGGTAGCAGCAATTTATTGCACATATGTATACAATTACGAATATCTTATAATGTCATCAAATCACTAAAATAATGGAACCTTGCAGAAAATGTGTTCACTAAAATATATGATTCAATGCTCTCAAAATCAAAATGAGTTATAGGAATCAATCAAGATCTGAGAGGGATTGTCATGGAATGACTCCATGGGAAGTTCTATAACTATCAAAAACAGGAACTCAACTCTCAACTCTCAGCTGCATGGAGTTGGTTGGGTTCTTATGGTCATCAAGCATTTGCTTGCTAGCAGTTTTACTGATCCAATTCCTACGCGGAGGAAAGGCAAGAAACTCTTCAGGACAACTGCCTCCTGGACCGCGGGGATGGCCACTAGTTGGCAATTTGTTCGATCTAGGAGAAGTCCCGCACCAGGCCCTACTGGATTTGAAGGAACAATACGGCCCTGTCATGATGTTAAAATTCGGTGCAATGAACACTGTCATTATACAGTCAATCAAAGCAGCAATGGAGATGTTCAAGAACCATGACTTAACTTATGCAGACCGCACTATCACTGACGCCTTGAAAGCTTGTGGATTCAATGAAGAATATATGGCTCTTGCACAATATGGGCCTTATTGGCGCACAGTTAAACGGCTCTGTGTTACAGAACTAACAGTCAATAAGCGCATTAACGAAACAGCATCTTTAAGGAGAAAGAGCATTGACAAGATGATCCAATGGATTGAGGAGGGAGCGAAAACTCAAGGGAGAGTGCAAGTTGGCCACTATGTGTTCCTCATGAATTTCAACTTGCTTGGCAACCTCATGATGTCACGTGATCTCATAGATCCACAATCCAATGAGGGGCCTGAATTTCTTAAAGCAATGGATAAAATAATGATACTGGCAGGACAACCCAATGTGGCCAACTACTTTCCTTTCTTGAAATGGCTTGATCCGCAGCGTATACGAAAGAAGATGGATGAGGCCCTTGGACAAGGATTGCGCATTGTCACTGGATTCTTAAAAGAGCGAATTGAAAACCAAAAGTTGGGTGAACAGAAGAAAAGAAAAGACTTTCTGAACACATTGCTACAATATGAAGGTGAAGGAGAAGGGCAGGCTAAAATATCCGACAAAAATGCTGTTTCTTTGATACTGGTAACATGACTCTCTTCATTCTCCTCAAACTCTTCACATCACGTTATAGTACATCTAATTTGTTTATGCTTGTAGGAAATGTTTTTCGGTGGTACTGAAACAACAACCAGCACAATAGAATGGGCAATGACAGAGCTGCTTCGTAGTCCTGAATCAATGAACAAAGTGCGCAGAGAGCTAGCAGACGTTGTCGGACCTAACAGGAGGTTGGAAGAGAGTGACATTGAAAAACTTCATTATCTGCAAGCTGTGGTGAAAGAGACTCTAAGATTACACCCAGCAATTCCTTTCCTTATTCCTCGCAGGGCTGTAAAAGACAACATTTTCATGGGTTATCACATACCCAAGGACACGCAGGTACTTGTCAACGCATGGGCAATAGGAAGAGATCAAGATTCTTGGGATGATCCCTTGTCGTTTAAACCAGAAAGGTTCGTAGCCTCTGATATAGATTATAAGGGACAACATTTTGAGTTCATTCCATTTGGAGCTGGGAGACGGATATGTCCAGGTATCCCGTTAGCTAGCTAGTTAGGGTCAAGTTGTTCACCTTGCTGTTGGTTCGCTTCTTCATTGTTTTGACTGGAATCTTGACCCCTCTGTCAATCCAGATACGATAGACATGAAGGAAAGGATGGGGATCACATTGCGAAAAAATGTTCCACTGAAAGCACTACCCAAGAAACGGAGTGTGCATTACGGAATCAACTGAAACAGTTACTTTGTTTGTCTGTTGGTTTTGTTTGAATATGGTTTCTTTTTGTTTTTGTTTATTCTCAATAAATCCTGATATTGGGTTTTCATGTTGATTGCTCATTATACTTTTTCATTTGCAGGTTTTTTCCTATCAAAATAATTCTAAAAAAAAAAAAAAAAAAAAATCTAGGGTTTCTCACTTGTTTCCCATGTAATCTTCACTAGTCATAATAATTAGCAATACAATATGGTTGAATTATTCTTGTTGCATTTTGTACTCTGTGTAATTAAAGCTATCTAGGGTTGCAGGTGCTAGTTGGGGCACCTTGATCTGGTTAACTCACCATTGACCAAGAGGATTTGAAAAAGTAAATCTATTGAAAAACAAAAGCTTATTAACATGAAAAGGCTCCAAGCTAACTCCATGCTTTGGTATATGATGTTGATCGAAGAAGATAGACTACTACGTACTGTCGTCTTCACTTCGACTACTTATAGACTGTCCCTTCCTATATATCATCCAATGACCCATAAGGATCTTGTCAGCTCCCGGATCTCTTAGTTGATCTTATCTGTCATTTATGTCATTTATGATCCTATCTCTTACGTAACATCATACAATTGAACTCGAATGCATCAAACTGCCTTGACTGTACGAAGTCTTAATAGGGTGACTTTCCTAATTGTTGAAAAAGAGGGGTATAAACGCAAAACGTGCTTTGAGAAAATGACCATAAATTGCTAAGGCCTGTTAGTCTTTATTGTGTACAACTCCCGCAAATGACTATCCTTGTTCCATTCCTCTGTCTACCTGCTACTTCGTACATTACAGGCCTAAATATTTGTGTTGATGTGGGATTTACCATCAATGGTTTCTATCCAACTATAAGTTAGTTGATGAACAGTCACCAGTACTAGTAAAAAATTTATCAGTTGGTTGTTGAAAATGAAGAAGAAGCACAGCAACCATGCTAGCTGACCCCATGGGATCTTCAAATGTTCACTTTAGACTACATTCAAACTGGTCTTCTCTTCATGAAACCTCAAGACATTTTTATTCAAGCTATTCTTAAGCAACTAAAAGACTCCATTTCTACTACTCTTACTCTCTTCTACCCTCTTTCAGGTCGTCTCGTAACTAAGAAAACAGTAGACCCACCGTCTTATTCTGTTTTCGTAGACTGTAAAGATGGACCAGGAGCAGAATTTGTCCATGGAGTTGCAGATGGAACAACAATATCTGACATATTATGCCCAGTATATGTACCACCATTTGTTGAATCATTATTCGCTCTAGATCGACCTATTAACCATGTCATACCTTGCCTTTACTTTCTGTGCAAGTCACAGAACTTGTTGATGGCATCTTCATTGGATGCTCTTTTAACCATACTATTGGTGATGGAGGTTCTTTTTGGCATTTCATGAATGCCTGGCCAGAAGTTTCTAAATCGAGTGATCAAACTACCTCGTGCATTTCATGCCTTCCCATTACGAAGCGGTGGTTTATAAATGATCAAGACTGCATCATCAATCTACCATATTCTGATCCAATCATCCAGGTGAGTTCATCGAGAGATACATACCACAACCATATAGAGAGGGAATATTCCACTTCACATCTCAATCCATAACCAAACTTAAAGCTAAGGCCAACGCAGACTTAAGTGCCAATAGGATTTCTTCCTTTCAACTTTTAGCTGCACTAGTGTGGAGATCGGTGACACGTGTCCGTGGCTTATTTGAGGATCAACAGACAAAATGTGTATTATTTATTGGCTGTAGATCAAGACTAGACCTACCTTTGACTTATGGCTATTTTGGAAATTGTCTGCTCCCATCGTATGTGACAACAACGGCAGGGGAATTATTGAGCAACAATATTGGATGGGCTGCATCCATATTTCACCAGGAAATAGCTGATCACACTAACATTAAGGTGCGCTCATCATTAGCAGGAGTAACAAAGGTTCCACATGTTCTAAGGTATGTCACCAAAGTATGACGTGTATAAGAATGACTTTGGATGGGGTGCACCGGTGGCTGTTCGTAGTGGGTGTGGCCTTAAGTTTGATGGGAAAGTGACATTGTATCCTGGACAAGAAGGAGGAGGAAGTATGGATTTGGAGATTTGTTTACGTCCAGAATCAATGAGTGCACTTGAATCTGACGATGAGTTCATGGCTATGGTCTCACCTCCTACTACTATGGCTACCATCTAATAATAAGAATGGCTTGCCATTACAGAATATTATTACAGAATAATAATAGAGGACATGGGTTTTAATCTTGCTAGTAGTAACCCATATAGGGTAATATCCCAAAAAAGCCCCAGGTTTAGGTGTCTCTTCGGTCTTCCCCAATAGGCCCTTACATGGGGTCATTTTCTCAAACAAGCCCTTACCCCACTTTTCTCTATTTTGTTTGACTGAAATACCCTTTGTTTGTACTAAAGACAAAAGAAAAAAATTAGAATAAGACAAATAAGAAAGAGACAAAAATATACTTTTTAATAAGAAACAAGAATATTCCACGTGCTCATGTGCTCTCTAACCATCCTTGAAACTGATAATCTCCCTTTATTTAAACACTCGTGCATTCTTATTCTTCCACAAAATCCAAGTAATACATATGGAACCATGACCCATATACTTTGATAACCTATTTTAATCCACCTCTCAACACTGTTCTATATATAATGCTATTTAGTAAAATTGCATTCTAAGTGGATACAATAGCTTTCTTAGATGATTAAGTTATATTGTTTAAAGAACAACAGTCAATGTTTTAGCGAACAAGAACCTTACAGTGTGTAGAGAAAAAAATTATCGAGAAAATAAAAATCACATCTATGTAGAGGGTTTTTTTTTTTCATACCCATGTGGGAATCTTGTTAGATAGATCTCGTCGAGATCTTTTCAACCATGCATATACATCATATTGATTTTTAATTTCTTAATCAAAAGATATACAAGTTACAAATAATATAACCAAAAAAATTATTAATATTAAAAAATATATTTTTGTTTCTTTCTTATTTGTCTTATTCTCGTTTTTCTCTTGTCTTTAGTACAAAATGTATTTCAATCAAACAAAATAGAGAAAAGTGGAATAAGGGCTTGTTTGAGAAGATGACCCCATGTCAGGGCCTATTGGGGAAGAGACACCTAAACATGGGGATTTTTTAGGATATTACCCTACAATATATGAAATGTCTATGTGTTCAGAACCCTTTTGGTTTTTTTTTTTTTTAATTAAAAACAAATTTTATTGATAAAAGAAGAATTACACAAAGCTAGACGACAAACGCGCTACAAACTGCGCTGCAAGCCCTTTTTGAATAGCAAAACCCTTATTTTGTATATGGTATCAAACTGCGCTGCAAGCTCTTTTTTTTTTTTTTTAATTTTAGTCATGTATGCATTTCGAAGTTTGAATTTATTTTTTTCTTTGTTAAAAAGAAACAATAATAGGGTTTTGACTTACCCTCAACCTGTATTAAAATCCATCTCCCAAAGAGGATAGTCATTTGAGGGAATAACACACTTACATATATAGGAAGTTGTATATATTCTACTTATAGAAACCTGTATATAATTAAGATAATTTATATTTAGGTATCTAGAATATATTTTAATATTCGGTAAGGTCTAACAAGAAAATCTTATTGTATGTATACCTTTGTTGTGGGATGAATCAAATATCACAAATTGAAGTATTATTTTCTACATGGTATCAAAAGTAGGTTCAATCTTTTTTTTTTTTTTTTAATCTTGAATCCCGAAAAATACCACAAACCCACTGCGTACTACAACCATTGAAACCATCCTTAATCTCAAACCTAAATTTCAAAACCTGAATATCAAACATGAATTCCTCAATGGTCGGATCTGTAATTGATGACAATCATTCAAATCCTGAAATTCAATTGTGCGCATTCTCGCAAGTCGTTCATCACCACTACTACACCCAACATGACAACTTTGCTTTTCCAAAAAAACTATATATTTCGTTGGGTGAATCCAACTACACCATATGGGCTCCCCTCATGCGGATGCGCAGGGGCGGATGATAGAGAGGGCTTAAGCCTGGGATGATTGATATAGCAGGGGCGAGTATAATTAGGGATTTTCAAGAATATATTCTCTCCTAATATTCTAAATAACTGAATCAACAACAAATCCTTAATATTAGGAAATATCTTAGTCTCTTATATATGCATTAGATATTTGCTAAAAATGAAAGAAAAGAAAGATCGATACGGGATTGAATGTTCTCTTTCCTCTCTTTTTTTTATTTAGTTTTTCTTTTGGAAAAAAACACGAAAAAAAAAAGAAGCAAAGCTTCTATACTACTTTACTGTTGGTCGGCTGCTCTTAAATTGTTATTTTTTCCTACTTTTTCAATTATAACCAAAGATTATCTACAAATTTCAATTTTCTAAGGTAATTTCTTATCAATCCCCCTTTATTTTTTATTGTATTTGTATAATTGTATTTATAAATTAAGATGATTGTTGGTTTTTATATTAAATTTTTTTAATTGTTCTAACTTGGTGTTATTTATTCATAGTGAATTTTGAAAAGTCCTTTTTAATTTGATTTTTGGCTAATAATTTTTTTGATAATCTACAAAGTAAGTATTAATGTATTATTGGTTTATCAATTTATGGTTTTATTAATATATATTTGTTTTTTGTTTTTGTTTTTGTTTTAAATAATGAAAACCTTCTTTACTTTGTCGATTTTAAATTAGTTTTTTTTTTTTTTTTTTTTCAGTTTGTGCTATTGCTTTTTTTTTAGTTCATCTAAGCCCACCCTCTTTCAAAATCCTGGATCCGCCACTGCGGATGCACATTGAAACACAAGGAAAGATTGGTTATTTGACTGGCGCAAAGGCTGAACCCCATATGAATTCACCAAGATATGAAGTTTGGGCTTGTTGACTCCATGGAAACCTCTCTTATGAACCTATATATTCATCTTTCTACTGCAAAAGATATTTGGGGAGCTGTGGAGAAAATATTTTTATGACGACTCTGACGAAACTCAAATCTTTTAAATTGAACAAGAAGTGTTTTGAAGCAAAGAAAAATGGTCGACCTATTTCTACCTAGTACAATAAATTGGTGGCCATGTTCCAGGAGATTGATTAAAGGGTGACCTCTCAAAATAATAATGTTGCAGTTGTAGTCCATGAGACTTGAACAATGTCTCAATTGTGTGTGATATGTTTTTGAGTGGACCAGATTCGAAGTAATCAGGTGTGTGGAGAGATCTTGTCCAAGGAACCTAAATTCTCCTTGGAGCAGAGCTATGCTTACATCTACAAGGTTCAATCTGAGAAACAGGTTATGAAGGGTTCTGTATCTACCAAATTTTTTGTTTTGGTTGTTCAGAGCAGGGCACGTTACTCCTCCAAGCTTCTCTGGTCCCTTTTCGTCGTCCTAAAGGCAAACCAAATCCATATGCAAATAAAAAATGTAATGTTTTTTGAGAAATAGGACATAGTAAGGAGAGATGTTATGAAGTATTGGTTATTCTGATTGGTGGGAGTTCACCAAGAAGCCGTGAAAGAATACAAGCAAGGTCGTCATTGCTACTGTTGGGAATGAACATCTAGACAGTGCTTCCGCTAATGTAGCACAATCAGGTATGAATGGTAAAGTTATTTCGAATAGTACATGGATACTTGATTCAGGTGCATCTGATCTTATGACAAATGACCCTAACCTTGTGGAAAATCTTAGAGCTTCCCCTCAAAATGTTGTCTCCAGTGCTGATGGTACCCCGACTCTGTTAGCGGATAAGGTTTTATTATGTTATCTGATACCATAACTCTTGAATTCGTGTTAGGTGTTCCATCACTAGCTTATAACCTATTATTTGTTTGTCAAATTATTCTAGAACTTGCATGTATTGTGACATTCTATCCATCTTTCTATGTGTTTCAGGACATTCTGACTCGGCAGATTTTTGGTTATAGTGTTAGAAAGGGGAAGTTGTACTACTTGGATCTAACAGAGACTGGAAAGAAACATAAGAATTTTTTGGGGGTAAGCTAATCAGGTCAACAGGGTTGATAATGCAAAAGAAGTAGTATAGTTATGGCATCGTCGTTTGGGACATCTATTTTTTAGTTATCTTAAGAAGTTGCAGCCTCATTTGTTTTCGGTTGTTAGTGATTCAGAATTTCATTGTGACATTTGTGAACTGGCCAAGAGCCACAGTATTTCATATTTGCCATGTATTAAGAGATGTCATGTTCCTTTTATGAAAATTCACTCCGATGTTTGGGGTCCTGCAAAAATTCCTTCATTTTCTGGAGCTCGGCATTATGTAACTTTTATTGATGATTGCACTCGCATGACATGGGTGTCGTTACTGAAAAGTAAGAGTGATGTATTTAGAATGTTTACAAATTCTTAGAAAATCGTAGCGACATAGTACCAACAATCCATCAGAGTTTTTCAGTCTGTGGAGAGTTTGTAAGTGGCCTTAGGTCTGAGTTTTTGCCAATCAATTGGAATTCTTCATCAAACCTCCAATTATGGTACTCCTCAACTGAATGTTTTAGCATAGCGGTAGAACAGTCAGTTGTTGGAAGTTATTCGTGCTTCCTTGTTAGGCATGAATGTACATCGATCCTATTAGGGTGGAGTGATATAAGCTATTTGTGTAAGATCTAAACAAAAGATAGATTTATGATGAAGTTCCTTCTTGTGGTTGTAAATATTGGTTATCAATGTAGACAAGTAACAAGCAAGGGTCGTACCACCTCTAAGGTGAAGATCTTAGCTCAAACACAATAGAAAACAATGGTTAAGAAACACCAATTGAATAACAAATAAGAGAGAGATTGGATTCCATTTCCTACAGGCAATAATTAAATAAACTAATACTTAAACTAACTTAAGAAGATGGATAGAGATGTAAAGAAGATCTTATGATGACATAGGGGGAAGAGTTAGTATCCACAAACTAAATCATGCAAACATAACAATTAATATTCCAATAATTAGCCACCAATAATTAGTATCCTTTCATGTTCAATCTATAAAAATTAATTAGCCACTCCCAGCTATTCCAATTAATCATCAATACCTATAATAATCAAATAGTCACCTCTCAGCTAATCCACTCAATTAAAACGAGATTCCTTTATACATACTATTGAATATGCTTCATTAATCAAATCGTCACCTCTCAGCTATTCAATTTAATTAAATCAACATATTAATTCATAATCAAACCGTCACCTCTCGGATATCAATTTAATTACAAAAATGTTCCAATAAAAGAGATTGATTCTAGATATATGATAGTCACCTCTCAGCTATTCCATCACATATCTCCAATCAATCTAAATACAACTATTATAGCTAGGTCTCCCTAAACTCTAACAATAGTATTTTAATAACATGGATAACAATAACATGTAAATAATCATACTTACTTCATGTCACGAAATAGAATTAATAAACAAGCATTAAGTACTTTGAATCACAATGAACATTAAGAACAAACATGGTGCTTTTGCTTTATCTAGAGTGCTTCAACCATCCCCTAAAGGAATTTAGCTACTCATCCTTAATAATGACACCATGGAATAACTAAATAAATAACAAAACATCATAAAGGAAAAGTGATTGATTGATATAGAGAATAAAAAGATTGAGTTTAATATAAAAGAAGAAGATGAACTTTGATCTCTCAAGCATTGACTTCTAAAATATGAACTATCTTAAACCCTAGCTATTACTTATCTTATATAGTAAATACAAAGCATATTACTTGCATACAAAGCCTTCCAAGTTAGATCAAATTCGTGGCTACTGTTGTTGGTCTTCTAGAGACATTAGGACTTCAGCAAAACCTAATTATCTTGGACTTCATTGGATGCTCTTTTAACCATATACTATTGGTGATGGAGGTTCTATTTGGCATTTCTTGAATGCCTGGTCAGAAGTTTCTAAATCGAGTGATCAAACTATCTCGTGCATTTCATGCCTTCCCATTACGAAGCGATGGTTTATAAATGATCAAGACTGCATCATCAATCTACCATATTCTGATCCAGGTGAGTTCATCGAGAGATACATACCACAACCATATAGAGGGAGAATATTCCACTTCACATCTCAATCCATAACCAAACTTAAAGCTAAGGCCAATGCAGACTTAAGTGCCAATAGGATTTCTTCCTTTCAAGCTTTAGCTGCACTAGTGTGGAGATCGATGACACGCGTCCGTGGCTTATTGGAGGATCAACAGACAAATTGTGGGTTTCCAATTGGCTGTAGATCAAGACTAGACCCACCTTTGACTGACGGCTATTTTGGAAATTGTCTGCTCCCGTCGTATGTGAAAACGACGGCAGGGGAATTATTGAGGAACAATATTGGATGGGCTGACTGCATATTTCACCAGGAAATAGCTGATAACACTAACATTAAGGTGTGCTCATCATTAGCAGCAGTAACAAAGGTTCCACATGTTCTAAGGTATAACAACCAATTAATAGGATCTGATACTATACTGTTTGGTATGTCACCAAAGTATGACGTGTATACGAATGACTTTGGATGGGGTGCACCGGTTGCTGTTTGCGTCCAGAATCGATGAGTGCACTTGAATCTGACGATGAGTTCATGGCTATGGTCTCACCTCCTACTACTATGGCTACCATCTAATAATAAGAATGGCTTGCCATTACAGAATATTATTACAGAATAATAATAGAGGACATGGGTTTTAATCTAGCTAGTAGTTACCCATATAGGGTAATATCCCAAAAAAAAATCCAGGTTTAGGTGCTTCTTCAGTCTTCCCCTATTGCCCTGACATGGGTCATCTTCTCACAAGCCCTTACCTCACTTTTCTTTATTTTGTTTGACTGAAATACCCTCTTCGAGCAACCTGATCGGCAGAGAAATTAGTTTCTTTGAATGTATGAGTGATTCTCAAAGATTGTTTTTTCTTTTTATTTTTTTTTTTGACATTTCTTCCACTTAGCTTGCAACTGACAGGGCAACTGAGATGACAAGAGATGCCTTTAGAGTTTCTAGTTGTGATCATTATCTGGGAATACACCTTGCTTTTGCACTGCCTATGACTCTATGAGATGGCCTTTTGTTCTCCAAATAAATAGCATTTCTTGGCCTCCATATTGAGTCTAAAGAGCTCAAATGGCTGGATTGTTTAAGAAAAATGCTCCATTGTTTGGAAATCTCCAAAGCATCCATCACAGAAATAAAACCACAAATATGTAGAGAACCGAGATTTGATCATTGCCAGTGTTGTGCATGCCGCATAGTATGTGTTGTAGTTTCTTCATGCTCTTTAGAAAAAGACACATTGAAGCTAAGAAATATATATATATATATATATATATATATATGGGGTTCTGTATTTGTTTGGGAAAGAGAGAATTTTGAGGGTTTACCCTCCCATATTCTTCTTTTTATACAAATTAAAGAGAAATAAAAACATAAGAACAAAAACCTAAATCCCCACTTTGTAGATCAAATGCAATTGATTAATTTTGTTACTACTTTCTCTTCCTCTTCTCGTGATGATGATGATAATGATAAGAAACCGCCGGACATTCCACCATCACCACCACCTCTATATCCATCACCACTACCTTCATGTCGACCATATCCAACGCCTCCACCACGAGATCTACCACCACCACTGCATCTAAACGGTGTTTTGTTTTGTATTTGTTTAGAGAGAAAACTTTTACTTTGTTCTTTTAGCAAGAGATCTTAGTGAGAAAGAGAAAATGGGGAGGCGGAGGAATTACGGGATGACAACGACAGAAAGAGTTAGGGGTAATTTAGGTATATTAATAACAAGGGCCGAATGTGAAATATATGATTTTTAATAAGGGGTTTTTAGTTTTTGGCCCACCTAAATAATACGTATTTAAGATGTAGGACGTTTTTAATCCATATTTAGAGTATGGGACGCCCTCCGTCAGTTGACTGCGTTGACCATAAACGAATGCGTTAGATTTTTTAGAAACCCATTTCTACCCCTGCACGTGCTGAGCACGAGATATAAAACAACATTAAAAATAAAAAGGGTTTTTAGTTTTTGGCCCACCTAAATAATACGTATTTAGGATGTAAGACGTTTTTAATCCATATTTAGAGTATGGGACACCCTCCGTCAGTTGACTGCGTTGCATAACGTATTATTTAGGTGGACCAAAAACTAAAAACTCCTTTTGAGTTTGTATAACAAGCATAATTTGTTATTAGCATAAGATTTTTCTTACTGTAAGATGATTTCTTGGAGGCTTAGTAATATTATTCTTTATCATTTTGTGTTGGCTGAATAATAATTTTGTTTAATCGGTGGCTTTAACAGGGATTAGTCGACGCGCAGAAACCCCCAGAACTCATATCTGCCAATATGATTGGAGGTAATCATTTCTATGACTTTGAAACCTGTGAATACTTAATTAGTTGTGTTATTTTAATTTTCACTTTTGACCTTATGTTGCAGTATTGTGTGTTTATTCGGCGTTGTTCATGAGACTTGCATGGATGGTACAGCCACGTAATTATCTGCTTCTAGCATCCCATACCACGAATGAGACGGTGCAGCTCTATAAGTTCTCATTGGGCAAAAGCTCAAGGGTAAGGGATTCAAGATGTTTTGAGGATTTGAAGATTTCAATTCAAATAATATCCTTTATGTTCTGTATAGTTTAATGGTGATAAATATGAGTTTCTGAAAAAATTCAACAGGTCAACGCAGTCAACTGACAGAGGACGTCCCCTACTCTAAATATGGATTAAAAGCGTCTTACATCCTAAATACATATTATTTAGGTGGGCCAAAAACTAAAAACCTCAAATATTTTTAATATTGTTTTATATCTCGTGCTCAGCACGTGCAGGGGTAGAAATGGGTTTCTGAAAAATCTAACGCATTCGTTTATGGTCAACGCAGTCAACTGACGGAGGGCGTCCCATACTCTAAATATGGATTAAAAGCGTCCTACATCTTAAATACGTATTATTTAGATGGGCCAAAAACTAAAAACCCCTTTTAATAATGGCTTTTTGTGATATGTGTTATGCTAAAATGGTTCTTTTGTGAACCCGGAACCTTAGTTGGGCCATTTGTAGTTTACGACCCTTAATGAGGTCCCAGAACTATTTCCATGTCTCCTTGATGATATTTTTCCACCATCTTTTCCCAATTTACCCTTACTTTTTATAATTTTCCCATTATGTACATTCTTAGCAAATGGAAAAGTGGGTAAAATGCTTTCTTTTTTATCTCAAAAACAATGTGAAACACTTTCCCACTTCACATTATAAGCTCTATTACTAAGAGAGAGAGAGGTGTTGCTTTTATCTTTGTCTTTAAGCTAGTAGAAGAAGAAGAAGAGAGAGAGAGGGAAAGTTGTTAAAGAGACAGAGAAAAGATTCCTTGTGTTGTTAGCTAAGGAGGTAAGATTGGTTACATTCATGTGTGCTTTTGTTGTTAATTATAGAGTATTTGTTTTGCCATTCACATTCTTTTCTTTTGAAATAAGTTTTGAGTTTAAAAAAACTAGTGGTTTAACTTTTTCTTTTTGTGATTGTCATCGACTTTATTAGTAATGCTTGATGGTGTTGTTTGTTTGAGCAGGTGCCAGTTAGGCTCAACTGGTAAAACCTTTGGGTGATGATACCAAAGGTCTGGGGTTCGAATCCCGCCAACATTACTAAGTTATTGATCTCATTAAAAACAGGCTTACCCCAACCCTTTTTTTTTTTGGCAGGTGTCAGTTGGGCTCAACTGGTAAAACCTTTGGGTGATGATACCAGAGGTCTGGGGTTCGAATCTCGCCAGCATTACCGAGTTACTGATCTCATTAAAAACAAGCTTACCGCCAAATTTTTGCGAATGGGCCTGTGGCTCGATCGTAGCACCCCTCTCACAAAAGTGGAGAGGTTGTGGGTTCGAAACACGTCAACTGCTGATTGTTGATATAAGTTTCCACACGTAATTTAAAAAGGGTAGGGGCCCGTCAACCCCGCTTACTAATCAAAAAAAAAAATAAAAATATTGTTTGTTTGAGTCAAGAAGATTAAAAGGGTGCTTTGCTGGGTTTTCAGTTGCAAATTTTTTATTTTAATAGAAAACTGAAAAAAGTTTTCATCAAATTTTTTATTTTAATATTTTGTCATTACTGATTTACTGGGTTTTCAGTTGCAAATATATTAATAAGAAGGGTCGAATGTGAAATATATGGTTTTTAATAATGGCTTTTTGTGATCTGTGTTATGCTAAAATGGTTCTTTTGTGAACCCGGAACCTTAGTTGGGCCATTTGTAGTTTACAGACCCTTAATGAGGTCCCAGAACTATTTCCATGTCTCCTTGATGATATTTTCCACTATTTTTTCCCAATTTACCCTTACTTTTTACAATTTTTCCATTATGTACATTCTTAGCAAATGGAAAAGTGGGTAAAATGCTTTCTTTCTTCTCTCAAAAACAATGTGAAATACTTTCCCACTTCACATTATAAGTTTTATTACTTTGAGAGAGAGAGAGAGAGAGAGAGAGAGAGAGAGAGAGAGAGAGATTCCGTGTATAAATAGCAAATAAGGAGGTAAGATTGGTTACATTCATGCTTTTGTTGTTAATTATAGAGTATTTTATTTGCCATTCACATTCTTTTCTTTTGAAATGGGTTTTGAGTTTTAAAAAACTAGTGGTTTAACTTTCTCTTTTTGTGATTGTCACCCCTTTATTAGATTAAAGGGGTGTTGTGCTTTCATATTTTTTAGGGTAATATTCCCGAAAAGCCCCATGTTTAGGTACCTCTTCCTCAATAGGCCTTGACATAGGGTCATCTTCTCAAACAAGCCCTTTAATTTTTAGCCGGTCAAGATTACCCTTTTATTATATCCTCTAAAATCCACTTTTTATCTTCTAAAGTCAGTACAAGAAAAAAAAAATCAGAAAAAAACAAAAAACAGAAAAGGACAAAAAAACAGTTGGTGTATAACTTTTTGGTTTTAACAATTGAAAATCTTATAACTTGTGATTTAGAAATCGAAAATCAACATGGTGTATATGGTTGGAAAGATCTCGACGAGATCTTTTAAACGAGATCCCACATGACTATAAAATTTTAAATTTAAAAAAATTCAAATTTAAAAAAAAATTCAAATATTTATAAAAATTGAAAATTTAATATTTTTTTTACTGAGAAGTTGGGTTTCGAAAAAAACTCCGTATGATTTCATAAGGTTTTTCAAAATTACTCTAAAAATCTAAAAAAATCACACACATTACTACCAAATTTAAGAGTTTTTACTTTTGTCCTCTAAAAAATGTTTTCTTATCTTCTAACACCAAAGCAATATCCTTTAAATTATTGCTTGTTGTTCTGTAAATTACAAAGGCATGATATTTATTCCATATTATTAATATATGTGGATTGTAGTCTGTAATTTGATGCATGAGTTCAATGTCTGGACTAAGGACAAAACCCTTATAGTACATACAAAAAGAAAATTGTATTGCCATGAAAAGTTCATAAAAACGTTTAATGTACAGTTAACTTCACAAAAAACTATATACTTTATTTAGGTTACAGCCCAAAGCATAAGAAACAAGAGAGAGAGAGAGAGAGAGCATAACCCAGTGTAAACATAAATCCCTCATTTTGTCTGGTGTAATGCCACGAAGTTCATTAAATTTGTACTTCATTCTTCCTTCCCATCCCCCACACCAAAACAATATAATATCTCACATCTCTAACCATCATTTTTTTTTTGGCAAACGGGGTTGAAGGCACCCCTTACCTCTTTAAATTACGTGAGGAAACTTATATCAAACAATCAGTTGCTGGCGTGTTTCGAACCAACGAGCTCTCCACTTTGTGACATGGATGCAATCGTTGAGCCACAAACTCATGTACTTTGTAACCATCATTGAAATTGATAATCTCCATTTGCTTAAACACTCATGCATTCTTATTTTTCCACAAAATCCAAGTAATATGTATAGAACCATGACCAATATACTTTGATAACCAGCTTTAATCCACCTCTCAACAATTTTCAATATATAATGTGATTTAGTAAAATTGCATGTTTAGTGGATACAATAGCTTGTTTAGAGGATAAAGCTATATTGTTTAGTGAACAACAATTAATGTTTTAGCAGACAAAACCCTTACAGTATATAGCGAAAAAATTATCGAAAAAATAAAAATTACATGTTTTTTTTTCATACCCATGTGAGATTTTGTTAGATAGATCTCGTCAAGATCTTTTCAACCATATACATCATATTTATTTTTAATTTCTTAATCAAAAGATATACAAGTTACACATAATATAGCAAAAAAAATTTAATAAATATTAAAAATATATATTTTTGTCTCTTTCTTATTTGTCTTATATTCTAATTTTTCTCTTTTGTCTTTAGTACAAAGGGTATTTTAGTAAAACAAAATAAAAGAAAGTGGGGTAAGGGCTTGTTTGAGAAGATGACCCCATGTCAGGGCCTATTGGGGAAGAGGCACCTAAACATGGGGCTTTTTGGGGATATTACCCTATTTTTTAAGTTGAGTACATTTGTGTAGAAAACTGAAATAAGCTTTCATTAAATTTTTTATTTTAATATTTTTTTATTATTGGGTTTTCAGTTGCAAATTTATTTTCTGGGTCTGTTTTACCCTTTTTTCTACCTTAAAATTTTGTTGGGTGGCTTTTGTTTTTGCTTAGTTTGGGTGTGTGGAAGTGGTAAATGGTGATTGAGTTTTGGGATTGAGATTTTTAATTGTTGTTGTAGTATTTTAATATATGATTGACTTCACTTGACTTGCTCACAAAGTTATATAAACCAACATATTCTTTACACAACACACACCATAAAATGAGGGAATGGAATGGAATTGTACCCTTAAGCCCTATATGGGTTCCAACACAGACCAGGCATTTGTTCATTACCACATGCTCATAGTTCTAACGTAATGATACAAATTCTAAAAAGAAATATGAGGAGCAATGGTCAAAATCTAAGATTTTAATATTTTTCTATGATCTCAATTGTAAATGAAAGTTAGGATACTGTTGTTTAAGGCTCTCTGATTCTGTAGTTGGACATTCTTACATTATTGTATATTGTTGTTTAGATTTATTTCTATTGTTTAGATTATTTAGATTTATTTTTATATATATTTTACTACTAAAAAAATAAAATAAAATTGTGTGTACTCAGAGTTTTTTTTCCCAATTTTATTTGTGGTGTGTTTAAACAATCTTAAGAATATTTGTGGTAAGATAAACAAATGTGGTGCATGAGAGATTTGTGTGGTGCGACTAAAGTGTGGTTTGCTAAATAAAATAACAGGGATAAATTAGTAAAAATATAATTATTCAAAATTTATCTTAAAATATAGTGGATGACAGATGAGAGATTTGTGTGGTGTGACTAAGATCAATCTCTTTATTTTTAACTTTAATATTTTTTTATTTGAGAAATCAAAAATGAAATGATGTATATGGTTGGAAAGATCTCGACCAGATCCCATATGAGTATTAAATTCAAAAAATTAAATTTCTCTACATACAAGTAAGTTTCTCGATTTTTTTTCCTTTTAATTAAACAGGTGGCACATTTATCACTGCTTATCTTGATTAGAATCTAATAGTTATTGTAGCAAAAAATTTGTACGTAGGTGTGTACATCCAATCATAAGATGCCACGTGTCTATAAAGTGATTGGGTAACCGTTCAAACCCATTAGGGTTAACTAAACCCATACATAGATTATATTATTATTGCCACATGGTGTTTTGTGATTGGGTGTACACACCCACACACAAGTAGGCTACACATATAAAATTCTCTGGTTATTGTAGTATTGAGTGTTAATAGACATTTAGAGAGAAGGTATTAATTTGTCAACCTACTCAAATCAATAAGGTATTAATTTATGGAACAGTTTTACTGAAGTAGGGTTCCAACTTCTAGATTCTTGTCACCGTACTACATAATTAAACAGGTGACACATTTATATCTTGATTGGAATGCACATCTAATTGTTGTTGTAGTATTTTAATTTATGATTGACTTGAACTTGCTCACAAAGTTATATAAACCAACACATTCTTTACACAACAAACACACACACACACAATGAATCAGGTTGAAGTTGGTGTTCCTCATATCATCTCAACATGCACCATCAAACCAAGACATATCTTAAAAGAAACAAAGCAACCATGCTACCTGACCCCATGGGATCTTCAAAGTCTCACTTTAGACTACATTCAAACTGGTCTTCTCTTCATGAAACCTCAAGACATTTCTATTCAAGTTATTCTTGATCAACTAAAAGACTCCCTTTCTACTACTCTTACTCTCTTCTACCCTCTTTCAGGTCGTCTCATAACTAGGAAAACAGTAGAACCACCTTCCTATTCTGTTTTCGTAGACTGTAAAGATGGACCAGGAGCAGAATTTGTCCATGCAGTTGCAGATGGAACAACAATATCTGACATATTATGCCCAGTATATGTACCACCATTTGTTGAATCATTATTTGCTCTAGATCGACCTATTAACCATGATGGTCATACCTTGCCTTTACTTTCTGTGCAACTCACAGAACTTGTTGATGGCATCTTCATTGGATGCTCTTTTAACCATACTATTGGTGATGGAGGTTCTTTTTGGCATTTCTTGAATGCCTGGTCAGAAGTTTCTAGATCGAGTGATCAAACTACCTCGTCCATTTCATGCCTTCCAATTACGAAGCGGTGGTTTGTAAATGAGCAAGACTGCATCATCAATCTACCATATTCTGATCCAGGTGAGTTTATCGAGAGATACATACCACAACCATATAGAGAGAGAATATTCCACTTCACATCTCAATCCATAATCAAACTTAAAGCCAAGGCCAATGCAGACTTAAGTGCCAATAGGATTTCTTCCTTTCAAGCTTTAGCTGCACTAGTGTGGAGGTCGGTGACACGTGTCCGTGGGTTATTGGAGGATCAACAGACAAAATGTGTATTACCAATTGGCTGTAGATCAAGACTAGACCCACCTTTGACTGATGGATATTTTGGAAACTGTGTGTTCACGCTGTCTGTGACAACGACGGCAGGGGAATTATTGAGCAACAATATTGGATGGGCTGCATCCATATTTCACCAGGAAATAGCTGATCACACTAACATTAAGGTGCGCTCATCATTAGCAGCAGTAACAAAGGTTCCACATGTTCTAAGGTATAACAACCAATTAATAGGACCTGATACTATAGCATTTGGTATGTCACCAAAGTATGACGTGTATACGAATGACTTTGGATGGGGTGCACCGGTGGCTGTTCGTAGTGGCCGTGGCCTTAAGTTTGATGGGAAAGTGACATTGTATCCTGGACAAGAAGGAGGAGGAAGTATGGATTTGGAGATTTGTTTGAGTCCGGAATCCATGAGTGCACTTGAATCTGACGATGAGTTCATGGCTATGGTCTCACCTCCTACTACTATGGCTACCCTCTAATAATAAGAATGGCTTGCCATTACAGAATATTATTACAGAATAATAATCTAGCTAGTAGTTATCCATATAGGGTAATATCCCAAGAAAGCCCCAGGTTTCAATCACACTTTTCTCTATTTTGTTTGACTGAAATGCCTATTGTACTAAAGACAAAAGAGAAAAATTAGAATAAAACAAATAAGAAAGGGACAAATATATATTTTTTATTATTAATAATTTTTTTTGTTATATTATTTACTAGTGATAACCCGTGCCTACAGCACAATTACTTTAGTGGAGGGGTTGTAAAATTTCTTTTGTTATATAAGAGATGGGATTACAAATTATACTTTTAATTTATTCTAAATATCTAACAAATTTTTGTTTATTCTAATTCTTACTGTCGAATTTATTAAGCACAAAAAATTATCATGCATAACAATATATATGTATAGTAATATACAAAACATTTTTAAGAGTATTTTTTGTTCTTTTCATCCCTCTACAATCTAGATAGAATTGAGTAGAATTTATACTTTTGAAACTAATTTGACAAACATATATAAAATAATAACTTTTAGTTGAAGAAAACAATTATTATTGCATATGCACAACAAAGAGATAATATGAAGGTTTCCTGAGGAACAAAAGATTTTACAAACCAAACATGATATTGTAGCTATTATAAAGAGAAATACATATTATATCTCAATACATGTACACGTAAGAAAGAAAAAAAAATATAAGGCTTCTTCTCAATGGTTTAACCAAATGAATTACTATAGTTTTCTACTTAACAATTATTTAGGGGGCGATAGAGCATTGCTTCTAAAAGGTCAACTATATAACATCGATCTCTTAAAAAAAAATTGCTCGAGACACCTATAGACATACAGTAAATAGAATTTGTCAAATTATTTGTTGCAGTTTTTATATATAATTGGTTCTCTTCTTATAGTCATACAACTTATATAACGTGAGTAAAAAGGTTAAATAAAGACGAGAAAAAACATACAGAAAAATAATTGGCAGCATTGAAATCATTGAGAATAGATCAAGTGACGTGACACATATATCTCCAATAATCTAGGAAGAAAAAACAAACAAACAATGATAAACCGTCAAATATGAAAACAATGAAAGAAAACGAAGAAATTTTTATTTTTCCATTAATTCTATTAGATAAAAGGAAAAAAAAAAAAAAAACTCATTAGATTGAGAAAGAAAAATATATTTTTGGAAAGGTATATATTTGGTGAGGAGGATGATGGGGGAGGGATCGTAAAAAAAATAAAATAAGAAGGCTATTTATAATTAAAACCAACTGATCCTTAGGTTACATTATTGAAATTGAATGTGTTAGACATTAATTTGTTTAACACCAACTCTTGTAAATGGGGTTATAAATCTATTAATAAATGTGCCCATTTATTATTGGTATTCATTTGTAGAATTAATATTATATAAGATTCTCTTCATCCTATGGCTACGATTGTCTCAACAGACAACCAAAGGTTAGGATCAATTTTCTATATCTAAAGGCTATTATTACATCGATTATATAAATTAGTCTACATCCGGTGCTTATAATTGTCTCAATAGACATCTAACGGTTGTGTTTATGAGACCGCCTTATAATATTATATAGATAACTTGTATATCTTTTGATTAAGAAATTAAAAATCAATATGATGTAGAAGGTTGGAAAGATATCGACCAGATCTATCTAACAAGATCCCACATGGGTATGGAAAAAAAAAAAACACCTCTATATACATGTGATTTTTATTTTCTTGATAATTTTATTCTCTATATACTGTAACGGTTTTGTCCGCTAAAACATTGATTGTTGTTCTCTAAACAATATAACTTAATCCTCTAAAAAAGTTATTGTATCCACTTAGAATACAATTTTACTAAATCGTATTATATATTAAAAAGTGTTGAGAGATGGATTAGAATATGTTATCAAAGTATATGGGTCATGGTTCTATATGTATTACTTGGATTTTGTGGAAGAACAAGAATGCATAAGTGTTTAAATAAAAGGAGATTGTCAATTTCAAGGATGGTTAGAGTGCACATGCGCATGTGGCTCAACGGTATCCATCTTACAAAGTGGAGAGGTCATTGGATCGAAACACGTCAGCAGTTGATTGTTTGATATAAGTTTTCTCACGTTATTTAAAGGGGTGGGGAGTGCCCTCAACCCCGTTTGCCAAAAAATAAAGGAGGATTAGAGATGTGAAAGCTATTATATTGTTCTGGTGTGGGGGATGCATAGGGAGAATGGAGTACATATATTTGAGGAGCTTCTTGGAAATTACATTATTAAAAGAGTACATAGTATTTTGTGAACTTAACTATACATTAAAAGTTGGGGTTTTTAGTTTTTGGTCCACCTAAATAATATGTATATAAGATGTAGGACGCTTTTAATCCATATTTAGAGTATGGGACGCCCTCCGTCAGTTGACTGCGTTGACCATAAACGAATGTGTTGGTTTTTTCAAAAACCCATTTCTACCCCTACACGTGCTGAGCACGAGATATAAAACAACATTAAAAATATAAGGTGTTTTTAGTTTTTGGGCCACCTAAATAATACGTATTTAGGATGTAAGACGCGTATAATCCATATTTAGAGTATAGAACGCCCTCCGTCAGTTGACTGCGTTGAAACCCATTCGTGAATCCCATATTTATTAGCATTAAACTATACAGAACATAAAGGATATTATTTGAATTGAAATCTTCAAATCCTCAGAACATCTTGAATCCCTTACCCTTGAGCCTTTGCCCAATGTGAGAAATGATAGAGCTGCACCGTCTTATTCGTGGCATGGGATGCTAAAAACAAATAATTACGTGGTTGTACCATCCATGCAAATCTCATGAACAACGCTGAATAAACACACAATACTGCAACATAAGGTCAAAAGTGAAAATTAAAATAACACAACTAATTAAGTATTCACAGGTTTCAAAGTCATAGAAATGATTACTTCCAGTCATATTGGCAGATATGACTTCTGGGGGGTTTCTGCGTGTCGACTAATCCCTGTTAAAGCCACCGATTAAACAAAATTATGATTGAGCCAACACAAAATGATAAAGAATAATATTACTAAGCCTCCAAGAAATCATCTTACAGTAAGAAAAATCTTATGCTAATAACAAATTATGCTTGTTATACAAACTCAAAAGAGGTTTTTAGTTTTTGGCCCACCTAAATAATAAGTTATGGTCAACGCAGTCAACTGACGGAGGGCGTCTCATACTCTAAATATGGATTAAACGCGTCTTACATCCTAAATGCGTATTATTTAGGTGGCCCAAAAACTAAAAACCCCTTATATTTTTAATGTTGTTTTATATCTCGTGCTCAGCACGTGTAAGGGTAGAAATGGGTTTTTGAAAAAACCAACACTTTCGTTTATGGTCAATGCAGTCAACTGACGGAGGGCATCCCATACTCTAAATATGGATTAAAAGCGTCCTACATCTTAAATACATATTATTTAGGTGGACCAAAAACTAAAAACCCCTTAAAAGTTTTTATGAACTTTTCATGGCAATACAATTTTCTTTTTGAAGGGTTTTGTCCTCATTCGAGACATCGAACTCATGCGTCAAATTGAAGAGTACAATTCACATATATTAATAATATAGAGCAAATAACATGTCTTTGTAATTTAGAGAAGACAAGAAAATATTTTTTAGAGAACAAAAAAAAAACTCCTGAATTTTGTAGTAATGTGTGATTTTGTTAGATTTTTAAAGTAATTTTGGAAAACCTTTTGAAATCTAACGAGGGTTTTTTTTTTTTTTTTTTTTCGAAACCCAACTTCTCAATAAAAATAAATATGAGTTTTTGAATTTTTATGAATATTTGAATTTTTATAAAATTATGTGGGATCTCGTTTGAAAGATCTCGATCTTTCCAACCATATATACCATGATCATTTTCGATTTCTAAATCACAAGTTATAGAATTTTCAAATGTTAAAACCAAAAAGTTATACACTAACTGTTTTTATGTTTTTTTTTTTTTTTTTCTGAGTTATTTGTCTTGTACTGACTTTAGAGGACAAAAGATAAGTTTTAGAGGATACAATACAAAGGGTAGTTTTGACCGGCTAAAAACTATGAAGTAGTCAAAGGGTTTGTTTGAGAAGATGACCCCATGTCAGGGCCTATTTGGGAAGAGACACCTAAACATGGGACCTAAATTCTCCTTGGAGCAGAGCCATGCTTATATCCGCAAGGTGCAATCTGAGAAACAGACTATTATGGGGCGTTCTGTATCTACCGAATTTTTTGTTTTGGTTGTTCAGACCAGGGCAGTTACTCCTCCAGACTTCTCTGGTCCTCCTTTTCGTCGTCCTAAAGGCAAACCAAATCCATAGCAAATAAAAAATGTAATGTTTTTGGAGAACTAGGACAAGAGCCATCGTATTTCATTGTTAGTGATTCAGAATTTCATTGTGACATTTATGAACAGGCCAACAGCCATCGTATTACATATTTGCCAAGTATTAAGAGATGTCATGTTTCCCTTTATAAAAATTCACTCTGATGTTTAGGGTCCTGCAAAAATTTCTTGTCACCGTACTACATAATTAAACAGGTGACACATTTATATCTTGATTGGAATCCACATCTAATTGTTGTTGTAGTATTTTAATTTATGATTGACTTGAACTTGCTCGCAAAGTTATATAAACCAACATATTCTTTACACAACAAACACATACACACAATGAATCAGGTTGAAGTTGGTGTTCCTCGTATCATCTCAACATGCACCAGCAAACCAAGACATATCTTAAAAGAAACACAGCAACCATCCTACCTAACCCCATGGGACCTTCAAATGCTCACCGTAGGCTACATTCAAACTGGTCTTCACTTCACGAAACCTCAAGACATTTCTATTCAAGCTATTGTTGATCAACTAAAAGACTCCTTTTCTACTACTCTTACTCTCTTCTACCCTCTTTCAGGTCGTCTCGTAACTAGGAAAACAGTAGACCCACCTTCTTATTCTGTTTTCGTAGACTGTAAAGATGGACCAGGAGCAGAATTTGTCCATGCAGTTGCAGATGGAACAACAATATCTGACATATTATGCCCAGTATATGTACCACCATTTGTTGAATCATTATTCGCTCTAGATCGACCTATTAACCATGATGGTCATACCTTGCCTTTACTTTTTGTGCAAGCTAGTCACAGAACTTGTTGATGGCATTTTCATTGGATGCTCTTTTAACCATACTATTGGTGATGGAGGTTCTGTTTAGCATTTCTTGAATGCCTGGTTAGAAGTTTCTAAATCAAGTGATCAAACTACGTCGTGCATTTCATGCCTTCCCATTACAAAGCGGTGGTTTATAAATTATCAAGACTGCATGGGGATAAATATACAATATTCACATTTCGGCTCATGAAACCTACACAAATGACAAGAAAGCACTAATCAATAGATATAACACAATAATATAAGCTAAGTGTTATACAAATAAGGTGTTATTCAGGGGATAAATATACACTTTTGAGGACTTATCATTTTGTATCTGCCGAATTTTTTGTTTTGGTTGTTCAAAGCAGGGCAGTTACTCCTCCAGGCTTCTCTAGTCCTCCTTTTCGTCGTCCTAAAGGCAAACCAAATCCATATGCAAATAAAAAATATAATGTTTTTGGAGAATTAGGACATAGCAAGGAGAGATGTTATGAAGTATTGGTTATCTTGATTGGTGGGACTTCACCAAGAAACCACGAAAGAATACAAGCAAGTTCGTCATTGCTACTGTTGGGAATGAACTGTATTTCTAATAAAATATTTTGACATGAGTAAAAATTAAGGAAAAAAGGTGTATCAATTGGAAAATACCTTTTAGGAATTGGTGTGACCAGATTCAGAGTATTTTCATAATTCTTTATGAAAAGACATGTCTTTTCCTTTAGTCTACAATAGGTGCTTATTTGTGAAAAGGTACTTTGAAACAACTTATCACCTTTTTGTAAAAGGTGTATGTATGTGAGAAGACACCTATGAAGAGACACTTATGTGACTATAAATATTGTGTTAATCTGGCCAATTAGTATACAATTAATTAGACAAAGTCTTCTTTATTTTTCTACAATAATTTGAATGGTTCTTCATATTCGTTCGCTAGCTAGTACTCTATTATTACAGTGCAGTTTAGTAGAGTGAAGAACTGTGGTATCTTGGGAGACCAATCGTACAAAGACTGTTTGCACCATAGAAGGGACGTAATATTGTCTTAAGAAAATTATTTCGGCAAGCCTCAGTTCATTTACTTCTCCAAAATCCTTATGAGTAAAGTGTAGTAAGTGTTTATCTTTTATTTTGAATTTATTGAATAAAAATTCATTTGAGTTTATTCTTTTATTAGAATTATTTGTGTAATGTGTATTACTTTTATTTTACCTTGTTTTATTTTTATGAATGGTATGAATTCAGGTGCATTTGATCATATGACAAATGACCCTAACCTTGTGGAAAATCTTAGAGCTTCCCCTCAAAATGTTGTCTCCAGTGCTGATGGTACCCCGACTCTGTTAGCGGATAAGGTTTTATTATGTTATCTGATACCATAACTCTTGAATTCGTGTTAGGTGTTCCATCACTAGCTTATAACCTATTATTTGTTTGTCAAATTATTCTAGAACTTGCATGTATTGTGACATTCTATCCATCTTTCTATGTGTTTCAGGACATTCTGACTCGGCAGATTTTTGGTTATAGTGTTAGAAAGGGGAAGTTGTACTACTTGGATCTAACAGAGACTGGAAAGAAACATAAGAATTTTTTGGGGGTAAGCTAATCAGGTCAACAGGGTTGATAATGCAAAAGAAGTAGTATAGTTATGGCATCGTCGTTTGGGACATCTATTTTTTAGTTATCTTAAGAAGTTGCAGCCTCATTTGTTTTCGGTTGTTAGTGATTCAGAATTTCATTGTGACATTTGTGAACTGGCCAAGAGCCACAGTATTTCATATTTGCCATGTATTAAGAGATGTCATGTTCCTTTTATGAATATTCACTCCGATGTTTGGGGTCCTGCAAAAATTCCTTCATTTTCTGGAGCTCGGCATTATGTAACTTTTATTGATGATTGCACTCGCATGACATGGGTGTCGTTACTGAAAAGTAAGAGTGATGTATTTAGAATGTTTACAAATTCTTAGAAAATCGTAGCGACATAGTACCAACAATCCATCAGAGTTTTTCAGTCTGTGGAGAGTTTGTAAGTGGCCTTAGGTCTGAGTTTTTGCCAATCAATTGGAATTCTTCATCAAACCTCCAATTATGGTACTCCTCAACTGAATGTTTTAGCATAGCGGTAGAACAGTCAGTTGTTGGAAGTTATTCGTGCTTCCTTGTTAGGCATGAATGTACATCGATCCTATTAGGGTGGAGTGATATAAGCTATTTGTGTAAGATCTAAACAAAAGATAGATTTATGATGAAGTTCCTTCTTGTGGTTGTAAATATTGGTTATCAATGTAGACAAGTAACAAGCAAGGGTCGTACCACCTCTAAGGTGAAGATCTTAGCTCAAACACAATAGAAAACAATGGTTAAGAAACACCAATTGAATAACAAATAAGAGAGAGATTGGATTCCATTTCCTACAGGCAATAATTAAATAAACTAATACTTAAACTAACTTAAGAAGATGGATAGAGATGTAAAGAAGATCTTATGATGACATAGGGGGAAGAGTTAGTATCCACAAACTAAATCATGCAAACATAACAATTAATATTCCAATAATTAGCCACCAATAATTAGTATCCTTTCATGTTCAATCTATAAAAATTAATTAGCCACCTCCCAGCTATTCCAATTAATCATCAATACCTATAATAATTAAATAGTCACCTCTCAGCTAATCCACTCAATTAAAACGAGATTCCTTTATACATACTATTGAATATGCTTCATTAATCAAATCGTCACCTCTCAGCTATTCAATTTAATTAAATCAACATATTAATTCATAATCAAACCGTCACCTCTCGGATATCAATTTAATTACAAAAATGTTCCAATAAAAGAGATTGATTCTAGATATATGATAGTCACCTCTCAGCTATTCCATCACATATCTCCAATCAATCTAAATACAACTATTATAGCTAGGTCTCCCTAAACTCTAACAATAGTATTTTAATAACATGGATAACAATAACATGCAAATAATCATACTTACTTCATGTCACGAAATAGAATTAATAAACAAGCATTAAGTACTTTGAATCACAATGAACATTAAGAACAAACATGGTGCTTTTGCTTTATCTAGAGTGCTTCAACCATCCCCTAAAGGAATTTAGCTACTCATCCTTAATAATGACACCATGGAATAACTAAATAAATAACAAAACATCATAAAGGAAAAGTGATTGATTGATATAGAGAATAAAAAGATTGAGTTTAATATAAAAGAAGAAGATGAACTTTGATCTCTCAAGCATTGACTTCTAAAATATGAACTATCTTAAACCCTAGCTATTACTTATCTTATATAGTAAATACAAAGCATATTACTTGCATACAAAGCCTTCCAAGTTAGATCAAATTCGTGGCTACTGTTGTTGGTCTTCTAGAGACATTAGGACTTCAGCAAAACCTAATTATATTGGACTTCATTGGATGCTCTTTTAACCATATACTATTGGTGATGGAGGTTCTATTTGGCATTTCTTGAATGCCTGGTCAGAAGTTTCTAAATCGAGTGATCAAACTATCTCGTGCATTTCATGCCTTCCCATTACGAAGCGATGGTTTATAAATGATCAAGACTGCATCATCAATCTACCATATTCTGATCCAGGTGAGTTCATCGAGAGATACTGTAAAGACCCGTGCACTCCTTAGGGGCATTTTAGTAATCTTACCATCAAGAAACGGTTGTAATGTAATATAGTGAAAAATATGTTAAGAAATTAATTAAAAACAGCGTAATTTTATAAGAACCGTTCAAATTTACATGAACTAATAAGTGTATTGTCAAGTTCAAACACGTAAAATAGGTTTAAATGGACCCACATGTGTTATAGAAAAGGGTTTTACCAATAGGATTAACTTAACTAGAGTGCTCCCGAATGCACAAGATTGTGTGGGGTTACTTGCATGGCTAAGTATACAAATTAGCTGGACACCTCCTGCTTGGGCAGTAGCTAGTTGTTGTGATCTATATTCAACCTACATAGGGAACATAAAACAATGTGAAAGGACCAAACCAGCTTTATGTTTGCTCATTACATCTCCCTTGCCTTCATTTAACAACACCTAATGAATTCTTAACTATACCATCAGTAGCTTAAGGTTGGAAACTAGTTTATACCTTAACTTGAATTAGTATAGCTAGCAGTGAAGAAAGTAATCAAAGTAGAAAAGAACAAGAGGACCAAGGAGAGAAAGGAAGGGGATAAGCAGTAGAGAACCACTCCGGCAGGTATCCTTCTATCACTTTAGAAATTTGGTTTTTTGAGAGCTAAGACTTTTGAGGAACACTTTGATTCTAATAAAGTTTCATTGGACAATAAAGATTTAGGTGACCTTAGCTTCAGATCTGGGCACAGGTGAGATATAGAACTATGGTCGGTTTTGATGTGTAGATTAGCCATACATATTGATCATGTGTTGTTCTAAGTGCACCTGGTGATTGGGTTTTAACTTAGCATATGTAATTTGAAATAGATAGAAATTAAAGAAAAGATATATTATGGCAGGATATAATAATTATGGTTAATGCCGATGTCCTACTAAACTCGAAATTAATGGCAACACTCTGATATAGGTGTTTCACACATAGATTTACTATGATAAACAAGCCAATTACCAATACGATATAGCTCGGATAATTTGCTTTATTAGACCACCTATAAGAAAACACGAAACTAACAATCGATTGGGATACTTTAGATAATTAGTTAGATAGTAGCAAATTATTCAATCTTTAGATTTTGGGCTTATGCTTGTTCTTATATTTTAGGATAGCGACATAGTTCCTTTCACCGGGCTTTGATAGTGGTAGCAGGAGCGAGCTGAGGTAGGGACTTACAGAACCTTTATATTTCTTTTCATGCTCATATTTTATAAATGAATGGATATAGTCGTTATTGAAATTCATGCATGGTTTTGGTTGAATATTATTGCTAACAGGAATTGCTATTCGGTTCATTTCTTATTATTAAGTCGATGATTGCGATTGGATTCCTCGAAAAATTTGATTATTGGATTAATTTAGTTTATTTATATTTTATATAAAAATAGTGTTTTAAAAAGGAATTTCTCGATAAATCTCTTTCCAATGGTGGAAAGGATTTGGTTTTGTAATGCGGGGCAAGGAAACCCGATTGTAATGTATAACTGGGATGTGTGAGGTCCCTAGATTGGTGGAAATATTGATCTGGTATGCTGTCACGATTATGGCTGTGGCCCGGTTAGGGTAGCCAACTATACGGATCATATTTGATTATGGTTGTGGCCCGGTTAGGGTAGCCATGGATATTGTTTAAATCTGGGGACTCACCACACATTTAAATATATATAAAGAAAGTAACTAATATATTATATATATTTATATAATGAGGTAGTTTGGAGAGGGACCTGTGAATTCCTATAAAGAATGAGTTGTTGTCATATTCCGGAGACGACAGTTCATTCTAGGATGACATCTATGGTGTTCACCTTTAGAAGGTGAATGGGCCGCCTTCTAGAGAGATACATTAGAGATGTATCCGGGAATTCCTTTTCACCATTCCAGACCACCATTCATGTAGTGGTACGTTGTTGATATATTAGTTCAGATGAGGCTACATGTTACCTCGATGAGGTTTAGACGCGAGGGGTGAGAGTTAGTCCACTCCTGGACGTGTGTCAGGATCCTGTGCAGTCTGCAGTCGTCGAACGGTTGACCACCGTAAGTCAGGGATTCCTCGTATCAGGAATCGTGGTCAAAGGCCCACCTGAGCCTAAATAGACGGGTTTAGTGTTCTGGGAACACAATAACGGTAATACAGTCACCCCACCGGAAATCAGGAAATAACGGTGTAGGTTCACACTGGTAAGTACTGAACCAAGAGATTGCCTGCGACCGGGGCGGTATAGCGGTCGTACCTCATCATTCTAGTAGGATGCAGCTACCCGAAACTATTGTATGATGGTTTGCTTATATATAGTATACTTGTGATGATATTATATTGTAATGTTTTACATTTCCGTTTTTATTATTCGCCTTTTATTTATTTAAAAATCTTGCATTATTTACAACTGTTTATTATGGATTAAATCGTCATAATTAGATTTATATTGGAACTGTAAGTCACTACTGAGCAAGTGGATTATGCTCACCCTACCATTACCCTTTTCAGACGATTCTACAATTGAGGAGCCTGCTGTAGAGGTAGTCGATGACGGGGATGATGACTACTTTTGTCTTATGTGAGAGAGTGGGCGAGGGTTGAAATAATCTTTTGTTAGTCACTTTATATGAGATATATGTATATATAACTATTACGAAAACAGTCTTGTATATATACTACAGAATCATGTAAGTTGAGTTATTATTTATATATATAAAAAGTTTGTTTTTGTGTACTTGCGATTTTGTCGTAAATGGAGAAAATGAATTCAACACCTGACTCCCAAGGTTTTTTATTAATAGGTTAGAAATGTTAAATTTTGTCCTTAGTGTTGATTTAATGCCTCGAGATGCGGTTCAAACTTATTGAGATATGAATTGTATTTTGGGGTGTTACAGCATGGTATCAGAGCGCCACTATTAGATTCGTTTGGGGTCTGTTAGAAGAATATGTGTTTTAAGGAAAATAAAGAAAATGAATAAAATACACTAGTCCTATCAAGACATCTTGGCAATTTTAGAACGTCAACTTGCTGTCGAAACGTTGTTGAAATTTAAAATACACTTGCAACATTAACAACTTAGATCAAAGTGTCGTGAGAGATCGATGAGTTTCGAGATGTGTAATTATGATGTTACTCTGCCGAAATTTACTTTTGTTAAGTATATCGCGTTCTCGGCTGAATTTGTGATTTTGACCAAATGCAGAAGGTTTACTATGGATGTTTTGGGAAATACTGATAGTGATGGCACTACTAGCCAGACATCTATTGACAAGGTGTTAGATTTGTTGAACAAAATGTCGCAAGGACAAGAGGAACTGAGAATGGATGTAGCGAATCTTAAGGCCAGGCAGAATAATGAAGCACAACTTCCACCTCCACCGGCTATTGTTCCTACTGGTGTTGTGCCTGAAATGGTGCTACCTGTTTTGCAAAATGTGGCATTACAGGAAGTCCAACCAGCAGTTTTGGGCCAACCAAATGTACAGGCATTAGTTGCAGCAGAGAATCAGAATGTGTTGCCATTTGTTCAAGGCCAGGGAGGTTATTTACTGACTAACTTTGCTAGGTTGAATCCACCAATATTTGAAGGGCCTTCAGGATCTTTAACTACTTCAAAACCCGAAGATTGGTTGTTGGATATATCTTCCATGCTTGACTCTTTTATGTGTAATGACACTGAGCGTGTGAACCTGGCAGTTTTTATGCTTAGAGGTCAAGCAAAACACTGGTGGATTAGTGTGAAAGATATCGAAGTGCAACCTATGACATGGGCAAGGTTTGAGGAAGTGTTTTTGTTGAGATATGTAAGTGAAGCTGACCGACAAAGGAAATATATAGAGTTCTTGAAACTAGAACAAGGAAGTATGACAGTGACTCAATACGAGGAGAAATTTACTGTGTTGTCCAGGTATGGGAAGGAAATGATCTCAACTGAAAAATCGAAAGCCACAAAGTTCATATATGGGTTGAAGGCCTATATGCAGGACAAAATGTCTGTACTTCAGATTGATAATTATGGCGAGGCTGTGAGGAGAGCTCAGGGAATTGAAAGGGTTGATGAGCAGCTGCGTATTAATAAGCCTCTACCATCTTATAGTGGGAAACGACAGTGTTACCAGGGTAGTAGTTCAGGACCACAGAAATTTTACAGACCAACTGGTCAGCCTATTCAATACATGAGGCCGACTACTGTGCACAAAAGTTTTAATGTTGTTAGGCCAGTACATAGTTCACCAAGCGTTAGACCAGTTACTAAGATAGTTCCATGGGATCTTTGTCCTCCAAAGGTGAAACCACCAGAGCACACTTCGAAGCCATCGACTCAAATAGTTAAAGGGCCACGTGCGCCGACCTGGCAGGATAATCTGCTTACATGTTATCATTGTGGAGGTGTTGGTCATATGAAGAAGTTTTGTCCACGACTGAATCCAATGCTTGCACAGAAACATGCCAGTAAAGTGTACTATCTAGTTCCTTCAGAGGAGGCAGTAGAGTCTCAGGATGAAGCCATGGTTTATTCCACGATAGAGGCAGATCCGAATGCAACTGAGGAAGTGGTTGAAGGTACGATACTTTTATTTTCGCATTATGTACGTGTTATGTTTGATAGTGGTGCTACTCGTTCTTTTATTGATCCTAGTGTGGCTGCATCTTTGAAATTGAAAATGAAGAATACGGGTAGAAAGCTTACTTTATCGACTGCCAATGGATTGAAAACCATGTTACTTAGAGTTTGCCAACATTGTCTAGTTACTATTGGTAAGTTTGAAATGACAGCAGATTTTGTTGTTATGGATCTGAAAGATTTCGACATTATACTTGGGATGAATTGGATGTCCAGCCATCATGCTCATGTAGATTGTTTTGCAAAAGCTGTTGTTTTCAAGATGCCAGGAGAGCCTGAGTTTATGTTTAAGGGGGTACGACATCATGTTACTCGATTCATGAAGATTGTGGAAATTTCTAGAAGTTCTGAATATGCTATGTTAGCGAGTGTTGATGTGATTAACAAAGAATCACCATCACTGGAGCATCTTTTAGTAGTCTCTGAGTTTGAGGCAGTATTTCCTGAAAAACTACCAGGATTGCCACCTCAACGAGAAATAGATTTTGTGATAGATCTTATACCGGGAACTTCACCAATTTCGATGAATCCTTATCGAATGGCTCCAATAGAGATGCGAGAATTGAAATCTCATATTGAAGAGTTGAAGGATTTGGGATTTATACGCGAGAGCCACTCACCTTGGGGGGCTCCGGTATTGTTTGTGAAGAAGAAGGACGGGTCATTTCGACTTTGTATTGATTATCGCAAATTAAACCATGCGACTATCAAGAACAAATACCCGTTGCCTAGAATTAATGATCTATTTGATCAATTGAGGGATGCCAGATATTTCTCGAAGATAGATCTCAGATCCGGTTATCATCAGTTGAGAATTAGAGATGGAGACATTGAGAAAACTGCTTTCCGAACTCGGTTGGGACACTTTGAATTTCTGGTGATGCCGTTTGGTTTGACAAATGCTCCAGCTGCATTTATGGATCTGATGCACCGTGTGTTTTGGAAATATTTAGACCAATTTGTTATCATTTTTATCGATGACATATTGATCTATTCCAAGACTCAGGAAGAGCATGAAAAACATTTAAGAATTACACTTCAAACATTACTTGAACGAAAGCTTTATGCTAAGTTCAGTAAATGTGAATTCTGGTTGCGTGAAGTGAAATTTCTTGGGCATGTTGTATCGAAAGATGGCATATCTGTTGATCCTTCAAAGATTGAAGCAATTAAGAATTGGCAGAGGCCAAAGAATGTGACAGAAATCAGAAGTTTTCTGGGATTAGCAGGCTATTATCGTCGATTTGTTGAGGGGTTTTCGAGTTTAGCTTCGTCCTTAACGAGATTAACTCAAAAGGATTCAAAATTTGAATGGACAGATGATTGCGAATCTGCATTTCAGGAGTTGAAAAGTCGGCTAACTACTGCACCAATTTTAACAGTTCCAGATCCTAAGAAGGATTATGTGGTATATACTGACGCTTCTAAGGTTGGACTGGGGTGTGTTCTAATGCAAGACGGTAAGGTGATAGCTTATGCGTCGAGGCAGCTGAACAATCATGAGAAAAATTATCCTACACATGACTTAGAGTTAGCTGCAGTTGTGCATGCTTTAAAGATATGGAGACACTACTTGTATGGGGAGAAGTTTGTAGTCTTCTCTGATCATAAAAGCCTCAAATATCTGTTTTCGCAGAGAGATTTGAATATGAGACAGACGAGGTGGGTTGAATACCTTAAGGATTATGATGTTACATTGCAATACCATCCTGGTAAAGCTAATGTAGTGGCAGATGCCCTTAGTCGGAAACAGGACGAGGTATGTGCTCAAATGATGATACATGAGTGGAAATTATTAGACTCAGTTGGTTGTTATTTTTTTGAACCTCTTGGAGATGATGATAGTATAACCTGTTATATGGCGCAAATGAGAATAGAAGATACTTTGACAAAGGAAATTGTAAATAAACAAGCAGTATCGAAGGAGTTCCAAATGTACAGAAGATATGTAGAAGATACTGAAAATCATCAATGGCAAGAGTGTGAAGATGGTAGTATCAGATTCAGAGGAAGGTTTTGGGTTCCAGCAAATCAAGCTTTGAGAAACTGTATACTAGATGAAGCCCACAGATCAAGGTATACTATTCATCCGGGCGGCACTAAAATGTATAGAGACTTACGTCGACAGTTTTGGTGGCCAGGAATGAAGAAACATATTGCCCAATATGTGAAGAGATGTGCGACATGCCAACAGGTAAAGGCTGAACACAATAGGCCTCCAGGTCTTCTTCATCCTTTAGAAATTCCAGAATGGAAGTGGGATCATATAACGATGGATTTTATATCCGGGTTACCAAAAACCAGTGATGGAATGGACTCGATATGGGTTATAGTTGACAGATTGACAAAGTCTGCTCACTTTCTACCTGTTAAAAGTTCATATTCCGCTGAAAAGTTGAGTCGGAAGTATATTTCAGAGATACTAAGGTTGCATGGTGCACCAAGATCAATTGTTTCTGATAGAGGCACTCAATTTACTGGTTCATTCTGGCGAGGTCTTCAAAGAGAACTTGGCACAAGGTTGAATCTTAGTACCGCATTTCACCCACAAACTGATGGTCAGTCTGAAAGAGTAATTCAAATTGTAGAAGATATGCTTCGCGCTTGTATTCTTGATTTTGGAGGTAATTGGAAGGAGCATCTATCATTGGCCGAATTTGCTTACAATAACAGCTATCAGTCCAGTATAGGCATGGCACCTTATGAAGCACTATATGGGCGACCATGTAGAACACCATTGTGTTGGGCAGAGACTGGGGACAGTATTTTGATAGGGCCAGACATAGTTGGGGAAACTACTGAGACGATCAGAATAATAAGAAACAGGTTGTTAACAACACAAAGTAGACAGAAGAGTTATGCTGATTCTCGTAGACGACATGCAGAGTTTAAAGAAGGAGACATGGTACTTCTTAAAGTTTCTCCGAAAAAGGGTATTCAAAGGTTCAGAATGAAAGGCAAACTGGCACCAAGATATGTGGGACCGTTTCGAATTATTCAAAAGGTTTCTGATCTGGCCTATAGACTTGAATTGCCTGAAAAGTTAGCACGTGTCCACAACGTCTTCCATATTTCGATGTTACGTGAGTACAGAAATGATCCTAACCATAAGATTGATGTGGAGTCTTTAGAACTAGAAGATGATCTATCCTATCCAGAAGGGCCAGTTAAAATTACGGGATGGAAAGAGAAGCAACTCAGATCCAAGGTCATTCCATTAGTCAAGGTAGTGTGGCAACATCATAATGTGAAAGAAGCAACCTGGGAAAGAGAGTCAGAGATGCGGGGAAAATATCCTGAGCTTTTCAGGAAAGGATGTTACCAATAGCGAGGTATCACTCTAATTTCGAGGACGAAATTTCTTTTAACGTTTATGGAATGTAAAGACCCGTGCACTCCTTAGGGGCATTTTAGTAATCTTACCATCAAGAAACGGTTGTAATGTAATATAGTGAAAAATATGTTAAGAAATTAATTAAAAACAGCGTAATTTTATAAGAACCGTTCAAATTTACATGAACTATTAAGTGTATTGTCAAGTTCAAACACGTAAAATAGGTTTAAATGGACCCACATGTGTTATAGAAAAGGGTTTTACCAATAGGATTAACTTAACTAGAGTGCTCCCGAATGCACAAGATTGTGTGGGGTTACTTGCATGGCTAAGTATACAAATTAGCTGGACACCTCCTGCTTGGGCAGTAGCTAGTTGTTGTGATCTATATTCAACCTACATAGGGAACATAAAACAATGTGAAAGGACCAAACCAGCTTTATGTTTGCTCATTACATCTCCCTTGCCTTCATTTAACAACACCTAATGAATTCTTAACTATACCATCAGTAGCTTAAGGTTGGAAACTAGTTTATACCTTAACTTGAATTAGTATAGCTAGCAGTGAAGAAAGTAATCAAAGTAGAAAAGAACAAGAGGACCAAGGAGAGAAAGGAAGGGGATAAGCAGTAGAGAACCACTCCGGCAGGTATCCTTCTATCACTTTAGAAATTTGGTTTTTTGAGAGCTAAGACTTTTGAGGAACACTTTGATTCTAATAAAGTTTCATTGGACAATAAAGATTTAGGTGACCTTAGCTTCAGATCTGGGCACAGGTGAGATATAGAACTATGGTCGGTTTTGATGTGTAGATTAGCCATACATATTGATCATGTGTTGTTCTAAGTGCACCTGGTGATTGGGTTTTAACTTAGCATATGTAATTTGAAATAGATAGAAATTAAAGAAAAGATATATTATGGCAGGATATAATAATTATGGTTAATGCCGATGTCCTACTAAACTCGAAATTAATGGCAACACTCTGATATAGGTGTTTCACACATAGATTTACTATGATAAACAAGCCAATTACCAATACGATATAGCTCGGATAATTTGCTTTATTAGACCACCTATAAGAAAACACGAAACTAACAATCGATTGGGATACTTTAGATAATTAGTTAGATAGTAGCAAATTATTCAATCTTTAGATTTTGGGCTTATGCTTGTTCTTATATTTTAGGATAGCGACATAGTTCCTTTCACCGGGCTTTGATAGTGGTAGCAGGAGCGAACTGAGGTAGGGACTTACAGAACCTTTATATTTCTTTTCATGCTCATATTTTATAAATGAATGGATATAGTCGTTATTGAAATTCATGCATGGTTTTGGTTGAATATTATTGCTAACAGGAATTGCTATTCGGTTCATTTCTTATTATTAAGTCGATGATTGCGATTGGATTCCTCGAAAAATTTGATTATTGGATTAATTTAGTTTATTTATATTTTATATAAAAATAGTGTTTTAAAAAGGAATTTCTCGATAAATCTCTTTCCAATGGTGGAAAGGATTTGGTTTTGTAATGCGGGGCAAGGAAACCCGATTGTAATGTATAACTGGGATGTGTGAGGTCCCTAGATTGGTGGAAATATTGATCTGGTATGCTGTCACGATTATGGCTGTGGCCCGGTTAGGGTAGCCAACTATACGGATCATATTTGATTATGGTTGTGGCCCGGTTAGGGTAGCCATGGATATTGTTTAAATCTGGGGACTCACCACACATTTAAATATATATAAAGAAAGTAACTAATATATTATATATATTTATATAATGAGGTAGTTTGGAGAGGGACCTGTGAATTCCTATAAAGAATGAGTTGTTGTCATATTCCGGAGACGACAGTTCATTCTAGGATGACATCTATGGTGTTCACCTTTAGAAGGTGAATGGGCCGCCTTCTAGAGAGATACATTAGAGATGTATCCGGGAATTCCTTTTCACCATTCCAGACCACCATTCATGTAGTGGTACGTTGTTGATATATTAGTTCAGATGAGGCTACATGTTACCTCGATGAGGTTTAGACGCGAGGGGTGAGAGTTAGTCCACTCCTGGACGTGTGTCAGGATCCTGTGCAGTCTGCAGTCGTCGAACGGTTGACCACCGTAAGTCAGGGATTCCTCGTATCAGGAATCGTGGTCAAAGGCCCACCTGAGCCTAAATAGACGGGTTTAGTGTTCTGGGAACACAATAACGGTAATACAGTCACCCCACCGGAAATCAGGAAATAACGGTGTAGGTTCACACTGGTAAGTACTGAACCAAGAGATTGCCTGCGACCGGGGCGGTATAGCGGTCGTACCTCATCATTCTAGTAGGATGCAGCTACCCGAAACTATTGTATGATGGTTTGCTTATATATAGTATACTTGTGATGATATTATATTGTAATGTTTTACATTTCCGTTTTTATTATTCGCCTTTTATTTATTTAAAAATCTTGCATTATTTACAACTGTTTATTATGGATTAAATCGTCATAATTAGATTTATATTGGAACTGTAAGTCACTACTGAGCAAGTGGATTATGCTCACCCTACCATTACCCTTTTCAGACGATTCTACAATTGAGGAGCCTGCTGTAGAGGTAGTCGATGACGGGGATGATGACTACTTTTGTCTTATGTGAGAGAGTGGGCGAGGGTTGAAATAATCTTTTGTTAGTCACTTTATATGAGATATATGTATATATAACTATTACGAAAACAGTCTTGTATATATACTACAGAATCATGTAAGTTGAGTTATTATTTATATATATAAAAAGTTTGTTTTTGTGTACTTGCGATTTTGTCGTAAATGGAGAAAATGAATTCAACACCTGACTCCCAAGGTTTTTTATTAATAGGTTAGAAATGTTAAATTTTGTCCTTAGTGTTGATTTAATGCCTCGAGATGCGGTTCAAACTTATTGAGATATGAATTGTATTTTGGGGTGTTACACATACATACCACAACCATATAGAGGGAGAATATTCCACTTCACATCTCAATCCATAACCAAACTTAAAGCTAAGGCCAATGCAGACTTAAGTGCCAATAGGATTTCTTCCTTTCAAGCTTTAGCTGCACTAGTGTGGAGATCGATGACACGCGTCCGTGGCTTATTGGAGGATCAACAGACAAATTGTGGGTTTCCAATTGGTTGTAGATCAAGACTAGACCCACCTTTGACTGACGGCTATTTTGGAAATTGTCTGCTCCCGTCGTATGTGACAACGACGGCAGGGGAATTATTGAGGAACAATATTGGATGGGCTGACTGCATATTTCACCAGGAAATAGCTGATAACACTAACATTAAGGTGTGCTCATCATTAGCAGCAGTAACAAAGGTTCCACATGTTCTAAGGTATAACAACCAATTAATAGGATCTGATACTATACTGTTTGGTATGTCACCAAAGTATGACGTGTATACGAATGACTTTGGATGGGGTGCACCGGTTGCTGTTTGCGTCCAGAATCGATGAGTGCACTTGAATCTGACGATGAGTTCATGGCTATGGTCTCACCTCCTACTACTATGGCTACCATCTAATAATAAGAATGGCTTGCCATTACAGAATATTATTACAGAATAATAATAGAGGACATGGGTTTTAATCTAGCTAGTAGTTACCCATATAGGGTAATATCCCAAAAAAAAATCCAGGTTTAGGTGCTTCTTCAGTCTTCCCCTATTGCCCTGACATGGGTCATCTTCTCACAAGCCCTTACCTCACTTTTCTTTATTTTGTTTGACTGAAATACCCTCTTCGAGCAACCTGATCGGCAGAGAAATTAGTTTCTTTGAATGTATGAGTGATTCTCAAAGATTGTTTTTTCTTTTTATTTTTTTTTTTGACATTTCTTCCACTTAGCTTGCAACTGACAGGGCAACTGAGATGACAAGAGATGCCTTTAGAGTTTCTAGTTGTGATCATTATCTGGGAATACACCTTGCTTTTGCACTGCCTATGACTCTATGAGATGGCCTTTTGTTCTCCAAATAAATAGCATTTCTTGGCCTCCATATTGAGTCTAAAGAGCTCAAATGGCTGGATTGTTTAAGAAAAATGCTCCATTGTTTGGAAATCTCCAAAGCATCCATCACAGAAATAAAACCACAAATATGTAGAGAACCGAGATTTGATCATTGCCAGTGTTGTGCATGCCGCATAGTATGTGTTGTAGTTTCTTCATGCTCTTTAGAAAAAGACACATTGAAGCTAAGAAATATATATATATATATATATATATATATATATATATATATATATATATATATATATGGGGTTCTGTATTTGTTTGGGAAAGAGAGAATTTTGAGGGTTTACCCTCCCATATTCTTCTTTTTATACAAATTAAAGAGAAATAAAAACATAAGAACAAAAACCTAAATCCCCACTTTGTAGATCAAATGCAATTGATTAATTTTGTTACTACTTTCTCTTCCTCTTCTCGTGATGATGATGATAATGATAAGAAACCGCCGGACATTCCACCATCACCACCACCTCTATATCCATCACCACTACCTTCATGTCGACCATATCCAACGCCTCCACCACGAGATCTACCACCACCACTGCATCTAAACGGTGTTTTGTTTTGTATTTGTTTAGAGAGAAAACTTTTACTTTGTTCTTTTAGCAAGAGATCTTAGTGAGAAAGAGAAAATGGGGAGGCGGAGGAATTACGGGATGACAACGACAGAAAGAGTTAGGGGTAATTTAGGTATATTAATAACAAGGGCCGAATGTGAAATATATGATTTTTAATAAGGGGTTTTTAGTTTTTGGCCCACCTAAATAATACGTATTTAAGATGTAGGACGTTTTTAATCCATATTTAGAGTATGGGACGCCCTCCGTCAGTTGACTGCGTTGACCATAAACGAATGCGTTAGATTTTTTAGAAACCCATTTCTACCCCTGCACGTGCTGAGCACGAGATATAAAACAACATTAAAAATAAAAAGGGTTTTTAGTTTTTGGCCCACCTAAATAATACGTATTTAGGATGTAAGACGTTTTTAATCCATATTTAGAGTATGGGACACCCTCCGTCAGTTGACTGCGTTGCATAACGTATTATTTAGGTGGACCAAAAACTAAAAACTCCTTTTGAGTTTGTATAACAAGCATAATTTGTTATTAGCATAAGATTTTTCTTACTGTAAGATGATTTCTTGGAGGCTTAGTAATATTATTCTTTATCATTTTGTGTTGGCTGAATAATAATTTTGTTTAATCGGTGGCTTTAACAGGGATTAGTCGACGCGCAGAAACCCCCAGAACTCATATCTGCCAATATGATTGGAGGTAATCATTTCTATGACTTTGAAACCTGTGAATACTTAATTAGTTGTGTTATTTTAATTTTCACTTTTGACCTTATGTTGCAGTATTGTGTGTTTATTCGGCGTTGTTCATGAGACTTGCATGGATGGTACAGCCACGTAATTATCTGCTTCTAGCATCCCATACCACGAATGAGACGGTGCAGCTCTATAAGTTCTCATTGGGCAAAAGCTCAAGGGTAAGGGATTCAAGATGTTTTGAGGATTTGAAGATTTCAATTCAAATAATATCCTTTATGTTCTGTATAGTTTAATGGTGATAAATATGAGTTTCTGAAAAAATTCAACAGGTCAACGCAGTCAACTGACAGAGGACGTCCCCTACTCTAAATATGGATTAAAAGCGTCTTACATCCTAAATACATATTATTTAGGTGGGCCAAAAACTAAAAACCTCAAATATTTTTAATATTGTTTTATATCTCGTGCTCAGCACGTGCAGGGGTAGAAATGGGTTTCTGAAAAATCTAACGCATTCGTTTATGGTCAACGCAGTCAACTGACGGAGGGCGTCCCATACTCTAAATATGGATTAAAAGCGTCCTACATCTTAAATACGTATTATTTAGATGGGCCAAAAACTAAAAACCCCTTTTAATAATGGCTTTTTGTGATATGTGTTATGCTAAAATGGTTCTTTTGTGAACCCGGAACCTTAGTTGGGCCATTTGTAGTTTACGACCCTTAATGAGGTCCCAGAACTATTTCCATGTCTCCTTGATGATATTTTTCCACCATCTTTTCCCAATTTACCCTTACTTTTTATAATTTTCCCATTATGTACATTCTTAGCAAATGGAAAAGTGGGTAAAATGCTTTCTTTTTTATCTCAAAAACAATGTGAAACACTTTCCCACTTCACATTATAAGCTCTATTACTAAGAGAGAGAGAGGTGTTGATTTTATCTTTGTCTTTAAGCTAGTAGAAGAAGAAGAAGAGAGAGAGAGGGAAAGTTGTTAAAGAGACAGAGAAAAGATTCCTTGTGTTGTTAGCTAAGGAGGTAAGATTGGTTACATTCATGTGTGCTTTTGTTGTTAATTATAGAGTATTTGTTTTGCCATTCACATTCTTTTCTTTTGAAATAAGTTTTGAGTTTAAAAAAACTAGTGGTTTAACTTTTTCTTTTTGTGATTGTCATCGACTTTATTAGTAATGCTTGATGGTGTTGTTTGTTTGAGCAGGTGCCAGTTAGGCTCAACTGGTAAAACCTTTGGGTGATGATACCAAAGGTCTGGGGTTCGAATCCCGCCAACATTACTAAGTTATTGATCTCATTAAAAACAGGCTTACCCCAACCCTTTTTTTTTTGGCAGGTGTCAGTTGGGCTCAACTGGTAAAACCTTTGGGTGATGATACCAGAGGTCTGGGGTTCGAATCTCGCCAGCATTACCGAGTTACTGATCTCATTAAAAACAAGCTTACCGCCAAATTTTTGCGAATGGGCCTGTGGCTCGATCGTAGCACCCCTCTCACAAAAGTGGAGAGGTTGTGGGTTCGAAACACGTCAACTGCTGATTGTTGATATAAGTTTCCACACGTAATTTAAAAAGGGTAGGGGCCCGTCAACCCCGCTTACTAATCAAAAAAAAAAATAAAAATATTGTTTGTTTGAGTCAAGAAGATTAAAAGGGTGCTTTGCTGGGTTTTCAGTTGCAAATTTTTTATTTTAATAGAAAACTGAAAAAAGTTTTCATCAAATTTTTTATTTTAATATTTTGTCATTACTGATTTACTGGGTTTTCAGTTGCAAATATATTAATAAGAAGGGTCGAATGTGAAATATATGGTTTTTAATAATGGCTTTTTGTGATCTGTGTTATGCTAAAATGGTTCTTTTGTGAACCCGGAACCTTAGTTGGGCCATTTGTAGTTTACAGACCCTTAATGAGGTCCCAGAACTATTTCCATGTCTCCTTGATGATATTTTCCACTATTTTTTCCCAATTTACCCTTACTTTTTACAATTTTTCCATTATGTACATTCTTAGCAAATGGAAAAGTGGGTAAAATGCTTTCTTTCTTCTCTCAAAAACAATGTGAAATACTTTCCCACTTCACATTATAAGTTTTATTACTTTGAGAGAGAGAGAGAGAGAGAGAGAGAGAGAGAGAGAGAGAGAGAGAGAGAGATTCCGTGTATAAATAGCAAATAAGGAGGTAAGATTGGTTACATTCATGCTTTTGTTGTTAATTATAGAGTATTTTATTTGCCATTCACATTCTTTTCTTTTGAAATGGGTTTTGAGTTTTAAAAAACTAGTGGTTTAACTTTCTCTTTTTGTGATTGTCACCCCTTTATTAGATTAAAGGGGTGTTGTGCTTTCATATTTTTTAGGGTAATATTCCCGAAAAGCCCCATGTTTAGGTACCTCTTCCTCAATAGGCCTTGACATAGGGTCATCTTCTCAAACAAGCCCTTTAATTTTTAGCCGGTCAAGATTACCCTTTTATTATATCCTCTAAAATCCACTTTTTATCTTCTAAAGTCAGTACAAGAAAAAAAAAATCAGAAAAAAACAAAAAACAGAAAAGGACAAAAAAACAGTTGGTGTATAACTTTTTGGTTTTAACAATTGAAAATCTTATAACTTGTGATTTAGAAATCGAAAATCAACATGGTGTATATGGTTGGAAAGATCTCGACGAGATCTTTTAAACGAGATCCCACATGACTATAAAATTTTAAATTTAAAAAAATTCAAATTTAAAAAAAAATTCAAATATTTATAAAAATTGAAAATTTAATATTTTTTTTACTGAGAAGTTGGGTTTCGAAAAAAACTCCGTATGATTTCATAAGGTTTTTCAAAATTACTCTAAAAATCTAAAAAAATCACACACATTACTACCAAATTTAAGAGTTTTTACTTTTGTCCTCTAAAAAATGTTTTCTTATCTTCTAACACCAAAGCAATATCCTTTAAATTATTGCTTGTTGTTCTGTAAATTACAAAGGCATGATATTTATTCCATATTATTAATATATGTGGATTGTAGTCTGTAATTTGATGCATGAGTTCAATGTCTGGACTAAGGACAAAACCCTTATAGTACATACAAAAAGAAAATTGTATTGCCATGAAAAGTTCATAAAAACGTTTAATGTACAGTTAACTTCACAAAAAACTATATACTTTATTTAGGTTACAGCCCAAAGCATAAGAAACAAGAGAGAGAGAGAGAGAGAGAGCATAACCCAGTGTAAACATAAATCCCTCATTTTGTCTGGTGTAATGCCACGAAGTTCATTAAATTTGTACTTCATTCTTCCTTCCCATCCCCCACACCAAAACAATATAATATCTCACATCTCTAACCATCATTTTTTTTTTGGCAAACGGGGTTGAAGGCACCCCTTACCTCTTTAAATTACGTGAGGAAACTTATATCAAACAATCAGTTGCTGGCGTGTTTCGAACCAACGAGCTCTCCACTTTGTGACATGGATGCAATCGTTGAGCCACAAACTCATGTACTTTGTAACCATCATTGAAATTGATAATCTCCATTTGCTTAAACACTCATGCATTCTTATTTTTCCACAAAATCCAAGTAATATGTATAGAACCATGACCAATATACTTTGATAACCAGCTTTAATCCACCTCTCAACAATTTTCAATATATAATGTGATTTAGTAAAATTGCATGTTTAGTGGATACAATAGCTTGTTTAGAGGATAAAGCTATATTGTTTAGTGAACAACAATTAATGTTTTAGCAGACAAAACCCTTACAGTATATAGCGAAAAAATTATCGAAAAAATAAAAATTACATGTTTTTTTTTCATACCCATGTGAGATTTTGTTAGATAGATCTCGTCAAGATCTTTTCAACCATATACATCATATTTATTTTTAATTTCTTAATCAAAAGATATACAAGTTACACATAATATAGCAAAAAAAATTTAATAAATATTAAAAATATATATTTTTGTCTCTTTCTTATTTGTCTTATATTCTAATTTTTCTCTTTTGTCTTTAGTACAAAGGGTATTTTAGTAAAACAAAATAAAAGAAAGTGGGGTAAGGGCTTGTTTGAGAAGATGACCCCATGTCAGGGCCTATTGGGGAAGAGGCACCTAAACATGGGGCTTTTTGGGGATATTACCCTATTTTTTAAGTTGAGTACATTTGTGTAGAAAACTGAAATAAGCTTTCATTAAATTTTTTATTTTAATATTTTTTTATTATTGGGTTTTCAGTTGCAAATTTATTTTCTGGGTCTGTTTTACCCTTTTTTCTACCTTAAAATTTTGTTGGGTGGCTTTTGTTTTTGCTTAGTTTGGGTGTGTGGAAGTGGTAAATGGTGATTGAGTTTTGGGATTGAGATTTTTAATTGTTGTTGTAGTATTTTAATATATGATTGACTTCACTTGACTTGCTCACAAAGTTATATAAACCAACATATTCTTTACACAACACACACCATAAAATGAGGGAATGGAATGGAATTGTACCCTTAAGCCCTATATGGGTTCCAACACAGACCAGGCATTTGTTCATTACCACATGCTCATAGTTCTAACGTAATGATACAAATTCTAAAAAGAAATATGAGGAGCAATGGTCAAAATCTAAGATTTTAATATTTTTCTATGATCTCAATTGTAAATGAAAGTTAGGATACTGTTGTTTAAGGCTCTCTGATTCTGTAGTTGGACATTCTTACATTATTGTATATTGTTGTTTAGATTTATTTCTATTGTTTAGATTATTTAGATTTATTTTTATATATATTTTACTACTAAAAAAATAAAATAAAATTGTGTGTACTCAGAGTTTTTTTTCCCAATTTTATTTGTGGTGTGTTTAAACAATCTTAAGAATATTTGTGGTAAGATAAACAAATGTGGTGCATGAGAGATTTGTGTGGTGCGACTAAAGTGTGGTTTGCTAAATAAAATAACAGGGATAAATTAGTAAAAATATAATTATTCAAAATTTATCTTAAAATATAGTGGATGACAGATGAGAGATTTGTGTGGTGTGACTAAGATCAATCTCTTTATTTTTATCTTTAATATTTTTTTATTTGAGAAATCAAAAATGAAATGATGTATATGGTTGGAAAGATCTCGACCAGATCCCATATGAGTATTAAATTCAAAAAATTAAATTTCTCTAATACAAGTAAGTTTCTCGATTTTTTTTCCTTTTAATTAAACAGGTGGCACATTTATCACTGCTTATCTTGATTAGAATCTAATAGTTATTGTAGCAAAAAATTTGTACGTAGGTGTGTACATCCAATCATAAGATGCCACGTGTCTATAAAGTGATTGGGTAACCGTTCAAACCCATTAGGGTTAACTAAACCCATACATAGATTATATTATTATTGCCACATGGTGTTTTGTGATTGGGTGTACACACCCACACACAAGTAGGCTACACATATAAAATTCTCTGGTTATTGTAGTATTGAGTGTTAATAGACATTTAGAGAGAAGGTATTAATTTATCAACCTACTCAAATCAATAAGGTATTAATTTATGGAACAGTTTTACTGAAGTAGGGTTCCAACTTCTAGATTCTTGTCACCGTACTACATAATTAAACAGGTGACACATTTATTTCTTGATTGGAATGCACATCTAATTGTTGTTGTAGTATTTTAATTTATGATTGACTTGAACTTGCTCACAAAGTTATATAAACCAACACATTCTTTACACAACAAACACACACACACACACACAATGAATCAGGTTGAAGTTGGTGTTCCTCATATCATCTCAACATGCACCATCAAACCAAGACATATCTTAAAAGAAACAAAGCAACCATGCTACCTGACCCCATGGGATCTTCAAAGTCTCACTTTAGACTACATTCAAACTGGTCTTCTCTTCATGAAACCTCAAGACATTTCTATTCAAGTTATTCTTGATCAACTAAAAGACTCCCTTTCTACTACTCTTACTCTCTTCTACCCTCTTTCAGGTCGTCTCATAACTAGGAAAACAGTAGAACCACCTTCCTATTCTGTTTTCGTAGACTGTAAAGATGGACCAGGAGCAGAATTTGTCCATGCAGTTGCAGATGGAACAACAATATCTGACATATTATGCCCAGTATATGTACCACCATTTGTTGAATCATTATTTGCTCTAGATCGACCTATTAACCATGATGGTCATACCTTGCCTTTACTTTCTGTGCAACTCACAGAACTTGTTGATGGCATCTTCATTGGATGCTCTTTTAACCATACTATTGGTGATGGAGGTTCTTTTTGGCATTTCTTGAATGCCTGGTCAGAAGTTTCTAGATCGAGTGATCAAACTACCTCGTCCATTTCATGCCTTCCAATTACGAAGCGGTGGTTTGTAAATGAGCAAGACTGCATCATCAATCTACCATATTCTGATCCAGGTGAGTTTATCGAGAGATACATACCACAACCATATAGAGAGAGAATATTCCACTTCACATCTCAATCCATAATCAAACTTAAAGCCAAGGCCAATGCAGACTTAAGTGCCAATAGGATTTCTTCCTTTCAAGCTTTAGCTGCACTAGTGTGGAGGTCGGTGACACGTGTCCGTGGGTTATTGGAGGATCAACAGACAAAATGTGTATTACCAATTGGCTGTAGATCAAGACTAGACCCACCTTTGACTGATGGATATTTTGGAAACTGTGTGTTCACGCTGTCTGTGACAACGACGGCAGGGGAATTATTGAGCAACAATATTGGATGGGCTGCATCCATATTTCACCAGGAAATAGCTGATCACACTAACATTAAGGTGCGCTCATCATTAGCAGCAGTAACAAAGGTTCCACATGTTCTAAGGTATAACAACCAATTAATAGGACCTGATACTATAGCATTTGGTATGTCACCAAAGTATGACGTGTATACGAATGACTTTGGATGGGGTGCACCGGTGGCTGTTCGTAGTGGCCGTGGCCTTAAGTTTGATGGGAAAGTGACATTGTATCCTGGACAAGAAGGAGGAGGAAGTATGGATTTGGAGATTTGTTTGAGTCCGGAATCCATGAGTGCACTTGAATCTGACGATGAGTTCATGGCTATGGTCTCACCTCCTACTACTATGGCTACCCTCTAATAATAAGAATGGCTTGCCATTACAGAATATTATTACAGAATAATAATCTAGCTAGTAGTTATCCATATAGGGTAATATCCCAAGAAAGCCCCAGGTTTCAATCACACTTTTCTCTATTTTGTTTGACTGAAATGCCTATTGTACTAAAGACAAAAGAGAAAAATTAGAATAAAACAAATAAGAAAGGGACAAATATATATTTTTTATTATTAATAATTTTTTTTGTTATATTATTTACTAGTGATAACCCGTGCCTACAGCACAATTACTTTAGTGGAGGGGTTGTAAAATTTCTTTTGTTATATAAGAGATGGGATTACAAATTATACTTTTAATTTATTCTAAATATCTAACAAATTTTTGTTTATTCTAATTCTTACTGTCGAATTTATTAAGCACAAAAAATTATCATGCATAACAATATATATGTATAGTAATATACAAAACATTTTTAAGAGTATTTTTTGTTCTTTTCATCCCTCTACAATCTAGATAGAATTGAGTAGAATTTATACTTTTGAAACTAATTTGACAAACATATATAAAATAATAACTTTTAGTTGAAGAAAACAATTATTATTGCATATGCACAACAAAGAGATAATATGAAGGTTTCCTGAGGAACAAAAGATTTTACAAACCAAACATGATATTGTAGCTATTATAAAGAGAAATACATATTATATCTCAATACATGTACACGTAAGAAAGAAAAAAAAATATAAGGCTTCTTCTCAATGGTTTAACCAAATGAATTACTATAGTTTTCTACTTAACAATTATTTAGGGGGCGATAGAGCATTGCTTCTAAAAGGTCAACTATATAACATCGATCTCTTAAAAAAAAATTGCTCGAGACACCTATAGACATACAGTAAATAGAATTTGTCAAATTATTTGTTGCAGTTTTTATATATAATTGGTTCTCTTGTTATAGTCATACAACTTATATAACGTGAGTAAAAAGGTTAAATAAAGACGAGAAAAAACATACAGAAAAATAATTGGCAGCATTGAAATCATTGAGAATAGATCAAGTGACGTGACACATATATCTCCAATAATCTAGGAAGAAAAAACAAACAAACAATGATAAACCGTCAAATATGAAAACAATGAAAGAAAACGAAGAAATTTTTATTTTTCCATTAATTCTATTAGATAAAAGGAAAAAAAAAAAAAAAACTCATTAGATTGAGAAAGAAAAATATATTTTTGGAAAGGTATATATTTGGTGAGGAGGATGATGGGGGAGGGATCGTAAAAAAAATAAAATAAGAAGGCTATTTATAATTAAAACCAACTGATCCTTAGGTTACATTATTGAAATTGAATGTGTTAGACATTAATTTGTTTAACACCAACTCTTGTAAATGGGGTTATAAATCTATTAATAAATGTGCCCATTTATTATTGGTATTCATTTGTAGAATTAATATTATATAAGATTCTCTTCATCCTATGGCTACGATTGTCTCAACAGACAACCAAAGGTTAGGATCAATTTTCTATATCTAAAGGCTATTATTACATCGATTATATAAATTAGTCTACATCCGGTGCTTATAATTGTCTCAATAGACATCTAACGGTTGTGTTTATGAGACCGCCTTATAATATTATATAGATAACTTGTATATCTTTTGATTAAGAAATTAAAAATCAATATGATGTAGAAGGTTGGAAAGATATCGACCAGATCTATCTAACAAGATCCCACATGGGTATGGAAAAAAAAAAAACACCTCTATATACATGTGATTTTTATTTTCTTGATAATTTTATTCTCTATATACTGTAACGGTTTTGTCCGCTAAAACATTGATTGTTGTTCTCTAAACAATATAACTTAATCCTCTAAAAAAGTTATTGTATCCACTTAGAATACAATTTTACTAAATCGTATTATATATTAAAAGGTGTTGAGAGATGGATTAGAATATGTTATCAAAGTATATGGGTCATGGTTCTATATGTATTACTTGGATTTTGTGGAAGAACAAGAATGCATAAGTGTTTAAATAAAAGGAGATTGTCAATTTCAAGGATGGTTAGAGTGCACATGCGCATGTGGCTCAACGGTATCCATCTTACAAAGTGGAGAGGTCATTGGATCGAAACACGTCAGCAGTTGATTGTTTGATATAAGTTTTCTCACGTTATTTAAAGGGGTGGGGAGTGCCCTCAACCCCGTTTGCCAAAAAATAAAGGAGGGTTAGAGATGTGAAAGCTATTATATTGTTCTGGTGTGGGGGATGCATAGGGAGAATGGAGTACATATATTTGAGGAGCTTCTTGGCAATTACATTATTAAAAGAGTACATAGTATTTTGTGAACTTAACTATACATTAAAAGTTGGGGTTTTTAGTTTTTGGTCCACCTAAATAATATGTATATAAGATGTAGGACGCTTTTAATCCATATTTAGAGTATGGGACGCCCTCCGTCAGTTGACTGCGTTGACCATAAACGAATGTGTTGGTTTTTTCAAAAACCCATTTCTACCCCTACACGTGCTGAGCACGAGATATAAAACAACATTAAAAATATAAGGTGTTTTTAGTTTTTGGGCCACCTAAATAATACGTATTTAGGATGTAAGACGCGTATAATCCATATTTAGAGTATAGAACGCCCTCCGTCAGTTGACTGCGTTGAAACCCATTCGTGAATCCCATATTTATTAGCATTAAACTATACAGAACATAAAGGATATTATTTGAATTGAAATCTTCAAATCCTCAGAACATCTTGAATCCCTTACCCTTGAGCCTTTGCCCAATGTGAGAAATGATAGAGCTGCACCGTCTTATTCGTGGCATGGGATGCTAAAAACAAATAATTACGTGGTTGTACCATCCATGCAAATCTCATGAACAACGCTGAATAAACACACAATACTGCAACATAAGGTCAAAAGTGAAAATTAAAATAACACAACTAATTAAGTATTCACAGGTTTCAAAGTCATAGAAATGATTACTTCCAGTCATATTGGCAGATATGACTTCTGGGGGGTTTCTGCGTGTCGACTAATCCCTGTTAAAGCCACCGATTAAACAAAATTATGATTGAGCCAACACAAAATGATAAAGAATAATATTACTAAGCCTCCAAGAAATCATCTTACAGTAAGAAAAATCTTATGCTAATAACAAATTATGCTTGTTATACAAACTCAAAAGAGGTTTTTAGTTTTTGGCCCACCTAAATAATAAGTTATGGTCAACGCAGTCAACTGACGGAGGGCGTCTCATACTCTAAATATGGATTAAACGCGTCTTACATCCTAAATGCGTATTATTTAGGTGGCCCAAAAACTAAAAACCCCTTATATTTTTAATGTTGTTTTATATCTCGTGCTCAGCACGTGTAGGGGTAGAAATGGGTTTTTGAAAAAACCAACACTTTCGTTTATGGTCAATGCAGTCAACTGACGGAGGGCATCCCATACTCTAAATATGGATTAAAAGCGTCCTACATCTTAAATACATATTATTTAGGTGGACCAAAAACTAAAAACCCCTTAAAAGTTTTTATGAACTTTTCATGGCAATACAATTTTCTTTTTGAAGGGTTTTGTCCTCATTCGAGACATCGAACTCATGCGTCAAATTGAAGAGTACAATTCACATATATTAATAATATAGAGCAAATAACATGTCTTTGTAATTTAGAGAAGACAAGAAAATATTTTTTAGAGAACAAAAAAAAAACTCCTGAATTTTGTAGTAATGTGTGATTTTGTTAGATTTTTAAAGTAATTTTGGAAAACCTTTTGAAATCTAACGAGGGTTTTTTTTTTTTTTTTTTTTCGAAACCCAACTTCTCAATAAAAATAAATATGAGTTTTTGAATTTTTATGAATATTTGAATTTTTATAAAATTATGTGGGATCTCGTTTGAAAGATCTCGATCTTTCCAACCATATATACCATGATCATTTTCGATTTCTAAATCACAAGTTATAGAATTTTCAAATGTTAAAACCAAAAAGTTATACACTAACTGTTTTTATGTTTTTTTTTTTTTTTTTCTGAGTTATTTGTCTTGTACTGACTTTAGAGGACAAAAGATAAGTTTTAGAGGATACAATACAAAGGGTAGTTTTGACCGGCTAAAAACTATGAAGTAGTCAAAGGGTTTGTTTGAGAAGATGACCCCATGTCAGGGCCTATTTGGGAAGAGACACCTAAACATGGGACCTAAATTCTCCTTGGAGCAGAGCCATGCTTATATCCGCAAGGTGCAATCTGAGAAACAGACTATTATGGGGCGTTCTGTATCTACCGAATTTTTTGTTTTGGTTGTTCAGACCAGGGCAGTTACTCCTCCAGACTTCTCTGGTCCTCCTTTTCGTCGTCCTAAAGGCAAACCAAATCCATAGCAAATAAAAAATGTAATGTTTTTGGAGAACTAGGACAAGAGCCATCGTATTTCATTGTTAGTGATTCAGAATTTCATTGTGACATTTATGAACTGGCCAACAGCCATCGTATTTCATATTTGCCAAGTATTAAGAGATGTCATGTTTCCCTTTATAAAAATTCACTCTGATGTTTAGGGTCCTGCAAAAATTTCTTGTCACCGTACTACATAATTAAACAGGTGACACATTTATATCTTGATTGGAATCCACATCTAATTGTTGTTGTAGTATTTTAATTTATGATTGACTTGAACTTGCTCGCAAAGTTATATAAACCAACATATTCTTTACACAACAAACACATACACACAATGAATCAGGTTGAAGTTGGTGTTCCTCGTATCATCTCAACATGCACCAGCAAACCAAGACATATCTTAAAAGAAACACAGCAACCATCCTACCTAACCCCATGGGACCTTCAAATGCTCACCGTAGGCTACTTTCAAACTGGTCTTCACTTCACGAAACCTCAAGACATTTCTATTCAAGCTATTGTTGATCAACTAAAAGACTCCTTTTCTACTACTCTTACTCTCTTCTACCCTCTTTCAGGTCGTCTCGTAACTAGGAAAACAGTAGACCCACCTTCTTATTCTGTTTTCGTAGACTGTAAAGATGGACCAGGAGCAGAATTTGTCCATGCAGTTGCAGATGGAACAACAATATCTGACATATTATGCCCAGTATATGTACCACCATTTGTTGAATCATTATTCGCTCTAGATCGACCTATTAACCATGATGGTCATACCTTGCCTTTACTTTCAGTGCAAGCTAGTCACAGAACTTGTTGATGGCATTTTCATTGGATGCTCTTTTAACCATACTATTGGTGATGGAGGTTCTGTTTAGCATTTCTTGAATGCCTGGTTGGAAGTTTCTAAATCAAGTGATCAAACTACGTCGTGCATTTCATGCCTTCCCATTACAAAGCGGTGGTTTATAAATTATCAAGACTGCATGGGGATAAATATACAATATTCACATTTCGGCTCATGAAACCTACACAAATGACAAGAAAGCACTAATCAATAGATATAACACAATAATATAAGCTAAGTGTTATACAAACAAGGTGTTATTCAGGGGATAAATATACACTTTTGAGGACTTATCATTTTGTATCTGCCGAATTTTTTGTTTTGGTTGTTCAAAGCAGGGCAGTTACTCCTCCAGGCTTCTCTAGTCCTCCTTTTCGTCGTCCTAAAGGCAAACCAAATCCATATGCAAATAAAAAATATAATGTTTTTGGAGAATTAGGACATAGCAAGGAGAGATGTTATGAAGTATTGGTTATCTTGATTGGTGGGACTTCACCAAGAAACCACGAAAGAATACAAGCAAGTTCGTCATTGCTACTGTTGGGAATGAACTGTATTTCTAATAAAATATTTTGACATGAGTAAAAATTAAGGAAAAAAGGTGTATCAATTGGAAAATACCTTTTAGGAATTGGTGTGACCAGATTCAGAGTATTTTCATAATTCTTTATGAAAAGACATGTCTTTTCCTTTAGTCTACAATAGGTGCTTATTTGTGAAAAGGTACTTTGAAACAACTTATCACCTTTTTGTAAAAGGTGTATGTATGTGAGAAGACACCTATGAAGAGACACTTATGTGACTATAAATATTGTGTTAATCTGGCCAATTAGTATACAATTAATTAGACAAAGTCTTCTTTATTTTTCTACAATAATTTGAATGGTTCTTCATATTCGTTCGCTAGCTAGTACTCTATTATTACAGTGCAGTTTAGTAGAGTGAAGAACTGTGGTATCTTGGGAGACCAATCGTACAAAGACTGTTTGCACCATAGAAGGGACGTAATATTGTCTTAAGAAAATTATTTCGGCAAGCCTCAGTTCATTTACTTCTCCAAAATCCTTATGAGTAAAGTGTAGTAAGTGTTTATCTTTTATTTTGAATTTATTGAATAAAAATTCATTTGAGTTTATTCTTTTATTAGAATTATTTGTGTAATGTGTATTACTTTTATTTTACCTTGTTTTATTTTTATGAATGGTATGAATTCAGGTGCATTTGATCATATGACAAATGACCCTAACCTTGTGGAAAATCTTAGAGCTTCCCCTCAAAATGTTGTCTCCAGTGCTGATGGTACCCCGACTCTGTTAGCGGATAAGGTTTTATTATGTTATCTGATACCATAACTCTTGAATTCGTGTTAGGTGTTCCATCACTAGCTTATAACCTATTATTTGTTTGTCAAATTATTCTAGAACTTGCATGTATTGTGACATTCTATCCATCTTTCTATGTGTTTCAGGACATTCTGACTCGGCAGATTTTTGGTTATAGTGTTAGAAAGGGGAAGTTGTACTACTTGGATCTAACAGAGACTGGAAAAGAAGTAGTATAGTTATGGCATCGTCGTTTGGGACATCTATTTTTTAGTTATCTTAAGAAGTTGCAGCCTCATTTGTTTTCGGTTGTTAGTGATTCAGAATTTCATTGTGACATTTGTGAACTGGCCAAGAGCCACAGTATTTCATATTTGCCATGTATTAAGAGATGTCATGTTCCTTTTATGAATATTCACTCCGATGTTTGGGGTCCTGCAAAAATTCCTTCATTTTCTGGAGCTCGGCATTATGTAACTTTTATTGATGATTGCACTCGCATGACATGGGTGTCGTTACTGAAAAGTAAGAGTGATGTATTTAGAATGTTTACAAATTCTTAGAAAATCGTAGCGACATAGTACCAACAATCCATCAGAGTTTTTCAGTCTGTGGAGAGTTTGTAAGTGGCCTTAGGTCTGAGTTTTTGCCAATCAATTGGAATTCTTCATCAAACCTCCAATTATGGTACTCCTCAACTGAATGTTTTAGCATAGCGGTAGAACAGTCAGTTGTTGGAAGTTATTCGTGCTTCCTTGTTAGGCATGAATGTACATCGATCCTATTAGGGTGGAGTGATATAAGCTATTTGTGTAAGATCTAAACAAAAGATAGATTTATGATGAAGTTCCTTCTTGTGGTTGTAAATATTGGTTATCAATGTAGACAAGTAACAAGCAAGGGTCGTACCACCTCTAAGGTGAAGATCTTAGCTCAAACACAATAGAAAACAATGGTTAAGAAACACCAATTGAATAACAAATAAGAGAGAGATTGGATTCCATTTCCTACAGGCAATAATTAAATAAACTAATACTTAAACTAACTTAAGAAGATGGATAGAGATGTAAAGAAGATCTTATGATGACATAGGGGGAAGAGTTAGTATCCACAAACTAAATCATGCAAACATAACAATTAATATTCCAATAATTAGCCACCAATAATTAGTATCCTTTCATGTTCAATCTATAAAAATTAATTAGCCACCTCCCAGCTATTCCAATTAATCATCAATACCTATAATAATTAAATAGTCACCTCTCAGCTAATCCACTCAATTAAAACGAGATTCCTTTATACATACTATTGAATATGCTTCATTAATCAAATCGTCACCTCTCAGCTATTCAATTTAATTAAATCAACATATTAATTCATAATCAAACCGTCACCTCTCGGATATCAATTTAATTACAAAAATGTTCCAATAAAAGAGATTGATTCTAGATATATGATAGTCACCTCTCAGCTATTCCATCACATATCTCCAATCAATCTAAATACAACTATTATAGCTAGGTCTCCCTAAACTCTAACAATAGTATTTTAATAACATGGATAACAATAACATGCAAATAATCATACTTACTTCATGTCACGAAATAGAATTAATAAACAAGCATTAAGTACTTTGAATCACAATGAACATTAAGAACAAACATGGTGCTTTTGCTTTATCTAGAGTGCTTCAACCATCCCCTAAAGGAATTTAGCTACTCATCCTTAATAATGACACCATGGAATAACTAAATAAATAACAAAACATCATAAAGGAAAAGTGATTGATTGATATAGAGAATAAAAAGATTGAGTTTAATATAAAAGAAGAAGATGAACTTTGATCTCTCAAGCATTGACTTCTAAAATATGAACTATCTTAAACCCTAGCTATTACTTATCTTATATAGTAAATACAAAGCATATTACTTGCATACAAAGCCTTCCAAGTTAGATCAAATTCGTGGCTACTGTTGTTGGTCTTCTAGAGACATTAGGACTTCAGCAAAACCTAATTATATTGGACTTCATTGGATGCTCTTTTAACCATATACTATTGGTGATGGAGGTTCTATTTGGCATTTCTTGAATGCCTGGTCAGAAGTTTCTAAATCGAATGATCAAACTATCTCGTGCATTTCATGCCTTCCCATTACGAAGCGATGGTTTATAAATGATCAAGACTGCATCATCAATCTACCATATTCTGATCCAGGTGAGTTCATCGAGAGATACTGTAAAGACCCGTGCACTCCTTAGGGGCATTTTAGTAATCTTACCATCAAGAAACGGTTGTAATGTAATATAGTGAAAAATATGTTAAGAAATTAATTAAAAACAGCGTAATTTTATAAGAACCGTTCAAATTTACATGAACTAATAAGTGTATTGTCAAGTTCAAACACGTAAAATAGGTTTAAATGGACCCACATGTGTTATAGAAAAGGGTTTTACCAATAGGATTAACTTAACTAGAGTGCTCCCGAATGCACAAGATTGTGTGGGGTTACTTGCATGGCTAAGTATACAAATTAGCTGGACACCTCCTGCTTGGGCAGTAGCTAGTTGTTGTGATCTATATTCAACCTACATAGGGAACATAAAACAATGTGAAAGGACCAAACCAGCTTTATGTTTGCTCATTACATCTCCCTTGCCTTCATTTAACAACACCTAATGAATTCTTAACTATACCATCAGTAGCTTAAGGTTGGAAACTAGTTTATACCTTAACTTGAATTAGTATAGCTAGCAGTGAAGAAAGTAATCAAAGTAGAAAAGAACAAGAGGACCAAGGAGAGAAAGGAAGGGGATAAGCAGTAGAGAACCACTCCGGCAGGTATCCTTCTATCACTTTAGAAATTTGGTTTTTTGAGAGCTAAGACTTTTGAGGAACACTTTGATTCTAATAAAGTTTCATTGGACAATAAAGATTTAGGTGACCTTAGCTTCAGATCTGGGCACAGGTGAGATATAGAACTATGGTCGGTTTTGATGTGTAGATTAGCCATACATATTGATCATGTGTTGTTCTAAGTGCACCTGGTGATTGGGTTTTAACTTAGCATATGTAATTTGAAATAGATAGAAATTAAAGAAAAGATATATTATGGCAGGATATAATAATTATGGTTAATGCCGATGTCCTACTAAACTCGAAATTAATGGCAACACTCTGATATAGGTGTTTCACACATAGATTTACTATGATAAACAAGCCAATTACCAATACGATATAGCTCGGATAATTTGCTTTATTAGACCACCTATAAGAAAACACGAAACTAACAATCGATTGGGATACTTTAGATAATTAGTTAGATAGTAGCAAATTATTCAATCTTTAGATTTTGGGCTTATGCTTGTTCTTATATTTTAGGATAGCGACATAGTTCCTTTCACCGGGCTTTGATAGTGGTAGCAGGAGCGAGCTGAGGTAGGGACTTACAGAACCTTTATATTTCTTTTCATGCTCATATTTTATAAATGAATGGATATAGTCGTTATTGAAATTCATGCATGGTTTTGGTTGAATATTATTGCTAACAGGAATTGCTATTCGGTTCATTTCTTATTATTAAGTCGATGATTGCGATTGGATTCCTCGAAAAATTTGATTATTGGATTAATTTAGTTTATTTATATTTTATATAAAAATAGTGTTTTAAAAAGGAATTTCTCGATAAATCTCTTTCCAATGGTGGAAAGGATTTGGTTTTGTAATGCGGGGCAAGGAAACCCGATTGTAATGTATAACTGGGATGTGTGAGGTCCCTAGATTGGTGGAAATATTGATCTGGTATGCTGTCACGATTATGGCTGTGGCCCGGTTAGGGTAGCCAACTATACGGATCATATTTGATTATGGTTGTGGCCCGGTTAGGGTAGCCATGGATATTGTTTAAATCTGGGGACTCACCACACATTTAAATATATATAAAGAAAGTAACTAATATATTATATATATTTATATAATGAGGTAGTTTGGAGAGGGACCTGTGAATTCCTATAAAGAATGAGTTGTTGTCATATTCCGGAGACGACAGTTCATTCTAGGATGACATCTATGGTGTTCACCTTTAGAAGGTGAATGGGCCGCCTTCTAGAGAGATACATTAGAGATGTATCCGGGAATTCCTTTTCACCATTCCAGACCACCATTCATGTAGTGGTACGTTGTTGATATATTAGTTCAGATGAGGCTACATGTTACCTCGATGAGGTTTAGACGCGAGGGGTGAGAGTTAGTCCACTCCTGGACGTGTGTCAGGATCCTGTGCAGTCTGCAGTCGTCGAACGGTTGACCACCGTAAGTCAGGGATTCCTCGTATCAGGAATCGTGGCCAAAGGCCCACCTGAGCCTAAATAGACGGGTTTAGTGTTCTGGGAACACAATAACGGTAATACAGTCACCCCACCGGAAATCAGGAAATAACGGTGTAGGTTCACACTGGTAAGTACTGAACCAAGAGATTGCCTGCGACCGGGGCGGTATAGCGGTCGTACCTCATCATTCTAGTAGGATGCAGCTACCCGAAACTATTGTATGATGGTTTGCTTATATATAGTATACTTGTGATGATATTATATTGTAATGTTTTACATTTCCGTTTTTATTATTCGCCTTTTATTTATTTAAAAATCTTGCATTATTTACAACTGTTTATTATGGATTAAATCGTCATAATTAGATTTATATTGGAACTGTAAGTCACTACTGAGCAAGTGGATTATGCTCACCCTACCATTACCCTTTTCAGACGATTCTACAATTGAGGAGCCTGCTGTAGAGGTAGTCGATGACGGGGATGATGACTACTTTTGTCTTATGTGAGAGAGTGGGCGAGGGTTGAAATAATCTTTTGTTAGTCACTTTATATGAGATATATGTATATATAACTATTACGAAAACAGTCTTGTATATATACTACAGAATCATGTAAGTTGAGTTATTATTTATATATATAAAAAGTTTGTTTTTGTGTACTTGCGATTTTGTCGTAAATGGAGAAAATGAATTCAACACCTGACTCCCAAGGTTTTTTATTAATAGGTTAGAAATGTTAAATTTTGTCCTTAGTGTTGATTTAATGCCTCGAGATGCGGTTCAAACTTATTGAGATATGAATTGTATTTTGGGGTGTTACAGCATGGTATCAGAGCGCCACTATTAGATTCGTTTGGGGTCTGTTAGAAGAATATGTGTTTTAAGGAAAATAAAGAAAATGAATAAAATACACTAGTCCTATCAAGACATCTTGGCAATTTTAGAACGTCAACTTGCTGTCGAAACGTTGTTGAAATTTAAAATACACTTGCAACATTAACAACTTAGATCAAAGTGTCGTGAGAGATCGATGAGTTTCGAGATGTGTAATTATGATGTTACTCTGCCGAAATTTACTTTTGTTAAGTATATCGCGTTCTCGGCTGAATTTGTGATTTTGACCAAATGCAGAAGGTTTACTATGGATGTTTTGGGAAATACTGATAGTGATGGCACTACTAGCCAGACATCTATTGACAAGGTGTTAGATTTGTTGAACAAAATGTCGCAAGGACAAGAGGAACTGAGAATGGATGTAGCGAATCTTAAGGCCAGGCAGAATAATGAAGCACAACTTCCACCTCCACCGGCTATTGTTCCTACTGGTGTTGTGCCTGAAATGGTGCTACCTGTTTTGCAAAATGTGGCATTACAGGAAGTCCAACCAGCAGTTTTGGGCCAACCAAATGTACAGGCATTAGTTGCAGCAGAGAATCAGAATGTGTTGCCATTTGTTCAAGGCCAGGGAGGTTATTTACTGACTAACTTTGCTAGGTTGAATCCACCAATATTTGAAGGGCCTTCAGGATCTTTAACTACTTCAAAACCCGAAGATTGGTTGTTGGATATATCTTCCATGCTTGACTCTTTTATGTGTAATGACACTGAGCGTGTGAACCTGGCAGTTTTTATGCTTAGAGGTCAAGCAAAACACTGGTGGATTAGTGTGAAAGATATCGAAGTGCAACCTATGACATGGGCAAGGTTTGAGGAAGTGTTTTTGTTGAGATATGTAAGTGAAGCTGACCGACAAAGGAAATATATAGAGTTCTTGAAACTAGAACAAGGAAGTATGACAGTGACTCAATACGAGGAGAAATTTACTGTGTTGTCCAGGTATGGGAAGGAAATGATCTCAACTGAAAAATCGAAAGCCACAAAGTTCATATATGGGTTGAAGGCCTATATGCAGGACAAAATGTCTGTACTTCAGATTGATAATTATGGCGAGGCTGTGAGGAGAGCTCAGGGAATTGAAAGGGTTGATGAGCAGCTGCGTATTAATAAGCCTCTACCATCTTATAGTGGGAAACGACAGTGTTACCAGGGTAGTAGTTCAGGACCACAGAAATTTTACAGACCAACTGGTCAGCCTATTCAATACATGAGGCCGACTACTGTGCACAAAAGTTTTAATGTTGTTAGGCCAGTACATAGTTCACCAAGCGTTAGACCAGTTACTAAGATAGTTCCATGGGATCTTTGTCCTCCAAAGGTGAAACCACCAGAGCACACTTCGAAGCCATCGACTCAAATAGTTAAAGGGCCACGTGCGCCGACCTGGCAGGATAATCTGCTTACATGTTATCATTGTGGAGGTGTTGGTCATATGAAGAAGTTTTGTCCACGACTGAATCCAATGCTTGCACAGAAACATGCCAGTAAAGTGTACTATCTAGTTCCTTCAGAGGAGGCAGTAGAGTCTCAGGATGAAGCCATGGTTTATTCCACGATAGAGGCAGATCCGAATGCAACTGAGGAAGTGGTTGAAGGTACGATACTTTTATTTTCGCATTATGTACGTGTTATGTTTGATAGTGGTGCTACTCGTTCTTTTATTGATCCTAGTGTGGCTGCATCTTTGAAATTGAAAATGAAGAATACGGGTAGAAAGCTTACTTTATCGACTGCCAATGGATTGAAAACCATGTTACTTAGAGTTTGCCAACATTGTCTAGTTACTATTGGTAAGTTTGAAATGACAGCAGATTTTGTTGTTATGGATCTGAAAGATTTCGACATTATACTTGGGATGAATTGGATGTCCAGCCATCATGCTCATGTAGATTGTTTTGCAAAAGCTGTTGTTTTCAAGATGCCAGGAGAGCCTGAGTTTATGTTTAAGGGGGTACGACATCATGTTACTCGATTCATGAAGATTGTGGAAATTTCTAGAAGTTCTGAATATGCTATGTTAGCGAGTGTTGATGTGATTAACAAAGAATCACCATCACTGGAGCATCTTTTAGTAGTCTCTGAGTTTGAGGCAGTATTTCCTGAAAAACTACCAGGATTGCCACCTCAACGAGAAATAGATTTTGTGATAGATCTTATACCGGGAACTTCACCAATTTCGATGAATCCTTATCGAATGGCTCCAATAGAGATGCGAGAATTGAAATCTCATATTGAAGAGTTGAAGGATTTGGGATTTATACGCGAGAGCCACTCACCTTGGGGGGCTCCGGTATTGTTTGTGAAGAAGAAGGACGGGTCATTTCGACTTTGTATTGATTATCGCAAATTAAACCATGCGACTATCAAGAACAAATACCCGTTGCCTAGAATTAATGATCTATTTGATCAATTGAGGGATGCCAGATATTTCTCGAAGATAGATCTCAGATCCGGTTATCATCAGTTGAGAATTAGAGATGGAGACATTGAGAAAACTGCTTTCCGAACTCGGTTGGGACACTTTGAATTTCTGGTGATGCCGTTTGGTTTGACAAATGCTCCAGCTGCATTTATGGATCTGATGCACCGTGTGTTTTGGAAATATTTAGACCAATTTGTTATCATTTTTATCGATGACATATTGATCTATTCCAAGACTCAGGAAGAGCATGAAAAACATTTAAGAATTACACTTCAAACATTACTTGAACGAAAGCTTTATGCTAAGTTCAGTAAATGTGAATTCTGGTTGCGTGAAGTGAAATTTCTTGGGCATGTTGTATCGAAAGATGGCATATCTGTTGATCCTTCAAAGATTGAAGCAATTAAGAATTGGCAGAGGCCAAAGAATGTGACAGAAATCAGAAGTTTTCTGGGATTAGCAGGCTATTATCGTCGATTTGTTGAGGGGTTTTCGAGTTTAGCTTCGTCCTTAACGAGATTAACTCAAAAGGATTCAAAATTTGAATGGACAGATGATTGCGAATCTGCATTTCAGGAGTTGAAAAGTCGGCTAACTACTGCACCAATTTTAACAGTTCCAGATCCTAAGAAGGATTATGTGGTATATACTGACGCTTCTAAGGTTGGACTGGGGTGTGTTCTAATGCAAGACGGTAAGGTGATAGCTTATGCGTCGAGGCAGCTGAACAATCATGAGAAAAACTATCCTACACATGACTTAGAGTTAGCTGCAGTTGTGCATGCTTTAAAGATATGGAGACACTACTTGTATGGGGAGAAGTTTGTAGTCTTCTCTGATCATAAAAGCCTCAAATATCTGTTTTCGCAGAGAGATTTGAATATGAGACAGACGAGGTGGGTTGAATACCTTAAGGATTATGATGTTACATTGCAATACCATCCTGGTAAAGCTAATGTAGTGGCAGATGCCCTTAGTCGGAAACAGGACGAGGTATGTGCTCAAATGATGATACATGAGTGGAAATTATTAGACTCAGTTGGTTGTTATTTTTTTGAACCTCTTGGAGATGATGATAGTATAACCTGTTATATGGCGCAAATGAGAATAGAAGATACTTTGACAAAGGAAATTGTAAATAAACAAGCAGTATCGAAGGAGTTCCAAATGTACAGAAGATATGTAGAAGATACTGAAAATCATCAATGGCAAGAGTGTGAAGATGGTAGTATCAGATTCAGAGGAAGGTTTTGGGTTCCAGCAAATCAAGCTTTGAGAAACTGTATACTAGATGAAGCCCACAGATCAAGGTATACTATTCATCCGGGCGGCACTAAAATGTATAGAGACTTACGTCGACAGTTTTGGTGGCCAGGAATGAAGAAACATATTGCCCAATATGTGAAGAGATGTGCGACATGCCAACAGGTAAAGGCTGAACACAATAGGCCTCCAGGTCTTCTTCATCCTTTAGAAATTCCAGAATGGAAGTGGGATCATATAACGATGGATTTTATATCCGGGTTACCAAAAACCAGTGATGGAATGGACTCGATATGGGTTATAGTTGACAGATTGACAAAGTCTGCTCACTTTCTACCTGTTAAAAGTTCATATTCCGCTGAAAAGTTGAGTCGGAAGTATATTTCAGAGATACTAAGGTTGCATGGTGCACCAAGATCAATTGTTTCTGATAGAGGCACTCAATTTACTGGTTCATTCTGGCGAGGTCTTCAAAGAGAACTTGGCACAAGGTTGAATCTTAGTACCGCATTTCACCCACAAACTGATGGTCAGTCTGAAAGAGTAATTCAAATTGTAGAAGATATGCTTCGCGCTTGTATTCTTGATTTTGGAGGTAATTGGAAGGAGCATCTATCATTGGCCGAATTTGCTTACAATAACAGCTATCAGTCCAGTATAGGCATGGCACCTTATGAAGCACTATATGGGCGACCATGTAGAACACCATTGTGTTGGGCAGAGACTGGGGACAGTATTTTGATAGGGCCAGACATAGTTGGGGAAACTACTGAGACGATCAGAATAATAAGAAACAGGTTGTTAACAACACAAAGTAGACAGAAGAGTTATGCTGATTCTCGTAGACGACATGCAGAGTTTAAAGAAGGAGACATGGTACTTCTTAAAGTTTCTCCGAAAAAGGGTATTCAAAGGTTCAGAATGAAAGGCAAACTGGCACCAAGATATGTGGGACCGTTTCGAATTATTCAAAAGGTTTCTGATCTGGCCTATAGACTTGAATTGCCTGAAAAGTTAGCACGTGTCCACAACGTCTTCCATATTTCGATGTTACGTGAGTACAGAAATGATCCTAACCATAAGATTGATGTGGAGTCTTTAGAACTAGAAGATGATCTATCCTATCCAGAAGGGCCAGTTAAAATTACGGGATGGAAAGAGAAGCAACTCAGATCCAAGGTCATTCCATTAGTCAAGGTAGTGTGGCAACATCATAATGTGAAAGAAGCAACCTGGGAAAGAGAGTCAGAGATGCGGGGAAAATATCCTGAGCTTTTCAGGAAAGGATGTTACCAATAGCGAGGTATCACTCTAATTTCGAGGACGAAATTTCTTTTAACGTTTATAGAATGTAAAGACCCGTGCACTCCTTAGGGGCATTTTAGTAATCTTACCATCAAGAAACGGTTGTAATGTAATATAGTGAAAAATATGTTAAGAAATTAATTAAAAACAGCGTAATTTTATAAGAACCGTTCAAATTTACATGAACTATTAAGTGTATTGTCAAGTTCAAACACGTAAAATAGGTTTAAATGGACCCACATGTGTTATAGAAAAGGGTTTTACCAATAGGATTAACTTAACTAGAGTGCTCCCGAATGCACAAGATTGTGTGGGGTTACTTGCATGGCTAAGTATACAAATTAGCTGGACACCTCCTGCTTGGGCAGTAGCTAGTTGTTGTGATCTATATTCAACCTACATAGGGAACATAAAACAATGTGAAAGGACCAAACCAGCTTTATGTTTGCTCATTACATCTCCCTTGCCTTCATTTAACAACACCTAATGAATTCTTAACTATACCATCAGTAGCTTAAGGTTGGAAACTAGTTTATACCTTAACTTGAATTAGTATAGCTAGCAGTGAAGAAAGTAATCAAAGTAGAAAAGAACAAGAGGACCAAGGAGAGAAAGGAAGGGGATAAGCAGTAGAGAACCACTCCGGCAGGTATCCTTCTATCACTTTAGAAATTTGGTTTTTTGAGAGCTAAGACTTTTGAGGAACACTTTGATTCTAATAAAGTTTCATTGGACAATAAAGATTTAGGTGACCTTAGCTTCAGATCTGGGCACAGGTGAGATATAGAACTATGGTCGGTTTTGATGTGTAGATTAGCCATACATATTGATCATGTGTTGTTCTAAGTGCACCTGGTGATTGGGTTTTAACTTAGCATATGTAATTTGAAATAGATAGAAATTAAAGAAAAGATATATTATGGCAGGATATAATAATTATGGTTAATGCCGATGTCCTACTAAACTCGAAATTAATGGCAACACTCTGATATAGGTGTTTCACACATAGATTTACTATGATAAACAAGCCAATTACCAATACGATATAGCTCGGATAATTTGCTTTATTAGACCACCTATAAGAAAACACGAAACTAACAATCGATTGGGATACTTTAGATAATTAGTTAGATAGTAGCAAATTATTCAATCTTTAGATTTTGGGCTTATGCTTGTTCTTATATTTTAGGATAGCGACATAGTTCCTTTCACCGGGCTTTGATAGTGGTAGCAGGAGCGAACTGAGGTAGGGACTTACAGAACCTTTATATTTCTTTTCATGCTCATATTTTATAAATGAATGGATATAGTCGTTATTGAAATTCATGCATGGTTTTGGTTGAATATTATTGCTAACAGGAATTGCTATTCGGTTCATTTCTTATTATTAAGTCGATGATTGCGATTGGATTCCTCGAAAAATTTGATTATTGGATTAATTTAGTTTATTTATATTTTATATAAAAATAGTGTTTTAAAAAGGAATTTCTCGATAAATCTCTTTCCAATGGTGGAAAGGATTTGGTTTTGTAATGCGGGGCAAGGAAACCCGATTGTAATGTATAACTGGGATGTGTGAGGTCCCTAGATTGGTGGAAATATTGATCTGGTATGCTGTCACGATTATGGCTGTGGCCCGGTTAGGGTAGCCAACTATACGGATCATATTTGATTATGGTTGTGGCCCGGTTAGGGTAGCCATGGATATTGTTTAAATCTGGGGACTCACCACACATTTAAATATATATAAAGAAAGTAACTAATATATTATATATATTTATATAATGAGGTAGTTTGGAGAGGGACCTGTGAATTCCTATAAAGAATGAGTTGTTGTCATATTCCGGAGACGACAGTTCATTCTAGGATGACATCTATGGTGTTCACCTTTAGAAGGTGAATGGGCCGCCTTCTAGAGAGATACATTAGAGATGTATCCGGGAATTCCTTTTCACCATTCCAGACCACCATTCATGTAGTGGTACGTTGTTGATATATTAGTTCAGATGAGGCTACATGTTACCTCGATGAGGTTTAGACGCGAGGGGTGAGAGTTAGTCCACTCCTGGACGTGTGTCAGGATCCTGTGCAGTCTGCAGTCGTCGAACGGTTGACCACCGTAAGTCAGGGATTCCTCGTATCAGGAATCGTGGTCAAAGGCCCACCTGAGCCTAAATAGACGGGTTTAGTGTTCTGGGAACACAATAACGGTAATACAGTCACCCCACCGGAAATCAGGAAATAACGGTGTAGGTTCACACTGGTAAGTACTGAACCAAGAGATTGCCTGCGACCGGGGCGGTATAGCGGTCGTACCTCATCATTCTAGTAGGATGCAGCTACCCGAAACTATTGTATGATGGTTTGCTTATATATAGTATACTTGTGATGATATTATATTGTAATGTTTTACATTTCCGTTTTTATTATTCGCCTTTTATTTATTTAAAAATCTTGCATTATTTACAACTGTTTATTATGATTAAATCGTCATAATTAGATTTATATTGGAACTGTAAGTCACTACTGAGCAAGTGGATTATGCTCACCCTACCATTACCCTTTTCAGACGATTCTACAATTGAGGAGCCTGCTGTAGAGGTAGTCGATGACGGGGATGATGACTACTTTTGTCTTATGTGAGAGAGTGGGCGAGGGTTGAAATAATCTTTTGTTAGTCACTTTATATGAGATATATGTATATATAACTATTACGAAAACAGTCTTGTATATATACTACAGAATCATGTAAGTTGAGTTATTATTTATATATATAAAAAGTTTGTTTTTGTGTACTTGCGATTTTGTCGTAAATGGAGAAAATGAATTCAACACCTGACTCCCAAGGTTTTTTATTAATAGGTTAGAAATGTTAAATTTTGTCCTTAGTGTTGATTTAATGCCTCGAGATGCGGTTCAAACTTATTGAGATATGAATTGTATTTTGGGGTGTTACAGATACATACCACAACCATATAGAGGGAGAATATTCCACTTCACATCTCAATCCATAACCAAACTTAAAGTTAAGGCCAATGCAGACTTAAGTGCCAATAGGATTTCTTCCTTTCAAGCTTTAGCTGCACTAGTGTGGAGATCGATGACACGCGTCCGTGGCTTATTGGAGGATCAACAGACAAATTGTGGGTTTCCAATTGGTTGTAGATCAAGACTAGACCCACCTTTGACTGACGGCTATTTTGGAAATTGTCTGCTCCCGTCGTATGTGACAACGACGGCAGGGGAATTATTGAGGAACAATATTGGATGGGCTGACTGCATATTTCACCAGGAAATAGCTGATAACACTAACATTAAGGTGTGCTCATCATTAGCAGCAGTAACAAAGGTTCCACATGTTCTAAGGTATAACAACCAATTAATAGGATCTGATACTATACTGTTTGGTATGTCACCAAAGTATGACGTGTATACGAATGACTTTGGATGGGGTGCACCGGTTGCTGTTTGCGTCCAGAATCGATGAGTGCACTTGAATCTGACGATGAGTTCATGGCTATGGTCTCACCTCCTACTACTATGGCTACCATCTAATAATAAGAATGGCTTGCCATTACAGAATATTATTACAGAATAATAATAGAGGACATGGGTTTTAATCTAGCTAGTAGTTACCCATATAGGGTAATATCCCAAAAAAAAATCCAGGTTTAGGTGCTTCTTCAGTCTTCCCCTATTGCCCTGACATGGGTCATCTTCTCACAAGCCCTTACCTCACTTTTCTTTATTTTGTTTGACTGAAATACCCTCTTCGAGCAACCTGATCGGCAGAGAAATTAGTTTCTTTGAATGTATGAGTGATTCTCAAAGATTGTTTTTTCTTTTTATTTTTTTTTTTGACATTTCTTCCACTTAGCTTGCAACTGACAGGGCAACTGAGATGACAAGAGATGCCTTTAGAGTTTCTAGTTGTGATCATTATCTGGGAATACACCTTGCTTTTGCACTGCCTATGACTCTATGAGATGGCCTTTTGTTCTCCAAATAAATAGCATTTCTTGGCCTCCATATTGAGTCTAAAGAGCTCAAATGGCTGGATTGTTTAAGAAAAATGCTCCATTGTTTGGAAATCTCCAAAGCATCCATCACAGAAATAAAACCACAAATATGTAGAGAACCGAGATTTGATCATTGCCAGTGTTGTGCATGCCGCATAGTATGTGTTGTAGTTTCTTCATGCTCTTTAGAAAAAGACACATTGAAGCTAAGAAATATATATATATATATATATATATATATATATATATATATATATATGGGGTTCTGTATTTGTTTGGGAAAGAGAGAATTTTGAGGGTTTACCCTCCCATATTCTTCTTTTTATACAAATTAAAGAGAAATAAAAACATAAGAACAAAAACCTAAATCCCCACTTTGTAGATCAAATGCAATTGATTAATTTTGTTACTACTTTCTCTTCCTCTTCTCGTGATGATGATGATAATGATAAGAAACCGCCGGACATTCCACCATCACCACCACCTCTATATCCATCACCACTACCTTCATGTCGACCATATCCAACGCCTCCACCACGAGATCTACCACCACCACTGCATCTAAACGGTGTTTTGTTTTGTATTTGTTTAGAGAGAAAACTTTTACTTTGTTCTTTTAGCAAGAGATCTTAGTGAGAAAGAGAAAATGGGGAGGCGGAGGAATTACGGGATGACAACGACAGAAAGAGTTAGGGGTAATTTAGGTATATTAATAACAAGGGCCGAATGTGAAATATATGATTTTTAATAAGGGGTTTTTAGTTTTTGGCCCACCTAAATAATACGTATTTAAGATGTAGGACGTTTTTAATCCATATTTAGAGTATGGGACGCCCTCCGTCAGTTGACTGCGTTGACCATAAACGAATGCGTTAGATTTTTTAGAAACCCATTTCTACCCCTGCACGTGCTGAGCACGAGATATAAAACAACATTAAAAATAAAAAGGGTTTTTAGTTTTTGGCCCACCTAAATAATACGTATTTAGGATGTAAGACGTTTTTAATCCATATTTAGAGTATGGGACACCCTCCGTCAGTTGACTGCGTTGCATAACGTATTATTTAGGTGGACCAAAAACTAAAAACTCCTTTTGAGTTTGTATAACAAGCATAATTTGTTATTAGCATAAGATTTTTCTTACTGTAAGATGATTTCTTGGAGGCTTAGTAATATTATTCTTTATCATTTTGTGTTGGCTGAATAATAATTTTGTTTAATCGGTGGCTTTAACAGGGATTAGTCGACGCGCAGAAACCCCCAGAACTCATATCTGCCAATATGATTGGAGGTAATCATTTCTATGACTTTGAAACCTGTGAATACTTAATTAGTTGTGTTATTTTAATTTTCACTTTTGACCTTATGTTGCAGTATTGTGTGTTTATTCGGCGTTGTTCATGAGACTTGCATGGATGGTACAGCCACGTAATTATCTGCTTCTAGCATCCCATACCACGAATGAGACGGTGCAGCTCTATAAGTTCTCATTGGGCAAAAGCTCAAGGGTAAGGGATTCAAGATGTTTTGAGGATTTGAAGATTTCAATTCAAATAATATCCTTTATGTTCTGTATAGTTTAATGGTGATAAATATGAGTTTCTGAAAAAATTCAACAGGTCAACGCAGTCAACTGACAGAGGACGTCCCCTACTCTAAATATGGATTAAAAGCGTCTTACATCCTAAATACATATTATTTAGGTGGGCCAAAAACTAAAAACCTCAAATATTTTTAATATTGTTTTATATCTCGTGCTCAGCACGTGCAGGGGTAGAAATGGGTTTCTGAAAAATCTAACGCATTCGTTTATGGTCAACGCAGTCAACTGACGGAGGGCGTCCCATACTCTAAATATGGATTAAAAGCGTCCTACATCTTAAATACGTATTATTTAGATGGGCCAAAAACTAAAAACCCCTTTTAATAATGGCTTTTTGTGATATGTGTTATGCTAAAATGGTTCTTTTGTGAACCCGGAACCTTAGTTGGGCCATTTGTAGTTTACGACCCTTAATGAGGTCCCAGAACTATTTCCATGTCTCCTTGATGATATTTTTCCACCATCTTTTCCCAATTTACCCTTACTTTTTATAATTTTCCCATTATGTACATTCTTAGCAAATGGAAAAGTGGGTAAAATGCTTTCTTTTTTATCTCAAAAACAATGTGAAACACTTTCCCACTTCACATTATAAGCTCTATTACTAAGAGAGAGAGAGGTGTTGCTTTTATCTTTGTCTTTAAGCTAGTAGAAGAAGAAGAAGAGAGAGAGAGGGAAAGTTGTTAAAGAGACAGAGAAAAGATTCCTTGTGTTGTTAGCTAAGGAGGTAAGATTGGTTACATTCATGTGTGCTTTTGTTGTTAATTATAGAGTATTTGTTTTGCCATTCACATTCTTTTCTTTTGAAATAAGTTTTGAGTTTAAAAAAACTAGTGGTTTAACTTTTTCTTTTTGTGATTGTCATCGACTTTATTAGTAATGCTTGATGGTGTTGTTTGTTTGAGCAGGTGCCAGTTAGGCTCAACTGGTAAAACCTTTGGGTGATGATACCAAAGGTCTGGGGTTCGAATCCCGCCAACATTACTAAGTTATTGATCTCATTAAAAACAGGCTTACCCCAACCCTTTTTTTTTTTGGCAGGTGTCAGTTGGGCTCAACTGGTAAAACCTTTGGGTGATGATACCAGAGGTCTGGGGTTCGAATCTCGCCAGCATTACCGAGTTTTTGATCTCATTAAAAACAAGCTTACCGCCAAATTTTTGCGAATGGGCCTGTGGCTCGATCGTAGCACCCCTCTCACAAAAGTGGAGAGGTTGTGGGTTCGAAACACGTCAACTGCTGATTGTTGATATAAGTTTCCACACGTAATTTAAAAAGGGTAGGGGCCCGTCAACCCCATTACTAATCAACAAAAAAAAATAAAAATATTGTTTGTTTGAGTCAAGAAGATTAAAAGGGTGCTTTGCTGGGTTTTCAGTTGCAAATTTTTTATTTTAATAGAAAACTGAAAAAAGTTTTCATCAAATTTTTTATTTTAATATTTTGTCATTACTGATTTACTGGGTTTTCAGTTGCAAATATATTAATAAGAAGGGTCGAATGTGAAATATATGGTTTTTAATAATGGCTTTTTGTGATCTGTGTTATGCTAAAATGGTTCTTTTGTGAACCCGGAACCTTAGTTGGGCCATTTGTAGTTTACAGACCCTTAATGAGGTCCCAGAACTATTTCCATGTCTCCTTGATGATATTTTCCACTATTTTTTCCCAATTTACCCTTACTTTTTACAATTTTTCCATTATGTACATTCTTAGCAAATGGAAAAGTGGGTAAAATGCTTTCTTTCTTCTCTCAAAAACAATGTGAAATACTTTCCCACTTCACATTATAAGTTTTATTACTTTGAGAGAGAGAGGGATTTGGAAGAGTGGTGTTGCTTTTATCTTTATCTTTAACCTAGCTAGAGAGAGAGAGAGAGAGAGAGAGAGAGAGAGAGAGAGAGAGAGAGAGAGAGAGAGAGAGAGAGAGAGAGAGAGAGAGAGAGATTCCGTGTATAAATAGCAAATAAGGAGGTAAGATTGGTTACATTCATGCTTTTGTTGTTAATTATAGAGTATTTTATTTGCCATTCACATTCTTTTCTTTTGAAATGGGTTTTGAGTTTTAAAAAACTAGTGGTTTAACTTTCTCTTTTTGTGATTGTCACCCCTTTATTAGATTAAAGGGGTGTTGTGCTTTCATATTTTTTAGGGTAATATTCCCGAAAAGCCCCATGTTTAGGTACCTCTTCCTCAATAGGCCTTGACATAGGGTCATCTTCTCAAACAAGCCCTTTAATTTTTAGCCGGTCAAGATTACCCTTTTATTATATCCTCTAAAATCCACTTTTTATCTTCTAAAGTCAGTACAAGAAAAAAAAAATCAGAAAAAAACAAAAAACAGAAAAGGACAAAAAAACAGTTGGTGTATAACTTTTTGGTTTTAACAATTGAAAATCTTATAACTTGTGATTTAGAAATCGAAAATCAACATGGTGTATATGGTTGGAAAGATCTCGACGAGATCTTTTAAACGAGATCCCACATGACTATAAAATTTTAAATTTAAAAAAATTCAAATTTAAAAAAAAATTCAAATATTTATAAAAATTGAAAATTTAATATTTTTTTTACTGAGAAGTTGGGTTTCGAAAAAAACTCCGTATGATTTCATAAGGTTTTTCAAAATTACTCTAAAAATCTAAAAAAATCACACACATTACTACCAAATTTAAGAGTTTTTACTTTTGTCCTCTAAAAAATGTTTTCTTATCTTCTAACACCAAAGCAATATCCTTTAAATTATTGCTTGTTGTTCTGTAAATTACAAAGGCATGATATTTATTCCATATTATTAATATATGTGGATTGTAGTCTGTAATTTGATGCATGAGTTCAATGTCTGGACTAAGGACAAAACCCTTATAGTACATACAAAAAGAAAATTGTATTGCCATGAAAAGTTCATAAAAACGTTTAATGTACAGTTAACTTCACAAAAAACTATATACTTTATTTAGGTTACAGCCCAAAGCATAAGAAACAAGAGAGAGAGAGAGAGAGCATAACCCAGTGTAAACATAAATCCCTCATTTTGTCTGGTGTAATGCCACGAAGTTCATTAAATTTGTACTTCATTCTTCCTTCCCATCCCCCACACCAAAACAATATAATATCTCACATCTCTAACCATCATTTTTTTTTTGGCAAACGGGGTTGAAGGCACCCCTTACCTCTTTAAATTACGTGAGGAAACTTATATCAAACAATCAGTTGCTGGCGTGTTTCGAACCAACGAGCTCTCCACTTTGTGACATGGATGCAATCGTTGAGCCACAAACTCATGTACTTTGTAACCATCATTGAAATTGATAATCTCCATTTGTTTAAACACTCATGCATTCTTATTTTTCCACAAAATCCAAGTAATATGTATAGAACCATGACCAATATACTTTGATAACCAGCTTTAATCCACCTCTCAACAATTTTCAATATATAATGTGATTTAGTAAAATTGCATGTTTAGTGGATACAATAGCTTGTTTAGAGGATAAAGCTATATTGTTTAGTGAACAACAATTAATGTTTTAGCAGACAAAACCCTTACAGTATATAGCGAAAAAATTATCGAAAAAATAAAAATTACATGTTTTTTTTTCATACCCATGTGAGATTTTGTTAGATAGATCTCGTCAAGATCTTTTCAACCATATACATCATATTTATTTTTAATTTCTTAATCAAAAGATATACAAGTTACACATAATATAGCAAAAAAAATTTAATAAATATTAAAAATATATATTTTTGTCTCTTTCTTATTTGTCTTATATTCTAATTTTTCTCTTTTGTCTTTAGTACAAAGGGTATTTTAGTAAAACAAAATAAAAGAAAGTGGGGTAAGGGCTTGTTTGAGAAGATGACCCCATGTCAGGGCCTATTGGGGAAGAGGCACCTAAACATGGGGCTTTTTGGGGATATTACCCTATTTTTTAAGTTGAGTACATTTGTGTAGAAAACTGAAATAAGCTTTCATTAAATTTTTTATTTTAATATTTTTTTATTATTGGGTTTTCAGTTGCAAATTTATTTTCTGGGTCTGTTTTACCCTTTTTTCTACCTTAAAATTTTGTTGGGTGGCTTTTGTTTTTGCTTAGTTTGGGTGTGTGGAAGTGGTAAATGGTGATTGAGTTTTGGGATTGAGATTTTTAATTGTTGTTGTAGTATTTTAATATATGATTGACTTCACTTGACTTGCTCACAAAGTTATATAAACCAACATATTCTTTACACAACACACACCATAAAATGAGGGAATGGAATGGAATTGTACCCTTAAGCCCTATATGGGTTCCAACACAGACCAGGCATTTGTTCATTACCACATGCTCATAGTTCTAACGTAATGATACAAATTCTAAAAAGAAATATGAGGAGCAATGGTCAAAATCTAAGATTTTAATATTTTTCTATGATCTCAATTGTAAATGAAAGTTAGGATACTGTTGTTTAAGGCTCTCTGATTCTGTAGTTGGACATTCTTACATTATTGTATATTGTTGTTTAGATTTATTTCTATTGTTTAGATTATTTAGATTTATTTTTATATATATTTTACTACTAAAAAAATAAAATAAAATTGTGTGTACTCAGAGTTTTTTTTCCCAATTTTATTTGTGGTGTGTTTAAACAATCTTAAGAATATTTGTGGTAAGATAAACAAATGTGGTGCATGAGAGATTTGTGTGGTGCGACTAAAGTGTGGTTTGCTAAATAAAATAACAGGGATAAATTAGTAAAAATATAATTATTCAAAATTTATCTTAAAATATAGTGGATGACAGATGAGAGATTTGTGTGGTGTGACTAAGATCAATCTCTTTATTTTTATCTTTAATATTTTTTTATTTGAGAAATCAAAAATGAAATGATGTATATGGTTGGAAAGATCTCGACCAGATCCCATATGAGTATTAAATTCAAAAAATTAAATTTCTCTACATACAAGTAAGTTTCTCGATTTTTTTTCCTTTTAATTAAACAGGTGGCACATTTATCACTGCTTATCTTGATTAGAATCTAATAGTTATTGTAGCAAAAAATTTGTACGTAGGTGTGTACATCCAATCATAAGATGCCACGTGTCTATAAAGTGATTGGGTAACCGTTCAAACCCATTAGGGTTAACTAAACCCATACATAGATTATATTATTATTGCCACATGGTGTTTTGTGATTGGGTGTACACACCCACACACAAGTAGGCTACACATATAAAATTCTCTGGTTATTGTAGTATTGAGTGTTAATAGACATTTAGAGAGAAGGTATTAATTTATCAACCTACTCAAATCAATAAGGTATTAATTTATGGAACAGTTTTACTGAAGTAGGGTTCCAACTTCTAGATTCTTGTCACCGTACTACATAATTAAACAGGTGACACATTTATTTCTTGATTGGAATGCACATCTAATTGTTGTTGTAGTATTTTAATTTATGATTGACTTGAACTTGCTCACAAAGTTATATAAACCAACACATTCTTTACACAACAAACACACACACACACACACAATGAATCAGGTTGAAGTTGGTGTTCCTCATATCATCTCAACATGCACCATCAAACCAAGACATATCTTAAAAGAAACAAAGCAACCATGCTACCTGACCCCATGGGATCTTCAAAGTCTCACTTTAGACTACATTCAAACTGGTCTTCTCTTCATGAAACCTCAAGACATTTCTATTCAAGTTATTCTTGATCAACTAAAAGACTCCCTTTCTACTACTCTTACTCTCTTCTACCCTCTTTCAGGTCGTCTCATAACTAGGAAAACAGTAGAACCACCTTCCTATTCTGTTTTCGTAGACTGTAAAGATGGACCAGGAGCAGAATTTGTCCATGCAGTTGCAGATGGAACAACAATATCTGACATATTATGCCCAGTATATGTACCACCATTTCTTGAATCATTATTTGCTCTAGATCGACCTATTAACCATGATGGTCATACCTTGCCTTTACTTTCTGTGCAAGTCACAGAACTTGTTGATGGCATCTTCATTGGATGCTCTTTTAACCATACTATTGGTGATGGAGGTTCTTTTTGGCATTTCTTGAATGCCTGGTCAGAAGTTTCTAGATCGAGTGATCAAACTACCTCGTCCATTTCATGCCTTCCAATTACGAAGCGGTGGTTTGTAAATGAGCAAGACTGCATCATCAATCTACCATATTCTGATCCAGGTGAGTTTATCGAGAGATACATACCACAACCATATAGAGAGAGAATATTCCACTTCACATCTCAATCCATAATCAAACTTAAAGCCAAGGCCAATGCAGACTTAAGTGCCAATAGGATTTCTTCCTTTCAAGCTTTAGCTGCACTAGTGTGGAGGTCGGTGACACATGTCCGTGGGTTATTGGAGGATCAACAGACAAAATGTGTATTACCAATTGGCTGTAGATCAAGACTAGACCCACCTTTGACTGATGGATATTTTGGAAACTGTGTGTTCACGCTGTCTGTGACAACGACGGCAGGGGAATTATTGAGCAACAATATTGGATGGGCTGCATCCATATTTCACCAGGAAATAGCTGATCACACTAACATTAAGGTGCGCTCATCATTAGCAGCAGTAACAAAGGTTCCACATGTTCTAAGGTATAACAACCAATTAATAGGACCTGATACTATAGCATTTGGTATGTCACCAAAGTATGACGTGTATACGAATGACTTTGGATGGGGTGCACCGGTGGCTGTTCGTAGTGGCCGTGGCCTTAAGTTTGATGGGAAAGTGACATTGTATCCTGGACAAGAAGGAGGAGGAAGTATGGATTTGGAGATTTGTTTGAGTCCGGAATCCATGAGTGCACTTGAATCTGACGATGAGTTCATGGCTATGGTCTCACCTCCTACTACTATGGCTACCCTCTAATAATAAGAATGGCTTGCCATTACAGAATATTATTACAGAATAATAATCTAGCTAGTAGTTATCCATATAGGGTAATATCCCAAGAAAGCCCCAGGTTTCAATCACACTTTTCTCTATTTTGTTTGACTGAAATGCCTATTGTACTAAAGACAAAAGAGAAAAATTAGAATAAAACAAATAAGAAAGGGACAAATATATATTTTTTAATATTAATAATTTTTTTTGTTATATTATTTACTAGTGATAACCCGTGCCTACAGCACAATTACTTTAGTGGAGGGGTTGTAAAATTTCTTTTGTTATATAAGAGATGGGATTACAAATTATACTTTTAATTTATTCTAAATATCTAACAAATTTTTGTTTATTCTAATTCTTACTGTCGAATTTATTAAGCACAAAAAATTATCATGCATAACAATATATATGTATAGTAATATACAAAACATTTTTAAGAGTATTTTTTATTCTTTTCATCCCTCTACAATCTAGATAGAATTGAGTAGAATTTATACTTTTGAAACTAATTTGACAAACATATATAAAATAATAACTTTTAGTTGAAGAAAACAATTATTATTGCATATGCACAACAAAGAGATAACATGAAGGTTTCCTGAGGAACAAAAGATTTTACAAACCAAACATGATATTGTAGCTATTATAAAGAGAAATACATATTATATCTCAATACATGTACACGTAAGAAAGAAAAAAAAATATAAGGCTTCTTCTCAATGGTTTAACCAAATGAATTACTATAGTTTTCTACTTAACAATTATTTAGGGGGCGATAGAGCATTGCTTCTAAAAGGTCAACTATATAACATCGATCTCTTAAAAAAAAATTGCTCGAGACACCTATAGACATACAGTAAATAGAATTTGTCAAATTATTTGTTACAGTTTTGTATATAATTGGTTCTCTTGTTATAGTCATACAACTTATATAACGTGAGTAAAAAGGTTAAATAAAGACGAGAAAAAACATACAGAAAAATAATTGGCAGCATTGAAATCATTGAGAATAGATCAAGTGACGTGACACATATATCTCGAATAATCTAGGAAGAAAAAAAAACAAACAATGATAAACCATCAAATATGAAAACAATGAAAGAAAACGAAGAAATTTTTATTTTTCCATTAATCCTATTAGATAAAAGGAAAAAAAAAAAACTCATTAGATTGAGAAAGAAAAATATATTTTTGGAAAGGTATATATTTGGTGAGGAGGATGATGGGGGAGGGATCGTAAAAAAAATAAAATAAGAAGGCTATTTATAATTAAAACCAACTGATCCTTAGGTTACATTATTGAAATTGAATGTGTTAGACATTAATTTGTTTAACACCAACTCTTGTAAATGGGGTTATAAATCTATTAATAAATGTGCCCATTTATTATTGGTATTCATTTGTAGAATTAATATTATATAAGATTCTCTTCATCCTATGGCTACGATTGTCTCAACAGACAACCAAAGGTTAGGATCAATTTTCTATATCTAAAGGCTATTATTACATCGATTATATAAATTAGTCTACATCCGGTGCTTATAATTGTCTCAATAGACATCTAACGGTTGTGTTTAGACCGCCTTATAATATTATATAGATAACTTGTATATCTTTTGATTAAGAAATTAAAAATCAATATGATGTAGAAGGTTGGAAAGATATCGACCAGATCTATCTAACAAGATCCCACATGGGTATGGAAAAAAAAAAAACACCTCTATATACATGTGATTTTTATTTTCTTGATAATTTTATTCTTTATATACTGTAACGGTTTTGTCCGCTAAAACATTGATTGTTGTTCTCTAAACAATATAACTTAATCCTCTAAAAAAGTTATTGTATCCACTTAGAATACAATTTTACTAAATCGTATTATATATTAAAAAGTGTTGAGAGATGGATTAGAATATGTTATCAAAGTATATGGGTCATGGTTCTATATGTATTACTTGGATTTTGTGGAAGAACAAGAATGCATAAGTGTTTAAATAAAAGGAGATTGTCAATTTCAAGGATGGTTAGAGTGCACATGTGCATGTGGCGCAACGGTATCCATCTTACAAAGTGGAGAGGTCATTGGATCGAAATACGTCAGCAGTTGATTGTTTGATATAAGTTTTCTCACGTTATTTAAAAGAGTGGGGAGTGCCCTCAACCCCGTTTGCCAAAAAATAAAGGAGGGTTAGAGATGTGAAAGCTATTATATTGTTCTGGTGTGGGGGATGCATAGGGAGAATGGAGTACATATATTTGAGGAGCTTCTTGGCAATTACATTATTAAAAGAGTACATAGTATTTTGTGAACTTAACTATACATTAAAAGTTGGGGTTTTTAGTTTTTGGTCCACCTAAATAATATGTATTTAAGATGTAGGACGCTTTTAATCCATATTTAGAGTATGGGACGCCCTCCGTCAGTTGACTGCATTGACCATAAACGAATGTGTTGGTTTTTTCAAAAACCCTTTTCTACCCCTACACGTGCTGAGCACGAGATATAAAACAACATTAAAAATATAAGGGGTTTTTAGTTTTTGGGCCACCTAAATAATACGTATTTAGGATGTAAGACGCGTATAATCCATATTTAGAGTATAGAACGCCCTCCGTCAGTTGACTGCGTTGAAACCCATTCGTGAATCCCATATTTATTAGCATTAAACTATACAGAACATAAAGGATATTATTTGAATTGAAATCTTCAAATCCTCAGAACATCTTGAATCCCTTACCCTTGAGCCTTTGCCCAATGTGAGAAATGATAGAGCTGCACCGTCTTATTCGTGGCATGGGATGCTAAAAACAAATAATTACGTGGTTGTACCATCCATGCAAATCTCATGAACAACGCTGAATAAACACACAATACTGCAACATAAGGTCAAAAGTGAAAATTAAAATAACACAACTAATTAAGTATTCACAGGTTTCAAAGTCATAGAAATGATTACTTCCAATCATATTGGCAGATATGAGTTCTGGGGGGTTTCTGCGTGTCGACTAATCCCTGTTAAAGCCACCGATTAAACAAAATTATGATTGAGCCAACACAAAATGATAAAGAATAATATTACTAAGCCTCCAAGAAATCATCTTACAGTAAGAAAAATCTTATGCTAATAACAAATTATGCTTGTTATACAAACTCAAAAGAGGTTTTTAGTTTTTGGCGCACCTAAATAATAAGTTATGGTCAACGCAGTCAACTGACGGAGGGCGTCTCATACTCTAAATATGGATTAAACGCGTCTTACATCCTAAATGCGTATTATTTAGGTGGCCCAAAAACTAAAAACCCCTTATATTTTTAATGTTGTTTTATATCTCGTGCTCAGCACGTGTAGGGGTAGAAATGGGTTTTTGAAAAAACCAACACTTTCGTTTATGGTCAATGCAGTCAACTGACGGAGGGCATCCCATACTCTAAATATGGATTAAAAGCGTCCTACATCTTAAATACATATTATTTAGGTGGACCAAAAACTAAAAACCCCTTAAAAGTTTTTATGAACTTTTCATGGCAATACAATTTTCTTTTTGAAGGGTTTTGTCCTCATTCGAGACATCGAACTCATGCGTCAAATTGAAGAGTACAATTCACATATATTAATAATATAGAGCAAATAACATGTCTTTGTAATTTAGAGAAGACAAGAAAATATTTTTTAGAGAACAAAAAAAAACTCCTGAATTTTGTAGTAATGTGTGATTTTGTTAGATTTTTAAAGTAATTTTGGAAAACCTTTTGAAATCTAACGAGGGTTTTTTTTTTTTTTTTTTTTTTTTTCGAAACCCAACTTCTCAATAAAAATAAATATGAGTTTTTGAATTTTTATGAATATTTGAATTTTTATAAAATTATGTGGGATCTCGTTTGAAAGATCTCGATCTTTCCAACCATATATACCATGATCATTTTCGATTTCTAAATCACAAGTTATAGAATTTTCAAATGTTAAAACCAAAAAGTTATACACTAACTGTTTTTATGTTTTTTTTTTTTTTTTTCTGAGTTATTTGTCTTGTACTGACTTTAGAGGACAAAAGTTAGGTTTTAGAGGATACATTACAAAGGGTAGTTTTGACCGGCTAAAAACTATGAAGTAGTCAAAGGGTTTGTTTGAGAAGATGACCCCATGTCAGGGCCTATTTGGGAAGAGACACCTAAACATGGGACCTAAATTCTCCTTCGAGCAGAGCTATGCTTATATCCGCAAGGTGCAATCTGAGAAACAGACTATTATGGGGCGTTCTGTATCTACCGAATTTTTTGTTTTGGTTGTTCAGACCAGGGCAGTTACTCCTCCAGACTTCTCTGGTCCTCCTTTTCGTCGTCCTAAAGGCAAACCAAATCCATAGCAAATAAAAAATGTAATGTTTTTGGAGAACTAGGACAAGAGCCATCGTATTTCATTATTAGTGATTCAGAATTTCATTGTGACATTTATGAACTGGCCAACAGCCATCGTATTTCATATTTGCCAAGTATTAAGAGATGTCATGTTTCCCTTTATAAAAATTCACTCTGATGTTTAGGGTCCTGCAAAAATTTCTTGTCACCGTACTACATAATTAAACAGGTGACACATTTATATCTTGATTGGAATCCACATCTAATTGTTGTTGTAGTATTTTAATTTATGATTGACTTGAACTTGCTCGCAAAGTTATATAAACCAACATATTCTTTACACAACAAACACATACACACAATGAATCAGGTTGAAGTTGGTGTTCCTCGTATCATCTCAACATGCACCAGCAAACCAAGACATATCTTAAAAGAAACACAGCAACCATCCTACCTAACCCCATGGGACCTTCAAATGCTCACCGTAGGCTACTTTCAAACTGGTCTTCACTTCACGAAACCTCAAGACATTTCTATTCAAGCTATTGTTGATCAACTAAAAGACTCCTTTTCTACTACTCTTACTCTCTTCTACCCTCTTTCAGGTCGTCTCGTAACTAGGAAAACAGTAGACCGACCTTCTTATTCTGTTTTCGTAGACTGTAAAGATGGACCAGGAGCAGAATTTGTCCATGCAGTTGCAGATGGAACAACAATATCTGACATATTATGCCCAGTATATGTACCACCATTTGTTGAATCATTATTCGCTCTAGATCGACCTATTAACCATGATGGTCATACCTTGCCTTTACTTTCAGTGCAAGCTAGTCACAGAACTTGTTGATGGCATTTTCATTGGATGCTCTTTTAACCATACTATTGGTGATGGAGGTTCTGTTTAGCATTTCTTGAATGCCTGGTTGGAAGTTTCTAAATCAAGTGATCAAACTACGTCGTGCATTTCATGCCTTCCCATTACAAAGCGGTGGTTTATAAATTATCAAGACTGCATGGGGATAAATATACAATATTCACATTTCGGCTCATGAAACCTACACAAATGACAAGAAAGCACTAATCAATAGATATAACACAATAATATAAGCTAAGTGTTATACAAACAAGGTGTTATTCAGGGGATAAATATACACTTTTGAGGACTTATCATTTTGTATCTGCCGAATTTTTTGTTTTGGTTGTTCAAAGCAGGGCAGTTACTCCTCCAGGCTTCTCTAGTCCTCCTTTTCGTCGTCCTAAAGGCAAACCAAATCCATATGCAAATAAAAAATATAATGTTTTTGGAGAATTAGGACATAGCAAGGAGAGATGTTATGAAGTATTGGTTATCTTGATTGGTGGGACTTCACCAAGAAACCACGAAAGAATACAAGCAAGTTCGTCATTGCTACTGTTGGGAATGAACTGTATTTCTAATAAAATATTTTGACATGAGTAAAAATTAAGGAAAAAAGGTGTATCAATTGGAAAATACCTTTTAGGAATTGGTGTGACCAGATTCAGAGTATTTTCATAATTCTTTATGAAAAGACATGTCTTTTCCTTTAGTCTACAATAGGTGCTTATTTGTGAAAAGGTACTTTGAAACAACTTATCACCTTTTTGTAAAAGGTGTATGTATGTGAGAAGACACCTATGAAGAGACACTTATGTGACTATAAATATTGTGTTAATCTGGCCAATTAGTATACAATTAATTAGACAAAGTCTTCTTTATTTTTCTACAATAATTTGAATGGTTCTTCATATTCGTTCGCTAGCTAGTACTCTATTATTACAGTGCAGTTTAGTAGAGTGAAGAACTGTGGTATCTTGGGAGACCAATCGTACAAAGACTGTTTGCACCATAGAAGGGACGTAATATTGTCTTAAGAAAATTAATTCGGCAAGCCTCAGTTCATTTACTTCTCCAAAATCCTTATGAGTAAAGTGTGGTAAGTGTTTATCTTTTATTTTGAATTTATTGAATAAAAATTCATTTGAGTTTATTCTTTTATTAGAATTATTTGTGTAATGTGTATTACTTTTATTTTACCTTGTTTTATTTTTATGAATGGTATGAATTCAGGTGCATTTGATCATATGACAAATGACCCTAACCTTGTGGAAAATCTTAGAGCTTCCCCTCAAAATGTTGTCTTTAGTGATGATGGTACCCCGACTCTGGTTAGCGGAGGAGGTTTTATTGTGTTATCTGATACCATAACTCTTGAATCTGTCTTAGGTGTTCCATCACTAACTTATAACCTATTGTTTGTTTGTCAAATTATTCTAGAACTTGCATGTATTGTGACGTTCTATCCATCTTTCTTTGTGTTTCAGGACATTCTGACTCGACAGATTTTTGGTTATAGTGTTAGAAGGGGGAAGTTGTACTACTTGGATCTGACAGACACTGGAGAGAAACACAAGAATATTTTGGGGTAGGCTAATCAGGTCAACAAGGTCGATAATGCAAAAGAAGTTGTATGGTTATGGTATCGTCGTTTAGGACATCTATGTTTTAGTTATCTTAAGAAGTTGCAGCCTCATTTGTTTTTGGTTGTTAGTGATTCAGAATTTCATTGTGACATTTGTGAACTGGCCAAGAGCCACCATATTTCATATTTGCCAAGTATTAAGAGATGTCATGTTCCCTTTATGAAAATTCACTCCGATGTTTGGGGTCCTGCAAAAATTCCTTCATTTTTTGGAGCTCGGTATTATGTAACTTTTATTAATGATTGCACTCGCATGACATGGATGTCGTTACTAAAAAGTAAGAGTGATGTATTTGGAATATTTACTGATTTTTACAAAATTGTGCGACATAGTACCAACAATCCATCAGAGTTTTTCAGTCTCACAATTGTGGAGAGTTTGTAAATGGCCTCATGTCTGAATTTTTGCCGATCAATTGGAATTCTTCATCAAACCTCCAATTCTGGTACTCCTCAACAGAATGGTTTAGCATAATGGTAGAACAGTTAGTTGTTGGAAGTTATTCGTGTTTCCTTTGTTTGGCATGAATGTACCTCGATCCTATTAGGGTGAAGCAGTGAAATCAACAGCATATGTTATCACCGTACTCCCTCACAAGTAATTTAGTTCCAGAATCCTCATCAGAAGCTTCATACACTTTTGTCATATTCCTAATTTGGAGCCCCAAGTGCTTGGGTGCACAACTTATGTCCACATACCAAAACCACAATGGAGCAAACTTGATTCTCGTGCGAAGAAATATATTTTTGTGGGTTATGCAGAGTTTTAGAAAGGTTACAGATGTTGTGACCCGCTCACTGATAGAATGCATATGTCTCTTGATGTCTCATTCCATGAATCCGAGCCATATTATTCAGGGGGAGTTTCCCAGTCTTCCCTTCAGGAGGAGAGCGGTAGTGAATGGAATCCTCGGTCTATTGTTAATTTTGATGTCTTTGAAGAATTAGAACACTTGGAGGAATAATTTGAGGTTCCTGCAGCAACAAAAAATGAAAATGACTTGTCTCGAGAAATGGACACTTCTAATTGGAAGACGATCAACCACTTGGTTCCTAGCAACCAATACCTTTCTGAGACAGATCCAAATGATCAAGATGTATCTAAAACTCACACACACAGCATTCCCTCTTCTACATAAGAGACTGAAGATCTCGCTCAAAATGATCCACCTCAGGTAGCTCTAACCTTTAATGAATCTTCTGGGTTAGAAAGTGTTGAACTTTGGAAACCACAAAGGATTACTAAGGGAGTTCCTAAAAAACAATATGAACCAGACATCAAAGCCAAACCTAAATACCCTATAGGTAACTTTATGTCTAACCATAGGCTTTTTGAGTCACATGCACTTATTATTAATCAATTATCTTCTATATCTATTCCTAGTAACGTGTAAGATGCATTGAAGGATCCAAAATGGACAAAAGAAATATGAATGAAGAATTGGAAGCTCTCAAGGTTAATGTCACATGGGAGGTAGTAGACATGCCTGTTGGAAAGAAGACTGTAGGATGTCGTTGGGTGTTTAATATGAAGCTTAATGCATGTGGAACTAATGATAGATACAAGGCAAGATTGGTTGCCAAGGGATATACACAGCGCCATTGAATTGATTATGAGGAGACTTTCGCACTTGTGGAGAAAACCAATATTGTCCGAATTTTAATTTCAGTTGCTGCAAATAAAGATTGGCATTTGCACCAGCTTGATGTGAAGAATGTGTTTCTCAATGGAAATTTGGAGGAAGAATGATACATGGATATGCCTCCAGGCGTGAATAACCCAAGAGACGTTGGTGAGGTGTGTGTAAATAAAAAAAGTTTTTGTATTGCCTGAAACAGTCTCCAAGAGCGTGGTTTGAAAGATTTTCGAAGTCCATGAGAACTTTTGGGTACAAATAGAGCAATTGTGACCATAACTTGTTTATCAAGCAGAAGATAGTAAGATTACAGCTCTAATTGTGTATGTTGATGACATGATCTTTACCGTGGAGATCCGAAAACAATAAACGAATTGCAAAAGTATCTGTCGAAGGAATTTAAAATGAAGGATCTCGGACAACTAGAGTATTTTCTAGGTATTGAAGTTGCAAGGTCTAAAAAGGAATTTCTTTCACAAAGGAAGTATGTTTTTAATTTGCTTGCTGAAACAAGGATGTTAGACTGCAACGGATAGAAACACCCATTGAGATGAATCATGGACTTGTTATTTTTCCTGATCAAGTCTCTACTGATAAAGGGAGGTATTATCTTTCTCATGATGTAAGTGTTGTTAGTCAATTTATGCATTGTCCTAGTGAAGAAACATATGGATAGACATTTATGGGTATCTCAAAAAGTGTTTGACAGCTCAGTTGACAAGTTGGGCGTGATAGACATCTATGCACCAACTTGAGGGGAAGTATAGAAAGATGTATATATAGGTATCTAATTATATTTAGGATATTCTAATTATATATTTAGGTATCTAGAATATATTGTAATATTCTGTAAGATTGTTTCTAGTTAGACAAGAAACCCCTACTGTATATATACCGTTGTGGGGTGAATCAAATATCATAAATTGAAGTATTATTTTCTACAATATAATAAGACCAAAAGATCTTAACACATGGCATAAAGCCCAAACATAAAGGACAAATGAAAGCCCTATCTATGGGTGCATGGGGTTGCTGACTCTATACCACCTGCACATGATGGGTTCATGATAGTCCAGTACTCCCATGACCATGGGATCTCTCACTCCAGAGCTCAGTGGCCAAAGATACTGGCACGACCGTGGACCCTAGCAAACAACTTGGGATCTGACAAGACTCTACTTAAGAGGTCTCAAGTACACTAAGGACAACCGCCTTGCAGTGTCCACACTCTTTGATGGTTGCGTTGCAGGATCCATGCACTATTTGCACGTATGCTAAGTTGAGTGGTTGCCAATTAGCATCCATGCTGAAGCTCAACAGGAACATGCATGCCCCATAGACATGGAATTCGACATTCCAACACGTTTATTATATGTTTCGCACGTTTTTAATATGTTTAGTTGCAGGCTAAGTATGCATGTGTTTGGATGTTGTTAGAGTCCAAATATGGCAAGTTCTGCACATCCAGAAATAGCAATTAGCCATAATTAGGGGGTTTTTTCGGACGGAACGGATCGGAAATGGCATGTTCGAAAAACATAAATCGAAAATCGGAATCCAAAAATTTCTTCCAATTCCATTCCAATTTTTTTTTTCGGAACAACAAAATTTATTCCAATTTCAGAATATCAAAAATATTCGAAATACCAAAAAAAAAATGGAAAAAAAATAAATTCAGATCAATCGGAATTCCAACATATAAAAATTGGAATTCAAGCTTAAAAATATATCGAAATTGATTGGAATTCCAAATAAAAATGGTGGACGTGATCCGTTTTGGAAACTTGAAAATCCTGCACTCTTTATAATGAGTTGAGATGCTATATTTGCTTATTGGAGTGTTTTTTTTTCTTAACAAAGTACATACCACCCCAATTATGGATTAGAGTTCTTGAGTATAACACCTTATAAAATACAATTATACTGCAAAATTTATATAATAATATAATTGGATGAACAAGAAAAAAAATAATTTAACTAATAAGCATGGACCTTCAATCGAAAATATAAACTAACCAATAATTTACTATTATATTTTATTTTATTTTTGTTGAATCATACATTGATATTTGATTATATTAAGATTTGAGACTAACTATAATTTGTTATTAAGTCCTCATGTGATTTTAAACTTGGTATATCATTTTTATGTCTATATGTATGTATATTTTCAAAAATGAGAATAATTAAATCTCTTTAAGTTATCGAAAACTTTGGAATATTTATCAAAAAATCAAATCGGATTAACAATCGGAAAATCGGATCGGATCGGATTCACAGAAGTAGTTTCAATTCCATTCCATATTTTTCGGAAAAATCAAAAATTCGGAAATCGGAACTGCAATAATCAATATATTACAAATTCGAAAAAAATCAGATCGAAAATCGGAAAATCGAAAGAAATATACAACCCCTAGCCATAATCAAGCAAAGATTGGAGGGTTGATTGTCAACTACATGTGTTGCCTTACTTCAACTATAAATACGAGGTAGTGTACACAGCCCATGAGGTCTTGAGTTCGACTCGCAAGCACCATGCTACTGGTGCGGATGGTGGGCTGACGCTCATCTGGATAGTATCCAACGTACTCATATGGACCCTAAGTTTACGTTCATCGAGGTAGTATTTGAGGTACGCATCTTCTCACACAACACCTCCCCACTTAAGCTATTCAAACGTTTTCAGCTCCCTCACTGACTTGGGTGTCGAAGAGACTTCGGCCACACTCTCACAGGTGTGTCCAACTCTCCTTTCACAGTTTACTCTCATTTTGCAAGTGTAAAGAGGCGATCTTGTTAGAGTCCTTGCAATCTTGTCAGAGTTCTCCGACAACTCCCAACAACCTACACAGAGTCCGTTTGGCATAATTAATCAGCTCCCGTTTGTGGCACATGCACCCCCACTATCCTCTCATGAACTCTACTTGGGCCGAAACCCAAAACCAGACCCTAAGGCACTATTTGTGTAACACCCCGGGTTCGACAGGTGGTTGTCGAGGGGGTGGGTCATGCGACTCTTAGGGAGGGGCATGTCCTGACATTGGAATATATGTATACATCCGTCATATATTATAACTGATACCTTTTGAGCTCACTTGGCTTAAGAGTTCGTAAGAACTCTGGAGTTAAGCATGCTCAGGTGGGCATGATCTTAGGATGGGTGACCTCCTGGGAAGAAGGTTATTGCCCGTAAAATCCTCACACTGTCAGAAGACCGCAGTGGCTAAGTGGGGACAGTATCGGTGGTGTATATAGGTCGGATCGTTACAAATGGTATCAGAGCCAACGACGGTTTACCTGTCGAGGGTGGGAGAGTATGATGGAAAGACGCCTAGCCCAAGATAATGGTGACGGTTGCATCGGGTTCTTGTCTCGTGAGGGGCAGGGAACGTCGGAGATCTGGGATTTTATATTTCAGAGCCAATTACTGTTTACCTATCGAGGGTGGGAGAGTATGATGGAAAGACGCCTAGCCCAGGATAGTGGTGACGGTTGCGCCGGGTTCTTTTCTAGTGAGGGGCAGGGAACGTCAGAGATCTGTGTTTTTTCAAAGCCAATGACGGTTCTCTTCTAATGGTGGTGGGATTGTAATACCCCCGAGTTCGGCAAGTGGTTTGTCGAGAGGTGGGTCCTACGATTCTTAAGAGGGGGTATGTCCTGACATTGAAATATAAGTATACATCCGTCATATATTATCCCAAGGCATTTCAAGTTTGAAAGAACTCTTTAGTTAAGCGTGCTCGGGTTGGGAGTAATCTCAGGATAGGTGACCTTCTGGAAGCAGGCTATTGCCCGTGAAAACCCAACACTGTCTAGCGACCACAGTGGCTAAGTGGGGACAATATCGGTGGTGTATATATGTTGGATCGTTACAACTTGGGCCAAAGCCCTCGAATGTTCTGTTTTAAATCATGCTAATTGGTTTGATTCTATTTGCTCCGTGAATTCCTTTATTCAAATTACTGTAAATTTATTTTAATGTGGCTTATATTGATTTTAATTCTATATACAGTTGGAAAGCAGAGAGAATCCACATTCCAACACAAAAGAGATCGGGATTCTCCGATCCTTGGGCACGAAGTTATGGTCGTCTAACTACATGGATATACATGTGCATACATGCTGCATGTTAATTATTGTTAAGTACTTCTTCTTAACACCTAGATCCTCTTGGATCATGAAGCTCGGCACCAAATTAAACAAGCTCTTTGGTGACTGATAGTAGACAGCAGGTTGATAAAGAAGTTCTAGACAGCAGACAGCAAGTTGTCGACTGATAGTAGTCGTCCTGAAATGCATGTTCATGTCACCTCCATAGTCAGTACAGGGGGTTTCAGCAAGATAACTCTAGCTTTACTTATTGTCAAGGAAGAGAATGTGGTAGCCCAAGCGGATGTGGGTATGTGTCTCTGAGCCTTTCGATCTTGAAAGGGTTGCCCGGGCAATTATTGAAGAAGTGAATGGGAGAGCTCCTGTCGCTCTTACATGGGAATTGAAGCTATACACCAAATTTTATCTAGTGTTGTCAAGGGAAAGCGTTTTCTCCTTGTGCTAGATGATGTTTGGTCTGATGATGAAAAGCATTCGAGACCACTGAAGCTTTCCTTGGATGATGGTACACCTGGGAGCAGAATTGTAGTTACTACACCAATTGAACGAGCTAGTTGCGAAGATGATAGGGTCAACCTATATACAACGCAATTTACTGTTATTAAAGCGTTGCACTTATTTTAGTAGTAACCGACGCTTAAAACGTTGCAACAGTGAATTATTATTAAAAGAAAAATAAAAGACTCCTTCCACATCGTTTGCTCAATTGCCCCTCTTATTCTTGGAGTTGTATGGTGATTAGAGGATTACACCCGAAGAAAAATCAGGTAATTTTATTGTTGAATGAAATTTCGATTACTATGTGAATTGGATTGTTGGATTTGACAATTGTTTTTTTAAATCTGATTGATAAATCTGATTTTAGAAAAATCCCATTAAAATTACAAGTTCTGATTGAAAAACCCCATTAAAATTTATTCAATATTCAATTTTAGAAAAATCCAATTGAAGAATCTGATTTATACACAAATTACAATTTCTTTCTTCAAATTCTTCAATGGGGTTTTTCTAAGATTTGCTTAATTGTAGAACCAGATTAAAGAAGAAGATTTTTCAGAGAAATTTGATGGTGGGGTGAATGCAAAACCTCAAATCTCTATTACTCATATCGAATTACAACTCATATCGAAGATGTTTCCGAGTCTGTCTCAATCCACAGTTTGTGCCAACCTTGTTGAATAGCAACCTCCATTGCCAGAACAATAGACAAACATTCATCATGAAAACTGTTGTCCTTTCCCAGATTTTTCATAGCGAACATAAGAAAATTACTGTTATGGTTCCTGAAAATCACTCCCATACCTGCAGTTGTTGAATTCGCCGTTGTATCTGTATTGGCCTTGACTACAAGCTCTTGAGAGGGAAGCCAATGGCATTCCTTCACAGAAAAACTTTTTCCACTTGTTGGTGTAATGCCCCACCCTTCTAAAATATCCATCCCAACTGCAGTACTGTAATTGGAGGCCTTTGATTGCTTAGATGTCAAAGTGACATACTTAGTAATCCTTTTAGTACAAAAAACAGTGATCCCAACCCCTATGTTGACCATGCTTCAAGCCTGATATATTCCTACGATTTGACTCACAACAACTGTTGCCCAAACACATTTGATCAGAGGACTCCAGTTTCTTTAGTTCCTTGTTGTCCATATACACCAGACCCCAGGCTAGTCAGATTCAGGACTATCATAAGTCATAACACAATGCTGTTCTTGAATTAGTTGCGCAGCTTCAGGGCACCCTCCAATGAGATTCTGCCATAGTTCCACAGCCTTGGAGCATCCCAAAAAAAAAGTGCCCAACAGTCTCCTCTTGACATTTGCGTATAGAGCACCTATTTGCCAAGTGCAGTCCCCTTTCCTTTAGCTTATCCACTGTGAGTGTTTTCTTCCAAGCCAAGCACCATATGAAAACTTTAACATTAGTGGGGATGTCGACTTCCCATACAAACTTATAAGGAAATCCAACCCAAGTCTTTCAACACTTTGGAACTTTTATTTGTTTTCTTTTATATAAATATCTACTTGAGGCTAATTTATAATTTTGGGCATATATGGAATGATCTGTGAGTGATAATGCGTGTGTTTGGACGTGTTGGCCGACTCTATATTACTATGATTTTCTTTAAAAATGTTTCATGCTAATGTATATGTATATACCGGTGGAGATTATAATTATTACTAATTTATTTTACAAGGTTTGCATAATGAAAACTGATTTTTGTTCTATTAGTACAATATACCCTATGTGTCGTGATTTCGGTTTCAGAATTTTCATTTCTTTATAACCCTTTTTTTTTATAAAAGTGTGTGATATATTAATCATCAAGAATTGAAATACGCCCCTGATCAGCATGTACATAATCTGTACATCATCAAGTAAAAACCCCCCACAAGGGACATACCCCCTGTAGCTAGCTATCTGCTCCTTCATGATCTCCGTCCAGTTATTCAGCGAGTCTACAAACCTGATGTTATGTAGCTATTCTAAACTAATGATCTTGTCGATGCACACAGCCCTGCCCATGTCCCTTTATGACAGTACAGTACAATGTATACATATATATTGAGCTGGTTTTTATTGTTGGATTAGAACTCTGGTCATTTTCTACATTGTGGATCAACTGCATCTTTCATTGACTTGGTTTGTTCTGCTGCAATTTACAGTGTTGGAGCTCCTAGCGTTGGTATTTTCCTTGAAATCAAGTTTTCTTACTTGGATGTTGCATTTCTTGATGTGAGCATTCTTAATTTCCTGAATTTGATTTTCAATAGATACTCCTTAATTTATGGTGTATATGCTTTACTTCTAGGTGTTTGATGTATTGCCTCAATGAAAATCAATGATATGCAAGTTAAACTTTTAAAAGTGCAGGGGCTGCAATACACTTTGGTGTCCTAACTTTTCTGACATGGGTAGTGCAGTTCGCTGAAATTGGCATGCACACTCTGTTTTGAGCTTCAAATTGTTGGGGTATGAAACTGATTGAATGTTGGTGGATGGCCTTGTAAGAACCTCGGCACACTGTCAGCTGTTGCTTCTTTTGTTTGGGTTGTCTCTAAGCTATTGCTTCTCTTGTTTGGCTAGCTACTGCCTACTGAAGACTTTTAATTTAAGGAGAGATGATTTTATGAGTGATACTTATTTAAATACCAAATATATGTTTTGATTTATGGGAAAAATTTCTATTGAATTTTATGATTATCAGATTTTGGCCATTGGTTTTTGAATTTATTGAAATTCATGTTTTTTCATTCAAGGAACACTAATATGTGTATAATTGCAAATATTATAATCACTATAAATCGTATAAATTTTTGAATGAAATTAGAAGTTGTAATTTCAAAAGAATAATATACTTATGATGACACACTGAAGACTTAATTTAATTTGATCTGTATGCAAATGGGGTCAACTTTGACATTTTTAAATAAGATCAATTTTAACTGCATGCAAATGGGGTCAACTTAGTTTGACTTTAAAAAATACATTTAGTTTGACTAACTTGTAATAAAATTTTATATGTTTATATAGTTACTTAGTTTGACTAGTTATTGATAAAACTGAGATTATACTTGTTTGGTTTGTAATTACTCATTCAAGCAGCATGCCCAACTATTAAAGCAACACTATGGGGGTTGAATGACAATTCATAAAGAAAGTCCGTTAAAAATGAACAATCCCCATTGTTCCAAAACTATTTTGATCAAACAATGGCCTGAGATAGCTGGGATTTGAGTTTACTGTTCGAGTCTATATTACTACCAGTGCCTTAGCCGGTGCTACGTACCGGTTAATTTAATTTATTCGTGTCTGATTAGCATTCGAGTTTTAAGTTATTATTTTTATTAAATACTATAAATTATACTAATTTATTAAATCGTATGAAATAATTATTTCTTAAGTAAATTTATTATACTAATTTCTTTCTTCTAATTACGTTGACTTGAAAGTTTGACTTAGTTTAACAAACTTAGGGCTGGCAATGGACCGGGTTAGACCCGAAATCCAATCCGATTCGAACCGATAAGAGCGGGTTTGGTACTATAATTTTATGTTTTAGTTCGGGTCCGGTTCCTAAAAATGAAACCCGATTCTTATTGGTTCGGGTATGAAATTAATAGATACCGAACCGATATGAACCCGATATGAATTCTTTAGTTATTTTGAATATTTTAAATTTACTAACACTACAAAAATGTCATAAAAATTATATATTTAAGAAACTTGACTTTTGCAAATATAGTTTCTATCCAAATATATATCAATTACCTTAAAAACATACAAATCAATAAAATCATTTACCATATTTACCAAATATATCTAGATTCTATAAAAATAAAATATTTTTTCTAAGTTGGTGTACATAAATTTAACAAATTAATTGTTAGCCAAAAGATCTAAATTCAACCCGGATCCGATCCGTTAATGTTTGGTACGGGTATGGTTTTTCACTTTTGGACCCGATAGGGTCTGGATCCGGGTCCGGATCTATTAGGTTTGTTAATGGTTCGGGTCTGGTATACCTAATATCTGTTCCGAACCGGTCCATTGCCAGCCCTAAACAAACTTGTAATTGCCTGATCAAACCCAAATGGGATTTAAATGATGAATCTGAACCCGAATAATCCTCCTCTCTTCTCCGCATACCCGTTTGGGTACATTTAAACCGAAATTCGAATGTGTCTCTTTCTACAAAAAAAAAACCAAACCCGTTTATCCGTCATACTCTTAAACCCAAACACCATATATTTGGATTTTGATTTAATCGGGTTTTAACTAAACCCATACCCATTTTCAGCATTATTGCAAATAGGGGTGTTAAACGAGCCGAACGAGCTGAGCTTTGGTATGTTCAAGCTCGGTTCGTTTATATAAACGAACTGAGCTCGAGCCGAGCCTAAATTTTATACAGGCTTTATTTTATGTTCAAGCTCGGCTCGTTTAGCTATACAAACGAGCTCGAGCCCGAGCCGAGCCCGAGCCGAGCTCGAGCTACTCGATTAAATTACATATAAAAATAGGATTTTATCTAAACGAGCCGAGCCCAAATTTTAGACGAGCTTTATTTTATGTTCACGCTCAACTCGTTTAGCTATACGAACGAGCTCGAGCCGAGCTCGAGCTGTTCGTTTAACAGCCATTATTGCAAAGAATCAAATGAGATACAAAACACCAAAATTATTAAAACATAGTGAGCGCCACATTAAAAAATATTAAAATATAGGGAGCGCCAAACACCAAAATTTCCCAGTGTAAACCGTCCCTCTAGCTTCCATAGGGTTTATTTCTCTTATTATCTCTATTTCACTCTTCTCTCCAAAACCCAAAATTAAGAATCCGAAAAGGAAAAAGTGAAAAAATTGCTCTTCGGGCCTCTCTCTCTTTCCAATCTTCAACATAATCAATCTCTGATCTTAAATTTAAAGCAGTATAGTGTCTTGTGTGACAGTGAAAGGCTTTCTCCAAAACTTCCAAAAAGATGAAGAAGGCAACATCATTAGTGGCGATTGTTGTATATTGGCTCGCCATAGTTGGGTGTACAGGATCATACCTTATAAGAGGTGTGATCCATAGGATCAGTTTCCTATATTGGTTAAGAAAACCATATATGTGCAGGAGTTCTATTTGGACTCGGTTTCCTATTTATCTCTAGTTTGAATTAGTAATTCTATATGGATTTGATTTCTATCCATGGGCTATAAATACCTAAGTAACTTGGTATTTGTAAGACAAGAAAACAAGAGAAGACAAGAGAGTAGAAAACAATAGAAATATAGAGATAGATAGAGTAAGTGAGAGAGAACTTTGGGAGCCAAGGGTGTATTGGGTTTAAGGTGAGAGATTAAGATCTTGAGAAAGATACTAGGGAGATTATTGTAATCGGTGTTTCTTTTCTTATAGTGAAATCTTTTCATTGTTCCCCGTGGAGGTAGGCATTGCCGAACCACGTATATCTTGGTATTATTGTTCTTTATTATTTTGTTCTTCTTATACTATTGTTTATTGTTTGGTAATCTTTGACTTCATTGACAAAACGGATCCTGTATTGCAAAGGAGGTGTTCTCACGAATATCTAGGTTGCGGGTTGTTGGCGTTGTTAGGATTTAATTAATCACTGCATATAGTTCAACAAGTGGTATCAAAGCTTAGGTTGGATTTAAGGTTTTGTCAAAGATGACGGAGACTACAGGTGTTCCTGCAAATAGTGACGGTAAGAAACCATCGGTTACTACTCTTGGCGGCGGTGTAAAAGTTGAGATTAAACCGTTTGACGGTAGAGATAACTTTACACTATTGCAAAGGAAGATGAGAAACGTTTTGATCCAACAAGATCTTCATGTGGTTCTTGACGGGAAAGACAAAAAGCCAAAGGACATGTCAGATGACGAGTGGAACAAAGCAGATCTCAAAGCCATGAGTTCCATCGAACTACATATCTCGGACGAGGTGATGTTTAATGTGATGGAGGAAATTTGTGCCAAAGGAACGTGGGAAAAGCTCGAGAAGTTGTATATGGGTAAGTCTTTATCAAATAAACTTTTCTTGAAAGATGAACTCTTTAATCTTCGGATGGAAGAAGGTGGTGATCTTATGGAACATCTAAACGTGTTCAATAAGTGCATCACAAATTTGCTACGGGTGGATGTGAAGTATGACGATGAAGACAAGTCTCTGTACCTGCTCAGATCTTTGCCTCCATCTTTCAAGCACTTCAGGACCACATTGATGTTCGGTAAGGATACTTTAAAGTATGATGAAGTTGTTCAAGATATAATCTCTAATGTGAAGATGAATAAGAACACAGGTGAAGACTCTCAAGCAGAAGGACTATATGTCAAGAATTCTAATGAGAGGGGCCGAACAAATAAGAGAAGTAGCAAATCAAAAGGCAGGGGCAGATCTAAATCCAGGGATAAAGAAGGTTGCTTTGAATGTGGTGCGACAGACCACTGAAAACGAGATTGTAAGAAATATAAGGGAAAAAAGAAGAAGGCCGAAAATTCAAATTCAGCCAGCGTTGTTACAGATGATAGCGACGGAGAAATTTTAGCGACTTCTTCAGGTAATGATATTTCTTCGCCTTGGATTTTAGATTGTGGCGCTTCTTATCATATGTGTTCAAACGAAGACTGGTTTGACACGTTTGAGAAAAGAAAAGGCGACGTAGTTTTTATGGGGAATAATTCAAGTTGTAAAGTTTGTGGAATCGGTACAGTAAAGTTGAAGATGCATGATGGAATTGTTAGGACTCTAGGTAACGTGAAATACGTTCCTGCACTAAGGAAGAATCTTATTTCCCTGGGTTATTTGGATAAGAATGGGTACACATACAAATCCAAAGATGGGAATCTCATAGTCTCAAAGGGTTCACTTGTGGTTATGAGAGGAGTAAGACTTTCTAACAATTTATACAAGCTTTTAGGAAATACAGTAATTGGTGGAGCTGCAGTTTCTACACAAGAAGATCACACTCAGCTTTGGCACTTGAGGCTAGGGCATATGAGTGAAAGAGCCATGGAAGAACTACACAAGCGACAATTGTTGAAGGATGTAGGAGAGTGTAAACTTGAGTTCTGCAAGTATTGTATTATGGGAAAGCAAACTAAAGTACACTTCAAAGCTGCAGATACAAAGAACAGAAGTACAGAAGTACTTAACTATATTCACTCAGATGTGTGGGGGCCTTCACCTACTCAATCAAAAGGTGGAGCTCGCTACTTTGTCATTTCATGGATGATTTTTCGAGGAAAGTTTGGGTCTACTTCATGAAGGAGAAATCTGAAGTTTTCACTAAATTCAAGGAGTGGAAGGCAGAGGTAGAGAATCAAACAGGCAGAAAAATCAAGTATCTAAGAACTGACAATGGCGGTGAATATAAGGATAGGAAGTTTCTACAGTACTGCAAAGATGAAGGTATTGCAAGGCATTTTACCGTGATGAAGAATCCTCAACAGAATGGAGCTACAGAAAGGATGAATAGAACTCTTATGAATAAAGAGAGGTGCATGAGGTTTCATGCAGGTCTGCCAGAGATGTATTGGGCAGAGTCACTTAACCATGCTTGTCACTTGGTTAATCGTTCACCATCCAAGATGTTTGATTTCAGATGTGCAGAAGAGGTATGGTCAGGTAAACCGGTAGACTACTCTACTTTGAAGGTATTTGGATGTAGCGCATATGCTCTTATTCCTAGTGATGAGAGAACTAAACTTAAACCCAAATCTCATGAATGCATTTTCATCGGCTTCGAGAAGGGAGTGAAGGGTTATAAGTTATGGGATCCAGTGAACCGAAAGAAAATCCTTAGTAGAGATGTTGTGTTTGATGAGAAGACTATGCCTATGAATCAAGACATGAAGAATGGTGAGAAAAATACTATTGTTAAGAAAGCAACTACAAAGATATCTCCTCTTACCAAGGTATCCAACGAGAAGACTCATATTCAGGTGGAGGAGTCAGATGCAGAGGTTGAAGAGGATGGGCCAGAACAACAACAGTGTGAAAAGGAGGTTGAATCTAATAAAGATAAGCAACAACCTTACAGCATAGCAAAGAACCGGGGCCAAAGACAAGTCAAACCACCTATTAGACTTGGGTTCGAGGAAGAAGTTCATTATGCTTTAAGCATTAGTGAAGGTGATCCTACTTCTTATCGTGAAGCAGTTGAAAGTAACGAAAGAGAAGAGTGGATTGAAGCTATGGCTGAAGAGATGGAATCTCTATACAAGAACTCCGTTTGGGAGTTGGTTCCTAAACCTGCAGAAAGAAAATTTGTTGGCTGTAAGTGGGTTTACAGGAAGAAGGAAGGAATGCATGAGAAAGAACCACCAAAGTTCAAAGCACGTTTGGTGGCGAAGGGGTACTCACAGAAGGAAGGAGTTGATTATGATGAAATTTTCTCTCCGGTAGTGAAACATACTTCTATTAGAGTGTTACTATCACTGGTTGCTCAGCAGGATATGGAGCTTGAGCAGTTAGATGTCAAAACTGTTTTTCTCCATGGTGAATTAGAGGAAGTCATCTACATGGCTCAGCCTCAGGGTTTTGTTGAAGCTGGTAAGGAAAATCTGGTTTGTAGGTTGAAGAAGTCTCTTTACGGACTCAAACAATCTTCATGACAGTGGTACAAACGTTTCGACTCTTATATGTTGAACATTGGGTATAGAAGATGTGACTATGATTGTTGTGTGTACACTCATGTGTTTGATGATGGGATGGTGATCCTATTGCTACTTTATGTAGATGACATGCTTATTGCTTGTCGGGATATGTCTAGAATTAAGGAGCTGAAGACGTTGTTAAGTAAGGAATTCGACATGAAGGATCTTGGTCCTGCACAGAAGATCCTAGGTATGGAGATAAGGAGAGACAGGAAAGCTGGAAAGATATGGCTGTCACAAGTCAAGTACATTCAAAAGGTACTTGAGCGCTTCAATATAATTGATGCAGATCCTGTGTCAACTCCTTTGAACAACAGTTTTGTTTTAAACAAAAGTCAATGTCCTTCCACAGATGCTGAGGTGGAAGAGATGAAGAAGAAGCCGTATGCAAGCGCAGTAGGGTGTCTCATGTACGCAATGGTATGCACAAGACCTGATTTAGCTCAAGCACTAAGTGTAGTATCGAGATACATGGCGAATCCAGGAAAGCCACACTGGAAAGCTGTGACATGGATTCTCAAGTATCTGAAGGGCACCAAGACGTTGGGTATCTTGTTTGAAAGACAACAAGGGAAAGCATGTGTTTCGGGTTATGTGGATGCTGATTATGCAGGAGATGTAGATAAGCGAAGATCCACCACAGGGTACGTCTTCACTTATGGTGGAGGACCGGTTAGTTGGAGATCAATGCTCCAAACGGTTACTGCTTTATCCACTACTGAGGCGGAGTATATGGCAGTAACAGAAGCTTGCAAGGAAGCTATTTGGCTGAAGGGATTAGTAAGCACATTTGGGTTAGATCAAAATTCTATGATGATAAGATGTGACAGTCAGAGTGCTATTTACCTTGCGAAGAATCAAATGTTTCATGCAAGAACGAAACATATTGATATTCGCTATCATCGGATTCGGGATTGGTTGGACTCAGGTGAAATTACAGTTGAGAAGGTTCACACAGATGAGAATGCTTCAGATTGTCTTACTAAGCCGATTTCAGTTGAGAAGTTCAGACATTGCTTGAACTTGCTCAATCTTTCTACATGCTAAAGATTGGGTGGAGCACCTTCTCACTTGAGGTGCGTTGAGGTAAGAGGATTCTTGCCAATGTGACGGTGCTTGAAGAAATTCAAGCTGCAATGATCTTGTTTTTTGGTCGATGGCTCGCCAAGGTGGAGATTGTTGTATATTGGCTCACCATAGTTGGGTGCACAGGATCATACCTTATAAGAGGTGTGATCCATAGGATCAGTTTCCTATATTGGTTAAGAAAACCATATATGTGCAGGAGTTCTATTTGGACTCGGTTTCCTATTTATCTCTAGTTTGAATTAGTAATTCTATATGGATTTGATTTCTATCCATGGGCTATAAATACCCAAGTAACTTGGTATTTGTAAGACAAGAAAACAAGAGAAGACAAGAGAGTAGAAAACAATAGAAACATAGAGATAGATAGAGTAAGTGAGAGAGAACTTTGGGAGCCAAGGGTGTATTGGGTTTAAGGTGAGAGATTAAGATCTTGAGAAAGATACTAGGGAGATTATTGTAATCGGTGTTTCTTTTCTTATAGTGAAATCTTTTCATTGTTCCCCGTGGAGGTAGGCATTGCCGAACCACGTATATCTTGGTATTATTGTTCTTTATTATTTTGTTCTTCTTATACTATTGTTTATTGTTTGGTAATCTTTGACTTCATTGACAAAACGGATCATGTATTGCAAAGGAGGTGTTCTCACGAATATCTAGGTTGCGGGTTGTTGGCGTTGTTAGGATTTAATCAATCACTGCATATAGTTCAACAACGATATAGTGCATGCTTTTATCCAGTTTCTGAGAAAGAGTGAAACGTTTATCTCTGAGTCGAATCACCAAGAATTCACACAAGCATCAGACTGCACCAACTGATCACTGTATCAGATTTCAGGAGTCCCTACATCTACTGGCACAAAAGGTTACGTACATTGAGGCCATCAGTTGACATGCTTAAGGGTGTTACGTTGGACTTGTGTGACAGTGAGTCTATGACGAAATTAGAGGAGTTACCTGAAGTGATCTGTAAGCTATTTAATTTGCAGACCCTGAAACTATACAGGTATTCGCATCTTCGTAAGCTACGTGATCAAATTAGAAAGTTCTCTAATTATAACTTGAGACATCTACTAATTAAGGGAACTGTTGAACTAGTTCACTTCCCCAAGGAGATGGAAGATTGAACTGCCTTCGAACATTACATAAGTTCATTGTAGCTGGATCGAATGATGGCTGCAAGATTGGTGAAATAAAATTGTTCAACCATATCCAAGGAAGTTTAAGAATAAGAGGGTTGGGCCAAGTGGCATGTGCAAGCGAGGCTGAACAGGCAGAACTAATTAACAAAAAGAAGAAACTGCGTTCATTGAAACTGGTCGTTGATGATTACTTGCAAGCAGAATTTTAACAAGAAGATGTAAACAAAGCAAAGGTGGTTCTTATCCAGTCTGGTCTCGCTAAAACTTGGAACTCCTGAAAAAAAGAGGTTACCAAGGGTGCAAATTCAATTTTTGGACGTCAGTGAATAAATTATTATCCAGTCTAGTCACACTAAAACTAGAGCAATGCAGAATATGTTTGCAATTGCCTGCTTTGGGGAAACTAGAATCTCTTGAAGTTCTTTTATTGAGCTGGAATCCATCAAAGCCATTGCGCAAGAATTCTATGGACTCAGCACCGACAGTAGTGGTGAAAGCAGAAATTCTGTAGAACAAGAAGTACTATTCCCGTAACTGAATGAGTGGGACTTCCCATTTAAAAGAAACAAAGTATTCTTTCCAAATGTCCATATCTTACGTATCCGCAGGTGCAATAAGTTACGGGCACTACCAGCGGTTGGACAACTAAAATCTCTACAATCCCTTGCTCTGAAAAGATTGCTTAAGGTCAAGTGCCTAGGGCTTAAGGTTTTGGGAATTCCGAGATGGTAGTGCAGAGAGAGAATTGGCATCACTAGCAGTTTTCCCAAAGTTAACACACCTTTCTTTCGAGAAGTTGTTGGATTGGGAGGAGGAACTGCAACTACCGCAAGGAGGCATGCTCGCCATCATGCCCTTTCTCAATAAGTTATATATATCTCAATATCAGAAGTTAAAGCTGGTGCCACACTACATGTTATCCCATTCGCTGCGGGATCTACGAATAACTGAATGTCCAAATATGAGAGAACTGAAACCTTGTCTACCTCCACTTCTTCAGTGACTACACTTAGAAGAGGATATAGGTGTTCTATCGAGGTCATTGTTCGTCAGTAACCATCCCAGTGACAATTATACAATCCTTAACCATTTGTCTATTCATTCATCTATACAGTCCTCCCTCCCACAAGGCTTTAGCTAATTCATGGCAATTCGAGAGCTTCACCTTTCCTATTGTATCCTCTTTGACTTCATGTTAGAGGAGTTGGAACATCTCACCATGCTTCAAGTACTGAGAATATACTCTTGTCCTTGTTTTTTTCGTTTTGATAAAAGGTTAAAATTATATTCATCATCAAGTCTTACAAGAACTGGAGAGCTTGCATAATGCATATGTGCTTCAGATGACCCCAAAGAGAGAGACCTTTTGTTATAACAGAAAGCCCTTCCCACTTACAGTCCCAATCAGAAATCAATCATACACTGATACATCATAATGCAACAGCCTGCACGTTCACAATCAATCAATCCAGTGACCCTTGAGGGCACCCTGAAATATGCTGTAACACCAGCCGTCACTGCTCATGCACTAGCCTGCCTGTCCTTTCTTCTGCCCTGCAAAACAAATTTCTGTCTGTCCAGCAACATCCCTATGGATCAGTCTGCCTTGCCAGTCAAGAAGTACATTTGAGAAAATAATGCCTTCTCTGAGTTCCAGAGTTTTTTTAATCCATGTTCAGCCAGGACATATCATCCCCTTTATCTTCCTGATTTACAGATCCTGCATTTGATAAACATTTGGACTTTTTGAGTCATACTTAAAAGTCTACTTCTATCTCTTGAGATGCTGGTACACTGTAATGTAACTCTGGAATTCTAACCAGGGACAGATCCAGGGAGTGGCTGAGGGTGGAGAGATTTAGAGAAAATTCAGTCCATGGATATTCTATTTGATAACTTGGTCAGTCTTGGACCTGCCGTATGCAGGAGCATCACCTTTTCTGTTCACCACTGGTGTAACTGGCGGATGGGCAAAACCATTAGCAAACTCCCCAACTGCAGTCAGAAATTGTGCCACTCCGAGACCATCTATAACAGTGTGGTTATCTATTAAACCCATCGTAAATCCTTTCCATGTGAAACATATTATCTGCAGTAAAGAAAAATATTTATCGACTTAAGATTCTATAGTCATCGGCTTCTAAATTATTCAATTATGGGAATGTTTGAGTACAGGTGTATGATTTGTCTGTGTATGTGCATGTCACTGATACAAAGATAATGAAATTGTGCTAAATAATAAGTGTGAGCTTGATGGATCAGTATATGAATTTGAACGAGGCCAGGGATTAACACCATAACTTCAGATGACCTGATCACAGTGAAAGTCATGGATAACAAACTATTAACTACTAAAGTACATGAAAACATAATTGTGGAACACTATTAATAGTGTAAGAACTGGTCAGATCTCACTTATTAATCAACATAAAATATATATATTTATATCTTTTGAAGTTAATGGAGGATAAATAATGGAACCTTGCAGAAAATGTGTTCACTAAAATATATGATTCAGTGCTTTCAAAATCAAAGGAGTTAGGTATCAATCAGAGAGGGATTGTCATGGAATAACCATAGAAAACAGGAACTTGCTCACAAAGTTATATAAACCAACATATTCTTTACACAACACACACACACACACAATGAATCAGGTTGAAGTTGGTGTTCCTCATAACATCTCAAAATGCACCATCAAACCAAGACATATCTTGAAAGAAACACAGGAACCATGCTACCTAACCCCATGGGATCTTCAAGTGCTCACTTTAGACTACATTCAAACTGGTCTTCTCTTCATGAAACCTCAAGACATTTCTATTCATGCTATTCTTGATCAACTAAAAGACTCCCTTTCTACTACTCTTACTCTCTTCTACCCTCTTTCAGGTCGTCTCGTAACTAGGAAAACAGTAGACCCACCTTCTTATTCTGTTTTCGTAGACTGTAAAGATGGACCAGGAGCAGAATTTGTCCATGCAGTTGCAGATGGAACAACAATATCTGACATATTATGCCCAGTATATGTACCACCATTTGTTGAATCATTATTTGCTCTAGATCGACCTATTAACCATGATGGTCATACCTTGCCTTTACTTTCTGTGCAAGTCACAGAACTTGTTGATGGCATCTTCATTGGATGCTCTTTTAACCATACTATTGGTGATGGAGGTTCTTTTTGGCATTTCTTGAATGCCTGGTCAAAAGTTTCTAGATCGAGTGATCAAACTACCTCGTCCATTTCATGCCTTCCAATTACGAAGCGGTGGTTTGTAAATGAGCAAGACTGCATCATCAATCTACCATATTCTGATCCAGGTGAGTTTATCGAGAGATACATACCACAACCATATAGAGAGAGAATATTTCACTTCACATCTCAATCCATAATCAAACTTAAAGCCAAGGCCAATGCAGACTTAAGTGCCAATAGGATTTCTTCCTTTCAAGCTTTAGCTGCACTAGTGTGGAGGTCGGTGACATGTGTCCGTGGGTTATTGAAGGATCAACAGACAAAATGTGTATTATCAATTGGCTGTAGATCAAGACTAGACCCACCTTTGACTGATGGCTATTTTGGAAATTGTCTGCTCCCATCGTATGTGACAACAACGGCAGGGGAATTATTGAGCAACAATATTGGATGGGCTGCATCCATATTTCACCAGGAAATAGCTTATCACACTAACATTAAGGTGCGCTCATCATTAGCAGCAGTAACAAAGGTTCCACATGTTCTAAGATATAACAACCAATTAATAGGACCTGGTACTATAGTGTTTGGTATGTCACCGAAGTATGACGTGTATACGAATGACTTTGGATGGGGTGCACCGGTTGCTGTTCGTAGTGGCCGTGGCCTTAAGTTTGATGGGAAAGTGACATTGTATCCTGGACAAGAAGGAGGAGGAAGTATGGATTTGGAGATTTGTTTGCGTCCAGAATCAATGAGTGCACTTGAATCTGACGATGAGTTCATGGCTATGGTCTCACCTGCTACTACTATGGCTACCATCTAATAATAAGAATGGCTTGTCATTACAGAATATTATTACGGAATAATAATAGAGGACATGGGTTTTAATCTAGCTAGTAGTTACCCATATAGGGTAATATCCCCCCCCAAAAAAAACCAGGTTTAGGTGCCCCGTCAGTCTTCCCCTATTGGCCCTGACATGGGTCATCTTCTCAAACAAGCCCATACCCAACTTTTCTCTATTTTGTTTGACTGAAATACCGTACTAAAGACAAAAGAGAAAAACTAGAATCAGACAAATAAGAAAGAGACAATGGTAGCACCCCTCTCACAAAGTGGAGAGGTTGTGGGTTCGAAACACGTCAACAGTGGACCGTGGCAAGGCAAATCGTCTGGCCGTGCCAAAATCCATGTTTTCTTGTAGTGGTAAGGGTCCCCACAACCTCGCTTGCCAACCAAAAAAAAAGAGACAAAAATATATATTTTAATATTAATAATTTCTTTTGCTATATTATTTGTAACTTGTATATCTTTTGATTAAGAAATTAAAAATCAATATGATGTATATGCATGGTTGGAAAGATCTCGACAAGATCTATCTAACAAGATCCCACATGGGTATAAAAAAAACAAATCTCTACATACATGTGATTTTTATTTTCTCGATAATTTTTTTCTCTATACACTATAAGGGTCTTGTCTGCTAAAACATTGACTGTTGTTCTCTAAACAATATAACTTAATCCTCTAAAACAAACTATTGTATCCACTAACACATTGACTATTGAGAGGTGGATTAGAACTGGTTATCAAAGTATATGAGTCATGGTTCTATATTTATTACTTGGATTTTGTGGAAGAATAAGAATGCATGAGTGTTTAAATAAAATGAGATAATTAATTTCAAGGATGGTTAGAGAGCACATGAGCATGTGGCTCAATGGTTGCAACCATCTCACAAAGTGAAGAGGTCGTTGGTTCGAAACACGCTAGCAGCTGATTGTTTGATATAAGTTTTCTCACGTAATATAAAGGGTTAGGGGATATGCCCTCAACCCCGTTTGCCAAAAAATAAAGGATGGTTAGAGATGTGAAAGCTATTATATTGTTCTGGTGTGAGGGATGGGAAGGGAAAATGGAGTACATATTTAAGGAGCTTCTTGGCAATTACACCATTAAAAGAGTACATAGTCTTTTGTAAATTTAACTATATATACATTACAAGTTTTTATGAACTTTTCATGGCAATACAATTTTCCTTTTTGTGTATTATAAGGGTTTTGTCCTCAGTCGAGACATCGAACTCGTGCGTCAAATTGAAGAGTACAATTCACATATATTAATAATATGGATCAAATAACATATCTTTGTAATTTAGAGAACAACAAGAAACAATTTAGAGGATATTGCTTTGGTGTTAAAAGACAAGAAAACATTTTTTTGAGGACAAAAAAAAACTCGTGAATTTGGTAGTAATGTGTGGTTTTGTTAGATTTTTAGAGTAATTTTGAAAAACCTTTTGAAATCATCGGAATTCTAAAAATTTCTTCCAATTCCATCCCAATTTTATTTTTTTTCGGAACAACAAAATTTATTCCAATTTAAGAATATCGAAAATATTCGAAATGTCGAAAAAAATTGGAAAAAAATAAATTCGGATCAATCGGAATTCAAGCTTAAAAATATATCGAAATTGATTGGAATTCCAAATCAAAAATGGTGGACATGATCCGTTTTGCAAACTTGAAAATCTTGCACTCTTTATACTGAGTTGATATACTATATTTGCTTATTGGAGTGGGTTTTTTTTAACAAATTAAAGTAACATACCACCCCAATTATGGTTCAAAGTTCTTGAGTATAACACCTTATAAAATACAATTATACTACAAAATTTATATAATAATATAATTGGATTAATAAGAAAATAATCACAAATGCATTTAATAATCAAGTATTCACCTCTCAGCTATTCCACTCAATTAAAACAGGATTTTTTAATTGTGTTATTGAATATATCTCATTAATTAAATCATCACCTCTCAGCTATTCAATTCAATTAACTCAAGATATTAATTCATAATCAAACCGTCACCTCTCAGTTATTCAATTTGATTACAAAAGGGGTTTAATAAAAGAGATTAACCATAGATATATGCAAGTCACCTCTCAACTATTCCATCACATATCTCTAATTAATCTAATACAACCATTATAGCTAGGTCTCCCTATACTCTAACAATAGTATTTAATCAACATGGATAACAATAACACATAAATAATCATGTTTACTTCTATCTAGAATTGAAATAAACAAGCATTAAGAAATTGAATCACAATGAATATAAAAGAATAAACATGGTACTTTTTGCATTTTCTAGAGTGCTTCAACCATTCCCCTAAACAAAACTTAACTACTCATCCTTGATAATGACACCATGGAATAAGTAAATAAAGAACACAACATCATAATGGAATAGAGAATGGATTATTATTGAGAAAGAAAAACTTGAACTTTTAATGATGAACTATCTCTTATTGACTATGAACTATCCTAAACCCTAGCTACTACTTCTCTTATATAGTGAATACAAGGCATATTACTTGCTTATAAAGTCTACCAAGTTAGGTCAAATTCGTCGATGTTGTTGTTGGTCTTCTACAAACAGCAAGGCTTCAGCAAAACCTAATTCTCTTGGGCCTAAGTTGTATCTTGGACCAAGACCTTCAGATGGACAGCTCATGAGACCAAATCAGACTTCTGGATCTTCTTGTAGAGTCTTTTTAAGATTGGGCTTTGATAAAGGCTTCAATAAAATTTCTGACTCAGATTGGGCTGAGATTTGGGCAACCCATTTAGGACATAAAGTCAAGTCCATAGGACCAGTCCGTGGGGTACCCTCAGCAACTCTGTGGGTACAAGTATCAATTCTCCTTCCTTGTGCAAATAGCATCTTTTGGGTGGCTTTTCTTGGCTTTTGGCGGGCTTTAACACAATATTCGCATTTCGGCTCATGAAACCTCCACAAATGACAAGAAAGCACTAATCAATAGATATAACACAATAATATAACCCAAGTGCTATGCAAACAAGGTGTTATTCGCAGGTGCCAGTTGGGTTCAACTGGTAAAACCTTTGGAAGATGATACTAGAGGTCTGGGGTTCGAATCCCGCCAGCATTACCGAGATACTGATCTCATTAAAAACAGGCTTACCACAACATTTTTTGCGAATGAGCCTGTGGCTCAATGGTAGCACCCCTCTCACAAAGTGGAGAGGTTGTGGGTTCGAAACACGTCAACAGCTGATTATTGATATAAGTTTCGACACGTAATTTAAAAGGGGTTGGGGTCCCCTCAACCTCGCTTGCCAACTAAAAAAAAAAAAAAAAAAGGTGTTATTCGGGGTATAAATATACACTTTTGAGGATTTATCAAGTAATACAATGGGACTTCCCATTTAAAAGAAACAAAGTATTCTTTCCAAATGTCCATACCTTACGTGTCCGCGGGTGCAATAAGTTACGGGCACTACCAGCGGTTGGACAACTAAAATCTCTACAATCCCTTGCTCTGAAAAGATTGCCTAAGAATGTGAACAAGATGTTCCTCCCATGTCTTGTTGTATATCAAGATATCATCCAAATACACAATCACAAAATCTTTCATGAAAGGCCTTAGCAAATCATTCATCAAACGCATAAAAGTAGTTAGAGCATTGCACAACCCAAATGGCATAACCAACCACTCGAAAAGACTTTTTTTTGTCTTGAAAGTTGTCTTCCATGTGTCTTCTTCTCGGTCAGATGATACCCGGACTTTAAATCTAATTTTGTAAAGAACCGAGCACTCTCCAATTGATCCATCAAGTCATCAATCCTCGGTAATGGATACCGATTCTTGATGGTAATCTTGTTAAGTGCACGATAATCGATGCACATACGCCAACCACCATCCTTCTTGGGCACTAGCAACACTGGTGACCCACAAGGCGAACTACTCGGCACAATAACTTCTTTCTCCAGAAGTTCCTGAACTTGTTTCTTTATCTCATCTGATTCCTGCACAGAAGTACGGTACAACCCAAGATTGGGTAAAGAACTCTCTCCAGTCAACATGATCTCATGCTCTACACTTCTCTTTGGTGGTAACCCGGTGAGATCCTGAAACAAATCTTCAAACTGCATCTTCAATTTCTCAAGATCACTGTCCTGTTGAGTTGATAAGGATGCCAAACAATATCGACTTGGTTGCTCCTCATATGGGCGGATCATCAACAAAACGAACTTCCCTCAAGACACCAATCTCGAGGATCACTAAGCTCCTAATAGGATACACCTGTATCACTACATGTTGTCCCACTCACTGCGGGATCTACGAATAACTGAATGTCCAAATATGAGAGAACTGAAACCTTGTCTGCCTCCACTTCTTCAGCGACTACACTTAGAAGAGGATATAGGTGTTCTATCAAGGTCATTGTTCGTCAGTAACCATCCCAGTGACAATTATTATCCAAACCTTAACCATTTGACTATTCATTCATCTATACAGTCGTCCCTCCCACAAGGCTTTAGCTAATTCACGGCGATTCGAGAGCTTCATCTTTCCTATTGTATCCTCCTTGACCTCATGTTAGAGGAGTTGGAACATTTCACCATGCTTCAAGTACTAAGAATCTACTCTTGTCCTTGTTTTTTTTTGTTTTGATAAAAGGTTAAAATTATATTCATCATCAAGTCTTACAAGAACTGGAGAGATTGCATAATGCATATGCTTCAAGTACTGAGAATTCCAGATTTTTTTTTATCCATGTTCAGCTAGGACATATCATCCCCTTTATCTTCCTGATTTACAGATCCTGCATTTGATAAACATTTGGACTTTTTGAGTCATACTTAAAAGTCTACTTCTATCTCTTGAGATGCTGGTACACTGTAATGTAACTCTGGAATTCTAACCAGGGACAGATCCAGGGAGTGGCTGAGGGTGGAGAGATTTAGAGAAAATTCAGTCCATGGATATTCTATTTGATAACTTGGGATGGATTGTTGTGGAACAGTTTGCATTTTTGGGTCTCCCAATGCACATCAGGTCAGTCTTGGACCTGCCGCATGCAGAAGCATCACTTTTCTGCTCGCCACTGGTGCAACTGGGGGATGGGCAAAACCATTAGCAAACTCCCCAACTGCAGTCAGAAATTGTGCCATTCGGAGACCATCTATAACAGTGTGGTTATCTATTAATTAAACCCATCGTAAATCCTTTTCATGTGAAACAGATTATCTGCAGTAAAGGAAAATATTTATCGACTTAAGATTCTATAGTCATCGGCTTCTAAATTATTCAATTATGGGAATGTTTTGAGTACAGGTGTATGATTTATCTGTGTATGTGTATGTCACTGAAACAAAGATAATGAAATCTTGCTAAATCTTGATGGATCAGTATCTGAATTTGAAAAAGGCCAGGGAACACCATAACTTCAGATGAACTGATCACAGTGAAAGTCATGGATAAAAATGTTGTGCGCAGCGGAAGCTTATGCACGAATATCCAAAATTGAAATAGTGTGTGAATCAAACAAAGCAAAACAAAACAAACACAAAACACAAGATTTACGTGGTTCGGCTAATATTGCCTACGTCCACGACCAAAACAACAATCTTCCAAATAGAGACGATTATACAAGCCCTCACGAAGAAACCAATGTGTTCTTCCTCACAAGAGTTCTCTCAAACTCACCAATAGCTTCTCACAATCTCTCTCTCACATGAAGATTAGGTTTTCCAACCTTCTCAATTGGCTTTATAACATAGCCATACAAACACACACGGAATGGGCTTAAACCGGCCTATATACACAAAACCAAGAGAGGACGTACGTACGTTGAATTGACGTTCGTACGTCGAGCCACACGGGGAAGTCATCTGTGATCTAGGACGTACGTACGCCCTAACTACGTACGTACGTTCCTTCCCCCTAAAGTCATCTGTCGAATGGAACGTACGAACGTCCTAACTGCGTACGTACGTTCCTGAACAAAAAAGTTCCCTCCGTCCAAAAAATCCAACAATTCTCCACATCGGCGAAGATTCAATAAATCTAAGCCGACACCAAGTCCCAAACTCCCATACTTGTCCCGAAGGACCAAAGAGGTTGCACCACCTCATGGTTGCCTACGTACCCTTCTTCTAAGGGATCAAACCACCGTAGTTCACTCCAATGGCATCTATGCGATGCCCACCATACCCCGAAGGGTCAAATTCCCACAAGGGGCCAAATCAAAACAAATGCCCACCAATGCCCGTAGAGGGCCAACAACCATAATCCAAAACAATGGGGTCCAAACTACCAAATACTATCTCCACTTTATGACCATAACGGACTGAAGATGAGTATGAATCAACACCCCGAAACCTACAAAGGTCTCCAAACAACGGCTTCACAGCTCCAATTGGCTCATGGGCTTGACCCTTCAAACAAACATCTGTGGCTAGCAAACTAACATCAGCTGTGTTACCAGACAAACTTTCATAAGGAGCGGCATCAATCTCCACCTGCTGAGATATCTCTTCCAACTTCAAACTATCATTCAAACAAGGATGCCCAAAACAAACTTTACGTACCTTACCACCATTCAACAAGCCATGCTTGCCGGTACGCCTACCAAAGCCACAATCAACCAAACAATCTGACAAACTGGGAGGAGTCAAACAATCCACCAAATGTGAAGAAGAATCTCCACCACAACCAACAACACTACCGTTAAGATAGTACAAATTTCGTTGTCTTGTCCCTCTCATAACAACCAAAGCACCAGAAACAACCTTTAAAGCCCCATTTTGCAGAACAATCTTCATACCATCAGACTCTAAAGTTCCAAGAGAGATGAGATTCACCTCCAACTCCGGAACATACCGGACACCAACTAATTCTTTAACTTTACCATTCTCCAACTTCAACTTGATAGTTCCCACACCGAGTGTTTTCATGTGATGACCATCACCTAACACAACATCATCACAGTCTAGCTTTTGAAAACTAGCAAACAAATCTCTACTGTGACACAAATGGTGAAAACATGCAGAATCCATAATCCACCCTTGAGTGGAGCAATCAACCATAACAGCCAAAGAATAATTTGAATCATCATCATCACTATCAGCAACATGTGCAACATTTACCTTATTATCTTTGGAAGACACAGAATCTTTCTTCTTTGACAACTCGGGACAATCAACCTTCCAATGGTCTTTTCCATGACAAAAGGCACACTCATCCTTTGCTAGAGGTTTACCTCTAGACTTTGACCGAGATCTTCCTCCGCTACCAGTAGTACGATCATTGGATCGTCCCCTTACCATCAAAGCCTCGGACGTTGAACCTGAACCCCTATGGACTTCTTTGTCCTTGCGCCTGCATTCATAGTTCAGTAACGCCGTTGCTACATCAGCATACTTAACATATTCTTTCCCCGTCAACAAAGTGGTGGACAAATGGTCATATTCATCGGGGAGAGAGTTCAAAAGACATAGAGACTTGTCATTATCACTGACAACCTCATCCAAATTCAATAGGTCAGCAATAAGCCTATTGAATTCATCCAGATGTTCAGACAAAGAAATACCAGGTCTCATATCGATGCGGAAGATCCTCTTCTTCAGAAACAACTTGGTTTCTAAACTTTTCTTCATATACATATCAGCCAATTTCTTCCACAACTCCTTAGCAGACGTTTCTTTCATCACCGAGTATTTCTGGTCCTTTTCCAAACAAAGGCGAATCACGCCACAAACTTGCCTATTCAACTTCAACCAATCATCTTCTTTCATCTTTTCGGGTTTTTCACCCAAAGCATCTTCCAAACCTTGCTGAGCAAGCAAATCCAGAACTTCGCACTGCCACATGCCGAAGTTGTTTCTACCATTGAATTTCTCGATGTCAAACTTCAAAAATGACACTCTTCCATTCTTACTCGAAGATGGGTCTGACATCACTAATCACTTTCACACACTAAACAATCACCAATCGAAGGTAAACAAATCTGAAATTCACACGGGAATTTCAACAAACACCTTCTTGACAACCCACGGATACAAGATAGAACTTTTGCCTTAAACCACAAATAAGAAACTCACCTGCAGAAATTTCTTCAAACACCTTCAAGGCTCTCAAGATCTAGCCTGCAGCTCTGATACCACTTGTTGTGCGCAGCGGAAGCTTATGCACGAATATCCAAAATTGAAATAGTGTGTGAATCAAACAAAGCAAAACAAAACAAACACAAAACACAAGATTTACGTGGTTCGGCTAATATTGCCAACGTCCACGACCAAAACAACAATCTTCCAAATAGAGACGATTATACAAGCCCTTACGAAGAAACCAAAGTGTTCTTCCTCACAAGAGTTCTCTCAAACTCACCAATAGCTTCTCACAATCTCTCTCTCACATGAAGATTAGGTTTTCCAACCTTCTCAATTGGCTTTATAACATAGCCATACAAACACACACGAAATGGGCTTAAACCGGCCCATATACACAAAACCAAGAGAGGACGTACGTACGTTGAATTGACGTTCGTACGTCGAGCCACACGGGGAAGTCATCTGTGATCTAGGACGTACGTACGCCCTAACTACGTACGTACGTTCCTTCCCCCTAAAGTCATCTATCGAATGGAACGTACGAACGTCCTAACTGCGTACGTACGTTCCTGAACAAAAAAGTTCCCTCCGTCCAAAAAATCCAACAAAAAACACAAGTGTGGAACACCATTAATAGTGCCCATGGTTGAGACATATTTTTCATTGCACACATTTAACAATGAATATCCTAGTGTAAGAAAGGATAAGATCTCACTTATTAATCAAGATAAAAATTATATATCTTCTGAAGTCAATGGAGATTAAATAATGGAACCTTGCAGAAAATGTGCTCACTAAAATATATGATTCAATGCTTTTGAAAATGAAAAGAGTTAGGTATCAATCAAGATCTGAGAGGGATTGTCAGGGAATAACTCCATGGGAAGTTCTACAACTATCAAAAACAAGAACTCAGTTCTCACCTTATATTGATCAGTACAAAGCATGGAGTTGGTTTGGTTCTTATGGTCATCAAGCATTTGCTTGCTAGCAGTTTTACTTATCCAATTCCTCCGCGGCGGAAGGGCAAGAAACTCTTTAGGACCACTGCCTCCTGGACCGCCGGGATGGCCACTAGTTGGCAATTTGTTCGATCTAGGAGAAGTACCGCACCAGGCCCTACTAGATTTGGGGAAAGAATATGGCCCTGTCATGAGGTTAAAGTTCGGTGCAATGAACAATGTTATTATACAGTCGAGCAAAGCAGCTATGGAGATGTTCAAGAACCATGACTTAACTTTTGCAGACCGCACTATCACTGACGCCATGAAAGCTTGTGGATTCAATGAAGGAGCTATGGCTCTTGCACAATATGGGCCATATTGGCGCACAGTTAAACGACTCTGTGTTACACAACTAACAGTCAATAAGCGCATCAACGAAACAGCATCTTTAAGAAGAAAGAGCATTGACAAGATGATTCAATGGATTGAGGACGACGTGAAAAATCAAGGGGGAGTGCAAGTAGGCCACTTTGTGTTCCTCATGAATTTCAACTTGCTTGGGAACCTAATGTTGTCCCATGATCTCGTAGATCCACTATCCAAGAAGGGGCCTGAATTTCTTAAAGCAATGGATAAAATAATGATACTGGGAGGACAACCCAATGTCGCCGACTACTTTCCGTTTTTGAAATTGCTTGATCCGCAGCGTGTACGAAAGAAGATGGATAAGGCCCTTGGAGAAGGATTGCACATTGTCAATGGACTTCTAAAGGAGCGAATTGAATATCAAAAGTCGGGTGAACAGAAGGAAAGAAAAGACTTTCTGGACACATTACTAGAATATGAAGGTGAAGGAGATGAAGGGCCTGCTAAAATATCCGACAAAAATATTGCTTCTTTGATACTGGTAACATTACTCTCTTCATTCTGCTCAAAATCTTCACGTCGAGTTATAGTACATCTAATTTTCTTTATGTTTGTAGGAAATGTTTTTCGGCGGTACTGAAACAACAACGAGCACAATAGAATGGGCAATGGCAGAGCTGCTTCGTAGTCCTGAAACAATGAACAAAGTACAGAAAGAGTTAGCAAACGTCATCGGATCTAGCAGGAAGATTGAAGAGAGTGATATTGAAGAACTTCATTATCTGCAAGCTGTGGTGAAAGAGACTCTAAGATTACACCCTCCAATTCCTTTCCTTATTCCGCGCAGGGCTGTAAAAGACAACATTTTCATGGGTTATCACATACCCAAGGACACGCAGGTACTTGTCAACGCATGGGCAATAGGAAGAGATCAAGATTCTTGGGATGATCCCTTGTCGTTCAAACCAGAAAGGTTCTTGGACTCTGATATAGATTATAAGGGACAACATTTTGAGTTCATTCCATTTGGAGCTGGGAGACGGATATGTCCAGGTATTCCATTAGCATATCAAGTGGTTCACCTTGCTCTTGGTTCACTTCTCCATTGTTTTGACTGGGAACTCGAACCCTCTGTCAGTCCAGATACAATAGATATGAAGGAAAGGATGGGAATTACATTGCGAAAGAAAGTTCCACTGAAAGCACTACCCAAGAAACGAAATGTGCATTACAGAATCGACTGAAAGACTTGTTTTCCAAGTTCTAACATAAGAAAATGGTGACATAAGAGCCAAGTAGCAAACTAGTGTTAAGGTCAATCTTTTGATCTAAATCCGCAAACTGTGGCTTCACCTGCACTAGACTTGCTTTCGTCTTAGTTTTCTTTCTCTTTTTTCTCAATAAAACTAGATAATTTATTGACCCCAACTCTAAAAAGATTTGTGTCACCCCCCAAAATTACTTTCCGGTGAAAAATAGACTTGAACTGCCATAAATACCCTTATGCCACATCAGACTTTTAATTTTACATAAACCACTGTTAATTTGATATAAACCACTGTTGATGTGGCATAAGGGTATTTATGACAGTTCAAGTCTATTTTTCACCGGAAAATTTTTTTTTTTTTTGGGAGGGGGTGACACAAATCTTTTTGGAGTTGGGGGATATTGCTATGTTGCCTTGAATTCCGGGGGTATCGCTAATTACCTCTCTTTTTTATTTGTTGTGTGTTCAAGTTGTTCGAGCGACATCCTTTACTAAATTGTTCATGGTTTCTGTTGAGTTGCGAAGTTACACAAGTGCTATAAGAGTTTGAAAAAATTTCCTACTAAAACCGTCGTGCTCTGAAGGGTCCAACACTGCTGCTCTGTTTGCAGGTGAGTCCTCACCTTAGATGTCATAAATTTAACCCTAGCTATTTCCCAAGTCCTTCATCAGAGCTGCACAATCTGATCCTTAGTTCCAAATGTATCTCTGAATTTCCATTATTCCCTTCTACGCAGATCCAGTATACAAATTAGTGTTGCTGTCTCACATATTTTGAACCGTTCTAAATATTCCAATTTCACCAACTTATGGGGACATTCAAAATGCAGAAGGCACTCATCTTCAGCCAAACCTCGTTAAGCAAACAAATCCATACTATGCATTACCACATGCTGTTAGTGTGAATTGACTTTAAGACAGAAGGAAATATAGTCGTGATGGTCTTCAGCAGTGGATCAAGGGGAGTAACAATCGCGTATCTGTAGTGGAGGCTATCCAAGGCAAGGAAATGGCTACGAATGTCAAAGCAAGAAGTTGTATAAAACATGTTCAGAAGGAAGGTTTAAAGATCGATTGACTTGAACATGTAGAATTTCTGAGTAATGTTTTACAGGTTCTAATACTCTCACTGAAGATCTGTCTAGCACACTATAATGCAAGTCTGGTATACTAGATACCTAATGTCGTCCTCATCTTTTACAGTTTAACTTGCTAAGCAAATAAATTCTACTTTTCAGATACCTGATGTGCAACATGAAATTTGAATCGTTAATCCTGTAAGATGTGTATATGTGTCCAGTTTATCAGCTGAAACAGCTAAGTTCTACTTCTGTAATGATATAAAATTACGTATCAGTCGGTATATTCTTCCTAAAGGTACTTGTGTATATAATATAGTCAAGAAACTTCCCACGGGGATATAGAGTCATGTGCATGAGTATGAGCTACACAAAGATCAACGTCAATAACTAACATCAACAGTAACAGGCACCACAATAAGAAGTAAAAAATACACGATAAATAGTAACAATAGTAGCTGGTAGTAACACTATAGATGTGTTTATTGCACATATGGGAGAATCTTCACTAGATGTAAGCATACATATGGGAGAACTATCCCTTGCATGCTCCCTATTATATGAAGATTTCAACATAAACATAGGTTGTCCAGAAAACGAATCCTGTGTACCACTAAAGACAACATATGTCATACACCCTGATCAATAACTTATGCTAAACAATAAGCATTCAGTTGAAAAACGAAAAAGGAAGAAAAAAACAACAATCAAATTTACTTGAACGGAAATGGCTGGATATCATATCTCACAGAAGACCTCTGCGTCGCTTGTAATCACTAACAGTCAGGGTCAGTGAGTGTCTTCTGCCATCATTCTCTGGGACTTTCCGTCCAATTGTTGCCTCTATCCTTTGCTTCCTTGCCATAAATCCCAAATGTGCTCCCTGAGGTCCTCCAAACCTTTGCAACTCCGCCAGTGAGATTTGAAGCTCGAAGTTGTGCAACGAGTTTGACTCTGTTCCTTGATCAAGAGGAGCATTTGTATCTACCAGTTTTCCAGCAACAGCTGCCGCTTCCAAAGCTGCTTCTTTATTTTCTACACCTGGTCCTAATGATCCAGCCGCATCCTCATTTGCAGAAGCTGCAGTCTCATCACCTCCCCCAGGGTTTGATACATAATAATTCTGTGACCTCGTCCATCTCCTGGAGAATGGATCATATCCTGCTTCACCAGCCTTCAGACTTGTGTTAACAGGCTTTTTTTCAGAGGCATTCTTGAAGTTCTCCGCCCTGTTCTTTTTGTTCATCTCGGCCAATTTCACAGCCTTGGAGTCTTTGTCCTTAACCTGCCTAGAGATTGCCTCCAATTCCTGCAGCCTTGCCTGGATCCTCTCCACTTCTGCCTTATTCCGCTTGCTCTCTGCTATCTCTTTTTCTTTCCTAAGTCGGTCCTTCTCAGCTGCAATGTTTAATGGCCTCGAAGAGGCAGATTTCTTCTCTTGCAACATTTGTTTCACTGTTTCAGATGAGTAGACAAAAGTGACTGCTTTCTGAATAGCCTCTCGCTTCTCCAATATGTCTTGTCGGCTCGGCATTCGTACACCGTCTTTTTTCATTGCCTTTACCCACTCATTGAACTCCTCTTCAAGTGGGAGGGATTCAGAGATCACGGCCATTTGCCACCTGGCTTCGGATCTCCCCCACGTAACACTCAAATACTTGTGTGTGCTCTTGTTCTCCAGCCTGTATTGCTTGTTAGGTTCTGTTGCATCAACATTTTTGACAATGCATAGCCTGTAATAGGCCTTGTTACCTTTCTTCCCGATTCCGACTCTCACAAAGCATCCCACAATCACCTCTTCAAAAAAAGGCTCCATGAACCACTTTGCAAGCTTCGATCTTCTGATTGTTATTTCCTGAATATCTTCGAGTGTCAATTCATCTTTCTTGGACCTTTCCTCGTCACTATCATCTTCCCCTGCTGACCCTTCATCTCTGCTGTGGCTACTCTGGTTCTCGCTTTGGCTAGAGTCACTACTTTGAGCAGCCACTGCGGACTTTCTCCTGACAGGCGAAGTATCCCGACCACCATAATGTCCTCTAACTCCATCCCTTAACTTACGATGGCCCTCTGGGTCCTGCTGTTTCATTCTCTTTGCTCTCAACTCATTCAACGCGTCATCCTTGGCAGTTGCCCTCTCGGCAAATCTAGCCGATGAGCGAACACGGGATGAAGGTGTATCGGGTGTTTCTTTCACAACCTGAGTCTTCTTACCACTCTGCTTTGCTCTCACCCTCTCTGTCAGTCGCTGATCATCTCGTTTTTGAGCACGATCTGATAGGATCATCTCCCTTTCAAGTTCAGTCAGTTGTGCAAGTTGTTCCCTATCATAGTCATCCTTGTAAAGATCACTTCCAACATCAGACTCGTCACTGCCACTGCCCATCTTATCATCATCTTCATAGCTGGCATCTTCCCTTAGGTTACCGCGATCATCGTCCCTCCCAGATGGATCCAGTCTCTTCTTCAGAGGAACCTGGTAAACAGATGGTTTTCTGGTCGCATAGCCTTGATCCCCATCCGAACGGTCATCATTAGAGTCACTTCCATTATCAGAATATGAAGCTTCCCGTTTTCTTCTAGATGGTGGACGGGAATGACGGTTTCTTCCGGATCCACCAGTACGTCCTGCAGCCTCCAGAAGCAAGTTTTCCAAATCCGCCATGATAAATTGCTTCTTATATGCCAAATGTTCTTTTAACTAAGCTGCAGTACACGAAAACAAACATAACTACGGAGTGGCTAACATAAGAACACAAGAACCGAACACAGCCCTAATCATCAGAAATGAATGATATCAAGAATTGTATTATACAACGTTTTTAGTTCATCACCCATTATTGTTTTCGTCGTTAGTGTTTTATATGTAACCTAGCTTTACCAGGTATAATAAAGAACATTCTAAAAAAAAATCGACTTGTAAAGAAATTCCTATGAAAATAATTAGTACATTCATTATCAAACACTACACGTTCCTATGTATATAATTAGGACATAACTTAAACAATAGTTATCGATTATATCAATATCCTTTCAGAGTGTCGCTAAAATTAAAGATCTTTCAATCGAATATATTATACAGAATACAAAAACAGAAACAGAGTAAGAAATTAAATTTTCATCGCAGTAATGTCCGTAAACGACTCAAGCTGAGTATATTTATTGATCATTATGCATATACTCAAGATGAGTATATTTATTGATCACGGAAAGACTAACATAAGAAACACCAAAACATAATGTAGCCCTAATCATCAGCAATGAATGATATCACCCAGGAAAAAAGAATTTTGTTTTCTTTGATTGTACAAAGTTTTAAATTCATTAGCCAATATTGTTTTAATCGTTACGTGCATGGTTTGTATCTCTCCTAATTTAGAAATAGAATTTAAATACGCAAATCCCCGAGTAAATCTTAAGAAATATACATTGTGATCAACACTATACAGTACTGTACATAACTTTAACAATAATTATCGATAATATGAACATCTTTTCAGAGTATCGCAAAAAACGCAAATTACTTATCACATAAAATTAACTTCATAAGATCTCTCAATCAAATATATTATACTGAATACAAAAACAGAAACAGAGTAAACAACCCCGACTTTTTTTCAAAACAAAAACATACCAATCCATCATATAAATTTTCATCACAGTAATATCCCTAATCGATTTAATCTGAGTTTGACAACAAAAAAAAATATAAATTCACAAAGGAATTTTATAGAGTAATTAAAAATTCAACAAGAATTCATACTTATTCATATTAATGATATAATAATTCTAAATCTATAAAAAAAAAAAAATTATTCAAAAAAACTAATCTAGAACAACAATTGATAATTGAAGAGAGTAAGAATCAATGGAATCAACAAAAAAAAATATATATACATTCAACAAAAATTTATAGAACAATTGAATCTAGAAAAAAGAATTCAAAAAAAAAAAACCCTCTTACAATGGAATTGGTTGTAAAAGAATTGATGATTGAAAAGAGTAAGAGAAAGAGAATCAATGGAATGGGTTGTAAAAGATATTGAAATCTGAGTTTGAATTTATAAGATATAGAAATAGAAAAACGAGAAACAGAGTGAGAGAACTCAAGAACAAGTTGAAACTCTTTAGAACAGAGTCTTCTATAATTGGTAATATTTTCTCTCTCTAAAACCAAATCCGATGAGAATATTTGATACTGTTTCTAGTAGGTTTACGAAGTGTACATTAGTTTGATAAAAGGAAATTTGGGATTAAGACCTTGGTTAGAATTCTTTTACTTATATAGGACTACTCTTAAAGTTTTATGTAGAGATAGTCCCTATTTTTTGTATTTATAAGGGTTGGGTAATTTTGTGATTTTCAGATGGCTTTCTGAGTGATAATACCAGAAGTTTGGGGTTCAAATCCCGCCAGTATTATCGAGTTACTAATCTCATAAAAACAGGCTTGCCATAATTTTATTTTTTTATTTTTTTTTTGAACGAGCATCAATAATAACACCCCCTCTTACAAAATGGAAAGGTTGTGGATTCAAAACACATCAACAGCTGTGTTCATACAAGTTTCCACACATAATTTAAGCGGAAGGGGTTCTTTCAATCTGTTAGTCAATAAAAAAAAAATGTAAATTCCATATTTCATAGATATATTAGTACAGCATTTTGTGTTGAAAATTACTTTGAGACATGTAAATATGTTTATTTTGATAATAAGTGAATTTAAGTCTAATTAACCACTGAAAAACTTATAAATTAACATATATCAATTATATTTTAATTAGATTATCAAAAAATAAAATAATTATATTTTAATCAAATATTCAAAGGTTATCAGTTATCACTCTAAAAATTTACGATAGATGCTACTATCATTTCAGAAGCACAACTTTTCAGGTGAAGGATAGTATGTTGGGCGCAATATTTGGATATGTAATTGTTCTACAATAAATAAAAGAGAATAGAATATATAAACCAAAATAAATGGACAAAAAGACAAAATAAGAGATCAAGTCGAGATATTAATCTAATGTCTGCAAATCCATTTTTGTGCTTATTATTCGCATAATCGAACATGTCATTAGTAAATATACATACATTTATCGGATCGTATAGATACTACATACTTCATCCAATCACATCATGACATGTGGTAGCTAGTCAATGTATAAGTTTATAACTCAGTAGACAACCTCACATCCAGAGACCTACCAAACTTGACCTAACTCTCTCTAGATCGAGCTTGCTAGCACGTTAATTACAGATTATTATCCAACAATTGCCTGTTAATTACCAATGATTATTTGAACATTTATGGTTTAAGGTGTATCTTCATCTTCAATATAAACCACATAAAACAACGATGGGTTGATCTCAGTTTCACCTCTTCCAACTAAGTATTAGACAACTTCACGATATCTTAATTGAATTGTAGCCATCCAACCTCAAATCCTCTCTCCTCAAGAGTCCGATCATAATTCGTTAATGTATTAACCGGGAAATCAGGTCAATGCAATACTCGATATCTAAATTAACTCAATGTAGCTTGTAGCTCATTTTTTTTTTAAAACAATAAATAAATAAAAAAATTATATATTAATCATGGCCCGAAGGCTTATAAGGACAGGGGCCAAAGGGCGCTTACAAAGACAAGGCCTGAAGGCTATTGTTGCTATCACCTAAGTGTCCATACCATGTTACATACCAGGTTGCTAATGGTAGAAGTCACATACCATGTTGCTAATGGTAGAAGTCTACGGATATGGCATGATCCATGGACTAATGGTGGAAACCTTAGAGAGACAACCCTTACTTCAGTCAGACAGAGCACAGGAATGAGAGATAGCTCCACAGTCGACTCTTTGATCAGGAATCAGGCATGGCACTTACCTACAGCTCACTCTATGACAGCAGAGGTATGGAACAAGATTAAAGAAGTACAAATTGACCCTTTACAGCAGAGAGACACTATTGTTTGGAAGCCACACCCTAGGGGTGTAACTCTATTAAAACAGCTTATCATGTTTTGAGACCAAGAGCCCTAAAACAACAATGGACAAAGATCATATGGAATAATGCGACCACTAAGAAGCATGCTTTCATTACTTGGCTGGCAGTCCAAGATGCTCTCATCACCCAAGAAAAGCTATTGCAATGGGGGATGCTGAAAGAAACAAATTGTCTATTGTGCAACTATGAGTATGGGATTCCTGAAATTCAAGTGCAGAGAGGGCAACCTATAGCTAGAAGATTGAACACTCCTTTAGCTAAGTACCCCCCAATATGTTCAGTTACACCTCTACAATTGGTGCAGGGGGGGACGACCATGCCTAGTACTAGTAGAGTTGCAGTACAGGAGAATGTCCAACATCTCTTCTTTGACTGTCAATTCTCTAACACTGTATGGGCAAAGGTACTTCAATGGTGCGGGTTGTATCATGGGGTGCAAAGTTCACAGAATGAATGGCGATGGATCAGTACAAACCTACAAGGAAAGGACTTCCATAAGGAGGTAAGACAAACTGCTATGTGTGCTACTGTCTATTGGATTTGGGTGGAGAGGAATAGAAGGCTCTTTGAGCAGCTAACCAGAACTGAGGACTTCATAAGTTCTAAGATCATTGAAGTTGTCAAGCTCAGACATGCTATGAGGAGGAAAACAGTACAAGGCAATACCCTGAACAGACTTGTTGCCCATCATACAGGAGCACAAATCAGTTGGAGAACACAAACTGTGTTTTACTATAAATGGCAGCCACCTGATGAAGAGACTATATGCCTTAACACAGATGGATCACTTACTGAAGAAAAGGCTGGGATAGGTGGTATATTTAGAGACCATGCTGGCAATACTTTGCTGGCTTTTTGTGGTGGTACAAAGGAAAAAACAGTCACAACCATTGAAACGGAAGCCATATCTATTGGCAGGCAATTGGCAATTGACATGGGCATTAGAAGACTCGAAGTTGGAGCTGACTCTAAGCAAGCGGTAGAGGGTATCAAGGGTACTATGATCCCAGCATGGAGGGCAAGAAGGCAAACTAACAAAGCAAGGCAACTGGGGCAAGGACTAGAAAACTTCACAGTGCAACACATCCACCGGGAAACAAATAGGTGTGCTGATTACCTGGCAGGGTTACCAAGTAGGGATGATTCACTATGTATTTTCCTATGTCCTTTACCTAGGCAACTGATGACATTTGTGTCTCAGGATGCAGAAGGTATTTTGTATTCTAGGATATAAATATATTCTTTATTAATATATCTGGTAGGGGTCTGCCTAACCCCAGCTTGCTTTTGCAAAAAAAAAAAAAGTGTCCATACCGCCACCTTGCAACTCTAGCAATTCTGCTACTCAGGGACTTGCTTTCGTTGAAGAACACCTAGCCACATCATCATCATAAGAGCATGGGCCTCTTAATCTCGAACCAGGCCCGAAGGCTTAACTCACTTAAAAATTATATGAGAAATTCACCCAAACACTGTTGATGGGAATTGAACTCACAACCTCTCACTCGTAGGAGTGTTTGAGAGGGATAACAAACCAACTGAGTGTTTGTAGCACGCTTGTCCTCCACTTTTCGTGTAATTCTTTGAGCTGATCAATCTATTATATTCTATTAAAGCGAAAAATACCCTCAACGAGAAGAAAAAAAAAATTTAAGTAGATTCCGAAAAATATTTCGGCATCATGAACTACAGTATGATAACAGACCCAACTGTAAAAACCCAAGCCCTCAATTAATTGCCCTGCAACTACAAGAAAAGCCCAAAAAATGAATCACAAAAGCCAGCCCAAAAATGAATCCCCAAAGGCCAAAACCTTTCCTATAAAACCTTCGCATCTCATCTTTCTGCAGCTCCTTTTGCTGCAAAAAAAAAAAAGATAAAAGAAAGAAAACCCAAACTCTCTCTCTCTCTCTAAAACGCACACATCTCTCTCTCTCTCTCTCTCTCTCTCTCTCTCTCTCTCTCAGGTAAATCGATTTTTCATCAATAGTTCATCTTCTTCTTCATTAGATCTTGTGTTAATTAATTAATTGATTTTTTTTTCATTTTTTTATAATTTTTTTTAGTAAATTTTAACATACATATAACACAATAAACCCTAGTTTTTTTTTCAAGAAAACCCCAAATTGCTTAAAAACCCTAAAACCCATAAAAACCCTAATTGATAATTGTTTATATGTTCAGTGGTATTATTATTATTGAAAGAGAAAACTGAAAAGATGGCGTCAAGAAAAGGTTTAATGGAACAAGATCTGAGTAAGTTGGATGTAACTCAGTTACATCCATTATCACCTGAGGTTATTTCACGACAAGCAACTATTAATATTGGTAAGTAATTTTTGAGTTGTTTTTTATTGATTTTATATAAGTTTTAGGGTTTTGGGGGAAGAGGGGTTTTGTTGATTTGATTGAATGTTGAATGTTTTGTTTGGTTTATTTTAATTTAGGTACTATTGGACATGTGGCTCATGGGAAGTCAACTGTCGTGAAAGCTATCTCGGGTGTCCAGGTAATTAGAGCTAAGTTTTTTCTGTTTTAGGGGTTTTGGGTTTTGGGGGAAGACGATCTTCCATTTTATGAGATTGTACGACCCTTTGTGAATATGAATGAAAAAAGTGTTGATACTGTTAATACTATTAATATAGTATTACTGTGATACATGAACAAAATTAATGCCAAATTCAATATGATTGGATGAGAGGTGCATTAGTGGCTTAATTGGGGACAAGTTCCTTGGGTTGTAGGTATGCATTGGACAATTATTATGCATATGCTATAGTTAAGAGTTAAGACTTGGAAGATTTATTTGAAGTTCAAAATCTAGATACTCAGTTTTCTTTCGTGTGTCCTGCATTTATCATTTGTATGATACATTAAAATGGACAGAAAAATAAATAGGCCTTGATTTTGTATCTAATAATTCCATTTACTTTAGCTGTTGTTAAGTCTGGAACTTTACATTGCCCCCAATATAAGTGCCTTTCTAGTTCATATACAGTTAAAAGCTTGCTACCAGTTACTAATTACAAGTCAAGAAGCTATTAACATGACCATTTTGTTTGTTTCTGGAACATATTATGACCAACTTCGCTAGTTTTTTACTTATTTCTCTTGATGTTTGTACAAAGTTTAATATTCATATTATCTTTGATTGTATTTACATAGACTGTGAGATTCAAGAATGAGCTGGAACGTAACATTACCATCAAGCTAGGATATGCAAATGCGAAAATATACAAGTGTGAGGATGAAAAATGCCCGCGACCTATGTGCTACAAGTATGGTGATCTTGAGATGCACACTCTGTTCTTTTTATGTTTAAGTTTGAACCATAATTAATGATGGAAATTTTGTTCCAGGGCTTATGGAAGTGGGAAAGAAGATAGTCCTTACTGTGATGTTCCAGGATTTGAGAATGCGAGGATGAAGCTTCTGAGACATGTCTCTTTTGTTGATTGTCCGGTATGGTGTTTGACCTCTATATTTTTTACTAAGTTTCGATCTACATCTGCTGTAAATGTACTCATTTATCATGATAATATGAAGTCTATAGCATCTATTTCAGCATATCAAATCAAACACATTAGTTCAAGTTCTTTTTTGCTGATGTAGATCTGATAATAAATTATCTGCTTGAATTGATGTTGTCATTACAAATGAAAAAGGTTCTTGGAAACCTACCTAGGTTTGATTGGAAGAATCCTGAGTATTTCAAAATATGGTACTGTGCTGTTTAACATTGTCTCTTAACTCTTGTCCCAACATTTAAGAGAGAGAGGGGGGGGGGGGGGGGGGGTATGGTTCTGTAATAGTATTTATTATATATTTTCTGAATATGTAATACACAGGTCTGTGACATAGGTGTATTCCTTAAAGCTAATCTAACATGTTATGACATGTATATTTCTGCACATGTTATCCTGAGTTAGATATTTATTTCTGCACATGTTATGACATGTATATTGTTTTTGTCATAAAGTGTATGAATGCATATAATTTAGCAACACTTGTTTGCAACACCACAGTTAGCCAAGGCATCATAAACTTAGGTTTAGCAAAGAATAGTAATTTGGAGGTCATCCAGGTTTTGCAGCCAATAGGATGTGGTGCCAAGTGCCGGCTCTGTCAAATGTATAACTTATCTTAGGTAAAGACATTTGCATTTGCTGACATGAAGGATTAGAGCAAGAACAAAAGTGATGGAATTGTAGGAAAATGAAGTGATTGTGGATAACACATTTTAAGACTCAGAGAAGGAAACTATTGAGTATTGACAAGGAAAGTTCTCTGCGCCCTTTGGTCCTTGTCTCTCTTGGACACCTACCCTATTTATTTGTCCCAATCTGCTCTTTATCTTGGTTAGTTCACATTCAATTATTCTTAAAAAGTGTACTACATTTTGTTTTTATTGATCTAAAATTTTAAGTCTTTTATTAATGACACATGCACTAAAAGACCTGCACTACAGATTGAAGAAGGAAGTCCAGGCTTTGGTGGTCCAACTTACTTATTCAATAATCGAAGTTAGTATTTTGATAATCAGATGTTCTTTCCGACTCCCATTCTAACCTTGAAATGCACATTCAATATTAAATCAGTTGGCTAAATTTTACTTCTACCGTGGAATGCATCTTTGGTGGCTGCAGAAAGATTGTTGTTAGAAAGATTGCTGGTATTTATCTGTAGCTTATGTACCAAGTCCCAACACATTGTGTGTTGATGTATGTGTGTTCATCCATCTGTGTATCTACATGTCTTGGTAATCTATTTTTAAAGTAGTTCACCAAATGTACCATATGTATGTACATATAGTATATTGAATTTATTGTTGCATTGTGTGTGTTGCTGTTATTGCTACGTTGTATGGCATGAGTTTTTTTATCTGATCTCTTGAATGTTATGAACTGAGGTACTTCTAAATTTATATATATGGAGAGGATGAACATTGTATAGATATCATCTCTTTCTTTTGGATCCCGCCATTCTTATCTCAGTGCCTTGTGTAAACAGTAGATACAGGGCATACTTAAACGTGTATGTGTATCAGTGTATGTCATACTTATATGTATATAGGCAAACGGGGTTGTTACTGAGGTCCCTACCCTGTTTCATAAATAAAAAAGGATTGTATACTACCTATATATGTTATCTTTGATCCCTTTTACTAAATTTTTTTTCATTCATCCTTATTTGCTGTGCTTGAATTGTGGTGAAATTTTGTTAAATCGTGCTTTGTGCTTATAAATGTTATTAAGTGGACTTAGCTACTCTTCCTACCTGTTCTTGTTCAGGACTTATATAGTAGTATGTAACATATTCTGTTGATAAACCATACAATTCCAATTGTTGCGTTGTATGTTGCAGCATAAATTGTAGAACACCCAACTCTGTTTCATTATATTTTAAGAGGTATGATGTACAGTTGATTGAGTCGAGTCAGTCTGCATGGTCCACAAATGTCTGAAGAGAGTTGGGACCTTGAGTAAAAATGGCATGCCACCGCTCACTATCTCAGTAATTTGGTGTCTCAAAATCCTTGTCAATTCACGCCAGCTGTGAATGCTTTAGATGTAAATGAAGTATTGTTATAAAAAAAAGGTTTTTCATAATCTAACTTCTTTGCATGGCAAGCGGTAAGCCTGTCCTTAGTCATGCTTAGTATTATTTGGTTGCAACTTGCAACACAGGCCTTTTAAGGGTAGGACATAGATTTTTTGCAATTTAGGGATAGGTGTCACTAATGGAAAACCCTGTGTTTAAGGTAGAACTTGAAGGCGATATTAAGGTAATGCTGATAATTAACGAGCTGATAAGATTTTGAACGCAATACTCTAGTGGTCAAAGAAGTTTAGTGAATAATGGAATGTGGAAGTAAATTCAAATTCTATATAACAATTTTGGGTTCACCGGTCGATAATTCTCTGAATTGCAAATTAATGGGTACATTTTCTTAAAATTTATCATGTGATTGTCCATGTTGTGTTCTCAATTTTGATAATAACTGCTCTTAATATTTTGCCGTATTCCTTTTCTCTGTAGGGTCACGATATTCTTATGGCTACCATGCTTAATGGAGCAGCAATCATGGATGGAGCATTACTTCTGATAGCTGCCAATGAGAGTTGTCCCCAACCTCAGACCTCTGAGCATTTGGCTGCTGTTGAAATTATGCGTCTCCAGCACATAATAATCCTTCAAAATAAAGTTGATCTCGTTCAAGAGAATGCTGCAATCAATCAGCATGAAGCTATTCAGAAGTTTATTCAGGTCCACTTGGTTGAATTTAATTCTTCGTATGTATCCTTATAACACTTAGTCTAGTGGGCTAAATATCAAAGTAATAATTCTGCAGAAAACTGTTGCTGATGGTGCTCCAGTGGTACCAATTTCTGCCCAGTTGAAATACAATATTGATGTTGTTTGCGAGTACATCGTGAAAAGGATTCCCATTCCTGAAAGAAACTTTATTTCACCCCCCAACATGATAGTCATCAGATCATTTGATGTGAATAAGCCCGGGTATGAAGTAGATGATATAAAGGGTGGTGTTGCTGGAGGAAGCATCCTCAGGGTATGTAAGGCATCCTTGATTTTTAAGAGAAGAGATGGCTACATTGTATTCTCAGTTCCTGTTTTCAGTTATTAGAAGTTTGACCTTATAAAATTATTTTGCAGGGAGTTCTAAAAGTTAATCAATATATTGAAGTCCGTCCTGGGATTGTCGTAAAGGACGAGAGTAGTAACATCAAGTGCACCCCAATATATTCAAGAATAGTTTCACTATTCACAGAGCAGAATGAGCTTCAGTTTGCTGTGCCTGGCGGTCTCATTGGAGTTGGTACCACTATGGATCCCACTTTGACACGTGCTGATAGGCTTGTGGGTCAGGTGCTTGGGGAGGTGGGATCACTACCTGATGTTTTTGTGGAGCTTGAGGTATGTTGCTGAATCTTGAAGCAATTTTATTAGCTACCAGTAGTAAGATGAGAAAGTAATAAGCTAAAAGAATTTGCAGAAATAGAAAAGATAAATGAAGAATGGAAGGAATCGTAGGAGTAATTCATTGGTTGATTAGTTTCCTCGTATGAATGTCCTTATAACACATAACACCTTACTGACATGTGAAGGTCTAAGGAATGGGTTATACATGAAAAGAAAAGTAACAACTTGTTCATACTTTTTCAGGTGAACTTTTTTCTTCTTCGTCGGCTCTTGGGAGTCAGGACAAAAGGTACAGAGAGGCAAGGGAAAGTTGCAAAGTTGACAAAGGGAGAGATACTTATGCTGAACATTGGCTCAATGTCTACTGGTGCCAAAGTGATTGCAGTGAAGAACGACCTTGCTAAACTGCAACTCACCTCTCCCGTCTGCACAAGCAAAGGGGAGAAGGTTGCCCTCAGTCGGAGAGTTGAGAAGCACTGGCGTCTTATTGGATGGGGGCAGATTCAAGCTGGAAGCACTCTGGAGGTCCCACCCTGCCCCATCTGAATAAACACCACTTGAGAAGAGGACAACAAAGAGAAGAGAAACAGTACTTGGTAACACAACCGAAAAAACTTGGTAAAAATGTGGGAAGGTAGGCAATTATTAGGTACCATTTTTGTAAGATGGCGAAGAAGACATACATACATTGGTTATTGTTGTGACTATTTTCTTTTTAGAATCTTTTTAATGCATTTGAATTGGATTGCAAAATGTCTTGAGCATGTTGGCTTTTTGTTTTTATCTTGTAATGACACATCTTTAGGTGTGCTGAGTTTGTATTTCCAATTGGCCAACCTGTGCCAAACTTTGTCTTCATTATATGTTACTCAGCTTAGCTATGTTATAGCAACAGTAATATAGTATGATATTTTTGTTTGAGCTGTTTAAGAAATGCTCTCTCTCTCAGGCACCCATACAAAAACACAATCCCAATCACACATTTGAGAAATCCCAATCCCAATCTCGACGATCATTTTATCAGTATTTCCATTTTCATTTTCATTCTCTTTCCCTCGTCATTAAAAAAATTGGAGATTTAAAGGTGGTGGCTAATGTACTGTACTAAGAGAAATTACTTGACACAAGCTGAACAAAGAATTCCATTCATCCCCGAATCAAACCCTTCCCCTTCTTCTCGGATCCTCCTCTCTTCTCCCTCTCTCAAAAATGTCCATACATTGCAATAAATCAAGCTGAGATCAACCAAAATCTGAATAGGTTCCCAGTCCTTCCGTTTCATCACACATCATGCTTGTAGATGTCACATACATCCCAATCACACATCATGCTTGGACTTACCTACCCATGTTAGTACACTTGAGTTAAGTTACACCCACGGTCCACGGAGACCTCAAGATTCTATAAATGTGTCATATACAGTACAGTAGAACCTTTTAAAATTAATACTTAGATTAGTTAATAATCTTTTTACATTAATAAAATTCTCTAGCCCCCTATGTATATATATATACCAACCCTCGGTAAATAAGTCGGGTAAATCCCGTGAATGAGCTTATGGCTCAATGGTAGCACCCCTCCCACAAAGTGGAGAGGTCGTGGGTTAAAAACTTAATCAATAGCTGATTATTGATATAAGCTTTCACACGTAATTTAAAAGGGTAGGGTCGGGTCGTAGAGATCCTTCAACTCAACCTCATTTGCCAATAAAAATAATAATAATAATAAAAAATGAGATAATTAGTGATTGTTCCTCTTTTTAAAATTAAAGTTGGCGACTGCCCCTCTTTTCCAAATTATTTCATGAATACCCCTCTTTCTACCACCTTTCTACTATATTTCCTATTTACTTTAACCATGTGTTTAATGTTTACCTCTCCCTTTCTCAAAACCACACAACTATGTTAAGTCATCAACCTATAGTGGTTTCATTATCGACCATAGATCTAAAACAACTACAGATCAACGGCTAAGATCTAATATGATCTAATGTCTATCTCGATACTCACCAGTTAATACAGAGAATTGTTAGAAGAGGAGTTGGATTTAAACACCAATGACTAAATCAATGCTGAGGAAGAATATACAAGTGTGGCAAATTCTGACAGTGGGCAAGATTATTCATGGTTTGAGGAGTGGGGAGAAAAATGGGATAATTTGTTTAAGGATTTTGAAGGTGACGAGGAACCAAAGAAGGAGTGGAAAGTTGTAGCACCTTACAAATGGATGACATGGATTGAGAAATTATTTGAAGGACTATGCTATTGACACAAATTTTGAGTATAAGTTGAAGCCAAATGATGTTGATAGACATTAGATTGGATTAGATTTTAGCCGTTGATGTGTAGTTGTTTTAGATCAACGGTCGGTAATGAAAACCACTATAGGTTGCTGACTCAGCGTAGTACTGTAGTGTGGTTTTGAGAAGGGAGGGGCAAACATGAAACACATGGTTAAGGGTAAAATGAGAAATATAGTAGAAAAGTGTCAGTGCCATCAGTGACCCAGGTTTTGACTAGCACGAGGAAAAAAGTCATCAAACATTTCCATTGCAGTATAACCAGCTTCATCAACAATGTCTGAGAAACTGAAATCAACCTCCTCCGCTCCATAAGTTTTGGTTATTTTTTGTTTCTGAGACCCCGTTCCTTCCGAAGAATAGCAGGTAGGTCACACCATCCAATAGTCGGATGTGGCGGTTCAACAATCACTCCATCTCGTATCCACCCCTCTCTCTCCCTCTATACAACTCACAACTTTCTTCCCATGGTCCTTTTTCTGCTTGGAACATAAAGATCGAAGTATTGCTGCATTTACTCGCTCGGACAGATAAGGGGAAGCCATAGGATGAGGAAAACTCGCACTAGGGATGAAGAGAGGTTGAAGAAGAAGAAAAAGAAGACTTATTAGTCTGAACACTCTACCAAGCTTTTCACCTCTGCCCAAGGATTAATACAGCTCGAGCATCAAACAGGAAAACCAGCTACCAGCTACCTGCCTTTATTTGCCAACAAAAAAAAACTACCTGTCTTTATTAACATAAGTAGATTTTTCTTTTGTCCACTTTCTGTACAAGGTTTCCTTTTTTGGACTTTCTATCCAGGCTTTGGGCCCAGATGTACTTTTTCCGAAATTTTCCATCTGTCCCCGACATTCCTTTACTTAAGTCACCTCTGTCAGTTGAGAAGGATGGGATATTATTATGCATCAGGTCTTTCCCCAAAGGGACGTCTTGTGGGCGAGATGGTCTTCGGGCCCAACACCTATGATGTTATGAGTGGGGCTGCATCCGCTGTAGCCACAGATCTTATGGAGGCCTTGACACGGTTATGAACTTATGGCTACAAGGTCGATGTCCACGGGTCTTATCAGAATTCATAGCTAGTGCGCCTTTCGCCCCACTTCTTAAGCCAGGTATGGTTTGGCGTCACCTGGTGTCTAAGATTGCTATGAGAGGAGTTTCTAAGGATATTGTCCCATACCTAGAGGATTTTCAGTTTGAGGTTGGTGTGCCTGGTGGAGCAGAGGCAAATTTGCATGCTGTTAATCGATTGGTTTATGCCAACAAGGATGACACATCGCTTTCTATGCTGCTTGTGGACTTTCAGAATGCCTTCAACCTTGTTGATAGGTCTGGTATGCTACGGGAGGTACGCAGTCACTGTCCATCTATTGCTCTATGGGTCGAATACCTCTATTGCCAACCTGCTCGATTGTATCTAGGGTCTACTCATATTTGGTCAGCAGCTGGGATACAACAGGGGGACCCGTTGGGGCCTCTTCTCTTTGCTTTGGTCTTGCATCCATTGATACACCGCATTCAGTCAGAATGCCACTTGGAGTTGCAGGCGTGATATTTAGATGATGGTACTCTGATTGGTAGTACAAAACATGTGGCTAGAGCTATTCGTATCATTCAGGAAATAAGACCATCTCTTGGGCTCGTGCTTAATGTGTCTAAGACAGAGTTGTTCTGGCCTTCTGTTGATCCTGACTGCTCCTATCCAGATATCTTTCCGGTTGGTATATCATGTCCTCAGCGAGGGGTTAAGTTGCTTGGAGGGGCTGTAAGTATTGATGCATCCTTTATTGTGGGTAATGTTCGTCAACGAGTGGATAAGACATTTCAGCTTATGAATTTATTACCACAGCTAAAGGATCCGCAATGTGAGTTGGCACTTTTACCACAACTAAAGGATCCGTACTTTCCCCCCCTGATTATGTTCAGGAAACAGCCGAATGGTTTGACCGCAAGCTTCGTGCAACCCTTCAGAATATTGTGGTTTCTGATGGACCTAGTTTTGGCGATTTACAATGGCGTATGGCAACCCTCCTATTACGTATAGGTGGACTTGGTATCTATTGTGCTACTGATGTTATGAAGTTTGTTTTCGTAGCTTCACGTACGCAAACCAAGGATCTCCAAGACCACATTCTTCGAGGTTGTGAGACTGCACCTATGGGTAATGTTTTTGATACTGCCATTGCTAGTTTACATCTTTCTATACCTGATTTTGATCTTAGTAATCTTGCTCCAACTGCTACCGTCCCTTTCAGACCCCAACATGTCTTGGCGGAAGCATACTACAACAAGATTAGTTCTGGTCTTGAGAGGGAATTTGAGTTGTCAGCTAGACAAAAAGCCGTGATTGGATGTGTGCAGTCAGAACATGCCAAAGATTTTCTCCTTGCTATCCCGATGGAAGGGCTTGGACAACGCATGACGCCTGTAGAATATCGTGCCATTCTTCGTTATCGATTGATGATCCCTCTATATTCAGATGGTGAGCTTTGTCTAGTGTGCAAGAAGAGCAGACTTGATGCTTTCGGGGACCATGCGGCCCATTGTAAGCATTACCCCGGCTTCAAGTACAGGCATGACCACGTTAGAGATATCTTGTGTGATGTGTTCTAGCGGGCTGGAGTACAAGTTAAGAAGAAGGCTCCTGTTAACTTTCTTACTGATCCTAAGGAAGGAAGATCGACATTACGTCCTGTTGATATTCTGGTCTGAAGGTAAACATGCGTGTGTTGATGTTACAGGGGCATCTTGAAAAGTCCCACGATGACGTCAAGAACGACTAGAGGGGGGTGAATAGTCCAAATAAAAAATTATCTAGGTCAAGTGAATGATTATACAGAAGTGGAACACTCTTAACACAAGACAATAAAAACTAACCAGGAATAAACCACACTCAGATAAACAAAACAAGGCTAATCCCAGTCTCAGTCTGACAAGGTCCAGTTAACTGGAGTCCAGTCGACTATAGGCTCGTCCAACAGAGAGGATAAATGACAGATTAGGCAAAAACTAACAATACAAAGATGATGAGAGTAAATAGAAAGTAAAGAACAAGCAAACCACATAAGATGCTTGGTTTATAGTGGTTCGACAAGGATGCCTACGTCCACTCTTCAAGGAGGCTTTCTTAGCCTTTAGAAATTCCAGGCAAAGCAAGGTAGTTACACACAGTACACCACTTCTTCACCACAAGCACTTCTTGTTGAATCTCTAATGAATCCTTCAACCTTGAATATTGTAGAGATACCTAACCTTTAACCTAGCCTACTAGGATTTCTTCTCACAAATCACTTTTAACAAAGTGGGTTTTGTTTCTCTTAATGATTCCTCTCAAAGGATGAATAGAGAAAGAAATTAAAAGCACTCAAGGTTGGTTTATAGAACACCAACTACAATAACTCTCACTCTTATAAATAATGAATCATTCAATGTAGTGAGTGAAGTTAATTCGATGAAATGGGATGGATTTCAATGAAGCTCTTCACTTAGGGTTTATCACTTTTGAGTAGATAATAGAGCTAACACCATCAAACTTTTCTTTAGCCTTCTCTTGCTAGATATACTCCATAAAGTGCAATAGATCCGTTGGTCAAACCTGTGTTGACTAGATCTGAAAACTTTAGTGGATCATGGATTGGGTCATAAATCATGTCGCTTGGTAATGTCGTTTGCTGCTGAAAATAATAAGTCCCGTCCAGTCGACTGGGGTCCAGTCGACTGGGGTCCAGTCGACTGGAGCAAAGAAACCTGGAGGTTTCTTAAGTCTTCAGCTCTCTCATCCATTTTCAGCTGCATAATCTTCAAGACTTCAGCTCTTCATGTTCTCCAAGACACAAGATATACTTACAAAACTTTTACAAACTCTTTTAGGGTTTACATGAGTTTCTACAAAATTACCCTTTGTCATAATACACAACACAAAAACCATAGCTTTACACATCTCCGATAGTCGGGCTGGGTGTTGTGATTTTCGAGGTGGGGATATCAGCTAGCAATATAGCAGCTGCAAAAGTGGAGAAACATGATGGAGCTTATAGGGCTAACCAACATAGTTTTATCCCCTTTGCATTTGACACATTTGGATCGCTAGGCTCAGAAGCAGTTGAGCTCCTTAGAAGAGTGCATAAGGTAATGGATAGTAACGTGATGATTGCGGGTTTAAACGAATATATATTTAGAAGAATTGGGTTTACTATTCAGAAAGGACTTGTCGTGCAGTTTGTAGTGCGTTTGTCCTTTTTTTATGTAATTCCTCCGTTGTTTATCAATGAAATTTGTTTTTGAGTAAAAAAAGAAATAGGGTGGTCATGAAACCATTTGAAATTTATTAATTTCTAATTTAATAAGATTGCCTAGGTTGGTAGGTCCCAAAAGCTATTAATTTTTTTTCTTCAATAAACATAAAAGCTATTATGTGATTATTATTGAAGAGCGCGTTCTCTTTGATTTCAAAATTTGGGATTTTTTTTCTCCAAAAAAACCCTAAAAAACCCTCCACAATTTCAAATCTCTCTCTCTCTCTCTCAAAATGGCTTCTTTTAGAAGCCAAAACAAACCTCCATTAAACACTAACCTAGCTACTTCATCTCTTCCAATTCCATCTATGGTAACTCTCTTTCTCTCTGTTCAAAATTAGGTTTTTTTTTTTTTTGAGCTCAATTGATGGAGTTTGTGTTTCCCTTTTGCAGAAAAAAGCTAGTAGTGGTGGTAATGAAATCAAAAAAATTGGAAATGGGAAGTTACCAAATACAAGTACTCGAACTCGTCAAGTTTCAATTACAAATGTTGATTCTGGAAGTAATGCAGGTTCAGATTGTAGTGGAATTGAGTATACTAAAGATTATATTGATGAAGTTTTGAATGAAAAGCTTCCACAAAAAAATAGATTTGATATTAAGGTTAGTAGTAAATCACTAAATTGTGTAATTTAGAGAAACCCCCTTTTTGGATTTTTGCGTGCTAGTTATAATAATTTCTTAATTATTGGTTATAGATGAAATGTGAGCATTTGGGTGGAAATGTAATGAAATTGCGAAAGTTAGAAAAATCCCTTTTCGTTTTTTTTATCTGCTAGTTATAATCTCTTATAATTGTTGTTGGTTATAGATGAAATGTGAACATTCTGGGTGGGTGTGTGTAAGGAAATTGCAAAATTTAGAGAAATTCCTTTTCATTTTTTTATCTGATTGTTATAATCTCTTAATTGTTGGTTATAGATAAAATGTGAGCATTTGGGTGGGTGGACGTGTAAGGAAATTTCGAAATTTAGAGAAATCCCTTTTTGTTTTTTTTACCTGCTAGTTATAATCTCTTATAATTGTTGTTGGTTATAGATGAAACGTGAGCATTTGGGTGGGCGAAATTTAGAGAAAATCCCTTTTCGTTATTTCACCTGATTGTTACAATCTCTTAATTGTTTTTTTTTTAGTTTTTTTTTGCTAGGTAAACGAATTGTATTAATGGATAGTAAGAAATGTACAAGTAAAAGAGGGGGTGGTAACATCTCTACCCCTTCCCTCTCCCAAAGAAACCATCTATAAATAGTGATTGCAACAAAATTAAGTGAAACGAAAATAAACTTGGTCAGGTGATTCCCATCTGGTGAGCTATGGAGGCCTCCCAGGATAGGTGATCAAACCAATCGGCACTGCTCTCAATCTCTTAATTGTTGTTTATAGATGAAATGTGAACATTTGGGTGGGCGAAATTTAGAGAAACCACTTAGAATCTCCTAATTGTTGTTTATAGATGAAATGTGAACATTTGGGTGGGCGGAATTTAGAGAAACCCCTTTTCATTTTTTTACGTGCTAGGTATAATCTCTTAATTGTTGTTTATAGATGAAATGTGAACATTTGTGTGGGAGAAATTTAGAGAGACCCCCTTTTTGTTTCTTCACGTGCTAGTTATAGTCTCTTGATTGGAATTATTATTGTTGGTTATAGATGAAATGTGAGCATTTGGGTGGGCGTGTAAAGAAATTGAAAGATTGCATAAAATGGTATGGAGAAGTTGAAGAAAGTTTATTACTTGAGCAACAAAAGTTACGGAGTTTAGTGGAATCTTCAGAGAGAAAATGTGTCGAAACGGGTAACTTTTATTTATTTATAGTTGTTTAGTATTTGGTAAGGTCTGTTAGGAATATGCTCTCTTAGTGTGAATTTTGTTTTAAATGATTAGAGGAGAAAATGGGAAAGAGAATAGAAGAACTGGATGCAGAAATTGTAGAACTGAAGAAGAATTGTGCTTGTTTAGAAGAAAGACTTGCAAACGTGGAATCAGAAAAGATGGTAAGATTTACGTATTTCAATTTATGTGGTACCATGAAGATTGGTTTATACACGAATGTGTTTGAAGTAAAAGAATATTATTGTATAGGTTGCTACTGATGCTCTTAGAAGGGAACAAGAAGCCAGAGTTGCTGTTGAGAAGGAGCAAGCTGCTTTGGAGGAAAGATCTCAGCAAGAGCTAAGAATTGCCAATCAGAAGGTACAACTAAGTACTAAATAAGTACATCTAACTAGCTACTATAATTTTCTATAATGGATGCGTGTTTATTATGTAATCCTATTGAAATCCTCTTCATTTGCAGATAGAATCACTTAAAAAGGACTGCGATACCTATAAAACGAATCTTAAGAATTCACAAGAATACAACACTAGCTTACAGCAATACAATGCCACACTTCAAAAGGACCTTGAGACACAGAAAATTAATCATAAGCGCCTGGAAGAGGAGAAAGTAGCAATTTTCAAAGACAATATTACTGTTAAGGGTCTATATAATCGCTTGCAGGATGATTTGGCTTCTTTTCAAGTGAGTCTTTTACCATCTAATTGCTCTATCTGTTTATCTAATCTTCATTTTGCAGTATATTGAATTCTTTTGATGAGTCTATTGCCTTTTTTATGTTGCATTCATATTTTGAATATAGTGGCATGATCGTAGTTTCACTTGTCTGTTACTTTTGTATAAGAATTCTGCAAGAGGTAGCTCCATGAGAGCACACAGCTATTCTTACAGCAATACAATGCTTCAGTGATTCTAGGATACTGATGGGAGATGTTTTAGTTCTTGAGTTCCATTACTTATATTGCATATTGGTTTTTTACTAGGCTTCTCGGGATGAGGCTATAAAGAAGAAGGAGGCATTAAAAGATGAAGTGGGATGTTTAAGAGCTGAGTTAAAGCAGGTCAAAGATGACCGAGATCATCAACAACTAGAGGCACATAATTTAATGGAAGAGTTGGCGAAATGTAAAGAAATCTCTGGAAAATCTTCTTCCGAGTGTTATAATGTTACGACCAGATTAAATGCCCTTGAGGTTTGTCAGTATCACTTTTTTTTCCTCTTATTGTCTTCATATAGTTTGCATGTGTTATTGAGTTTGTGAAATAAATTTTGGATATCTTCTTTAGGAGATCTGTTCTTCTCAGAGAGAGACAAATCAAATATTGCAGGACCAGCTGGCAGCTGCTAATGAAAAGCTGAAGGTATATATATGTTCAGAAATTATATTGTTGGCAAGATACTTAGTACAATATTTACTGCATGATAACTACATGATCGAACTAATTATAAACTTACTTGAATTTTTTTTCTAGATGTCTGATATGGCCACTTGGCAAACTAAGACAGAATTTGAGGAGCAGAGTAGGCTGGTCCAGGATTTACAGAATCGCCTTGCAGAAGCAGAATCTCAAATCCTCGAGGGAGAGAATCTGCGTAAAAAATTACATAATACTATATTGGTAATGATATCTTTTTTTTCCACAATTCTTTTTCCCCTGCGGGTGTTACAGAGTATATATTGGTGCTAACAGTTAAAATATTTTGCAGGAGCTTAAAGGGAACATCCGAGTTTTTTGCAGAGTACGTCCCTTGTTGCCTGCGGATAGTTCCAACGGGGAAGCTTCTGTTATATCTTTTCCAACATCAGCAGAGTCTCTTGGTCGGGGCATAAACTTGATACAGAACGGTATTCATATGCTTTCATTTTCTGTTACCTCAATATTCTTATATTGTTACTACTTTAATTTGTTCTTTCATCTTGTTTATGCATATATATCCTCCACCGTCAGCAGGGCAAAAGCATCAATTTGTATTTGATAAGATGTTCTCTCACGAGTGTTCACAGCAAGAGGTCTTTGTAGAAATCTCTCAGCTGGTTCAGAGTGCTCTGGATGGCTATAAGGTGACGTAATCTATGCAATCCTTCTCTCATATTTCGTAACATTTATCATCTAATGTCCAGATGCTCGAATGTCCATATATATATTATCAAATTCCTGTCTTTGCACTTACTCCAAGGAAATTAACAGTTAAGGGCCTTAGTATATGCAACCATCTTTGTAGACAGAAGCTTCAATGCAATTTGCAAGCAAAGGGAATTAAAAGAGAAACTGCAATAACTGCTAACCAGATGTCAAATTAGCAATACATTGATTAAAACATGTTCATTTTGGAGACTTCGGTTTATGAGAGGCTCATTGCTGGACCTATTTCTGATCTTAGTAACGATATTGTTTGTTAGGAATCATCCTCTTTGATTTTACACAAATACTTAAACAGGTATCATGCAGAGGAAAAATTATATCACTCAAACCCATATAAACAAAAAATCTCAAATATCCTCGGTCGTGAGACATATAATTGTCACTATAAATAAGAACCATTATTCCCACAACTATTGTCGCCTTGTAATTGTTTCTAGATTCGATATAAAGTCATGAAATCACAAAATAATAATCATCTGTGATGATGGGGTGAATAAATACATTCAGCTTAGTTACCTTAAAGTTTTGGTGTTATTTCTATTTGAGAGTAATGCTTTACTTGTTTCTGTAGGTCTGTATATTTGCCTATGGCCAAACAGGTTCAGGCAAAACCTATACTATGATGGGTAAGACAGACTCTCCAGAGCAAAAAGGCTTGATACCTCGTTCTTTGGAACAGATCTTTCAAAGTAGTCAGTCTCTATCATGCCAGGGTTGGAAATACAAAATGCAGGTGAGTTTCTATCTTTTGTATGAGCATTTAATGAATGTTTGTGTAATGCCTCTGACTACTGACTACTTGTCAACTTAAATGTCTGCAGGCTTCGATGTTGGAGATCTATAATGAAACAATTCATGATTTGCTGTCACCAAACCGTGCTAGTGGAGCAGGCAATAGTAATGCTGGAAAGACTTACACAATACAACATGATGCTAGTGGGAATACATATGTCTCTGATCTCACCATTGTTGATGTATCTACTATCAGAGAGGTTTCATCTCTTCTGCAACAGGCAGCACAAAGCAGGTCAATTTCTTGTAAAATTGATGTTAATTTGTCAGTGTCAAGACCTAAGATATATTGATGGGTAGGATTTATGAGGCATTCCACATAGATGGGAATGATTGTTTCCTCCAGATATTATACATTATATCAAATGAGTTCAACATGTCATATTGTATAATTGTTGCCTCTTGCAGGTCTGTTGGGAAGACACGAATGAACGAGCAATCCTCTAGAAGTCATATGGTCTTCACCTTGAGAATATCTGGATTTAATGAGGTAATGCAATCTTCCTGTCAGGCATTTCACAGTCTCAAGTTTAAGCTAAACGTAGTTTCTCGTTGATTTGTTAGAGCACTGAGCAACAAGTCCAAGGTGTACTAAATCTCATTGACCTGGCGGGTAGTGAGCGTTTGTCAAAGAGTGAATCAACTGGAAGCACTCTACGTGAGACTCAGGTATATATAAATTTGATATCTATTACCTTCATCTTTCTAGCTTTGTTGATTATAGCAATTAGACACCTGTGACTTAATTTATACTGGTTTCTGTGTTTTGTAATCAGGCCATCAATAAAAGTTTGTCATCCTTGAGTGATGTTATATTTTCTTTGGCAAAGAAAGAGGATCATGTACCTTTCAGGAACTCGAAGCTGACATATCTTCTTCAGGTAGCAAATCCAATTCTCTTCTACCCCCCAGCCCCACTGTGTATATTTGCTTTTAAGAAGATAGAGGATTTACTTTTAAGAATCCTCTCAAAAAGATAAAAAAAATAAAAAAAATAAAACAAAATATAGATTATAAGGTATTTTGCACGAAATTATCTCTACTTTTTGTTTGCATTGAAGATGATCTGTGGGATATTTTTTGTAGTCCAAAAATCGGAACCCCCTGAACATCATCACTTGAACAGTAATAAATTTTAATAGAGGTTTTAAGTTGGAGAAGTGTAAAGATATCTGCAGATATTTCTTAGTGTTTGTGTGCTATGTAGATATTTTGTGGGATATATGGTGTTGTTCCAATGAACACCCTCTGAACATCATCACTTGAGGAGCAATGATCTTAACTGTCAGTTATATGATATCTCATACCATTTATCATGTCTTCAAAGGCTTGAGTGGGTAATATGTTGAATCAGGATTGTAGGATTGCTTATTGTAGGTTGTGAGGGTCAAAAAGTTCTTGAACTCATTGCAGTGCATTGTTTGAATTTTAAAGAACCCCACTTGTACATAGATTAAAAAACCTAACGGGATAACCTTGAGGTTGTACTTAGAACCCCATTGTTTTAATGTTTAAGGTTGTAATTGGTCAAAATTAGAAATAAGAAATGCATGCTGTAGGATGTGAATACTTAAAAATCGCCTTAAACTATGCTTGCCGAACACAATGTTGCATGTATGAGTCTTGTGTTGCACCCTTCTGCGTTGTCCCCTATAAGAGCTCTTAGGGAGGGAAGGTTGAACTTAAGGGTTCAATGAAGAAGAGAAAATGTATGAATTAAATCGGATCTAGTCAGAGAAGTTGGGTTTCATATTTATAAGAAGTACAGTATAGTAGAAATTTACAATATTAATCTTGACCAGACAATGTCCGTTGACATATATCTCTAAAATAAAAACATATAGCGCTCCGAATAGAGCGCATGAAATGACCTTTCCATTCAACTTATGGTTGGATGAAGAATGAGCTAATAGGATTAGCAGGTCATCTATCTAACTTGAATTTGACTTTTTAGATCTCATCAGAACATCCGAAGTATGAGTCTTACCTCGTCTTTGAAACAAGAGATAAGGGAGTTTGTCAGATTTCATGTCTTAAACCAACTTCTTAATTGGACATATCATTCTCTTCATTTCTGGTCCTGTTGTGCTCATTATTTTCCCTCGTTTTACATCTCTATCATTTATGCACATATTTTCTTATTTGGTTTAGTCATTCTAAAAGACATTTGATTGCTTAACAGCCTTGCTTGGGTGGCAACTCGAAGACATTAATGTTTGTTAACATCTCTCCTGACCCATCTTCTACGGGAGAGTCACTCTGTTCTCTACGCTTTGCAGCAAGAGTCAATGCTTGTGAGATTGGAGTTCCACAACGGCAGATCTGCGTGTGAACAATTGATTCTTACTTCGAACCATGGGTGTATCTGATATAATTTAGTCCTGCTTCCTTTTAGGTCACAACACTGGATGTGTGCCTGTTAGTTATATATAAGTCATACCAGGGTTTGTAATATGGTTCGTTTTGTATGTGTATTTCTAGGAGATAAGTGTCTGTATCAAGTAGGTAATTTCTAATCCTTAGTGTAGTCACCATTATTTGTTTTTCCTTTCCCCCAAGGTGTATTTGGTGGTTAGGTTAGCTGATTTCTTTTCAGCATTTCTGTTGTTGATTTACTTACAGTACCTTAGTATAAATGCTCATATTTAAATTTGTGCTGTGGATTTTGTCCAGCATCTGTATCTCTGAGTGTTATCAGTTATGTATGGTTTATCAGAACAACTTGTGCTGGAATGAAAAGTTATCTTGCGCAACTTTTAAAGCAGTTATTTTTTTTTTGCTAAGTGTGTAAATTTCATTAAAAATATGGATCAATTACACATATCTGAGTTACATGTTTGAGAACCTGCAGTACAAAGTGTCAGGTGATTCTACTCTATTTAACCAAGGAGGTCTTTCTTCCCAAGAAGTCAGTGTGTCTTCTTGAAGTCCAGCACCTCTCTTTGCAGCTATGTCAGCCGCAAAATTTGCTTCCCTCCATGTGGCTCGAATCTTCAGCTCCTTCACTTTTTGTCTCACTGTCTGACTCCACAATTAAGCAGTCCCATCCTCTTTCCAGTCCCAATTCTATGCTCTCAATAATACCTTGAATCTCTGCCATGTAGTTTGTAGCGATGCCCATACCCTTGCATACTGTTAAGCATATAGAGTTTTGTGAATTTCTGAATATAGCTCCCCACCCTGCCTTGCCTGGATTTCCCCTAGAAGCACCATCAACATTGATCTTCATCATGTGAGGCTCAGGTAGGTTCCAGTAAACTTGTTGAATGTTTGGCGCTGGTGGCGGTCTTAGCACAATCTGCCATTCTCTAGTAATCTTCAGTTCCTCCAAATTGTTATGACTTGTGGCCTTGGTTAGTCTAGCTGTCACTTTAACTTGGCTTTGAATAAATTGCTCACAAAACTTGGGATTCGGATCCACCTCTTCATGCATCATTTTGTTTCTCATTTTCCAAAGAGCCACCATTGTTGACACAACTGTTGTATTCCAGATTGTCTTGATCAGTCTACTCATGTTCTTCATTTTTTTTTTTTGCATCATTAAGATTGTCAAAGTCAAATTGAGTGTTGAACTTCACACACACCCAACTCCAAATCTGCCTTGCTATGGGACAGTGCCAAATAATATGTTTGCTAGATTCCATGTCTGACTTACAAAGACAACTTTTAAAGCAGTTATCCTTCTCAAAATTGTCCTGCAGACCTTTATCACTAATAGAGCATTATGTTTGGGCTTTCATGTGCTTCAGTATATCTAGTATCTGAATTTGGTGCCTTGCTTGCCTCTGTAACTCTCCTATTTGAAAACAAAAACAAGCATTGAAAAGTTAAAGATTAGCTTTGGATTAATTAGATAAAAATGCGAATGTCTTGGGTTTTCCACACACTACACCAATGCCTTTGGTGTGTTTTTCACTTGTTTCCTTTAGTCTGACATTGTTATTTTTCGGCAGGGCTTTGGTTATTAATGATTCACCTTTTTGTATGTCCTTCACTAGTTCACTAGAGGCCATGGAGGCTCCATCGATCTGAAACTCAGACATGGTCACCCAGGACGAAAGTCTTGGGATGCCATCGAGTCTCAATCGATCAATTGTTCTGAAATCTTTTTGCGCACAAATGTTGCCACCTCCCTCATTATATATCCACTATAAACTTCCATTGGTAAACTTTTGAGAATCGTTTTTTTATGGTGTCGGCTGTCTGTACATTTTATTAATAACATTGCCTGATTTAACAAATAGGAATTCTTAATAAGTAAATACACCAACATCATCATTGGCTTCTTGCTCAAAATGATCAATAAGTTCTGATGTCATGGTTAAGTAGTGATGTGTGAATAAGTTGCAAATACACTATTCTTGGTTGTTCTGATCTGCAATAATATTATAGTTAAGGTTGGATGATTTCCTTCAAGCCAAAGACTTCTTCAACCTTTGTTGTTTATAACTTAAGGGTATCTTCTTCTTTAAGCTTAGACAATGAGATCATTTTTATCAACTACTTTTAATTAACACTAATCAAAGTGCCATAATATTCTTTACTTATAAGTAGAGATTAACATCCTACAAGTTCCATTTGTCGGCTTTAGATAGCTCATCAATTGCTAATTTATCACTAACCCTATCGATAAATACATTATGTCTTTACGACATTTGCATGGCATCATAATCAACAAATCAACATCCATGTAGGTGGTTGTTGACCAATTAGTCGCGTTTTTTTTTTTGAACTCATTAAATCTCAAGATAATGAACAAATTTATATAAAAGACAATATTTATACATCATCAATCCTTTTACTAATTAGATGACAAGTCTTAATATGATTAGGTAAAAGAGCTTAAGTAATGATTTAGGATCCTTGTTATCTAGACACTAAGTATCATAAGCAGTGTGAGTAGGTATATAAAAATGTTGGTGAAAGGTAAGAGAATGTGACATATGGTTTCACTAGTTATGCTTATGCATGCAGGCTTTGGTTTTTCATATTGAGAAAGGAATAATTGAGAATGAAGACATAAAATATTGTGGCAGTGGTAGATATGATCACCAAATGTGAATGGAGATGGCATACCAACAATCACACCATGTGATATATGTGAATCACTTTTTTACTTTGTTACACCGTGAAGCAAGACTTTTGTGTTGGAAAATTAAGGTAAGGGAAGGCAAGCTGACACTTTCCATATGTAGGAAACTCGATCACAACCTTATACTATATTCACATACATTTGTAGTTTTGTTCTATACTATGATGATGATTTTTAGCTAATTAAGCTGATTGCTAATTTACAACTATAATATATACAAAAAAAAAATAAAATAAAGTTTACTATAATTTCAATGTTTTACTCTATTTTTCTACGAATTGGGAAAATATTATGACATTTTTAACGTTAGGAACATGGGTCGAGTTGACCCCCCGAATTGGAATATTTCAGGTTTAGATTACAACAATACATATATGAATTTCAAAATGAGTTCAAGATGGGAATACATCGAGTTTAATACTAAACAAGCCCTTGAATATAAATCTCCAATAACATGGAATAGAGTTAGTAAATAGTTATTAGGGTTTTAATTATTTCTAGAACAAATATCTAAATATATTATCCGATCGAGTTTAGAAAAGTCTTCTGCGCGTTTGGAGAGCAACAAAAAACATTTGTCCGTAAAGATCTACTGAATTTTCTTTACTTCTTAACCTTGTATGTCCGCTCTTTTACCGTCACGATTAATCCCCACTAATAAATTATATGTTGTGATTATATTCTTTGATGTGAGATTTGTGGGACTAATAAAACATTATCGCAGATGGGTGCCGTTAATTCCAGTAGGATTTGGACAAGTATTTTTGGTAATTTTTTTTAGACACATGGTAATTTTTCATTCATCCCACAAACCCACACCGAAAAAGCACAACGTATAAAACTTTTTGCAGTCCCTACTGATAAGTGCTGTTTTATTTATATTAAAAATCTGACAAAATTACCCTTAAAAAGTAAATAAGTAATCATATAACCCAAAATAATTAAAGGATAATATGGTCCACAAAATTATATTTAAAACTAAATCTACTCCGAATACCGCCAGATCTCATTTCAAAACAATTCAAAAAGTCCGCTCTCTCTCCCCCACTTCCTTTTATTCTCATAAAACTAACCCCATTTTAACCAATATTTACCAAAATACCAAACAAAACACAACATAGAGAGAAACAGAAAGAGCAATAGAGAGATAGAGAAAGAGAGAGAGAGAGACTGCAAGTCTGCAACAATTGAATCTTTACTTGAAATGCAATTCATCATGGCCCCACATTGATACCATCTTCTTCTTCATCTCTTCTTTCATAGCTTTTTTTTTTTTTTTTTTTGAATACAAATGGCTTCAAGAAATCAAAACAAACCCCCAATTCCACTTCGAAGTAGTCCATCAAATGTAAGTAGTAGTAGTATCCCTTTTTGGGTTTTTGGGATTTTAATAATCTATATTGATTTGATCTATAAAATGGGAATTTGGGTATTTGTTAATATTATTATATATTGATTTGTGTGTTTTTTTTTTGAAATTTTTGTTAGAAAAAGGAGAATTTAGATGAAATTCAATTAGATAAGAGAAGAAAAATTGGACCAGAGAAGATGGTTGGTCAGACAATTAGTTTGCGTAGTAGTAATCATCATCGACAAGCGTTTTCAGTTGTGAATTCTTCTTCTTCTACTACTAGTAGTAGTAATCAAGATGTTTTGATGAGTGATCTGAATGGTAATGGTAATGGAAGTTCTGATTGTGGTGGAATTGAATATACTAAAGAATATGTTGATGCTCTTTTGAATGAAAAGCCTAAAGGGAAGAAAACTGATTACAAGGTTTGATTTTTTGTTTTTTTTCGTCGAATTGATTTGTTCATTTTTTTTTTTGATTTGGGTTTTTGAATTTTAATAATTTTGGTTTATTTTTATTTAGTTACAATGTGAGCAAAAGACGCAATATATAAAACGGTTGAGGCTTTGTATCAAATGGTTTCAAGAATCAGAAGAAAGTAATCTCCTTGAGCAAGAGAAGCTTCGGAATCTATTGGAATCAGCGGATATAAAATGTACTGATTTAGGTAATATTTTATAGAATAATTATGTCTACTTGTTCTTAAGAATGTTTTATAAAAACTATTTTGATATTTGATATGTGTTTTTGTACTTGATTAGAGGTTCAGATGAAAAACAAGATTGATGAATTAGAAACATTGATCATGGAATTGAGGGGAAGTTGTGCCTCTTTACAAGAGAAACTAGTAAATGTCGAATCAGAAAAGACGGTAAGATTTGGAATTCTGACTGTGAATTCAGATATATTGGAATTTTATCGGCACCTTTTCTTGTGTTTTAATGTTAATATCGTTTTCTGGTAAAAATTGCAGGTTGCAATTGAGGATTATAATAATGAAAAAGAGGCTAAAATTTCTTTGGAGAGAAAGCATGATTCTTTAGTAGAAGAGTTTGAAAAACTTCAACAAACTTCAAAGAGCGCCAATCACAAAGTAGTACTATCTATAAAATTGGTTTTGACTGATATGCTATCTTTGATATTTATTTGAGCTAAATCATTTTTTGGATGTAATAAAATATGCAGATTGAGTCACTTGAAGCTACTTACCGGAATTCACAAGAGTATAACATAAGCTTGCAACAGTATAATAGTAGACTTCAGATGGACTGTGAGACATATAAGAAAAATCTGGAACGTTTGGAGCAAGAGAAATCTGTAATTCTAGAGGAGCGTGCCACATTAAGGGGGCGATACAATTTGTTGCAGGAGGAACTGTTATCCTTTCGAGTATGTATATATGCTTGATAATTTCTCATAGTTTTATCTAATAAGCCCTGTCATGGATGCTTGGAGTCTACCAAAGCTATTATATGAAATAATTTAGACTCTGTCATTTCTCTTTTCTTTTTCCAAATGCGTGGTTTATGTGATGGAGTTTTTCTGAATTGGCTATTTATTATGCTTTCCCTTTTCACTTTTATATATAAACTGGAAAGTCTTTTGATGCCCTAAAGATGGAACCTCTCCCAAATTGTTGTTGGTATGTTTCACATTAAGTTATGAGATAGTGTAAAATGCCTTACCAAGTGTTTAGTTTGTCTGTCATAGAAAGTGGGACGCCTATAGCCATGTATTATTTTAATATAATTCTGATAGTCATGTAAATAGCTTTATATCTTCATTATATTTTTAGCTCTTCATAATATCACTCTATGATTCTCAACCTTGCTATAGGATTCTCGAGATGAGGCTTTGAAGCAGAGGGATGCACTACATACTGAATTAAGTTGCACAAAGTCAGAGTTGCAACAAATTAAAGATGACCGGGATTGCCAGTTATTACAAGTGCAAAATCTAACAGCTGAGTTGGTGAAGTACAAGGAATTCACAGGAAAATTTTCTGTTGAGTTGGATAATCTTACTATTAAATCAAAGGCTCTTGAGGTCTATTATAATTCCTTAGCTTTTTAGTTTTTATAAAGTTTGGCTTCTTTGTCATTGGGGTTATTAAGATTTGGCTGTCTTTTTATAGGAGGCTTGCTCTTCTCAGAAGGAAGAAATTCGGATATTGCAACATCAGTTGGCAGCTGCAAATGAGAAACTGAAGGTACTGTTCATTTCATGCAAATTTGTTATTAATATCATAATTGTATATATTATTATTAATGGATGAATGGATATGGATATAATGACATTGGAAATATTGTTAAATCTTTCCCTAGATGGCTGATTTAACTACTTTGGAGACAAGGACCGAATATGAAGATCAGAAGATGTGTGTTCAGGATTTACAAATGCGCCTTGCAGATGCAGAGTTTCAGCTTGTTGAGGCTGAAAAGCTTCGTAAAAAATTACACAACACTATATTGGTAAACTATTTTTCTTCAACACATTTGTGTGATTTTACCAATTATAGATTTCTAATTTCCATCCAAAATGTAGGAGCTTAAAGGAAACATCCGGGTCTTCTGCAGAGTGCGGCCCATGTTGCCTGATGATGGTGCTAGCTCAGAAGCCTCTGTTATTTGCTATCCAACATCAACAGAGTCCCTTGGTCGGGGCATAGACTTGCTACAAAGTGGTAATATGCTTTGGCATGTCTAGTGTGCAATTCAACTACCTGATTTTGTAATTTTTCGGAGATCCTATCTTCATATCAAATTCGATTTTCAGCAGGGCAAAAGCATCAATTCAGCTTTGATAAAGTATTTACACACGAATCCTCACAGCAAGAAGTTTTCGTAGAAATATCACAGCTTGTTCAGAGTGCCCTGGATGGTTACAAGGTGATAACTTACTTGTTTTTAACTTGGTCTATGCTATGAATAATTCCTTTTGTGTGCTATGCTTGCTGGTCTATGGCAATGTAGCTTTTCACAACTGTTTACTTCAGGTGATTAACATTATATATGTCTTATTATGATGGTCTAGGATATTACGGTGTTACCTTACTTGAGCCAACTGCCAAGTTTTCGAGCAGATTTTCATAATTGCTTTATACAATCAATAGTTTTATGAAAATGTATTTAGTGCAACTGCATAAGCTTACACATGACCACAATATATTAATCCCTACGTGTATGCGTCCTACACTTTTATAGAATGGCAATATATTATTGTAGGACAGCACTGTTCAGAGCGTGTTCACCTGAACCTACTTGACCTGGCGGTTTTAAGTATTTGCTTAATAAGTCATTTTTTTTTTGTTCTCACACAAACCTTTAAGATGCTTTAACACCACTGCAATGGTCTTATTCATTAAGCTGGTTTGGCTCTTATCTGAATTGTTTGCATTATGAAAACGTTGAGTAGAACACGTGCCACCCACAGAACACGGTTTGTAGATGTATGCACTCATTGGATTCAGTTACTGTCTACGTATATCCCATGGATAAATATTACTTTGTTAGCAACAGAAGTTGCTATCAAAATGCTGATCTCAATTGCATCTTTCATGGCAGGTCTGCATTTTCGCTTACGGACAAACAGGCTCAGGGAAAACTTATACCATGATGGGTAGGCCAGAAACTCCAGATGAGAAAGGGCTGATACCTCGATCATTAGAACAAATATTTCAAAGTAGCCAGTCTCTTTTATCCCAGGGTTGGAAGTACAAAATGCAGGTGATTTTTATAATATAAGGTTCACATTTGCTGTAAATTCATTGATATCGATGTCCCAAATTTTAATAATTGTTGTGGAAAATATCTATAGGCCTCAATGTTGGAAATTTATAATGAAACTATTCGTGATCTGTTATCAACAAATCGAGCTAGTAATGTTGACAATGGGAAGCAATATGCAATCAAACATGATGCCAATGGGAATGCACATGTTTCTGATCTCACAATTGTAGATGTCTGCAGTTTGAAAGAGGTTTCTTCTCTTCTGCGCCAAGCTGCACAGAGCAGGTTATTCCTTCTTTGTTTCTAAGCAATAATCTTTTTGGAAAAGAAATCTATTGCTAAAGTTAGTAACATTGCAATAATGTTTTTACTTTTAGATCTGTTGGGAAGACACATATGAATGAGCAGTCGTCGAGAAGCCATTTTGTCTTCACCTTACGAATATTTGGTCATAATGAGGTACTTAATATTGTTGTTCACCTTTTTGTTGGAAATATATCTAATGTACTAATCCACTCACTAATTTGATAGAGCACTGACCAACAAGTGCAAGGCATTTTAAATCTCATTGATCTTGCCGGTAGTGAGCGTCTCTCAAAAAGTGGGTCAACTGGGGATCGGCTCAAAGAAACTCAGGTATAAACATGTTATGTGTTACATGTGTTGAATATTATTTTTTTTTGCTTGAAGCAATCGTTATTACCAAGTTTAGATGCTAATAACATGGAGCTTTGATCAGGCTATAAACAAAAGTTTATCGTCGTTGAGTGATGTTATATTTTCTCTGGCCAAGAAAGAAGACCATGTCCCATTCAGGAATTCAAAGCTTACATATCTTCTCCAGGTAATGATTCCAGATAATGATAGAAACAATCCTCTCTTACTTTTTTTTTCTTTTTCTATTGTTTACTATTATGAAGTTAGATTAAAATGGGAAATGTTGGAGGGGAGATAGTACCTTGGCATAAATTAGATTTAGAGGGAAAGCAAGGCCCATGTTGGGGCACATTGAGTTGCAAGAAGAATGCACCAATGTGATAAAAGGCTCCAAATAAATAGACTTGAAACTTTCTTCTGTTCCAATTTTTACTTTTACTAAGTGATTAGAAAAAATTTAATCAGTTTATATTTGTCACAATTTAGTCTTTTAATACTAAATAATATAAGTGTCCTCTCATTAGTGTTAGCCTCAACTTTAATAGAGCTGTCTGCAAGGGATAAAGAAAAACAATGCTATCAAAATTTGGTTCTCAACATTCTGCATGACCTTCAATTAAAAGCTCTTATACTTGTAATGATTACGGCTTCAGTTTAAGACTTACACGGTACACCACATACAGTGAAATATCATCCCCCCCACCCCCCCCAATCCTTCTCCCCATGATGGTGGGACTCCATCATCCAAGTCTTGATCAGTAGACCACTGTACAGTGTACATGAAGAATGCTGAGATATTTACTCTCATTGGAGTAGTTGACTAGAAGGATCATACATTGTTAAATTTGGAGCTATTGGAAGCAAATTATTGACCATAGTTTATTGTATATGGGTTTCACACTTAATAATATATAGATAATTTTTACCTACCATCTCATGCAATATAGTCTGATTACTTGTGGAGGAAAACATCTAACTAGATCTGATATTTATCACAGATGATGGGTTAGCACAATTTATTAGTGCATAGTATATGTTGAATAGTAAATTTATATATTTATAACATGTCTAATGCGACCCTCTTATTTGAGTTTTATGTCAACTAGGTTTGACATTGTATTATCATCTGATTACAAAGTATCATGTAGTATATCATTGGCCTTTGACTTAGCTATTTTGGTTTCATATCGCACTTCAATTTTTCAGGTCGATTTTTATACCCTGCTTTCCCCCTTTAAACTGCCTAATGTTTTATAATTTTGCAAGTCATGCAGGTGACTCATATATATATATATATATTTTTTTTTTTTTATCAAAAAAAGGGTTTACTCATATTTCTTGCCTTAGAGCTTAGACTCTACCCCAATCAATGACCCCAGAAATGATTGGATTAAACAAGATTGTTTCATATTAGCTAAGAAATTGAAGCAAAAACCAGCCTCTAGGAGAAATACACGCTTTTAAAAGAGAGCTTATACATCATCATTCGCATCACACATACTCAACTGATTGGTCCAGTTATTAGTATCTCTATTAACAGAAAACTTGATATTACTTCCATGGTCATGACCGATCACTGATTATTTACACCACTACTAAATGCACTGCACGGGCTTTTGTTTATTTGGACAGTTGGCATGAACTTGATGATTTGTTGCTATGATGATACTTGTTAGACCTTTTTTACAAACACAAAACCAAATCCTGATTGGTGGTGTTGTATTGTTAATCACTGGAACAAAATGTATGCAATATTGTTCGTCTTGGGCATTGTATTAAAGGGTAAGAGAATACGGGCATGATTGAGAATTACATAGAGATCAGGCAATCGGGACATGCTTTGTTTCTGTTGAAGTGGACCTGGTTCCTTGCATACCATAAGAAATTGGAAATGTTGACTAAGAGTGCTAGTTTTCTACAGTATAAATTTAGGTAGATGTGTTTCTTTGAAGGAAAATATTTCTGTATTGATAAAAGATTTCTATGAAAAAAATAGGGCTGCAATATGTTACAAATGATTGGGCAAGTAAATAAGGAAATTTTCAGGGGTTCCATATCTGTTCAACACTGAGTTTTTCTAGCGGGTATGAAAATGTATATTTTCTAGACAAAGTGACTTTGGAAACATTCAGGAACCACCCTGCATATCCTACAGTTTGCCAGGTTATCCCTCTGTTGGCATTCGGCAAGTGAGAACTGTTCATACTTTTCAGTGGTTTGTAGCAGTTTGTATCTGCAGGTGGGGAGAAGTTGAATTTTGTATGTCTCCCGAATCCCTGCATTAATGAAAATACAAAGGAGATGGTTGTTCTAAGGATGAGTGTTGTGCTCCAAGAGATCAGAAACTTAGGCAGTTAGGCAATGTTATTAGATAAGTATAGGCCGAAAAGGCTTTTTAAAAGGCAAAGTGGGTACTATGGCTTTGAGGATTCATCATCCAGGAAATATTTTAATCTGAGTGGTTATCAACAGTTTCCAGCAGAGTTTCGAAGGATGGATTCCCCCCCCTGAAGGGTTATGAGTTTGATGACATGCCCCCTAAGTGTTTTTAGCTATAAACTATTTGTGTTTCAGTTGATGAGCAAACAGTATGAGAGTATCATTTAGATGAGTCTGCCATTAGAAATCTTTTGTGATTCCATAGATCTCATTGGTGTTAGTTTTGTTGAATCATTCTTGAGTTCCCATGGAATAGCAAATGTGGTTGTTATGAATAAAGTTGTGTGACTAGCTTGAGTTGGCAGTCTGTGTTTCCATGAGGAAGTTTTTGTTTCATTCTGGCTTATGGTTTGGTTGGTATTGGATTTTTGGGGTTTCAGATGGTTGTTCGTCTTCTTGGATTAGGAAATTTTCAGAAATTTTGCAGTGGATCATTTTGATCCTACAATGAAGGTTGGAGTGGATTATTTAAATATAACTTTTAGTTTGCATTTATGATCATCCACAGATCTATGAACATCTGAATGCATTACATTCCCTTGTATAACATTCTTGTGAACATGTTCATTGTTTTTTGTGGCCAAAATTACGAACTCTGTTAATTTTCTGTTTTTTAACAGCCTTGTCTAGGCGGTGACTCCAAAACGTTGATGTTTGTCAACATCTCCCCGGATCCATCCTCTGTGGGTGAGTCACTCTGTTCACTTCGCTTTGCTGCAAGAGTTAATGCATGTGAGATTGGCATTCCACGGCGTCAGGCTAGTATGCGATCGGTTGATTCTCGTCTGAGCTATGGATGATTCAAGTGATTTCTCTGATGTATTCACTATCAATGTGTATTTATGTAGCTGTGCGGCTTGAGTTAATAAATAGAATGGGAAGCTTGTCCAATACTCTAATTGTACTGCATGTAATGTAATTCTTAGAATGTTGTATTTTGTAGAATTTTGATTTGAAATATACTTAACTTGGTTTCTCCTCAGATTTGTTATTAGTACTGTTTTCTCAAATACAAAAGAATGTAGCATTTTGTTCTCTTTCTTTCTGTCCATTGATGCGATTGACCCAGTGTTTCATGTGTTCCAAATAGAGGCATTTTCATTTATTTTCTCTCTTTTGTTAATGTTTGATTGCCATTCTGATTTGAAATGATTTGCTAGATCTTAATTAAGCTTGCAGAGTATTTTATGGTATTTGTGTGCAAAAATGTCTCATGATAAAGGTAAACATCTTTGTTCATAATAATATATAGTTGTTGAGCAATCGACAAAACATACACAAATTTTTTCAAATGCCAGAAATTGGAAGCGACGCAATAATCCTATTATCGTTTATTAAACAGACAAAACATCTGACGCGATCGATCCAAGTTTACTCAACATCTGTTTTCGAAGCTAGATAATTATTAGCTCTGTTTGCGTGGATGTAGTCAACTACTGCATATGCCATTCTCCAACTAGCAGTAATGAGAGAAGCACCAGACTCAGACCCTTGAGTAATAACAAAAGAATTGGTTGCTCTAATCACGCAAGAACTGCTTCCTGTACTTGTGATTTGGAAGATGTTCTCATACAAAGTGAACCCAATATTTAGAAACCCTCCTTCGATCTGGCGTACTACTTTGGTACGCGTTAGGTGATTGATTTCTACGAACTGTTCGTGCCATGTAAGGGGTCCAGAATTTGCTGGAAAAGAAACAGTGAAAGCAAGCAACTGATCAGTACTAGAATATGCATGTGTGCATAGCAATGTTTATGTAAAACTTGACTTACTTGGCTGAAGTGTAATATTCAAAATAGTCCCCTGAGTACCATCTCCAGATAAAACATCGATCCTCTGGAAACGGAAAGGCATCAACTCTACGATGAGCCTTGGAAGATCAGGTGAGCTATACACATCCCAAACATCTTGGGCTGATATGTCGCTGACTGCCAACTCGCTCCAGACTTGTGCAGGCAATGAAACTTGAGCTTCACAATGAAAATGATGACTTAATAGAAACACAGTAAGAACAAGAAACAAACTCTTCTTTGCAAAAGCAATTGATGAAACCATGATTTCTTGAGTATTGTTGTGATGAATTATTGTTCACTACTACCCTACTTTTATAGTGTCCAAGTTCACATTTTATTTTGTTTTTATTTTTCCTCATGTTACATGCAACATGCGGCAAAATGTATTAAATTGTTATAGACTAATAGACTATACATTTTTGCTTATAAATATATATGAAAATGGCACTTGTTGATCTATTAATAATCTATTTATCAAAAAAAAAAAAAAAAAAAAGATTCTCACCATGTAATGCTTTAACTTATATATGAAAAAAATAACGGAATATTCCGTAGTACATTTGAATATTTTTTTTGAAATCTTAAGAAATACCAAATGTTATTAATTACAAAAAAAAAAAAAAGTCTACATCCGAGTTATTAATAATTATTGACATACATTGAACATTAGCTGTTTAAAATTCAATATTCATCGGCGGCGTTTGAAAATTTTGTTACGAATAATTAGTATTCTAATATTCTTATTATGTAGCTATCATAACACCTCTAGCTGTGTAATTATTATTTTAAAATGTAGCGCAAAACATCATTATCATAAAAAAATAATTATTAACTTGATAATAATAATAATAATAATCAAATTAACATAATGATGGAGACTAAAAGTTTTATAACATGTGTGTCTCTCAATAATACATCATTAGGTTCCTAGGTGGTGATCATCATGATGATTATATTTAAGACTTTTCCATTATCAATTTCGTGTGATATTTTTCTTAATTTCGATCAAGAAATTATAAACTAAAAGTCTTAATTTAAGACTTTTCTTAAATGTTTAGTTATATTACACACACAAAAAAAAGGTATATTATCAAATTAATAATAAAGTTTATTAATTAAATTGCAAATTTTATTTATTTTTGTTTATTTATTAGTAAAGAGGTTAAAAGGGTTATTTTTTTTTTTTATATCAAACAATCAACTGTCGACATGTTTTGAACCCACGACTTCTTCTCGGAGCCACTTTTCTTTTTTGATTGGCAAACGGGGTTGAAGGACCCCTACCCCTGTAAAATTACGTGTGGAGACTTATGTCAACAATTAGTTGTTGACGTGTTTCAAACCCATAACCTCACCACCACCGATAACCTCTACGATTGAGCTATAGGCTCATTCCTGAGCCACAACCTTATCTGCAATTTGAATAAAAAGGGGGATTTAGAGATACCCCCCAAAAAAATATGAACTCTTTGAGATACCCCCCAGATTTAAAAACCATTAGAGATACCCCCCATTTTTTCATTTGGAGCCGGTCAACCAAGCCATTGACCTAACTTGTTTTCATATTGACTGAAATACCCTTTTCCTAACTTAAGCTCTGTCTTAATCATCCAACCCAGTCAGCATGCATTTCTACCACATCATCAAATATTTCACCAGATCTAATCCAATGGTTACAAATAATTAGCCATCAATCTCCACCCATTCTTCTTCTTCCTTCTTCTCCAACCCATCAATCTCCACCCATTTTTCTTCTTCCTTCTTCTCCAACCCATCAATCTCCACCCATTCTTCTTCTTCCTTCTTCTCCAACCCATCAATCTCCACCCATTCTTCTTCATCCTTCTTCTCCAACCCCTCTTCTTCTTTCTTCTCCAACCCTTGTTCTTCTTTCTTTGCTTCTTCTTTCTTCTTCAGCCATTATCAGAGATCCAGAAAATAACTCCATTAACAGATCTAGAAGAAAAGGCGAAGAACTTTAAACTAAAATCTTTCACTAATGTCTTTTTCTGCAATTTTGGGGGGTATCTCAAAGAAAAGTTTAATTTTGGGGGATATCTCTAAGAAAAGTTTAAGATTTGGTGAAATGAAGTGTTTTTGCTGATATGGCATAATTGGTGAGTGTGTAGCTGACTAGGATCACCATTAAAATCAAGGAAGGGTATTTTAGTCTAAGTGATATAAAGACTGGTCAAATATAGGTCAATGGCTTGGTTGACCGGCTCCAAATGAAAAAATGGGGGGTATCTCTAATGGTTTTTAGATCTGGGGGGTATCTCAAAGATTTCATATTTTTTTGGGGGTATCTCTAAATCCCCCGAATAAAAATCAATATAAAAGACAATAAATTACACAGTAAAACCTTTATAAATGAATACCCTTGAGACCAAAAACATATATTAGGTTATTCATTTATTGAACATCGAATTTTTTTTTTTAATATTTAAGCGAGGTTAGTCATATACCTATTATTTTCATCCCAAAACAAGCACGATTTACGAGTAATTTTTGCGGCATTTTGTAGTATGTCTGTATGTGGGGAGGGGGTGACCAACTGACCATAGACATTTAGGACCATGGTGAGGGGTAGCCCAATAGCCCATACTTATAAACCAAAGAGACGTTAGCTCAGTTTAAATTTGAAATATAGCCGCCATTTTCTAAATTTACGCAAATCAAACTTTGTTGATGAATGTCGCATTTACGCTAAAAAATCTCGAAACCCCACCATAGAATCATTGTTATTACATTCTTCTTCTTCCATGATCACTTTCTTCAAACACCCACTCACTTCTTTACAATGTGGGTCTCTATTGCAATCCTTCACCAACACCAAATCTTTACTACAAGGCAAGAAACTTCATGCTTATATGATTACTTGCGGTATACTTATCGAAAATACTTATATAAATACAAAACTATCGGCTTTTTATGCGATTTGTGGTAATATGAATTATGCACATTATTTGTTTGATGAAATTACTCTGAAAAATTCATTTTTGTGGAATTCTATGATTAGAGGTTATGCTTGTAATGGGTTTTCTTGGAAATCACTTGTTTTGTATCGGGAAATGTTGAGTTTTGGTCATAAGGCTGATAATTTTACGTACCCATTTGTTCTTAAGGCTTGTGGTGATTTGTTGGTTGATGAAATTGGAAAGAAAGTTCATTGTGAGGTAGTTGTTTCGGGGTATGAGTCGGATGTTTATGTGGGTAATTGTCTTCTTTCGATGTATTCAAGATTTGGGGATATGGAGATTGCTAGGAAACTGTTTGAGAAAATGTTAATAAGAGATTTGACGTCGTGGAACACTATTATTTCTGGTTATGTGAAAAACCAGGATCCTATAAAGGCTGTTAATGTTTTTAACTTGATGGTCAGAGTTGGTATTAGACTAGATTGCACGACTCTGCTTAGTGTTCTTCCTGCTTGTGCAAAGTTAGAGGCATTGAAGCTAGGAAAAGAGCTTCATGGTTTTATTTTTAGAAGCAACATTGGATGTTTTGACAACTTTGTGACCAACTCCCTAATTGATATGTACTTTAACTGTAGTTTCATAGTTGGTGCTAGGCAATTATTTGAGAAGATGACACGGAGAGATACTGTGACATGGAACTCTATGATAGTGGGATATGCACGGAGTGGAGATGCTTCTAAGAGCTTGAGATTTTTTTGTCGGATGATTTTGGAAGGTGGAAATCCTGATCAAGTTACTTTTATAGGTGCACTGGGAGCTTGCGATCAAATATCAGCCTTCCAATTTGGCACTTCTATTCATTCTTTGCTTGTACGAAAAGGCTTCATTGAGCACATGATTGTAGGAACCAAACTTGTAGATATGTATGCTAAGTGTGGTAGCTTAGATTATTCATATCATGTATTTGATGAGATGCCAGAGAAAAATCTAGTTTGTTGGAGTGCTATGGTTGGAGGATTTGGGCTTCATGGAAGGGGAAGAGAGGCTCTTGCAGTTTTCAGCAAAATGAAGGAGAATGGTATTAAGCCAGATGAAGTTACTTTTACTACTGTTCTGTCAGCTTGTAGCCATGCAGGATTAGTGGATGACGGTCGTAGGATTTTTGACCAAATGGTGAAGGAGTATGACGTAACGCCTACGCTTGAGCACTATTCCTGTATGGTAGACCTTCTTGGGCGTGCTGGGTATTTGGATGAAGCATATGAGTTCATTAAGGCTATGAAAATAAAACCAAGCTTTGATGTATGGGCTGCACTGCTTTCTGCTTGTCGAGCCCAGCGTAATGTCAAGCTGGCAGAAGTTGCTGCTAGAAATGTGTTTACCTTGAACCCAAGACATATAGGATCCTATGTTCTACTTTCCAACATCTATGCAACGGAGAAGAAATGGGGAGAAGTGGAAAATGTCAGGTTTATCGCAAGACAGATGGGACTTAAGAAACAACCTGGCTGTAGCTTTATTGAATTGGACAAGGTGGTACATCGGTTCTTAGTGGGTGATAAAACTCATTCACAGTCAAAGGAAATATATGCAAAACTGGAGGAGGTGAGGCAGCTACTCAAGAAATCTGGTTACACACCCGATACTAGTTCAGTGTACTATGATGTTCAGGAGGATGTGAAGGAAGACATGTTATGGGATCATAGTGAGAGGTTGGCAATTGCATTTGCTCTTATCAACACAGGTCCTGGTATGGTAATCAGGATCTCCAAGAATCTACGTGTATGTGGAGACTGTCACATGGTAATCAAACTTATCTCCAATCTTACAAGTCGAGAGATTATCATGAGGGATGCTTACAGATTTCATCACTTTAGTAATGGTTTTTGTTCTTGTGGTGATTACTGGTGATTAAGGAAGAGCAAAGTTATACTTCAAAGGAAAATAACACAACTTGTTGGAGCTTTTACACAGAAATTTAAAAGGTATGGAGTAAGCTTGCCTTTCATTCTTAACTTCTGTAAGTTTCTGGTAGCATTTATAGTTTACTTGTTATCTTGGTCTACATGCATATTTCATTATATGATATGTAAGCGTCGAATAACTCACGGATTCTACCCAAAGGAAAAGAAAATTTCAGGTTATGTTATGTAAATGACTGAGATTCCTAAAATGGCATCCTGTCTTGAGGTATTAATTTGATAAGTAGGGATTTAAAAGTATCTATGGATGAGTTTATGGCTGTACAATAGTTGCCTTTGTACCAATAGAGGTTTTCTGTTTTCTATTTGAAGTAAGATGGATTCAGTCAATTGAAAATGTTATGAACACTTTTACGTAATGACATACCTGTAAATTACCGATTGGGAGTGATATTCGGATTCAACTGCGAACTCTTATGCTCAAGAATTGATCACCACAGATTATTACTTGTTGGAGGGCATGTTTAGATCGATTGATTGCATCAGTGTATTGTAATATCATCAACATGTGTATAAGTTCTTTTTCATAAGGATACGCAAGGTGTTTTTGGTCTTTGTAAATGAGGAGATCAGTATCACATGTAAATACATGCGTGTGTCAATTGTTCCCATGCTAGACCATTTACAATAAACTGTGAAGAAAAGTCACAATATTCAAAATTGATGCTTGTAAAGATATTGTTCGAGATCCCATGCGCAGGGAGTTTGGTGCATAGTATTATTTTTAGGATGTACAGGTACAATCATAGTGCGTACAAAACTTCCAGGAAATTAAACCTATTCAAGAATTATGGTTTGGAAGTTAAAGAGGACTGCTACAAGCTTATAATTTCATTGGCAAAAGTACCGTTAAAAATACTAAATGGTTTGTACATTTAAACTAACAGAATCCTGTCTATAAAAACTATTAAGTTAATGTATAAATTTAAGTAGATTGTAATGCCATGGTTATTTGCAAAATACCGTCAAAGAAAGTCTTTTTTCTTGCTTAGTTTTTCTTTTTTATACTTTTTCTCTATCTGATTTCTCTTGAGAGAGAAGGTCTTTTGCTCTCTAGATTTAGCATTTCTATCAATCATTCTTTATTTTTGTTCCTTGCAGTTGGAGATCCAAATTTTACCAAGTCCAACTTCTTGCATGAGAGGGACTAACATAAAGAAGGTTGGAATTTCCAAGGGATTTTAACGACAGATATGCCTGATCAACTCAATAAAGCAGTGGTTTGGATGAGCTTCCCTAGCATTGAAAGAATTCTGATCAGCAATGCACGTCACCATGGGAAGTTCATGCTCAGTCTAATGGTCAGTTGTCTGCTATCAGAATGCCAGAATCACAGTTCAGGCTTTATCACTCTCTCATGTAATTCACTTCAATTCTCGATTTGTGCTTGCAGGTCATCTACATGTCTGCGGATTTCACTTTGTTATTTAAAGGTAAGTGGTTCTTCAATTCTGACCTAAATTTATTCAAATACCCCAATAGTTTTGTTTTTTTTTCAAGCTGATGATGGCATAATTGTGTGGTTGGAAAAGTACGAATTTTGAGGTTATATATATTTTTTTTCTCAAAGAGGTAAACAATTCAATAAAAGAAATTAAGAAGAAAGAAAAAGTTTACAATGGGAAAACAATACAGAAAGAGTAAGTTGTTATTATCAATAAGAATGTCTTGAGCCATCTCCTTATTATACAGTTTATTCTGTTCTAGCCAAATTCCCTATAGTATACTGTTATGATAAATACACAGGATCTTGATATGATTAATGAAGAAACAAACACAAAAGATGTAAACTAAAACTAAAGCAGAAATACGGAAACACAATAATATACGTGGTTCGGCAATATGCCTACATCCACGGGACAAAGAGAGATAGCTTTATTGATAATTGAGAAGTGAACTACACAATAACTAATGAAACTTTAGTTTAGGTTTCCTCACACATATTTTCTTCTTTGCTCAAATTCTTATGGTTACACAACACCAATATTTATAACCTCTTTGGTTAATCCAATTGGTAACCCAATTCCTAAATCAACAACAACTTAGATTTCTAATAGATTAAAAAGCCTTATTGAATCTTAATAGAATTCTACCACACTTGTTGCCAAATAAGGAAACCGATTCCTAATAGGAATCCATTACTTGTAACCTCCACGTGTCACTTTCTACAATTCTCCACCTCGGCGAAGATTGTAAAAACTGAGCCGACCATAATGAACCCATACGTACTTCTCCTGAACCACACAAGCATCATCTCATCTTTGCCCCCACACGCCCAAAGAGCCACTACCCCGAAGGGCCTCAACATTTGTAGAGATTGATCAAGTTAAGGCAATGCCTAAACTTGACCCCGAAAACCACCTTAGTGAACAACTCTCCTAAAACTTTCTTCTCAAACTCTTTACTCAATTGTTTCTTCAAATAAACAATACATGACTTGCTCTTTGCAGCTACAAGCATGTCATCCACATAGAGTAAGAGAAATATAACGGACCTATCTCGAAGCTTTATGAAATAGACACACAAATCATATTCACTTCTAGAGTACCCTTGCTTCAACATAAATGTGTCAAACTTCTTATAACACTGTCGTGGTGTTTGCCTCAATCCATATAAGGACTTTATCAGTTTGCACACATAGTCTTCTTTACCAGCAACTTTATAACCGTCGGGCTGTAACATATATATGTCCTCCTCTAAATCTCCATGCAAGAAAGCAGTTTTGACATCTAGTTGCTCGAGCTCTATATCAAACTGCGTCACCAAAGCTAACAAGACTCGGATGGAAGTATGTTTAACAACCGGAGAGAAAACTTCATTATAATCTACACCTTCCGTTTGTGCATATCCCTTAGCCACTAATCTTGCCTTGTAACGTACACCACTAGTTGTACCCTTGGAGTCTAGAATACCATCTTTCACTGTGAAAACCCACTTGCAACCAATCGACTTCTGACCCTTAGGCAACTTTACAAGTTCCCAAGTATTGTTCTTGTGAAGAGATTTCATCTCTTCATCCATCGCTGACTTCCATTCATGAGAATAAGAACTCCTCATTGCCCCCTTAAAGGTAGAAGGCTCATCATCACAAAATATTGATAATGCAAAAGATGCACTATCCTCAAAACCAAGTCGAACTGGTACTTTTCTCAAACGTGGTTCACGTTGAGATGCTAAAGATGGCCACTCATGATGCTGCTCTAATTGTTGCTGCTGTAAAGTATCTTCAAGAGGAACCTCCTCTTCAATCTCATCATCTACACTCTCTGTGTCTGGATATGTGTCTGTAGTTACCTGTGTAACCTTCTGAACTTGTAGGTACCTGTACAACAGTCACCTCTTTATCTATTGTAGATGAATATGGAACATTATGCTCCACCTGCATGGTATCGTCACCATCATTGTCATTATCATCACCCTCATGTTGAGAGTCCCAACCTGTGAACCTTTTTGAATCAAGCATTGCTTTCTCATTAAAGGTCACATCACGACTGATCTGGAATTTATTCAACTCTGGGCACCATAAACGATAACCCTTAATACCTTGTGGATATCTCAAGAAAATAGCTTTCTTGGCCCTAACTCCTAACTTATCTTCTTTGATATGAAAATAAGTAGGACAACCAAACACCTTCAAATCTGAATAATCAGGAGGTGTACCAGACCAAACTTCCATAGGTGTCTTACAATCAATGGTTGTAGATGGTGATCGATTCACGAGATAGGACGCCGTATTTACTGCTTCAGCCCACCATACCTTACCCAAACCTGCATTGGATAACATGCACCATGCTTTCTCTAGTAGTGTGCGATTCATACGCTCAGCTACCCCATTCTGCTGTGGTGTACCTTCCACTGTGAAGTGTCTAACGATACCTTGTTCTGCACAATAAACTTTCAATGGGTCTTCAGTGTATTCTCTACCATTGTCAGAACGTATCCTTTTCACAACATGGCCAGTCTGTTTTTCAACCATAGCTTTCCACTTCTTAAACAAATCGGTGACTTCGTTTTTGTGCTTCATGGTGTACAACCAAACTCTCCGCGAGAAGTCATCGATAAAGCTCACAAACCACCTTGCTCCTCCCTTAGAAACTGTTCTAGAGGGACCCCATACATCTGAATGTATATAATCTAAAGTACTCGTAGTGCGGTGAACAGCGGTACCAAAACGAACTCTGCACTGCTTGTCAAATACACAATGCTCACAAAAATCGAGCTTGCAAGTTTTCTGGCCACCAAGCAAACCCTTTTTACTCAATATAGACAAACCTTTTTCACTCATATGCCCTAGCCGCATATGTCATAACTGAGTAGAAGTTAATTGTTTCTCATCAACCGCTTGAGAAACCATAGCCATAGCTCCACCTGAAACTATATCTCCAATAAGAAAATATAAGTTTCCATGTCTTTCGCCCATCAAATATAATCTGTCATCATAGTAAACCTTCAAGAGACCATTCTCACCAGTAAACTTGAAACCACTATCTTCAAGTACACCTAACGAAATCAAACCCTTTCACAAATCAGGAATATGCCTGACTTCTGTCAAGGTTCTTACAGCTCCATCATGTGCCTTGATCTGTACTGTACCAACACCAACAGTCTTGCAGGCATTCGAATTGCTCATAAAGACTTTACCACCATTTACTTCTCTGTAAGTTGTGAAAGACTCCCTATCGGAACACATATGATACGAAACAGCTGAATCAAGACACTATCCTTCAGCTAAATAGCTATTTGATGTAACTGTTAACACCTCATCCTCATTGTCTCCAATAGACTTTGTTACCTCATCACTACTTTGAGCAATGTTAGCAACTTCAGTGTTCGGATTAGATTTCTTCTTCTTCTCTTCTTTAGCCTTAACCTTAGGACAATCTTTACTATAATGGCCCATGTTATGACAATAATAACACTCAACATCCTTCAAATCTCTTTTCCGAGATTTAGAGCGACTTTTAGAACTCGACGAACCTCTATGTGATGATCTACCTCTAACATACCCTCAGCCTGAACTTCATCATCAACTTCCTTTTTTCTAATTGCTTTGGATTGTAACATCGAAACAACATCATCATAGACCAACTGCTTTGTGGTCTTTTTGTTTGCAATAAAATAATCAACTGTTGTTTCCCACGAAGATGGTAATGAACATAATAAAATTATAGCTTTCTCACCATTAGGTAGTATCACATCAATGTTTGCTAAATCAGAACAGATCTTATTAAAATCATTAATATGATCAATCACAGACTTACCAGGTGTAAATCTTGTCGAATACAACGCCTCTTTAGATAGAGTTCTGACGTTAAGTCCTTACTAAGATAGAGCTTCTCTAACTTCTCCCATAACTCCTTTGCCGAGGTTTCACCGGCAAAATTGTGTGTGATATCCATCGTCAAACATAACCTAATCGTACTACAGGCCTGTTGATCAAACTCTTCCCAATCATCATTCGTCCAACCTGTTGACAACTTTGCCGTTTCAGGTTTCCCTTTTAGGGCTTTGATCTGCTTCATACTAACAAGAATATTTTTCACATCCGTTTGCCACGATGTGAAGTTATTCTTCCCATTGAATTTGATAATATCAAATCCATGCACCTTTGTGTACTTACTGCTGGAATTCGAAGAATTCGAATCAACCATCTTCTCTTCAATAATCAATACCACTAAAAAAACCCAAGATTGGATTTTCAACAAACTAAGAAAAATCGGAACCGTCAACTTCAACGAAGTACTGAGAACAGAATTCTTCGAACCACAGAACGTACCATATACTGTTAGAAAGCCTGAAGAGTCTACTTTCCAACCCCCAAAACGGATTGTCGTTTCAATATCTGAGCACAAAGTTATGGCCGTTTTACTACAGGGTGTCGAATCTGGACAAATTCCGAAAACCCAACAAAACCGTTCCGAAATCCCGTCTTCAACCCAAAGGAATAACCTTCGGCTCTTGATACCAATTGCTATGATAAATACACAAGATCTTGATATGATTAATGAAGAAACAAACACAAAAGATGTATACTAAAGCAGAAATACGGAAACACAATAATATACGTGGTTCGGCAATATGCCTACATCCACGGGACAAAGAGAGATAGCTTTATTGATAATTGAGAAGTGAACTACACAATAACTAATGAAACCTTAGTTTAAGTTTCCTCACAAATCTCCCTCACTCATACTTTCTTATGTGCTCCTTCTTTGCTCAAATTCTTATGGTTACACAAGACCAATATTTATAACCTCTTTGGTTAATCCAATTGGTAAACCAATTCCTAAATCAACAACAACTTAGATTTCTAATAGATTAGAAAGCCTTATTGAATCCTAATAGAATTCCACCACACTTGTTGCCAAATAAGGAAACCGATTCCTAATAGGAATCCATTACTTGTAACCTCCACATGTCACTTTTCTACATATACAACCTCCGTTTCGCCCGTGTGGGATTAGCTTGCACCAGATAAAAGCAAAAGGAACAATTGCTCGATATCCACGTATAATGGCTTATATGTTGGCAGGAGGAAAACATCTATTATTAAGTGTTCTGTTCTATAGATTGAGTTGACACTATAGCTAAAACAGATAAAAGCAAAAGGAAAGTGCATTAACATATGGGCAACTGACCCTTAGAGAGTAACAAAGAAGGCAACACTTAATAATAGATTTTTTCCTCCTGCCAACATATAAGGCATTACACGTGGATATCGAGCAATTGTTCCATGGATATTGAGGGTGCGGATAATTACGAGGTTTTAAATTTGCTTTTAAAAAGATAGCGTCATAAAACTTATTTATCTGTCTTTCCCTCTGACAGAGTCATCCATGCTAAATTGCAGACTCAAATTTCCAGTGACCTGATGGTAGTCACATTGGCACTTCCTAATTTTCTCATAATCTTCTGTGTGTTATCTTAATAAGCATAGAGTATCATTTGTATTACCATCTTTAGTTAAGATCTGAACATGCTTAAAATCGCGATTAGATAAATTCACATAAATAACTGGATGGAAATGAATAAAAACATAACTGGTATATATTAGATCAATAATTATATATATATCAGTACATGTGGTTATGTACACTTATTGTTTTCTTCAACCAGGCTTAACCTGGAGGCTAGGCACCCACGCTTGTCAGGGACAAACCCTGCAAGAATACCTGTTAAGATCCCTTGGAAGGCAAAGTCAATATACCAGATGGTATACTCAGTTGGGAGTCATATGTTTTTTTTTTTTGGGTTGGCAAATAACTTTGAAACCTCGTTCGGACATTTTCTGTGCGTATAGAATGCAGTCAAATCATCTGCTGCAAAGGGATAGGCTCATAGGAGGCCCATCCTCGAAACAAAGTGTAACACTTAGAAACATACAGATACAGAGTTTGGGGGCTGCCTATATGATAAAGAAGGTGCCATATCCGCAGATTGATAGATATGTTCTCAAACCCGATTATTCTGCCAATAACAGATTAACACCTTCCATGAATGCTACTGTTATCATTTATCAAGGATAGCGCCACTATATATGGTAACAATATGCAGAAATATTCATACGAGAATTGTAATTAATAAGGGTAGATAAATTGTACCCAGATCAAGAAAACAACTGCTGCTGAGGATGAATACATTTAGAAGGACAAATAATGTTCCTCAGTGCATGTCCTTTCTATTTAATCCTCCAGGCATTGAGAAGCCTGCTGCAATCCTTAACTCTTTCCAAAAAACAAAAAGTTAACATGGCTTTGATCTGTGGGATCAGATTTTAATATAGCTATAAATAACGCAGAAACTAATAAACAAAGTTAAATGAAATTAATCAAAACCATAAAATATTCAGTGTTATAAAATGGGTCATTGGGTTTTATTATGTGAATGTGAAAGAATACACTGATCAATTAATGGCTTTACCAACACTTCCACTTAAATGGCTAGCGTTGGCAAAGCACCAAGAGAATTTGTTCTATCAATATCCTTTTGTGTTCACTCTTATTTTCATTTCCTTCACTTTTATTCTGCTTAAACTGATCACTGGATCTTTCTCAGAAAAACTAAATTTACCGCCATCTCCGCCCAGACTTCCTATTTTGGGAAACATCCACCAGTTAGGACTTCTTCTTCACCGGTCTCTTCACAATCTTTCTCAGAAGTATGGACCACTCATGTACTTGCGTTTGGGATACAGTGATGTTCTTGTGGTCTCATCTGCTGAGATGGCAAGAGAAATCAAAATCAATCATGAAATTCCTTTTGGAAATAGGCCATCAACAACATCCACTAGGATGCTTTTTTATGGACCTAAAGATATGGCGTTTTCACCTTATGGCGACTACTGGAGGCAAGTGCGAAAGATATCTGTATTGGAAATATTCAGCAACAAGAAGGTGGATTCCTTTAAATCTGTAAGGGAAGAAGAGGTTGCTCTTTTGATCAATAAAATTTCAAATTTGGCTTCTATGAAAACTCCAGTCAATATAACTGAGTCAGTGATCAATGTTGTAAACGACATAAGTTGTAGATGTGCTTTTGGAAGGAAACCTGGAGCTCAAGATGGTGACACAAATTTCAGCCAAATTTCAAATATTTTTACGAGGTTGGTATTAGCCTTTAGTTTTGGTGATTTTTTTCCATTTTTGGCATGGATGGATGTTCTTACTGGCTTGATAGGAAGAATGAAGAAGGTATCAATGGACCTAGATATCTTCTTTGATCAAATTATCGACGAACATATCATTTCGAACAAACAAGGTGGTCATCATTCTAACAAAGATTTTGTAGACACTCTGCTCCAAGTTCAAAAGGATAAGATGGACTTCACACGAGACAACATCAAAGCCTTAATTTTGGTCTCTCTCTCTCTCTCTCTCATAATAATATTCATCTATTGCTGAAAGGAATTTGCAGCACAGTTTGTTGCGCGCTTGTCCTCTACTTCTGTCTAAATAATTTTGAGTACATACCAATAAAATATTATTGCATAATTTGCAGGATGTTTTTGTTGGTGGGACTGAAACAACATCCAGTACCATAGTGTGGGCAATGGCGGAACTTGTGAACAACCCACATGTAATGCAGAAAGCGCGTGAAGAAGTTAGAAGAGTGGTAGGGAAGAAGAACAAGGTGGAGGAAGAGGACATTCAACAAATGGAATTTTTAAAAGGTGTTGTCAAAGAGTCATTAAGATTACATCCACCAGCTGCCTTACTTCCTATGGAAACCTCTACTATTACGAACGTGAATGGTTATCATATTCCAGCCAAAACAAAAGTTCATATCAATATATGGTCAATCCACATGGACCCCAATTTGTGGGAGAGGCCAGAGGAGTTTATCCCAGAAAGATTTATCGACAGTCCTATAAATTTCTCCGGCCAAGACTTCAAATATATTCCTTTCGGCTCCGGGCGAAGGATTTGCCCCGGTATATTATTTGGCACCACAGCTGTTGAATTGGTTATTGCTAACCTCTTGTACTGGTTTGACTGGGAGACTCCTGGAGGTGAAAAATTAGACATGGCAGAAAGTTTTGGTCTTTCTGTCATTAAAAAATTACCTTATCAGCTTCTTCCTATTCCTATATCTCATCTTGGTTGAATCGTCAGTAAGTTTTTGTTTTTATTTTTGTTTTTGAATCATCAGCATGTATTCACTGAAGACGTATTAATAAAACGAATATGCCCTTGTGATATAGGGATTTTTCTAGTAAGATTGTAGTATGGTGTGTATTAGTGTATACTATACTGATGAGCACCTGCATTATATACCAGTTGATAGTTTATGTGCAGAATCTTGCTAGCTGAACAATTCACTAAAGAACCTTTGGGAACATGTTTGAATATGTATTGCCAATCAAGTTGCCATGAATCAGTTGGCTGTAAATATCTCTGGTAACCTATGAATATAAATAAATGAAGGTGGTTATTAAAAAAAAATGGGTTATTTTGTATTTGGTCCCTCTAAAACATTCATATTTAGCAAGTGGTATAGAGTTTTTCAATTATTAGCAGTTGGTCCTTTTTCCGTTATTTGACTGGTAGTCAACTCTGTTGACTGTAGTCAAACCATCCAAGTTTTTAAAATACCTAAACTACCCATGCACATGTTAATCATGTGCATTTTTATGAACAACAAATCTCATTCTATGCTTCATCCAATGGTCCAAAATAAACCAATAAATAGAAATAAACTAAACAAAATAATAGAAATAAAAAAACAAAGATAGTGATAAACAACAATAACAAAATCTTGCAAAGTAATATCCCATCAATCTAACAACCCTCAATACAAAATCAAGAAAACCAACCCCAAAAATTATCAAGATTGAAACCCAAGTTTCTTTTAAAACAATTGAAATTGAAAAGTCATTCTTTTTGTCAAGCAATTGAAAATGAAAACCCAACACTTATTGTTCTTCTATAAATACTTAATACCCATAGTTCTTGCCAAACAATTAAAATTAAAAACCAAATACCCATTTTTTTTCTCTTCCAATTTAGAAACCTAATACCCATCCATTGTTCTTGTCAAGTAATAGAAATTCAAACCCAATACCCAACAAAACCAAAACATTCTCTATACCTCAAAGATGAAGAAGATGAGAAAGAAGCTTAAAAATTATTTTATTTTATAAGCCAATTCATAAAAATGATTTACAAAAGTGATTCATAGACTAAGAGCAATAAACTTTGAAGGATGAAGAACAATAGGTATTGGGTTTTTCAAAATCATTAATGGGTAGTTCTTCATTTGCAAATTTAAGTGATAAAACTTATTCTTTTGTCAAGGTAGAGTTAAAAAATTATTTTTCTTCTCACGTGCATAGGTAGTTTAGGTATTTTAAAAAATTGGGTGGTTTGACTTCAGTCAATTGAGTTGACTGTTAGTCAAGTAACGGAAAAAGGACTAAATACTAATAAATGAAAAACTCTATACCACTTGCTAAATACAAATGTTCTAGAGGGACCAAATACAAAATACCCCCAAAAAAATAGAGTTAGTTAGCGATTGCCCCCAGATTTAAAAGGCAAAGTTGCGAATGCCCCCAGATTTTGTTTTGTTTAGTAATGCCCCCTAGATTTACTTCGTTTTTATTCTAATACCAAAACTACCTTTACATTGTGTTTAGCCTTTGCCAAATAAATATATCTATCTATTCTTCTATTCTAAACTCGAGTTAAATTCAAGACAAAATCACACATAGAATTGAGGCTTTTAAAAAAAAGAGCTTTTTTTTTTCTTAAAGGCAAGCTGGCGTATTTTTTTTTTGATAGACAAAATGCGGTGCTATTGTGGTAAGCCTCTTTTTAATGAGATCAATAACTCGGTAATCCTAGTGGGATTCAACCCCATACCTTTGGTATCATCACCCAAAGTTGTTACCAATTGAGGACAAATTCTGTGTGATTGGGTAAGCTCTCTATTTTCTGGGTGACAGACCATGGTTAAGAAGTGTACTCCTATACATAGTTCAAAATGCCGACATATTTTGCAAAATTTCGGCGGAATATACTGGTTTTTAGAGAATCGGTAATGTAAATTCTGAAAATATTCCCGATATTTCAGATAACATATTTGTTTCGAGGGTCGGAAAATGTGGGAATATACCGTTTTTTCTGAATCTGAAATTTCGCCCGGATTCGAAATTTTAAACTAAGCCCCTATAGTCCAATGTTTCTAAAACCAACAAACTAATAATGGAGAACAGAACTGTGATCAATCGACACATAGCGACAGCCAAAGATTATATGCATTAGGTATAGATGAAATCAAACAAATGAATGTATGAATGTGAATATGTGATGCGTGACATCAAGTTGATCTTAAGTGAGTACCAACTGAATAGTTTCAGTGTATCTTTCTATTATTGAGTTTGTTTGGATAGGCTAATATACTAATAATAATTGTATCATTATCATACCATCTAAAAACAGACTCAATAATTTTTTTCCTAAATGGACAATCAATCATTTAGAACAAGTCGGCAACTACAACTTGCTTCAATAAGTTGGGTCAAAAGACACGGTTCCCATTCCAAAAGGATAGTATACATTACCTAATATATTATATTAGGGGTAAAATTGGAACTTAAAAATGTATTAATAAATAAACAAATACGTGGTTGTATATTTTGTTGACAGCACACAAACAACCTCGTTTTTGGGCACCTTTATAAAGTAGTAGAGATATGTATGTTTGTTTTTTTTTTTTTTGGGTTGGCAACCGAGGTTGAGGGGACCCCTACCCCTTTTAAATTACGTGTGGAAACTTATATCAACAATCCACTGTTTACCGTGATTTTTTTCCAGGCATTTAACCCCGAATAAGAAAGTTATTGATACACTGTTGACGTGTTTCAAACCCACGACCTCTCCACTTTGTGAGATACATGGTTGTTGTTGCTAGTATGCAAACAAGTCTTTGCATTTTATGTGTTGTGACTGATGCAAATAAGTCTATTTAAGTGTTGTGACTGATGCAAACAAGCATATTTATGTATTTGTGACTGATGCAAACAAGTCTTTGCATCAGTCACAAAAAAAAAAAAAAAAAAAAAACTCCAGGACCACATACTTCGATGCAGTTCTTACCATTACGCTTTGGTGGGTTGGGCATTTATTGTGCCACAGATGTCAGTAAGTTTGCCTTCGCAGCCTCTCGATGCCAAACTCAAGAGCTCCAGGACGACATACTCCGAGGGTGTGGTACTGCACACATAGATGCTGCTTTTGATAGTGCAGTTGCTGAGCTACAACTTTCACTCCCTGATTTCAACCTTAGTATTCTAGCCTCAAGGGCTACCGCCCCCCTAAACCCCAACACACACTGGCGGAAGCTTACTACAGAAGGATTGCCTAGGCGGGGGTTCAGTCCAATTCGGGTCCTGTAGTGGTTCGCTGCAATTCATTCGACGGTCTGAACTCTTGACACCATACCCTTTGGTTTGGCATCAATGTTTTCTCAATGAGCTAGAACATCCGAATGCCAAGTTCCAATCAGCCAGCATCATTCCTGTTCCTGCTACTGGTATTGACAGGGATTTTGATTTGTCTGCTCGTCAGAGGGCTGTGATAGAATGCTTACAGACCGAACATGCCAAGGACTTCCTTATTGCTATTCATATGGAAGGGTTAGGATAATGCATGACGGCAGTGGAGTATCGTGCCATTCTCTGGTACCGTCTCATGATCCCGTTATTTACAGATGGGGATTTATGTCCTGTATGTAAGAAGAGTCGATTGAACGCTTTTGGGGACCATGCTGTACACTGTAAGTATTACCCCAGTTTTAAATACATACACGATCATGTGCGTGATATACTGTATGATGTGGTATGGCGAACAAGAATACAGGTAAAGAAAAAGGCTCCGGTCAATTTTCTTACAAACCCGTCAGAAGGCAGATCAACACTACGCCCAACTGATGTTTTGATATACAGTTGGTTAGAAGGGAAACATGCATGTGTTGACATCACAGGAGCATCTCCGATAGTGGGGTTTGGTAATAGAAATTTCGAAGTGGGTCAGACAGCCATTAATGTAGCTGCAACTAAAGTACAGAAACACGAGGGAGCATGTGTAGCAAACCAACATTGTTTCATTCCTTTTGCTTTTGACACTTTTGGGTTTCTAGCACCAGAAGCAGTTGAACTTCTGAGGAGGGTACAGAAGGTGATGAATAGCAATTTGTGATGACGGCGGGTTCCAATGAATATGTATTTCGTAGGATGGATTTTGCTATTCAAAAAGGGCTTGCAGCGTAGTTTGTTGCGCGCTTGTCCTCTAGCTTTGTTTAATTCATCTTTTATCAATAAAATTTGTTTTTATTAAAAAAAAAACTCTCCATCACTAAATCCAACTTCAGCTATTCTTTCAATCACAGTATATCGAGTCCACAATCGAAAATCAAACGGTTCCAAAGCTTCAACCAATTCAATCACTGAAAATCGAGTCTACAATGAATATCAAACGGTTCAAAAGCTTCAACAAAGGTTTGCCTGCACACACATTACAGAGGAGTAGTGTAAACAAAAGTCCTCTGATACAAACTCAAATAGCTAGTACTTGTTTATTTTGCTTCTCTACCACCATAATCTCTGTTCAACAAAGACAATGGGGTTCCACCTCGATCACCTTTCTCTTCTCTATTTATCCTCTCAAATCCATAGAGAAATCAATTTTCTTAACAATTCAATGAAAAAGATAATGAATATGGAAGCGTTAAAATTAATAGAAGGAATTAATTATTGGAATCCCAATCAACTTCATCGACTCACATTCGAATTACAAATTCTTCTTTATAATCCTCTTTGACGAACTTATAATTCAATTATAAACTATCATCACAATTTTATTGCTAAAACCAAAGATTTGAAATTGTAATAACTTTGAAGTACACAATAAAATTACAACTAAAAACCCACTCATAATTACTGCTACGTGATAAAGACTAATTACCCCCTATTTAACCAAAAACTAGTACATAATTTATTATTCAAATGGGGATCGGATCGATAAATATCGAAGTTATTATTTCTTTGGTACGTCCATCTGAGATTGAATGCCCGTCCACACCAACACCGGCATAATATAACGCTATAGTTCGATTAAAATTCAATAGGGTTTTAATGACCTTCATTGGGACTGGATGAACTCTTAAACCCTCTTGGTTCATGACTTTCCATAAGCTTGTAATAACCTTTTCAAGACTTTCAATTGCTTCTGATTCTGAAACTCCATGATCCATCATATAACAAGGCACACATGAAACATTAGTTCCTCTTGCTTGCTCCACCTTCAAAACAACCAAATGGGATTAATAATCTCTACTACTTATAATTCACGCGCTTGAGTTTTTTCAAGTAGATTTTCTATTTTACATTGCGTTAATCATAATCATAAACTAGTTTTTTTTGTAACATACCTTGAGAGATGCTATGTCCCCCAAAAGTCGAACCAACAAATTAGTATAATTTACTATTTTCGGCATGCTAGCAATCCAGTCGAAAACCTCCTTTGTCGCAAGTTCTCCCAAATTTAATGTTGCGATTATAATGAACAGGCTGCATGATACACTTGGTACTGATAGTGAAAGCCACTTCTCCAGTGTTGGCAAATCTCCTGAAAATATTACCTTTGCTTCCTCCAACAGATTTTTGTTGTGATCTTGCACCTGTTTAAGTTTAAATTAGTATCACTCGTTAGAAAAATTATTTATTTATTTATTATTATTATTATATGTTTGTGTTTCGGGGTTCTATTGGACCAATTCTATAAAATTGGTTGAATTACTTATTTAAATCCCACTATAGTTCACTGCACCCATACGTGGTAGTGTTTTATTGGTTGATCTCACAAGTTCGACACACAAAAAGCACAACATATAAGACAATATATATATACCTGTTTTTTAAAGTATGATACACCAACTGAATTTCCACCTTCAATCATATCTGTCTCAATTTCATTGAAATAATTCAACACTTCCAAGAAAACTATTTTCATCGGATCTGATAATTTACTTGTACTTTTAGCATCCCACCTAGAAAATAACTTTTGGCGTCAATGATTCGATTATATTAATTTGAAGAACTTAATAAGTTATGTACAAACCTCTGGAATGCATCACACAGTAGTCCAAGTTCGTCGAGGTTACCAAACACATCATATGAATCATCAAGTATTGTAAGTATGCTCCATAGTTTTCCAAGATGAATTCTCCCTTGAGAAAATTGTGGCTCGAAATTGATATTATTAGTTATAGCATAAGCTTCCACCACTCTGTCTCTAACATCATATTGTAGCTTCGACCTCACGTTCATGCGCTCCCACCAGCTGTAAAATTTATAGATGATTTTAGCTACATTATTACACCTAAATCATCGAAAAAAAATACGAAACTAAAATAGAGTAATTCGCTTCTTGCCTTTGGACTTCACTTATTTCTTTTCGATGAAGCATTTGAACGGCATTATAATCCATTTTTGCAAATTCAAATAGCAATTCTTTTCGAGACATATCTTGTTGGTAGACAGAGATGTAATTTCTTGCAACGACTCTTTCAACGCTTCTTTGAGGAGGCATTGTTAAGGAGTGTTGTACTTGTAACCGAAGTGGAGTGCTTAGACATGTCACCATGGAATTGAGGTGCTTGGTAGTGAAAGCCATGGCATCATCCATTATATTTTCTCCATGAAAACCAAGATATGAAGCTTCAAATAGGCTTAACATGCCTCGTACGTCAGATACTAAATTTGCATGGAATTCACCCTTCTCCGTTTTGAACTTTTTAAAGACAACTGATTCAAAAATAAATCGTAAATAAAAATAAAATAAAAGGGAAACAAAATTATATTGTTCAGGAAATGAGAATTTTATTACCAGGTGAGACATAATAACCAGCCTGCCGCAACAAGCGAAACCGCAAAGACACGTAACACAAATCTGAAAGTTCATTTTTTCGACCATTTTGATCATCAAAGAATTTGGAATAATCCTCATTATATGTCTGTTGTAGTATGTTTTCAATCTCATCTTCAAAGTGATAAGCAACCCCAAGTCGTTGAATTTTATCGACCAAATCAAGTTCTTGAAATGAATCAGCATCAACTAAAGATAACAGGCTCTTTACTTCCTTCTTTAGTTCTTGATGCCTCTCTTTGTCAATCTTCATTCATTCACATTATATTTATGAAGCTAGATTAGATTATTCATACTAAATATAATTGAGTATATATATGATATGCAGTTAAAAATCGTTTAATTTCAACTGTTTAAAAGGATCAAATAACTTACCAAAACACTTGAAGCTAAATTGAAGTCATAACCCTTCCATACACTGGGATGAAAATGCCGCGTAACCTTTATCAAGGTATCTGAAGACTCGGTAACTGCATTTGAATGGTTTGTTACTGCATTTTCCAGACTTGGAGGCATGGCTGATTCTAATAATAGCTAGTTATCAAAACACACTTCAGTTTTTGTAATAAAAGGAACACAAGCTGGTTGAGGTCTGTTATGTTATCACATATCACTACTAGAAAAACAGATAAAGATAGAATGCTATTAAAGTTTTTTTTAATAGCAAATTTACTAAATGCTATCTTTATTTTACAAGTGGTTCAATGTAAGATAGCATTTAAATAAAAATGCTATTAAACGATTGCATTTAATTTAATGTTATATTTAATTCATTGATAATGTCAAAAGACATAAAAATGAGACGCAATCCGACCCATTACAGACTCAATTGTGATACACCCAAGCCCATGTGTGTGAAGCCCAATCCAACAAGCTATAATTCTTATCCATAGTTATTTTATGATCACCACAAATCCACAATGACATAGAACAAGGGCATGGTGATTATAAAAAAAATAATATTTTAATTTATTAATTTTTTGATAAAATAATATTTATTAATTTAGAGATCAGAGAAAGATTTTATTTTATGTGTATGACTTATAAATTTAAATAAAAAATGTGATTAAAATAATTTTTAGAGAAAATTTAAGATGTTTCAAGCAAGACAAAAAAAATTCTAAATTGAAGAAAAAAAAAATTCTAAATGTAGTGTTATTAACTAAGTAAGGTTGTTCATTTTGTTGAACATTCATGAATCAAGGTTTTACTATAATGTAGTTTTTTTTTCTTAAAATCATAAAAAACACACAAATTTTGTGTTTTAAATAATCAAAACAGATTTCTATTTCAAAGATTGCCAAAAAAATAAAAAATTAACCTTTGAATGTATATTAAAAATTTTGAAAGAATTAACCTATGTTTAGCTATAATTTTTATCAGACGAAATTAAAATTTTGTTTTTTAGCCAAATAAACTATGAACGTTTCAATTACAAAACAATTCGAGTCTGGGACATAAGAGTGTGAGCCAATGAGCCATAGTGACAAAATTGGTTCTATGTTTTGAAAATTACTCTAAATTTTTTATTTTTTTGATTTATATATATATTAGTTAATTTCATCAATCATATCTGAGTCGAGCTCTAATAGTATGTTTTTAGCTAGATAATAAATTTTTTATTTATTAAATACGTAAGATAAAAACCGGTAGAGATATTGCCATGATAATACATCTAATGGTGCAATTTGAGCCAACCACGCAACTCGAGATAGACTCGTTTTTAATTGAGTTGAGCTTGAACACATACCAAAGCTCGGTGTGGCTTTGGCCGAGTAATTCAAACTCGACTTAGGCTTTGCTCGTTTTTAGCTCGGTTTGAGCTCGTTTATTGTTTAAATGAGCCAAACTTCGACATAATAAAAACTCGATAATAAATTTGGGCTCAGTTTGGGATCTACTCGTTTCTAAATAAGTCGAGCTTCAACATACTAAAGAAATAAGTCGAGCTTCAACATATTACGGAAACTAGCCGAGCTTGAACATACTAAAACTCGGCTCCTTTGGCTCGAATTACAGCTCTAAAAACCTTAAATTAAAAATTAGGTTTTAATTATTATTTTGAATTTAAGCTAAGTTATAATTTGTAATTGTTATCCGTTGTACAATAGTTTTTTCTTTTTGTCTTAATAAAAGGAAAAATTAGAAGAACACAACAGTTTTTTTTTTTTTTTTTTTTTTTTTTTTTTCCTTCTTCGGATTGTATTAGAAATAATAAAAATACTTCGATCTCAGATCTAAAAAAAAAATAAAAAAAATTCTAAAAAACCTGATGTAAAATATAATCCATTCTTAATTTTTTCCTTTCAAACTATTTTGGGTCCAAAATTTATACCGCTTTCTTTTTCATTAGCCCGCCCATATTTTCGTGGCTAGTTGCTAGAAGTTAAAAAGCCCTAGCTAGTTTCATTTCACATTAGGCACTAGGCAGTTTCATATTTGACGGTGCTAAGAGCGGCGCAAGCGAGAGAGGAACGCAGAAGCTCTAACTCTCTTCTTCCATCTTACAAATTTTACATCTCCCTAATCTATAAGTCATAGTTGTCTGATTACAGGTACTAACAATCTTCTTTACTTTTTTTTTTTCGTTTTGTTTATAAATTTGTGTTACATTATTCACTCCTCATTGCTTACAAATTTAAATTTTTTTGGGGTTTTATGTATTTGGGGAATTTTTATTTTTGTTAATGGTGTGTGAGAAGGATAGGATTTTTAATTGATAGAATGGTTTGTGAAAAAGATAGGATTTTTAATTGACCAATTGCTTGTGAAAAAGTTGGGATTTTTAAAGAAAAAAGGATTGGGATTTTGGCAATATCTACTCCGACTACTGCTTCTGCTTCTGCTGTTTCAATTGAATTGTCCAGTCTAAGGAAACGAGTTCCAATCTCTTTATGGCAATCTCGATCATCAATGAATCAGAAGAATCGTTTATTCGTTTCTTTAACAGTTTCTGCTAATACAACAATAACAAGTAAAACCCTAAACACTTTCTCTCTCTCTCTCTTCTTCTTGAAATTGATTTTATGATTTGGTGATTATATTTGATTGAATTGTTATTTATTAAGTTTTCTTTGATTTAAGTCTTATGAAAAGATCCAGACCGTTGGGAATGTCAGATGAGGTACTATGTAATTCTATTCAGCCTTCTCATGCTTCATTTAAGTGTTTTTTTGGGCAATTCTTAAAGTCTGTTAGCTCTGCTGCCTATGTTTTGCATTCATTGAATATTTTTATTTTTCTAGCTTTTAAATCTTTTTAAAATGATGTCTTTTCCTCTTGTTTCTTGCAGGCCAATAATCTGCCTGTTAACATTATGCCCATGACATACACCGGCCAAAACAATGCCCAGAGCTTATACTCTTCGGATGAACTTCCGAAGAATGTTGTTATGACTCTCAATCAGGGATCTGCTGTTAGGAGCATGGATTTCCATCCAGGGCAACCAACCCTACTTCTTGGTTAGTTATTTCTAGGTTGAAATATCTTTTTTTTTTGTGGGGTGGGGGGAGGAAAATTTGTTTTTTGATTTCTTTTATATGGATGGACGCCTTTCAATTTCAGTTGGGACAATAGTCTGTGATGTAGCGGTATGGGAGCTAGGTAGCAGGGAAAGGCTTGCTCTTAGAAACTTCAAAGTTTGGGACATTGGTACATGCTCAGGTCCTCTACAGGTAACTTGCCATATTGAATGATCTTGGGAGTTGGGAATGTTGTTTATATAGCTTTGTGGAACACGGTTATATACTTATAATCTTATATGACTAATCATTGTTCCTTTTTTTTTTTCCTTATTTATTTGATAGACAGCTCTCGTCAAGGAACCTGCAATAGCTGTTAATCGTGTGGCGTGGAGTCCTGATGGTGCTCTTTTTGGTATGCTTAGTGTAGTTTCTACCTTTTGAGTCATGCTAAATCTTTTGTTAGAAATTTTAGACTTCGGTTACGGTACTTGGTGTTAAAGATGTTTAAGGATGACAATAGACCCTGTGATGTTTGCTAATCATGTTTCATGACGTGCACCATCATTTCAGGTGTAGCATATAACAAGCACATTGTTCATGTTTATTCCTACCACAGCAGTGATGATATACGACATCACCTCGAGGTTTGCTGACCATTTTTTTTTACAACATTGCCACCGATTACGAAATTCTCATATACGTTTGCTAGAAATTCGCATATACGTTTGCTAGTGTTTTTTTGAAAGTTATGTTAAATAGTCCTTTTGATTTGGTTTTGGTCCAAAATGAGTTTCTTAATTTGATCGGTTTTGGTTTTGATATGATGGATCCATAAGCTCTAAATGGTAAGAGCGCTCATAAACTGAGAGGTTGGTGGTTCGAATCCATCTGGATCCGTATTTATTAATATTATATAATTAATTATTGTATTTATAATAATCTCATCAATTACCATATTTATTAATTATTATTGGGTTTTTTAAAAGATTTATAGACAAAAGGATAGCATTTTCTAAACGCTATACATGAAAGGACAGCATCATTTTAAATGCTATACTAAATGCTATTAAAATAATAGTGTTTGTGGATATGCTATCCTAAACACCATAGCTTTTAAATAAACGCTATTAAATAATAGCGTTTTTTTGTAAACGCTATAAAAAAAAAGGATAGCACCCGCATAGATAGCGTTTTTTAAATGCTATTAACAACTTTTAATAGCATTATTTGAGCGTTATCTTTATCTGTTTTTCTAGTAGTGTATATAGATAATAAGCTAGCTAGAGACCCATGCTATATATATATATATATATATATATATATATATATATATATATATATATATATATATATATATACGTACGCACTGGGGTACTGGGGTAGAAGACATGGAGATACGTTAAGTAATGGGGTATAAGGTGGTGGCTGCTGAATGCGTTGTGTTACTGGCGATTAATTAGTTATGATTTGACGGATGTCATCTTTGAAGGAGATTGCAAGAATGTGGTAGAAACAGTTAAGAACATCGATGAAAATAAAGTTTCCTGGTCTGCAAGATCAATTATTTTATTTTTATTTTGGTATTCTCTAAAAATATGAATGGTAGCATAGGTGAAAATATCGTTCTTGTCGGTCGGATATTCGTGATATTTTCCGTTTTTTCAGAGATCGGCACGGTACGGCATACGGCATATATTCGGATATTAAAGCACCCCATGCCGGTCGGCATTTATCGGATATTCGCGGCATAAATCGGCAAAAACCGATATTTATCGAAATTTTGGAAATTTTCGATTTTAAAATTAACACATTTATTTTTAATCCCCCCGAACTAGAATTTTCGATGAGATTATAAAAAAAATGTCCAAAAGGCACTAGACGTTTGGAAACTTTCGCGACGAACTTGATGGCCCTCCAAGAGCAATATATCAGAAAGAAACGAAAAAAAAGCACGCCCATGCCAAAGTGAAGTTCTCTCTCACTTTTGGCAAACCAGTATACTGTTTGTATCCAAGGTTTGTTTTTGTGTAATGAATAATTGGTATCGAATTGGTAACATAGGAACCTCCCAAAGTGATGATTCCAGTGTACCATCCTACCAAACCCAACCAGATGACAGTGGTTCATGGTTTCCTAATATAGGGAGTTGGTTGGCCCCAATGACAAGTGGGTCCGACGTGCAGTCAGCCGATACATTAATGCCGGTTCAACAATACTCGAGATTTCCTATATTTGAATCATTTGCTCCGTATTGTATGGATCAAGATGCATATGATATGCATATTGACCAATTCAGGTCGTACGAGCAAACAATGTCATGGGAATATTACTGTACTGAGTTCGTCCCCACACGTATGCGACTCGAAGCTCATCGGTTTGACAAGGGGCGTCTATCATTCTGGGGTTAGCATGTCTTTTATTTTGATTATTAAAATAAAACTATGGGTTGAGTTGTAATAAGGTTGTTTGTGTTTACAAATATAAAATTTCTATGAATATCCGCCCGATATTTACGATTTTTTCACCTATGAGTAAAACTATCTTGTGTAATAGTTCCGTCTTAGCTTCCTTGTATGATTTGTCGTGTGTTTAATTTGTAATGTATGTTTTTTTTTAATTATAAGTTTATATATCGAAAAATTCAAAAAAACACGGAAAGTGCAGAAAACCTCCCAATTTGCCGAATTTTTCGCGAATATTCGCGAATATCCGTGATATTTTCCGTTTTTTTCGAATTTGCCAAACCTCAAAAATCCGACACAGGAGGTCGGATATCCGCGATATTTTCCGTTTTTTCACATGTCGGATATCCGCCCTCAAACGATATTTTCACCTATGAATGGTAGTACTCATTGTAACATTGTATATATAGGTGTTATTCTATCAAGTTAAATAAAAGATCAGGTAGATGGCGCTGAATTGAAGGTCTTCTCTCTAGGTTTGGACTACTTTGAATCCCTATTCTGCCGCCTTTAATTGAATAGTTGAACCCAATCCTATTCATTTATGATATCACATTATTGCGAAGATCTACAACTTATCTTACATGAACATACATAATTAGCTAACAAGTGGCAAACTATTTTTCACAAAAAAAGAAAAAGAAAAAACAAGTGGCAAATAATTGCTTAACGCCGTGTTTGGTTCCCTGAACTTGGATTCCAAGGCAGTCATGAGATACTGTAGAAGTAGTTTAGACGAAAAAAGAGCAGAGTTGAAGGAGCAAAGAGAGAGAGAAAATATGAAGAAGAAAAGGCGGCATATTATTAAATTTGACAGTGACCAAAGATATTAAGCAGCAGGCCTATATAAAGAAATGCGATAAATATTCCGAAAAAACTATACCAACTGAAAAATGGCATTTCTCACAAATTCATACACTAATTAAAATAATCGTTGTGTATCGATGGGGTTACAATTTTGATAATATATCAAGATGAGTTCTTCCTTGATTGAAAGGAATTGCTAGTGATATATAAATGGTGATGTCCGATAGTGATATACTGATATGTGAACAATATTGTTTATTATTATTTTTATAAAAGGATACCTGACCAAATTATGGTTGATCATACATTTCTATTTCATTGCCTGAATGGCGAGGAATCAAACATGACTGCTCCTAGCTAAACAATTCGATCAACGTCAGGTGGAGATAGAGTTAGATTCCCTTTTTGTTGTACAGGTCTTGTTAGGCAAAATAAGTTATACTAGGTATTTTGCCACTGTAATATACTAATATATACATCATTTTAAAAGAGTGTGGAATAATACCCTTCACCAGATGAAGTCACATGTCCATATATGAGTGCAAATAAAACACCTATGTACATATAGGTGTTGTTAATCCTAGTCGCACTCCATTGTAAATATATGTTAGTAAGGTTTAAGCATATTTTGAGAGAGGGAAACCAGGTGGCAGACCTTTTAGCTAAAAGGGACCCACAGCTGGGTTGCTTTTTGTATATGGACTTTCTCTGTACTCTGTATCTAAGGCCGTTTTAAACTTAGGGGTGGGAAGTTCGGTTCGGTTTTAAAAATCAGTAGAACTGAGACCAAACCGACTTCAAAACTTTGGTTTGGTTTCGGTCCAAGAACCGATAAAAAAATAATTGTAACCGTGTCAAACTGGACCAAATTCTTTTTTTTGGCAATCGCCGAACTGGACCAAGTAGCTTAGGTAGGGCTGGACATGGGTCGGGTTTCGGTCGGATCGGGGTGTATCCAAGTTTAGATCCGTTTTTTTGTATGCTCAAACCATATTCGGATCCGAATCCAAGATGAATCCTAAATTCACTATTGTATCCGACCCAATTTGTTTTTAGTTAGTCCATATCCGACCCAAATAAAAACGGTCGGTTCGGGTCACTCGGTATAGTTAACCAGTTTTTTAGAACAACCCACAATAGCTTTCCTAAGTGAAATAATTAATTAAGAACAATATAGATATTAGAGATTTTTAGACATACCCCTCATTTGAAAGTCGAAATTTGAGATACCCCATTTGAAATTTTTTTTGAGATACCCCCAATTCAAGACAGAAGAGCTTTACAGCCGTAGGTGAGTTTTATGATGGATTATGATGGACGGCTAAGATAACACCACATCTTGAATTGGGGGGTATCTCAAATTTTTTTTTCAAATGGGGGTATCTCAAATTTCGACTTTCAAATGGTGGGGTATGTCCAAAAATCTCTAGATATTATTATAGTACTTAGTACTGACAATAAATCATCACAAAATGAAGATAGATATAGAGCCTAATTGTTGACCAGTTAATAAATTCGGATCTGATAGGATCCGACCCAATGCATGCTAGAACCATATTCGGATCTGGTAGGATCCGACTATTTTTTAATTTGATCTAATATTAAGGTCCATATCCAAGAATATGGGTTTCGGTCGGATCGGAATCAGATCAAAACCCGCATCATGTCCAGCCCTACAAGTAGGTCAGTTCGATTTCGAGTTGGATCTCGATTTTGGGTTTTTTAAAAGGGCTTTCAGTTTAATAAGTTTTTAAAGGCCCAAATAACAAGTAAGTAAAAAGAAAAAACAAAAAAATTGGTGAACATCAATTAGAAGTTGAGAACATCCATCTTGATTTTTGATTAAAAAATTATAAACAAATTCAGAACCCTAATTTGATTTCTCAAATCTTTGAAATTAAATTTTAAAATAAAACCATAACTTTATTTTAGAAGTTGTTGTAATTAAATCTCAGGATCAACCCCAATTTCAATTAAAGAAAGAATTGAGAATGAATGAGAAAGAGATAACTAGAAGTAGGTTGTAGAAAATTGAGATTTTCTTTATCTTTCACCAACTTTGCTTTCATAACCTTGTCTAAAAGCTGCTTCTTCTTTAATAGATCAACCATATATAAGACTTAGATTTCTAATGAAGTGATAGTGAGAAAGATGAGAGAGTATAAGAAAAATAGAAGCGGTTAAGTGAACGATGAGCTTAGCTTTGTGAAATTGAGTCAAGTTTCGAGCTCAACTTTCTAGCTTGATCTACACACCAATAATAATTCAACATAATAGTAAATGAAATAGAAGATAGATAAATCCCTAATCAAATGATTGTAATATAATAAAAAGGTGAGTTGGGCTCAAAGTCACGGTTCCCAAATGGTTAGCCCAACAAGACACTAAAGATTTCACTTAGCCAAAAGGACAACATTTTTATGATCATAAGTCTGATCATAATAATTCACCCTTGGACAGAAATATCCTTTATGATCACAGGTCTAATCATATACTATATAACACTAATTGTAAAAGTTCACCCTACCACAATGAACCCTAGTTGGAATGTGATCTTACACAACTCTATATGATCATACCTATAATCACATGATCATAGGTCTAGTCATATACTATATAATACTAAATGCAATAAAATTATACCCTACCCTGATGAACTCTAGTTGGAATGCGGTCTTACGCAACACTATGATCAGACATATAACCGTATTTATTTATTATGGTCAGACCTGTAATTACATTTATTTGTTATTACCAGACATGTAATCACATTTATTCGATATGATCACAGTTTGATTACAATAAATCACAACACAAGTATGTATGATCACATTTATTTGGTATGATCATAGTCCTAATCACGTATAAACATTTTATGATCACAAGTATGATTACAGTTGTAATCAGATAAATCAAAGGGATAAGTGTGTATAATCACACATATAATCACAATGGCAATTACTTGTATACATGGGTAAAAATAATTTTAAAAAAGTGTGACTATATGTCTTTTCGACAGTCATTTTTCAAAGTTTGTCCATTTGGCCAAACCAAACGGGAATAAACAGCCTAATTCTTTGTAATAAAAAAATTCAAATTTTTAATACAAAGAATTAGGCTCTAAGGACTTATTCCAACGTTTTTTGGCCAAAAGAACAAACTTAGAATTGTGGTTGTAAAAACGACAAACGCACGTTAATAATTTGTCAACAGGACAAACTCAAATTTTGGCTTTGCCAAAAGGACAAATATTTATGATCAAACTTGTAATCATATAGTCACATTTTTTTAAAATTCTATTTTTACCCCTATATACATGTGATTGCCATTATGATTATACGTGTGATCATATACACTTGTCCCTTTGATTTATGTGATCACAACTGTAATCATACTCATGATCATAAGATGTTTATATGTGATATGATTAGAGTATGATCATAACAAATAAATGCGATTACAGGTCTGATCATAACAAATAAATATGATTATAAGTGTGATCATACATACTCGTGTTGTGATTTATGTGTGATCATAACGAATAAACGTGATTACATGTCTGATCATACTAAATAAATGTGATTATAGGATTTGATCATACGGTTGCATAAGATCGCATTCCAACAAGGATTCATTTAGGTAGGGTATAGTTTTACTGCATTTGGTGTTATGTAGTATATGATTAGACATGTGATCGTATGATTATGGGTGATTTAGGTTTTGGTCACCACTTTTTAGTATAAATTAGGTTTTGGAGCCGGTTTTTATCTTTATTAGGGTTTAGAGCTCATTTTCGAACCAACAACTAAAAAAACCCGGTTGAACAGAAAATATTTTCAAAATACCTAAGTTTACCCCTGAAACTCACGTGATCTGCACGTGATCACTAACCCTAATATAGTTTTGATCAGGGGTATTTTGGCCATTATAAACAATTACTTGGGTCAATTGTCGGTTCAGCTCTAAACCCTAATAAAGATAAAAACCGGCTCCAAAACCTAATTTATACTAAAAAGTGGTGACCAAAACCTAAATCACCCTATGATTATACGTCTGATCATAGGGTTGCATAAAATCGTCTTAAAACTAGGGTTTATTAGGGTAGGGTATAGTTTTATTGCATTTAGTGTTATGTAATATATGATTAGACCTTGATTATGTGATTATAGGTCTAATCATAGGGTTGCTTAAGATTGTATTTCAACTAAGGTTTATTGGGGTAGGGTATAGTTTTATTGCATCTAGTGTGTATGTAGTATATGATTAGACATGTGATCATAAAGGGTATTTATGTCCAAAGGAGTGAATTGTTATGATCAGACCCGTGATCATAAAAACGTTGTCCTTTTGATTAAGTGGAATCTTTTAATATCCTTTTGGCCTAACCGAATTGAAATCGTGTCCTTGGCCCAACTCACCCTTTTTAATATTTTGGTTCGGTTTGGGTATATAGGTTTTTAGAAAATAAGAACTGAGATTAGACTAAATCCAAGTCGATTCGGTTCGGTTTTGGGCTTGGGTTTGATCGGTTCTTAATCAATCGGAATACAAGGAATAAACGTGTTTTCAAACACAAGGAGTTTACAATAAATGAGATTAATTCAAAGATGCAAGCACTAATTTGGTATTGGCTCGGTTTTTGGAAGGGAAGGCAGAATTACCACTTTAGAGAGGTGGTGGATCACTGGGATGCTATTGTACAAGGGCAATGGCGATGAGAAGGCTGTTGACCCTAATGGATTTTTCTGTTTCTCTCTACCTGACGCTGCTGTAGCAGGCTGATCAGGATTGTGTTTTTCTTTCTTGTTCTTGTTTTCAATAAAATTTTATCTTTCATAAAAAAAAAATCAATCGGTTTTGATCGGTTTTGACTCAATTTTTTTCGGTTAGGTTTTTGAGCCCATCTTTATTTTAAACTGCAACTATGAATAAAGAACTTAGAACTTTTTTATCAAAAAAATAAAAATAAAAAACGAAAAAAAAATCTACTTGGGCTTCCCACACAAGTGAGTATTTAGAGTTTGTTGTAAAATGCTAGTTTATTAAGATTAAACAGAAACTGTGTATGTAAGATGGAATTGTTAGGATCAAACAGACTGTGTATGTAAGATGCTAGTTTATTAATACAGATTTGCATCTGCCTAATGGCTAAGGGACCATTATTTAAGAAAAAAAATAAAAATAAAAATTGTACAGCAATGTGAAATATGTATCCTCTTTTTCCGTCAAGCAAGTATTTCAGACCTGCGACATCTCCCTGGACTAAAACAATAACGAAGTGCTCTTACTCATCATACCAACAGGTAGCTGGATCTTCATTGGCATGAACCTTCTGTCCATTACTTCAAGCTGAATACTGATGGTTCAGCAAGCCCTAATCCAGGACCAAGTGGAGCTGGGGCTCTTGAAACAGATGAGCAGGGATCTTTTATAGTGGGAATGTCATGTACACTTTTTTTTTTTTTTTAGATTGCTATATTAATCATGGCTCGAAGGTTTACAAGGACAGGGCCCAAAGGGCTTACAAAGACAAGGCCCGAAGGCTACTGATCCTACTACCTAAGTGTCCACACCGCCACCTTGCAACTCGAACAATTATTCTACTCAGGGACTTGCTTTCACTGATGTACACTCTTATTCACTAATGCTTTAGCGGAGGCATATGCTCTACCAATGGGTTTACAGGTTACACTAGCCTTAAAATCTTACTCATGTGCAATTGGAAATGGATTCCAAGGTGCTCTATGATTTGGTTAATACAAATAATCCTCCTCGATCGTGTCGTTGTTCAATGTTTGATTAAAGATATTCGAAGCCTACTATCGCAACAGCCTCAAGTTCAACTTATGTGGCAGTATAGAGAATGTAACTCTGCAGTAGATGCACAGTATTAGCAAGGCAATTAAGCAACTTCGCAGGCTACAATACTTCAACATCAAAGTACCATACCAGCTCATAGCCCTCAATTCCCTGAGATGTAGATTCTTTTGGTGGCGTACCCTGTCTCCATTTTTATGTGATGTTTTATTATATGATGTACATAGCCTTAGCACCACTCGAATGATGTAATCTTAATAAAGCGCAATCATTATCAAGAAACAAAAAAAAAAAAAAAAAAAAAAATCAGCGCACCATTGTAGAAACTTTTTAATAATATCATTATGTCCACCACCATGAGATATTGTACATTTGTACTCCAATACATAGTACAAAATATCGTTATCGACTAATGTATCGATCTCCAAAAAATAGATATATCGGGATATATTGGAATCTATCGGTGGATATTTTACATGGAATGTATCGACTAATATATCAATTTGTTATACAAAATATATATAAAATCAAATTTGGAAGTATATTTTCATAGTATTTACCTAAAAAACATCATATCTACTAAAAATAGAATAAACAAATTATTTTCAAAAAAAAAAATTTGAAAAAAAATAATATTTCCAGAAAATATCGGAAAATATCGAATACATCGGAATATATCGAAAAATATCGGCCGATATTTTACAGATACTTTAAGGCGAAAATTTTGGGAATATATCGTATCGTTTTCTTTGAAAACCGATAAATATCGCGATATATCGTGATATATCGCGATATTTTGTACTATGCTCCAATATAGCTTTGAAAATGATTTGAGGAATGCTGACGCAAAGTGAAGAATACATCAATGTGATCCATTATTTTTGCCTACCATTTTCACAAGGTCATGGTTTTTCGCCCACAGTATTTCCTATATTTCATCATATATCTATTATTGAATTTTATATTTTTTTTTGTCGATAAATATTTTTATTGATAGCATGCAAAAAAGAATACTCCCTCCGTCCCAAACTATAAGTACATTATGCCTTTTTTGGCCATCCCAAAATATGTCGTTTTTCATATTTGAACAAGTTAATTTATTTACTTACCTATATTGTCCTTGCTTTTTTGCCTATATTACATATTAAATGAGTAAAAAATTATCATTATAATTAATATTAAATAAGAATAAAGTTAAAAATTTAGTTAGTAGACAAACTAATAAATGATGCATCTCTGGTCATCAGATGCTCCCTTAAGATGCAGTAAGGATATTTGACGCACCTTGCTTCTTGACTCTGCTTTTTCTTCTTTAAAAGCCTTTCTTGTTATTGCAGTAGGCATTAATTTTCATGTACCAACCATTAAAACTACAAAATTAAAAGATAATAAAAAATGGCTCATAATTAATAATGAATTTTATATGGTGTGATTTTTTGGTGTGGGATTTATAGGACCAATAAAATACTGTTTGTGTATCCTATTAGGAGTTTAGTGATCCCCGAGATTGGTGTCTTGAGGATAGACATTTTGTCACCCTATGGATTTTCTTATTTCGGGTGAATAAGAAATATATTTTCTTTTATGATTTGAAGTTGTCGAAGGTCTATAATAAAAAATGTAGCTAGGGTCTAGAGAGTATTGTGAGGCAGAGATTTTGTAATCTTTATAATATTCAATTATAAAGATATTTTTTTTGGAGATATGGTGTTTTGTTCATTTTATTTACTGCTATTGTTTAATTCCACATTCAATATTGTCTAGTAATTTGTATCACTGGGTGTTGTTAACCCTAGTAGAATTTGAACAAGTACTTCAATAATTTTATAAACGTACACATGAAAATTTTTCATTCATTCCACAAACCCACATTGAAAAAATCACAACATTCTACATTTTTTTCAAATTTTACGAACGATAGGACTGTTGAAAATAATATAATTTTTTTTTTGCTTCAATATGAGATAACTCATTTTATTTATTTTGTAGATAAAAAGAGAAAATGGTAAATGATGGATATTTATATTTAGCAAAAGACATAGTTAGTAGTTTAGTACTATGCACAAATATCCCCCCAAGTGGTCTTAGCACAGTACCAGATAAGTTAGAATATTAGTTTTATGGGACCTCTATTTGGTCTACACTCTACACTACACATGACCCCATTTACATATTCCAGTCTCATCCACATAAAAACTATAAACAAAACTATAATGATTCATGATTGAGCAGTTTTGTGATATTATACTATGATAGTATAGTCCAAAACCTCTCTATAAAGAAACAAGAAAAACAGAAAGAAAGAAACAGATAAAGATAGAGAGATATGGATGAACAGCTTGTTAAATCAAGGGTTGTGAAGATTGATTCAGAAGAATCATGGAATTACTTTGTTAGTCAAGCTAATACTCAAGGCTGTCCTGTAAGTCATCTTTCCTCACTTCTGCCAAGTCTTAGCTAGACAACTTACACATTTTTTTGCTAATTTATGTTGATTCTCTTATGTATCCTGGTGTAGAAACATAAGCTTAGTATTTGAGCAAATTGTTAATAAATGAAAAATATATTGCCAAATTGACAAGATAATATATTAAGGTTTTGCTACTCAAAATGACCAATTTTTAAGGTTTTAGCTGATAAGAAAATTGGCAAGTAATTTGAAGAATCATAAATGTTTGGATGAAAGGGAGTACTATCACTACTCCTTTCATCTGCTCTACAGAAAACACTTAATTTCTAGTTGTAATGTTAGGCAAAACCCGTCCCTGCACAACTGTCAGACAGTTTTGGTCCGAATTCATATAATCTCTTGCCATGTCGATGTTACCCAGGGCATATAGTGTGATTCTAAAATATGTATACTGCGTGCACGGATCAGGTGAAGATGCTCGAAGAAAATGTTATCTCTGTAATGATACAGAGTAATAACTTATAAATGTGTATTCGTATGGTTATTACAGCTTGTGGTGCACTTCACTGCTGCATGGTGTATTCCTTCTGTGGTCATGAATCCGTTTTTTGAAGAACTGGCCTTGCAGTACCAGGATATTTTGTTCCTACTTGTTGATGTCGACGATGTTAAGGTAATTACTAACTTTTATTTACCTCATCCTAGTGGGGAGTGGGCTGCGATGTATTCTATAAATGTATGTTGGGCAATCGGATCGAGTTTTGTTATATGGTCAAATTGATGCGTGACATATTTATTTATCTGTTTGGGATTTTGATAGGAGTTAGCATCGAAGCTGGAAGTAAAGGCAATGCCGACATTTATAATAATGAGGGATGGAGTCCAAGTGGATAAAGTCGTGGGGGCTAATCCAGAAGAGGTCAAGAAAAGAATCGATGAATATTTGAACACCATCCGTGTGAATAGTCACAGTTGAAGTCTTGAAGAATAAGTTTTGAAATAAAAACTTGAAACATGCACAATGTTTGTAATGTGTTAGATGTTTTGTAATGGTTGTGGAACGAGCTTTGAGATGACAAAGTGTGTTTGTAGCCTATTTTGTGACTGTTGTTGTACATTCTCACAGTTTGGATAAGATTTTGTTTCACTCACTCGTCTTGTGTGAGTTCTGTTTGAAAAAACTTCTGCAATTTTGTAATATAGGCCCTGCTTGTTTGGGCAGAGGAAATAAAAAAAAAAATCCTTTCAAATTTAATGGTCCTCTCTCTCTAATTAATTCTTTAATTTCAATGGTCTACCGAGTCTAATTTAACTTGAATCTTATTCTTTATTATAAGTAGTTTTCTACCAAATCTATACGAAAAATGGATAATTTTTGCATCTTTGAAATGTAAGAAAAACTTTGTATCACTAATACAAAATATTTGATTAAATTTATAAAACCACCTACGAAAAACTTTGGATCACATTTAAATTATTAGGCTATGTTTCTTTAAAGAGAATTTGTAGGGTAACCAAGCAGGACCATACTGTAAACAGTAAACCTGATGTAGTTATAAAGACTAGATTATAATTTGACAAGCAAAAGGTCCCCATTAATACTGTTCATCCAAAGCTTTTCTTGCCATAATTAATTTGACAAGAAAAATTAACCCCTTAGATCCACCTGAATCACCAAGAGATACCTATTAGAGTTTCATCTAAGCTTTCAATTTTCAGATCTGGTGTAAGACAAACACACTCTTTGTCATCTTGGAGTATGGAGTTGGGATATCATATTTGGAGTGGTTGAATGGTTTTGAGCCGAGGTCAAGCTACAACATACAAGTGACGACAAATTATCGGTTTTTACATTTCTACAAGGATGGTGTAGACTCTTTCCAATGTATTTACTTTTGTCTTTCTATTTCTGGAGCCGTATACATCCGTATGTTTCTAACCTTTATTTCTTTCTAATAATATAATCATGATTATTAAAAAAAAATAAAATTGATTAATATTTGAAAACTATAACTTGTGGAAAGAATAGCTGTGGGTGCAAAAATTTGATCCACAAACTCAAGATGTGTATTGATTAATCGAACAGTTACAATGAAAGCCTTATACAGCCTGAGATGGGATGGGGGTATACAATAAGACTGGACCTGATGGGGATCAGGCTGCCTACGCATCCAAGAGGATGAACTTGGAATCAAGTCTCTGCTTCCACTAACCTCTAATAGAGTTGCTCAGTGAAAGGCTCGTAGTTCAAGAGGTTAAGAATTCCTGTATTTGTAGTGAACCGGAGGAGGCTGACTCAACCACCCCTCCGGTTTTGACTTCATGAACTCAGGCAATTCAAACTGTGAAGATGCTCCCGCAGGGATAGCGTGCATGCTGCTTGGCGATTATCCCTCGGTTTGAATCCCCTTTGACAAGGGCGACTGCCCCATAGCATTCTCTGATAGGCTCTGGTTCAACCTAGGTCTTCCTTTATCTTCTCCAGCGGGCTAGAACAGTGGATTCTGTTGGCGTGGAATCTTGCTGGACTTATCCAGTTAGTTGGGGCTTGGATTTGACCAAATTTGAAAGCAAAGACTTGGGCTTGACTCCTCGGACCGGAGGCCCAATCTGCATTGCATACACCCTGGCCAGGTCCTTTGGGCTTCTATGATAAGCCTTTGGATGATCCTTCGTCGCTGATGGACTTCGATGGGCCGGACCTGGTTCACTTGATTGAGGTGGGCCTGGATGACGTATGAGAGCCCACAGTTCAACTTCTTATATAGTAATCGGGGCTCCACCCACTAGTCGTGGACCATGCAGTGGATGAAGATCCACATAACGTATGTGGGCTTCTTGAGACCGGGTTGGGCCCTACCTGATAGTCCAGGTCTGGCTGGCTACTGCTCAGGTGCTCTCGGTTTGGCTTCTTATACAGCCACCGATGACACCTGTCGGGTATTTTACCTAGGGTACACACAATAGCCTAATTAGTTATAATACCCGTGTCTTAAACAATGTAAATTAGATGTAGTTATAAAGCCTGTACCATGTGCTGAAGGTGACTTTGAGTAACATTATAAGAATGAATGGGCTTGTATATCTAAAATTTAAAATGGAAGCTCAAAATATTTTTTTTTCTTAAACCTTTGAAATCAAAAATGGATTACAATGTATGCAAATTGTTGTCAATTTGCAGGTTGTTGGATGTATGGATATGTATTTTTTTTTGTGGAAGATATTTTGGCGTTTGACTGTAATTCAAATTCGAAGTTGAATGTGACTGATGAAACAATTTCTTTTGCAATGTTAATAGAGAAAGATTAAAAATTTTGATAATATTTTTACATTAAAATTTTACTTTGTTCATTGTGTTGAATCTATGTAAACTAAAAGAAAAGTTTTGAACCTATATGGAGGTGTAACATCTCCGCTCATTGTAATCAATATATGGTTGTTTGCTGTTTGCTTCCATCTTGGTTTGGGAGTAAATGTGTTGTGATGGGTTTTCATAGGAGCAATTGTTGGTGTTAGGTGCTAATACACTTTCTGCAGGATTGGTTTGTCTTTTACTAAGTTTGGTAATAAGAATTAGTAAGAAAAACTTTGGTTCCATTTATAGCTTTGCATTATTTTGGAGGTATATTTTTATATAGAAGTCCCAAAGTATGATATTGTTTGACTCATTGGTATAAGTATAAACTTTAATTTGAAGGTAACATAAACAACAAAATTTATTTAACCAAATTGATGAATGTAGGGGTACTATATACAACATACATGTGGCACCATCTTTACCGTCCATCATGGTGCCACATGTCAACATTTAATGGGCTCTCTCTTGATGGCACAAGTTACAAAGTTAAGCCTTATTATTACAAAGATATTTTCCCCATTATTACCCTATTAATTGCTAAGAATGGAGTTACATTGTAGTCTATAAATATAAAGGCAAACTACTCATCTTCTCATGGTCTCATGGTGAATCATACACAAGACCTCAACACTCTCTCATGAGACATCACCTCTCAGGTCTCATCTCTCTCTTGAGCTCTCTCCATTATCGAGCTCCCATTTTGTATCACCACTACTATAATAAAGTTCATTCTCTCTCTCCGTGGATGTAGGCACAATTGCCGAACCACGTATACAATGGTGTTCACGTCTCTACTTTATTATTGTTCATATCATACACATCATCATCTTTCATTAATGTATTGACCAACCTCACAAATATGGTTAATACAATGAAACAAACTAATTTGGTTTCAAAACAAATTAATATTTGGAGTTCATTTTATCTATTGTATCCTCTATTAATACTAATAAAATATATTAGGCTAGATGCTTAAATTCTGAGAGTCAAATTAATGGTAGCCCTGCAAATAGGCTCAAGCTTTAAATTTTTGAGAGGGTTGGTAAGAGTGTTTTGTTATATATTGGGGAAGTTTGAGATGCGTCACATATATTTAAAAATATATATTGCAAGTTGCAACCCGTTACCGACATTTGAAACTCATCGTAAAAAAAATTATTGATATTTTAGATATCTAAACAGATAACTTGGGAGAATAAAAGATGAAATTTTTTGACACGGATCACATATATTTGACAACATGCGGTCGAAACCCTTTACCGATTTTAAACAAAATTATTAATTTTTTAGATATTTAAACAAATAACTTGGGAGATTAAAAGATGAAGAAGTTTGGGACACGTCACATATATTTGCAAATATATGTTGAAACCTATTACCCACTTTTGAGACTCATTGTTAAATAATAACAAAAAATTTTAAGTATGAGATATTCAGAACCAAAACATTGCGTTAGACGTAATATAGTGGAAGTTAGAGAAGAAGGAAAATATTGATCTTTAATGTATTATTCTCATACAATGGTTCTCTTTATATAGGACATTAAGAGGATAACCCAAAGATCATGAGTTACAGAAAACTAAAAGCCTTAAGTTACACTTCACATATACTTATGATCAAGTGGTCATCATATGTATCACAACACTCCCCCTTGATGACAACAAGTACTAAGAGAATTGCCTCGTTAAAACCTTCCTGAAAAAACCCAATGGGACAAAAGCCTAGGTAAGGAAAAAAAGTACATAATCCTCAGTCTTCGAATTTTGCTGCCTCATTAAAACCTTGTAAGAAAAAAAAACCAAGTGGAACAAAAATCTTACTAAGGAAAAAGAGTACAGCTTACATGATTATCTGGTGATCCTTTAATGATGATGAATTTATGTTGATGAACATGCTCCCCCTGATGTGGATTGAAGTAGACTAAGTTTCCGCATTCCGATATTGTATACTAGTTTCTTTAATGTGACTGGAACTAAAGCTTTGGTGAACAAGTCAGCAAGATTGTCACATGAACGTATCTGCTTAACTATAATCACTTTATTTTGCTCGAGTTCATGAGTATAGAAGAACTTTGGTGAGATATGTTTTGTTCTATCATCCTTGATGAATCCCGTCTTTATTTGATTAGTGCAAGCTGTGTTATCTTCATATATTGTTGTAGGAATATCAGTAATCAGAGGTAGTTTGCATGTGTTTCTAATATGATGAACCATGGATCTTAACCATACACATTCACGGCTGGTTTCGTGAATTGCAATGAGTTCAGAATGATTAGAAGATCTGGCGACCAAAGTTTGCTTCGTGGACCGCCAAGAAATTGCTGTATTTTCACACGTGAACACATAACCTGTTTGTGATCGTCCTTTATGCGGATCAAAACGATATCCTGCATCTACATACCCAACTAAATGTGATGTACCATTTGTTAATTTCTTTGAGTGGAATAAACCCATATCAATTGTTCCACGAAGGTAACGAAAGATATTGTCACGACCCTAATTTCCAAAAATTGGCAAAAAGAGAGAATTTACAAAATTACCCTCAAGATGCCAATAAAAGGAAAAAGGATCAAGACAATAATCTAAATAAACATTTACACAAGGTAAAATCCATAACCATTTAAAGTCAAGTACTTCAACACAAATAGTTTGGACTCCCAATAGTTTCCATAAATAATCCAAAAACTCCAAATATCGAATTAAACAACTCCAACTAAGGTACTATATTCCCCAATCAACAATAATTCAATAAATGAAATAAACTGGAATAATCCATTGACAAACAAATCAAAGAACTGAACCTACTATGTAATATAACTTCTACGATCTCAAACTCCTTCCCGAACAACTGGATCTACACGAGCCTCCTGGTGTTGCTCCCGATCGTACTCAACCGGCTGCTCTCCTCCACCTACGCTCCATAAGGATACGTACCCACATGCAAAACAAGCAACATGGGTCAGCAAACTATGCTTATATGAGTAGACGAGGGTAGGGAACTCCATTCCCCAAAACAATAAAATAACAGACTCCGCGGTCTTTATACATTTATCTCGTTTACTAAGTAAATAAACTATATGTTATCATAATACGTTACCTGAGCTGCACCTCCTATAAGGATAGGTCGAGCCCTGCAAGAAATGTTAATGGACCTATCCTCCTGCAAAACTGTGTTAGTACAATAATATATAATTCATGGCATCTCAAAGTCTCAACATTATATCTCAATCACTACCAACAATCATTTGTAACCAAACAACACTTCACAACCTATACCCAATCACTAGTACACCTCCCATAGGATGCACTCCACACATTTGCCATACCCATACTGCACCGGTGTGCCTTGACCATGGTTAAGACCCTCTACGCAGAAACCAAAACCCAAGAGGGTGCTCACCTGCAAGCTTTGGCTAGCCTCGACGTATGCCTAACTCATGGCCTCTACTAGCTCCCTTGAGCTTTCTAATGTGGCGCCCATGAAACCGGCTCTAAGTTGTTTGACATCAATTTTGTGACATTGGTCGTCCATGGTTATTTTGCCTTGAGTTCATTGTTAAGAAAATCTTGTTGTACGCGCGTCATCCCGTGTCTTTGTCTTCGCGTCTTGTGTCAAAAGTATGTGTTTTGGTTCAGGACGTACGTACCTTGTTAGGACGTACGTACGTCAGGTTAGGCAGCAAAACTTTCATCGTGTTAAACATACGTACCATGTTAGGGCGTACGTACGTATGGTTAGGCAGCAGGAAAGTTTTTGTTCTGGACGTATGTACCGTGTTAGGACGTTCGTACGTCCAAGCAGTCAGCAAGTTTGTTTCGGATGGAGACGTACGAACGTCATATCGACGTACGTACGTCCAATGTGGATTTTCTCTATTTCGGCCCATTTTCTGTGTTTTCCAACCCTAAGTATAAATAGGGTTTCTCTTCCAAAGAAGAAGTTAGTTCTTTGGCCGTCCAGTATTCCTTTTGTTCTGGAGTTTTGGTTTAGGTTTTAGTGTTGAAAGTGTTTTTGGTTATTGAACTCAATTCCCTTCCTTCCCCCTTCTCTCAATTGATAAATCTGTTATCTGCCAAGTTTCATTGTGAATTCGGCTTCGAGTCTTCTTGTGTATTCATCAAGAAGTCGAGTGTCTTGTGCGTACATCAATGTGCTCTGGTGAAGTCAAGGTGTTAGAGATAACCAGGAGTATCAACTCGCAGTGAGTGCAGGTAGTTGATAGGTTTGTACATCTCTTTTCATCTAGTGGATTATTTGTTGTCATCAAGGCAACCGTGGACGTTTCCCGTATTGGGTTTTACCACGTTAAAAATTTCTGTGTGTTATTTACTTTCTGCGTATTGGTTGATTTGTTTGAATATTCAATTGTTATATTAGCACTATTTGTAGTTTCTCAGCCCAGACCAACCCCGAAGGCTATGAAGGTTTGTAGGGTTAGTTCCGTAGGCTAAGCCGTCTAGGAAATACCCAAATAAAAAAAATTATATTCCAAGTGTCAACTCACAGGCTAAGCCGTCTAGGGTGATATCTAACTTCCTTAATCCTAACTCCACAGGTGCGGCAAATGTACTAATGGTTGGACAACTACCAAACATCTAAACTATCAATCAATCAAGTAACACTCGACAATAAAATTTCACATCAACTTCACATCAAATTCATTTGTATTCCTTTCGCATTTTCTAAATTAATCAAATACTGTCCATGGTATATAAAGCCATTCCAAGGCATTCATCAATTATGTCCCAAAATTCAGAATTTAATCTCTTTGATCAATATGTATTTTATTTTTTATAAGCATTAATTTCTTAGCAAGCGTAGCCATACAGAATATCAAAACCGGCAACAACAACAAATAGTGTACTGTACACCCATACCAATTCAGAAATTAACATTTTCTTAAATATGTAATCCATATATATAGATAGATACCTCAGAGCATCTCTAATGGGTCTCCCATATATTGCCGACACATAGGCAGATATGGCATACACGTAGGTGCCACCTACTTTCCCAACACTTTTTTTTGCACGTCTCCTATACCTATATCAGGGGTAACCCTAACACGAAAACCTTTTTTTTTCTAAATTTTTTCTTCCACGTTGGTTGAACCAGCGTGGAATTGTTTTCCCCTTAGCTTTCTGTTCCACGCTGGTTGAACTAGCGTGGAGGTTTTGGGCCTTCGCACGGGTGGGCTTCGATGGCGTGTCGTTGATTCCACGCTGGTTAAACTGGCGTGGAACAATAAAAATTTGTTGGAAATAGTTCCACGCTGGTTAGACCAGCGTGGAACTAAAAAAAACCAAAAAAAAAGTTCCACGCTGGTTGAACCAACGTGGAACATTTTATTTTCGCTGTCTGCTATAATCCTATCTGTTGTTCGATTTTGGGTGAAGTTTTAGCAGACCGGCCCACCACGTCCTACGTTGATGGCCGGCTGCTATAATTATAGGAGACGCGTTAGGGTCGATATTTTTTGGGAATTCCTAAATTATAGGTTTTAGGAGACCCATTAGAGATGCTCTCACAGTAATAGAAATTCGACCCGACAACAATTACAAAGTAATTAATTAGAACCACGTTCTTATATATAAAACTAGAATAATATTTCCATATTTTGGACTCTGATCATCATTTTTTTTTAAGTTCAAAAGATAACAAATTTTTATAAGGTATATATATTTAACAATATGCATACCAGGACCTGTTCTTACATTCTATCATTCATGTAATCAATTAGTAGAAGTTATAATCTTTGAACAGGTCAACATCATCATAAAGTAATATAAAAATATAATTTACTTTAAACTATATCCACTCACCTGTTACCCTACGTTCACTTCTTCTTCTTCTTCTTCTAAATTACTCCAACCTCTGCAACTTCCAGGCAGTGAATTACTAACACCGAGCACTGCTTCTAAATTCTGCGACTAAACTCGACAACTCTCTAGTCACTACAATCTCTTCTCTTTCAACTCTGATCACAGCCGCCTCCACTCTCTCTTTTCCTTTTTTTTTTTTTTTTTTTAATCAATTTCTAATAATATCAGAACAAAACCCTTGCTTAAATCTCTTTATGGAGTGATGAAGTCGGCTGATCTAACGATTCACAATGACTCCACATCTGATCGTGTTTCCACATCTAACGGTTCGCAATGACTCCACATCTGATCGTGGACTGTTTTCTCCAGATTTTTGGTTAATTAATCCTTAGTCCCTCTAGTCTCTATTAATTGATTATAAACCCAAAGTCCAAGGACTTGCATTAAATTATAAATAAATTCCAAATTTACCTTAAAATGAAGATAAAAAGAGGGGTTTACAGATATGTTTTACTCTATTCCAATGTCGTAGTGTTAGTGTAGAGCTAAATCTTGCCAGTAAACTAACTGAAAATGATATATCAAGACGTGTACATTATGCTAAGTACAATAGAGCACCTATCGCACTACGGTATGGTACTTCAGGACCAACTACTTCTTCATTATCTTCTTTTGGTCAAAATGGATCTTTCGTTGGATCAAGCGTGCGACCAATCATTGGGGAAGGTTCTGGATTACATTTATCATGCTAGAAGCGCTTTAGTATTTTTGTGGTATATGTTGACTGGTGGATAAGAATACCATCTGGACAATGTTCAATTTGAAGTCCTAGACAATATTTGGTTTTGGCAAGATCCTTCATTTCAAATTCGTTTTTCAAATAATCAGATATTTTTATAACCTCTGCAGAGGTTCCAATTATATTCATGTCATCAACATATACTGCTACAATATTAATTCCTAACTCTGATTTCTTGATAAATACAAAGGACAAATTAGATTGTTTATATATACTTCTTTTATCAAGTATTCACTTAAGCGATTGTACAACATTCTTTCTCACTGTTTTAAACCATATAAAGCACGTTTGAGCTTGATCGAATACATGCCCTTTGGTTTATCTTCTGGTAATTTAAATCCTTCGGGGACTTTCATGTTCCTCAATCTTTGCTTCCTTGGAACTGAATCTTTTGAACCTAATGGTCTCCCACGCTTCAAACGTGGATTAGAAGACTCATTTGCTGCCATGGTGATTGATTTTCCAGCTAAGACATCAATATTTGATGGAGCATTTGCTGCTGGTATATGAGACTTGGTTATTCGTGATACATTAGTAAATGCATGCATCAGGCATTTGATTTGCAATCTTTTGAAGATAGACCATCTTTTGTACTTCTGTTTCACATTGACTAGTTCTGGGATCAAAATGAGACAAACTTGATGCATTCCAACGAATTTCACGTCGTTCTTTTGACTTCAAATTTTCTCCCCCTAACGGCGGAAAATTTGATTCATCATGATGCAGCAGAAGCTAAAATAAACTTAATCTAAGAATTAAAATTGCAAGGAATTGAAATAACGGAAAGAAATTACAATAAGTAAAAAGCTGAAATTTAAATAACTTGAAGGTAAATTACGGAAAATAAAGAACTTGAAGTAAAAACTAAATTGAAAGACAATAAACTAAATAATAAACTCTTTAATCATCAATCTTGGCTAAGAATTTCGTTTATGTAGTACCTTTTGGCAACTTTCTAAGCCTATTAGGACTCAAAATAAGACTTCTAGACACTTCTAAAGACACTCTAAGGGTCTGTTTGATTGGAAAAAAGTTTCCCGATAAATTTTTTTTGAGGGGTAAAAGAGTAAAATTGATAAAAGTTATAAGAAAATCTCAAAATTGCAATCTGCTCCGTCTCTTCTTCTCCGTCCTTCTTCTTCGATATTCCACAGATGTCCTCTAAATTTACCGATAAATCAATTTACCGGCCTGAATCAAACAAACCCTAAATAATAAAAACGAAAATAACAATTTAAAAATACTATTTAGGGTTCTAAATAAATTATAAACCCAAATAGGAAACCAATTGGTGTATGTGTTATGTCCTACATCAGTCCCTTATTCTTCAAAAGAATTCATCCTCGAATTTAGGTTGTATTGATGACGTCCGCTCCATAAGAAAAGATACTTTGAATAGCATGAACTCTTATGAACTTTTCCCGATGTGATTGTTTGACCTTGAATTGTGATCCTTGGACTTTTAGAACAAAAAGAACTTGTTTGGAAAGAATTCGATCAATCCCACTAAAATCATAATGATGAACATTAACATTAATAAAAATAGAATCTTTGGCAATCAAGTCAACTGTATGATGTTCTTTCTCAATAAGAATCTGTTTTTCATCATGTAGATCGGTCACAAAGGTTGAAAAATCTTCAGGAAAAATCAATCTCTCCTTATTAAAATTCTTTCTTTCTTCTTCAATATATAATATCATGATGTTTAGGTGCAAGATGTACTTCATTAGGTTGGGCAAGAATAGTAGGTGTGGGATGATTGTTGGTAGATTGGAGGGGTGGTGGGGTGGTTGACGATGTAGTGATTGGTTTTTCATGGATATCTTCGATAGTGTTCGCCTTGACTTCTTCAATCTTATAGCTTGATTCTTCATGGATACCAAGGGTTGTCTTGATCTCTGCTAATTGTTGAGCAAATTTTACATCTTGATCTGCAAGTAACATGTCTAATATGTCCTTGAAGAAAGCTTTAGTCTCATCACTAATGGCCATGGTTGAAAACATACTTGAAGGTGGTGGTGGGGAGGTGGTGGATGGATTTAAGATAAGGATCTAAAAATAATTTGCCCTTGATATCAACTGATGCAACGGAAGCTAAAATAAACTTAATCTAAGAATTAAAATTGCAAGGAATTGAAATAACGGAAAGAAATTGCAATAAGTAAAAGCTGAAATTTAAATAACTTGAAGGTAAATTACGGAAAATAAAGAACTTGAAGTAAAAACTAAATTGAAAGACAATAAACTAAATAACAAACTCTTCAATCATCAATCTTGGCTAAGAAATTAGTTTTTGGAGCTCTTTATATAGATAACTCCCTTGACACAACTAGGAAACCTAGTAGAACTTGAATTACTATTTTTCTAAGGTATGTATTATCTTTTGGCAACTTTCTAAGCCTATTAGGACTCAAAATAAGACTTCTAGACACTTCTAAAGACACTCTAAATACCAAAAACGAAAATAACAATTTAAAAATACTATTTAGGTTTCTAAATAAATTATAAACCCAAATAAAAAACCAATTGGTGTATGTGTTATGTCCTACATCACATCAAAATGACAATCAGCAAAACACACCGTAAAAACATCACCGGTGAGAGGTTCAAGATACCTGATGATACTTGGTGAATCAAAGCCAACATAAATGCTTAAACGACGTTGCAGGCCCATTTTAGTTCTTTGAGAAGGTGCAATAGGTACATATATAGCGCAACCAAAAATTCGTAGGTGGAAAATGTCTGGTTCATGGCCAAGGACAAGTTGTGATGGTGAGTATTGGGGATAAGCAGTTGGTCGAAGATGAACTAATGATGCAGCATGTAAGATGGCATGCCCCCATGTGGAAACCGGGAGTTGTGTTCTCATAAGCATTGGTCGAGCAATCATTTGAAGGCGTTTTATGCATGCTTCTGCTAAACCATTTTGGGTATGGACGTGAGCAACATGATGTTCTACATCAATCCCGAGAGATGTGCAATAATCATTAAAAACATTAGAAGTAAATTCTCCAGCACCATCAAGACAGATAGATTTAATTGGATAGTCGGGGAAGTGTGCTTGTAATCTAATAATTTGAGCTAAAAGTCTAGAAAAATCAACATTGCGTGTTGATAGAAGACATACATGAGACCATCTTGTTGAGGCATCTAATAAAATCATAAAATATTTGAATGGTCCACAAGGTGGGTGAATGGGTCCACATATATCTCCCTGAATTCGTTGTAGAAAAGTAGGAGATTCAACCACAACTTTAGTCTATGATGATTTAGTCGTAAACTTTTCTTGTGAACATGTAGTACACATGAAATCCTTTGACAGAAGAAGCTTCAAGTTCTTTAGAGAATGCCCATTTGAATTTGTAATTATATGCCACATCATTGTAGAGCCTGGGTGTCCCAAACGATCATGCCAAAGTATGAAAGTCTTTAAATCAAGGATTTTTCTTTGATTCATCACGACATATGATTCAATAGTTCGTGTTTGAGTACGGTACAACCCAGATGAAAAAGCAGGTAATTTTTCCAATCTATGCTTTTGGCATCCAACAAATGATGTAATACAAAGATATTCGACATTATTCTCATTCATAGTCTCAATATGATATCCATTCTTTCTTATATCTTTAAAACCTAACAAATTTCTTCTGGATTTTGTTGAATACAAAGCCTCATTAATGTCAAATTTTGTTCCTCTAGGGAGCATAATGTTGGCTCTTCCAGAACCTTCAATCAGATTTGATGTACCTGATATGGTACTAACATTAGCATTAATTAATGTCAAATCTGAAAAATATTTTCTATTACGAAAAATTGTATGCGTGGTTGCACTATCTACTAGACAAATGTTTTCATCGTCCATTGCAACATTGCATTAATCAATTGTAAGATCCATTCTTGATCTATTTAAAAGAAGAAAAATGCATATATTACTAATATAGCAAGAAAGAAAAACACACTCAAAACATTTCCACCACTCAATAAAGCAAACATTTAGGAAAAACAAACACTCAAAAAGAAAAAGAAAAAAAATGCAAAAAGACACAAAATTAAATCATACGCTTATTTACAGATGTGAACATTTCCATCACCAACCAAGTGATATATCTTTCCATCAGGATTTGCAAAGAAATCGGAGACATCCAAATGGGCGGTATCAATATCGTCCATTGGATCACCTCGATCTGTAAAGTTCATCTCAAAATTCTGATTCTTTTCTTTGAGATAGGCTTGATATAGATTAACCAGATGTTTAGGAGTTCGACAATTACGTGACCAATGTTCTGCTATGCCACACCTATAACATATATCTTCATAGTTGGGTGGAGGTGTATTCTGCGCACCTTTCCCTTTGTCTTGGTTTGACTTAACTTCTTTGCCTTTGTGATGGTATGGTATAGTTCTATGCCAAGTATAATTATTGTGACCATCATGATCATTATAAAATTTTCGACCACGACCACGACCACGACCACGACCACGACCATGAAAGGAGGACGCATTCACTTCAGGGATAGGTGTAGTACCAGTTGGACGAGATTCATGATTTTGCAAAAGAAACTCATTATTTTCTTCGGCAAGAAGAAGACAAGAAATCAAGGCTGAATATTTGGTGAAGTGACGTTATCTATATTGTTACCGCAAGAGCACATTTGAAGCATGAAATGTTGAAAAAGTTTTTTCCAACATATCTTCATCAGTTATATTCTCACCACACAATTTCAGTTTTGATGTGATTCGAAATAAAGCAGAATTATATTCTGCAATTGTTTGAAACCTTGCAGATGTAAATTCATCCATTCACGGCGAGCCTTTGGAAGTATAACTGTTGTCTGGTGATTATATCGTTCTTTAAGATTATTCCACAAAACAAGTGGATCCTTCATGGTCAAATATTCCACTTTCAAACCTTTATCAAGATGGTGGCGAAGAAAAATTAAAGCTTTGGCTCGGTCCTCCAGGGACGTTTCATTATTGTCTTTAATGGTGGAATCCAAGTTCTTTGCATCCAAGTGGATTTCCACATCAAGAATCCATGACAAATAGTTTTTCCCAGTTATGTCGAGGGCGACAAACTCAAGTTTGGTGAGATTAGACATTGAAGTGAAACTATATAATATATGCAAAATATATGTGTTGAAACAGTAAAATGAAGAGATTAATAAAATAAGTGATTCATCTTTGAGTTAGTGCATATAGTATGAGAAAAAAAATGAATATCATGATAATATTGACAAAGTAAGAAAACATGTGTGTAGTATGTAGTAGTTTAGATGGTGGAAAGATTACCTAACTTACCTTTAATTTCCCTTAAAGATGAGTACAAATAAAATTACAGAGTAGAGCGTGATGATAAGGTTTTAAGCAAATAACTTGGGAGATTAAAAGATGAAGAAGTTTGGGACACGTCACATATATTTGCAAATATATGTTGAAACCTATTACCCACTTTTGAGACTCATCGTTAAATAATAACAAAAAATTAAGTATGAGATATTCAGAACCAAAACATTGCGTTAGACATAATATAGTGGAATTTAGAGAAGACTAAAAATATTGATCTTCAATGTATTATTCTCATACAATGGTTCTCTTTATATATGATGTACATCATTAAGAGGGTGACCCAAAGATCATGAGTTACAGAAAACTAAAAGCCTTAAGTTACACTTCACATATGCTTATGATCAAGTGGTCATCATATGTATCACATATCCTGTTAACTTTCTTACCGATCCTAAGGAAGGAAGATCGACATCACGTCCTACTGATATTCTGGTCTACAACTGGTCTGAAGGTAAACATTCGTGTGTTGATATTACAGGGGCGTCTCCGATGGTTGGGCTGAGTGCTGGGATTTTTGAGGTGGGGCTAGCAGCTAGTAATGCAGCAGCGGCAAAAGTGGAGAAACATGACGGAGCTTGTAGGGCTAACCAACATAGTTTCATCCCCTTTGCATTTGACACATTTGGATTGCTAGGCTAAGAAGCAGTTGAGCTCCTCAGGAGAGTGCAGAAGATAATGGATAGCAACGTGATGACTGCAGGTTCGAACGAATATGTATTTAGGAGAATCGGGTTTGCTATCCAGAAAGGACTTGTCGCGCAGTTTGTAGCGCGTTTGTCCTCTACTTTTGTGTAATTCGTTGAGCTTATCAATAAAATTTGAATTATCCAAAAAAAAAAAAAAAAAATTGTTGAGTTTTAGATATCCAAACAAATAACTTAGGAGAATAAATAATGGAGAAAGTGTGAGACTACGCTTCACATAGATTTGTAAATATGTGTTGAAACCCATTACCGACTTTGAGTGTCATTGTAAGAAAAATCTGTTGATTTTCTAGATATCTAAATAAATAGCTTGGGAGAATAAGAGATGGAAAAGTTTGAGACTGTCACATATATTCAAAAATATGCATTGAAACCTACTATTGACTTTTGAGACTCATTGTAAAACAAACAAAAGTTTTGATTTTCCAGTCTAAACAAATAACTTGGGAGAACGAAAGATGAAGAAAATTGAGACACGTCACATATATTTGAAAATATGCATTGAAACACATTACTGACTTTTGAGACTATGAGTAAGTTTTTTTTATTTTGGATTTTCTACATGTAACAAAATAACTTGGGAGGATAAAAAATAATGTTAATTGATCTATTTTAAAATAACCCTTATATAACTGATTTATCTTAAAAACACTTTTAATGTTAATTCTTTTATTATGGTTGCAGCAAAAGTTAGTAGTAAATTTATAGAAAGATTAGGTTGACGCAAATAAAAAGTAAGATTTAATTTTATCGGTACAATGCTGTTGGGACATGTATATCCTTGTGTCCTTCTAAACTAAAACGCCAACAACTTCATATTATCGTGCCAAAAAATGGATTAGTTTTTATTTTGGAGTTACATCACTTTTAAGAGTTATAGTGCATAACTGGGCTTCGATATTGGACTCAATGTTTGCTTAATGGTCTTAAAGTTTGAATTTAAAGCACTTACTCATATCTAAAATTGAAACATAAATGTGTATAATTAAAAGTAGGACCTATATAATAACTAGTTGTACCCGTGGCTTCGCCACGCTAGTTTCAACTATATTGGACATATATTAAATATGTTAAAATATTAAACAATAGAAACTACAGTTTGTATATAGTTGTCTTAATTGATGTCCGCCTTGTGAGCGTACATGCAAATTTGTTTGGAGCCGGTTGATTGCAAATAGTGGATTAGAACATCCCATCCATAATATGTTGATAATAAAATAAATTGTCACACAGGCAAATTATCTGACAAGCATGGTTATATTAGGGACAAAATACTCCCACCCATTACAATCATCAGACTCAAGTTATAGATATAAGCTAACTTGAAAAATAAATGAAGAAAGATTCTCTTATGATTGTTTACAACCTCGTACCTTTTTCCCAACCATTTTTTCCTATACCCTGATGCTTGTCAATGACATTGCTTCTTGAAAATGTATGAAGTCGTTATCTGTCAAACACATACTATAAGATCCATTTGGTAACTATGTTGTTGACAGTATACTGTCTGAACTGCAGGGTGTGAGAGTTCCACCCTAAGGATCTCCTTAACATAGTGTACCTGTTATAGTAAAACCAGTTTGAGAAAAATATAGATTTGATAGCATACATAAGAATGTAGACAAATTTGTATTTATCACTTTGGCTGAGTATATGTAAAAGTAAAACTCTTGTTTTGGGTTTTCTTTAACATCCACTTTTGCCAACCATATGGGCAATTTTGGTACAACAAGAGTATCAACAATGACTTTCCCTGCATACTTGAAAATAACAGAGTTATTCCTCCTCTCACTTCCTGCTAACAATAACTTTCCCTGCATACTTGGAAATAACAGAGTTATTCCTCCTCTCACTTCCTGCTATAAGTTGATGACCTGAGCATAAACTTAAACACATAATTTGAGCATTTGCAATACTGAATAGGATCATGAGACAGTATACACACATTTTTTATACTTTTCATGTGAAATAAAATAAAAAAACACCGAAAGCAAAAAGAGGAAATCGAGGTAGCACTTTGTGTGCAGGGCATGAGGAGATTGATTTTGAATTCTTGTAAAATGTTATTGGAAACCCATATATTGTGTTTTTTACCATAAGAAAGGTTTCATAGAACAACAATACTATCTTTGGGTTTCATCCCACCAGAATCTTTGACACCTACCACCATAATTTTGAATTCTCAACCCATAATGTAAGATTTCATGTACATTTTAAAAATAACAACATTGAGCTGCTTGAAATAGTTAATAGGGCAACGAAAAAAATATCAAAACTATGAAGGTCTAGGGTTAGAAATTGTACTTCATAATAGACATTGAACTTTAACCTAAACTCATCAATGTCTCTCTCGAACTCATCTCATAAAACACTTGCCATCTCTTTCTATATCAAAGTTTATAAAACTGAACTTAGTTGGGATGAGTTTTGAAGTAATTTGTACAAATTATCTACTAAAAAAAGAACAAAATACCGAAACAATAATATAAATATACACAAATAATCGGTTTACAAAGACACCCAAGAACCAACTTAGTATTCAGATCATATGTAGATAGAAGTATTGATTTAATTAATAGAAGGTATTCAGTTATTCACATATACCACAATTAGGTTGAATGATTACCTAGAGATTAGAAGAAGAAAAAAAAAACAAAAAAAAGACCCATTGTTATAAAATATTAACTAATCTCATTTATGACACACTATGCCAAACCCTGAAAAGATGCAAAGAAAACTCACAGGAATAGCCTTTGCCCAACTGGTGGGCAGTTCACCATTACTGATGTATTTGAACTCTGCAGCATCCTCCTAGTACATCGTCGTATACACTGCAAATTTAACAATCCCAATCCCGCAACAATATCGTAACGATAAAAAAATTCACTACTTGTTGAAATTCTACTCATATAACTTACATTGGTGTTTACATGTTCTAAATTACGTTTACTCATATTGTCATGAACAGACAATATCGATTCATAGCACAAAATTACATAGAGACCGTGCATGTGTGTGTTAAAACCAATGCTCATCTCAAAAGGCAAAAGAATGGGATCAACAATCATTAAAACAATTTTCCAATTTCAAATTTAGCTTATTATTTAGGTGAAATTGTAATCTGCAGGTTGAGTGCCAGTGGTGGTAATATTTGTAGTACGTCAACTCCGATACCGATATGAATGTTGGAGTCTTCTATTGGAAGTCAATTTACAGATCCCTTCAATTTCAACATTCGTTGATGTTATAAGTAGCAGAATTTTCCTTGGGCACGTTGCTTCTACACAAACAATACTTTAAATTGATGCTGCTGTCAAGGAACTAAATAAGGTTCCTAATACCGTACTTTCTTCACTAAAAAAAAAAAAAAAAAGAATAACACTCTACCTTGAAGGCCCTTTTCTCCGATATTAAGAAAATACAGCTCCAAACGAAAATTTCGACACCTGAACAACTACGCCTTAGTGCATAGTAAATGTGACACTATTATCGACATGATGCTAAATTTAAAAAAACTATACTAAGAAAATAAAGATGCTAGAGGAAAGGCTTGAACCTTCGACCTTGTGCTTTGAAAGACACACGCTCTATCCAACTGAGCTACTCCAACTTATTATGCATACCATAAGTTTGTCAAAAGACAAATTAAGACTATTCTTAAGACACATCTCCTTGTGGTCCTATATAATTCCACTAAACTACGATTTATCAATAAAAGTTCTTTTAATGCCTCCATAATCTGTATTAAGAAATAATATCAAGATGCAAAATAATATTTGAAGGCGATACGTACGAAGAGTATGCAATACATATTTCTAGAATATTATTAAGTAGAATTGATAGGGACACATTACTCACCATGATTATTAAAATCGTTATAGAGTTCTTTTGTTGAATGCAGATTTATGCTTCTTGGCTCCATTAGCTTGTAGCAGTATCCATACAGATTTATGCTTCTTGTCTTCTTCTAAATGTCTCAAAAAGCGGATTAGAATATTCAGTCATTTCTCATCATGCTTCGACATCCAATGTTTTCCTCCAGTTAGGTTTTCGTATAGAACCAGGTACCGTTGGTTGCATCTGCCTTCACATCCAATGTCTTCACATCCTTCATCACAACCAGGTAATTAGTCAGTTTATTGACCTCTGGATGATCATAGCTCATATTGTTGAAAAGACCAAACTGCATCCAATATCAGAGGGACTACAGTACAGTCAATTAGACCAAACAACTGGGTTACTAAAATTCCTAAACCCAAGGTAAATTATTTTATAAACATAAACACAGATGTATAGATTGAAACTTTACTGGATATCTCCAACTTTCTAATAATAGGTTTATGTACCAACATTAAAATTTCAAATTTAAACCTCTATCAAGTTCACTTCAACTAAAAAAATTACAAAGTGGAAGAAGAGATTATAAAAAAGTAGCTTAATACCTAAGACGTTAATGTATTGATGATGATGATGGGTGGTGGATTGAGAATGTCTTTTTATAGGGATAAATGTATGTGTTAGCTTACTACCTAAAACCTTAATGGAGACAAAGAAAATTAAGAATCTCAATTAGAACAAAACTACAGTAAAAAATAGTATACCAAAAAAGGGAGTTTAAACAAAACATTTAGAACGATATTTCTTCATCTTCTCCAAGTTTGCATAAATATCAGTCTTTCTACCATTTTAAAGGTTTCTGGAGTACAAATTCTTCTTCTTTAGGTTGCATCAATAATAATCTCTGTTAATGTAAGAGCAACGATTTCTTCTAAGGCAAATTGCCGCATTTAAAGCAAAGATACTTAAATATGATGGCACGAATGTTTTCCTAGCTTTTAGATAAATCAAGGCTGTAGGGGAGACTTCTATCAAAACCATTACTCGAGTTATGCAAATGGATTGCTAAAAGAATGATGGATACCAGATTACTATTATTTAGTATCATAACATATTATAAAGTTGTACCAACATGACAAATAATTCGGTATCATATTACAGAAATATGATTACTACTGCCATCATTCAGTATCAAAATATATTACAGTGTTGTATATGCTTTTAAGAAGAAATAAAATGTTTAACATAGACATAGAGATGACAAATACTTTGCCCTTGTAAGCCTCCCAACTAATTATGTTTGTCTAAGAGAAGTGTATATCTAAAGGCCTCTAAACTTTGGTGGTTTAAATAACGGTGCAACGGTGTCCAAGTTTCAAGTTTGATGTGGGATTGTTGAATTGTCTATGGGTTGCTATTCCTGGAACAACTAAAAAAAAATCATTTTTCTGTATACATCTTTTATTATGGTATAAATTGTAGTCGTTACCGTAAAATTTTACTAAGTTAGGGATGGATTGTTGTCTGAAGTGTTGAAATTATCACATAAAAAACAAATTAGTAAAGCAAACAGAGAACTATTAATTAGTAGCAATTATACACCTTGAATCTATCGTCAACTGTCGATCAAACCATACATAACAGAGAGATGTTGTACAAATATCCAGATTTTCATGATTGGGGTACAAATGAATGCAGTGATGTTATTTAAATCAACAGTCAGATCAAACCTACATTTTCTATACTTACAATAACCAAGTTAATTGAGCAAACTTTGGATGCTAACCTATAGTGAACTGGTGGAACCGCAGCATGTCCATGAGATCAACATGAGCTAAAGCGCAACAGAAAAGATCAGGTCGCTGCCACCATAATATTCATCAAAGGTTAGCTTATCAAAAAATTTATCACAAAATACCAGAGGAAGTAATAACGATTACTTCTAGGGCCATACCTGATTTACACAAGCTACAATAAGTATCCTACCATTACTTCCACGTTCAATACACAACTTCTTGGGTTGGGTATAACAAGATGACACAAGGAACTCGGCAGCAGAACTAAAGTCATTGAAACAATTCTGTTTTTTTTTTGCGAGCGACTCAGCTGAAATTCAATTGTCTGACGATTTAGAACTCCCTGTTTAAAATGTGAAGAAAAATCAGAATACTTAGGAATAAATAAGAAGAAAACATGAACAACAACTATATTAACATAACTATAGATTATCATGAAGCTCTTTACCCATTGGTTAGGCAAAATTTAAGAAAATAGTTGAAGTTAGGTCTAAAGGGCTTTCTTCATTGTATCTATACGGGTAAATAGCTATTTACCCGTTCCTTAGGCAAAATTTGGAACTTGAAAAACCATTGCAACAGAGAGTGCGGTGACACATCAAGACAAAAACTAATTGAAGATCTTCTCTATAACCAATTCCACAATATATAAGCCAAACTCTTCTATTCCACACCTCTCCAAACCAACCACCACACTAATACCTATGATTATCGTAAAAGAATAAGGATTCCCCAACCACCACCACCACTTAGACCTCTTACTATCAGAAAGGTAGCCTACATTTCAATTTGTGATAATTCATACTAAATAAATTCAGATATCCGAAGCCAACTTCTTGTAGACTTCATGATAAACGATGGTATTCAAACAACTTTTTCTATGTGATAGAAACTGTTCGTATTTTATTTGTTTATTTAATAGGTTTATTGTAGCTCATAAAAAAGGGTGAAGTGAAAAATTGAAATGCTATAGAGTCTAGACTTCCATCACCAGTCTATACTCCTGGTTTGCATGAAGTAGTATTACCTCTGCTTGCATCATAGACCATCTTTCCAATCCCATCAATCCACCATTTAAATCCTGAACTGTCGATCTCAGTGGACTCTCATGTTCAATTCTGTCATGATCCACGAAACTTGGATAGGGTACCAGACGAGAAACTCGCATAATTTCTGAAATAAGATGGAAACAAACAATGTTACTAAGATAAGACACAATTCTACCAGAACTGACATAAAATCAGTGCTCAGGTTCATGTGGATACCATAAGGAAACATCTGCTTCCATTTACTTCCAACAAAAGTGCCTTCTTTTTCTAATGGAAGGTAATCTCAAAGCTGCTTTCCTACCTGCTTCATGATGTCCAACCATTATATGATGAAACATGTTTTATCCAAGCATATAACAACTTAATAAAGGTGTACATGCTACGTGACATAGTAATCACACAATACATATTCAAAACTGACAGGTTGGATACATAATATACATAGAATGCAAACAATAACTAAATAATTGATAGGCCCATGGTTTCATTGCAGATGAAACTCATGACATAGTATTCCTAATGAAGGTAAAGATAAATTGTAGATGCAATTTGCCTTCTCTGTTTAATGCAATCTTCAATTGATCGAGTTTAAGAGTAAGAATAGTATATCAAACTAAAAAAAGAGAAGCAATGGAGATTACCTACAACTCTAAAGCTAAATTAATTCATTATCATAGACCTATCATAGATAATTCTTCATTGTATGACGAAAAAAAGCATAAAAGATGTAAAAGAGTAAAGAAGAAAAAAAATTGAACTTTGATGAGAAATTTACAGGTGGTTGTTGCTGCTACTGATGATGATGATGACAGGAGAGAGAACGCAGATGAGTAGATGACAGAACAGATTGTGAGATTTGTTGTTATTAACTAAGAAATTCACAATCAAATAACAATTATAGTAGTTTGTTTAGAGATTAAAACAGAAGTTAGAAGGAATACGAAGAGAATAAAAAATTAAAATCAATGCTAGTACAATGATTCAAGATTGGAGATTCGCAGAGAGAGGAATTAAGGTTTGGTTGAAGCAAGGATTTTCGCAGAGAAGAGAAAAGAAGAAAACGCAGATTAAGGAGTATATAACGAGTATTTGATTGAATGGGTGTAATTATCTTCAAATCATATTGAATAATACTAATTAGGGCGAGTGAGGATTTGATTGAATATAATGAAAAGAAGAAGGCGCTAATTGAGTCACCTGAAACTTGATGATGAAGCTTCGCAGATAAGAGAAGTGTTTAATTTGGTTTGAATTTATTTTGTTTTGTTTCGTTAGGTTTAGTTTCTAATTCTATCCCCACCGTCAGATTAACAATTTATATCCTACGGTCTTAGTTGTTTCCTAATCTCTGACATCCATCTATATCAGATTTAAAATCAGACGGTCCAAAATATCTCAAAATTGTCTCTTCGTCAAAACTGTCTCCTCAACTTATGTACCCTTTGTGTCTTATAAACCATCCTACGGTCCAAAATATCAACATCCTACGATCCAAAATATCTCTTAAAATTGTCTTTTATAAACTGTCTCCCCAACTTATGCACCCTTTGTGTCTTATAACTTAGATTAAAAAACAAAATTACTAATCTATCAAATTTAACCAATTAGGTAAAACAAAACCTAAAGCTCAGTGGTAGCACCCCTCTCACAAAGTGGAGAGGTCGTGAGTTCGAAACACGTCAACAGCGGATTGTTGATATAAGTTTCTACACATAATTTAAAAGGGGTAGGGGTCCCCTCAACCTCGCTTGCCAACCAAAAAAAAAAACAAAAAAAAATATTTTCTTAGTGGGAGGTTCTTATATAGTATAGAATAAAGATATAGATAAGAGCTAATTAGAGATACCCCCAAGAATAGTTTGCACTATTTGAGATGATACCCACCAGATTTGAAAATCATTAGAGATAACCCTAATTTTTCATTTGAAGTCAGTCAACGAATCAATTGACCACTGTTTGACCAGTCTATAAAGCTTTAGGACTGATTTAGTCTCATTAATTAATAATTATTAAACATCCACCATCTTTATGATGGGTAACATGTTATTTTTATGATGAAAGATATTTTTGTCGATATGAAAGAAATACAGGTCAATGGCTTAGTTGACCGGCTTTAAACGAAAAAGTGGAGGGAGGGGTATCTCTAATGGTTTTCAAATCTGGGGTATCTCAAATAGCGTAAACTATTTTTGGGTATCTCTAATTAGCTCATAAAATAAAAATAGTTTTGATAAAATCGAGGGTTACATAAAAATGCTAAAAGTAGACTGATGACAGTCGCACTACAAACTGAGCTTAGTGAGCTGCCAATCAAATTAGAGCATTTAAGAGAAAGTCAGGCAGGCCTACTGGCCTAGCATGTCATCAATGGAGATGTGTATAAGCATGAAATATGAACTCAAACTATGAAAGAAAAAGTCAAACTATGTTTAAAAGCTATGAAGAACATACACATGAATCTCCCTATTGTAAATATGTTTCTGCTAAGGTCTAACTAATGCATTCAGATGATATTACCTGTCTGTTACCATTCAAAATCGAATTACCTGTCTGTTACCATTCAAAATCGAATTACCTGTCTGTTACCATTCAAAATCGAATTACCTGTCTGTTACCATTCAAAATCGAATACCCTAGGATCGAGATCAATCGTGTATTATTTGTTAAGACGCATTGTTCGTACAAAAAAAGTAGGTCTAGCATGAAAAATAGGAGGCAGTCAAGTTAGCCAAGGAAGCTGCCGATGAACAACACAAGGATTTCAAGATGATAATAAAATCTTAAAAGAAGACTCTTGTTGGGTGATATAGGCAAGTCATCCTTGGCTACTTAACAAGACTCCCATCTTCATGTAAGACCCTATTCTTAATATCCTTCACTAATAATACATCTTGCACTGCTTGCTTACTACTCTTCCCATCACAAACAACTATATATAGAGAAGCAAAGAATATATGCTCCCTTTTCCTATATTCCAAGTAATCTCAACCCCAAGTCAATGCATTTTAAACCACTAACAGAAATGATTGTTCTCCCCCATTTGTCAACAATAAGCTTCCTCTTCACTGCATAAGCTATAACCACTGTCAATCAATCTCTTGACATTCCAAGAGAATATATAAGAAGACAACGATGTCGAATGGTTGCAACTTGGTAGTCGTGAACCAAGATATGTTTTTTAGCATAATCTGTTAACTCTACTGTATTCTTAGCCAGAGTGCCAGACACAATGTCCCATTGATGAGGTCTACCTTTGTTACGATCTAATGGTAGTTGCGAACCAAGATTCTTAATTAAGACTGTCTTCGGCATTGTTATAATGAGCATAAAAGGCTCTATGGCTCATATGTGATATAAGACCATGTGATCAATCTCCATCTTGCAAGACCAAGAATCTTCAATCAAATCGCCAAACCAATATATGTTCGTTACGCATAAAAACTATAAATTCCATTCATTTTTGTTTTTGTGGTTAAACTCATCCAACAAGCTTCATGAACATGGTTAGCAAGCGAGCTAAGATCTTTTTTTTGCTTAAGGGTGATTAATATTAATAAAAAGAAAAAAAAATACAAAGAGTAGAAAGAATAAAAAAAATGTAGCACAAGGGAAGATGGTTTATAAGCACCACCTTCCATTACAAAGGTTCAAGTGTGCACCTCCCTAAAATAGGTGAGTGCAGGGCTTTCTAAGGAGGTGAGGAAACTTGGTCGTTGGCTCCACCACTTAACCTCCCATTTGCAAAGCTTAGCCCCAGCTTTTGCACAGCTGTCTGCACCAAAATTAACCTCCCTCCATGCACTAGTAATGTTCAGCCATTCAAATTTATCTTTAATGTGTGCCCATCTGCGTCGGAGCTTCCAATGAACTTTATCCTTAATAAGTGCTTGCACCACTGAAGTGGAGTCACTCTCTACCCAAACTTGCAGCCAGCCCTGCTCTAATGCCTTTTCCAGCCCATGAATAACGGCTGCAATTTCGGCATTATAATTAGTATCAAAGCCAAGACCTCCAGTTAGAACCCCTCTCACGCTACAAGTATGGTCTCTAAACAAAGCTCCCCAGCCTGCCAGGCCTGGATTCCCAGCTGAAGACCCGTCAGTGTTCAGCTTGATCACTCCAAAAAGTTAAGATCACTACAAATATATACAATGAACATAGATGTGAAATTGAGTAAAAGTAAGACATAAGTACATAACAATATATAGATGTGAAATTTACACAACTGTAGCAACTGATATGATGTGTTTGAGTAGGAGAAGAAGTAGGTCATAAGTTATATTTAGGTAGTTTGAGTTTTTAAGATAAGTCATTTACAGAAAAATTCTATTCAAACCATAAGTCTGAAACAAATTCCCAACTAATTAGAGATATTTTCGATAATTAAACTTTTTTCTCTTATCAATCCAACATAAAATTCATTTTAATCTTCAGTTGACACAAGTTCTGCATTAATGTTTCGGTCTTAAATGCGCAGAAACAGATAAAATTAAAATTTCACAAGAACTCGTTGTGTCAACAAGCTGGTTGTGGAAAAGATGGAACAGGCATCTCTGAATTCCATCTTTTACAGTACCAAATTAGATTTAGGTTGTTCTTCGTGCTTGGTTTCAACAGAAACTGCACAACTTATAAGAAATGTTGTTGGAATATTTGGTAGGTTCACAATTTCCGAAGGACTTTATCTTTACCTGTTGTTAATTTTGTTCATCTATAACAACTTATATGGATGATGATCTAACATATAGACTTGCATTGGCATTTTTTTTGCAGGGAACGTCGTCAATTTACTACTATATGTTACACCAATGTAATAAAAGCTACAACTTGATATTTCCATTAGTTGAAAATTTTCTTTCATGTATATATGTTCTATCTCCTTTACTTTTTCTCATTTCTGTTATCTTTGTAGATTGACTTTTAAGAGGGTGATTAAAAACAAAAGCACGGAAGAGTTTTCAGTCGTTCCTTATGTCGCAGCCTTGTTGAACAGTGTACTTTACACGCTGTACGGATCACCTCTGGCGAGTGTAGGCTGGGAAAATGTTCATGTTTTCACTATCAATGCCATTGGGTGTTTTATGGAGACTGCTTTTATCGCCATTTACTTTTGGTATGCTACACCAACAAAAAAGGCAAGCATTTTTAACACCATGTTCTTTTTGGGAAAATTTTCATTGTAGGTGCATGTCTTAATCATTGTAAATAATCAAACCAACTTATGATGCAGATTACGGTTACCTTTATAATGGTTCCCGTGATTGTATTTTCTTCTTCAATGCTTGCCATGTCGACAATGCTGAATGATCATCATCTTCGTCATACAATACTTGGGAGCTTTGGTTTCTTTGCCTCAGCTAGCATGTATGGTTCTCCTCTGGTGGCTGTGGTGAGTAATCCTTGTTGGAAGTGCAGCTGCACAGTCTTCTTTCAATCAAATCTAAATGAGTTGCAAAATTATTATATGCTGGTATGAACAATGAGACAAACTGATACCTACCATTTGTGCTTGCAGAAACAAGTTATAGCAACAAAGAGCGTCGAATTCATGCCTCTCAATTTGTCCCTGTTCTCATTTCTGACAAGCTTTGCATGGATGACATACGCGCTACTGGGCAACGATATCTTACTTGCGGTCCGTATAATCAAAATATGCACTTGATTTTGAAAATCTGTACTGATCTATGATCTCTAGTTACTCACTCCGTTTCTTCACTTTTCTTTTGCAGTCTCCTAATTTCATTGGAGTCCCGTTAGGAATTCTCCAGCTGGTTGTGTACGCAATATATAGCAAATACAAAGGAACATCTGAAGAAACTAACAAAGGTGATTTGGAGAAGCAAGAAGAGGCTGATCTTACTACACCTCTGATCACCAATGACGAAAGCAATTGAGGAAAACTGTTTCTTATAAGCCCATAGATTGTTCTGTAGGGATTACTTTGTATAGGTATGATTCCTGCACGAACAGGGCAGCAATTTTCCTCGCACCTGTCCATTGCATGTTTGTTGTTTATTACAAATGAAAAGGGTTCACTATCTTGAACCGTTCTCGTTAACAACACTTTGCACTACTTTAAACAGAGGACTCATAGACGGTATTCGTAGTCATATACATAACAGTTAAGATGTGATTAAAACTTAAAAACTGTGGTTTTACATGACGGTAATGAAAGTACATGCAGTACTACATCAAAGCACGCTAGGCATATTATATGGTACATACACCATGCTTATTTTATGGTACATTAAGAATGTCGATAAGTTATTTACAGATTCAGCTCTCGCTGTAACTAGTCACACTTAAGGGATTTCTTGAGCCTTCGGATGAGTCCCTACACCTTCCATAAGTTGTTTGAAATTCAATATCAATGAGAAAGTAGCAAAATGCTTATAGGACACTCTTAAACCAAATCCTTCTCTTCCTGAAACACTCTTGGACAGTTTTCAAAGGGAGTCCTTCACTCATCCTACATTCACAGAAAAACAAAAAATTAACAAAAAGCTTGGGGTATTGTGATATGCACGCTATGGTAATCATGTAGAATAATAAAAATTGGAAAAAAAAATGACATGCTTCAACACAAACAAAGCAATGCATGCAATAATATATATATATAAATGAAAAGCTGGAAGAAAACCATTTATAGAAGTGGAATGAGAAGCAAAATGGAACAGTGGCTTTGCAAAATTGCAATTATGTATTATAATTGGTTATCCTAGGTAGGTTGAGTTGATGCAAACTGTATCCCGTCCATGTAAAACTCAATCGTAAGTGCCATTGAAAAATTCAAAGCATCACGTAATCAAGGACAAGACCGAGTTAACAAAAATTGCGTTTTTTGGCATTGCATTAAAAACTGAAACTATAGAAGACTTACCCATCTTATATACTCCCAATATCTGTAGCCTCTCTCCTATCATATGTATTCAAAATCATCCTTGTTCTTGAAGAACAATTCAACTCGTGCTATTCGTGTTGTGTGTTAGGTGCAGTTTGTAACACACCAAAACAACCAACAACCTGCCCATTCACATCAATCCTCTTGCTTGTCGCTAAAATTCTCTCAACATATATTCCTTCCTTATCAAAAAAACCGAACGAGAATTTCTCATTGTCTTGCCTGCAACATGTCTGGTACAAGAGAATCATGAGTTTGGTAACATCATCTTGACATTTGAGCCGACAACATCCTCCAAAGATTTCCCCTGGAAGCAGTTTTCCAATGACTTCACTTCTTTCCCAACCAGTTAACTTCTCTATTGATCCATTCCATTCAGAGCATCGTGCATTCTCATCTGAAGCAAATACTGGTGGAATCAATGGTTTAAGACATTCTGTAATAGCTTTCTGGTCGACAAGCATATCCGTCAGAAGTTTTATTTCACTGACATCCTGACCCACAAAGCACACACTAACAACATTGTTTGTGTAATCTTTAAGTGAGCATGCTTTCATTACAATAAAGACTGATTCATTTTTGTTCTCCCCCCGAGTCATCAATCTCAACTCGATACTTTCGTCCTCCTCGCCTAAAATTAGAAAAAAAAAACAAAAACATAAACATAAGTTTACAAATGCCAAGACTACAGTTCACCAAAATAAAATATATAATAAAAGTTGTGGAAAATAGAATAAATGATACATAAATGAAATCCAAATCTATCTCTTGATATTAATTAAACAACCCCTAAGAATGACATACCTCGTAAACCACACGATAAATGGTGTTCAAATCTTTCACGAGATTTTTCATGGACAAGTTCGTTAACAAAGCATTTTCCTATTGCAGAATTAGCAGGTAAGCCTGTTAATTCTGCAATCTTTGAATTCCATGTATTGATGTTCCCTATTGTGTCAACTACGAAAATTGGAGCTACTGCCTTCTCAAAAAGTTTATTTATATCGTTTGCTACAAAAGCGAGTTTGTCCATTTCTAAATCATTTTCTTGGGCTGAAATTGGAATTCTAGTACTATTGTTCTCCATGTCTTGGAAGGATTCCTGCACGACATGTTGTAGAGAGTGAATAGCATTTATTTCCCATCCCTCCCAAGGGAAACTCTTATTCTTTACCATTTCAAGGAAAACCTTGAATGATGATATAGGTTGCATATTGTTATCATCATCCTTATCCTTGTGGTGATGTTCAGCTCCTCCCCATTTTACTTCTTGTTCAGTCCGAAGTCTAAACCAAAATAAGAAGCATTTGGACGTAATCCTCACTGTAGCCATGCCACATACAACGTCACCAAGCGCATACGCCTTTGGATAACCAGCATCAACTAAACTATCTGTACTCCATACAATTAAATTCTTATTATATTCAAGCAACCAATCTATAATATCCTTTATCTGTAATTCAGTAGGTGTTATACCAAATACTCGACAAACTCCCCCACAATAAAATGCAGCCCCGTTACAATTCACATAATCCATGACATTGGGAGATCTGGTCACTATTCCAAATGGAGCATCTTTGAGGACCATAGAAAACAACTGGGCCTGTATCTTAAGCATTTTATTCTCTGTTGTGTGTAATACCAATTGTCGTTCCATACTTAACTGCATCCCAAATGCCTGCACGATGAATTCACAAGCTTGGCGAATTGGAAAAGAAATGTAACGAGGGGTAAGATGGTGGCAGGAAAACAACCCCCACAGTTTCATTGCGCTATTCTCGTTAACAATGATTGCCATCACTAGTGAAGCACGAGACCCCATGTTAGCCATGTATTGTGTATGACAAGGATGGGGTGCTCTAAGGGTTGAACTAACCAGGACAAGTGGTTGCTTCAAGTCTTCACTCTGAATAATACCAACAACAGCTGCATGGAAATCGCATATCATCCTCACACGATTTTTCTTAAACAAGAAACGAGCAGCTTGAGGGACATCGATAGCTGGATAATGCAAGCCCAGGTATGGTTCAAAATCAGATCTCCTAATCTCAGCCACCACTTCACCATGTTCATCCTCATGAAACCTATAAACCATTACCCTATCATATCCGGTAAGCTCTCTAATATCTTCCATTAGAGCATCACACAATGAACCAATATCACCATGAGGGAGCGATTGTAACCTTGATATCGCTTGAAGTGCAAGCTTATTTGCTTGTTGCCCCCCTTCAATCGAAAAAGCAGGGTCACCTTGTGTATCTGGTTCCAAATCAATAACAATTCCCACATCAACCCTATGAAGTATAGCAAGAAACGGTATCTGGGCAGTTATTGAAACAACCGAAACAGGATTTGAAAGCGAAATATTTTGAGAAGAGATAACTTTCATCAAAGACTCAACAGATGACTTAGAAAAGAGTCTTCTGGCATCAAATCCAAGCAAAGATTCTTGAAATTTTCTTGATTCTACTGAAGTTTTAAGACCCAGCAAATCAATTGTGTTTTCACTATAAGCTAAGATTCTGAAAGAAGGTTCTTCAATAGCAAGCAAACAACCAAAAGACTGAATAAGGCCACCCCTTTGTAGGTTTGACAAATAGGCAGTAATCTGTTCTCCAGGTACTGATAAATTAGGTGAAGATACTGATTTCTTATAGTTAAATGATCTACCTGAACCATTCTCAGAATGTTTAAACTCGGCAAGAAGCTTTGCATCTGCACTAAATTGTGAAACTGCTTGCTTACTAGTATTGAGGTTGTTCATGATGGTTTATTCGTGTTGTTTTTGCTCTGTTCTCAACAGTTTTCTATTCTAATTTATGCTCTTAAGTTTACAGATTTGAGTGAGTATTGTTGGAAATTTCCCTCTTTTGTGAGTATTGTTGGAACTTGAAAGTACTTTGGTGGTTTATGAGTTTGCTTTTGTCTCTCCTTGCTCACAGGTTTTCCTAGTGTGAAGAGCTTGCTCCAGCTCATTGAAGAAGAACAAGCCAAGCTCACTGTTAGTTGTCAGAATTTCTCTTTCAAGCCTCTAGAAACATACAAATTCATGCCAGGAAGACTTCATGTGAAGGTGCATGGCCAACAAAATAAATGTAAACCTGGTCCATGTGAAGAGATCATATAGCACAAGGTTGATACAGTGTAGATATTCCAAACACATCTGAGATTACAGCAGAACTCATACACATGTGCTTAGTCCCGTGAGTTCTCCATCTCTGTAGCATGACAACATTTTATAGGATAGGAGTAGCTATGTAAGCAAAAAAAATTCTATGTTGACACGTCACAAACTAGAGTGGATGAGTGATTATGTAAACACCAAGCTAGGGTCCTAAATCAGGACTTACCTACATACCCTCTATAAATACCATATGTAGGGTTCATATATGCTATGTGGAGAAGAAAAAAATAAAGTTATGACAGAAACCATCAGGAGCAACAGTTCTAAGAAGATCAGTATGTCAGATAGAAACTCTTTTGGTGATTTCTTTGAAACAGGCTTGTAACTCAAAAAAGCTTCTTGGAGAAATTTAACTACTTTATATCTTCATAAAATCACCTAGAGGACGAGTTGGAAAGTTTAGTTGGACAAGTTCTTTCTTATTATCAACACTACTACGAAACTAAATCAAGAGCAGCTAGTGAAAATGTTTTCTTGTTATTCTCTTCTCCTTGGTTAAGAACTTACGAGCGCAGTTTACTGTGATCACTGGGTTTAAACCATGTGTGCCTTTTTGTTGGGAATAAGCCAGGGCCGGCCCTGACATTTTAATGGTCCCAAGCGACCAAATAAAATGTGGCCACTCCCCACTACAACATTAAACTAAAACAAATTAATTATTACTACACAGTATATCTTTTTTGTCGATTAAGCAGTAACGTAGGTAATTAGATATCAAAGAGAAAAGTGATAAAATTTCTAAAATCAACTAAAAACAATAAAACTATTTCAAACAAATAATCACTCAATCGAATAGAGTCTGAGTAACAACTATATATATATATAAAAAAAAAAAAAAATCCAATGCTAACCCCTAATTATCTATAAATGTTTGTAAAAAAAAAAAAAAATCATATTAATAAACTAATTTTAGTGAATCAATGTCTTGCCTTCAAAAAGAAAAAATCCAACGCTGTACGGATCACCTCTGGCGAGTGTAGGCTGGGAAAATGTTCATGTTTTCACTATCAATGCCATTGGGTGTTTTATGGAGACTGCTTTTATCGCCATTTACTTTTGGTATGCTACACCAACAAAAAAGGCAAGCATTTTTAACACCATGTTCTTTTTGGGAAAATTTTCATTGTAGGTGCATGTCTTAATCATTGTAAATAATCAAACCAACTTATGATGCAGATTACGGTTACCTTTATAATGGTTCCCGTGATTGTATTTTCTTCTTCAATGCTTGCCATGTCGACAATGCTGAATGATCATCATCTTCGTCATACAATACTTGGGAGCTTTGGTTTCTTTGCCTCAGCTAGCATGTATGGTTCTCCTCTGGTGGCTGTGGTGAGTAATCCTTGTTGGAAGTGCAGCTGCACAGTCTTCTTTCAATCAAATCTAAATGAGTTGCAAAATTATTATATGCTGGTATGAACAATGAGACAAACTGATACCTACCATTTGTGCTTGCAGAAACAAGTTATAGCAACAAAGAGCGTCGAATTCATGCCTCTCAATTTGTCCCTGTTCTCATTTCTGACAAGCTTTGCATGGATGACATACGCGCTACTGGGCAACGATATCTTACTTGCGGTCCGTATAATCAAAATATGCACTTGATTTTGAAAATCTGTACTGATCTATGATCTCTAGTTACTCACTCCGTTTCTTCACTTTTCTTTTGCAGTCTCCTAATTTCATTGGAGTCCCGTTAGGAATTCTCCAGCTGGTTGTGTACGCAATATATAGCAAATACAAAGGAACATCTGAAGAAACTAACAAAGGTGATTTGGAGAAGCAAGAAGAGGCTGATCTTACTACACCTCTGATCACCAATGACGAAAGCAATTGAGGAAAACTGTTTCTTATAAGCCCATAGATTGTTCTGTAGGGATTACTTTGTATAGGTATGATTCCTGCACGAACAGGGCAGCAATTTTCCTCGCACCTGTCCATTGCATGTTTGTTGTTTATTACAAATGAAAAGGGTTCACTATCTTGAACCGTTCTCGTTAACAACACTTTGCACTACTTTAAACAGAGGACTCATAGACGGTATTCGTAGTCATATACATAACAGTTAAGATGTGATTAAAACTTAAAAACTGTGGTTTTACATGACGGTAATGAAAGTACATGCAGTACTACATCAAAGCACGCTAGGCATATTATATGGTACATACACCATGCTTATTTTATGGTACATTAAGAATGTCGATAAGTTATTTACAGATTCAGCTCTCGCTGTAACTAGTCACACTTAAGGGATTTCTTGAGCCTTCGGATGAGTCCCTACACCTTCCATAAGTTGTTTGAAATTCAATATCAATGAGAAAGTAGCAAAATGCTTATAGGACACTCTTAAACCAAATCCTTCTCTTCCTGAAACACTCTTGGACAGTTTTCAAAGGGAGTCCTTCACTCATCCTACATTCACAGAAAAACAAAAAATTAACAAAAAGCTTGGGGTCTCCAGTATTGTGATATGCACGCTATGGTAATCATGTAGAATAATAAAAATTGGAAAAAAAAATGACATGCTTCAACACAAACAAAGCAATGCATGCAATAATATATATATATAAATGAAAAGCTGGAAGAAAACCATTTATAGAAGTGGAATGAGAAGCAAAATGGAACAGTGGCTTTGCAAAATTGCAATTATGTATTATAATTGGTTATCCTAGGTAGGTTGAGTTGATGCAAACTGTATCCCGTCCATGTAAAACTCAATCGTAAGTGCCATTGAAAAATTCAAAGCATCACGTAATCAAGGACAAGACCGAGTTAACAAAAATTGCGTTTTTTGGCATTGCATTAAAAACTGAAACTATAGAAGACTTACCCATCTTATATACTCCCAATATCTGTAGCCTCTCTCCTATCATATGTATTCAAAATCATCCTTGTTCTTGAAGAACAATTCAACTCGTGCTATTCGTGTTGTGTGTTAGGTGCAGTTTGTAACACACCAAAACAACCAACAACCTGCCCATTCACATCAATCCTCTTGCTTGTCGCTAAAATTCTCTCAACATATATTCCTTCCTTATCAAAAAAACCGAACGAGAATTTCTCATTGTCTTGCCTGCAACATGTCTGGTACAAGAGAATCATGAGTTTGGTAACATCATCTTGACATTTGAGCCGACAACATCCTCCAAAGATTTCCCCTGGAAGCAGTTTTCCAATGACTTCACTTCTTTCCCAACCAGTTAACTTCTCTATTGATCCATTCCATTCAGAGCATCGTGCATTCTCATCTGAAGCAAATACTGGTGGAATCAATGGTTTAAGACATTCTGTAATAGCTTTCTGGTCGACAAGCATATCCGTCAGAAGTTTTATTTCACTGACATCCTGACCCACAAAGCACACACTAACAACATTGTTTGTGTAATCTTTAAGTGAGCATGCTTTCATTACAATAAAGACTGATTCATTTTTGTTCTCCCCCCGAGTCATCAATCTCAACTCGATACTTTCGTCCTCCTCGCCTAAAATTAGAAAAAAAAAACAAAAACATAAACATAAGTTTACAAATGCCAAGACTACAGTTCACCAAAATAAAATATATAATAAAAGTTGTGGAAAATAGAATAAATGATACATAAATGAAATCCAAATCTATCTCTTGATATTAATTAAACAACCCCTAAGAATGACATACCTCGTAAACCACACGATAAATGGTGTTCAAATCTTTCACGAGATTTTTCATGGACAAGTTCGTTAACAAAGCATTTTCCTATTGCAGAATTAGCAGGTAAGCCTGTTAATTCTGCAATCTTTGAATTCCATGTATTGATGTTCCCTATTGTGTCAACTACGAAAATTGGAGCTACTGCCTTCTCAAAAAGTTTATTTATATCGTTTGCTACAAAAGCGAGTTTGTCCATTTCTAAATCATTTTCTTGGGCTGAAATTGGAATTCTAGTACTATTGTTCTCCATGTCTTGGAAGGATTCCTGCACGACATGTTGTAGAGAGTGAATAGCATTTATTTCCCATCCCTCCCAAGGGAAACTCTTATTCTTTACCATTTCAAGGAAAACCTTGAATGATGATATAGGTTGCATATTGTTATCATCATCCTTATCCTTGTGGTGATGTTCAGCTCCTCCCCATTTTACTTCTTGTTCAGTCCGAAGTCTAAACCAAAATAAGAAGCATTTGGACGTAATCCTCACTGTAGCCATGCCACATACAACGTCACCAAGCGCATACGCCTTTGGATAACCAGCATCAACTAAACTATCTGTACTCCATACAATTAAATTCTTATTATATTCAAGCAACCAATCTATAATATCCTTTATCTGTAATTCAGTAGGTGTTATACCAAATACTCGACAAACTCCCCCACAATAAAATGCAGCCCCGTTACAATTCACATAATCCATGACATTGGGAGATCTGGTCACTATTCCAAATGGAGCATCTTTGAGGACCATAGAAAACAACTGGGCCTGTATCTTAAGCATTTTATTCTCTGTTGTGTGTAATACCAATTGTCGTTCCATACTTAACTGCATCCCAAATGCCTGCACGATGAATTCACAAGCTTGGCGAATTGGAAAAGAAATGTAACGAGGGGTAAGATGGTGGCAGGAAAACAACCCCCACAGTTTCATTGCGCTATTCTCGTTAACAATGATTGCCATCACTAGTGAAGCACGAGACCCCATGTTAGCCATGTATTGTGTATGACAAGGATGGGGTGCTCTAAGGGTTGAACTAACCAGGACAAGTGGTTGCTTCAAGTCTTCACTCTGAATAATACCAACAACAGCTGCATGGAAATCGCATATCATCCTCACACGATTTTTCTTAAACAAGAAACGAGCAGCTTGAGGGACATCGATAGCTGGATAATGCAAGCCCAGGTATGGTTCAAAATCAGATCTCCTAATCTCAGCCACCACTTCACCATGTTCATCCTCATGAAACCTATAAACCATTACCCTATCATATCCGGTAAGCTCTCTAATATCTTCCATTAGAGCATCACACAATGAACCAATATCACCATGAGGGAGCGATTGTAACCTTGATATCGCTTGAAGTGCAAGCTTATTTGCTTGTTGCCCCCCTTCAATCGAAAAAGCAGGGTCACCTTGTGTATCTGGTTCCAAATCAATAACAATTCCCACATCAACCCTATGAAGTATAGCAAGAAACGGTATCTGGGCAGTTATTGAAACAACCGAAACAGGATTTGAAAGCGAAATATTTTGAGAAGAGATAACTTTCATCAAAGACTCAACAGATGACTTAGTAAAGAGTCTTCTGGCATCAAATCCAAGCAAAGATTCTTGAAATTTTCTTGATTCTACTGAAGTTTTAAGACCCAGCAAATCAATTGTGTTTTCACTATAAGCTAAGATTCTGAAAGAAGGTTCTTCAATAGCAAGCAAACAACCAAAAGACTGAATAAGGCCACCCCTTTGTAGGTTTGACAAATAGGCAGTAATCTGTTCTCCAGGTACTGATAAATTAGGTGAAGATACTGATTTCTTATAGTTAAATGATCTACCTGAACCATTCTCAGAATGTTTAAACTCGGCAAGAAGCTTTGCATCTGCACTAAATTGTGAAACTGCTTGCTTACTAGTATTGAGGTTGTTCATGATGGTTTATTCGTGTTGTTTTTGCTCTGTTCTCAACAGTTTTCTATTCTAATTTATGCTCTTAAGTTTACAGATTTGAGTGAGTATTGTTGGAAATTTCCCTCTTTTGTGAGTATTGTTGGAACTTGAAAGTACTTTGGTGGTTTATGAGTTTGCTTTTGTCTCTCCTTGCTCACAGGTTTTCCTAGTGTGAAGAGCTTGCTCCAGCTCATTGAAGAAGAACAAGCCAAGCTCACTGTTAGTTGTCAGAATTTCTCTTTCAAGCCTCTAGAAACATACAAATTCATGCCAGGAAGACTTCATGTGAAGGTGCATGGCCAACAAAATAAATGTAAACCTGGTCCATGTGAAGAGATCATATAGCACAAGGTTGATACAGTGTAGATATTCCAAACACATCTGAGATTACAGCAGAACTCATACACATGTGCTTAGTCCCGTGAGTTCTCCATCTCTGTAGCATGACAACATTTTATAGGATAGGAGTAGCTATGTAAGCAAAAAAAATTCTATGTTGACACGTCACAAACTAGAGTGGATGAGTGATTATGTAAACACCAAGCTAGGGTCCTAAATCAGGACTTACCTACATACCCTCTATAAATACCATATGTAGGGTTCATATATGCTATGTGGAGAAGAAAAAAATAAAGTTATGACAGAAACCATCAGGAGCAACAGTTCTAAGAAGATCAGTATGTCAGATAGAAACTCTTTTGGTGATTTCTTTGAAACAGGCTTGTAACTCAAAAAAGCTTCTTGGAGAAATTTAACTACTTTATATCTTCATAAAATCACCTAGAGGACGAGTTGGAAAGTTTAGTTGGACAAGTTCTTTCTTATTATCAACACTACTACGAAACTAAATCAAGAGCAGCTAGTGAAAATGTTTTCTTGTTATTCTCTTCTCCTTGGTTAAGAACTTACGAGCGCAGTTTACTGTGATCACTGGGTTTAAACCATGTGTGCCTTTTTGTTGGGAATAAGCCAGGGCCGGCCCTGACATTTTAATGGTCCCAAGCGACCAAATAAAATGTGGCCACTCCCCACTACAACATTAAACTAAAACAAATTAATTATTACTACACAGTATATCTTTTTTGTCGATTAAGCAGTAACGTAGGTAATTAGATATCAAAGAGAAAAGTGATAAAATTTCTAAAATCAACTAAAAACAATAAAACTATTTCAAACAAATAATCACTCAATCGAATAGAGTCTGAGTAACAACTATATATATATATAAAAAAAAAAAAAAATCCAATGCTAACCCCTAATTATCTATAAATGTTTGTAAAAAAAAAAAAAAAATCATATTAATAAACTAATTTTAGTGAATCAATGTCTTGCCTTGAAATTTGTTTGTAAAAAAGAAAATATCAAGAAAGTGATCATAGTTAGACAAGAACTATAAAATACAACACTAAAATTAGTAAACTAAAATACTTTGAATGTTAAAAACAATGAATACATTAGATACCCTTTTCTTCAATTATCAGTAACCTAAAATCCAGATTATATTTTAGATATCTCTATGTCAGTTCTAGCTTTTTTTTCTTTAATAAAATAAATTTTAAAAAGTAATTACCAAGTATTAACAGTAGTCGGAATAAAATCTAGAATCCTTAGCCAATAAATTAAAATCTAAAATCAAAACCCAAAAGAGTTTGTGATGTAGGACATAACGCATACACCAATTGGTTTTCTATTTGGGTTTATGATTTATTTAGAAGCCTAAATAGTATTTCTAAATTGTTATTTTCGTTTTTATTATTTAGAGTGTCTTTAGAAGTGTCTAGAAGTCTTATTTTGAGTCCTAATAGACTTAGGAAGTTCTTTATTTTTCGTAATTTATCTTCAAGTTATTTAAATTTCAGCTTTTACTTATTGCAATTCCTTTCCGTTATTTCAATTCCTTGCAATTTTAATTCTTATATTAAGTTTATTTTAGCTCCCGCTGCATGAGTTTGTGATATATGCATGATGTTATATTGTTGGGCCTTCCATAGTTGAAGTGGATTTTATGTAGTTTGGCCTTTCACAATTGAAGTGGACTTTTTGTTGATGTTATGCAGTTGGGTTTTATTTACTATTTTGGTTTCTCTTTCTAAGCAATTAATATGTGGCCCGATATTGAAACAAAAATGTTTGGCCCCAATCAGCAACTTCATCGGCATGCCCTCAGGGCCAACACTGGAATAAGCACCCATAGTGTGGAAGCGATTTATTCACAACGTGATCTACACCAATAAAGGTGTAACCTTTATTAAAGACAATACCTTGAAATAACTAAAATATCAATCAACCAAGTAGACAATCATAAATAATTATAAAGTAATCAAAATAATGAAATCAAACATCCACAACACAAGATATACGTGGTTCGACGTAAGCCTATGTCTACGAACAAGATAAAGAGGGTTTCACTATGAAGTAGAAAAGATGTGATACAAAGAGCACTCACTCGTCTCCTTCACCTCACACACAACAAGCTCTCAAGAATAATTTTTCTTCTTTTCTCTTACTTCAATCTCTCTCTGTTTTCTCTCTTGATGAATTTCGATTATATCTTATAAGACGTTATGAACTTCTTATTAAACTAATCTTGGTTTTCCTATTTATAATTGGCCTTTCATAGCCTTCCACATTGCCTATTCGAAATTGGGCTTTTACCAAAGCAAAACTGACTCAGAAATCAGGCCCAAAGCGATGGAAAAGGCGTTAAGTAATGAGATGGTTAGAATTCAAGAGAGAGCGTAGTTGGGCCTTCATGGGTGGATATAGTTGGGACTTGGGAGATCAATGGGAGACACACAAGAGGTATTGGATAGAAAGGTGGAAGAACAAGTGATTGAAAAGATCAAAGGAGAAATGTGAGATTTGGTCATAAGTGCGGATTTTCTAAGAGCATTACTGCAAAGGAGTTGGTTGATATTCTCAATCTGGTTCAAGCTGCAAAGTTTTAAGTGCTATTGCTCAGCTTCAGCTTATGATTTGCGCTTGTGGTTTTAAAGATAGTCGCTGACAGGATGGCAAGTTAGATCTTAGGGGGATGTTATATTTATTTTGGTATTTTGATAAAAGAAGTGCACTAGTTTTTAATAATAGTATGTAAAGTATGTCAAATATATATGAATAGAAAAACGATAATTTGTGTTTATAGGCAAGGTTACATATTTTCTCTAATGGTTTATGGAACAAAAATGATGATGACAAATATAAATGCTATCCATTTTTTCTTATTGGCAACTGAGATTGAGAGTACCCCTAGGTTGGCACATAGACAATACCATAGGTTGAGTTCCTCTTTTCTTCCTATTGCAGCCCCCAAGCCAAAAACAATTCGCTAAAAGAAGCGAGAATAAGAGCAAGCAAGAGTAAGAATAGGCCTCAAATTAAAGTCATAGATGGTAGGTGGCAGGGAATCTGATCAAGCGCGCGTATCACCTAACCTAACATGCATCATATAATAGTGATCTTTCTGTTTCAGTTCAGGTTGTTTCATAGATAGAGGGATAATCAATAGTCACCTTCGACTTTCTTTTTTATAGACGCACCTTACCTTAAAGTAGCCGCAGACGAGTAATAGGTTCTTGAATGATACAGGTGTATCCTACTTAATTGGGAACTCAACAGTTCTTTTCCTTGTAGGACAAAGAAAAGAAAACCTTAAAATAGGTTTCCTTGTTCCATAATGGATAGAATTTCAGGAAAAGGAAAATCCTTGCTAATAAATATATGTTTTGGCATAAACCAAAATATATACAGAGAGAAACATGTAGTCCTTACTTTTTTCAGGAGATGGAAACAAGCTAGTGCTTAGCTTGTTTAGAGAAACAACTACTAGTTAGTTAGTTTAGATTGATGTTTTGGCATAAACCAAAACATAGACCAAACATAGCTTATTTTAGCATGTTTAGATAAACCACTAAGGTTTAGTGTGTTTAGAAATATTGAGACAACTAGGGTTTAGCTTGTCTAGAGAGTATTGTGAGGCAGAGATTCTTTTAATCTTCATAATATTCAATAAAGAAGATAGTTTCTTCGAGATCTTGTGTTTTGTTCATCTTATTTACTGTTATTGTTTAATTCCGCATTTAATAGTATATTTACCTATTAATTTGTATCAAGTTGGTATCAGAGTAAAGTTTGATTACCTAGTGGAGTTTTCTGTGCACTACTAAAAAAATGGTCTTTTGCTGCAGAACTTTTTACCACGGTCAAGAATTGTGTCGCCACATGCACCATTTTGCCACACATATTATTTATCTGTGGCGAAAAATTATTTTTAGCTGCAACATAAATTTCTTCCGTGGCAAAAAGTGTTTCTAGCCGCAATATAAATTTTATCCGCGATGAAAAGTTAAACTTTTTTGCTGCACCTATACTTTTGCGTGGCTACAAGACCATGTTTGTACCACAGATAGCTATAACCGTGGCTAGAACTTTCCTTGTCGTGTCGGTGGTTTTGTGGCCGTGGCTTGAATTTTTTATCTAAATTATTAAAATATAATAATATGTTTTTTATTTTTTTGGTTTTGAAAAATCAAAATCCAAAATTATTTTTGGTTTCCCCACGCTAATCCGGCCCACGCTTTGGGTGCCACGCGCTCTTTTAGGAAAAGAGATACGAAAAAAATAAAAAACCTAAACTAAACAAAACTCTCATTCAGCTTCCACCGTCACCACCAACACAGTAAACCTTGGTGCTCCATCCCACACCACCGTCACCTCCACTCTCCGATTTCACTTTTTCTCTCTCTAATTTCACTCGCCTTGGTAAAGTAACCCACTCACCCATCTTCATCTTCTTCTTCGCCTTCTACTAATTTGTGGTGGATCGAATTTCTCTGGAGGTTAGAAGGAAGTTAACTTTGTTTCTTCAATTGCTTGGACAGGTAATTAAGTTGGCCTCCAGACCTCTATTGATGACTAATTAAACAAGCAATCGTATTGATATACTTGCTCTCTTATACAATTGCTAATTACCCATCTGTTTGTTGTGAATTCCTTTCATAACTTTTTGGTTAATAGTTAAGTTTACTTCAATTAATCTCAATCACTACTTAACAAGTCTCTTATTCTTCATCTGTTTGCATAAATTAGCTAGGCCAATAAACAATGTTGCATAAAAACAATCAAACCAATTTAATGGTAGCAATACATTGCTTCTAAACACTAAGATCAAAGCCCCCCCCCCCCCCCCCCCCCTCCCCTGTCTGTAAATGCTAGAAAAATTATACCGACGAAGGACGATATCTATATAGTATAAGACATTTTAACCAGCTCTTAGACTCATTCACCTTGGACTGGTAACTTAACTTGGTTTCTTCAATTAACTTGAACTGCAGATTCACACAAACTTAGCATGGTTTCTTCAATTGCTTGGACGGGTAATTTGGTTTCTTCTAATGCTCATGATTGTTCTAATACTTATTTTGTTTCACAATTTGATAAATGCTTAATTAAAGTGTTTACTGATATACCTGTTCTCTTATGCATTTGTTAATTCCCATGTTCTTTCCATAATTTTTCTGTTATTGTTAACTTCTTCTTGATTTTGTTTTCTATAATCATTCTTTCTGTTATCCAAACTGTTACTGCTGCCCTTTCATACATGTGCCTCCATTATTTTGGGTCCCGAACATCTTCATTGAATCATAATGGTGCCCATCATATTGAACAATTGGAGAACGAACTGGCTGAAATGAGAAGGACAAGACAAGAATGAGAACATGAAATGCAACGTGAAATTGTCGAAATGAGAAGGCAAACACAAGAAAAGGAAAAGCAGGGACAACAGGAGGCAATGAAGAGAAGCTTTGAGGCAAAATTAGAGAAAATACAGAGAAACTTTGATGAACAATCCACGGGTATGGAAGAAAGAATCATACAAACATTGTTATAGAGGACTGCCAATCTTCACAATGCTGGAAAGAGACCAGTAAGTACATACATCTAAACTTCCATTTATTTAATTATCTGAAATGTTTGAATACATGTGCATTTTTCTTGCTTTCGTGAGCTTGCCTCTTCTTCTAGATATGAAGTTCAAATTATTGTTTCATACAATAAAACTTGACTGTAAATTGGCTTAAAAATTGTAAAATATAACTTTATTAAGATTGAAAACTTCACTTTTGGTTTTACATCAAATGGTTTGTTCGTTAAGTACTATTAAACTGACGCGATCAGACCCCTTGACCCCCGATGTAGTCATTTTTCAGTAAGAAACTTAGGCTAAAGTTACAACTGTCTGATTATTTGTTCTAGGCTTTACAATTTAGCAAAACAGACCTGGCATGAGGCAGGGGTTGCTTGGAACTGCTTAGTTTTATTTTAGATCATTTACCATTAACCAATAGATAAAGGAGTAGGCAAAGGCTGCGAGCCTATCAATGGAAATTTTTAATGATCCCACCAGTGTTGTTTTTTAACAATTCCTTAACTGGCATGTGACCTGGCGCAATAACTCTCTGGTTGTAGATTGCATAGATCTTATTTTATATCCAAATTTTTTGTGACAAATCTGAGCAAAGAGAGCCCGGTCCATGGACTGCATTTATTAATGCTTGTTACACAATGGCACTATCTACTTAATGACCCTCTAATTCATTTGCCGGTAATAAAAGATGGCAACTGATATCTGCAATCTTTGTTGCGCTACCAGTTTCACGTTTAAGAACTAGCTCCGGTACAAAATTGAGCACCAAGTAATATTTTATCAGAAAAATTTCATGTAACCCACTTAGGTTGGTGTACTACTGCAGTTGAACAAATTTTATTTGTTAGTGTTAGCAGTAATTTAGTTTTGATATACAATCTATGTTCTACCTTGAGCATGTAGTCAAAAACTATTTCAAACTACACACGTATTTTACAAGGTAGCTATAAGTATTTAGTTTGTGCATAGAGAACTGTATACTGTATTTCTCCTGCTAATTGGTGATTTATTTTGTTTGATTTTAGTTAGTTGAAAGTTGCATTAACAATGTCAAAAAAGATTTTTTTAGGATTGCTTGAACTTGTTTTGGTTCACTGGTTAGATCACTTTATATGCTAGTGTTAAGAAAGATGGGAGCTTTGAATTTTGGTTGAAAGGAAACACTAGTATTCACTCAACAGTTGTGTAATTATTCGTGTTTTTTGTTTTAGTACAATAGGTATTGGCTTTGCTAAATTTGTTCATTCAATCGAGTTTCTTACACTATTATTATTTCTTTCCAGAGGATTGCATAAAGTTGAGACTTGTTGATGTGGGACTTGGAGGAGAAAAAATATAGCTGGTACCAAGTTATGCACACTTTGGGAACTTGGAGGAATTAGGTGCAAAGCATTTTGAGATGTTTTTACTTTATAGTTGGTATTTTATTTTATTGGATCTGAAATTATATTGTATCTGAAAATATGTGATTGTTGGAATTTATGAATAATTTTGTTAAATGGAAGTCTATTATGGTGTAAGGTGTAACTACTTTGTATAATTGTATTATTTTTTAAGTGCCAATTACAAGCTGTATTGTAACAATGATTTACAGGAAGGAAGAAAAACTAGCCATGGCCATAAACTAGAATCTGGCCATAGGTAGATCTGCAGAAAGGGAAAAAAAAATAAATTAAAATCTAAAGTAACTTTTGGCCACGACCAATACCTGTAGCAAAAAGCTGAAAATTTAAAATCAAAACGCTAAAAATTTAAATTTAATTGAACTTTTGGCCACGGTCAGCCATTTAGCAACAAGTTAAAAATTTAAATTCAAATTTAACTTGTTGCCACTGCTAGAGATGTAGCAAAAAGTAAATACTCAAAATAAAAAATTTAAATATAAATTAAGTTTTGGCCGCAGGTTTACGCGTGGCTAGATGTTTAACCGTTAGCCACACCCACACTTTGACCGCGGCAAAACACTTCTCGTCACATAAACTACTGCCACGGGTGCAGCTAAATGTTTTTCCGTGGCAAGAAGCTTATAGTCACATATTTTTTAACCTTTGGCCACAACCTATGACCGTGGCTAAAAGTCAATTTTTTTGTAGTGGTGGTTTATGGTCTTAACTCGTAAAGTTACGATCAGGGCTCGTAACACTCTGAAAGTGGACAACCGGAGGCAGAGAACTTAGTGGTACAAATCACTAACAATCCTGGTGATCCTAATGCGGTCAACCGAATCGTCAAGATACTAGCTTCACAAGATCCTGAACCTTCCAGGGCAGCCGCTACAAGAAGAATCCAGAGAATCTCCCCCCTGACAACGGGAGGAGGTTATACCGACCAACAGAAGGGAAAAAGACCAGCGGTCGAATCCCCAACTGCAATCATCAAACGGCTGACCAGGGAAAACGCAGAATTAAGGAGAAAGAAGAGAACCAGGGCCGGAGATAGCCAGTCATCCTCAGCCCCGTGTTCGAGTCCATCTCCCCAGAAAAAGATAAGGCCACGGTCAAACAGTGACCGGAGTCTTACCCCTCATAGCCATGGTCCCCGTTCTGTCTGGGACAGGCTAGCACTAGGGAGGGATAAGATGTCTATCTCTCCAGTTCAGAGACATCGCCGCGGACGCGCAAGAACACCCGGGCTGTGTGATGGCCCCAAGATTGCCCGCAGCAGATCTGTCGAAGAAGCCACTCCTCCAGGGAGACTGCGCCGGAGGAGGCACCAGAGTACTCCCCCGGCACGCCACGGTCAGAGAACAAAGAACCCTCAAAGGGTCCACATTCATCAGAGACAACCGGAGCTGAATGTGGAACAGATGAATAAACTCAAGCTGCAAGAGATGATCGATCTTACTGTATCCAACAAAGCCAACCGGGATGAGCGAGTCAGAAAGCTTAATCTTTTAAGGTTAGCTGTATCACCTTTAGCAGAAGAGGTCAGGAGTCATATGGTCCCGGCCAGCTTCAAGCAACCGCCCTTCGAACAGTATGACGAGACAAACGGTTGTCCGGTTCAGCATGTTATGAACTACAAAAACACCTTGGCCATCTGGGACCATGATGACAAGCTACTAGCGAAAATGTTTGCTGCTTCACTCAAAGGCGAAGCACAGACGTTGTATCACAATCTGCCACCCGCATCAGTCCGCACATTCGTACAACTGGCTGAGTTGTTCGAAGAGAAGTACCGATTCAATGTGAAGACCAAGAAAGGAGCTGAAGTCATGTTCTCCCTACAGATGGACCGGAGCGAAACACTCAGGAATTTCGCCCGGAGGTTTCGAACCCTACTATCTGAGGTACAGGACGCATCTGATAGCGTCATTATTCAAGCTTTCAAGTATGCTTGAATAGCAACCATGAGGAATTGTATCGGTTCCTGGCGAGGAAGCCACCCTCCTCTGTTTCAGCCTTGCTCGAGAAAGTGGAAAGGTATACTCAGGAGGAGGACGACCTGAAAGCCAGAAGAAAGAGACTTGCCGGAGGCCAAACCTCTGAGAAGCCGCGGAAGGCAAATGAAGAAAGCTCCGGCAGGGATCGCAAAGAAGTAAAAGCCCCTGACAGGAACACGAACAGGAAGGGGAAAACGCCGGCCCGACAACCCGACCGCCGGTCAGAGAATCCTACCGGGGGCGAACGCAAGGAAAGGGAGTTCACTCCCTTGAGAAGTATTCAAAAAGATCAAGAACAGAGGGCTTCTCGACAAACCTGCCCCCCTTCCGGCAGACCCGGAGGGCAGAAGAGATAAGTCCAAGAAGTGTGATCATCACAACGACTACGGTCACGAGCTGAAGAACTGCAGGTTATTGAAATATGAAATGTAGCGCCTGGTCGTCGTCAGCCTCATCCCAGACATGGTCTAGACCGGAGCAGTCGAACAGGTGAAAACTGGAGATCGAATTGTATATGTCTGCCATGTATAGACACCCGGTTCTTCCAACACAAAAAGGAAGAATTGTGCTCGGGAAAAGCTCTGGTGGATAGGGCATGTCCATGACGTTGGACAACTCAACTTCAACGAAGGGACGAACACATAGTCCATTCTCCCCGGAGGGTTGAGATTCACTGAGGAAGACGAAAGGGGTGTGCATTATCCGCACAATGATGCCCTGGTCATCACATCATGGATTGGAGTTTACCGGGTCCGGCGAGTCATGGTCGATTCCGACAGCACCTCCAGTGTTATGTTCTCATGCGCCTACAAAGCTATGGAGCTATCTAAGGGTCTCATCGAATCTGGGGAGACTCCTATCTATGGATTCAACGGGGAGCCAACACAGTCCTTCAGGCGAGTCCACCTACCAATCATGGTGGGGTTCAACACCGTCGGGATAGACTTCCTGGTATTCGACTTCCCCTCCTGCTACAACGTTATTCTGAGAAGGGACTGGATTCATCAGATGAAAGCCATAGTGTCCACCTTCCACCAGAGCCTCAAATTCCCGACTCCCAGCGGAGTCTGCAGAGTCAAGAGAGACCAAGGGAGGATTCAAGTGCCATCTCGATGCTGTCAAAGGAAAGTCCATCTCCGAAACCAAGGGGAACACTATCTTCCTGTCAGACTCTCATTAATAGCAACCACTCCCAGAAAGTCTGCCAAGGGGAAGCCAGACACAAAAGCTGGGATATTACCAGCGGTCGATGAGCTGGAGGAAGTTATTGTGGGATCGGAGTCCCACAATACAACTTACATCTCTTCCGATCTACCGGAGGCAGAGAAGGATTCCATGATCACTCTACGCCGGCGAAATGACCACATCTTCGCGTGGGGTGTCAACGAGATGCCAGGAATAGACCCTGCGGTCGCCTCCCAATAGCTGGACATTCATCCTCAGTAAAACTGGTCAAACAGAAACCAAGGCGAATAGCACTGGATCGGAAACTGGCGGTCAACGAAGAAGTCGATCGGCTACCCTCAGTCAACTTCATCAAGCCGGTCATCTACCCTACCTGGGTTTCCAACATCGTGGTCGTCCCGAAGAAGAATGGTAGGATTCGAGTTTGCATCAATTTTACTAATCTTAACAAAGCATGTCCTGTGCACCCATATCCACTCCCTAGGATCACGGATATGGTAGACTCCACCGCCGGCTATCAAAGATTGTTCTTCATGGACTCTACTCCGGTTACAACCAGATTCCACTTCACGAAGAGGATCAGGAAGATACCGCATTCATCACCGACCGGGGGCTTTACTGCTACTGGGTGATGCCATTCGGTCTGAAGAATGCTGGAGCGACATATCAGAAGCTGGTCAACACCATCTTCAACGAGCTCATAGGCCGGACCATGGAAGTCTACATAGACGACATGGTGGTCAAAACCAGGGAGAAAGACAATCATATGCGAGATCTGCAGCAGACATTCGACATCCTGACGCGGTACAACATGAAGCTGAATCCAGCCAAATGTTCTTTTGGTCTTTCTTCCGCCAAGTTCCTTGGCTTTCCCATGATCAACCGGGGCATAGAAGCCAATCCAGATCAGAACCGGGCAGTCCTGGAGATGCCCGCCCCAAAGAAAGTAAAAGAATTCCAGAGGCTAACCGGGAGGTTAGCCGCTCTTAACAGGTTCATCTCCCGGTACTCCGACCAGTGCAAGCCATTCTTCAACGAAATCAAAGCTAATGCGGAATGGAATCCTACTTGTCAGCAAGCCTTTGATGAAATCAAAGCATATCTCACTCAGCCTCCGGTCCTCACAGCACCACAGACCGGGCAACCAGTCGGCATCTATCTGGCTGCATCCGATATAGCAGTCAGTGCGGTCATATTTGTGGAAGAACCAGAGGAAAACCAGTCTACTTCATCAGCAAACTACTACAGGGAGCTGAGACAAGATATTCAAAAATCGAAAGATAGCTCTGGCATTGGTACATGCAGCCAGGAGGCTAAAGCCTTATTTCTAAGGAAAAACGGTCAAAGTCTATATAGAGTTCCCGCTCAGGAAAGCTCTTGGGTAGCAGGAAGAGTCTAATCGACTAATCGAATGGTCCAACTACCTCAGCGCATACCACATCCGGTATGAACCTAGAACTGCGGAGAAAGGACATGCAATAGCCTCCTTGATGGCAGACTTTCCCATCGAGGATATCTCGGTCAATCTAGAACTAGAGGAGGATACACTGGGGGCGAACGATGCCCCCCGGTCACAGGAGTATCCATCCGAAGGAGACAGCAAAGCATGGACAATCTTTACTGACGGACCCAGTAACTGTACAGGGTCCGACATAGGTTGTCTCTTGATCAGCCCAGATGGACAGAAGACAGAAAAATCTGTCAGATTGATATTCCCAGCTTCGAACAACGAAGCTGAGTACGAAGCTCTTATATATGGTCTCCAGACAGCACTCCAACTGGGGGCGCAGAGAGTCATGATCAAGACAGATTCAAAGCTAGTGGTGAACCAGTTCGCCGGATCCTTCCAGGCCAAGGACGACCGAATGGCAAAATATCTTGATATCGTCCATTTCATAGCACGGACGTTCGAATTCATCACGGTCGAGCAACGACCAAGGATAGACGTCAGGCACACAAATGCCCTGGCGTATATTTCTTCTTCTATCAGGACTGCAGAGCCCCGACAACTATCAATCGGATACCAAAAAGAGCCAAGTATCGGACCCAAGGATCCAGACATGCCGCTACCGGGGGTCTATCTCCTGGAGTGCGAACATTGGAAGGAAGTTCTCATGGTAACCACCAGAGGACAAAAAAGAAGAAGAAATGAAGAAACTTCACAGTCCGGCAACGAGCCCAGCACGCAGGGCGAGTCGAGTCAACCATCACAGGGTTAGACACAAGACCCACCAGAATCGCAACTCGAAGATTGGAATCCTTGCCTCACCAGAGGCCGGATAGAACCACAACCACCTTCAACGGAGCCGAATGAACCAGACTCGTCAGAGCCACCGCTCTCTCATGTCCACATCGATTTGGAGCTCCTGCCAGAGGAATCAATTGAAGACATTCTAGACAATCTGAATTATGAAGTAGACAGAATTAACGCTGAGTTGCAGTCTAGCAACAGTCAAGACTGGAAGAAGCCATACATCAGCCTCCTTGTCCACCGATTGCTCCCTGAAGATCCAAAGCTGTCAGCCAAAGTCAAGAGGGATGCATGGAAATTCACTATCATACCGCACCGGGAGTCACACAGGCTATACATGAAGAGCCATGTCTCCAAGGTTTTGTTCAGGTGCCTTACTCCAGAGCAAGGCCTGGTCATATTGAAAGAGATCCATGCTGGGATCTGTGGCAACCATTCCGGGAGCAGAAATATGGTGCAAAAGACAATGATCCAAGGATACTGGTGGCCGCCCATGATGACAGACGCGAAAAAGTTCACATAGGCATGCCTCCCATGTCAGAAGCATGCCCCGTTCGGTCATGCCCCGACAAATGAACTACATCCAATCTTGAGTGCATGGCCCTTCGCCAAGTGGGGACGGGATATTATGGGACCGCTTCCAAAAGCTCCACAATCAGTCAGATTCCTATTGGTCGCTACATATTATTTCACCAAATGGGTTGAAGCAGTAGCATTGGTACAGATATGTGCCTCAGATGTCAGAAGATTTTTGTGGAAAAACATAATCTGCAAATTCGGAATTCCTCAAGAGCTAGTGTCCGATAATGGAAAGTAGTTCGACTGCGACAACATCTTGTTATTTTGTAAATCCTTGGGGATCAAGCACAACTTCTCAGCCCCGTACTATCCTCAGGGGAACGGGCAGACAGAGGCATCCAACCGGGTTATCTTGGATACACTCAAGAAGCGACTGGATAAAGCAAAAGGCAACTGGGTGATGCAACTCCCGGGGTCTTATGGGCATATCGGACCACCCCAAGGAGGTCCACCGGTATAACACCCTTTCAACTTACTGTTAGAGCAGAAGCGGTAATGCCAACAGAACTGCTTGTTCCCACAACCCGCATTGATGCTGTCCTTACCGGGGAGAACGAAGGGATTCTAGCAAGGGAAAAGGTTGTTCTTGACGACAAGAGAGAGCAAGCCCTACAGCACCTCCTCCGGTACCAGGAGACCACCAAAAGGGGATATGACAAGCGAGTCGTAAAGAGAAAATTCAATCCGGGCGACTGGGTCTTGAGAAAAGTCAAAGTTATGACTAAGGATACAACCGCTGGAAAGCTTGGAGAAAACTGGGAATGACCTTACATCATAGACAAACATGCTGCGAAAGGGTCATACTTCCTCAGAACTCTGTCCGGCGACCTCTTCTCCAGGCCATGAAACGCTTTCCACCTCAAGAAATTCTACAAGTAATGTACTCCATTTGATGATTTCAATAAAAATTATCTCCCGTAAGAATCTGAGTACTTTGTATTATTTGCTGCTGAAAATCCTAAGTGCAAGATCAAGTCTCCACTGAGGTCCAGGATGCCCGGACCTAGCTTCCGATCCTGGCTAAGTCCTAAATGCAGAGTTATGCTTCTTTTAGGCCCAAGAAGCCAGGACCTAGGTTCCGGTCTTGGAACCAGGGATGTCAGGGATCAAACCCCATCCAACCCAGGATGCCCGGACCTAGTTTCCGATCCTGTCTAAGTCCTAAATGCAGAGTTATGCTCCTTTTAGGCCCAAGATGCCCAGACCTAGCTTTCGGTCTTGGAACCAGGGATGTCAGGGATCAAACCCCATCCAACCCAGGATGCCCAGACCTAGTTTCTGATCCTGTCTAAGTCCTAATTGCAGAGTTATGCTCCTTTTAGGCCCAAGACGCCCGGACCTAGCTTCCGGTCTTGGAACCAGGGATGTCAGGGATCAAACCCCATCCAACCCAGGATGCCCGGACCTAGTTTCCGATCATGTATAAGTCCTAAATGCAGAGTTATGCTCCTTTTAGGCCTAAAACGCCCGGACCTAGCTTCCGATCTTAGAACCAGGGATGTCGGGGATCAAACCCCATCCAACCCAGGATGCCCGGACCTAGCTTCTGATCCTGGCTAAGTCCTGAATGCGGAGCTACACTCCTATTAGGCCCGAGATGTCTGGACCTAGCTTCCGGTCTTAAAAACTGGGGCCGTTAGGCGAGCTAGCCTTCCCCCGGTCGAAGCATGCAGCACAGGGACAAACCCCCCTTTTCATCAGCAGACCATGAATCACTATAGAGTCAGCAAGAAAAAAAACTATTATCGTCCCAAGGAAAACTCCTTAAAACGATAAGGGGGCGAGGGAGATAGTCAGTTGTAATAAACGCTGTAAACAAGATAAAGATATCTAACAAGATGTTTTTGCACTACCAAAATATTATTTTTATTTTCTTTTTCAGAAAAGAATATGTACAAGAGGAAGTCCCCCGGCAACCGGGACAGGAACCTTTCTACAAAATCTAAAAGAGCCAAGGTTGAGAAGAAGGACCGGGGCCATTACCGCCCTTCTTTGCCTTCGCCTTCTCCTTCTCCAGCTGGTTGAGGACCTGCTGATAGGCAGCCTTCGCCAACCAGAGCTCTTCAGCAGCCCGGTCGTACGCTGCCTCCTTAAGGATGAGACGCCGGTCCAGCTCCAACTTCTCTTGGGTCAGCTTCCCGCAAGTAGCCTCCAATTCTGCCAAGGAGGTCTTGGCATCCTCCTCCCTCTGAGAGCAACGGTCAGAGTGAAGTCCAGGTTATGGTAGTCTGTCGCCATGGACCGCTTGTCCTCCTCCAGAGCCCACTGGTCACTGTTGGCTGCCGCCAGATCTTTCTCGAGCTGACGATTCTTAGCTCGCAGGCGCTCCAGATCCTCCAAGGCAGAAGGCCGGGGTCTGACACTTAGCTCAAAGACCCGGGCCATGGCAACTTGTGTCTGACAGAAAGAGAAACAAAGATCAGAAACAAACATATAGACATCAACAAGTCCAAAGCCAGAATTCAAGTCAAAGAATCTTACCGCGATGAGATTCTGGGCAACCACCCTTATCGCCCGGTCGCGAGAAAGGCAGATGTAGTATGAATGGTCCTCCGGAAGCAGGTTCTGGAAGATATAGTCAAAAGCAGTGTGGAGGTTCATGATGCCGGAGTCCCCAATCGACATCGGCTCACCACTCAGAAATGCAGGATGAATGGTGAACGCCGGCAGCGAAAACTCCGGAGTGGCCTCAGGCTGGTACTTGCCCGGTCCAGGGCCTAATTGCACAGTGGGGCCAGTGGGCAGGTCAGTATATGGGACCTGGTCACCCCACCCATAATCTGGGGCTTCATCATCAGCAGTGCCCGACACGGTGAACTCCACCTCAGTCTGGACGTCGTCAATAGCCATAGCATCTTCAACAGGGACCTGAGAGCCACTACCAATCCGGGTAGTCCCTATCACCGGTCCCCTCAGCACCCGAGGGATGGCATCCTCCCTTCTTGGGCGCACAGGCTCCCCCTGGTCAGTAGGGGAGGTAGAAGCAACTCTCTTCGAGCCCCGGGCAGACTTATCTACCACAACCTTGCCCCTCGGATCAACCGGGGCAGGGGACTGCACATAAACAATTTCAACAGAAGGAAGCTGGGAAGGTCTTACCTCCACTGGAGCCTCCACTCCAGCATCTCCAACACTGGGGGCGTCCACTTCATCCAACGGACCCCCCGACACCACAGCTAGCTCACCTTCCTCAACAGTAGAGGCTACCACTGTTTCCTCGGACACACCTCCCACCATCTCCTACTGGCCCAGGTTGTCCACCTCAGAATGTACCTGTACCGGGGTAGGAAAAAATCCCTCAGTAGCTGATTCGCCAGACCCACAGGAAAGAAGAAGTCCACTATCCCTCGACATCAGACTTGGATCACCGGAGGAGTCAGATGAGCCATACAAGACATGTGGCCTCCTCCGGCGACCCAAGGGAGGGTTTGAATGACAAGCAGAGCTAGCATCACTGACCTGAACATCCCCGACAACTGGGATGACCTCCGGCAGAACATCCGGCATCGACTCGTCAGGAGGAGATCTTCCCCTGACTGGAAAAGCCTCATCGGGCCAGTCATCCATCTCCCCCCGCAGATCTTCCCCCGACTGGAAGAACCTCATCGGGCCAGTCATCCACCTCCGGTAGAACATCCGGCATCGACTCGTCAGGAGGCTCCCCCTCAGCACTAGGGACCGTGCTCTCTAAAGTGGCAGCACCTTCACCGGAGCTGGACTCCACCTCCATAACCTGCGGAGGAGCCGGCAGGGCAAGCCTCGCCGGGTAGCGGAAATCCGTTACGATCTGGTAAGGGAGCGTCAAGTCCCGCAGGTCTGCGAGCAGACGGAAGAAGCGCACAATGTTCCCCTCAGCAGCAGAGGAATCCGCCCTCGCTGGCAGAGATACCTGAAGCTGACGTTTCCCTGCAAACACAACCACAACACTGTTCTTGAGCCGGAGCTCAGCAAGCACACAATTCATAAGGATAAAAATGAAAGAAAGGTCAGACGCATGCTTACCTATGAAGTCCCGCGACACCTGTATGCTGCGGTCAGACGACCACCCTGACACCCGGTAGCAGGGCTCGAACCAATTCCCATAATGGTTGGGAAGTCCAGACAACCTCTGGGCTGTACGCCAAGAGATGGCGTAGAAGCAGCGTTCCTTGGCCTCCCGGGCGATCGACTTCATGAGCATGAACAGCTCGACTGGGCCAAATGGAATCTCGAAGTGGAGAGCGATCAACCCGATCCGACACATGAATCTGACCGGGTGGGATCCCCCACCACGACAACAACCTCAGAATAGAAGAATGCATCGGAAGCTGCATGCCATAAAGAAGTTGGTAAAGACTTACCGCTATAAGGCTGCCGGAGCAACTGTCTGAAATGGAGGGGTGGGAACCAAACCGGACCCCTCTCCAGCCAAACCGCTCCTGAACTTCCGCCGCGCTCATCCGCTCAAGCTCAGGATTTCGGGGGAGGTTGGAGGAAGCTTGCCACCTCCTCCTCGGCCTCTTAACAAGAGGCTTAGCAAAATTCAGGTGAGCCACCTCCGCGACACCAGCAGGCGAAGGCGGACCCGTCGTCAGAATACTACTTGGTCCGCCCCCATCAGCAGAGGGACGGGGAGCCAGACTCTGAGGCTCTTCGTCACTACTTGAGCTCAGGACTAAGGTTCTCCTCATCTTTGGAGTAGAATTCACGCGAAATCACCGGAATTTGGAGTTTCAGAACCTAGGGTTCCGGCGAAGTAGAAATGAAAGAGAAGGAAGATTGATCGACATGTGTTCCTACACTCTTCAAGACAAGAAGGTAACCGGATCTACCTACCGGAGCTCAAGACAGTAATAAAAGGAAACATGATTTTATTATGAAATGCATTATACGGGGTGCACCAGAGCTAAATTACATCAAGGGGGAGACGTAGGATTCAGACCAGACCCCTCAGGTGAGTCAGGAAGGTCGTACTTAACATTTACAGCGGCATAACCAGCCTTCCAAGACGTAGCCACAGCGAAGTCTGCTCGCTCATTGGCGACTGACAGCTCGGCCACCTTCTCCTCCAGCTTTTCCCGGTAGTACTCTACAGTCTTCTTCATACCTGCCATCCGGGTAGCATGCATATCTTCATGAAGAAGCTGTTCCTCACAAAGCTCGTCGATCTTCTTCTTAAGGTCATCCACCTGACGCGATAATTTCCGAACTACCTCCGATCGGTTGTCACTCAATGCACTGGAGAGAGGTCTAGAATCTACCATTATAGAGAAAGCAAGGGGGAAGCCGGAGTATCAAATGGACTCCTTCCTAAGAAAAGGAGTCACGAGTCATTCTTAACAAACATCTTGTAAGGAGCCGGTGTCATTCTCAAAGGCACCCTTGTCCTCAGAAGACTGACATAGTTGGTGACTCAGCGGAAGGAAGGAGACAAAGATAGAATAAGTAAACGAATTTATTGATTTGTCTCAAACTAGGGGCACTACTCCCCTACATAGTGCGAAGCCGGGAAGGGACCAGTCATGGGTTCTTCTCGTCCTTGACCGGATGATATCCCAGCCTCTCCAACGGTACATGTGCGGTAGCAAGTTCCCGCTGAAGAACCCGGATCCGTTGAGTGGCAGCCTCAAGCCTCCGGCTCCTATCAGCAAGCTGGCCGTTCAAGGCAAACAAGCTCAAGCGTACTTGCCGGATGTCCACCAAACTGGCGGTCATCATCAATTCGACACGACGATCCCGGTCATCGATTTCCAGGGCCATTTTCTCCCACATATCCACGGTATACTTTTGGATAGTACTCCGGTCGTCAGCCATTCTTCAGCAGAAGCTTCAGCAACAACAGCAGCAACAACAAACAGGGAACGGAGAGAGAGAAGTGGACATCCTTCCACACCTCCGGCTCCCTATTTATAAAGGAGGAAAGAAACCCTAAAGCATGATCCAAGGGATACAAAATCGTCATCAAGAAGGGTGTTAAGGAAGGTATCCTCTGAATCTTAACAGCGGGGAAGATATTGCTAAGATATTTCCCAAGCAGATTTTCTACTTGACAAAGAGGGGGCGATGTGTGTACCCTAGGTAAAAAACCCGACAGGTGTCACCGATGGCTGTATAAGAAGCCACATCGGGAGCACCTGAGCAGTAGCCAGCCAAGCTTGGGCTATCGGGTAGGGCCCAACTTGGTTTCAAGAGATTCGCATACACTCTGTGGACCTTGACTCACCGGATAGTCCACTATCAATGGGTGGAGCCCCGGTTACTGTATAAGAAGTTGAACCGTGGGTTCCTATACATCAACCAGGCCCACCTCAGTCAAGTAGGCCAAGTCCGGCCTAGTAAGGTCCAGCAGCGACAGGGGCTCATCCAAAGGCTTAGCACAGAAGTCCAGAGGACCTGGCCAGGGAGTATGCACTGTAGATTGGGCCTCCGGTCATAGGAGTCAAGCCCAAGTATTTGTTTTCAGGCTTGGTCAATCCAAGTCCCAACCAACTGGATAAGTCAAGCGAGATTCCAGGCCAACAAAACCCATGGTTCTAGCCCGTTGGAGAAGATAAAGGAAACCGAGGTTGAACCAGGACCTATCAGAGGATGCCACGTGGCAGTCATCCTGGTCAAAGGGGATTCAAACCAAGGAGATAACCGCTCGGAAGCATGCAAGCTATCTCCACGGAAAGCATCTTCACAGTTGAACAACCCGAGTTCGTGGAGTCAAAACTGGAGGGGTGGTTGAGCCAGCCTCCTCCGGCCTACTACAAATACAGGAGTTCTAAACCTCCTGAACTTCGAGTCTTTCACTGAGCAACTCCATTAGAGCTTAGTGGAAGCAGAGACTTGATTCCAAGTTCATCATCTTGGATACGTAGGCAGCCTGATCCCGATCAGGTCCAGTCTCATTGTATACCCCCCATCCTATCTCTGTTTATACAAGGCTTTCATTGTAACTGTACGATTAATATATACATATCTCGAGTTTGTGGATAAAAGTTTTGCACCCACAGTAGCCTCCATTGCTAAAACCATGATATTTAATAATAGATTTTATATTTGTTCTTCATTGAATCGTTTACATACAAAATAGTTATAATAATACTTTCATATTACCGTATCGAGAGAGAAGTAATACGTTACTTTATCATCTTTAGTGTTTTTATATGTTTACCATGCTTACATGCTTAATACTTACAATACCGGATAGGTAAGTACGTAATGGGGTTTCAATATAAACTTGGATTGCTTAAAAGATGATATATGTACGCTTGCATGGGTGGAACCATATGATTAATTACTTAGCGTCTTGTCGTTGTGGGCTTCATCCACTCTATTCATTCATCTCAAGTAAAATAATTAGAAGCAATAGCTGAGAGGTGAGCCGAAGAGCTACAATAGCTGAGAGGTGAGCCAGAGAGCTACAATAGCTGAGAGGTGAGTAGGTAAGAACATGCAAATTAACTTTATTAGTATTATTATGGATTCATGAGGTGAACATGTCCCCTATTCCCTTTATTGATCTTACTTCGTTTTAGCAATAGTATTTAGATTAGAATTAGTTAATTTAGTTTACTATAATTCTCTACAAAATATTGTGACATCTTCTTGGTAACTTCTTTGTTTCTTCTTGATTAGAGTGGATTGATACCCTTCTTTGCCGCTATACTCGTATCCTTGGAAGGATTATTGTTATAGTAGAATTTATTCAACGATAACATATCATCATTCATCGATCGCATCAACATCACATCTGTTTCCATCTCAACCATACTCAATACCATTACAACATTAACCTAATAGCATGATGGCCATAGATAATAGCATTGGTTCCAGATAGGTTGGCTTAGGAGCTGAAACAAAAATATCACAGCTCTATTATATAATGTTTGGTTTACAAGAGGATATATTTTTTTTTATCAAAAACCACTTGCCGACGGTTTGGAACGCACAACCTCTTCACTTTGTTGTAAACCAGTTTCTTTAAAAGCTCGAACTAGTAGAGAAAGGCTACCACAATGTATATTAACCGGATAAATTGGTAGGCACATGCCTAACCAAACATGGAGGTGGACTTTGCCACTCTCTCAATTAGATCATGGATTGACCAACACTCCCCCTCAACAATATACTTATTTTAAAATATTGGTGCAAGAAATCAAACCCCTGACCTACCAACACCGAGCCACTCTGATACGATGTTGTAAACTAGTTTATCTAAAAGATTAAACTTGTAGAGAGAGGCTACCACAATGTATATCAACTAGAATACCGAATAAACTGGTAGTTATAGGCACATGCCTAACCAAACACGGAGGTGGACTTTGCCACTCTCTGAACTGGGTCACAGGTCGCACACGCAGTTAGGACCACAGTCCTAACCAAACATGGGGGTGGATCCACCAACACCCCCCTCAGCAACATATTAATTTTACAATGTTGCTGCAAAGAATCGAACCCGTGACCTCCCAAGACCGAACCGCTCTGATACCATGTTGTAAACTAGTTTCTCTAAAACCTTGAACTTGTAGAGAAAGGTTACCACAATGTATATCAACCAGAATACTGGATAAACTGGTGGGCACGCCCAACCAAACACGGAGGTGGACTTTGCCACTCTCTCAACTAGGTCATGGGCCGCACACACAGTTAGGCCCACAGTCCTAACCAAACATGGGGGTGGATCCACTAGCACCCCCCTTAACAACAAATTTATTTTAAAATGTTGCTGCAAAAAATCGAACCCGTGACCTGGCAACACCGAACTGCTTTGATACCATGTTGTAAACCAATTTCTCCAAAAGCTTGAACTTGTAGAAAGAGGCTACCACAATGTATATCAACCAGAATACCAGATAAACTGGTAGGCACATTCCTAACCAAACACGGAGGTGGATTTTGCCACTCTCTCAACTGGTTCACTGGCCGCACACACTGTTAGGCCCACAGTCCTAACCAAGGATGGGGTGGATCCACTGACACACTTTGTAAGAGGGATGCAATTCTTGAGCATTGTGCATATGAAGATGATCCTATCCTTGACCAAATTATCCTGTGTCTCACTTGCACTATGCCATTATGCATGTAGGTAAAATCGACCTCCAAGAAGAAAATGCACCAGTGGTCCTATCATTTGCATTGTGCATATGAAGATGATTCTTCCAGTGCACTAGTGGTCTTAAGGTGGACATTGAAGATTGAATGGGTATTGAAGGGCCATGTCAGCACTTTAGAATACTAAAACAGGTTTATTTTAAGTTATTTAAACGGGGATGGGAGTGCAAATGTTGGCCCAAAACTTAAAATACATCGACAGTTAAAGTGCCATTCAGGCTATTCCAAAGGGTCCTCAAAGGTGAGCGCCCTCACCTTGATGCCCATCTTAGCGGCCTTTCACGTTGCAATCCACCTCCTCATTGGAAAATTCTTTTGGGCTTAATTGCGGATTTCCTAATAACCTCACCATATGGAACTCCACCTTCCGTTAGGATTGCTTTAATATCAGTGACTGCTAGATGTTGAGAACCCAATGTATGTGCAATATAACAATAGTAAAGCAAACAATAAAGCAATAAACAAATAAAGAACATACGATATTTTTAACGTGGTAAAACCCAATATGGGAAACGTCCACGGTTGTCCTCGCGACAACAAATAAATCCACTAGATGAAAAGAGATGTACAAACCTATCAACTACCTGCAATCACTGCGAGTTGACACTACTGGTTATCTCTAACACCTTGACTTCACCAGAGCACCTTGATGTACACACAAGACACTCGACTTCTTGATGAACACACAAGAAGACTCGAAGCCGAACTATGAAACAAGCTTACACCAGAGTTCTTTGATGAACACACAAGGATACTCGACTTCTTGATGAACACACAAGAAGACTCGAAGCTAAATCAATATAAACAATAATGAAGAAGAAGATGAATGGGGAAGAAGGAAGAAGAAGAAGAATGGGGAAGAAGAAGATGAGTTCAATCACCAAAACCACCTAAACCAAAACCTAAACAAACTCCAAGACTAGAGATGAATTGGACGGCCAAAAAACTGCCTCTCTCATTGGAGAAGAAAGCTAATTAAACCTAGGGTTGGAATATACAGAAAATGGGCCTGATTGGACGAAATCCATATTGGACGTACGTACATCGAATCAGCGTTCGTACGTCCCCACACGGTGAAAGTTTGCTGCCTGCTTGGACGTACGAACGCCCTAACTAGGTACGTACGTCCTGACCAAAACATGTTTGCTGCCTAACATGACGTACGTACGCCTTAACTAGGTACGTACATCCTAAACCCAAAAACTCACTTTCGACAAAGGACGCGAGGACACAGACTCGGGACGATGCGCGTACAACTTTGTTTTCCTAACAATGAACTCAAGGCGAGATAACCATGACAATCAATGTCACAAAATTAATGTCAAACAACCGAGTGCCGGTTTCAATCTCCCCCTTTGACATTGATTTTGTGACAAAAACCTATGACTCTAGTAGCACTTATAAAACGTGCATACAAACCCAAACCATGGCATTTATAAAACATGCCAACAAAAACACTCATAGTAGAATACATACCGAGTCACCAACACATGATATCCAGCTTGAGTAAGACGCTTTAACCATCAGAGACCGAACGGAAGCAACAAGAAATTCTGAAACAATCAAAGAGCCAACGGAAGTTCCTCGAACAACTCCCCCATACTTCACGAGCTCCAAGGTTTAATACTCGAGCTTACCCAAAACTGTACATGCACTTTGTGATCATCATCACTTTCACTCCCCATACATGTTCACTCCCCCATGCATGTAGTATACCTGAAACATGACCCAAGAATACACTAACAAAGGAAGAAACGAATGTTAGTATTAGAGTCATAAATCTCCCCCTTTTTGTCACAAATGATGCAAATGGGTGACATAAATCAAAACGAGAATAAAGCAAAATGAACCAAAGAATAAAAGAAGAGAGGAAAGAGAAAGCCATACAATAAATCTGGAATCCATGACATACAAAATTAAATGACATGAGAGAGATCTAAGCATATAAATGAAGAAAAAAGAGTACCAACACAGACACAGGAAGAGAGATTAGATAGGAACCAAAACGAGATAAGAAGGAGATAGTGAAAAGACACTGAATACTTATATAGGTAACAGAGGGAAGAAAAGAAAACATAACATGAATCCCTGATAGAAACCAAGAGAAACCTATACATAGAAGAAGGAGTCAGGACCTGAGATAGACTCCAGAGAAACGACTTCATAGTAGGAAAATATCTAGAGAAAAAGAGCAAACAAATAAAAAAGAAGAGATACCAAACCCAATGAAATCGGCAACTAACAATAATGACCAAGAACCAAATAGTCAAGCCCATGGCAAAACTACAGAAATATGAGTATCTGGAGGATGAAATATGGAAAGTATAAGAAAATCCATTGAGAATCCATGGGAAAATCCAATCTGTACATGTTCCTGAAACAACTCATCCAACCACAAACAAGAATTAGAGAATCTCATAAAAAAAGAGAAGAAAAAATTATCCCAAACACAATGGAATAAAGACATAAAAAAAATAAACCTGTAAGCCCACCCTTAGTGAAACCCAAAAATTAATTCAACATATGCCAAACAAGATAAGCAATCATCAAGCTCATAAAAAAAATGCTTTAACTGAAGAATGAGCAAGGATTATCGATGTCACCAAGTCACAAAGCAACAATCCAACTTCAGAGCAAATTTCCTGCCAGAACACTAAGACTCCGATGACATGCCATACATTGTCAGAAAGATTAGAGAGTCAATAGAAGAGAATTGCTAACAATAGATGACCAAACTGAGCATATGCATCCCAAAGTAGAAAAGTGGTAGCCCAAAACCATTGCAGGAGGATTATTGCAGAAGACTACCAAGAACACATCTAATCAAACCTATTGCAGGAAAAAATAGGATCAACCAGGCACAAGAAGAAACAATAAGAGGATAGGCAAGTCTCATAAGCATTTAATCAAACACCAGCTAGCCAACAAGGTAATTCAAGAATATTATCCCAACATAGAAAAGTATGATGAGAACCTATGAGAAAACATGAATCAGTGTAAGGGTACTACATACTCCGACCAATCAAAAGCAGCCACGTGGCACAGTCATCCATCCGTCAGGTCGCCACGATCTCTACCCGCTCGCAGCTCGACTAAAGCGACCAGACTACACAACGACCAGCGACCTGCTATTCACACGTGCTCCTATTCAATGCTCAGAATATTCTCATCAGTTACATAATTAATTCACAGGGATGATCCTCGCGCGTTACACATTTAATCCTCATTATGATGGCGGAGAATCTGCAAGATCCACGATCCACGCCCTTCCATCTTCTATATAAACAGAACTACGATGGCTTGATCTCTAAGTTCAATTCCCCCTAGCTAGAGTACGTAGGCAATCTCAATCTCAACGAGGTGCAGCCACCCCGATCTCAAACATCCCCATTTGGTCAAGTCTCCCTAGCGACCTGACCCAGCAGTGCATTAATCTAGAAATAGGTTAATACATTTGGCGCCGACTGCAAGGAATTCGATATAATCGAAAACCCAAAACCCTCCCACCCACAAAATCAAAATCACTCATTCCAAATGGCTAATCAGGAAGTCACTATCCAAGATCTGCAGGCACAGATTACACGTCTGCAGGAAGAAAATGAACGTCTAAAGGCCGCACAAACCAACCCCCAACAAGGGGAAAATAGCGGACTTGGAGTCATCCCTGCTGATGATTCCAACCAAAAGTTCGAGCAACTCAGCCAGCAGCTGGCGGAGTTCAAAGCATCTCAGGCTCTCCTTCACCGGTCCAAGAGCCACACTGCAGAGCAACTTGCTGTGCAGTCCCTTCAACAATTCCAGGAGTCTCCTTTCTCCAACGAGATCCTCGAACACGATCTGCCGAACAAACTGAATGCCCCCAAATTCGACCAATATGCAGGAGTCGGAGATCCAACCGACCATGTCAAGGGATTCCGGAAGTCCCTTCGTCTGATCAAGGAGGATCATCTTTTGTGTTTGCTGTTTCAGTCCAGCCTCACCGGACCAGCTCTCGACTGGTTTCATCGATTAAAGCCAGGATCCATCGGCTCGTTTGCAGAGCTTGAGAAACAATTCGTCATCTTCTACATCCACAATAAGAAGCGTCCTGTTACCATTGACTCCATCTTCAAAGTCAAGCAGAAAGAGGGTGAGTCACTTAGCGTTTTCTTTGCACGTTTTAAGTCTGAATTACATTCCATTCAGGACTTCGCAAAGGAGCATGAGACCTTTGCAACTATTGCTTTCTCTCACGGACTGATCCAAGGGTCCGACCTTCACAAGTCTCTGGCAATGAAGAGACCTTCATCACTTGACGAGCTCTACCTAAAGGTAGATCGTTACATAAAGCTAGAAGAAGCCCTCACTGGGAGGGAGAAGAACCACGTAGTTAGCAACATTGAGGCTGGCTCAAACAAACGACCTCGATCAGATTGAAAGAGGTTCAAAGCTAAGTCGCTGCCTACCGAGCAGCGAGAGTATCACCGGTTTACGCGACCAGCCGGTTATATCTATGAAAGGGTCAAGCACAACCATTGGTGCAAGATTCCTACCTTCACACAGTTGGAGGATACATCTGGTCGCCCGTACTGCAAAGTCCATAAAGTACGGTGTCATCAGACTGATGATTGTCGCGTCCTGAAGCGCGCACTTCAAACCTGGGCAGATGAGAAAAGGCTCAACAATTGGATCCTCGCAAGGAATGAGGAATCCCTAGGCAAGAGGATGAGGAAGGAATCCAGAACCCCTCCTCGCTCACCAAAGCGGGGTCAAAGCAAGGCCAGAGCGGCCTCCGCAAGCCCAGTACGCAGCAGAGGGCGTAGCCTCTCCCAACGCTTAGGTCCAACAGGCGACCTACGCGATCACATCAACAAGAAGGTCGCCAACAAGGTTGACAGCGACAGCGAGTCGGACAGTCATGTGGTCTACATGATTGACGAATCTCACCACACCCCTGTCTCTCGGGACAAAAAGAGACGAGTGGAACATCTCCACCATGTCTACTCTATCACCGGCCGAGCAGCTCGTTTCAACATCCCTGCCCGGCAAGAGACTAACATCACCTTCACTGAAGATGATCTCAACAAGGTCGTTACTCCACACAACGACGCCTTAGTCGTTGAACTCAGAATAGCGGATTACACAATCAAGAGGGTATTCATTGACCCTGCGGCATCATGCAACATTCTCATGTACCGAACCTTCAAGGACATGAGGCTGCCCGACTCAGTGCTCATCCCAGACTTCACACCGATCCTTGGCTTCAATAGTTCAAGGGAAGACCCTAAGGGGGAGATCCTTCTGCCCGTCACTGTAGGCAGAAGGGAAGACAAGGTCGTTGTAACCACCAAGTTCAGCGTCCTAAATATCGCAAGCAAATACAATGCGATTCTGGGTCGAAAGTGGATCAATGCTATGAGAGGTGTGCCGTCAACTTACCATCAGGTATTCCGCTATCCCGGCCCTTATGGGATAATGGAACTCCGCGGCAATCAGAACACCGCACAGGAATGCCACGGTGTTATTGAAGCTGTCCCATCGTCAAAGCCATCCACCTCTGGAGTCAAGGATGGTGATGTCAAAGGAAAGAGCCTAGTCACAACAGAGGCTCAGGACGGGAACAACAAGTCAAAGAGCCCGTCCAAAGAAAAGGCTGAACCTGCTAAATAGCAATTACAGAAGGAGCAAGCGAGCTCCCCCAAGCTTAGTCTCAGAAGCACCGATCCAGGCGTGCGAGTTAACATTGGGTCAGAGGAGGACCCAAGGTATGTCTATGTAGGTTCAGAAATGGAAGAAGATAAGTTCGCTAATTGTGTAAATTTTCTTTCAATGAATAAAGATGTTTTTGCTTGGTCGTATATCGATATGCCCGGAATAGATCCATCAATTGCATGCCATAGGCTACGGGTCAATCCCAATTATCGACCTGTCAAGCAGAAACCAAGGAGACTTGCTCCCAAATTCCACGAAGCCGTCAATGAAGAGATCAATAGACTCAAGCAGGTCGGCTTCATCAGAGAAGTCGACACTCCAGACTGGCTAGCCAACATAGTCCCAGTCCTAAAGAAGAATGGAAAAACAAGGGTCTGCATCGACTTCACAAGCTTGAATAAAGCTTGTCCTAAAGATTCATTCCCACTGCCACGAATCGATAGGCTAGTCGATCAGACATGCGGTTTTGAGTTACTATCATTCATGGACGCATACTCAGGGTATAACCAGATACCGATGTACGAGCCTGATCAAGAAAAGACCTCTTTTACAACTGAGCAAGGTATTTTCTGTTACAAAGTCATGCCATTCGGCCTAAGGAATGCAGGGGCGACCTACCATAGACTGGTCACCAGAATGTTCGACGACCTCCTAGGTCGAACAATGGAGGTCTACATTGATGACATGCTAGTGAAGAGCGACAAAGAACGAGATCATTTGTACAACCTCGACCAGGCATTCCAAAGATTAAGGCAATACAGAATGGGTCTTAATCCAGAAAAGTGTCTGTTCGGGGTCGCATCAGGAAAATTCCTAGGCTACCTAGTCACCAGACGAGGCATTGAAGCAAATCCTGACCAAATCAGAGCCCTGGTCGACATGCCAAATCCAAAAACAAAGAAACAAATCAAAAAACTCAACGGCATGGTATCAGCTCTGAACAGGTTCATCTCAAGAGCATCAGATAAGTGCAGGCCAATGCTTCATATCCTAAAGAAGGGGGCTACATATGAGTGGACAGAAGAATGCGAGAAAGCCTTAAATGATCTCAAGGCATATCTGTCTACTCCACCAGTTCTAACAAGGCCCAACGATGGAGATGTACTCGGCGTTTACCTCGCAACATCTGATTTCGCGATCAGCGCAGTACTCTTTAAAGAAGATAACCAGGTCGAGCGACCTATCTATTTCACAAGCAAAGTCTTACAGCAGGCCGAAATAAGGTACACACCTCTAGAGAAGTTAGCATTAGCACTACTCTACGCTGGATGCAAATTCAAGCCTTATTTCCAAGCACACACTGTAAAAGTAATCACCGATCAGCCATTACGCCACATACTGGAAAAGAAAAACAAAACAGGTCGTATGGCTCGATGGGCAGCCGAGCTGGGTGATTACACTTTCGAGTTCGTTTCACGACAGGCCGTCAAGGGCCAGGTCGTCGCAGACTTTTTGGTGGACTATCCAGCAGAGGATATCAATTGGGAACCAGAACCTGAAACAAGACAAGTCCAAGACAACCCCCCAGATACTTGGCAGCTGTATGTAGATGGTTCCCACAACTCCAATGGAAGTGGAATTGGTAGTGTGCTAATCTCTCCTGAAGGATCACAGCTCGAAAGAGCAACTCGTTTGGACTTTTCGACCTCAAACAACGAGGCCGAATACGAAGCACTCATACAGGGCCTAAAAATGGTCATCGACTTGCAAGCAGTTCGTCTCAAGGTGTACAGCGATTCACAACTGGTAGTCAATCAGATTACTAACAATTACCAAATCAATGGGATCAACCTAATCAGGTATGCCAGCAAAGCAAAGGAGCTCATCAGCAAGCTCAGCTATTTCACAATTGAACACATACCCAGAGATGACAACAGACATGCTGATTCACTGGCATTCCTAGCATCTAAGATCGAGTCAGACAGACCGCGGGCCCTAACGAAGAGGATATTTATCATATCTCCGATCTACTTGAAACAACTCCAGTAGACATCCAGGGGACTTGGATGGAGCCTTTCATGGTTTATCTGCAAACTGGTGTCCTACCATCCGACAAAAAGGAAGCCAGTCGATTGCTTCATAAAGTCACAATGTACAAAATCCATGAGGACAAACTTTTCAGGAAATCAGCAACTGGATTGTTATTACGATGCTTGGTCCCAAAGCAAGGTCAGATGATATTTCAAGAAATCCATGAAGGTGAATGTGGAAACCATTCCGGTGGGCGTACCTTAGCCCATAAAGCAATCTCTCAAGGATACTTCTGGCCAAGAATGAAGGAAGATGCGAAGAAATTTGTTTTGAAGTGCAAAGAATGCCAGCGATTTGCTGATAAGCAACACCAGCATCCAAATGATCTCATCAACATCACTGCACCATGGCCATTCCACATGTGGGGGCTTGATATCATGGGCCCCCTCATCAAGGAAAAGAAGTCTGAGAAGAGGTTCGTTCTAGTAGCCGTCGACTATTTCACTAAATGGGTGGAAGCTGTTGCCTTAACCAATGTAACACAGGCAGATGTCCAAAGATTTATGTGGGAAAATATCATCACAAGATTCGGACTACCTAAACGGGTAGTCACAGACAATGGCACTCAGTTCGTTGGCAAGAATATAAAAAAATTCTACGACCTCTGGAAAATCGAGCATTCAAGGTCAACTCCTAGATACCCGCAAGCCAACGGCCAGGTCGAAGCTGCAAACCGACAGATTCTAAACAATTTGAAGAAGAAGCTCGAAGACCAGCATGATTAATGGCCACAACAGTTGGAAAACATCCTATGGGCTTATAGGACAACCCCTCGCACATCCACAGGGATGTCACCATTCAGTCTTTGCTATGGAGTTGAGGCCGTTATTCCCACTGAATTAACATTTGGAACGACCAAATCTCTTCTGGTCGACACGGAGCTCAACAATCAGATCTGGTCGTTTGGAGTCGACCTCCTCGAAGAGCGACGTAACCACGCCACTATAAAGCTTGAGCAATACCAACAGAGACTCAAGCGAGCTTATAACAAAGGCGTGCGACCAAGAACTTTCCAGCCAGGGGAACTAGTCTTAAGAAGAATGTTCAGTAACAAAAGAAAGGACACTATCGGCAAGCTCAACGCCAATTGGGAAGGTCCTTACATTATCACAAAAGTCCAGAGCAACGGTTCTTATCGTCTTCAGACACCAGAAGGGGAGATCGTTAAGAACCCGTGGAACGCTTTTCATTTAAAGAAATTTTATCAGTGAAATGTAAGCATCCATTCATTGCATTTCAGTCTATAAATTCAATTTTGCCTTCATCTCTGCTCAAACATGAATGGCTACTAAAGGTCTAATCCCTCGACCTACAAATTATCAAAACTCTAGTCCCTTTGATAATTTAAAAGTTTGTTAAGTTAAATCACTAGCAACTTAACTTGGTGCATTGGTCATTCTCTTCCCACGATCCAAGCACAATTATGTTGAATGCGACCTCAACCCACAATCAGGTCGAGCAAATGTCACATATTGTTTGCAAGTCCATTCAAGCAGACAAAACGACATGACCAACAATGCAAGGTAATTCTTGAACTAACTTCTTACTTTATGAAAGTTTAAAAATTACAGGCACAACCAAAATAGAATCAAGGCATACAAGAGGAACTGTTTCAGTACGTCCTGCTTGCAGCCATTCATCTCGTCTACCTGCCTTCTGAACAAGCTACCAGGACTTCCTGGAAACTAGCTGGTCAAAAGGAATCCATACAAATGTCATCAAAGTAAAAAACTGATTACTGATGGCAAATACAAAAGACAAGGAGTTCTCCACTCAAGCTCTCAGAATTACAAGGGGGCTCTCAACAATAAGCTCTAGAAGACATACTGCAAGAACAGGGAGTGCAAGAAGCAAAAAGTTACCCAATACAAGAAAGGGAAACCAAGGTTACCCAATACAAGAAAGGGAAACCAAGGTTACCCAATACAAAGAAGGGAAACAAAGGCCAGCTCACTGCTGCACAGACTGATCGCCAGAAGCATCAACTTCAATAAGGGCTCCAGCGACCTGGTCACTAGGGCCCATCGAGGTGTCCTGAGCTGGCGCCGAAGTCTCTTCAACACCACCTCGAGTCTCCTCTCCTTCGGGCGACCCCGTCATAGCTTTGACCAGTTGCTCGCAGTAGGCCTTCCACGCTGCTTCGTTCTCCTGACAAACCCTCTGCCAGTACTCAACAGAAGATTGAGAAGCAGCATCACGCTCCCTTAACTGCTCCTTCAGAGCTGCGACCTGGGCATCCCTGTCTTTAACCTTACACTCAGCAACGACAGCAATGTTCCTCGCCTGCTCGAGCTTCTCATTGAGAGCCTTCAACTCAATTTCAGCTTGAGCACCAATCTCAGCGACCAGACGCACCTCCTGAAAGCTGGCATTGAGCTGCAACCACCAAACGAAATTTAGCCCAAATATCAAAGCATAACCAAAACAAATACGACTTACGGTTACACTCACCAAAGAAAGTGCCCCGTTTATCTTTGAGCAGGTCACCAACAACGGCTGCGACTTCACCATTCGGGCATCAGCATCCAGGACGATACCCTCATTCACAGCCCGGGCAACACAAGGGTCATCAATAGCACTGTCGTTCTCGTACACGACATGCATCTCTCCTTGCCCGTCCAAATAATCGAACGGCCCAGGGCGGAATTCAGACAAAATACCTTTGCCTTTCTGCGAAGGCCGAGCAGCAGTCTTCCTGGACAACACAGACATTCCAGGAGACGTCACAACCATTGAAGAAACAGGAGTTGGCATAGCTGGGAACTCCATCAGCTTAAGGTTCCCTGAGAAGGACCTCTTCTTCCCAGCCAATGCACCCACCTTAGGAAGTGAGGGGGGTGGACCTGAGACTGGAGGGCTCGCCACGGCTCCAGCCTGGCGAGAGCTACCTACAGCGCGCTCCCTCTCCGCAGGCAGCTCCCTCTCCACAGATCGTTCCTGCCCCACAGGTCGATCCTTGTCAACAGGTCGTTCCTTCTCCGACCTCCGAGGGGCACCAACAGAACGCTCTCTTTCAACTTGTTTCGAGCTACCACTTGCTCGTTCACTGTCACCAGCTCGCGAACTGCTACCAGTTCGCCCACCACTTGCTTTGTGCACAGAAGACATGAATGTTTTCTTCAAAGCTTTCCTCCTCTTGAGCTCTTCCCAAACAGTTTTTGGACCACCTTTAAGAATAAAATGCTCCTTTAGGTGAGGCAGAAACGAGATCTTCCGCTCGTCGCTCAACTTACCAAAGCAGTTCAGAGCAGATTGCAGATCGTTTTTTCTAATCAAATGATCGTCCCGGATCGCAGCAACAAAAAATACAAAGACATCAAGTTCAAAAACTGGAAGACGAACCAACAATCCTAGTACTACAGACAACTAACTTACGAGCGTCATTCCTAATCGTATGACGCAACTGGATATCCCCTTCAACAATCGGTCCAGTGAACAGCATGGGATCTTTCCACCATGGCTCGCTACTCACTGGATAAATCAAAGGCAAACGGTCTGGCCTAACCTGCATGTTACAGCCAGAGAGTTCAACCTTCGAGGAACGTTTGAAGCAAAAGTGGTTCAGTACATCTTTCGGCGTAATGTTCCACCTATGCAATTTGTTGAGGTCCTCAATTACCCTCATATTCCGCCAAAAATTCCCATTCATCTGGCAGGGGGCTCGACCAATAGCATTCAACAGGTCGACCACCAATTCAGACAACGGCAACCTCAGCCCAGCACGGAATTGGTTCAAAGTCAATACAGTAGATGAAGGATTATTAGGTCGATAGTCGGGAGAAAGTAAGCGGTCTCCAAGAAATCTTATCTCTAAATGCCTAATCGACCTAAACCCATAATGCCTCCTAACAGCAAAATGCCTATGTACATAATTCATATTCACAACTCTACACATTCTACCATTGTCATCCTCAACCAACTCATCATCAGAAGAATCTGGACCATGAGAACCACTACTCTGGGGGCTATCTACATTCTCATCGGGAACGGGAGACGGAGGGTCAGAATGAGTACTCTCAGACTCATACTCTTCAAGTCCACCGTCACTCAAGTGATCATTTTGCGAGTCACTACCCTCAGACATTACTCTCAAACAATACAGAAGACAACAGAAGATGAAAAGAAAGAAAATAAACAATCAAAGAAAAGAGAAGAAAACAAACCTCACGAGCTCTCAAAGTTCTTCAGATCGCAAGGCAAAAGCGGCAGCAATTCAAATAAAGGCAAGATAAGTAAACCCTTATCAACGTAACTACAGTTTATATACTATAGCTCAAGCATTTCCAGCCATCGATTCAAAACAAACGAACGGATGAGATCGACCAAAGGATCCATATGCAGTACAGTTATTCTCCACTCACAAAACAGTTCGCATCCACCGTTGGATAGATCCACGTGCAGGACAGATAGCAAATCAAGCAATACGTGCGTCGGTTGCCATAAACACACATCTAACTGCTCGAGGAAACTCCTCCACTTCCCCGTAACAGCGCCATGATTACCATAGACAGCGCTGCATGACTGCCACATCAGCAACTTCAAAAAAGCAAACTACAAATCAGCATCGATAAGAGTAATTAGTCTTTTCAGCCCGACTCCCATAGTCGACTTAAAAAGAGGGGGCTTATGTAGGGGTACTACATACTCCGACCAATCAAAAGCAGCCACGTGGCACAGTCATCCATCCGTCAGGTCGCCACGACCTCTACCCGCTCGCAGCTCGACTAAAGCGACCAGACTACACAACGACCAGCGACCTGCTATTCACACGTGCTCCTATTCAATGCTCAGAATATTCTCATCAGTTACATAATTAATTCACAGGGATGATCCTCGCGCGTTACACATTTAATCCTCATTATGATGGCGGAGAATCTGCAAGATCCACGATCCACGCCCTTCCATCTTCTATATAAACATAACTACGATGGCTTGATCTCTAAGTTCAATTCCTCCGAGCTAGAGTACGTAGGCAATCTCAATCTCAACGAGGTGCAACCACCCCGATCTCAAACATCCCCATTTGGTCAAGTCTCCCTAGCGACCTGACCCAGCAGTGCATTAATCTAGAAATAGGTTAATACAATCAGTATAAATCATGACAAACGAATACACCAATAACATGATTTCATCACCAAAATATGCTTATGCATACCTTGTAGCCTTCTTAAAACAAATTGAGAACCATTACCTTGAGAAATCACATCAAACACATGTGATCCAATGACAAAAATAGAAAGCATGAAGTTTAAAACCAAATAATACTAACAATCTGACCTTAGTATGTCAATGAAACACCGACTGAAAAGAATTACCAAGGAATGAAACCAAAATAGAGTAAGCCATAAACACTTTCAGCAAGAACATCTGCCTGTAAAGTTACTGAGAGAAAAATAAAGTTGACGACACACACATTGTCCATGAACCTTCATACAGTAGAAAAGAGCAGTCTAAGTGGTGGTAGCAACAAACAATGCTAGAACAACAAGCATACAAGAATCCGAAGGAATGGCGCCTCTACTCCTTTGAGCACGAGGAGGACGTGTGCCCGATGACGAAGCACCCTTGGAACCGGGTGTTTCTTTGGTGAGAGTAGTCCGAGCGCGCTTAGGAGGCATGTCCTGCATAAGCACAACAGTAACCAAACTAACAAATGTAAGAGAAATGGTGAAACTAGCACAAGAAATGTGAGAATACCCATGTAGGCATTTTATCGAACACATGGTGTGCAGAATCATGAAGTGTGCATACGACAACAACCAAGTAGTGAGAATCACACTAAACTTGTTAGACTAGGATAATGAAGAACCAAACACAAACAATAGCAAATAGAGGCTGCACCATATCTAATGAATCAATTTTAACGACAAAACTAACAACCCATATCCAACCATGTGAAGACTAACCTGAAGGACTAACCAAAACAGCCATACAATCAACAAGCAACAAGTATATAGAGAGAACTAGATAGTATACTTACTTGAAAGATGACGTGGTCGAGAATGAACACAAGTACAAAACAAACACACACCCACAACAACAGTAAAGAAACCAAAAAGAAGTTCCAAAAAATAGAGGAGAAGAAGAAGAAAAGTTTGAAAAGAAAGGAAAGAAGGAATTAAGGAAAAAAAACTTGCCGAACACCGATAGGAAGTTATGGTAACTCCTTTGTTTGTGCTTGAAGGAATGTTAAGCACGACTTGAATTTGACAGTTTGGCAAAAATTTGTAAACACTTGAGTTTAAAAACGAACATATGGGCCGAAACTGTTGCAGAAACATTCGTACGTCCATTTGACGTTCGTACGTCGACTCCAAAAAAACATCTGCCTTGTCCAACGTACGAACCCCCTAACTACGTTCGTACGTTCAAGGAGAAAAAGTTCTGCCTCCCTTAACGTACGAACGTCCTAACGACGTACGTACTCTTTTTTTTTTTTTTTTAAACAATAGAGAACTAACCTTAACAATAGAAAAATAAACCGAATAACTAACAACACAAATATTGAGAGACATCACATGAAAAAAAAAATTCTAAGTATTGTAAGGATTCCGATTAAAGCACGAATACAATTTGAACAAGCCTCAACCATGAGAAAATGCAAGAACGAAGAACTAAATCATACACCAAACCACGGTACTCAAAAGAATGATGCAAACATGCAGGGGAAGCAGGGTAGACTTATATCAAACACAATGAACATTTTTATTGGTTTTATCCATGTAAAATAAATGCCATTCTCGTGTGGGAGTATAGGACACCTCCATCTTTTACCAAAACACGAGGGTAGGGTGTAGCCTACATCTTTTCGGCAAAACACACTCAAGAAGTGCAATACCATGGTAACGTGCAACACAAGAACTAACATCTCCTGAGTGCATCCGTCAGAGCATGACCCTCACAGCCCCAACGGGTTCCTAGCCAACTGATAATGCGCCTAAGACATTCAAATGGCTGGGGATTTTGTGAGTCATTGACCACTTACAAGAGGTATATATAAAAAGAATGATGACCATGAAGAAAACAGAAGCTAGAGATGATGTCAGATGATCATTTCTTAATCATACAAGGATCAAGGTATAAAAATACTCTAAAAATCCCACAACATGCAAATGCATCATGCAGTAAACCACCAAAGGCGAAGGGAGTATGATGTAGCCCTACAACAATCCTTGACAGGAATCCACAGTTGAAGTTACCAAACTATAACTAGCTAAAAAAAGAATGGAATCCAAACAATACATAGACTAGTATGTCCTCAACACCTAAGACGAAGCCTATAGAATAGAAATAATAAAAGAACCTAAACCTCCCAAACAAATTGCAACTTATTTAAGACAATTGAATTAAACCAATATCTCAGAAAAGATACATCCAACAACACATTCATGGAATAATGAAAGAACAATTAACGCATGCATAAACAGAAGAACAAGAAACACCAAACAAATAGCCTATGTGGTTAGAAAAATATGCAATTAAAATAACACAAGACTAGAAACAAACTACATCATCCCAAATATGGGACACCACCAGACTTTTGCAAGTCCAGAAAAACCTGCAACTTATCTTTTCTTACCCATACTTGTTTAACACTAGGCGTGCACACCTTGGGAGTTGAAAAGATATGAGATTTCCCCTTAACAAGCTTTTCAATAGGCTTGTCCTTAACTAATTCCACCTTAGTCTTTGACTTCCTTTTATTGGAGTGCCTGTTTTTCTTAAACCCATGACAATAAACATTAGAATTCCAAGGTCTAGAAAACGCACAAGAAGGAACATAAGAATCAACATGATTATAATTATAAGGAACATGAGAATAACATTTAACATGTTGATTAAAATCCCAACAAAAAATATTCAAATGACCAACTTTACCACAATAAGAACAATGAAAAACATTAGACTTACTCAAAGAATTCTTATAAGGAGATGTGGTAGTAGAAGATGAAACATGTATGTCACCATTGTATTTGTGACATGGTGCCTTAACAAGACCAATACCTCCATTATGAGAACAATATGGCTTATCAGCAAAAACAACCTTACCATTAGCTTTAGACTTAAACTTTTTGCGAGAAACATGTTGAAAAGTATTAATATTAAGTCTAGTCTCAATAGGTGGGGTAGGCAAAAGGGCAGGCAAACTATATTTTACAGGAGTAATCACACTAGATGAACTAGTAGAACTAGTAATAGAAGAGTTAAATCTAGTTTTGTCCAAAACCTGCAATTGGAGTTGAGTAGACGTTAAATCGTTCTTTGTTACCTCATACTCCACCAATAGAGATTTGTATTTCTCATCGACCTCCTGATTGGCCTTCTCTAAAGCTGCAAATTTACATAACAAGTCAAGTTGTTCTTTTTCAAATAATTGAGAAATAGAAAGTGCATCATCTGCAGCATAAGAAATTTGTTTTTCAAGAGTCTCAACTTTATCCTGCAAAGAAAGATTAGCCTTTTCCAAATTTTCAATTTTGGATTCATAAACTTCCCCTTGAAGCATATAGTCTTCTGCAAAATGTCTGAGTCGTTGTTCTAGAGAATCAACCTTATTCTGTAAAACATCATTATCTTCAAAACAAAAATTATCAGAAGTAGTAGACAAATTACAATTAGTTTTATTGCGCTTTTCCTGCAAATCAATATTAGCTTTTTGTAACCATTTACATTCTTTTGTAGAAAGTCTATAAAGAAGAGCCCAATCACTATTGCTAACAACATACAAATTATCATCCTTTTCAAAATCAGATTTTGGTTTTGTAGATTTAGACGATTTAGCAATAAAATTATTATAACCAGACTCATGAACCATTATTGCACTCATAGGATCTACGCGTGAGCCATTACGCTCCATAACAAGCGCCCTGCGACTGATACCAATTGAGAACCCAATGTATGTGCAATATAACAATAGTAAAGCAAACAATAAAACAATAAACAAATAAAGAACATACGATATTTTTAACGTGGTAAAACCCAATATGGGAAACGTCCACGGTTGTCCTCGCGACAACAAATAAATCCACTAGATGAAAAGAGATGTACAAACCTATCAACTACCTGCAATCACTGCGAGTTGACACTACTGGTTATCTCTAACACCTTGACTTCACCAGAGCACCTTGATGTACGCACAAGACACTCGACTTCTTGATGAACACACAAGAAGACTCGAAGCCGAACTATGAAACAAGCTTACACCAGAGTTCTTTGATGAACACACAAGGATACTCGACTTCTTGATGAACACACAAGAAGACTCGAAGCTAAATCAATATAAACAATAATGAAGAAGAAGATGAATGGGAAAGAAGGAAGAAGAAGAAGAATGGGGAAGAAGAAGATGAGTTCAATCACCAAAACCACCTAAACCAAAACCTAAACAAACTCCAAGACTAGAGATGAATTGGACAGCCAAAGAACTGCCTCTCTCATTGGAGAAGAAAGCTATTTAAACCTAGGGTTGGAATATACAGAAAATGGGCCTGATTGGACAAAATCCATATTGGACGTACGTACGTCGAATCAACGTTCGTACGTCCCCACACGGTGAAAGTTTGCTGCCTGCTTGGACGTACGAACGCCCTACTAGGTACGTACGTCCTGACCAAAACATGTTTGCTGCCTAACATGACGTACGTACGCCCTAACTAGGTACGTACGTCCTAAAGCCAAAAACTCACTTTCGACAAAGGACGCGAGGACACAGACTCGGGACGATGCGCGTACAACTTGGTTTTCCTAACAATAAACTCAAGGCGAGATAACCATGACAATCAATGTCACAAAATTAATGTCAAACAACCGAGTGCCGGTTTCAGATGTTTGGTTGAAATTTTAACAAGTCAGGGAAGGAAAGGAGTATCTAAGGATTTCTATATGAATGAAACAGGGTTTGACCTTCCAGAAAGGTTTGCAGTGCAGTTTGTAGAGCAGTTGTCCGCTATTATGCCACAAAGATACCCAAACAAATAACATAACGAAGGAAAACTAGCGGTAAATGAAATATTACAAACTACATACCCAAATGAAACAAAGCAACGAAAGAAACAAAGTTTTACATGGTTTGGCGATTGTGCCATAAACTTTCAGACAATAAATCTAAAGATTCAAGGTTCCACCTTATGATGTTATTGATAAAATAGCAAGTTTCTTCCTCTGTGATGCTAGCAGGGACATCAACTATATAGGACTTGTTGTGTATTGGCTCGCAATGCGCAGGATCATAACTTATATTAAGTGAGGTCTATAGGATCATACCATATGTTTGTTTCTAGAAACAATGTATGTAAGAATTCTACGTACTCCCATAAGTACTTGGTATTCTAATTGGTAATTGGTATTGTTATTTAATTTGGATCCTTGTATGGCCGGATTTGGAACTCTTGGGTATTATATATACTCAACTAGTTGGCTATTGTAAAGGTTTGGTAAGAAGAGAGAGTGAACCAAAGGTGAAAAGATTACTAGATAGGGAGAGACAAATTTATGAGGGTTTTCATAATAGAGTTTCTCAGGTTCTAGTGTGAGAGAGAAAGAGACAAGGAATTATAGATTTGTAATTAGACTGTTTCTTTTCTCTGATTAGTAAAATCTTCTTGATCGGTTGTCGGGTGGAGTAGGCGGGTTTGCTGAACCACGTTAATATTGGTGTTATTGTGTGTGATTGTGTTTTTTCGATTACTTTCTCTGTTATTTGCTATTATCTAGATTATCGGTATTACAATCAATCCTTGGGTTAAAGCTTCCGTTCCACAACAGGACTCCCTTACAACAGTCTTGTCAGGTTCACCAATCTTCTTTTCAAGCGTCATAGTCGAATTATAGTCTGAAAGACAATGATCACCACCAATGATGCTAAAGTGTATAATATGCATACTATCGTCAATCAAGTCAAGTCGTTCAATACTTATCTCTGCAGGAAGACCAGATACCATGCACACTTCACGAATGCCACCAAGTTCACCATCACCACTAATGATAGAGCAACTCTTGATGAATCGCTTGTAAGCTTGCGGCTTCTCAAATCTTCGAACAATTGACCAGACAAATGACAGTGGTGCATTAATTTCTCGGGAAAGAATTGAAGTACAACTAATAGGACATGACATTTTTAAATCCTAATTTTCCCTCACATTATGGTAAAATATGGTTAATATGTCCATTTATATAGAAATCGTTTTACCAAAATATCTGATGATTTGTGGGGTGTGTCTATGTCCAATGTCTCAGCCATGTGAACTTCACATGATACTGACGAGAACACCAAATAAATATCTCCAATGTGTTACAACAATTTGTCAAACAAGTTGTTAATTAGATGTGGGGATGTATGGTGACTTGTTGATTAATAATGGTGCAACCAGGATCACCGTATCATATCAATGTGCGTTTGCTGACTGAGTTGTTGTATTAAGCAGGTGGTGGCGAATTTAGAGAGAAAATTGGTTGTGACAGAGACATGAAAGAAAGAGAGGAGAAGAGGCTGGATTTTCTAATTGACTACGTAGCAATCATATTCTAATCGGAGGTATTATATATTTCTTTTTTTTGCTCGATAAGAAAGAATTTGTATTAAGTGCAGAAAAAATAGTACAAGAAAAGAAAAAAACCTAAGGGCTCTTAATTAATAGTGACATCCCTACGAGGTAGACCTCACTGTAACCAGGTCGATTCCCTCGGCTGGCCATTACAAATCTATAATAACTCCTTTGTGGTTCCTCCATTCGAGACAAGAATGGAGGCCTTGTTGCATAGGACACTTCACTAAATAACTGCAACTTAACTCCCTCATTGGCCATCATATCAGTAGAGAAGTTCACCTCTCTCCACGTTGATGTGATGATCAGATGTTGCATTGATACCATGACTTGGTTCCATCTCGCACACAGTTCCCAAGGCACCTCCCTCCTCCCAAATACATGGACCACAGCAGTAGAATCAACTTCAATCCACACCTTAGTCCATCCTCTGATGATTGCAATCTCAGCTCCTCTGACCACATCTTGACACTCTGCCATGAAGCTAGTAGAAACCCCAATATTTCTTGCATAAGCTGCCAAGAAGTTCCCCTCGTGATCTCTGAATGTGCCCCCAATACCAGCCACCCCTGGGTTGCCTTTGCAAGCACCATCTGAGTTCAATTTAATGAAAGACAGACTTGGTGGTCTCCAAAAACATTCCTTGGCGATCTGATGCTTAACTGCCTTGACCTCTAAGTTCCAGTTCTTCAAAATACATACGTCTTCAACTGTATTGTGCATGCATCCCTTAGACAGCTGAGAGGCTCTTCTTATCCAGTTGCATACTTTCTGCTTCACCATGTTAACGTTGAACTCCTTCTCATCAAAAACACATTCATTCCTATTTTTCCAGACCTCAACCATGATTGCCCATGTAGAAGTAATCCACATGTCCTTTACTATACTACTGCTCTTGTTGTGAAGACTTAGAGCTTGTTGAAGAGACTCAATCTGAGAATGTAACCTGAACCTCTCTGCAGCCCATTGAGAAACTACAAATAGTGCTAATATAACAAATGAATATTCAAACAATCAAACAATATTCAGAAAGTAAATAACACACAGAAATTTTTTAACGTGGTAAAACCCGAAAAGGGAAACGTCCACGGTTGTCCTCGTGACAACAAATAATCCACTAGATGAACAGAGATGTACAAACCTACCAACTATCTGCACTCACTGCGAGTTGATACTCCCGGTTATCTCTAACACCTTGACTTCACCAGAGCACCTTGATGTACGCACAAGACACTCGACTTCTTGATGAACACACAAGAAGACTCGAAGCCGAAATCACAATAAACTTTGGAAGATCACAGATTGATGAATTGAGAGAAGGGGGAAGGAAGGGAATTGAGTTCAATAACCACAAACACTTTCAACACCAAAACCTAAACCAAAACTCATGAACTAGAAGAAGAATGGACGGCCAAAGAACTGACTGATTCTTTGGAAGAGAAACCCTATTTATACTTAGGGTTGGAAAACACATAAAATGGGCCGAAATAGTGAAAAACCACATTGGACATACGTACGTCGATATGACGTTCGTACGTCTCAAACCGACATAAACCTGCTGACTACTTGGACGTACGAACGTCCTAAGAAGGTACGTACGTCCAGACCAAACAAACTTTCTGCTGACATACCATACGTACGTACGTCCTGAAGAGGTACGTACGTCCTGAACCAAACACCATACATGAGACACACGACGCGAAGACAAGGACACGGGACGACGTGCGTACAACAAGGTTTTCTTAACAATGAACTCACGGCGAAATAACCAAGGACGACCAATGTCACAAAATTGATGTCAAACCACTTCGTGCCGGTTTCAATCTCCCCCTTTGACATTGATTTTGTGACAAAAACCTATGACTCTAAAAGCACTTATAAAATGTGCTTACAAACCCAAACCATGGCATTTATAAAACATGTCTACAAAATCACTCAAGGTAGAACACATACCAAGTCACCAATTCTTGTTATCCAGCTTGAGCAAGACGCTTTAACCATCAGAGACCGAACGGAAGCAACTAAGAATTTCCGAAGCAATCAAGGAATCAACAGAAGTTCCTTCGAGCAACTCCCCCATACTTCATGAGCTCCAAAATTTTGACACTCGAGCTCCCCCATAACTGTACAACCTCTAATCATCAACACGTTCACTCCCCCATACGTGTAGCATACTTGAAACATGACCCAAAAATATCCTAACAACAAGGAGACGATTGTTAGTAATTAGAGTCATAAATCTCCCCCTTTTTGTCACAACAAGTGAACAAAAGAACCAAACAACAAAAGACACGACAAATAGGAAATTAACAATAATAAAAAATACCAAGAAAAGAAATCAACACCAAACAATCAAGACAAACCAGATAAAAAGATAAAACCTAGCCCAACTCTGAAAGGTTCATGAAATCAACTAATAACCAAACATAGGAATCCATAAACATAAGAAACAAAAACGACAAAACATAAGACTTAAGTTAACGAATTCGAAAAACTCGTTCCCAATGACCTAGAGGAAGCTTGGAGAAATAAGCTTCCGCACGAGCCGAAGATCTATTCCACCGAGCTATCACATGATCATCATAATCCTCCAGCCATTCACTCGTACAAAACAACTCCTCAATTCTGCTGTCCAAGCCACAGTCGGTAAGAGGAGCAGCAAGTCCTGGAACCTTCGGGTATCCAACCAACCCCAAGATGTGATTTTGAAGATGTACCGGTAGTCTTTCCCAATGATTGACATGAACCAAACATGGATTAAGAAAAGGTCGATGAATATAGTCATACCCATGGGGAACACGACATAAACGACAAACCTTTGCATTGTTTTTGTACTCCATCACCATAAACGACACATAACCAACAGCATGAACAAAAACCCCATGAAGTTCATATTCTGCCATTGAATAATTCTGAAGAACAAGGAGAAAACTAGAAGGAGGTAAGAAGACACAATAGGAGTAAAAGAAGAGAAGACTCCCCTATATATAGGAAAAACAAGAATAAACCTAACATGGGCCCGATTAGGGAGGTCCATTATCTAATTAGCAGGAATTTAAAAAAATATGGAGAGTAAACCAGAACAAGAACTACTCGGACTCCGAGTCACTATCACTGTATTCACCATCACCCTCGTCCTCACTCTCTCGATCAGAGTCATCACCATCACTGTTACCTGGAACTGGAGGTACCTCTTCCAGAAATGGAGGCAAGTCAATGGGAGTATAGTCATTATAAAGCTAGGTAAAGGAAGAGTACCCTTAGCAGCATCGATTTGAAGCATCCGTGTGTAGATGACCTCAGAAAGATGAAGATGGTGCACCGACATACACACCATTAATTTCACCATGTCGTCGGTCATGATGATCTTGTTGCCCTTTGTAGGGTAGATGTTGGAATGGGCAACCATGTGTAAGAGGATGGCGCTGTAAAACTTGGCATGATATCGTTCCGTGACCCCATCGATAAACATCCGCTGAACTTTATCGACAAAGTCAATCTGAATCGCATCCGGAATGGGCCATCTGACATGAACAACATCTTTGGAGAGAAGATCATCGTCAATACCCAACGCCTCACGTATCACCTTCGGAGAAATAGTGTATCTCCGACCTTCAATTAAGACCGAAAAACTCGAGCGATTCTGTGAGGGTGTCTTCGTCTCATAGAAGGCAATCGTATCCTCAACCGAGTATTTTGTGATTGGTTGAGCCACCCTTAACCAATTTCTAGCCTCAAAGAACGAGGCTATGTTGCCTAGTTGAGAAGCCCCTAGAGGGGTGGCAGCAATGTCTCCCAAGTCGAAGAAACGCTCGGGAACAATGGCCTTGGCTCGAGGATGAGCACCAAGGGATGGGGGATGAGGCGACAAGCCCGGAGTTGAACTTCTACCCTGTGGAGCGCGAGAAGATGATGCACCCTTAGACGCGGATGCCGTGGTGGTGGGAGTGGTGCGTGCGCGCTTTGAAGCCATTGTCTACACAAGCACAACAGTAAACAAATCAAAAATGTAAGAAAATCGACAGAGAAACCAATAGAAAGTTCATTGAGGCATTTTAACAAACACTTGATGTGCAGAATCTTGATATATGCTATTGACAACAATGAAGCAATGGCAAGCACCCAATAACAAAGCAAAACAGAAACAACAAAAGATACCATGAGCAAAACACTCCCCAAGGTTGTCCACAACTAGAAAAAAAAATGCAAGATCGAATATCGAAACACCAAGTTCCATGAAGGCAATAGGTAAGCATACAACCTTAACTAACAATACTATAAAGCAAGCCAAATAACCAACAAAGCATGACAAAAGAGAAGAAAGAAAGAACAAAAGAAAACTTACAAGAGATAGTGATTGAGAATAACCAACAACTTTGCCGACTAACACACCGGAACAAAAAACGATGACAAGAGAACGAAAACAAATGCAAGGACGAAACGAGTAGAAGAGGATCTCCTAAGACGAGCAATGAAAACCAATATGGTAACTGCTTGTAGTGTGCCAAGAGAAAGGGGAACACGATTGATATAACAGTTGGCCTTTGGTTTAAAAAAAAAAATTGAATTTAAACAGCAATTGGGTCGAACTGTATTAGAAACGTACGTACGTTCTAGGAACGTTCGTACGTCGAGCCCCAAAAACAAACATCTAACTGAATACACGTTCGTACGTCCTAGGAACGTTCGTACGTTGCAAAAAGATCTGTCCACCTAAACGTACGAACGTCAAGAAAACGTACGTACGAACTCCTTTTTTTTTTTTTAAAAAAAAAAAAAAAAATGAAGAACCACCCTAACAGCCAGACAATAAACCAAATAACTACCAAAAACAAATATTGAGAGACATCACAAGAAAACATTTCTACTTATCATAAGGATTCCAATTACAGCCGAATACAGTTGAAGCAAACCTCAACCACAAGAAAATGCAAAATCGAAGAACGACATCATACACCAAGCCATGGTATTTACTAGAATGATGCAAGCATGTAGAAGAAACTGATAGACCAATACCAACCTCCGGAAACAAACTAAAAACATGATCATTGAGTATATTGAAAGTCACTTCCAACTAGACCAATGTGAAAGCGAACCGGATCACAACAAAACCAAGGAAACACACAATATTGTTTTTCTTCTTGTCTTTCAACTAGACAAATGCGAAAGCCACTTGTCATTTTTTTTTTTTTTTTTTTTTTGTAAAACCATTTGAAACAAATGCCATTCCCGTGTGGGAGTATGTAATATCTCCATCTTTTACCAGAACATGAGGGTAGGGTGTAGCCTACATCTTTTCGGCAAAACACACTCAAGAAGTGCAATACCATGGTAACGTGCAACACAAGAACTAACATCTCCTGAGTGCATCCGTCAGAGCATGACCCTCACAGCCCCAACGGGTTCTTAGCCAAATGAGTATGCTCTCAAGACATTCAAATGGCTGGGGATTTTGTGAGTCATTGACCACTTACAAGAGGTAAAAAAAAATATAAAAGAAGACGATGATCATGAAAAGAAACCATAGAAGACTGGAGATATACAGGTATTCAAAATGACAATCCAACTACATGTAAATGCATCATGTAAAAAACTACCAAGACGAAGAGAGTATGATGTAACCCTACAACTATGCATGACACAAAAACAGTTGAGGACGCCAAACTAGAAACATCAGTAACATGGAATCCACACAATAGTGAAAATAGTATGTCTTCAATACCAACAACAATAAAAAAAAATAACCGAACCTAAACATCCTAAACACAGACAGTTCCAATGAACAAATTAGGTATATAGATGCGGAAGGGGTGTAGTGACAATGAAACAGTTATCAGATGAACGACTACCAGTTAACACCAAGACATGATTGGAATCAAAAACATCACACTTATCATCCTCAAACACAACCTTAAACTTAGCATCACATAACTGACTAATACTCAATAGATTGGACTTAAGACCCTTAACAAAAAGAAGCTCATGACTATTGAGCGATCCAACCTCAGAAAAGTTACCTTTACCTTCAACCGGAAGCATTTTACCATTTCCAAAACTAACCTTACCTCCATAACCAAGAGTCAGATTATCAATTAGAGTCTTATCACCTGTCATATGACGCGAACAACCGCTGTCAAGATACCATGATGGAGGCATTGGTTCAACCAAACGAGCCATGTGAGATACCATTTTCCTGGATGCATCCATACTCCTATCCCAGAAATGTGGTGGTGGAGTAGGCATGGTTGTTGCTTGAGGGCGATTACCATAAGGAGAAGTTCTGGGTAAGCCCCACGGAGCATAGCCATTCCATATGTATGGAGCCTGCATGGTGAAAGTGGAAGACTTGTTCCAATATGAATTACCTGCAAAAGAAGGATGGTGAGCAGGATACAAATTATTCCAACAAAAAGCAGAAGTGTGACCCATGCGACCACAGGTTAGACATTTAAAGCCTTTGTGTCTAAAATTCTTTTTCGGGACATGCTTTAAACGAGTAACCTTGGGTGGGGAAACCCCACCAGACACCTGCACAGGAGCAGGAGAAGCGACATCTGTTGGTCTGACAAAAGTAGTACAGGAGGTGCTAGCATTAGAAAGAGGAACAGATGTGTCATAACCTAAGCCAGATTTATCTGAATGAGATTTACCAATTCCCAGCAGAGAGTTTAGATTATCACTAGCTTTACCAAACCCAACCAATTGTTTGTTAGCAGCAAACAACTCAGCTTTTACTTTCTCATGTTCCAATACAAGGGATCAATACCGCGTCTCCAGTTCATTATTCAACTTTTCCAGAGTGACAATACGCACTTGGAAAACCTCCTTTTCCTTCACAAATTCTTCCTTCAACATGTTGGAGTTACCTGCAAGATTACAAATATCCTGCCCAAGACTATCTACCTGTTCCTGTAAGACAGTGTTAGTTTTTTCAAGCAACTTTACTTGTTGCATGGAAAACTTATACATATCACATAATTCACTAGTAGTAGCATGAACACCAGAATCAGAAACATTAATATCATCAGTAGATGATACAATACCTCCTGGATGCTCATCCAGGGATGCACTGAAGACCACATAGTTGGAGACAACATTTGAGGAATTGCTATCCTCATCTTCATCTGAATCATCCCACGTCACTGTGAGGTTCGCTTTGGAATTATCACCAGGTTTGCGATCCACCTTCTTGTCACATTCATTAGCAAAGTGTCCATATTCACGACACTTGTAACATTGGACATCTTTACGATCAACACGAGCTCTTCTTCCATCCACAGAGAATCGCTCAAAACCACGACTCCTAGGAGCATTTGAGGAGTCAGGAAATCGCTTTCGAGGGTCTCGATTCTGTTGATATTTCAGAATCTTCTGAAAGCTACGTGACAGAAACGCATAGTTATCATCCACAGCCTGTTCTTCATCATCAGAGAGTCCTGTAGGAGTTTCTTTAGACGATGTAGCCTTGAATGCAACAGACTTGTTCTTCAAAGGTTCTTCCAAAGCCTGTTCCATCTCACACGTCCTTAGTTTCCCAGCAAGTGTCTCAATGGACATGTTCTTAATCACATTACTCTCAGTAATGGCATCCTTACGAGAACGAAACCGAGGAGGCAAAGCACGTAATATCTTACGTACCACTTGTGTGTCAGTATATGCATGACCAATAGCAGCACTGCAGTTTATAATGTCTTGGAGACGAATAAAGAAATCATCAAAAGTCTCAGAATTATCCAACGGTAGATTTTCAAACTGAGATGTTAACAGTTCCAGCGTGCTTTCTTTGACCGTTTCGTCACCTTCATGTGTACAGATAAGCCTGTTCCATGCATCTTTAGCCTCTTCACAGCCTTGGACACGACGAAACTCACTAGCATTTAATGCCATGAAAATAGCATTGAGTGCCTTGTTGTTATAATTTGCCAACAACTTCTGTTCAGGCGTCCACTTTTCACGTGGCGTCAGTGATGTAACAGCAGTATCATCAGTACCTGTAGTAGTCAGAGGTTCTTTCCACCCTGTGACAACAGAAAGCCAGACTTCTTCTCCTAATGCTTGGAGATAAGCTCGCATACGTACTTTCCAATGACCAAAGTCCTTTCCACTGAATTGTGGAGGAAGACTTGAAGTAGCAAACTTGTGAGGTTCCATAAGGCACTATTGATCGTTAGCGTGAGCCTTTACGCTCCTTAACCAGCCCCCAGCGACTGATACCAATTGAGAAACTACAAATAGTGCTAATATAACAAATGAATATTCAAACAATCAAACAATACGCAGAAAGTAAATAACACACAGAAATTTTTTAACGTGGTAAAACCCGAAAAGGGAAACGTCCACGGTTGTCCTCGTGACAACAAATAATCCACTAGATGAACAGAGATGTACAAACCTACCAACTACCTGCACTCACTGCGAGTTGATACTCCCGGTTATCTCTAACACCTTGACTTCACCAGAGCACCTTGATGTACGCACAAGACACTCGACTTCTTGATGAACACAGAAGAAGACTCGAAGCCGAAATCACAATAAACTTTGGAAGATCACAGATTGATGAATTGAGAGAAGGGGGAAGGAAGGGAATTGAGTTCAATAACCACAAACACTTTCAACACCAAAACCTAAACCAAAACTCATGAACTAGAAGAAGAATGGACGGCCAAAGAACTGACTGATTCTTTGGAAGAGAAACCCTATTTATACTTAGGGTTGGAAAACACATAAAATGGGCCGAAATAGTGAAAAACCACATTGGACATACGTACGTCGATATGACGTTCGTACGTCTCAAACCGACATAAACCTGCTGACTACTTGGACGTACGAACGTCCTAAGAAGGTACGTACGTCCAGACCAAACAAACTTTCTGCTGACATACCATACGTACGTACGTCCTGAAGAGGTATGTACGTCCTGAACCAAACACCATACATGAGACACACGACGCGAAGACAAGGACACGGGACGACGCGCGTACAACAAGGTTTTCTTAACAATGAACTCAAGGCGAAATAACCAAGGACGACCAATGTCACAAAATTGATGTCAAACCACTTCGTGCCGGTTTCACCCATTTCCAAACTTGGTTAGCACATGTACACTCCCATAACAAATGCTGCAGACTTTCTTCAGCATTCTTACAGTGAGGACACCTTTTAGCTAAAGAAAGACCTCTTCTTTGAAGCATACTTCCAATAGGTACCCTTTCATGAGCCAGTTTCCATGCATTCCCTGCTAACTTAGGGTGTACGCACTTCGTCCATAGAAGCTTTGTCCACCAAATGTGCGTGGACTTCTTCCTAATTGCCTCAAAAGCACTCTTAACTGAAAATATTCCTTTTTTATCCAGACTCCAAACCATTTGATCATGTGTATACACGTTGAGACTTGGAAGATCATTCTCCTCTATGCCTGCCATGTGCAAGACCAACGGTATTATATATTTCTAATCGACTGTAAGTATGTGCTTTGATTATCATTGTTGTTATTCGATTGAATAGAATCACTGTTGGTATAGTGCCTAATTTTGTTCCCTAGTTTAAAGAACTCCAAAGTTAAACATGCTCGGGCGGGAGTAGCCTCAGGATGGGTGACGTGCTGGGTAGCAAATTGCTGGCTGTTAAAATTCTCATACTGTCGGACAACCGTAGTGGCTAAGTGAGGATAATATCGGTGGTGTATATAGGTCGGATCGTTACAATACTATATATAGTTTACAACCTTTGATGATTACAACAACAAAAGTAATAGTTGTCCATATAAATATTTTGCATACATGCGCATATTGTTTTAGGTAAGTTCATGCAACAAAACTCTACCATCAGCTTCTCACAAAACATTCAAAACATTGGGCTAATAATATATATACTACATACATCCTAAGAAACAAAGTCTCAAAGTCAACTAAGTTGCATTCCTGGCGGCATCTCTCTGTAAACCAAACTTGTGAATTCGAAGCTGATGCTGAGCAGCAGCAGCTAAGAACTTTGCAGCTTGAACTGGACTGAGAATATCAACCAACTCCTTCGTTGTAGTTGTTCTTAGTATATCTGCGTTAAGGACCAAATCTCTCAAACTTTCTTTGATCTTTCCAGTCACAATATCCAGTACTTCTGCAGTGTCCGTTCTCGTAACTATCTTCACCATTGGAGGCCCAGCTATTTTGTTTTGAATGGTAGCCATCTCATCAGTAAACGCCTTTTCCGTCACTCTAGTCTCTACTTTCAACTTCTCTATCTTCTCTACCTGTGGAATAGTTAACTCTCTACCAACTGAAGTCTCCACTATTCGAAAAGCTAAAGCTGGTTTAAACCCAGCAATCCACAAGAACACCCGCTCAAAAGTGCTTAACCAAGGAGGAGAGAGTAACATGAAGACATTTTCTCTTGCTGCTCTTGATTTAGTGTCATAGTAGTGCTGATAATGAGAAAGAACTTGTACAACCAAACTTTCCAACTCGGCTTCTTGGTGAATTTTTGATAAGAGAAAGTTGAGTTTGTCCAAGTAGATTTTTGTTGTTACAAGCCATGTTTCAAAGAAATTGGCAAAACAGATGCCATCAGATGCGTTCTTAGAACTAGTATTCGGCATTTTGTTTTTTGATTGTTTTGGTAGAGGAATTACTTGTGGACATGGGATATGATGGATGAAGTACTTATATGTTATATATATATATATATATACACGGGGTTTGAGTTGAGATCGAGCTTGTGGTTGTAATTCAACCTAGTGTTATTAATGAAGAATATTTTGTTAAATGCAAAGGACAAAATAAATGAGAAAGATCTTGCGACAGTGTTCTGTTTAAGAACGCCACAAAACAAAGATAATTTGAATCTTTGGGCAGAAACTTTGAATCTAGGGACAGAGCAATTCTAATAGAATCACAGAGAACAAATACTGTGTATAATGGATATAGATGAAGTACTTGTATAGTTGTATCTACAATTCCCAAAGATATATAGGATTCCTTTTTACTTAACTTGTGCGAGATGATGGTCGAATGATTTACTTTGCGTGGCTACTCTTATTGTACGTAAATGAACAAGGACGGGTAAATGAGATCATATTATCAAGTCCAACTCTTGCTTTTGAGCAAGACGTACATGCCATTCTACTAATAATATTTACCTTTGTTCTACTATTTTGCCATCAAAATTGGTTCGCATCATATCCTTTGTCTCTTTTCTTGTTACCATCACTCATGACTGTAATCGTGATACCCCGGCTTCAACAACATGTTGAATTGCCAAGGCCTGGATTGGGTTATCATGTCATGACTACAAAATATAAAAAATAATCTGAATTATGCCAAAACTAAGCCCCTCTTATTAATACTTTGCCTTCAAAATTTGAAAGAACTCTAAAGTATAACATGCTTAGATGGGAGCACTTCAGTTCGGCAGGTTGAGTTGTCGAGAGTTCTGTGATCTCTAGTTACTCACTATACTTCTTTAATTTTCTTTTTGCAGTCGCCTAGTTTCATCGGAGTCCCATTAGGAACCAGCACAAAATACATACCATACCAAACAAACAATCATCTAATAATTAACAACCAGCGTACGCTTCCTGGAGTGACACTGCACACTGCTTTAAACAAAGCGCCCAGATCTGGATATTCAACTCTTGACGGTACGGAACCAAATCTAAGCGGAATCTATACTAAGATAAAACCTTTAGTTGATGCTATAAGCGTGCACATTGGGCTAAAATGTCTTTGTTCCTCCTTTTTTTTGCAAATATGTATTGAAATTAATGTTATCCTAGCTAGGTTGAGTATGCAAACTGAATCCCATCCATGTACAACTCAATGGTAAGTGCCATTGAAAAATTAAAGGCCTCACTTAATCAAGGACAACAAGTTTACAAAAATTGCGTTATTGCATTGCATTACGAATTGAGATTAGAGAAGACTTACCCATCTTCTATTTGCCTAGGATCAACAAGTTGGTTATGATCATTTGAAATATGACTCTTTCTGGGGAGTTTGTGAGGAAACCATATTCCATTCTATGCACTTTTTAATTATACAACCGTATGTATTCAAAATCATTCTTTATTAGTTCTTGAAAAACAACTCAACTCATGCAAGTCATGTTCCATGTTAGGTACAGTTTGTAGCACGCCAAAACAACCAACAACCTGCCCATTCACATCAATTCTCTTCTTTATCGTTAAAATTGTCTCAACGTATATTCCTTCCTTGTCAAAAAAACTCAATGGGATTTTGCCATTCTCATGCCTGCAACATGTCTGGTACAAGAGAATCATGAGTTTTATAACATCATCTTGACCTTTGAGCCGACAACATCCCCCAAAGATTTCCCCAGGAAGCAACTTTCCAATGACTTCACTTCTTTCCTAACCAGTTAACTTGTCCATTGATGCATTCCATTTAGAGCATCGTGCATTCTCATCTAAAGCAAATATAGGTAAAATCAATGGTTTAAGACTTTCTGTAAAAGTTTTATACTCTTTTTGCTGGCGGACAAACATATCCATAAGAAGTTTCATTTCAGTGATATCTTGACCCACGAAGCATACATTGACAACACTGTCTGTATAATCTTTATAGGAGCATGCATTCACTACAATAAAGATTGATTCATGTTTTTTTCGCCCCCGAGTCCTCAATCTCAACTCGATACTTTCGTCCCTCTCACCTAAACTTAGATTGAAAACATAATAAGTTTATAAATGCCAGGACTACAATTCACAAAATTAAAATAAATCACAAAAGTTGAGGAAAATAGGATGAATGACACATATGAAATGCAAAGCTATCTTGTGATAATAAGTAGCCCATAAGAATGACATACCTTGCAATGGATGTGATAAATAATATTCAAATCTTTCGCGAGATTCTTCGTGGACAAGCTCATTAACAAAACATTTTCCAACTGCGGAAGTAGCATATAAGCCTGTTAATTCTGCAATTTTTGAATTCCATCTAACGATATTCCCGATTGTGTCAACTACGGAAATTGGAGTTACTGCCATCTCCAAAAGTTTATCCATATCGTTTGCTACATAAGCCAGTTTGTCCATTTCCAATTCATTTTCTTGGGCGAAAAATGATTCCTGCACGGCATGTTGTAGCGAGTGAATAACATTTATTTCCCATGCCTCCCAAATGAAACTTTTATTCTTTACCACTTCAAGGAAAGCCTTGAATGATGATATGGATTACATTTTATTATCATCTACCTTATCATTGCGGTGATATTCAACTCCCCCCATCTTACTTCTTGTTCAGTCTGATTTCTAAACCAAAACAAGAAGCCTTTGGATGTACTCCTCACTGTAGCCATGCCACATACAACGTCACCAAGTGCATACGCATTCGGATAACGGGCATCAACTAAACTATCTGTACTCCATACAATTAAATTCTTGTTATATTCAAGCAACCAATCTATAATATCCTTTATTTGTAATTCAGTAGGCGTTACACCAAATACTCGACAAACTCCCCCATAATAAAATGCAGCCCCGTTACAATTCACATAATCCATGACATTGGGAGATCTGGTCACTATTCCAAATGGAGCATCTTTGAGGACCATAGAAAACAACTGGGCCTGTATTTTAAGCATTTTATTCTCTGTTGTGTGTAATACCAATTGTTGTTCCACATTCAACTGCACCCCAAATGCCTGCACGACGAACTCACAGGCATGACGAATTGGAAATGAAATGTAACGAGGCATAAGATGGTGGCAAGAAACCAACCCCTACAACTTCGTCGGGCCATTCTCATTAGCAATGATTGCCATCACTAGTGTGTTGGGTTTTATGTGCAATGTGGGCCTGTTTGGGCCCAAATTCGTGGTCTATTGTAAGGCTATACTATAAAGCCAAATAGAAGTGATACAAAACCTTAACTTTTTCTAAGAGAGAGATTGTGAGAAGCCATTAGAAAGTTTAAGAGAACTTTGTGAGGAAGAAGACTTCGGTTTCTTCGTGAGGGCTTGTACAATTGTCTAGATAAGAAAAACATCATCCTTTCTCCCCGTGGACGTAGGCATATTGCCGAACCACGTATATCTTGTGTCTTGTGTGTGGTTGCTTGTTTATTTTGTCTTTTTCGTTTTACTTTCATACATTAGTTCAATCATCATATTTGTGCATTAGTTTCCGCTGCGCACAACTAGTGGCATCAGAGCCGAAGGTTAGTTCCTTGGGTTAAAGAGGGATTGCAGAACATTGGTTAAATGGTTTTGAGGAATCTGTCCAGATTCGATACTCTGTGGTAAAACGGCCATAACTCTGTTCTCGGATGTCGAAACGTTGATCCGTTTTTTGGGTTGGAAAGAAGAGTCTTCAAGCTTTCTAAAGGTGTATGGTACGCTTTCTGTTTCAAAGTATTCTGTTCCCAGTAATTCTTTGAAGTTGACGGTTTTGTTTTCTCAATTTCGGTAAAAATCCAATCTTGGATTTTTCTTGTGAGCTTTGGTTATAACTTGAGCGTCTAGAAGGTGTTTGTTGAAATTCTAGGGTAAATTTCATATTCGTTTGGTGATTGTTTAGTGTTTGAAAGTTGGTGAAAGATGTCAAAAGAAGGGAGTTCGAAGAGTTCGAAGGGGGAAACCAAGTCAGTGGTTTACCATCAAGCAAAAATTGATGTAGAGAAGTTTACAGACACCAATAACTTTGGTATGTGGAGGTGTGAGGTAATGGATGCTCTATGTCAACAAGACCTAGAAGATGTTCTGGAGGATAAGCCAGAAGATGTGGAAGAGAAGGATTGGAAAAAGATGAACAAACGAGCTTGTGGAATCATAAGATCGTGTTTGGCACAAGACGTTAAATATCTTGTGATGAATGATGTTTCTGCAAAGGAGATGTAGCGAAAATTGGAGGAGAAGTATATGACAAAGACTATCCACAATAAAAACTATCTGACAAAGACTATCCACAATAAAAACTATCTACTTCGAAAGTTCTATCGAATAGATATGAGAAGAGGTATTTCCATGGCGGAGCATCTTAATGATTTTACCAAGCTAATTGTAGACTTGGCGAATCTAGGAGCAGATGTGAGTGATGAAAGCAAGGCAGTGTGTCTCTTAAATTCGTTACCTGACGAATATGAACACTTGGCTATCACACTCACATATGGGAAAGAAAAATTGGTGTATGGTGAGATTTCTGCAGCATTGTTAACTCATGCGTGTATGAAAAAGGACAAGGAAGAGTCCAAGAGCTCTACACCTGAGGTCTTGGTAACAAGAGGAAGGTCTAGTGACAGGAAAGGCTAAGGTGGTAGAGGGAAATCTCGGTCAAAGTCGAGAGGTCGATTTCTAGCAAAGGATGAATGCTCTTTTTGTCATGAGAAAGGGCATTGGAAGAAAGATTGTCCTAAAGCCAAGGCAAAGGACAAGAAGAAAGACTTTGAGGTAAATGTTGCATGTGATACTAAAGATGATGATGTAGATTTTAATTATTCTTTATCCGTTTCATCAATGGTTTGTTACACTAGTGGTAATGAATGGATCTTAGATTGCTGCTTCTTATCATATATGTCCTATAAAGGAATGGTTTTCTGATTTTAAGAAGTAGGAGAGTGGTGTAGTGGTGATGGGGAATGATCAACCCTGTCACATAATGGGTATAGGTACCATTTCTCTGAAGATGTTTGATGGAATTATAAGGAAGCTGAAGAATGTTAGGTATGTTCCTGACATGAAGAAGAATTTTATCTCAGTTGGTACTTTAGAAGCCAATGGTTACAAGGTGGTACTTGAACATGGCGTTCTAAAGGTTGTGGCTGGTGCAATAGTTGTACTCAAGGGTGTTCGACAAAGGAACTTGTACTTCCTTCAAGGTAGTACAGTTACTGGGGATGTGGCCGTGTCTGAGGCTACATGCTAGAGAGACTACGCGGCTGTGGCATATGCGGTTGGCGCATACTGGTGAAAAATCCTTGCAAAGATTGATAAAGCAAGGGTTGTTAAAGGGTGCTATCGCCTGTAAAACAGAATTCTGTGAGCATTGTATTCTGGGCAAGCAGACAAGAGTAAAGTTTGGCACGGCTATCCATAATACTAGTGGAGCTCTTGATTATGTTCACACGGATGTCTGGGGGCCTACCAAGAATGCATCTTGGGGAGGTAAGCATTATTTTGTGTCTTTTGTTGATGATTTTTCTAGGCGTGTGTGGGTGTGCACCATGAAGAGCAAGGATGAAGTCCTAGAAATTTTCATAAAGTGGAAGAAGTTAGTTGAGACCCGAATTGGCAGAAAGATCAAGGTACTTCGCTCAGATAATGGAGGAGAGTACAAAAATGATCCATTCTTGCAAGTATGTCAGGATGAGGGTATTGAACGTCATTTCACTGTAAGGGAGACACCGTAGCAAAATGGGGTGGCAGAACGGATGAATCGAACTTTTACTGGAGAGAGTTCGGTGTATGTTGTCTAATACTGGGTTAGGCAAAGTGTTTTGGGCTGAGGCTATTGTGTATGCCTGTCACCTTATTAACAGGTTGCCTTCGACTGCGATTGATGGCAAAACTCCTATGGAGGTTTGGTCTGGTAAGCCTGCTCCAGATTATTGTTTTCTTCATGTGTTTGGGTGTCCAGCTTACTATCATGTCCGAGAGAGTAAGTTGGATCCTCGTGCAAAGAAGTCTTTATTTATGGGTCTACAGAGTGGAGTAAAAGGTTATAAGCTATGGGATCCAGAATTGAAGAAAATTATTCTAAGCAGAGATGTGACATTCGATGAGGCTTCTATGTTGAAGCCTAAGTGCTCTCAGCAGGTGGAGAGCAAGGCCAAAGAGGTTTCGCAGTGGGTGGAGACTGAGATATCTCCACGTGTTCCAGGTGGTTCTGTATTTTTGGAAACGTCTACTGTAAGATTGAGGTTCCTAGTGTTACAGATTCTGATGACATGACAGATGATGAGGTTGATGATGAGACGGTTGATGATACAGTGCATGTGGACTCTAATGATGAGGGTCCAATTGCATCTAGATTATCCAAGAGAAATGCCGGTGTTCCTAAACGGCTTACTGATGATATGGTAGCTTATGCACTTTTGGTTGTTGATGAGGGTATTCCAGAAACTTTTCGTGAAGCACTGCAGAGTATTGATTATGAAAGGTGGAAGACGGCCATGGATGAGGAGATGAAATCTCTTCATAAGAATGAAACTTGGGAACTCATGGAGTTGCCTAAGGGAAAGAAAGCAATCGGGTGCAAATGGGTTTACACTAAGAAGGATGGGTCTCCTGGTGAAAATGTATGCTTCAAAGCAAGATTGGTGGCAAAAGGCTATGCTCAGAAGGAGGGAATTGATTATAATGAAATCTTTTCTCCAGTTGTGAAACATTCCTCTATTCGCATCCTATTGGCCTTAGTAGCACAATTTGATTTGGAGTTAGCTCAACTTGATGTGAAAACTGCTTTTCTACATGGTAAGCTAGATGAGGAGATCTATATGACTCAGCCGAGTGGGTATAAAGATGCGGGTAATGACAAGTTGGTGTGTAAATTGAAGAAATCGCTGTATGGGTTGAAGCAATCTCCAAGGCAATGGTACAAGCGGCTTACTCGGTTTATGCTAGGGCAAGGGTACACAAGAAGTCCATATGATCCTTGTGTCTATTTTCGCAAGGTATGTGATGGTTCTTTTATCTATTTGCTTTTATATGTTGATGACATGCTCATAGCCTCTAAAAGCAATGTGGAGATAGACAAGTTGAAAAAGACTATGTCTATGGAGTTTGAGATGAAAGATCTTGGTGAAGCGAGAAAGATACTTGGCATGGAAATTCAGAGGGAACGAGACAATGGAAGATTGTGGTTATCTCAAAAGGCCTATCTACAGAAGGTGCTACAGAGATTTAGCCAATATGAGATTGGTACAGCTGTGAGTATACCTCTCTCAAAAGATTTTAACTTGAATGCTTCCATGTCTCCTAATTCTGATAGGGAACGTGCTTACATGACACGTTATCCATATGCAAGTGCGGTTGGTAGCTTGATGTATGCGATGGTATGTACAAGGCCCGACATTGGGCATGCAGTTGGCACTGTAAGTAGGTACATGCATAATCCTGGTGAGAAACATTAGGAAGCTGTGAAATGAATCTTACGCTACATTCAAGGTAGTGTGGAGGTTGGTTTACTATTCCAGAAGGGAAGGGATTTGAATCAGTTTTGTGTTGGTTATGTGGACGCTGATTATGATGGTCAAATAGAGAGACGTCGGTCTACTACTGGATATGTTTTTACATTGGCAGGTGGTCCTATTTGTTGGCGGTCTACATCATAGTACAAAATATCGTTATCGACTAATGTATCGATCTCCAAAAAATAGATATATCGGGATATATTGGAATCTATCGGTGGATATTTTACATGGAATGTATCGACTAATATATCAATTTGTTATACAAAATATATATAAAATCAAATTTGGAAGTATATTTTCATAGTATTTACCTAAAAAACATCATATCTACTAAAAATAGAATAAACAAATTATTTCCAAAAAAAAAAATTTGAAAAAAAATAATATTTCCAGAAAATATCAGTAAATATCGGAAAATATCGAATATATCGAAATATATCGAAAAATATCGGCCGATATTTTACAGATACTTTAAGGCGAAAATTTCGAGAATATATCGTATCGTTTTCTTTGAAAACCGATATATATCGCGATATATCGTGATATATCGCGATATTTTGTACTATGGTCTACATTACAATCTCTTGTTGCTTTGTCTTCGACAGAAGTAGAATATATGGCTGTGACTGAAGCCTTTAAAGAAGCCATTTGGTTACGAGGTATGTTGAAAAACTTGGGTATTGTGCAAGAGAAGCTTATGGTTCATTGTGACAATCAAAGTACCATAAATCTGGCAAAAAACTCAGTTTATCATGCTCGTACAAAGCACATTGATGTGCGACATCACTTTGTCAGAGACATTATTGAAGAGGGTGAGATTTTATTGAAGAAGATTCATACTAGCAATAATCCGGCTGACATGTTGACTAAAGTGGTTTCAGGGACTAAGTTCTATCATTGCTTAGATTTGGTCCATGTTCTTCCTTTGAGTGGATAGTATACTACCAAGTATGGTTCCAAATCAGATCTCCTAATCTCAGCCACCACTTCACCATGTTCATCCTCATGAAACGTATAAACCATTACCCTATCATACCCAGTAAACCTAAATGTAGCGCGCATCAGCGCATGGCAGCATTTTATAGGATAGGAGTGGCTATATGCAACAAAAAAACAAAAATTCTACGTTGACACGTCACAAATTTGAGTGGACGAGTCATTAAGTAAACACCATGGGGAATCCCCTCATTTTTATGGTCCTTTCCATTTACAGAATATTCACTGATCAGGACTCAGGACTTAACTAGTTAACTGCCCTCTATAAATATCACATGTAGGGTTCACATATGTTTGGTGAAGACGAAAACATCAACATATGCCAGAAATCAGAAAGAGCAACAGTTCTAAAAGATCAGTACTTCAGATAGAATCTCTTTCGGTGACGTCTGTGAAACATGGCTTGTAACACAAAAAAGCTTCTTGGAGAAACTTAACTATATTTATCTTCACAAAATCACCTAGAGAATTGATAGATTTGGTCATATGTGCGGATTTTCTAAGAGGAACTACTGCAAGGGAGTTGGTTGATATTCTTAATCCAGTTCAAGCTACAAAAATTTTAAGTGCTATTGCTCAGCTTCAGCTTATGATTCGCACTCGGGGTTTACAGATAGATGCTGACAGGATAGCAAGTTAGCTAATTAATTATATAATTTTCTAGCTTAGGTGGATGTTATATTTGTTTTGGTATATGTTGTGTATTGGCTCGCAATGCGCAGGATCATAGCTTATATTAAGTGAGGTCTATAGAATCATACCTTATGTTTGTTTCTAGAAACAATATAGGTAGGGATTCTACTCCCATAAGTACTTGGTATTCTAATTGTTATTATTATTCAATTAGAATCCTTGTATGGATTAGGAACTCTTGTATACTTGGTATTCTAATTGGTATTGTTATTTAATTAGAATCATTGTTTGGATTAGGAACTCTTGGGTATTATATATACTCAACTAGTTGGCTATTGTGGAAAAGGGTGGTAAAAAGAAGAGAGAGTTAACCAAAGGTGAAAGCATTACTAGATAGGGAGAGACAAATTTATGATGGTTTTCATAATAGGGTTTCTCAAGTTTTAGTGTGTGAGAGAGAAAGAGACAAAGAATTATAAATTTGTAATTAAGTTGTTTTCTTTTCTCTGATTACTAAAATCTTCTTGACCGGTTGTCGGGTGGAGTAGGCGGGTTTGCCGAACCACGTTAATATTGGTGTTATTGTGTGTGATTGTGTTTTTCGATTACTTTCTCTGTTATTTGCTATTATCTTGATTATCGGTATTACAACCAATCCTTGGGTTAAAGCTTCCGTTGCACAACAAGTGGTATCAGAGCAAGGTTCTAGGTTGTAGGGATTTTCGAGATGGCGCAACGGGTTTCAAATTCAGGTTTGAAGTTTGATGTAGAGAAGTTCGATGGAAAGATGAATTTTGGTTTGTGGAAAGTACAAGTCCAAGATCTCTTGGTACAATTTGGGCTACACAAAACATTAAAGGAAAAACTGGCGGATATGTCCGATGATGATTGGGAAGAATTTGATTTGAAAGCTACTAGTGTGATTCGATTGTGTTTAACGAAGGAGGTCTTGTCAAACGTTCTCACAGAAAGTTCTTCGGTAAAACTTTGGTTAAAGCTTGAAAGTTTGTATATGACTAAGTCGTTATCAAATCGATTGTACCGCAAGCAGCAACTTTACAGGTTAAGGATGGCAGAAGGTACAGGTATTAATGAACATCTCAGGTCTTCAATAGCATGCTTTCTGAATTGGTTCATGTTGGAGTGAAGTTAGAGGATGAACAGTGGGATCAACTCTGGAATCAGGCCTAGAAAAGAGTCTAGAACGCAAAAGAGCTAGTGAGTCAACCGCGGTTCTTTACACTAGCTTCCCCCTAAAAAAAGGAAAAGAAAAAACAGAGGATAATTATTAATCATCATAAAAACCAATACAAGCCTGAACAACGACGTAAAATGCACCTTCAGGTCTTACCCAGGACTCACAGGACTGACTTACAATGTAGACTACAAGACTCACAGACAGTACAGGTTATATGACTCACAGACCTTCCCCTGCAGCTGTATCTTTCCCTATAACAGCTGCAGTCTTCATCTCATTTTTATCTCTGAGAAGGAACAGACTATAAAGACATTGAAAGAAAGAATTGTAATGCTGACTGCTGAGTGCATGTGAAGATGATCATGTTCAAGATCATGGTTTGAGGCAGATTAGTCATTTAATGTTTTATTAACAAACTTTTAATCTATGTATATAGGGATTTTTAGACTTAACGTACCCCCCTCCCCCTTTATTCACGTTTTGAGTAAACCCCATATTTGTCCAAGTTTGGATTTTACCCCCTCTCCGTCTACTTCTGTCAAATTTAACGTCTATTTTCTTTTTTCTTCCTAAAATACCCCTCTCATATTTTAGACTTAACCCCATTTAAATAACGGTAAGTAAAATTGTTATGTTTTTTTCATTGATTTTTTTTTAGGAGGGTTAAGTCTGAAGCAGCAGTCGAGAGCATTTTGGAAAGTTACAAACAAAATTGACGTTAAATTTGACAGAAACAAATGGAGAGGAGATAAAGTCCAAACTTGGATAAAGGGTGGGGTTACTTAAAGCGTGACCATAAAAGGGGGGGGGGGGGGGGGGGGTTAACTCTAAAAATCCCGTATGTATCTATATATATATCACGTGGGTGGTGGGCAAAATTTTGTAGTAATTATTCCAAGTGATTAGTGGTTAATCACTTCAACTACGACTAATTATCAGTTGTAATGATGACATTGAAAGAGAGAAATTGGCGTCAATCTGCTGGCTCTCTAGCCCAAGCTGAAGAGGTAGTGAGTGGCTGAGCCCTGCCAAATTCTGAACCAAGGTACGCTGAGCATGTGGTTTTCATGTGCTCCATGGACCACCCGTTTTGGGGTTTTGCTACCTTGTTATACTTACAGTTCTAAGTGAATCATTTTGCGAATTGACTAATCACGCGAATGATGTTGTTGATGTGCTTCCAATTGGGGTGCATTCTGAGATGTTGTTCGGATGTTGGAACTACTTGAAGGATGAAATTCAATGTGATCAGTGTGCCACCATGTGATCAGTGTACCACCAGCAGACCAGCATCATCACCAGCTATATATTTTTATCTATAGATCCATGGCGGCTTTTTAAACGACGAACAGCCATGCAGGAATATTCTTTCCTACATCTGACACGCACACGTTGAGTCAAGACTGATTCCATAAACAACACAATGTGTCTTTGTTTTAAGCTGTTTTTGAACAGAACAGTCACAAGGTCCTCTCTCATTGTATTTGTCCTTCAATGGATGGAAAGTACTCGATTTAGATGAAGTGCAATCTGAACTCAATCGAACAAGCTATGTAATATATCTATAAATATACGTACATATGTAAGCTTCATCAAATATGGTTGATATCATGAATGGTGTGTTTTTGAATTTTATCTTCATCCAAATCCATACTTTTTCACATCAATATAGCTGAAAAACCGAAAAATAAAATCATGGCAAGTACCAGCAGAAGTTCTAGCACTTCAGATGATGTCTATTTCGGTGATTTCTTTAAAGAATGGCTTGTAACACTTCAAAGCGACTTGGAGCAACTCAATTTTCTCTCTTCACAAGTCCACCTAGAGGTTGAGTTGGAAAATATAGTTGGACGAGTTGTTTCTCATTATCAACATTACTACGAAACTAAATCAAGAGCAACAAGGGAAAACGTTTTATTGTTATTATCTTCTCCTTGGTTAAGTACTTACGAGCGCAGTTTACTGTGGATCAGTGGGTTTAGACCAGGTGTATCTTTTCGATTAGTAGAGACATTACTGGGTGGCGAGTTAAGTTCAGATCAAGTTCAAAAGATAAAGAGGTTGAAGGCAGAGACCAGCGTACAGGAAAAGGCCTTGAGTAACGAGATGGCTAGAATTCAAGAGAGTGTAGCCGGGCCTTCGTGGATGGAGATATGTAATCGAATGGACACGCAAGTAGTACGTAATGGAGATGTAGACCAAGTGATTGGAAAGATCAAAGGAGAATTGACAGATTTAGCCATAAATGCAGATAATCTAAGAGCAACTACTGGAAGGAAGTTGATTAATATTCTCAGTCCAGTTCATGCTACAAAGGTGTTAGCTGCTACTGCTCGACTTCAACTTAGGGTTAATGCTTGGGGTGTAATGAAAGATGCAGACAGGATGGCCAGGATGGCAAGTAGTTCCGTTTAATTAGATTTTCATGTTTAGGTGAGTGTGATGTATATGTCACTTTTATCTTTTCTCAAGTGGTTTTGATTGATATATCGAAATGTTTTGTGAGACATATAATAGAATGTAAAATATATGAAAGAAAACTATGACAAATTTCAAAGCAATCCACAGTGGCTAAGTTTAGTTGTAATACCTTAGTTCGGCAGGTTGAATTGTCGAGGGGTTTAGTACCATAGTTCTTTGAAGCATGCATGTCACGACTAACAACTATAGAATAATTCAACATGCTCCTAAGCAATATGAGACAAACCACTACAAATAACCCTACCGTACCCACCCAGGAGTATCAGAAAAACATTTCCTTATGATGAGGGGAAATAGACTTGATTTTTCTGTGTATCGGGCTGTCTATGCTGCCATCCTTATGTTGACAGCAATCTTAACAGTACAGACATAGTAAACTTGCAGAGATTCCACTACAGATTCAAGTGCAGATACTCGAAACAAATATGAGTGTACACTCTCCGACCATCTCTATGGCAGCATTTCATTGGACTAGATCGAGCAGCCACGCATGTGAAAGAAATTTCTGCGTGACACGCAGAAGTCAAGTGAAGACTGAACTGGTAAACACTATCACAAAAAAATAAACTGTCAATGTGTTTGGTGTTTTAGAAAAGAACACTGTCACAGGTGCACCATCACAAAAAATAAACTGTCTCATTTTATTTGTCTTTCTCATTCAATGGAATAAATATACTCAATCACACAAACTATGTATTCTATTTAAATGGTATCATATGTAACTTTCAGATATGGGGTAATGAAAGTGGTCTTTTTTTTTACTCTCTCTCTTTTCTCCGATTTTTATCTTCATTCAAGTCCTCACTTTTCCACTTCAAAATATATATGGCAAGTACCAGCAGTACCACTACTTCAGATGTCTTCTCTTTCGGTGATTTCTTTAAGGAATGGCTTGTAACACAAAAAAGCGACTTGGAACAACTCAATATTCTCTCTTCACAAGTCCACCTAGAGGTCGAGTTGGAAAGTTTAGTTGGACGAGTTCTTTCTCATTATCAACACTACTACGAAACTAAATTAAGAGCAGTAAGTGAAAATGTGTTTTTGTTGTTCTCTTCTCCTTGGTGAAGCAGTTATGAGCGCAGTTTACTGTGGATCACTGGGTTTAAACCAGGTGTACCTTTTCGAATAGTGGAGAAACAATTTGGTGGTGGAGAGTTATTAAGCTCAGATCAAGTTGAAAAGATAAAAAGCTTGAAGGTAGAGACCATATCAAAGGAAAAGGCGTTGAGTAAGGAGATGGCTAAAATTCAAGAGAGTGTAGTCGGGCCTTCATGGGTGGAGATAATTAATAGAATGGACACACAAGTACCAGATAATGGAGAAGTAGACCAAGTGCTTGGAAAGATCGAAAGAGAATTGAAAATTTTAGTCATAGAGGCAGACTTTCTAAGAGCAACTACTGCAAGGGAGTTGGTTAGTATTCTCAGTCCAGTTCATGCTGCAAAGTTCTTGTTAAAAATGTAATCTGTAATGTCCAAGTCCAAGAAAAGCCCAGTCCATAGAAGTGTCTAGAAGCATAAAGAATTATCTAGTCCATAGAAGTATCCAGAAGCATAAAGAATTATCTAGCATATAACAGTTAATAGTTAATAGAGAAATCTAGAAAGTATGAGAAAAAATCAGAACTATGTAGAACAATTAAAGTCGGTTATAATGTCCTATAAATAGGGAGGTGAACATGTTTGAAAAATCAATCAAGAAAAGAGAAAAGAAGTTCTCTAGTACTAGAAGTCCTCTTTTGTAATAAAAACAAAGTTTCTTTTATAAACTTGTTATTTTGTCATATTCTTCTTCTTGACTCTCATATACCAACTAACACTTCCATTGTTTTAACAAATTGGTATCAGAGCCAAGTTTTTTCTTTGGTCCCCCCATACCACTTTCCATCATCTACACCTTAAACCACTATATTCCCATTATTTACACTTAAACCATGGCCATAAATCAAACCCCATATACATTCAATTATACCCAAAATCTAATACCCATATTTGATGGTGATAGTTATGATTATTGGAGTTTACAAATGAAAACTCTATTCATGTCTCAAGATTTATGGGAATTAATTGAAGATGGCTATGATGTACCGGAGTCGACGGCAGAATTACAAACATGGGATCAAAGCAAGCAAAAGGAGTACAAGGAGAAGAAAGAGAGATGCCAAATTAAAGCATTATTGTTCATCCAACAAGGGGTAAGCAAATCAATTTTTCCAAGAATTCTTGGCGCTTCAAATTCTAAGGATGCATGAAAAATTCTTAAGAAAGAATTTCAAGGAACCCAAAAGGTAATTTCTATCAAACTCCAATCTTTATGGCGAGAATTTGATAATTTTCTCATGAAAGATAATGAGAAAGTTCAAGTATTCTACAATAAGGTCTCCAACGTTATCAACCAAATTAAAAGTTATGGAGACACTATTGAAGATATAAGAAAGTTATTGAGAAAATTTTGCGAAGTTTACCTGCAAAATTTGATCATATTGTCGCCGCCATAGAAGAATCAAAAGATTTGTCAAAATTATCATTATATGAGCTAATGGGTTCTCTTGAGGCGCATGAAGAAAGGATGAGCAGTAGGTCAGCTGAAAAATCATTGGAGCAGGCATTTCAGTCCAAGGTGACTTTTGGGGACAAGAAAGAAAATTCAAGAAGCTTCCAGAATCCCGGAGAATTTAGCCGAGGAGAAAGCTCAAACTGGGGACGTGAAGGAAAATTCAGCAACAACAACCGAAGGTATGGCAAAAATCCTTCTTCAAAACCTTATTGCAATGTTTGCAAAAAACCCGGTCATAAAAGTGAAAACTGCAGATATAAATGCACCACGTGTAAAAAGTTAAATCGCGTGGATAAAGATTGTTGGCTCAAGAAGAAAAATCAAGCCAACTACATGGAGAAAAATGAATCTCCAGACCAAGTATTTTATTCTTGCTATAATGCAATGCAAGAACCTAAAGATATTTGGTATTTAGACAGTGGCTGCAGTAATCACATGACCGGAGATAAGAAAGGTTTTATAAGTCTAGATGAAGACGTAGATTCTGAAGTTAAGCTAGGAGATGGTAAACTTCAGAAAATAGAAGGAAAAGGAATAGTTACAGTAAAAATTGGAGAAGGAGCATCTAAAAATATGCATGATGTTCTGTATGTCCCCGGTCTTGCTCAAAACTTACTAAGTGTTGGGCAACTTATTCAGAAAGGGTATATTGTGCATTTTGAAGATAATGAATGCACAATTTACGATAAAAGAAAGAAGCAGGTGGTTGCCAAAGTACAGATGACAGAAAATAAGGTTTTTCCATTGGTGATGTCATCGGTTCAAAATTATGCCATGAAAGCAACTACAGTTGATGAAACTGAATTATGGCATTTACGATTTGGGCATTTGAATTATAGAGCCTTAAGGGTTCTAAAGTCCAAAAATATGGTGATTGGGCTACCTAGTATTGGTGGAGAAGATAGAGTTTCTGAAGGCTGCATTTTTGGGAAATTTCATAGATTTCCCTTTGCTAAGTCATCATGGAGAGCCAGGAAGTCTCTAGAATTGTTCACGCTGACATATGCGGACCAGTTCGAACACCGTCATTAAACAACAAAAGATATTTTCTTTTGTTTGTTGATGATTACAGCAGGATGATGTGGGTGTACTTCCTAGAACAAAAATCGAAAGCATTCACCACATTCTTGAAGTTCAAGGCGCTCGTTGAAAAACAAAGTGGGCATTCCTTAAAGGTGTTACGCACTGATCGAGGAGAAGAATTCACATCTAAGGAGTTCAACAAATATTGTCAAGATCAAGGAATCAAGAAGGAGCTGACAGTCCGATACACTCCTCAACAAAATGGCGTGGTAGAAAGGAGGAACAGGACAATCGTGGAGATGGCTCGGAGCATGCTGAAGGGAAAAGGCTTACCAAACAAACTATGGGCTGAAGCTGTCAACACCGCGGTCTACATTCTCAACCGTTCGCCAACTAAAGTAGTGCGAGACAGGACGCCGTATGAAGCATGGCATCATCGAAAGCCCACGGTAACTTCTTTTAAAGTCTTTGGATGCATCGCATATTCTCATATTCCATCAAAACACAGAGAAAAGTTTGATGAGAAGGGAGAAAAACTCATCTTCATCGGGTATAGCGAAGAATCCAAAGGTTACAGGCTACTTAATCCCAGGACCAATGAGTTGGTAATCTCTAGAGATGTCACCTTTGATGAGCATAATGCATGGAGTTGGGATGATGGAAAACAACACTAATGTCGAGGCGCCACTAATACTTGAAGAAGAAGAATCAACCCAAGAACAACCAGATCCAGAACCTGAACCAGTTACTCCGCCAACATGCCCAAGAAGTTCATCTTCATCAGGGTCAAGCTCTCCCCCAAGAAAGGTACGTCCTTTACAAGATATTTACAACTCATGCGGTCCAGTTGCTTTTCTTGCTTGTGATGAACCATAAAAGTATGAAGAAGCAGCAACTGAAGAAAAATGGAGAAAAACTATGGATGAAGAAATGAAAGTCATCCATAAAAATGAAACATGGGAGCTGGTTGAAAAGCCCAAAGAGAAAGGAGTTATTGGGCTGAAATGGGTCTATAAGACCAAGTATAATGAAGATGGCTCTATCCAGAAGCACAAGGCTCGGCTTGTTACAAAAGGTTATTCCCAACAACAAGAGCAAGAAGGTCCTACTACTATATATTGCGACGATATGTCTGCAATAGCTATGACCAGGAATCCAGTGTTCCATAGCAGGTCAAAGCACATTGAGTTGCGTCACCACTTCATCAGAGACTTGGTTGAAAGTGAAGAGATCGAGCTACAATTTTGCAGGACTGAAGATCAATGTGCCGACATATTTACCAAGCCACTTGGAGGTGAAAATTTTCATCACTTTAGGAGGAGCATGAACATTACATATTAAGTGGGGGTGTTAAAAATGTAATCTGTAATGTCCAAGTCCAAGAAAAGCCCAGTCCATAGAAGTGTCTAGAAGCATAAAGAATTATCTAGTCCATAGAAGTATCCAGAAGTATAAAGAATTATCTAGCATATAACAGTTAATAGTTAATAGAGAAATCTAGAATGTATGAGAAAAAATCAGAACTATGTAAAACAATTAAAGTCGGTTATAATGTCCTATAAATAGGGAGGTGAACATGTTGTTTGAAAATGAAATCAATCAAGAAAAGAAGTTCTCTAGTACTAGAAGTTCTCTTTTGTAATAAAAACAAAATTTCTTTATAAACTTGTTATTTTGTCATATTCTTCTTCTTGACTCTCATATACCCACTAACACTTCCATTGTTTTAACAGTTCTTAGCTTCTACTGCTTGGCTTCAGCTTAACATACGGAATTGGGGTTTAAAGATAGATGCAGACAGGATGGCCAAGATGGAAAGTTAGTTTATCTTGTAAGATTATCTGGTTTTAGGTGGGTGTGATGTATATATATGCATGTCACTTCCGGTTTTTTTTTTTTTTTTTTTTTTTGACAATAGGGTTTGATCGTTGTAACGCTATTGTAACGCTATGTTTTGTTAGAGGCTTGTGGTGTTTTGTTGCACGTAAGACGTGCATATATATGAAATAAATATGTAAAACTTAAGAAAGAAAATTCTGACAAATATATAGCAAAGCAGTCCACTGCTTGTTTATGTTAAATGTTTATGTTAAAAGTACAATCAATTATTTTAGAAATTTCAAAGCCAGGAAAACTCCTACTTATTATTCTCTTCTCCTGGGGTAGCACTTAATTAGAGTGCACATTTTTGTGGATCACTGGATTTAAATAACGAGTTAAGTGCAGATCATGCGAAAGTGTTCATAGGTGCACCATAAAATAAAATCAGATCCCACTTAGGAGGTGGGGCGCGATTCCTGCTGGTTCATTGAGTCAAAGCATTGGGTCACAAAGCCTGATTCCTATTGTTGAATCACAATAAAACTGGCTAGAAAAATCTTAATGAATAAGATGAGGAATAGCAAAAACCCTGGCCACCTAGCCCCAAGTTCCTGAAGGTGACCATCGTCTCGGTCAAGTACTAGGTCGGCAGAAAAGTGAGTCGAGTCTACATTGTCAGCATTTGAGTTTTTAGTTATTAACCTAACTCGAAAATCATCCGGAATTACAAATAAGAAAAGTGTTGTATAATTTTTTTAAAAGTTAATTCTCATTAACCACTAATTTTCCTGAATAATTTTGTTCAGGTTGATAATAGCAGATTATATAGATAGGAAAATAGATTATAAGTCTGCATCTTCTTATATCTAAGCAAAGGTACATGACGAGAAAAAGATGCTAATATGCTATGCTCCAAACTCATGTGCGCAGTGTGCCACATGCGGTGGACTAGCATCATCTTGAGTAAAGACGGATTCTTTAAACACAATACCTTTGTATTCAGGTGTTTTTGAACAGAACACCACCGGCCTTTTGTCCTAAATCCTTTTACCCCTTGATTGTATCCCAAGAATGTGGTTTTCTTGGCTCTTGGATTTAGCTCCCTTCCGAAACATGGTAGTAAGCTTTACACCCACATGTACGCAAAAAATTATAATCAACTGGTTTACCTCTCAACATCTCATAATGTCTCTTGCAATCTAAAGCTGTATGTGGTGATCTATTCACCAAGTAAAGCGCCATGGAGATAGCCTCGGCCCACCATTCTTTGCCTATACCGGCATTGGATATCATACACCTTGTTTTCTCAAGCAAAGTTCTATTCAACCTTTCTGCTAACCCATTTTGTTGCGGCGTCTTCTTCACAGACCAATGTCTAACAATACCTTCTCGAGAACAAAACACTTTGAAAGGATGATAAGTGTACTCAGTACCGTTATTGGATCTCAATGTGACCTTTCTCCCGTTTCTTAATTTTCTCAACCATTGCTAGCCATTTCTTAAATGTCTCAAACACTTCACCCTTGGATTTCAAAAAATACACCCAAGCATATCGGGTATAATCATCAACGAATGAGACATAATATCGAGAACCTCCTTTAGAAAGAATTCTAGAAGGTCCCCATACATCGGAATGCACATAATCAAGGATGTCATCGGTCTTGTATTTGCTTGTACTTGTAGTGAACTTCACTCTACATTGCTTGCCATAAACACAATGCTCACAAAAGTCCATACACGGTTTCCGTATGTCTTTCAACAACCATTGGTTATACAAAATTGACAATCCCCTTTCACTCATATGCACTAGACGCATATGCCAAAGTCTAGTGCAATCACTTGTAGAACCACTAACAATTGCAACATTACCGGTCACAGTACTACCCGACAAAGTATACAAGTTACCATGTCTAATACCACGAAAAACTTTTAGAATTCCACCTTCGCCAACGAACTTGTTGCCATTTGATTCTAGGAAGCCAAGAGAAATAAGATTTTTCTTGAGATTGGGAACATACCTTACTTCTGTTAAGGTCCTCACAACACCATCATATATCTTCACATTGATTGTGCCGATGCCAATTACTGTGCAAGAATCGTCGTTTCCCATCAACACGTTACCTCCATCAATCCTCTTATAGGTAGCAAACCACTCCTTCTTTATACACATATGGTAGGAACATGTGGAGTCAAGAATCCATCTATTTGACATGTCACTATCTTGAGATGACCCCAAGAAACACACACCATCAACCTCGGATTCCGAAGCATAGCTTGCTTCCTCTTTAGCATTCTTTTTCTTCTTTAACTTCTTCTTGTTCTTTTTCTTAGGTTCTTTACAATCATTAGCATAATGACCTCCTCGTTAAAATTGAAGCATTTTACTTTCTCTAATTAACGACATTCTAGACTTGGATCTAGATCTTCCTCTACTTGTAGATGTCCTCTCATTTGACTGTCCTCTAACCATCAAGCCTTGAGCTTGATCTCCACCACTTTCCATTATCCGTGGCGTGTTTGCGAGTCTCATTAGACAAAAGAGTCGCACATACCTCTTCATAGGTGACCACGTCCTTCCCATATAACATAGTTTGGATTAAGCCCTCATATGAATTAGGTAATGAGAACATGAGAATATAGCTTAGTTGCTCATTATCTATCTTAAGGTCTACATCCTTCAAATCTGACCTTATATGATTGAACTTCACAATATGATCCCTCGTTGAAGTTCCCGCTTTCATCTTCACGGTGTAGAGTTGTTTCATAACAAGCATCTTGTTCATAAGATTCTTTGTCATGTACAAAGTCTCAAGCTTTAACCACAAACCCGCAGTGGTAGTTTCGTCTTGACATTATACACAACTTATCTATCCAAACAACAAAGACATATTGAAGCTACGGCTTCAAGATCCATCTCATCGAAATCATCTACACTCATTGTTTCGGGTTTCTTGCTCTTACCCAACAATGCCTTATGCTGCTTTTGGGCAATTAACACATGTTTCATCTGAGTTTACGAAAACCCAAAATCATTCTTCTCATTGAATTTCTCAATCTCATACTTCCCCACATGTGCAATATTATCTTTACGATCCATTCTAGCAATTACCAAACCTAAAATCTCTTTTAGGAATTTCTTCAAACACCTTGTCTTCAATAACTCTCAAACACCTTAGAAAAAACTTGAATTGCCAAGATTGAACCAAAGCTTTGATACCAAATTGTTGGGAATAACGCCAATAATGCGGAATTGATTTGTTCACAACGTGATCTACACCAATAAAGGTGTAACATTTATCAAAGACAATACCTTGAAGTAACTAGAATATCAATCAACCAAGTAGACAATCACAAATAACTAGAAAGTTAAGATAATGAAATCGTTCCACAACACAAGATATACGTGGTTCGGCGTAAGCCTACGTCCACAGGCAAGATAAAGATGGTTTCACTATGAAGTAGAAAATATGTGATACAAAGAGCGGACTCCTTCACCTCACACAAACAATTTCTCTCTAGTGATAATATTGTAAATCTCTCAAGAACACATTCTTCATCTTTTCTCTCACCTCAATCTCTTTCTTTTTCTCTCTTGATGAATTTGGAAGTCACACAACTCAACTCTTAAGGTTTTCTACACTCGCTAGGCTTTATATAGTAGTCATACATGGGTTTGTAGGTTTACCACGTTATGCGCCTAGATTGTGCCCATAAGCACTTCACCATATTCAAGTGTATCGAAAACTCCAGCAGCTATGGACATGAAAAAACATGTGTCCAGTGGCTATGGACATGACAATTCCATACTTAGCCAAATTTTCGGAAATCACCAGCGGCTAAGCATCCTGCAAATATCTGTCAGAACTTTGGAGCCGTTTTCCCGCCAAACTACTTATCTCCATAGGACGTTCCATATATGATTAGAAAGCTGAGAGAGTCCTCTTTCCAACCTAGATAACAGATTGACATTCCGATCACTGAAAATAAAGTTATGTCCATTCCAATACAACTGTCCAACTCCAGCGGCTATGCATCCTGCAAAACCTGTCAGAACGTTGGAGCCGTTTTCCCGCCAAAATACTTATCTTTAGAAGACGTTCCATATACCATTAGAACATTGACAAAGTCCTCTTTCCAACCTAGAAAATAGATCAACATTCTGATCACTGAGCAGAAAGTTATGGCCATTCCAATACAGACTGTCCAAATGAAGATACCGAAAAACGGAACAACATCATATTTTACAATTACTAATTTGACTGTATAAATTCAAGGATATTACAACTTTGCAGATCTTAAAACCAGATCAATCAATTGAATTAAAAGTGAGGGGTATACTTGAATGGATGGTGATCAACCACAATCTTATGAGGACAAGTTACCAAGCAACCGGGAGATATTGTTAGTTTATTACTACTAGTACATTAGCCAGTGTTACGCTCTCAGAATTTCAGTTTTTAGTTATTAACAAGACTCGTAAATCAGCTGAAATTACAAACTAGAAAAGTGGTATAAATATCTAAAAGTTGATTCTCATTGTCCGTTGAAATTACAAACTAGAATAGATGGATATAAAGTAGATTAAATATCTGCATCTTCTGTTTTTTTTTTGTTGGCAAGCGGGGTTGAGGGGACCCCTACCTTTTTTAAATTACGCGTAGAAACTTATATCAACAACAATTAGTTGTTGACGTGTTTCGAACCCATAACCTCTCCACTTTGTGAGAGGGGTGCTACCTGAAATCGGCACTCGGTTGTTTGACATTATTTCGTGACTTAGTGTGTCCGTGGTTATCTCGCCTTGATCTCATTATTAGGAATACCTTGATGTATGAGCGTCGTCCCGGGTACCCTTTCTCTCATCGTGTTTGTCAGTATGTTGTTTGGTACTGTATTTACGTACCTAATTAGGACGTACGTACCATAAGTTCGACAGAAGATTTCATTGGTGTCAGGACGTACGTACCTAGTTACGTTGGGTTGGACAGATCCTTTGTTTAGGTTTGGACGTACGTACCTAGTTAGGACGTACGTACCATGCGTTGGTCAGCAGACTTTTTCCTTCAGGGACGTACGTACCTAGTTAGGGCGTACGTACGTCGTCGTCAGTTTTTCTTGTTTCGGTTCATTTTCTCTCTCCTCCAAAACCCTAACTATATATGGTTTTTCCAGAAAAGAATTGATGAGTTCTTTGGCCGTCCAATTGAGGTGTTCTTCTGGAGTTTGTTAGGGTTGTGTTTTGGTGATTGAACTCATACTTTTTTCTCCATTCATCTTGCTCTTCCATATTGCTTATTGAGATTGGCTTCGAGTCTTCTTATGTGTTCATCAAGAAGTCGAGTATCTTGTGCGTACATCAAGGTGCTCTTGTGAAGTCAAGGTGTTAGAGATAACCAATAGTGTCAACTCGTAGTGATTGCAGGTAGTTGATAGGTTTGTACATCTCTTTTCATCTAGTGGATTTATTTGTTGTCGCGAGGACAACCGTGGACGTTTCCCATGTTGGGTTTTACCACGTTAAAAATATTGCATGTTCATTTACTTTCTGCTTATTGTTTTGCTTGATTAATTAGTGGTAATTGTGGTAATAGCACTATTTGTGGAGTTTCAATTGGTATCAGTCGCAGGGGGGTTGTTAAGGAGCATAAAGGCTCACGCCTAAGATCCATAGTGCTGCAATGGAACCTCACAAGTTTGGTACTTCGAATCTTCCTCCACAATTTGATGGAAAAGATTTTGGTCATTGGAAAGTTCGTATGATGGCTTATCTCCAAGCCTTGGGTGAAGATGTTTGGCTCGCAGTTGAAGACAGATGGGAAGCACCTTTGACTACGACAGGGACCGGTGATACTGCAGTTACATCACGCAAACCACGTGCAAAGTGGTCACCTGAACAAAAATCAACCGCGACCTTTAACAACAAGGCACTCAATGCTATTTTTATGGCATTAAATGCCAGTGAATTTCGTCGGGTTCATGGTTGTGTTGAAGCAAAGGATGCATGAAACAGACTTATTCGTACACATGAGGGTGATGAATATGTCAAGGAAAGCAAGCTTGAATTGTTAACTTCTCAGTTCGAGAACTTAAGAATGGATAATTCTGAGACCTTTGATGAGTTCTCGATTCATCTGCAAGACATTGTGAATTGTAGTACTGCTATTGGCCATGTGTATACTGATACACAAATTGTACGAAAAATACTGCGTGCCTTGCCTCCCCGTTTTCGCTCTCGAAAAGATGCAATAACTGAGAACAATGTGATCAAGGACATGTCCATTGAGACACTTGCTGGTAAACTACGTACTTGTGAGATGGAACAAGCTTTGGAAGATCCTCCAAAAAATAAGTCTATGGCTTTTAAGGCTACCTCTTCGAAAGAAGTGTTTACAGGAGCTTCTGATGATGAAGAGCTTAGTATGGATGATAACTATGCATTTCTCTCTCGTAGCTTTCAGAAGATTCTGAAGTATCAACAAAACCTAGATCCTCGAAAGCGTTTTTCTAGCTCCACCAATGCTCCTCGGAGTCGTGGTTTTGAAAGGTTTACTGTTGATGGTAGGAGAGCTCGAGTTGACCGTAAAGATGTCCAATGCTACAAGTGTCGTGAGTATGAACATTTTGCAAATGAATGTGACAAGAAGGTGGATCGCAAGCCTGGAGAAAATTCCAACGCTAATCTCACTGTTACATGGGATGACTCAGATGAGGAAGAGGACGGCAACAACTCGAATGTTGTTTCCAACTATGTGGTCTTCAGTGCATCCCTGGATGAACATCCAGGAGGTATTGTATCCTCTACTGATAATATTACTATTCCTGAGTCTGGTGTCCTTACAAATACTAGTGAATTGTGTGACATGTATAAGTTTTCTATGCAACAAGTTAAATTGCTTGAAAAAACTAACAATGTGTTGCAGGATCAGGTTGATACTCTTGGCCAAGATATTTGTAATCTTGCAGGTGACTCCAATATGCTGAAGGAGGAATTTGAAAAAGAAAAAGTGGACTTCCAAGCACGTATTGCTTCTCTCGAAAAGTTGAATCATGATTTAGAGTCCAGATATCGTTCCTTGGTGCTGGAACATGAAAAGGTTAAGGCAGAATTGTTTGCTGCTAATAAACAATTGGTTGGTTTTGGTAAAGCTAGTGCTAGTCTTGACTCTCTATTGGGAAGTGGTAAATCTCATTCAGACAAGTCCGGTCTAGGCTATAATTCGTCTGTTATTCTTCCTGCATCTAGCTCTACTCACACTACTTTTGTTAGACCTGCTAATGTTCCACCTATGTCTCCTCCTCCTGTACAGGGAGTTGGTGGTATCACTCCACCTAGAGTTGCTCGATCTCCACCCTCTCGGAGAAAGAACTTAAGACACAAAAATTTTAAGTGTCTTACTTGTGGTCGTATGGGTCATACATCTACTTTCTGTTGGAATAATTTGTATGCGTCTCATCTTTCTCCTTTTGCAGGAACTACTTATTGGAATAAGTCGACCACTTTTCCCATGCAACCCCCGTATATGTGGAATGGTTATGCTCCATGGGGACCACCAATGCCCACTCCACCGCCACATTTCTGGGATAGGAGTACTGATGCTTCTAGAAAGATGGTCTCTCATATGGCACAACTGGTTGAGAATGGCACTACATCATGGTATCTCGACAGTGGTTGTTCTCGTCACATGACAGGTGACAAGACTCTTATTACTAATTTGATTCATGGATATGGAGGTAAGGTTACCTCCGGGAATGGTAAAATGTTCCCGGTAGAAGGTAAAGGTAGTTTTTCTGAGAATGGCTCTTTACGAGGCCATGAGCTTTTGTTTGTTAAGGGCCTAAATTCGAACTTGTTGAGCATTAGTCAATTATGTGATGCTAAGTTTAAGGTTGTCTTTGAGGATGATAGATGTGATGTCTTTGATACGAATCTTGCCCTGTTATTAACCGGTAGTCGTTCTCATGATAATTGTTTTATTGTCACTACCCCTCTTCCTCATTTCTATGCTTAGCTCTGGTTTGAGTGTAGGATTTTATGTTTTAAGTGTGTCTTCTTTATTTTCTTTGTATTTTATTTTTCGGGTCTCTGTTATAGGTGTTGAGAACATACTTCTCTGAATATTGTTTGGATTCCATCTTTCAGCTAATTATGGTTTGGTAGGCCTCTCTAGTGTGTTTTGTCAAGTATTTTGTTGGATTGCATTATACTCTTCTCCTCACTTGGTGGTTTCTTGCATGACGTGTTTGCATGTTTTGGGGTTTTTAGAGTATCTTATACTTTCACTATTGTGCTCCTAGAAGATGATTATCTCGGTTTTTACTTCCTTCGTTCTTTCTATTTTCTCATTGTGTTTCTCTTGTTCACCTCTAGTAAGTGGTCAATCACTCACGAAATCCCCAGCCATTTGAATGTCTTGTGAGCATAATCAGTTGGCTAGGAACCCGTTGGGGCTGTGAGGGTCATGCTCTGACGGTTGCACTCAAGAGATGTTAGTTCTTGTGTTGCACGTTATCATGGTATTGCACTTCTTGAGTGTGTTTTTGCCGAAAAGATGTAGGCTACACCCTACCCTCGTATTTTGGTTGAAGATGGAGGTCATTAATTCCTCCCACACAGGAATGGCATCTTTGTTTTTCTTTACAACAACAAATTTAGAGGGAAAAGAAACAAATTCAAAAATTTCAAAAAAAAAAAAAAAAAAAAAAAAAAAACGGAACCAAGAAGCTATGTGGTCACGTTATGGTTAAGTGCATGGTTTTTGTTTTTCATGCTTGTGTGTGTAAGAGCATCTTTTCCTTCTTGCTCTTAAGTTTTTACTTGAGGTTTATCGGCATCTTGTGGATGTTTTTCTTTCTAAGTGTACAATGGTCTTCGTATGTGATTGCTCTCTTACTCCATGCATGGTTGCACTATTTTTCTATCTACCGAGGGCTGGTTTATGATTCAGTTCATTCTTCTTGCTTTTCTCACTTTTGATGGATATTCAAATCATCGTTAGTAGTTGTTCGGATGGAATCCATACAATATTTAGATTTCCTTCTTGTGATGTTTCTCAACATTGTCTATCTTCTGTTTGTTCTCAATGAAAGTAAATTTTACAAAAAAAAAAAAAAAAAAAGAAGAGCGAAGTACGAACGTCGTTAAGGGGTACGTACGTTTAGGGGGTCAGATCGTTTTTCTTTTTTGAAACGTATGAACGTCGTTAGGAGTACGTACGTTCAGTGAGGCAGCAATTTTTTTTTTGTGTTTCGACGTACGAACGTTGTTAGGTAGTACGTATGTACTGGTTACAGTTTGGCCCAGTTGTTGTTTTTAAGCCCAACTTGTTTAAAACCACAAAGCCAACTGTGCAAATTCATATCGTGCTCAACCTTTTTCGAGCACGAACAAGGGAAGATTTTAAGATTTTCCTAACTTCTTTAGGAAACTTCTCTCTTTATATATTTTCCTTCTCATTTTTTTTCTCTCTTGTTCCTCTTGGTGTTCTTCTCTCTCTCTATCCTTTTACGTTTTGGGTTGGGTGTGTATATCGGGATTGTGTTCTTCCTCCTTCATCGTCTTCTTTCAAGTAAGTATCTGTCACCTTCTTCTTCTTCAATTGTTTGTTACTGTTTTGTTTGTATGGAAGTTGTGGTTAGTTTTTCGGATATCGGTCAGTAATCGTTCTTGTTGGCCTATTTCGAATTCTCTATCAAATTGGTTGTTTCTACTTTGATTATTGTTGATCACTCTCTTTTTCTTGTTTGGTTACCTTAGTTGTTAAGATTTTAGTTGTATAGTTTGGTGATTTATCAATGTTTCTTGCTTATGCACACCAACTGTTTGATCAAATGCCCAAGTGACGTTGTTTGCTTTTTTTCTCCTTAACACTTGTTTATAGTACATGCACTTTCCTACTTTTGATACATGTATGGTGTTGTGGATGTTCAGGATATGGCTCCCAAGCGTGCTCGCACCACCCCCATTGGTGACACACCCGTCTCCAAGGGTGCATCTTCGTCGGGTGTATGTAGTTCGCGTGCTCAAAGAGGGAACGGTGTTACCCCCGCTGACTCGTCACCTCCTCCTCCGTCTCTTGGTGCTCATCCTCGGGCTCACGCCATTGTTCCCGAGAGGTTCTTCGATCTGCTTGACATTAGCTCAAGTCCGTTGGGTGCCACTCAAGTTGGGAATATGGCATCTTTCTATAATACACGGAATTGGTTGAGGGTTGCTCAACCGATTACAAAGTATTCGGTCTCGCACACTATTGCTTTCTACGAGACTAAGGCACCGGCCCAAGATCGTTCCAGCTTCCATATGCAGATTGAGGGTAGAAGGTACACCATATCTCTAAGAGTAATCTGAGAGGCTCTGGGTATTGATGGACATGAGAAACCTCCGAGTCAGACTCATACCACTTGGCCCATTCCGGATGAGGTTCGGGTTAACTTGGTCAATCAAGCTCAAGAGATGTTCATTGATGGGGTCACACAGCGATATTATGCTAAGCACTTCAGTGTCATTCTTATGCACATGATTTCTCACTCCAACATCTGTCCGACGAGGGAAAACAAGATCATTATCACTGATGAGATGATCAAGTTAATCGTGTGTATGTCTGTATATCACCTCAATCTTTCTAAGGTTATCTTTCATCGGATGCTCCAAGTTGATGCTGCTAAGGGTACACTTCCTTTTCCTAGCTTCATCATGTGCATTCTTCTACATTTGGGTTTTCGGGGCAAGTATATGGAGGTGTCTCCTCCTCGGGTTGTTGCTCATAACTGGGCAAATGCTATCAAGAAGGGATGTCCGTCTAGGAAGGCGGCCTTTGAAGCTGTGGGTGCGTCACTGACTCACCATCTGGTTTGGGGTGGTAGAGCTCTTGATAGGCGTGATGACTTTGATCGTGCTTTGGTCTCTGGGTGCCCCTCGACTTCCTCGGTTCGTAGTAACCGGGCTGTGGCGGCAGTTGAAGCTCGGGTCTTCTCTCTTCGACGACACCAAGGTCACATTGATGCAAGACTTGATCGTATTGGCACCATTCTCTCTCAGCATGATGCCATTCTTCGAGACATTCATGGGATGAATGTGGCACGGATGAGGCATCTTCACATTGACTACACTCCTATTACATTGCCTCCATTTCCGACAAAGGAGCCACCGCTTGCGAGTGATGAAGATGGTGATGAGTCTGAAAACGAGAGTGAGGAAGATGGTGAAGAAGGTTCTGGTGATGAAGATGGTGATGATAGTTCTGGTTCAGAGGAGTAGCTCTTTCTTTTTATTCTTTTCTCCTTGTTTCATATTGTCTTTTTACTTGTTAGGATAATGGCTGTCTAAGTGCTTTTGATGCTTTATTCTATTTTGTGTTAAGGAAGTGATTATTAGGTTATGGGCTTCTGTTGGGCCCACGTACTGTTTTGGTTTATCATTGCCTATATATATATATTGCTTCTTTGTGTCCTTCTTCTTTTACTACTTTTTACTCCTCTTCTAGTGTCCCTCTTCTTTTACAGGACTTCTCAATGGCGGAATATGAGCTTCATGGTGTGTTTGTGCCTCTTGTTGGTTATGTATCGTTCATGGTAATGGAATACAAGAATCCTACAAAGGTTTGTCGTTTATGCTGTGTCCCTCATGGTTATGATTTTATTCATCCTCCGTTTCTTAACCCGTGTATGGTTCATGTGAATCATTGGGAGCGCTTGCCTAAGCTTCTCCAATGTCACATCTTGGAGTTAGTTGGGTTCCCGACAGTTTCAGGTTTAGCTGCTCCTCTCACCGACTGCGGTTTGGATAGCAGAATTGAAGACCTATTTTGTACAGGTGAATGGTTGGAAGATTATGAAGATCATATTATAGCTCGATGGAATAATCCTTCGGCTCGTGCTGATGCTTACTTCTCTAAGCTTCCTCCAGGTCATTGGGAACGCGTTTTTTGCATTGTTTGATTATAGGGTTTTGTGTTCTTCTAAGACTCCTATTTCTATTTCTGTTCTACTGTTCATGGTTGATGTATTAACCTATTTCTAGATTAATGCACTACTACGTCAGGTCGCTGGGAGACTTGACCAAAGGGGGGATGTTTGAGATCGGGGTGGCTGCACCTCGTTGAGATCGAGATTGCCTACGTACTCTAGCTCGAGGGGATTGAACTTAGAGATCAAGCCATCGTAGTTCTATTCTTATAGAAGGTAGAAGGGCGTGGATCGTGGATCTTGCAGATTCTCCGTCATCATAATGAGGATTAAATGTGTAACGCGCGAGGATCATCCCTGTGAATTAATTATGTAACTGATGAGAATATTCTGTGCATTGAATGGGAGCACGTGTGTATAAGCAGGTCGCTGCTCGTTGCGTGGTCGGGTCGCTTCGATCGAGCTGCTAGCAGGTAGAGATCGTGGCGACCTGATGGATGGATGACTGTGCCACGTGGCTGCTTTTGATTGGTCGGAGTATGTAGTACCCCTACATAAGCCCCCTCTTTTTAGGTCGGCTGTAGTAGTCGGGCTGAAAAGACTAAGAACTCTGATCGATACTGATTCTTGGTTTGCTTTTTGAATTTTCTGACGTGGCAGTCATGCAGACTTGTCTGTGCTCATCATGGCGATCTTACGCGGAAGTGGAGGATTTTCCTCGAGCAATTAACTGTGCAGTTATGGCAACTGACGCACTTCTTGCCTGATATAGTCTTTGCGTGGCACGTGGGTTGATCCGACAGTGGATGTGAACCTTTTGTTAAGTGGAAAATAACTGCAATGGGAGTGGATCGTCTGTTCGATCTCAGCCGTTCATCTTTTTCGAACTGATGGCTGGGATTGTATGAGCTACAGTATTTAAACTGTAATTTTGTTGAGAAGGGTTTATCTATCTCGCCTTCATTTGAATTGCTGCCGCTTTTCTCTTGCGATCTGAAGAACTTTGAGAGCTCGTGAGGTTAGTTTGCTTCTCTTTCTTTTCTTTCATCTTTTGTTTTCTGTTGCTTGGTAGTAATGTCGGACGCTAGTGATTCTCAAAATGATAACTTGAGTGGTGGTGGTGGTGATGAGTATGAGTCTGAAAGGACTCATTCTGAAACCTTGTCTCCCGTTCATGGTGTGGACTCTAATAGCCCCCAGAGTAGCGGCTCTCATGGGGCGGACTCGTCTGACGAGGAAATGGTGGAAGGAGACGATGGTTCGCTGTGTAGAGTAGTGAACTTTAAGTACGTAAATAGGCATATTGCGTTTAGGAAGCAGTATGGTCTTAGCTCGATTGAGCATTTGGAGATTAGATTTTTAGGAGATCGTTTACTTTCTGCTGAGTATCGACCTAAAAATCCCTTCTCTACTGTTTTTACTTTGACCCAATTCCGAGCTGGGATGAGGCTGCCATTGTCTCCTTTGGTGGTCGACCTGTTGAATGCTATTAGTTGAGCCCCCTGCCAGATGAACGGCAATTTCTGGAGAAATATGAGGGTAATTGACGACCTGAATAGGTTGCATAGGGGTAACATCACTGTGAAAGATGTGTTGGACCATTTTACTTTCAAACGTTCTTCGAAGGCTGATATTTCCGGCTATAACATGCAAGTTAGGCCAGAACGTTTGCCTTTGATCTATCCTGTGAGTAGTGAGCCATGGTGGAAAGATCCCATGCTGATTACTGGGTCGATCATTGAGGGGAGTATCCAGTTGCGTCATGTGACTAGGCATGATACTCGTAAGTTTCTGGTCGTTAGTCTTAGGACAATAGATGGTTTTCCTTTTTCTGGACTTGATTATGTTGTGTGTTTTTGCAGCGATCAGGGACGATCACCTTGTGAGGAAAAACGATCTGCATTCCGTTTTGAACTGTTTTGGTTTGCTGGCTGACAAACGTAAGATACGGCTCTTACCCCATCTGAAGGAGCATTTTACTCCCAAGGGTGGTCCGAAAACAGTTGAGGACGAGCTTCATAGGAGGAAGTCGCTGAGGAAGGCCCATATGTCTGCTGTTCATAAAGCTGAGGCTGGGCGTTCTGGTGGCAGCTCGCGTGCTGGTGAGAAGGAGCGAGCTGGTGGTAGCTCGAGGCCTGCTGAGAAGGAACGAGCTGATGGTAGCTCGAGGCCTGCTGAGAGAGAGCGGTCAGGTGCCGCTGGTTGGAGGTCGGAGAAAGAACGACCTGTGGAGAAGGAGAGAGTTGGTGGTGGCTCGCGCCAGGTAGAGGTAGTGGCGAGCCCCCTAGTTGTGTCTCCTCCTCCCTCACTCCCCAAACTGCCTGTCTTGTCTGGGCAGAAGAAGAGGTCTCACTCAGGTAGCCTGAAGATGTTGGAGCGGCCCATTGTGCCGACACCTGATCTTGCCCCGTCTGCTAGAGCTCCTGAGATGTCTGTTGAGTCCAGGAAGACTGCTGTTCGGCCTTCTGACAAAGGCAAGGGTGTTTCGTCTGTGTTTCGCCCTGGGCCGTTCGACTACTTGGACGGCCGTGGTGAGAGGCATGTCGTATATGATAACGACAGTGCTATTGATGATCCCTGCGTCGCCCGGGCTGTGAATGAGGGTATCGTTCTGGAAGCTGATGCTCGAGCGGTGAAGTCTCAGACTTTGTTGGTCACCTGCTCGAAGTTGAATGCGGCGCTGGCTTTGGTGAGTGTTGCCATAATTTTTACTTTCTTTATTTCTGCTTAGTCGCCGTTGCCTAATTCCGCTTGCACTTGCAGGTTAATGCGAGCTTCTAAGAAGTGCGTCTTGTCGCTGAAGTTGGTGCCCGAGCTGAGGTTGAGCTGAAGGAGCTGAACGAGAAGTTTGAACAGGCCAAGAACGTTGCTCTTGTTGCGGAGTGCAAGGTGAGGGACAGGGATGCTCAGGTCGCAGCGTTGAAGGAGACCAATGAGCAGTTGAAGGAAAATTTGGCTGTTGCTAAGGCTTCTGCTGAACACTGGCAGAAAGTGAGTCAGGAAAATGGTGCGGGGTGGCAGGCCTACTGTGAGCAGCTGCAGAGAGCTATGATGGGGTCGCCCGAGGGAGAGGAGACGCGAGGTGGGGCCGAAGAGACTTTGGCGCCAGCTCAGGACGCCTTGATGGGCTCTAGTGACCAGGTCGCCAGTGGTTGTATTGACATTGATGGTTCCAGCGACCAGCCAGCGCAGCAATGAACTAGTCCGGGTACCAACTTTCTTGTATTGGGTAACCTTGTGCAAAGTTTGCTTCTTGCACTCCTTGTTCTTGCAGTACGTCTTCTTTGTCTTCCTCGAAGCAATCTTTTGAGTTTGTGAGCTTGAGTGAACAATTGTTTGTTGGAGTTGTATTAAACAACATTGAATTTGATGAGCTTGTACTTAAGCCGTTCTGATCAGCTAGTTTCCAGGGAGTCCTGGTAGCTCGTTCAGAAGGCAGGTAGATGAGATGAATGGCTGCAAGCAGGACGAATTGAAACAGTTCTTCTTGTATGCCTTAGTTTGACTTTGTTTTTACCTGTAATGGTTAGAATCTCCTTAAAAAGGAAAATTCAATGCTTTACCTTTTATTGTCATTCTTGCTACGTTGTCTGCTTGTATGAGTTTTGCAAACAAGTGGTAACCATGGTGCTGGACCTGCTGGTGGATGAGGTCGTGTGTATGGTTGCTTGATTGTACAGAGGTCGTGGGAGTGATATGACCAATGCACCAAGTTAATTTGCAGATGTTTGAACTTAACAAATTAAAATCATCAAAGGGACTAGAGTTTTGATAATTTGTAGGTCGAGGGAGTAGACCTTTAGGAGCCATTCATGTTTGAGCTGAGATGAAGGCAATAATGTGTTTGTATATTGAAATGTAATGAATGGATGCTTACATTTCATTGATAAAACTTTTTCAAGTGATAAGCATTCCATGGGTTCTTAACGATCTCTCCTTCTGGTGTTTGAAGACGATAAGAACCGTTGCTTTGAACCTTGGTGATAATGTAAGGTCCTTCCCAGTTGGCATTGAGCTTGCCAATGATATCCTTCCTCTTGTTGTTGAACATTTTTCTTAGGACCAGTTCTCCTGGTTGAAAAGATCTAGGTCGTACGCCTTTGTTATAAGCTCGCTTTAGTCTTTGTTGATATTGCTCAAGCTTTATAACGGCATGGTTTCGTCGCTCTTCGAGGAGATCGATTCCAAACGACCAGACCTGATCGTTAAGCTCTGTGTCGACCAGAAGGGATTTGGTCGTTCCAAATGTTAACTCGGTGGGAATAACTGCCTCAACTCCATAGCAGAAACTGAATGGTGACATCCCTGTGGACGTACGAGGAGTTGTCCTATAAGCCCATAGGATGTTCTCCAACTGCTGTGGCCATTGATCATGTTGATCTTCGAGCTTCTTCTTCAGGTTGTTTAGAATTTGTCGATTTGCAGCTTCGACCTGGCCGTTGGCTTGTGGATATCTAGGCGTCGACCTTGAATGCTCGATTTTCCATAGGTTGTAGAAAGCCTTGATGTTTTTGCCAACGAACTGAGTGTCGTTGTCTGTGACTATCCATTTTGGTAGGCCAAACCTTGTGATGATGTTTTCCCACATGAATCTCTGCACATCTTCTTGAGTAACGTTGGTTAGTGCAACAGCTTCCACCCATTTAGTGAAATAGTCGACAGCCACCAGAACGAATCTCTTCTCTGACTTCTTCTCTTTGATTAGGGGGCCCATGATATCGAGCCCCCACATGTGGAATGGCCATGGTGTAGTGACGTTGATGAGATCATTGGGATGCTGATGTTGCTTATCAGCGAATATTTGGCATTCAATACACTTCAGAACGAATTTCTTAGCATCTTCCTTCATTCTTGGCCAGAAGTATCCTTGGGAGATTGCTTTATGGGCTAAGGTTCGCCCTCCGGAGTGGTTTCCACATTCCCCTTCATGGATTTCTTGAAATATCATCTGGCCCTGTTTGGGAATTAGGCACCGTAATAACAAACCAGTTGCAGACTTTCTGAAAAGTTTACCCTCATGGAGTTTGTACATTGTGACTTTATGTAACAGCTGACTGGCTTCCTTTTTGTTTGATGGTAGGACGCCAGTTTGAAGGTAAATAATGAAAGGCTCCATCCAAGTCCCTTGGATATCTGCTGGGGTTGTCTCTAGTAGATCAGAGATTTGATGAACATTTTCTTCCTTGAATAGATATGCGGGCTGTGTACTGATTGCTATAGTGAGAGCCCGTGGTCTGTCTGACTCGATCTTAGATGCCAAGAATGCCAATGAATCAGCATGCCTGTTGTCATCTCTTGGTATGTGCTCGATTGTGAAATAACTGAGCTTGCTGATGAGCTCTTTTGCTTTGCTAGCATACCTGATTAGGTTGACCCCATTGATCTGGTAATTACTGGTAATCTGATTGACTACCAGTTGTGAATCACTGTACACCTTCAAGCGAACTGCTTGTAGGTCGATGGCCATCTGTAAGCCCTGGATGAGTGCTTCGTACTCGGCCTCGTTGTTGGAGGTCGCGAAGTCGAGACGAGTTGATCTCTCGAGCTGTGAACCTTCAGGAGAAATTAATACAGCACCTATGCCACTTCCGTTGGAGTTGTGGGAGCCATCTACATATAGCTGCCATGTGTCAGGAGGGCTGTATTGAACTTGCCTTGTTTCAGGTTCTGGTTCCCAATTGGTATCCTCTGCTGGGTACTCTACCAAGAAATCTGCAACGACCTGGCCTTTGACGGCCTGCCGTGAAACGAACTCGAATGTGTAATCACCCAGTTCGGCTGCCCATCGAGCCATACGACCTGTTTTGTTTTTCTTTTCTAGTATATGTCGTAATGGCTGGTCGGTGATTACTTTGACAGTGTGCGCTTGGAAATAAGGTTTGAATTTGCATGCAGCGTAAAGTAAGGCTAATGCTAACTTCTCCAGAGGTGTGTACCTTATTTCGGCCTGCTGTAAGACTTTGCTTGTGAAATAGATAGGTCGCTCGACCTGGTTTTCTTCTTTAAAAAGTACTGCACTGATCGCAAAATCTGATGTTGCGAGGTAAACGTCGAGTACATCTCCATCGTTGGGCCTTGTGAGAACTGGTGGAGTACACAGATATGCCTTTAGATCATTGAAGGCCTTCTCGCATTCTTCTGTCCACTCATATGTAGCCCCCTTCTTTAAGATATGAAGCATTGGTCTGCACTTATCTGATGCTCTTGAGATGAATCTGTTCAGAGCTGACACCATGCCGTTGAGTTTCTGGATTTGTTTCTTTGTTTTTGGGCTTGGCATGTCGATCAGGGCTCTGATCTGGTCGGGATTTGCTTCAATGCCCCGTCTGGTGACTAGGTAGCCGAGGAATTTTCCTGATGCAACCCCGAACAGACACTTCTTTGGATTAAGACGCATTCTGTATTGTCTTAATCTTTGGAATGCCTGGTCGAGATTGTACAAATGATCTTGTTCTTTGTCACTCTTTACTAGCATGTCGTCAATGTAGACTTCCATTGTTCGACCTAGGAGGTCGTCAAACATTCTGGTGACCAGTCTTTGATAGGTCGTTCCTGCATTCCTTAACCCGAATGGCATAACCTTGTAACAGAAAATACCTTGCTCTGTAGTGAAAGAGGTCTTTTCTTGGTCAGGCTCGTACATTGGGATCTGGTTATACCCTGAGTATGCGTCCATGAATGACAGTAGCTCAAAACCGCATGTCTGATCGACTAGCCTATCGATTCGTGGCAGTGGGAATGAATCTTTAGGACAAGCTTTGTTCAAACTTGTGAAGTCGATGCAGACCCTTGTTTTCCCATTCTTCTTTAAAACTGGTACGATGTTGGCTAGCCAGTCTGGAGTGTCGACCTCTCTGATGAAGTCGACCTATTTAAGTCTGTTGATCTCTTCATTGACAGCTTCGTGAAATTTGGGAGCAAGCCTTCTTGGTTTTTGCTTTACAGGTCGATAATTGGGATTGACCCGCAGTTTATGACATGCAATTGACGGATCTATTCCGGGCATATCAATATTCGACCAAGCAAAAACATCTTTATTAGTTGAAAGGAAATTTACAAAGTTTTTGAACTTATCTTCTTCCAACTCAGCACCTACATAGACATATCTTGGGTCCTCATCTGACCCAATATTCACTCGCACACCTGGATCAGTACTTCCGAGATTAAGCTTGGTGGAGCTCGCTTGCTCCTTCTGTAGTTGCTATTTGTCAGGTTCAGTCTTTTCTTTGGACGGGCTCTTTGACTTGTTGTTGCCCTCCTGAGCCTCTGTTGTGATCGGGCTCTTTCCTTTGTTGTCAGCATCTTTGCTTCCAGAGGTGGATGGCTTTGAAGGTGGCACAGCTGCAATAATGCCGTGGCATTCCTGTGCGACGTTCTGGTTTCCACGAAGTTCCATTATCCCATGGGGACCAGGATAGCGGAATATTTGGTGGTATGTTGATGGCACACCTCTCATAGCGTGGATCCACTTTTGACCCAGAATCGCATTGTACTTACTTGCGATGTTTAAGATGCTGAACTTTGCCATGACAACGACCTTGTCTTCTTTCCTGCCCACAGTGACGGGCAATAAAATTTCTCCCTTAGGATCTTCTCTGGAACTGTTGAAGCCTAAGATTGGGGTGAAATCTGGGATGAGAACAGAATCGGGCAATCTCATGTCTTTGAAGGTCCTGTACATGAGAATGTTGCATGATGCCCCAGGGTCAATGAATACCCTCTTGATGGTGTAGTCCACTATTTTGAGCTCAACGACTAGGGCGTCGTTGTGTGGAGTAACAACCTTGTTGAGATCGTCCAAGGTGAAAGTGATGTCGGACTCTTGGCGGGCAGGGATGTTAGAGCGAGCTGCACGCCCAGTAATTGAGTAGACATGATGAAGATGTTCTACTCGTCTCTTTTTCTCTCTTGAAGTCGGGGTGTAGTTGGATTCATCAATCATGTAGACCACATGACTGTTCGACTCGCTGTCGCTGTCAACTTTGTTTGCGACCTTCTTGTTGATGTGGTCGCGTAGGTCGCCTGTTGGACCTAAGCGTTGGGAGAGGCTACGCCCTCTGCTGCGTATTGGATTGATGGAGGCCGTTCTGGCCTTGCTGTGATGACGCTTTGGTGAGCGGGGAGGGGTTCTGGATCCCTTCATCGCCCTCTTGCCTGTAGAATCCTCTTGTCTGCCGAGGATCCAATTGTTGAGCCTTTTCTCATCGGCCCAAGTCTGAAGTGCGCGTTTCAGAACGCGACAGTCATCTGTTTGATGACACCGTACCTTGTGGACTTTGCAGTACTGCCGACCAGATGTATCCTCCAACTGTGTGAAGGTGGGAATCTTGCACCAATGGTTGTGCTTGATTCTTTCGTAAATATAACCGGCTGGTCGTGTGAACCGGTGATATTCTCGTTGCTCAGTAGGCAACGACTTAGCTTTGAACCTCTTTCCATTCGATCGAGGTCGCTTGGTTGAGTCAGACTCGATGTTGCTGACTACATGATTCTTTTCCCTCCCAGTGAGGGCTTCTTCCAGCTTTATATAACGGTCTACCTTCAGGTAGAGCTCCTCCAGTGATGAAGGTCTCTTCATTGCTAGAGACTTGTGGAGGTCAGACCCCTGGATCAGACCGTGAGAGAAAGCAATAGTTGCAAAGGCCTCATGCTCCTTTGCAAAATCCTGAATGGAATGCAATTCAGATTTAAAACGAGCAAAGAACGTGCTCAGAGACTCACCATCTTGCTGCTTGACTTTGAAGATGGAATCCATAGTGACAGGGCGCTTCTTGTTGTGGATGTAGAAGATGACGAACTGCTTTTCGAGCTCGACAAATGAGCTGATGGATCCTGGCTTCAATCGGTGAAACTAGTCAAGAGCCGGTCCGGTGAGGCTGGACTGGAACAGCAAACACAAAAGGTGATCCTCTTTGATCAAAGGAAGGGATTTCCGGAATCCCTTGATGTGGTCGGTTGGATCTCCGACTCCGGCATACTGGTCGAACTTGGGGGCATTCAGCTTGTTCGGCAAATCATGTTCAAGGATCTCCTTGGAGAAGGGAGACTCCTGGAACTGTTGGAGGGACTGTACAGCAAGTTGCTCCGCAGTGTGGCTCTTAGAATGGTGAAGGAGAGCCTGGGAGGCTTTGAACTCCGCCAATTGTTGGCTGAGTTGTTCGTATTTCTGGTTGGAATCGTCAGCAGGAACGACTCCATGTCCGCTATTTTCACCTTGTTGGGGGTTGGTATGTGCGGCTTTCAGGCGTGCATTTTCTTCCTGCAAAAGAGTGATTTGAGCATGCAGATCATTGATAGTTAATTCTGGGGTAGTCATTTGAATAGATGACTTTGAGAAGGGTGGGAGGGTTTGGGCTTTTCGATTATATCGAATTCCTTGCAGTCGGCGCCAAATGTATTAACCTATTTCTAGATTAATGCACTACTAGGTCAGGTCGCTGGGAGACTTGACCAAAGGGGGGATGTTTGAGATCGGGGTGGCTGCACCTCGTTGAGATCGAGATTGCCTACGTACTCTAGCTCGAGGGGATTGAACTTAGAGATCAAGCCATCGTAGTTCTGTTCTTATAGAAGGTAGAAGGGCGTGGATCGTGGATCTTGCAGATTCTCCGTCATCATAATGAGGATTAAATGTGTAACGCGCGAGGATCATCCCTGTGAATTAATTATGTAACTGATGAGAATATTCTGTGCATTGAATGAGAGCACGTGTGTATAAGCAGGTCGCTGCTCGTTGCGTGGTCGGGTCGCTTCGATCGAGCTGCTAGCAGGTAGAGATCGTGGCGACCTGATGGATGGATGACTGTGCCACGTGGCTGCTTTTGATTGGTCGGAGTATGTAGTACCCCTACATATGATATTCTCTAAGTGGATATTTTATTGATTAGGGAAATTCTCTATCTTGTTTTCTTTTGTTTGATAATCTGTTGTCTGCATTCTTTCTTGTTAATGGTTCTTTTTCCTTGTTCCGTTGTTCACTCCTTGTGACAAAAAGGGGGAGATTTATGACTCTAATACTAACACTTTTCTCTTCCTCTGTTAGTGTATTTTTGGGTCATGTTTCAGGTATGGTACACTTATGGGGGAGTGAACGTGTTGATGATTAGAGGTTGTATAGTTTTGGGGGAGCTCGAGTATTAAACTTCGGAGTTCATAAAGTATGGGGGAGTTGCTCGAGAAGCTTCCATTGTTTTTCTGATTGGTTCAGAATTTTTCTTGCTTCCGTCTCGTCTCTGATGATTAAAGCCTCTTGCTCGTGCTGAATATCTAGTGATGGTGTCTTGGTACGTATTGATTATGAGTGTTCTTGTAGGCATGTCTTATAAATGCCGTTGGTTTAGGTTTGTAAGCACGTATTATAAGTGCTTTTAGAGTCATAGGTTTTTGTCACAAAATAAATGTCTAAGGGGGAGATTGAAACCGGCACTCGGTTGTTTGACATTATTTTGTGACTTAGTGTGTCCATGGTTATCTCGCCTTGATCTCATTATTAGGAATACATTGATGTATGAGCGTCGTCCCGGGTACCCTTTCTCTCATCGTGTTTGTCAGTATGTTGTTTGGTACTGTACGTACGTACCTAGTTAGGACATACGTACCTTGGGTTGGACAGATCCTTTGTTTAGGTTTGGACGTACGTACCTAGTTAGGACGTACGTACCATGCGTTGGTCAGCAGACTTTTTCCTTCAGGGACGTACGTACCTAGTTAGGGCGTATGTACGTCGTCGTCAGTTTTTCTTGTTTCGGCTCTTTCCTCCAAAACCTTAACTATATATGGTTTTTCCAGAAAAGAATTGATGAGTTCTTTGGCCGTCTAATTGAGGTGTTCTTCTGGAGTTTGTTAGGGTTGTGTTTTGGTGATTGAACTCATACTTTCTTCTCTATTCATCTTGTTCTTCCATATTGCTTATTGAGATCGGCTTCGAGTCTTCTTGTGTGTTCATCAAGAAGTCGAGTGTCTTGTGCGTACATCAAGGTGCTCTTGTGAAGTCAAGGTGTTAGAGATAACCAGTAGTGTCAACTCGCAGTGATTGCAGGTAGTTGATAGGTTTGTACATCTCTTTTCATCTAGTGGATTTATTTGTTGTCGCGAGGACAACCGTGGACGTTTCCCATGTTGGGTTTTACCACGTTAAAAATATTGCGTGTTCATTTACTTTCTGCTTATTGTTTTGCTTGATTAATTAGTGGTAATTGTGGGAATAGCACTATTTGTGGAGTTTCACTACCATTGAGCGACAGGCTCATTCGAAAAAATAATTTGGTAAGCCATGTTTTTAATGAGATCAGTAACTTCGGTAATGCTGGCGAGATTCGAACCTCAGGCCTCTGGTATCATCACCCAGAGGTTTTACCAATTAAGTTCAACTGGCACCTGCCATCTTTTAATTTTTAAGCAAGGTGACAAAAACATGGTATTGTATCTTAGTCTACAGATGCTATGCTCCAAATTCATGTGAGCAGTGTGCCAGGCCTGCAGTTGACCAGCATCATCTCCAGCTATTATGTCATCTATGTATCCATGGCGGCATTTTAAAAGACAAGAGCAGCCATGCAGGAAGCTAGTGCTTCCTACATGCATCGACATGCACAAGTTGATCAGTAAACACCCATTCCTAATTACAGTAGCTTTGTTTTATGTTGTGTTTGAATAGAACACCACTTTTTGTCCTAAATCCGAGTTAACTCAACCGAATATTGCATCCATATTTGCCTGATGACTAGAGCAGCCATGCAATGAGAAGATATTTTTGCTTTGACACGTAGAACTTGAGTGAAGAATACTAAATTGGATGGTAAACACTATCACAAAAAATAAACTGTCTTTGTTTTTTGGGTGTTTTTTGAACAGAACACTGTCACAAGGTCCTCTTTCATTTTATTTGTCCTTCTTATTCGACTGAATGAATGTACACAACTGCACAAACTATGTAATCTATATAAATGGCCTATAGAGCTTTCAGATATGCGTAAAGCTGTAAGTGAAGGTGGCAGGTTTCTTTTATCTTCATCCAAGTCATCAATCATTTTTTTTACTTTCAATAAGATCATGGCAAATACCTGCAACAGTTCTATGAACATCCCTATTTCAGATGACGTCTCTTTTGGTGATTTCTTTGAAGAATGGATTGTAACACTCGAAAGCGACTTGGAGCAACTCAATATTCTCTCCTCACAAAACCACCTAGAGGTGGAGTTGGAAACTACAGTTGGACGAGTTCTTTCTCATTATCAACACTACTACGAAACTAAATCAAGAGCAACGAATGAAAACGTTTTCTTGTTATTCTCTTCTCCTTGGTTAAGCACTTACGAGCGTAGTTTATTGTGGATCACTGGGTTTAGACCATGTATGCCTTTTCGAATAGTGGAGAAATGATTTGTTGGAGAGCTAAGTTCGGATCAAGTTGAAAAGATACAAAGCTTGAAGGCAGATTCCACAGCACAGGAAAAGGTGTTGAATAAGGAGATGGCTAGAATTCAAGAAAGTGTAGTCGGGCCTTCGTGGGTGGAGATCATTAATAGAATGGACACACAAGTAGTAAATAATGGAGAAGTAGACCAAGTGCTAGGAATTATCAAAGTAGAATTGAGAGATTTGGTTATAGAGGCAGATTTTCTAAGAGGAGCTACTGCAAGGGAGTTGGTTAACATTCTCAATCCAGTTCATGCTGCAAAGTTCTTAGCTGCTACTGCTCGACTGCAACTTAGGATACATGCTTTGGGTGTAAAACAAGATGCAGACAGGATGGAAAGTTAGTTCAATTCATTTGGCTAGGTTTTCTTGCTTAGGTGGATGCGTTGTATATATGTCGCTTTTTTTTAAATTTTTTTTTTTTTTTTTTTTTTTTTTTTGTGAGTGGATTGTATTGGTTTGTTGCGTATAATAGGCTCCTATGAAGTATGTAAAATATATGCAAAGATAAAATCCAATATATTTGTTTTAGGCAAATATAACAAAATGATGACAAATTTCAAGCAATCCATTGTATGTATGCCACCAGGAGCTGCATTGTATGTACTGATATGCATATATGCCACCAGGAGCTCCGAACACGCAGGTGCTACATGGGCTGCCCCCAAAAACAGAGGCTAGGCACCTAACCAGTCTAAGTGGATACCGATTCAGGTTGTCAAATTGTACTATGGTTGTAGAGTTGTGCTTCTACGAAAGTGGTTTAAAGTGGATGCCCCTGCAAAAAAAAAAACAAAAGAAAAAAAAAGAGAATCGGCAGGTACCAACCTTAACATTACCAAAACTGCTTAAATTACAAAGAATAGCAAAAACTTTGTATTTCAGAATTTTACGGTTAGACAAGCAGAGTCTATGTTAAAAGTTGTCAAAGAAATTTCACTGTCAATTCAAGATTGCAATTTAAAGTTATTGGGATCAATGGTAGCCGTGCTCGATATATGTCCCTTGAATCTTGATGTGGAAGTTATAACATTAGAAGGCAATCCCCAAATGAGAATCTGTTCACCAAATTCTATTTCTTAGAAATGACAAAGGGATATAATTCATATCTAAAATTACAACTCCCTCCAATAACCCTTCCTCCTCGTTTGCTATCGCAGCAATTTGGAAGCTCATTTATAGCATCATCCAAGCACTTTTTGCACCGAAGGTCAGATAGATCTCTAGTACACTGAACAAGGCCATTCACTTTATCTATTTTATTTAGACTCATTTCATCGGTTGCAAATAATTTTGGACTTCGGTATGCTTTGTCTGTTAATCTACTTAAAAAATCCCTAGTCTTCCCATTAAACGACTCTATGCCACTTACATTTTGTACGTTGTACAAGTAAACTTTGTTTTCGGAATCAATTGTACCCAGGAAGTTAACATTCGAATATCTCAATAAGCATGCATCATACCATATAACCGCTGCTTTATCATTTGGACAACGTTTCTTTATCTCTGCAATTGCTGTACTAACACAAGATTTGCAATCTGCAGTTGACACATCTCCTCGGCATAGAGCAAGCCCATGAGCAGTTTCTTGGCTATGACCAACTGAACTCTGTCGAAAACCGGTATGTGGAACTTTGTTACCAAGTTGATTAAACAAGGTATTCAAGTTCTTGTCATAAGTACTACCTGAACTGTAGTTGAAAGATGATGAACATATATGGTAAAGTGGGTCAACACCAATAGCACTTTGGAGAAGAAGAGTGAAGAAGAAAAGCATGGAGAGAGGGACTAAGTTACTTGAAGACATGGTTGTGGAATTTGATAGTTATCTATCATCTCTAAGTTGTTTATATAGACAAGTAGATTGAAAAGTTCCAATTAACTAGTAGTGTTTTGTTGACTGTTTGAGCCAATTAACAACTAGATAGGTTGCATACTTGTATCCACTTATCTTCAACTAAAAACAATTAATATTAAATTACTAGCTTCATCAAATTTCCTTTCGATTTAAAAATACAGTGAAACCTATCTAAATGCACATCCTATAAATGGGTGGCAATCGTGTCGGTTCGTAACAGGTTGGGTGTTTTTTACCTTAACCCGAACCTGACATGTTAACCTGCTTAACTTTATTTCTCTAAACACAAAAACCTGACCTGATAATTAAATAGGTCGGGTTCAGGTCGACCTTGTTAAAACACGTCAAACCCGCAACTTGTTAACCCAAGTAAATATGATTTTCAATAGTAACTTGCCTTGCTTTTTATTTATATGTCGTACAACAATTTAACAACAAAAAGTTTCATACAATAAAAGCCTCACAAATCACAATAAAAGTCTAATAAAAACATCCTATGAAAATAATACAAGTTTGTAAAAAAAATGCAAACAATGAACACGTTGTGACGCTACAAAGCAGCACACCCCCAACACTAGACCAGCAGCAGAACAGAACCCCTTTGCAGTACAGATCAGCCCCTTTGCAACATCTATGCTCTCATCTTCGTTCTACATGGTGCTGCATAGATGTTGGACCATCAAAAATTCTTTTGATGGTCCAACTAAAACCTGTCTAAATGCACAGCTTTGGACCAAGACTGGTTTTAGTTGGACCATCAAAAGGATATTTGTGTACGTGTAGTTTGATTTAGGGTAATATCCCCAAAAAGCCCCATGTTTAGGTGCCTCTTTCCCAATAGGCCCTGACAGGCTGACATGGGTCATCTTCTCAAACAATGCCTTTGACTATTTCATAATTTTTAGCCGGTCAAAATTACCCTTATATTATATCCTCTAAAATCAACCTTTTATCTTCTAAAGTCAGTACAAGACAAAAAACTCAGAAAAATACAAAAAACAGAAAAGGACAAAAAAACAGTTTATTTATAACTTTTTGGTTTTAACATTTGAAAATTTTATAACTTGTGATTTAGAAATCGAAAATCAAGATGGTGTATATGGTTGGAAAGATCTCGACGAGATCTTTTAAACGAGATCCCACATGACTATAAAATTTTAAATTTAAAAAATTAAACTTTAAAAAAAAATTCAAATATTAATAAAAATTCAAAATTTCATATTTTTTACTGAGAAGTTGGGTTTCGATAAAAAAACTTCGTATGATTTCATAAGGTTTTTCAAAATTACTCTAAAAATCTAAAAAATAATCACACAATACTACCAAATTTAGGAGTTTTTATTTTTGTCCTCTAAAAAATGTTTTCTTATCTTCTAACACCAAAGCAATATCCTCTAAATTGTTGCTTGTTGTTCTGTAAATTACAAAGGCATGATATCTATTCCATATTATTAATATATGTGGATTGTAGTCTGTAGTTTGATGCATGAGTTCGATGTCTCGACTGAAGACAAAACCCTTATTGTACAGACAAAAAGAAAATTATATTACAATGAAAAGTTCATAAAAACGTTTAATGTACAGTTAACTTCACAAAAGACTATATACTTTTTTTAGGTTACAACCCAAAGCATAAGAAACAAGAGAGAGCATAACCCAGTGTAAACATAAATCCCTCATTTTGCCTGGTGTAATGCCACGAAGTTCATTAAATTTGTACTCCATTCTCCCTTCCCATCCCCAACACCAAAACAATATAATATCTCACATCTTTAACCATCATTTTATTTTTGGCAAACGGGGTTGAAGGCACCCCTTACCTCTTTAAATTACGTGAGAAAACTTATATCAAACATTCAAACAATCAGTTGCTGGCGTGTTTCTAACCAACCACCTCTGCACTTTGTGAGATGGATGCAATCGTTGAGCCACAAACGTAACTCATCTACTTTCTAACCATCATTGAAACTGATAATCCCCATTTGTTTACACTCATGCATTCTTATACTTCCACAAAATCCAAGTAATATGTATGGAACCATGACCAATATACTTTGATAACCAGTTTTAATCTACCTCTCAACACTTTTCAATATATAATGTGATTTAGTAAAATTGCATGTTGAGTGGATACAATAACTTGTTTAGAGGATAAAGCTATATTATTTAGAGAACAACAATCAATGTTTTAGCGGACAAGACCCGTACAATATATAGCGAAAAAATTATCAAAAAATTAAAAATTACATGTTTTTTTTTTGTTTTTTTTCATACCTTTGTGAGATCTTGTTAGATAGATCTCGTCGAGATCTTTCTAACCATATACATCATATTGATTTTTATCTTCTTAATCAAAAGATATACAAGTTACAAATAATATAGCAAAAACAATTTAATTAATATTAAAAAATATGTTTTTGTTTTTTTCTTATTTGTCTTATATTCCAATTTTTCTCTTCTGTCTTTAGTACAAAGGGTATTTTAGTAAAACAAAATAAAAGAAAGTGGGGTAAGGGCTTGTTTGAGAAGATGACCCCATGTCAGGGCCTATTGGGGAAGAGGCACCTAAACATGGGGCTTTTTTGGGATATTACCCTTTGATTTATCAATTGATTTTTACAGAAACTTGTATTGGTTACTAAATCAAGTTTGAAAACAAATTTTTTTGTCTAAGTAGTACTATATACAATGATTTTATAGCTCCAAGTCCATGTTGGATTGCTTTTAGTGGAATAATAGTGGGCAAGGGACATTCTAAATGTACATATGTAAAACAAAGAAAAAAATGTCTATTTCAGTATGTGGAATATATGCAAACCTCTCAAAGTGCAGTGCCTACTAAAATTTGGTCAGTGATAACCTGAAATGAATTTAGTCCCCTACCCCTTAAAATTTGGGTCTCAATCACAATACACTATGTTTTGTTTTTATATTGACAAGCGGGGTTGAGGGGACCCTTACCCATTAAAATTACGAGTGGAATGCACATCCTTTGGATGTATTATACAAAAGGATAGGAATAGAATTGGATATGTTGATCTTTTATTTTACGTTATATTTATATATTCAGTAATTGAGGACAAAATTACTTATCAATTTATTTACATGATCTTAATTACCTAAATCAAAATTCATAGATGAATAATTTTAGTAATATAAATGAGGCATTTAGAGAAAGGTGTTCATCTTTTAGTTAATTAATTTTATTTATATATTAATTTTTGTTGTCCACAAAAATTATAATAAGTATATAATAAAAAAAATAAAAAATTAAGAAAAATATGGTATATCTAAGTTAGGACTGGGTGCATTAGATAAGTTCTAGGTGCAAACTACAAACATTGGTGAGACTATTAAAAAAAAAAGTAAATGTTCGTTGAAATGATTGCTTGGGACACGTGCTCACAAATTCAGAAGAAGCAGCTCAGACGTAGCATTAATGTTTGGCTGATTTCTCGAGCGGCTAAAACCGAATTTTGAGTATTAAATGACATATATACCCATTAGATGTATAAATGAATGTTGGATAGAATGTGTTATATCAAATAAGTAATAAGGTTAGAATTGGAAGAAATTAGAAAAGTGACCAACTGTGAGTGACAAAGTTATACTGTTGATTCAGTTGTATCCTACTTGGGAACTTAGTAGTTATTTTCTTTGTAGGACAAGGAAAAGAAAACCTTAAATAGGTTTCCTTGTTTCATAAGGGAGGGAATTTCAGGAAAAAAGATATCCTTGGCCAACTAGAAGTTGTCCAAGGCCTATAAATATATATTTTGGCATAAACCAAAATACAGGGAGAGAAACATGTAGTCCTTACTTGTTTCAAAGACCGAAACAAGCTAGTGCTTAGCTTGTTTAGAAAACAACTACTAGTTAGTTTGTTTAGATTGATGTTTTGGTATAAACCAAAACATAGACCAAACATAACTTATTTTAGCTTGTTTAGAAAAACCACTAAGGTTTAGTGTGTTCAGAAATATTGAGACAACTAGGGTTTAGTTTGTCTAGAGAGTATTGTGAGGCAAAGATTCTTGTAATCTTCATAATATTCAGTAAAGAAGATAGTTTTCTTCAAGATCTTGTGTTTTTGTTCATCTTTATTTATTGCTATTATTTAATTCTGCATTCAATAGTACTTTTACCTAGAAATTTGTATCATGTTGGTATCAAGAGCAAAGTTCGATTCCCTGGTGGAGTTTTCTATGGTTTATGGTCTTAACTCGTTTGCAGTATTAAAACTAGGTAAAGTTCGTGTGTCCTTGGAAGATTTTAAGAAGACAAGAACAAATAAGATGACAAAAACAAAATCAAAGAAATTTGAGGTGGAGACATTTATTTCACAGCAGAAAGCCAATTCGAAGCAGAAGCAGAAAAGTTTGTTTTCTAATTAATAAAGGTGATGTTGGTGATCGAGATGAGCCATTCAAGGAAGATTGCATATTGGAGCGCAAGATGACTAAGACACGAAGTAAGAAACAAACAGTGTTTCGTATTGGGCGTGCAGGTCAAGTTCCAAGCAAAGTTGAATGGTTCAGCAAAGTCTAGGGAGCTCTTGAGTTCTCTAATAACTGTTTCTACCTTAAACGAGAGTTTAAGTTCTTAAAGGGGGGAGCCATGATACAGGTGTATCCTACTTGGGAATTTAGCAGCTTTTTTTCTTGTAGGACAAGGAAAAGAAAACCTTAAATAGGTTTCCTTGTTCTATAAAGGATAGAATTTGAGGAAAAGAAATATTTTTCCTTGGCCAACTAGAAGTTGTCCAAAGCCTATAAATACATGTTTTGGCATAAACCAAAATATATAGAGAGAGAAACATGTAGTGCTTACTTGTTTCAAGATAGATAAACAAGCTAGTGCTTAGCTTGTTTACATTGTTATTTTGGAATAAACCAAAACATAGTGAAACAACTTATTTAGTTGTTTAGAGACGAAACCACTAAGATTTAGTGTGTTTAGAAATATTGAGACAATTAGGGTTTAGTTTGTCTAGAGAGTATTGTGAGGTAGAGATTCTTGTAATCTTCATAATACTTATTAAAGAAGATAGTTTTCTTCGAGATCTTGTGTTTTTGTTCATCTTTATTTACTGCTATTGTTTAATTTCGTACTCAATAGTATATTTGCCTAGTAATTCCGCAGCATAAACTTAGTACAGAGGAAACAATGGCTTCGTTTCAGATCCAGATGCAGTCGATGAATTCTACTTTGTCCAAGCTAACCGATTTCATCATCAAAGAAGGGGAGAAGAAAAACCTGAAGAAGAAGAAGAGTTCATTTTCTGAGCAAGACGACTCGGATGAAGATGAAGAAGGGGAAGAAGCAGACGACGAAGAAGAAGAAGACGACAACTTCAAAACTTCACATCATGGAGGTAAGAATTCTTTTCGAAATCTAAGGATTGATTTCAAAGTTGAAATTCCTATGTATGATGGAAGTGCTGATGTGGAGAAACTAGACGATTGGATTGAACGTCTAGAGACATACTTTACTCTTTATGGTTATTCGTCGAAAGAGAAGATTACCTTCGCAACCTTGAAACTGTCAAGTCATGCATTAACTTGGTGGAAATCTTATCGCAAGTATCAGGATGAGAAAGGGGCATTATCGTGGAGGAAGTTCAAGGAGTTGCTTTAGAAGCAATTCTATCCAGTGGGATTTCTAGAAGAAAGATTGCAGAAGTGGTACAACTTACGCCAGAGATTCAATCAATCCGTCCAAGAATATACAACTGAATTTCAGAATCAAGCAATGGTTTTGGGTATCAATCTAAAGGATTACTCCACATACATGAAGTACGTGGCAAGTTTGAGTGGGTATATTCGGAAGGAGTTGAAGTTGTTTACAGTAGAATCTATACACGAGGCTACTGTAAAAGTTATTGCCATTGAAGGCAAGTTGAAGAACAGTACAGAAAGAGATGAAAATCAATCTGGTGGTAAGTTTAGTGGTTATAGTAGCAAACATGATGATGCTAAAATGAAGGGAAAAGGTGAGTCTGATGGGAAAGAAACGTTGATTTGCAGTCATTGTAAAGTAATGGGACATGTGATGCACAAATGTTGGAAGAAGTATCTACATCTCAAACCAAAAGGGATGAAAGAGAAGGAGGGGAAAAAAAACTGCAGCTTGTATCGCACAAGGTCCACAGGAATTACCAGGGATGACAGAGCCGAACCTCAAGCTCAACATGATGGCAGGTAATCATACACAGGTTGAAGAAGATGGCCCCAGAGAGCAACTCTTTTGTATTAAGTTACAGGTGAAGACCAGTTTGGTGGACGTTATTGTAGATCCAGGAAGTCAGAAAAATCTGATTTCAGAAGCTTTGGTTCAGAAGCTTGGTTTGAAAACCGTGAAACATCCTAAGCCTTATCCATTGGGATGGATTCAGAAGGACGTCGGCTCGAGTGTGAAACATCAATGCACATTCAACTTTGTTCTTCATGAGTCTTATATTGATGAGGTGACATGTGACGATGTTCCATTGGATGTTTGTCAGGTTGTTCTGGGAAATCCCTACTTGTGGGATAGATATGCTCTTTTTGATAGGAGGGCTCAGAAGTATACATTCACTAAGGGTGAAAAACAGTTTGTTATTCGAGCAATTTCACCTCCAAAGGGAATTGACTTGGTAACGACAACACGGGCTAAAAGGTTAGTAAATGCTTGTGGTCTTGATGACATGTCATTGGGTTGATCGAGAGGAGACATTCAACGAAGATTGCATATTGGAACGCAAGGTGACTAAGACACGAAGTGGGAGACGGTTAACGTTTCGCATTGGGCATGCTGGTTAAGTTACAACCAAAGCTAAATGGTTCAGCAAAGACCAGGGAGCTCTCGAGTTCCCTAATCTCCGTTTCTATCGTTATATATTCAGATCTAATCTCACTGCAAATTAAATGAGTTATCTCATTGTCCCATTGTCAATGGGTGATCACCATTTTCTCATTATCAATTGGTATTGAAGTCTGAGAGATGAAAACTAGTTTCACTAAGTTCAAAAAGGTTTTTTTTTCAAAATTGAGGACCAAATTAAGAAAAATCTTCGGCTTGATTTATATATTTGATTGCATTGAGTTTAAACAAAGAAATGACACATACAGTAAAACACAAAGAAGAAAGAAGGAAGAAGAAGGAAGAAGGAAGAAGAAGAAAAACACATTCATATTGGTATTTTGTTTTTAAGATGAGGGCAGTATGAGAGATATTCTTAAGCAGACGGCTACTGACAATTTGTGTAGTGGGCCATGTAGTAATAGAGAACTATTTTTTCCAGTCGTCCTTTTTTGGTATTTCAAGAGTTGGATAGTGTTGAAAACTAATTTTCGGTTAATTTAAACCCACGGCCTCTCCATTTTATGAGAGGGGTGTAACTGTTCAGCCACACGGGCTTATGTACAATCACAATACACCGCATGTTATTTAATTTTTATTTAATTAATAAAATATAATCTATGTACGGTTGTAGTTAACCCAGTGAATTTAAATTAGTTACCTACTAAACATGTGGCGTTCTATGATTGGGCTCACAGGACCACATACAATTCAACCACACATGCTAAATTTTTTCGATAACCCGACATGTCAAAGAGTAGAGTTGTAGACTTATGGAAGTATGGAGTTACCGTATTAATCGTCGTAGGGCTAGAAGTGAATACGGATTTACCCGAAACCCGAATTGACCGAATCCGAATATGTCAGATTTGGATTTTAAAATTTATCAAAACAATTCAGATTTTGGGTTTGGATTTATAAAAAACATTCATTCGGATTCGGATTACACCAGATTTTTAAGATTTTACATAAAAAATTGTCGAGTTTATTGGGTTACGGGTAAAAACTCTGATTCAGATTTAACTTGTAAAATTCGGATTTATATAAATCTTATCTGACCCCGACCCGTTTCAGCCCCAAATCGTTGGCATGGGTTGCTTAAGAGTGTAGAAATACAAATAGTGAGACCTATGTAAATGCACACAGTACATATTGAAGGACAAGATGTTAGCACACACTAGAATCATCTAGATTGCACAGCCAACTAAGATCTCTCTATTTTAGGAATGTTTGTATATACCACATGTAAAATGTTTGATATTCTAGCACATGTAATATCTTAGAAAGATCTTTGTAATTCATTATATAAGCAAACTATCTCTACTATGAGGAAAACATAATAAGGGAAACCTTATTCTTCACTTGGTCTCAGGCTAGTTAATCCTTATGGCTGGAGACTCTTCACCATCCAACACCAAACCCTACCAACCTTCCACCATCCAACACCAAACCCTACCAAACTTCCACCATCCAACACCATCGACACATCCTCATCGCTCCCACTCTAACACACATTCATCATCTTATATCTGTTAAACTAGATCGAGATAATTATCTCCTTTGGCATTCTCAATTCATGCAATTATTAATCGGTTATGATCTTGTGGGCTACGTTGATGGGTCACTTCCTCCACCCCCATGTGTGCTCCTTAATGGAGATGGATCTCTGAATCCATCCTATGTTACTTGGCGAAAACAAGACCAAATCCTTCTCGGATGGCTTCTATCGACTCTCAAAGAATCTGTACTTGCCCAAGTTGTTGGTCAAGACACTAGTCGTGTAGTTTGGCTTGCCCTTGAAAAGCAATTTGCATCTCGTTCGCGTGCTCACTTAATGCAACTTCGACGGGAACTGCAAACCATCAGAGAAGGTAATGAATCCATAAATGATTATTTCTCTAAAGCAAAACAATTGGCCGATAATCTTGCCGTTTCAGGATAGCCTATGGTTGATTCTGATTTACAACAATGCATTCTAAATGGCCTTGATTCTGCTTATGATACTGTTGTGACCACGCCAACGGCAACACTTGAGGATATACACATGGATGATTTTCAAGCTCACTTGCAAGCTTTTGGGATGCGTCCTAATGCACAAAATGTTGCACTTTCTACTCTACCAACTGCAAATATTGCCACTAGTAAGAGCAGTTCTCATACCTCTGCCTCCTCACATCGTGGACAACACAATCAGTCACGTAGCCGTAATAACAACCACAATAATGGTTGAACGCCACAAGGACCACGTCCTCAATCAGGCCCATGTCAACTATGTGGGTGCAGGAACCACATTGTGGAATCATGTTGGTACGGATTTGATCGCAATTATCGTCCCGACATTGTCCCTTCTAATGGAGCTACTGCTTATGTTGCTACCCCATCAACTCCATATGATTTCAACTGGTACACACATAGTGGTGCCAACAATCATGTTACCTCTGATTTGAACAAGCTAGCTCCACATTCGCTCTGAATATGATGGCCCAGATCAGCTGCAAGTTGGCAATGGTTCATATCTTCCCATTTCTCATGTTGGTAAGTCTACTTTTACCCATAAAAATAGAACATTGGTCCTTGACAATATCCTTCATGTTCCTCACATCTCTACGAACTTACTTTTTGTCTCTAAATTTGCATCTGATAATAATGTATTCTTTGAGTTTCACCTTACCTTTTTTCTTGTCAAGGATCGCAAAAAGGGGAAAGTAGTTCTTCACGGGCTAAATAAGGGAGTCCTATACTCTTTAGCACCATGCTCTGACACTTCAATCTGTGTCTCTTCCAATGCTTTAATTGGCGAACGTACCTCAATAAATGCTTGGCATCAACGTCTAGGACATCTTATGCCGAAGACAGTCGAATGTAATTGCATCGAATTCACTTCCCGTAAAGAAGTTCAATTATTGTCACTCATGCCATGTTGGCAAAAGTCATACTCCCATTTTCTTCTAGTACAACTGTTTATGAATCTCCATTGGATTTAATTGTTTCTGACATTTGGGGACCTACACCTTTTGTTTCACGTAGCGGCTTTCGTTATTATCTCCTTTTCAAGGATGCTTTCAGCCGATATGTTTGGGTTTTTCCTTTATACAATAAATTGGACGCTATGCAGGTCTTCATTTATTTCAAAAATAAGGTTGAAAATTTATTTGACCGAAAAATCAAAATTTTTCAATCTGACAATGCCGGAGATTCCGAACAAAACGGCCTTGCTGAATGCCGCCATAAGAAGGTTGTTGAAACAGGCCTTGCACTTATGGCTACTACTTCTACCCCATATGCCTATTGGGAAGACGCTTTCCAAACTGCTTGTTACATAATGAATCATCTGTTGTGCAACGGAAGATTTAACCCAAGGATTTGTTGTAATACCGATAATCTAGATAATAGTAAATAAGAGAGAAAGTAATCGAAAAAACACAACCACACACAATAACACCAATATTAACGTGGTTCGGCAAACCCGCCTACTTCACCCGGCAACCGATCAAGAAGATTTTATTAATCAGAGAAAAGAAACAACCTAATTACAAATCAATAATTCCTTGTCTCTTTCTCTCTCACACACTAGAATCTCAGAAACCCTATTATGAAAACCCTTATAAATTTGTCTCTCCCTATCTAGTAATGCTTTCACTTTTGGTTCACTCTTTCTTCTTTTTACCACCTCTTTTACAATAGCCAACTAGTTGAGTATATATAATACCCAAGAGTTCCTAATCCATACAAGGATTCTAATTGAATAACAATACCAATTACCAATTAGAATACAAGTACTTATGGGAGTAGAATTCCTAACTACATTGTTTCTAGAAACAAACATAAGGTATGATCCTATAGACCTCACTTAATATAAACTATGATCTTGCGCATGCGCATTGCCAGCCAATACACAACAATCTCGACCTTGGCGAGCCAATGAACTTGATTATTGTTGACTCCATCCGCGTCCGTGAAACCTTCTTGATCCATGTTGCTGCCTCCACCCTTTTGGGTGCCCAATCAATTATGATTGACCGACAAGTTTGAGATACCCTCAAACTTGCCCACATGAATCCACTTGCTAATCATCTTTCCCTTTCTTGAGTTCCTTCCTTCTGCAGCCACCTTGTTCACCTTCCTTGCCTTAGGACCAACTCTAGATCTTACTATTGTTTGAGACAATAGTATATACAAGCCACTACTACTCGCGACTCCTTTCACGATCACATTGGAATCTGTGCAAACCTCTACAACTCCACCTTTGCCACTGAACTTGTAACCGAAATAATCTAACTTGAAAAGAGAAATTAGTTCTCTTTGCAAACTCGACACATGTCGAACCCCTTCAAGAGTATGTATCCTCCCGTCATACATATTGATGTGAATATTACCAACTCCCACTATCGACTTCTTGGAGCCATCACACATCGACATCGAGCCACCCTCACATCTTTCATACTTGTCGAATCATGACCTATGTGAACAAACATGTTTTGTGGCACCGCTATCAAGTACCCATTCCCGATGTAAATTTTCTTCTTGAGTAGTCACCAAGAGTAATTCGTCATCAAACTCCACTTGATTAGCCTGTCCGCCAGAATTAGCAATATGCTTGCCTATCCCTGACCTGGAGCTATTTGCCGAAACCGCTCCACCTTTTTCCTCACAATCCGTTTAAAGTGCCCTGTTTTTTCGCACTTCCAACATTCTATGTGAGCCTTGTTACTCTTGTTAAATTCTTTCCGTGATCCCCCATTAATCACCAAACCCTCACCATGAGATTCATCGTCTCTGCATTTATTTCTGATTTCATGAGATAAAAGAGCACTGATAATATGCTTATAGGATTGGGGCATGGAGTTCAGAAGTAGATGTGCTTTATCTTCATCCTCTAACTTCACTCCAACATGAACCAATTCAGAAAGCATGCTATTGAAGACACTGAGATGTTCATTAATACATGTACCTTCTGCCATCCTCAACCTATAAAGTTGCTGCTTGCAGTACAATCGATTTGATAACGACTTAGTCATATACAAATTTTCAACCTTTAACCAAAGTTTTACCGAAGAACTTTCCGTGAGAACGTTTGATAAGACCTTCTTCGTTAAACACAATCGAATCGCACTAGTAGCCTTCAAATCAAATTCTTCCCAATCATCATCTGACATATCCGCCAGTTTTCCCTTTAATGCTTTGTGTAGCCCAGATTGTACCAAGAGATCTTGGACTTGTACTTTCCATAAACCAAAATTCATCTTTCCATCGAACTTCTCTATATCAAACTTCAAACTTAAATTTGAAAACCTTTGCGCCATCTCGAAAATCCCTACAACCTAGAACCTTGCTCTGATACCACTTGTTGTGCAACGGAAGCTTTAACCCAAGGATTGGTTGTAATGCCGATAATCTAGATAATAGCAAATAACAGAGAAAGTAATCGAAAAAACACAATCACACACAATAACACCAATATTAACGTGATTCGGCAAACCCGCCTACTCCACCCGGCAATCGATCAAGAAGATTTTATTAAGCAAGCAGAGAAAAGAAACAACCTAATTACAAATCTATAATTCCTTGTCTCTCTTTCTCTCACACACTAGAACCTGAGAAACCCTATTATGAAAACCCTCACAAATTTGTCTCTCCCTATCTAGTAATGTTTTCACCTTTGGTTCACTCTTTCTTCATTTTACCACCCCTTTTACAATAGCCAACTAGTTGAGTATATATAATACCCAAGAGTTCTTAATTCGCAGGATCATAGTTTATATCTAATCCCACACTATATAGGAGTATGGGGCAAACCCGCCTACTCCACCCAACAATCGATCAAGAAGATTTTATTAAGCAAGCAGAGAAAAGAAACAACCTAATTACAAATCTATAATTCCTTGTCTCTCTTTCTCTCACACACTAGAACCTGAGAAACCCTATTATGAAAACCCTCACAAATTTGTCTCTCCCTATCTAGTAATGTTTTCACCTTTGGTTCACTCTTTCTTCATTTTACCACCCCTTTTACAATAGCCAACTAGTTGAGTATATATAATATCCAAGAGTTCTTAATCCATACAAGGATTCTAATTGAATAACAATACCAATTACCAATTAGAATACAAGTACTTATGGGAGTAGAATTCCTACCTATATTGTTTCTAGAAACAAACATAAGGTATGATCCTATAGACCTCACTTAATATAAACTATGATCCTGCGCATTACGAGCCAATACACAACATCATCTTCCCTCTTCGGTTTTACACAATAAGTCACCATTTGAAGTGTTATTTAAAACCAAAATTGATTACAACACTCTTCATGTGTTTGGGTGTTTATGTTCCACACCTTCGCCCTTACAATGCTAACAAGCTTGAACCGCGCTCTCTTCCTCGTGTGTTCCTTGGGTATAGTCCCTTATATAAAGGATATCAATGTCTTCACTTGCCCACCAATCGTCTATACATTTTCAGACATGTTGTCTTCGATGAAGGAACATTCCCTTTTGCAATTTCAAAGAATGACAACAATAATGGGCAGCTTACTCCATTACCTATCTCTGCACCACCCCCAAAATCATTGTTGTCATCGAATATCCGTCATATCTCATCTGTACGCTCACCTAGTCCATCACAGTCCTTCTCATCTCCACTTACATCATCACTCACCCCAAGTGCGTCACCATTGCCAACTGATCTACCATCATCACCACCTCTAAATATACTGTTCCCCTCCCAAGATGCATGTTCCGTAGACTCTCAAACTGAACCAACAGAGACACCCACACTACCAGTCCAATCCACTCCTCACATACAAAATGCACACCCTATGGTAACCAGAGGTAAAGTTGGAGTGTATAAGCCCAAAGCCTTCACACAGCCACTAAACATCCCTTACCAAATGATACTATTGATGAACCAACATGTTTCTCTCAAGCTAATGGTGATCCCAACTGGCGCCTTGCAATGGACAATGAGATTAATGCACTAATCAGCAATGGTACATGGAGCTTAGTACCACCTCACCCAAAGATGAATGTAGTGGGGTCCATAGAGCGATACAAAGCGCGTCTTGTTGCTAAAGGATTTAATCAACAAGAAGGTATTGATTATGGTGAAACATTCAGTCCAGTAGTTAAGCCGTGGACAATCCGGACAGTTTTAAGCATTGCAGTGACTAATGGATGGCCTTAAACAAGCACCAAGAGCTTGGTATAATCGTCTTTATTCTTTTCTCTTAAACCTTGACTTCATGGTCTTTAAGGCGAATAGCTCAACTCATTGTTCATCAAACGTGTACACCCTAGTTTACCATTTATGTGCTTGTGTATGTGGATGACATAATCATTACAGGGTCGAACATGGACTGCATTCAAGATCTTATTTCTCAACTCCAATCCACTTTCGCTATTAAAGATCTTGGTTCCTTGAATTATTTTCTAGGCGTTGAGGCATACCGTAATTCTCAAGGCTTATTCCTCTCTCAACACAAGTATATTATTGATCTTCTACATAATACCAAAATGGATGGAGCAAAACCGGTCAACACACCTATGTGCATTCAATCAAAGCACTCAAAGTTCATTGGTTATAAATTCTCTAATCCCACACTATATAGGAGTATGGTTAGTGCATTTGCAGTACCTAGCTTACTCTGACTCGACCAGATATTGCTTTCTCTGTCAACAAGGTATGTTGATTTATGCAAGACCCTACATCTGATCATTGGCAAAGCTGTTAAAAGAATCTTGCGTTATCTCAAGCGTACCCCACATCATGGCATTCAATTGCAGCCTTGTCGGTCATTTACACGAAGTGCCTACTCCGATGAAGATTAGGCTGGTTGTCCCGACGATTGTTGCTTCACTAGTGGGTATTGCATATTCTTTTTGGATCAAATCTCATTTAACCACTGCGGTCGTCCGACAGTATGGGGTTTTATGGGGCAACTTAACAACTTGCTTCCTAGGAGGTCACCTATCTTAAGACTACTACTACTACTCGAGCACGCTTAACTCTGGAGTTCTTTCGAACTCTTGAGCAAAGTAAGCTCAAAAGGCCTCAATGATAATATATGACAGATGTATACTTCTACCCCAATGCCAGGACATGCCTCTTTTTAAGTATAATAGGAGCCAGCCACCCTCCCCCCGCGCAAAATCACCTGCCGATCTGGGGTGTTACAGATTTAGATTAGATTAAGTGGAAAAAACATATTTGTGTTCGAATTAAGGTTTCACCTGTTTTTATTACAGGAAAATTTTATCTGTGTATCATAATTGTATGTTGGCAGATAGAACCAATCATAAAACGTAACGTGCCAATAAAAATGTAACTATGTACGGGTGTAGTTAACCCCTAGTGGACTTGAATTAGGTTACTCAACCAACTTATAAAAACATGGCATTTTGTGATTGATCTCACACACCGATATACAATTAGAATATAATACACAGATAAAATTTTCGTTTTTATTGGTTTTAACTAGAAAAAAAATCGGGTCGGCTTTGGTTTTTGGTAAACTCTAAGGTACCTACCCCTGTTTCAAACAGAGCCACCCACAACAGGTTTTTCTTTCAAAACAAACAGAGCCCACAATAGCATTTTCTTTCGAATAACATTTTGGACAAATGGATACACAAATCTTTATAAAATCCACGTGTTAAAAAATTATTTGTCAACATTAAATTATTAAATAAAAGATTATAATATAAATGCCACATCTAAAAAGATTTGCATGCAAATACTGTATATTTTCTTCATCATTTTCTCCGAAAGCCAAATCCCCATTCCTTGTTTCAATCAAAATATCATGGGGAGAAGAAGGAATTCAGCTGTGAATGAAATGTTTGGATGGTTTCAAAAACAATCCATCAAAGTGAAAATCTTGCTTGGGTTTTTGTTTGGAGTAGTATTATTAGTAGCATTAAGGTTATTCATAAGAAATCATTATGAATTGTTTGTTGTTGCTGAATCAATTCATGCTGCTGGAATCATTGCTTTGATTTATAAACTCATCACCAAGAAGAGTTGTTCTGGTATGAAATCTTAATTGTATACCTTCTTTTTTTTTGTGTGTATTTTAGTAAAAATTAGTCAAAATTAGTCCAATTTAAGATTAGTTAATTTTTTATTTTTTTTTCAATTTTTTAAAATAAGTTAATATTGAATCGATGGTCTAAGACTCTAAGTTATTTATTGATTTAAGGAGAACAGTTACAAGTTACAACAAATCATATATAGAAACATATATTTCATTGATAGGTTAAATTTCTTAAGTTGTAACATTTTTTTTTTTTTTTGCTAAATTATGATTGTTTCAGTAATTTTGAATTTTTAAAGATTTAGTAATTGATTTGGTGTTTTTTACTTTATTGATTTTTTGATTTGGTGATTTGATTTACTTTGTTAATTGATTTGCATTGATTCAGAATTGAAAATCTTATAATAATTTCTTGTCTAGAACATGGACATTTTCGCCAATTTAGTTTATCCTTTGATTACTCTGCACTACAAATACATTATATATATGAGTTGTTTGGGTATCTTGATAAAATTATGAATTTCAAGAATTTCATGAAAATGGTGCTCTTCGCAATTCTTGCGAGTCATGCAAACAATTCCAAGTTGTAACATAATAACTATAAGACGAGAAAAATGAACAATGAAAGTTTTGAAAGAATTTGATTTTAACTATGGTAATAATCAATTTGTTTATTTTGTGGTGCATTGTTTTCAGGTCTCTCACTCAAGTCTCAGGAAGTCACTGCCATATTTCTTGGGGTGAGATTGTATTGTGGTTTCACATACGAGCCAGACATCCATACAATACTCGATTTCGCGACGTTCGCCTCGACAATTTGGGTGATGTATATGATACGTTTTAAATTGAAGTCGAGTTACAACAAGGACCTTGACAACTTACCAATATATTATGTGGTAAAAGTTTTGTTCACTCATATTCTATGGAAGCATATACTTTTGTTGCACCAAATATCCATTATTATTGTTTCATAAATTATGTCAATGATGCTACAGGGGAATTTCTTTTATTACAATATTGATACTGGTGATTTTTGTTAAATTTACAAATTTATTATTGCGCTTAATTTGTATTCTTATATCGAACATAACGGGAATGTATGACGCTCTTACTTTAGTCCTCTATGGTTCCCTCTGTCAGTTGAGGGATTATGTGTTTCAGTCAATAGCAAAGCATATAATCATATCATTACAAAAAACGTGAGTGTATACGGTCTATGAATTAATCTGCTGAAACAAGGCATTTCTTCAGGTTAGTCTCACTTAGGCAATAACATTTCTTCAGGTTATTCCGGCTGCTGTCCTTGCTACATTGGTGCATCCTTCATTGAGGTGGTTGGCCCTTGACCCTATTCTTTGGGCTTTTTGTGTGTACTTAGAATCTGTTTCTGTGCTACCTCAACTTCGTTTAATGCAGAATGCGAAGGTATGAATCAGACCGGCCTGTTTGTTTTCTGTCAGTCTTGTACTACCAAGAAGTATTAATCTAAGTCGATGTATTTTCCCTTTGCTTGCAGATGGCTGAGCCATTTACTGCTCTCTATGTCTTTGCGTTAGGCGTGGCAAGGTTTTTGGGTTGTGCTTATTGGGTCATCATGGTAAGATATTTAGTGCTTTTGGAAATGTATATCTTCACTGTATTAAAGCCAACAACATCATCATTATTGTTGTTGGTCTGGATAATCTTTTGGTCAGAGTTCATAGATTGAATATCGCTGTAACTTTTCAGATTATTGAAACTCGCGGAAAGTATCTACACTTTTGGGGGTATGGGAAAATATGGATGTTGATGAATCTCGTTGCAGAATTGATTCAGACTTTTATTTTGGCCGACTTTTGTTACTACTATGTTAAAAGGTACATTTCTATGCTCTATCCATTTCGGACTTACTCCTCAGTAATGCCTTGAAAACCACTAACTCCATCTACCCTCCAATCTGGAATACTACTTAATACAGGTTTTTAAATTGTGCATTGTTTAACAGGGTCACGGCTGGCCAACTTTCCGTGTTACCTCTACCTGTCTAGAAGTTTATTGCATATCAATCTTCGATTGCGTGACTTAGTTCAGTGACAATCATGTTGGAGGTAGATATATAAATGAGAGAGTCTAGTAGCAGTAAAACAGGACGGAAAGGTCCATTGAGTCCGCAATGGACTTGTCTTAACTTTAAGGTAGAATTTTGTTTTTCTTTCTGTCTATTCGGTTTTTGCTTTGCAGTAACAGATGAAATTTTGAATGCGTTGAACTATATAAGCTCAATTTTCCTTCGAGAAGATGGGGACTTTTTTCATACTAATTGATGACTTTTATAGTTGAATTCATGATAACTTATTAGAGGCAAAATTGCCAAAATAAGCAATAGAATGACACAACACACTCTGACTTCTCACATTTGATAGCGATTCAATAATGTGGAATGTTAGCAGGCAACGCACTTTGTGAGGTTTGCATAAACTCTACACACTGAAATAGATATTTCTTTGTTACTTTTCCATTTTGATGCAACTGCACTAGATTAGTGCTGATTCGTCACAGACAGGCAGACAGCCATGGTAGCTTAATATCAGATTTATCCGGTTTCTAGAAACCTGGATTTGAATCAAGCGACATGTTTCGATATTGTCGATCACCCCTAAAAGGAAATGATGTATATATCTCTAAGGACATTTATGCAATCCAAACTGCATGGACTTCAAGCTACCGGCCAGTATAAAAAATATGATCTAGAAGGATGTTGATAAGTCCAATAAGATACTTAATACCAATCAATGTAGTCTTGTTTCAAAGTTGATAAAAGTCTACTTTGTACACTCTTTAATCTTAACAGCAAAATTCCTTAGTTTCAAACTTGATATAAATAAAAATATATGGGTGGAAATATGTGGATGTGGATGCAAATCATTTACATGTTGGTTGGCTCAGACTTTAGACAAAAGTGTTTGGACCTTTCCAATCCACTTTTCTATATAAACAAAAAGTCCCCCATACAGAGATGAAAACAAGCTCCATAAGACCATAACCATGTCTTCTGGCAACTTAGTCCCTCTTTCCATGCTTTTCTTCTTCACTCTTCTGCTCAAGAGTGCTATTGGTGTTGAACCTCTCTACCATATATGTTCATCATCTTTCAACTATAGCTCAGGTAGTCCTTTTGATAAGAACTTGAACACCTTGTTTAATCAACTTAGTACCAAAGTTCCACCTACTGGTTTTGGCCAGAGTTCAGTTGGTGGTAGTCAAGAAACTGCTCATGGGCTTGCTTTATGCCGAGGAGATGTCTCAACTGCAGATTGTAAATCTTGTGTAAGTACAGCAACTGCAGAGATAAAGAATCGTTGTACAAACGATAAAGCAGCAGTTATATGGTATGATGCTTGCTTATTGAGATACTCCAATGTTAACTTCTTGGGTTCTATTGATTCCGAAAACAAATTTTACTTATACAACACACAAAATGTAAGCGATATCGAATCATTTAATGGGATCACTAGGGAGTTTTTAAGCAGATTAACGGATAAAGCATACCGAACTCAAAAATTATTTGCCACTGATGAGATGAATCTAGATAATAAGATAGATAAATTGTATGGTCTTGTTCAGTGTACTAGAGATCTATCTGGCTTTCAGTGCAAAAGGTGCTTGGATAATGCTATAAGTGAATTTCCAAATTGTTGCGATAGCAGAAGAGGAGGAAGAGTTATTACTGGGAGTTGTAATTTTAGATATGAATTATATCCCTTTGTAATAACTAAGAAATAAAATGTGGATGCTTGAATTATATCCTGACTTCCAGAAATAGTTGAGATTTTGCTTCTTCAGATGTCCCTGCTGTGTCTGAGCACCAGTGCCACTGCCCTGCTGTATAAATTCAATTATCTTGGGTGTATCTTATATTTTGTTGCTTTTAAAATCTGAAAATATTTCTCTAAAAAAGAATTCTGAATAGATTACATGCATATACCTTCAATATATCCATAATCAGTCTTGGGCTCACAATCACATGGGTTACGTTAGTGAAATTTTTTTTTTTTTTATCCAACTTATGCACCAAATAATGGGTGGACCCAATTAGCCGTTATTCGGTACATTTTCGGTATGGTGTATTACGGTACATTTGTTTGTACACCACACAATCTTCCACGTGGACTCAAATGGAAACTTGCCACTGGTTAGTCTAAAGTCAACAAAATTTTGCTCTTATTGTTTCTTGAATTTTGTCTTCCATATAGTAATTTTCTCATCCATACAGCTGCTTGTCATCCATATAGCAATTTTGTCATCCACCTGTATGTTTGACTGAAAAACTAAAAGAAGCAATAAAAATTGCATAACCGGTTACCAAGTTGTCCTAGTCACATTGTGTGGACGAAAATGCTGCTCGCACCGTAATTCACTGAGTTAAAATGTATTGAATAAATGGCTGGACCCAATATGATTCTTCTGATAAGGTTAGAAGTTTAATTGGGACTCTACTCTATAAAAATCTTGATGGACATAAATACAAGGAGAAGCCACCTATTGGAGGCTAGGTTTAACAGACATAACAACTTCCATGCAGCTCCAACGAATCGCGTTTCCCTACAATTCTTTCTCCATAACGGGTATTCACTTGGGAAGAAGACATAGGCTGTGCTTGTTTTCCCGGAAGTTTTGGGGAAACGGAAATGGAAACGTTTAAATTTTAAAAAAGTTAAAAAAAAATTCCACACTTTCCATTTATTACATATATTGTTGCTTGTTTGAGCACAATCATAAAAGAGGAAAGAGAGACGTGGCGAGATAAAAGATTCTGAAAATCAATGGGGACCACAAAAGAGGCTTGATTTTCTGTTGGGGACCACAAAAGAAGGCTTGATTTTCTGTTTTACTTAGAATTCTGGGTTTCACTAAACCGTATTATTTGCTTACGTGGTTTACGGTTTAATAATTTTTTTAGCAATGGGACCCATATAAACTTGAATCAAGAAGCAATCAGAAAAGCAAAAAAACATAAAATGGATGACGTTTTTTGCATTCCGGTCTTTTTCCGGGTAAACAAGCACAGCCATAGTTAACTATTTGTAAGTCATCTCTATTAAAACCTAACTCAACTTTAAACTTAAAAGGCCAATCTAAGTGTTTATAAATCCTCCATTTACCACGCATACCAGATCCATTTTTGAGCCGTATGTATGTTTTTTAAACCGGGTCAAATTTCATTCTAATAAAGCCCATTGTAGTTATGTTTGACTTTGACCCATTTCTTTAACAAAGAATTATTCTATAAGGCCTTATTCCATTAATTTTGGCCCAAAAGGACATTGAGAAAAATTTATTACCCAAAAAGACAATTGGGCAGATCTTTTTAGAAGAACAAATATGATTTTATAGCCCAAGGACAACTAACCCGGCCTGTTTGATATGATTTTTTTTATTATTCCATATTTGCCCTCGTATATATATGGTAGTGTCTTTAAAGTTCATCTTTCTTCAAACTCTCTTTCCTTTTTTCTCTCTGGTTTCATATTTGTTATAGATTTTCTTCCATTAATTTTTTGTTGCGTAATATCTCAAAAAAGCCCCATGTTTAGGTGCCTCTTCCCCAATAGGCCCTGACATGGGGTCATCTTCTCAAACAAGCCCTTTGACTAGATCATATTTTTTAGCAGGTCAAAATTACCCTTGTATTCTATCTTCTAATCTCAACCTTTTATCTTCTAAAATCAAGATAAGACAAAAAAAAAAAAAAAGACAAAAAACAGAAAAGGACAAAAAAATAGTTGGTGTATAACTTTTTGGTTTTAACATTTGAAAATAGTATAAGTTGTGTTTTAGAAATCGAAAATCAACATGGTTTATATGGTTGGAAAGGTCTCGACGAGATCTTTCAAACTATATCCCACATGACTATAAAATTTTAAATTTTAAAATTTAATTTTTTTATAAAAATTCAAATATTTATAAAAAATTCAAAATTTCATATTTGTTTTTTACCGAGAAGTTAGGTTTCGAGAAAAAACTCCTTATGATTTCAAAGGCTTTTCAAAATTACTCTAAAAATCTAAAAAAATCACACATTACTATCAAATGCAGGAGTTTTTATTTTTGTCCTCTAACATATATCTTCATGTCTTCTAACACCAAAGCAATATCCTCTATATTGTTGTTTGTTGTTATGTAAATTACAAAGGCATGATATCCATTCCATATTATTAATATATGTGAATTATAGTCTGTAATTTGATGCATGAGTTCGATGTCTCAACTGAGGACAAAATCCTTATAGTACAGAGAAAAAAAGAAAAAAAAATTAGTATTGCTATGAAAAGTTCATAAAAATGTTTAATGTATAGTTAACTTCACAAAAAACTTCATAAAAGAACATAACCCAGTCTATATATGGTTTTTTAGGTTACATCTCAAAGCATAAGAAAAAAGAAAAAGAACATAATCCAGACTAAACATAAATTCCTCCTTTTGCATGGTGTAATGTCAATAAGCTCGTTAAATTTGTACTCCATTCTCCCTTCTTATCCCTCACACCAAAACAATATAATAGCTCAAATCTCTAATCATTATTTTATTTTATTTTTTGGCAAACGGGGTTGAGGGCACCCCTTACCCCTTTAAATTACATAAGGAAACTTATATCAAACAATCAGTTTACTAGCATGTTTTGAACCAACGATCTCTCCACTTTGTGAGATGGATGCAACCATTGAGCCACAGACTCGAGTGCTCTCTAACCATCATTGAAACTAATAGTCTCTCTTTATTTAAACACTCATGTCTTCTTGTTTTTAACAAAATCCAAGTAATACATATAAAACCATGACCAATATACTTTGATAACTAGCTTTAATCCACCTTTCAAAACTTTTCAATATATAATATAATTTAATAAAGATACTTTAGCATTAAGGGGTGACATTAGCTTTAGGGATCTGTTGACCAGGTGGGCATATGCTCTACAGGAACCGTGGTAACTCAGCTGTATTGGACATTTGGGGATGTTTGTGCCCCCCTGTTTCTTTCTTTTCTCTTTTCTGTCTTTGAGTGACCGGCCTGTTATGCTCAGGAGCTAGGTGTAGAGAGTTGTTTTGGTTTTTTACCTGACGGTGTACAATCTTTGTACATGCTGATCAAACGATGTATATCCTACCTTTGGGTGTGAATATAATGTTGTTTGATTCAGAAAGAGAAGAAGAGACATACTTTTTATCAAAAAAAAATATTGTAGTTTAATAAATTTGCATGTTAAGTTGATACAATAGCTTGTTTAGAGGATAAAGGTATATTGTTTAGAGAACAACAATCAATGTTTTAGCGGATAAGACCCTTACAGTATATATAGAGAAAATTATCGAAAAAATAAAAAACACATTTTTTTTTTTCTTTTTTTTTCATACCCATGTGGGATCTTGTTAGATAGATCTCGTCGAGATCTTTCCAATCATATACATCATATTGATTTTTACTTTCTTAATTAAAAGATATACAAGTTATAAATAATATAACAAAAAATATTAATTAATATTAAAAAATTTGTTTTTGTCTTTTCTTATTTGTCTTATTCTATTTTTTTTCTTTTGTTTTTAGTATGAAGGGTATAATGGTTTCACAAAAATTGCTAAAAGGTAATGTGGTGGGTCAGGGGGCTTGTTTGAGAAAATAGCCCCATGTCAGGGCCTATTGGGGAAGAGGCACCTAAACATGGGGCTTTTTTGGGATATTACCCTTTTTTGTTTCATTCTTTCACCTTATTTCATGCATTTTATTGAAAATTCTTTGGTTGTTGACAATTTTGAGGTACGGTGAAGGAATTGAGTAGTTGTTTTGATTTGATTTGGAATAAAGCTTGATTGTTGTTGTGTTTGAATCACTTAGGTAAGTTTCTGCTTTCAATTTGATGTTTGTTTTATCCAATTTCGTAGAATTGGAAGAAGATGATGATGTTGTTGATGATGATGAACAACATTTTCCATTGTTAATATTTGAGGTTGGTGTTATGGAAAGTCTTTTGTTCATTTCATAACAATTTTTTTGTTACTACTACTACTACTAGTGTTACTTTGAATGAGAAAGATTTGACACATACTACCCAATTTTTTTGTGATTAGAGGTTTGATCATACAAATTGTTTAAGGTTTGGTTACATTGCATTTAGGCTTATTCTTTAAGGTTATAGTTACATTGCAAAAATTTCTATAATATAAACTTTTGTGTGGGCAGAGGTTTGACGTTTGATCATGCAAATTGTTTGTCATGCAAATGTAACTAGTTGGGTCATCACAACCGTAGGACATGTACCTATGTTTCAAAATGCAATTAGATCTTGCTGAAGTTGTTAGTTCGTGTTTTAGCTAGGAAGTTGTTGAATTACAGTGGCTGATATACTTTGTTGGATTTAGAAATCAAGTAACTTCAGAAATTTCGAAGTTGAATTTGTTGGAGTCATATTCATTCTTAGTAATGCTACGACTTTGTTGAAAGGTTTCTTTTCTTTTCTTTTCATTATTGTTCTTCGTGCATGAACTCCTTAGTGAGATTTGAATCATAGGTGTGATTAGATGAAAACTATGTGTACATGTATGTGATTGTAATAGGATTTTGTATGTGATCGAAGCTGCGATATATAATAGACTAATAGTTCTTATATGATTATACGTGAGATCATATATAAGAAATATATGATTAAATGTCTGAGTATATAGAAAATATATGGTCATTATTTCATAAGATTTGTGGTAATAGTTGTGATCAGACTTTTGATCATAGTTCTCATCATATAGGAAAATATATGTTCATTTTAATACGATGTGAACTTAGTTAGGATTACAGATGTGACCATATACAAAGTTTTGATTAAATGTTTGATCATATATATTTTATATGATCATAAGTCTAATCATAAAAGAAATCTAGCTGGAGTCCTCTACTTGGTGTAATTAGACGTACCTCCAAAGGTAGGAGTATTTTGAGAACTATTATAGCAGAATGCTCCACCTTTAAGTTCATTAAGTTTACAATTAGGAGCAAAATTTTTGAGAAAGCTCATTAAGATAATGTCGAATGTAGCTCGTAGAAGGTAGAAGGCCAGAAGTCGTATTTCACGAGCCGACTGATTGGTGAAGTTATTAGTTACCTAATTTGATTAACATAGGTCTTCAATCATGGAAGTGTTGATAGGAGGAGGAACTATATGATCATTCTTAATTTTATGCGAACTTCGTTATGATTACAGACAAACATATGATTAAACTTTTGATCATACAAAATATTGTATACAATCCTATAGCTTCAAAACTCTGATCATACAAAAAATTTGCAGAGTAATGTATTTACTTCTATAACATTTGAACAAAACATTTGAATATTTCTCATAAGTACATTTCATAGCATTTGAGCAAAACATTTCAATATTTTCTATTTAAGTACATTCATAACATCACTCCCCCATCTCTCTTTCAATACTCCAACTTCTAGGAGGATCATCCAATAAATTGACGGCAATTGATGAACGCTTCAAATTCCCAAAGTTAGCATCAAATTTAGAAGGAATAACAAGGTTGCCATGACTCAAAGTCTCCATGATTTCACATACAAATAATGCACAATCAGCTGTTTCACCTTGATGTGGAGTTTGTGGACAAAGTAGTGGACAATCAATATCAAGTAGTTCCTCTCTATCCTCCGACGCAAACTTCCTAGTGATGTTTTGGGTCACATATTTTTTCTGCATTATTAAATAAACAAAACAAAGCATATGATTAGTTGCGCTTTTATATATGATTAGACTTGTAATCATACATGATTTAAAGAACAATGACATCAACTGCTCAGAACAAAAATATGATCAGACGTATAATCATATATGATCAGATGTATAATCATATATGATTTTACCTCCAATCACATTAACTGTTTAGAACCAAATATATGTTTAGACAAAATATGATCAGACTTATAATCATACATGATCAGACATATAATCATATATGATCAGATGTATAATCACAAATGATTTTACCTCCAATCACATTAACTGTTTAGAACCAAATATATGTTCAGACAAAATATGATCAAACTTATAATCATACATGATCAGACGTATAATCATATATGATTTTACCTCCAATCACATTAACTAGAACGACAAAATATGATCAGACTTATAATCATACATGATCAGACGTATAATCAAATATGATTTTACCTCCAATCACATTAACTGTTTAGAACCAAAGTGCTTGAGACTGTCACATGTAAACTGCTAACAGATACAGTATTACAACAAAATGTACATTCGTAGTATAATGATGAGAGGCTAGATCATACATGATTTTACACACAATCATATTAATATCTTATAACAAAACATATGATCAGACTTTCAATCATGACACTACCTACATGATTTATAGTGTAATCATAATAAAATTTGATGAAAATACCTCTTTAGACTTCAAATTTGTTGCCGATGTTGAATTAATTGACAATTTCTTTTTCTTATTTTGTCCATTTTTTTCAACATCATCAGATTGTCAAACCTATATTTCAACAAATTGATTAAAAAAAAAGATTAAAATTGAAATTTTAACTAAACAAACCCTAAATTTCGAATCAAATTGAAATTTAAAATAAACAATCCCTAAATTTTGAATCAAATTGAAATTTTACTAGTTTTCTTTTCGAACTTCCTTCTTCTTGTTCTAGAGGTTCTTCATTGTACTGTTTCTTAAGCCCTAAATCTTCGATAACTAATGCTGCAATTCTTCTATGATTTTGTATACATTGATATGATTCTTCATGATTACATGCTTGATCAGTGTCTGATGATTGTTGTTGTTGATTTTGCCTTTTGAGTTTCATTTTACTCATTTTAATAAAAGAGAGAGAGAGAGAGAGAGAGAGAGAGAGAGAGAGAGAGAGAGAGAGAGAGAGAGAGAGAGAAAGAGAGAGAAGATGTGGAGAAGACTAGAGAAGATGAACAAAACAGTCGAGCAACCTTTTATCTATGATTTGAATTTCAAGGGTTATTAATTAGGTCTTTTCAAGAAGCTGATTAATCGGGCAACCCTTTTGTCCTGCAAACTAATGGAATTCTACCCGTGTCCTTTTGGCCCAACGGAATAAGAACCGTGTCCTTGGGCCCAACTTACCCTTTCTTTAATCTGATCCAACTGAAATAGGTATCTGTTAGTTTCATTCCAGTTCTCCTCTGATTCTTTCTCTAACTGAACAGAAATAAACATCAAAGAATTAGGCTATAAGGCCTTATTCTAACTTTTTTTAGCCAAAAGGACAAACATTGAATTGTGGATGTCAAAAAGACAAACGCACGTTAATAATTTGTCAAAAGGACAAACCCGGATTTTGACTTTGTCAAAAGGACAAAGACACTTTTTCAAAATTCTATTTTTACCCCTTTATACATGTGATTGCCATTATGATTATACGTGTGATCATACACACTTGTCCCTTGGATTTATGACTTTGTTGATCACAACTGTAATCATACTCATGATTATAAAATATTTATATATGATTACAAATAGATGTGATTATAAGTGTGATCATACATACTTGTGTTGCGATTTATGTGTGATCATAATTGTGATCATAACGAATAAATGTGATTCCATGACTGATCATACCAAATAAATGTAATTATATGGTCTGATCAAACTGTTGCATAAGATCGCATTCCTACAAGAATTCATTTGAGTAGGGTATAATTTTACTTCATTTAGTGTCATTTAGTGTTATGTAGTATATGATTAGACATGTGATCCTATGATTAAAGGTCTGATCATAAAGTTGCATAAGATCGCATTTAAACTAAGATCACATGATTAGACATGTGATCCTATGATTATTGTATTTAGCGTTATCAGTATATCATTAGACCCGTGATCATGTGATTATAGGTCTGATGATATGGTTGTTTAAGATTTCATTCCAACTAGGGTTCATTTGGTTAAGGTATAGTTTTATTACATTTAGTATGTATGTATTATATAATTGTAACACCCCGGGTCGGCAAGTGGTTTGCCAAGGGGGTGGGTCTTACGGCACATGAGAGGATGATGTCCTGACATTGAAATATAGGTATAGATCTGTCATATATTATCACCGAGGCCTTTTGGGCTCACTTGGCTCCAGGGTTCGAAAGAACACCGGAGTTAAGCGTGCTCGGGTGGGAGTAGTCTCAGGATGGGTTACCTTCTGGGAAGCATGCTCCTGCCCAATAAAACCCCACACCGTCGGATGTCCACAGTGGCTAAGTGGAGACAATATTGGTGGTGATATAGGTCGGGTCGTTACAATGATTATACATGTAATCATAAGGATATTTTTGTCCAAGGAAGTGAATTGTTATGATCAGACCCGTGATCATAAAAACGTTGTTTGACTAAGTGGAATCTCTTAATGTCCTTTTGGGCTAACGGAATAGGTCCTTGGACCCAACTCACCCCATAAGTACATGGAATCCAATAGAAACTTATCATCACGGTTTTTGAGCGTTTCCGATCTATTGGTGACAGTTTAATGAGCTAATTCTCCTTGTATAATACCATATTAACTACTTTTTATTTTTATATAAAATTGGCCAATGGCAAAAAGACAAATATTAAAAAAAAACATTGTTATCGTAACGCCGCGTATAGGAAATTAGGAATGTCAGCATTTTGTCCGAGTCGCTGCAGGGAACACAAACCGTAAAGGACGATCAGTAACAGTGTCATCAAAACCAACGGACCGACACTTGACGGAGAACTTCTCGAAACCAGAAAGCTTAGTACTTGACGGAATTGAGTTAACAGTTCTGCGATATGGACCGAACCATTTCGATTGCATGTAACGGTTTTTTCTCCATGGAGGTAAATGAAGATCTCTACTCATCAAAGATGTTTTTGCTGCATCACTTATTAATCTAACAATTTGCTTCAACTCTTCAGATCTTCCAAGAAAAATTATCGGCAAAACTTTTAATAAACTTGCATACTCAGTTGTTGGTCTTGCAATTACAAATTCGACATAGAACTCAACATCTATGAAATATCTTTGCTGACACTTTTTGTCATCTTCGTCGTCTTCACTAACAACCACATCAATGAATTCGTAACACCCCGCTGTTAAATTTCCATTACTTTCCCATTTAGTTTTACATATTCCAGCATTATACCCTAATTCTCTCAAAAATACCATTATTTTTCTCATATAAATTGATTTTTCTTGTTTGAAGAATCTAAACATTTCTGTTGCTATTGAGACATGATGCGATAAAAGACGAGTAGCATTACTATTTTTTGAATGATTCAGCAGATTCTTTATCGATTCTTTAACTACTGATTCAGAAAACCGATGAAAACCACGATGATGGGGAGGATGAGGAAGAGGATCATCTTCTAATGAAGAATCTGAAGAAGAAGAAGAAGAAGAATCATCTTCTTGTAGTTGAACAGAATCATCATTATTATTACCTTCTAAGAAACTATGAACAAGATAAGAAAGACAACATTCTTCACCTGTTGTTGAAGAAGAAGAAGATTTAGAAGAATAAAAAGAAGAACCAGATTCATGTTCACTACCACTAGCACTACTAATGCTGAGATCTTTTCCACATAAACAAGCTTTAACAATGTCGTTTAATGGATCTGTAACTCTCTTTGATCTCACAAAAACCTCCATGAAAAATCAAAATCGCGAGTTTGTTTTGAGAAAAATTAATAATGAGATTATATTGAGTTAGAGATGGTGATGATCAACATTTATACAACATTTTCGGATTGGAATATTCGACAGAAGAGTCTATTCAGTTGTAATTTTATAAATAAGTTTGAGGATTATGTTGAAAATATTAAAATAGGTAAGGGGACATGCTAATTGCTTAAAGCATATGCTGTTGATATGCCATGTTTTGGTTTTGTTTCCTTGAGTTAAAAAAAAAATTTGTGGTCCCATTTTGTGGGTGGGTATGAGCCCATGATGACCTAATCACAAAACGTCATGCGTTATTAACCATGCTTACGGCACAATTATTTTAGTAGAGGGGTTGTAATTTTTTTAGTTATATAAGAAATAGGATTACACATGTTACTTTTGATTTATTCTAAAAATCAAATAAATTTTGATTTATTCTAATTCCTACGGTTAAATTTACTAAGCACAAAAAATTATCATAACAATAAATATGTATAGTAATATATAAAACATTTTTAAAAGTACTTTTTGTTCTTCTCATCATTCTGTAAATTACTTCTGATTGTTATTTGTTATGATAATTACACATGATCTTGATATGAATGAAGAAGCAAATACAATAATATAAAACTAAAACAGACAACGGAGACACAATAATATATGCGGTTCGACAATATGCTTACGTCTACGGGACAAACAGAGATAGTTTTATTATTAATGGAGAAGAAGAGCAATACAACTATAGAAAAACCTTAATCTCGATTTTCCATCCTCACAAAATGAAGCAACATTCTACATTTTTTCCACATACAAAATACAGCAACATACTGCATTTTTCCCCCTAATTTAGAACGTGCGGTTGTATATATCTGAGCCGTCCATCATCAAATCACTACACGGCTCAGATACAAACATGTCTTAAATTAGGGGTAACACATTTTTTTTTTCAAATGAGGGGTAACTCAAATTTCCACTTTTATTTGGGGTAAATGCCAAAATCTCAAATAATTAATATTAAATGTTCTGTCTTCTCAGACATCTAGGAGCCATTGTGGTGTTTGAAAAGGCAATTAGTATAAACAAAGCCAAGAACAAATAACAAGTACCTATGTGTTTATTACTTTAGTTAATTAGTTGTTGTATGAGGAGAACTGATGATACCAGGTTACAGACAGGCAGGTTTATCTTCTATCTCATTGTAGGAATTATCGATACATGTTTAGTTGTAAAACTCTAACTTATTATACATTTTGTTGTTTACTATATTACCATAAATGGATGGATACCCATTACCATAAAAGTCTTATCTTTTTTTTTTCAAGAATCTCTTTATTTTCTGAAACAAAAAGGAGAGACAGATTATGTGATCTAATAATTGTATAGAGTGTAGTGAACTTTGGTAGTATCGCAGTATGAACTGTCATCTCTTTCCATCTTCGTTAGGAATAATCAGAAAGCTTAGATGATTTATATATGTTTTATATCCATATCTAAAGCCTGAAGACTTACCAGAATATTGGAGGTGATTGAACGCACAAATGATTGGGTGTTATCCCCTTGAATTCTCTGGATGCTCTACGGATAATTCTGGACCTTGGCAGCCTTGGAACATAGGAGTTTGCTATCAGTCATTATCATCAGATTCACAGGCAGGCCTGCAACTGTCAAAACATGGTTCTGCGGATTCATTCGAAGTTGCTTCAGATCATTTAGGGTCACAAGCTTCTGTAATTAACACAGATGAAGACTACTATCAACAAGGCACTCCAATGTTCTCCCAACTGCCCACAAGTAGTTATACTGCAGATATCTCATCACATAGTCCTTTTGAGGATTACTTACCAGTTGAGTCAAAATTGGGGGAAGATTTCGATATTCAATCACGAGATACTTTACAATCCGTTGTCAAATATCGCCCACCTAGCAATCAAAATCCAAAACCATCTGAAAATTCATATCATACTTGTACAAGTCTTCTTGGAAGCGAGCAATCTTCTCCATGGGACAACAAGTTGGTGACAGACAACACAGCCTTAAACCAAAAATACTCATCAAATCCCTCTGATAATACTAGAGTGAGTACATTTATTAACCAAGTTCTTGCCTCCATATTTTACATATGGATATGTGCTATGTTATCTATCCTAATTAATCTTTCTATCCACCCCTGACCCCTCCCTCTTGCAGGTTGCCTCTAATCCATTCGCATCTGAGCTTGATCCACCAAGCTTCCGACTAATTCCAGATAATAAACAATCTTCTCAGACATCTTCTGATGTTATATCTTATACTTCTGCCAGCCCAGTTTCATCTAAAGCTGCGGTTTCAAATAAAACACGGATTCGATGGACTCAAGATCTTCGTGAGAGATTTGTAGAATGTGTGAATTGTCTAGGTGGTGCTGATAGTGAGTATTAATTGTTATAAATTTATTCTTGTACAGAAGTTACATTTATTTAACTTACATTCATTTATTTTATCAACACAGAGGCAACTCCTAAGGGAATCCTGAAGCTGATGGATTCAGAAGGTTTGACTATCTTTCATGTAAAAAGTCATTTACAGGTAATTTTTGTACAATGTAGAACATTCAATATTGAACCTTGTTTCTGATCTAACTTTTCAAGTCAATCTGATTGTAAGTTTTACGTAAATGGCAGAAGTACCGAATGGCCAAATACATACCAGAATCAGCAGAAGGTGCTTCCTTGTTTCTGATTCAATTTCTTTGATTTTTCTGATTCATAGCTTGTGAATTCTGCATGTCTATCACAACGAGTGGAAAAGGCTATAATTGTGAGTTAATTGCTAAACTAAGAGATCGCGCTCTAGATAAATTCACGAGATGCATGGACATTTTTAGATTGCAAACTAAGTACGTGTTCAGTCCAGAGACACTGTTTTCCCTGCATCCGAGCAGTGCATACACTGGATAATTATTTCAGGAACAAATTTAGACATTTGATTATTTGAAAGATTCCAAGACTTCAAGATCAAATGTGGTTTCCCATTCTTGTGTCATGTCAAACACTAATGCACTTGGACTGTCAAGGTGCTTGGTCTGCCCTCTTATCTTGAGGTATATATCACTCTAAAGTAGGCACTCAGATAAGATGTCACCGGATGTTGGAAATGTTGTGCGCAGCGGAAGCTTATGCACCAATACCCAAGATTGGAATAGTGTATGAAACAAACAAAGCAAAACAAAACAAACACAAAACACAAGATTTACGTGGTTCGGCTAATATTGCCTACGTCCACGACCAAAACAACAATCTTCCAAATAGAGACGATTATACAAGCCCTCTCGAAGAAACCAAAGTGTTCTTCCTCACAAGAGTTCTCTCAAACTCACCAATGGCTTCTCACAATCTCTCTCTCACATCCAAGATCCTCACAACTCTCACAAGGAGACAAACAACAAATATGGATTGAGGATACTAAACCAATCCCTAAGACCTTATATTTATAGCCTTTAGGGTGTACAAAACAAATTCCTAATAGGAATACCAAACTTAATCAAATTGGAAGTCATATTCCAATACCAAATTCTAAATCCTTAATATGGACTTAGAAATCCAAATATGAAACGGATTCCCTTATAGAACCGGTTTCCCAACAATTCTCCACCTCGGTGAAGATTTCCCAAATCTGAGCCGATCTTCAAAAAAACCGACGAACAACCAAACCAAAGCGGCCGGACCATCAAGTGGCTGCCTACGTACCCTCCATGGGATCAAGCCATCGTAGTTCTTCTTCAATGACATCTATACGATGCCCACCATACCCCGAAGGGTCAAATTCCCACAAGGGGCCAAATCAAAACCAAATGCCCACCAATGTCGGGGCCAAATCAAAACCAAATGCCCACCAATGCCGGGGCCAAATCAAAGACAAATGCCCACCAATGCCCGTAGAGGGCCAACAAACAACTTCAACACAATGGGGTCCAAGCTACCAAATACCATCTCCACCTCAACAAAGTTCTCCATCGAAGATGATCCAATGCCCCGAAAAACTAACCTCTCAAGAGTTTTTCCTATGAAGTTCAACCAAGTGGGGTACAAATTCAAATCACTATGCATAGATTTACCAAATACGTCTTCCTTACTAAGCGCCAAACAAACATCACATGAGAGATTACCAACAATAGGAAATACGTACACAAAACCCCCAAACAAAGGTTTCACGGCTTCATAAGGTTCTTGGGCGATAACCTTGCTACTAACAATGGTGGCTTCAACTTTCTTCTTTGCCGTGTCACCTAACAAACCAATCAAATGTGGAGCGACATCAATCTCCACCCGAACAAATGACGCTTCAACAAAATGCCTACCAACTATGCATGCCTTGCCACCCGCAAACAAATCTGTCTTCACTTGCATAGTACCATCAACGGCATGCCCCATATTACTATGCAATTCCTTGGTAGAATCGACAGACAAATCAACAACTGAACTATGCAAACCACATGTAATTGCACTTCCTTTCAAGTAGTACAACTTACCCTTTCTAATGCCTTTCATAACAACTCGTGCACCTACAACAACTTTTAGAGCTCCACCAATACATGTAATTTTCATACCATCGGACTCTAAAACACCCAATGAGATTTGATTCATAGTCAACTCTGGTACATACCAAACATTTTCCAACTTTCGAGTGCATCCATCTTCCAACTTCAATCGAACTGTACCTATCCCAAAAGTTTTGCAAGTATGATCATTACCAAGCAAAACACAAGCATCTAGCTCCTGAAAGCTATCAAACAACTCCCTATTGGGACACATATGATAGGAACAACCCGAATCCAAAATCCACTCATTAGTAGAATGACTAACTAAAGATGAAGCCAACAACGAAACACCAACACATGAATCATCATCTCTTCGATGTACACGAACAATCTTCTTCTGCAACTTTGGACAATTAATTTTCCAATGTCCCCAACAATGACAATAGGCACATTCATTCTTTGCAAGAGTTCTTCGACTTCTCAGTTTACATTGAGAACCAACCAATCTACCAATACTATCATCAACCACATAGAGCCGGTCCTCTGTATTTTTCAAAGCGTACTTGTCTTCCAACTTGGACAACATAACCATTACAATGGTTTCCAATTTGACAATGTACCACAAATCTTCTACCAAACAATACCGGACAAATTCACAAGCCTTTAAATTTAGAGTTAACCATTCATCATCATTCATATTTCTCGATTTATCATCAAGAACATCCACATAGCCATTAATGGCTAACCAATCTTGTACCTCCGTCTTCCACATAGCAAAGTCGAGGTTACCATCAAATTTATGAATGTCAACATCTAACAACAAGGTTTGATCAAACAAACTATCAATCTCCTTTCCAAATTCACTCGAATCCGAAATATGATCCGACATGATACCAATCAATTTCATACACCAGCAAACCAAACAAACAAACTAAACCAAAAGAGTTCACCAAGTACCACAAGAAAAATCCAAGATTGGATTTTTACCAAAATTGAGAAAACAAAACCGTCAACTTCAAAGAATTACTGGGAACAGAATACTTTGAAACAGAAAAAGTACCATACACCGTTGGAAAGCCTGAAGAGTCTTCTTTCCAACCCAAAAAACGGATCAACGTTTCGATATCCGTGAACAAAGTTATGGCCGTTTTACCACAGAGTATCGAATCTGGACAGATTCCTCAAAACCCTTTAACCAATGTTCTGCAAACCCTCTTTAACCCAAGGAACTAACCTTCGGCTCTTGATACCACTTGTTGTGCGCAGCGGAAGCTTATGCACCAATACCCAAGATTGGAATAGTGTATGAAACAAACAAAGCAAAACAAAACAAACACAAAACACAAGATTTACGTGGTTCGGCTAATATTGCCTACGTCCACGACCAAAACAACAATCTTCCAAATAGAGACGATTATACAAGCCCTCTCGAAGAAACCAAAGTGTTCTTCCTCACAAGAGTTCTCTCAAACTCACCAATGGCTTCTCACAATCTCTCTCTCACATCCAAGATCCTCACAACTCTCACAAGGAGACAAACAACAAATATGGATTGAGGATACTAAACCAATCCCTAAGACCTTATATTTATAGCCTTTAGGGTGTACAAAACAAATTCCTAATAGAAATACCAAACTTAATCAAATTGGAAGTCATATTCCAATACCAAATTCTAAATCCTTAATATGGACTTAGAAATCCAAATATGAAACGGATTCCCTTATAGAACCGGTTTCCCAACAGGAAACACCCAGAGCTTGAGTAAAGTAGGGAAAGATGGTGGCCGAGAAGACAATGCTTTACATAAGATTTGATGTTGTTAGGAGTTATGACTTATGATCCCCAGTTACTAGCTTTATAAATTATTCTATTAATAATTTCTGTTTGATGGGAACATTTGTTTCCCACCTGAGACGTAAACTAACATGGCACTTGTAATTTGATAGTGTCGAGAACAGACTTGGAGAAGTTTTAAGCTATGCAGTTGCGTAGACTGGTCCCTGTAATTTGGCTACAAGTGACTGGAGAAGGTTTTACTCTAACTGACTTATTTACAACATTACTTTTTCTCTTGCAGGGAAATCTGATAAGAAAGTGCCCGCAAGTGACACAATAAAGCTCGATCCAAAAACGTATACCACTCAAACTGTTTTTTTTTTTTTTTTTTTCTATCAACCAAATTTTATTGATAAAAATTCCAGGAATTATACGAAGTTAGAGAACAAGCGACCTACAAACTGCGCTGCAAGCCCTTTTTGGTTTTTTGTATATTGATACTAGTTAGATTAAGAACTGCATTCAATTGATAACTATTTCCTAAAAATTAAATATGACAGTGGCCTTCAAATTGCGGAGGTTTTGCGGCAACAACTAAAACTTCAAATGTATCTTCACGAACAGTTAAAGGTAGACGCTTTTTTCTTATAATTCATCCATGGCCTTTTCCCTTATTGTTCAGTCAGATAAATGACACTTTTTTTTTTCAATGTGCAGATTCAAAGAAATCTACAAGTGCGGATTGAAGAACAAGGGAAACAACTGGAGAAGATGTTTGATCAACAAGCAAAGAATTTGGATCTCATGTGCCCAGATGTTCAATCAACTCATCACAAAGTTGCTAGGTTAGAAGCATCATCAGCAGATATCCACTTATAAATTCGAAAAAATTAATCTGTTGTGATTTTTTCCTGTGGAATCCATGGAACCAATAAAACACTACCACGAACCCTAATGGGATTTGAACAATTTTTTTATTGGTCCCATAATTGTGTGTTCTGTACAAAAAGTTTGGAATATGATTTTACTCAATTTCATATCTTTATCTTTGTTGTGATACATATGATGACCACTTGATCATAAGCATATGTGAAGTGTAACTTAAGGCTTTTAGTTTTTTGTAACTCATGATCTTTGGGCTACCCTCTTAATCATGTAAATCCTATATAAACGGAACCATTGTATGAGAATAATATATTGAAGATCAATACTTCCCTTCTTCTCTAACTTCTACTATATTATGTCTAAGGTAATGTTTTAATTTGGTTCTGAATATCTCATACTTAAAACGTTATCAGCACGTTCTACTCAGTAATTTTTATTTGTACTGATCTTTAAGAGAAATTAAAGGTAAGTTAGGTAATCTTCACACCATATAAACTACTACATACTACACACATGATTTCTTACTTTGTCAATATTATCATGATATTCATTTTATTTTTTCTCTTATACTATATGCTAACTCCAAGATGAATCACTTATTTATTAATCTCTTCACATTTTACTGTTCTAAAATATATATTTTGTATATATTATATAGTTTCACTTTAATGTCTAATCTCACCAAACTTGAGTTTGTCACCATCGACATAACTGGAAAAAACTATTTGTCATGGATTCTTGATGCAGATCCACTTGGATGCAAAGAACTTGGGTTCCACCATTTTGATGAAGGTTTGAAAGTGGATTAATATTTGACTGTGCAGGATCCACTTGTTTTGTGGAATAATCTCAAAGAACGATATAATCACCAGACAACAGTTATACTTCCAAGGGCACATCGTGTGAATGGATGAATATAATTGTGCTTTATTTTGAATGACATCAAAGCTGAAATTGTATGGCCTAGTGAGAATATAACTGATGAAGACATGTTGGAAAAAACTTTTTCAACATTTCATGCTTCAAATGTGCTCTTGCGGTAACAATATAGAGAACGTCGGTTCACCAAATAATCAGCCTTGATTTCTTGTCTTCTTGTTGCCGAAGAAAACAATGAGCTTCTTTTGCAAAATCATGAATCTCGTCCAACTGGTACTGCACCTATCCCTGAAGTGAATGCGTCATTCTTTCATGGTCGTGGACAAGGACGAGGCCGTGGTCATGGTCGTGATCGTGGTTAAAATTCTTATAAATGATCATGATGGTCACAATAATTATACTTGGCATAGAACTGCACCATACCATCACAAAGGCAAATAAGCTATAAGCTAAACCAAAACAAAGGGAAAGGTGTGTAGAATACACCTCCACTCAACTATGAAGATATATGTTATAGGTGTGGCATAGCGGGACATTGGTCACGTAATTGTCGAACTCCTAAATATTTGGTTGATCTATATCAAGCCTATATCAAAGAAAAGAATCAGAATTTTGAGATGAACTTTACAGATCGAGGTGATCTAATGGATATAGATACCACCCATTTCAATGTCTCAGATTTCTTTGCAGATACTGAAGGAAAGATAGATCACTTGATTGGTGATGGAAACGTTCACATCTGCAAATAAGCTTATGCTTTAAGTTTGTGCATTTTTTTTGTATTTTTTTTTCTTTTTGGAGTCTTTGTTTTCCTAAATGTTTGCTTTATTGAGTGGTGGAAGTGTTTTTAAGTGTGTTTTTATTTCTTGCTATATTACTAATAAATGCATTTTCTTCTTTAAGTAGATCAAGAATAGATATTTGTCTAGTAGATAATGCAACCACACATACAATTTTTCATAATAGAAAATATTTTTCAGATTTGACATTAATTAATGCTAATGTTAGTAGCATATCAGGTACGTCAAATCTGATTGAAGGTTCTGGAAGAGCCAACATTGTGCTCCCTGGAGGAACAAAATTTGACATCAATGAGGCTTTGTATCCAACAAAATCCAGAAGAAATTTGTTAGTTTTAAAGATACAAGAAAGAATGGATATCATATTGAGACTATGAATGAGAACAATGTCGAATATCTTTATATTACCACATTTGTTGGATGCCAGAAGCATAGATTGCAGAAATTACCAGCTTTTTTATCTGGGTTGTACCGTACTCAAATACGAACTATTGAATCATATGCCGTGATGAATCAAAGAAAAATCCTTGATTCAAAGACTTTCATGCTTTGGCATGATCGTTTGGGACACCCAGGCTCTACAATGATGCGGTGTATACTTACAAATTTAAATGGGCATTCTTTAAATAACTTGAAGCTTCTTCTGTCAAAGGATTTCATGTGTACTAGTTCACAACGAAAGTTTACGACTAAATCATCACAGACTAAAGTTGTGGTTGAATCTCCTACTTTTTCACAACGAATTCAAGGAGATATATGTGGACCCATTCACCCACCTTGTGGAATGTTGCTTCAAATATTTTATGATTTTATTAGATGCCTCAACAAGATGGTCTCGTCTATGTCTTCTATCAACACGCAATGTTGTTTTCGCTAGGCTTTTAGCTCAAATTATTAGATTACAAGCACACTTCCCCAACTATCCAATTAAGTATATCCGTCTTGATGGTGCTGGAGAATTTACTTCCAATGATTGCTCGGCCAATGCTTATGCGAACACAACTCCCAGTTTCCACATGGGGGCATGCCATGTTACATGCTGCATCATTAGTTCGTCTTCGACCAACTGCTTATCACCAATACTCACCATCTCGGCCATGAACCAGACATTTTCCACCTACATATTTTTGGTTGTGCTGTATATGTACCTATTGCACCTCCTCAAAGAACTAAAATGGGCCCACAACATCATCTTGGCATTTATGTTGGACAACGTCGTCTTGGCATTTATGTTGGCTTCAATTCACCAACTATCATCAGGTATCTTGAACCTATCACTGGTGATGTTCTTACAGCGCGTTTTACTAATTGTCATTTTGACGAATCAAATTTCCCGCCGTTAGAGAGAAAATTTGAAGTCAAAAGAACGACGTGAAATTTGTTGGAATGCATCAAGTTTGTCTCATTTTGATCCCAGAACTAGTCCATGTGAAACAGAAGTATAAAAGATTGTCCATCTTCAAAAGATTGCAAATCAAATGCTTGGTGCATTTGCTTATGTATCAAGAATAACCAAGTCTCATATACCAGCAGCAAATGTTCCATCAAAGATTGATGTCTTAGCTGAGAAATCAATCACCATGGTAGCAAATGAGTCTTCTAATCCACGTTTGAAGCGTGGGAGACCATTAGGTTCAAAAGATTCAGTTCCAAGGAAGCAAAGATCGAGGAAACAAATGCAAATAAGTCTTACAGAAAGTAGCACTCTGGATGAGTCTTAGGAGCTTCAATATACAAAGAAAAACACACATGATTTTGAAGATATGCAAACCCCTGAAGAGGAAGGAGTTCTTGTGAATAAAGAAATCTCCATCAATTATGCATGCACAAGAGAATTATGGATCCGAAATGAAATGATCATCGATGATATATTTACGTTCGAAGTAGCTACGAAAATAAATGAAAATGATCCTGAACCACATTCAATTAATATGTATCGACAAAGAGAAGATTGGCCAAAATGGAAAGAAGCTATCCAAACAGAATTGGATTCACTTGCTAAACGTGAAGTATTTGGACCAAAAGTCCTAACACCCAAAGATGTGAAACCTGAAGGATATAAATGGGTGTTCGCAAGGAAACGTAATGAGAAAAATGAAATTGTTAGATATAAAGCGTGACTTGCGGCACAAGATTTCTCACAAAGACCAGGGATCGATTATGAAGAAACATATTTCCCCGTGATGGATGCAACCACATTCCGATACTTAGTTAGTTTGGCAGTCTCTGAAGAACTTAACATGTGCTTAATGGATGTAGTTACAGCCTATTTGTATAGAATGTTAGATACCAATATTTACATGAAAGTCCTCGAAGGATTTAAATTACCAGAACATAAATCAAAGGACATGTATTCGATCAAGCTCAAACATGTTTTATTTGGTTTAAAACAATCAGGAAGAATGTGGTACAATCGCTTAAGTGAATACTTGATAAAAGAAGGATATATAATATAAATAATCCAATTTGTTCTTATGTATTTATCAAGAACTCAAAGTTTGGAATTGCTATTGTAGTAGTATATGTTGTTGACATGAATATAATTGAAACCCCCACAAAGGTTACTAAAACAGCTGATTATTTGAAAAAAGAATTTGAAATGAAGGATCTTGGCAAAACTAAATATTGTCTAGGACTTCAGATTGAACATTGTCTAGATAGTGTTCTTTTCCACCAGTCAGCATATACCACAAAAATACTAAAGTGCTTCTACCATGATAAATGTAATCTAGAACCTTCCCCAATAATTGATCGCACGGTTGATGAAGAAGTAGTTGGTCCTGAAGTACCATACCTTAGTGCAATAGGTGTTCTATTGTACTTAGCACAATGTACATGTCCTGATATATCCTTTTCAGTTAGTTTACTGACAAGATTTAGCTATGCACCAACGCGACGACATTGGAATGGGGTAAAACATATCTTTCGTTACCTTCGTGGAACAATTGATATGGCACAAAGGACGATCACAAACAGGTTATGTGTTCACGTGTGGAAATACAACAATTTCTTGGCAATTCATGAAGCAAACTCTTGTCGCCACATCTTCTAATCATTCTGAACTCATTGCAATTCACGAAACCAGCCGTGAATGTGTATGGTTAAGATCCATGGTTCATCATATTATACACGCAAACTACCTCTGATTACTGATATTCCTACAACAATATATGAAGATAACACAGCTTGCATTGATCAAATAAAGACGGGATTTAGAAGCTCGAGCAAAATAAAGTGATTATAGTTAAGTAGATACGTTTATGTGACAATCTTGCTGACTTGTTCACCAAAGCTCTATTTTCAGTCACATTCAAGAAACTAGTATACAATATCGGAATACGAAAACTCAATCTACTTCAGTCCACATCAGGGGGAACATCTTCATCAACATAAATTTATCATCATTAGAGGATCACTAGATACTTGTGTAAGTTGTACTCTTTTTCCTTGGTAAGGTTTTTGTCCCACTTGGATTTTTCTTATAAGGTTTTAATGAGGCAACAAAAATTTGAAGACTGAGGATTATGTACTCTTTTTCCTTACCTAGGCTTTTGTCCCATTGGGTAGGAAGGTTTTAACGAGGCAATTCTCTTATAATTAGTATTTGTGGTCATCAAGGGGGAGTGTTGTGATACATATGATGACCACTTGATCATCAAGGGGCCGGGTGCAGTGAACCGTAGTGGGATTTAATAGTTAACTCAACTAATTTTATAAACACGTGGCAATTTTTTATTGATCCCACACTGTTCCACAAATAGATAGCACAACAGATAATTTTTTGTTGCAATTAACAAGTGATCATACCATCAAAATATTTAGGTTGTGGCCCCATTTTGTATGTGGCCATGAGGGTCCAATCGCAACACACCACGTGTCACTAAAATTTTATTTAATTACTAAAATATAACCTATGTATGGGTGTAGTGAACCCTAATGTGCATAAATTAGTAACCCAAATGACATGTGTCATATTATGATTGGCAACTCAGGGCCACATACAAATTGGGGCCATGGCCTAAATGTTTTGATCATACCATAATTATGTTACCTTTCCTGATAGGCACGGGTCGTACCTATTTATTATATGCCTGAAGTATTTGTTCTTTTTATTCATTAGCGATATGTACAATATAATATACTAGTTATACCCGTGGCTTCGCTACGTTAGTTTCAACCTTTATTCATCCTTTGACAATTATGCTTGTAATGCATATTATTATTTCACTTATCTTCCATTATACTAAACTAAAAAATTAACGTTGTGTAGTTAATAATTGATATGTGAAGGAAACAAATATTGTCTTAAACTCGGCGATGGCAAGACATGGTTTTGCCCTTGTACTGTTACCTTTGGTAAAACATGGTTTTGCCATTGTATTGTTACCTTTAAGTAATATGCTCGTAAATGTTATCTTTTTTTTTACTAATACGAAAGACCCTTAGCGAACAAAAAAAACTTATTGTTAAGTCGGTTATCTCTGTGAATTGTAGCAGCAGAAGAAGAGGACACAATAATGAAAGATTTAACCCCACAGATTGTGGTGTCGCAATGTGGGTGGCGCCATTTTAACACTACTCGACTACACTGTAGGATTACTTCCGCTTTGTTTAACCCACCAAACATTTTGTATTTCTATTCCAATTTCTACTCTTCAAACTAAAAAACTAAACTTAGGGAATCTAACTCATAGGAAGCTCTAGGGTTATAATTTTGAGCAGCAATTTACAGCCTTGGGAAACATAATTATAGCAACATGTGATTGTGTGATCAGAGTAGCAGAGTTAGTTGATTAGATTAACATGTTAAAGAAATCATCATTAGAAACATCAATTTATAGATTCAGTTAACAAAAAATTTGTACCTGATAAATCATCGAGATGGATTTTGAAGAAAGAGGATGATCGTTTGAATAGATCAAGTTTCATAGATTGAATTTCTATTCTGATTGAATTTTCGAAGGCAGTTAAAGGAGGATGATCGTAAATAGAATTTCTAATTGGAACAGGCACTTGTGGATTTTGATTTGGATCGACAAAAGAAACTTAACCCCATTAACGCTCGTATATCCTTTAAATTTGTCCCCTCAACCGACTCAATGCAACTTATAATATAGAATACGAAGGTTATATGTGATTGTACTATATTTATTGGAAAATATATTTTTGAAGGCCATCTGCCACTATAGAATATTTAGATAAAGACTAAATTTAATGTTGACTCATGGGTTGTACAGTTTTTGTAATCTCTTTTCTCATGGGTTGTTTTGGATATGGTTGAACTGACTCATGGATATGATTGGTATGCTAATTGCAGAAATTAAAATAGACTTGCAGCTTGGAGCAAGTGGAACACAAAGGGCTATTAGTGGGAATCACTAATTGAATCACTCAACGGCCCCGTGAACCGATTCATGCAACCAGTTCATCTTAATTTTATTTGTCGTTTTGTCATTCTCAAGGATTGATGTAAGCCTTGTTGCTCGCCATCTATTACACTCCTCCAGCCCCTGTCTTGCATGTTGTTCCCACTGTACCACTGCCCATATTACCTCCTTTGGCTACAGTTTCTACTGTCCCTAAATCTACATTACCTCCTTTACCTACAAATCCTACTCTTTCCACTATGTGTAATATGCCTACATTACCAAGTACATTCCCTACTATGCCTAGCATGCCCACTAATCCAACCTTCCCTCTGCCTCCAATTCCAACCCTTCCATTTCTCACAACCCCAACAACTATCCCTTCTTTTATTCTAACTTATATTCTCTCACTTCCGTTCTTTATTCCGACTTCTATTCGAATCATTCCCTCTACTCAGAACATGTAAATTAAGTTAATGTTGGTCTGACTCATGATTTACTGAAGAGTTATTGGCAATTAGAATTAGCTAAAATACAACTTGTAACTTTAAAATTATATTATCTAAACCTCGAAGCTAACAAAACAACTTCGCCCCACTATCAAAATCGAAATTATAATAGCTACTCCTACAACCTAAATTACAAAATTTTGATTAGATAATGAATCACGTATTGAAAAAAAATATGATTAGAATAATGTTACAACCTCAATTTTAGTTTCAAACAACAACAGTCAAAAAAGCAATTAGAAAAATTCAAATTTGAAAGCTACTCACCTTTTATAATTCCACAAAAAGCAATTACCTTTTTTTTGTTAAGTAAGTATTATATAGATAACAAAAAATACAATTTGTGAGGTGGATAACAACTGTACCCCTCACCTATTCAGTTCTGAATTTACAAACTTTAAAACTATCAAGAAAATCTATAGTAAATCATGTCTGGATTTTCCCACTTCTGCAACCAGTGTAGTTTCCCTACATGCACATTCATCACTTTCAGAACTTCCTTCAACGCTTGTTTCGACGCTTTGTCCGCTGGAAAATTAGCTTCCCTCCAAATTGATGAAAGCATAAGAAATGACATCTTTTTCACTATTTTGTTCCATCCGTTCCTCATAATCCACGGGATTTTTTGTTGTTTGAACGAACTAACAATTGCTTCGGCATCTGTCTCGATCCATAAATGAAACCATCCATTATTCACTGCAATTTCACATGCTGAAACAATGGCTAAACATTCTGCCAAATAACTATTCATCAACCCAACATTCTGCCATGCCACCATATTAAACTCACAAAGATGATTTCTAAAAATCATTCCAATTCCTGCTGTTGAAGCTGTTGCCGCAGCATCAGTATTAACTTTCACAATCATAGGAGGAGGTGGAAGCCATCTGCATTCTTTCACCCAACCTTGTGGACCATACCTTGCATTAATGAACCAAGTTTCCAAAATGTCTCCTTCTAAAGCAGAGTTGAAAGCATTAGCTTTAGAGAGTCTTGCAGCTAACTGCACTTGTTTTGAAATGAATTTCTGACAGTATGCACTTTGTGGGTTAGCATTATCCAAAACCATAGTATTTCTCTGTTGCCAAAGAGCCACCATTCCACCCACCACTGCTGCTGCCCACAACTGTTTAATGAGTGGACTCCACCCCCTTTCCATTCTCATTGCTTGTTTCAAAGAACCCAAGAGATTTGGGCATCTGAATCTTTGTCTTACCCACCTCCAAATGACTTGTGCAAATGGACATTCCCATATCACATGGCTGATCACATCCTCTCCATTATAACATGTTCTACAGCATGATGTTAAAGCCACACCAACTGATTGTGCTATTGTTTCTATTGCCACTCCATTTCTTATCAACTTCCAAACTGTAGTTGAGACTTTAGGATGATTGGTTGCATCCCAGATAAAGTAACACCATTCAGCCTCATTGCTTATTCCCCTAATTTCACTGAAAGCAGAACTAACCAAGAAAGAACCATTGTTATCAGGGCACCATACCATATAATCATTATCATCCTCCTCTCCCTTCAAAACATTATCATAAAGCAATTACCAACAACCTCAATTCTCTTTTTAGAGAATTGCAATTCAAAAGTGATGATTTGAGGAGAGTAACAAAGAGACGATCTGCTGGAGAGAGTAAGAAAGAGACGAAGATTTAAGAGACGGTTTTCTTGTAATTATCCGAACTGTTAATAGAAACTGTTGAATATGTGTTTTGTTGAACTTGGACTTGTTAAAGCCATAAGAAGCCCAATTCGAAACATAACGACTTAAGCCCATATTCTGTCTTTGTCTAGTTATGTTTGTCTCCCCAAGTTTGTGTGTCCATGCACAATATAATATAGATACATGAACAATAAAGCACATTTTCATGGACTTGTACTATTTTCATGTGTTGACAAAACTTTTGAATTTTATTTTACCAAAGCAAATTTTATTGATAAAAATTCGAAGAATTATACAAAGTTAGAGGACAAGGACGTTACAAACTACGCTAAGAAAACCTGGTTTGGCTTAGACAACCTTCCTAGTGTGCCATTAGAGTCCTTGCTCAATGTATTACAGATTTTGTTGATGTAACTGGTGCTTGCACCCTATTTTGTTTTCATTCTTTATTTATAAAATTACCCTTTTTTTAAAAAAAGAATATTAAATTTCAAGGCCCGAAGGCTACATCACAAGCCCCCGAAGGGTTACATCTTAAACTAGCCGTCGCCACCTAAGCACCCCTACGGCCCAGAGCCTCCATATCACCAGAGTAGCACTTTACGAAGACTTGCTATCGCTTTTGGTCCACCTAAGTTGCAACATCATTTCCGCTTTCTTTAGATCCGGGGCCCGGAGACTAATCCACCATGTAAAAACCTACTAAAATTACATGGGTACAATTCCTCCAACCGCAGTCATGAGAAATTGAACCCACAACCTCCCACTTCCCACTTGGAGAGGGATGCTTTTACCAACTCAAATGGTTAATTCTTATGTTACATTACAAATTACATCACTCAAACGACAGGAAAAGTCTAACACCAACTTGGAAAAAAGTGAAACAGGGTATAAATATGTCAACCCTCATTACAAAAACCGGACGCAAAGGAGGGTAACAAACATGACCTAGGGATGTAGAAGCCCCAAAGAGATATACCGATTTACTGATTGTATATGCTCTTGAAAATAGTTGCTCACAAGAACCGAAGAAAAGCCAATTGCAAACATTTTATCAAATCCTTCATTGTTATGCTGAACTCTTCGTCCATCTGCATGAATCAAGAAGGAGATTAGGGGTTATTTTATGGGCTATTTTGTATTTGGTCCCTCTAGAAGATGGCTCATTAGTATGTGGTATAGAGTTTTTCGTTAATTAGCAAATAGTCCCAAAAGCGTTACTTTACTGTTAGTCAACGCAGTTGACTTGAGTCAAACCATTCATATTTTTTTAATGTCCATACTGCCCTTTTACGTGTTTTTCATATGACACAACTTAAAACTCAAAAAACTGAATTTTTGCTCTCCACATGTCACTGCTTCATTGATTGACTAAATCCAAAGTTAGATATTAAGCCACATGGTTTACTACGTCAATCAAGGATCTTGATTTGATCAAAGGGACTAAATGGCAAAACCCTAACTTCCTTTACTTTCTCTTCCAATTTAAACTCCATCATCACCAACCTCATATTTCAACTTTTTTTTTTTCCCTTTATTCATATTATTTTGGTATTGTATTTCAATTTCTATTGCTTGACAAGAACATAATTGGTATTAGGTTTTCAAATTGTTAGTGAAGAACAATGGGTATTGGGTTTTCAATTAATTGCTTGATAAAAACAATGTTATTAGATTTTCAAATTGTTAAAGAAGAACAATGGGTTTTGGCTTTTCAATTTTAATTGTTTTACAAGAAGAATGTGTTTTTAATTTTTTACAAGAAGAATGACTTTTTAGTTTCAATTGCTTGACATGAAAAATGGGTTTCAATCTTGATGATTTTGAGGTTGGATTTTGTTGATTTTGTATCGAGGATTTGAGGGTTGTTAGAATTTTTCTTTAACTTTTTTTTTTTTTTTGATGTATAGATTGGTATATTAATGGTGATGGTAAAAATGGGATATTATTGTCTATCACTCTATCTTTTAATTTTAAATTTTATTATTTTGATTATTTATTTTAATTTTTATATGTTTAATTAATTTAGTTTTGGACCATTGGATCAAGCATAGATGATGATATATCTAGTGGTTGTTTTATAAAAATTCATATCAAAGGGTATTATAGGTATTTAAAAAAATTGGATGGTTTGACCTCAGTCAACCTGATTGACTAACAGTCAACTGACAGAAATAGGACCAAACACTAATAAACTAAAAACTCTATACCACATGCTAATTATCCGTCTTCTAGAGGGACCAAATACAAAATAACCCTTATTTTATAAGCAAAATACGTACGAACACACACACTAACATGAAGAAGTTATAAGAGAAATGTGAGCTTTGAGTGAGCTTTCACCACTGGGACTTCTTCATATATAGGACTAGTGTTCTCCAATTTACCATTGAAATTTCTCTATATTTTTCATCCATATGTTACCGTCATGGGACTTAACATCAATATAGAAAATTACCTCAGCCTTAACAGTTATATCAAGAGTAGAGGTTCCTAATGGTACACTATTCAAATTAACAACACTTAAATTGAGCTTTTCAATTTCCATGAGTGCCTTCAGAAGTAGTCCTTTTCGGTTTTCACAGTGGATTCGTATTAAAACATTTCTATCTGAAACTCTTGCTTCAATTTCAAGGAGCGGTTCCTCTGAGCCTCCATTAATAAAGTTGTCTGTATCCATTGACGAGGAATCATCACTTCCTGCAGAAATTATTTGGAACTTTTTAACGAATGCCTTCGTTGAAGGTTGTTCTTCTAGTGTCTTCACTCTTTTCTGGAGTTGTTTCAAGTAATATATACAATCTCCAAGAACAGAACTTTTGTCCATCTGCATGGAGTTCAGATTATTTGGTAAGAATATATTACTTGAAATTATGCAGTGGGAATACTACTACATACAAATAATAGTGATCGAGCCCCTACGAGATTGTATTCCTTGTGGGGAGGGTATTATTTTTTATGATGACCAACAAGGTATCTAGCTAGAGGTGGTCTGCCTAAGTTTTGCAAACACAAGAAGGTAAAAAAAACTTACCTTCTTTAGGCCAGGAACAATTGTTGCTAGAGCTATAAACCTCTGACTAAGCTTCTCTCGTCGCATCCTTTCAGCTATTACATGATCTTGAGGTGAAGAAGCAGGTGTTTTGCGATGAGGCCTGCAAGACCTCTTATTCACCTGGCAAGCTAGGCTTAAGTGCATCAACAGCACCACCATAGAACTGCTGATAATAATTTTGGCGAATTTGGACTGCCGAATGAAACCATCTTGGGAGAAAAGGAATTTTCAGGCGTCAACATGTGTTCTTCGTTGGTGCAACTAGTCTTGTGTTTCTTTGTTTTTCTCTCAAAACAAGATGCCTCAACTTTTAATGAATGTCGACTAATGGAAGAAGTACTTGTATTTCTACAAGGATTAAAGGTTGGGTAAGAGGTTAAGCTCTCTGTAACGTCCTCACCTGATTCTGATGCCAACAGTTGCCGGGTGAAGTCATCACTGAAATAGGAGTCCATTTCGCATTGCTCCATGAAGCCATCTTCTGTTCCCTGCAAATTGTATTGCAAAGACATAGCATCAGAGAATAAAAACCAATGCACAACTAATCGCATATGATAATTAATTTACCTCTGTGAACCATGAATAGTCTGACATTTCTAGCAAAGCAGATGTTATAATTTCTTTCCCTAGATTAGAAGACATTTTAAGGATAGGATCTTGAAAAGAAAGGTCAATGAGTTTGAGAAGAGATCTTGAAAATAAATTAAATGAAACAATTAATCACGAACCTAACAAAATAAATTGCGAATGGGCATGTAGCTCAATCATAGCACCCCTCTCACAAGGTGGAGAGGTTGTGGGTTTGAAACGCATCAACATCTGCCAAAGGGTCCCTTCAACCCCCCTTGCCAATAAAAATAAAAAATTAAATTGTATAAGAAATCTGGAAATGCACATACCCAAAGTTACTAATCAAGGACACATTAAAAAGTTTTTAATGTTATTTCATTTTTATTGTTTATTTAGATTATGATACCACAAAAAAAACCCAATAATAGTTATAAACCAAGGGTATTTGTTGATATCGATTTCAATTTTGAAATTTTTAATATATAATAAGAGTTAAATTATATAGTTAAATATTTCTGCAAAGAATATGATCGTCAAGGAAAAACATGAAGTTGTTATGGTGGTTCACATCCCTTGAAACATTATCTTAATATCAACATTGTTCGTAAGCATTTCTATGTTATTGCATATTTATTAATTACCAGTATCCAAAGAAAAAACTTTTTTTATAGGCTGATTGGTGTTTTTCACGTATATTAAGAAAGTGGTGGAAAATGGTTTACTTACATTTAATTACAATATTATTTTTAAAAATACTTTTTTTCTTTTTGTTGTGTATATTTAATGCTATTGGATATATTTAAGGAAATTTTCACAACTAATAAGGGGTAAATTTATCACTTGCTTTATTAACTGTTTTGAAGTATGTGAAATGGACTATATAGTGGGACAGAAAAATTGGACAAATAAACCTATAAAAACGGGACAGAGGGAGTAGTTTTTATGTGCTTACACATTTTTAATTATAAAGAAATAATAGTGGAATATACCAAACAAGGACTAATGGAAACTTATCCAAGTTTAATTTCAAAAATCATCTAGTTAATGGACTTAATTTCACTCTCTGTATTATATAAAAACTAGTAAAACCCGTGGTGCTGCCACGACTATCATTAATAATTTGAAGATAGTTATATTAAAAATATTATTCTAACTCAATATTGAGATATTAAAAATGAATATATTAAAACTCTTAAAAATATCTATTCTTCTAAAATAGATATCTATTCTTCCACGGTACAATTCTCATCCCGGTATGGTTCTTGCTACAAAATTCCAAGAATAGCACATGAAGACTTCTGGATTCCCTAGGTGCAAGAATAGCACATTCTTTGCCTTAACCACTAGCACGTGCTTTTCTGGATTCCCTAGGCGCAATCATGGTTTAGGCTGCTGTGTTTCGTTTTCCTAGGGATCTGTCTTGTCACAACTGCTTTTTCTCCCCTTTTTACCCCTCAATTCTCCTTTCCTCTAAATAGACTCCTTAGCATCAATTTCTCCATTTTGCTTTTCTTTACTCTCTTCTTCTCCATACTCTCTGCGTTCTTTTTATTTTCTTGAAGGTTTCCGACTTACTCTTCTGTCACCACTCAGCAAAGGATTGCTTTCCAGCTACTTCTCCACAATCTCAAGTTCTTTTTCTTTCCCCTTTCCTCTTTTCTCTTTTCTCCTTTGTTTTAGACCAGAATTTTGGTTGTTGTTAATTTTTCTTTCTCCCCTCAACTGATCTTAGTCGGCACCTTCTACTCTTATTTTCCCTTTCTTTTCTTACTTTAGGATGCCACCTAAATTTCTCAGGATACCACCTAAACGCCCCTAATTTTTCTTTGGTCAAGCACTTTGTTAAGTCCATTTTTCTATAAAAATGGCGCCTCGGCAAAACCAGAAGAAATATTCCTTGAAGAAGACGGTGGAAGAGAGCCATAGAGATGGCGGTGTCCAACTCCGCACTACCACCCATCCCCCTTCTTCCGACTACTACCTGGACTTACATGAGCCCGACACTTACCCATATAGACCTGAGCTAGACCTCTTCTGTGAGCTATACGACATCCCTGATGACGTAAAAAATTTTAATTACAAGAAAGCCCTACGTTTTGCACACCACGACTTTCGTAGACAAGACGCCACTATGGTGACGGCACACCAAATAGCGTATGGTTGCCGGTTTCCCTTTTCAAACCTAGTCCGTGATGTACTAAACTTTTATAAAGTCGCCCCTGGCCAATGTATTGGAAATTTCTTGCGCATCTTACGGGCTGTTGATCAACTTAACAGCGAGGAAACCATTGTTTCCCTCGCGGACATACGACAATGCTATTATCTTCGAGTCTGTGAATAGAAATGTGGCGAGCCCTACTACTACTTCGTCAAGCGCCCCGGTAGGCGGTCTATTGTTGAGAAGTTGCCGAAAAACCCCGTGATAGGTTCTGGAACTGACGGTTATTCCGTCATCCGCGAACTTACCAAGTTAAAGAAAGACAGCACCCCGCTCGTGAAGGAGTTCAGCAACCCAGATCTGTGACCAAGCTCGAGATTGAGCTTACATTTGGTGCTAGAAGAAGGGCAACTTCCCATGTTACAGATCTAAAGATGAGCTTCTACACACTTTGTTACAGATCTGGATCGAGCTACAGAATCAACTGTTACATATTCATCATCTTGTAATGAGATTGTTGTTCATCTTAGATACATCTAAAGTACCTCGAATCAGATCTGGTGAATCTATTGCAACAATGGATTGTTGTTCAAATCCAACAAGGTTGTATTATCGTAGTAGTCTCCATGGGTGCAGATCTACAGTTTTAGATCCACAATTTCAGATCTATGTTTTCTATGGCTTCACTCATCAAAAAAAAAAGTTGCAGATCTTTTCTATTTTTGTTGACCATAAGGCGTTCGATAAAATGCCGCAGTTGCAGGTAATATCTAAACTAGTAGTTTCAATTCATTGAATATGATCTCGGTTGAAACTTGAAATGGTAATTGCAATATCTGATTAGAGCTAGCTTTGGAATGATTGATAACTTGAACTTAGATTGAATTGCAATGCCGTTGTTGTTGTTGTTGTTGGATAATACAGTAATCATTATGTGCTATTATAGCATTTAGCCTCCTATGAAATAACTAATGGATGGATTAATAAAGTGAACCAGGTCTATGACTATAACTTTTATGACTATGATTGTTACTTTCATGAGACTGTTTATCATGTATATGGGGTTGGATTTCATGTTTGTGTGACACTAAAGTGGAGGAATTTCTCTTCAGGATATATGTTTAGCACAGACTTGATTCTCACATGTTAATCTGAGTCTACATGCACTAAAAGTTTACTTGTCCATAATGACTCGACTATAAGATGAACAAAGGATCAACCTTGTTGGACACTTGATACAACTTTTGTAGTAGAGATTATTTTGTTTCAATGTATCATTCCTACATGTTAAAGATAGGTGGATATACATATCTACATTTCAAATTTTAAAAACACAGTTACAAATGAATTCTGCGACAAAGATGTTAAGGTCTTGCGGAAATTTTACTATTGGGGGCGAGTATACAGTCAAGAGTAACTTGAGTATACCGTCAGGCGTTAGTGCACTCATAGCGGGTGACGACATCATATAGATAAGATACCTTGGCTGAGATCAGGCTAAAGATCAACTAAGAAGACTAAGCGTAAAATCCAATTTAGATTGGTGGGGAACAATATATAAGGGTAGATTCGGCTTGGCATGCCGTGAACTATACGTTGACAATCTCCATGTATTGTTTCCTCCTCACTGAGGTTGAGATAGCCAACGCAGTGGGGTGCCTCAAGAGAGAAGAGCAATAGTGCTAGTGTATTAATGGGGTCTTCACTACGAGTTCAACGTGACGACGTGAACTGAGGTAGTAGACCTAATGTTAACACACGAGAAAACTTCACCTACAAAGGGGACAGGCTATGTAACTTGATTACATAGGTAAGAGTTCCCATAGCGGTTTGAGTTTTAAATGCAAACCGAGAATACACAAGAGAATGGTAAGATGCTAGGAGAAAGAAAAGAACAAGAAAGCCCCAAAGTATTTGGGCGTAAGGGTCCTTGTCACAAAGAAGAAGGTGATTCCATGGATCTTTCTGACGCTCCAGACTTCAGTAACGTCAGGGTACAGTCAGAGCCCCCTTAGAACAGTCATGGGTTCCGTGAAGTAACAATGACAAAGTAAGCCTCTCACAGTTCACGGAATTGTATACCGTGAAGACCGTGAGAGATACCTCACCTTTAGGCTAGGCTAAAAGTAAAGGTGGGATGCCTACAGAGGGAGCCCAAATAGATTGGGAAGCGTGAGTAGCTATGGCGGAGGGATTTTGCCTAGCAAGCCGCCAGCAAATCCCCGCAAGTATATTCGTGCCTCACGGTAGAAACACGTGAGATGCCTCACCTCTAGGCTAGGCTAAAAGCAAAGGTGGGATGCCTACAGAGGGAGCCCAAATAGATTGGGAAGTGCAAGTAGCTATGGCGGAGGGATTTTGCCTAGCAAGCCGCCAGCAAATCCCCGAAAGTATATTTGTGCCTCACGGTAGAAACACGTGAGATGCCTCACCTCTAGGCTAGGCTAAGAACAAAGGTGGAATGCCCACAGAGAGAGCCCAAGTAGATTGGGAAACTCGAGTAGCTATGACGGAGGGATTTGGCCTAGCAAGCCGCCAGCAAATCCCAGCACGTGAGATGCCTCACCTTTAGGCTAGGCTAAAAGCATAGGTGGGATGCCCATAGAATAGTTAGAAGCACGTTGGCACACCGAGAGGAGGAAGTTTCGAAGCGACACCGATATCTAGTGCCGTAGTAGTTTCCATGGGTGCAGTGGAAGGAAGTTTGGAAGCCTCTCCGGCAGCCATTACCGGATTAATCTCGGTGGTGGAGTCTGGAGCAGAGTCGGAAGTAGGAGCAACTTCAGATGTTGGAGGGAATTGCTGGTCATCCCTAGCTCGATCACCTGATCCAGACGAAGAATACTTAGAAGCGCGTTGGCACACGTACCTAGGTGCTTCACGGATGGGTGCAACAAATGTAGCAACATCAAAAATTTCATGATCAATAGGTAATGGTGGAGGCACCACACCGACAGCAGGGGGCTCATTTGGATCAAGGAGTGCCATGGAAAATTCCCGAAGGTAAGAAGATGGAGGGTGAGAAGTTGAACCTGGTTGGTCGATGTCTTCCATGCCGGTATCTCCAAATTCGAGACCACTATCATCAAATCCAAGTTCATCAAGGTTCACGGAAACCTTGACTCCATTGAAATCTGGTTGGTCAGGAAGTTCCATTGAATTGTTGGAGGGATTAGAGGAATGTTCCGGCAGGGGAGCAGAAGCTTCAGCCCTTTTGGCTCACTTCACTCTCGAAAAGGTCGGACCAGAATGCTTCGAGCTCGCCAGGGGAACTTCAGGAGATTCTGGCAACGTCTCTGGTTCACCTTGGATTGCCTGAAAGTCAGAATTTTCAGTTGGAGGAGTAAGATCACAACTAGAGTGTGACAATCTTTTGAATTCGAAGGGCAGATAAGAAAAAGGGGAGTTGGGTTGTTACTCTTTTTTGCTTCTTCTTTTCAGGCGATGTCGGAATAGCAGAAGGAGACTCACGAGCTCTTTTTTGAGTTAAGATCTCTTGGAGTAGGATGTTGTCTCCGTCATCATCAGAATCTTTTCCCGGCTCAATAGGGGCAGCAGCAGGAGCCTTGCCCTTTCCTTTGGTTGGTCGAGGATTAGGGGTGACAGTAGGAGGCTTGCCTTTCTTATCCTTTAGATAGTCTTTGTGGCAACAGACAGGCAAGACATGTTCCCCTAGGTCAAGTGTAAGTACCATACCAGGTGGCGTGTAAAAAACGTAGGAGTACGCCAAGTAAGGAAAACCGAGAGCTACCTGATAATAGCTTAGAACATTCTAGAGCATCACGGATAAAACACGTGATACCTAGCTGTCAAGCACTACCCTATAGTATGTGATGGAGGATGAGCCACGAAGGAAATAGAAGGACCGTAGGATGCAGAGGGAAATCCAACGGTCAGAAGAAGGCGGTTAATACTGCTATATAAGAAAAACATTAGGGTTCACACAAGGTAACTATTCACTCTTTACTTAATCTAATTTCTAAGTTGGCCTCCATTACTAACTTGGGCGTTGGAGCTTTCCCCACCGGATTATAGCCGGTGGTCTTTGCAGGTATCACAAGGAGATAGAAGAAAAGGAGTTTAGCAACCCAGATCTGTGACCAAGCTCGAGATTGAGCTTACAGAACACACAGATTGTCATCCACAATGCCTCGATCAAATAGCTTATCCTTTGTAAGGATCATTTCCTGCATAACAGACCAGAAAAAGAACCGTACATTCAGCGGAATCTTCGCTTCCCACACAATCTTATGTGGAAATTGCTCCAGAGGTGCCACATACTCTTTGTGAGACTTCAAAAGGATTTTGTGCAGAGACTTGACAGAAAATATTTTATCTTTGTTCTCCCTCCATTGCCAGACATCTCTTTCCAACGACAGGGTCTTCGATGCAAGTAAAGCCATTAGTTCACCCATTTCTAGAGCCTCACCCTCCCTCAAGTGTCTTCTCCGAGTTCATGGACTCCATTCCCCATTCAAACAATGATCATGGACTAAACCGTTCTTCATGGCGGCTAGTCTATATAACTTTGGGAACCTAGCAGCAAAAGTAAATTCCCCACCCCAAGTGTCATGCCAAAAGCTTGTGTTATTCCCATTTCCCACCTTGTGATCTATACCTTCAAAAAACTTCTCTCTCGAAGCAAGAATCCCTCTCCAAAGGCCACACCCATAAGGAGAATGTACTTCTTTCGGGCGACCCCTAGGGTCACTTCTACCATACTTGGCCACTATGACTTGTTTCCACAGAGCACCCTCCTCTAACTCGTATCTCCATATCCACTTAGCCAATAATGCTTGGTTCATGATAGTAATTCTACGAATGCCCAACCCCCCCCCCCCCCCCCCCCCCTCTTTCATAGGTGTACACACCGAGGCCCAAGCAACAAGATGCATTTTCCTTCCGTCACCCTTTGTACCCCATAAGAACTCTCTAATAATTCTCTCAATCCGCAATGCACCACTAGTTGGAATTGTAAGAAGGGAAAGTTGGTATATGTGGAGGTTCGAGAGAGTAATTTTAATGAGGAGAAGTCGATCACCTTTAGACATAATCCTTCTTTTCCATCCACTAAGTCGCGTATTATAAACTTCCAAGACTGGGTCCCATACTTGTACATTTTTGTAGCTAGAACCGAGGGGAATACCGAGATACCTTGTGGGAAGCTTGCCAACCTCACATCCAAGGATATTTGCTAGACCGTTCACATTAGGTACCTCTCCAATCCCAAAGATATGGGATTTAGCAAAGTTCATTTTAAGACCTGACACCATTTCAAAAATGCACAAGATAGCTTTGATCATACTTACATTACTTTCGGATGGATTTGTGAGAAAGAGGGTATCATCGGCGAATTGCAAGATTCCCATTTTCACCATGTCTTCTCCATGCCCTATGCAGAAGCCTTCAAGAAGCTCAAGCTGCATAGCCTTAGAAGTTAGGCGGATAAGCACCTCTATAATGAGAATAAAAAGAAAGAGGGATAGAGGATCCCCTTGCCTCAAGCCACGATGGGATTTAAAGTTTCCCACCGGTGCACCTTCAACCATGACCGAGAACCGGGCGGTCGAAATACACGTGTCAACCCATTTCCCCCACTTAGGCCCAAATCCCATCCGCCCAAGTACATAATCCAAGAATCCCCAATTGACATGGTCATAAGCCTTGGTGATGTCCACCTTGCATAGGATTGTCGGTTCCTCCCTTCTCAACTTATAGTCCACACACTCATTGGCGATGAGCACACTATCTAAGATTTGACGTTCGCCTACAAACGCCCATTAAGAATTGGAAATCACACTTGCAAGCACATTTTTTATCCTCATAGCTAGCATCTTAGAAATAATCTTGTATACCCCTCCAATGAGGCTAATGGGACGATAATCCGTCAAACTAAGGTTCCTTTCCCTTTTGGGAATGAGGGTAATGAACGTACAATTGTTGCGCCAATCGATAAATCCATCCTCTTGGAATTCTTTCACAACCTCCATCACATCATGTCTAAACACATCCCAAAACCCCCGATACACAACCATTGGGAAACCATCCGGACCGGGCGATTTCTCACCCTCCATAGAGTCAAGAGTCCGCACAACCTCCACTTCGGAGAAATTAACATCAAGGTTATCTCTTTGGGTACCATCAATAGAATCCAAGTGAAGAAGATCCACCTTTGGCCGAGTTTTGTAGTCTTCCATAAATAAGTTTTGATAAAACTTAGACACATGCTCTCGAATCGCACGACCATCCCATGTAACAATCCCATCAATAGCCAAGGATGCAAGACTATTTGATCTTCTCCTCATATTTGCCATCGCATGGAAAATCTTGGTGTTAGCTTGGCATTATTGATATACTTTGGCCTTAGACTTTTGTTTCCATTTGATCCTCTCGCAACGGAGAAGGTAGCTCAAGTCATCTCTAAGTATTCCCCTTTCCGTAAATGCATCATCAAAAAGTCCATTGATTTCTTCTTCCAAATCATAAGCATTGATACGCTCGACTCTTTCTTTGATCTTCCTATCCACCCTTCCGAAGACTTCTTTGTTCTAAGTCTTGAGTTTAGTTTTAAGTTCTTTGAGCTTTCTTGATGTAGGACATAGTAGGAGTTACTATTTTATTTCTAAGTTTAATTTCAAGTAGGTTCTAGAATATGCTATTTTAGGTCTAAGTCATATTATATTAGGAGTTATTATATTTTTAGAAGTCGTTTTAATTTAGAAGTCCTTTACTTATTAAACAAGTTTCTTGCTCTATAAAAGAAGCTCTAGGCTATTGTAATAGTTAGGTTGATTATTATTGAATTGAATAGAAGAATTGTTTCTTGAGTTATCCTTGTTTTCTTGCTAGATTATTCATTTTTTCCTTCTTTTTACTTGGTGGATTCCAAGCTTCTCGTTCGTCTAGGTTCCTAAACCTATCTTCTCATCTTCTTTGAGATATTCCTATCTCTTTCTTCTAAGTTCTACATTAAGTGACATCAGAGCATCACTTTCTAGATCCTAATCTAGAAAGTGGTCCGTCGTCACCTTCCGTTCAAGCAATTTTCGTCCATCCAGATTCAGGAATTATATCAACTTTGCAGGCTTCTAAAGGACAGAATACCTGGAACCAGTGTGCGCTCTATTTCTTGTTGGAAAGATCTGTGAGTCTTCTTTCTAACCCAATCAACGGTTTGCAATTCGGAATTCGGAGGAGGGAGATACACACGTTCTACTCAAATATGTCGAATCAGGTTTTTTCTGCAACAACACTTTTCTTAAAATCCAATGGCACCTAGTCAACAAGATTTTGTTTCAAGGAAAGATTTTGATGCAGCAATCAATTCCCTTAAAGAAATTCAGACTTTGATGCAAGCTACCATGAAAACAGAGTTGAAAACTTCGCATGATTCGTTGAAAGATTCCATTAATCAACTCACCCGCCAAATTTCTCAACTTCTCAAAGGTAAGGACAAGATAGATGAAAATATTCAGGTATCTACATCCAATATTCCAACCACCAACATCCCTCTTCCCTCTACACCTATGGTTTCCTCCACTATCCAACCAATTTCGTATTTTTCTAAGCCTGTTCTTCAAATTAAACCCCTATAGATTCCATTCGTCTCACCCACACAAAAACCCCTCAACATGGATCTTTTCTTAACCAACATGTTTCTGATGATGAGGATGACGATAATATTTGTGAATATGTGAATCCGCGTCGATATCCGCATCGTCGAAATCAACACCAAAGGTATGTTGATGATGATAGGTTTCGTGATAAAAGTGAGTACAAGCTCAAGGTTGATCTTCCAACTTTTAATGAAAATTTGCATATCGAAGATTTTCTTGATTGGCTTCATGATGTCGAAACTTTCTTCGATTTTATGGATGTTGTGGAAGAAAAAAAGACCAAACTTGTAGCTTACAAACTGAAGGGAGCAGCAGCTGCTTGGAGGGATCAACTTCAACATCAACGATCTAGGACTAATAAGAAACCAATTCGCTCTTGGTCCAAGATGAAACAACTTTTGAAAGCTCAGTTTTTGCCTACTGATTATGATCAACTTCTCTACCAAGAACTTCAAGCTTGCCATCAAAGAGATCGTTCTGTGGATGATTATGCTTCAGAATTCAATCGCCTTATATATCGTAATGATCTTCATGAAACAGATTCTCAACTTGTTGCAAAGTTTTGTTATGTTTTAAGGGAGGATATTCAAGAACGCTTCACCAACGTTGTCTATACTTTACAAGAGGCAACCCAACAAGCAAGGAGAATTGAGAGACAGTTAGCACGACGTCAATTTTTGCACTCTTCTACTAATAATTGTTCTCCATCTCCATCTTTTTATCCTCCAACTAAGGTAAATTCGGATGGTCTTCTTCCCACCCCTCCAGCTGGTTTACTACCATCACCATCATATACTAAAGCTTCGTCTTTGTTTAGTAAACCATCCACCACAATAGCACCGAAACCCAATAGTGCGCCTTCACCAAAACAATCTCATGTTGCCGCAAAAACAAATCCATATGGTAAACCTGATCTTGGTAAGTGTTTTAAGTGTTTACAACCTGGACATAAGCAACATGAATGCCCTCTCCGCACTCAACACATTAATCTTATCAATCAAGAGCATGACAACTGTAATGAAGAAGATGATGAAATCATATATGGCGATGAAGAAGGCGGTGAAGTTTTGGGTTTCGACTAAACTCGAGGACGAGTTCATTTTTCAAAGCAGAGGAGACTGATGTAAGACATAGTAGGAGTTACTATTTTATTTCTAAGTTTCAAGTAGGTTCTAGAATATGCTATTTTAGGTCTAAGTCATATTATATTAGGAGTTATTATATTTTTAGAAGTCGTTTTAATTTAGAAGTCCTTTACTTATTAAACAAGTTTCTTGCTCTATAAAAGAAGCTCTAGGAATTGTAATAGTTAGGTTGATTATTATTGAATTGAATTGAAGAATTGCTTCTTGAGTTATCCTTGTTTTCTTGCTAGATTATTCATCTTTTCCTTCTTTTTACTTGGTGGATTCCAAGCTTCTCATTCGTCTAGGTTCCTAACCCTATCTTCTCATCTTCTTTGAGAGATTCTTATCTCTTTCTTCTAAGTTCTACATTATTTCTCCACCAAGTAAAGCTTGGCTTCCCTTCAAAAACAAAGCTCTCCCACCATTCTTTAATCAAAGGACCAAGTATGGGGTCCTCAGGCCACATAAGTTCAAATCGAAATGGACTCGACCTCTTAGGAGCCTTTCCCACATCTAGCATCACAGCCCGATGATCCGAGGTGGATTTAGGCAATGCAAGTTGCTTTGCCTCCCCATATTGAAGATCCCAATTGAGTGAAGCTATGAACCGGTCAAGCTTGGTCATTACCAGGTTGAGTTGGTTATTCGACCAAGTGAAGGAAGTGTTGGGTTTTATGTGCAAATGTGCAAAATCAGACGGAGGGAAGGTTTTCACTCAGGAACGTACGTACGCAGTTAAGGCGTTCGTACGTTCAAGGTGGCAGATAACTGTTTCGGGAAGAACGAACGTTGTATTATTTGTACAGTGACGTACGAACGTAGTTAGGGCGTTCGAACGTCCTGTATGGCAGATAACGATTCCGTGTTGTACCGTACGTATGTGATTTCGACGTACGTACGTCCTCCTATGCTTTTGTGCAATATGGGCCTGTTTGAGCCCAATTCGTGGTCTATTGTAAGGCTATACTATAAAGCCAAATAGAAGTGGAAAAACCTAATTATGTTTTCTAGTAGAGAGATTGTGAGAAGCCATTAGAGAGTTTGAGAACTTTTGTGAAGAAGAAGACTTTGGTTTCTTCGTGAGGGCTTGTACAATTGTCTTGGAAAAGAAAAGCATCATCCTTTCTCCCCGTGGACGTAGGCATATTGCCGAACCACGTATATCTTGTGTCTTGTGTGTGGTTGCTTGTTTATTTTGTCGTTTTTCGTTTTACTTTCATACACTAGTTCAATCATCTTATTTGTGCATTAGCCTCCGCTGCGCACAACAAGTGGCATCAGAGCTTCGGTTAGATCTTGAGCGTCTTGAAGGTGTTTGAAGAAATTCCGCAGTGAGTTTCTTAATTGTGTTTCAACTCCAAGGTTCTACCTTTTGTTCGTGGGTTGCATAGAAGGTGTTTGTTGAAATTCCGGTGTGAATTTCAGATTTGTTTACCTTCGGTTGGTGATTGTTTAGTGCATAAAAGTTGGTGGTAAGATGACAAAAGAATTGAATTTGAAGGATTCGAAGGGGGAAACCAAGACAGTGGTTTACCATCAAGCAAAGATTGATGTAGAGAAGTTTACCGACACCAATAACTTTGGCATGTGGAGGTGTGAGGTAATGGATGCTCTATGTCAACAAGACCTAGAAGATGTTCTGGAGGATAAGCCAGAAGATGTGGAAGATAAGGATTGGAAAAAGATGAACAAACGAGCTTGTGGAATCATAAGGTCGTGTTTGGCACAAGACATTAAATATCTTGTGATGAATGATGCGTCTGCAAAGGAGATGTGGCGAAAATTGGAGGAGAAGTACATAACAAAGACTATCCACAATAAAAACTATCTACTTCGAAAGTTCTATCGAATAGATATGAGAAGAGGTATTTCCATGGCGGAGCATCTTAATGATTTTACCAAAGTAATTGCCGACTTGGTGAATCTTGGAGCAGATGTAAGTGATGAAAGCAAGGCAGTGTGTCTCCTCAATTCGTTACCGGACGAATATGAACAGTTGGCTATCACACTTACAAGTTGGTGTATAGTGAGATTTCTGCAACATTGTTAAATCATGCGTGTATGAAGAAGGACAAAGAAGAGACCGAAAGCTCAACACCAGAGGTCTTAGTGGCAAGGGGAAGCTACAATAGTAGGGGTGAGTCTCGTAGGGAGCCGAAGAGGGGGTTTCTAGCAAAAGATGAATGTTCCTTTTGTCATAAGAAAGGGCATTGGAAGAAAGATTGTCTTCAAGCCAAGCCAAAGGACAAGAAGAATAACTCTGAGGTAAATATTGCACGTAATAATAGAGATGAAGATGATGGTTCTGATTACTCTTTATTTGTTTCATCCATCGATTGTTCCACTAATGCTAAAGAGTGGATATTAGATTCGGCTGGTACTTATCATGTGTGTCCTATAAGGGAATGGCTTTCTAGTTTTAAAAGGCTAGATAATGGTGCAGTAGTGATGGGGAATGATCAACCTTGTCATGTATTGGGGATAGGTACTATTCGATTGAAGATGTTTGATGGAAAGATAAGAGAGTTGAGGAATGTAAGATATGTTCCTGATTTGAAGAAGAACCTTATTTCACTTGGTACTTTAGAAGCCAAAGGTTACAAGGTAGTAGCTCAGAACGGTGTTCTAAAGGTTATGGTTGGTGCAATGGTATTACTAAAGGGTACTCGACGAAGTAACCTGTACTTCTTGCAGGGTAGTACAGTTACATGTGATGTGGCCATGTCAGAGGCTACAACGAAGTTTGCTAGAGAGACTACCAAATTGTGGCATATGCGGTTGACGCATAAATGTGAAAAAGCTTTGCAGACAATGACGGAGCAAAGGTTTTTTATGGGTGCTATCGCCTGCAAGTTAGAGTTCGGTGAGCATTGTGATCTGGGCAAGCAGACAAGAGCAAAGTTTGGCACAACTATCCATTGTATGAGTGGAGCTCTTGATTATGTTCACATGAATGTCTGGAGACCTACCAAGTACACAGCTTGGAGAGGTAAGTCTTATTTTGTGTCTTTAGTTGATGAGTTTTCTAGGCGTGCGTGGATGTACATCATGAAGCATAAGGATGAAGTCCTAGAAATATTGAAGTGGAAGAAGCTAGTTGAGGCCCGAATTGACAGAAAGATCATGGTATTGTGCTTAGATAATAGCATAGAGTACAAAGATGATCCGGTCTTGCAAGTATGTCAGACTGAGGGTATTGAGCGTCACTTCACTGTGAGAAAGACACTGCAACAGAATAGGGTGGCAGAACACATGTTGTCTATGGCTGGATTAGGCAAAGTGTTTCGGGTTGAGACATGTCATCTTATTAACAGGTTGCATTTGATTGTGATAAGTGGTAAAACTCTTATGGAGGTTTCTATGTTGAAGCCTGAGAGTTCTCAGCAGGGGGAGAACAAGACCAAAGAGGTTTTGCAGTGGGTGGAGATTTGCATATCTCCATATGTTCCAGTGGGTTCTGTATCTAATGTGGAAACTCTTGTAAGGGTTTTGAGTGTTTCAAATTCTGATGACATGACAGATGATGAGACGATTGGAGATGCAGAAAATGGTGATCCTATTGATGAGGGTCCATAAGAAGGAAGAAGAATCTCCAGGTAAAGATGTGCATTTGAAGGTAAACGTTTGCATCCTTATGGCCTTGGTAGTGCGATCTGATTGTGTATTAGCTCTGTTTGATGTGAAAACAGTTGTTTTACATGGTGAGCTAGATGAGGAGATATATATGTCTCAGCCTAGTGGTTTTGGAGTTGCAAAGTATGATGAGTTGGTGTGTTTCAAACCATATATTTCACGAGCAGTGGGCATTGTAGGTAGATACATGCATGATCCTGATGTGAGACATTGGGAAGCTGTGAAATGGATGTTCCACTACATTCAAGGTAGTGTGGAGGTTGGTTTGTTAGTTCAACACGGAAGGACTTTGAGTCTGCGGTGTAGTGGTTATGTGGATGTTGAGTATGATTGTCACTTTGATAGACGTTGGTCTACTCTTGGATATGTGTTTACATTGGCAGTGAGATCTATCAGCAGATTGTCCACATTACATTCTATGGTTGCTTTGTCCCCGACAGAATCTTGGAATATTACCGTGACTAAAGTGGTGTATGGGACTAAGTTCTATTGGTTAGAATTGGTCCATATCATTCCTTCGAGTTGATAGTATATCTTGGAGTGAACTATGATGGCTTGATCCCTTAGAAGAAGGGTACGTAGGCAACTATGAAGTGGTGCAGCCGAGGTGGTCTTTCGGGACATGTGTGGGAGTTTGTGACTTGTGATTCTTGGTGTCGGCTTAGATTTATTGAATCTTCGCCGAGGTGGAGAATTGTTGGGTTTTATGTGCAAATGTGAAAAATCAGACGGAGGGAAGGTTTTCACTCAGGAACGTACGTACGCAGTTAAGGCGTTCGTACGTTCAAGGTGGCAGAAAACTGTTTCGGGAAGAAACGTACGTACGTGATTTCGACGTACGAGCGTTGTATTATTTGTACAGTGACGTACGAACGTAGTTAGGGCGTTCGAACGTCCGGTATGGCAGATAACGATTCCGTGTTGTACCGTACGTACGTGATTTCGACGTACGTACGTCCTCCTATGCTTTTGTGCAATATGGGCCTGTTTGAGCCCAATTCGTGGTCTATTGTAAGGCTATACTATAAAGCCAAATAGAAGTGGAAAAACCTAATTATGTTTTCTAGTAGAGAGATTGTGAGAAGTCATTAGAGAGTTTGAGAACTTTTGTGAGGAAGAAGACTTCGGTTTCTTCGTGAGGGCTTGTACAATTGTCTTGGAAAAGAAAAACATCATCCTTTCTCCCCGTGGACGTAGGCATATTGCCGAACCACGTATATCTTGTGTCTTGTGTGTGGTTGCTTGTTTATTTTGTCGTTTTTCGTTTTACTTTCATACACTAGTTCAATCATCTTATTTGTGCATTAGCCTCCGCTGCGCACAACAGGAAGCCCCTTCAAGAGGGTATTCAATAAGCTCGTGTCTTGTCTCAAAATCTGCGAAATCATTTATATATTTTGTTACCGTACTACCTCCGTACTTCTCATATGCATATCGAATCACATTAAAGTCACCCCCAATGCACCATGGTAAATCCACCCAAGCACGAACATCGTCAAGTTCTTTCCAAAAATCAACAAGCAAGTGTTTGATATTTGGCCCATACACCCCTGTTTGGAGACATTGGAAGTCATTTCTAACTACTCAACAAGGCAAAGATATGGAATAACTTCGGACAACGGAGTCAATAACCTCAATAACTTCAGACACAAAGACTTAAAGAGTGAAGATTGTGCAACTGTTGTAAGCATTAGTATTCCTTATTTTGAGCATACCCAGATTAAGACTCTACCGCCCAATCAATTCTGTTCCACTTAATTTGAGATCGTCACACAATTATGTCATTTGATTCTACTATGCCAATCAAGAAAAAGTTGCTTATCATCAAGCTTACCGTTAAAATAGAGTTTGTTGGTAATCTGGCCAAAAGAGAAATCCTTCGACAGATTTTGTACCTTTTATTTTTATTAGCTGAATATACTTGAATTAGCTTAGAATGCAATGAATGTACAATCCCGATTTGGCATTCATTTTATCCTGATTTTGTTGGATACTGAACTGTCATAGCGTATAATAATAAGATTTCATAGTGTCATACGATTTAGAACTGTCATAATAAGTTATCATTTGTACTGGTATTTGTGTTAGAAGTTTCTGGGTTTAACTTTAGTTTTACAATGGCCTAAAACAGAGGCAACCAATTTTTACTGTGACATTGATCAATGATCATGTCATGGTACTCATGAAATATTTATACGCAAGAAGAAGAATGTTGTTAATGGAAGCAAATTGGTATTGGTAATGGAAGAGCATTTCCGAGGAAAGGGTATTTTTGCCATTTTTAAAAATTATCAAACCCAACTGAGTCTGACTCAGAAATGGTGACCAAAGTCTAATAAAAGCTTTTTTTATAACTAAACCCGAATTACGCGCATTAACCTATGACCAAAGTCTAAAAACCCCATTATAAAACTGGTAGAGTTTCAATTGACAGAAAATATAATATCAAAGAACTAAATTATAAAACTGATCAATCTGCTATATGACAATTTACGTCAATCTAATTTGTGGGATGAGTTTACAATGAAATAATATAGTTTTCCTTTGATGTTTGTTGCTTCCCTAAGCTTTACCAAAAAAAATTCCAAGCAATAACAACAGCTGCTATAAGATTGAGTAATGTCATTTTCCTTAATCCAGACCAGAACACTAAAACAATAGATCATGATCCTTATGAAAGTGATAAATGGAATCAATAGAAAGTCAACACAGAGGAAATGGTCTGGGGACATATTTGGTCCATGCCAAGATACAATGGTAGAAAGCAAATAAAGTCAAGAGAAAATTTGTGTTTCGTCACCACTTTTTTGAGGTAAATTTGTTCAGCGTCACCGTTTTATTTTTTATTTGCATTTCGTCTCAGTTTCGTCAAATATAACTATCAACTCAACTTTGACCTAGTCAAACTGTTATCACACAACAAAGACTTGGTTTTTTTTTCTCTATTTCTCTTCGTTGTTGTTGTTCTTCATTTCGTTGTTCTTTGATTTCTTAATTTATTAAAGCACGATCTCAGTCAACATATATTTGAATTAGTCAACTAACGAGGCTGAGACGGAATGATGACTAAACGCAAATAAAAAATAAAGTGGTGAGGATATGCAAATATACCTCAAGCTTGCTTTGCACACCCTCAGGAATTCAACTTGAAAAGTTTTTTGAAAATTTTGATCCAGATTTGCAGGGTGATTTAAAGATTGTATATATAGTAGGCATCGATTTGAGACATATTTGTAGTACCAAAAAAGCATATATCACACCTGGAATGGCACTTTGATTTCCTTTCGTTATTAGAGTTTCCAGTATTCACTAAAGCATAATATATGGCCTGAATTGCATTGACCTGATTAACACAGTTATATAGGTATATTGAAAAATTGCAGGACAAGGAATTGGGCATAGTAATGGCCTTAAAAAAGTTCTCTTTTAGTAAGAAACAATAGCTACTTTGTTAGAGCCTAAGGTTTAAGTAATTATAATGAGAACTAATGTTTCATGAGGAATAAAAATAATGAGATGGAGTAGAAAATACTTAAGAGAATTTTCAGCCTAAGAACCTAATAAAAGGTTAACAACTTGCTGGAGTATCCGACTTTTGTATATAAATACATCATGGATTTGTTTGCTTCACGGAATCCAGATTCCTGGAAAGTAGGGGTATAATAGGAATGAAGATAGAGCCAGGCAGAGAAAGATAGGAAAAGAGAGAGAAAATGACACGATTATAGATTGGATTTTCGCTGAAAATCAGCACTTGACGATCTAGTCTGACCAGAAATGGAAACTGGTTTTCATATTGTTAAAATGGAAACCGTATTCCTTAAACTTAGCCTAGATCAGAATCTGACGGAATCCGTTTTCTGTTTTATTGCCTGAATTATAGGGTATTAAACCCACTTTCCGTGGAATCTACATTCCACTGAACCAAACACAGCCATATGTCTTTTTAATTCTCTGCATCTGCATACACAAGAAGCTTAAGTTATGTCGTCACTAATCTAAATGACCTCCATTATAATATGGGAAATATAAGCCACACATAGATTGTGTAAACTTTGAAGGGATTTTTAGACTTAACCCCCCCTTTTATGGTCACGTTTTGAGTAAACCCCTCTATTTGTCCAAGTTTGGACTTTACCTCCGTCTACTTCTGTCAAATTTAACGTCTATTTTTTTTTCTTCATAAAATACCCCTCTCATATTTTTAGGGGAGTTAAGTCTAAAGCAGCAATTGAGGACTATTTGGGAAGTTACAAATAAAATTGACTTTAAATTTGACAGAAGCAGACGGAGAGGGGGTAAAGTCCAAACTTCGACAAATGGGGGGTTTACTCAAATCGTGACCATAAAAAGGGGGGTGGGTTAAGTTTAAAAATCCCAACTTTGAATGTAGTGTAAGTGTGTAACACAATTTAGAAAACACACATGATTGCCCAAAACTGTGTACCATTTGTATATCTTCTCGGGAAAAGTAGTGTTTATCATTTGTATCGCAAAATTGTTTTGGATGTTGAATTGTTTCTTTCTGACAAAGAGGTGTCCACAAAGCAATCTCCAATATTTTTGTGGCTCACATGTTTTGGCTAAAAAACATGTCTCTCATGTGGCAATTTATTTTGAGGAAGAACTATTAAAAATTATACTATATTAAAGCAGAAAATACCCCTAAGAAAATATCTCTTCAATTAGGCTATTAATTAGATTGAAATTGATAGCCAAATTGAAGAGAATTTTGATTAAGTTTGGGTATATTTGTAATTACGTAAAAGTGGACCACCATCACAGATATAATCAAACTCAATTAGACCAAATCATAGGCATAATTAAGCCCAACAAAAAAAAAAAAGTATATCCAATCCCAAGTATAATCAAGTCCAGCCCGTACCCTAAGAAAATACAGTAAAACCTCGATAAATTAATAGCCTTGGGACTGGAGAAAATTATTAATTATACGAGATATTAATTAATCATCGATTAATTAATAAATTATTAATTTACATAATTAACAGTATATTTTCATGTATATCTTTCTTTTTGGGGGGCTAACATGATGAAGTTGGACAATCATATCGTACGTTTTATTCTAGAAACCGTTCCACGAAAAGAAGCACTAAAATCGATAAGAGTTAATTAGCGATTGCCCCCAGATTTGAAAGCCAAAGTTGCGAATGCCCCCAGATTTTTTTTTTTTGTTTAGTGATGCCCCCTAGATTTGCTTCCCTTTTTTTTAATACCAAAACTACCCCTCCATTTTGTTTAGCCTTTGCCCTCAACTCTATAAAACTATCCTAACTGCCACCTATGCAAGAAATTGATGGTTTTATTTCCTACTATACATCTAAAATCTATCTCTAGGTTAATCTAACAACAAACAAAAGTAAAACACTTTATAGACTTCTCATTTTGTTGCTATTGGAATGGGGTGAAGAAGATGTTAAATTAGTAGACATTCGTGGGTTTAATTTGGTAAAGTAAAACACTTTACATGTGTCATCATGTTATTAGTTGTTTTTGTTTTATTATCGTATGATAAACCTCGAGATGTGTGCGATTGTTTTTATCTAGATATACGGTTGGAAACAAAAACCACAAATTTCTTTCATACATGGAAGTTAAAGTGGTTTTATGGAGTTGGGGCTAAAGGCTAAACAAAATAAAAGGGTAGTTTTTGTATTAAAAGAATAAGGAAGCAAATCTAGGGGGCATCACTAAACAAAAGCAAATCTGGGTGCATTTGCAACTTTGGCTTTCAAATCTGGGGGCAATCGCTAATTAACTCAATCGATAATGATACTACAATAATTTCTTCTTGCAATACAAAATACAACACCAGATCAACTCATCACACTACAAAAATTCAGAGATGAGGTTCAAACCAAAATCAATTTTGAGAAAAAACAAGCAACAATTGACTTTTATTATAAAAAAATAATAATAGCTAACTCGATACAGTAACTACCCTTTCATAAGTAACTTCACATTTTAAATACAACCACTTTCATAAGTAACCCTAACTCGAATTCTTTATAGGCAATAAATAAAATTATCACCACTAGATCTAATACCATTAATTGACTACCATTGATAAAATTCCCTAACTCGAATTTCTTTCAATTCAACAATTTTAACTTCAATAAGTTTACCAGTAATCTTTTTTTTAAATAAGTAGCTAAATAATTATCTGGTGAAAGTAGTGATTTACAAGTATCTCCAAGATTTACATTGAAATCACCAGATGATTTACTACGTTTGTACAACTTCTCCATCTTCCTCTTTCCTTAAAGTCTATGTCTGCTTATATGCTTATATTTAATACGTATGTATATTTGATGCTTGCTGAAGATCTCTCAACGACACAGAAATCAAAATAAGCACGAAAATCGATAATGATATTACAATAATTTTTTCTTGCAATACAAAATACAACACCAGATCAACTCATCACACTACAAAAATTCAGAAATGAGGTTCAAACCAAAATCAATTTTGAGAAAAAATAAGCAACAATTGACTTTTATTATAAAAAAATAATAATAGCTAACTCGATACAGTAACCCTTTCATAAGTAATTTCACATTTTAAATACAACCACTTTCATAAGTATTACAATAATTTTTTTCTTGCAATACAAAATATAACACCAGATCAACTCATCACACTACAAAATTTCAGAAATGAGGTTCAAACCAAAATCAATTTTGAGAAAAAACTAGCAACAATTGACTTTTATTATAAAAAAATAATAATAGCTAACTTGATACATGCAGTAACCCTTTCATAAGTAATTTCACATTTTAAATACAACCACTTTCATAAGTAACCCTAACTCGAATTCTTTATAGGCAATAAACAAAATTATCACCACTAGATCTAATACCATTAATTGACTACCATTGATAAAATGCCCTAACTCGAATTTTTTTTAATTTAATAATTTTAACTTCAATAAGTTTACCAGTAATATTTTTTAAATAAGTAGCTAAATAATTATCTGGTGGAAGTAGTGATTTACAAGTATCTCCAAGATTTACATTGAAATCACCAGATGATTTACTACGTTTGTACAACTTATCCATCTTCCTCTTTACTCAAAGTCTATGTCTTCTTATATGCTTATATTTAATACATGTATATTTGATGCTTGCTGAAGATCTCTCGCCGTCACAGAAATCAAAACTCACCAATATTCTAAGTCAAATGGGGAGTATGTAAGTTTATTAATAAGATCATTAATAATATTAATACGATATCATTTTGGACACACATCAAACATGTTTGTGATAGCCATTTTCAAGTACATTCTCAACTTGGCAAAAAGTATATTTTGCAGAAATTGAAAGAACCAGTAATCTATTTCTTTTTCTTGCACTTAGTAGCCTTTGACAAAAAGTAAATGAAAATAGAAAACAGACTCCAGTAAAGATGATGATATAATTTTCAATACATTTCAATGGTGGAGATATGAAAGGGGACCCAAGTAGGCAGTAAGACCTACTTACTACAATTTCATGAAATGTGAGTTTTCCTTAAATGTGTTGCAGATGGGACTATATCAAAAAAGGTCGCAAGATTCACACAGACATGGATCGTATGGTTGTCTTACGGAAAGACTTAACTACATGGGCCAAAGGGGATCTCTCCGTCACATTACAAGTAAGCCATCTTTATCATCGTAATAGTTATATAAATATTTTGAATTTTCAGGATGTTAACTGTTACAAACCAATTAAGAGACGCTCAACTGCTTATGGACTATTGTGAAAAGATTATTTTCCAAAGTGATGAAGCCTCAACAACCGAGCCAAACCAATATCTAATTGAGACTTTGAGAATTGAGAGTGCTGAAAAATCCCACTCTTCAGAATATCTTCAACTGTTTTGGGTTTAATTTCCATGTATATATAATAATCATTCAATTTCAATACTCAAAGATTTGTAATAATTTCTAAATGAAATCATACCAGATCATAGACTTTTGAAACGGGCTAAACAAAATATTACAAATTACAAACCAAAAGCAACATAAACCCCCCCCCCCCCCCAAAAAAAAAAAAAACTCTAAAACAATCAGATCTGCCCGTGTATTGCACGGGCCTAAGGACTAGTAATAGATTAAAGCAGAAAAAAATCTCTTCAATTAGGCTATCAATCAGACTGAAAGAGAATTTCATTTAATCTCTTCAATTAGGCTATCAATCAGACTGAAAGAGAATTTCATTTAATTTTGAATATAATTGTAATTACGCAAAATTTCCAACCATGTGACCAATTTCAGTTCATTAACACCAACACAAATGTGCAACTAGAACTTATTGCTATATGAATTACCAAAGAGCTTTTTGATTGATGCACAGTAGTCTGTAGTCTGTACCTTAAAATATCTCTGTTTATGAATGAATGGATGTCATTGGACTACACTATTGGAGTCTTTCTATAATCTATAGCATTAATGTCTGCAATTTCTACTCAGATTTCATTCAGCCAAATTATTTGGTTGTTCTGTTTTATATACATGATTTATCTAAGTTCATTTAAATCAGGCGGAACAGCAGTAGTCAATGCTTTTTCCAGAAACGAATCTGATTGTTTTGCATTGCTCGCAATCAAATCATAAATTCACGACCACCCATTAGGAGCACTCAATTCATGGAATCACTCACTCCACTCCACCATTGTGATTGGCAAGGAATCACATGTATGTAGTTGAAGACAAGGCGAGAGAGTCACCAAGTTGAATCTTGGATATCAAAAACTTGGAGGAACACTCTCTCCCTACATAGGGAACCTCAGCTTCCTTAATACCATCTTGCTCACCGGGAACAACTTTCATGGTGAAATACCAAGAGTTCAGGAGTAAGTCTGAGTGACAAAGAATTGGCATTTGTCAAGCCTAGACAGTCTGGTTATATAGTGTCGTTGGTCGCAGGTATATTTTACATAACTAGAGTAATGTTGATTTTGATTAGTATTTAGTCGATCTGATGATTTACCGGCCGGATGAACATTGAGGGAGTTGTTTGCAACTGACATTGTGTCTCTTCCTGTAGTTCATTTAATTTCCTCAATTCATAGTTCAGAAACCACGTATGAAGGGAAAAGTCGAAGGAAAAGTGCATGCCAGCGCAGTAAGTTTGGGCAGCAGTTTCAGTCTTAATAAGCAATAGACACTGCGTTAGCATCATTTTAATGCTTCACATCTAATATGAAATGGCATGAAAATTTTAAGATTGCACACATCATTTTAATGCTTCACATCAAACATGAAACCTCGTTTGTGTTTCCATAATACATTGCACAACAGGTAGCTATACCAACCATATAATCACAACAGAGTTATAATCAATCTGACATTACAAACAATGAGAAATAATGCTGCATACAATCAGTTTAAAGAAAGCGGCTGAAAATTGTGCAGTCTTCAGTCATCTTCTTATTTCTAACAAGAAGACCAATAACCAGATCCACTGACATCAAAAGGGAAACCTTTAAATGCATGGCAATTACTGGCTTCAACATACCTCAATTTCATCTTAGTCATTAAATCTTGCCAGCTGAGGTCAAATTTATACAAGTGCTTAAAACATAGTCCTTCTATCCTCCATGTATTTTCGTTGGCTCCCCAGAAGCTTGTGCTGACCCTTCTAAGTTGCTGGCTTAGATCAACATAAAGATATACCAAGTCAGGAAGGCAAACGGGAGATAACCAGTCTGGAGTAGTGTCTCCAACATAGGACCTAAGAAACAACTCTCGAAGTGATCTGGGAGGCGAAAATTTATTCACAAGGAGGACCTGCTTCTCCGTGCAGTCCTTGGTGTCAATAGACAAAACTTTAAGTTGATCTAGTTTTGACAAGGCATCTGCTTCATTATCAGCAATTTCGTCAGATTGACTCAAGCTAATTCGAAGCTCCTTGAGTTCCTTCAAGCCAGTAAGCTCACCAAGGCGAGCACCATTATCACCTGGACGCGCTAGCTTGAATCCAGCTAAAACTTGAAGCTTAGCCAGCCTCCCCAATCCCTCAGGTAAGTTACAAAGAGGACACTTCTCCACATCCAAGACCACCAAATTCCTAAGAGTTGTGATCGATGGGGGAAGTGTTTTGAGATTTTTGCATTCTTTTATGACCAAAATTTGGAGGTTTTGGCGCTTTTTTATCCAATCTGGCAGTTCTTTTAGGCCCCCAATTCTCCTTAAGCTGAGATAGGCAAGACGCTTTTGGGATTTGATTAGTTTCAAGAGATCCTCAACAGTGATATTCTCTAGCTCATTGCTTGAGAGATCCAACACTCGAAGTGACTTGAGAAGTGACAACCGGGCCACAGTAATCTGACTGAATTGGAACAAACACTTTTTCATCAATAAAAACGCTCGCAACTTTGAACTTAGTTTTGGAAGCATTTCATCCATGTCATTTGTATAACCCAAATGGCGTGCATATTCATCTGCTCTATGCTTGTCGTTTTCATCAAAGCTGCTAAATGCCTCATCTTTGGATTTTTGAATGATCAAGTTTCGCACCATGTCATGCATTTTGCATATGTAGACTCTTCCATCGTAACACCTCTGATCCACAACATCCACCATGCATCTGTTAACTAGTTCTAATAGGCACAGGGAAGCCACTTCAAGAGCAGTTTTTCTAGCTTTTCCATGGACAAAACCCTCACCAACCCACCAATAAAGTAATTGATCAGCATCGATTTCAGCATCTTCAGGATAAATAGAGAAAGAGAGTATACAGTGTTTAAGCATGGGAGAGAGATCATCATAGCTCAATCGCAGAGATTCTTCAACTGCCTCAAGTCCATCATGAAAATTTTCCGATACCTCTTTCCACTTTTCAAGGGACAGTGGTTTGGTTGAGAGTAGCCCTGCAATTGTTTTAATAGCCAGTGGCAAGCCGCGGCATTTAATGACAATGTCTTCCCCCACTGTTTGAAACTCAGGATGTGAACTGAAGTTTCTATCGTCTGGAAAAGCTACCTCTCTAAATAAACATAAGCTCTCATCTTCATCAAGCATTCGGGGTTCGTGGGTGCGAGTCACTCCCAAGTTGTCGATGACGGTTCGGTTTCTAGTAGTTATGATGATACATTTGGTGCAGTTATCCCCCCCTCTTAAATCATTAAAGACCTGCCTCCAATAATCATAATCTATGCGCCATACATCATCCATAACAATAAGATATTTCCTATCATTAAGGAACTGACAAATTTTTGTCAACATCTCACTATTATCAGTTTCAAATTCTCTGATTCCTAGTTGTTTCAGAATGCTTGTGAATATATCTTTATCAGTGAATTCTTGTGAAACAGTCACCCAGATCCTCACAGTAAAATAGTCAAGTACCTCTTCAGCATTATAGATCTCCCGGGCAATTGTTGTTTTACCTAAACCTCCCATCCCCAAAATACCGATTCGGCAGGATTTCTTATTTTCTTTAATCCATTCTATTATATTACGTGCATCATTCTGCAAGCCAATTGGTTTTTGTTTGCGAAAATGTGAGTTTCGTCTTAGTCTTGCACTGACTTCTTGGCTATCCGTCTGACATGTCTTATTCGGCAAATAAGGTAGGTATGTTTTCAATAATTCATTCTCCATTTCTTCGATACGATTGTTAACATTGCTCAACATAATTTTTGCATTAGTACGAAATAACAATCCACGGGGATTACTCTTATGAAAATTGGAGAAGAAATTACCATAAAGTTTGCGTACTTCTTCGTAGTCCAATCGAATACGACAATCTGCTACAATGTCATCAGCTTCATAAATCAGCTCCCTTAGCCCTGCTAAGATTTTCTTGACAATAGAGTAATCCCTGTGATTTTCTTCAAGATCTGTCCGAAAGGACCTTATGTATTCAAGCTTTCTCTTCATTTTATCAAATTCATCCCAAAATCCAAATACACTCTTAGCCTTATCTTCAAGGACATTAAGCAATTCCTTTGCAAGAAACTCTGTGAGAACAGTTGTTATTGGATCCATTGACTGGAAAAAAAAAAAAAAAAAAGAACAATTGTTAGGAACTTAAGGGTTATTACCAACAAATCTACTAACTAGATATGATTAAATTGTGGTTTATTAAGCTATATACAAATTTGGTGGCCACTAATTTTACTAAATTGTGTTTGAAATATCATCTGCGGCATACAAATTGTATGATCCTATTAATGGTACATATACAGAGTTGTTGTTTCGAACGAACGAACCGCATGACTCATTTAAAAGTTCTTGGGCCATGAATTCTAGTAATCAGATGATAGTTTGTCACTTCAATCAGATTCCATCATTCTATTGCATAAAAACTTGGGTTCAATCACCAAAGTGATCTTGGAGAATCTGGATCCTATCTATTTCAAAACTAAGTGCTAGAACCCCGACATCCCTAGCTCGCATATGATCATATTAAATTTCAATGAAAGGAGTCTTCAACAAGATGGCAACATACTAATAACTCTCTTTGTATAAAATAGACATAGTTTAGAACAAAATCAACAATTTCTAAAACTACAAAATCAAGTACTTGGAGTACAAATTTTGATTAAAAGAATGAAAAGATAATACATATAAACCCAAAGGAAAAAGAATAACGAACCTCTTCTGCTCTGGAGTCTCCACAGTCACCTTGATCACTGAGGTAATCTCAACAAGAGAAGATATAGAGTCATTGTTAGCTGTTAATGTCCCAATCGAGGACTCCAGGTCCACCATCCACATTATAAAAGCGAGTCTACAGACAAGTACTGTATATAGGTAGAAATTATTATTTCCTATTCGTCTAGATCATGGAATGTTGGTAGTGGTAGACTGGTAGTGGAATGTTAGTGATCAATTAGTGGTAGACTGGTAGTGGATAATTTTGGGGCTGTTTGTTTTTTTGGGGTCCCTCTTGTAAGAGTTTATAAGATGTAAGGTGTTTGTTTTTAAAACCTCTTATAAGAGATAAACTTTACAATTATATCCTTTTTCTAAAAATGTTTTTTTAATTCTCTAAATATAAAAAAATTTAAAAAAAAATTAATTTTTTAGCTTAAGAAAAAGAAAATTCCATAAATATAAGAGAGATAGAAAAATATGTGAATAAAAGAGAAATTAAAAAAAGATTTAAGGTATTTTATATTTAAGGACTAAGGGTAGGAAAAAGTTATAAAGATCATGGGTAAGATAGGTATTTTGAAAATGTCTACCTCTTATAAGAGGCTAATAGCAAGGTCATTGCCACTACCAAAAATCAGCCTCTTATAAGAGGCAAACCTCTAGTAACCTCTTATAAGAGGCAAAAAACAAACACCTCATTTTAGTGGTACACCTTTTAATAGAGGCTCTAGTAAATCCAACCTCTTATAAGAGGTAAAAACAAACAGCACCTTAGTGATCAATTATTTCTTTTGTTTTTTTATATTGGCAAGTGGGGTTGAGGACCCCTACCTCTTTAAATTACGTGTAGAAAATTATATCAACAATATGCGTTATTGACGTGTTTTGAACCCACTCTCCACTTTGTGAGAGGGGTGCTACCATTGATCCACAAGGCTCATTCGTGGGGTTAGTGATCATATTTTTTGACTTAACCCCTATTTGAACTGCGAAATTTGATAAGCACCTCATCTATACTTTATAATTAGAGAACCTACTTTATATTTTTTTTTTTTTTTAAATGGTATTTCAAGTTTGGCAGTTTAAATGGGGTATGTCTAAAAATCTCTATTTAAAAATCCATAACCATGGACAAAACAAAATTTCATCAAGTACAGAAACTAACTTATTTTTTTCGTAAACCACCACCATAGATTTAACGTGGTTCGGCGTAAGCCTACGTCCACGGGGCAAGATGATAAAGTTTCACTATGAAGAAAAAAATGGTGATACAAAAAGCACTCACTCACACTCCTCCACCTCACAAACAACTATTGAGGATTGATGATTCTAAACCAATCCCTAAGACCTTATATTTATAGCATTTAGGGTGTACAAAACAAATTCCTAATAGGAATATCAAACCTAATCAAATTGAAAGTCGTATTCCAATACCAAATTCTAAATCCTTAATATGGACTTAGAAATCCAAATATGAAACGGATTCCTTAGAGAACCGGTTTTCCAACAATTCTGTACCTCGGCGAAGATTCAACAAATCTGAGTCGACACCAATGTAACCACGCATCTCCATCATACCACACCTGGATGGACCACTAAGTGTTTGCCTACGTATCCTCCTACAAAGGAATCAAACCATCGTAGTTCTTCTCATGGACATCTTCACGATACCTAGAAACACCTCTAAGAGCCATTGCCCACATGGGCAATCTATCAACATGCACAATGTGGAGTAGTAGGTCAGGTTAACGTTGGACTCTCACTCCATGGACAACCCCCACTAGAACTAGCCATTGTTTCGGCTCCCATCACGGTACTCCCATCCAAATAATACAAGTTTCCATGTCGATTATCTTCCATCACAACTAGAGAATCATGGAACACTTGCAACACTCCACGATTTGCTACAAACTTATAGCCATATGATTTAAGAAGACCAAGAGAAATAAGATTTGATGAAAGCTCGGGTACATATCATACCTCCATCAAAGTTCTCACAATCCCATCATGCATCTTCAACTTGATAGTTCCAATTTCGATTACCCTACAAACATTGTTGTTTCCCACAAACACCGTATCACCATCCATGACTTTATAAGAAGTAAACCACTCATTTCTCGTACACATATGGTAAATACACCCGGAATCAAGAATCCATCCACTTGAAGTATGGTTATCATGTGAAACCATGAAGCACAAACCATCTTCGTCGTCACCCGAAGCATAAATTTCTTCATCAATCATCTTTTCTTTCTTCTTGTTATTCTTCTTGTACTTCTTTAGATGAGGACATGTTCTAGCATAATTCACATTCTCACCACAATTGTAGCATATCACATCTTCTAGCCGTATGCTAGACTTAGTAGATTTCTCCCTTGTAGATGTCCATTCACTAGACTTTCCCCTTGCCACCAACCCTTGAGATTGGTCTCCACCACTTTCGGTATTGATGGATTGCTTGCGACCTTCATTGGACAATAGAGTCGCACACACTTCATCATAGGTGACCATATCCTTCCCATATAACATGGTTTGGACTAAGCCTTCATATGAATCCGGCAAAGAAAACATGAGAATATAACACAATTGCTCATTATTTACCTTGAGATCTACATCTTTCAAATTCAACCTTACTCGGTTGAATTTAGCCACACTGTCCCTCGTTGAAGCGTCGTATTTCATCTTTAAGGTGTAGAGTTTTTTCATACAAAGCATTTTGTTCATTAGATTCTTTGTCATGTACAAAGATTCAAGCTTTAGCCACAAACCCGCGGCGATAGTTTTATCTTTGACATTATACACAACCTCGATCTTTCCAAACAAAGACATATAGCGGCAACGGTTTCAAGATCTATGTCATCAAACTAGTTCTTCTTCCGTCATCGTTGTGGGTTTCTTGCTCTTACCCAACAACGCCTTGTGAAACTTTTGTGCAACCAACACATGTTTGATTTGAGTTTGCCAGAACCCAAAATCATTCTTTCCTTTGAATTTCTCAATCTCATACTTTCCTATATATTTGCCACCTCTTGAATCAATTCTATTAAACAAATACTCAAAACACTTTTTGAGTAATCTCTTTAAACACCCTTGTCTACAATCCAAAAATCTCTATTGTGACTTTCTTCAAACACCTTATCTTCAACAACTCTCAAACACCTTAGAACAAACTTGAATCACCAAGATTGAACCAAAGCTCTTGATACCAAATTGTAGGAATAACGCCAATAATGCGAAAACGATTTGTTCACAACGTTATCTACACAAATAAAGGTGTAACCTTTGTCGACGATAATACCTTGAAGAATAAATTGTAGACAATAATATAAAGAAATAACTACTAGAATAACAATCAAGTATATGTAACTAGAAAGTAATTAAAACATGATAAAAAATTCAAGCACTCACAACACAAGATTTAACGTGGTTCGACGCACTATAAAGAAGAAAAGGGTGATACAAAAAACACTGACTCGCACTCCTCCACTTCACAAACAAGCTCGCAAATCTCTCAAGAACAAGTTATTCCTCATTTTTCTTTCTTCAATCTCTCTTCAAAAATATCTCTCTCGACAAAACCTAGATCTCAACTTTATGCCTCATTTCACAACTCTCTCAAGGAGACAAACAACTATTGAGGATTGAGGATTCTAAACCAATCCCTAAGACTTTATATTTATAGCCTTTAGGGTATACAAAACAAATTCCTAATAGAAATACCAAACCTAATCAAATTGGAAGTCGTATTCCAATACCAAATTCTAAATCCTTAATATGGAGTTAAAAATCCAAATATGAAACGGATTCCTTAGAGAACCGGTTGCCCAACAGAAACTTATATCAACAATCTGTTGTTGACGTGTTTTTAACCCACTCTCCACTTTATGAGAAGGGTGCTACCATTGAGCCACAAGGCTCATTCGCGGGGTTTAACAATCATATTTTTTTAATTACCCACTATTTGGACAGCAAAATGTGAGAAGCACCTCATTTCAAATAAAATTAGAGATACCTCCAGTCCTCCACATTTTTCCACAACCATGGACAAAACAAAATTGCATCAAGTTCGGAAACCAACTTATTTTTTTCATAAACCGCCACCACCAAAGACTAAGAGAATAAGATAGTAGATATAAAAGAAAAATGGGGTGATTTAGGTTTTGGTCACCAAACTTTAATATAAATTAGGGTTCATAGATGATTTTTTTTTCTTTATTAGGGTTCAGAGATGGTTTTTCAAAAAAAACCTTGTTGAACCCGAAATATTTTTAAAATACCTGAATATACCCCTGAAAAACTTTTAATCTCTCCAAACAAGTTTTTCTCTTTCTCTTCAACACCATCAAGTTCTCTGAACTTTATCTTGAAGTCGTGAAAGAACCAAACTTTTCTTCAAATTTCTTCTTGGAATTGGTCTAGCAAATGGAATTTCATCAACAATTCTAACAAAACTTCTAATTTCTTTCAAAACTCCAAATTTCAATAAAGCTTTCTTCATATTTGTTCCTCCAACAAATCCTTATAGAATTCATATCTTCAATTGCTTGAATTACATAAAACAAGTTACATTCTATTCTAGAAGAATTTCCACATGAAGCAGATTTCGCTAGGATTTCTAGATATCTAGTTGCAAAAATTGAAAACGATTTTAATGCAGAAATTTGAGAACCAGTAAAAGCAATTGATTGGTAAATCTTAGCTATTGCAGTCTTCGCGATTGTTGATTGAAATAGTTGAATTGATGAAGGTTTTTCTTCTTTTTCTTCTTCTTCTTTAACTTTGTTTCCATTCATGGCGAGTTCTTTAGAAAAGTTAAAGAGAAAAAAAAAACTTCTAAAATCCTAGCCAACCATGTTCAAATGCTTCATCACCATAGAAAAACCTTTTCTTTTTGTTTGTTGATTTCCACCCAAATCTCTTCATTAATCTCTTAGGGTCTGTTTGATTCGAGTCCGGGAAATAGATTTTCCGGGAAATTTCAATTTCCCATGTTTGATTAAATGGAAAATAAGCGGTAAATATTTAAAACGACATGATAAATTAAAATGTTGGGACAAATTGGAGCTCAATTTTGTCAAACTCTCACTACAAACATATTTAAATGATTTTCCAAAAAAATTCATGATCAATGTAGCATTATAACTATTTTATCAAAATTTTATTTCCCGAATATTTGCACATGGTAAATCTATTTCCCGATAAACTCTTTTCCCGCCCGAATCAAACAGACCCTTAAGGTTTTTTCTCAACCAACAAGATTCAGAAATTATTGAAATAAATTGAATCGAAAGAATTGCTCAAAGAATATGAACAGTACAAGATTGTGAATTGCTCAAGTAATTTGAACAGTACAAGATTCCCATCTAGAGCAACTTCTTTAATCATCTAATTCACTCCAGGAGGGTCTTATGGAGATATGTGAAGATAGTTGGATGGGTGAACGATGAAGATCGAACCATCAGATGAACGCAACATGTCTCTGTCATTTCTGAATAATAAAACTCGTGCAAATCACGTGCAGGGGTATTACGGCCATTTTAGAATGTTGTATGCTTAAATTTTTGGTTGATATTTGAACCCTAATAAAGAAACAAACCATTCGTGAATCCTAAATTATATTAGGGTTGATATTTGAACCCTTAAATTTTTTATCTCCTAAATGGGATAAAAAAGAGTTAACAAATGAAGTCATAATGGAATCTGGATAAATGTGGATGACCACGTCAATCCACCAAACAACTATTAAACATGTTTAGAACCATTCACATGGCATTATTAAGCCTAGGCAACAACTATTAAACATGTTCATGTACTCAATATCCTAGAAATGGTAGTCATGGGTTATCAGCGCCGCCGAGAGGACCACCACAACTTAAGCAATTCTTAGAGTCAGTAGATGCAGATGAAATTTACAAAGTTCAAATTTTGTGTGGCCTGCCATGTCAACAAAGTATACAACCACATATTTACTATTTATTAAAACGAGTGAAATGGACATATAACACAATTACAAAGAGAAATATGAAAAAAGAATGATTGTATTGTCAATTGTGATTGTACTAATATAATTTTAATATATTTATTAAAACTTTATTTGTAATTTTAATAAAAGCCACTTGATCACTGAGGTAATCTCAATAAGAGAAGATATAGAGTCATGGATGTTAATATCCCAATCAATGACTCCAGGTCCACCATCCACATTATAAAAGCGAGGCTACAGACAAGTATCTAGGTAGAGATTATTATTTCTTTATTGTCTAGATCATGGAATGTGGGGTGTACGCGGTAGTGGTAAATTAGTGATCAATTATTTCTTTTGTTTTTTTATATAGGGACCCTAACTCTTTAAATAACCTGTGGAAACTTTACGTGTTTTGAAGCCACTCTCCACCTTGTGAGAGGGGTGCTACCCTTGAGCCACAAGCTCATTCGCGGGGTTAGCGATCATGTGTTTTTTTTACTTACCCACTATTTGAAAAGCGAAATTTGAGAAACACCACATTTCGAGATACCTCCAGTCCTCCACATTATAAGACATGGTGTTATCTTAAGCTATCTATCCTAAAATTAACTTAGAGCTATAAATCTCTTTGGGTGGGGGGGGGGGGGGGGGGTTATTTTTATTTTTCAAGTTTGGCCGTTTAAATGGGGTATGAAAGGACAAAACAAAATTGCATCAAGTTCGGAAACCAACTTATTTTTTTCATAAACCACCACGAAAGACTAAGAGAATAAGATAGTAGAGATAATAGAAAAATGTTCTAATGTAGACTAATAATATCTCCTAAATGGGATAAAAAAGACTTAACAAATGAAGTTATAGTCGAATCTGGATAAATGTGGATGACCATGTCAATTCACCAAACAAAATGCATAACATTTTAAACATGTTCAGAACCATTCAGATGGCATTATTAAGCCGGCCTAGGCAACAACTATTAAACCAGGACCCAACAAGGTATCTCATGTACTCAATATCCTAGGAATAGTAGTGCTGGGTTATCAGCGCGGAGAGGACCACCACAGCTTAAGCAATTCTTAGAGTCAGTAGATGCAGCTGAAATTTGCTCTATCGTCTTTCTTTTTTTAAGAACTTCCAATACTTCAGACATGGTAGGCCTGAAGTGCGCAGTCTGATTGGTGCACAACAATGCCAGTCTTAATAACATTGCTGCTTCAACTGCTACATAGTCATTTTGCAGATTAGTATCAATCAAAGCCAGAAGATTCCCGCCTTTCTGTCGAATAATATTGGCCTGCAATCACAGTCCATAAAGTCTTTTGATTAGTGGGTCACGTAGTTTCTTTGTATATACGAATATTAGTAAACCTATTCAGCCAAGAAGGTAATCATGTTTGACAATTCAAAAATAAATGATAAACCACAAGAAATGTTTGATGAACCACACTCAATATTATTTCATTTTTTAGGTATTAAGTGTAGGTGAATTGATTTGTACCTTTAAGAACCTGGGCTAGGTTGTTTTTTTCACAAAAAATCGGTACATTGTGTGTCTGCACGTTATGAGGTCTTTCATCAGTTTCTCAGGATCTTTGGCAATATTACGATGAATTGGCTAACTTTATAACACGTCTTGGTGTACATGAATGGTGTTGTACAGATGAACAAATTAGTTTTCAATGACAAAACACCAAATCAGACTACATGTAAGACAGAGGTAGTAAGAAGGCATGTGTCTAACACGTATCTTTTGGCAAACAGCCACTCTTTCAGCAAAGACAGGGATATTCTACGAAGTTGGGGACACTAAATGGTACTGTGAGATATGCAGCTTATATACCGGTGTCAAGCTATTTTTGAAGTCCTGGAACTCGCAGCTCAGCAGGGACAGAGAAGGGGTGTGACTGGAATCTGACTCAGAGACAGAAAAAATGGCTTTTAGGACTTCTCACTTACAATGGCGCTTGACTCAGGGACAGAAGAAATGCAAGCTCAAGATGCAAGTTCTTTCTATTACCAGCATCTAGTGCGAGGCAAATTTTGTGGCAGACAAGGCAGCAAGGCAGGCTACTATGCTGAATGATGAGAAGATAGCTGTAGTTAATGGGTAACGATTCTAGCTAATTCGGTGGGAGATCGAGTCCTCATTCTATCTATGTTAGGTTGGATTAGCTGTGCTTATAGATAAAGCCAAATGCCCACGAATTTTATTGTACCAATTAGCCGAACCCTAATCTTTTTTTTTTCTTTTATGTAAAGTACAGTAGATTGAGATGCGTGAAAACAACAATTAGCCTATAATCAGTTGTGTTTTTGACTGCTTAGGTTTTATAATTTTTGGTGTTCTGGGATTTTTAGGATTTAAAGGTTTACAGATTATTAAGCAAAGAGCTGACACCTTTAGTAGAGTGGAAGACCCTTCAGCTGTTTATTACAGATTGACAAATATATAGTTCAGTCTTCATATTTCTTTAAGTTTCCTCGTTCCATTGTGGAAGAAGATACGAGACGTTGTAAAGGCTAGGGGTGGTAAATGAGCTCGTGATTAGCTCGAGCTCCACAACCGAATTATTCAATTGAGTACATGTAACAACGCAAAGCTCAGGAGGGATAAAGTTTAATACCTCGTCCAAAAGGAAGCAACTCTCTTGGCTTGACTTGTAAGTCGCATTTTCCTTCCCACTGACAATTTCTAGGACAACAATTCCATAGCTATAAACATCTGTTTTGTCGGACAAATAACCCACCCTAGAATATTCAGGTGCCATGTACCCACTGCAACGAAATTATTACTACGTAAGTTAGAACTCAGAGAGAAGGAAAAAAAACGAGAAATAATTAATAAAAAATGTTGAATTAAAGCTAGCAAACAAACATACCCGTCTGTAATTTCAGGCATTACAAATAGATTTGGGACTTACAGTGTTCCGAATGATAACGTAAGACGAGTGTGACATGTGTCATTGTAAAATCTAGCCAATCCAAAATCAGCTATCTTTGCATCAAGTTTTTCATCAAGGAAAATATTCATTGTCTTAATATCCCTATGGATGATTTTTTTATCACTAAGTCCATGGAGATAAGCTAAACCCTCTGCTATTTGGATGCAAATATTGCGCCTTGTTTCCCATTTAAGTTTCAACCTGGTATCTGCATTTGTACGTGAATCACACAACTCATCATGATTTATGGAAATAAAGTAAAGTTGATGAATATAATACATCATGTAGTATATATCAATAATTCAATATTAAACTTACCAAACAAGGCATTATGAAGTGAATTGTTTTCCATATATTTGTATATTAGCAAATGATGGCCATGTCCTCTATACCAAAACAAAAGTTGGATAAGATTGTCGTGTGGTTTCAAGTCCTTAAGTACACGTAGTTCATTTGAAAATGTATCGTGTCCTCTAGTTGACGTTGGCTTTATTTTTTTCACTGCATACATTTCTCCTGAAAGATTAGCCTGCATAAATATTGAAAATTTATATTGGCTTGCGATTTGAAGCAAGGGAAAAGGGTGAAAGAGATGCATCATCCAACAAACAAATTAAAACCTTAAAAACTTCTGCAGAACCTCCACTTCCAATCATGAACTCATTACTAAAATTCTTAGTAGCGTTCAATACATCTTGTAAGGTAACAGATTTTCCCTGGGGCTCTACACCTTCAAGTTCTGAGAAAGGCGAGTTCAACGATAGATATTAATAATATGAAGATTGTTTCAATTTGCTATAGTTATTGGAGATTAAAAATGCAGAAATTACTTACTGTCAGTAAGCAACTTTCTGCGCCCCAAATATCCCAACTTCCAAAGAAGAGTCAAAATCAGAAGAAGAAACACCAAAGATGCTATAATCCAATCTTTAGCTACCCAAGATAATGATTTACGAGGTTTGTAATCTGAGTGAAAGGACAGTATATACAATAATTGCTGAGTTAAAAGACAACTGAAATCATGAGAATTAGTTGAATTATTAAGATATATAAAACAGCATTAGTACCTGAAGTAACAGAAATTGCTGATATAAAAGGTCCATAAACTTGTGGTGGTACAGAAATGGAACCTTTACCCGTCCAATACAAGTGGATACTCAAAATGTTGTTTGTAATGTTTGCTGTAAAATTCTTAGTCACTCCACCATCTTCAGCTTTGAGAGAGAAATCCCTCAATACTGTCTCATTCTGCAATATATGTGTTAAAACTTAAAACAACAACCTTAAGTCTTCTATTATGGCTTTACAAAATCAATCTTACCTGGATAGCTATGTCAAAAACACGTTTCCCCAGGATGCTATGGTCAGTTTTTTCTGAGAAATATATTTCAGCAAAGTGAAGGGACACATTGTAAATACCATTATGTAAACAAAGGCCATAGTAATCAAGGGTGAGAGGAGAAATTCTCGCGGTGGAGTATAATGGTGCATCAGGCACAGAAAGAGCACATTGAGTATTTTTTGTGTAGTTCTGACGGTGACGGCCAGCAGATACTGAAATGAAGTCACCTGAGATACTGTAAGCCCAAGTTTTTTTGGGGCTGACATAAAAAGGTAAGCTTCCATTATCATCCTCATAATAATTCCCATCAATTAATGTACCATTTCCACCACAGTCTATATATAGAGATGAACCTGCAAAAACATGCTTAACATTAGATCATTACAAAGTCAATCAAAAGCTTCAGAGGGATGTAAGAGTTTGATGGGAGGATATCAATATTATTGATATAAATAGGTTATATTAATTTATGGAGGATATATATATATATATAAGTTTCCACATGTAATTTAAAAGGAATAGGGGTCCCTCAACCCCGCTTGCTAATAAAAAAATAAAAAAAACCAAAATTTGTTATCAGGGTGATGTAGAACAAGAAGGGGAAACTTTGGAAAAACTAAATAAAAATGTTTTATTGCTAAAACTAAATGAGTACAAGGAGCTAGATAATTATACAAGCAAGATAAAACCACTACCATCACACTAGTAAAGATGACGACTACTAGCATCGCAGTAGTAGCTACCAACATCGCATTAGTAGGATTTTCTAGGAATCACTCCTGGGCACCTAGGCATCGCACCAAGGCTTGGATTGTATCTCACAATCCTTACAATAGCATAATTGCTAGCAATTTTCTCAACTTCATTTCTCTCCAATAGAAAGACCTACAAACTTTTATATAGAGTTTATAAGAACTCTCTAGACACTTAGGAAGATTAAACTTATAAAAGACTAATTTGACTCTTTGACTACTATTCAAAAAAGGGGGATTTAGAGATACCCCCCAAAAAAATATGAACTCTTTGAGATACCCCCCAGATTTAAAAACCATTAGAGATACCCCCCATTTTTTCATTTAGAGCCGGTCAACCAAGCCATTGACCTAACTTGTTTTCATATTGACTGAAATACCCTTTTCCTAACTTAAGCTCTGTCTTAATCATCCAACCCAGTCAGCATGCATTTCTACCACATCATCAAATATTACATCAAATATTTCACCAGATCTAATCCAATGGTTACAAATAATTAGCCATCAATCTCCACCCATTCTTCTTCTTCCTTCTTCTCCAACCCATCAATCTCCACCCATTTTTCTTCTTCCTTCTTCTCCAACCCATCAATCTCCACCCATTCTTCTTTCTCCACTCATTTTTCTTCTTCCTTCTTCTCCAACCCATCAATCTCCACCCATTTTTCTTCTTCCTTATTCTCCAACCCATCAATCTCCACCCATTCTTCTTCATCCTTCTTCTCCAACCCCTCTTCTTCTTTCTTCTCCAACCCTTGTTCTTCTTTCTTTGCTTCTTCTTTCTTCTCCAGCCATTATCAGAGATCCAGAAAATAACTCCATTAACAGATCTAGAAGAAAAGACGAAGAACTTTAAACTAAAATCTTTCACTCATGTCTTTTTTCTGCAATTTTGGGGGGTATCTCAAAGAAAAGTTTAATTTTGGGGGATATCTCTAAGAAAGTTTAAGATTTGGTGAAATGAAGTGTTTTTGCTGATATGGCATAATTGGTGAGTGTGTAGCTGACTAGGATCACCATTAAAATCAAGGAAGGGTATTTTAGTCTAAGTGATATAAAGACTGGTCAAATATAGGTCAATGGCTTGGTTGACCGGCTCCAAATGAAAAAATAGGGGGTATCTCTAAAGGTTTTTAAATCTGGGGGGTATCTCAAAGAGTTCATATTTTTTTGGGGGGTATCTCTAAATCCCCCTTCAAAAAACATTAAATGACATTAAAGACTCTAAACACTTCAAGATCTTTCTAGGTTGTTTATTCCTGATTTTTGCGGCCATGTGTCTCCATCATAGGGTTCATCATTTTTGTGCTTTCTTGGATTTACCTCAAATATACTAAATTCATAAACTTACTTTTAAAAGGGCATGTCTCATTCAGAATCTGCATTGAAGGATCCCTGCAAGGGAAAAACAAAATATTAAATTTGCTGCAAACTTATGAATCTTGTCTAACTTTCCAACAATACGATCCATGCGTACTGAATGCTGATATTGTCTCTACGTGGCCACATTGACATCCAAGCAAACTTAACCCATAAGCTCTCTCAAAAATCAAAGAATCAATATATTTATATATTCTAGGTCATTCATTTTATATCCTGAGATACAAGATATTTTCATACCAAGGAAACAAACCTAAGTAATACGAGACCTAATCACAGTTAAACCTCGATAAATAAATGTTCGATAAAGTAATAACCTTGCTTAGATAATAATTTCTTCCGGTGCTGACTTGGGCATGTGTACTAAAGTAATTACCTCGCTAAATGCATTAAGTAATAAAAAAGTTTGAATTTCTAAAGGCCCAATAAAAATATAAATTAATAATTACTAAATTTCATATAAAAATTTATATATATAGTTCGCATACAAACTTTTATTTATCAGTTCATTTTTTACACAGATTTGCATCTAAAGTTACTTTTTTTTTTTTGTAACTTATTGAATATATTCTACATATCGACCTTATATATATATATATATTGGTTTTATTTTTTTTATGAAGTCTACCTTATATGTCTAAAAGACTTGAATCCTTATTGAATATATTCTACATATCGACCTTATATATATATCTTTTTTTTTTTATGAAATCTACCTTATATGTCTAAAAGACTTAAATCCTTTCATTAGCTATGTACATTATTAACTCAAAACCTTTTGTTTTCCAATAGGTAAGTTTCCCAAAAAAATTTAGCTTCGCTAAACTCAAATTAATATGACCACATACTTGTTGTCTCTCGATTTTTTTTTACCATATACATAAATTAAAAATCTCCATCTAAAATAATAAATATTAATTTATCGATAAATAAATAATCCCGCGAAAATAATATATTTTTTCAATCGCAAGGGTATGCATTTATCGAGGTTTAATTGCAATTGATAAATTATTCTGTTGATTTACGGGAATTGCAATTGGTAAAAGGAGAAGATGAATGAGAACTTACATTGCCAAATCAGAGCTAGTGCAACACTTAAAAAAGTTCCTTCATGAAAGAAAATTGAAAAAAAAAAAGGATAAGTAAAATATGTAAATACAAGAAAACTGAAAACCGCAAAAGAAGGGGACCTGTTGTGATGCATTTATCTTACATAGTTGACTGTTGTTCAGGCAAAAGACTATCATTTGAGTAGTTTTTTTTTGAGAAATGGTTGTACGAAAAATCCCTGCACGATCACAATATTAAGAACCAAAAAGAAGAATTTCAAGCAAATAGGCTAACAATAAAAAAAAAAGATGCTCTCTTTCATTGATGCAACAAAACAAAAGAAGAAAACTTGATACAGTCCTCAATGTATGCCTCAATTCTCTAAGATCAGCTCATTAACCCAGCTGTTTATGAATCTTTTAGACTACACTCTTAAATACGAATTTGTATGAGGATTAAAGAACACTATCAACATACATCATTATCGTTTCGTTTCTACTTGAGACACTTGAAACCCAGCCAGGGATTGATCCACTAAAATTGTTTCTAGTAAGGCCCCTGAAAATAAGAAAACAACATCGTCTTACACCTTTACCTTACCATAAACTAAATATCTAGCTAAATAGTTGTTCAAGGAAAATATCATACTATTATTTCATCGAAAAAATAAATTAAAAGTAGCCACTTACAGAAAATTTAGGTTTTGAAGACCCAAGGGGATTTCACCGGTCAAGTTGTTAAAGCTCAAATCGCTGCAAAACAAGAGGACAAACCTTATAACAAGTCGGGTAAAGTTTAATTCTCAGACTTTCTCTATCTTCCATATTTGTTTCTCGTTTTTTGGTTGGACAATACGGAAATTTTATTCATAAAAAAGTGGTACTTGTCCAGAGCCTAACATTGGTATAGAAACTGTACGTGTCCAGAACCTAAATTCCCCCGTAAGTCCTAATCGGTAAGCCTAGCTTTGTGGCTTTGTCCAAGGGAAGATCGTACATTACTAACGACGACGAACGATATTTTAGAAGAACAAGAATATGAATTCTCAAAGGGGAGATTTAGAAGAAAGATATGATGATGCTATTACAATATATTTTCTACAAGGTAGAAAACATTATACAGCATGATGCTACTATTACAATATATATACTAAGATTTAATAAAGATACATTCATGGGAACTAGAACGATTACTTCAAATTAAATTGTTTGTCAAATTCAATTTTTGGTAAAGAATAGTACGTCAACAGGAGACAGAAACTTACAGATCAGTTAGCAGCTTCATTTCACCAATGTATTCAGGAATTTTATCAACTATGGAGCAGTTCCTCAATATTCTACGTACATGAGCAAAAAAGAATGTAAAAATTGTTTCAATGATTTCAATGGAGTAGTATAGTCTTGCAAAAACATGTATGGGAGCACTCACAGAGATATCAACCATATCAATTGAGATAGTTGTGGGAAAGTTGAGTCTCTACTTACTCTCATGTCAGTAACCCATCTGGATTAAGAAATAACATCATGGTAATTATCAGTAACAGATCACAAATAATATTTTTAATTTATTCCCATTGGTATATATATTATGTTGATGCAAAGCTTGAAACATTATGGTACTTACAATTGTGTTAATGCGGTCATATTGAAGAATCCAGCAGGCAATGGTCCATCAAAATTATTTCCAATAAGATCCCTGTGACAATTAATGTGACCAACAAATGAATGGCAAATTGTTTGGCATATATTTACATACAAAATTAAGATACATGTAGATAAACCTATTTATCCTGAATAATAATACTTCTGATTAATCATCTTAATTAATGTCATTATACCAAATTACTTGAAGAAAATTGTAAGAATCTTGAATAGCAATTTTAATGATTCATTGACATAGTTAACATATAAGATTACTAATAAGACAAAGTACTATATCAAGTGATTTGGATTAATTACAGATGAGATTAATATAATTGAGACGCCATTGCCTCAAAGATTGCTTTAAATTGGAACTCACAGAATTTGAAGTTGTTCCCATTTTTCGATGAAGTTTATTTGTCCATGAAAAGAGTTCCCTCTAATTGAGCTGCATTAAGTCATGAGTGTACATAACACTTTACACTTGTGTGTGAAATTAAAAGTTAAAAGCAAAGTTGAAGAAGAAAACAAACACATACAAGCTATATAACTCAGTAAGATTTTCAAAACTAGCCGGTAACTCTCCAAAGAAATTGTTCCCTGCAATTCTCCTGCAAGCAAAGGTTTAAAGTAGTATTGCATTAGAACAAACAGATTTCTTATATCACCGTATTAGTCCATGCTTTCAAGTTTCTCTTTTAGTTTGGGATTGTATTATTTTCGGTTTGCATTGTGGTTGCCTTAATTTGTACAAGCACCACACAATTGTGGGGTTCTTTGATGACAATGATGAACAGTAGGAACAAATGTTAGTATGTGAAACCTATCAAGTAATAGCTGAAAAAAAAAAGTGATGGAGAAGAGTTGAAATGGGGAATTGTTTTAAGAGATTTTGGCACTTACCTCCTCATTTGAAAATCGAAATTTGCGTTACCCCCCCCCCCCCCCATTTGAAAACATATAGCAGTTACCCCCCAATTGGACGGAAGAATGAGATGACGTTACAAAAATCAATTTTTGAATTTTCGTAAAATAAAATATTTTAATAATACCAAAACCAGTTTTGGTAATGTGAAAATATTTTATATAAAAAAAACCAAAAATTGATTTTCGTAACTCTGTCTTTTTTTTCCGTCCAATAAGGGGAAAATTGCTATATATTTTAAATTGGGGGGGGGGGGGGGGGGTTGGTTTCCACTTTCATTTGGGGGGTGTAAGTGCCAAAATCTCTTGTTTTAATATGGTAGTAAAAGACTTTCCATTAGTCTTGTTGGTGGGATTTATAAGTTAATATTTAAAATTCTCTCATCTAGATTGAAGGAAGCCTTGCCACTTATAATCTCCGAGAACCAAAGTGTTTCGGTTCAAAGGAGGCAAATATTCGATGAAGTTCTTATTTCCATCCAATGAGTACGTGCATAGAATCGAGAATAAAATCTAAAGAGGCAGGTGTCCATTTCGCATACCATATGTTATTGGTTGTTCTAGGTATCACCATTTATCATATATTTTCCGAGATCTCAACGTTTTCCATGAAAAATAATGAGATCTCGACTTCCTCATTTTAAAAAAGCGTGAAAAATGCTGAAAATGTCGTCTTCTACCTCTTGTTTCCAATCTTATTAACGGGTCCACTTAAAATTTGCTATACCAAAATTGCTAGTTTTCCTGGTAAAACTTTTCGCCCAAATAAGCAGGCCCTAATTTGCAAATATAAAATTATTGGTTTCCTTAAAATCATAATTTAAAGGTGATAAAGATACACCATTAATTAAAAATAAAAAAGAGCACTCGATCTCTTACATGGCACTAAGGCTTTGCAATTTTCCGAGTTCTGGAGAAAGAGTACCACTGAGAAGATTATCTGCTAGGGACCTTGAAAATGAAACAAGACGGTGTTAAGATCGAAAAAGGTTAAAAGACAAAGTAAGAATTTAAATAACAACAGCATACGTACATATACCACAGGGTGGATATATTCCCCAATTGCCAAGGGATTGTTTGGTTTAACCGGTTTGCATTAACGTACCTGAAATGCCACAAGATAATAAAAAAAAATAAGAAACCAAGACAAAGAAGTAGAATAACAGGAAAGGTTATGGATGTGATTCATAAAACTTACAAATAACGAAGACGAGGCAATAAACCCAAAGTTGGTGGTATGGGACCTTCCAAAAAGTTAAGTCTCAGATCGCTGTTGCGAAAGGAATAAACTTATATCATAAATAAAATAAAATAAAAAATCATATTTGACCTTAGACGCACTTACCACTACATCTACTTCAAGGAGGACATGGCATGACAAAGCTTGTTGTTAAGTCGCACGAAGTATCTTTAGGAAAATTAAAATATGAGGTTTTTTTTATTTTATTTTTTTGTATTGGCAAACGGGTTTGAGGGACCCCTACTCTTTTAAATTACGTGTGGAAACTTATATCATCAATCAATTGTTGATATGTTTCGAACCCACAACCTGTCCACTTTGTGAGAGGGGTGCTACCATTGAGTCGTAGGCTCATTTGCAAAAAAAAAAAAAAAAATGTCAGCGATCACCTAACCTAACTCTCAAATTAGAGGTGGGGGTTGTTGAAGTCTAATTTTTGCATTTAAATAAAGGGTAATTTTTTTTTTCTTATAATCATACCCCTTGCTAATTGATCACAAACAAGCTACCAATCCATCAAATGTAATTCTAATCCAGCTATTTGGACCCTACGGGTACATATTTAGAATTCCATCAAATGTAGTTCTAATAGCCATGCGATCTCATATCCTACGGGTACACATTTAGAATTCCATCAAATGTAGTTCTAATAGCCATGCGATCTCATATTAGAAAGAGTTGATATTTAGAACCCATCCACTGTGGTTCTAAACTTCCAATACCCACATGATATGATATCATTTATGCGTGTATACTATATCATAAATTTTGGACCCTCACAATGATCTCACCAGTCTTTCTTTCATATTTTTCTTGGTTTAATACGAAAATACTAATACTTATTTGCAAGTCATTTACTATTGTATATACCCACCACCGAACTCACTTAGCGAGGATACCTAAGCCCAACACAGTCTTCCAAATAACGCTTGGAAGTCATAAACACCAACTCTGCACTTATTTCATCCGACTTCAAACGAGTTCATATCTTATTTTATTTACTCCCATGTTGAATGCCCACTATATCGACTTGAAGATAAAATCATCCGACTTCATCCGCTTTCTTAGCTATTTCTGGGTTCGGTTCTTCATAGAAAATCTCTTATCAGTTACAGATCTTTCTCATTAAACCCCCTGATATTTGCACCATTAATTATCCGACCGATGGGTCATTAATTACTAGCCGTTGTCCCAAATCACTTATAAAATGAAGTATGTTGGCTTGATTCTGGGACCTGCTTACTCTCAGATACGTAGACACCTATCACCTTGTGATAGCTCAGCCACTTTTTCTCCACAAATCCCTTCTTCTCCAATCATCGTCATTCTTCTTCATTTTCCAGACCACATTCTAACTTAACTACATTTACAACTATGATGGGAATGGTTTCAAAATTTAAGTTTGTTTGTAAATATTCTGTATGGGATGAAAAATGAATCACATAAGAAGGATGTCTTACATAGTCCGCAGATATGGCATAGTACCCAAATTTTCCGGTAAAGATCCTTCCAAAAAGTTAGATGAAAGATCCCTGTAATGGAAGCATATATCATTATTATCTTGATAGACATTGAGCAAATAATGAAAAGCTTGTTGTAAGAGTTTTACAAAACTTTATTCTGAGCTAGAGTGAACCTCTCGCACTTTTTCAATGAAATATATATTGTTTTAAAGGTAAAAAAGAATTGTACAGAAATTCAAGATTTGACAAGTTCCCCAAGCTGGAAGGTATGGAGCCATGAAGCATATTGTAAGAAAGGTCGCTGTTGACATAAAAACACAATATTAATTAGTAATTACATATCATAAATCATAAATCAACTTGGAAAAATAATTACATACCACTTGGTCAGAGGAATGAGGATTCATATTATTCTATTGATCTACAGGGTAGAGAAATGTGGCAAAAACAAAAAATTTTATATGTGTAGCCAATTCTTAAAGCAATCTTTATGATGTGATTTGGTATCTTTTATTTCTAGAATATTATGTGATTTGGCCATAGCTCACCCTTTCCTCTTTAAAATATTTCATATTTCTTTTTGTACAAGAATACTTACAGTCTTTTGAGGTATATAAGGTTCCCCACTTGCGGAGATATTATCCCTGTAGCATCTACACTAGAATAGATCCTGCAATTAAATAACAATTACTCAAATACCAACTATAAAACACTTAAAACTTCAGTTTAAAGTTTAGGTGCAAGTCCATATTTGTCAACATGAAATTCCACGGAAAATACGATAAAGATTTTGAATAGGTAACATGGCATTATATGGCCTCGTCAATATGTCATTGTTGTCTATCTTTTATTGCGAATGAGCGTGTGGCTCAATGGTAGCACCCCTCTCACAAAATGGAGAGGTTGTGGGTTCAAAACACATCAACAATAGTTGATTGCTGATATAATCTGTACATGTAATTTAAAGAGGGTACCTAGTATAGGGGCTCTCCAACCCCGCTTACCAATCCAAAAACTTCAGTTTTCTTAAATTGTAGCAAAGGTACGTAGGCTTTAATGCAGGAGTACAACTACAGATCTTTCCAACTCGGCTGGTATGGGATGTAACAGTCCAAATTAATGAAGATTAAATTCTTTTGATATATTAGTATCTCAGCTCCAATCAGTTTGATTAGAACTCTAAGAAGTGTGATTGGAGCTTGGATCAGTGCACATGCCCAACTGATTAGTGGTCAAATCAGTTCATATAATTAGCTGGTTTATGGTAATAATCAGACTGCTTAGAGCTCTAATCACTTTATAACTTTGGCCATGTGGCAACACCCACAATTCAACTATGATAATTTATAACCTAAAAAGAAGCTTGAAGTAATAGATGCAAAAGAGTAAATATTATACAGCTTAACCACATGGCAAGTAGTGTTATCATCGAAACTGCAATTGCAAACGATCCTGTCATCTGGACCAACTGGACCAAGTTTGGTACATGGGTCGTTAGAAAACGTTTGATCCTGCCTCATTCCCATGCTTGAAATGATAGAATTAAGAGCATCCACTGCAAAATTAAGCATATCTGAAATTAGAACAGAACGGCTAAAAGATATGACACCTGAATTAATTTTAGGGTCTGTTTGATTCGAGTCTAGGAAATAGATTTTTCGGGAAATTTTAATTTCCTATGTTTGATTAAATAGAAAATAAGCGGTAAATATTTACAACGACGTGATAAGTTAAAATGTTGGGACAAATTGGAGCTCAATTTTTGTCGAACTCTCACTACAAACATATTTAAATGATTTTTCAAAAAAATATTATGATCAATGTAGCATTATAACTATTTTATAAAAATTTTATTTCCCGAATATTTGCACATGGTAAATCTATTTCCCGGTAAACTCTTTTCCCGACCGAATCAAACAGACCCTAAGAGAAATAACCCAATAATTCTTTTCTAATGTGTCATTACTTCAAAATCAGTACGTTCATAATACATTTGTACCATGAGTTTATGGGTTAGGGAAATTTCCATGGTTGTTGGACAGTGAAAGCAGTGGACATAAGATAATGATCTATCGAGAAGACAGGAAACATAACCCGCGATTCAAGTAAGTAAATTAGTGAAAATTAACACAACCTTGTGTTTATCCTCTCTAAACAAATCTTTGAATGTTATTTGTTGTTCTCGAACTAAACACAAAAACTGTTCTGTATTACTATTAATTAATCCGATAACACTAAATAAGGTTAGTAAACAATAACATGTTTGGACCTTCCTAAATTCTTTTTGTCTTCCATAGTCTATACTATAACATAGTTAGTTAGTTACCTAGGTTCATCACCAACCTATAGGCGACATAATTTAGGAGGTCTATTGTACGTCGGGTGGGTTTAAAAATCATGTCCGTCCATCCACTTTGGTTTTTTCTTTCTCTCCTTTTCTTCTCGTCCCCAAATTCTCTTAAATTTGACAGAAGGAGACGGAGAGGGGCAAAGTCCAAACTTGGACAAATAGGGGGTTATTCTAAACGTAGAGAGGAGGGGGGGGGGGGGGGGTTTTAAGATCTCTATATCTCAATCAAGTTTCCACCAAACTTTATCTTCATGCCTAGAATGGTGGTAGGATAGCGATTTTATTAACCACTCAATCTTAAGGCTAGAACTATAAATCCCATTGTTAGTTTATTAACTAACCGTAGTAATGCAACTTCTTAACGAAATAACTCGTAATTTCTTAAATTTGATGAAAACACAACACTTGAACTAAAATGTAGTTCCCAAATGTCTTTTAACAATTTTTTACTAAAACCAAAACAATCATTAATTATAAGAACAATAATTCTATTTCACACCTATGTATGAAATGAGAATTTAAGTACCTTCCTCAGAGGGCAACATTCCTTTAGTTGTCTGATTATTCGGACCTGAACTAGGAGATTGTAAGTGAAGAGGAAGAATAAGAAGAAAAACAAGTGAGAAGAACAATGGTGTGTATCCCATGATTCCCATTATATGTCTAAAGACAGTATTAGGGACTCTTTCTCTATCCAAAAATTTGAAAACACATTTTATAAGAACACATTCAGTCAGTGTCAAACTGCCGGTCCAAAGGATAAATTATTTAAAATAATATAGAAACGTGAAACGGTGGGGTTTACTTAGTCTTTATTTATTGTTTGCCTTTTGAAATTTAGTGGGGTTTAAAGAAAAAGTCACAAACAACAAAACAAAACACCCTTCATTTATTAAAACGAGTGAAATGGACATATAACATAATTATTACAAAGAGAAGTACGAAAAAGGAATGATGGTGATTGTACTTATATATTTATTAAAATTTTATTTATAAGTTTAATAAAACCACTTTATAAAAGCCACTTGATCACTGAGGTAATCTCAGTGGATGTTAACGTCCCCATCAATGACTCCAGGTCCACCATCCACATTATAAAAGCGAGCCTACAGACAAGTACTGTTTCTTTTTTGTCTAGATCATGGAGTGTTGGTAGTGGTAGTGATTAATTAGTGATCAAATTATTTCTTTTGTTTTTTTATATTGACAAGTAGAGCTGAGGGGACCCTACCTCTTTAAATAATGTGTGAAAAATTATATCAACAATCTGTTGTTGATGTGTTTTGAACACACTCTCCACTTTGTGAGAGGGGTGCTACTATTGAGCCACAAGACTCATTCGTGGGGTTAGCGATCATATTTTCTTTTACTTACCCACTATTTGAACAAAATTTGAGAAACACCTCATTTCAAATAAAATTAGAGATACCTGCAGTCCTCCACATTTTAAGACATGGTGTTATCTTAAGCCATCTATCCTAAATCTCTTGGGATGGGGGGGGGGGATTTATTTTTATTTTTTATAAATTGCATTTCATGTTTGGCAGTTTAAATGGGTATGTCTGAAAATCTCTATTTAAAAATCCACAACCATGGGCAAAACAAAATTGCATCAAAATCGGAAACGAACTTATTTTTTCATAAACCACCACCAAAGACTAAGAGATAAAGATAGTAGAGATAATAGAAAAATGTTCAAACATCTAAACTACTTTATAGATGGCGCCCCCAAATCGAGATTGTTTATGAGGCCCTCATTGGCAGTCTAAGAAATTGATACCTGTTTTCTTATAAAAATATATTTATATTTAATCTATTAAATAGTTTAGATACAGATACAGATATACAGTAGCTTAGATACAGATAGAGATACAGTAGCCCAAGCCCATATCCACATTACTCAATATTTAATATAGAGATACAGATAGAGATACAGTAGCCCAGGCCCATATTTCTTATAAAAATATATTTATATTTAATTTATTAAATAGTTTAGATACATATACAGATATACAGTGGCTTAGATATAGATAGAGATACATATAGAGATACAGTAGCCCAGGCCCATATCCACATTAATCAATCTTTAACAGCACGCAAGAGCGTGCACATTCACATAGTAGACTAATAATATCTCCTAAATAGGATAAAAAAGACTTAACAAATGAAGTTATAGTCGAATCTGGATAAATGTGGATGACCATGTCAATCCACCAAACAAAATGCATAACATTTTAAACATGTTCAGAACCATTCAGATGGCATTATTAAGCCTAGGCAACAACTATTAAACCAGGACCCAACAAGGTATCTTATGTACTCAATATCCTAAGCCATGGTAGTGCTGGTTATCAGTGCCGTGGGGACCGACTATAAAAGGGAAAACGGAGAGATGAGATGAGAAGTAGAAAATAGAACAAGGAGAAGTAGGAGAATTGAGAGTGAACAGTGAGATGAGAAGAAGAAGATAGAAAGGCGAAAAGAGGAGAATTGGAGAAGAGTTTTTTTTTTTTTTTTTTTTTTTGAAAGTGGACGGATGGACACTATTTTTCCCCCACTCGAAAAATAATGGACCTCCTAAAGTTGGTGGATTATTTAATTTATTATAAATACAAAAGTTGGTGGATTATTTAATTTATTATAAATACAAAATTTGATGTCATGGGTGGTATACTGGTCTTTATTTATTGTTTTTGCCTTTTGAAATTAGGTGGGGTTTAGTAGGAATTTGAATTTGTTCCACTAAACCCTAAACCCTAAACCCTAAACAACACTCTCCACTAGATTTGTCCATGTAGCTTTAAATATTTTTTTTTTTAAAAATTGTTCTGGTCCCACTAGGGTTAATAGCACCTAACCTAGGTTTTTATTTTTCTAATTAATCTCACTGATTATTAAAAAAAAAAAATCAATTTTTTTTTAAAAACAACCCCATGGACTGATCTGGTGGAGAGTATTGTTCTGCACTCTTTAAAGAGTGTGGAACAAATTTGCACTCGTTTAGTAGAGAAGTCACAGACAACAAAATAAAACACACCTTTCATTTATTAAAACGAGTGAAATGGACATAAAACATAATTACAAGGAGAAGTACGAAAAAGTATTGTCGATTGTGATTGTATTACTAATATAATTTTTATATATTTATTAAGACTATTTGTAATTTTAATAAAAGCCACTTTATAAAAGCGCCCCCAAATCGAGGTGGTTTGCGTGGCCTGTCGTGTCAATAGAATCAGGGCCGAGCCCTGAGTTTTGGGTGGCCCAATACAAATTTAAACATATGTGGCCCACGTGAATAGCAACATTTCTGATAAGCAAATAAGATAACAAATAAAAAAAAATGATTTTAAAGTATTTTTTTTTTTTTTTTTAAATGGTCAATATATAGATAGAAAGGTTAAGAGTTCAACCTATTACAGTACATACTATCAGTAGCCAACTGATCTAATAACCAGGTGGGTGGGACAACAAAGGAAATAGGAACCGAGGAGCTTGTATCCCTTCTGCGAGCCAGGATATGAGCTAGGCAGTTCCCTGACCTTGAGCAGTGCTTAAATATTACAGAACTGAAATAACAAATTAAGTTTTTGACTTCCTCTAAGATATTAACAGACTGCCATGATAAGTTTGCAGGTATCCCTGTTAGATAATTGGCTGCTGCGAGGTTGTCGGTTTCCACTTCGACATTCTTCAGTTGCTTGTTAATTCCTCCCTTGACAGCTGCGAGGATGCCCTTGCATTCTGCAACTTCCAAGGAGTCTGCAAACCCACATTCAGATCCTACAAAGATGAAAGAACCATTGCAATTTCTGAAGACATAACCAATACCAATTGGGGAGTCTGCATTGATAAATGAAATGTTGACATTTATTTTCATGCAATGCATCAATGGTGGAGTCCATCTAGATCGGAGCATTGTTTCTACTGTTGGTATTGTATGATTAGCTAAGTTGCCAACCAATCTGAAAACAAGTGTGTCAATCTGCATAGCTACCACTGAAGGTGGTATGAATCTGTTCTGAAACACCCTGCAACATCTGGATTTCCATATGGACCAGGTAGTGGTAACACAAAAAACTGCCTAATAGTGTGTGGGAACCAACCAAGATTTATTAGGGCTAAACCAATGTCTGACCCAATCATTAACATTCATATTTGTGAAGTGCACAAGTCTGAAGTGTAGACTACTAAGAGACCAAACAGATTGTGTGTAAGGGCAGTCCATAAGCATATGACGGAGACTCTCACAATTAAAATCACACATCGGGCATTTCAAGGAAGGTATACTAACATGTTTCCCTATGGCTTCCTTAGTAGGAACAACTGCATTCAAGCATTTCCAAGCAAAAAGAATAGCCCTAGGGATTGTTTTAGTTTGCCAAAGCCTCAAATTAGTTTTTTGGAGCCGAGTGTGTGTAGGACTTTGGGGAATGAGGAGCCTATACATAGATTTCACAGAGAATATGCCATTTTTAGTGCCCATCCATCTGAGTTTGTCTCTTTGGTGGTTTCCTCTTATAGTAGTAGCTTTGATGTGGTGGGATGTTTGCGGGTCAAAGATGTGGTGAATGAGATTATGGTTCCACAAAGAGGAGTTGTTAAAGATTAGTTGGTTGACATGAGTGATGTTGGGGTGGGTGTTGTGAAGAATAGGAGTAGAGCAGTGGGGTAGAGATGGGACCCACCTGTCGTACCTGAAGTTTATAAATGAACCATCTCCTATGTCCCAACAAGTGTGAGGTATAATTTTAGGAATGACTGAAGTAATGGATTTCCAAATCCAAGAAGAGGAGGAGGAAGTGTTGTGATTTGTCATTAAGGATTTATTTTCGAAGTATTTTTGTTTCAGGATAATGGAGCACATGTTCCCAGGATTTTCATGTATCCTCCATACAATCCTAGCAATGAGGGCTTCATTCTGGAGGGTAAGATCCTTTATGCCAATACCACCCAGTCTCTTGGGCTTACAAATGTCGTTCCAGTTTTTAAAATGCATGGTTCTTTTGTTGTTTTCTTTCATTCCCCACCAGAAGTTTCTCTGGAGTTTGTTTAAGTTATCAGTTATAACTTTAGGAATTTTGAAACATGTCATTTGGAAGGAAGGGATGGCAGAAGTGACAGAATTTATAAGAATAGTTCTCCCAGCTTGGGATAGAACTTTGCTTTTCCACCCAGCAAGTCTATTTTCAACCCTTTTAATAAGACCATTGAAAAGATGAGTCTTTTTCTGACCTAGGAAAAGGGGGGTTCCCAAGTAAAGATCATCCTTGTTTAAGGGATTCATTTGGAGTGTGTCAAGAATTTGTTGTTGAAGGGGTGGATGAGTGTTATTGCTGAAGAGAACTCCAGACTTAGTGAAGTTGATTTGCTGGCCAGATATGGAACTAAATTCTTGTAGAGTAAGCAAGACTTCTCTAGTTTCTTGGAGGTTAACTCTACAGAATATGAAGATATCATCCGCGAAAAGGAGATGGGAGATGGGAGGTGAAGTTCTAGAGGCTTTTATGCCATGGATCTTATTTTGAGAGCATTTCAAGTTTATCATTCTTGAAAGGATTTCCATGCATATGATGAACAAAGAAGGAGAGATGGGGTCTCCTTGTCTGAGGCCAATGGTGGGTTGAAAATAACCATGGGGAGTACCATTGATCATTATAAAGGAGTGAATGGAAGAAATACATTTATTTATGAGGTGAGTGATCTTGTTAGGAAAACCTAACGAGGTTAGAATATTTAACAAGCATTCCCAATTAATTCTGTCAAAGGCTTTAAACATGTCCACTTTTATGGCCATGAGACCACCCAAGCCTTTCTTCTTTTTTATAGTATGGATGATCTCATGTGTGATGATTATGTTATCAGAAATTTGTCTGTTCGGGACAAAAGCACTCTGCAGAGGCTATATGATTTGAGGAAGAAATTTTTTATTCTTTCGGCCAGAATCTTAGAGATCAGTTTGTAAGTCACATTACAAAGGCTTATGGGTCTAAAATCAGCAGGTCTGGAAGGATTAGAGGATTTAGGGATGAGAGCTATGTTAGTATGGTTGATGTGCTCAAGGCTTGCATCTCTCTCCCAAATACTATTCATTAGCTCATAAAGTTGAAGTTGGACCATGTTCCAAAATTTTTGGTAGAACAGAGCAGGGAATCCATCAGGACCAGGGGCTTTGAGAGATCCAATACTAAAGATAGCATGTTGGATATCCTCCATGGTGACTTCTCGTATTAAGTGGTCATGATCCACTTGTTGTATGCAGGGAGGGAAAAGATTACAGACAGTTTGTTTATTTGCATTGCTGAGGTTCTGGGTGGCAGGTGTTAACAAGTTTTTGAAATGAGTAACAAAGACAACAACAATATCACATTGTTTGTGCACCCAATTGTTTTGGGAATCCAAAATAGAGGTGATACGACTGTGAGTCCTTAGAATTAAGGCAGAAATGTGGAAATATTTGGTGTTCTTATCGCCTTCTTTGAGAATGGTATCACTGGATTTTTGCTTCCAAAGCATTTCTTCTTTTTCCTGGATATTATGAAGCTCTTGGAGAAGGGAGCATTCAAGCTCTTTGTTTTGTTGAGAAAAGGGTAAGGATTGGATTCTGTTTATTTTATTTCTTATCTTTCTCAATTCAGTGAACACATCCCCAAAATGCTCCTTATTCCAAGTTTTAAGAGCTTTTTTAGTGGAATTTAGGTGTAGAGATAGAGATCTCTCATCAGGGTTACAGTTCACTCTCGACCAAGCCCTTCCCACTATAAGTTCATACTGTTCATCAAGAGTCCACATGCTTTGGAATTTGAAGGGCTTTGGGCTAGTTTCACTTTGTGGGCTTAGAAGAAGAAGTAAAGGACAATGGTCTGAAGCTATAGCAGTTAGATGGTGGAGTTGTGCATTCGGAAAAAGGATTTGCCACATAGGGTTGATAAGAGCCCTATCAAGCCTTTTCCTAATGTTGTGGGATCCACTTCTTTTATTGCACCAAGTGAAAGGATTCCCAACATATCCCATATCAATAAGACCTAAATCTTGTATGATTTCAGAGGCCATCCTCCCCTCATTTTCATCATAGGGCACGCCGCCACACTTCTCATGTTCAGAAAGAATGATATTAAGATCTCCCATAGTCATCCACGGTAAAGTGGATTGTCCAGCTTGATGTAGGTAGTCCCAACTTAAAGCTTTGAGTTGAGGGTATGGGCTACCATAAAAGAAGGACAAAGAGATTGGTTGGCTCTGGAAGGAGATCTCAACATTAATGATGTATTGATTAGAGGAGGTGACTTTCAGATTTATGTGTTGATCCCAGAGAAGAAGGAGCCCTCCAGATTGGTGGACAGGCTCGACAAGGAAGGAATTGTGGTATCTAGTAGCTATAATCAGGTCTCTAGTGGTGGCAGGGGAAGCCTTGGTTTCACTTAGGAAAATAATGTCAGGGCAGTGTTCATGAATAGTGCTTTGAAGTGCTTTCCTAGTGTGAGCATTACCACATCCCTGAGTATTCCAGGATAAGATTTTCATACTTGAAGACCACCAAATAGAGCTAAATATACTCAGAGCAATAGGAATCCAGAAGTACAGGATGTTAGAGAGTACATACACAAGGTTCAGAAGGTTTATATGCAGTAACTTCGTCAAAAAAGCAGATAACAAATACCAACAGTCAGAGATTCTAGCAATGAACCAATACCAAATGTCACTATGCAGGTGCAGGTGAGAACAAATATTAATCCAGAGTTGTAGAATAATGGTAAAATGTAGAGTTAACGCTTGTTCAATAAAGTAGAAGTGTGAGTAACAACACTTGGGGGTATGGATATTATCAGGTAGATGTGCTATGATTGCTTGTGTGTGGAAAATAATTAAAAGATGGCAGCAATGAGTGAGAGGCAAGTGAGTTGTGTATGGTATGGTTTGGAGTAAGTGTATGTGTAGTGTAGACAGAGATAAGATATGTATGTATTTGGTGATGTAATTAACAACTTTTTTGGAAAATGAAGGAGGTACCTCGTTTTGCTTTCCACTTGAAAGAGAGCACAACACAGAGCTGCTAGGAAGATTTATGCTATCACCTCCCATGATCAGATTAGGCTCGACATCAGCTCGGTATTCTATTCCCCCAGAAGCATCCACAGTCACTAATTTCCCAACGAGATCAGTGTAAACCAGTCCAATGTTCCCTCTTTTGTCATTCTCAATAACAATCACATCTTCCCCGACCTCGTCATCAGAGGCAGCTGAATAGGGGCCATGGAAGATGGAGGTTGGTGAGTTAGGAGTATCCGTCTGATTGGGGAGAAAATTCAGAATATCAGGATGTATGATCCCATCTTTTGCCAATAAAGAAGCGGATTCAGGATGACGGAGAAGTTGTTGAATGAAATTCATTGAAAACGATGATGTGACAGCACCCTGATTTACAGAGTTTGTTACCGAATGGATATCCACCGCATTAGAAATTGGATCTGGAATATATGGCAGCAACTCAAGTTTCTCCATTACCTTCCTTTTTTTATCTCCACCTGCACAGCCTTCTTGAACCATTAATGACTTCCCCTTATCAATTTTCGGGGATTTTGGAATCTTATTTGTGGACCCTGGTGGCCGTCCTCGACGGCGTGCAGTATGACCTTGAAAAACCCCATCAGTAATGGCCGGAGGACCATGAGGAATCGTTGTATCTTCAGTCGAGACGAAGTTAGGGATTTCTTCAATCTCCACCACCAAGATCGGAGAGAGAGAAGTAGTCTGCAGTCCTGGACTCCCAATAGTAATGGGTTCTCCAGTAGCTTGTGCTTGAATACCCAAGGCCTGCAGTTCATCTTGAGAGAAAAGCCCCGTCTGGGTCCATAAGTGTATCAGTTTCTTACTTTGTAGTTCTGGGCCTCTTATTAAGTCATTTGGCAGGCCCAAGTCCAAATCATTTCTGTTTTTAGAAGCCTGGCCCATTTCAGCAAAAGTATCCTGTGTAGCAGCGATCTCATTAGGCCAGATGTTACTACCTTCCATAACAACCCTTGGATCAAGAACGAACCCCATCTGTTCATCTCCGGCGAGCGGCTGCACTTCATCATGGAATCCGATTCTAAGCAGTTCCTGTTCATTTGTTGGAATTGGAGGGAAGCTGCAATTTTGTCGATCATGCCCAAGGCGACGACAGATCACGCAATACAAGGAAGGAAGACCATTATACTTAAAACCTATCCAAACGTCCCCCTTCGCAAGTGTATTAACCAGAGTTCCTTCCACCAGAGGGAAGTTGATAAGAACATTCACATGAGCTCGGTATCCTTCCGCGGCTCTCGGAATAACACCCACTGGTAACACCTCAGAAACTGTTCCAGCAGCACTTGCTATCATTCCCACAATTTCAGTTGAGTGATGCTCCAGCTCAAGGCCTGTGAAACACATCCAAAGAGGGATTGTTTTGAACTGAACTAAACGAGCATCCATCCCTATCTCAAACGATTCCATGACAAGTAAATGGCCAAGAACTTGCCATGGTTGTTTGTTCATAACGCGATCGTGGTCATCAGACTTCTGGAAGCGACAGATGAACCGGTTTGGACCAGCTCTTAGAATATCAGCACTCTCTCTCACTCCCCATTTGGTTTTCAGAGACCTCATGACCAAATTTGGGTTCAAGTGGTCACCATGGAGTAATTTGACAATGAGAGTGTTACTCCAAAGTGCTCCATTGTTCTGCAGAATTTGGGTTGGGAGTTGCATGGTGGTGGTGGGAATTGTTAGGTTTTTAGAAATGGCTGTGGTTAGAAGGTTTATTTGAGTTTCCATTAGGTATAGAGAGGGTAATGAGATTAGGTTATTGGTAAGCTGAAGGAAGACAGCATCAATGGGTAAGAAGGTCCGTGTAGGCTCGAGATGTGTTGAGAGAAATTGGATCCAGTGGTTGAGGTTTATCATCTTAGATTTGACTGATTAAATCGGAGTAAAAAGATTTGTTTCTTGTTTGTTGTGAGCATGTATGATTTGACTGATTAATTGGGAATGGCGGTATGAAAGGATTAGGTGTTAAGAATGGCTAGAGAAATGTGTAGAAGGTATGAGAGATGAATGTAATGATGTTCTTCTTGTAGGAATACTGTTCACTTTTTTGTTGTGTGTAGATCTGATGAGGTAGAGTAGGTTGATAGCATAAATCCCCTTTAGGCCCCTGTTGTACTCTGCAATTAGTTAGAAAACATAGCAAGATAAGTTAGAAGAAAAATAAGAACAACAAAGGAAAAGGGTAGGAATGGAGGGATGTCTGATGTTGAGGTGATGGCTACAGAGGGATGGTATGCTAGTGGGTGGTTTAATTGGTGATAATCTTGATAGAAGTGTTGTTTGATGCTCAATTCAGTCACAGTTGTTGATTTGTTTATCTCCACACCTTCTATCTATCTGTTTATCCCAGTTTTTGCCGACTAACATACTATATCCAACTTGTGAAGCTCTAAATCAACTAGCTAGAAATCCAAACCACCGGTGAAAATTTCCCTAACACGTCGGAACCAATTTTCCTTTGAACTTCGAATGAACAATGCTAACTTCTAATCTACAGTAACAATGGGGACCTCAAGTACGCCGAAGTCATATGATTTTAAAGTATAGTACTCAAGGATTGAACTCAAGACATTTTCAATAATGTATAGTGTTATTGCCAGTAAATCTATAAACTTATAGAATATAAAACCACGTATTTACTATCTTATTAATATATTTACAAAGTTCAAATTTTGCCCCTTTATAAAAGCCACTTTATAAAAGCGCCCCCAAATCGAGGTGGTTTGTGTGGTCTACGGTGTCAACACAATATACAACCACGTATTTACTATTTATTAAAACGAATGAAATGGACATATAACATAATTACAAAGAGAAATACGAAAAGGAATGATGGTATTGTCAAATGTGATTGTACTAATATAAATTTTATATATTTATTACAACTTTATTTGTAATTTTAATAAAAGCCACTTTATAAAAGTGCCCCCAAATCGAGGTGGTTTGTATGGCTTGCTGTGTCAACAGAATATACAACAACCACGTATTTACTATCTTATTAATATATTTACAAAGTTCAAATTTTAACTCTTATATATTAGCTAATGTATACTACAATGAAAAAGGTAGTAAGATAATTTCAAAAAGTGGGACTTATTATATCTTATAAATATAAAATAATCTGCCGATTCTATTAAAAAAATTGAGATATACCCCCATTTTAAAGTTGAAATTTGAGACCCCCCTCTATATGAATAAAAATTGAGATACCCTCGAAAATTTGAGATAATTTGCAGAAAAAAAAAATTTATTTTATTTTTGATATCATGGTCATAAACCCAAATAAACATATAAAAGGAGGTTTTTTTTTTTTCTTATTTTGTTGGGCACAAATATAAGCCGATCGCTTTTTAATTGTTTTGGCTTTTTTTTCGCACACATACGCGTGCACATTCACATAGTATTATAGGTTTTCAGTGAGTTGGGAACGTTAGATCATGAGTTTGTGTGGGGTGAAACGGGTTTTATTAAATAAAACTATGTGAATGTGCATGTGTATCTTTGCAGGTAGCTAGGGTGTTATATAAGAAGAGTTGGTGGGTTCAGGTGACAAAATCTAAAGTGATGGGGTTAGAATGCTGGACAGTTGGACCCCACAATTTGTCGTCTTTTTATCATAATTTGAAAATCTGAAGTAGAACGAAAACCTACCAGGTAAAGCCCTTACGTGGAAATTTAGGATTGGTTCTAACTTGGGCTTTACTGTAGCTAACTACAGGCCGATTTATAATTAGTAAAAATGATATAAAATTTAACCCCCAAAATCATAACAAGAATCCCAATAACTCCGTGTCAGATCTCAAGGCATTAGAACAACCCAACCCATAATAATAATATTAAAATACAAGATTCTTAATGATATTCATATATAATTAGCATTAATAAAAAAATAACTTAATTAATACAATACCGAATAATACAACTGCGATCACCTCTATACAAAATAAACTAAGTACATCTATCACACGAATACATATACCAAAACCCACTGTAACATCTATATAACCATCTTTGTTGAATCGATGTATCGTCGAGCAACTGTTTATCTTAAAAAGGTTAATAATAGGGTGAGCATTTCCACTTGCTCAATAGCGACTCACATTTCCAAAATACTATCTAATCATTCATGACGATTAACCATACTAAACATTTGAAAGAATGTAAGTTTTAATAGTTGAAAGCATAGTTCAAAAAATCGTTTTAGTGTGAATATTAATTTTTCAAAAAAAAAAAAAAATGGATTATATCATGAATATCCCGAACACTGTGTCGAAATTGGGAGGTTTAATTTTATTATATATTTGATATGGTACACCAGATTTAACATAAAATAGGTACAATAAATGAAGTTAGTTAAGATAAAGTAACTTCTGACTGATTCATAGATCGTGATATATTGTTATATATAACTATGTATTGTCCAAGACCACTGGATTATATTTATTGAGTTTTAGTTTCACCAAATTACTTCACACGTCTTCTTTTAGGGGTGGGCAAAAAAACCGAAAAACCGAAAACCGAACCGAAAAAACCGAGTCAAAACCGGTCAAAACCGAGTTGACTAAAAACCGGTCAAGACCGGACCGAAACCGAACCGAACTATATAGCTATTGGTCCGGTCTCGGTTCTTGTTTTTATAGAACCGAGTGAACCGAACCGAACCGAAATAAATAAAAAAATATTTTTTTTATTAGTAAATTACTAAACTAGACATAGGAATTAGTAATTGGTTGTGGGCTTATGGTGGATCCATGGTTGGTTCATTGGTTTTGGACCTTTTTCCTATTTAGTACTTGATTTGGTGTATGTCTTATTTTGTTTAAAGCCCAAAACTTAAAAATAATTATCTAAATTGTAGTGGACTAAAGGCCCAATAAAAAAGCCCAGGACCGAGTTTCGGACCGAAACCGGACTGATTGTATTTGGTCCGGTTCGGTCCGGTTTCATTCAAATAATTTCGGTCCATGGACCGAAACCGAACCGATACTTTCAAGTCGGTTTGGTCCCGGTCCTATTACATTTTAGGACCGGACCGGACCGTGCCCACCCCTAGGAAGGACCCAAAAAGAGAAATACTATCTCAAAAAATTTATTTTATTTTTGATATCATGGTCATTAAAAAATTTATTTTATTTTTGATATCATGGTCGCTCCGATTTTGGGCTTCAATAGTTCAAGGGAGGACCCAAAAAGAGAAATACTACTGCCTGTTTCTGTTGGCAGAAAAAAAAGGTAGTCTCAGTCACAACCAAGTTCAACATTCTCAACATTGCGAGCAAGTACACTACAATACTTGGCTGCAAATGGATCTACTCCATGAGAGGAGTTCCATCAACTTACCACCAAGTATTCCGTTATCCTGTTCTTAATGGGATAATGGAGCTCAGAGGAAACCAGAACGCATCCCAAGAATGTCATGGAATCATAGAAGCCGTGACAAATGAAAAGCCAACGACCTCAGCCGACAAGGAGGTTACAACTTCAACAAAGAATGCGACCAAGAGAAAAGCAGAGGCCACAGACACGGCCAAATAGAAACCACAGAAGGAGAAAACAAACTCCCCTCAACTCTCACCTGGAAGCACATATCCTGGAGTACAAGTGAACTTAGGGCCAGAGGACGACCCCAACTACGTTTATATGGGCTCAGAGTTAGGAACAGATAAGTACAATGCGTTTGTAAATTTCCTTTCTCTTAATAAAGATGTTTTTGTTGGGTCGTATATTGATATGCCTGGTATAGATCCATCAATTGCATGCCATAAGTTACGAGTAGATCCTAATTATCGACCTGTTAAACAAAAACCAATGCGACTTGCCCCTAAATTTCATCAGACCGTCAACGATGAAATCAATAGACTCAAACAGGTCGGATTTATCAAAGAGGTCGACACACCAGATTGGTTGGCCAACATAGTTCCAATCTTGAAAAAGAATGGGAAGACAAGAGTCTGCATCAACTTCACAAGCTTGAACGAAACTTGTCCTAAAGATTCATTCCCACTCCCAAGAATCGATAGGCTAGTCGATCGAACTTGCAGTTTCGAACTCCTATCATTCATGAATGCATATTCAGGGTACAACCAAATCCCAATGCACGAGCCAGATCAAGACAAGACCTCGTTCACCACTGAACAAGGAATACTTTGCTACAAGGTTATGCCTTTTGGCCTCAGAAACGCAGGAGTGACCTATCAGCGATTAGTAACCAAAATGTTTGACGACCTGCTAGGTTGAACAATGGAAGTCTACATTGACGACATGCAAGTCAAGAGCAATTACGAGCAAAATCACTTGACTAATCTCGACCATACATTATTTCAGAGATTGCGGCAGTACAAAATAAGGCTTAATCCAGAGAAATGTATATTCGGGGTTGCATCAGGAAAGTTCCAGGGTTTCTTAGTCACAAGAAGGGGAATTGAAGCAAATCCCAACCAGATCAGAGCCCTGGTCGATATGCCTAGCCCGAAGACTAAGAAACAAATACAGAAACTCAATGGCATGGTATCGGCTCTCAATAGATTCATTTTGTAGAACATCCGATAAATGTCGAACAATGTTTCATATTCTAAGAAAGAGGGTTATCGATCTTAAAGCATACTTATCCACTTAATACAACATACAAAAAAACTAACCAAATGATACTTGAACTTTCAAAAGATTTCCACGTTATACAATCTGTTAAATTCTTGCTAATGGTTGATTGACGTGGACGATTTTTATCTATGTGGCATGTGAGAAAAATAAAAAAAATATATTTAAAAATCGAAACATCATTTGAATGCATGTGCTACTCACATGATCTTCATCTTCTTTTCATTTTAAGACTAATCCCTCAAATTGAGACAAAACCCCCAATTTCAAAACCCTAAATTACAAATTCCTCAAATTCAGTTGATCAATGTCTTCATCTTCTAATGTTAATTGTTGTTGTTCACATAAATTTGGATATTTTTCATTGAAATGTATTGAATGTACTTTTTATTTGCTAATATGAAGTTAATTGTGCAAATCAAAGACCAATTGAAATAAAATATCTTCTTTAAAAAAATCAACTATGGGTATTGAAGTGTGGGGTTATAGTAATAAAAACAATATTTTATTAGACTAAAATAAAAATTGGGTTGAAAAAATCGAGTTTTTTTTTTTTTTTTTAGGAAAATTGAAGTGTGGGGTTATTTGAAATCCTATATGTGGAAATCGAGAAAGTGTTCAACGATTGAAGTAGATTGTTGTTAGAACCAATAATTTTTAAGAATAATAAATAATAATAGAAAACTAAAGAGAGAAAAAATTGAGTAGTTTGTCATTTTTGAAACTGTTTAATGATATTTTATAAGAATAAGCTTGCAAATAGAGAAGATAGTACTTTTCACGTGAGAAACACGTGTAGTTTTTGCCATGTTGAAAATTATTTTTAAGTTTTTTTTATTAAATAAAGTCATGTAGATAAAAATTTGACACCTAAGCAGTCTGTTAGCATGAATTAATAGATTGTATAACGTGGAAACTTTTTGAAAGTTCAACCTGAGTCTTCCTTTATCTTCTCCAGCGGGCTAGAACAGTGGGTTTTGTTGGCCTGGAATCTTGCTGGACTTATCCAGTTAGTTGGGACTTGGATTTGACCATATTTCAAAGGAAAGACTTGGGCTAGACTCCTCAGATCGGAGGCCCAATCTACATTGCATACACCCTGGCCAGGTCCTTTGGCCTTCTATGATAAGCCTTTGGATGGACCTTCGTCGCTGACGAACTTCAATGGGTCGGACCTGACTTACTTGATTGGGGTGAGCCTGGTTGATGTATGGGAGCCCACGGTTCAACTTCTTATTAAGTAACCGGGGCTCCAGCCACTGGTCGTGGGCCATCCGGTGGGTCACGATCAACAGAACGTATGCGGACTCCTTGAGACCGGGTTGGGCCCTACTCGATAGTCTAGGCTTGGCTGACTAATGTCAGGTGCTCTCATTTTGGCTTCTTATACAACTACCGATGAGACCTTTCGGGTATTTTACCTAGGGTACACACATCGCCCCCTCTTTGTCAAGTAGTAGAAAATCTGCTTGGGAAAGATCTTCGAAATATCTTCTCCGACTGTTGGGATTCGGAGGATTCCTTCCTTGATACAACTCCTTTGTAATGACGATTCCAAATCCCTTGGATCAAGGAATAGGGTTTGTCTCTTCCTCATTATAAATAACGAACCGAACGCGTAGGAGGATATCCACTTCCTTTCCTCCTGTCTTTGTTACTGTTGTGTTGCTGCTGCTAACTTAGCTCACCGCGCATTCAACCTCAAAGTGGAGCATGTGTTTAACCATGTGCAAGCTCAGGAGAAGAACTTGGAGAGGGTCATTCGGTTGGAACACGACATGAAGCTGTCTCTCAAAAAACGAGATGATATCATTGCATCCCTGCGCCGAGATCTCCAACTTTTCGAAGATTTGCTCAAGCAGGCAAGAGATCAGATTCAGGAAATGAAAGAGAAGGTCTGGATTCTCGGTAATGCTGCAGCCGGGGGTGTTGGCTGGGATCAAGCCGCTAATCCTCCTCTTACCCCCTCGCGGAACGATTTGGCAGACTAGTTAATGTTGCACCATTGTTGAGGAGCGGTGCCCTCTTCTTGATTTTTATTCATCAATAAAATTCCTTTTTCCCAACGACCAATGTCTTTCTTGTCTTGAATCTTGCAGGTTGACAGTCGGCCCATGAGGGACCGTTCCTTTTTGGGGAGCAACTGGGCTAGGGCCCGATTCCTTAACTCTTGTGGATTTGCTGAGGCTATAAAAAAGAGCTTACTCCTCTTGAGTCCAGCACTCACATTTCTCTTCCTTTCCTTCTTGTCCAGCTTTCATGGTGGCCAAGCACTCAGATTCCAGCTCAGTCGATGACAACCGTGAGTTATACCGGACGCATCTCCGCGACCGGGTGAGCAGTTTGGAGCGGCAGGTGTCTGAACTTGTCGAAGATCAACGCAGGTGGGAGGTGATAAGTCCTTAAAAGTGTATATTTATCCCCTGCGTAACACCTTGTTTGCATAACACTTAGCTTATATTATTGTGTTATATCTATTGATTAGTGTTTTCTTGTCATTTGTGTAGGTTTCATGAGCCGAAATGCGAATATTTTGTTAAAGCCCACCAAAAGTCAAGAAAAGCCACCAAAAAAGTGTTATTTGCACAAAGGAGGAGAATGTATATTTGCACCCACCAATTTGATGAGGGCACCACATGGCTGGTCCTATGGACTTGAGTTATTGTCAAAGTGGGGCGGTCCAAATCTCACCCCAAACCGGGACCTATTGAAGCCCCCAAGTTAGAATTTCTATTTTAGGCCTTTATTAAAGCCCAATCTTTAAAATGGTGTACAAGAAGATCCAGAAGTCTGATTTGGGCCCATGAGCTGTCCGATTGAAGGTCTTGGCCCAAGCTACAACGTAAGCCTGAGATAATTAGGTTTTGCTGAAAACCTAATGCCTCTAGAAGACCAACAGCAGCAGCCACGAATTTGACCTAATTTGGAAGTCTTTGCATGCAAGTATTATGCTTTGTATTTACTATATAAGAGAAGTAGTAGCTAGGGTTTAGGATAGTCAATGCTTGAAAGGCAAAAGTTCAACTTCTTCTTCTTTTGTATTGAACTCAATTATTATTATCAATATCAATCTATTAACTTTTCCTTTATGATGTTTTGTTATTTAATTATTTATTCTATGGTGTCATCATCAAGGATGAGTAGCTGAATTCCCTTAAGGGGATGGTTGAAGCACTCTAGATGATACAAAAGCACCATGTTTGTTCTTAATGTTCATTGTGATTCAATTTCTTATTGCTTGTTTATTTCAATTCTAGATAGAAGTAAACATGATTATTTATGCATTATTGTTATCCATATTGATTAAATACTATTGTTAGAGTATAGGGAGACCTAGCTATAAAGGTTTTATTAGATTAATTAGATATATGTGATGGAATAGCTGAAAGGTGACTATCATATATCTAGAATTAATCTCTTTTATTGGACCTCTTTTGTAATCAAATTGAATAACTGAGAGGTGACGGTTTGATTATGAATTAATATGTTGAGTTAATTGAATTGAATAGCTGAGAGGTGACGGTTTAATTAATGAGATATATTCAATAACACATATAAGAGAATTCCGTTTTAATTGAGGGGAATAGCTGAGAGGTGACTACTTGATTATTATAGGTATTGATGATTAATTGGAATAGCTGTGAGGTGACTAATTAATTGTTAAATATATATTTAACATGAAAGGATGATATGTTATGTTTGCATAATTTAGTTTGTGGATACCAACTCTTCCCCTTATGTCATCATAAGATCTTCTTTACATCTCTATCCATCTTCATAAGTTAGTTTATTTATTATTGCCTGTAGGAAGTAGAATCAAAATCTCTATCTTATTTGTGATTCACTTGGTGTTCTTTAACCATTGTTTTCTATTGTGTTTGAGATAAGATCTTCACCTATGAGGTAGGTACGACCCTTGCTTGTTACTTCATTATAAATCTATCTTTTTGTTAGAGGTTACACAAATAACTTCTATCAGGAGGAGGCTCATGAAAGCCGAATCCAAGAGAAAGATGAAGAGAATCGTCGTCTTACTGGAAAACTTAGATCCACTGTTGTTGAACTTGCCCGGATGCGGGGCAAGATTGACATTGTTACATTTTCTTCATGGAAGGAGGGATATGTTGATACCAAGGCAAAGTACCATCTCTCTGATTCGTCGGAGGGGTCTAGTCAGGATCCCCTGTTTCCGCCACTGATGTAATCTTGCTCCGATCGCACTATGTAGGGGATTTGGTGCATCCCGTATCATACTTTTTGTAATAAAATAATATTTCCTCTTATCATTGTCTTGACCTTCTGTAGATAACTCCGGTCATTTTTTTCTTTGCCGTAATAAGTGAGGAAACATGTGATGGTCAACCAACCTCTGATCGTGGTGACGTAGACCTGGGGTTCATATGTTGCTGACCTGGACTATGTGGGCCCCATCTGTACATGATGAATGGATACCGCTGACTGTATTAAGTGGGTCCCAGTTGACTGTATAAAGTGCGTTCCACTTCGTCTTCTCTGAATCCTTTTTTGTTGGCGGGAAGATATACAACTTATGACTTTCAGTGAAAGTTTGTGACCTCTCGTTGATCGAGCCATTAACTCAATGCTCGTGAATTAATGGAGAATTCATTAATGAGACATGGAAGACCATTAGCCGGTGGACCTCGATTTCCACTTATAAAAGAAAACTTTGGATAAAGGGGGAATCACTTCCCTTCACTCTTTCTATTTCTCTTTCAGCTTCATTTCTCTTGCAGCTGCACTGCCGGAACCCTAGGTTCTGAATCGCTTGAATTCCGGTGGAACCTCTGACTTCGGTTCCTCGTCCCGCCGTTGATGCAGGCGGACCGAGTGAAATTCTGGCTTCTAATACAAATTCTCCTGCCGGCGTGGAGGAGGTGGTCCCTCTAAGTGCTGTAGACCCCGAGCTCGAGCGAGTGGGAGCCGCGGAGGTTCAGGAGCAGCTTGGTCGGAGGGGGGGTCAAGTTCGTCTATCATCCCTTCATTTCTGATGGTTGCTCCGGCAACTTAATTGCGGTGAGTCTCTACCAGCTCTTGTACGGTATGCAACTCCCGCTGCCTCCTACTATCTTGTGTTTGTTGTCATGGTGGGGAATCTCACCGGGTCAGACGCACGTGCCCTTCTGGATAATCGTCACCGGATCGGGCTGATTGCCCATTACTTCAGGGTCCCCTTTGGCCCGGTCGAGATGTTCTTGCTGATGAAGTTGGTTGCTCAAGAGGCGAAGGAGTGCTGGTTCTATTCCATTTCCTGGCGCACCGCCCGGAGGCTATCTTAGCTTCCCTATCGGTACGGGAACTGGTTTGAACCCTGCTACCGGGTGTCAGGGTGGTCGTCCGACCGCAACATCCAGGTGTCGCACGACTTCATAGGTAAGCACGTGTTTGATTCTTTTTTGCCTTCATGCTTCGCGTGCTTGCTGAGCTCCAACTCAAGAATAGTTCTGTGCCTTTATTAGTAGGGAAACGTCAGCTTCAAGTGTCTCTCCCGGCGGGTGTAGACTCTTTTGCGCCGAAAGCAACATTGAGCATTTCTTCAACCTGCCTGCAGATTTACGGGACTTGATGCTTTCGGACCAAATTGTGGTGCACCTCCGCTTCCCGGCCAGACTCGCGGCTCTACCGGTTCCTCCGCAAGTCGTGGAGGTTGACTCGAGCTCCGGTGAGGGTGCTGCCCCTGCGGAGGGTGCGGTTCCCAGTGATAGGGAGGAGCCTCCTGTCGAGAGTGAAGGAGATGGATAACTTGCCTAACGAGGCTATTCCAGTCAGGGGCAGCCCTTCTCCTGATGAGCTTATGCCGGATGCTCCACCGGAAGTCATCCCAGCTGTCGAGGATGTTCAGGAATCTGACGCTTGCTTTGTTTGCAATTCAACCCCTCCCTTGGGTCGCCGGAGGAGACCACATGTTTTCTATGAGACTTCTGCTTCCACGTTGGTCTGGTGAATCAGCTACTGAAGGGTTATTTCCTACTCCGGTGCAGGTACATGCTGAAGTGGACAACCTGGCCCAACCGGAGATGGTGGGAGGTGTGTCCGAAGATACCGTGGTTGCCTCCGCTGTCAAGGGAGGTGAACCAACTGTAGTTTCGGGGGGTCCATCGGATGAAGTTGACGCCCCAGGGCTGAAGATGTTGGCACTGAGGCCTCGGTGGAGGTAAGACCTTCTCAGCCTCCTGTTGTTGAAGTTGTTTCTGTCCAGAATCCTATCCCGGTTGATCCAAGGGGTAAGGCTGTCGTGGACAAGTCTGCCAGGGGCTCGAAGAGAGCTGCTTCTGCCTCCCCGGCTGATCAAGGGGTGGTTGTTCACCTTAGATGGGATGACCCCATTCCTCGGGCGCTGAGGGTACAGGTGATGAGGACTACCCGGATTGGTGGCTCCTATATCCATGTTGAAGATACCCTGGCTGTTGAGGATGTCCGGACAGAGGTAGAGTTTACTGTGCCAGACACTGTGATAGATGGTAAATTAACGCCACATAATCAAAAGATTATATTTTTATTGAAGTTCTTTCTTGTGCCTGTATATATTGATTATCAAAGTAGACAAGTAACAACCAAGGGTCGTACGCACCTCAAAGGTGAAGATGTTAGCACAAACACAATAGAAAACAATAATTTAGAAACACCAAGGAATCAATAAACAAGATAGAGATTGATTCTACTTCCTACATGCAATAATAATAAACTGTAAATAACCTAACTTAAGAAGATGGTAGAGATGGAGAAAAGATCTTATGATGACATAGGGGGAATAGTTGGTATTCACAAACTAAATCATGCAAACATACAGGTTATTCTTTCATATTCAATCTATAACAATTAATTAGTCACCTCTTAGTTATTCCCATTAATCATCAATACCTATAATAATCAAGTAGTCACCTCTCAGCTATTCCACTCAATTAAAACGGGATTCTCTTATGCATGCTATTGAATATGTCTTATTAATCAAACCGTCACCTCCCAGCTATTCAATTTAATTAACTCAACATATTAATTCATAACTAAACCGTCACCTCTCAGCTATTGGATTTAATTACAAAAGAGTTCCAATAAAAGATATAAACTCCAGATATGTAATAATTACCTCTCAACTATTTTACCACATAACTACAATCAATATAAACACAACCATTAAAGCTAGGTCTCCCTAAACCCTAACAATAGTATTTTAACAACATAGATAACAATAACATGCAAATAATCATGTTTACTTCTATCTAGAATTGAAATAAACAAGCATTAAAAAATTGAATAACAATGAACATTAAGAACAAACATGGTGCTTTTGCATTATCTAGAGTGCTTCAACCATCCCTCTAATGGAATTTAGCTACTCATCCTTGATGATGACACCATTGAATAAATAATTAAATAATAAAACATCATAAGAAAAAAGTTAATTTATTGATATTGATGATAAGAATTGAGTTCAATACAAGTTTTTTCTTCTTCCACATGAACTACCTAAACCCTAGCTACTACTTCTCTTATATAGGAAATACAAAGCTTATTACTTGCATTCAAAGACTTCCAAATTAGGTCAAATTCGTGGCTGCTGCTGTTAGTCTTCTAGAGGAATTAGGCTTTCAGCAAAACCTAATTATTTTGGGCTTAAATTTAAACTTGGACCAAGACCTTCAACGGGATTTTATTATGCATGCTATTGAATATGCTTCATTAATCAAATCCTCACCTCTCAGCTATTGAATCTAATTAGCTCCACATATTATTCACAATTAAATCCTCACCTCTCACCGATTGAATTTAATCATGAAAGGGTTCCAATAAAAGATAAATATTACAAACATGCAGTAATCACCTCTCAGCTATTTCACTACACATCTATAATAAATATAATACTATTATCAAAACTAGGTCTCCCTAAATTCTAACAATAATATTTAACACCATGGATAACAATAGCATACAAATAACCATACTCACCTCATATCGCGAATTAGAGATAAATAATCATTAAGAACCTTGAATCACAATGAATAAGAAGAAACAACATAATACTTTTACATCACCTAGAAAGCTTCTACCTTCCCCCCATGATGATTTAGCTACTCATACAAAAGGAACAAATAATTAAATCAAAGAACATCATACAAGCATTCATGGATTGATATTGATTGAATTGAATACAAAAGTTGATCTTCAAGTGGAGGCTAGAAGATCAAAATCTAAAAGATGAACTCTAGATAGATAAACCCTAGTTATAACTTCTCTTATATATCATTACATAATGGAATTACATAGTGCATGCAAAGACTTCCAATCTTGATCAAATTCGTGGCTGCTGCTGTTGGCCTCCTAGAGGGATTAGACAATCAGCAAAACCTAATCCTCTTGGTCCAGAATCGTAGCTTGGGCCAAGACCTTCAGTTTGATATGTCATGGGCCCCAATCGGACTCTGGTTCTCCTTGTAGAGCCTTTATAAGATCAAGACCCAAAATAGGAAGTCCGGTCCACATAAGTCAACATGATTGACCCAAAGTCATAAGAAGTCAACAGTTGACCGAAAGTCAACCTAGGTCAGCAACAGTTGACCCGAAGTCAATAGTTGACCGAAAAGTCAACTCAACCTAGTTGACCAGAGTTGACTGTGGGGTGCCCTTAGCAGATTTTGCGGGTGCAAATATCCACTCTTCTTCCCTTGTGCAAATAACACCTCTTTGCTTGCTTTTCTCGTCTTTTTGCGGGCTTTTACACAATATTCGCATTTCGGCTCATAAAACCTACATAAAGACAAGAAAGCACTAATCAATATATATAATACAATAATATAAGCTAAGTGCTAGACAAACAAGGTGTTATTTGGGGGATAAATATACACTTTTGAGGTCCGATTAAATACCCCCAAACAGCTTTTTGCTTATCCTCAAGCAAAGATGAGAAGAAAGAATAAGGAACTCAAAAGAGGAGTATAACTATGGTGATTTGCATTAACCATATGCATCAAGGCTTTCAACCACAAGGGTTTCCCAGGTGGAGGAGTTATAGTCTCCTGAGGGTTTTCCAGAGAAGGTACCCACAAACTTACTACAATGACTAATTCAAGGATAGAATTTTTTACCATGTACCTCAGAAATGGTCATATCAAGGATAAGGATAAATATTGCTAAACTGTTCATATGAGATAACATACTACCAATGCATGAATGAGATATGAAATATAAACCAAGCATAACGGTCTCAAATGCATCGAATACAGGCATGTACCCATACTACCACGGGTCTTAAGTTACCTTTGGAAAGGTCGCTTTGACTTCTGCCTCACAGTCATACACTCAGAAATAAAATCACTCAGAGATGGTGTTTATCATTTTACCTCTATGTGAGGAAAGAAATGGGCAATCATCTCACATATATATAAATAAGAACGGACTGGTGTAATGGAATGAACTTAGTCTCAAAGAATGGAAAAGTTAGTCTTGCTTGAGATATCGGGTTTTTCACCTCAGCACCTTCTCACTTACTCGCCACATCCTACCATATCAGCTTCGATCTACAAAAACAGTAATGGGTTGTAACTTGGCTTAGGACAGGGCTAGAAATGACACAAGCTTTTGTGAAACATTTTTGGAACATTCGGGCCTTCAATACTTGTGATTTGTAATAATAGCATATGGACAAATTTTTGGAAAATTTTCTTTTGGAAGAAGTATTTCTTTTCTTCTTTTGGAAAATTTCAATGAAGCTCTAGCCTATTTGGGAATCTTCCTTTCTTTTTGGATTTGGAATGGTTTGGAAGATTCTGGCTTTTTCTGGAATTTCTCTAAACTTTTGATTTTCAACATTTGGTTCATCTCACTAGTTTGGAGATTTCTTTGTATTTCTCCTTTCTTCTTGTAGCCACATAAACAATCATCCTTTTGTTCCAAAAACATAGGTAAAGGGACTTAAAACCTTCTAAGGGTATTTACTCCTACAATGGAGTTGGGTAAGGATAATGGGCTCAAGAAAAAGGCTAAGTAACAAGGAAAGGCTCAGAATGGTTAACCTAGGGGAATAAAATGTCATCAGGTTAGGCTAAGGTAAACAGGGTTTATCTAAAGGTCTTTGTATCATCTCTAAATACTGATATGGTGATCACATCTTGAATAAGCTACAAGACCTAAGTTTATATTACACCTACTTGATGTCATCTCAAGGCTAACTATAAAAATGAATATGAGACTAAAAACAGACAAAACTGAGAGGTTGAGTCTTTTGACTCCAGATGTACGTGATAACTCTCCAAGAAAAGGACGGGGCTCAAAAGCTCACTGAGTTAAGTCTCTACACTTATTCCTCAAGTTTCTCAAGGTGTAGTTGTAATTGCACATGTAATCTATAATAAATGCATATGAATGCCATGCTTATGCTCATGCAAATGTAGTATAAGACTCAACTACTTGGTGAAGCAATAAGTGTGCTTAAACTTGAAAAGAAATTCAACAATTATGTTCATCATTGATGGTGTATTTATCCTATTTTTGAAAAAGTTTTTATAAGGAAAGAATTTTTGTTGATTTTTCTCAATTTTTTTGAATTTTTACATAAGTATGGATAAAGAAGTTTGAAAATCTTTTGCAAAAAGGATTGAAATACTTCCCCATCCCCAAACAAAGAGATTGCCTTGTCCTCAAGGCTCATACTAAGAATAGGAAAGAGAGAGAGAGAGAAAGATATTACCATGAGTGTGCTAAAAATTCAAACCGCTTTAAAAATTCCTGTCAAACAAAATTATCTCTATATAGAGATTACAAGGAATTCCATACTATGACACAATTGAAATAAAATGTACTGAAATAAAGGACTGACTCAACAGAAAAGGAAATCCTACATTACACTCTTGTTCAAGCAACCTCCCTTGGCAAACCATCCATGTCATCACGCCATAGGCTTAATGCCTCTTTGACCACATTCCAAGATCCCTCACCATTATCCATAAAATTATCATTTAAATGCAACTCTGGAAACTCTACATATATAGTGTTAGGCACCCATGTGAATAGGCGACTTCTCCTGATATAACGGTGTGTAGGATCCATAGGGATAAGGTGAGTCCAATCATTGTACCTAGTCCTCCAATCAGGATAGGTATTAAGAATTATCTTACAGATAGCAGTTGAGTAAATTAGCTGACCGATCCCAAAAACATTTCTTATGCCATCCATTAACCAGGAAGCTATGTCAAGAGCTCTAAAATTATTAACAATACCGTAAATAGCATGGATAGTGTTATCATTGACATAGTCCAACCTATGTGCACCTAAAAGATTTCTCATGACCCATAAAACAGCAGTAGCTACATTAGCAGGTAGGCAAATGGTAGGCGCCACATTAGCATAGTTCTCAGGATGGAAGGAAAAAATGCAAGGGCCAAAGTGATCTAGGTAATTATCCAACATGTAAACATGATTGGAAAAGAAGTAATCAGGATGTGAATAGACAGGTCTCTTATGCATGCTATTGAATATGTCTTATTAATCAAACCGTCACCTCTCAGCTATTCAATTTAATTAACTCAACATATTAATTCATAACTAAACTGCCACCTCTAGGATATCAACTTAATTACAAAAGGGTTCCAATAAAAGATATGAACTGCAGATATGTAATAATCACCTCTCAGCTATTTTACCACATAGCTACAATAAAGATAAATACAACAATTAAAGCTAAGTCTCCCTAAACCCTAACAATAGTATTTTAACATGATGGATAACAATAACATGCAAATAATCATACTTACCTCATATCGCGAATTAGAAGTAAATAAGCATTACGAACTTTGAATCACAATGAACAATAAGAACAAACATGGTGTTTTTGCATCATCTAGAGTGCTTCAACCATCCCCCTAAGGAGATTTAGCTACTCATCCTTGATGATGACACCATGGAATAAATAAATAAATAACAAGACATCATAATGGAAAAGTTAATGGATTTGATATTGATAATGATTGAGTTCAATACAAGGAAGAAGACGAAAACCTAAACCTTCAACATAAACTCTCTAATATGAACTACCTAAACCTTAGCTACTACTTCTCTTATATAGAAAATACAAAGTAGAATACTTGCATGCAAAGACTTCCAAATTAGGTCAAATTCGTGGCTGCTGCTGTTGGTCTTCTAGAGAGATTAGGTCTTCAGCAAAACTAATTCTCTTGGGCTTAAGTTGTATCTTGGACCAAGACCTTTAGTTTGATAGCTCATGGGCCTAAATCAGACTTCTGGATCTCCTTGTAGAGCCTTTTTAAGATTGAACTTTAATAAAGGCCTAAATAGAAATTCTGACTTGTGGGCTTCAATAGAACCCGGTTTGGGCTGAGATTCGGACCGCCCCACTTTGACAAAAAGTCAACTCAACAGGACTGACCGTGGCGTTCCCTCAGCAGATCTGTGGGTGCAAATATCAATTCTCTTTCCCTTGTGCAAATAACACATTTCTGCTTCCTTTTCTTGACTTTTTGCGGGCTTTAACATAATATTCGCAATTCGGCTCATGAAACCTATACAATAGACAAGAAAGCACTAATCAATAGATATAACACAATAATATAAGCTAAGTGCTAAAGAAACAAGGTGTTATTTCGGGGGATAAATATATACTTTTGAGGACTTATCAGAGGTTGAGTAAGATATGCATTGATTTCGTCAAAGGCTTGCTGATAAGTAAGATTCCATTTTGCATTGGCCTTAATCGCATTGAAGAATGGCTTGAATCGGTCTGAATACCGGGAGATGAACCTGTTGAGAGCGGCCAGTCTCCCGGTTAAGCTCTGAAATTCCTTCACTGTCTTTGGGGCGGGCGTTTCCAGGACTGCCCAGATCTGGTCTGGATTGGCTTCTATGCTCCGGTTGGTCATTAGAAAGCCAAGAAACTTGCCAGAAAAAAGACCAAATGAGCACTTGGCCGGATTCAACTTCATGTTGTATCGTGTGAGGATATCAAACGTCTGCTGCAGATCTTGAAAATGATTGTCTTTCTCCTTGGTTTTGACCACCATGTCGTCTATCTAGACTTCTATGGTCTGGCCTATGAGCTCATTGAAGATGGTGTTGATCAGCTTCTGGTACGTTGCTCCTGCGTTCTTCAAACCAAATGGCATCACCCGGTAGCAGTAAAGCCCATAGTCAGTGAAAAATGCAGAATAGACGTCCATGAAGGATAGCGTCTGGTAACCAGTGGTGGCGTCCACCATGTCTGTGATCCTGGGGAGTGGATATGGGTGCATAAGACATGCTTTATTAAGATTAGTAAAATCGATGCAAACTCGAATCTTACCGTTCTTCTTTGGGACGACCACGATGTTTGAGACCCAGGTGGGGAAGATGACTTGCTTAATGAAGTTGAATGAACTGGTCGACTTTTCATTTACTGCCAGCTTTCAATCTGGCGCCATTCGCCTTGGTTTCTGGTTGACCGACTTGTGCTGAGGGTCGATGTCCAGTCTATGACAGACGACTGAAGGGTCGATTCCTGGCATTTCGCTAACACTCCACGTGAAAACCTGATGATTCTGCCGGAGCAATGTGATCAAGAGATCCTTCTCAGCCTTTGGTAGACCGGAAGCGATACAAGTAGTTTTGTGGGAGTCCAGTCCCACTATGACTTCCTCTAATTCGTCGACCACTGGTGATACAATGGTTTCAAGTCTGGTTTCCCCTTGACAGACTTGCCGGGAGCTGGTTGTTATTGATGAAAATCTGTGGAGAAAATAGTGTTCCCCTTGGTTGTATAAGTTGGGAATTCGACCCTACTTTGTTGCATAACTTGATAGTTTAGCCTTTATGAAATAGACTTTCCTTTGACAGCATCGAGGTGGTATTTGAAAGCCATTCCTTGATCTCCTTTAACCCTACAAACACCATTGGGAGTAGGGAATTTGAGGCTTTGGTGGAAGGTGGACACGATTGCTTTCATCTGATGCATCCAGTCCCTCCCCAAGATGACGTTGTAGCAGGAGGGGGAGTCGACCAGTTGAAAGTCTATCCCGATGGTATTGAATCCCACGGTGATTAGTAGGTGGACTCGCCCGGAGGATTGAGCTGGCTCCCCTTTGAACCCATAGATTGGAGTCTCATCAGATTCGATGAGACCCTTAGATAACTCCATAGCTTTGTAAGCACATGAGAACATGACACTGGAGGTGCTGTCGGCGTCGACCATGACTCGCCGGACCCGATAGACGCCAATCCATGCTGTGATCACTAGGGCATCATTATGTGGATAATGCACACCCCTTTCGTCTTCTTCATTGAATGTCAGACCCCCGAGGACAATGGAGTCAGTGTTTGTCCATTCGTTGAATTTGAGCTGTCCAACTTCATGGTCATGTCCTATCCACCAAAGCTTCTCTCACGCGCAATTCTTCCTTTCTGTTTTCGAAGAACCGGGTGCCTGAACATTGTAGACATACACAATACAATCTCCAGTCTACACCTGTTTGACTGCTCCGGTCTGCACCATGTCAGGGATGAGGCTGGCATCGACCAAGTGCTGCATTTCATACTTCAATGACCTGCAGTTTTTCAGCTCGTGACCATAATCATTGTGGTGGCAACACTTCTTGGACTTATCTCTTCTGCCCTCGAGGTCTGCTGGGAGAGGGGCAGGTTTGTTGAGCAGTCCTCTGTTCTTGATCTTTTTGAACACTTCTTCCATCGGGAACCTCAGGGGTGTGAATTTCCTTTCTTTGCGTACGCCCTCGGTAGGTTTCTCTGATCGGCAGTCGGGCTGCAGAGCTGGTGCCTTTTCCTTCCAGTCTTTATTCCTGTCAGGGGTTTTTTCTTCCTTGCGATCCCTACCGGAGCTTTCTTATTTTGGCCTCCGGCAAGTCTCTTTCTTCTATCTTTCAAATCGTCTTCTTCCTGAGCGTATCTTTCTGCTTTCTCGAACAAAGCTAAAACGGAGGATGGAGGCTTTCTTGCCAGTGACTGGTACAACTCTTCATGGTTGTTATTCAAGCCATACTTGAAAGCTTGAACAACGACGCTATCAGATGCGTCCTATACTTCTGACAATAGAGTTCGGAACCTTCTGGCGAAGTTCCTGAGCATCTCGCTCCGGTCCATCTGCATGGAGAATAAGACTTCAACTCCCTTCTTTGTCTTAACATTGAACCGGTACTTTTCCTTGAATAATTCTGCCAGTTGCACGAATGTACGGATGAATGCGGGTGGCAGGTTGTGATACCAAGTCTGTGCTTCGCCTTTGAGCGAAGCAGCAAACATCATCGTGAGTAGCCTGTCGTCATGGTCCCAGATAGCCATGGTGCTATTGTAGTTCATGACATGCTAAACCGGGCAGCCACTCGTCTCCTTATATTGTTCGAAGGGTGGTTGTTTGAAGTTGGTCGGGACTGTGTGGTTCCTAACCTCTTCTGCCAAAGGTGACACAGCCAACCTAGAAATAGTGAGCTTCCTGATTCGTTTGTCCCAGTTAGCCTTGTTGGAAACAACTAGATCAATCATCTCTTGTAGCATGAGTTGATTCATCTGTTCCATGTTCAGCTCTTGTTGTCTCTAATAGGTACGAACCCTTTGGGGACTTCTTCCCATTCGGTCATTGCGGGTGGGAGGAGTGCTCAGGTGCCTCCTCCGGCGTAGTCCTTCTGGTGGAGTAACTTCTTCTACTGACCTGCTACGGGTCACTCTACGGCCCTGGCGTGGCCCGGGTGTTCTTGCACGTCTGCGGCGATGTTTTTGAACTGGAGAGATAGACACCCTATCCTTCCCCGGTGCTAGCCTATCCCAAATAGGGCGAGAATCACGGCTATGAGGGGTAAGACTCTGGTCACTTCCTGACCGCGACCTTATCTTCTTTTGGGGAGATGGACTTGAAGACGAGACTGAAGACATTTGGCTATCTCCAGCCCTAGTCCTTTTCTTTGTTCTCAGTTCTGCATTCTCCTTTGTCAGCCGCTTGATGATTGCAGTTGGGGATTCGGCCGCTGGCCCTTTCCCTTTCTACTGCTCAGTGAAACCACCTCCCGCGGTTTGGGGAATGGTTCGCTGATCTCTTCTTGCGGCGGCTACTCTGGATGGTTCAAGATCTTGAAATGCTGATATTCTGACAGTCTGGTTAACTGTATTCGGATCACCAGGATTGTTAGTGATTTGCACCACTAAGTTTTTTGCCTCCGGCTGTCCACTTTCAGAGTGTTGTGAGCCATGATCATGGCCTTCGCTCCCGAGAACTGATTCTTGATTGACGGCTCCGTTTTTTCAAGAACTGGAGACAGAGGAGAAAGGTTCACAGTCTGACTTTCAGTAACTTGACTCATTCCATTGTTGGAACGAGTTGGACGTCTCTTACTTCCAGCCATTGCTGCGGCAGATCTCCAGTATGACTGGATCGAGATCTTTTCAAGGCTCTGGAACTGATGAGAGATTTGGCCACACGGTGGGCACCAAAGAGTGTGGGTGCAAAAATTTGATCCACAAACACGAGATGTGTATTGATTAATCATAAGATTACAATGAAAGCCTTGTACAGACTGAGATGGGATGGGGGTATACAATGAGACTGGACCTGATCTGGTCAGGTTACGTATGTATCCAAGACGATGAACTTGGAATCAAGTATCTGCTTCCACAAAGCTCTAATGGAGGTTGCTTAGTTAAAGACTCGTAGTTCAGGAGGCTGGCTCAACCACTCCTCCGTTTTTGAGTACATGAACTCAGGCAGTTCAAACTGTGAAGATGCTCCCGTAGAGATAGCACACATGCTACTTGGCGGTTATCCCTCGGTTTGAATCCCCTTTGACCAGGACGACTGCCACATGGCATTCTCTGATAGGCCCTGGTTCAACCTGGGTCTTCCTTTATCTTCTCCAGCGGGTTAGAACAGTGGGTTCTGTTGGCCTTGAATCTTGTTGGACTTATCCAGTTAGTTGGGACTTGGATTTGACCAAGTTTGAAAGAAAAGACTTGGGCTAGGCTCCTCAGACCGGAGGCCCAATCTACATTGCATACACCCTGGGCAGGTCCTTTGGCCTTCTATGATAAGCCTTTGGATGGACCTTCGTTGCTGACGGACTTCGATGGGCCAGACCTAGCTTACTTGATTGGGGTGAACCTTGTTGATGTATGGGAGCCCACTGTTCAACTTCTTATATAGTAACCAGGGCTCCACCCACTGATCGTGGGTCATCCGGTGGTTCAGGATCCACAGAGCGTATACGAACTCCTTGAGACCGGGTTGGGCCCTACCCGATAGTCCAGGTCTGGCTGGCTAATGCTCAGGTGCTCTCGGTTTGGCTTCTTATACAGCTACCGATGACACCTGTCGGGTATTTTACCTAGTGTACATACAATGTTCAAAAAAGACTCAAGCACATTATGTTTCGCGATCGAATTGTCCTTGATAGCTGTAAAACAAACAACATTCAAAATTAAGGTCCGGATCGCAACAACAGAAGAAAAGTCTAAAAATGACCTAGACACTTACGATCAGCAGACAAATTTCTAGTAACATACAGCAACAACATATTATCTTCAATCATACGACCAGTGAGTAACATGGGTTCTTTCCACCAGAGCTCACTATTGACTAGATAGATCAGAGGCAAATGATCAGGCCGAACCTGTATGTTATAACCTCCACCCTCCATCTTGGCAGATCGCTTAAAGCAAAAATGGCCAAGAACATCAGCAACAGTGATACCCCACTTGTGCAATCTATTTAGGTCATCGATAACCCTCATGTTTCTCCAAAAATTGTCATTCATCTGACATGGAGCTCGCTTTATAGTGTTAAGAAGATCGACAACCAACCGAGATAGAGGTAACCTAAGACCAGCACGGAATTGGGCTAGAGTGAACACGACAGAAAAAGGATTATTAGGTAGATACGCTTCAGTAAGCAAACGATCTCCCAAAAACCTGATTTCCAGGTTACTAATGGTATCCAAACTATAACTTGATCTGAAGGCAAGATGCCTTTACATAGGAAGGATTCACCACACGATGAAAACAATGGTTTTCACCCTCAACCATTTCATCATCAGAGTTGTCCTCCCCATGTGGACCACTACTACCAGGGCTATCCTCATCTAAATGTTGCTCTACTCGACCAGGAGTGCATGCATCATCCCCAGATCGAGTCCTCTCATCATCAGACTCATAAAGACCACCACCATCTTCACTAAGGTGCTCATTTTGGGAATCACTCGCCTCAGACATGTTATAAAGGAAGAAAACTAACAAGAAAATAAAGAATTGAAAGACAAAAAAAGAAAGAAAGGAAGAACTGACCTCTCAACACCAGGTCACAACGAAACCAACAACACCTCGTTGTCTTCTAAAAAATACCTTAGCAACCAAGGAAAGATAAGTTCTTTATATAGATACTACAAGTCATTACAAGCTGTCGATGAAAGAAATCAAATGGTCCAGATAAAACGAATAAGCGAGACAGTTTAGCAATTACGTACATCGCACTAATCCAACTTCCTACATCCACCGTCAGATCAACCATGTGTCAATGCGAAATCAATCGGATAGTAACGTCCTTCAGTCGCCAAATCCTTACAATTCAACTGTTCGAGGAAACCACTCCACTTCTTCACGGAGGGCAATGATGGTGTCCAACAGCAGTGCATGACAGCCACGTGTAAAGTTACAAAATTCAAAAACAAGGTTGAAGCAAGCAGTTCGCACAAACGACCAAGTTCTTTTCAGCCCGATATTTTATCGACCTAAAAATAGAGGGCTTATGTAGGGGTACTACATACAACGACCAATCAAAACACGACATGTGGCATGTCCCAACAGTTCACCAGGTCGTCCACAACTCGACCTGACTTACTCCTACCAGAACAACTCGAGTATATAACCATTGGCGACCTCATTACATACATGTTCTCTTAATCAATGCTCAGAGAATATCTTGCTCCGTTACACATTTAATGCCAGACATCATCCAATCAATGGATGTCGGAGAATCCGCATGATCCCATGATCTGTGCCCTTCCACCTTCTGTAAGAACAGAATTACGATGGCTTGATCTCTAAGTTTCACTCCCTCGAGCTAGAGTACGTAGGCAATCTCGACCACATCGGGGTGCAACCAACCCCGATCTCAATCTCCCCTCCTTGACAGGCAAACAACGACCTGACCCAGTTAATACATTAATCTGGAAACAGGTTAATATAGTAGTTACCCGTTTTTTCTAGTAGAAAATAGTTTAAAAAATGGTGGTTACTATAAGCTCCATCCCCATACTTATTGCTAGTAGATTTCTAATAGGTTATAAGCTACTAGACAAAAAAAAAAAAAAAAATAACACCTGAATCTAGTAGCTTATAAGTTACTAACAGCTAAGCAGCACCGCCACAGCTGAGCTCGGTCGTCTATTGCCCAAATACTATTTGGGCTTTGAAAGCACACTATTGGAAAGGCCATAAAACTTCAATCTTTGTTTACGCTTTACTTACGCAACATGAACCATTGGAAATGTAAAAAAACCTTAATAAGGTGTTTGAGACTCTGAATTTCTTAACAGGATCTGTGTAGCTAAATCACTAATCTGATGTTTGATACTAGAAAATGGACTTGAACTTATTCGATTTTGTCGAATACTTTGTGATTTTTACTAAAAATATATGTCAAACGGAGTGAGGTTTCAAAGGCATCGATTTATCGATTCTATTCTACTATTGTATATTAAACGCCAAAAAATTCGAAGCACCAGAATCGAGCTTTAGAAAGTTTTGGCTAAAACCGGACCATATTACCCTTTTGGGCCTTGTTTTTATGTCATTTCACACTTAAATCTTAAACCAACAAAATATTGCTGCAAAAATATCTCTCTTCCGTTACCATTTTCACTATTGTAACAGAAATTTCAAACTCCAACTTTCTTTACTCTCAATTTTCACTCTGAAATTTCAAACTCCAACTTTCTTTACTTTCAATTTTTTATCTACATCAACGAATCCCTACATTACTTTTAATTCTCATTTGCAGATTTCCGAACATCAATCACTTTTAATTCTAATTTGCAGATTTCCAAATGTTCCCAATCAATTCACATATTAAAAATATTAAATCAAACACCAGTATTTGACATTTCTGATCCAGATGCTTATAATTTTTTTTTTACCAAAACTACTAATATCATTTCTCACTTACTTTTGCAGGATTAGATAGCAATCTTAGTCAAAAAAAAAAAAAAAAAAAACTTCTTCTTCCCTCTTTCGTCACACAACTTCTGAACAATCTCTGAGCATAATCTTCTTAATCTGCAATACCATGGTAGGTCTTCAATCTTATTGATAGTTTTCACAACCCTGAGTGAATTTAGAACAAACCTTCATCTTCTTCAAGCCTAGATCAGCTGCACTGGCCAAACCTTTAGCAATAGCTTGCCACTCTTGAAACAAGACAGAGTTTATGTGATTTGTTCCAGAGTAACTCAGTAACATATTACTTCAATGTCTCTAATGAGTCCTCCATATCCTGCACTTCCTACTTTGACTGAGTCATCTGTAAAATCATAAATGTACCATCTGGTGGTTTCTCGCATTGACAGTAAATAGTTTCTTTACATTTGAAATCAACTTAATTAGATTCCAATTCTGTCAATACAAGCTCTCACTTCAGATGTATCCTTCACTACAACCAACTGAGTTTGGAGATACAACTTGATATCTAACAGTAGTCTGTCTCTAACCACTGTACAAATAATTTAGTTGTTAGCTTCAATTGCTTTTTTCCCTCTTCTATATTGCCCAACTCAAAATGTGCATTCGTATGGGCAGAAAGAAAAAGGACCGAGCTGATGGCAAGAAAGGAAGGAAGCTAAGGTCCAGATGCAGAAGATCTTACCTAAACCCTATAGTCATGACAACTCTATACTCGTGACAACATCCTGCACATCTCAACATCTGTTTCTCGTTGTTTACTGGAAGATACAGGTACATCTTTTTATTGTGTTGTATTTTATTCTCAAATTTTAAACTTTTAAAATCTTGAGCTCTTCATTTATTCTCAAATAATTTAGTTGTTAGCTTCAATTGCTTTCTTCCCTCCTTTATATTGCCTAACTCAAAATGTGCATGCGCATGGGCACAAAGAAAAAGGACCTCGAACTGATGGCAAGAAAGAAAGGAAACTAAACTCCATATGCAGAAAATCCTACCTAAACCCTATAGTCATGACAACTTTGTTGGGCCCATGGTCCACTACTATTCCGTCAATATTGTCCCCACCTTAGTCACCACTAGGTCCAAGGCCATATGCATGGTGTGGGGTTTTTTCCCTATGGTTTCACTTACCCAAAAGACCTTGACAATAGTGGATACCAGACCATTACTTATAAACCCTTTAGAGATATGATATGGCTCGAATGTGGGACTATTTGGTCCACACACCTAACAATCTCCACCTTGGACCAAATCCCTGCCCAAGCCCGCCCAATCAACCGTGGGCTCTGATACCATTTGTTGAACTATATGCAGTGATTAATTAAATCCCAACAACGTCAACAACCCGCAACCTAGATATTCGTGAGAACACCTCCTTTGCAATACAGGATCCGTTTTGTCAATGAAGTCAAAGATTACCAAACAATAAACAATAGTATAAGAAGAATAAAACAATAAAGAACAATAACACCAAAACAAACATGGTTCGACAATGCCTACCTCCATGGGGAATAAGGAGAAGATTTCACTATAAGAAAAGAAACACCGATTACAACAACGTCAACAACCCGCAATCTAGATATTCGTAAGAACACCTCATTTGCAATACAGGATCCGTTTTGTCAATGAAGTCAAAGATTACCATACAATAGTATAAGAAGAATAAAACAATAAAGAACAATAACAACAAAACATACATGGTTCGACAATGCCTACCTCCATGGGCAATAATGAGAAGATTTCACTATAAGAAAAGAAACACCGATTACAATAATCTCTTTAGTATTTTTCTCAAGATCTTAATCTCTCACCTTAAACCCAATACACCCTTGGCTCCCAAAGTTCTCTCTCACGTACTCTTTTTATCTCTATGTTTCTATTGTTTTCTACTCTCTTGTCTTCTCTTACAAATACCAAGTTACTTGGGTATTTATAGCCTATGGATAGAAACCAAATCCATATAGGATTACTTGTTCAAAACTGAGATAAATAGGAAACCGAGTCTAATAAGAACTCTTGCACATATATGGTTTCCTTAACCAATATAGGAACTAATCCTATAGATCACACCTCTTATAAGGTATGATCATGTGCACCCAACTGTTGCAAGCCAATATACAACAATCTCCACTTTGGCGAGTCATCGACAAAAAAAAAAAGATCATTGCAGCTTGAATTTCTTCAACCATCCCCACATTGGCAAGAATCCTCTTGCCTCAACGCACCTCAAGAAAAAGGGTGTTCCATCCAATTTTTAGCATGTAGAAAGATTGAGCAAGTTCAAACAATGTCTGAACTTCTCAACTGAAACTGGGTTTGTAACACAATTTGAAGCATTCTCATCTATGTGAACTTTCTCAACTGTAATTTCACCTGAGTCCAACTAATCCTGAATCCGATGATTGCGAATATCAATATGTTTCGTTCTTACATGAAACATTTGATTCTTCGCAAGGCAAATAGCACTCTGACTGTCACATCTTATCATCATAGAACTTTGATCTAACCCGAATGTGCTGACTAATCCCTTCAGCCAAATAGCTTCCTTGCAAGCTTCTGTTACCGCCATATACGCCGCCTCAGTAGTAGATAAAACAGTAACCGTTTGGAGCATTGATCTCCAACTAACCGGTCATCTACCATAAGTGTAGACGTACCCTGTGGTGGATCTTCGCTTATCTAAATCTCCTGCATAATCAGCATCCACATATCCCGAAACACATGTTTTGTAACGCCCCGGGATTACGTCTTCGCTCATCCCTGTGCGTCGAGCACCATACCGCTCACTAATGTCAATATTGTCCCCCTTTAGTCACTGCGGATATCCAGCAGTAGAGGGTTTTGGATCAGGGCCCACCCATGTGGTTTACTTCAAAAGGCCTTGACCAATTCTCAGTTGGATCATAGCCTTTTGGGGTAAACCACATGGGTGGGCCCTGATCCAAAACCCTCTACTGCCGGATATCCGCAGTGACTAAAGGGGGACAGTATTGACATTAGCGAGCAGTATGGTGCTCGACGCACCGGGATGAGCAAGGACGAAATCCCGGGGCGTTACATGTTTTCCCTTGTTGTCTTTCAAACAAGATACCCAACGTCTTCGTGCCCTTCAGATACTTGAGAATCCATGTTACAACATTCCAGTGTGGTTTTTCTCGATTCGCCATGTATCTCGATACTACACTTAGTACTTGAGCTAAATCAGGTCTTGTGCATACCATTGAGTATATGAGACACCCTACTACGCTTGCATGCGGCTTCTTCTTCATCTTTTCCACTGTGGGTACAAAAATTTGATCCACAAACTCGAGATATGTATATATTAATCATACAGTTACAATGAAAGCCTTGTATAGACAGAGATAGGATGGGGGGTATACAGTGAGACTGGACCTGATCGGGATCAGGCTGCCTACGTATCCAAGATGATGAACTTGGAATCAAGTCTCTGCTTCCACTAAGCTCTAATGGAGTTGCTCAGTAAAAGATTCGTAGTTCAGGAGGTTCAGAACTCCTGTATTTGTAGTAGGCCGAAGGAGGTTGGCTCAACCACCCCTCCGGTTGTTCAACTGTGAAGATGATTTCCGTGGAGATAGCTTGCATGTTGCCGAGCGGTTATCTCCTTGGTTTGAATCCCCTTTGACCAGGATCATGGCATCCTCTGATAGGTCCTGGTCCAACCTGGGTTTTTTTTATCTTCTCCAGCGGGCTAGAACCATTGGTTCTATTGGCCTGGAATCTCGCTGGACTTATCCAGTTGGTTGGGACTTGGATTGACCAAGCCTGAAAGCAAACACTCGGGTTTGACTCCTCTCACCGGAGGCCCAATCTACACTGCATACTCCCTGGCCAGGTCCTCTGGACTTCTGTGCTAAGCCTTTGGATGAGCCCATGTCGCTGCTGGACCTTACTGGGCCGGACCTGGCCTACTTGACTGAGGTGGGCCTGGTTGACGTATGGGAGCACACAGTTTAACTTCTTATACAGTAACCGGGGCTCCACCCATTGATAGTGGACTATCCGGTGAGTCAAGGTCCACAGAGCGTATGCAGATCTCTTAAAACCGGTTTGGGCCCTACCCGATAGCCCAGCCTTGGCTGGCTACTGCTCAGGTGCTCCCGATTTGGCTTCTTATACAACCATCGGTGACACCTGTCAGGTTTTTTACCTAGGGTACACACATCGCCCCCTCTTTGTCAAGTAGAAAATCTGTTTGGGAAAGATCTTAGCAATATCTTCCCCGACTGTTGAGATTCAGAGGATTCCTTCCTTGACACGCTTCTTGATGACGATTTTGTATCCCTTGGATCAAGGTTTAGGGTTTCTTTCCTCCTTTATAAATAGGGAGCCGGAGGTCTAGAAGGATGTCCACTTCTCTTTCTCTCTGTTCCCTGTTTGTTGTTGTTGTTGTTGTTGTTGTTGTTGTTGTTGTTGTTGTTGTTGTTGTTGTTGTTGCTGAAGCTTCTGCTGAAGAATGGCTGACGACCGGAGTACTATCCAGAAGTATACCATGGATATGTGGGAGAAAATGGCCCTGGAAATCGAGGACCGGGATCGTCATGTTGAATTGATGACGGCCGCATGTTTGGAGGACATCCGGCAAGTGCGCTTGAGCCTGTTTGCTTTGAACGACCAGCTTGCTGATAAGAGCCGAAGGCTTGAGGCTGCCACTCAACGGATCCGGGTTCTTCAGCGGGAACTTACTACCGCACATGTACTGTTGGAGAGGCTGGGATATCATCCGATCAAGGATGAGAAGAACCCATGACCGGTCCCTTCCCGGCTTCGCACTATGTAGGGGAGTAGTGCGCTTAGTTTGAGACAAATCAATAAATTCATTTACTTATTCTGTCTTTGTCTCCTTCCTTCTGCTGAGTCACCAACTATATCAGTCTTCTGAGGACAAGGGTGCCTTTGAGAATGGCACCCGCTCCTTACAAGATGTTTGTTGAGAATGACTCGTGACTCCTTTTCTTAGGAAGGAGTCCATTTGATACTCCGGCTTCCCCCTTGCTTTCTCTATAATGGTAGATTTTAGACCTCTCTCCAATGCATTGAGTGACAACCGATTGGAGGTAGTTCGGAAATTATCGCGTCAGGTGGATGACCTCAAGAAGAAGATCGACGAGCTTTGTGAGGAGCAGCTTCTTCATGAAGATAGGCATGATACCCGGATGGCGGGTATGAAGGAGACTGTTGAGTACTACCGGGAAAAGCTGGAGGAGAAGGTGGCCAAGCTGTCAGTCGCCAAGGAGCGAGCAGACTTTGTTGTGTCTACGTCTTGGAAGGCTGGGTATGCCGCTGTAAAAGTTAAGTACGACCTTCCTGACTCGCCTGAGGGGTCTGGTCGGAATCCTCTGTCTCCCACTTGATGTAATTTAGCTCCGGTCGTACTATGTTGGGGATTTGGTGCACCCCGTATAATGCATTTCGTAATAAAATCAAGTTTCCTTTTATTACTGTCTTGAGCTCCGGTAGGTAGATCCGGTTACCTTTTTGTTATGTAGAGTGCAGGAACACATGTCGATCAATCTTTACATGACCGTGGTGATGTAGATCGGAGGTCCACATATCACTGACCTAGACCATGTGGACCCCACTCGTAGATGTTGGATCGATCTCGTTGAGTGTACGAGGTGGGTCCCAACTGATGTGGGTCCTAGATGACTGTGTGGCATGGACCCCAACTGATTGTGTTAAGTGAGCCCCACTTCGTCTTCTTTAAATCTTCCTTTGTTGGCGGGAAGATGTGTAGCTTTAACTTCTAGTGAAAGCTTGTGACTCTTCGCTGATTGAGTCATTAAAACCAGTTGGTTTAATGACCTTAATGATGATTTCATTAAGAGAACCTGGAATACCATCAGCCGGTGGACCCTGGGCTCTCCCTATAAAAAGAGGAGGCTCGAAAGAGAGAAGGGTATTCCCTTCACTCTCTTTCTCTTCCTTCTCTTTCATTTCTACTTCGCCGGAACCCTAGGTTCTGAAACTCCAAATTCCAGTGAGTTCGCGCGAATTCTACTCCAAAGATGAGGAGAACCTTAGTCCTGAGCTCAAGTAGTGACGAAAAGCCTCAGAGTCTGGCTCCCCGTCCCTTAGCTGATGAGTGCGGACCAAGTAGTATTTCGGTGACAGGTTCGCCTTTGCCTGCTGGTGTGGCGGAAGTGGCTCACTTGAATTTTGTTGAGCCTCCTGTTGAGAGGCCGAGGAAGAGGTGGCAAGCTTCCTCCAACCTCCCTCGAAATCCTGAGCTTGAGCGGATGAGCGCGGCGGAAGTTCAGGAGCGGCTTGGCTGGAGAGGGGTCCGGTTTGGTTCCTACCCCTCCATTTCAGACGGTTGCTCTGGCAGCCTTATAGCGGTAAGTCTTTACCAACTTCTTTATGGCATGCAGCTTCTGCTGCATTCTTCTATTCTGAGGTTGCTGTCGTGGTGGGGGATCCCACCCGGTCAGATGCATGTGTCCATTTGGATAATCGTGCGTTGGATCGGGCTGATCGCTCTCCACTTCGAGATTCCATTTGGCCCGGTCGAGCTGTTCATGCTCATGAAGTCGGTCGCCCGGGAGGCCAAGGAACGTTGTTTCTACGCCATCTCTTGGCGTACTGCCCGGAGGTTGTCTGGACTTCCAAACCATTATGGGAATTGGTTCGAACCCTGAATGGTGAAGATGTTTTCCGTAGAGATAGCTTGCATGCTGCCGAGCGGTTATCTCCTTGGTTTGAATCCCCTTTGACCAGGATGACTGCCATGTGACATCCTTTGATAGGTCTTGGTTCAACCTGGGCTTCCTTTATCTTCTCCAGCGGGCTAGAACCATCGGTTCTGTTGGCCTGGAATCTCGCTGGACTTATCCAGTTGGTTGGGACTTGGATTGACCAAGCCTGAAAGCAAAGACTTGGGCTTGACTCCTCTCACCGGAGGCCCAATCTACACTGCATACTCCCTGGCCAGGTCCTCTGGACTTCTGTGCTAAGCCTTTGGATGATCCCCTGTCGCTGCTGGACCTTACTGGGATGGGCCTGGCCTACTTGACTGAGGTGGACCTGGTTGATGTATGGGAGCCGACGGTTCAACTTCTTATACAGTAACCGGGGCTCAACCCATTGATAGTGGACTATCCGGTGAGTCAAGGTCCACAGAGCGTATGCGGATCTCTTGAAACCGGGTTGGGCCCTACCTGGTAGCCCAGGCTTGGCTGGCTACTGCTCAGGTGCTCCCGATTTGGCTTCTTATACAGCCATCGGTGACACCTGTCGGTTTTTTTACCTAGGGTACACACATCCACTTCAGCATCTGTGGAAGGACATTGACTTTTGTTTAAAACAAAACTATTGTTCGAAGGAGTTGACACAGGATCTACATCAATCATATTGAAGTGTTCAAGTACCTTTTGAATGTACTTGACTTGTGACAGCCATTACTTTTCCGCTTTCCTGTCTCTCCTTATCTCCATACCTAGGATCTTCTGTGTATAACCAAGGATCCTTCATGTGGAATTCCTTGCTTAATAACATCTTCAGCTCCTTAATTCTAGACAAATCACGACAACCAATAAGCATGTCATCTACATAAAGTAGCAATAGGATCACCATCCCATCATCGAACACATGAGTGTACACACAACAATCCTTCTATGAGCACCCCTTCGCCACCAAACGTGCTTTGAACTTTGGTGGTCATTTCTCATGCATTCATTCCTTCTTCCTGTAAACCCATTTACAGCCAACATTTTTTTTCTGCGGGTTTAGGAACCAATTCCCAATCAGAGTTCTTGTATAGAGATTCTATCTCTTCGGCCATAGCTTCAATCCACTATTCTCTTTCGTTACTTTCATCTGCTTCATGATAAGAAGTAGGGTCACCTTCACTAATGCTTAAAGCATAATGAACTTCTTCCTTGAACCCAAGTCTAATAGGTGCTTTGACTTGTCTTTGGTCCCGGTTATTTGCTATGTTGTAAGGTTGTTGCTTATCTTTATTAGATTCAACCTCCTTTTCACACTGTTGTTGTGCTGGCCCATCCTCTCCAACTTCTGCATCTGATTCCTCCACCTGAATAGGAGTCTCCCTGTTGGATACCTTAGTAAGAGGAGATATCTCTGTAGTTGCTTTCTTAACAATAGTGTTTTTCTCACCATTCTTCATGTCTTGATTCATAGGCATAGTCTTCTCATCAAACACAACATCTCTACTCAGGATTTTCTTTCAGTTCACTGGATCCCATAACTTATAACCTTTCACTCCCTTCTCGAAGCCGATGAACATGCATTCATGAGATTTGGGTTTAAGTTTGGTTCTTTCATCACTAGGAATAAGAGCATATGCACTACAACCAATACCTTCAAAGTAAAGTAGTCTACCGGTTTACCTAACCATACCTTTTCTGCACATCTAAAATCAAGCATCTTGGATGGTGAACGATTAACCAAGTGACAAGCATGGTTAAACGACTCTGCCCAAAACATTTCTGGCAGACCTGCATGAAACCTCGTACGCCTCTATTTATTCATAAGAGTTGTATTCATCCTCTCTGCAGCTTCATTCTCTTGGAGATTCTTCTTCACCGTAAAATGCCTTGCAATACCTTCATCTTTGCAGTACTGTAGAAACTTCCTATCCTTATATTCACTGCCATTGTCAGTTCTTAGATACTTGATTTTTTTGCCTGTTTGATTCTTTACCTCTTCCTTCCACTCCTTGAATTTAGTGAAAACTTCGGATTTCTCTTTCATGAAGTAAACCCAAACTTTCCTCGAAAAATCATCCATGAAAGTGACAAAGTATCGAGCTCCACCTTTTGATTGAGTAAGTGAAGGCCCCCACACATCTGAGTGAATATAGTTAAGTACTTCTGTTCTTTGTATCTGCAGCTTTGAAGAGTACTTTAGTTTGTTTTCCCATAATACAATACTTGCAGAACTCAAGTTTACACTCTTCTACACCCTTCAACAATTGTCACTTGTGTAGTTCTTCCATGGCTCTTTCACTCATATGCCCTAGCCTCAAGTGCCAAAGTTGAGTGTGATCTTCTTGTGTAGAAACTGCAGCTCCACCAATTACTGTATTTCCCAAAAGCTTGTACAAATTTTTAGAAAGTCTTACTCCTCTCATAACCACAAGTGAACCCTTTGAGACTATGAGATTCCCATCTTTGGATTTGTATGTATATTTATTCTTATCCAAATAACCCAGGGAAATAAGATTCTTCCTTAGTGCAGGAACATATTTCACGTTACCCAGAGTCCTAACAATTTGATCATGCATCTTTAACTTTACCGTACCGATTCCACACACTTTACAACTGGAGTTATTCCCCATAAAAACTACGTCGCCTTTTCTTTTCTCAAACTTGTCAAAACAGTCTTCGTTTGAACACATATAATAAGAAACGCTACAATCTAAAATCCAAGGCGAAGAAATATCATTACCTGAAGAAGTCGCTAAAATTTCTCCGTCACTATCATCTGTAACAAAGCTAGCTGAATTTGAACTTTCAGCCTTCTTGTTCTTTTCCTTATATTTCATACAATCTCGTTTCCAGTGGTCTGTCGCACCACATTCAAAGCAACCTTCTTTATCCCTGGATTTAAATCTGCCCCTGCCTTTTGATTTGCTACTTCTCTTATTTGTTCGACCCCTCTCATCAGAATTCTTGACATATAGTCCTTCTGCTTGAGAGTCTTCACTTGTGTTCTTATTCATTTTCACATGAGAGATTATATCTTGAACAACTTCATCATACTTTAAAGTATCTTTGCCGAACATCAATGTGGTTCTGAAGTGCTTGAAAGATGGAGGCAAAGATCTGAGCAGGTACAGAGACTTATCTTCATCATAATACTTCACATCCACCCGTAGCAAATCTGTGATACACTTATTGAATACGTTTAGATGTTCCATAAGATCACCACCTTCTTCCATTTGAAGATTCAAGAGTTCATCCTTTAAGAAAAGTTTATTGGATAAAAACTTACCCATATACAACTTCTCGAGTTTTTTCCATGTTCCTTTGGCACATGTTTCCTCCATCACATTAAACATCACCTCGTCCGAGATATGTAGTTCGATGGAACTCATGGCTTTGAGATCTGCTTTGTTCCACTCGTCATCTGACATGTCCTTTGGCTTCTTGTCTTTCCCGTTAAGAACCACATGAAGATCTTGTTGGATCAAAACGTTTCTCATCTTCCTTTGCCATAGTGTAAAGTTATCTCTACTGTCAAACGGTTTAATCTCAACTTTTACACCACCGCCAAGAGTAGTAACCGTTGGTTTCTTACCGTCACTATTCGCAGAAAAACCTGTAGTCTCCGTCATCTTTGACAAAACCTTAATTCCAACCTGAGCTCTTGATACCACTTGTTAGGCCCATGATCCACTACTATTCCGTCAATATTGTCCCCACCTTAGTCACCACTAGGCCCAAGGCCATATCCATGGTGTGGGGTTTTTTCCCTATGGGTTTCACTTACCTAAAAGGCCTCGACAATAGTGGATACCAGACCATTACTTATAAACCCCTTAGAGATATTCTATGGCTCGGATGTGGGACTATTTGGTCCACACACCTAGCAAACTCTATACTCATAACGTACAACTTCCTCCACATCTGTTTCTCGATGTTTACTGGAAGATACAGGTACATCTGTTTTCTTCTCAAATTTTAAATTTTTAAATCTTGAGCTGTTCATTTAACAATCTACTAGACTACTACCTTTCAATTACACACTTATCGTATGTGATTTACTATATATAATGTCCAGTTGTGTTTTAGGCTTTTATCAATTAAGAAGAAGCCCATTGAAAATAAGAAAATCAATTAAGATGAAAGAACTCTTTTTAACAAGCTACAACTAGCAATTCCTATTTATCTATTTTGAGTATTGAATACACCCATATTCAATTCCATGAAGTCACTCCATCACAGTTCCATGAAGGTTTCATTAAGGAGTGCTTTTGGTGTAGCGCCCGTGATATGAGATGATAAAAACGTTTACAGTCCTAATTAGTAGAAAACTTTTGGACAACAGATTGAGTGGTGCACATTATTGTTGTAATTCTGTTTGGAAGGTGCCCTGATGCCACGTATTGAACTTCAAACTTTTATATCAGTAAATAGACCCACCCACCCTGGCTAATCCCTTTAAATAATATTTTCTATAAACCATGATTTTCTTCCAGATTAGTAGATTCTAAAGATGCATAATATTTTATTATGTTATCAATATTTCTTTTGAAATGGGTTATAATTTTTAATTTTTAATGTTAATTATGCATTGATTTTTATTTTTTTCTAGGTTTTGGATCCAGGGGATGAAGAAGTGAATGCTTGATGTGTGTTGTGACAAGTGACCCCTATTGTTATCATCTCTGTAATTTATTTTTATCACTTAATTACATCAATGTTTCCGTAACACAAGTTTTGAAGGCAGTTTGAATGAAAGATATGAAAGTAAATGTATCTATATGTAGTTTTAAATAAACATGATATAGTCACCCTAGAGAAAAAGAGAGAGTGTAGTTTGAGCATCTGAACAATGATCTGTGGTGTTTTCTATATATATAGAAAACGCCAATTTTGTTGTATCACCAATTTTGAACCACATTGAATACATGACTCCCATCTTCCCAGTATCCTGCTCAAAATAGGTATACCAGTTTTTGTTGGTCCGTAATGCCACTTCTATGTTACTATGTTGTTTTCAACAAACTTCAACTGAAGATGGTAGCTTCATCTCTCTCTTCAATTATTTCAAAATCAGGTTTTAGTTGATGAATACAATTTCTAACTATCTGATTGTGTTATAGACTACATTAGGTTTGTTGGGAGGCTGACAGATTCATGTTGACATCAGTATGCCTTCGTATCTATTTGTTGTCAATCAATTTTAGCTGACATTTGAAGAGACACATAACAAAATATCTCTGAATCTCTAAAACATAGAAAACCACATCAATTTGAGGTATATCAGTATATGTTATTCAATATATACTTTTTTTTTTCCAAAAATTACCTATGTCTAAATTTGCATATTAGTTAAACACTAACAAGAATTTTGACTAATTAGTATTTGTTTGCAAAGTATAGACTAATCAGTACAGGACCCACATGTCTCTTATATTTTTGAACTTTCTTGCCCCTAAAAAAATTATATATTTTCTACTATACCCAACCCATTTTCTTTCTTTGCAGGCAATCAATTTATTGAAGTTTAGTGGGATAATATCTTTAGTTGAGTCATTTCTCTGTTTAGTGTCTCTCAACCTGGATCAGTTGGTCAAGCGTATGTCATGGTTATTTAATAATACAATGAAAGTTTGTGAGTGATGAGACCAATGGAATTATCCTAGCTAAATCACTTAAAACCAATTCTCGATTATTAATTAAATTAATCGTTCTATCTTAAGTTTTGTTAATCTTTGTTTAACTTTACTACAAGATAATATGAGTCTCATCTTTGTGTCGCATTGTATACAAAAAGGTAAAAAGTTGCTTCTAAAGTTCACTATGGAATGCCTACCTAATTCCAAGAGTTAAGTATTGGAATTCTCACGGTTATTTCAATTTTCTCACTTCCACTATGAAATAGTAGGCTACAAACTATCAACTCGATCAATTGTTTCATACATACGTATCAGATATACTCGATCTTTCACACATTTTGTCTTTCTCTATCTTTTATTAATTTTTAATACTTTTTGTCTGTGGTTTTTAGAAACAAATGAAGCTCTATGTTTATTGATCTGATATAGTGGCCGATATCTAAGATAAGTTCACTGCTATCTGCAGAGTAGAGTGCAACATTCTTTCTTTGATTTGATTATAATTTTTCCATTGCTTATCTTGATGCAACATTAGTTTATTTAGGCAATTTTCATCATTGACATTCAGCTTAAAGCCTTATTTTGCGAAATGACTAGCTACAACAAATCTTTCACAATTCTCTGTCAACATGCATGATCCTGCTACATAACTTCATAAACCTTAAGAGTCTATTTGGTTCTAGAGGAAAGACACCCATATATTAACCCCGACGACTCCTTCCGTCCGCAGCATTGAAACAGTGTACGTGTTAGGAGCGCAAGAATATGGCTTCACTTTACTAAGATAAAAGAAGCTCGAGATGAAGTGTCCACTAAGCAAGGAGCTTTCATTAGTAGTACCACCTTTTCCTCTGATCAGGTTGTTTAGACCAAGAATTGAAACGGCACTCGGTTATTTGACATTAATTTTGTGAAATGAGGAGTCTCGGTTATCTCGTCTTGAAATCATTGTTAGGAAAGCCAAGATGTACACACGTTCGTCTCGTGTCCGTGTCCTTATGTCTTTTGTCATAGTCAGTTTTCGGTACTAGACATACGTACCTAGTTAGGACATACGTACGTCCATTGAGGCAGCAAACTTCTTTTGGTCAGGACGTACGTACGCAGTTAGGACGTTCGTACGTCAAAGCAGGCTGCAAACTTATTCTGGTTAGGACGTACGTACGTAGTTAGGACGTTCGTACGTCATTACGGGCAGCGAACTTTTACCGTGTGGGGACGTACGAACGTTGTTTCGACGTACGTACGTCCAATGTGGATTTCAGCAATTCCGGCCCATTTTCAGTGTATTCCAACCCTAGGTATAGGTTTTCTTCTCCAATGAACGAGTTAGTTCTTTTGGGCCGCACAAGTAAGGTGCTCTTGAGAGTTTGTGTGTTTGATTGGTGATTGGACTAAACCTCCCTTCTTCTCAATTCATTGTTTCCCATCTTCCTCATACAGTTGTGAATTCGGCTTCGAGTCTTCTTGTGTGTTCATCAAGGAGTCGGGTGTCTTGTGCGTACATCAAGGTACTCCGGTGAAGTCAAGGTGTTAGAGATAACCTGAAGTATCAGCTCGCAGTGATTGTAGGTAGTTGATAGGTTTGTAAATCTCTTTCGTCTAGTGGATTATTTGTTGTCATCAAGGCAACCGTGGACGTTTCCCAAATTGGGTTTTACCACGTTAAAAATTCCTGCGTGTTATTTACTTTCTGCTTATCGTTTGAATTGTTTGAATATTAAATTGTGAGATTAGCACTATCTGTGTTCTTATATTGGTATCAGTCGCTGGGGGCTGGTTAAGGAGCGTAAAGGCTCACGCTAACGATCAATAGTGCTTTATGGAACCTTACAAGTTTGCTACTTCAAGTCTTCCTCCACAATTTAATGGAAAAGACTTTGGTCATTGGAAAGTACGGATGTGAGCTTATCTCCAAGCATTAGGAGAGGAAGTCTGGCTCTCTGTGGTCACAGGGTGGAAAGAACCTCTGACTACAACAGGTACTGGTGATACTGCAGTTACATCACTGACACCACGTGAAAAGTGGACGCCTGAACAAAAGATATTTGCAAATTTTAACAATAAGGCACTCAATGCCATTTTCATGGCCTTAAATGCAAGTGAGTTTCGTCGTGTTCAGGGCTGTGAAGAGGCTAAGGATGCATGGAACAGGCTTATCAGTACACATGAAGGTGACGAAATAGTCAAAGAAAGCAAGCTAGAACTGTTAACATCTCAGTTTGAGAACCTACGGATGGATAATTCTGAGACTTTCGATGATTTCTTCATTCGTCTACAAGATATTATAAACTGCAGTGCTGCTATTGGTCATGCATATACTGACACACAGGTGGTACGTAAGATATTGCGTGCTTTGCCTCCTTAGTTTCGCTCTCGTAAGGATGCCATTACTGAGAGTAATGTGATCAAGAACATGTCCATTGAGACACTTGCTGGAAAACTACGGACGTGTGAGATGGAACAAGCCTTGGAAGAACCCTTGAAGAACAAGTCTGTGGCATTCAAGGCTACATCTTCTAAAAAAACTTCCACAGGACTCTCTGATGATGAAGAACAGGCCGTGGATGATAACTATGCGTTTCTGTCTCGTAGCTTTCAGAAGATTCTGAAATATCAACAGAATCGAGATCCTCGAAAGCGATTTTCAGACTCCCCAAATGCTCCAAGGAATCGTGGTTTTGAGAGATTCTCTGTGGATGGAAGAAGAGCTCGAGTTGATCGAAAAGATGTCCAGTGCTACAAGTATCGTGAATATGGACACTTTGCTAATGAATGTGACAAGAAGGTGGATCGCAAACCTGGTGATAACTCCAAAGCAAACCTCACAGTGACATGGGATGATTCAGATGAAGATGAGGATGGCAATCCCTCAAATGCTGTCTCCAACTATGTGGTCTTCAGTGCATCCCTGGATAAACATCCAGGAGGTATTGTATCTTCTACTGATGATATTAATGTTTCTAACTCTGGTGTTCATACTACTACTAGTGAATTGTGTGATATGTACAAGTTTTCCATGCAACAAGTAAAGTTGCTTGAAAAGACTAACACTGTCTTGCAGGATCAGGTAGACAGTCTTAGGCAGGATATCTGTAATCTTGCAGATGACTCCAACATGTTGAAGGAGGAATTTGAAAAAGAAAAGGAGGATTTCCAAGTATGTATTGCTTCTCTAGAAAAACTGAATAATAACCTGGAGACACGGTATCGCTCTCTAGTATTGGAACATGAGAAAGTGAAAGCTGAGTTGTTTGCCGCTAACAAACAATTGGTTGGGTTTGGTAAAGCTAGTGATAGTCTTAACTCTCTGCTGGGAATTGGTAAATCCCATTCAGACAAATCGGGTTTGGGTTATGACTCCTCTGTTCCTCTTTCTACTGCTAGCACCTCACATACTACTTTTGTCAGACCAACAGGTGTCTTCCCTTCATCCCTCCCTGCTCCTGTGCAGGTGTCTGGTGTGGTTCCCCCACCCAAGGTTACTCGTGTAAAGCATGTCCCGAAAAGGAATCTCAGACACAAAGGCTTTAAATGTCTAACCTGTGGTCGCATGGGTCACACTTCTGCTTTTTGTTGGAATAATTTATATCCTGCTCACCACTCTCCTTTTGCAAGTAATTCGTATTGGAACAAGTCTTCCACCTTTTCCATGCAAGCTCCGTACATGTGGAATGGCTATGCACTGTGGGGCTTACCTAGGACTTCTCCTTATGGGAATCGCCCTCAAGCAACACCTATGTCCACTCCACCACCACATTTCTGGGATAGGAGTATGGATGCGTCCAGGAAAATGGTATCTCACATGGCTAGATTGGTTGAACCAACTACATCATCATGGTATCTTAACAGCGGATGTTCGCGACATATGACAGGTGATAAGACTCTAGTTGATAACCTAATTCTTGGTTATGGAGGTAAGGTTACTTTTGGAAATGGTAAAATACTTCCGGTTGAAGGTAAAGGTAACTTTTCTGAGGTTGGCTCGCTCAATAGTCATGAGCTTATTTTTGTTAAGGGTCTTAAGTCCAATTTGTTAAGTATTAGTCAGTTATGTGATGCAAAGTTTAAGGTTGTGTTTGAGGATGATAAGTGTGATGTTTTTTATTCAAATCATGTCTTGCTATTAACTGGTAGTCGTTCACATGATAACTGTTTCATTATCACTACACCCCTTCCGCATCTATATACCTAATTTGCTCTTTGGAACTGCTTGTGTTTAGGATGTTTTGGTTCCTTTTTTTTTTTTTTCTATAGTTTTAGGCATTGAGGACATACTAGTCTGCTTATTGTTTGGATTCCATTTTTTCTTTAGCATTTATAAGTTGGTACCTTCAACCGTGTTGTTCTGTCAAAGATTGTTGTAGGGCTGCATCATATTTTCTTCGCCTTTGGTGTTTTACTGCATGATGCATTTACATGTTGAGGGAGTCTTGGAGTATTTTTTATACCTTAATTTTTCTATGTTTAGAAATTGATCATCTGGCATTATCTCTATTTTCTGTTTTTCTTCATGGTCATCATTTTTCTATATCTACCTCTTGTAAGAGGTCAATAACTCACAAAATCCCCAGCCATCTGAATGTCTTGGGCGCATTATCAGTCGGCTAGGAACCCGTTGGGGCTGTGAGGGTCATGCTCTGACGGATGCATTCAAGAGATGTTAGTTCTTGTGTTGCACGTTACCATGGTATTGCACTTCTTGAGTTGTTTTGCCGAAAAGATGTAGGCTACACCCTACCCTCGTGTTTTGGTGAAAGATGGAGGTTTCCTATACTCCCACACGGGAATGACACTTGTCTTAAATGGATAAAACCAATAAAAATATTCATATACTTGATCCAGTCTCTTTGGTTTGTGTTATGGCCTAGTTCACATTTCATTGTAAGTGAACTTCATTATAATCAATGATCTTAAGATCGGTTTGTGCCTGGATTTTTTTTTTTTGGAGTTTTCCTTTTCTAAGTTTACCCGGCTTTTGGTATAGGTCTATCCTACTCCTCACGCATGTGTGCATCATTCTGTTGAGTACCGGGGTTTGGTGTATGATTTCGTCCTTCCTTCTTGCTTTTTCTCACGGTTGATGCATATTCTAATTTTATTTGTGTTTGAATCGGAATCCTTACAATACTTAGAAATACTTCATGTGATGTCTCTCAATAATTATTTTGGTCTTTCGGTTCGTTTTGGTGTTAAGGTTAAGTCTCTTGTCAGTATTATCATCTTCAAATAAAAAAAAAAATAAAATAAAATAAAAATAAAAAAAATGGGGAGTATGTACGTCGTTAAGACGTTCGTACGTTTGGGTAGGCAGATCTTTTTCAACGTACGAACGTGTATATAACGTACGAACGTGTGTTTACGCAGTAAAGCTTGGTTTTTGTCCCGACGTACGAACGCCAATTGGACGTACGTACGTCCCTAGCACAGTTTCGGCCCACTATAATTTTTAAGCTCAAGTGTTTAAAAATCCTTGGCTAACTGTAACATTGAAATCGTGTTCTTCTTCACTATCGCACGAACAAGTGAGTTTCCCTCTTCAAGGCTCTACATTTTGCTTTAAAAAGGAAACAAATCTTCTCTCTTTGTATCTCTCTTATATCTCTCTCCTATTTTTTTTCTTATAGCTTGTATAAGCAATTCCCTCTCTGCTGTGTTCTAAGTGTTTAACAGAGTTCGGTGGTGTTTTTCTTCTTATCTCTAGTCAATAGTAAGTTCTTCTTGTGCTCCGATGCATTGTCTTTAATGGTTATCCTTGCTGGTGAAGTTTTCCTCTTCGTCTTTCATTTAAATGTTGTGAATGGTTGAATGTGGGGAAATGGAATGTGATGTTTAAAGTTTGAATCTTTTGTGTTTGTGTTATAATTTTTGTTTACCATGCAGTTTATCTTCTTCTCTCAATCATATGCCTTGCGTAGTGTGAATGTACTTATTGTTTGTTGTTTTAATCTTGCCTTTGGTTTATGCACACTAAGTGTTCGATAAAATGTATACATGGGTATTCTCACATTTCTTGTGCTCGTTTCAGCATTTCTCTTACATTTGCTAGTATTGGTTACTGTTGTGTTTATGCAAGATATGCCTCCAAAGCGCGCACGCACCACCCCCACCAAGGAAACACTCGGTTCTAAGGGTGCTTCATCCTCGGGCACACGGGTTTCTCGTACTCAAAAGGGTAGAGGTGCTCCTTCGGATGCCTCACCACCTCCTACTTCACGTGGTGCTCATCCTCGAGCCAAGGCCATTATTCCCGAGCGCTTCTTTGACTTGCGGGACATTTCTGCCACTCCATTGGGTTCGTCTCAACTCAGGAATATTTTGTCCTTCTTTGAGGATCGAAATTGGTTAAGGATGGCTCAACCGGTAACTAAGTACTCGATCGAGCACACCATTGCGTTCTATGAGACCAAGACGCCTTCATAGAATCGCACAAGTTTCTCGGTCTTGATTGATGGAAGGAGATTCACGATCTCTCCTAAGGTGATAAGTGAAGCATTGGGGATCGATAATCATCGTCTGCCAGAGAATACCGTGCATGTCATGTGGCCTCTTCCAGATGAGATTCGGGTAGATTTGATCGATCAAGTTACTAGGATGTTCATAGATGGTGTCACGGAGAGATACCATGCCAAAGCCTACAGTGCCATTCTCATGCACATGGTTGCTCATTCGAACATCTATCCGACAAAGGGCAACAAGATCATCATGACTGACGAAATGGTCAAGCTAGTGGTGTGTATGTTGGTGCATCATATCAACCTCTCTGAGGTCATCTACTCGCGGATGCTCCAGATTGATGCAGCTAAGGGTACTCTTCATTTCCCTAGTTTTATTATGACAATTCTTCAGCACTTAGGTTTTCAGGGAAGAAATACGGAGGTGAGCCCTCTAAGGTTTGTTGGCCATGACTGGGTAAATGCGATCAAGAAGGGCTGCCAGTCTAGGAAGACTGCGTTTGAGTCTGTTGGTGTGCGTCTGACGCATGACTTGATTTGGGGAGGCAGGGCTCTTGATAGCCGTGATGACTTTGATCGGGCCTTGATTTCTGGACGCCCCGTGTCTGCCTCGGTTAGGAGCAGTGGCTGCAGTCGAGGCGCGGGTCTCTTCTCTTCGACGACACCAAGATCATACGGATGCTCGTCTGGATCGGTTTGGAGTTATTCTCTCGCAGCATGATGTGATGTTTCGCGATATCCACAGGATGAATCTCGCACAAATGCGACACCTCCAGCTCGACTATACTCCCATCGAGTTGCCTCCATTCCCAGAAGAGGTGCCTCCAGTAGCGAGTGATATTGATGGTGATGCCTCTCCTGAGAGAGATGATGAGGATGATGGTCTCGTGGGCACCTCCGGTGACGAGCATAGTGATGGTGACTCGGAGTCAGTGTAGTTTCTTCTTTTTTTTGCCTTATCTTCTTATATCTTTGCTTGATGTAGTCATATTAGGAGTCTATTTTTGTTTCTATTGTTAGAGATTGGTTCTGTTATTGGATTTTGCTATTATGATATTAGTACTAGTTCTCTTCAGATTAGTAAAAATATCTTGCATATTAGGTAATGGACCTACCTTCTTCGGCCCATGTTGTATTAATGTTTGTGTTTCTATATATATATATATATATATATATATATATATATATATATGTGTGTGTGTGTGTGTGTGTGTGTGTGTGTGTGTGTGTGTCTTCTCTTCTTATACCTATATTGTGCCTTCTTACCTCCTTGTAGTTTTGCCTTTGTTCTTCAGAATTGTTTCAATGGCAGAGTATGAACTTCATGGTGTCTTTGTTCCGCTAGTTGGCTATGTGTCGTTTATGGTGATGGAATACAAGAACCATTCGAAAGTTTGTCGCTTGTGCCGTGTTCCTCATGGGTATGACTATATTCATCCACCCTATCTTAACCCATGCATGGTTCATGTCAATCATTGGTAGAGATTGCCGGGACATCTCCAAAATCACATCTTGGAGTTGGTTGGATTCCCAAAGGTTCCAGGACTTGCTGCTCCTCTCACAGACTGTGGTTTGGACAGCAGAATCGAAGAGCTATTTTGTACGAGTGAATGGCTGGAGGATTATGATGATCATGTGATAGCTCGATGGAAGAACTCTTCGGCTCGTACTGAAGCTTATTTCTCAAAGCTTCCTCTAGGTCATTGGGAACGAATTTTTCGAATTCGTTAACTTAAGTACTGTTTTCTGTTTTTGCTGTTAATTCTGGTTATGGACTCTTGTTTTTGGTTGTTATTTGTTTCATGCTAGGTTAAGTATTACGGCTAGTCTGTTTTTGTTTATTTTATTATTCCTATTCTATTCATCGTCTTGCTTAGTATGTTGTTGGTCTCTCTTCTTGGTTATTCTCGGTTTCTGTTTGTTGTTTCTCTTGTTCACCTTTTATGACAAAAAGGGGGAGATTTATGACTCTAAATACTAACAATCGTCTCTTCGCTGTTAGGATATTCTTGGGTCATGTTTCAGGTATTGAGAAGCTGTACAGTTATGGGGGAGCTCGAGTATCTATGATTGGAGCTCATTAAGTATGGGGGAGTTATTCTAAATTCTTAATCGCTTCCGTTCGGTCTCTGATGATTAAAACGTTTTGATCAAGATGGAGGTCAAGAATTGGTGACTTGGTTTGTGTTCTAACTTGAATGTTTTTGTAGGCATGATTTATAAATGTCGTGGTTTGGGTTTGTAAGCACGTTATATAAGTGCTACTAGAGTCATAGGTTTTTGTCACAAAATCAATGTCAAAGGGGGAGATTGAAACCGGCACTCGGTTATTTGACATTAATTTTGTGACATGAGGAGTCTCGGTTATCTCGCCTTGAAATCATTGTTAGGAAAGCCAAGATGTACGCACGTTCGTCTTGTGTCTGTGTCCTTATGTTTTTTATCAAAGTCAGTTTTGGGTACTGGATGTACGTACCTAGTTAGGACGTACGTACGTCCATTGAGGCAGCAAACTTCTTTTGGTCAGTACGTACTACGCAGTTAGGACGTTCGTACGTCCAAGCAGGCTGCAAACTTATTCTGGTTAGGACGTTCGTACGTCATTACGGGCAGCGAACTTTTCGTGTGGGGACGTACGAACGTTGTTTCGACGTACGTACGTCCAATGTGGATTTCAGCAATTCCGGCCCATTTTCAGTGTATTCCAACCCTAGGTACACAACACCAGAACTTGTGTTTTCTAACGGCAAAATGCTGTTAGTATATTTTTTACTAACGGTTTTTATGCGTTAGCAAATTGGCGTTAGTAGTTACTAACAGGTCTTGTTGTAACGGTATTGTACCGTTAGTACTTATAATTTTCTAACAAAAAAATATCGTTAGTACTTTCTAACGGCCACTACGTGTTAGTAGATTCTGTTACAAATCTTTAACTCTTATAAATTTACTAACGGCACTATACTGTTACTAATTTGGAAATTCATATTAAAAAAAAAATCCAAATTATTAGCCTATTATTCTTTTGCAGTACAACCTATTCAAATATATGCTCCCAAACATTTCCATATACTGTACATGAAATAAATAATCCCATTACATCAGAACTTGCAAATCATTTGCAATTAATATAAAAAAAATCTTGTATATTTAAAAATTTTGGCCAAAAAACAAAGGCATTTGTCTCCATAAACCACAATTTAACTTTCTTTATAACAAACCCCAATAAAATGTATGATTATTTAAAAAATACTGACTACTAATAGCAGCTCATTGGCTAGTGAAGACACTCATGACCTTCGCCTCATGCCCTCGCGAAATAGTGGTATGTTGACGTATAGGTAGGCAAATGAGCCGACGAGCCAATATTTAAGCGGCAACCTGCATTAATCATATAGTTAATTACATAATAAATTCAGGCATTGCCGAATCAAGAATATATCCAATCAGTTCATGTCCAAAATGAATCCCAAAAGACTTACCTTCCCAATCATCAGCACCCATAAGACATTCTGAAACTAATTAAAGACATCCTTGTCGTGATCATATGGCTTGTTCTCTATGACCTACAATATAAAACAATAAATATTAATGAGGAAACATGATACTAATTAAAAAAAAAAAAAACAAAGATCCTTAAAAGACCTATTAATCCACCGTATTCAATAATAAACAAGATTAAGATTGAAAACTATGTGTCAGATAAGTTCATTACCTTCCTTGTTAGTAGCACCCATAATTGCAACTTTTGTTTTTGACTTAAAAATATTTCAACTCTTGCCTAGGTTTCATATAACTGAATAGTTCCAAAAAATGGATTACACAATCTGGTGACTCAATTCAACATTGAGAAAATTGTACGGAAAAAAACTGGGGACTCAATTCAAAATTGAGAAAATTGCACGTAAAAAAAACTTAATGTCGTGCTATAGGTATATAATTACAAGCATTCATCTAATAATAAAGAGCGTGTGCAGTTTAATTTTGTCGCTAACCTTACTAATATAAGATGGGGTACCCGCTTCAGCAACATCAGCTGTTACATGACCTCGACAATGGGATCACACTGGAAACGACAGATATACAGTTAATAAGGATTTGTATCTGACACGCCACATGCAATGTTTGACAATCTCCCAATTTGAGTGAAAAAATACAATTCAAGTACAAGTTTCATGTAATATCTTTATAAAACACATACCTCTATATAGTACGCTGGTCCCATAAGCCTTGGTGATGCCATTAGTTTCATGGAGGCGGCCACATGGCTGACAGTGAGAATGATCTGACCAGTATGTGCAATAGCATATTAGGTCTACGCAAATAAAACAAAAAGACAAAATTTCTCACAGTAACATACCCACATATAACAACTAGGAAGTATGAATCCACCACAAATCAATAACTGAAAACATATCCAAAAATGCCAACAGTTAAAGACACATACTGTTGCCAACAGTTAAAGCCCAAGGAATATCGCAGAAAAAGTGAAAAAACTAAAGTACTTAATTAATGCAAATTACTTAATAAAAGCTGGCTACCTGGAGCTCTCCAATGTCAGGATATCTTCAATCGCAACTTTCCACAAGGACCTAATCCAAACTTCAATCTCAGAGATGAATCCATTCTCGAAGAACTCACTGAATTTTACTTGGAAGTTTCTTATGTTGTCAAAGTAAACCTAGATGAAGTGTCATATCCAGAAACAAATTATTATGTGAGAATAAAATGGTCCAACAAACTACAACATAGACAAGGCCTGGAAGTTTGCTGAAGGGGAGGTCTGAAAGACTATGGCTATATATCTGTTGGGTCTCTCAGCAGCGACAGTACATAGGGAGCAAGAGAGTTACCTGGCGCCACAAGCAGCAGCAGTCCAAAAGCTCCCAGCAGCAATACAAGCATTCTGCAGGTTTGGTTAGAGTGTTTCCTGGGCTTTCTTTTTTTTTGCAGCTTTGCTTGTATGTGTACACATGGTATGTAAAGGTGGGGTTGGGAATGGGACTCTGTATATAACAAGGAAATGTCTTTTGGGGTGTAATCTGATGATGCAGTCCTTGCATTCTGATCAGATATTGTAAGCCTGATTTTTCTTTAGTAATACATATACTACTTTTATCAAAAATAAATAAAGCTTTGTAACAACAATCCTAGTGTAACTTTGACATGTACTTTTAAGGAGTGGTGGAATATTATGTTGTCTTCTTCAAACATAAACCTAATAACACATCAATTTATTTTTTGTTATCGTTATCCTCTGTCTCTCAATCCTTAGACCCAATTTTTTTTAGAATATTGTATCAATCTTTCAATTTTAAATAGCAAATCAAACAAATAACCATACAAATTGTTTTAGATTTTAGCAAATCTCTCCTTCCTACTAACCTAAAAAAATATTTTGAAACTAATTGAATGGCTAAAACTGCGGGAGAGCGGTTTGGGAGCCGGGGGCGGTGCAGTAGCTAGACGGTAAAGTCTCACATGAAACTGGATTTGGGTCTACGCATGAAACGGAGACCATAGGTGCCGATCAGGACCTGATGTGTGACTGGGTCCTTGTTCTTACAGTGTAGCATTACATGGCTTTTTCAATTTCATTACGAAAAGTCAGGATTGTGATTAATCTTTCACAACCTGACTCCACTATGTAATCTTTCCCTTCGATAAAGTGAAAGTTATTAATAAGCAAACTAGTCGTAAACCATTTTCAATCTTGGATTACCCAATTTCAATCTAATTCCTAACACTATGTGATATGAATAACAATAAAAAATCTCGTTTTCTTCTTTTTTGTAAGAATTTAGTTTTAACATAATCAAATTGTAGAGAAATCAAAGCCTTGAATAGATGGAATTCAGATTATCTAACCTTTCAACCAATATTGCAACCCCTAACAGCCGAGAGAAATAGAGAAAACACCCCAGCTTGTTCCAAATAAACAGATTCTATTGACTAGTCAAAATCGAAATCCAAACTAGGGTTTATATAGATAATTGAGAGAAACAAAGACCAAGTGGTAGGAAGCATCCAAGTAATCGAGACAGAAGAGTAGGAAGAAGATGATAAAGGGTGCAAGAAAGAATTTCAAACTCAGGGTTCAAATCAGATCGAGGAAGTGAGAAAGGTTGAGATTGTGGTGAGGAGGAAGAGAGAGTCGAGGAAGTGGGTGGTTTCTCTTGTTAACGCCTTGGCTTTCCTCATGTGATAAGCACATGTCACAAATTTTGGTTTTTTTTGTTAACTTCTAACAACACAAGGCCGTTAGTATTATTTTCTAGTAGTGTTACTAAATAATTCCAAAATAATATTAATTTATTACTAACAGAAATTGGCCTTTACTAACGGCAAAAAAATGTTATTACACTTCTAACAGCAAAATGATGTTAGAAATCTAAAAATACCAGCGTTACTAAAACCTTGTTTTGGTGTAGTGGTATAAATAGGTTTTTTTCTCCAATGAACGAGTTAGTTTTTTTGGGCCGCACAAGTAAGGTGCTCTTGAGAGTTTGTGTGTTTGATTGGTGGTTGGACTCAACCTCCCTTCTTCTCAATTCATTGTTTCCCATCTTCCTCATACAGTTGTGAATTCGGCTTCGAGTCTTCTTGTGTGTTGATCAAGGAGTCGAGTGTCTTCTGCGTACATCAAGGTACTCCGGTGAAGTCAAGGTGTTAGAGATAACCTGAAGTATCAGCTCGCAGTGATTGCAGGTAGTTGATAGGTTTGTAAATCTCTTTCGTCTAGTGGATTATTTGTTGTCATCAAGGCAACCGTGGACGTTTCCCAAATTGGGTTTTACCACGTTAAAAATTCCTGCGTGTTATTTACTTTCTGCTTATCGTTTGAATTGTTTGAATATTAAACTGTGAGATTAGCACTATCTGTGTTCTTAAAGAACCACTTTATCCTCCAGTTAGGTATTTTAGAGGATAAAAAAGGTTCTTCTCCTTCACTAATTAAAAACCAGCCGGTTTCTACTAGAAAAGGTTATAAGACCATATCTAGAAGTAAAAACAAACATACATTTGGGTTTTCTAATAGCTATCAGAAATAGTATAACTGAAAAAACAAACAGCACCTAAACCTCTTCGGTGGAATTACCTGACTCTAGAAAAATCTTCTACTCATTTTTATTTTTTTCTTGGGTGAAAAACAAGCAATAATTGAGTTTCTACGTACGTTTTGTTCGAATTAGTAGAAGGGGTAGAGCTTGAATGAATTAATTATTATTCACATATTTAATTCACAAATCTTTCCATTGGTTGTAATTTAGTATTATTGCACGATGCAGTCCAGTCAATAATTATGCAAAATTTAGTACACACAATATAATGTTATGCACAGATTTTGTATTGTTTCCTCATGTTATGTTTTGGCTCGAACTATGATTACCTATAACAATAACTCAACTGCCATCCATTCCTGGTACATACTTGAAACCATAGTATAAAATATCGTTATCGACTAATATATCGATCTCCAAAAAATAGATATATCGGGATATATTGGAATCTATCGGTGGATATTTTACATGGAATGTATCGACTAATATATCAATTTGTTATACAAAATATATATATAATCAAATTTGGAAGTATATTTTCATAGTATTTACCTAAAAAACATCATATCTACTAAAAATAGAATAAACAAATTATTTCCAAAAAAAAAAATTTGAAAAAAAATAATATTTCCAGAAAATATCGAAAAATATCAGTAAATATCGGAAAATATCGAATATATCGGAATATATCGAAAAATATCGCTCGATATTTTACAGATACTTTAAGGCGAAAATTTCGGGAATATATCGTATCGTTTTCTTTGAAAACCGATAAATATCGCGATATATCGTGATATATCGCGATATTTTGTACTATGCTTGAAACGAATGGTAGTAATAGGGATGAAATGATATTGGATACAAAAGAAACATTAAAATCATAATCTTTTCGAGATATGTAAGCTTTGTGCTAACGTTTGAGATACACGTTGGGTCTACTTAAACCCATTTCAACTTATTAACTATCACATTTGTATGATAAGAAAAAAAAATATTGCCTTCTTAAATGGCTTATTTCTTATAGGACTGAGTTTCACATCAAATCTCCTAATTCAGGAGAAGTAAAAAAAAAAAAAAAAATTCATACTCCCTCTGTCCCACTTTTATAGGCTAATTTGCCAAATTTTTCAGTCCCACTACATAGTCCATTTCACACGGTTCAAAACAATTAATAAAGTAAGTGACAAATTTACCCATTATTAGTTGTGAAAATTCCTGTAAATATATCGTAGTATCTATATTATAATCTACAAAGGGTGCATAATTTGACTAGGACTAATTTCTATGACTAGGATTAAATTTAGTATGACTAGGACTAAATTAGTATGACTAAGATTAATATTAAATATATATTAATAATAATTTAGATAAAGAATACAATTAGTTTATTAATAATAGCCCATTAATAATATCAATCTTAAATAAAAGTTCTTAATATTATGGGTTTTAACATACAATTAGTTTATTTAATAGTTTATTAAATAATTTGTTTCATATTTGTACTTTTAATATTATTAATGGCCTGTAACCCAATCTTCTTCCCCTTCTCTTCCCTAACTTCTATCTTTCTCAAACTTCCCCCCTTCCGGCCGCCCCCATCTCATTCTCTTCTCTTCTCTTCTCAAATTTTTAAAATTTGTAATAAAACATCATCATATCAGTCATCTTCAATCAGCAGCAATAGCAAGCTTTTTGATTGGATAAAGGTGAACTCTATTACTTCTGAATTCATCTCTGCAATTATTACTTTTTTATTGAACACAAAATTCGTTCATAGATACGTTCTGCCATGTTTTTCCATCTATATATTTAATAATAATAATTTAGATAAAGAATACAATTAGTTTATTAATAATAGCCCATTAATAATATCAATCTTAAATAAAAGTTCTTAATATTATGGGTTTCAACATACAATTAGTTTATTTAATAATTTGTTTCATATTTGTACTTTTAATATTATTAATGGCCTGTAACCCAATCTTCTTCCCCTTCTCTTCCCTAACTTCTATCTTTCTCAAACTTCCCCCCTTCCGGCCGCCCCCATCTCATTATTTTCTCTTCTCTTCTCAAATTTTTAAAATTTGTAATAAAACATCATCATATCAGTCATCTTCAATCAGCAGCAATAGCAAGCTTTTTGATCGGATAAAGGTGAACTCTATTACTTCTGAATTCATCTCTGCAATTATTACTTTTTTATTGAACACAAAATTTCGTTCATAGATACGTTCTGCCATGTTTTTCCATCTATTTACAAATCTGAAAATTGGATTTTCTACAAAGTAATTGTATTTTTTTTATTGAACACAAAATTCGTTTTGATTAATCAATAGACTCGACTGAATTAGGTGTTGCAGACTCGACTGAATTAGCTGTTGCGTCTATAACTATTATACCATAGAAAAGACACAAATGTGGTAGCTTTCTAAAATAACCCTGGCTTGCAAATACAAGTTACTAAACTAATTTCTTGCTAAACATAAGGTATGACTGCCATGATTCTGTACCATGGCTAGCAGGTATGTTGTTGTTTTCTAACATGATAATTTCCCATTCCATATGAAATTATTACAAATACGTAATTAGTTTATAACTCATGACAGTTAGAATTATAAGCCAGCTACAAATCACATGGCTCACGAATGCTAAGATTATTCAGAGAACAGGTTAATGAAAGTTTGATTTAACAAAATACACCTCTATCTCCTGAGCAACAATCGACCCCATGCCAGACTTACCAGAGAAACTGGCAGTCTAGTCTAATTCGAACACCCAATTAAGATGAACATTTTTTGTTAAAGGTAGACATTAGCTGCAAGTTAGTGGTATTGAGGGTAATTTACCCAAACACAACATTTATACTGTGGTTTTTTATAGGCTACTGCTAAATACTGCTGCCAGATTTCTATGTTAGGACCACATGTTCTAGAATTCTGGGTTTAGGTTTTAACTGTCTAGAGTCACGGCATAATGTTTTCATCACTCTTCAGGACATCAATGCATTTTTCCATCTATTTACAAATCTAGAAATTGGATTTTCTCCAAAGTAATTGTACTTTTTGATTGAACACAAAATTCATTGGGAAATCACTTGATTGTATGTTGATTGGGAAATCACTTGATTATATTCCTTTAATTTTTATATACAATCATCACTCCTGAATCTATTAGATATTGCTCTGGCATGAAGTTAAGAATAATTGGATATTAAATTTTTATAGAATATTATTAGGAGTATTTTGTGTCTAGAGTTGCTTTGCTACATCTCAAACTAATATGCTATGCTGTCATATCAGTTATTCGTGTTCATGTATTCAAGATTGGATGTCTTACAGTGATCTTCATTCATTAAGCAAAACTAAAAATTCATCGTATTAGTAACCAAAATCATGTCGACACCTTCTTAGCGAAAACACTTATATAGAAAACTAGAACTAATGTTATGGTATTATTAGGAGCCCCAAGGAAAATGATGTAGTCTGAAACCATTTGAATGGGGGAGTGTATAAGACACATGATATCCACACACAGTAGACTAACAAGGACCGATACATATTAAGACTTTGTCCTAATATGGGAAGCTTCCAAAATATATATGAAGCAGGAGCCCAGATAAGACCAGGAAAATGCTATAAATCTCAAAAGGACAGGCAGCAAGAATAATACCAGCCCCTCCACATAGGCACAATCTTCCTTAATTAGTTGCTGCAATGGGGATACAAATGGTTAAGTCATCATCCTTGGCAGTATATATACCATCTAGGATTTTTTTTGTAGTCTTAATATCTTCCCTGTATTTGAAGCAAATACGATTGGTTCTAAATTCTGCTGAATTTTTTTTTCAATTTTTCTGATTGGATTTTGAATTTTTAATCCTTTTTAATCTGTTTGAATTCAAGCCCAACAACATCAAGTTCTTCTTAGTCGTCCTTCTTCTTCAACGGTAAGTACCCTATTTGATTCAGAACTGTTTACTGTTGCTGTCAAATTTGTGCTTGATTATCTCAAAATAGCCAGAAATTTCCAAATAACATGCCTGTGACAGTAGCATTGGTATAGTGAATTTTTAATCTGCTCTACTAAAGTTATTCTGTTTATTTCAAATAATTGTTAATTAAATTCTAAAACTATTTTTCTCCTCTCTTCTCTTCATCAACCTCACAACTCGAATTGGCTGGGGTTTGTTGAACAACTATTTCTATCAATTCAGCAGCTAATCACGTTTTCTTCTAATTGAGGTATATATAATTTGTTATATTCCTCATTTTTTTTTATAAGCATTCTTTTTAGATTATTTCTCTCTTATATTTATGAATGAACTAATCATGACACCCGTTAAGGGACTGTATATAAAGACATAGTATGACTAATTGGTGCTGGTTACAAGCTTATATATAAGATTTTGAGTAGTACAACTTCAAGTTAGGTTCATATGCATAATGAAAATAATGGAAATTATTTACAAGCTAGAAAGTGGGTGACTTCATCAATTTCAAAAAAGTCGTCTCTTGCTCAGACCAAAATCTGAGGTTATAGTTAAAGACGCCGGTAAAAAACCAAAATAACTATGAAAAATAAGTAAATACTGACTAGGATTGATTGGTATGACTAGGATGATTAGTATGACGTGTATAAGTCAAGTCCTTAGAGGGTGCTAAACGAACAAGTTATTCTCAATAGTAGCAACTAATGCAGACTATATTGTTATATATGCACTTCTTCTACACAAAATCCACACCTTACAATAAGTAAAACTGAATGCCCCAGGTGATAGCATGGCAAACGAACATCAGTAATTCAGTTAAACAAACCGGGCTTCTACAGTTTTTGATTTTGTTTTGGCCATTACAATATTGTAGTTGATCCTTTGGTTAAAACTGTGAGCTTAAGGCGAATCTAAATCAATTTTCCATTGATACGAGTGTCCTAAATAGTACCTATTGGGGGGGGGGGGGGGGGGGCTATTGTTTTGTTTTATGAAATAGCGTATTGAACCCTCCCATGTTATTCATTTCCAAACACTAATAAGTACCGCTTCCATGCCAGTTTTGCCTGTAACACCTGGAGTTAATATTATGTTTGCAGGAATGCATCTATTATGTGTTATTATTCAATTGTTTACCCGAATTATCTCTTTCTCTGCTCTTAATTTTCCCCAATTTTTCTCTTTCAGTTTCACCTTCAGCTTCATACCTTACCATCTCCAAACCTCATTTTGTTGGCTCTAAACTCTCACCGATTTATCTATAATTCAGGTAAAACTGTAGCTTAATTTTTGTTTTAAACTTACATCTGTAATTTAAAACACTCATAAATTACTTCTGAATATTTTTTCCTTTTCAAATTGATTATTTTTTATGTTAAGATCTGATTTGTATTGTTTACAGCATGAATGAGAACATTTTGTTACTTATTCTATCATAGAAATAACAATTTTTAAACATTTCTTTATTATGTTTCTCAAACTACAAGGATTGTTCTTCTGTATACTTTCAGAGTTTGGAGACATTTAGCTACATGTAACTAAATCACACCAGCAATTCTGTTTAAACTGTGACTACTTAATAGTAATTTAATATTTAATGGAATCCAAAAAACTGATCAAAAAGTGATTATCATCTGTTCTCTATTTTGTAGAGAACCACAAACATAAAGGATGAAAATTCTTTTATTTGGTAGAATTCAAAATACTAAACTTACTCATTTTCATCTACGTACAGGTGATACTAGGACCACCGACACCAAGCAAAAAATTTAGAAAGCTACCAATAGTAAATGTCGATGATGAACAAGATGATGACCAAGAAGAAGGAAGTAACAAAAGCTCGAAAAGAATCAAAACAGAACCAGAGGTACTAAATTAATTGAGTAGCTATATTCATTATAACATCCAAAAAATATATATTATTGACAAACAATAACAAAAATTTATATTGCAGGAATAGGACGATCAAATTCAGGGACCAAGAAGTGCAGAACGATGATTTGGAAGGTTACTCTATTATTACATTATAGTTAGGAAAATAGGAGAAAGGAGTTCAGCATTTAAATTTTTTTAATTAAAGAAATCATGAAGTTTTTATTTTATTTTAAAGACAATGCAAAATAGGATGCTTTAATTTACTGTTTAAAGATTTAACATTCTGAAAATAGGGTGTTTGCATTTGGATTTTTTAATGATATCTTGAAAGATAGTGGTAGTTTTATTGTCAGTATTTGGTATAACTTAGAAAAAAAAATGCAAATCTGCCTGTGTGGACTGCTGGTGGAGGAGTCAAGGTTTCTGGGAACTCCACCATTAGTCTTTCCATAGATGATTGTTTAACCTTGATTGACAATGGTGTTGTTCTTTGGAGTATTGATATCTATATTAATAACAACTCAAACTATATAATTATTGATTTAGTATGCTAATTTTGTTTTATGAATGCTTGGAGATGAGTAGAATATCTAACATGAATATGCATGACATCCATTGTTCTGTACTGTTTGAGTTAATACATGTGTTAATAATCCTCCAGAGTAGAAACACATTGCGTTAACATAAAAACAGCAGGAAAAGAAAGACACCATAACCAATTCCAATGACCAGTCCATGCCTTATCCCTATTTTCATTGGCTCTTCCCGCAATGCTCTTTCAAGGTTTTGTCTTTAGGAGCCAACTTCAGACCATAACAAAACTCATCCACTGCTCGATCAAACTTCTGCAATTATACACATAGCATAATCCGAAAGTAACTACTTTGTTACAACTTTGTAACATTTATTTGACAGGAAACTTTATTTGACACCTATGCCTTTACATTCCAGTGGAATTGTTGTTTCTGGTGCTGGATTGTTAAAGAACAAAGGTGTGTACAGTATTAATCAACTTTGTAGCATTTCTTTACCAGTATCACGAAATCCTAAATGGCTTTATATTTTTCTTTTCTAGGTGATGGAAAGCATAAGAAAGAAGGCCCCTGTGTTGGAACTTAAGGGGTTCCGGGCTCCAGAGGTAAGATTAATGGATCCTGATTGCATATATGGTTTTGATTTCAGCCTCCTAAGAAGAATCCGTACTGATTCCTAAACTGGTGAAGTCTATCTTCCAATTTAAATCCCAAATATTAGCAGATCATTTTTGGTATTTTGAAGTATGTGCTGACCCAAAGTCGGTGCAGTTCTCTGTAGTCGTGATCCACCAGTCGGCTGCAGTGGTTAATTAGGTCACCAATATGTTAATTCACACAATGTAGGTGGTGGTCCTGTCTAACAGAAAATTAGTAGCCATGCTGCGAATTATTCATGGGTCTAGACACTTCTTTATTCAGTTATGGTGTTCTAGCAATTTTTAACTCCAATATGTGAACCATGCATGAATTTATATTTAGATGCATGTGTTGGTAAGCTATTAAATGGGATGTGTAGAACCATGTGTTACTTACAAATTAATAACATTCTTCCAAATATTCATACTGATAATGAACAATGGAAAATTACTTCTGAAATCTTTTAGATGTAGGTTGACATGTTAGAGTCAAGAATTTGCCTCCGAATCTTAGACTTACATGTTTATGTTTCCATATAGTTTGTCTTTGTGGATAACAAGAAGGTGACATCAACACTGCTACAAGACATTGACGAGGATCAACTCCCAGAGGTTTATGGTGGAAAGTTGCCTTTAGTGCTGATTGAAGATAGTTAATTAAAATGTAAATTGGAAAAAAGATCGAAGAAGTTATATATATAATTCCTATGTGATGAACATTTTATCTACATTGATTTTGTAAACATAATGTTAATGGTTTGTAAACTGCTGGCACGATACATTTAGGGATGAAGGTTTGAAATTGTGTTCATTTTAATTATACTGAAATCAACTGTACATTTTCAAAACAATTTTGGGAAGTATTTGATTTGAAGTGTGGATGCAATTTGCAATAAATGACTGAATTAATGAGTGCGGATTTAAATTTGCTATCTGCTTTTAGAAGAATGAATGGCTGTATTCCAAAGGCAGATTCCAGAAATATTTCAGATTAGCTACTTAGACATGCATGCATGGGCAAGATTCATTGCTAAGAAAAATACATGTGAGGCATGGGTCTGAAGTTCAATGTGATACCACACTTATCTTCTAGGGGATACTATACTATACTGCATGCAACTCATTGTTTTATTATCAACATTCATTGATAGGTAAAATCTATTTTATCTACAGGAAAACATAAATGAGGTAGAATAACACCAAACTATGAGCAATCACTAATCTACTGTCCAAGAGTCAAGCAATAAATTTTGAGTTCTGTTGCACCAAACTTCTGTCAAAATGACTACATACAAAAAGGACGCAAAGAGTGAGTTACATTCAGTAGTATTGTAGTTTTTTCAGGAAAAATGGCTAATACACCCATGTAAAGTGTTAGGAAATTCTAGCACCATCAGCAACAGCCAAACCGTTAAGTCTTTCTTTGTCCCTCATGAAACTGTCTTGCGTGAGTTTCTTACTTACCACCACACCCATTGGACTATGAAGACCAGAGTCTGCCACACCAACCTGACAAGACCCCTGCATTCAGTTGGCAATTTGAGAAGAAGCTATTGATTTCAACATGTGAGATATAAGAAACACAGGCTAACATATATCACAATAAATTTGAAGAATTTTAATTTATCCTCCATCAAATCATTAATATTGCCATGGAAAAGAAGAAGTATGCTGAAACCCAACCTACACAAAACCCTCAACAAAAACACAAAATTAATCAAGTCTGTCAGGTGCTTTTTTAATTAGGTGATTTCAAAATACCAAAATTAGTCCCTATTTTGCTATCTAAATAGATCACAAAATACCTCACAGTAGTTCTCTTAATTCCTTTCACCCATTGCAGACATATATTAGGTAAGTCTATTGACATGTTTGGTCATTACCTTTGAAGACATAATTACCTGTTAGCATAATTAACCAAACCCTTACCATTATTATTATTTTTTTTTTTTGTAGGTTCAAAATGTCAAAAAGAAAATTGACATATGTCATTCACTCCAAAGAAGCAGATGAGGATATGGAGCTATACTTCGAAGAATAAACAAAAAGAACAAAAAGATATGAACAAAGACTAAGAAAGAAACAGTCATTGGAAAGAACATACAGATACTACATAAGAGAAGTCAAACGTCGAAATAGAGAATTACAACAACAATGGGAAGATCAACAACAATGATATAATTTATTTTTATTATTTCGAGAAAATCATAAATATTATTATGTAAGGTACATGATTATCTGTTTTAGAAGAATAGATATTTTTAAGAGTTTTAATATATTCATTTTTAATATCTTAATATTGAGTTAGAATAATATTTTTAATATAACTATCTTCAAATTATTAATGGTAGTCGTGGCAGCGCCACGGGTTTTACTAGTTAAATATACACAACAAATGAAAAAGTGTATTTTTGAAAATAATATTACAATTAAATGCAAATAAACCACTTTCCACCACTTTTTTAATATTCGTGAAAAACACCAATCAGCCTATAAAAACCGGACGGAAGGAGTACTATTTTATGATTCCCGTTTCGCCTATCACATTTGTCATATAATTTTATTTTATTTTTTCCATATATTTGTCGTTTGTACATAAACAACGTGTTGATCTATGAACATGCTCTTGGTGCTATTATTTTTTTTTTATTTCATTTCAATTTTTAGCCTTCCTGGCTTCCCCCACAAATTTTCTTACAGTTTACTTGATGTTTTCCTATTTCAAAGGGTGTTCAAGAGATGATCTGAAAGACTGAAACAAGCTTAGGAAAGATGAAAATGTCAGTTGTACAACCAAAACAGATGAAAATACGATTTAAGACGTTAGTTGCATCCCTAAAAATTCCAATACAAATGCTATGCACTAATTTTCATAATATACTTATGTGCAGATTCTCTGAAAAAATATTTTAGAAATTCAATGCGCAAAGTCTGTTGCAACATCTACTATGATAAAAAAATAAACCTTTACAGACATGCTGATAAAAATCTACTAATGGTGAAGTACTTGCATTCAACAGTAATATAGTCATGAAAATTAAACCTCAAATGAAGGATGTGTCGATTGATATTTGTTGCTATATGAGTTTAATTTAGCCTTTTAAATAATATTACAATTTTTATCACTCGAATTGACACTTTTGTAGGACGTAATTACAATTTGCTCGAGTATTGTTAAAGGTATACACAATGTTTTTCAATTTACTAGTTTTTAAACAAAACATGCACGAGAAATGTATGTTTCTTCTAAACAAAATGGACTCTTGTTGTATGTGTCGTCGACACCTAGTTTGAGTACATATTTCAGTGTTGATGGAATTGCAGTAGGTTAGACCAGACTTGTACAAGTTTGTTGAAGGAGGAAAGGTTTTTGGTTCCTTAAACAACACAAAATGGACATTGTCAAATGTGATCTATACTCTATATAAAAGAAGGACCTTCCCATAAGGAAAAAATGTCTCTCTCCCCATTGATAGCCTAATTTAAGAGAATCGAGTTTAATTTTGATCTTAACAAGACTAAAAGAATCACTTTATTATGTGTACTGGGCTACTGGCGACATAAATTTTAGTCGTACCACATTTAGATAAGGGAGGAACATGTCATATAGCTCTACCTAGTTGCCAAAACAATGAAAATGTCCGCCACATCTTAATTCATAGTGTCATCGAAAGCATAAGATTTATTATGGTATGTGTACTGGGCTACTGGCGACAAAACGTTTAGTAGTACCACATTTAGATAACGGAGGAACATATCAGTTTACCTGAAAATTACTGCCACGAATCCTATATATAATAAAGTTACAATCAAGTTTGTTCTGCAGACTGGAGAATCTGAACTGACCAAATAATCTCTTGGTTATTACTAACGAGGTTCCAATTCGCTTATCGTCACCTCATTTACAGATTGTTGTGATGATTTCATGCTAGATTGATCTGCTTCAGAACCAGTATTTGTACTTCCACTGATCGCATCTGATCCCGCCTTGGAAGTCTTTACATAGAATGCAGGTCGAGAAGGAACAGGGCAAGTGAAGGTATAACTGTTAAGCATTAGAATGACTTCTGACATTGTAGGTCTATCAGATGCATCTTGTTGAACGCATAACAAACTAATGTGTATGCATTTTAGAGCTTCACTCCTTGGCCAATTGTCGCCTAAGGTTTTATCCATCATGTCTACCGTTGTTCCGTCAGTCCAATGATGCCATGTCTGTCATTACCAACAAATATTAAAAGTGATGTCTTCTCATTAAATTTGGCTATAGAATAAAGAAACTTGTTTATGCTGTTTAGACTTTAGAGTAACTTACATAGCTTAGAAGGTTCCCTGCATCCCGAAAACTAGAGTTTTTTCGACCAGTCATAATCTCTAGAATTAATACTCCAAAGCTGAAAACATCTGACTTGGTCGAAAAGTGACCCTTCTTTGCATACTCTGGAGCCATATAACCACTGTATTCCAAAATCACACACACAGAGATGTCAAATACAGAAAATCTATAATAGAGTTGAGATTTAGGATGACTGGTATTCAAGTGTGCAGAAAGCATTTATATGACTTACTATGTACCGGCTATCCGGTTAGTATTTGCTTGAGTTTGGCTACCACAGAAAAGCCTTGCCAAACCAAAGTCTGAAATTTTTGGATTCATGTCTTCATCTAAGAGTATATTGCTAGCTTTTAAGTCTCGATGAATAATCCTGATTTGAGAATCATGGTGAAGATAAAGTAGCCCTTGAGCAATTCCAACTATTATTCTGTAGCGTATGTCCCAGTCCAGTAGCAGACGCTTACTTTCATCTGCGTAACATTTAGAGAACATAGTCAATAAAAAACAATAACAAAAACATTAGGAAAAGCTGTGATGCAGGTGTTAACAATATCGAACTTCAGGACTGTGAAAGGTACAAAGCTCACGCCATATTTTTTGTGATGTTGTGTTTAGATATGATGTACGTGTGTGCAAAAACAACCATAACTATTCATTTAATTTAATTTGTTGGCATTTAGAGAACTAAGTAGATGGCTAAAAGTACCGCAAGTAGGAATTTTTAAGGCCAAAAATTTCAAAATTTTATGAAATGTCCTGCATTAACATTCTAGTTTAACAGAATTTGACTTCTGAAATGAATTTATCCTGACTAGAAATCAACCTATGATCAAACACCGACATGCATTGTTCATGTGTGTGTGCTAACTGCTAACTTCCATAAAAACTACATTTAGTGATTCATAAAATGTTCGAGGGGATCATACCAAAAAGAATTTGGTCCAGACTTCCATTGGAAAGGAACTCGTAAACTAGCAGCTTTTCTTCTTTTTCCAAACAAAATCCCAACAACCTCACTAGGTTCCTGTGCAGAAGTTTAGCAACCAACACAACTTCTGTTTTTAGCTCTTCAAGACCTTGTCCCGAAGTCTGCGAAAGTCTTTTGACTGCTACTTGTCTCCCATCAAACAACTTCCCCTAAGAAAATAAAATGTGAAGAACAAATACATAATATACTTCTGTCATTTAATATCAACTGTCCGTATTAACGAAAATACTGACTGATAAGAGTTTTCTTAAGAAGTCAAATGTTATTCTACCTTGTAAACAGGTCCAAAGCCTCCTTGGCCAAGTTTGTGCGAGTCAGAAAAATCGCCTGTTGCAGCTTTAAGAGTGCTTAGATCAAATATAAGTGATTCAACAGTACCAGTTTCCTCCTGTCCAACATCACCTAAAAGGCAAAGCACAAATAGATTTTTAAGTACTCTACTGCATGTATTGATACATGAGAGAAAAATACACCATAGACATATATACTTACCAACTCTTCTTTTCGTCACCTTTTTCCGCACTAAACAAAAGCAGATGGTAGAGGTTAACACTGTTGTAACGGCAGCTGCTATCACCACTAGTATAATGTTTTTCGAACTTAGCTTTTCTTCTGTACCCACATACCATATTGCATTAAGATATGTCAGTATCAACAAAATGACTTCACTTGTTCAATCAAAAGACCAATTCAATTCAAATGGTTTACCACGTACAATATATTATTCTTCGATAATATATTTTTCTTTCGAAGGGGTGCTATAAAAAAATTGAATAAGTTTAAAGAAAAGATAATTTGTTTAAATTTATAAATGAAACCTAGTAAAGTATGATTGTTCGACTTGTCACCTATGTCAACAACTTGATTTAGAGACCTAAAACAAAATTATATTATTGATATATTTGTCTGATTATTTAATGTAAATAATTTACTAAAAGTATTTAAGCTATATCGAATTTATCGTCTTGTTTATGTTTGATTCCAAATGAAGAAGGAATATTTTCTTTGTCAAAATGAAATAATTTTCTCATGTGTTTCAAAGCCAATGCCTTGACTAAGTCTAGTCAATCACGGCAAAAAATAAACAGAAGATATCATATATATGAAGTATTTAATTATCAAAAGAATATGTTTTAAACTGGAAAACATTGACTTCAGAGGAATTTTGAGATAGATGGAGCGCTATGTTTACGTACGCAAATGATGATTCAAAATGAGCAGGGGAAGTATACCTTTCCGGTTAGTCGTCCCCTCAGTTGGTGTACCAAATGTCGAATTTCTGTCAGGTGGGGATGAAAGTGGTGGAGATGGTACCAGGATTGCGGCAGACAGAAAGAACGAATACATTTCGAATCTAATATTACAACTCTTTGAATACACCTGACCACCTTGCTTTCCACTACAACATGTTGGAATATAACTAATCATCCCTTGCAAGCAACTCAAGCAACTACTCACAGATAAATCTCTAGTACACTGAACCAAACCATAAATATTAACTGAGCCCATGAAGTTTGTCATCCCAGAAGAAAATCTCAAAGAGTTCGATGCAGCAGTAGACGAAAGATTGTTCATTAAACCTCCTAACTTTTGGCTGAAAAAACTTGGATCCAATATGTCATTTGGATTCCACAACCAATATTCTGGATTACTTGTAGCAGTCGAGAAAAAATGATAGTGAGCGTATCTTAACATGCAGTTTTCGTAGTATACAAATGCTTCCTTTTGATATTTGCATCTTTGTAGTATTTCAAAGGATGACGCATTTGCACAAATTTGACAATCTTGAGGAGATATATCACCTCGACATTGTAGTAGGCCAAAAACTTGATCAGGATTTTCGCCTGAAGTAGTGGTATAGAAGCCGTTAAGGGAAGCATTTGCCGTAAGGGATTGTAGTGTGAGTTTGAGGTTAGTATCATAAGGGCTACTTGGAGTATAATTGAAAGCAGTATTACATGAAGGCAAAAACAGAGGAGTCTGTGCTATAATTGGAGTTACAACATAACACAAGAAACATGTTAACAGATACAGAATAAGAAAACTGTTACATGATATGCACTGCAACATTTTTATGTTTTAGTCTTGAATGTTAGAAAGAAGAAAGGTGAAGTGAATCCAAAGGTCTCTTGGACTTAGAGAACTTTGAACAAGAAACTGTTTATATATAAAGGCAGAACTTCTGCTAAATATAATAGTGAAGACTTAGGAGGACTATATACATAGACATATACAAGGCACCACACCACGCGGAAGAGTTGCATTCATGCAACTTGATTTAATAACGTCGCATGATCAGAAATGACATCTCCAGCTAGCGAGCTCGATCCATGGATTTTCGACATGAGGCAGACAATTGTTTCTTTTTAGCACCATTTATGTTATGATCAAAAGCATTATTATGTTATTGCTGAGTTGCACACATACAACTTTTTTTAGCTTATATGGTAGCCAGAGTCAATTTCTAAAGAATAAAGTAGTAGATTAGTGTGTTAGACACTTCATAGATATATTTTTTTAGCTTATATGGCTTGTTGCATTGCTTACTTGACTTCGAAAAGTAGCCTGATTTGGAATTATGTTTAGAGAAAACCTAACAGAAATTACTTGCTTGGCATAAGAAAAATAATCTAAAAATAGATGGGATTAATTAGCAGACCTTAAACTCTATGGTTAATTACAGACATTGGTATTCAGATATTGGCATTGTTATTCGAAATGAGTTTGGGAAATTCTTTGCAGGCCTCTCCGAATTCAAATTCATTGGATTCTGCTCCAATGATTTAGCTGAGTACGTGGTGGGCATTGAACGAAGGATTGCTGCTCCTGAAGCATTTGTTGTACAAATGCTTATATGATACGTATACATGTGTGGTCCTATCGGAACATAGTAGCTAACCGTAGATCTACTGTTGGAAAAAATGTTCATTTCGGTTATTGTACTTTATACATTTTTGCAGTTTAGTCATAAAAGTTATTTTCTGTTCGTTTGGTCATAAAACTTACATTCTGGTTATCAGTTCAGTCACAAGTTAAGTCATACTCATCATTAAGAGTAACTTTGTTAACCAAAATGACTGAAATGATAACGGAATGTAACTTTCATAACCAAACTAACAGAAAAAAAATGTTGTGACCAAACTGCAAAAATGTACAATGTACAATGACCAAAATGAACATTTTATCTCTACAGTTGCAAGGCACTGATATTGCAATACATGTCTCCCAGTGGACACTTTCAAAATTGTTGTTATTCCCGTAGGGGAGTTCTTAGTAGAAGCTGCTAATGTATCATTAATTTAGTGGAGTAAAAAACTGGCATCTGCTGCTACTGCAAACGGGGAAGGAGCATACCATTCAAAGGTATAATCATGTACCAAATGAAGTTAATTAATAGAGAACATGATAAACCACCCTTCAGAAGTACTAGTTCAGTTTTAGATCAACCAAAAGAGATGACGCAGTACCACACATTGATTCCCTGGTTCCAACTATACTTTTTAACGCTACTCACAGCGGCGCGGCAATCAAATTAATAAGCTGGTCAGTTGAACTTAATATAATTTTAGTACTATTAAAAAACAAAAGCTACATATACTTTTCGGACATAAATAAGTTCGGACAACGTGGATTTGAAATTTTGCATGTGGTAATGAATTTATGAGATCTCATTAAATTATTAAAGAGGTAATTAGCGATACCCCGGAATTCAAGGCAACATAGCAATACCCCCAACTTCAAAAAGATTTGTGTTACCCCCCAAAATTATTTTCCGGTGAAAAATAGACTTGAACTGCCATAAATACCCTTATGCCACGTCAGCAGTGGTTTAGGTCAAATTAAAAGTCTGATGTGGCATAAGGGTATTTATGGCAGTTCAAGTCTATTTTTCACCGGAAAATAATTTGGGGGGTAACAAAAATCTTTTTGGAGTTGGGGGTATCGCTATGTTGCCTTGAATTCCCGGGGGTATCACTAATTAGCTCATTATTAAACCACAATTTATTGCAAGCTTCAGGGTACCCTGTTTGATGGTAAGGAAGTTGCAGTCAAAAGGCTATCAAAGGCATCATAGAAAGGTTATTCTAATTTCAAAACATCAACATAGACACTTAGTGAGGCTCTTAGGTTGTTGTTTAGAGGACAAAGCTAGGAAAGTTGCTCATCTATGAATTCATGCCTAACAGTAGCCTTGATCGGTTTATACTCGAAGGGTACTGTCACTGTGAGATCTTCCACAAAATCTTAGCAAGACAACACAACTTTACACGCTTTTGCAAGCTTAGACATCTCCACAACATGCACATATAAACGCGGAAACACCAAACACTGGCACATGCCAGTACACACTCACTGGCAAGTAAATATAGCCACCATAAAATGGCTGATGACTTCTCCTGTGGACTCTTGAGTTTAAGCCATTTCATGGTTGGAAGTGAAAGCAATAAGATCCGGATCACATTCAAATCTACTCATGTCTTTTTCATCTAGGGAAACCCATGCCTCTACTCCTTCGCCACATTTTGTGTCCATTAACACAAAAAGATTCTTATATGGATAATAAGAACATGCCCAAGTAGGCTCTCCCCACCCAAAATCAGTTTTATAGAATGGGAACTTACACCAACTTGTATATGTGTATAACTCCATTTCACCTTTTTCGCATGCTTCTTTTACTTTGTTGAAAGAATCAACAACTGCTGAAAATCCGTCATCTGTCTGATATTTTCTCAACTGATCTCCATTAATTTTCACTATTGCTTCTCGCAGTTGACCAACTAAATATGGCAGTTCTTCGGGGATTTCTGTTGGTGATGTTGCCAGAGTAAAGAGTGCGAAGTTGCCAAAAATTTGATTTGACATAGGTGGAACCATTCTTTTACGCATGTTCATGCTAATGTTTGCAATCGATGGAAGCTTTAGACACTCTGATGATCTCATTCTTGTAGCACACCTCCATACGAGTGCAGAAACGGCTTCCACTCTTGTTGGGTGCTCCACATATAAGCTGTTGGAACATTTAGCTCTAAGTAAAGCTATATTTGAAGCATTGAAAACAAACCTCTTGCTCACAACCTTTTGAAGTACCGGACTTTCAATGGGTTTTGTATAAAGAGGTGTACCTATTTTGGGAGGAAGTAGTGATGATATTGTGAAGTGAGGAAGAAGAACATCCTTGTCGCCCCTAGTAATGGCAGCCCAATTATTCAGAAACAAACAGAAAGACGAGGCATCAGCTACTTTATGTGATATGCATACTCCAAGTGCCATTCCTCCGCAATCAAACATATTAACTTGAATGGATAATAATACTTTTGGACCCAATCCGAAGAAGTTGTCACTTGGAAGTAATTGGCTGCATTCATTGTCTGTCGGATGGTTGATAACATCTGAGAGCTCACCATTGACACGAGATTCAAAAAAGTTGACACCCTCATCGTTACAATCGATGAAGTCATTATTATTAATCCTTCCTGCTAACGGGTAGAAGTGGCTTAAGCTCTCGGATAAGCATTTCTTTAGATGATCAAGTCGCCTTTCACCATTGACATTGTTTTTATCGTCAGTGGCAGGGTCAAAAAAGATGGCAGACACTTGAAGTAAAGGGCAATATTGATCCAAGAGAGAGAGGTTCAAGACTCTAAGGTGAGGGGGGGTTGGGGAGGATGGTATAATCCTTTCTTTTGAGACAATCTGAACATTGAGCATCATTTCGCCCTTTAACGTGGAATGAAGAATGAAGATTTTCTTTGTAATGTATTTAGTGATGTTCAGATGTCTAAGATTTCGTCTGAATTGCCTTTTTATACAACAAACGGCATGCTGTCTATATCGATCAACACTGAGTTCTTTATATATTTCTAATATATGGTACAATAATACGAACATAGACGACGTAGCTAGGAATTTTTCTGTTATTCATAGTTGCAGACATTGTGTTTTTATATTCAATTCGCAACTGTAATTAAAAATTCATAAGTTTTTGTTGGTTGTTGATGTATGATATTCATCTATATGTGTAAAGAACTCAAGGGGATGTTTTAGAGCCTACAATTGTCAAACAACCATGTCGCAGGCGAATCTGTGATACGGGTGTAATCATTTTAGGAGCTTAATGATCGTCGAGGTATCTTGAGGTTTGACTTGTTGCCACCCTAAGATTCAGGATGCAGCGCCCGGCTGGAGTCAAACTTGGACAATTATATTAAAAACAATTCCTTGGATAAAGAATCTTAAAATCGAAGTACCTAGCTAGCTTCGTTGCAAAAACAACACTGATATAAAACAAAACAAAAGGAGATAAAAAAAAAGTATCATCTGAGATATAGTGAAGGTGGAATCGTTTTTTTTTTCCCGAAAGTTCATGGTAACAGTCTAACAGACGTCATAGATGCAAGTTTTAGACATTCTGATAAAATGTGAGAGCTCACCATTGACATGAGATTCAATTAAATATGTTGACACCCTCATTGTTACTGTCGATGAAGTCATTATTGTTGATCCCTTCTGATAATGGGTAGAAATGGCTTAAGATCTTGGATAAGGATTTCTTTAGACGATCAACTCGCATTTCACTATTGACATTGCTGTTGCCATCAGTGGCAGTAGAACACAATGGGATGCACTTGAAATAAAGGGGAATACTGAATTACTGATCCAAGATGGAGAGCTGTAGGACTCTAAGGTGAGGGGGTGTTGGGGAGGATGGTATGATGACAATCTGAACAATGAGCCTCATATGTATTGTCCCTTAACTTGGAATGAAGAATGAAGATTTTGTAATACATTTCTGTCAGATGTATAGGAGTTAGATTCATGGCTAATTATATATAAGTTCCTGGGCTACATCACTAATCGCCTATTTGTTTCTGAACCCTATACGCAATACTTATCAGCTACAACAGGGAGGAACGCTTTACGCTCGAGAGCATATGCTTGTGCTTGTTAAATTTTGTTTAATGTGGAAGCATCTGAAATCTGCCTTGTAGAAAAGGATGGTTTGATCATTTCCTTGAAGATAATCTGAACCTTGTGCATCATTTCAGCATATTAGTACTGCCTTCTGTTATTTCACATATTAGTACTTACGACTAACCTCTAATTATTATCTATTCTATTCTACTATATTAAACGCCAAAAAATTCGAGGGCATTCCCCGAAGCACCAGAATCGAGCTTTAGAAATCTATGGTTAAAACCGGACTATATTACCCTTTTGGACCTGGTTTTTATGTCATTTCACACTTCCAACTCTAAAAGCCCACAAAACCAAGCGAACAATATGTCTCCCTTCGGTTGCAATTCTCAGTTTTCACTGACTTGCTTCGTCTTCATTTTGAAGGAATCTTCTACCGTTTCTGGCCATTTCTTCTTCCGTTACCACTGCTACTCCGTTCCACAACTTCACGACAAATCCATTGCTTGGATTCCAAAGGTAAGCATCATCTCTTCTCCATTGTTAGTTCATTGCAATCCAAAACTCATGAATTTTCATTCTTCATGGTTATGACTCTGTAACTCATTCCACAATTGATCATTCATTGCAATTGGTTGTTCATCATACTGGTCTAACAATTAGTTTCCAATCCAATCCAATCTATACATATGTATATCTATGAATCAATCCCAATCTCAGTCTATATTGACTTAATGTCAGAAATTGAGGAATCCAAAGCTGGGAAATTTGAAATATGGAATTCAATTTATTGTTTCCATGCAACCATCTCTTTCATTATTGCATATTTTTCATGTAAATTTCAGTTCGTTTAAGTCTTCAATGATAGATAATACATGAAAACTACTTACAAAAAATCATATCACATCTTACAATCTTCCATTAGCATGTCTGCATTTATCTCTCAGACACTAGGTATTTTTCATTGATTAAACACAATTAGTGTTGCGATCAATATCTCTTAACTTGGGCAACTCTGGGCAGCTCATTTAACTTATTATTAATTTTTATCATATGGTTTTGGGCTTTTGGCTTAATTTACTGGCAATTCAATTTATTGTTTTCTGAGTTTATCCTAAACATTCTTATGTAATGTTTTTTTTTTAGTGTTATGCTTCTACCAAGTAGTTTATTCCAAAAACTTCCATATCATTTCTCAAGATTCTGTTAATGAAAAAAAATTGAGACTAACTCTTTTTATGTTATGGACAGTGAAACTTAAATCCGAATTAAATTTGTAACCAAGGTCAACCATTGATGTAGTACAAGATTCTCTGTTTTGTCAATATTAGTGCAGCATTTGAAATGTGTATAGTCCAAGTTTGGACAACTAGAGAACTACAAGACTTGGTTTTTTCAACACTTAGATGGTTGGCTAAATTAATTGTTAATAATTGTTCTTTCCCTTCTGATGTAGATTTGAGTGGACGGTTGTATGGTATGGTTTGATCGCAATACCTCCGAAAACTTGCTACCACATTCCACAAAGAAAGGTTAGTTTTTACTATTAAATAGCTTTGTTTTTCTTTTTCACGTTCTCTTTTATCCATTTGACTTCCTCTCCAAAAACATACCAGCTTCTTTTCTTCCGCAACAACCTCTATCTCTTTTTCTTAGTTTGCACGGTATTGCATGTATTCGTAGATTTTCGAATGCCAGGTTAGCATACTAATATGGCGTTTCTGTATTTTTTATATTCATCTTTTTGCCTGATTTTTTATTTCTCCCTTCATTATTTTTCATTTATTTTGTATCTTGATTTTCTGCAGACATTTTCGACATGCTACAAATCGTTATGCGTATTTCGAACTTTCTATTTCTATCAAATGTTAATTTTTATATTGTCTTATACGAATTGTTGTGAGTATTTAAATCTACAAATGTTGATTCCTCATTCCTATAACTCCTAATCTAAAGTTTATACCCCCAATATTCAGTTTTTCTTTCGTTCACCGGTTCGATCATAATTATATTGTCTTATACGAGTTGTTGTGAGTATTTAAATCTACAGATGTTGATTCCTGATAGCTAGAACTTCTGATCTAAAGTTTATACCCCAATTTTCAGGTTTTCTTTTGTTTACCGGTTCGATCATAGAGAGATGGGTTGAAAAGAAAGAAACTCTGATTTTTGTTTAAAATAATCTATACCATTATATACGGGTTTCGAGAAATGCTTTGTAAGGGTATACATGAATCTATGCTTGATAGGGTCTGTTTAAACTCTAATTTTTGTTTAAAATAATCTATACCATTATATACGGGTTTCGAGAAATGCTTTGTAAGGGTATACATGAATCTATGCTTGATAGGGTCTGTTTGGTTTAGAGTGTGACCTCTAAAATTCATGATCCCTTCGACAACAACAACAAATTAAAAATTGGATCACATCCATGATTATGATATCTAAGTGAATGTATTGACAATGTCGCGTAAAAGGCTCAACTGCGCGCCATTGTTGATATTATTGTAACATTTACTGTAATCAGAAGACTGATATCACAAACACTGCCATTGTCGATCTTCTTAGGATGTTATCTTAATCTTCGTATTCAATGTTATTTGATAATTTTTATAGATTAAGTGTTATTAATTTTAACATTTCAATACTGAGAGTACATTGGCTGTGTACTGCAGATTATACTTACCATTACAGAATTGTCTACTGTAGACTTGTGTTCCCTGCGAACTCGGTAAGTCTATCTATCCAAATGCTTACAAATGTTGTTTCAATAATACTTCTTATGTATGAATCTATGCTTGATAGGGTCGGTTTGGTTTGGATTTTTTATTCTTTTTTTCCTCTACTATGTGGATCTCTTTACTGCTTCAAGGGTTTGCTTATTGATCACATGTTCTACAAAAAAATATAACGATTCAGATCACATTTTCTGTTTATAAATTCAACTTCGAGTACTAAAGTGTGTAGACCTCTAAAAAAGGATCATTGTTTTGTTTGGCAGATCGGCTTCTAGATTTTAATTCGCCCTAAAATTTTGTAGCTGATTTTTGCCAGGTTAGTTCTAATTCTTTTCAATCAATAAACACATCTCGATTGAGTACATGGTGTTGTTGTTTGTTTTTATTTATATTTTACTCCGTTCCCAGTTTGAATTTTCGACTCTCTGGCCGTGTAATAGAAAAGTTGCCAATAGCATCAAAACTCTTTCAAAATATTGAGAAATTATTAGCCACCAACAAGGCGTTAGGAGACAATCTTCATACAATAGTGTGTGTACTATAGGATTGTGAAGAATTTAAATAAAGACTTTAAACGCGCTTCCCCTCTATGCTTGATTGGGTCGGTTTGGTTTAGGGTATTGTGTAGATTTTGAGTATTGACGACAGGAATCCTAATGTAAATGAAGATTGCCCCAAGGTGTATGGAATCCCCACCAAAATCTGCACCATTTGATAAAGTATAAAGTTAGTTTGGTTTTCTATGAATTGTACATAGACTCCTTAAATTTAAAGCGCACATAGACCCCTGTAACTTATGAACTGCAGTTCAGACCTTTAAATCTGACATTTCTATGTAATAGAGCAATTTTTAATGAATGTTATTAGGAGATTAGCCAAAATGACCTTTAGAAGGTCTCAAAGAGATTGTACAATAATAAAAAAAAAATAAATAAATAAATAAATTGTAACTGAGGTTGTGATATTCTAATATTAATCATCTACACACTCTCACACACGGCTACATGCTAGAAATTTATAATGTGGTCCCTAAATGTATTTTGTTATGCTGTTAACATCTTAATCTGTCATTCGTCTTCCATCGTCGCTCTGCATTTTTGAATATAACAACAAACACACACATACACATAAAAAAGAAATACTACCGTGTGGTGAGTTTGATCCTTCCTCACGAACATGTTCTTTCACAGAGAAATATTCGAGGGTTGTGTACTAATATAGGGTTAGGTTCATGGTTAGATTGGTCCTTCTGCGAAATGGGGATAGATGAAGCAAGGAAAGGTTTTTTTTCCCGTTATGTTTAAGCGTGATATTAATATAGACTCTTGAAATTCATTAATTTTTGTTTAATTGTAGGTTACGCTTTTTTGGGTATCATTTATGTTCATAGGGAGGGCTAACACTCCAGCTGATCACTTAGCTAGCTTTGTTAGCTCCTATGGTTACATTTTAAACTTGGCACCCCCTATTGTGGATGCTAATGTTCATGCCATTGGTAAAGATGGCAGTACGTTTGAGTTTGACTGGATATATAGAGTGTGACATCTAAAATTCATGATCACTTCGACAACAACACAAATTATAAATTGGATGACATCCATGATTATGATATCTAAGTGAATGTATTGACAAAGTCGCGTAAAAGGCTCAACTGCCATTGTTGATATTATTGTAACATTTACTGTAATCAGAAGACAAATATCACAAACACTGCCATTGTCGATCTTCTGAGGATGTTATCTTAATCTTCGTATTCAATGTTATTTGAGAACTTTTATAGATTAAGTGTTATTGATTTTAACATTTCAATATTGAGAGTACGTTGACTGTGTACTGCAGATCATACTCTTACCATTACAGAATAGTGTATTGCAGACATGTGTTCCCTGTGAACTCCGGTAAGTCTATCTATCCAAATGCTAACAAATATTGTTTCAAACATACTTCTGATGTATAGGAGTCTTACTTTAAAAGCTTACCTTTGCAACGGATTATCATTTACTTGTGTAGTTACCTCGAAGATACATGACAACGGAATCCCAAATTACGAAGTGTTGAATTGCATGCAATATCATGGTAATCAATAGTAGTTTACTTTCGAACAACTATGAATTAGTCATTGCTGTAATCCTTTACCTATACCCTTTAAACAAAATCCTTTACGGTTATAGAAAAACTATGCAGAGATGATTTCAAAGATACTACTAGGATGGATCAAAGAACACAAATCTTTAACAATTCTTCTTATGGTTTCTGGTGGTGTTAAGAGCTTTTTTTTTTTTGAAATGTTTTGTTAGTTTGATAAGAGGTAGGATTATATTAACATTGTAAAAGACTTAAAAGAGCATAAACAGTGTACGTAATGTACCATCAGGTTGGACCAAGCCATACAGACATCCTCTGAGATGTGCATTAACAGGGAAAAAACAGATTAGTCCAACCTGAAATGAATTGTCAATTTGTGGGCTTGATCTGACCGCTTACAGTATAATTAGAATGTTCGTTTGATTTTCAATTCCAAAAATAAAAAAAATAGCTTACATTATAAGTGAAAATTGGATTTGTTGTGGGTAAAATCTGGAAGTTTTAACAATCATGTATGCTATATTATGTGTAGAGTTTGCTCGGTAGAACAGCACGGGGAAAAGAAAAAGAAACTCAATATCGACGGACTCTATCATTCGCAATTGTATTGGTGAAGCACCTTTGGTTAGTATTTGTTACACTCTAGCGTCTTACTTGAACTAATGTCACTTTGATAGGCAATCTTAATTGATATAGATCTTCTGACCATCGTGTTTTAGTTTACAAAATAAGGAGTGGAGATGGGGAACGCATCAATTAAGTTCGTGCATTCACCAACCTTAAACGTTTTCGCTGAAAGATGCCCCATCATAATAGTGGAGCTGACCTCTAATTCCAACTTGATTTATCCGAAACCATTCACATGCCATACAAAGATCAAAATTACAATGATGAAAGAAAAATATACACAAATAGAATTTCTTTCGTTTAATTATGTATAATTTTTTTATTCTGGGCTTGGTTGCATTCAGAAATTTGCAGTGAGATAGAAGCTAAGCAAAGAAACAAAATGTGATAAACTAAGCAGATATATAAGTATATTGATCCAAAACTTCTGTAATCCAACTGTTATGTGTAATCATTCAAATGCCCTCCATAAATTAATAATATTTGTGATTTTGGTGTAGCTGTTAGCCTTACAGCCATAACCCATGTTTGACCTCATCTTTCCATGTGTATTGGGTGATGGTTTTTTGTAATTATTTGCCTTATCAGATATATTTAAATAGTTTATGTCGTTAGTGCCAAATTACGGCCTCGCTGTAATTTGGGATAAAGGGTATTGAGGGTACATTTTGAGTTAGGCATATAGCCTTGCTGTGATTTGCCTTTGGTTAGTACTTAATTATTTTAAACTATTTACTGCTCTTTAATAACCTCAAACTGTACTATTGTTAGTGCTTATTTAATGAAACTACTGTTCATTCAACAAATGATCCGAAACTCTTCAGGAAACTAGGAGAATAATTCAAAGGCTTAACCGCCAAAAAAGGATGCACACCCTTCGAAATAGAAGAACTGAGACTGCAAGTGATAGAGCATCTCGATCAAACCCTGTTTGCATGCCAAAAAGTCGGAATCAAGTCCAAGATAAAAGTGTTCGCTCAAATCCAGTTTCTATGCCATATAATCAAACCAAAGATCGTGGGATACGAGCAAAGCGTGCCCTCTTTCAGGATCCAATACGTAGTGATTCTAATTGTATCCCACTGGGTGTTGACCAATATGAAATTGCTATTAAGGAATATGATCCAGGTGAATACCATTTGTTTTCTACATTTACATATCCATCTTTAACACGTCTTTATACTGATGCATCTTTTTAACAATGTTGAAATTGACGTTCACTTTATTGTAGAATCTGACAGTGATCATTCGATTAATGGAGCAACATTCGATTTTATGAGCGATCAACAAGATGATTCAGAAATCACACGTGAGTAAACGTGACCAAAATATTTTACAATTAAATTTAAAAACTTTTTTTTATATATATGTAACACCCCGGGTCGGCAGGTGGTTTGCCGAGGGGGTGGATCCTACGAAACTAAGAGGGGGATGTCCTAACATTGGAATATAGGTATAAATCCGTCATATAATATCACCGAGGCCTTTTGGGCTCACTTGGCTCTAGAATTCGAAAGAACTCCGGAGTTAAGCGTGCTCGGGTGGGAGTAATTCTCAGGATGGGTGACCTCCTGGGAAGCAGGTTGCTGCCCAATAAAACCCCACTCTGTCGGACATCCGCAGTGGCTAAGTGGGGACAATATCGGTGGTGATATAGGTCGGGTCGCTACAAATGGTATCAGAGCCAACAACGGTTCTCCTATCGAGAGTGGGAGAGTATCCTGGAAAGAAGCCTAGCCCAGGAAGGGGTAATGGTTACGCCAGGTACTCGTCTCGCGAGGGGCAGGGAACGTCGGAGATCTGGGGCTATATATTCCAGAGTCGAGGACGGCTCTCCTCTAAGGTGGTGGGATTGTAACACCCCGGGTCGGCAGGTGGTTTGCCGAGGGGGTGGATCCTACGAAACTAAGAGGGGGATGTCCTGACATTGGAATATAGGTATAAATCCGTCATATAATATCACCGAGGCCTTTTGGGCTCACTTGGCTCTAGAATTCGAAAGAACTCCGGAGTTAAGCGTGCTCGGGTGGGAGTAATTCTCAGGATGGGTGACCTCCTGGGAAGCAGGCTGCTGCCCAATAAAACCCCACACTGTCGGACATCCGCAGTGGCTAAGTGGGGACAATATCGGTGGTGATATAGGTCGGACAATATATAATTATCCTTTTTTTTGGGGGGGGGGGGGGGGGGGGGGGGGGGGGGGGGGGGGTATGTGTGTTCAAAAAATTATGTACACTTACATTGTTGCATATACTCTTGACTAGGTAAAATATTTGAACCATTGAGTTTGGGAGGTCCAAGTAAAGTTTGCAAGAAGTGCAAAGCCATTGTCTGGTTTGAAGAGAGAAATAGAAAGTATACACGATTAGATGATCCAGGCTTTTCGATTTGTTGTTTGGACGGAAAAATCAAGTTGTCGTTGCTACAACGTCCACCACAGTATTTGCATAGGTTGATGGATTATAAAGGAGGTCCGCATTCTACCAAGTTTAGAGAAAATATTAGAAGATATAATTCGATGTTTGCTATGACATCTATGGGAGGAAAGATTGATAAGCGTGTAAATGACGGCCGAGGATCGTATGTATTCAAACTACATGGTCAAAACTACCACAAAATTGGCTCATTGTTGTCAGTTGTTGGACAAAGTTCAGACTCACAGATACCAAATATTGGTCCAAAACCAAAGTTTGCTCAGTTGTACGTTTATGATACTGAGCATGAAACTCAGAATCGAATGGAAATTTATAATGACCAGGCGTTGAATATCGAAATTATTCATGGGTTAATAAAGATGTTTGACGAGAACAATGCATTGGTCAAGGTTTTTAGAAGTGCAAGAGACAGATACACAGAATCTCCAGCGGTGGATATGAGAATAAGACTGATTGGAACAAGGAATAGAGATGCGAGGGAATATAACTTGCCGTCTTCGAATGAGGTTGCTGCATTAATAATTGGAAATGATGGTGAAACACTTGATCACCGCGACATTATAGTTGAGAAGATAGCCGGAGGTTTACGGAGGATAACTGAATTGCACCCAAGCTACATGGCAATGCAGTATCCTATACTCTTTCCTTATGGTGAAGATGGTTTTAGGACAAAGATCTTATACAATGGCTTGGTTGTTGCATGAGGCAGAGGTCGAAGTACTGTGAGTATTATGCTTTCCGAATTCAACAAAGGGAGAATGAAGGTCATACCTTAATAATGGCTGGACGCTTATTTCAACAATTTTTGGTTGATGCATATACAAGCATAGAAGAAGAGAGACTCCGATATGTGTGGAAGAATCAGAAATTGATAAGATCAGACTTATACCAAGGGTTAAGAGATGTTGTGATACGAGGTGATAATGCTGCAAGTGTTGTAGGAAAGAGAGTAGTACTCCCTGCAACATTTACTGGGGGTCCTCGGTATATGGTTCAAAGTTTTCAGGATGCGATGGCTATTTGTCGTTGGGCGGGATCACCGGATTTATTTATAACAGTGACGTGCAATCCAAAGTGGTCTGAAATCACTGAAGCAATGAGTTTAATTCCAGGACAAAAACATGATGACAGGCCAGACATAGTTTCACGCATGTTCAAGATCAAGTTGGATCTTCTAATGGATGATTTATGCATTCATAAACACTTTGGCAAAGTATGGGCAGGTAAAATATTATGACTTAATTTAATTAAAGACTAAATAGATTATATTAGACATTTTATAAACATATATATCATGCTCCTATCTAATAAGTTACCCCAAGATGCAAGATAATATTAAAATGTTTGTATGAGTTGTAATTAGAAGGAAATACCTATTTTTGTAGTATTGATATGCAATATAATCATATATAATCCACGAATCGGAAAAATAAGTCCTACTATTATAAATTTAAAGCCATGGTTTTTCTTTACCTATTTAGTATTAATTATTATATGTACTTTTTCTGAGATGACTTCTTGCCTTGAAAGATGATTTATGTTTTGAGTTTGATTTCTTATCTAAATGTTTGAGTTTCTTAATATTGTTGGTCATTCTAAATTGACGCATAAAACTCTTTATTCGTGTGTGTACTATCTAAATCTGATTATGCAATAGGTGTCAAAATGTACAAAACCTTTCAACTAAACGCCTGAAATCATTGTTTTTTTTTTTTTTTTTTTTTTGGTATAATGTCGTGCATGTGCTTACGACACCCATCAGGTTTATTACCGCGTAGTCAAAGTTTTCACCTAGGAGAGAAAACTAAATTTGGCACTAAATACTGGTTGGATACTTAGTGGGTTATTTTAGGGAGAGAGTGGAATACTTATCAAATTGACTACTATAATGGTGGTCACTCTATTTGCACCATCAGACTACCATAAACCATTTGTCCTCATACACATCGACCAGCAAATAGGACAAACATAAATATTTTTTCCTTAGTAGTAATTTGCATTCCGTCGCTACTAAAATTAAAGTTAGGAGTGGGATCATAAGCACAATTATAGAAATAAGCCCTGTGACCAGAAGTTGCCAAGACTTAAGCTTTGGTTGTTCATGTTGTTAGTAGAACACTGAGATGATGGCTTGAACCAGTAACTATCCAGTTTATTTAGTGTCCCATCTTCAGATAGTTTTAGAAAGACTTTAGAAAAGTCTAGCGATGGGCGGGCCTTTTGGATATGCATGAATAGTTATAGGCATGAAATCTAATAGTTAATGTACAATTAAAAGATGAGTAATTATTTATTGCATTTGATGAGATATAATTCAAGGGTGTTCGACGAATTTTAAAGATACACTGAAGTAGGACACTTACTAAAGTTGCATTACATCATGACAATTATCTGTTTTCAATAAGAACTTCCTTCCAAATTGATTTTGGTCCATATATGTTTTCAATTGTTAGTCTAAGTGGTTGAAAACTATAAAGATTTTTTTTAAAAAAAAACTATAAAGATTTGACTTATGACAATTACTATTTTTTTTTTTTTTATGAATGATTTAGTATTTTAGTTAGTTTGAATTTTGATCAATATGTAGAATCATGTAAGTGAGTGGTTTATTAAGTGAAATTAGTATTCAAATATTATTAGATACCTGGTTGTAGATTCTAGATGTGTCACGCCTGATTTCATTAACAATACAACATGGGCCTGGTAAACCATGATATAAATAAACATTATTCAGTGAAGTCCAACGTACTACCATCTTTACCAATGGCCTGAACATTAACATCCACAATAAGGGGTGCCAAGTTTAAAATGTAATCAAAGGAGCTAACCAAGCTACCTAATTAGTTGCATATATTTGTTCAGGCAGAATGTCTTCCCTAGATACGTTTTTGTCCTTTGAAATAGGATATGATACATGTACCTACAGACAATATGTTAATGTTGATGTTGAAATGTAGATGTTACATACCATCACTGTATTATTATTATTATTTTTTTCATGTATTCATTTCTGTTAATAGAGATGTTAACAGGCTCTTAATTATTTGTGTAAGTGTGGGTGTTACAATGATTCTTGACATCTTCGACTAATATTATCTATTGGTTATTTGATTTTGCATATTCAGCCATTTATACGATAGAGTTCCAGAAAAGGGGCTTACCGCATGCACATATACTAATCTTTCTGGATGGAGCAGACAAGCCGGATACTTCAGTGAAGGTAAACAAGATTATTTCTGCAGAGCTACCAAACAAGGAGCTAGATCCTCTGGCATATGATTCTGTCCTTGAATTTATGATTCATGGTCCTTGCGGAAAAGATAAGGACAAGTTTCCATGTATGGAGAAGGGAAGATGCTCAAAGCATTTCCCAAAGAAGTTTACTAATGATACAGTTAAGGACCCAGATGGTTTTTACACACATCGATGGAGGAATAATGGAAGAACCGGTATAAAAAATGACATCGAAATTGACAACAGATCGGTTGTTCCGCACAACCTTGATTTAATAGTCAAATACCAATGCCATATAAATGTTGAGTTATGCAATCGGGGAAGAGCTGTCAAATATTTGTTCAAGTACATTCATAAGGGAAAGGACAGAGCTACGATTGTAATTGAGCGGAATGATGAAGGAGATAACTGTGATGGGGAAACAAGTGTTAGGATTATCGATGAAATCAAGACGTATCTGGATTGTAGATATATATCTGCTTCAGAGGCGAGTTGGAGAATTTTCTGTTTTAACACCCAATTCAGGGAACCAGCTGTAGAAAGACTACCATTTCACTTGGAATAGGAACAACAAGTTACATATAGAGATGGTGATAACACAGCCGAGGTTTTAGAAAGGCCAAGAACAACAAAAACCAAGTTTCTCTGATGGATGGAAATCAATAAAAAATTTCCAGATGACCCCAATGCAAGGGATTTGACATATGCAGAATTTCCCACTAAGTGGAGGTGGGTTGAAGAAAATCTAGAATGGGTACCACGGAAAAAAGGCAGAGTCATAGGAAGAATATATTATGCACACCCAACTTCCGGTGAAAGGTATTGTTATTCTCTATTAGTTCCACCCACGATTTCATATTGTCGTTATTATTGTGCACCCATTTACTTATTGTTATGGAACATTACTGTATAAGTTAGTAGAGACGAATCTCAATCTTTCCATTTATTTTGAATAACGAAATGCATACATGTTTTATTGTTTAACAACACTTTTTCAAATATGGATGATATGAATATTGTTATTGGAGACACATGGTACCTAATTCTTCTATTTGTATTTCTCGCAATGTCACTGACCAACCCCCTATAACTGAATAATGTAATGTCACTGCTTGCTATTTTTTCTTTATAACATTATTATTTAGAAATTTTATATATTTAAATAATCACATTTATTATTGGATATTACAACAATTGATGCTCATATTTTTAAAATGTCCGAACATGTATTATCTTCGTATTCTATTGAACCATGTCAAGGGTCCAAGAGATTACAAAGATCTAAAAATTTATAATAATGAAACTTATGATACCTTTAAGGAAGCATGCATGGCAAGAGGGTTGTTAGATGATGATGGTGAATGGGATGCTGGATTAAAATATGCAGGTACATGGTCAAGTGCAAGTGATTTGAGAGAAATGTTTGTCACAATGTTGATGTTCTGTGAAGTAAGTTGTTGTGCGCAGCGGAGACTAATGCACATATATGATGATTGAACTAATATATGAAAGTAAAACGAAAACGACAAAATAAACAAGCAACCACACACAAGACACAAGATATACGTAGTTCGGCAATATGCCTACGTCCACGGGGAGAAAGGATGATGCTTTTCTTCTCTAGACAATTGTACAAGCCCTCATGAAGAAACCGAAGTCTTCTTTCTCACAAAAGTTCTCTCAAACTCTCTAATGGCTTCTCACAATCTCTCTCTTAGAAAAGTTAAGGTTTTTTATCACTTCTATTTGGCTTTATAGTATAGCCTTACAATAGACCACGAGTTGGGCTCAAAACAGGCCCAATTGCACAAAACAAGAGGAGGACGTACGTACGTTGAAATCACATACGTACGGTACAACACGGAATCGTTATCTGGCATACGGGACGTTCGAGCGCCCTAACTACGTACGTACGTCCCTGTACAAATAATACAACGTTCGTACGTTGAAATCACGTACGTACGTTTCTTCCCGAAACAGTTATCTGTCACATTGAACGTACGAACGCTCTAACTGCGTACGTACGTTCCTGAGTGAAAAACTTCCCTCCGTCTCTGATTTGCACATAAAACCCAACAATTCTCCACCTCGGCGAAGATTCAATAAATGTAAGCCGACACCAAGAATCACAAGTCACAAACTCCCACACATGTCCCGAAGGACCATCTCGGCTGCACCACCTCATGGTTGCCTACGTACCCTCCTTCTAAGGGATCAAGCCATCGTAGTTCACTCCATGATATACTATCAACACAAAGGAAGGATATGGACTAAATTTAAGCAATGATAGAACTTAGTCCCTGGAACCACTTTAGTCAACATGTCAGCTGGATTATTGCTAGTATGAATCTTCTTCAATAAGATCTCACCCTCTTCAATAATATCTGACAAAGTGATGTCACACATCAATGTGCTTTGTACGAGCATGATAAACTGAGTTCTTTGCCAGATTTATGGTACTTTGATTGTCACAATGAACCATAAGCTTCTCCTGTACAATACCCAAGTTCTTCAACATACCTCGTAACCAAATGGCTTCCTTAAATACTTCAGTCACAGCCATATATTCTGCTTCTGTCGAAGACAAAGCAACTAGAGATTGTAATGTAGACCGCCAACTAATAGGACCACCTACCAATGTAAAAACATATCCAGTAGTAGACCGACGTCTCTCTATCTGACCATCATAATCAGCGTCCACATAACCAACACAAAACTGATTCAAATCCCTTCCCTTCTGGAATAGTAAACCAACCTCCACACTACCTTGAATGTAGCGCAAGATCCATTTCACAGCTTCCCAATGTTTCTCACCAGGATTATGCATGTACCTACATACAGTGCCAACTGCATGCCCAATGTCGGGCCTTGTACATACCATCGCATACATCAAGCTACCAACCGCACTTGCGTATGGATAACGTGTCATGTAAGCACGTTCCCTATCAGAATTAGGAGAGATGGAAGCATTCAAATTAAAATCTTTTGAGAGAGGTATACTCACAGCTACACCAATCTCATATTGGCTAAATCTCTGTAGCACCTTCTGTAGATAGGCCTTTTGAGATAACCACAACCTTCCATTGTCTCGATCCCTCTGAATTTCCATGCCAAGTATCTTTCTCGCATCACCAAGATCTTTCATCTCAAACTCCATAGACATAGTCTTTTTCAACTTGTCTATCTCCACATTGCTTTTAGAGGCTATGAGCATGTCATCAACATATAAAAGCAAATAGATAAAAGAACCATCACATACCTTGCGAAAATAGACACAAGGATCATATGGACTTCTTGTGTACCCTTGCCCTAGCATAAACCGAGTAAACTGCTTGTACCATTGCCTTGGAGACTGCTTCAACCCATACAGCGATTTCTTCAATTTACACACCAGCTTGTCATTACCCGCATCTTTATACCCACTCGGCTGAGTCATATAGATCTCCTCATCTAGCTCACCATGTAGAAAAGCAGTTTTCACATCAAGTTGAGCTAACTCCAAATCAAATTGTGCTACTAAGGCCAATAGGATGCGAATAGAGGAATGTTTCACAACTGGAGAAAAGATTTCATTATAATCAATTCCCTCCTTCTGAGCATAGCCTTTTGCCACCAATCTTGCTTTGAAGCGTACATTTTCACCAGGAGACCCATCTTTCTTAGTGTAAACCCATTTGCACCCGATTGCTTTCTTTCCCTTAGGCAACTCCATGAGTTCCCAAGTTTCATTCTTATGAAGAGATTTCATCTCCTCATCCATGGCCGTCTTCCACCTTTCATAATCACTACTCTGCAGTGCTTCACGAAAAGTTTCTGGAATACCCTCATCAACAACCGAAAGTGCATAAGCTACCATATCATCAGTAAGCCGTTTAGGAACACCGGCATTTCTCTTGGATAATCTAGATGCAATTGGACCCTCATCATCAGAGTCCACATGTACTGTATCATCAACCGTCTCATCAACAACCTCATTTTCTGTCATGTCATCAGAATCTGTAGCACTAGGAACCTCAATACTTGGAACCCTTACAGTAGACGTTTCCAAAGATACAGAACCACCTGGAACACGTGGAGATATTTCAGTCTCCACCCACTGCGAAACCTCTTTGGCCTTGCTCTCCACCTGCTGAGAGCTCTTAGACTTCAACATAGAAGCCTCATCAAATGTCACATCTCTGCTTAGAATAATTTTCTTCAATTCTGGATCCCATAGTTTATAACCTTTGACTCCATTCTGTAGACCCATAAACAAAGACTTCTTTGCACGAGGATCCAACTTACTCTCTCGGACATGATAGTAAGCTGGACACCCAAACACATGAAGAAAACAATAATCTGAAGCAGGCTTACCAGACCAAACCTCCATAGGAGTTTTGCCATCAATCGCAGTCGAAGGCAACCTGTTAATAAGGTGACCGGCATACATAATAGCCTCAGCCCAAAACACTTTGCCTAACCCAGCATTAGACAACATACACTGAACTCTCTCCAGTAAAGTTCGATTCATCCGTTCTGCCACCCCATTTTGCTGCGGTGTCTCTCTTACAGTGAAATGACGTTCAATACCCTCATCCTGACATACTTGCAAGAATGGATCATTCTTGTACTCTCCTCCATTATCTGAGCGAAGTACCTTGATCTTTCTGCCAATTCGGGTCTCAACTAACTTTTTCCATTTCATGAAAATTTTTAGGACTTCATCCTTGCTCTTCATGGTGTACACCCACACACGCCTAGAAAAATCATCAACAAAAGACACAAAATAATGCTTACCTCCCCAAGATGCGTTCTTGGTAGGTCCCCAGACATCCGTGTGAACATAATCAAGAGCTCCACTAGTATTATGGATAGCCGTGCCAAACTTTACTCTTGTCTGCTTGCCCAGAATACAATGCTCACAGAATTCTACTTTACAGGCGATAGCACCCTTCAACAACCCTTGCTTTATCAATCTTTGCAAGGATTTTTCACCAGTATGCGCCAACCGCATATGCCACAGCCGCGTAGTCTCTCTAGCAATCTTTGATGTAGCCTTAGACATGGCAACATCACCTGTAACTGTACTACCTTAAAGGAAGTACAAGTTCTTTTGTCGAATACCCTTGAGTACAACTATTGCACCAGCCACAACCTTTAGAACACCATGTTCAAGTACCACCTTGTAACCATTGGCTTCTAAAGCACCAACTGAGATAAGATTCTTCTTCATGTCAGGAACATACCTAACATTTTTCAGCCTCCTTATAATTCCATCAAACATCTTCAAACGAATGGTACCTATACCCATTATGTGACAGGGTTGATCATTCCCCATCACCACTACACCACTCTCCTGCTTCTTAAAATCAGAAAACCATTCCCTTATAGGACATATATGATAAGAAGCAGCACAATCTAAGATCCACTCATTACCACTAGTGTAACAAGCCATTGATGAAACGGATAAAGAATAATCAGAATCTGCATCCTCATCTTTAGTATCACATGCAACGTTTACCTCAGAGTCTTTCTTCTTGTCCTTTGCCTTGGCTTTAGGACAATCTTTCTTCCAATGCCCTTTCTCATGACAAAAGGAGCATTCATCCTTTGCTAGAGATCGACCTCTCGACTTTGAACGAGATTTCCCTCTACCACCTTGGCCTTTCCTGTTACTAGACCTTCCTCTTGTAACCAAGACCTCAGGTGTAGAGCCCTTGGACTCTTCTTTGTCCTTCTTCATACACGCATGATTTAACAATGCTGTAGAAATCTCACTATACACCAACTTGTCTTTTCCATATGTAAGTGTGATAGCCAAGTGTTCATATTCGTCCGGTAACGAATTGAGGAGACACACTGCCTTGCTTTCATCACTTACATCTGCTCCAAGATTCACCAAGTCGGCAATGAGCTTGGTAAAATCATTAAGATGCTCCGCCATGGAAATGCCTCTTCTCATATCTATTCGATAAAACTTTCGAAGTAGATAGTTTTTATTGTGGATAGTCTTTGTCATGTACTTCTCCTCCAATTTTCGCCACATCTCCTTTACAGACGCATCGTTCATCACAAGATATTTAATGTCTTGTGCCAAACACGACCTTATGATTCCACAAGCTCGTTTGTTCATCTTTTTCCAATCCTTCTCTTCCACACCTTCTGGCTTATCTTCCAGAACATCTTCTAGGTCTTGTTGACATAGAGCATCCATTACCTCACACCTCCACATGCCAAAGTTATTGGTGCCGGTAAACTTCTCTACATCAATCTTTGCTTGATGGTAAACCACTGTCTTGGTTTCCCCCTTCGAATCCTTCGAACTCGATTCTTTTGCCATCTTTCCACCAACTTTCATGCACTAAACAATCACCAACCGAATCTGAAATTCACACCGAAATTTCAACAAACACCTTCTACACGCTCAAGTTCTAACCGAAGCTCTGATGCCACTTGTTGTGCGCAGCGGAGACTAATGCACAAATATGATGATTGAACTAATATATGAAAGTAAAACGAAAACGAAAACGACAAAATAAACAAGCAACCACACACAAGACACAAGATATACGTGGTTCGACAATATGCCTACGTCCACGGGGAGAAAGGATGATGTTTTTCTTCTCTAGACAATTGTACAAGCCCTCATGAAGAAACTGAAGTCTTCTTCCTCACAAAAGTTCTCTCAAACTCTCTAATGGCTTCTCACAATCTCTCTCTTAGAAAAGTTAAGGTTTTGTATCACTTCTATTTGGCTTTATAGTATAGCCTTACAATAGACCACGAGTTGGGCTCAAAACAGGCCCAATTGCACAAAACAAGAGGAGGACGTACGTACGTCGAAATCACGTACGTACGGTACAACACGGAATCATTATCTGGCATACGGGACGTTCGAACGCCCTAACTACGTACGTACGTCCCTGTACAAATAATACAACGTTCGTACGTCGAAATCACGTACGTATGTTTCTTCCCGAAACAGTTATCTGTCACATTGAACGTACGAACGCCCTAACTGCGTACGTACGTTCCTGAGTGAAAAACTTCCCTCCGTCTCTGATTTGCACATAAAACCCAACATAAGTGACCCATTGGATTTGTGGACAAAAAATTGGGGGGATTTGTCTTATGATATTTTATATAAACGAAGAAAAATTACAGGCAAACCAGATCTTCAAATGAGCATTGAGGACATAAAAAATGCTGCATTAATTGAGATTGAATTGTTATTGATGGAAACAAGCATAAGGTGGTGACAAAAACGGTAAGGGCTACTTAATGATTATTTAATTCTTTATTCAATTCTATTGATTCTTACATATTACTAATCAAAGGTGTGATGATGATGACATGTCTTTGTCAATAACCAATTCAAAGGTAATCCATGACATACAAGATGATGATAAAAACAAAACTGATATCACACCGAGCTTTGGAATGGTAACCATAAAACAGGAAAAAAATGATGATGAACCTCAACCTAATTGTGAAGTAGATAGTGATGAGGATGATGGAATCAACCTTGCCTTGATGAAAAAAAGGGTGAGTCCATATTTGTTTTTACAATCTTCCTAATTTAGAACTAACAAGTGTCTTCTATTATTAACCATACCTTATCTCCAGGTTTCCAAAGAAAAAAAGCCAACAAAAGCTACAAAGGAAGGCAAGAAAGAATCACCTGCAAAAAAAATGAGAACCAAAGAAAATTAAAGGTATAATCCATATCATACATTCAAAATTGAACACAATTAGATTTGGGATAACATTACTACCACAAATTTAAACTTTCGATTATTACTTATGCAGTACTTATATGAAGAGTCCAAAGAGCAATACATGGATACGCATGATGGTTAACTTCCACAACTTGCTGCAAGACAGAATGTGTTTGGACTTTTAAGGGTCATTTGGATGCTTAGATGTTTGTTTGTTTTTTGTTTTTTGTTTTTCTTTTTCCGTGTGTGTTAACATTAGTGTGATTTACCTTTCATTATGTGTGTTTTACCACGTGAATCGAATATAGAAGCATAATACTAAGAATTTATTAAGTGTTTCCTGTTGTCTTCATAGTTATTATAATTTCGCTTGAAGGTTCTTGGCAATCTATGCAATAAAAAATCTGGAGTATTACTCCTGGTGTGTTGCAAATGCTTAATTTTATGATGCCTTATTTTAAATTTGTTTCTTCATCATTTCTGTACTATAGATGTTATCAGCTTACACCATTGTAAATGCTTAACTTACAATAAATAATGCTTAATTTTATGTTCGATTCATTCTATATGAATCAACCGAATAAATCATGATATAGTCCATCCACCTAAAAATCACAGCCTAACCCGTGCGTAGCACGGTCCACCTACTAGTTTATCATTAAATGAGAAAACTGGTGTATATTCAGGATTATAACTATGATCTAGTACAACGTTAGCTCTGTTTCTCGCATAGATGATCAACACCATTTGCAAATATGCAATATATGTCAAGCCTAAAGATAAATTAACATGCATAATTGCATATCATGTCGTGATTACCGGCCACCTTATGAGGATTGTATTTATTCAGTTGTTGGTTATGTACATGTCAATATTATGTTATATGTTCCAGAGGAAGCTTTTTGAATTGTTGTATTCACACATAAACCCATTAGAGCACAATCCATTATTCAAATGGGAATAGTCATCTTCATCTAGGTGAAAGACTTGAAATTGTTACTTCATTATTTGATGATTGGTTTGTTGAGACAACAACCCTCTCAGAAGATGCAGGGTTTCTAGGTTGTGCAAGGTTTATGGAGTCACTAACCAACATCACAACCACGGTCGACATTGTTGGTCTATCTACTGGATCTTCTTGAACACACAGAAGTGAAACATGAAGACATTTCATTGCTTCACTTGCTACACATGATCCTTTTAATAGCGGATCCATCAATTCTAAGCCTTTGCCTTCACTCCATAACCTCCATGCCTGCAATGCAACGTGTTATCCATCAAGCTAGCTAACTTCATCAGAAGATGAAGATTATTGTTCGAATCAGATAGCTATCTACTTACATAAGTCGGAAGAGTTTGTGTTTGTTCAGAAAGTTGAAATGCATTGTTCTTCTTTCCACTTATGATTTCTAGCAAAAGGACTCCAAAGCTGAATACATCTGACTTCACAGAGAATTGTCCGTCCCTTGCATACTCTGGAGCAATATACCCGCTGCACAAATTGAAACAAGCCACAGATTTTAAGATGAAACAGGGTAATGGCAAACCCCTCATATAGTCATATGCCATTGACATGATTTAGAGTTATAAATTTGCGTTTATGTGATGAGTTCTGTTAATAAGAAAAATCGTTGACAATAGTTTGCAATGTGGCTAAATGTGTCTAAACTAAATATCGACATAAACTGAGTGATGTGACACCAAAAATTTCATGTAATGATGCACTCTTCATTAAAAACAAGAAATGAATTACAATGAACGAAATGTACCAAAATAAAAACCTAACAAAATACCCTAAGCCACTCTGAACATTTTTGCTTAGTGTCTTTAAACATTTTTCGTCAATATATTACTGAAAATTTGAAGAAAACAATAGTAAGGCACTTACTATGTCCCAACAATCCTCTTGGAAATTGCTTCACTTTGCGTATGTCTGAAAATTTTCGCCAATCCAAAGTCTGAAATCTTCGGAGTCATCTCATTGTCTAATAAAATGTTGCTAGCTTTTAAGTCCCTATGTATGATTTTAAGTCTAGAATCCTCATGCAGGTATAAAAGACCTCGCGCTACACCAGTAATAATACTATACCGCGTCTTCCAATCTAGTTGTGCATGCCTTGCTGGATCTAACATTGAGAAAAATTAAAAGCGAAACATTAGTTAATTTACTTTTCAATTTTAATTTACTGCGTTCTGATAATATGGTTTGCATTGCCTTACCAAAGATGAAAACATCCAGGCTAGTGTTAGGCATGTATTCATAGATAAGTAACTTCTCACAACCCTCCATGCAGTACCCTAAGAGTCTCACAAGATTTCTATGTTGTAACTTCGATATTAATATGACTTCATTCTTGAATTCCCTTGATCCTTGTCCTGATCTTTCTGAAAGCCTCTTGACTGCGATTTCCTTTCCATGCAACATACCCTAATAGTAATTTTTTACGCATATACAAGAGTTAGAATTGTGATAATGCCATAAGATTACTTCAGTAGTTATTGAATCAAATTTCGGTATACCTTGTAAACAGGACCAAAGCCTCCTTGTCCAAGCTTGTTTGCATTAGAAAAGTTGCTTGTGGCTGCTTGTATGGCATCTAAATGGATCAAAGGTAGATCATGTCCTTTCACCCGACTCGTTTCTTCTGAATTTCCATTCAGATTAATACTAGATATTCCGTGCAGTTGACCTAATTGAATTTCTTTCTTTTCTGCAAACAGATTAGCATATTACTATTATTACATAACCTATAACAAGCAATAATGGTAAAATATTTATATGTATACCTTTTTGTCTATTTCTTCTCGGGCAAAAGTAGACTGCTAAAGAAAGAAGAATCACCACTACAGATGCTATGACACTGCTTACAACTATAATCCACCGTCTTTTCTTCCTTTCATCTGGGCGTGAAATCGAAGTAGATTCTCATTTGCTTATGGAAATGGCAGTAATGATGAGCTAGATATACATTACATGTCAATGGAAATACCAATGCTTGTGATCAACGACAAATCAACTACACTCTAGTGGAAAGGAAACAATTTTTAGGACCTACCGTTATGGTGGTGCACTTGAGCAGTTGAGCTATGTCTAATTCCTGGCATGAATATATTAAAATTCCAGTGCAATATTTAAGTTAAAACTTCTTTTGGCGGTGTTTACTAATCTATAGAGACCTCGGTACCGGTAACAAATGTATATCACTACCTGTCTGAATAAGGTACATGCACACCCTACATGGAAAGATTCTACAGACTTTGTCGGTGTGCCCAACAGAGGTGTTAAGTTGTATAATTCGTAACAGAGTGATGAAGTAGTAGTAGTTGCTGTTAGAATATGGGAAGAGCTAGACCGCATGAGGATAGACTAATACATATATATGCTTCTTATGCTGGAATCACCTCCTGCGCACCTTTGGTGTCAAAAGTCAGTTTGGTATTGCCATTGGTACCAAAAGTCGATTGATAGTGTATGTGTGAGGCTGGTCTGTGCATGTATGTGATTTAGGTACGTTCAGTGTTACATGACACAGCCGGCCGAGGCAAAGCCAAGGCCTTATGAATATAATTACAGTATATAATACACTGGATGTGATGTTCAAAGTCAAGAGCAGGCATGGAATACTATTTAAATGTTTATGTCAAATGTTCTTTGCATGGAACACTTGACAGTTAATTAGGATCTGAACTCAATGGTCTTTAATCAATTCGATCTATTTAATAAGAATATTAAATCAACAATGTTAACATTAATGAATGTTAACAATAAGATATACTCCAAATTTTACGGATTTAGATGTTTCATTAAAATTTACTTCCTTGATAAGAACTACTCCTCTTACAATTGAAATTTGATGATCTGCACAACTAAGGATTTCACATAGATATATACGTATGTAGTTTAAACAAATTTCATTTCTTGTCGCAGAAGGGAAGTTTACCTATCCACTCCTTGCGTGGTGGTAGAGCAGCAATAGTTGGTGGAAATGGTGGTGGTGCATCCATAGTTGGTGTTGATGAAGAGTTAAAAAATGAATACTTTTCATATCTTATCATACAACTCTTTGAAAGTACCCGATTACTTCCCTCTTTATCACAATATGGAATATAATTAATCATTCCTCGCAAGCAACTCAAGCAACTACTCTTAGATAAATCTCTTGTACATTGAACCAAGCCATAAATATCAGTTGCATTATTTGTATAATTCCCTTTATCATCACTATAATAACCTGTAAAGTGTGTCACACCAGTCGAAAATTTCAACGAATTTGATGCAGCACTAGCAGAGAGATCGTTCATGAAAGCAAATAACGTCACACTGATATCTGTTGGAGCTATTATGTCATGTTCATTTGCCAAACATCCTATTGGATCACTATTAGTAGTATTAGCAATATCAAAAAAGCGATAGTCAGCATATCTCAACCAACAATTATCGTAGAATGCTACTGCTTCCCTTTTGTATAAGCAACTTTTTAGAATTGCTGCAGACGATGCAGCTCCGCAGATTTGGCATTGTTGGGGTGAAATATCTCCTCGGCACTGAAGTAGGCCGTAAACTACTTGGTCAGTATTAATCCCAAAAGCTGTTGAGTTGAAGCCGAAACTGAGTGGAGCATTGGCAACAAGGGAACTGAGGGTGAGATTGAGATTAATAGAATATGGGCTGCTTGGAGTGTAATTGAGAGGAGTATTACATAAAAACACATTGCGAGGATTCTGCTTTGCCATTAGAGGAGCCACAATTAGATAGAACAAAATACATAAAAATAGTAATGAATGGCATTGATTCAATTTGATGAATATCATCTTTCTGGAGTTTCTTGGCATAAATGGATTAACAAGAAACCACCAAGCATGTTCCTAACATATGACTAGCTATCCAAAATATATATGTACAGAGTTTACTCTCATGTCTCAGATTTATATTCATTGTATACAAGAGTTGTTTTATCATGCCATTATCTATAACTTTGACATATGGCGTAATGATGGATTAAACTGAAATTGAAAATACTGAATTAACAATTTGTTATATATATTTAATCATGTCATTATCTATCTATATCCATCGTTTTCGTGGACAGTATGCACCGAGCAAACATCTGAATTCGTAGAGTGCTAACAAACATCTGAATTCATGAGCAACAGCGTATTATGCCATAATAACAACATTCTGATTGTCTTGGTCTATTTTGTATGCAATGACTCTCTATCTTTTCGTTATATTTAGTACCTAGAAATATATGAGTCAATGGTTCTCGCAACTTTCATCGATCGTTTCATGATCCATTTCAACAAGTACAGTCATCCATGCAAGTCTGTTTTCTCTAAGAGTTAACACTCATTGCACTCTTAACTAGCTCAACCCATTTATAAGCCTCCTCCTTCACTAATATCTTATTTCATCCAGCATCGCCATTCGCCCCAAGTCTGAATTTTTTCATTTTAATTACTACCTAACGAAGTTATATGTGTATTGTAAAAATAACAAAAACAAGATTAAAATCAAAAAAATTGTCTCAAAACTTAATTTGAGCTGAAAGCTAGTAAGAGCATTCCCAATGCAAGGTGGATTTTGGGGGTGGGGTGGATAAATCCACCTTGTAGCCTAAAACAATGTCCCAAGGGGAGGTGGATTTTGGGGGGTGGCTGCCCACAGGTGGTAGAACCGGACGGCATGTTAATATCATCTCCGTCAACAACTTTCTTCTATTTCTATGTGTTCTTAATATCATCTCATTCTCTTGTCTATTTCTCTCCATACGCTCGTAGTCGACATCATCAGATGAACTAGATGATGAAGAACCAGCCCATAATTGTTTGTTATGGTTGTTTGCCATTGTTTGCTAGTGTTGAACTGGTGTTGAAGATAGAAATGTGGAACAGAAAACTGGTGTTGAAGACTTGAAGATAGAAAACTGGTGTTGAAGTGTTGAAGATAGAAATGTGGAACAGAAAACTGGTGTTGAAGACTTGAAGATAGAAAACTGGGGTTGAAGTGTTGAAGATAGAAATAGCCCGACAAGTAGGATGCAAGAACACTTTGTCTTTCAAGTACAAAGCATGGTAAACCCCTAAAATTTTTACCAAATGCCGTTGACATTCTCATTTCAACGCAGTCAAGCATATACGGACGGTATATACGGGGCGGGGTTTCAATCTATACAATGAAACCCATCCCTGCCCTGCTACCCATTGGGGCGGATACGGGGCGGGGCAAATATTGGGGCGGGGCGGGGAGATAAAAAACGGGGCGGGGAACGGGTCACGGGGCAAGTTGAGCACCCCTATCTCTCTTTGAGGTGGATTTTACCTAGGTGGACCTACGTGGCGCCTACGTGGACGTGGATTTATCCGCCCTCCATTGGGAATGCTCTAAAAAGATTAAATACTACTGTTGGCGCCCATTTTTTTTCCAAATTCCCGCTCATAAATTCCTAATTAATTACTTATTATCTTATATTACTAAAATTCAACCTTTAAATACATTATGACAATAACCTAACTAAGATATTGACACGTTGTCCGTGTATCTCGGTGAACACAATTTCTCTCTCTTCTTTCTCTTTCTATATAGTACGCTACTGGGAAGAAGCAGTAGAGAGACTAATACTAGTACAGACAAAGGCAGAAAAGTGGGTGAGAAGAGAGAGAAAAAGTGTTTACAAATGAGAGAGAAAAAAAAACAAACACTATCGCCTTCAAAACTACCACTACCATCAACACTATCATCACTACCACCACCACCACCACCACCACCATCAACACCACCACCAGATTTGAGATGTAATAGGATTGTAAATGATGGTTTACAATGCAATCAATGGAGGATTCATAATAATGAAATTTGTCAAAATCATCATTTGTATGATTTACATAGAAGAAGAAAAAATCAAGAAATTGATTTGAAGAATTTTCAAGAAAAAAGTGATGGTAATAATAATAATCTGATTAAAACATCAGTAGTAGAAGTGGAATCAAGTGTTGTTGTTAAGAAGAAGAAAAAGAGTGAAGAGATTCAAGAAAATGAAACAATGATGATGAATTTGGAAGAAAGGTTTGATCTTGATGATGATGATGATGAAAATGAAGTTAAAAAGGATTCGTCTTTTGCTATTAAGAAGAAACGAGGTCGTCCAAAGAAGCGTAAAGATAATGAGAATTTGGAGGAGGTTTATGGAATTGAGAATGTGGAGGAAAAAATTGATTTTGATTGTGAAAATGGGGTTAAAAAGGATTCAAATTCTGCTATTACTAATAAGAAACAAGGTCGAGGTCGTCCCAAGAAGAAGCGAAAAGACGAGAATTTAGAGGAAGAATGTGATCTTGATTGTGAAAATGGGGGTAAAGAGGAATCAACTGTTGCTAAGAAAAAAAGAGGTCGTCCAAAGAAGCGAAAAGACGAGAATTTGGAGGAAAAATGTGATTTTAATGGTAAGAATGAGGGTAAAGAGGATTCAACTGTTGCTAAGAAAAAAAGAGGTCGTCCAAAGAAGCGAAAAGACGAGAATTTGGAGGAGCAGATAATAAAAACTATACCAATTGATGGAATTGAGATAGTATTTGAGGAGGAAATGGAGGGAATTAGTAATTTTAATGGTGAAAATTTGGTTAATCATGATTCAACTGTTTGTATTGACAAGAAAAAGAGAGGTAGGATGCGTAAAGAGGAGAAATTAGAGCTTTTAAAGAGTGGTAATACTGAATTAAGGCGTAGTACAAGGTTGAAGCAACAGCCACAGCAGGTTATTGAGAAGTTAATCGAGAGAGATGACTTGGGAGAAACACGTGTTGTTGATGCCGAGAATGATACTTTAATGGAGGAATCTGGTTCTTGTTTGTTAGATAAAATGAAGGAAACTGTAGAGTGTACTAATGAAAATGTCGAGGATCATAGGAAGGATGTAAGAGCTGAATGTTTTGAAGAGACTAGTAGTGATGATGATAATGCGGATGAGGTCAAAACTGGGAATGTTGTGCAGAAATTGGAGGGGGAGTTGAAAGAGAAAACTAATACTGGAGTAAGGCGTAGCTCAAGGTCAACCACGGTTTTACACACTTATACTGAACCTGAGTATGATCTTAGGGCATTTTGCAAATCTAGTGCATCTCGCAGGTCTAGTTGTGAGGGACGGGCAAAAAAGCGAAATGTAGATGTAGAATCACAGCCTGCAAAGAGGAAAAAAACAGATAAAAAGACTACAACTTATTCTTTGGGAAGTGTAGAGTATAGAACTGTGAAAATTGTGGATGAGAATGCAGAGGGAGGGTCGAGAACAAAGTGGATAAAAGTGAAAATTGTGGATGTAAGTCATGTTATTCTTAACCTCATTTTTATCAACATCGATATATTTCCGTTTGGTTTATTGTCATATAATATCATTTTTTCCCCTTTTAACAGGGAAAGGAGGTGGAGTCGTCAATGTGTCATCAATGTCAGAGAAATGATAAAGGAGAGGTTGTTCGGTGCACAAAATGCAAAACAAAAAGATATTGCCATTCTTGCACAAAATGGTAAAGTATTTTCAACCATTAAGTTCTGATTTAACATGATAACTTTCTATTAATATAATGGTTAGCTAAACACTTAGTTCTATAAGATATGTTTCATTTCTTATAATATTTCGAAACTGTTCAAGTACAACGTTGTAATTATTGGTGATACTATATCTTTATTTTGGAATATAAATACCCTAAGTTTAAGTGACTTTTTCAATGTTTTTGTGGATTTATATATGGAAAAGTTTTGTTATGACCTCTACGCAGTCTTAAGTCATCCCTACAACTAATGTTTAACATGTTGGTATAAGTTGAGTCTGAATGTGCCACTGGCATAGATTTGTTCAAGCCAAATCCAAACCTCGAGTCCTCGACTTCTGGAGTTGACTCTTTTTTAATTAGGTTGGATTGAAACTGTATTTCAATACAATGTAGGGTCGGATTTCCATTTTGATCTGCAGAGTTCATATCCATTTCGATATTGAACTCACAAAGTTATTGAATTTATAATTTAAAACTTTCATCTAAATGCCAATATCAGTAGTTATAATTTAACTTTACAGTAACTGTGCCAAGAGTTTTATGCTTGTAAGGTTTGTTTTAGAAATGAAATTAGTGATTTTGCTCTAACTTTGTATGAAATATAGGTATCCACAGTTCTCGCATGCGCAAATTGCAGAGTGTTGCCCATTTTGTCGTGGTATCTGCAATTGCAAAGAATGCTTGCGTAAATTTGGGAAGGCTAAGGTTTGCATTAATGTAGCTGATTTATTGCCCTTAACATATGCCACCATTTGTTTCCAATTCTTTTTCTTTTTTTGACATCATACATATTCTCCATTTATTATAGGAGAAAACTGCCTCTGTAAAGAAGTTATCGGAAGAAGAAAAAGTTAATTATTCTAAGTATTTAGTGCATCGACTCCTTCCCATCTTGATAGATATTGATCAAGCACAAGTTCTGGAAAAAGAATTGGAAGCTAAGATTCAAGGTAACTTGCACATGTTATTGCATGCATGATCCCACTTTGACATAGAATGTGGTGTTCATTACTGATATATACATATGTCCTGCATCTGTTCTCTAGAATGTGTGACAGAAATAGGCCATATGATGGTCGATGTTTAAGCTTAACTATTAAATATTTATTGTGTTGGACTTTATGATTTGAAACATGTTTGTGGTATGAACATATGGTGCCAAATTCACATTAGTTAGCTGTTCCTTAGTGATATGCACGTCTTGTGTGGTTGCCTTTCTTAACCTTTCCAGTTTGTTAGTGATATACACCTTAATTAAACTGTTCAATCTTGGCTATTCTTAGTGATATACATGTTTCTTACAAACACCTCTCCTGTTTGTATTCTGGTTTAAAAACATATATTTATTCTGATTTTCTAACCAAATTATATCATGACAGAAATATAGGCTGTGGCACACCACTCATACACATCTTCGTATTCTTTAACTCTATTCTTACTTGAATTTCCATTTGTATAGGAATATCCTCAACTGAGGTGGAGTTACAACTGTCTGGATGTCCTGAAGATGAACGTGCATACTGGTACAACCTCTCGAGTCTTGATTTATCTTCACATTATCATGCCTTCACTAGTTTAGTCCATTGATGAACTTTCGTGGAGCCTTCTCTGTGTGCAGCAACAATTGCATGACATCCATCTTCGACGTACACAGAAGCTGTTCGCGTTGTGGTGGTTATGATCTATGTCTTAGTTGTTGTGTGGAAATCCGTAATGCTCACTTACAAGGAGGTGGGGAGGAAAACGTTGTAACGTTAGGATATGAGTGGAAAGTGGAGGAAAATGGCAGACTCTATTGCCCTCCACAAGAAATGGGTGGTTGTGGCTCAGGTTTATTAGAGCTGAAACGTATCTTGCCAGAGGATTGGGTTTCAAATCTGAAAAAGAAAGCACAGCAGATTATTGCAGGACAAACTCCACTTACTGATCTTGGAAGTTCTGCACGATGCACCTGTTTCAATTCTGTTGGTGACTTTGATTTGGACAACAAGATCTTACGTAAAGCTGCTTATCGGGAAGATTCATATGACAACTATCTATACTGTCCGTCTGCTAAAGATATTCAGCAGAATGACTTGAATCATTTTCAGAAACATTGGATCGGTGGTGAGCCAGTTATTGTCCGCGATGTGCTTGAGTCTACATCTGGATTGAGCTGGGAGCCGATGGTTATGTCCCGTGCAATACGTGAGAAAACAAACTCTAGAATCATCAATCAAAAGAAAATTGATATTGAGGGAGACTCCTATTTGGATGTGACAGTTATTGATTGTCTAGACTGGCACGAGGTTAGGGACTTACTCTGTGTAATGGAGGTTTTGTTATTTGGTAGTTTTTAACAGGATTGTGATTATTAGATTATCGTTTTTCTCATCTTGAATGTTAGTGGCCATACTAGTCACTATTGTGTTTGGCTATTATATGTCATCTAGTATGTCAATAATGTCAGCTACTGATATTTGTGCATGTCATATTACTCAGGTCGAAGAAAAAATTCAACATTTTTTTAAAGGTTATTCACAAGGTCGAGCTCACAAAGACTCGTGGCCTATGATGCTTAAGCTAAAGGACTGGCCCCCTTCTAATTTCTTTGAGGAGCGTTTGCCACGCCATGGCGAGGAGTTCATCAGTTCCTTGCCTTTTCAGGAGTATACAAATCCGAAAGATGGCTTTCTTAACCTAGCTGTAAAGCTACCACGGAAATCTCTGAAGCCAGACTTGGGGCCAAAGACATATATTGCCTATGGAACCGCTGTAGAGCTAGGCCGTGGAGACTCTGTTACCAAGCTTCATTGTGATATGTCTGATGCGGTATGCTTACATTCTTTACTATTTATAACAGCGTAGTCTCCTTCTCACTGTTTAATATTATTTGAGTGCTAAAGCTGTTCAACGTAGTGATCTATATATATATTCGTGTGTATGTAACGTATACATTAATTGTATACCATTAACCGTGTTGTTATAGCTTGGAAATATATAATTTCCTTTTTGGCATTGAATCTATTTTCACCAAAAGCACCTTTGATTCCAAGCATTTTTCTAATGAACACAATTCATTGATAAGCAACTGGTGTTCATGTAAATAGAAATATTCTCACCCATAGTTAGAGCTTGGAGATGTCTCACTAGTTTGTTATAACAAACAAGACACTAAAACGCCCTTGGTTTCTTGCGTTTTTTCTTCTTCTTTTCAAATGGGTTTAGAATTGGTCTCATCCATAATAGTCATATACCCATTTGGTTTATGACATATCTAAGTAACAATACCTTACATGTGGCGGATACTACCAAATAGTCTTATAGCGACCAATTAGAAACCGCCTATTAGTATTGATAAAGCGGCAGTAGAAAACACAGGTGCCTGTCCACTCCTTACTCGAATCCGACTCACCATCAAATATTCAAGAAACTCCCAATTAGCATGGTCGTATCCGTGGAGATAGGAAGCTATGGGTTGCACGGGTGGGTATCAGAACAATATTGTCATTGGCAACCAGAATAGAAATAATTTTGGTGAAGGTTTTTCAGTTTAAGGTTTGATATAAGAATTTGGTATTTTTCCATGAAATATAAGAAGTTAAGAACCCTTTGTTTACCTTTATGACACCATTCTTGAAATTGTGCCAGCACCCATGTAGTAGATGACCACCATCTCACAAAGCCATCAAGAACCTACAGTCTAATCCCCTTCTAAGGATCTTGAAAATAATTCCAGTCTCAAATATCTTAAAAACAAATGTTAAAATGAGATCAAAGTTCCATCTAAATGTTGTCTGTTAGTCTAGATCAATATAAGAAGATTTTAAATATTAAACATGATGCCTTGATTTGAAGTCAAGATTTGTGCCAATTACTGTAGTAAATTAAAATTTTACATATTACACGCATATGGAAATGAAGCTCTCGTGCAATAAAGATGTGATCTAAAAAAATATCAAGAACTACGTTGATTTTTGGGTTTGACAACATGTTCTTTACACTAAGGACTCACTCAAAGAGAAGACTCTTCTTAAAACAAACACAATTCCTGATCCCTCGGCTTTATTTGTAGCATCTTGTGGTAGGAGTGTGCTTGTTTTATGCTTTTTGACCAAGGATGTCTCATCCCTTAATATATCATGTTCGTTTATCTATATAAAGAAACAAACACAATTCCGTTACTTCATCCAAATGGCCAAAGGCTCACAACCCTTTAAATAGGAAAAACAATCTTTGGAAAGCAAAGAGTTATGAACATACAACAACTTCGATAAAAACAGTATAAAAATTCTGAATTAAAATAATCCCAGAAATAGGAATACCTTAAATCAACTAAAAATAGCAGTAAATTTAATTATAAAAATCCATAAAATTTATAGTAATAATTTTGCGACAAATTAGCGGTTTTAAATTGGTAGAATACATCAGGAAATAATGAAGGAAAATTTACAGCTAATTGTGATGCTACCTGAACGAGTCCATACATACGCAACTGTGAGGTCATACTAATCTAAAGGTGAAAGAAAATATAGGGGGAAGAAGGGTGAGCGTCAATGATTCCCAATGAGTGACTAATGTTTTTTTTCTCAATAGTAAGTTCAAAATTATCTGATCAAAATGTCATAAATCCTGATAATTATCAGGTATTCAGGTGCAAAACTAAATATGTGCTGTTATTAAATATATATTTATATGAACATCACCGTCAAACTTCAATCTTTCCCAGTACTTGTTCCCCTTTAGCTGTATAATCAGAACTTTTTATAGTTCATAAAATTTGTATGAACCGGATTCAAGTTCATAAGTCTGTATATAGATATATCAGTTCAGGAACCAGATCTTGATAGAAATCAGAATCTAATGTTGGTAAGGTTTTAAAAAACCATAACATTGTCTTTAAACACATTTATTTAATTATAACAGGTACAAAATTAGAATATCTATATTATTTTCTGAAATTATTTTATTGAATGCTTTTTTTTTTATATCACTCTACAGAACCGTATATGATATTTTTACCTCATATGGCTCCTCGTTCAACTAAACTATGATATGTATACCACGTGTTTTACTGACAAGGATTGTTGTTCATCTAAACCATGTTTCATACGCTTAAAACGTTGTGCTAAGTTTGGTAATTGTTACTTTAAACATGCTATCTTATCAAGATCCTGATATTGTTTGTCTTGCTGTTATGCATTTCAGGTCAATGTTTTGATGCATACTGCAGAAGTGAAGCTGACACCTGAGCAGCTTGATCTCATCCAAAAGAAAAAAAAGGATCACTTTGTTGATCAAGAGGAAGTTTCTACTACTATTTCAGATAGAAAAAAGAGGGGACCTCCTAGATTAAGAAATATGGGAGAACCATCCAGGCAAACTTCTCTGAGGAAACCTATGAGTGAGGGGGAAGCTGGAAATGGTGTTGAAAATGGCAATGAGGTGAATGAAGAGGAGTCTAATTCCATTTTGTCTGGAACAAAAGCCATATGTTCATCCAAGCTGCTGGACCCACCATCAGGAAATAATGGATTATCCAGCCCCTTCGGTGAAGTTGGAATAGAGGATGATAGCATGGTGAAGGCTAATGGTCCAGGAGATAAATCTGCAGTTTCTAGTAGCAAGCTACAGGAACCACAGACAACAGAGGGAGGAGCTCTTTGGGATATTTTTCGTAGAGAAGATGTTCTTAAGCTTCAGGAATACCTTATAGTGCATTCAAAGGAATTCACGCACACTTTTCGTTCTCCAGTGAAGAAGGTAAATTTTTCATTATAATACTAATTTTTGAAAGGTCTATGGTGTTAGGCAGAAAATTTATAATTTGGTTAAGGTAAATAGATTTGCGACACTGACAATCTTGTTTTAGTATTCTGACAAAAGTAACCTCGTAGTTACAAAGGTTTCATTGGTGTGTATCAAATCCTAAGTATTATGTATGTAGCACTTTATTGTTTGATACGAATGATTATGGACAATAATGTTTATTCTTTGTTGCCACTTGCCAAAATATTTTCGTACGCTGGTTTGTTTTTATTTTTCATTGAAGGTTCTAAAGGTTCTCATAGGAGAAAAAGATTAATACATTTTTCTTTTTCCACTTAAAAACAAGAAGACAACTCTTTATCAGTATCCTTTTCTTTATCAGTAATTTCTAGTGACTAATCTCCAGAAGTAGGTATTTCAATTGGCCCCAAGCTAATAAATAGACCCTTTAAAATCTGGATTTACTGAAGTTGGTCTCATATATATGTGGTATAGTTGGGATTTATTGCCCATTTTCATGACCAAGCAATATCATCTGAAAGAAAGATTTCAGCGTTTTGGTGTTCATACATAGTTCAAAATAACGCCAGATTTCGCGAAGATCCAACGAATTATGTCGTTTTTGTGAAATCTGGTCGAATATGGTTGGAGTGTAAATCTCCCCAATCCATCAAATATTCGTTACTTCGGATTCAACGGATTTTGGATGGATACCACGGATTTGTTGATTGAATGTAGATCACAAGTATGGAATTGTCTTCTCTTAATCCGCTAGATTCAGTAAGAACTAACAATGATGTTGCTCCGTAGATCAATAAGAAAATCATAGATAATCAAGATGGATATCTAATCTAGGTTCACAATAAGGAGAATTGAAGTTTAGAAGAGTTTGGAAGTTGGGAACATCTGTATGAGAAGTTTTCAGTGTAACTTTAGGGAAGAAGATGGGTAGTCAGAAGTCAACTTGTAAACATTTAAGTATTGGTTTTATTCCTCAATTAATATAAACTATATAGTAAGATTAGAGTTAAAATAGTTGGCGATTGTGTATTTCTTTACAAGCAAAGAATATAATATACATTAAAATGTCCAAATATACCTCACCTTTTCGACAAAGAGAAGGAAATTTTGCGAAATAATCTGTTTTTTTAGAAAACCGGATATTTGGCCTTATTCGGCATTTTGAACTATGGTTGGAAGTGGAAGGAATGATATTTCATTGAACTTTCTGAATCTATGGTATGGGTCATTGTCATAGACTCGACTCTCGTAATGTTACATTGTTACTCAAACCCTAGTGCTGAAAATTTGACACTGTATTGTCCACATTCCCAAACACTCTTTATCCGAGTCTTATGTGTACAGTTGCTTTGTAGAACTGTTTTGTCGTATACATGCTGATTATGTTTTCTGTTGTATATGTATAAATATATGCAGGTTGACCATCCCATACATGACCAGACCTTCTACTTGACATTGGAGCATAAGAGGAAACTTAAAGAAGAATTTGGTTAGTTACTTAGTTTAGATTGGAGCTTTGTTGGCTGTATTGTATTTAATGTTTCATTTATTTATGGCCTGAATCCACTGAAACACATACACACACGAGTATAATGCCTTTACCTCTAACACATGTCACGGCTGTAGGATGTGCTAATCCCTTGAAGCATGTTATCATACCCCGTTCCTATGACATGCTTCAGCAAGCGTCATTTGTCTGAACCATACAATCATCAACAAAATTCTTTATTGGCATTTGTACACATGACAATTATATTCTACGTGTTGATTCCTGTATTTGTTGTCATTCTTGTGTTTTAACGCCATTAACTACATCTACTTGTCAAGTGAAAGTCACTACTCTCATCTTCAAGGCAAAGTAGAGAACTAAATATTTCGAATGGGGTTCATGGGTGGGTAGGGTGTTTTAGTTGAACTTGTGTCAGAGCTGAATGTGTATTTGTAATGTTTCCGTCCATAGCTTCAGTTGACCACAGCTCACATCAGAAATTGGGAGAAAATCAGAATTCCAATAATTAGTAGCCATGACCTGAAGAGGAATTAATGGGAGGACAATTTTGTGATGGATAGGAGAAGGTGTGAAATGTAGACAGATATGCTGCATGGTAACAAGTCATGCTTTTGTAATGTAGAAAAATTTAGCTAAATGAGAAATTTCTAATTCTTAGAGGTTGTTTCAATTCATTCTTTATATTTTGGACATGACTGGTTTATGGATGGTAACCCAAACATGAAATAAAATTAGAGCTGAGAAACAGATTCGAGATAGTGTTTTGCAACTCAGGTCAACCAGTCCAGTTAGCATGATGAGAAAGAGTGTAAAAAAGTTGTGAAAATCCAAACCAAGGTCCAATAATATACTGTATTCTTAAATTGGCGGATAATGCACTTAATAATATTTAAGACTTATTCGGTTACACTCAAAAATTGGCATCATGATGGGAGACATAGTTAATACTTCTTTGTGTTTTAGTCAAATGCTAAAAGTAACGAACCAAGTGATGATACCCTGTAGCATAAAAAAAGAGGATCAGTGTATCACCAACAGTTAGTAAAGGCTAAGACTTAACATTCAATGGAGTGCTAAAGCCTAAAGGCATAAAATCAACCATACCTCTGCGAATGGATGGTGCTTTGGGTGTTTCTGAGCAGGTGGATGGTGGTTGTAAGAATGTAAGGGATCTTTTATATAAATGGAGAGATTATCTATTTGTAATTGTGGTACTAATGATTAGGATCTGAAGAGAGGAAAGAGGTATATTTTGTGGATTTAGTTGGCTGTTGTCGGATTTCAATATCTATCCCTTTTCGCTGAGTGGGTGTTGAGTAGATCACACCTATCTCTATACCGAATTGTAAAGTTTAAGTTCTATTAATACAAGTTTAATCACTCCAAAAACAAAATGTCAGTTATTTTCTGGTAGAATAATTGTTTTCTGGTATTCATCACATGCATATTTTGCAGGTGTTGAACCATGGACATTTGAACAAAAACTTGGAGAGGCAGTCTTTATTCCAGCTGGATGTCCTCATCAAGTTAGAAACCTGAAGGTATGTTCTTCAATAATTTGCTTGATAGTGAAGTATTGGCTGTGCATGCAGATTTTAGATTATTGATCAAGAGTTTTTATGGAAGTGGTTATGTATCAGTGCTAGAGTACATACTGTTCATATTATTAATTGATGGTTGTGCGTGGACTATAGTTTGTACTCTCACGAGCTTTTTGTTTTAATTTTCTTTTTAGTGAGGCAAAATATGTTTATTCCGATATAAGGCCACTATTAGATGAAAGAAGACACCCATTTAGAGATCAGCCAGAGGCTCATCTCTACATCCTTCATAAGTCATAGCCACTTGAACAATAACCTCAATGCATTCATTAAGCCTTTATTGTGATCATCATAGCAGATGCTATCTGTTTACCTTTCCCAATGGTCCAAAACCTCTCCAACAGTTGCAGAGAGAGATGTTGCTGGAAAATGTTCGTCTCATATCATGTTGAAGAAAAACTGTGGCTGCTGCCCAAGTCTTACTGACGATCAACGTGATCTGACCAATTGGGTAGGGCATGTTTGCATGAACTGGCAATTTGTGGAATTTAGTGTGGTATTGGCTGTCATGTGAAATCCAGTGTCCCCTTAGGTCCTTATCGCATGATACACCAAGGTGGTGAAGATGTCATGCAATGCAACGAGTTTTATTTTATGGAGATGTGTTGCATGATGCAGACTACCTGACCTTAATGCAATCAACAAGCATTGTTTACACCAGCCATAAGAATCTTTATGAATTCTAAAGTAGGATATTGGGGACTCCCCCAAACTCTCATAGCATAGTCCCACATGCGTTCGTCTTCTTCATCCGAGCTTGTCTAGTGGAGTTTTCCACTGATTCTGAGCTTGGAAGTTCCTTTTCAATAGCATGTTGCTTTAAGCCTCTATGCATTCCTTGTCCGTAGCAAGTTCAAACCAGCTTTATAGATTACATTGTGGTTACTGTGGATTGTTCTGATAAAACTCTGTTTAATGCTTAAATGATTAAACTGCATTATCTAACTAATTACTTTTGATGTCTTTAATGTTCAAATTATCCTGGTGATCATGCCCTGTTCCATTTGACTGAACTATGTTTAAATTAGATTTTCTATATAGGACCAGATAAGAATGGAAAAACATAAACAAGAAATGATGCTCTTAACTCTATTATGCGTATTTAAGTAGTTTGTATTGATGCTCCATTCTTGATTGTTGTATTACAGTCTTGTCTAAAGGTTGCAGTTGACTTTGTTTCCCCTGAGAATACAAATGAATGCATCCGTTTGACTCGGGAATTTCGCAGCCTTCCCATGGATCATATAGCAAAAGAAGACAAATTGGAGGTAATTTCCCAGTTAATTAATATTGATTATAGTGTATCATAAAAAATGTTGTTTATATATTTTGTTTATCAATAGTAATCTGCATCATATACAAAATCACATGCTGCTGTAGTGTATTGCGTTATACAAGGTCTTGCTCTGAACGTGCATAGGATCCAAGCAAATATTTCATCACAAAGAACTTCCTTTCCAAATTTTTCTGTGTAAAGTGACTTGCCTTGTTCGCGCTGATCGATTCAGGAACAGCTATATATACACGAGGACTTGACATAAACAAACACTGTGATTGTGTCTGATGATTTTTACTGGAGTTGGTTGCATGTGTTGTGTGTAAATGACATAATAGTTATAACTTATAAGACTGTATGGGCATATAACCGAACTACTGAAATCTTTTATCATTAGGGTTATTGGAATCAGTACTTTCATGAATTGGGTAATAGAATTTTGGGGTGCACCATAAGTTCACTCAGGAGACCTTCCATTGTTGGAAAAGAGGTGGTGCCTTGCATTGTTTGTGGTCCATGAGTATGATATCAAATATAGAAAGTATTAACGCTTTGATATCCGTTTTCTATTCTCAGGAAGTTACTTATTACTGTTGGTACTGCCTCATACATGTGTGTTTATTATTGGCACAGTTGTCTTAAATTCTGATTGTGTGCTTGTAGGTGAAGAAAATGATTCTACACGCAATCAGTGATGCTGTGAAGGGGCTTGAGTCACCTACCAAGTGAGTTATTGTGATATTATTTTTATGAACTCTAATTTCTTGATGGAAGAAGCCCCTTCTTTTATTGTTTTTCTTCTTAGTTTATTAGCTTATTCACTAGTAAGTTTAATGGCAGTGGTGAAGAAGCAGGAGATGCAGATGGAAGGAGGGTGAAGAAGACGGTGAGCAAGAAGAAAGAAAGGAAAACAAAACCCGTATTGGCAAAAAAGAAAAAAGGAAACAAAAGAGGCAGGAAACCCAAAGGCTTACTTAACTCAGATGCTGGGCAGCATGGAAGCCCACAGGATGACCTTCAAGAACAAAACAATGCTAAATTAAAAGAAGAAACAGACTCCCCTAATTCAAATATTCTGGAAGCTGTGACTAATGGTGGAGAAGAATTAAAAGAGGGGAAGAGGGAATCAGTTAATGAGCATGGTGACAGGGATGATGTATTAACAACTACGGCAACTTCAAGCCATATGTCTGAGTAAATCAGATCAAGACACCACAGCTCTTGTGGATTTTTTGTCGGAAGATTTTGGTGAATAGGATACAGGTTCATGTGCAGTTAATGCTGAAAGCAAATACTGTTTTGGGTTGAAGCTTTGCTATTTTGCAACCATAGCTGACAACTTGTAATTTGCGATCCAAGGTTAATGATCTTTTTTTTTGTTGCTCAACATCCTTGTTTCATATAAACTGATTGCCGTAGTGCTTCGCAACTTTCACATCTTTAGTAATTGTTAGAACTTTTAATTTTGTAATATAATTTGCTATTAATGTGATTAGTATGTGAAAGCCTGAACCAATGCATGTTTACTCTTTCCTATGCTTGTTATCTTGAATCTGCATCAGTTTGTGCATTGTGAATTCCATTTCAGATTTACATGAAATTAAAGTTGCTTTCTCATATCTTTGGATACATATACTGTAAATAGCTAGATCTCTTTCTCCTTCCCTCTTCTTGCTCAGAAGCTTTCTTCTTTCTTCGCGTGAACTTGGTAATTCAATTCAATTTAACAAGTTTGTCCTTCATTGGCAAGTAGTAAGTTCATTTTATTCTTTTTTTTTTTTTTTTTTTTTTTTGTTTAAAAATTCAAATTTTATTGATAAACTCAACGAATTACACAAAAGTAGAGGACAAACGCGCTACAAACTGCGCGGCAAGTCCTTTTTGGATAGCAAACCCGATTCTCCTAAATACATATTCGTTCGAACCTGCAGTTATCACGTTGCTATCCATTATCTTTTGCACTCTCCTGAGGAGCTCAACTGCTTCTGAGCCTAGCAATCCAAATGTGTCAAATGCAAAGGGGATGAAACTATGTTGGTTAGCCCTACAAGCTTCGTCATGTTTCTCCACTTTTGCCGCTGCTGCATTGCTAGCTGTTAGCCCCACCTCAAAAATCCCAGCACTCAGCCCAACCATCGGAGACGCCCCTGTAACATCAACACACGCATGTTTACCTTCAGACCAGTTGTAGACCAGAATATCAGCAGGACGTAATGTCGATCTTCCTTCCTTAGGATCAGTAATAAAGTTAACATGAGCCTCCTTCTTAACCTGTACGCCAGCCCGCCAGAACACATCACACAAGATATCTCTAACGTGGTCATGCCTGTACTTGAAGCCGGGGTAATGCTTACAATGGGCCGCATGGTCCCCGAAAGCATCAAGTCTACTCTTCTTGCACACTGGACAAAGCTCACCATCTGAATATAGAGGGATCATCAATCGATAACGAAGAATGGCACGATATTCTACAGGCGTCATGCGTTGTCCAAGCCCTTCCATCGGGATAGCAAGGAGAAAATCTTTGGCATATTCTAACTGCACACATCCAATCACGGCTTTTTGTCTAGCTGACAACTCAAATTCCCTCTCAAGACCAGAACTAATCTTGTTGTAGTATGCTTCCGCCAAGACATATTGGGGTCTGAAGGGGACGGTAGCAGTTGGAGCAAGATTACTGAGATCAAAATCAGGTATAGAAAGATGTAAACTAGCAATGGCAGTATCGAAAACATTACCTATAGGTGGAGTGTCACAACCTCGAAGAATGTGGTCCTGGAGATCCTTGGTTTGCGTACGTGAAGCTACGAAAGCAAACTTCATAACATCAGTAGCACAATAGATACCAAGTCCACCCATACGTAATGGGAGGGTTGCCATACGCCACTGTAGATCGTCAAAACCAGGTCCATCAGAAACCACAATATTTTGAAGGGCTGCACGAAGCTTGTGGTCAAACCATTCGGCTGTTTCCTGAACATAATCAGGGGGGCAAGTACGGAGAGCAAATGTGAGTTTAGATAATCCCATACAAGAACGTAAAAGTGCCAACTCACACTGCGGATCCTTTAGCTGTGGTAATAAGTCCATAAGTTGAAGTGTCTTATCCACTCGTTGACGAACATTACCCACAATAAATGATGCATCAATACTTACAGCCCCTCCAAGCAACTTAACCCCTCGCTGAGGACATGATATACCAACCGGAAAGATATCTGGATAAGAGCAGTCAGGATCAACAGAAGGCCAGAACAACTCTGTCTTAGACACATTAAGCACGAGCCCAAGAGATGGTCCTCTTTCCTGAATGATACGAATAGCTCTAGCCACATGTTCTGTACTACCAATCAAAGTACCATCATCTAAGTACCATGCCTGCAACTCCAAGTGGCATTCTGACTGAATGCGGTGTATCAATGGATGCAATACCAAAGCAAAGAGAAGAGGCCCCAAAGGGTCCCCCTGCTGTATCCCAGCTGCTGACCAAATATGAGTAGACCCTAGATACAATCGAGCAGGTTGACAATAGAGGTATTCGACCCATAGAGCAATAGATGGACAATGATTGCGTACCTCCCGTCGCATAGCAGACCGATCAACAAGGTTGAAGGCATTCTGAAAGTCCACAAACAGCATAGAAAGCGATGTGTCATCCTTGTTGGCATAAACCAACCGATTAACAACATGCAAAATTGCCTCTGCTCCACCAGGCACACCAACCCCAAACTGAAAATCCTCTAGGTATGGGACAATATCTTTAGAAACTCCTCTCATGGCAATCTTAGACACCAGGCGACGCCAAACCATACCCACAGCTATTGGGCGAATGCCGTTACCTGGTTTAAGAAGTGGGGTGAGCGGTGCACTAGCTATGAACTCTGCCAAGACCCGGGGGCATCGACCTTGTAGCCATAAGTTCACAACCGGTGTCAAGGCCTCCATAAGATTTGTGGCTACAGCGGATGCAGCCCCACTCATAGCATCCAATAGGTGTTGGGCCCGGAGACCATCTCGCCCACAAGATGTCCCTTTGGGGAAGGACCTGATGCATGATAATATCCCATCCCTCTCAACTGACAAAGGTGACTCAAGTAAAGGAATGTCGGGGACAGATGGTGGTGGATGTTTCAGGTGTTTATCCTCTAAAGCCCGTTGCGTCTCTGGAGTATTCGGAGCAACCCTTGATGATGCCAACACCTTCACGGCTGCTGCAAAGTGCCCGTCTGCAACCTTTTGCAAACATCGTCGTACATTCTTGCTTTGAGACTGTCGAGATGGTCGTTCCAACGAAGGCTCTGTGTGTGTGACCCTCTCAATCAGACGGAATATACCCCCAGGCTCGTTCCAAATAGAGAGAGCCTGCAAAATCTGATTCTGCTGGAGATATTTCCGAGCACCAGAACGACGCTTTTGGCGATTCTGCGGATGGAACACTTGCAATGTGCAATAGGGAAGCAGGAGCAATCTAACCCATGGCCCTGTCGACATGGGGTCTGCAGTAACCTTATACAAGACTGACTTCAATGCACAGGAGAATGCTAATCGACAAGGACGAGGAATACTTTTCACTGTGCGAAAAGGTCTACAGAAAATATGATCAAGTGATATCTTATCTAAAGAAGGTGCAACAATAGAAAGGTGAGTATCGATACCAGTGTCCCCTCCTGCTGTAGGTGCGGGTGGATTATCAACATGCACAAGCTGTGGTGGTTGTATACCTACAATTGCACACTCTAACTCACCGGTCTCGTTTCGCGCAGGTGGTTTGATGACTGCACCATCCGGATGTTTACATTTTATTGTCGATGCATGGATACAAAAAAAATCACCACACATCCATTTGTTCATCCTCTTCAAAGTATTGTCAAGCGACGAAAATAAACCTATATCAACTTTGATCGCATCTCTCAGCCTGTCGATGTCATTAACCCTCTTCAAGTGATCTTTCTTAACATGCGTTGGGATGTACGAAGATTTGTATCCATTTCCACACGGTCCATTGGTGCATCTATCAAAATTTCGAAATGGACAATGGATACTCTCCATCAAGCAGCCAATTTTTTTTTTTTTGTGGCTTGGCTGGCTTGAACTGCTGGTTCTGCTGGTCTGGCTACCGGTTTGGCTGGTTCAGCTGGTCTGGCTACCGGTTTGGCTGGTTCGGCTGGTCTGGCTACCGGTTCAGCTGGTTGAGCTGGTCTAGCTACCGGTTTGGCTGGTTCGGCTGGTCTGGCTGCTGGTTCAGCTGGTCTGGCTGACTGGCTTGGACTGCTGGTTCGGCTGACTGTATCGGCTCGTCTGGCTATTGACTCGGCTTAGGTGGCTTAGATGGCTTAGATCGGCTCGGCTCAGAGCAGCCAAATTTACGAGAGAGGAGGCGTTTAGTTTTTTTTTTTTTTTTTTTTTTTAAATCGGGAAGGGATTGGAGGGAGGGGAAGGGAAGGTTGCTGGTGGGGGGAGGGGGAAGAGAAAGTAGATGGGGTGGTAGGGAAAGAAAGAAGATTGTGGTGGTGGTGGTGGTAAGGGAAAGGGAAAGGGGGAAGAAGAGATGGTGGTTGTGATGTGAAGTAGAGGTTGCTGGTGGTGGTAGGGGGAAAGGGGAAGAAGGTTGCTAGTGGCGGCGGCTGGTCACGGAGGAGGTGACCTGAAACTTATATCAACAATCCGCTGTTGACGTGTTTCGAACCCACGACCTCTCCACATTGTGAGAGGGGTGCTACCATTGAGCCACAGGCTCATTCGCAAAAAAATTGTTTGGTAAGCCTGTTTTTAATGAGATCAGTAACTCGATGATGCTGGCGGGATTCGAACCCCAGACCTCTGGTATCATCACCTTACATCTTTGCATACCTTCAACTTATGAATGGCTCTATATTTTTAATCTTCATTCATCTAAGTAGCTGCAAACCTGTTTCATATATGACCTTCTACGCCTACGCATACATGGTGCACCATGTACAATATGTACATTCACTTGTGTTCTTCAAAGTTTTGTTGGCCTTCTATGGCCGGACTATTCAAGAAGAAGAATAAGCACGAACAACTTTCATATGAGCAATGTAGAGAGAGAAGAATTGAAGAAAATATGCAGACAATGCAAGCGCTCGGCCATTTCGATCTTTCTTCCAAGTTCATGAGGTAATTTATACATGTTGAAGATGTCTCACCACTTTTGTCAAATCATATATTGTTGTGGAATGTGCCTGCAGGTATGGAGAACATGTGCTCTTACGATGGGAAGAAGGGAAGCCTAGAGCAAACTGACACACTGAAGCCAGAGTCTGTGCAAGATGGGGGGGTAATGCAGAGGAATTAATCAGCACTGTAAAGGGCGATGGATCTATAATTGAGAAAAATGAATAAATGATCGTGAATGGTGGTATGGATGGATGTATAACAATTATTTTCCTGCTTTGTCGACAGGATTTAGAGCTGCATCCTTAGCTAATCGTTTCTTGAGGTAACTGCTGTTTTGATTTGAAGTAGAGGAACATGTTATCTGCACTGTAATGCTTTGTTGATTTCAGACCTCAACTACAAAACTTCTAGTTGATATAGCGTTAACTGGCAGGATGTTTTGTAATTCTGTTTGTACTGCAGATATTGCTGTGATGATTTTGCATGTTTATTCTTGAGATGCCATTTAGCTTGATCTGCGTCAGGAGGATTGAAACAGTTATACCCAACATTGAAACTGCGCTAGTGCCCATTGAAACAGTTATACCCAACATCTGAAGAAGTTTTCTTCGGTATATTTGACGTAGTCCAGAGATCATCGGTAATCAATTGCCTTACACAGAAAATATCATATTAATTAATCAGCATTTTGAATTGAAGCAATGAAGATTATGGTTTGTATCTTAAGTTAGCCCCTGGGCTTTACTTCAAATTTACATTTCTAAACAAGAAAAAATTGAAAATCATGACTTCATAATGAATTTCTTAAGAGTGCACTGTCATTGACCCAAGCATAATATTTGTTAAGGATGCATGAAGACTAGTTCTTCTTCTCCGCATTCTCGAATGGAAACATCTAGTCTTTTATTGATTGAAGATGGTATAACATCACAACACTGCCTTCTTGGTGCCTGCAACCAAATGAAGTTGAAGATTCAGTAAGTATATCCATTTGTATATGGCATCTACTAATTAGTTATTATGTAGATGCATTTGCGCAAGGGCTTATTAGGAAGTTCAAAGGAGAATTCCTAGCAAGCTTTTGCTACATCATCGGCAGCAACAATTATGGCAGAGTGGCAGACTAACGAGGGCACCCTTTCAACAAATTGTCACGAGGGTGCCTTAGGCAGGTACATATATACGTATATGTCTTCTTAGGAATGTCTAGTTAGATAGAAATGCTTGGATTGATCAGTTTATTCATACCTTTCGAACATCAAAATCGAGCTTTTGCGAGAAGACCCTGATGTGTAGTAAATTCTTTAGAAAGCTCTTACTGTTATCGAAGCAACTTTCATTTATGCTTCTCTTGTAACTGCTCGACATTCCACCTGAAGTAGAAGATATATTTTTCAGGAAGAATGTCATAGGTCTTTTACACTCATCTTTGGGAAGCACCTTTGTGTTAAACATGAAAAGATTTGAATACAAGGTTCCACCAAGATTCCAAGGCCTGAATGTCTGCTGTACTGGAAGAAGGTCCGGAAGTAGTACATTGTGATTGAATACTTGAACCGCATAGCCCCATGAGATCAAAACAGTCAATGTGTACCATTTATCGTAGCATACAGTTTGTTGTAGAATTCTTGCAGGGTCAAGTTTTACAGCTTTGAACAAATGCTTCAGTGCTTGATTAGCAGTCATGTTAGGGAAGATTGGTTGCGCATAATCCATGTGATGTAGAGATACCAATGGCTTTAATGGATGTGCTGCCAATAACCCGAATATGTCTCCCCGAACATCAAACTAGAACAAATGCACATAAAAAAGTGAACTCTAAGAACCAAGTCAAGTATACATCAGACTAGAGAAGTAGAAGGGAAAGAATGTCAGCCTGTCAGGATTTCTCGCGGAAGTTTTATTTAGGGAATGCAAATAATTAAATTGCTACTGCAAGATCTTTAGATAGAGATGTCAGTAGGCAAGGCAACTTGTGAACTGCAATGTTGCACACTTTTTGTCTTGGCATTCCAAGTACATCATGTACATGTACAGAATCTGAATTCAGAAAGTGTGTCACTGTGTCATTTATGCTACTAATTAGTCACAAGGTGATTATGCATGAAAACATTAAAACTGTTGGGATGATTCAACAACACAGTGCTCACACAGCACAGAAAATGTGCATGATTCACTATAACCATTTTTCTCAAAACACTAACTGGCAACTATGTATGAATAAAGAAGGTGTATTTGATGGCAAGTTTGGTAGACTAGAAAGACTACAAACAACTGGTATGAGTATGAAGAAAAGAGTGCTAATAACTGTGTCAAATGAGTACCTGATGAAATCCAGATTCACGTGTTAACACAATGCCGAGCTCTGCCAAGCAAGAATAAATCCTAGCATCACTACCGTAAAGATGTGGATACCGCACTAGACATGAGTCGAAAACCTTAGCAAAAACTTTAGCCAGGGGATAACTCATAGCAAATCCTGCTCCTCCAAATGCCATTTGATGAGAAAACCAATCATTTTGTTCCCATATTTCTGAATTAGTTCCTATATAGTACCAGTGGTTATGATCATATTTTGAAAGCGTTTTCACTAAATTTTCAGGGATGAATATAGTGTCGTCATCTCCGAATACAAACCATTTCACATTAGAATGATTCAGGGCAACAGTCTCTGAAACAACTCGTGCAATACGAATTGCAGATCGAAGACCACCTCTATGTTTATGTGTGTAGTGAAAATGAGATGCATCCTCAGAAATACACACAGGAGGAAGATCATCAGCACTGTTTAAAGAGTCTTTGTCCAGTGGGACTTTTTCAAGAAAAAGACATCCTTTGAACTGAGGTTTCCACCAGAGCTGCATGTAGTGTTTGCGCTTGTGCCAATCTTCAGTATTGGAAGCAATACCGAACACAACATCATCGAGGGAGGTCACCGAGGTGGTGAAGAGTGATTTTGACCATAAGTGATGATCAGACAAAGTATGCGAGACAGATAACGATACAATGATGTAGAGAACAAACAAGAGGCAGAAGACTCGGGTAAGGGTTCTAAGAGGAGAGGATGTTAAGGACTTCCTGGTGGGTAGTTGAAGAAAAGACATTTTATGAGAAAACTCTTCTTAGGGAAGAAACAAACAAGCTAGTCTCTGCCAGAGATTTTTCTGATTTTATACATCTAGAAGTCATTTGTTTTGTGAATGATTATAACATGTAAATCAGTCACATATTTTGTGTTGCTTGCATCTATCTAATGCAAGAGTACTTATGAGCATATTATATGAAACTAGACCCGTAGGCTATTCTATGATTAATTTTCAAGGCACGAAAACTAACAACATCACAAGCCCCGAAAGGGTTACTATGAAACTAGACCCGTAGGCTATTCTATGATTAATTTCCAAGGCACGAATACTAACAACACCACAAGCCCCCGAAAGGGTTACTATTAAAAACTAGACCCGTAGGTTATTCTATGATTAATTTCCAAGGCACGAAAACTAACAACATCACAACCCTCGAAAGGGTTACTATGAAACTAGACCCGTAGGCTATTCTATGATTGTTGCCATGTTTGATTGTTCAATCTATGGATTTATTATTAGTGTTATATATATCATTCCTACATCCTTTGATTGTGCATTTATCAAACCACCTCTCGCATGAAAACCCAATATATGCAATATGATACTTAAACAAACAAGAATAAAGCAGTAAACAATTAAAGAACACACGATATTTTTAATGTGGTAAAACCCAATATGGAAACGTCCACGGTTGTCCTCGCGACGACAAATAAATCCACTAGATGAAAAGAGATGTACAAACCTATCAACTACCTGCAATCACTGCGAGTTGACACTACTGGTTATCTCTAACACCTTGACTTCACCAGAGTACCTTGATGTACGCACAAGACACTCGACTTCTTGATGAACACACAAGAAGACTCGAAGCTAAATCACTATGAAATAAGCTTACACTAGAGTTCCTTGATAAACACACAAGGATACTCGACTTCTTGATGAACACACAAGAAGACTCAAAGCTAAATCAATATAAACAATAATAGGAAGATGAATTGGGGATGGATAGAAGACACAAGTACACAAAGATCAATTGAGGAAGAAGATGATCTTTGTGGAAGAGCCAACAAACAAACTAGGGTTCTATGGAGGCTAGGTTGGAACTCCTACATTTTACATAACACCAACGACCTATTTATAACCTAGGGTTAAGAAGGAAAGAAATATGGGCCGAAACAAGAAATCCATACGACGACGTACGTACGCCCTAACTAGGTACGTACGTCCCTGAACCAAAAGAAGATCTGTTGAACTCAACATACGTACGTCCTCACTTGGTACGTACGTCTTAACACAAAGGAAAACTTCTGTCCAACTCTACGTACGTACGTCTTAACTAGGTACGTACGTCCTGGAATAAACAACAACCTGACATACCTTAGAAGGATGACAAAGAAGACACGGGGACGACGCTCACACATCAATGTACTTCCTAACAATGACGTCAAGGCGAGATAACCTTGAACACTACTAACCAAGTCACAAAATGATGTCAAACAACCGAATGCCGGTTTCGATCTCCCCTTTGACATTCATTTTGGGACAAAAACCTATGACTCTAAAATAATGCACTTATAGAACGTGCTTACATGAACCCAATCCAATCACAATGGCATTTATAAGATATGCCCACAAGAACACTCACACTCAATACTAACCAATGAGACGATCATCATCTTGAAAATCACGTCCTAAGACACTAACACAAGCTTCAAGATAATATGCAATGAATCACCATCATATGATAATCAACGGGAACATGAAGCATTGACAATCAGAGACTAGATGGAAGCAACAAAAATCATAACCCAAACAGAGAATTGACGAAAGCTTGTATGAACTACTCCCCCATACTTCATGAACTTCAAACATGAATACTTGTGCTCCCCCACAAGTGTAGCATACCTGAAACATGACCCAAGATACACTAACAAATAAGAAGAAAATGTTAGTATTAGAGTCATAAATCTCCCCTTTTTTGTCACAAATGAAGTAAGGTGACAAAGGAAAGAGAAAACAAAAACCAAACCATAACAAATAAGAGAAGAAGAAGAAGAGAAAGAGAACAATCATGTTAACAACAACAAAAAGGATATGCAACGGAAGCCATAAAATAAACACTTGTTAACACGACGTCAATACAAAGAATTCTCCCTCTAAACAAAAGCTCCATCTAAATGCAATGCATATGAGAAAGATGCACCTAGAACAAACAAACCAAATAAGGATATTTGAAACACACAAAGAACCATGCATACAAGGGTAGAATCTAGTATATGCAAGCTCAATTAAAACAAGATACTTAATAAAGATGAATAAACTTGGTTTCATTAAACAAAGTACGCACCAATCAAAAATTAAGATAAGAAACCAAACATCTACTAGAAATGCATCATACAAACATCCTTGGTGTGTGGGAAAGCTAAAGAAAACACAAAAAGAGTCATTTTCACACCTAACTCACAAACCATAAGAACACTCAAAACAACTAGTATTCACCATTAGAAGGATTACACTTCACAAACGCCTAAACAGACACAGGAAAATGCACTTATAACCTTTTTATTTTTTTTATTTTTTTATTGTGCATAAATTAACATGTGAAAGGGATTTTTACCTTCATCTTTTGCAACATGTGGTAGGGTGTAGCCTACATCTTTTCAAATTACTTCCCCTTTAAAAACAAACTTAAAGTAGTGCAACATCATGGTAACGTGCAACACAATAACTAACATCTCTTGAGTGCATCCGTCATTGCATGACCCTCACGGCCCCAACGGGTATATATACCAAATGATTTCTCTCTCAAGAAGATCAAAAGGCTGGGGATTTTGTGAATTGTTGATCACTACCACACCGCCTTCATACTAATAATCAAGATAACATAAGAAAGCATGCATACATATATTTCCAACTAATCATTATTCTAGAAGTTTATCATGTTCAAAGGATGGAAAAAGATATGCAAACAAACTCTCAAAGTGCCACCTAGCCGTGCATAGTGACATCAAGCAAGGATATATGCATGAGACACAACTAGATAAGTATTGGTCTAAAATCTAAACATGAGAGTGCAAGCGTATGCTAAGTTTAATAAAATAGTTATATTCATGAGCACTAAGCATACAAGTATGATTGAATGCAATAGACCAATCTAACCACATATACAAAGTATGTGTATCCCAAACACCCATAACAAAGTAAACCACAAAACATTTTTTTTGTTTAAATAACTTTTTTTTTTGAGTAGGATGATATTCAACCCAAACAAACAAAACATGCATAAACAGAAAGACAAAAACACCAAACAAATAGCCTATGTGATTAGAAAAATATGCAATTAAAATAATACAAGGCTAGAAACAAACTACATCATCCCAAATATGGGACACCACCAGACCTTTGCAAGTCTAGAAAAACCTTCAACTTATCCTTTCTTACCCATACTTGTTTAACACTAGGTGTGCACACCTTGGGAGTTGAAAATATATGAGATTTCCCCTTAACAAGCCTATTTTTCTTAAACCTATGAGAAGAAGCATTAAAAGTCCGAGGTCTAAAAAATGCACAAGAAGGAACATAAGAATCAACATGATTATAATGATGAGGAACACGAGAATAGGATGTAACATGTTGATTAAAATCCCAACAAAAGATATTCAAATGACCAACTCTACCACAATAAGAACAATGAAAAACATCAGAATGTCTTAAAGAGGTTTTATAAGAAGATAAGACAGTAGTGGGTGAAACATGTATGTCACCATTGTGTTTGTGACATTGTCCCTTAACAAAACTTGTACCTCCAGTATGAGAGCAAGATGTCTTACCAGTAAAAACAACCTTACCATTAGCCTTAGACTTAAACTTTATGCGAGAAACATGCTGAAAAGTATTAATATTAAGTCTAGTCTTTGTAGGAGGGGTAGGCAAAAAGGCTTGCAAACTAGATTTTACAGAAGTAGTCACACTAGATGGTCTAGTAGATCTAGCAACAGGAGAGTCAAATTTAGTTTATCCAAAACCTACAATTGGAGTTGAGTAGACGTTAAATCGTTCTTTCTTACCTCATACTCCACCAATAGAGATTTGTATTTCTCATCGACCTCCTGATTGGCCTTCTCTAAAACTGCAATTCTACATAACAAGTCAAGTTCTTCTTTGTCAAATAATTGAGAAATAGAAATTGCATCATCTGTAGCAGAAAGAAATTGTTTTTCAAGAGTCTCAATTTTATCCTGCAAAGTAAGATTAGCCTTTTCCAATTTTTTTATTTTGGAATCATAAACTTCCCCTTGAATCATATAGTCTTCTGTACAATATCTGAGTCGTTGTTCTAGAGAATCAACCTTAGTCTGCGAAACACTATTATCTTCAAAACAAAAATTATCAGAAACTACTATCTTGACAGCCCATCTCTTCGGTTGGTTTTAATAAAATCTAATGGTTCAGATATGATTTGTGTTATAAGCTAAAAAGCTAAGGGGATTTTTTACAAAATTATCACAAGCAATTGCCCCCAATCCTCAAACCAACCAATAAACTTGAATTTATAGTTAATCAGGAATTAGGACCTGGGTTGATGTTAGAGATTCTTGATACTAATTACATGGATTACATTAGATATTTGTAATGTACAAATTTAATTGGTAGTTCTATTTATCAATAGAGGCGTATTTACAAATTACAATATTGTATGTGAATTTAGATCTATTAGAGAAGAATGTTTTTAAGCTTGAACAAAAATAACCCAATGAAGACAACAACAAATCCATCACCAATTCCATTCAAGAAGATGAACTTCATGTGAAGCTTTGATTAGTTAAGAGAAAGAGAGAGTATTAGATCAGTGGTTCTGGCAAGATTGGAACTGGTTAGAGCATTCCCAATGCAGGGTGGATTTATCCACCTCCACATAGGCGACACATGTGCGCCACTAGGATAAATCCACCTTGCTGACTCAAAGTGGGACCGTAAAAAATGGAGAGTTTCAAAGGGAAGGTGGACTCTTTGGGAGAGAAAGTGGATTTTTTAAGAAATTTGGACGGCATGTCACATGCCGTCCCAATTTTTTGCCTAAAAAATAAGTCCGAGAGTCCAACAAAATTAAAACACTTACTAAAAGTTAAAAAAAAAAAAAAGAACGACATGTCACTTGACGTCCATTTCTTTCCCACACGGTGAATTTCAAGGTGGAATCTCTGTGGCTTCCTACCTTTGAAAATCCACCTTCCATTGGATTGTTATTTTCTGATTTAAGGTGGATTTATCCACCCCACCCCCAAAATCCATCTTGCATTCAGAATGCTCTTAGAATGAAGGAGAAGAGAAAAGTAAAATAACTAAGTTGCCCTTATAGTAAAAGCTCATAAAACTTGAATATATCCTGACCATTGGATCAACGACCGAAATAGGATGTCAAGATGGAGGTTAGTTTAAGGATGGCAACTTAGACAATCCACTTAAGAATATTGTAAAAATACAAATTTGATCTTCATAAAATTAAAATTAAACTCAATTCTCTTCAATTAGGTTATCAACTAGCCATTTAGCCCAAGTTATGCATAGGCCTTGAGATTGCCGCCCATATTTAATTCTCTTTAAGTTGTGGTCCACTTATAAAAATACAAATTTAAACTTCTTTTAATTAAATTTAGACTCAACTCTCTTCAATAGGATACAAATTACAATATTGTATGAGTATAGATGCTCGGATTGTCAACCAAACTTATATGATCAGTTAGGTTGAGTCAGGTTGAGTCAATCCGTTTCACAATCTGCTATTATGGGCTTTGGAGTATAATTGGCACTACTGTTTGGTTTGAAATTATTTATTAAATTTCAAGGCTACATCACAAGCCCAGAGGGTTACATATGAAACTAGGCCTGTTGACTATTTTATGACTTGTCGCCACCTCAGTATCCACGTTGCCTCCATATCATTATCATACGAAGACTTGCTTTTTTGTTTTGTTCCACTTAAACAGTTACATCACTTCAATCTCACCTAAATTTTGGGCCTTTAGAGCATCTCTAATGGGTCTCCTAAAACCTAAATTATAGGAATTCCGAAAAAAACAGCACCCTAACGCGTCGTCTATAATTTTAGCAGCCGGCTATCCACGTAGGATGTGGTGGGCCGGTCTGCTAAAACTTCGTCCAAAATCGAACCAAAGATAGGATTATAGGAATGGGTAAAATAAAATGTTCCACGCTGGTTCAACCAGCGTGAAACTTTTTTTTTATTATTTTTTTAATTCCACGCTGGTTCAACCAGCGGTTCTATGCATTGTCTGACAGTATACAAGAGTAGAACGGTGTGGGACTCGATAGTTGAGATGATGCAAAGGAGGTTGGCTGGCTGGGGTGGGAAGTTACTATCGAAAGGTGCAAGGCTGGTTTTGATGAAGAGTACCTTGGCGAATCTGCCGGTCTATCAAATGTCCTTGCTTACTATTCCCAAGATGGTGGCTAAAAGGATTGAGAGAATGGTGAGGGATTTCTTGTGGGGATCGACGTCGGAGAAAAGGAAAATGCATTTAGTTGCTTGGGATAAAGTTTGCTACCCTAAGGAGTTTGGGGGGCTTGGGTATAGAAAACTCACTAACATGAATGTGGCTCTTAAAGGGAAGTGGTTATGGCGCTACCGCATGGGTGGACCATCTCTTTGGAAATCTGTGATTGAAGCAAAGTATGGTACTGGCCATATGGGTTGGGGGCCTCCGAGTGTGAACAGGTCGTATGGTGTGAGCTTATGGGAAGGGATCATGGATGTATATGGTCTCTTTTCACAGTCCATTAAATGCAGTCTGGGAGATGGGTCGAGAATTAGTTTCTGGGGGGATAGGTGGTGTACCACGCAACCTTTGAAAATTTTGTTTCCGCGGTTCTATGCATTGTCTGACAGACCAGGAGGCCCAGTTGTTGAGTTCTCGGTGCTTTCTAATCAGAGCAGGGTCTGGAACTTTCATTTCCGTAGGGACTTGTTTGAAAGGGAGGAGGAACAGTTTGGTCACCTGAAATTTTGTCTGCGTAACCAAACAATGTCGCAAGAGCAGGATTCCTGGTTATGGAAGTTGAATGCGGCAGGGGTTTTTACAGTTAGAAGCTTCCACAAGGTTGTCGCTAAGGTGGGTCTCAATGCAGGGGTCCAACTACAGCTCTTTCCTTCTCGACTTGTCTGGAAGATCTCTGTACCGATGAAGATTAAATTCTTTTTTTGGACGTTATTGCTAGGTAGGCTTGCCTCTTTGGATAGGTTACTCTCGATGGGGTTCAACGTCGATCCTCAATGTGCTTTGTGCGGGGATGGAATTGAATCCATCTCCCACCTATTTTTGAGTTGTAATTTTGCTAGACGTGTTTGGGATGCATTGATGCAGGTTGTTGGGGGTGCTCAGGCAAGGATTCAGAGCACATCTTCTGTGGAATCATGGTTAGCTGAGTGGCCAATTGTGGGGTCGTCGAGGATTGGACGTAAAGCCTGGTCTCTTGTCCCCTATGGGGTGATTTGGGCTCTATGGAAGTCGAGGAATGCAGCTATTTTTGATGCAAAAGAACCAGTTCCTGGGCAGACTATTTCAGAGGCCAAATCTTGTATATGGTATTGGTTATCCAATAGGGAGGATCGATCAAATCATGGGTTCAGGGAACTATTGCTGACTTGGGACAACTTCATATTGGGCGCGTAGTTTGTATCTGTGTTGTTTGTTGTTTGTTTACTCTTTTTCTTTGTTCTTGTGTGGTTTGTGTTTCTGATTCTTTCATCAATAAAGCCAAATCTTATCAAAAAAAAGTCTTTATCACAAAATAGGTAAAATTGATAAAAAATACAATGTACTTTACACTATTTTTCACTTAATAAAACGTAAAAAAAAAAAAAATTGACCAAATGATGCTCGAACTTTAAAAATTTTCCACGTTATACAATCTGTTAAATTCTTGCTAACGGTTGGTTGACGTGGACAATTTTTATCTACGTAGCATGTAACACCCATGAGTTGGGTTAGTCCCACATCACCAAGAAAGGGGTTGTATTTGTAGTATATAGAGCTTAATCATACCCTAACTAATGTCAAGGCCTTTTAGGGGAACCCAGATGGGTGGACCCTAATCCAAAACTCTCTACTGTTAGTATGTTGGATATCTGCAGTGACTAAAGGGGGACAAATTGACATTAGCGAGCGGTATGGTGCTCGACACTCTGGGATGAGTGAGGACGAAATCCCGGGGCTTTACGTTGGAAATACGCCTAGCCCATAAAATAGTGACGGGCGCGCCGGGTACTAGGCTCACTCAGCAGGGAACGTTCGAGATTTGGGGATTGCGATGAGTATACTGCAGAGCCGAGGACGACGACGATATTCTAAGGTGCCCCCCGTAGTTGGGTTAGTCCCACATCACCAAGGAAGTGCTTGTATTGGCAGTATATAAAGCTTAACCATGCTCTAACATACTGTATAACGTGATTTTTTTTTGAAAGTTCAACCATCATTAGTTCAACCATCATTTGGTCAGTTTTTTTGTACGTTGTATTGAGAAAAAAATAGTGTAAAGTAGGTTGTATTTTTTATTAAATTTACCAAAAATAAAATAAAAAATGACGAGTGAAAATTGAAATTCAGTGTGCAGAGAAAAACATATTTTCAAGGAGAAGCTTTGATCATACAATTTTCAGTCTATGTATCTACAGTGTACAGACACAAGAACAAGAAGTTGTAATTATACAATCTTGAGTCGACCGAAGCATAAGAATAAGCGAGTCAAACGCATAGTATCAACTAATGAATCGGGCTGTCACTTGCTGCAGGCAGAGGAGAACTACAAAAAATATTCATTGCCATGCAGAAAGGATTTACACAATTCATGACAGCGGTTTATGTAGATGTCCTTGATGTCTGTCCTGTATACAACCGTAAACTATGTAGCGGAGACCATGAGTAGCTTCAACCATTTTGTACAGATCGAGCAGCTGATATATTCTGCAGGGAATTTTATTTTGACTTAACTGTCTCCCTTATATCTTCTATTATTTGCAGTATAACCCCAAGTGCGAACTAACTAGTTAGCTTTGTAGCTTGTCTATATGACTTGTCTCTCCACTCAGTATTAAGCTACGCAAGTACTGAGCAGTTCCAGTTCCAGTACTTTGAACCATCTTAGAGAAAGAACTCAACTTGTTTGACAATAGATTCTCAGGTTTGTCAAATTCTAAAACCTGTAGAGATGTATAAATGTTAAGAATGTTCACATGAAGCTAGTAAAAACTATATGTAATGTACAAATTAATATGATCAAGATAGTGAAGATACAAAACTGCGGCGGAAAACAGTTGTCAACAATGAATGCAATTAATCCCTATGTTAAAGACTCGATTTCATACCTGACCAGCATCAAGCAGAAGAATCCTATCACAATCGATGATGGTATTTAAGCGGTGAGCAATAATGAGCATTGTGCATGACTGAAACTCTTCCCTTATGGTTTTCTGAATAAGAGCATCTGTTCTGACATCAACAGCAGCTGTTGCTTCATCAAGAACAAGAATCTTTGATCCATGGAGCAATGCACGAGAAAGACTTAACAATTGGCTTTGTCCAAGACTGAAATTTTCTCCTGCCTCGGAAACCTTAACGCACAAATTTTAAGGATTTATTTAGCAACACATAATTGTTTTTGTCCTTCAAGTTCTTTAAATTCCAGCTTTTTAGTTTTTGTTATTCCTTTAGTTCGTTCTTATTCAAGTTAATTTTATCTTCTGCTGCATCCCCAAAACATTTAGTTCAAATGTACATATAGCACTGAATCGAGTTAGACCAATACCTCGCCATCAAGACCCAAAGAATTTCTTCTGATGACATCTTTTAGATGCGCCCTTTCCAACGCCTCCCAAATCTCAGCATCATTGTGCTCATTAAAAGGGTCGAGATTAAAGCGTACAGTACCTAATTAAACAACAAAATCATGCCCACATGAATACATGTAAAATCAAAATAAAAATAACAATATATTTTTTTTCTCCAATTGCATTTTAGTTTTAAGAAAAACTTAGTCATATAGGAGATATAATGGTCATCTATATAATGGGTTGTGATGTAGAAGAACAGAACATGCACCTCTCATTCTGGAGTGAATCTATAATATCAAAAATAGTGAGAGAGCATACCTGAGAAAAGAACCGGTGATTGCGGGATTATTCCAAGAAATCTACGCAAATCTGTCAGACCTAAGGTTGAAATATTGCAACCATCAATCAAGATTCTTCCTCTTTCCAGTTCCACAATCCGAAATAATGCGTTGAGTATGCTGGACTTCCCAGCTCCAGTTCTTCCAACGATTCCTACCTTCTCACTGGGAGAAACTGTGAAGGATAAGTCATGGAGAACTGGAGGAAGTTCAGGCCTGTACCGGAGAATAACATTCTCAAACTGGATTAATCCAGATGAAGGCCATCCAGGTAGCGGTCGGTTGCTTTCTATAACATCTGAAGCCTCAGAAGGTAATTCCATATATGTGCCCGCTCGCTCAACAGCATTCAAACTATTTTCAGCCACACTTGCAAGCCTGAGGACTGAGGTCAACAAATTGGTCATATTAAAAGCATAACTGAGAATAAGACCCACCGTTGACGCATAAGCTACTTGCTTCTCTGTTCCCTGATTCTGCATGACAGCAAAGGTTGCTATTGACCATATCATGAGACCTCCCAATGTTTCCAACCGGATACAAAGCCAGCGATTCGCACTCATGTTAATAAGGGTGAATCTAACATTATTGTCCATTGATTTCCCATTAATTTTAGCCATACGATCATATGCTTTGTATGCACGAATACTTGACAGACCATTTAGAGCTTCTCCAAATTGAGCGTACACAGGAGATCTTGATATGGAGTCCAAGCGCTTTGCTTCACGAGCTGTGGTCTGCAACATAAAATGACATAGTTGTAGAACATATAGTGGTGCACTTACTTTTATTCACTATCTAACATTTTCGCCACTAAACAATCTGATATAAATGTTTGAACAGATTCTTTCTCGTCCATGCAATTTGTCGATTTGTACTATAGTATGCATTAAGGAAATGAGCAAATGAACTTGTTTAATTACCAACTGAGCAGTGGCAAAAAAATTGGCCCAGTTATCGTAACATATCAACAATAACTGTAATAAAATGTTATAGGGATTGAAAATAAAGTTTAAAAAAAAAAATGATAAACCAAATGAAAATTAGTATGAAAGTATGCATACCTGATAATATACATAGGCCGCATAAAACAAGACCAGAAGTGGCATTATGGCCCAAAGAGATATTGTGCTCATAATGCCTATGAGCACAAAAGTAGAAAGAAGCTGTGACACTTGGCTCATAAACATATTGACGAAGACAGCAACATTTCGATCAATATCACCTAAATCTTTCGCAAATCTATTAATTATCCTTCCGCGTGGATTAGTCTGGAAGAATACCATTGGAGCTCTTAATATGGAGTGAAGCATGGCATCATGTATCCTTTTCGCAGCATAGAGACTTGAAGCTACCAACCAATATGAGTTTGCCAATGTCACTAGTACCTGTACACACACAAATTATGAGACTACACACTGAAAAACACAAGTATGTTATTAGAACTTGTAATCTTTTGCCGTTTAACATTGCGAAAGCAATGATATTTGGATATAGTTTGAAAGCAAATGAAAGATATGATCTCAATGGGATCAGTTATCCAAATAATACTTACCATACCAAAACATAGTATTGCATAAACTAGGTAATAGAAACCAGGGCCATGGCTCTTTGAAGTGCTTTGATCAGTCCAAGCGCTTAACCATGTGCTACTAGAAACTCTAAGAACTTCAGTTATGATATAGCAGGAAAAGAGAATCACAATCACCACCAAACCCCCTAATGCATTTTTGTACCTATAATTGTCAGCCAATACAGTTATATATCGCGAATTATGTATACAAGAAGACTGAAAGATCGAGATTTGTGCAGCATAGAAAGCATTGTTTGAACAGAAACATAAAGAACCACATTGCTTAGGAATTAGGACTAAAATGTGACGAATATGCTTCATGTTATTCTGTACCTTTTCAGGACCTCAAAACTTACAACCCCTGTTTGACGTTCCTCCTGTTTGACAAGAACGGACAAGCTTTCTTTACCTCTTTTTTTACTGCTAACATCTTTGGACGACATTCCATTTACTTCCCCATTTGCCATACCGTTCAAGGTCTTCTGGTTATCATTCCCACTTTCTACATTTTCTTCCACATGTGCCTCCATTTTCCCCGCATTTTCCATTAGTTTTTGAAACAAAATGCCATTATTAGTGAGCTCCTCAAAGGTTCCTTCCTCTTTAATGGTACCTTCATGAACCAAAAGAATCCTATCCACCTGAGGAAGAAAATGGAGCTGGTTGGTGACAAGAACTCTGGTTTTTCCTTGTAGTTCTTCTTTGATACAGTTTTCAAATACCTGGAAAAGGAAGGGACTGCAAGTCAATGCAATGTGGATTAAAATCCAGTATACAAGTGATATCTTCGTTTAACTATTTCCGAGAATTCGTTTATTTTCCAATGAGAAAAAAGGTTATAATAGAATTAGAGTTGGCAGACTTGAAGAATACACTAGACAAGATCAATGGAAGAATTGAAGCATCATGAAGATAAAAAAGACTGAAAAAGAAGGCTAATGCAATTGTTTGAAAGCATGACGGTGGTGGACATCTATAGGAAAAGAAACGGATGCGCAGATTTTCTTGGTAGCCTAGGTGCTAATGTATATATATCCATTAAATTCATACGTCAAAATCTTAAGAAACTGGTCAACCTTATATACCAGGATGCAACGGTCACCATGATACCACCCAAACATACTATGTATCTTCAGAAGCATATCATAGTAATTTAAACTCTGTAAAACCTTTATGATAACACAGAAATATAAATTGAATGTTTACCTGGCGCCCAACGTGAGCATCTAGTGCACTTAAAGGGTCATCAAATATGTATACATCCGAATTTGAGTATACTGCCCTAGCCATTGAAACTCTTTGCTTCTGTCCACCACTAATATTTACCCCTTTTTCACCAATCTCTGTAAGATCACCATCCTGTTATATAAATTTGTGAATTACTGATGTTCAGGCACAGACCTAGGATCGAGTAGAAATTTATGCAAATATGGCAGACATGCATATCATAAGATGCCGTCTATCAAAGACATTTATTATGTGACTTCAAATTCTACACTTACAAGTAACAATTTAAGGTCATGTTGCAGTGCTGTCACTTCTATCGCCTTCTCATATCGCGAAGCTTCAAAAGAGGATCCAAATAGTATGTTCTCACGGACCTGAAACAGCATTTTAGGATCCATGATTATTTGTAACACTAACATCCAATACACAATTGCATTCAAAATTACAAGCCGATTTAATGTAATAAATATGCTTGTCAAATACTTTGTGTTGTAATCCAGTTTCTCTAAAAGCTCGAACTTGTATATCAACCACATAAACTGGTAGGCATATATGCTTCCAAAGTAAACATGGGAGGTGGAAACACTTTGGATGTGAGCGCTCCATCTAGCAGAACGATGGCATCCTAAGCAGCTAAAATATTTAGTGCTTAGATATGCATGATTTATGCAGTGAAAATTATGTTACCTAACTAATTAAGATAAAATGCCGTTCACAGCATGGGCTGCGTCCATCTAATATAGGCAGTCTTAGTGTTGGAACCCACCAATGAATTGATGGGTTGGGTGTCTCAGAAGTCACAGGAACAGACATGAAAAATATCCTAACTCACACTTCCATTGAAAATCCATGATACTTGTGGAACATATGCTACAGTTCCCCGTAACTCCACACTTGCATCTGTCAAAGGAGGCAGTTCCCCAAGCATTGCTGATATGAGTGATGTTTTTCCTTCTCCAGTACCACCCACAATTGCCACTAGGCTTCCGACTGGTATTTCTAAGTTAATGTTAGATAATGCTGGTTGCTCTGCCTGAAAAGTAATATTATTGAAAAGTTACTTGCATAGTACAAACTAGGGGTGGGCACGGTTCGGTTCGGTTCGGTTTTGGACAAAACTGTCAACCGAACACCTAGCAGGTGTTTTGCAAAAGTCTAAACCGAAACCGAACTTTTTTATTTTTAAAACCGAACCGAACCGAATACTTTTAACTAAAACCGAAACCGAACCGAACATATAATTAAGTTCGGTTAACCGAATAAAACCGAACCGAACCCAAAAAATGATATATTTGAAAAATCTGAAAATCTGAAATGGGCTGTAGTGGTCTGTTCACTGTTGGATACTTGGATATTGGGCTGGACTCCTGGACAGATGGGATGGGTTGGACTATGGAGAGATGGGCTGTAGTGGGTTGTATACAAAATACATGTTCGGTTCGGTTTTGGGTGTTCGGAAATTTTCGAAACTGCAACCGAACACCTAAAGCAGGTGTTTTGCCAAATTAGAAACTGCAACCGAACATGGAAACATGTAAACACCCTATTTTCGGTTCGGATCGGTTCGGTTCGGTTCGGTTTACATGTTTCGGATCGGTTTTGCCCACCCCTAGTACAAACCATAAAATATGAAGAAAGTAGGCTTTCAATGAAAGTACACTATTGTGAATTCCACATAACATAGAATAGATTAAATCATAATCCCAAACACTTTCTGCTACAGTAGTCGAAATTAGCTCGTAAGTTCTGTTAGTAAGCACATACATCCATACAACCTGCAGACTCAATCTCTAATGGAAGTGTGAGAATGAACTGTAAAAAAGCAGTTTTTGTGCAAGGTTGGTACCACTGTCTAAAGTGGTGAAAGATTGTAAATGCTACCCACCTAAACATGGTCCGATAGATCAATTGTGATGGTTCAGCATGCGGAAATCCAGGGAAAGCAGGCACAGGTTCAGTGTTTAGAAAACATAAATTAAGGAGGCTTTTTATTAGGCATTGTGATATATAGCCAGCATTTACATGGCAGAATGCGAGGCAATTATTGACAGTATTGAAGAAGCTGTGCTGAGAGGATCCAATTCACTAGAGTGGTGGCGGAAGGTTAACCCCCATATGGATTATCTCATAGGAGGTCCCTGATGTAAGTTTAGATTTTGTTAATGGATGCAATGGGTGCGCACAGGTTCTGTTGCAAACCCCCAAACTGTAATACAATTTGTATACCAATAAAGAAAATGTAATGCATAAGATGGAATTATCAAAGTACTTTAGTAGTTAGACCTTTGAATCCCAAGAGAACAATCCATTCTTTATCGATATGGCTGGACTCCCTGGCTTTAGAGGTTGATTTGGCATGAGTATTCTCTCTTCACTCAAGAACAATTCCTGAAGACGCTTCAACGATACATCTGCATTTACAGCCTGCCAAATGGGAAAACGTTTTTATCAAGCCACTTGAATGTTGTCGTGATTCCAATCAAACAAATATTCATTCGACTTGCATGCCAGTTATATGCTTTGACATCCTATGAAGCATTTTTTGTCATTTTCTTATCACTAAGAAACTAAAAAATATATGATTCACTAATGGCAGACCAAATTAATGGCGGATTATCCATCCACCAAAGGCTTTGTCGGCATCCAAAATTACTTATCCATTGTTAATGGTGACGAACAAATATTGCTGCCAAAATGTCATGAATCTAAGACAGGAGGTCATTACAACTTCAACCTAAGAAAAGATTAATTGATAATGGACAAGGAAAAAAACATCGCACCTGAGTTATCAGATTTGGAAGCATGAACAAGGGAAATCTTAATACAGCAAACAGAGAAAGAGATGTAAATGCCCTTGCAGGTGTCAAGTCCCCACCCAACAAAGTGAACATTCCAAACGAAATCACCGTAACGAAAACTGGGATGCTGTTCAGGACGAATCTATTGAACTGCAAATAGAATGAATAATTTAGTCAGGTAACTTTAGGTAATTGAATAACATGGAACCAGGAGTCACAGTGAGATATGGAAGGGTAAAAGTTTTGTGTTGTGTGCTTGAAAATAAAAATTGTGGGTAAAGATTTCAATATATTTCTTAAACCTACCGCTCCCAATAACTGTGCTTTACGAAACCATGAGAGCTCATCATTTCGGACGTTTTGAACTTGAGATTGAAAGCTCTGCTCCCATGCATAACATCTGAACAATTTCAGTACAAGAATTAAATTACTCGTAGGTTTTTCAAAGTAATAACAGTATCTATTTTAAAAAATGCGACATACTTGATTGTATCCATGGCTGCCAGGATTTCATTCATAAGGCTGATTCGTTTGTCAGTACGTTGTAGACCCTCTTTGGAAAACTTCTTCATCCTGGTTATCACAAATGTCTATACGAGAATGTCCAACATAAGTTTCGTTAGAAGAATAGACCAAGGATATTAATGTGCATGCCGACATGCTGTTAATAATGTACGGGAAGGATACTGGAACAACATCAATGCTATATATGTAAAGTTTTAGTTCACTGCTCTGTTTAAGTTGAAGGAAAAAACAACTCTGCGAAGAAGAAGAAAATGTACATACTTGTATAGGGAACATAAGAAGTAGCATGAATGCGCCTAGAAGTGAAGCAACACCGAGTTCTTTGTAAAGAAGAATCAAAGAAACCACAATACGAAAGGGAGAAGACCATAAACAATGAAGTTGTTGGGTAATTTGCTGTGAAAAGAAAAACCTATTAGTTATAGTGGAAAAAAAAAAACATACAAGTTATTGGCGGGTATCAATTGAAATATAAACATCTGAAATCTGGATTTTCAATTCAAAACGAAACTGGCTGGCAATGACTGAATTAGCACAAAGCTTTTACATATCGAGAAAAAAGAAAGAAAGAAATGCCTGAAGTGCTGCAGCATCCGTTGTTATCAAGTTTGTTATTTTTCCAGATGTGAACTTCTTTCGACTTTCATGCGTTAGCCTCAAAGATTTTCGAAATACAGCAGCAACCTGATATCCAAACAAATCATATATAATTAGTTTGCTGAAACATACATTGCTACCTTACCAAATTCTTCATAGATCACTGGACTTTGGTTATCAAGTGTACATTTGAAAGCACCTATATATTATTCTTTTCAGACAAAATGGTGTATTGGGGTAAAGGGGTAAAGGGGTAAAGGGGTTAAGTCTAAAAATCCCATAAAAGAAAGATAAGTTACCAATATTGCCCTTAGCCGGAAACCAACACGCATGACATTCTGAAAATATTGTGCCTCACATAGGACCCCCAGTGCCTACACCAGATTATCGAATGTTAATATTGTGCGGTTGTGCCTCACATAACACTCCCAGTGCCATTAAGCAGAGAAAAAAAAATTTGACCAGAGGAGAGGCAGTATATGAGAAATGGAGTCGAAGTTTAGAGTGATACCACGCCAACAAAGATTGAAAACGCATAAATGTAACCAATCCAAGCTGGATTCCCATTTTGCATAGACTGTAGAAGGTGCTTCAAAATCACTGGCCCCACAAACTGAGAAAGATCATTGCCAATCTAGAAAATGATCGATAAAAGAAAGAATCAATATATTTGCATAGACTGTAGAAGGATTCACATTGCATTGAGATTATTACTGTGATTATAGTAATAAAGATGGATTCCTTACCTTGAAGAACCCTCCCCACCAAAATCTGTAGGACAAAAATACATATATAGCTCGATCAGTTTGAATTGAATCAGAAGTTCTGCAACAACTTCCCGAGTTCTTTTTATTTCGATTAATGTTGCCAAAATGCATACCTTCCTCCAACACTGCTATTAAGTGCTCTCAACAGCCATGGTTTGGATTTTTGATATTCATCAAGCCAACATCGCTGGAACCTATTAAACATGGATGGATCGAATTAATTGAAACTGGTGACACCTGAAAAATAAAATTGTCAAAGGCCGGAAAAAAAAAGCAGTAGAAACGGACGGCTTTCTTACTTGCTATTCAGCGTCTCAGTCTGGTCCCAAGTATCTAGTTTCCAGACATCCTTCTCAGTGAGGGGTTGTTTAAAGCCTTGTTTCATGAGAGGAGTCATCCATCCAAAATGTATCTCTATTTTAGCAGTGAAAACACTAAAACAATATTAGATGCAATAAATAAAACAACCATTAGAACTCATGCATGCCAATTATCATGATACCTGTATACAATTAACAAAAGAACAGCGTAGGCCACAGCCCGCACCACTCGTACAAATTGATCGATAAACTCACCTTTTATTTAATGTAAAGAAAAGTGTGGTATATCGATAAAATGAGACCCACCAAATCAATCAAAATTAAATGTAAGATTTGGACCTAGAGATCGATTACCGTAGGTGGCGACTACCAAATGATGGAAAATAAAAATAATTGTATAAAACTTACTGGAAAATATGTTTGCATGTCTCTCTGGACAAATACTCTCTTCTCCATGAAGTACTTCATAGTCTGTGTTGCAGACGACAGACTCATCCATTAGTGGAACATAGCCCAGATATGGCTCCACACTAGGACTGTAAAATAGCAACAAGATTCCGAAAAAACCCTGCATAGATTAACTCCCATGTGCTTCAGATCGATTTTGTATTCGTTCCTTCTTTTGGCAACTTGGTGATGGTAGTAATACAGGGACACACTAAGCAATGGTATATACTAAACCGAGACTACCTAAATCATTTTATTTGCCTCTAAGTAAAATTTTCATTAAACGAATAAATATATATTTTATATACAGGTTGAACTATTATATTATACAGTAGAACCTCATTAAATTAATACTCAATTCGTTAATAATCTCTCTAAGTTAATAAAATTCTCTGGTCCCGATGTACATTGTAAGTAGCTAAATCAACACTCCGTAAGTCAATAATCTCTCTAAATTAATAAAATTGTATAGGTCCCAAAGCTATTAATTTAAAGAGATTGTATATGACTAAGTATTCTACGCTATATACTGTGCAAGAACTCAAAAGGTAAATTAACAAAAACGATAAAAAATATCACTAGGAGTTTATAAAAAAGAAAAAGAGAGAAGACAAACCTGACAGATAACCTCACTGATGTACAAAAATAATATTGATCTGCAAGGATAAAAAAAAAATAGTTGAGCACAAAAAGATAACATAAAATCCATATGATTCCTTGGAAAAAAAAAATATAATATAGGTCTTCTTCCTACTCCTTGACAAACATATATTATCTTTGATGATGCTAGCTTATAAGAACTGGCCTGGGCTGACTTTTTTCTTTTAAGGCAGTAGTATGATCATGGAAAGGTGATCACAAGGAATCAAATTATAACTTTGCTGAATATAATCTTAAACTTTGGTTCAACCGCTCAATGAGCGAGAACATATCCAAAACACATTAACAATCCACACAATTTAAAAGGTAGAGGTCCTTTACAACTTGTTTGCAAGCAAAACAAAAAAAAAATTCGCAATCTTAATTTAACGGGGTCAGATAACTCACTTATTAGAGAATTCCTTCTTTGACAGAATAAAATTAAGCATGACAGCATCCCCGACGAGAACATACATGATTCCAAACCGCACATACCATTGGAACTCTTTTATATATATCTTAGTTTCTAAGGCAATCATGATCAGCATAGAGCACCAAGCAATAGCCTCAATAAGCAGAGAAGTTATCTGTAAGAACAAGTGAAAACATAAGTTTAGGAATGGTTATACACAAAAGTAAATAGAATATATTGGCAAAATACATACCTCAAAGGGAGCAAGAGAAGTGGTGGTTTGTTGTTCAACATGATGATCTAAATTCAAAACTGAGTAACCCATGATCAATCTAAACAATGGTTGAGTAATACAATAAGTAGCCAACAATCCTAACATATAATTATAGTTATTAGACTTTAAACAAAACCTCTTAACCTTGAAGTCTTTCTTAATCTTCCATATTCTATATAAACACAATACTAGAAGAACCAAATGAGATATACAAACAACCATAGTATCAATCCCACAAAGTGTATAAACATCAAATCCTTTCTTTAATGGTTTGCAATACCAATTGATCAAAGGCTTAAACTCTTCTCCACCCATAGATATAATCTTCTCTTCTCTAGCTTTACTTCTCTTAGTTAATTAAATGAAACTATTCTCCACCCTAGAGTACAGTACATATTATAGTATGATGATGATGATATATTAATTAACACTAAAATATAGCTAGTGAACATATTATATTATGATGATATTGAGATTAATTTTATTAATTTAAAATAAAATATTAATATAGGATTTTTAGGTTTCAGTACTCCCATTTTTGTCAACCATTTGACTTTAATTAACACCACATATCATTGTTCTTATTTTAATTGTTGTTATTGTTGTTGTTTGTCCAATGTATGTATACAAACAAACTTGGTGATCAAAATGTTGTTGTTGTTGTTGTTTGTGTTGTATGTATACAATATTTATATAAGGTTTTTTATACACAGATGACAGAGCTTCCTAAGAGACATCTTAGGTTTCATTTTGGAGGTAATTTTACAGATATTGGACAAGTTCCAAAGAACCTAAGGTGTTATAAGGGTGGAAGTACTGTTGATTCAAAGCATTGGGATGGTGATGAAGTGTCGTTATTAGATTTGGCTAAAGAAGTGTTTAAGTTAATAGATGTACCAGATGGGAGAAGTATAGCATTGTCATGGTTTATGATATGTAGGGATGAGGGTTATATTAATAAGAGGTTTCACATGGTGGAAGACATAGATGTGTTGGATTTCTTTAAGAATGCCAAACAAGATAAACAGAATTTCATTCACTTATATGTTGACTTTGTTAGTCCTACGTACATAGGATCTATCAACAGACAACTACAAGTTCGTGTCCAACCTATTCTTCAACCAACACCACCATCTTCAGTTCCTTTTGCTCAAACTAGTCAGCAAGTTGATGTTGATGAGATTCCACCATGTAGTGAAAACCCTGTCAGGAATGAGGAGCTCCCACCATCCACTAGACAGAAGCTGCCTGGTATCCAGTTCAGGAACCCTACTCCAATGCCACAAGCTCCCCCAATTAGACTTCCTCAGCAACAAACAACATGGAGACGACCTCCCCCTGACAGGCAACCCTACATGAGGCCTCCACCAGCCAACACACATGTTTTCAGAGCTCCAGCAATGTTCCCATTACATGGTACAAGAACTGAAAGATTGGCAGCTTTGTTTGGAGTCAACACAACATCTGCAGCTCAAGGTGCAACAGCGAGCAGCCAAGCTTCAAGTTCTAATTCAGTTCAACCAAGATGGAGGATTTAGTTTATGTTTTTTTTTTAGAAAAGAATGTTGTTTATTTTGTAAGTTGCTCAGATGAACTATTTAAGAGCATTTTTTGGTGATTTTGTAAGTGATGTCGAACAAATTATGGATGTCGAACAAATTATGGTTATAGGTAAGTGATGTTGAACAAATCATGGTTATTTTGCTGCAGGTGTTATGAAATTTAAATGTTTGTTTATGGTTATTTTACTCAGATGAAGTTTGGTTTATACATGTTATGAAATTTAAATGTTGCTGCAGATAAAACATGCATTCCTATTCATCAGATAAAACATGCATTTCCATTCATCATAATTTTTGTTATACATCTTACTTAGAACAACTTCTGCTACACTTACACACTCACATTAGTTTGGGCTAAAATCACTCATTCACATTAGTTTTTGCTAAAAGCTTCACAATCTTACTAATTACCTTGGCACTCCCCTGTACACTCATGTCCATGTTCTGGTCTGTCGAGATTTTGAGTGTGACAGTATCTGCTTCTTCATCAACAGGTTGCTTCTCCATCTTATTATTCTTGAGTGTGACTGAATCTTCATCAACAAGTTGCTTCCCCATCTTCTTTTTCTTCAACATATTGCTCAGTATTTCTTGCTTCTTCAACTCCACATCTTCAATTTCGTCCACCCACAAAAATCCTTTGCAAACAATGGATTGAAACTTGCAGCTCAAAAATTGTCTTCCAAGTGATCGCTTTTGTGAACTAGTCTTAAACTTCATCGTGTGATCATCGCAGAGGAGGACACATGGGAAATCATGAAACACGCAATTCTTTGCGAAGTGACCGTAACCTCCACAGATAAAACACTTAAACTGAGAAAAAACTGAGCTTGAAGCACCTTTTGAATTCATTCTAACCTTAAATTGGGATTGGGAAGAAGGCGACCAAGACAAATTTGGTTTTTCACTGTGTCTCTGTTTGCGTTTCAGAGGTCAGATATTGGGGAAGAAGACACTATTTAAAAGCCACTATTTAAAAGCATGGTTCAGTCGGGTCGGGTCCAACGGTAACATTAAAAACATATTACAACCGTTGGATTAAAGATACATCTCGACCGTTGGATCATCACACCTGTCCTCTGTTTTTAAGTTTAAACCACGTCAGCATTTTTTCGTTTTAAATAAGCCAGCGTTTTTAAGTTCTAGCCACGTCAGCAACTGCAAACGGTCAGGAGACAGAATCGTTAACTTGCTAGTGATAAGACAAAAAAAAAATCTTTAGTGGGGTAAACGCAAATATTAACATAAACTTGTGTGGTTTTACAAAATGGCCCCAAATTTCGACTTAACACCTTGCTATTTAGTAGCCATCACATCTCCATCCATGATACAAAATTTGTAAATGCCCCTAATTCCAGTTCAAAACAAAACATAAAACTTCCTGAATTTTAAAAGTCTAACTAAACCATCCAATCACACCTGTAAGCCCACTTTGCACTTACACCGTGAGTTTGGAGGAGATGGTGGTTTCTGATCTTGAGCTTCGAGTACTTAAAAGGTGATGATGTTCTTTGGTCTTCGGCTCTATGTACCTGCAGGAATTCACCTGAAATGTTCCGATGATTAACACTCCGACAATCAAGTCAGGGTTTGAAGGTATGAATATATGTAACAATGGGGTAGGTGTAGGAATTAAATGTTTACCTTTTTTTCAAGTGGTAAATGCCCTCACATGTAATTAACGGCTTCATAGAAGAAGTTTTATCTTAGCTTCTCCAGTAAACCTTACGATAGCTACTCATACCGTGTATGTAATATACGTCGTCAGATCTTAGAGATATGGCGGTTGAGATGTTGAGACGTGGAACTCTGCCTTCCAAGTATTCTCTATCATGACCAATCTCACGTGCTGGCCTCGTGAGCCGTACAGTCTGCCTTGTCTGAGTAATAACCTGCATCGCAAGTTATTTTACCAGGTTGATTCGTTAAAACCGAGTGACACGTGGAGTCTGGTACAATTATACATCACCCCCTTCTTTGAGCTGACGGACTTCACGTTACTGTTAGCCTAGAGAAATATAACCGTTAATTTAAAAGTTTCCCAGTTCTGATGGAACTGACATTCTTGCTAGAACTCGAGTTCAAATGGAGATCTCGGTTTGCAAAATAACTCTCGTTTTTTTTTTTGTTGCCTTAATTTCATAAATGCAACGAAGTCTCGACATTCAAGTCAAAAGTTATTTGAAAAAAGGTGTCAGATCTAACAATATTTTCTTTAGGGGTTTTTAGTTTTTGGCCCATCTAAATAATACGTATTTAAGATGTAGAACGCTTTTAATCCATATTTAGAGTATGGGACGCCCTCCGTCAGTTGACTGCGTTGACCATAAACGAATGCGTTAGATTTTTCAAAAACCCATTTCTACCCCTGCACGTGTTGAGCACGAGATATAAAACAACATTAAAAATATTTGAGGTTTTTAGTTTTTGCCCCACCTAAATAATATGTATTTAGGATGTAAGACGCTTTTAATCCATATTTAGAGTAGGGGACGCCCTCTGTCAGTTGACTGCGTTGACTTGTTGGATTTTTTCAGAAACTCATATTTATCACCATTAAACTATACAGAACATAAAGGATATTATTTGAATTGAAATCTTCAAATCCTAAGAACATCTTGAATCCCTTACCCTTGAGCTTTTGCCCAACGTGAGAACTGATAAAGCTGCACCGTCTCATTCGTGGTATGGGATGCTAGAAGCAGATAATTACGTGGTTGTACCATCCATGCAAATCTCATGAACAACGCTGAATAAACACACAATACTGCAACATAAGGTCAAAAGTGAAAATTAAAATAACACAACTAATTAAGTATTCACAGGTTTCAAAGTCATAGAAATGATTACCTCCAGTCATATTGGCAGATATGAGTTATGGGGGTTTCTGCGCGTCGACTAATCCCTGTTAAAGCCACCGATTAAACAAAATTATTATTGAGCCAACACAAAATGATAAAGAATAATATTACTAAGCCTCCAAGAAATCATCTTACAGTAAGAAAAATCTTATGCTAATAACAAATTATGCTTGTTATACAAACTCAAAAGGAGTTTTTAGTTTTTGGTCCACCTAAATAATACGTTATGGTCAACGTAGTCAACTGATGGAGGGTGTCCCATACTCTAAATATGGATTAAAAACGTCTTACATCCTAAATACGTATTATTTAGGTGGGCCAAAAACTAAAAACCCTTTTATATTTGTAATGTTGTTTTATATCTCGTGCTCAGCACGTGCATGGGTAGAAATGGGTTTCTAAAAAATCTAACGCATTCGTTTATGGTCAACGCAGTCAACTGACGGAGGGCGTCCCATACTCTAAATATGGATTAAAAATGTCCTACATCTTAAATACGTATTATTTAGGTGGACCAAAAACTAAAAACCCCTTTTCTTTATTAAAATTTTCTCTTGCGAGTTAAAAAAAAGAAAAGAAATATTACTTACCGATATGTCGGTAATGCCGGAATACTGTGTGAGAATTTCGCACAAACCTACAATAATGACTTATAAATTAAGCTTCAGTGTTACCTCTAGAGAAACTATATAGTTCTTCTTGTAGTTCAATGTTGGAGTATAAGCCTGTGTTTGCGGACGTGGTAAAGAAATAATAAATTCGTTGCGCTAGCAAAGTAGCTGCCTACGTACCCAAATAGGGATCAAGCCACCATAGTTCTATTTGACAGGCGTGTCTGCCTTAGCTGTTTGGTTGATAGCTAGTCTATAAATAAAGAAAAACAAAAATAAATTTATAAATAAGACAAACAGGTGTTACCGGCCTTGCCGCTCATGTCCTTTGCTTGGAGCAATAAGTAGTTCCAATCTATGTCAAACTATGGCAGCTATAATAAATGAACAAACCATACAACTCTGGTAAATCTTATACTATTTGAGTGATCACTAATCTTCCAGATATAACGGAGCTTCCGGCTTAAGCTGAAAACTCTTCCATCCTTAGAAAATGCCAAAAAAAAAAGAAGATCTTATTAAATGATTGAAATTAGATTGTTGTCAGGCTCATATTTGAACTTGTGGTTTGTCGAAATACTACTGAAATTGTATTCATTGAACGAGAGAACCGTGTAGTATAGCAAGAAGCCTTTTTGCCTTTAAAAATATATTCAATATTATCTAGGTTCCACGAAGTTGCTTTGTCAAGCCGTATAGTGTGCATATCGAAGTACATGGGGTGATTTTCCCAAAGAAGATGATGACAAAATACCATATCTTGAAAGACCATTCACAAGGGAATTTCTTCAAGAAAAATAAAACAATAACTCTATTGTACTCACCACCAAGTCTCTTACATACGGACAATAGAATAATGATTCCAAAGTTATAATTGAGAATGAAAATATTCAAATTACCGAGTAGTCATGAAATGAGAAGATCATGTTAATGGATGTCCAATAAAGAACCTTTACATGAAAAAATACTACGCATGAGATTGTTACCACCACAATGGTTGTATACTTGAAGTATGTTGAACATGGTACACAGATCAGTTGAGTGACTATTGGCTACCACATATTTTACCAACATATCCAATAATGTTATCAAAGTTGACAGAATAGACGGGGTGTGTGGAATGATTAGAATCTCCAACTCTGTATCTGAAAATGATGTAACCACAATTAAAAGAGTAGTCAGGATACTAGGAAAGACTAAGTGTAACCATAGTTAACAGAGTAGTCGGAGTACTCAGAGATATTGTTGTTGATGATTGTGTGTAGTACAATGTTATGAGGAGAAATAACGTATAGCTAACATGAAATGACTCATGATCTGATATGATGGTTGACGTCTTTGGCAATTTATAATTTTGTGATTTTTGTTGTTTCATGGTTTATCGGTCCATGGGAACGAGTAGGCTTGTGGCAATTGTAGGACGTTTTTTTTTTCAAATAACTTGTATGAACCTCTAACTGTGTTGTGGAGCGTTTACAATGGTAAATTCATTCAATCTCGTTACAGAAGTCATTCTTGCTCTGTCATCACAGAGGCTACCTGCTTTGTCGGCCTTGATTTGACTGACCTCTGATAGATGAACTTTTGTGTAACCAACTAATCAAAAGATAGATTTGTATTGATTTTCCTTCCTGTGCCTGTAAGTATTGATTATCAATGTAGACAAGTAACAAGCAAGGGTCGTACCCACCTCGAAGGGGGAATTCTTAGCTCAAACACAATAGAAAACAATGGTTAAAGAACACCACATGAACCAATTAATAAGATGAGATTGATTATACTTCCTACAGGCAATAAATAAATAAATAAACTAATACTTAAACTAAATTAAGAAGATGCATGGGTAGAGATGTAGAGAAGATCTTATGATGAATAGGGGAAAGAGTTAGTATCCACAAACTAAACAATGTCAACATACATGTCATTCATTCATGTTCAATCTATAACAATTAATTAGTCACCTCTCAACAATTTCAATTAATCATTAATGCCTTTAATAATCAAGTAGTCACCTCTCAGCTATTCCACTCAATTAAAACGGGATTCTCTTAAATATGTTATTGAATATGCTTCATTAATTAAACTGTCACATCTCAGCTATTCAATTTAATCAACTAAACATATTAATTCATAATCAAACTATCACCTCTCGGTTATTCAATTTGATTACAAAAAAGGTCCAATAAAGAAGATTAATTCTCGATATATGAAAGTCACCCCTCAGCTATTCCATCACATATCTCTAATCAATTTAATACAACCATTATAGCTAGGTCTCCCTATACTCTAACAATAGTACTTTATAAACATGGATAACAATAAGATATAAATAATCATCCTTACTTCATGTTGCAAATAGAAATAAACACAAACATTAAGTACTTCGAATCACAATGAACATTAAGAATAAACATGGTGCATTTGCATTATCTAGAGTGCTTCAACCATTCCCCCTAAAGAAAATGTAGCTACTCATCCTTGACAATTCAATGACACTATGGAATAAGTAAATAAATAACACAGCATCATAAAGGAAAAGAGAATGGATTAATATTGAGAATAAGATGAAAAATAGTCAGGAATACTATTTCATGACTTTGAGTTCAAGAGAAAGATGAACTAAACTAAACCCTAGCTACTACTTCTCTTTATATAGAGACTACAAGGCATATTACTTGCTCACAAAGTTAGGTCAAATTCGTGGCTGCTGCTGTAGGCCTTCTATAAGCAGAAAAACTTCCTCAAAACCAAATTCTCTTGGGCCTAAGTTGTAGCCTAGACCAACACCTTCAGATAGACAGCTCATGGGCCCAAATCAGACTTCTGGATCTTCATATAGTTTTTTTAAGATTGGGCTTCAATAAAGGCTTTAATAGATCTTTTGACTTGTGGGCTTCATTATAACTTGGATTGAGCTGAGATTTGGACCACCCATCTTGGACATAAAGTCAAGTCCATAGGACCAATCCACGGGGTGCCCTCAGCAACTCTGCAGGTGCAAGTATCAATTTTTCTTCGTTGTGCAAATAGTATTCTTTCAATGGCTTTTCTTGGTTTTTGGCGGGCTTTAACACAATATTCACATTTTGGCTCATGAAACCTACACAAATAACAAGAAAACACTAATCAATAGACATAACACAATAATATAAGCTAAGTGTTATGGAAACAAGGTGTTATTTGGGGGATAAATATACACTTTTGAGGACTTATCAACCTCCCAGTACTGCTTCCATCCTAGAACGCTTCCCGTAATGCATATGTTGCAGCCATCACGGGGTGCGAGTAAGGGGGTAAGAACTGCTAGACGGGACTAGCGTTGTGGCAAGACTTCTCTCTTAGCGGCCTTAGTTGCCCCCAAGTATTTAACTTGCTTCCTAACCAAGGTGTCCCGACAAGACCGTCAGCATGGCTCTTGGCGGGGTTGCAACTTAAAATCTATGCAAAGACATTTATCCTTGTGTAGGCTTAAGCATGATCCTAAGTGCAGGCTTCTTGATCATGTCGTTAGTCAGGCTATAAATCGAGGCGTCTCCTAATGAATGAGGCATCTCGTAATTGAGGCACCTCCTGAAGGAGGCGTCTCATAATTGAGGAATTTGTTCTCGGCATTGGCGGTATTGTCATTGTTGTAGACGTAACTGATTTCACTGCTACTTGTTTTGAAGTGTGAGTGTTTCTCATGCACCTTGTGAATGATGGGACGTCTCAGAATAGGGATTCTCTAGAAAAATGTTTCTACCATATTTGAAAACAAACAGGTATACATGTATGTGAAAATAGACAAATGCTCCCAGTCATCCCGGTTTATGCAAGTATGACATTTGCAAAATTGCCTAGAGAACATATTGGCTTTCGAGGACGTCACTTGTAGATAAGTGAATATAAAATTTTAAATATTTAGGGAGTATTATATATATTCAGATGAAATGCTACTTATGGCAAATTACTTTTAGAAAAGTATACAAAGACCGCGATTTAGTCAGATCTGGCAACGTGAGCTATAGTAATGATAATAGACCTTGGATTTGGAGTATGCCGAGTAAGACGTTTAGGCTTTGATGTTGGTTGTTTAGCTGCATATTTGAGGATAAAGGAAAAACAAAATTTGCCTTGAAACCTGATGTATAAATATACCCTGAGAGCCTCATCGTCGCCCTTCATAATAAAGAAATATGCGCATGCAGTAGAAATGTGTATAGTCGGAAAGATCCAATAAGATGACACAACCGAGTGATCCGTAGAGAAATAATATGAGCTCCAACATTAATGATGCCAAAAATGAGGTAACTGGGTGATCCGTAGAGAAATAGTATGAGTTTTGCCAGAGCTGACATAGTCGTGTGAACTATAGAGAAATAATATGAGTTCCAACATTAATAACGCCAAAGATGAGGCAACTGAGTGATCCGCAGAGAAATAATATGAACTCCCATGTAATAAACGCTAAGAATGTCACGACCAAGTGAACCGTCCACTCTAAAGAAAATATACTTGTATAAGTGCATTAGAGGAATCTGTACGTACAAATAGAATACTTATAGACAATGAAACAATTAGAGTTAACAAGAATGAACATATCACCAAGAATGGATGTGGACCTCAAAGTCGAGTGAGCATGTATGCTCATTTTCACAAAATGTGCAAGCAATAGATGTATGTACATATTAGGATGAAGGTATATTTAACTTCACAAAACTTAGCATGTAAATACATTATTGGACAGAGATTTCCGAGTAAACCGTGAAAACTTTATTCGACAAAGATGTCCGAGTAAACCATGAAGGCATAACATATATCATTGGACAGGGATGTTCGAATAACCTGTGACATATGTTAGCATAACGTAAAGATAACATCACCATCAAAGTATTGAACGTAATAGTGGTAACGGATTAACTTACCTGCTAGAGCTTCTTGTTAATAACGAAAAAAATCTCCAACAGAAAATAAATTACCATAAGAAATGATGAAACATAGCTTTGAGATCTAATAGGAGTCGTACAGCTTGAATACTCAGATCTGCTAGTTCTTAAATAAGACATGGAAGTTTCAAAATTAACAACATACTTTGAAATTAACAACAAACTTCAAGCCAACTTCAATATTGACAATGTGAATAATTCTGATGGATTTCTCTGATGAACTATGTGACGTGTAAGAAAAGTGCTGGCGTGTAAGAAAATAAAATTCCACATAAGCAAATTAGAAAAATTAAAAAACAACTTAAATAGCTGTGTTTTAATATTTACATTAAAAAAACATGATTTATATTAAAAAAACATGATTTACATCACTAATCCAGATTATCAACATTGAAAAACCCTAATTTTGTAAAAACCCCAAATTTAAGAACCCTAGATTTTGAAAACTCCCAAATTAAAAAATAAAAACCCCAATTTTAACCATTCCACTAATATTATATGTTTAGATCTAAAATCCTATAGTTTAACAGTATAAAAATTTGACTAAATAATTAAACCCTAGTATAAGCTACTTACACACTTTCTTCAAAACATCGTGTGGGGCCATTGGTAGGTCGAAACTTTATAATCGACAACAATATAATTAAAGTTACCCAGCAAATTACAAGATAATTATCAATTGTGTTGCTAATTATGCTTAAACAATAACATAGACTAAATATAAACATTTAGTTTGCATTGACAGCATGTGCATTGTCTTACCCAATACCAGTTGGCTCTATTTTATTAGCTAAATTTATGGGTTTAAAGCTGGGACTTCAAATGGCAGCTGCTATTGGAGTTCAAAGACTACAGATGGAACTCGACTCTCAAGTGGTGTTTACTATATGTCAACAATCATCACAAATCCCTCGTGAAGTTAAATCTATATGGTTGGAATTATCGAGAAGCCAATTCGGTTGCTGATCAATTACCCAAGAAGGGTACTGAAATGGCAACCACATTGTTCCAGGAAGTTTATCTTCCCCAACATAGGCCGCAGTTTCCTGAGGAGATTCATGAAGTCCTTCCCTCGACTGCTTCGTTTTGGTGGTTAAAACCACCACCTTGGTTGTGTTGTGCAACGGAAGCTTTAACCGAAGGATTGGTTGTAATACCGATAATCTAGATAATTGCAAATAATAGAGAAAGTAATCGAAAAAACACAATCACACACAATAACACCAATATTAACGTGGTTCGGTAAAACCCGCCTACTCCACCCGGCAACCGATCAAGAAGATTTTATTAATCAGAGAAAAGAAACAACCTAATTACAAATCTATAATTCCTCGTCTCTTTCTCTCACACACTAGAACCTGAGAAACCCTATTATGAAAACTCTCATAAACTTGTCTCTCCCTATCTAGTAATGCTTTCGCCTTTGGTTCACTCTCTCTTCTTCTTACCACCCCTTTACAATAGCCAACTAGTTGAGTATATATAATACCCAAGAGTTTTTAATCCATACAAGGATTCTAATTGAATAACAATATCAATTACCAATTAGAATACCAAGTACTTATGGGAATAGAATTCTTACCTACATTGTTTCTAGAAACAAACATAAGATATGATCCTATAGACCTCACTTAATATAAGCTATGATCCTGCGCATTGCGAGCCAATACACAACAGGTTGTGTAATAGTATTTTATATGATGTTAATAGAGTGGGTACTACTCGTTTAGTATGAAATAAATAAATAAAATGCTGCTGTTTATTTATGACCAATCAGCACCAAATCTAAAGAGCAGAGAACCTCCCTGTTTAAAACCAATTTTATTTCTGAATAAAATCTTGAATACATAGGTTCTGGTTTCTTCCTCTTCTACATTCACCTCCAAATTACAACTACAATGGGAGAAAATTTAAATTTGAATCACATACATATCTAGTAATATGAATTAAAAGTTCCTAAGTTTGTTTCCGACACCATATATTCCCAAGTTTATTAATAAAGTTAATATAGAACCGTGATACGGTGGAGACCGACGTTAGGGGTAGAGAGAGAAAAGAGAGTTAGGGGAAGAGAGAGAAAAGAAGGAGATTTCAAAAAACAAAATAAAGACGCACAGACAAAATTAAAAAGGAAAAAAAGGGGACAGACACGAGTTTGAGTTCCGCCTGACTCTAAATGGACCTCCTTAACGTCGGTCGATTAATACAAAATCTTCATACATTCTACTAGAGAAAAGATTGAAATATTGAGAAACTGTTTAACAAGTCACCAAAGATAGTATACTTAGGATATCTGCTATTCTGCTCGCTAGCATGCTTCCAATTAAAAATTGTTGAAACATAGACCTCCAGATCTGATAACAACAATGAAAATCCAAAACATCACTGGAATTACAGATCTGTCTTCTTCTTTACTCTAACAAAGAAAGCAAACCACCATCAAAGTAAATTATCTAAGATGATGTTGGTTGTTTACTAAGCTAACATGCACTTCTATTCAATTGAACGGTTTGTTTTCGATACCACCTATTCCTATCAATCTCATATCATTCACTTCAGTGTATCTTCTAAACAAAGACTCCATTGAGTCAAATATCTCCATAAACAATGTGAAAGGCAGCAGCCACTCTCTTTGGAAGAAGAAGAAAACTAAGTCATTTTAGTTGTGCCTTTATATAGGCTTTATTGAGGTCGCTTTACCCTTGTTTCTAACAGGATATTGTGGTGCGCAGCGGAAACTTATGCACCAATACCCAAGATTGAAATAGTGTATGAAAGATGACAAAGCAAGTAGTAAAGAAGTAAACCTACTTAGCAACAACAAATAATAGAGAGAGACACCAAAATAACGTGGTTCGACTAATATTGCCTATGTCCACGGACAAACAAATAGAATTTTTACTATTGGAGAAGATAGTACAAAGCTCTCAAACAAATGGAGAAACCCTAGGTTTCTTCCCTTCTCAAATCCTCACCAAATCTCTCAAAGAGACAATCACAAATTGAGGATACAAACTCTCTCTCTCTTGGATGGAGACGATTATACAAGCCCTCACGAAGAAACCAAAGTGTTCTTCCTCACAAAAGTTCTCTCAAACTTGCCAATAGCTTCTCACAATCTCTCTCTCATTAAGATTAGGTTTTCCCACTTCTCATTGGCTTTATAACATAGCCTTACAGTCAAACATGAAATGGGCCTAAACAGGCCCATATGCACAAAAGCAAAGAAGGACGTATGTACGTCGAAATCACGTTCGTACGTTCAGCAAGAACAAAGTTATCTGTGATACGGGACGTACGTACGCCCTAACTACGTATGTACGTTCCCAGACAAAAAACTTCCCTCTGTCCAAAAAAACCCAACAGATATTACATCTATATATCCATATAACATATGGTATTACGGTCCCACATTCTCTCAATTTTCTCATTTTTCTAAAAAAAATCAAAATCAAAATGAAAATATAATTGGTTACATTTCTCTACATTTCTTCTTCATTTTCAACTAAACAAAAAATCTCTACATTTTTTATCCACTCTCCCACTAAGTATAAACCTCTCAAATCAAAATCAAAACATAAAAAATACCCAAACATAAATTAATCAAATATAAATATAGGTTGTTTGAAGCTCTTTCTCATATGCGTAACACGGTTTCCTAGCTTGTTTTTATTAGAATAGCATAACTTGTTTTTATTAGAATAGCATATACCATCTACCATACACAACTAATGAAAAGATAACTATCAAAAGTCCGTAACAAAGAACATATAACTATTCATGCCTGATTTACCCTTTACTACAAACCTCATTTCACTAACCATCTATTTGTAATACTTCATTGTTCAAAATATCACCTTGGTCAAGATCTCCATGTCAATAACTAAAACGTCTTGTTCATAATCTACACAATTACAATCTGCTCTTTAATGAGGGAAGTTTCCCCATCAATGCAATTTGAGGCATCTCAACTTTATGATAGTATTCACTGTGCTAGTGTAACCTGAAATAAGCCAAAACGCTAACCGTTAACATATTCTCTTGCATCTCATGTTTTTTTTTCCTTCAGCATCACTGCAAAATACTAAAGAATATTCATGTTTTGTCTCTCTTTGTATCTAAACACACTAAACCTTAGTGGTTTTTCTAAACAACTAAATATAGTGGTGGAGCTAGGAATTTAGCTTACCTGGGGCACTCTAAAAGATTACACTAGCTAATAAGTTTTTTAAACATGAGTATAACAAAAAACAAAGATAAGCATTTTGTTTTCCAGGATTTCTATAATTAGTCCATTTTATTTACCCATATATTAAAATATTTCATGATTGTTCATTTCTATGTTAAAGCCTTGAAGGATTATTTTCTATATGTGTAACTAATCAAGCATTTTACTGTTTGTCTCCCATTTCGAAAATTAGTGTTGAAGACTTGAAGAGTGTAGAACTATAGATGATTAGCGATTTGATAATTAAATGAGAAAGTAACTATTCATAGGAAAGACCTAAAATAATCAATTGGATCATAATAACACTTTGACAAATTAGGGTTTTTCAGCAAAAAAAAAAAAAAAAAAAACTAAAACATTAATCAAATTTAACAAAAAATCAAATTAAAAAACAGTTCAAAAGAGAGACACTTTACTCTCCATATTCGTATATGGGTTGAGAAATTTTAATTTTGATTATTAAAAAATCCCCAAGCTTTCTTTTAAATTGGTTCAAGATAGCCAAGACTAAAACATCCCAACCCAACAATAAAGGAAAGTATGAGTCGAGTATTTGAGCAAGAGTTGGGACTTGGGACTTGGGAGTTAGATTTGTTTTATTGTGCTTAGTAAGAGTACTTTCAAACAGTCAACAAAAACTACTTGATTACAGAATACATGAACCAATTACCATTACAAATTTAGAAGGTAAGACATGAATACAAAGGGTTAAAAAAAAAACTATAAGAAATTTTTGAGATAATCACCTGGGGCACGTGCCCCAATATGCTCCTAGGTAGCTCCGCCACTGACTAAATAAGTTGTTTCTCTATGTTTTGGTCTATATTTACCAAAACATCTCTAAACAAACTAAACCTTAGTGGTGGTTTAGTGGTTTCTCTATCTTGAAACAAGTAAGCACTATGTTTCTCTTTATATATTTTGATTTATGCCAAAACATATATTTATAGGCTTTAGACAACTTCTAGTTGGCGAATGAAAAGTATTTCATTTTCCCTCAAAATCTATTGCTTACAGAACAAGGAAACATGATTTAAGGTTTTTCGATCCTTTCCTTGTTCTAAAAAGAAAAGAACTGCTAAGTTCCCAGATAGGATATACATGTATTAGTGAAGTTGCTTCAATGGCGAAACACAACAGTTGTACTATTTCGTAAAACCTAAATTTAATACTAGCCATATTATACAGTTCAAATTGTACCAAGGTGGATTTCGCCTGACACTTCACCTTATGAGTCATGTCAAAAGATTAAGTATGTTTGGGACGTATACGCCGGGGGTTCCTGACACACCCGGCCTAGTCAAGAAGAGAGAAAATAAAATATTAAAAGCTTTTAGACTATCTCCAAGGGTGAAGCTAAAACTTACAACAGTTGCACTATTTACTAAATTTCCTCTCCAACCCATACTCAAATTCAAATACTCAAAACTCAAATACTTATAAATTCATATATTTACTTATATTTGAGAAAAAATTTGAGTTCTAAGTTTTAAGATATACTAGCATCACAGATCTGTGATGCTTATAGATCACAGATTCATCAAGAAATTGCAACGTACAGACAAGAGGATGGGAGAAAGTTTGAGCCGATTTTCTAATTTGTCAAGAATAGGAGAGAGAGAAAAAAATACTAATAAATAATAACTATATTAAAAAAAAAAAAAAAAAAAAAAAAAACATTACCCTGGCTTCAAGTACATGCATGACCACGTTAGAGATATCTTGTGTGATGTGTTCTGGCGGGCTGGCGTACAGGTTAAGAAGGAGGCTCCTGTTAACTTTCTTACTGATCCTAAGGAAGGAAGATCGACATTACGTCCTGCTGATATTCTGGTCTACAACTGGTCTGAAGGTAAACATGCGTGTGTTGATGTTACAGGGGCGTCTCCGATGGTTGGGCTGAGTGCTGGGATTTTTGAGGTGGGGCTAGCAGCTAGCAATGCAGCAGCGGCAAAAGTGGAGAAATATGACGGAGCTTGTAAGGCTAACCAATATAGTTTCATCCCCTTTGCATTTGACACATTTGGATTGCTAGGCTCAGAAGCAGTTGAGCTCCTCAGGAGAGTGCAGAAGATAATGGATAGCAACGTGATGACTGCAGGTTCGAACGAATATGTATTTAGGAGAATCGGGTTTGCTATCCAGAAAGGACTTGCCGCGCAGTTTGTAGCGCGTCTGTCCTCTACTTTTGTGTAATTCGTTGAGCTTATCAATAAAATTTGAATTTTTATTAATAAAAAAAAAAAAAAAAAAAAAAAAAAAAGACTTTCTAGTTCTCCCAACTATCTCACTAACAAAGAAAATCAACTATTTCATTTTATGGATTATTTTGAAGTTTAGTTAATACAATTTGCTGATTTTTCATAATAAAAAATCTAATAGGGTTTTAATTTAATTCTTAGAGTTTTAATGTTGTTTGATTGTTTTCCTGTCAAAGTAATTTTCGCAAAGTATAGAGTTCTCTAAGTTTAAAATGGAGAATTAAATGTAATAATTATAATTTGTTATTAATATGAAATCAATTAGATGATATTTTTTAAAGTGGAGATCGACTGTAGCTAAACCTTATTAGTTTAATCTATATGATGAGATCAAATTGAGAAAATGAGAGAGGAGAGTCTGGAATCTGGAGCATGGAGAGAGAAAGAAGTTTTATTTAACCGATTTTAATTTAATTAATTTTTGTTTTCTTTTTCTACTTTCTCTGTCTATTCTCGTTTTTTAGATTTGCAACCGGCTTAACCCTTTACCAGTTCTCTACTCAAGACGTGGCAATTTTTTAATGAATCTGTGATCTTTAAACATCACAGTTCTGTGATGCTAGCATTTCTCTTAAGTTTTTCTTGTCTTATGTGCAATCAAGCTTTGGGTCCTACCTAACCCACATTCAAAATTTAACTTTCCCATATTGTCCTTATCAAATATTTGTTTTTCCAAAAAATCATTATTAAATTAAAGTCCAAGTCCAAAGAAACGACCCATATTGCTATGTTATTAGGTTAGTTAAATCTAACCCCAAAAAACTTAAGTATTTCTCATGTTCAACAACAATTAATATTAAGAATTAAATGATAAGGCAAATGTGCACTAATTAAAACAAGGTTGAACCCTAAAATAATATAGAAAGAAAATATAACAAACAATTTGCCAAAGAAATACAATACAAAATAGGAAATACAATACAAAATAAGAAATGCAATACAAATAACATAAATCACACTCACAATACAAAAAAGAAATACATACATGCAATCAAATTAAATTAAAGCTTCTCAATCATGATTGTAACGATATCCAGTTTCTTCATTGTTGTTGTATTGATCATAAACATCAACGTTAGATTGATCTTGTTCACTAGAGCTTCCTTCACCACCGGATAACAAATTTCTTGCAGTAATATTTTGGTATTGCCTAATTAGGACGTCCATCCATAAATTAGAGTAAAACATTTTCTTCCCAAGAGTGAAATTACTCATATTAGTATTCATGATGATAGTATCCTTATCGTCTTACAACATTGATATCGTTGCCTTTCTAACTCATTCCTCTCTTTCGCACGGGTATCCCTTGCTTCAGCAATTTGTAGTGTGTCCATACGTTCTTTCTCCGTGAACTATTTGTTCATTCATGAGTTTTCTCGCAATTCAACCCACATTGTATCGTTATCATCAACAACTCTACGTTTACTTTTAGTTGCATTTCTTCCATGTTGTGGTCTTTCTGAAGAAGCTTCTCATGTTTGTCGAATATCATTCCTTTCTTTTTCGATTTGGGTAAACCCAGGAGAGTGATTAATCTTAGGAGATTTATTGACCACGAGAGAACTTTCTTCAGCGCTAACAGACCACTTGTAATGGTATTTTAAGATATTCCAAACATGCTCGTATGTGAATACTGTTTCATGTGAATTAGCATAATGTTGTTTTGTCTTTTCTATCTACTTGAACAAAATTATAAGAAACAATATTTAGTTTTTTTTAATAACAATAAATAATCAATAAAACAAACAACTTAAAATGGCAAATATTTTACTTACCATGTCCATTTCAGAGCTACCGCTTTCATTAAAGCTCAGAACTTGTTTAATACATTTTCCAAACTTGAGACATGTTGTGTATTAAGGATTACCCAACGACCGCGTAGTGAAACAATTTTGGGCATAATTATGTTAGTTAGTTGCTTAGCCATTGTAAGTGCACTCTATCTTGGACCACATTATATCTTTTGTTTGAAATACACCTATTTCACCGTCTTGAGAATGTTCCAAGTACGAATTCACAAGAATTATAACTTCAACATAGGAAAAACTAGCTCCCTGTGCTGAAGAAGCTCGTGGTTGAGAGTTGTTTCTTTACATGGTTATTTAAGTTCTTTTTAGTTAGAATTGTGGGTATGATAGGTTTGGAGTATTGAAATTTAGAATTTATAGCCATTTTACTTGTTCTGAAGTAGAGATGTGGATTCACCCTACAAACTAAAATGGAGTATTAAAAAAATGTTTGTTATTCTTTGTAAAAATCTTATCAAGATTATCATTTTTATCTTATTGGGTGAAAAAAGTTGAATAATACAAATGGAAGTTACCATAAAAATGATCTCATATGATGATGATGTAACCACTTGTGATGTCACTTTCCCACCCTATCCACAACTTTGTTATCTATGTAAAAATATTATCAAAATTCTCATTTTTATCTTATTGGGTGAAAAAAGTTGAACAAGACAAATGGAAATTACTATGAAAATATCCTATATGATGATATAATGTAAGCACTTGTGATGTTACTTTGCCACCATATCTACAACTTTGTTATTCTTTGTAAAAATCTTGTCAAGATTCTTATTTTTATCTTATTGGGTGAAAAATGTTGAACAAGACAAATAGAAATTACCAATAAAAATGATTTCATATGATGATGTAACCACTTGTGATGTCACTTTGTCTATCTAAAAATCTAAATAATTGAAAAATCTTAATAACTATGGATTTTTGGGTGTTATCTTATCTTTGACAAACTTATTAAAAGAAGCTTGATACACGTGAAACATCACAATTGCAAACCTTTCATTTTACATCATGAATTATCACCCAAACCCATATTATGCAAGTTCTTCACATTCAACAGGCTTGAATTGAAACTCTTCTAATTTTGAGGAAGCTAACTATGAAGATGAAATGCGATATCGACAAATTGTTATAAACAATTTCAATATGGAGTAAGACGAGATACAAATGCGACAATAACTAATGATGCAAATGAACAATTCGGTCCAATGAGGTGGATCATTACCAGGACACAACGTTATTAATCGGGGAACAGTCAACGACAACAATCTATTAAAAAGGGATTATTTTGGGTCAAATCCAACGTTTCCAAAAGAATACTTTTGTAGAGGTTTTAGAATGAGTTGTTCTTTATTCCTTTGCATTAGAAGATCCTTAAAGAACCACAACAATTTTTGGGCAAAAAATGTAGATGCTACTCGCAAAGTAGGAACATCCTCATATAAAAAAAAATGGCAGCATTTATACAATTATTAGGGTACGTTTATGCTTGTGATGCATAAGACCAATACTTTCGAATGGGAGAGCCAACAGTTTTGACTTGTACTAAAAGATTTTACCAAGATATTGCTGAGGTATTTGGTGCAGTCTAAGGGCTCTAAACCAACAAGATATTGATCAATTGCTACATGTTGCAGAAGCTCGCAGAATGCCAAGAATGTTAGGGAATGTAGATTGTATGCATTGGCAGTGGAAGAGTTATCCAACACATTGGGCTGGGATATGTATTGTAGGCGAACAAAAAAGTGCACAATTATACTTAAGGCTGTTGCATCATACGATACTTGGATTTGGCATGTCTTCTTTGGCAATCCAAGTTCAAATAATGATATGAACGTACTTAATCAATCAAACCTATTTTGTGACCTACATAAAGGTATATCACCACATGCAAACTACTCAGTATGTTGTAGAAATTATGATATTGGTTATTATTTAGCTAATGGTATGTGGTAGAAATTATGATATTGGTTATTATTTAGCTAATGGAATATATCCGAAGTGGTCAACTTTCGTTAGGGTAATTAAAACTTTAAAGGATGCAAGAGATCGATTTTTCACAAAAAAAAAAACAAGAATCGTACCGTAGATGTTGAACGCGCATTTGGGGTACTTCAATCTCGTTTCGTAATCTTAAGAGGCGTTGTACGATTTTGGAGTAAAGATACACTAAATGATGTCATGGCAGCGTGGATTATCATGCATAACATGATTGTTGAAGAAGAAAGAATTTTATATATAAATCATTTTGTTTTAATGAATCGCCCCCGATCCTTCCTGTATATGATAGTTCATCAACGGTAGATACAGAAGATTTAAGAAGAAATCATGAAAATTAAACTTTTGTCTTCAGAGTCATCGACGTTCGAAAAATAGAGGTAAACACTTTGAACTCGAAAACAGAATAGTTCAATATTTGTAGAATTGGCATGGTGGAGGAAACAAATGAGATGGACAGATAATTTAATCAATTGCATGAGCTACATATATTAATTAATTAATTAATTATTATTTAATAGTTTCGCATCAAAATATATGGAGATAATAAGACCATATGTATACACTATACACTATATTCACTAGGTCCCACAAAACAGTATTTAAGGTTTTTTTTTTTTTTTTCATTTCATTGTCACCCTTGGAGATGGCCTTAGAACATCCCTTAGAACATCCCTATGGATTATCTTTCATTCATTCTCCTCCTGGGCTCCTGGCAGTATTAATATTGGCCTAGAGCCATCTCCCATTATAAATCAGATCAGTAAACCAAGCACGTCTGTGTACATGACCTCATCTATTGGATTGGATTGTATCAATTATTAAGCACCGCAGGGGACCCCAGGAGCCTCATTTGACGATAAGGAACCTTTAAACCCCCCAGGCATATAATTTTATTTATGAACACAATTTTAAATTTACTTTCAATCACTCTTCTACCATGAAAAGATTATAAACTAACTTTTCCAGTAAGATACCATGAAAAGATTGTCAGTAAATAAAATAATGTACACACAAAAGGTTTCACTTCAAACCCAACTCCCATGAGAATCAGCAGTTATACAGACAAATAAGCTCCAATCATTAAAAATTTTACGTCATTCAGCTTATCTTCTTTTTGAGAAACTATAATAGTTTTTAAGTATGAAGGGCATGTTATCTGTCGAACGAAGCATTCTAGCCCAAGATCAATATCAAGACTCTTGATCTCTTACGCACTGCCTGCGCTACACTACAAAGATCTCAATTCATAAATTTGAAAAAAAATCCTTTGCATTCGTTCACATGTAACTTTATGTTTTATAATGCCTCTGCAGTCATGACTACAAACATATCTCAAAGATCTTTAAAAAAAATGACACATTACAGCACAAAATTACCTCATCATTGACATATAGAATCCTGCAAAACGACTTCAAAGAGCTTGTAGATCTCTGGATGCTTCAAATTTACAGAGAGCTTTTCAGGATAGCAACAGGTTTAGATTATATTATAGATTCATGGCGATTAACTCTTCATCCCAGCATTGTCAGATACGTATCTCGGTTTTTATGTCAAAACACATCGCAGCAATGTCGTCTTGGTGCTTGCCAACTAAATGAAACACATAACACAACCAGTAGTTAGTATGAGCTTAACTAATACTGCCAAATCACTGAAGCATTTAAGATCAGATTGAACAGAAAAAATATATAATGGACCCAATTAATTAAGTTAAAAACAAGTATTAGCACCTTTGGTTATCAAGCCCCCTTCTCCCCAAGACAAACACCATATCCTTTACTTACGTTGCCCCTGCCCCCCAAACAGAATTCTGCAACATCCAAATCCACTGAACTCAAGTCTTAACATCCCACCATTTTCAATCGACAAATTTTTGCACCCCAATTCATCCACAATATAAATTACAAGATAATTATCAATCGGTGCTAATTATGTTTAAACAATAACATAAACTAAGTATAGCATTTAGTTTGCACTGACAGTAACAAAACCTCAATCTAATATTCAACATTTTTTTAAAGACCAATCATCACCAAATCTAATGAGCAGAGAACCTCCATGTCTAAAAGCAATTTTATTTCTGAATAACATCCCAAATACATAGGTTCTGGTTTCTTCCTCTTCTACATTCATCTCCAAATCACATCTATAACGGGAGAAAATTTTAATTAATTGCAAAATTTAATTTGAATCACATACATAACTAGTAATATAGAAGATATTAGATTATAAGTCGAGAAAAATCTCAAGTTTATCAATAAAGTTATTAATACAAGAATCTTCACACATCCTAGAGAAAAGATTGAAATATTGAGAAACTGTTTAGCAAGTGACCAAAGATAGTATATAGGACATCTGCACGGTAGCATTCTTCCGAAAACTGCTGAAACTTAACACAAACCACCAGATCTGATAACAATTATGAAAATCAAAAACTTCACTGGAACTACAGATGTCTTCTTCTTTACTCTAACAAAGAAATCACGCCACCATCAAATTACATTATCTAAGACGATGTTGGTTTTTTACTAAGCATGCACTCATATTCAATTAACCGTTTGTTTCCGATACCACCTATTCCCATCAATCTCATATCATTCACTTCAGCTTTTTTTAAAGTATATCTTCTAAACAAAGCTCCATTGAGTCAAATTTCTCCATAAACAATGTGAAAGGCAGCGGCCCCCTCTCTTTGGAAGAAGAAGACTAGGTCATTTTAGTTGAAGTATCTAATTAATCAAGTTAAAGACATTGTTAACTCCACCTGTGAATTTACTTCTCTAACTTTTGCAAACGACTATCAATTAGGGTTTTTTTTTTCTTCAAATGCAAGCTGGGGTTAGGAAGACCCTAGCAGATTATATTAAAGAAACAGAGTTACACTCTAAAGAATGCCTTTCCCTGAGAATCCTGACAAACAAGAAATTATGGGGTCCTCCCTATTACAAATATTAGCCAGAAAATCCGCACACTTTGTTTGTTTCCCTGAAACAGTGTTCTGCCTTGAAGTTGTCGAAACCCATAGAGATGTGAGTAATACCATTCAGATATCTCTTCATCCTCCATGTCGGCTTGTTCTTCCCCATTAATGCAATTCACTGCATACTTGAGTCTGAACCTACTTATATGCTTCTAATATCCATGGTAGGTGCAACTTGAAGACCATTTTCAATTGCTTGCAATTCAATTGAGGCTATAGACTTCTTAGTACCACTACAAACAAGTGAATGATCGAATGCGCCCCAGATTGAATTCTGCAACACCCAACTGGACTAGTTTTAAATCACTACCAGAAAACAAGCATTTGGTCACAGCTACAGCTAAACTTTCGCCACGGCTCTAATCTGTAGTTGGGCTTGCATCAGTTTCAGGCCATGGCGTTTGTTGTTGTGGCCCAGTATAACAAAACCCTTTGTTTCTCTTTCTCTCTCTTCGATTTCACAATTCAACAATTCACACCTCTTTCTCTTCGACTTTCACAATTCAGTAATTCACACCTCTTTCTTACATTCCGAGAATGTAAGAACCTCCCAAACAAACACAACCCCAGTGAAGTCAAGATTCAAAATTCAATGAAGGTCTTTGAAAGATTCCAACTTGAAATTTTGGCAAGATTCCGACAAATCTCAAACAATTGAATGAAACAACTTAATCCGATTGAAATTCAAATAAGAGAGGATGCTAAACTTGAATGAAACAGATTCTGGCACGAGACAAGGAGAGAACAAGCAAAAGAATGGAGTTCAATGGCAAGAAAAATAAATAAATAAATAAAAGCAAAAGAAGTAATCCAACTTAATTCCGGCACGAAGAATTGTTGAAAGTTAAAGAACGGTTCAAGATGAAGAGGCAATGGTGACCCGTGAATTTCGAAGTACTGTCGGATATCCTCAATTTATTCACAAATCCGGGTTGGTGTGGTGAGTTTCACGTGTCGGGTAAAATTCAACCCAAATTCGAATCCGAAATGCAAAAAAATACCGCCAAATATTCACGGATCTCAACGAATTTTTCAACCATGATCTATACTACATAAGTTCACAAGTGATACTCGCAAAGGTTGTGGTATTTTTCCAAGGTAAGTCAATCTTTTTTCTCTAAATTGGCAAAACCCTTTTTCCAATTAGCATAACTATATGAACATGTGCATCTTGTAAATAGTACTGTGTATGTAGTTTTCACAGCAGAAATAGGTTCAAAAGTCAAAACCCATCAGGATTCTTACCCTTTGCCTGTATGGCTGTATGAAAAGAATGAGAAGTTACAGTACAATGATCTCATTTCATATATTTAACAAAAAAAGAATACCAAACACTGTCCATTTGAGGTATAAATTTACTAAGCAATTTGTTCACATGTAGCTTTATGTTTTATAAAGCCTTCGAATTAATACCTATGAAGCATAAACAGATCTAGAAGCTCTATGAAAAGAATGACACATGATAGAGTGCAAAATTACCTCATCAATTCATCACTGACACAGAGACTCCTGCAAAACTACTTTGCAGATCTCTGGATGCTTCAAATCTGCAAATAGCTTTTCCAGGATAGCGACAGGTCCAGAATACATTATGGATCCATAGCGATTAACTCTTCATCCCCACATTGTCGAATACGTACATCGATTTTTGTGTCAAATGAAGTTAACACATCACAGCAATGTCGTCTTGGTGCTTGCAACTAAACAAAACACAAGACATAGGTAAGAAAAAAAACACAGTATTTAGTGGAGAGCAATGAACCCATTTACGGTCAGATCGAACAAAAAAATTATAAAATTAGAACCATACAAGATCTTACCTTCCCAATATCTAGGTCTAACTTCTGAGAGAACACCACAATTTCTTCCAAATTTTTTACTGATCCATTCTGCACACAATTTTTCACAAACTGCCTCTTGTAGTTGCTCTGTATCTCATTTGCCTTGGAAAATACATTTTCCAAGTAGAAAACAGCAGGTCTCTTGCATGGATATTTGGAATATTCTCTTATATTAAACATGAAAGGATTTGAGTAAGCATTTACACTTCTCCTCCATGGAACAAATGACGGCTGCAAAGGAAGCAGGTCTGGAAGAAGTTGGTTGCCTTCATAAACTTGAACAGAATAACCCCATGAAATTGAAATAGTCAGTGACTTTGAATGATCATAGCAAACAGTTTGCTGCAAAATCCTCTCAGAATCAACTTTCACAGCTAAAAGCAACTGTTCTAAAGCTTGACTATGGTTCATGCCCGGGAATATTGGTTCCACATTATCCAAATGATGAAGAGATACCAATGGTGCTAATGGATGGGCAGAGAGCATTCCAAACAAAGATCCTCGCATATCAACCTGATCAAAAGGCAGACAAAATGACTCAAATCTCTGCTACCAATTATTTGCTTTAACAAAAAATTCTTGGAACAAAAATATATATACAAAACAAATATAAGTATTATATATATTAAACTTAGTTTTTAGTTGATTGGACCAAGCACTTGACAAATACTATAACATCAGTACATCACCAGTTCCAGCGAATTTTAATTTGGTTATGTGTGTCTGTCTTTCTAATCAGCAAACAAATGGTCTTAACGGATTGAATCGCATTGTATATCTTCAGGCAAAACATAAAATCAAGGGGATGGTTGAAATTTTTCCTACCTGAAAACTACTCATATCCGCAAGCAAATGTACAAATGGGGGATTTTATTCTTCATGCAACTTGCTCAAGGGTTGTGTGTTGTCTTCTGATACTTGATTCAAATGGTTCTTAAGAACCACAAAACCATAATTAACTACACTTCATATATTAACCAATAAAGATCAGCTTGAGTTCAATTTCAAGCGTCTTTTTCCATCTTTTGCTAAAGCAGGGAGCCTGGGATGCCGTTACGCTACACTCATCTGATACTCCATCATAAATTCAAGCTTTGATTGAACACTCCACATTTAATACTAATATAGATAATTTGAACTTTCAGGATTCTTTGCCTAGCATGGATCAGTTTGAGGGCTATAAAAAGGCCTGCCTCTGGGAGTCAAATCTTACTGTTAAAGCTCTTACCATTCTTTTTAACTCTAAACAAAAACCTTGTTGCAAACAATAAATGTATGAAAGATAGTTTCACAGTTAACACAGACAAGAAAATGGATCACTAAGCGATTTAGAATATTGTCCCAGTCCCAAACAAGATCTCAAACCCTTAAGCCACAATGCAGAAATCCCGAAAAATACTATATCCAACATTTAGGTGTAACTTAACATCACTGATTAGCCTTGGGTGTTCTGGGGGGTTGAGATCCACCTATCATTCCCCTATTTCATTCAAGCCAGAAACTTTCGAGCCAATAATGTGTTGTTCAACGTCACAAATAAATCTGGTGTGGCTCAGCATTTTTTTTCTTTTTGATTCTTTTCTGTTGTTACATGCTGTTATCAGAGATTTCTTTCTTTTTTTTTGGTTTGATATGGTGGATGGTCCCCCCCCAACCTCCTTGCACTGTTGCTACATTTTTCCTCATTATAATCTAATCTTACAAAAGGCTGCTTCTGTTGTGAGGAAAATCTCCCCAGAGGATGAGAATAGGTCCGTCACTCTCCCTCCAAAGGCACCAACAAAAAGTAGGAAAAGAAAGTTCAAAAAAACAATCCACATTTTACATATTCATATAAAAATTTTGTACAAAAACAGATCATAAATGCCATACAAAGCTAAATCTCAGCTGACAGAAGATATTAGGTACTTTGGAACTAAATTTCACTAGTCATCTTTCAACATCGTTTTAAAAATTTTGATTGTATAAGAGTTTGAAATTCTAAACATCAAAATGTATAATAGCCTTTATTTTCCTTTCAGCTTCACTTACTTGAGATATTTTCTTCATGTGTTGAATTTTATCTATCAGTCCATATTATAACGTACATTACAATAATAAATGTAATTAGCCGAATCTAAACTAGCGGTATGAGGACTGCATAGTAATCAATAATCAATATGGCAGACTCAAGAAAAATCCTACCTAAAAGGTCGTATCCTTTATTATTGGTGTTTGAATAAATAATCTTATGATTCCAGAATTCAAATATAAATATATATCATTCTACCACTTGTATTTAACAATCGTATTCAGTTCTAACAACATTACAACTAATGCTGAGAGAAATGGATAATTGTATAAACATGAATAACAGTCACTTTTGATAGAAACTAAATATATGGCATTTGGCAATACAATGTACTGTACTAAAACTCTTTAATGTCCACTGCTCTACTTGAAACCAAGAATAGGGTATGTAGGCGATGCAGCATCAAAATAACATGATCTGGATATGATCACAGATATTTGATTTACTAAAGTCTGTCCACTTCAAGGATCAGTGATATGCGTTCTTTTGGCTAACAGTGTTTCAATAATGGTCTAACAGGTAGGCCATTTATTGTATATATCTTAAACTGACGAGTGTAAGTGTAACTCTCCTCTATGATGCCCTAGTGTGTTGTATAAGAAAAACAACAGCATCATATAAGCCCTCAAAAGAAGCAGATGAAGTTAAACTCATAGGTTTATACTTAAACAGTCCACATTTTACTCCTGGATTCTAAAACAGCCATACACATCATATCTTTTTTTCCTTCATATTCTAGAGCTCTTGTCTAGATATGCAACATTTGTGACCTTCTAGTGGCCCATAACACAAAGTTATTCGTTTAATAATGATAATAAAGTTTACCAGCAAAAGTCTGTTCTTCAACTTTGAAAAGAAGTACATACTACATACAGAACCTTCATAGTGATTGAAAACCATAATACACGATTGAATAACAGACACATGTTACAAATACCAATCGTGTTAAAATCTCCACCAACAACACGAGATATTGGCAGAGCACTCTGTATTCTATGTAGGATTCGAAGTGGGTAACAATGTAACATCAGGAAGTCAGGGCGATGTAATACTTATACGCACATGGTCAAGGTTATTAGTTTAATAATGGTAAAATTAAAAAGATTTACGAGCAAGTTCTTTAAACATAGAAAAGAAGTATACTACATACAAAATCTCCGTAGTGATCAAAAACCATAATTCACGATTGAATTAAAGACACATTTCACAAAAACCTTTCATGCTAAAATATCCACCAACAACCCGAAGATATTGGCAGAGAACCATGTATTCTATGTAAGATTCCAACTGGGTAACAATGTAACCTCAGGTAGTCAAGGCCATGTAATACATATAAGTAAATGGTCGAGGGTCCAAACACACGAACTAATGCACTATCAAAAAAGTCAAACACACGGATACAGAGTTCGCCAGAACCTATTCGAGCTGAATAATTTTATCAGATAATACATTCAGTGTAACATAATAGCTCTAATAATACCCGGTAAAATGGTCAGTGTAAGTTAATTAAGTAAAATGAGAAAAAAATATATATATCTAAATTAATGATCACATTTTACACCTATATACTAAAACAGCCACATTTTACAGACACATTTCACAAAAACCATTCATTTTAAAATCTCCACCAACAACCCCAAGATATTGACAGAGCACCCTGTATTCAATGTAGGATTCGAACAAGGTAACAATGATATGAAGAGATAAACGTAATATAAAAACGTCATTGACTCTATATGATTCATTGAATCTATATGATCCTAGTTCATATGATTGAGTCAACGATAAACATATCAGGTCAAGAGTTCACCAAAACCTATTCGAGCTAAATAATTTTATCAGATAATAAGTTCAGTGTAACATAATAGCTCAGCGTACATTAATTAACTAAACCAAGATGAAACAAATCAAAATTAAAGATTAGGACATTACCTGATGAAATCCAGGTTCATGAGTTAATCCAACACCAAGCTCAGCTAAACAAGAAAAAATCCTTGAATCACTTCCATACAAATGTGAATACCTCATCAAACACTTATCTAAAACCTTGGCTAAAACTTTACCAAGTGAATAACTAATAGCAAAACCCCCACCACCAAAGGCCATATCAAACGAATAATTAGTATTTTGATCAAAACTTTCGGAATTACTCCCTACATAATACCACTTATTATGATCATATTTCGAAAGTGTTTTAACTAAATTCTCCATAAAAAAAACTGTATCATCATCTCCAAATATAAACCATCTTACATTAGAAAGATTTAAATCAACAATTTCTTTAACAATTCTACTAACCCTAATCGCAGAACGAAGTCCACGTGGAAATGTGTAGGGAAACTTTGATGTATCTTTTGAAATGAGTATAGGTATAAGTGTATCATTATATGTAGGTATATGGTCTAGAAATATATAGCCACGTGTCATGTAGGGTTTGAACCAGGTATGAATGTATGAGAGACGTTTTGGGTATGATTTGGATGAAGAAGCTATGCCAAAGACAAGGTGGTGGAGAGAAGTGGTGGTTGTAGTGGTGGTGGTGGTGGTGGTGGTGGGTGTGGATAGAGATGTGTGTGTGATGGTGGGTGTGGATAGAGAATAGATATGGGTGTGGTAAAGAAGGTAAAAAAGTAAGAAAGAAGAGAGGAGAACAAGTGGAGTTTTGAGAAAACGGGATGTGGTGGTTGTTAGGGTTTTGGAATGGGTATATGGAGATGGCATGGTGGTGGTGGATGACGGCGGCGGCGGTGGTGGTGGTGGTGGAAATGGAAATGGTTTCTTGTTGTGGTTTTTTGAAGAGAGAGAAAATGAGGAGACGTGGGAAGTAGTGTAAGAATAAAAAAGTAAAATAAAGAATCATTAATTTGATGTGACTTTTTTACAGAGGAAATGTCGATGGGATGCCACGAAATAGATGCTTCAAAATATGAGATTTGTTGACCAATTTTAGGGGGTGGATAGATATAAGCCCATAATAAGCCCAATTTATATTGGTAACCACTATAAGAGTATAAGGCACTAACCAATCCATTGAAAAGCCCTAAAAGCCAAATCCGAAGAAATCATCCTTTTTAGGGTCTGTTTGATTCGGGCGGGAAAAGAGTTTACCGGGAAATAGATTTATCGTGTGCAAATATTCGAGAAATAAAATTTTGATAAAATAGTTATAATTCTACATTGATCATGAATTTTTTTGAAAAATCATTTAAATATGTTTGTAGTGAGAGTTCGACAAAATTGAGCTCTAATTTATCCCAACATTTTAACTTATCATGTTATTTTAAATATTTACCGCTTATTTTCCATTTAATCAAACATGGGAAATTGAGATTTCCCGAAAAATCTATTTCCCGGACTCGAATCAAACAGACCCTTAATCTTTATCTTTATTTTCTAGGCTCCGGATTTTGTCAAGAGCCAAATTTGATCTTGCCAATGATTAATTATTAAAGTGACTGATTTGCCCTCCAATTACTATTCTAACTTTTTAAGATATACTAATTTTATGGGCCATTTTACTGGTACACCTTGTTTTTGTCACGGGTAGGGGTGCTATTCGAGCCGCTCGAGCCGAGCTAAGGTATGCTCAAACTCGGCTCGTTACTAATCGAGCCGAGCTCGAGCCGAGCTTAAAATTTAGATCGAGCCGAACTATGAGCTCGAGCTCGGCTCGCGAGCCAAAAGTAAAACTCGAGCTCGGCTCGTTTCGGCTCGCTGGCTCGTTTGGCTCGTTTGGCTCGCTTGGCTCGCTTGGCTCGCTTGGCTCGTTTGGCTCGCTTGGCTCGCTTGGCTCGTTTGGCTCGTTCGGCTCGTAAACAACAATATGCAATAAAAATATGCACTGTAAACAACAATATTTCACTGTAAACAACAATATTTCACTGATCAAACACACAATATGCAATAATATATCGTAAACAACAATATTTCACTGTAAAAATACACTCTAATGTCGCAAATTAACAAAACAAACAACATCTTCTAGTTTCTTAGAACACAATTTCTTCTAGTAGACTGAAACACAAGCATTAAAACATAAAGTTAAAACAAACAATCCATCATAATTCCGCACACCCAAAAGTTATAATAACCCATCATTGCTAACCATCTTCATGCCTTGCATAAGTGAGATATCTTCAAGAATTCCAAACCCTACAAAAACAATGATGCCTTGTTAAATGATACTATAAGAATATGATCTTACCAATAAGAATAAACGAAGTTTAGGATCTTACCCATACACCAACAAAATAATGCTACATTCCAACTAGCCTGAATAACCGAATATCATAGCCTGAAATTAAAAAACAAAAAGTAAGACTATATATAAAATTCATAAAATTTTACAACCTAATAAATAATTTATAAACATGTAATATGTTATACTTACATTGGCCTTATTTATACATTGAACTCAATCCGCAACCAATTTGAAGCACAAAGAAGACCTTCTACCGTGTCATCACCTAATGAAGCTCTGTCATCACTAATAACTCGACGTCCGGCACTGAAAGCTGCCTCAGATGGTACAGTAGTCACAGGAATGGAGAGAATATCACGAGCCATTTTTGACAAAGTGGGAAACTTCAGGGTATTTGATTTCCACCATGCCAAAACATCAAACTCTTTACCTCCACCTACTAAAGCACTTTCTTCAAGATAAATGTCTATCTCCTTTCTACTTGGTTGAGCAGTACTTCTTGTCTTGAGCCAATTTTCGAACTCAACTCTTTCTCTATCATCCTCGTTCCTAGGAAGACCCCCACCACCATCTTGACCAATGTTACTATTCCCACCATTTGTTCCCATAGCAACGTAGTCATCATAAAGGTTATGCAATTCGGCTCTAATGTATTGCAGTTTTGTCTCCACTTCCTCTAATCCATATAGCTTTTCAAATACATACTCAATATGCATCATTTTATTTCGAGGATCCAAAACAGCAGCTATTACCATCAAAAGACTACTCTCATTCCAATACTTGTCAAACTTTTCTTTCATCCTTTGAACCATAACCTTCATGAATTCTCTTTGGTCATTAGCCATATCATCCAAGAGTTTTCTTATTTTCCAAACTTGAGGAAAAAATAAATTTGAAGTTGTGTAGTCACGACCTGAGAAAATGTCAGTTACTTTATCAAAAATAGCTAGAAACTTGCACACATCGCTCGCTATTTTCCAATCATCATCAGATGGCAACCAACAATATGAAGTGTCTCTCATTGCATATCTAGGAAAAGCATCTTTGAAGAGAATCGCTCTATCCAACATATAAAATGTCGAATTCCATCGGGTGACACAATCAAGAATCAAAGTCTTATCAGTGGGCAAAGACATATTCTTGACAACTTCATTGAACTTATGAAGACGCGAAGGGGTCAAAGTGATGAACTTTACACTTTCACGAACATTCTCAATAACACTTTTAATTGGACTCAACCCATCCTGCACCATAAGATTCAAGATATGTGCACAACACCTAACATGAAATATCTTCCCACCAAAGTAAAGTGCATTTCTACCTTGAAATTGTTCTTTCAAAGATCTAACAGCCGCATCATTTGAAAAAGCATTATCAAACGTAATAGTGGAAATCTTGTTTTCAATTCCCCAATCAGAAAGACATTCAAAGATTTTATCAGCAATAGCAAGTCCAGTGTGTGGTGGTGGCAACAAACAAAAGTTTAATATGCGATTTTACAAATTCCACTCATTATCTAAAAAGTGTCCAGTCACACACATGTATCCTTTAGTTTGGTTAGAAGTCCATAAGTCGGATGTTAAGCTAATCCTACCAACACCATTAAACATCACCTTCATTTTTATTTTCTCTTCCGCGTATAATTTCATGGCATGGTGTCTAATAGATTGGCGACCAAAAGGCTCATATTTGGGGTTAAGCATCTTACTATAGATTCTAAACATCTTATGTTCAACCATTCTAAAAGGATACTCATGAACCATGATCATCTTAGCTGTGATATCTTTTATGGCTTTTTTGTCGTACTTGTAAGTTGTCAAAGAACCAATTTCTCCACAAGACTCAAAACTTAAAAGTGACTGACCTGGACCATTACCTTTACCAGAGATTTTAGCTTTGCGACTTAAGCATGTATCTACATGCCTTTTAAAGCTTGAAGTTGGCCCCCCCTTAGTATAGATAAAATGTCGGAAACAATGTTTGCATTTCACACCCGTCGTCTTGCCGTCTTGATCTACAACCTCTTCAACATCAATCCATACACCGGATGTCTTTGCTCGTTTGTGTGCTCTAGATGGTTGTATTGTTTCTTCTTGAGTTGAAGCTTGCAAGTTGACTTGTTCATTTTCCATATTCGCAGGAGTTGCAGAAGAAGCTTCTAAATCTATTGGATGCTCTTGATTTGATGTCGACATAACCTGACAAAAAAAATATATATATTATACAACATTTTAATCAAACCAAACTGTTGCACAAGACATGAAATAATCTAATAATGCATATAAGGTTCAACAGGTAGTTAAATAGTGTAATTACACGATAGTATATACATTTGATATCAAAATAGTACAACTATCTAGAGCACATGTATATACATTTGATATCAAAATATCATTAATTTCTTAATTTCAAAAAAGAAAAAAAGTCGAGTTTGAACATGTTGTCAAGCACAACCAATAAAGATGTGAGATGATCCCTCGGGCAGTCAAATCACATTAAGCTACAACATCAATATTTATTGTGCATAATGCCATGTACAAAGAATATTATATTAAGAGATAAAATCAACAAAGTTTAATAAAACACAAACAAACAAAAAATGCATCACCTATTCCAAACATTAGTATGGGAAATTTCGCAGTTACCACTTAACTTCTGCCGCCACTTGTGAGATCTAGATAAAATTGTGACAACAAAATGTATTTCTAAAAACCAACCTGGGGAAGTTATAAGCTAATCCTAGTACAATATACAGAATCACAGATGCACTACATTTTCTTCTTTCCAGGTTCATCATTACACTTAAACCTGAACTGTACGAGCTGCGACTCAGTTTCAAGTACTGATGCAAGAAACTAGTAATTAATAATATTTCACGATAGACAATATACATGTACTCTCAAAAACTAGTAAGAAAATTTTTAGCCATTTCAATAAACAAATAAATCTGTGACATTTAAAGAAACATGTTCTAATCATCTAGTTTAGGGATCGCTTGTTGTACATTCTTCGCGCTAATAATTCTACAAACAGATATAAACTAATTCTAAAACTAAAATTCAGCAAACCAATTGAATCAGAATCACAAAAATTCCATACAGATCTACAACTAATTCTAAACTAAAATTCAACCAATTGAATCACAAAATCCTAATTAATTAAACAAAAATCAATAGAAAATAAAGCCCTTAACTCAACTCACCTTGAGCAGACGCGATGGAGATCGACTGATGGAGTGATGGAGAAAAAAAAAACTAGAATCGATTGCTCAAAAGGAGATCGACTGTGTAGAGAGAGTTTAGATCAAAAGGAGAAATCAAAAGTGTAGAGAGAGTTTAGATCGACTGATGGAGTGATGGAGAAAAAAAAAAACTAGAATCGATTGCTCAAAAGGAGATCGACTGTGTAGAGAGAGTTTAGATCAAAAGGAGAAATCAAAAGTGTAGAGAGAGTTTAGATCGACTGATGGAGAATTGGAGATAATGAGATCGACTGATCGACTGATCGAGAGATAGAATTAGTTTGGGTTTGTGAAGAGAGAGAGAGAAGCCCAACTGCCTAAGCCCAGTTGGAGATAGAAGCCCAACTGCCTAAGCCCATAGTTACCATAAGCCCAACCGCCCAAGCCCAAAGTAAACGAGTTGCTCGGCTCGGCTCGTTTATAGCTCGAGCTCGGCTCGGGCTCGTGACGAGCTCAAAAACCGGCTCGAACTCGGCTCGTTTAGATAAATGAGCGAGCCGAGCCGAGCTTTTATCGAGCCGAGCCCGAGCCGAGCCCGAGCCGCTCGGCTCAGATAGCAGCCCTAGTTACGGGTTTTGCCAATACACCCTACCTTTGCAAAAAAGTTTGTCTTCCCACCTTTTAACAGTTTGACTCCATCGGAAGATCACGGTCAACCATATTTGACCAATGAACATACAATAATACCCTCTCTTTTTTAAATTTCTAAATGGCCCCTTTTCAATCTTTTCAATCTACACCATTCATCCATCAGATCTAATCTACACCGTCTATTTTATAGTCCTTGGGATTATCAATTATCATCTTCTTCTCTTTAAAAACCTAACTTTTTTCCCAAATCAGAAAACAAGAAATTCAAGCTTGTAATGACGTCTTCAAGTTCTTCAAAGGTTTTGAAATTGTTGATTTGTAATTTGAAGTTTTCAATTTGGCGATTGATTTTTAATTTGTCGATTGATTTTCTAATTGAGTTTTTAATTTGTAAAATTGTTTATCGTTTTTTATTATGTTTTTTCTCTAGATTACAAGATGTTTTTTTTTTTTCTGGTGAGTGATATACGCTTATTGTGTATCAAAAGATTAGATTAAGAGATTTTCCTTCTTGTTCCTGTATAAATTGAAGATTAAAGTAGACAAGTAACAAGCAAGGGTCGTACCCACCTCAGAGGGGGAGATCTTAGCTCAAACACAATTAAGAACAATAATTAAGAAACATCAATGAATCAATAATAATAGTTGGAGAATTGATTCTACTTCCTACAGGCAATAAATAATAATTAAACCTAACTTAAGAATATGAAAGATATGGAAAAGAAGATAATATGATGACATAGGGGGAGTAGTAGGTTTCCACAATATAGGTTATGCAATTATATCATGTTGTTCTTCACATTCAATCTATAACAACTAACAAGTCACCTCTCATCTATTCCTATTAGTTATTAATACCAATAATAATCAAATCCTCACCTCTCGGCTATTGAATCTAATTAAAACGGGATTCTATTATGCATGCTATTGAATATGCTTCATTAATCAAATCCTCACCTCTCAGCTATTGAATTTAATCATGAAAGGGTTCCAATAAAAGATAATATTACAAACATGCAGTAATCACCTCTCAGCTATTTCACTACACATCTACAATAACTATAATACTATTATCAAAACTAGGTCTCTGTAAATTCTAACAATAATATTTTAACACATGGATAACAATATCATACAAATAACCATACTCACCTCATATCGCGAATTAGAGATAAGTAAGCATTAAGAACCTTGAATCACAATGAATAAGAAGAAACAACATAATACTGTTACATCACCTAGAAAGCTTCCACCTTCCCCTCATGATGATTTAGCTACTCATACCAAAGGAACAAATAATTAAATCAAAGAACATCATAAAAGAATTCATGGATTGATATTAATTGAATTGAATACAAAAGTTGATCTTCAAGTGGAGGCTAGATGATCAACATCTAAAAAAGATTCTAGATAGATAGTAAACCCTAGTTACAGCTTCTCTTATATACCTATTACATAATGGAATACTTGTATGCAAAGACTTCCTAACTTAGTGAAATTCGTGGCTGCTGCTGTTGGCCTCCTAGAGGGATTAGGCAATCAGAGAAACCTAATCCTCTTGGGCCAGAATTGTAGCTTGGGCCAAGACCTTCAGTTTGATAGCTCATGGGCCCCAATCGGACTTCTGGTTCTTCTTGTAGAGCCTTTTTAAGATCAAGACCCAAAATAGGAAGTCCGGTCCACGTGAGTCAACAGATTTGACCCAAAGTCTTCAGAAGTCAACAGTTGACCGAAAGTCAACATAGGTCAGCAGCAGTTGACCGAAAAGTAAACCCTTACCAAAAGTCAACCGAAGTCAAAGCTGGACGAAAAGTCAACTCAACATATTTGACCAGAGTTGACTGCGGGGTGCCATTAGCAGTTTTCGCGGGTGCAAATATCCATTCTTCTTCACTTGTGCAAATAACATCTTTGCTTGCTTTTCTCGACTTTTTGCGGGCTTTTACACAATATTCGCATTTCGGCTCATGAAACCTATATAAAGACAAGAAAGCACTAATCAATAGATATATATAATACAATAATATAAGCTAAGTGCTAGACAAACAAGGTGTTATTTGGGGGATAAATATACACTTTTGAGGTCCGATCAAATACCCCCAAACAGCACTTTGCTTGTCTTCAAGCAAAGATGAGAAGAAAGAATAAGGAACTCAAAAGAGAAGTATAACTAAGGTGATTGCATTAACCATATGCATCAAGGCTTTCAACCACAAGGGTTTCCCAGGTGGAGGAGTTATAGTCTCCCTAGGGTTTTCCAGAGAAGGTACCCACAAACTTACTACAATGACTAATTTAAGGATAGAATTTTCTACCATATACTTCAGAAATGGTCATATCAAGGATAAGGATAAGTATTGCTAAACCGTTCATAGGTGATAACATACTACCAATGCATAAATGAGATATGAAATATAAACCAAGCATAACGGTCTCAAATGCATCGAATACAGGCATGTACCCATACTACCACGGGTCTTAAGTCACCTTTGGAAAGGTCGCTTTGACTTCTGTGTCACAGTCATACACTCAGAAATAAAATCACTCAGAGATGGTGTTTATCATTTTACCTCTATGTGAGGAAAGAAGATGGACAATCATCTCACACATATATATAAGAACGGACTGGTGTAATGGAATGAACTTAGTCTCAAAGAATGGAAAAATTAGCCTTACTTGAGATGTTGGGTTTTTCACCTCAGCATCTTTTCACTTACTCGCCACATCCTACCATATCAACTTAGATCTACAAAGACAGTAATGGGTTGCTTGGCTTAGGTCAGGGCTAGAAATGGCACAAGCTTTTGTGAAATATTTTTGGAACATTTGGGCCTTCAATACTTGTGATTTGTAATGCTAGCACATGGAGAAATTTTTGGAAAATTTTCTTTTGGAAGAAGTATTTCTTTTCTTCTTTTGAAAAATTTCAATGAAGCTCTAGCCTATTTGGGAATCTTCCTTTCTTTTTGGATTTGGAATGGTTTGGAAGATTCTGACTTTTTCTGGAATTTCTTCAAACTTTTGATTTTCAACATTTGGTTCATCTCACTAGTTTGGAGATTTCTTTGTATTTCTCCTTTCTTCTTGTAACCACATAAACAATCATCCTTATGTTCCAAAAACATAGGTAAAAGGACCTAAAACCTTCTAAGGGTATTTACTCCTACAATGGAGTTGGGTAAGGATAATGGGCTCAAGAAAAAGGCTAAGTAACAAGGAAAGGCTCAGAATGGTTAACCTAGGGGAATAAAATGTCATCAGGGTAGGCTAAGGTAAACAGGGTTTATCTAAAGGTCTTTGTATCATCTCTAAGTACTGATATGGTGATCACATCTTGAATAAGCTACAAGACCCAAGTTTATATTACACTCACTTGATGTCATCTCAAGGCTAACTATAAAAATGAATATGAGACTAAAAACAGACAAAACTGAGAGGTTGAGTCTTTTGACTCCAGATGTACGTGATAACTCTCCAAGAAAAGGACGGGGCTCAAAAGCTCACTGGGTTAAGTCTCTACACTTATTCCTCAAGTTTCTCAAGGTGTAGTCGTATTTGCACATGTAATCTATAATAAATGCATATGAATGTCATGCTTATGCTCATGCAAATGTAGTATAAGACTCAACTACTTGGTGAAGCAATAAGTGTCCTTAAACTTGAAAAGAAATTCAACCATTATGTTCATCATTGATGGTGTACTTATCCTATTTTTGAAAAAGTCTTTATAAAGAAAGAATTTTTGTTGATTTTTCTCAATTTTTTTGAATTTTTACATAAGTATGGATAAAGTTTGAAAATCTTTTGCAAAAAGGATTGAAATACTTCCCCACCCCCAACCAAAGAGATTGCCTTGTCCTCAAGGCTCATACTAAGCATAGGAAGGAGAGAGAGAAAGATATTACCATGAGTGTGCTAAAAATTCAAACCGCTTTAAAAATTCCTGTCAAACAAAATTATCTCTATATAGAGATTACAAGGAATTCCATACTATGACACAACTGAAATAAAATGTACTGAAATAAAGGACTGACTCAACAGAAAAGGAAATCCTACATTACACTCTTGTTTTCAAGCAACCTCCCTTGGCAAACCATCCATGTCATCACGCCATAGGGTTAATGCTTCTTTGACCACATTCCGAGATCCCTCACCATTATCCATAAAATTATCATTTCGATGCAACTCTGGAAACTCTACATATATAGTGTTAGGCACACATGTGAATAGGTGACTTCTCCTGATATAACGGTGTGTAAGATCCATAGGGATAAGGTGAGTCCAATCATTGTACCTAGTCCTCCAATCAGGATAGCTCTCAAGGATAACCTTACAAATAAGAGTAGGAAATACAAGCTTGTTTTCATCCAATAAAAACACATTCCTAATACCATCTAGAATCCAAGTGGATATGTCAAGAGCATAAAAATTGGTGGCAACACCAACTACCGCATGCATGGCACTATCATTGACATAATCCAACCTATCATTACCCAACAAATTACGCAAAACCCATAAAGCAGCAGTAGCTACATTAGCAGGAAGGCAAGTGGTAGGTGCAATACTAGGAAGTCCTTCGGGTTGGAGTGAGAAGGTACATGGGCCAAAGTGATTGAGGTAATTCTCTATGATATCTATACGGTTATCACTAACATAGTTATCATAGGGCACAACCGGATGAAACACAAAATGATTTCCCATAACCATAGAGATGGCAACGACATAAAAAACCACGGGGAAACCATGCATACGAACTTGGAACCCATCAAAAGGACAAGTGTCGGCAAAGGGTAACAAGAGGCAAAAGTCTCTTACCATAGAAGGGGAATACACAACAGTAGAATCATAAAGAAAACCTTCCCAACCTTTGTCCAAAATCTCATCCCTAAAGGAAGCTCCATAAGAACTATCCATAATTCCCGAAAAATCCATCTCGGGGACGATGTCTATGCCATCGGTCATCCACAACTCATTTTGATCATTAGCCATTGCAAAAGAAGGAAGAAAACACCAAAAACCAACACAAAAACCGATAAAAAATCACTCAAAACAAACCCAGAAAACTGTTGCCAGGTTCAATCTCGAGTCGAGATTGAAATGGCCTGTAATGAACTCGAGTCGAGTTCGGGCCCAAAACCAGAAAATAAAAAACTTTTTGAAATCTGATTTTTTTAAGTGACGGTCCTCTAACTATGGTGTGGTATATATAGGCTAGATTTTAAGAGTTTGAGCCGTAGTAGGACTCCAAAAGTTGCCTAATACCATAGGGTTTCCAAAAAATCAAACCCTAACTTCCTTTCTAATAAAAATATTTGGACTAAGGTCCCTAAGACCAAATTTTTTTCAAAATTTACTCTAAGAGTCCAAAATTTTGCAATAAAGCCCAAGAATGGCTAAAAATTTCAGAAAAGGACAAGTTGACAAGATAATTAAAATTTCAACCATTTTCATTAAATTTTTGAAATAAAGTACAATGATCGAAAATTTTAATACAAGAGTGCAAAATCAAAACAAAATACATAAGCAAATTACAATGGCTAATAACAGAAATGAAAATCAACCCCATCGACGACGAGATTGCCCCTGGCCTTCATCGAAGCGACGCTGCAAGTCCTCGACTGCAGTCAAAATCTCACCCATACCCCTCCAGAGAAGCTGGAACCGCTCCTCGTTGGTATGGAGTGAAAAGAACGCCCGCTGGTCCCCGGGCCTGTACTGGACGGGCACCTATGCCACAACAGCTGTCGACAGGCTGACAGCCCAAGGTTGGAGACCTCGAGCCGGACGACCGACTCCAGAGAGAGTGCAAGAATAAGATGTGCCTCCCAGTAGCGCAGAATAGCCATCACCAGGCTAGGAAGTGGAGCAGAAGTGGCTCGGGCATTGGTGATAGTCGCAAAAAGACAGCGGACCATACAGTAGCCGTAGACATCCTCCTGGAGCAGGCGGAGGATATGGATAACCTCCGAGAACAGCTCGCTCGTCCTTGTCGTCCCAAGGACATTGGTGGTCAGCCAGTGTGCGACCAAGCCATGGTTGACTCGGAGCCAACCGATCGAGATATAACTGCTATACCGATGAAGCACCAAATCATCAACGAGGACGGCCTCGATGACGTCTGGTGTCACCGGTGGAGCCTCGTCCATCTCGAGCGCCGTGACTATGGAGACAGTCTCAGGCGTCAGCAGGTAACGATGGGCAGGATCCCAGTTGATGAACACGCCGTCATCGGCCAACTCCATTGACTCATAGAAATGACGAACCATTTAAGGATCAAATGGCTCATAGTCTGAGCCAAGGAGTACATCCCAGCCTCGGGCATGAATCTTCTCAAGAAAAGTGCTCCCAAATCGATTATCATCGAAGAGACGCGAGTAATCGCGCTCTCGGATAATCACCCTCTCTCTACGTCTAGGAGGCATGATAATGGGGGATTTTGGTATAGATTTGAAGAGGATGAAGAAAGGAACAAAACCCCGCAAGAATTTTCGAATTTGGCCTAGAAACGAGTGAGAATCGAAGAGAGAGATACGAAATCTGTTGAGGAACTCGAGTCGAGATTGAAAAGCACTGTAAAGAACTCGAGTCAAGTTCTGGGGAAGAAGACGACCCTGGTTTGACCCGCGTTGACTTGGTTTGACTATGGTTTGAAAATGACTTTTTGACTTTTCTAAAGACACCCGGGGGTATATATAGAGAAGTTACTTCCCCTAGACGCTTCCCCCACTACTGAAATTAGTTAAAATGACGGTACGATTGGGTTTAGAAGATACACAGGGCTGCCTCCCAGGAGCGTTAAGTTTAACGTCTTCAGCCAGACAGGTGGACAACTAGGATTCACTCCCTAGATAAACGCTACTCTAAATAAAGATACAGGAGAGTCAAAAGCGCTAGAATGGAATGCGTGAAATCCTGATGTCTAATATACAACATGAGTCTTTTAAAGTCAGATACTCTAGACTTAGGAAAGATGGAGATCAACTTTTGTATTCAATTCAATTAATATCAATCCATGAATTCTTTTATGATGTTCTTTGATTTAATTATTTGTTCCTTTGGTATGAGTAGCTAAATCATCATTTTTTTTGGGGGGGGGGGGGGGGGGGGGAGGTGGAAGCTTTCTAGGTGATGTAAAAGTATTATGTTGTTTCTTCCTATTCATTGTGATTCAAGGTTCTTAATGCTTACTTATCTCTAATTCGCGATATGAGGTGAGTATGGTTATTTGTATGCTATTGTTATCCATGGTGTTAAATATTATTGTTAGAATTTAGGGAGACCTAGTTTTGATAATAGTATTATATTTATTGTAGATGTGTAGTGAAATAGCTGAGAGGTGATTACTGCATGTTTGTAATATTTATCTTTTATTGGAACCCTTCATGATTAAATTCAATAGCTGAGAGGTGAGGATTTAATTGTGAATAATATGTGGAGTTAAAAAGATTCAATAGCTGAGAGGTGAGGATTTGATTAATGAAGCATATTCAATAGCATGCATAATAGAATCCCGTTTTAATTAGATTCAATAGCTGAGAGGTGAGGATTTGATTATTATTGGTATTAATAACTAATAGGAATAACTGAGAGGTGACTTGTTAGTTGTTATAGATTGAATATGAAGAACAACATGATATAATTGCATAACCTAGATTGTGGAAACCTACTACTCCCCCTATGTCATCATATTATCTTCTTTTCCATATCTTCCATATTCTTAAGTTAGGTTTAATTATTATTTATTGCATGTAGGAAGTAGAATCAATTCTCCAACTATTATTATTGATTCATTGATGTTTCTTAATTATTGTTCTTAATTGTGTCTGAGCTAAGATCTCCCCCTCTGAGGTGGGTACGACCCTTGCTCGTTACTTGTCTACTTTGATCTTTAATTTATACAGGCACAAAAAGGAAAATCCCTTAATCTAATCTTTTGATACACAATAAGCGTATATCAAAATGGCGCCGTTGCCGCTCTAAGGAACGGAGTTCATTCAAGCACAAAAGAGAATAGTTGTTTTGGGACATCATCCCACTTGTATCCCTCCCACCCTTCAATTTTTAATTTTTTTTAATTATTGTTTTTAAGTGTCTAGTTACTTAGTCCTCTTGTTGATCTTGCAGTGAAAACGGATCTGAAAAAGCTCGAAAAACGGAGTAGATATCAAAGTTTGAAGAAAGGCGCGCATTCAGATTTCTTTTTTCTGAAGTTACTGTTCTGAAGTGGGCTTGACCTCGAGTCGAGATCACTTTGGTCATTAACAATCTCGAGTCGAGTTTTCGGCAGAAATTTGGCCCGGTTTTACGTGAATTATCCAGAACGATGCAGGACTCCTTTTCGGCTGAAATATTTACTGTTGAAAGATTTCGGGGTGATTTACTTGCCCTAAAGTTTTCGGAATATTTGGAGTAGCGGAAGTTATTTAAATTATCGTCCAAAGACGGGAAGTTTTGCTGAAATTACTGAACAGACTGTTGGAGATGGGGTGACTTCCTTGGTTTGTACCAGTATTTTTGTTTCACTAATTACCCCTATCCTAGATACGTCATGGTACGGGATTCTTTGGACTACAAGATCAAACCAGATTATAGAGCAGGACTTGATAAATAATGGTCAACAAATTGGGATTCATTTATCAACAAATTTTTTTCTTCCATTTGAACTTATTTCAATAATTCTTTTAGTTTCCTTTATAGGTGCAATTGCTATGGCCCGTCAGTACTAAATACTTATAATTAATAAGGACTTGCTCTTTTCTTTTCTTTAAATTCAACATCAATAGATATAGATTAATCTATCTATATCCATAAAAAGGATTTGCTAATGAATAAGGTGAATTACAAAAAAATAGAAATATCTATGCATATTTTCATATGATAATGGATAATGGGTTGCCCGGGATTCGAACCCGGAACTAGTCGGATGGAGTAGATAAGTTCCTTATTGAAATAAAATAAAGAAAAACCCATCCCCAAGCCGTGCCTGCATTTTTAATTGCACACGGCTTTCTCTATTTATAAATCGAAAACGCAGTTCCCTAGGCGCTGCTCTAAGAAAGTTGAATGCTCAGTTGATTCAATCACTAATGCACAGGCATTTCAGAATTGAAATAAGAAAATCTTTTTGATTTCTTCATAATTTCATAATTCAGGAATCCGTTACGTTTACACGATCTCCTAACCAATCATGAATGATTCGAGAGGTTAACTAGGTAGTCTATTTTTTTCAGTATTTTTAAGGACTTGTAAGTTATTTAATTATTCGATCCACGAAGGGGTCGCGGTTGTAATATTTTTAAAGTAGGTGTTGCTAGGATTTTTATTATTGTGTGTTCTAAGCGGGTAGTAGAGCAAGGTTGTGGAGCTAGCCTTGGGTCTACTAAAGAACGACTCCTAAGGACGATTGAAACCCAAGGAGCAGTTTCCCCTTAGTCGACTTCAACTCTTCTTCTCCCCACATTTGTGCGCTTATTAGACATTCAAATTGTCAAACAAGCGCACAACGAGCAAATTCCCTGCCTGGAACTGCCTGTTCAGTAATTTCAGCAAAACTTCCCATCTTTGGACGATAACTTAAATAACTTCCACTGCTCCAAAAATTCCGAAATATTTAGGGCAAGTAAATCACCCCGAAATCTTTCAACAGTAAAACTTTTAGCCGAAAAGGAGTCTTGGATCGTTCTGGATAATTCAGAGGAGGAGATCTTAGCTCAAACACAATTAAGAACAATAATTAAAAAACATCAATGAATCAATAATAATAGTTGGAGAATTGATTCTACTTCCTACATGCAATAAATAATAATTAAACCTAACTTAAGAATATGAAAGATATGGAAAAGAAGATAATATGATGACATAGGGGGAGTAGTAGTTTCCACAATATAGGTTATGCAATTATATCATGTTGTTCTTCATATTCAATCTATAACAACTAACAAGTCACCTCTCAACTATTCCTATTAGTTATTAATACCAATAATAATCAAATCCTCACCTCTCAACTATCGAATCTAATTAAAACGGATTCTATTATGTATGCTATTGAATATGCTTCATTAATCAAATCCTCACCTCTCAGCTATTGAATCTAATTAACTCTACATATTATTCACAATTAAATCCTCACCTCTCAGCTATTGAATTTAATCATGAAAGGGTTCCAATAAAAGATAAATATTACAAGCATGGAGTAATCACCTCTCAACTATTTCACTACACATCTACAATAAATATAATACTATTATCAAAACTAGGTCTCCCTAAATTCTAACAATAATATTTAACACCATGGATAACAATATCATACAAATAACCATACTCACCTCATATCGCGAATTAAAGATAAGCAAGCATTAAAAACCTTGAATCACAATGAATAGGAAGAAACAACATAATACTTTTACATCACCTGGAAAGCTTCCACCTTCCCCCCATGATGATTTAGCTACTCATACCAAAGGAACAAATAATTAAATCAAAGAACATCATAAAAGAATTCATGGATTGATATTAATTGAATTGAATACAAAAGTTGATCTTCAAGTGGAGGCTAGAAGATCAACATCTAAAAAAGATTCTAGATAGATAGTAAACCCTAGTTACAGCTTCTCTTATATACCTATTACATAATGGAATACTTGTATGCAAAGACTTCCTAACTTAGTGAAATTCGTGGCTGCTGCTGTTGGCCTCCTAGAGGGATTAGGCAATCAGCAAAACCTAATCCTCTTGGGCCAGAATTGTAGCTTGGGCCAAGACCTTCAGTTTGATAGCTCATGGGCCCCAATCGGACTTCTGGTTCTTCTTGTAGAGCTTTTTTAAGATCAAGACCCAAAATAGGAAGTCCGGTCCACGTGAGTCAACAGATTTGACCCAAAGTCTTCAGAAGTCAACAGTTAACCGAAAGTCAACATATGTCAGCATCAGTTGACCCAAAGTCAACAGTTAACCGAAAAGTAAACCCTTACCAAAAGTCAACCGAAGTCAAAGTTGACAGAAAAGTCAACTCAACATATTTGACCAGAGTTGACTGCGGGGTGCCCTTAGCAGTTTTTGCGGGTGCAAATATCCATTCTTCTTCACTTGTGCAAATAACACATCTTTGCTTGTTTTTCTCGACTTTTTGCGGGTTTTTGCACAATATTCGCATTTCGGCTCATAAAACCTACATAAAGACATGAAAGCACTAATCAATAGATATAATACAATAATATAAGTTAAGTGCTAGACAAACAAGGTGTTATTTGGGGGATAAATATACACTTTTGAGGTCCGATCAGTGAGGACGATCACTGGAAACAAGACTGCTATTGGAAAAAGTACCTTGATGTGTGAGCGTCGTCCCGTGTATTCTTTCTCTCATCCCAAGTCTGTTAGTATGTTATTTGGTACAATACGTACGCTCCTAGTTAGGACATACGTACGTAGAGTTGGAGAGAAATTTTTCTTTGTGTTAGGACGTACGTACGTTGAGTTCAACAGATCTTCTTTTGGTTCAGGGACGTACGTACCTAGTTAGGGCGTACGTACGTCGTCGTATGGTTCTATGGTTTCATTGGCGGGAAAGAACAGAGCATGGAGGGAAGAAATAAGGTAAAGTGAAGAAGAAGATGAACAGGGTAAAATAGTCTATTCCAACTATAATTATAATTATGTAAAAAATTTAAATTTCATAATGATTCAATTTTAGGATTTGAAATCTTTCATCAAGATTTTATTAGAAATTTATAGCCAAATACAGTATTTTGTGTAGTAAAAAATTTGAGGAATGCAGTCACTTTGGTAATTAACCATTGGCAAGATCATTTTTGTCCTTGGCAAAATCCAGAGCCATATTCTATAATATACAAGAATCTATTTATAAAAAATTCTCTCTCCTAATTGGCTAAAATTAATAGCTTAATTGACAAGCATTTTGATTTAATTTGGGTAAATTAGTAATTTCACAAATTTATTTAATTTAAGTGCATCTTTAATGTAATTTCACACTCTAACATAATTATTCCACCCATCATTATTTATTTCTTTATAATTAAAAATTTTGGTTAATGGTAAAACAACTCATAAATAATAAAAAGAAAAATACACCATATGTAATCGATTTGTCTATCTCCAAGATTACTTTCAATCAATAACTTTTACAAGCATTTTTATCTTAATAGGATCATTTTGAGTTTTTAACGACTCTTAATAGTCAGTAAAGGGTCTTCACAAGAATTGCAATTTAATTTTGATCTCTCCACAATTACATAATTGATAGCCGAAGAATTTGCAATTTGATTTCTTTTTCTCCGAAATAATATAAACTGATAATCGAATTTACAAGTATTGTTATCCAATTTGGATAATTTTTTAACGGGTCTCAAATAATTCTTCTAGGCTATACAACGACGCACACATAAAAAAAAATAGATATTATAATCCACGAGAATAAAAATGGATACTGTAATCCACGAGAATTATAATTCAAATATTATATCCAAATAACATAAATCGATAGATCACAAAAATTGCAAGTCAATTTTACTATCCGGTAAATCGAATATATGTGTGTTGTTTAAAATTAAAATTTTAATTTAATCTATTAAAATACTATATTTGATACGAGTCCCAAATATCTATAACGGGTCTCATACTTCTTTATACAACGCGAAAAACAATCTTAAAAATCTCTCTCAAAAAAAGGTTTAACTTGATTGCTGTAACACCATGAGTTGGTGTTAGTCCAACATTACCAATGAAGTGGTTGTATTGGTAGTATATAGAGCTTAATCATACTCTAACTAATGTCAAAGCCTTTTGGGGAAAACCTAGATGGGTGGACCCTGATCCAAAAACCTCTACTGCTGGATATCCACAATGACTAAAGGGGGGGGGGGGGGGGCAATATTGATATTAGCGAGCGGTATGGTGCTCGACACTCCGGGATGAGCGTGGCCAAAATCTTGGGGTGTTACAGATGGTCTCAGAGCCGACGACGGGTTCCTGTTGCAGGTGGGAAGTACGCTGGAAAGACCCAGGGAGCACCAGGTACTTGTCTCACTTGGCAGGGAACATCATAGATTTTGGGACTGTACTAAGTGTACTGCAGAGCCGAGGACGACTCTATTCTAAGGTGGTGGGATTGTAACACCCATAAGTTGGTGTTAGTCTCACATTACACAAGGAAGTGGTTGTATTGGTAGTATATAGAGTTTAACCATACTCTAACTAATGTCAAGGCTTTTTGGGGAAAACCTAGATGGGTGGACCTTGATCCAAAACCATGTACTGCTGGATATCCGCAGTGACTAAAGGGGGGGGGGGGGGGGGGACAACATTGACATTAGCGAGTGGTATGATGCTCGACACTCCGGGATGAACGAGGCCAAAATCGCGGGGCGAATTTAATTTGTCTATATCTAGATTATGAGTTTTCAAAAGTTAAGTACTTGAAATTTCATAAATTGATATAACAAGAATTCCATCTATTTTGCTCACTCCAGAATAGCATAGGTTAAAAGCTTAACTTACATGTATTGTGATTCAAGTTTGATAATTTTTATAACGAGTCTTAAAAGACGGGTCTCAAATCTTTCTCTTCAAAATAGCATAAACTGATAGTACAGATCACAAGAATCACAACTTAATTCTAAACTCCATAACGGGTCTCAAATATTTATTTTTACTTTATAAGAAAACACTATCTCTAATATGTCATAAATAATAGCATAATCCATAAGAAGTTAAAAAATGTAATTTACTTTTGCGCACTCCATATGCATAATATAGCCCAGTTCACAAAAAAATTGTAATCTAATTTGTTTTGGGGGGTTTTTAGATTTTGGGCCACCTAATTAATGCCTATTTAGGAAATGGGACGCTTTTAATTGGTATTAGAGTATGGAGCACCTTCCCGTCAGTTGACTGTTATGACTAACAGTTGACTCAAGTCAGATAACTCATATTCCATAAATACTCATAATACCTCTGTACAGGTGTCCTATTCTCTAATTTTATTTAACACAAGTGTCTTCTTCTCTAATAACTAAAATTTTAAAAAGTTTAGAAATGGTGATATAACGACACTTGTCAATTTATCACCATAAGATAGAATCAAGCTATGATATAACGACATGTGTAACAATTTTGTTATTAAAATTCAATCTCGTGATATCCATGGAAGGGTAATATTGTCATTTTTAAAAAAAAATTAATAAGCAAGCAACAGTTAACGCAATCAACTCACCGAAGGTGCCTCAAACTCTAAATATCAATTAAAAATGTCTCATTTCCTAAATAGGCATTATATAGACTTACCAAAGTCTAAAAACCTCTTTGTTTTTCTCCAAAATAATATAAATTAATAGTCAAATTTACAAGCATTGTTTTACAATTTGAATAATTTTTTAATGGGTCTCAAATCTTCTTCCTTATTAAATAACGAAGCACACTTAAGAAAAACTATTTCCTCAAAATAATAAAAATTGTTTCTATAATCCACAAGAATTATATATAATTTAAATATTATTTCTAAAATAAAATAAATTGATAGATCATAATAATTGCAATACCCTTTTGTTCTCTCCAAAACAACATAAGTCAAAACCTAACTTACAAGCATTATAATTCAAATTTGATAATTTTATAACGACTTAAAAGCGGGTCTCGGATCTTCCTCTTCAAAATAGCATAAATTGAGAATATATTTCACAAGAATTACAACTTAATTCTAATCTCTCCAAAATAAGGTAATAACTGAATTCACAAGACTTTCAATTAGTTTTGCTCGCAGTAAAAGAACATAAAGTATATTCTTAACAAATCTCCGTAACGAGTCTCAAATCTTTCTTTTTACTATACAAGAAAATACTTTTTAAAAAAACTCTCCCTCTCTCTCCAAAATAACATAAGTTGATAGCACAATTCATAAGAATTGCTATTTAATTTTGTTCTCTCTTAAATACCATAATAAATTGATAGTCTAATTCACATGAAATTGCAATTCAATTTGGATAAATTTATCTCTAATTTTATAAGATAATCTGAAGTAACCTTGAATGTAACTAGTTTTTTGTCAAAAACTATTAGGCCGCAAAACACATCGTTTTCACAACTTATCTGGGAAATCGAATATGTTTATTGTTTAAAATAAAATTATATTCTAATTAATTAAAATAATGTATTAGATACGAGTCCCAAATATCTATAACGGGTCTCATACTTCTTTACGACGCAAAAAAGAAATCTTAAAAAAATTCTCTCTCCAAAAAGGTTTAATTTGATTGCGTATTCACAAAAATTGCAATTTAATATGTCTATATATCTACACTATAATTTTTAAAATTTGAGTACTTGGCATCAAAATATTACTATTAATAATATCAAAAACTCATGTATTCCATGAATGAACGTCACCTACTATTTCATAATAATACCAACATCAATTAACTTTCATTTATATTCCAACAACATATAAGTTTATCTCCAATTTAAAAACAAAATAATTGCGTAAAAATATACTAATTAACAAAATTAATTTATCATGACCTATTTGAAAAACAAATAGATAAAAATTATAATAATATCAATTCTAGCAAACTTCAATATATTATCCGTGCATTGCATGGGTCAAATGACTTGTGCTGATTATACATTGACTCAAGATTGTTTGAAATATTTAAAAATGTTGGATTATCTCAGCTTTTGGCAGATATAATCTTTTCTGTATATAGATCATCTTACTAAAAATTAGTTCAAATATTTACAACACATAAATACAGTTTTAAAGTTAATAGTCTAACTATCGCATGTTATTTTTCACAGGATACCATGCGAAGTCAGTATCCCACTGTTGGATGTATTAAGATTTAAAATTCATATATGAGTTGACTACTAATCTTAATTCTCTGATGATGTGGATTAAATATTTTAAAATTTAAAAAGTAGGGGGAATTAAATTTACCCCCAGAAAAGTTTGTATTCTTTGAGATTATCCATAGATTTAACTTTCACTAGAGATACCCCCACATTTGCTTTTCAAGCCAGTCAATTAAATCATTGACCTATATTTGCTGTTCAAGCCAGTCAATTAAGTCATTGACCTATATTTGACCCGACTTTCTCTCTTTTAAACAAAAATACCATCCCTTCATTTAAACCCACGTCCTAGTCAAACTATCATATGTTATGTCAACTAAACCCATATGTGTTTCTCACCTAAAAAAACATTAACCTAACCCACCCACTAAGATCACCGCCACTTCTACTGTAACACCCCGAGTCGGCAGGTGGTTTGCCGAGGGGGTGGATCCTACGACACGTAAGAGGGGGATGTCCTGACATTGGAATATAGGTATAGATCCGTCATATATAATCATCGAGGCCTTTTGGGATCAATTGACTCCATAGTTCGAAAGAACTCCGGAGTTAAGCGTGCTCGGGTGGGAGTAGTCTCAGGATGGGTGACCTCCTGGGAAGCAGGATGCTACCCAATAAAACCTCACACTGTCGGATAACCGCAGTGCCGATATTGTCCCCACTTAGCCACTGCGGTTATCCGACAGTGTGAGATTTTATTGGGCAGCAGCCTGCTTCCCAGGAGGTCACCCATCCTGAGACTACTCCCACCCGAGTACACTTAACTCCGGAGTTGTTTCGAACTCTGGAGCCAAGTGAGCCCAAAAGGCCTCGGTGATTATATATAACAGATTTATACCTATATTCCAATGTCAGGACATCCCCCTTTTACGTGTCGTAGGATCCACCCCTTCGGCAAACCACATGCCGACTTGGGGTGTTACAATCCCACCACTTTAGAGGAGAGCCGTCCTCGGCTCTGGAATATACAGCCCCAGATCTCCGACATTCCCTGCCCCTCGCGAGACGAGTACCCGGCGCAACCGTTACCCCTTCCTGGGTTAGGCGCCTATCCAGTATACTCTTCCACCCTCGACAGGTGAACCGTCGTCGGCTCTAATACCATTTGTAGTGATCCGACCTATATCACCATCGATATTGTCCCCACTTAGCCATTGCGGACATCCGACAATGTGGGGTTTTATTATATTGACCAACAGTCTGCTTCCCAGGAGGTCACCCATCTTGAGACTACTCCCACCCGAGCACGCTTAACTCCGGAGTTTTTTCAAACACTGGATCCAAGTGAGCCACAAAGGCTTCGGTGATTATATATGACGGATCTATACTTATATTCCAATGTCAGAACATCCCCCTCTTACGTGTCGTATAGTCGTAGGATCCACCCCCTCGGCAAACCACATGCCGACTCGGGGTGTTACATCTACCACCATATCTATTAGCTTCACCACAAATCCTTAACCTAACTCACCCATTAAGAAAACAACTAATCATTATCCCACTCCATGAAATTTCATCTCAAATTCAAAACAATTTCAACCCATGAATTATTTTTTTTTTTTTTTTTTGAAATCCAAATAAGATAATATTTTAGAAATAGATAGAAAGAGAAATTAAAGAATTATGTTTTCGAGTTTGGGTAATTAAGGAATGTTTGTTTAGTATTTTGTTGGAATGAAGAAGTGTAGAAGACAATTAAAGTTTTCTAATTTGAAAGGATTAGAGAAGAAGAAGTTGTTTTCTAACCATAAGATCAAAATGTTAGGTTTAGATCTTGGTGAAGGGTTATGATTAAATATATAGATTAATGATGTGGCATATGAGGTGATTGGGTTAGATGACTAGGATGAAAGCTAAACTAAAAGAAGGGTATTCTTGTCAATATGAAAGTTTCATGGGTCAGTGGCTTGGTTGACCGGCTTGAAACGCCACAAGAATAAAAGATTGCACTTTATTTTCCTTCCTCAGGTTTTATCCCACTTGATTTTACTGATGGAGGTTTTTAATGAGGCAACTCTCAGACGACAATCATTCAAGGGGGAGTGTTATGAATAGGCTAGTATGTGAATGATCACTTTACCAAGGTATGGTATGAATAATATGTATGACCCTTGCTTCAAGGACCATCACAACAATAGTCATCTTTACTGTAATACCAAAGACTTACTGGTATCCCTTCTCCTATAAAAGGGTATGCTTAAGTGAATGAAAACGCACCCCGAAAAGAAGCTCTTTCTCTCTTATCTTCTATCATATTCTCTTTAGTATTAATAGTTAAAAATGCTTGATACGTAACAAAACTAACATATACTATTAATTTCCGGTTTGGTTAACTAAACTTATTAGAATAGAAACTGGAACAAGATTGTTATATATATACTCGGGTTCAATTCGGTTCTAGTTTTACCAATTTCGATCAACATGGTTTGACAAGTTTTTTTCGGTTTCTCGATTCCATGGTTTTTTGCCCACCCTTAATAGCTATTAAGAAACCTTTGAAAGAAAATCAACTTTGATTAAGAAATTAATTGGGATTGTAAAGAAAAAAACAACAACGAAAATATTAAATTAAAAAGTTTGGGGTTTCTTTAATCAAACCACATATATCCATTATGCAATCAAAGAAGAATAAGATGAAGACAAGAAAAGTAAGGAGATCTATTGGTTTTGATCGTGGTGACTGTGGGTGCAAAAATTTGATCCACAAACTTGAGATGTGTATTGATTAATCGAACAGTTACAATGAAAGTCTTGTATAGACAGAGATAAGATGGGGGGTATACAATAAGACTGGATCTGATGATGATCAGGCTGCCTACGTATCCAAGAAGATGAACTTGGAATCAAGTCTCTGCTTCCACTAAGATCTATGGAGTTGCTCAATGGAAGACTCGTAGTTCAGGAGGTTCGGAACTCTTGTATTTGTAGTAGGCCGGAGGAGGCTGGCTCAACGACCCCTCCGGTTTTGACTCCATAAACTATGGTAGTTCAACTGTGAAGATTCTTTCCGTAGAGATAGCTTGCATGCTGCCGAGCGGTTATCCCTTTTGGTTTGAATCCCCTTTGACCAGGATGACTGCCACTTGGCATCCTCTGATAGGCTCTGGTTCAACCTGGGTTTTCTTCTATCTTCTCCAGCGGCTAGAACAATGTGTTCTTACATCGGCATGATGCGCAAGCAATAGACTCAACCACAAAATTTCCTAACCATTCAGCATCTATCGATTAATTAATTCTAAGGGTGGTCAAAAGTCTAACTCTTTTCTAGAATTAACTGAAAGCTTTCTATTTAAGATCTTTTGGGGCTTAAGGCTGCATACAAGTGTGTGGACGTGTGTGGGGTCTTACATCGGCTCAAGGCCTAGTTCCTTCACACACACTCTGATCCTGAGGGCGGAGCTCCTCGAAACACACTTGTCCAAACCAAAAGGGAGATTGATTCTCAATAGAGTGGCTAGCAGTTGCTTCCTTTCAAGAGGTTCTCACAACTTAATAATTAAAACCTAAAAATAAATAAAATATGATAAAGTAAATTGCGCAAAACACCATACAAAAATTTAACCGCTAACAAGGGATTCACAGCTAAGGGAAAAATAAGCTCACCTTGCTAGGTCACCAAAATGATTCTAGTGTTTGAACCTAGTGCAGAAACAAGCGAGCCAATCTCCTATTAACCCCTTGTTGTCCTTCTTCATATTACAAATTTATAATAAATATTGCAAAGTTGCAACTAAAACTGAAAAAATAAATTAAAAGTTCTGGCACTTTGCTGGTCAGTGTAGTTCGGCAGGAAGAATGTCCTCAAAAATTCTAAAAATATTCCAGGACGTTCCTGACTGTCTGGTGAACCTTGTGTAAAAATTTCAGCTCAATCGGATATGTAAAAGTCCGTCTGATGGTCTGATTTCTACCCCTGTCCTGCAAAACAGTCACTAACACCAAAGCACGTAAAAAGATAAAAAAGACTAGAAAATAAAATAATTTCTATTTTTTTAATTCGATAAATAATACTAGAGAGAAATATCTAATTAGCTAATATTTGATTTTTAGTACCGTTACTTGTCCTCGGCAACGGCGCCAATTTGATTGTCGTGAAAACACTTAATAATATCGCAATCGCACGATTTATCGAAATAAATAGAGCAAGTACGAGTCGATCCACGAAGACAAGAAATATAAAAATCAAATGTAAGACTAACTAAATATTAATCCTAACAAATCTTTTAAGATAAGATTTTGAATTACAATTAATTAAATAAAAGCGGTAAAATATAAGATTCAAGTAATTAAAAGAAACACTAGGATATTTTGGATTCCACCATCACTATACGTATTCAACTAAACCTATTCTCTATTAATTAATCATTTTCTATAACTCATATCATTATTATAGATGAATAATAATGATACGGAAAATACAACATTTAAATCAATTTTTAAATAAACCAAACAAGTTTAATCTTCTTCGCTTTCAAAAAACAACAACTCTAAGAATTATGTATCAACATAAGTATAAACCATCAAAGAATTTAATCTAAGAATGATTTATCAAACGAAAGTATATACCTAATCAAAGAAATTGACTTAGAGAATTATAAAACCAAAACTTATGATTATATCAAATGAAGCAAGATTAGTAATCGTTAAAGACTAAAATGAAAAGAATATAACTAATGGAGAATTAATTTTATTCAAATATTCATAATGATGTTTTCCTCCTCAATCCTAGTTAAATAATTTACCTACTCATAATGGAAGATAGAAATATAAAAGAGCATAACTTCATTATTGCTAAACTTACAAAGTTCTAGCTTACACCACTTTGTATCTCCAATATTCCTCCCCCAAGCAAATGGTATGCATGTCTTTATATAGGCAATGAGATTCATGCAATCACGCAGAAAGCAAACATGGTCTTCTTCTTCATTTAATAGCCACTCCTATAGCACCACCTATAGCCACTATTTAAGACTTCAACAAGTAGATACCAAAGCTTTTCTCATGTGTTTTCCAATGGTTCCAATTGATTTGGTAAGTGTAATAGTGTAATGTTGATGGAATAGTTGTCTTGGTAAAATGAATGAAAGAAAATGTGAGAGATTTGGTTTGGTGAGGTGATATATAAATAGTACTTTGTACTATTTATTGGTTTGAAAAGGGGAGCAAAGTTTTTGGAACATTAAATGGTAGAAAGAAAATGAGTTTGGGACTTTGGGTACGTTGAAATCAAAGTTGAATGAGAATACTTCCAATGGTCCAAAGTATGAATGGTGGTTTTAATGGGATATGGACCATTGTATCAAAACCATGAAGGTAATTATGATATTTTCAACTGCCATGATTCTTGTCAATATTTCTCTTTCCCTTTCATGTGGCCATATGTCGTGGTATCCATTTCAATTGGGCCAAGTCCAGTAAACACTGAAATGAATGGGCTTTAACACGAATTTCAAACCCGCTTCATTTTGCAGCAAATCACGATCTTTCTGCTACTTTCATGCAATAAGCTCTTATTCCTATTAAAACATAAAAATACCTTATTTAGATCAAATATAATAATTAAATAGACTGACTAGTGTAAATACAGATGTAATAATTATAGATATTATGTGTTCATCACTTCTTATACAGTAACCGGGGTTGCACCCATTGATCGTGGACTATCCGGTGGGTCAAGGTCCACAGAGCGTATGTGGGTCCCTTGAAATCGGGTTGGGCCCTACCCGATAGCCCAGGCTTGGCTGGCTAATGCTCAGGTGCTCCCGGTTTAGCAACTTATACAGCAATCGGTGACACCTGTCGGATTTTTTACCTAGGGTACACACAGTGACTGTTGGTTCACGAGGATGGTGACTCCGTGCCATCAACACACGATGGATTCATGATAGTTTAATACTCCTCTAACCATGGGGTCTTTCATTCCGGAGCTCAGTGGCCAAGGACACTGGAGAGGCCGAGGACACTAGCAAACGACTTGGGTCCTGACAAGACTCAACTTAAGAGGTCTTAAACACGTTAAGAACAATTGCCTTGCAGTATCCACATTCTTGGATGATTGCCTTGTAGGATCCATGCTCTACATGGACGGATGCTAAGTTGAGTGGCTGCCAAGTAGCATATGTGCCGACTCTCAACAGGAACATGCCAAGTGGACATGGAAGTCGTTCTAGAATATTCCAACATGTTTATTATATGTTGATGCACGTTTTTAACATGTTTACTTGCAGGCTAAGTATACATGTGCTTGGATGTTGTGAGAGTCCAAATATGGAAGGTTCTACACATCCAAAAATGGCAATTAGCCATAATCAAATAGTGATTGAAGTGCTAATTGTCAACCACACGTGCTGCCTTACCCCCACTATAAATCAAGGTAATGTACACAACAAATGTATGTTCTTCTCAACACAACTATACCTCCCCACTTAAGCTATTCAAACGTTTTCAGCTCCTTTACTGACTTGAGCATCGAAGCGGCTACGACCACACCCTCACAGGTGTGTCCTGGTCCCCCTTCACAGTTTACTCCCATTTTGCAGGTGTATAGAGGCGATCTTGTCAGAGTCCTTGCAATCTTGTCAGAGTGTTCCAAGAGCTCCCAACAACCTCAACAGAGTCCGTCTGGCACAATCAGCTCCCGTTTGGCTGAGATTGGAGATTTGTAGAACCTGCACCCACAGTGACCGCCTGATTGAAAAGAGAAGAAAAACATAAACCAGAAGAAGGAAGAAAATTTATTCCCATCACTTTGTTTTTATTTTGTTATTAAATGAACTTCATTAATATTTTCATCACTTTTATTTAAATAAAAAAAAAAATTATATATTGGCCCGAAGGCTTACAAGGACAGGGCCTAAAGGGCTTACAAAGATAAAGCCCAAAGGCTACTGATGCTACCACCTAAGCATCCACACCGCCACCTTGCAACTTGAGCAATTCTACTACTCAGGTACTTGCTTTCGCTAAAGAACACCTAGCCACATCATCATCATGGGCGAACACCTAACCACATCATCATAAGAGCATGGGCATCCTAATATATCTCGAACCATGCCCGAAGGCTGACCCACCTAATAATTACATGAAAAATTCCCCCAAACACTATTGATGGGAATCGAACTCACAACCTCTCACTCGTGGAGTGTTTGAGAAGGATAACAAAACAACTGAGCTAGTAGTTGTTTGTTATATTTTCATCACTTTGTTTTCATATTTTTTTATTAAATTCACTTCATTAATTAATATATGCCACTTCGTAATAGCCTGGCTCTTAAGTTAAGGATGAAAATAAAAGCAATGATACATTAGCTTGTAATTTAAATTTTAATAGAGTTTGACAATTTAGATTAGGACAATTTTTTCTTAAGGACATGGTTGCTGAACCTTTCCCATAGACATTTTTTTTTGTTAAGATATTCCTAACAAAAAATCAAGTCAATCTTTAGAGCATCAACAATCTCCCATGCACACCTATATTTGATAAAAAACACTAACTTTGTGTTTTTGGTTCAAAACCCACCTCCAATAATGCAAACATAAAGGTAGTTATCCACTAACTTTATACTGAGGTTTGATTTAAATTTGAGAAAGAAATTAGCATTTTTTTAGCTTCAAAAATTCATTGAAGTGAAACTACTAGTTCCAGTATTGCTTCAAATATTTTATGGACTTTTTAATCCTGTTTTTTCATGTAGATTAGAGAGAGAATAAGAGTCTAAACTAAATTGGTAATTAATCCCGCGCTGGATGACCAATCTTGCGTGGAGTTTTTTTTTCTATTTTTTTAATTATTTTATATTATAGACTCCATATTTATAGTATTTTATTAAATTTGAAGATGGCCACGTCCAACAAACATAAATTTAAAAGGGGTAGGGTCCCTTCAACCTCGCTTGCCAACAAAAAAAAAAAAAAAATGTAATTCGTTGAACTTATCAATAAAATTTGAATTAAAGACTTAAAAAAAAAAAAAAAAATTTGTGTTTGCATGGGAGATGCTCATTTCTAAGTAAGTGTGAACCCCTCCTATTATGTCTTACTCTAACTTTGACAAAGGCTAGATATTCCTACCAAAAATAAGTCAATCTAACAAGTAGAGAGGTTAAAAATTCATCCATCTTGCAGGTGGCCTACTGGCCTTGAAAACCGGCACTGTCTATGGGAAAGGTTCAGCGAGCTAACTCTGTCTGCTTGTGCCTGCAACTTGTATTACTTAATTAGTTGTTAATTAGAAGAAGCATTTAATTAAATAAGAGATATACCAAACCAAGAGCATTAAGATTAAGATGTATGTAAATATTTTGTAATCTTTCTAGCACCAGGAAGAAAGAATAAGTAACATGATATGGATTTCTTTCATAATGTCCAGAATGGAAATGTAGAAATTTTCAAAGAAGTTTCAATAGAAGTACTGAAGCACTCTAGAGATGATCAAGATGATTCACTTTTTTCAAAAGCTATTACATGTAATAATTTAGAGATTGCTAAAATAATTTATGAAAGATGTCCTTCACTATTATACTGCTCAACTTACAACAATGGATGGAATGCACTTCATCATGCTGCAGCAAGAGAGAAACCTGAGATTCTTAAGTTTCTTATCAATGCAGATGTTGAAAGCCGAGAAAAAGGTGCCAAGAAAAGGCTCACAAGAATGCTGGATAATGAGAATAGGACAGCTTTGTTCATTGCTGTCTTAAACAACAAAACTGAGGCAGTCAAACTGTTAAATGCGGCAGATCCTGATTTCCTTCATCCTCCTGCTCAAAATTTAACCCAGACTCCACTAATGTATTGTATGTCCTCTAGTAAGCAAGGTAATTAATGGTACATTGGTACATCTCTTTTTTTTTTTTTTTTTTTTTTGGAAATATTTCATAGTATTTTTTCTCACTACTATGGTATTATATAAATTATCAATGTGTGTTTTGGATGTGGGATTCTGGTTTAGGGGATTTCAAATCCCGTGTTTTGAGTTGGACCAAATCTCGTCAGAATTTTGATCGGTCTTTTTAACTCAAGGATGATAATTAATGTCAATATCTATGGGAGATATGAATTTGTTGATTTGTAATCCAGTTGCTACACATACGAATGTGTAGCAAGTTGGATTTAGGATCAGACTTGAGCAGAAAAAAACGAATATTCAACTAATTTGTGCATGGAATTTTCAGAAATGTTCGAGCTGCTATTAGAGATAGCGCCTATTCAAAGTAAAGCACGCATGGGGTCAAACGGATGGTCAACACTTCACTATGCTGCCTATAAAGGAGACGTAAGCTCAGTTGCAGATATCCTTCAGTCTTGCCCGGATTGTTCTGAAGTGGTGGACAATGAAGGTCAGAATTTCCTCCATGTTGCTGCTCGATCTGGAGAAGTTGAAGTGGTGGAGTACGTTATAGGAACAAAAGAAATCGCTTCAAATGTTTTGAATGGACAAGACAAAGAGGAGAAAACACCTTTGAACGTCGCTGCATTATGTGAAAATGAAACCTTAACATTATGTCTCCTCCGTGATCCTAGAGTAAATAACAAGGTGACGGTGAGTAGGCATTTGCACTGGGCTGTGAGAAAGCAGAACCTTGAGATCATGAAACTTTTGGTCGAGGCAGACCCTGATTTTTTCAAAGGAGTTGAAAAGGAAGTTTTGTTGAACTCAGGAGATGGAAATGGCGAATCAATTCTTTCTAAAGCTGTACAAGAAAATTATTTGAATTGGTGTAAAGAGATTTGCAATAGATGTCCTTCGCTAATATACGTTCAAAGCAGAAACGGAAAAACCCCACTACATCATGCCGCACGGAGAGGGGATCCAAAGATGATCAAGTTTCTCATTAGTGCTGGTGCCGAAACAAATTTTGAAGGCAAGGAAGACATTGAAAGCAAAGTTGAAATAAATCCTAACACGAAGCTGTTGATAATGGTAGATGAACAAGGAGACACAGCTTTGCATAACGCGGTGTTAAACCACAAACTTGAGGCTGTGAAACTGCTGATTGAAGCAGACCCTGATATTGTATACAGTGCTAATAATTCTGGCGAGACTCCACTTTCACTAGCTATTCGAGAAGCCCACTCAAATGAAAACAGACATAATACAGGTGATAATACTTCTCGGCCAATAAATTCTGCATTATCATGAAGTGTCCAATCCTTCTGTATTAGGTTTTAATTCATATTGAAAGTGTCTTATATAATCATGATAGATACCGCTAATTATGAAATGGTGAGTACCTAGCTAATTCTGGCTGTCAAGCAAATTTGTGCATAGCTAGTGGTCATAAAACATACTGCTATTAACACTTTTAGGAAAAAAGTATGAGTCACATAAATCTGTAAATAGACGAAATCATGTAGTTTACACCAAGAGACGGCATCCCTCCTTCACAGACTCGATTTCTTCTTTCTAGTGAAGGCAACGTGTATTCTTTAATTTTGATGAAGTCCTAACCTAGTAACATTGTATAGACAAATATTGTATGCTCATCGTGAGATACTTTCAGGGAAAATTAGAAAACTGCTACTAGAGACACAACCAAGTCAAAGTAAAGCACGCAGAGGGGAGAATGGTTGGACATCACTTCACCATGCTGCACATCATGGTGATTTAAGTGCTGTTGAAGATATCATTAACTTCTGCCCGGATTGTTTGGAGTTAGTTGACAATGAAGGCATGAATTTCCTTCATCTTGCTGCTAAGTTTGAACGTATTCAAGTGGTGAAACACGTGTTGGGAGGTAAAAAAATACCAGATAGTGTTTTGAACATGCAAGATAACAATGGAAACACTGCTTTACATATTGCTGCACTGACTGGAAATGAAAGCTTGACGTTGTGTCTCCTTTATGATACTAACGTGGACAAGATGTCAGTAAACAAAAACGGGCAACATGTTCTACACGCGGTAGGCTTATGTATTGCCTATCTTAGATTATTACTCGAACAAAGTGTAAACCTACATGGAAATTCTAACTACTCTATTCTCTTTCACTCTTTTTTTCTTTTTAAGATAAACTTTGACTATGATAAGAGAAAAGCTGGAGTGCATGGTGTTACGGATCGAGTGGATCAAAAAGACTTAAAGGACCAAAGTGATTTTGATTTAGTTGTAGGTGCACTCATTGCAACAGTGTCTTTCACGGCAGGGATTACAGTACCAGGAGGATACATTAGCGACGGACCAAATCAAGGCACCGCAGTTTTGTCAAAACAAATATCATTTGAAGCTCTTGTATTTATGTATTTATTTATTTTCTGGAACTATCGTTACTCAATAGCTCTGATTGAATCAGAATCAGGGTACCCTGACAGAAAGGAGTTGTAGCGCAATTTGTAGCACACTTATGCTCTATCTTTGTGTAATTTCTTGACTTTATCAATAAAATGGTTTTTGTTAATAAGAAAAGAAAAATTGTAGAGGCTAAACCATGTTTTTATTTCTATGCACATTCAAATCCTTCTCACAAAGTTGAGAGGTTGTGGGTTCAAAACAAATCAACAACTGATTGTTTGTTTCAAGTTTCCTCACGTAACTTAAAGGGCAAGAGTCCCCTCAACCCCGCTTGCCAATAAAAAGAAGTTTGTATTTTCACAAAGATTCTCATTCTTTAAATGTTTTAATGACAATTTTTTGAGTTTATCAATAAAATGGTTTTTAATAATAATATTTTTTTTTTAAAATGTGGAGGCTAAACCATGTTTTTATTTTCATGCACATGAGCATGTGGCTCAACGGTCAAATCCTTCTCACAAAGTTGAGAGGTTGCAGTTCAAAAACACGTCAATAGCTGATTGTTTGATTTAAGTTTCCTCTCGTAATTTAAAGAAGTAGGGGTCCCCTCATCCCTGCTTGCCAATAAAAAAAAAGTTATTTTCTTAAAGATTCTCATTCTCTAAATGTTTTAAAGAGAAATTCTATTTTAGAAGGAGATCATTTATTTTCCATAAACGCAAACAAAAATATTTATGGCAAGAAAAAAATTGATTATAAATTTATAAGGATTAAAATTCTAAAAAATCCCAATAAATGAAAAAATGGATAAAAAAAAATGGTCAAATTCATTGGATCCATTTATTTTGGATTGCATATTGGGTATTATCCTCTATTTTTGTGTAATTTTTTGAGTTTATCAATAAATTAGTTTCTGTTAATAATAATAAAAAAAAAATTGTGGAGCTAAAATCATGTTTTTATTTTCACGAGTCAAATTCTTCTCAAAATGTTGAGACGTTGTGGGTTCAAAGCACGTCAGCAGCGGATTGTTTGATTTAAGTTGAGAGGGGTCCCCTCAATCCTGTTTGCCAATTAAAAAGAAAAAAAAAAAATTTTATTCTCATTCTTTAAATCTTTTAATGAAATTTTTTATTTTAGAAGGAGATAATTTATTTTTCATAAACACAAACAAATATATTTATAGCAATGAAAAAATTGATTATAGATTAATAAACATTAAAAATTCTTAAAATACCAATAAATGAAAATAGAGAAAAAAAAAATGGTCAAATTCAATGGATCCATTTATTTTGGATTGCATATTGGGTATAATCCAACCCATTTCTACAATTCCAGTCTTATCAAGTCTCCATTTCTACAATTTTATTTGTCTTATTATAACTTTAGAGGATAAAAGGTAAATTTTATAGGATATAATAAAAAAAAGTAATTTTAAGTGGCTAAAAATTATAAAGTAATGAAAGGACTTTTTTGAGAAGATGACCCCTTGTCAGGACCTATTGAGGAAGAGGGACCTAAACATGGGTTTTTTTTGGGATATTACCCAAATATTTATGGCAATGAAAATTTTTTATTATGTACATTCATAAAAATTATTAATTCTTAAAATACGAATAAATGAAAATGAAGAAAAAAATTAAAAAATGGTCAGATTCAATTGATCCATTTATTTTGGATTGTACATTGGGTATAATTTGACCCATCTCCAGTTTCAGTCCAACTTTCTACACTTCCACAGTCTTATCAAATCTCTATTTTTACAGTTTTTTTTTGTCTTATTATAATTTTAGAGGATAAAAGGTAGATTTTATAAGATATAATACAAAAAGTAATTTTAACTGGCTAAAAATGGTCAGATTCAATTGATCCATTTATTTTGGATTGTACATTGGGTATAATTTGACCCATCTCCAGTTCCAGTCCAACTTTCTACATTCCACAGTCTTATCAAATCTCTAATTTTACAGTTTTTTTTTGTCTTATTATAATTTTAGAGGATAAAAGGTAGATTTTATAGGATATAATATAAAAAGTAATTTTAACTGGCTAAAAATTATAAAGTAGTCAAAGGAATTGTTGGAGAAGATGACCCCATGTCTGGGTCTATTGAGGAAGATACACCTAAACATAAGGTTTTTTTTCTTGGGATATAACCTAAATATTTGGCAATGGAAAAAATTTATTATGTAGATTCGTAAACATTAAAAATTCTTAAAATACGAATAAATGAAAATGAAGAAAAAAAATCAAAAATGGTCAGATTCAATTGATCCATTTATTTTGGATTGTACATTGGGTATAATTTAGGGGTGGCAATCTGACCTGAGACATGTTAACCCGACAGGAACCTGACCTGATATAAACAGGTTTGGGTTTAAGCTTCATGGGTTTTCGGGTCAAAATGACCCGAACTTGTTAGACCTATTTAATAACCAGGTCAGGTTCAGGTCTGAGCACTGAACCTGTTGGGTCGACCTGTTAACCTGTTAATATTTAATAATTCTATGTATATATTTTAACTATGATAGGGGAGAGTCTATTGGATAATCTCCTTGTATATTTAGTATAACTCATTCCACCCTAAATTGTAATCTAATCTCTTTCTCATCTCTCTCTGCCTCTTCTTCTTCATCTCTTAGCTTTTACCAATCTCTCTGCATCTTCTCCTTCCCCTCTTAGATTAATTCCATAACACCATCACTACTTTCAACTAATTTTCGTTTCAATTATAAGGTTCCATTTATTTCTATTAACAAAGAAGAGAAAGTTGTTCAAGTATTTTAGTTGCAAATGGATTGTTTTTATTGAAAGAATTACTAGAGAGTAGTTTAATGGATGTACTGTAATTGCTGGTATTAACTCATCTAATACCAGTGCAAATAAACAATTACTTATAGTTTTAAAGTAGTTTGTTACTTTGTTTGAGAAAAGATTTTGATCTGTTTTGGTTAATTTGATAAAGACATTGATCAGTGAAGAACCATGACCATTCTATGTACATTGGATTAGATTATCTAAAAGAAGTTTTGTAGAAATTTGTCTCAATTAGCGAAAAGAAAATTAGGTAAAATCTGATCTGCTCAATAAACGGGTCTGACCTGTTTTGATCGTGTCTGACCTGTTTATGAGCAGGTCAGGTTCAGGTTTCTCAAGTTCAATAAAATAACCTAACAGGTCAGGTTCAAGTCAAGGCAAAATACAAGTCAACCTGTTTAGACCCGACACGAACCTGACACGACCCGACCCAATTGCCACCCCTAGTATAATTTGACCCATCTCCAGTTCCAGTCCAACTTTCTACACTTCCACAGTCTTATCAAATCTCTAATTTTACAGTTTTTTTTGTCTTATTATAATTTTAGAGGATAAAAGGTAGATTTTATAAGATATCATATAAAAAGTAATTTTAACTAGCTAAAAATTATAAAGTAGTCAAAGGAATTGTTGGAGAAGATGACCCCATGTCTGGGTCTATTGAGGAAGATACACCTAAACATAAAGTTTTTTTTCTTGGGATATAACCTAAATATTTATGGCAATGGAAAAAATTTATTATGTAGATTCATAAACATTAAAAATTCTTAAAATACGAATAAATGAAACTGTCACGACCCTAATATCCAAAAATTGGCAAAAAAAGAGGATTTACAAAATTTCCCTTAATAAACCAATAAAAGGACAAAAGATCGGGACAGTAATCTAAATAAACATTTTGCACAAGGTAAAATCCATAACCATTAAACACAAATACTTCAACACACATAATTTGAACTCCCAATAAATTCCATATATAATCCAAAAACTCCAAATATTGAATTACACAACTCCAATAATAAAATTCAACAGCTTCTACTGAGGTATTGTCTTCCCCATCAATAATAATCCAATAAATGAAATAATGAACTTGAGTAATCAGCTAACGACGACAAATCAAAGGACTAAACCTACTCTGAAATGATAACTCCTGCAAATCTCAAACTCCTTCCCGAACAACTGGATCTACAAGAGCCTCCTGGTGTTGCTCCCGATCGTACTCAACTGGCTGCTCTCCTCCGCCTACGCTCCATAAGGATACGTACCCACGTGCAAAACAAGCAACATGGGTCAGCAAATTATGCTGGTATGAGTGGACAAGGGTAGGGAACTCCATTCCCAAAAACAATAAGATAACAAACTCCGCGGTTTTTATACATTTATCTCGTTTAATAAATAAATATTATATATTATAATAATACATTACCTGAGCTGCACCTCCTATTAGGATAGGTCGAGCCCTGCAAGAAATGTTAATTGACCTATCCTCCTGCAAAACTGTGTTAGTGCAATAATATATAATTCCTGGCATCTTAAATCTCGACACTATATCTCAATCACTGCAAATCAATCATTACACTCAAACAACACTTCACAACCTATACCCAATCACTAGTACACCTCCCACAGGATGCACTCCACACATTTGCCATACCCACACTGCACCAGTGTGCCTTGACCATGGTTAAGACCCTCTACGCGGAAACCAAAACCCAAGTGGGTGCTCACCTGCAAGCTTTGGCTAGCCTCGACGTATGCCTAACTCATGGCCTCTACTAGCTCCCTTGAGCTTTCTAATGTGGCGCCCAGACCAACCCCGAAGGCTATGAAGGTCTGTAGGGTCAGTTCCGCAGGCTAAGCCGTCTAGGAAATACCCAACAAAAATATATTCCAAATGTCAACCCGCAGGCTAAGCCGTCTAGGGTGATATCAAATTTTCTTAATCCTAATTCCACAGGTGCGGCAAATGTACTAATGCTTGGGCAACTACTAAGAAATCTAAACTATCAATCAATTAAACAACACTCGACAATAAGATTACACATCAACCTCACATTCCAAATCCATTCTTTTGTATTTTATTTCCATTATCCAAATTTCTCAAATACCGTCCATGGTATGGGCCATTTTAAGGCATTTAGCAACTATATCCCAATGTTCAAAAATAATCTCTTTTATAAGCCTTTAAATTCCATAGCATTCATAGCCATAAAGAAAAACAAATTTCCATATCATTTACCATTAATTTCGATACACCATAGCAGTATGAAATCCTTATTAGTAGCACTTAATTCATGCTATAAAACTGTTTCAATCACTGTACACCGGCTCGACATTTGCTATACTGTCATAACTATCCAAACATATATACTTATATATATATATATATATATATATATATATATATATATATATATATATATATATATATATATATATATATATATATTTTATAAAGTCTTTCCACCAGAATACATATACCTTTACAATAGAAATCAAATTTCAGAAAAATCTAACTCATATTATAAAACAGTACATGAAATTCTAGCCTTTCAGTAACTCTATCTAACAAAAATAACATATACTAACAGTTGGTACACCAAAAAGAAATCATAAAATTCAAGCACGTCAGCAACTCATTTAAATTATCTTAGGTCATGAAAAGTAGTCCTTTTCAACTCACCAGTTGTCTTAAACAAACACACACACATATATATATATATATATATATATATATATATATATATACCCAAAAGAATAGTTAAAGTAAATCCACTCACCTGCTGCTATACCCCACGTACTACAGCCTCTCTTCTTCTCCCTGCTGCTGTTCGTCCTCTTCCTCTCTCTCTCACTCTGCAACTTCTCTTCCTCCACTGATCCGCAACGCATAAAAATCCAACCCTTAAAATAGTTTCTTTTTCCCTTCCAAATTTCTGCCACTTCTTCTTCTTCCACTTAGATCTCAGCCGCAAAACAATACGCTCTATTTTTATTTTCTTTCTTCGATCCCTAATAAAATCCTCACATCCTATCGCTTTATATACAGCTAACAATCTCTTTCAAGGCGGCTAATCTGACGGCTGATAATGAATTCTAATCCAATCGTGTTTCTGAACTAAATGGAATAAAAAAAAACTGTTCGTGGGTGTTTTCTCCAAGTTTGGGTTATTTAAACCATAGTCCACTACTTTATAGTAATTATGCTTAAACCCTTGGTCCAGGGACTTATACCCAATTACTTTTAATTCCGAATTAAAATTAGCATAAAGCATAAAAGAGGGGGTTTACATTCATACACACCTCAAAAGAAATCTCGGCCTCGAGATTTGGAAGAAAGATCAATCGAACAACTCCGGGTGCTTAGCTCGCACCTTGTCCTCCAGCTCCCATGTGACATCGCTCGGATCATCACTCCACTGCACTTTTACCAGCTTCAACGTCTTTCGCCTTAGTTGTTTCTTATCTCTATCAATGATAGTAATTGGCCTCACTCTGTAGGTAACATCTTCATTAATTTCTAACTGTTCAGGATCATAAATATCTAACTGGGCGTAGTCTACTCCTTCATCCTCTTCATCCTTATCATCACCTTTCCACTTTCTCAACATGGAGACATGAAATACATTATGTATCTTCTCCAAGGCAGGTGGCAATGCCAGCCTGTAAGCCAACGGTCCAACTCTGTCAGTGACCTCATACGGTCCCACATACCTAGGGCTCAGCTTGCCCTTCTTACCAAACCTCATTACTCCACGCATCGGGGATATCTTCAATAACACTTTCTGCCCCACAACAAACTCGAGTGGCTTCCTCCTATTATCTGCATAACTCTTCATTCGGCTTTGAGCCGTTTTCAATCTCTGTCGAATGATATCTACTTTCTCTGTAGTCTCGCGAACTATCACTGGTCCGAGAATCGCAGTATCACCAACCTCCGCCCAACAAGCCGGTGATCTACATGGCCTACCATACAGTGCCTCATATGGTGCCATACCAATACTCGCCTGAAAACTGTTATTGTAAGCAAACTCCGCGTAAGGTAGATGTTCCTCCCATTCTCCACCAAAGCTGAGTGCACAAGCACGTAACATATCCTCTAGGATCTGATTTACCCGTTCCGTCTGTCCATCTGTCTGGGGATGATAAGCAGTACTCAAATTAAGCTTCGTACCCATGGCACGCTGAAAACTACCCCAGAACTCGGAAGTGAAAATAGGATCTCTGTCTGAAACAATGCTAGCCGGAACACCATGTAATCTGACAATCTCCTTCACATACTTCTTTGCTAGCTTATCTGCATTCCTATTCATAGAAATAGGAAGAAAATCAGCTGACTTAGTCAATCGATCGACGACAACCCAAATGGACTCATTGCCTCCCCGTGATCTAGGCAAACCATCAATAAAATCCATGGAAATGTGCTCCCACTTCCACTGAGGGATAGACAAAGGCTGAAGTAACCCTGACGGCTTCTGATGATCGACCTTCACTCGCTGACATATCAAACACCTAGAAACATACTCTCCAACGTCTCTCTTCATTCCTTCCCACCAATAAGTCCTCTTCAGGTCTTGGTACATCTTCGTTCCACCAGGGTGAATAGTGAAACGAGGGCGATGTGCCTCATCCATAACATTCTTCCTCAAACCATCCTTATCAGGAACACACAATCGATCTCTATACCTCAACCCTCCATCAACACCAACTGACCATTCTGTGGGACAGTCATCTAACAAATCCACAACTAACTGTCCAAGCTTTCGGAGCAAGAAAGGGTCCTCATGCTGCTTGGACACAATCAAGCTAATCATCATAGGTTTCACCTCCGTAGAACAAATGGTGACCTGTTCACCTCCCTGCTGTAAGTACACATCATGAGACGCTATAGTCTCCAGAGATTTCCACTCCTCCATCATCATCATAGCAACGGTGGCATGTTTCCGACTCAAAGCATCTGCAACTACATTACCCTTCCCAGGCTGATACTGAATCTGAAAATCATAACTGCTAATGAACTCCATCCATCTTTGTTGCCTCATGTTCAAGTCCTTCTGAGAGAACAAGTATTTCAGACTCTTGTGGTCGGTATAAAGATCAAACTTCTCTCCATATAAATAGTGACGCCAAATCTTCAAAGCAAACACCACAGCTGCCAATTCTAAATCGTGCACTGGATATTTTCGCTCATGTTGCTTCAACTGTCTAGAAGCATAAGAGACCACTCTCCCATCCTGCATCAAAACACAACCAAGTCCTGTACCACTAGCATCTGTGAATACCACAAGCTTGCCACCTCTAACCGGTATAACTAACACTGGCGCTGAAGTCAACCTCTGCTTAAGCTCCTGAAAAGCTCTCTCGCAGTCGTCGGTCCACAAGAACTTCACATTCTTCCTTGTAAGTCTGGTCAATGGCTCAGCTATGAGCGAGAACTTCTCAATGAAACGACGGTAATATCCAGCTAATCCTAAAAAACTTCGAATCATGTAGGGTTGGTTGGTTGTTTCCAATCCCTAACTGCAGTAACCTTCTCAGGGTCAACGGCAATACCCTCTCTGGATATCACGTGACCTAAGAAATGCACCTCATTCTTCCAGAAATGACATTTGCTAAACTTAGCATATAGCTTGTGATCTCTCAATATCTGCAACACTATTTTCAAATGTTTCGCATGCTCCTGAGCATCCTTAGAATACACCAAAATATCATCAATGAATACAATCACAAACTTATCAAGATAAGGCCTAAAAATCCGGTTCATCAAATCCATGAAAAATGCTGGAGCATTAGTTAACCCAAAAGGCATTACTGGAAACTCATACAATCCATATCGAGTTCTGAAAGCAGTCAGTGGTATAGTCTTCTCCTCTACACCCATCTGATGGTAACCCGTCCTCAAATCAAACTGAGAAAACACGGCTGCTCCTTTCAACTGATCAAGCAGATCATCTATTCTCGGCAGTGGATATTTGTTCTTGATTGTCACCTTGTTCAACTCACGGTAATCAATGCACATCCTCAAAGTCCCATCCTTCTTAGAGACAAAGATAGCTGGAGCTCCCCATGGAGAATTGCTTGGACGTATGAACCTGTGGTTCATACACACCTCAAAAGGCTCACACATATACACCAAAAGAATAAACTAAATCAAATAAAACATCAAATATCACATACCCTTTCTTAAGCAACTCCTCCAACTGGGTCTTCATCTCTTCCAACTGCTTAGGCGCCATCCTGTAAGCAGTCTTAGAAATAGGTGTCGTCCCTGGCAACAAATCAATACGGATCTCCACCTCTCTCTTAGGTGGTAAACCCGGAATCTCCTCAAACACATCTAGATAGTCCTTAACTATCGCCACATCACTAATATCGATCGACTGGGCAGCCATAGACATCAAAAAGCTGGACATAATCGAATCATCCCTACTAACACAACTGTGTACCAATGTGGGTAAACCTGGTGTATCCACTATAACTCTCCTTCCAGCACAATCCAAAATAACATGATAGCGACTCAACCAATCAAAACCCAAAATAAACTGATAGCCCTCAAAATCTAAAACTACTAGATCGATGATAAACTGTCTACTCATGAATGTCAGAACAAAGTTCTTACACTGGTAAAACAAACAAGTCGACCCTCCCATAGGTGTCCGAAGGTATAAAGGTTGAGGTAAAGGTGTGGTCGCAATCTGATACTTGTCTACTAATTGCTTAGCAATAAATGAATGCGATGCACCAGAATCAAATAACACTCGGAATCTAAATTGAGAACAATCAAAAGTACCTTCCAATCCCTGAAATGCGGGCAAAACAGCAAAGGCTCTCCCTCGGTTCGGCTGATATGCTGGCCTTCCCTGGTTGTTGTTCACTGGTCGACGACACTCAGCAGAACGATGTCCTGGTCCTCCACAGTTCCAACAGTTACCCCTGATCGGCCCTGCTAATGCTCCTGGTGCTGGTGGTGGTGGTGGTGCTCCTGCTCTAACTCGGTTGTCACCACGCCCATACCCACCATGGTGTCTGAAACCCTGGTTATCTCCCGGTGGCCTGTTGTAACCCTGGTTCCTCCCTGGGTTGTTGTCATAACGTCGACCCCTGAAGTTAGGATCATACGGCTTGTGTCTGTTCCTGTCTCTGAAGTTATCACCTGTCTTTTTGCTCTTCTCAGTTCTAAACTCCTGTTCCTTCTCCTCATACTTCATTGCGAGGTTCAGGACTCTATCAAATGGCTCGTGCTCAAATGGAATCAGTTGCTTTGACACGTAGTGCCCTATACCCTTGATGAAACGATGATTTCTCTTCTCGACTGTATCCACCATGTGTGGAGCAAACATGGACAACTCATTGAATCGATTCGTATACTCTGCTACGGTCATAGCATCCTGTCGCAGATTCAAAAATTCATCCACTAATCGGTCTCTGTAAGCACTCGAAAGGTATCTCCCCTCAAAAGTATTCCTGAACTCCTCCCAAGTCAGAGTGGTGAGGTCAAGCCCGACCTTCAAAGCGTCCCACCAAAGTAATGCTCCACCCTCCAGCTGATGGGAAGCGAGCTCCTGCTTCTGAACTTCAGTCAATACCATCTTTGCAAACACGGCTTCTATCTGACGAAGCCATAACACTGCAGCTTTCCCGTCTCCCTTACCATCAAATTTGATACCACCCAGATTGAGGAAGTCTTTGTTCCTCTTAGCAAAGGGGTCACCATTACCCCCATTGTTGCCTGCAACTGCTAGCAACAGCTGATTCATCTGGTCCTGAGTCAACTGATAGACTTGACCACGTCCTCTTCCCGCCATGACCTTCATTCAAAAGATTAAATTATTATTAGATAATCACCCAATTCCTCCAAACTTATCACCCATTCCACATTCCGAGGATCACCTAGACCTTCTCGGCCTAAGTTAACCAAGCGCTCTGATACCAAGAAAACTGTCACGACCCTAATATCCAAAAATTGGCAAAAAAAGAGGATTTACAAAATTTCCCTTAATAAACCAATAAAAGGACAAAAGATCGGGACAGTAATCTAAATAAACATTTTGCACAAGGTAAAATCCATAACCATTAAACACAAATACTTCAACACACATAATTTGAACTCCCAATAAATTCCATATATAATCCAAAAACTCCAAATATTGAATTACACAACTCCAATAATAAAATTCAACAGCTTCTACTGAGGTATTGTCTTCCCCATCAATAATAATCCAATAAATGAAATAATGAACTTGAGTAATCAGCTAACGACAAATCAAAGGACTAAACCTACTCTGAAATGATAACTCCTGCAAATCTCAAACTCCTTCCCGAACAACTGGATCTACAAGAGCCTCCTGGTGTTGCTCCCGATCGTACTCAACTGGCTGCTCTCCTCCGCCTACGCTCCATAAGGATACGTACCCACGTGTAAAACAAGCAACATGGGTCAGCAAATTATGCTGGTATGAGTGGACAATGGTAGGGAACTCCATTCCCAAAAACAATAAGATAACAAACTCCGCAGTCTTTATACATTTATCTCGTTTAATAAATAAATATTATATATTATAATAATACATTACCTGAGCTGCACCTCCTATTAGGATAGGTCGAGCCCTGCAAGAAATGTTAATTGACCTATCCTCCTGCAAAATTGTGTTAGTGCAATAATATATAATTCCTGGCATCTTAAATCTCGACACTATATCTCAATCACTGCAAATCAATCATTACACTCAAACAACACTTCACAACCTATACCCAATCACTAGTACACCTCCCACAGGATGCACTCCACACATTTGCCATACCCACACTGCACCAGTGTGCCTTGACCATGGTTAAGACCCTCTACGCGAAAACCAAAACCCAAGTGGGTGCTCACCTGCAAGCTTTGGCTAGCCTCGACGTATGCCTAACTCATGGCCTCTACTAGCTCCCTTGAGCTTTCTAATGTGGCGCCCAGACCAACCCCGAAGGCTATGAAGGTCTGTAGGGTCAGTTCCGCAGGCTAAGCCGTCTAGAAAATACCCAACAAAAATATATTCCAAATGTCAACCCGCAGGCTAAGCCGTCTAGGGTGATATCAAATTTTCTTAATCCTAATTCCACAGGTGCGGCAAATGTACTAATGCTTGGGCAACTACTAAGAAATCTAAACTATCAATCAATTAAACAACACTCGACAATAAGATTACACATCAACCTCACATTCCAAATCCATTCTTTTGTATTTTATTTCCATTCTCCAAATTTCTCAAATACCGTCCATGGTATGGGCCATTTTAAGGCATTTAGCAACTATATCCCAATGTTCAAAAATAATCTCTTTTATAAGCCTTTAAATTCCATAGCATTCATAGCCATAAAGAAAAACAAATTTCCATATCATTTACCATTAATTTCGATACACCATAGCAGTATGAAATCCTTATTAGTAGCACTTAATTCATGCTATAAAACTGTTTCAATCACTGTACACCGGCTCGACATTTGCTATACTGTCATAACTATCCAAACATATATACTTTTATATATATATATATATTTTTTTTATAAAGTCTTTCCACCAGAATACATATACCTTTACAATAGAAATCAAATTTCAGAAAAATCTAACTCATATTATAAAGCAGTACATGAAATTCTAGCCTTTCAGTAACTCTATCTAACAAAAATAACATATACTAATAGTTGGTACACCAAAAAGAAATCATAAAATTCAAGCACGTCAGCAACTCATTTAAATTATCTTAGGTCATGAAAAGTAGTCCTTTTCAACTCACCAGTTGTCTTAAACAAACACACATATATATATATATATATATATATATATATATATATATATATATATATATATACCCAAAAGAATAGTTAAAGTAAATCCACTCACCTGCTGCTATACCCCACGTACTACAGCCTCTCTTCTTCTCCCTGCTGCTGTTCGTCCTCTTCCTCTCTCTCTCACTCTGCAACTTCTCTTCCTCCACTGATCCGCAACGCATAAAAATCCAACCCTTAAAATAGTTTCTTTTTCCCTTCCAAATTTCTGCCACTTCTTCTTCTTCCACTTAGATCTCAGCCGCAAAACAATACGCTCTATTTTTATTTTCTTTCTTTGATCCCTAATAAAATCCTCACATCCTATCGCTTTATATACAGCTAACAATCTCTTTCAAGGCGGCTAATCTGACGGCTGATAATGAATTCTAATCCAATCGTATTTCTGAACTCAATGGAATAAAAAAAAAACTGTTCGTGGGTGTTTTCTCCAAGTTTGGGTTATTTAAACCATAGTCCACTACTTTATAGTAATTATGCTTAAACCCTTGGTCCAGGGACTTATACCCAATTACTTTTAATTCCGAATTAAAATTAGCATAAAGCATAAAAGAGGGGGTTTACATGAAAATGAAGAAAAAAATTCAAAAATAGTCAGATTCAATTGATCCATTTATTTTGGATTGTACATTGGGTATAATTTGACCCATCTCCAGTTCCAGACCAACTTTCTACACTCCACAGTCTTATCAAATCTTTATTTTTACAGTTTTTTTTTGTCTTATTATAATTTTAAAGGATAAAAGGTAGATTTTATAGAATATAATATAAAAAGTAATTTTAACTGGCTAAAAATTATAAAGTAGTCAAAGGAATTGTTGGAGAAGATAACATCATGTCTGGGTCTATTGAGGAAGAGACACCTAAACATAGAGTTTTTTTCTTGGGATATAACCCAAATATTTATGGCAATGTAAAAAATTTATTATGTAGATTCATAAACATTAAAAATTCTTAAAATACGAATAAATGAAAATGAAGAAAAAAATTTCAAAAATGGTCAGATTCAATTGATCCATTTATTTTGGATTGTACATTGGGTATAATTTGACTCATCTTCAGTTCTAGTCCAACTTTTTACACTTCCACCGTCTTATCAAATCTCTATTTTTACAGTTTTTTTTTTTTGTCTTATTATAATTTTAGAGGATAAAAGATAGATTGTATAGGATATAATACAAAAAATAATTTTAACTGGCTAAAAATTATAAAGTAGTCAAAGGAATTGTTGGAGAAGATGACCCCATGTTTGGGTCTATTGAGGAAGAGAAACCTACACATAGGGATATAACCCAAATATTTATGGCAATGGAAAAAATTTATTATGTAGATTCATAAACATTAAAAATTCTTAAAATACGAATAAATGAAAATGAAGAAAAGAAAATTCAAAAATGGTCAGATTCAATTGATCCATTTATTTTGGATTGTACATTGGGTATAATTTGACCCATCCCCAGTTCGAGTCTAACTTTGTACTCTTCCACAGTCTTATCAAGTCTCCATTTCTATAAATTATAGTTTTACCGGACCAAAATGTAGATTTTTATAAGATATAATACAAAAAGTAATTTTAAGTGGCTAAAAATTATGAAGTAGTCAAAGAACTTGTTTGAGAAGATGACCCCATGTCTGGGTCTATTGAGGAAGATGCACCCAAACATGGGTTTTTTTGGGATATTACCTAAATATTTATGGCAATGAAAAAAATTTATTACGTAGATTTATAAACATTAATTGTTGTTAAAATACCAATAAATGAAAATGAAAAGAAAAATAAAAAATAATGGTCAGATGCAACATGTCTGGGTCTATTGAGGAAGATGCACCCAAACATGGGTTTTTTTGGGATATTACCTAAATATTTATGACAATGAAAAATTTTTATTACGTAGATTTATAAACATTAATTGTTGTTAAAATACCAATAAATGAAAATGAAAAGAAAAATAAAAAATAATGGTCAGATGCAATTGATACATTTATTTTAGATTTACATATTGGGTATAATCTGACCCATCCCCAGTTGCAGTGTAAGTTTCAACACTTCCTCAGTCTTATCAAGTGTGGGAAAAGTCTCCAGTCTTCATAGCTTTGGAACCTCCGACATGCAAACAGTAAAACCCCTTTTCTTTCTCCCTCAGCATTTCCGCTTCACTGGAATCTCTGTTTGGCCCCACAACCAATCCTTGTTTATAAATCTCATAATTTTGTTCTAATTTCTTTATCAATCCAAACAATTGTGTTCTAATTTTGTTTACAAACCCCAATTTCTCAAATCAATTTCTTCTCAAATCATTTGTCTAAAACCCTAGTTTTAATCTCAAATGAAGAACAAGAAGTTGAAAATCACAAAACCCATTATCAATTCATCATCAATTAGTGTTATTCATTACTTACCAACTGAAGTAATTCAAGAAATTCTGTCAAGATTACCAATTAATACACTTTTTGATAGCAGGTATGTTTGTCATTCATGGAGAGATTTAATAATCACTGACACCCATTTTCCAATTAAGCATTATAAACAAGTTTGTCGAAGAATTCGACCCATTATTAGTCTTATTGTGTATGCTTGTGATTTTAATGAATTATATTATATACCGGATTTTAATAGATGTGATAATCTTGTTAAGTTTAATAAACTTACATTCAAATCATGGCTTCCTACATTTAAAGTTATTGGTTCTTGTAATGGGTTTATTTGTTTAGCTGATGATTCTGGGAGGTATAGGAGTATTTTTATTTGTAATCCGGTAATTGGGGATGTGTTTTTGGTACCTGATAATGTAACGTTTTTTGGGTATGCACATGGAGCTTATTTTGGATTTGGGTATGATATGAAGACAAATGTTTATAAGGTTGTTAAAATGAGGTATATCACAGATGAGAAATATTATCAAGTGGAGATACATACATTAGGTACTAATACTTGGAGGAATATAGGAAAGGTGAAAGAAATACTTGGTCATCATTCAACATCTTCTGGGGTTTTAGTAAATGGAAGTTTACATTGGTTGGGTACTTTACATGATTCTGAAACTGCTTCTGTTATCATGGTTAGTTTAGCTGATGAAAAACTTCAAGATATACTTCCGATTTCTATTGAAAGTATTGTTGGGGAAATTAATCGTGGTTATCATATGGGAGAGTTGGGTGGACGGCTTATTATTGTTGACACTGGTTGTACTGAATATGTTAATGTTTGGGTAATGGAGGAATATGGTATTTGGGCGTCATGGACTAAACAGTTTAGTGTTAAAAGGCCTCCTGTTTCTGGTATTGCTGGGTGTATATGCTTTAGACCGTTGGTTGTACAAGAGAATGGTGATATTCTGGTAGAAGTTTTCGGTGGAGCATTGTATGTTTATAACCCTACAAAGAGAAGACCGTATAGAAAGATTTATAACAAGGGGCTTCCAGCTTTGTTCAAAGCAGTACCACACTCGGGGACCCTTGTTCCTTTCAAGAGTGCCATTGAAACTGCTGGGATGTCAAGATAGGGAAAAGGAAGACTAAGGTAAATTTTATTTCATTTTGTTTTCGTAGTTTTTTTATCAAGTTTATGCTCTTGTATTGCTATTGTGTTTCCAGTTATATCTTCACCAATACTTTATGGTCCCTAATCTCATTATAATTTTGAAGAATTATCTATTCTGCACATTTGCTGTCTGATTTCTTAGTCATGAACTTTGATAGCCATGTTTCTTTTCAAAATTACTTGTTCAATTGAGATAAAATAGGCTGTATTTCGTTAGCAAAGAGTTGCTGGAAGCAAAATCCAATTGGTGGAAACTGAACATTCTCTAAATACGTTTATCAACAAAAGTAAATATAAAACCAGATTTGTCACTTTGATTAAAAATAGTGGAACAAGACTATACGCGTAGAAGGCTTTATTTGTTATTGATGGATTACAGTTTTGCTTTCACTTATTAATAAAGATTAATGCCAAAATTAGCGTGACAATCCAAAACACAACTAGGTCGAAATTTGTGTTGCCACTTTCTTGTCATTTGTTCTGAAACAACCTATAGGGAAGTTTACATATGTACTAGAGTTGTGTATGCTATTATTACGTGTTTATAGTCATGACATGTGACCACAACTGTAGTTGGAAAGAGACTATCTCTCCTTTCATAAGTTTCTTATCTTGCTCTGCTCAACTTAGTTGAGAGACTCTTAGCTTAAAAGTCAGTTGAGATAATTTACGACCTTAGGTTGTCATTTCTTGGAATTTCCTATTTAAAGATATAAAACGCTATAAATATAACTTGGTAATTATTCCCTTTTGGAATTATAATGTCTGTCTTCTGTTGGAAAATGAAGAAGGCAGGAGAAACTTTGGGGTATATTTTCTGTATTCTAAGGAGTGGCTGTGTCATAAAAAAGGTTTCTCGCTATCGTAAACATCATCACTTAAGAGTCAAGATGGAGCAGAATATGTTTTGCTCAGAGAATCTGAACATTTTGCTGTTTCCCAATCCAAAATATGTCTCCTCCATCTCATAAACACAAAGTCTCGAATGTGGTCTTTAATTATTCTTTCCATCACATAGCCCAAATGAAGAGGAGACCCACTAATAACCATAATCTATAATGCACATTTCAAGCACCCAAATCATTTCAAAGGAATCAAGTTATAATGTATATCTTCGTTATATTTGATGACTGGTGGAGTGGGAGATAGAGTTACAATGGTAAGCCTGAGGTTGAGTCATTCCAGACGCAGAATGGGAGACAGTAGGTTACATACCATCCTCCTTTCCTCAAAAACTTGTTTAGATTGTGCCCATTTCCGTCAACATCCGTATGTGGAGTAATGTCTGCATTCATCATAAATTGTCAGGGATTTATGGTGATTGTTTACGACACCCGTCACACTTTGTAGGATATGTGAAAAGTTTCATCATCATTTCTCAGTCAAATATTGCTGGTAGGAATAAGGGCTGCTGCTCTCTAGAAAACGCTGCCATATTCAATGTATTGGTCTAGAAAGCCAGAAACAATAAGAAGATTTTCAGTGGCACTCTTGCTTTTCCAGAGCCCTACGGAGCTTTGCTTTAGGATTAAAATTAGGGGTTTTTAGAGTTAGGGACACCTAAATTATCCGTATTTAGATTTTGGGACACTTTTAAATCATAATGAGATTTTGGGACGCTTTTAGATCATATTTAGATTTTGGGACATTTTTCGTCAGTTGACTGTGATGACTAACCGTTGACTTAAGTCAAAGAAGTCATACTTCGTAAATCTATACTACTTTGTAAAGGCGCCTCATTCCCGAGGCGCTTGCGAGGCCTAACGTGTCAGCAGAATATACACCACTGAACCACGTACATTATTTACTTACTTATATATATTAATATATATATTTATACAATTCCTATTTTACCCCTATTATATTAATGTATACTATAATAAAAAAGGGTAACAAGGTAATTTCAAAAAGTGGGGCCTAAAAAAATATTATAAAATAATATGCAGGTTTTGTTAAAAAAAAAATCTGCAGAAAAAAAAATCATTTTACTTTTGATATTATGGTTATATATAAACCCAAATAAACATTTTTTTTTTAATTTTTAAAAAAGGTTTTTTTCCTTTATTTTGTTGGGCACTAATATAAGCCGATCGTTTTCTAATTGTCCGCTATTTTTTCGCACGCATACGCGTGCACACTCACATAGTACCTATAACACATGGGTTCTTTGACTTGAGTTCTTTGAGTATTTTGGGTTCTTTGAGGGTATTATAGGTATTTATAAAATATAAGTTCTTTGACTTTAGTCAATGGTTAGTCATAACAGTCAACTAACGGAAGGTGCCCCAAAATCTAAATATGGATTAAAAGCGTCTCAAAGTCTAATTACGAATTATTTAGGTGTCCTAAAGTCTAAAAACCCCTTAAAATTATATCTTCAGCTTGCTGATGAGCTTGACTGTGTAAGTTCATTGGTACACTTTAGCTAACTACCACCCTTCTCCCTTGGAATTTCTCCCCACACGGCAATGTCAGCATTGCAAATGTAGCCCAGCAAGAAGCTATCTGGAAATTATGCTGATCAGCGAAAATTATTTTTGTTATTATCCACCAAGGATAGATAAATTCAATCCAGCCACAGGTTCCCCTGGGGTTACTGCAAAATTTCTTTTTTTCTTGATGGCAGGCTGGTGAACTCCGTATGTTTGTCAGAGAAAGGGATTAGGTGATATTGATTCAGATGGGAAGTATTTGTTTGTATTTTGTAGAGATTCCCCGAAATATTAGGAGCATGAAAACACATCAGCATCGCTGAATTCTCTCCTAGATTTTTTCTTTCGAAATCACTTTAATGTTTCTTATTTACCCATCCTTATAAAACATAGATTTGCAAGGTTGGCTTCATAGTAGGTGTTAAAATTACAAATTGACTTGTGGATATTGATGGCAGGCTGGTGAACTCCGTATGTTTGTCAGAGAAAGGGATTAGGTGATATTGATTCAGATGGGAAGTATTTGTTTGTATTTTGTAGAGATTCCCCGAAATATTAGGAGCATGAAAACACATCAGCATCGCTGAATTCTCTCCTAGATTTTTTCTTTCGAAATCACTTTAATGTTTCTTATTTACCCATCCTTATAAACACATAGATTTGCAAGGTTGGCTTCATAGTAGGTGTTAAAATTACAAATTGACTTATGGATACGTCTTGGATGTTTAGAAATTTGTTGTTGGTATGAATTTTTTTAGGGCGTGATAGACGATATGATTAGAAAGACACCAGACAGCCTAAGGGCACTGCCACATGATGTGCTGGAAGCATGAGATTTGGGGGATGTGGAATTGACATCAAGTCTTACTTTTGGTATTGTTTGACACTTTGACGTTTCAATATAAAAAAGGTACTTTAGATTTTCCGAGTTTACCAGTGGCCAGATGGAGGTCTTGAAGGGAGAAGTGTTGTGACTTGAGAATTAAGAGGTAGTCTTTGTGGCATTTTTGGTTGGTGTAGATATGTCTTGAGCTATGAAGCAAGGACACTGGAGACCGACACGACACGAGACGACACATAATTTTCTGAAAAACACCGACACGTTTTATATATATATAAACACATTTTTTTTCTAGCATACTATACATTGTACAGAGGATAAGACAGTGGACAAGTAACAATGTGGCATTGTACAGGGAAGCAACAAAGTATTAATGAAATGGTGAAGATAAGAGAAGCAAACTTAGAGAGAATAACAGTTGATAAAACATAAAAATAAAGGAAGACAAGAGAAAGCAACAAAGTAATGAGATCTGAGAAAGATGAAGGAAGATGAAGAGAAAGTAGGTGAGACCCTTTAGATTAGTGAGAGAAGTTTCTGGAGAAAGATATTTTATTTGTTTCTTATGTGCCCTTCTTTATTCTATCCCTGACCCACTTCATTTATAAAAAGCTAAAATTGCAAAGTTATCCTTCAGCTTCAGCAGTGTCCGAAGTGTCCAGTTTTAAAAAAAATGTTTTTTGAATTAGGACACTTAATTTGAAGTGTGGGACACGTCCCAACGTGTCCTGAGCGTGTCGGTGTCGGATACGTGTCAGACACCGGTGCGTGAGATTTATAAGGGGGGGGGGGGGTCCGTGCTTCAGAGGTCTTAAGTCTCAGGCAGTGCAAACTACCCGTACATTTGTTTTGTTACTCCCCTCGTCAAGCAATAAAATACAACCTTTTTGGAAGAAATTATTCCAAAGTAGACCTTGATCTCTTAAAAATATACTATTAAATATTAATAAGATGGTTATATGGTTTAGATTATAATTTACTAATCAAAGGAGTTGATATGTATAGAGTAAAACGTGTGGAACTGTTGGAAATCTTATATGACTCAGGTACGATGAAACTGCTCCATAAGGATTGAGCAGTTTCATCAATCACCATGTGTTCAGCAATTTCCACATGAGACCCTGGGCAGTCCAGCTCATCTCGTGCGAGCAGTACATGCCCTTTGGAACTAGGTAACCATTGGTTAGACCCACCCAGGATGAATCAAATCAAATCCCATTTAAATGATCTATTTGGGACGCAGAAAACAGAGTGGAGAGGTTCTATCGTCCTACTCAATCTCCTGCCTGTTCTCAAAAGTTGTCCGATCAAAATGATTTATATGATCATTAAATTGACTTCACTTGAGTATATTAAACAAAAATTAATTTGGTCGTCTGGTTAAAAGATGTTGCTGTTTTATCTTTGTGAAACTCTGTTAGTGTATGCTCATGTGAAAGATTTGGTACAATTACTTTTAGAAGCATAATTTTCACATGTATTAGCATTTCTATTATCGCCTAGTAGTTATTTATTATTCTAAAAAGCAACATACGTATGCTTATTCTAAAAAGCATAGTTACGTAATTATATCTGTTGCTCAAAATTTGGTGTTATTTATTTTATTTGTTTTCTGGCTGCAGTTTTCTCTCTGTAGACGGTATATGGATGTATTCGAGCTGAAGATGGTCTTAAAGCTTTGCTTTGGATACTTGAATGTTCTGAACAGATTATCTTTTTGGCTTTGGTACGCCTGTATGACTATATAGTGTTCAACACTGTATATATATAATGACTATGGAGTCTGCAAGATCCCCCTAAGCCTAGACATTTATTAGACCTTATGTTTTTTTTTTTTTTTTTTTTTTTGATAACTATTAAACCTATATCGAAATTTTATGTTCTTTAGTATTGTCTATTATTATACTTAGGTTTATGTTAGTTAGTTAGTAACGAAGGAAGTAAAATGAAATCAAAAACAAGGTTTTTTGCAATGGTGTGGGTTCTTTCTCGTTATTGATTAATCTGAATATACAGATTCACACTCAGTTTGGATCGAACCAGTTTAAGTCCCCATATATAGCTACTTATCTAATCGTCAGTATCACTATCTGTGTACACGCGCACATGTTTGTGTTGTAATGAACACTCTTTGTTGCTGGTCTGATATTAAAGTTAGATGCTGTGTGCTGGTTTGATATTAAAGTTAGGTGTGCTGTGCATCAATGTTTCTAGTTCTGAGTCACCTTAGAAACAATAAGAGTAGTGTTCAGTAGTCTGGTGTTCAGTAGATGGGCCGACAGGCATGCCTTCTGATCACAAACCACTCTTTGGTGGTGAATTCATCACCTCCAAAAGAGGTGTAAATGCTTTATGTAACCCTTGATGTGGATCATGAATGATCAAGTAAAAGCTTTGAAGCAGTAGAACCACACAAGTGGACTGACCATATTGCTCAGAAAGAAAGCTGTGGACATAAACAAGACTTCATTCACACACCTTACATTATTCATTCATTCAAAGTTCATAAAATGTGGTACGTAACTTGATGAAAGTTGAGTTTGTGGAATCAATCTGATCACAAAAGTCTACCACAAAGTGTCCTTCATGAAGGCAACTCCACAAAATTGGTGGGTCCTTAAGTGAAAAAAGGCTTTAGTTTTGGCCATGCAATACCTTCTTTAAACACCAATTTGACAGAGTAACCACTCATATAGCTTGAATTATGTTTCCTCACATCTCTTCAAGCATCTTTTCATGCTTCTAAACACTTTAATCATTTTGTCTTTTCAAGGTGATTATATCAAAATTCTTAGAAAGCCCTTCAATATATAACCACACATATGGTGAAGCAATGTGATATATTCTTAGAAAATGGCTATTTTCCCACACGTATGAAGTGAGAAATAAATAAGAAAGACATATACTAAATATTCCTCACCACACAATAACCATAAGTTGATGGTGTGTAGAAAATAGGATTTCTGTTTCATTATAAGCTATTAAATACAGCTATTTGTATACACATTTGTTGCCAAAAACCTGTAGAATGTTGTCATGTAGTGGGCATTCTAGTCATTCTATTAGGATACATTCCAAGGTGGTCCTGTTTTCATGACCTGCATGAAAACTATTACAACACTCCTCAATATGTACAATACATTCCTATAAAAGCAGTTTTCTTCCATAGTTCAATGACTTCATCTAAGTGATATTTTTCTTTATCATCTCAAAATGTGCAAAGGTAGAGAAGAAGAACATAGAAACCTGCAGATTGACTTGAACCTGCAGCCGCTTGATGATTTCTCAACAGAAGAGATTTCTAGCCACAGAAACATGAGCACAATCTTCTGTGAGCTGTGTAGTTCGAAAGCTTCATTATATTGTGAAGCAGATGATGCATTTCTATGTAGAAATTGCGACAAAAAAGTTCATGGAGCAAATTTTTTGGCATTTAGACATGTTAGATATTTACTGTGCAGCTCATGTCAAAATCTTACAGTGTTGTACTTCTCTGGATCTTCATTCAGGATGGTTCTTGGTGCTGGGAGAAGAAGTAGCCACCGTGATTCAAAAGCAGATGAAGAGTGTTCAAGATTTGCGAAAAAGAGGACTACTTTATCTATTTAATTTTTTTTTTTGGTTACTCTAGTTATATGGTTTGTATGAATTTTGAGAATTATAATTGTTTGTATGATAGAGTTTCTAAATGTACAAAATCCGCAATATAATTAATTTAAGTACTTTTTTCATTGTTTGAATGAAAATTAGTGGGAATGAAGAGAAAATAGAATCAAAATAAACAAGATCCAAAGAGATGAAGGCAACCAGCACACACTGTATGTCATTTTAATGATTTTCTTCTCAAAGTGATGATTTTTTTTTTTTTTTTTTTTTTTGGAGTGAAGTTCTAGATATGTATCATTTCTTCCAAAGGTTAAAACCACCTTCTTGAAAGAGGATTGATAGCATTCTCAGGATTACAATCCCTGCCTACATGCTCAAAAGTAATTCTTTGGATGCTATAGATTTTTGCATCTTTTCGACATGGGTAGGATGTGGGGCAATGACATCTAAGGTGTTTCATTCCTGCAAATCTGTAAGGTGGATTGGCCTTTTTGGGTTTATTTTGCCATTAGCCTTTGGGCCTTCCAAGTATGGATTTCTACGAAACATGGTGATACCAGAGGTCTGGAGTTCGGTCCGCTAGTATTAACGAGTTATTGATTTTATTAAAAAAATTAAATAAAAAAGCAGACTAATCTTTAAATCTATCATTAAATTATTATTATTATTTTTTTTTATGAATTTTCGTGAATATTGTTTCCTTTATCAATTTAGTTCATTTAGCTATCTAGACTCAAACTTACCTGAATTTCAAATTCTTTGATGAATTGATAGAAAAGTGAAAGAAAAAATTGTGGTGATAGCGTGGTCATTTTTTAGGGTAATATCTCAAAAAAGCCCCATGTTTAGGTGCCTCTTCCCCAATAGGCCCTGACATGGGGTCATCTTCTCAAACAAGCTCTTTGACTACTTCATAATTTTTAGCTGGTCAAAATTACCCTTATATTATATCCTCTAAAATCCACCTTTTATCTTCTAAAGTCAGTACAAGACAAAAAACTCTGAGAAAGACAAAAAACAGAAAAGGACAAAAAAACAGTTGGTGTATAATTTTTTTGTTTTAACATTTGAAAATTTTATAACTTGTGATTTAGAAATCGAAAATCAACATGGTGTATATGGTTGGAAAGAATTAATATTTTTAAAAAAATTCAAATATTCATAAAAAATCCAAAATTTCATATTTTTTTACTAAGAAGTTGGGTTTCGAAAAAAAAAACTTTGTATGATTTCATAAGGTTTTTCAAAATTATTCTAAATTTTTTTAAAAATCACACATTACTACCAAATTCAGGAGTTTTTATTTTTGTCCTCTAAAAAATGTTTTCTTATCTTCTAACACCAAAGCAATATCCTCTAAATTACAAAGGCATGATATCTATTCCATATTATTAATATATGTGGATTGTAGTATGTAATTTGATGCATGAGTTCAATGTTTCGACTAAGGACAAAACCCTTATAATACAGACAAAAAGAAAATTGTATTGCCATGAAATGTTTATAAAAACGTTTAATGTACAGTTAACTTCACAAAAGACTATATACCTTTTTTAGGTTACAGCCCAAAGTATAAGAAACAAGAGAGAGCATAACCCAGTGTAAACATATAAATCCCTCATTTTGCCTGGTGTAATGCATCAAAGTTCATTAAATTTGTACTCCATTCTTCCTTCCCATCCCCCACACCAAAATAATATAATATCTCACATCTCTAACCATCATTTTTTTTTTGGCAAACGGGGTTGAAGACACCCCTTACCTCTTTAAATTAGGTGAGAAAACTTATATCAAACAATTAGTTGCTGGCGTGTTTCGAACCAACGACCTTTCCACTTTGTGAGATGGATGCAATCGTTGAGCCATATACTCATGTACTTTCTAACCATTATTGAAACTGATAATCTCCCTTTGTTTAAACACTTATGCATTCTTATTTTTCCACAAAATCCAAGTATATGTATGGAACCATGACCAATACACTTTGATGACCAGCTTTAATCTACTTCTCAACACTTTTCAATATATAATGTGATTTAGTAAAATTGCATGTTAACTGGATACAATAGCTTGTTTAGAGGATAAAACTATATTGTTTAGAGAACAACAATCAATGTTTTAGGGGACAAGACCCCTACAATATATAGCGAAAAAATTATTGAAAAAATAAAAATTACATGTTTTTTTTTCACACCCATGTGAGATCTTGTTAGATAGATCTCGTCGAGATCTTTCCAACCATATACATCATATTGATTTTTAATTTCTTAATCAAAAGATATATAAGTTACAAATAAGATAGCAAAAAAAAAAATTTAATTAATATTAAAAAATATGTTTTTGTCTCTTTCTTATTTGTCTTATATTCTAGTTTTTCTCTTTTCTCTTTAGTACAAAGTGTATTTTAGTAAAACAAAATAAAAGAAAGTGGGGTAAGGGCTTGTTTGAGAAGATGACCCCATGTCAGGGCCTATTGGGGAAGAGGCACCTAAACATGGTGCTTTTTGGGGATATTACCCCATTTTTTAATGTAGGGGTCGCAGATTGGAATTGTGTCCTTTGTGTAGTAATTGTTGGATAGTCCTACATTGCTTGGATACTTTGTTTAGAGATGTTATTTTTTCAAAGCAGACAAAACCCTTCTTCTTCTTCTCTTGATTTCTGCTTTGGAATCCTTGTAACACCCATTAGTTAGTGTTAGTCCTACATTACCAAGGAAGTGGTTGTATTGATAGTATATAAAGCTTAACAATACTTTAACTAATGTCAAGGCCTTTTCGGAAAAACCTAGATTGATGAACCCTGATCCAAAACCCTGTACTGCTGTATATCCGTAGTGACTAAAGGAGAAAAAAATTTGCTCCTGGCAATATTTGCTCATTGCGAACACGTGGCCGAATTTATAAAATCCAATTAAATATCTAACAAAAATTGTGATGGAGAACCGCAGTGACTGAAGGAGAAAATTTTTGCTCTTGGCAATATTTGCTCATTGCGGACACGTGGCCGAATTTATAAAACCCAATTAAATATCTAACAGAAATTGTGACGGAGAAGAGAAAAGGACGGGAGATGGTTAAAATTACTTTTCTTCTTTGTTCTATGCATCATCTATTTCCACTTCCACTACAACCAGTTAGATGAGAATTCAAACACAAGTTTTTAGATTTGTTATTAGTTAGTGTTGTGCGCAGCGGAAACTAATGCACAAATATGATGATTGAACTAATATATGAAAGTAAAACGAAAACGACAAACAATAAACAAGCAATCACACACAAGACACAAGATATACGTGGTTCGGCAATATGCCTACGTCCACCGGGAGAAAGGATGATGCTTTTCTTTCACAAGACAATTGTACAAGCCCTCACGAAGAAACCGAAGTCTTCTTCCTCACAAAAGTTCTCTCAAACTCTCTAATGGCTTCTCACAATCTCTCTCTTAGAAAAGTTAAGGTTTTGTATCTCTTCTATTTGGCTTTATAGTATAGCCTTACAATAGCCACGAATTGGGCTCAAAACAGGCCCATATTGCACAAAACATGAGGAGGACGTACGAACGTCGAAATCACGTTCGTACGTTGAGGCACGAAGTAAAGATCTGGCATACAGGACGTAGGAACGTCCTAACTGCGTACGTACGTTCCTGCTTCAAAAAATTATCTGCCTCATTGAACGTACGAACGTCCTAACAGCGTACGTACGTTCCTGAGTGAAAAACTTCCCCTTCTCCTGATTATGCATATAAAACCCAACAATTCTCCACCTCGGCGAAGATTCAATAAATCTAAGCCGACAAACACAAGTCACAAACTCCCACACATGTCCCGAAAGACCACCTCGGCTGCACCACCTCATGGTTGCCTACGTACCCTTCTTCTAAGGGATCAAGCCATCGTAGTTCACTCCATGATATACTATCAACACAAAGGAAGGATATGGACTAAATCTAAGCAATGATAGAACTTAGTCCCTGGAACCACTTTAGTCAACATGTCAGCCGGATTATTGCTAGTATGAATCTTCTTCAATAAGATCTCACCCTCTTCAATAATATCTCTGACAAAGTGATGTCGCACATCAATGTGCTTTGTACGAGCATGATAAACTGAGTTCTTTGCCAGATTTATGGTACTTTGATTATCACAATGAACCATAAGCTTCTTCTGCACAATACCCAAGTTCTTCAACATACCTCGTAACCAAATGGCTTCCTTAAAGGCTTCAGTCACAACCATATATTCTGCTTCTGTCGAAGACAAAACAACAAAAGATTGTAATGTAGACCGCCAACTAATAGGACCACCTGCCAATGTAAAAACATATCCAGTAGTAGACCGACGTCGCTCTATCTGACCATCATAATCAACGTCCACATAACCAACACACAACTGAGTCAAATCCCTTCCCTTCTGGAATAGTAAACCAACCTCCACACTACCTTGAATATAGCGCAAGATCCATTTTACAGCTTCCAATGTTTCTCACCAGGATTATGCATGTACCTACTTACAGTGCCAACTGCATGCCCAATGTCGGGCCTTGTACATACCATCGCATACATCAAGCTACCAACCGCACTTGCGTATGGATAACGTGTCATATAAGCACGTCCTCTATCAGAATTAGGAGACATGGAAGCATTCAAATTAAAATCTTTTGAGAGAGGTATACTCACAGCTACACCAATCTCATATTGGCTAAATCTCTGTAGCACCTTCTGTAGATAGGCCTTTTGAGATAACCACAACCTTCCATTGTCTCGATCCCTCTGAATTTCCATGCCAAGTATCTTTCTCGCATCACCAAGATCTTTCATCTCAAACTCCATAGACATAGTCTTTTTCAACTTGTCTATCTCCACATTGCTTTTAGAGGCTATGAGCATGTCATCAACATATAAAAGTAAATAGATAAAAGAACCATCACATACCTTGCGAAAATAGACACAAGGATCATATGGACTTCTTGTGTACCCTTGCCCAAGCATAAACTGTGTAAACCGCTTGTACCATTGTCTTGGAGATTGCTTCAACCCATACAACGATTTCTTCAATCTACACACCAACTTGTCATTACCCGCATCTTTATATCCACTCGGCAAAGTCATATAGATCTCCTCATCTAGCTCACCATGTAGAAAAGCAGTTTTCACATCAAGTTGAGCTAACTCCAAATCAAATTGTGCTACTAAGGCCAATAGGATGCGAATGGAGGAATGTTTCACAACCGGAGAAAAGATTTCATTATAATCAATTCCCTCTTTCTGAGCATAGCCTTTTGCCACCAATCTTGCTTTGAAGCGTACATTTTCACCAGGAGACCCATCTTTCTTAGTGTAAACCCATTTGCACCCGATTGCTTTCTTTCCCTTAGGCAACTCCATGAGTTCCCAAGTTTCATTCTTATGAAGAGATTTCATCTCCTCATCCATGGCTGTCTTCCACCTTTCATAATCACTACTCTGCAGTGCTTCACGAAAAGTTTCTGGAATACCCTCATCAACAACCGAAAGTGCATAAGCTACCATATCATCAGTAAGCCGTTTAGGAACACCAGCATTTCTCTTGGATAATCTAGATGCAATTGGACCCTCATCATTAGAGTCCACATGTACTGTATCATCAACCGTCTCATCATCAACCTCATTATCTGTCATGTCATCAGAATCTGTAACACCAGGAACCTCAATACTTGGAACCCTTACAGTAGACGTTTCCAAAGATACAGAACCACCTGGAACACGTGGAGATATTTCAGTCTCCACCCACTGCGAAACCTCTTTGGCCTTGCTCTCCACCTGTTGAGAGCTCTTAGACTTCAACATAGAAGCCTCATCAAATGTCACATCTCTGCTTAGAATAATTTTCTTCAATTCTGGATCCCATAGTTTATAACCTTTGACTCCATTCTGTAGACCCATAAACAAAGACTTCTTTGCACGAGGATCTAACTTACTCTCTCGGACATGATAGTAAGCTGGACACCCAAACACATGAAGAAAATAATAATCTGAAGCAGGCTTACCAGACCAAACCTCCATAGGAGTTTTGCCATCAATCGCAGTCGAAGGCAACCTGTTAATAAGGTGACCGACATACATAATAGCCTCAGCCCAAAACACTTTACCTAACCCAGCATTAGACAACATACAACGAACTCTCTCCAGTAAAGTTCGATTCATCCGTTCTGCCACCCCATTTTGCTGCGGTGTCCCTCTTACAGTGAAATGGCGTTCAATACCCTCATCCTGACATACTTGCAAGAATGGATCATTCTTGTACTCTCCTCCATTATCTGAGCGAAGTACCTTGATCTTTCTGCCAATTCGGTTCTCAACTAACTTTTTCCATTTCATGAAAATTTCCCGGACTTCATCCTTGCTCTTTATGGTGTACACCCACACACGCCTAGAAAAATCATCAACAAAAGACACAAAATAATGCTTACCTCCCCAAGATGCGTTCTTGGTAGGTCCCCAGACATCCGTATGAACATAATCAAGAGCTCCACTCGTATTATGGATAGCCGTGCCAAACTTTACTCTTGTCTGCTTGCCCAGAATACAATGCTCACAGAATTCTGTCTTACAGGCGATAGCACCCTTTAACAACCCTTGCTTTATCAATCTTTGCAAGGATTTTTCACTAGTATGCGCCAACCGCATATGCCACAGCCGCGTAGTCTCTCTAGCAATCTTTGATGTAGCCTCAGACATGGCCACATCACCAGTAACTGTACTACCTTGAAGGAAGTACAAGTTCTTTTGTCGAATACCCTTGAGTACAACTATTGCACCAGCCACAACCTTTAGAACACCATGTTCAAGTATCACCTTGTAACCATTGGCTTCTAAAGCACCAACTGAGATAAGATTCTTCTTCATGTCAGGAACATACCTAACATTTTTCAGCTTCCTTATAATTCCATCAAACATCTTCAGACGAATGGTACCTATACCCATTATGTGACAGGGTTGATCATTCCCCATCACCACTACACCACTCTCGTGCTTCTTAAAATCAGAAAACCATTCCTTTATAGGACATATATGATAAGAAGCAGCACAATCTAAGATCCACTCATTACCACTAGTGTAACAAGCCATTGATGAAACGGATAAAGAATAATCAGAATCTACATCCTCATCTTTAGTATCACATGCAACGTTGACACAAAATAATGCTTACCTCCCCAAGATGCGTTCTTGGTAGGTCCCCAGACATCCGTATGAACATAATCAAGAGCTCCACTCGTATTATGGATAGCCGTGCCAAACTTTACTCTTGTCTGCTTGCCCAGAATACAATGCTCACAGAAATCTGTCTTACAGGCGATAGCACCCTTTAACAACCCTTGCTTTATCAATCTTTGCAAGGATTTTTCACCAGTATGCGCCAACCGCATATGCCACAGCCGCGTAGTCTCTCTAGCAATCTTTGATGTAGCCTCAGACATGGCCACATCACCAGTAACTGTACTACCTTGAAGGAAGTACAAGTTCTTTTGTCGAATACCCTTGAGTACAACTATTGCACTAGCCACAACCTTTAGAACACCATGTTCAAGTATCACCTTGTAACCATTGGCTTCTAAAGCACCAACTGAGATAAAATTCTTCTTCATGTCAGGAACATACCTAATATTTTTCAGCTTCCTTATAATTCCATCAAACATCTTCAGACGAATGGTACCTATACCCATTATGTGACAGGGTTGATCATTCCCCATCACCACTACACCACTCTCCTGTTTCTTAAAATCAGAAAACCATTCCTTTATAGGACATATATGATAAGAAGCAGCACAATCTAAGATCCACTCATTACCACTAGTGTAACAAGCCATTGATGAAACGGATAAAGAATAATCAGAATCTACATCCTCATCTTTAGTATCACATGCAACGTTTACCTCAGAGTCTTTCTTCTTGTCCTTTGCCTTGGCTTTAGGACAATCTTTCTTCCAATGCCCTTTCTCATGACAGAATGAGCATTCATCCTTTGCTAGAGATCGACCTCTCGACTTTGACCGAGATTTCCCTCTACCACCTTGGCCTTTCCTGTTACTAGACCTTCCTCTTGTAACCAAGACCTCAGGTGTAGAGCCCTTGGACTCTTCTTTGTCCTTCTTCATACACGCATGATTTAACAATACTGCAGAAATCTCACTATACACCAGTTTTTCTTTCCCATATGTGAGTGTGATAGCCAAGTGTTCATATTCGTCCGGTAACGAATTGAGGAGACACACTGCCTTGCTCTCATCACTCACATCTGCTCCTGGATTCGCCAAGTCGGCAATGAGCTTGGTAAAATCATTAAGATGCTCCGCCATGGAAATGCCTCTTCTCATATCTATTCGATAGAACTTTCGAAGTAGATAGTTTTTATTGTGGATAGTCTTTGTCATGTACTTCTCCTCCAATTTTTGCCACATCTCCTTTGCAGACGCATCATTCATCACAAGATATTTAATGTCTTGTGCCAAACACGATCTTATGATTCCACAAGCTCGTTTGTTCATCTTTTTCCAATCCTTCTCTTCCACATCTTCTGGCTTATCCTCCAGAACATCTTCTAGGTCTTGTTGACATAGAGCATCCATTACCTCACACCTCCACATGCCAAAGTTATTGGTGCCGGTAAACTTCTCTACATCAATCTTTGCTTGATGGTAAACCACTGTCTTGGTTTCCCCCTTCGAATCCTTCGAACTCGATTCTTTTGCCATCTTACCACCAACTTTCATGTACTAAACAACCACCAACCGAATCTGAAATTCACACCGGAATTTCAACAAACACCTCTAGACGCTCAAGTTCTAACCTGAAGCTCTGATACCACTTGTTGTGCGCAGCAGAAACTAATGCACAAATATGATGATTGAACTAATATATGAAAGTAAAACGAAAACGACAAAAAATAAACAAGCAATCACACACAAGACACAAGATATACGTGGTTCGGCAATATGCCTACGTCCACGGGGAGAAAGGATGATGCTTTTCTTTCACAAGACAATTGTACAAGCCCTCACGAAGAAACCGGAGTCTTCTTCCTCACAAAAGTTCTCTCAAACTCTCTAATGGCTTCTCACAATCTCTCTCTTAGAAAAGTTAAGGTTTTGTATCTCTTCTATTTGGCTTTATAGTATAGCCTTACAATAGCCACGAATTGGGCTCAAAACAGGCCCATATTGCACAAAACATGAGGAGGACGTACGAACGTCGAAATCACGTTCGTACGTTGAGGCACGAAGTAAAGATCTGGCATACAGGACGTAGGAACGTCCTAACTGCGTACGTACGTTCCTGCTTCAAAAAATTATCTGCCTCATTGAACGTACGAACGTCCTAACACCGTACGTACGTTCCTGAGTGAAAAACTTCCCCTTCTCCTGATTATGCATATAAAACCCAACAGTTAGTTTATTCGAGAATCTGCAAAGGAAAAAATAAATTGAAATCTAAAATTACTCAACGAGAGTTGTTTAACAAATCAAGATTGAGTTGTTGTAATTGAAAGTCATTAATTCATCTCAAACTTTCTGGAATTCAGTTTCAAATGCTTTATATACAATTTTTGTTGCAGCAGTTTCATGTTTCTCAAGACTAACTCATCAATCAAAATTAGTTTACAATCTTTTCTTTATGTTGGATCCATTGATCGGAAACATATGTTTATATTTTAGAGAGTTTTCTTATAAAGTTTTGAACTTGTGATTTATTTTATTCACGGACAGATGAACAATCGAGAAACAGAGAAATCATCCATGTTTCGTCTCTCTCTTCTGTTTTCTTGCTGTTAAGTTATTAGTTGGACCTAACCAAATCTGCCACATATTATATTGTCATTTGACAATAACACAAGAAGCAAACGTTGCCAAGAGCAAATTTATTTTTTCTGACTAAAGAAGAACAATATTAACATTAACGAGCAGTATGATGCTTGACACTCCGGGATGAGCAGGACGAAATCCGAGGGCATTACAAGCCCCTTTTACAGAATTCAAAATAGTTTAGTTGTTGGCAACATAACCGTCAGACCACTGCATTCTCTGTAGTTCTAAGTTTTAGAATGTCTAGAATCTATCCATCTCCACCACAACAGACCATGTGATCCCATGTGAAATATTTTGTCAGAAATAATATTTTGCATTGTATACTTTCTTATTATACAATGTTCCCTCGCAGCATGTTCATTAAAAATCTAATTTCACAATGTCAATAGCTATCGAGATGCTCTTTGAGAGTTGGAGCTCAATATAATATAGTTTTTGGCATAGGTAAAAATATCGAATAATCTCGAATATCGGATTTGTGAAAAACCGGATTATTCCACGAATATCCCAAGCTCAGTGTTGGAATAGAGAGGTTTGGTAAATATGCTTTTTGCAAAATATTGCTCGAATATTCGCGAATATTCCAAACATTTCGACAGAATGGGGAGGTTTTCAGCTAATATCATGTTTTCCTTCTTCTTTCAATGTATGAACTTATAATTCAAGAAAATGCATACATTTTAAATTAAACACTAAAAAAGTCATACAGGAAAAAAAAAAAATGGACGAGATCATGTATCTTAAGTGATCAATTTGCACGGCTCCACTTTATTTTGTGCAAAAACACTAACAAGATGAACCTTGTTCTTTTCTTTCATCATCCCTACAAAAAAATAAAAATAAACATCTCAATAGAGTAAATATACTAGTAGTGTTTTATTCCATAACTTCTCCATAGAGTAAATAAAAGTTTAATACCTAGTACACACAAGAAAACTAAGACAAAACTATTACACAAGATAGTTTTACTTCATACATGTACAATGATATCATATATTGAAAAACAAAATGAGGAAACAACTTTGTTACTTTTGTGGTTCTTCCCTTTCTTGCCAAGTTATTGAAAATGATGGAATGATATCAATACCTAAAACTGAATGACAATAAGCCACGACCTACAGATATGATGTCAAATTGGGTTGAGAATTTGAGATGATGATAATTAGAACTTTGGTTGAGTTAATGATGATGAAATGATTTGATTTGGGTTGAGATGAGGATGATGAGATGATTTCAAAAGTTGTGATGATGATGATGAGAGATGGTAGAGATAATGATTTTACATTTATAGATGAGTATTAAAATTCGAAACTGCAAGTAATTAGAATTATTGAAACTTGAAGAAAAATGGTGGTATTTGGCTGTTTGTAGACTTGGGGAAGACAATCCAAAGATTTCGACCTAACTAGGTAGACTTTGTAACTTGGTAGACTTTGTAAACAAGTAATATGCTTTGTATTCACTATATAACAAAAGTAGTAGCTAAGGTTTAGGAGAGTTCATAATTCATATTGAAAGTTTAGGTTTCCATAAGAAAAGTTCTTCTTTTGTATTGAACTCAATCTTCTTATTCAAAATATTAATCCACTCATTTTTCCTTTATAATGTTGTGCTATTTATTTACTTATTTCATGGTTACATTATCAAGGATGAGTAGCTAAATTCCCTTAGGGGGAATGATTGAAACATTCTAGATAATACAAAAACACTATGTTTGTTCTTAATGTTCATTGTGATTCAAAGTACTTAATGCTTGTTTATTTCTATTTCGCGACATGAAGTAAATATGATTATTTATATGCTATTGTTATCCATGTTATTAAATACTATTGTTAGAGTATAGGGAGACCTAGCTATAATGGTTGTATAAGATTGATTAGAGACATGTGATGGAATAACGGAGAGGTAACTATCATATATCTAGAATCAATCTCTTTTATTGGACCCTTTTTGTAATTAAATTGAATAACCGAGAGGTGACAGTTTGATTATGAATTAATATGTTGATTTAATTAATTGAATAGCTGAGAGGTGACAGTTTGATTAATGAAGCATATTCAATACCATGTATAAGAGAATCCCGTTTTTGAGTGGAATAGCTGAGAGGTGACTACTTGATTATTATAGGTATTGATGATTAATTGGAATAGCTGAGAAGTGACTAATTAATTGTTATAGATTGAAAAATGAAAGAATGACATGTATGTTTGCATGTTAGCTTGTGGATACCAGGCCAACTCTTCCCCCTTTTCATCATAAGATCTTCTTTACATCTCTATCCATCTTTTTAAGTTAGTTTAAGTATTAGTTATTTATTTAATTGCCTGTAGGAAGTAGAATCAATCTCCATCATATTTGTTGATTCACTTGGTGTTCTCCAACTATTGTTTTCTATTGTGTTTGAGCTAAGAACTTCACCTTTGAGGTGGGTACGACCCTTGCTTGTTACTTGTCTACATTGATAACCAATATTTACAGGCACAAGAAGGAAATCAATATAAATCTATCTTTTGAATAGTAGGATACACTTTTGTCCTCTATCAAAATAGCGCTATTGCCGCTTTAAGGAATAGAGTTCATTCAAACACAAGCAAGAATAGTAGTTTCGGGACATCATCCCACTTCTATCCCTCCCACCCTTCTATTTCTATTTATTTTAATATTATTTTTAAGTGTCTTGTTACTTAGTCCTCTTACTGATCTCACAGCGAAGACAGATCGAAAAAAACTCATGGAACGAAGCCAATATCTTAATTTGAAAAAGATCACGCAAACATGAATTTTCCAAAAAAGTTACTGGTGCTTACTGTACTCGATCTCGAGTTGAGTTCATTGTAGCACAAACTGATCTCGAGTCGAGTTCTGAACATGAATTTGACACATGTTTGTGGGACCCACAGAAGATATTCCAGAGCACTTTTTCAATTTATTTTTTTGCAGTTTGAGTGATTGTGAGGCTAAACTCAGTAGTTTAATTTTTTCAACATTTTTAAGGACTTGTAAGATATTTAAATTTTCGATCTACGAAGGGGTCGTGGTTGTAATATTTTTAAAGTAGGTGTTGTTAGGATTTATTTATTTTGTGTGTTTGCGGCAGATGGTAGATTAAGGTTATGGAGCTAGCCTTAAGTCTACTAAGGAACGACTCCTAAGGACGATTGAAACCCAAGGAACGGGTTTCCCCTTAGTTGACTTCAACTCGTCTTCTCTCCACATTTGTGCGCTTGTTTGGCATTTTTATTTATTTTAGCACAAAGTGGGAGGTAATCATACTCCTAACCCTCCTTGAATCCCCTACAAGAGGAGTTTTTGTAATGATTATGATGACCTTGAATGTTGCTTGATTTTAATTCAGTTTTTACTTTTTGCTAAACCGGGACTGACGGCGGACTTGGCCTACGAAAAGTGAAACTTAATATCAATTGATTGTAATATCCTAAGCTTTTAAATTGAATCATCTAAAGCCATGCTATTACGATGTTCATTTGAGGCCTTGAGCAGATATTTTAACAAGTACCGCGTGAACCATTCTTCTTCTCCATTTCTCTAACTTTTCTTTCTCTTCAAACTCTTCACTTTAACAGACTCCCCATCTCTCCCTCCAACAATCATATAAAAGATTTAAAATGTTTTTTGGTTGAAGCTTTGTCGATAATCATGAAGAACTGGATGAAGCTTTGGGGTTTAAGCAATAGCCACAAAAACCCAACAAAACTTGTACTTTTGGCTTGTTCTTGAAATCTCTTAAAATTCAAATGAATAGAGTTGTTTGATTGACTAACTTGACAACATCCAACTTAATTTCACATAATTTTCTTATATCCTGAGATATGTTTCTTAATTAAATATCACCATTAACATCGGTTTTAAGTTTCACTTTTAACTGGCAAAAAAAAAAAAAGTTTCACCTTTAGTTAAATTCTATCAAAGAGAGATGTAGATGAAATTGAAATTTTCTTGTTTGAGCAAACAAATTTTTGGTTACAAGTTCTCCGTCCGACCGTCCACAAGGAGAAGAACCAAGAACTGTTGCTAGAATTGGTTATGTTAGATTGGGATTTGGGTGTATTTCTTTATGAAAAAAAAACAAAAAGATTGGGTGTATTTACTAATGGGGTGGGTTTACCTGCTTTCCCTATCTGGGTGGTGTACATTTACTAGTTGGGGTTTGTTTACTAATGTGCGGGGCTTGTATACCGGCTCTCTTTAGATATGATTTTATAGCTTACATTGCATAAGTTGATGAGCCTGTACTCCGAAGGCAATCTAGGATTTGTAGATTTTGGAATCAAAGAGATGTTGGTATTGTTTATTCCCTCAATGTTGTGATTGTGATGGAAGAAATCAGTAGCCAGTTTATTGATATCTTGTTTGACAATTTCCAAAGAAGTTTGGTAGAATGAACTAGGAAACCCATCAAGGTCAGGTGATTTAAGACCTCCTATGGAATCAAGACTGTATTTTATTTGAGCAAGATATCATTATTTTGTTGAGATATGATAAGCATGAAAGAGATGAATGATTTTTAATTTATTTTCTTGAGATTGCATTTGCACATCAGGACAGAGCAAATATTTGAACATTAGTATTATTTCTGCTGATCAAGAGATCATTGTATTTTTGTTTCCAATGTGTCTCTTCTTTAGAGAGGATGTCATCAAGTTGCTTGGTGGACATAAAAAACCTGAATCAAATGTCCATGAGGACAGGTAAGGTATCATGTGTCAAACAAAATTGCAATAAACAAAGCATTTTATATTATTTTATTAATGGTTTTTCAAATATAAATGATTCAATAGAGTTTGATCTAATCTACCTAAACAAGCAGGGAGGAGGCCAAAACAAATCTAAGATCATATGTCTCTGTTATCCAGTTTTCTCTTTCCATCCCCACCATCTATTTTCATCACAGCCATGTCTGTGATTTTTGTTCCTTTATCAGCAATTTTTGGTATTTTTGAAATAAAAGGAATACATCTCAAATTCTCAAAATTTTTGAATGTTAGTTCTCAAAAAGCAATATCAAGAAGCAAAGTGATAAAACTTTCCAGCAGAACTGGAATGCTTACTTTTTATATACCAGCATTTCTAGCTGCAGTTTTATCTTTGGGTTTTTTCCCAAATAATGAGTTGAGGTTTAAGTTGATTGTTGTTGCTCTTACTATTCATTTCTTCAAGAGAATCTTTGAGGTATGTACTAACTCTTCCATTTCTAGTAGTGAATTCTTTAACTGATCGATGCCAGTGTGATATATCTTGTCAGAACTCAATTACTTTCTTTTCTGCAGGTTCTGTTTGTTCACAAATACAGCGGTGGAATGAGTCTTGACACTGCAATTTTAATTAGTTTCTCCTTATGTTTCTCGGCAGTAACCATGATATACAACCAACACTTAACACAAAATATTCCAGAACCATCATTGGATCTCAAGTATGTTGGGGTTGTCCTGCATTTACTAGGCATCATTGGTAATTTTTACCACCACAACATCCTTGCAAACTTGAGGGAAAAGGATGACAAAGGCTACAAGATTCCTAAAGGATGTCTTTTCAACTTAGTAGTTTGCCCACATTATCTTTTTGAAGTTTTAGATTTTCTTGGAGTAAGCTTCATCTCTCAAACAGTTTATCCATTCTGCTTTACTGTTGGAAGCACTTTGTATTTGATGGGGAGGAGTTATGCCACTAGAAAGTGGTACCTCTCCAAATTCCCCAACTTCCCCAAAGAGGTTAAGGCTATGATCCCTTATGTTTTCTAGATTTTTTTTCTTTGTTTAAGAAAAAAAAAGATCATATCCATATATGATCCATTGCTTACCGCTATATTTTTAATCTTAATTTTAATTTATGAATGAAAGTATTTTTCATTTTATTATTGAGATTTCTGACCATACCCTCTCTATTTGAAAAGTCGAAATTTGAGATACCTTATTTGAAAATAAAAATTGATAGTTAAGAGATTTATAACCGTAGGTTAGTTTTATGATGGATGGCTAAGATAACACCACATCTTAAAATGGGGTATCTCAATTTTTTCTTTCAAATGGGGTATCTCAAATTTCGACTTTCTTTATTATTTTGAGTAAGTAAATTAGTTGGAGAATAAAATGACTTGGGTTTGCAAGTTGCAACCTATTAACTTTGTAATCTGTTGGATAATCTTCTTTTAATAGATTGAAAGGAGCCTTGATATATACTATTTAACAGATTATACAATTGAGGCATGACTAACGTGCTCGAATAAATAATATTTGGAATCATTTTGTCAGTGGTGAAATTGCTTTTGCTTTCACGAAGTGTTGTCTGTTTTAGTTTTAAATGCTGGATCTACCATTAGGTCAATTGTTTTTTTTTTTTTTTTTTTTTTGATAAGAAATTTTTTATTAAAAGAAATAAATAATACATCTGAAACGCATGCCAAGAGCACCGTCAGGTTAACACCCCATAAACAACAAAAGGAGAGTAAAGGAATACAGAAGTTTAATCTTGTTGTTGTTGCTGCATCCCCCCTTTGATCAGAAATCCATTTAAGAGTTCAAACCAATTTAAGATCAAGTCCTGAAAAGAAAACAGCCTCCTCCCTGGCCAGTAGCCGCACCAATACCACACAAAAGCTTTAACTTCAACTGAGATTCGCTCAACAGAGACCATGCGATTTCTGAAAATCCTGTCATTGTGCACTTTCCATAAACACCACACCACTGCATAGGGGAGGAGAGCCCACACCCTTTTACCAAGCTGGATACCCTTACCTTCCGGCCAATTACTAAGCAGTTCTACAACTGTATCTGTAGTCAAACTAAATTCATAACATCTCTGCCTAGGCTGTAACAGATCGAACCATCAGGTCAATTGTTTATCTAGCAGCTATTGGCGATAGTGAGGGTAAGAAAGCAAATGCCGCAGAACAGACAAATACAATAAGTTGAAGACTCCGCCGATAGATCTCTGAGTTGTTATGATTATGGCCCAATTGCACATAAGATTAATTGATACTCTAGGTGCTGGAAAACAAGCCTGAGTGTGCTGCAGACACTAGCGACCATAACTCCACAAGCTTGAGTGCGCTGCAGACAATAGTGAAACGAGCTTGAGTGTGCATGCAGACAGTAGTCCTTGTTTAATTGCTGGAAAACAAGCTTGAGTGTGTTTCAGACAGTAGCGATGATCCAAGAGGATCTAGGAGGTTGAAAGAAGTCCTTGACAATGTCGTCAAAATTATTGTAGAAGTGCAATTACATAAACTAATTTAGTATAAGAAGAATGATTTCAACTCGAATGTTGTCTTATTTGGAAGGAGAAATTTTTCCTAGGGCATGCCTAACAAAGGGTATAAATTACCATATGTTTACTTAAAAAATTATTGTAATAATAAATAAATCTATATCTATCTATCTATATACTATATAATAGTGGAGCCTAATAAGTGCCTTGTGGCGTGTTCTCGTAGCGTGTTCTCAGCAACTTAAGAATAGAACTTAAGCCCAACTTTAAGTCCATTTGAAGCCTAATTTGTTCTTAATAACTTTTCATCTATTTAGAAACCTTAATCACCAAGTTTTAAATTTCTTTTTCGAAAAAACCCTTTAATTACAAACTTCTTAATTCTATAAAAGCCCACAAATTAAAATTTCAATCACAGAACTCAACTAATTAATCTCCGACGTATTAAATTTCAAGTTTTGGTTTCATACCAATTTATCTTCGACGAACATCTCCTCCAGGTAATCCTTTAATTCATATTGTTTCATACCAATTTATCTTTGAATTCCAAATCCTTTTTACTTCTAAATTCTTCTCTAATTTCTTCTAATTCTTCTACCATGTAGCTGATCAAGAAGGGCATTGTTGTTTCCATCATAATTAGAGCTCAAGGTTTAAGCAACAAATTTGTGCTTCTACAACTCAAGGTATATTGAATTTAGTTTTTAATGGTTTCTTTGGTTGATTTTATCGTGGTAATTGGTAAAGTTATGTTTGTTTCTCAAATTATCAATTGCTAACATTGGGATTTGGTCTATTTGATAGATATATGATCTTTAGAAGCTTGCAATATGGGTTTGTTGATTACAACATACACAGATGATGGAATACAAGGATATTAGCTTCAAACATTTGACATAAGTTTTTTTGTGTCCTTAAAAGGTTTGTGCTTAGGAGCAGGTTGTCAATAGTTCCCTGTTAGTATCATGTTTATTGTTATGTGTCGGTTTCAGTTATTTGAGAGTTTTTTTTAGACAATGTTTTTGTAACACCCGGGGTCGGCAAGTGGTTTGCTAAGGAGGTGGGTCCTACGAAATTTAGAGGGGATGTTCTGACATTGGAATATAAGTATAGATCCATCATATAATATCATCGAGGCCTTTTGGGCTCACTTGGTCGGGTCGTTACATAACCCACAATATATCCACTTTTTATGTGAGAGGTGTATTTCTTTGTGCGTTATGAAAGATAGATCATTATAAGCCTTTCATTTGGCTGGAAGCCTTTCATTTGGCTGGAAGCCTTTCATTTGGCTGGAAGCCTTTACACTTTTCTACAGGTAATCTAGCATTGAAGTTTCTTCCATCCTCTTTGATTTTAGGATCCAAAGAGCAGGGATTAATAGTCCAATTGGATCCAAAGGGCTTCAGCTTTTACATTTATATATATATTTTTTTTTTGTTAACCTTTTTGGATTTTCATTGATATAAAAAACAACGAGTTACAAATATGCCCAAAGAGGGGGATAAGAAAGGCAACCTGGTACCTAGTACCTAGAATGATAACCTCTTAATTGCCATTTAAGGAGAGTGGGTGGCAGCTGACTGAACTTGTGTAGGGAGACGAGAAGCAACCACTAAACTAAGATACATTGTAGATTCATGTCCATTCTCATTTCAAAGCAAAATCTTCCATGGCTTCTCCTCATCTATCCGAGCGAGTATGTTCTGCAATTCTGCGATCGTTGTGCACTGACGAGGTTAAGGAGCATGGAGAAGCTGTTGTCGCATGTTTGAAGAAACAGAGGCTGATCATCAGCATAGCAGAGGAGGAGGCTATATTTAGTTTTGCTGATGCAGTTGATGAAACAAATTATGATGCTAGGGGGATGATGGATGATTTCTTCCCCCGATATCCGTACAAAACCACCCAGAATTCCTGGAAATTCTTCAAAGCTTGGGTTACCGATGGCACCGGTCAGTTGTACAAGGAGTTTTGTGAAGAGTGGATTGAGCTGGCCCAGAAGTGCCTAATGGAGTGCTCTAGCTGCAGCGCTTGTGCTCGTAAGCCCACCACTGAAAAGCAAGCCCACCACTGAAAAGCTGTTGCAGGTGTTTGGAACAGCCCGTCCATATTACATAGGGGAGCGGCCCAGAAGAATGTATCACAACGATGATCAAATGATGTTGTCTTCAGAGCTTTATCCCGTAGCAGGTGGGCTGGTGGCGGAGGGAAACCTGCCTGAGGTGAAAGAGGAGGTCTGGGATGCGCCTCCTGGCTTTGCATATCCTCTGTCCAGAGGCGAGATGGGTGGTCCATCAGGGGAGAAAAGTGAGCCGGCCTTAGACGCACTGCTAATGGCTCAAAGGTAAGCCCCTGTGGCGAAGGGAAATGCTAAAACAGATCAACCAACTGTTAAGAATATAAATAAAATTGTGTGTTGTGTAGTGACAGAGAGGAAGAACCCGCCAGGGAGGGGAGAGTTGCTGTTGGGGGCCAGAGGAGAATAGACCCCATGCTGGTGGATCCTGCTGTCATGCTGCTAACTGAGCTTACAGGTTCGACACGCCTGTTGTGAACAGTGATGTGTGCTAGGTCTAGTGTTAGATAAGAATTATGATGAGAGTGGTGCGGACCAAAACCTGCAAGTTAGTTATGCTGCTAAGAGAAGATTAAGACCTGCAAGTTAGTTATGTTTGTTCAATCTTAGATATGGAATGTTTAAATTGTCACCTGCAATTATCTTTCTGAATGCTTTATCTGTATGAATGTTGATTGCACCATCCGCTGAAACTGTAGCCCCTTTTTGGAGAGGTAGTCCGCGGCCTGATTGCCTTCTCTGTAGATGTGCCTGATCTGAACATTAAGCGTGTCTGCTAGTGCCCAGATTTGTCTCCACCAGACCCTAAGTGTCCACGGAACCACGAGTTTCTTTGTGAACCATAGTGTAGCCATCAAAGAGTCAGTCAGTAACCAGATGTTGGTGAGACCTCTCTCCACACACATAGACAGGCCATCCAGAATAGCTCTAGATTCGGCCGAGTTGTTGGTTCCCTCCCCATAGTAGGTGAATACATTGGCCAACACATGACCATCTTGAGTTCTGCAGATGCCTCCCCCAGCTGTCATACCATCCACTGCAGCACCATCTGTGTTTAGGGATATAAAGTTGTCCGGTGGCCTCGTCCAGTAGACAAGAATAGGAGGGTGAAGAGGAGGGTTCCTGAAGTCAAGCCCAAGATGAGAAGCGCAGGTCTTAAATTGAATTTTAGACATGGCAGTGGGCTTGAATAGGGCACCTAGTTTAGCAATCCAATATCTGCATTTAAGGAGGATGAATTGGTGGTGCCTGGAGGTGTACTGATAGGTATCATCATATCTTCTCCTGCATCTCTCCTTCCACACTTCCCAAACAATAATGAAAGGAATAAGGGTGTGAGTAAAATATTCAAGAGACCCTTTTTTTCCTATGGACAACCACGCAGGCCATACAGTCCGGGGAGTTCTGATCCTAGGCCAGTGGATGTTGGCCATGCCGATTCCAGACTGGTAGAGCTAGGTCGCTATAGAAAAGAAGATGGTTGAGGGACTCAATTTTGGGGCTGAGGCAGCATGAGCATTTGGATACAATGGGAATGTGGTAGTCCATGATAGCTGTGTCGACAGGTATAGCCTTGTGAAGGACTTTCCAAAGGAAAAAAGAAACCTTCGTGGGTAGGTTAATGTCCCAGAGTCTTTGGAACATGGGTATGGGGGTGGAGTTGTTTTCCAGGTTTACATAAGATTTAATGTTGAAACTGCCACTAGGGTGATGTGGCCAGGTTCTGGAGTCCTGGTGTAGAAGATCATAAGCTTCCCGAAGGTTCATTTGGTTGTCCGCCGATATGTAGGGAAGATCAAATCTGAGTTGTGCAGCTTCATGCAGCGTAAGAGTTTCCTCAACAGGTATAAGCGTAGGGGCGAGACAACCCACTCCCAACCAATTCTCATTACCCAGATTGAAGTGTCCAGGGCCAAAATCCCAGGTGGAGAGGGTAACAAGTTCCTCCATGCAGGCCCAACTTTCTCTCCATGATTTGGAGGCTCTGCGGCTCAGGGACAGAGTTTTAGGGGATTTGTCTCTTATGTATTTGTCCCTCATGAAGGCTGCCCAAAGAGAGATGGAGGTGAGGATGGCCCAGGCGAGTTTCATTTTGAGAGCTTTGATGACGGTGGGGAGAGGCCTGATTCCCAGACCTCCCTGACTGATAGGCTGTGTGATGGTGTTCCAGCTTACCCATTTCTTCTTATTTTTTCCTCCGTCTGTCCCCCAAATAAAGGTAGAGAAGGAAGAGGCAATAGCATTTAGGACTTTCTGAGGTATGGAGTAAGCTGATAGAAGATACACTGGCATGGAATTCAGGACATGCTTCACCAGAATCAGCTTCCCTCCTTGAGAGAGAGTCCGTCCTTTCCAACCTTCAACTTTCCTCCTAATCTTGTTAAGGAGCCCTTCAAAATAAATGGCCTTGGTTCTGCCTTGGTATATGGGGACACCTAGATAAAGAAGAGGCGCTGCTGTGTATTTGAATCTAGTGAGCTTCCTAGTCGAAATGATCTTCCCCAGGGGCGTGTTTTCTGCCATAGCAAAGGCACTTTTATGGGCATTGATCTTCTGGCCTGAGGCTTTACAGTAATTGGCTAAAAAGCTCATGCAGCTTCCAACAGATTCTCTGTCACTGTTGAGAAAAATAAGTGTATCATCGGCGTACAGTAGGTGTGTAATTGGTGGGCAGGACCTGGGGCAGCTAAAATGCCTGATTTTGCCCAGCTGAAATTCCTGTTTGAGTCCTCTGCTTAGAACATCAGCTGCAATGATAAATAGAAATGGCGAGATGGGGTCTCCCTGTCTGATTCCCTGTTTGAGGACCAAGGATCACACATATAACTCACACCATAAGTTTTGGTGCTTCTTGAATGAGTCTTAGGTCTCTGTTATGTTCGGAATTCAGAACTGTTTGTTTCAGGCTTTTTCCAGAGGATAGCTGACATTGTTTGCATCACCTTTGATTCTGCTGTATCGTACTATCTTTGACTATCTCTAGAGTGCTAATAACCAACTCATTTAAAAAGAACTGCATCTGTGCAAACCATGGTCTGCTGTTTTGAATTTGGTATTAGTTTCTATTTTGATTGTGAATGGTACACTACATTCCAACTTGCAAAACTATGTAAAACAAAATCGCCAAATTACATACACCACCATAATATAGAACCGTGATACGGTGGAGACCGACGTTAGGGGAAGAGAGAACAAGAGAAAAGAAGAGAGATTTTAAAAAACAAAAAAAGATGGACAGACAGAAAATTAAAAAGAGAAAAAGTGGACAAACATGAGTTTGAGTTCCACCTAACTCTAAATGGACCTCCTAACGTTGGTCGAATATTAGCCAAAGAATGTTGCATTTGAGGATACTACCATTGTCAGGAGTTTGCCTTTATAGCCTCAAAGAAAACTGTATACATGTAATAGTTTCCACCTCTAATGGGCATAGTGAGCATAACATCAACAGTCCAAAACGATAATGATTCAGCCTCCTGCAGCAGCTGCCAAAACTTATAAACCTTGAAGCTACGATGTAATAATGCCCCTAATGGTCTGATCCTAGCAACTAATCACAGGCATGCTTCTTAATAATAGTATAGGAATTACTTGGGAAATAAAACTTCTTATACTCCGTAATAGCTACGAGGACGGGCAAATCAGGCAATATCACAAGCAAAGCCATTCTAGCATACATAGCAGAACTATAAACATAATAATATTATTGATAAACAATAAGGATCATGAATCATATAATTAATCACTACACATACCTTTGTCCATAGCTATTGATGATTTGAGAAGTTGCACAAGATCTAGGTTTCTCTCTCCTTGCCTCTAAAACCTTAATATGTGTTGTAATAGTAAGTGTATAAAGATGGAGATCATACACCTATTTATAGAGGTGGAGAGAGGACCTAAATCTACAAAACCTAAACCCATTAGATCTAGACAATCCATCATAGTTAAGATCTACGGTAGATATGACTTCCACATAACCTATTACTAATTAGCTTATTTCTATATTAAACCAATGTTAAATATACATGGACCACATTATGGGTTGGGCTTTTATAAGTGAAAATTCCAACAGTCTCCCACTTGGTCCATAATAAACTCTCATATACGGTTTAATGTAGAATACATAAGGCGCGCAATAAGAGCTAAATTAGTTTTCGAAATGGTTATCATAATACCATCATCAATCAAACCATTAACATGAGTCATGGCGGTTTCCACATCGCATATATGACATGGTTCCTTCCATGTACTACGGTATTAACAATTTAATTAACTAGGTCTATAAGCAGAAGTATCAATAATGGTCCAATAATGTCTTTATTAGACTATTTCTGTCAACAATCATCCGTTCACATACATGTACATAAACAATGGAGAACAGAAAAGTGTTCAGAACTTAATTAATAATAATGAGCTCAAAATAATGTCAAAAATAAGCACTAAACAATCCACAAATTATCAAGTTACGGGTTACACTCAATACCCATCTTGTCAACATGTTGCAAAAATATGTTTGGTTTCAAACCTTTAGTTAGTGGATCTGCTATGTTAACATTTGTACTAATGTGTTCAATTGACACTCGCTTGTTCCGAACTTCTTCTTTAACTGACAAGTATTTCATATCCATCTGCTTATTAGCTTTAGAATACCTATCATGCTTAGAAAAGAATACAGCTGAGGCATTATCACAATGAATTTTCAGTGGCCTAGATATAGAGTCAATAACTCTAAGTCCTGAAATAAAATTTCTCAGCCATAATGCTTGATTTTTTAGCTTCAAAGCAAGCTACAAATTCGGCTTCTATAGAGGACCCAACAATGATGCTCTCTTTACCACTCTTCCAAGAAATGGCTCTCCCAGAGAGCATAAACACATAGCCAAAAGTGCTTTTCCTACTATCCACACATCCATTGTAATCCGAATCTGTGTAACCAATCACCTCAAGATGATCAGTTCTTCTAAATGTGAGCATGTGATCTTTGGTCCCTTGTAGATACCTTAGCACTTTCTTAGCAGCTGCCCAATGAGCAGGTCCTGGATTGCTTTGATATCTACCTAATACTCCGAGAGGAAAATTAATGTCTGGTCTGGTGCAAACTTGTGCATACATCATACTCCCTACCATAGAAGCATAAGGTCTTTCTTTCATTTGTTCTCGTTCTAATTCATTTTTAGGACATTGACTTAATTCGAAATGATCCCCCTTCTGAATTGGAACAACATCTGAATTGCACATTAACATATTAAATCTATCCAAAACTTTATTGATGTAAGCTTTCTGAGACAATCCCAACAATCCACGCGATCTATCCCGAAATATTTCTATTCCTATCACGTAGGATGCCTCCCCCATATCCTTCATCTCAAAGTGTTTGGAAAGAAATTCTTTTGTGTCATGTAATAAACCAAAGTCACTGCTGGCAAGTAATATATCATCAACATACAGAACCAGGAAAATAAACTTACTCCCACTGACCTTCAGGTATATACACTGATCAACAGTGTTTTCAGTAAACCCAAAGGAAGTAATGATACCATGAAACTTTAGGTACCATTGTCGGGAAGATTGTTTAAGTCCGTATATTGACTTCTTTAACAAACAGACCATGTGTTCTTGTCCTTCTTTGTGAAGCCCTTTGGCTGAGCCATATAGACTTCTTCATCCAAACTTCCATTCAGAAATGCCGTTTTCACATCCATTTGATGCAGCTCCAAGTCAAAATGAGCTACCAATGCCATAATAATTCTAAGGGAATCCTTCCTGGACACAGGTGAGAAGGTTTCATTGTAGTCAACACCCTCTTCCTGAGTAAAGCCTTGGGCTACAAGTCTAGCTTTATGTCGTTCGATATTGCCTTTCGGGTCGCGTTTGGTTTTGTAAAGCCATTTGCTCCCGACTACCTTGTGTCCTTCAGGCAATTCTACTATATCCCAGACTTCATTAAAGTCCATACACTTTATCTCTTCATTCATGGCATTGATCCATTTATCAGAATTACTACAAGTAATAGCTTGTGAATACGTAACTGAATCCTTAATTTCAGAATCTATCAAATACACCAAATAATCATCCAAAATAGCTGGTTTTCGTGATCTTTGAGATCTTCTTAATGTTACTTCTTGAGGTGTATTTGTGATCGGTTCAATAGCGACAATCTCATTATTAGATTGGTGATCAACTACTTGTTGTTCATTGTTGTTTAATGGTACTACAACATGAGGAACAATAGGAGTAACATTAATAGCTTTATGAAGTCGGGGTAACGTAATTGGTACCCTAATTTCTTTAATGGTTACTTCTTTGATTTGATCACTCCCACTTAATTCGCCATTCTCAATGAATCTTGCATTTCCAGTTTTAACTATTCTAGTGGTATGGTTAGGACATTACAATCTATACCCTTTTGACTTTTCTGGATAACCGATAAAGTAACCACTAATTGTTTTCGGATCCAATTTCCTTTCTTGTGGATTGTATATTCTAGCTTCGGCTTGACAGCCCCAAATGTGTAAATGTTTTAAACTAGGTTTCCACCCTTTCCACAGTTCAAAAGGTGTCTTTGGAACTGCCTTACTTGGAAGCCAATTCAAAATATACACCGCAGTGCTTAGAGCATACATCCACAACGATATGGGTAAGTTAGAATTACTCATCATACTTCGAACCATATCCATAAGTGTTCGATTGCGCCTTTCAGCTACACCATTCTGCCATGGAGAACCAGGCATTGTGTATTGGGCACAAATTCCTAACCGTTCTAGAAGTTTGGCAAAAGGACCGGGATGTTGTCCCGTTTCATCATACCTTCCATAAAATTCACCACCTCTATCAGATCGTATAATTTTCATTGTTCTATCTAACTGCCTCTCAATTTCAGTTATGTAAATTTCAACAGCATTTACAGATTGAGATTTATCATGCAATAGATAGATGTAACAATAACGAGAAAAATCATCGATAAAGGTAATAAAATACTTTTCTCCACCAAAGGATGGAACATCAAAAGGTCCACATATGTCTGTATGTATTATCTCAAGAAGCTGTGTACTTCTTGTGGCTCCTTTCTTTGTATGTTTGGTTTGCTTGCCCTTAATGCAATCCACACACACACCAAAATCAGTAAAATCAAGGTTCGGGAGAACCCCTTCTTTAACTAATCTACGTACTCTTTCTTTGGATATATGACCCAATCTTTTATGCCACAAGAAAGATGAATTCTCATTCATTGAACTTCGTTTAGTTCCAACATTAGGATGCAAGGTAAGAAGAGGATGCAAGTATGTTCTAGATTAACTCGATATAAACCATTCATCAAAATTCCAGAACCAACAAGGGATGAATTTTTAAACAAATTTAAACAACCACTTCCTATTTTAAAAGAATAGCCATCAAGATCTAGTTTGGACATAGAACATAAATTACGAGAAACAGAAGGAACATAAAGAGTTTGTTGTAAGTCTAAAATATGACCAGTATCTAAAACTAAACGAAAAGTTCCGATGGCTTCAACTTGGGCTTTAACTCGATTTCCCATGTAGAGAAAGGCCTCATTTGGACTTATGGTCCGGGTTGTAAGGAATCCCTACATCGAGTTTGAAACATGAACATTAGCACCCGAATCAATCCACCAAGTGTTAGAAGGAACTTCAATCAAGTTTGATTCAAAACATACAAAAGCACAAGGCTTACCCTTCTTTTCGAACCAAGCTTAACGTTTCAAGTAATCTTTCTGAAAGTGCCCAGTCTTTTTACAGAAATGACACTTCAAAACACTTTTTCCTTTCTTTGGTGTAGATTTATCACATGCATTATGCTTGGGTGGGCCACGCTTCATGCCTTTCCCAGCGTTCTTTTTCGAATAGTTCTTTCCAGCTCTTTGAACCATGAGATTAGCTTGAGCGACATGAGTATTCTGCTGCTTAAGACGTGCCTCTTCTTGAAACAACATGTTGGACAATTCATTCACATTGCACTTATCCTTAATAGTGTTATAGTGAATCTGAAAAGGCCCATACTGAGGAGGCAAAGAATTTAGGACAAATTGAACAAGAAACGAATCATCCACAATCATGCCTAATTTCTTCAATTTTGCAGCCAGATTAGTCATCTCAAGAACATGGTCATGCATACTCCGAGTACCATCAAAATGCATGGTAGTCAGTTCTGCCATTAATTTTCTAGCCAGTGATTTGTCAGCAGTGCGGAAACGTTCTTTAATGTTATTCAAATACTCTTAGCTGAGGTGGTCTCAGGGAGAGATGACTTAATGTTGTTTGCAACAGTCATTCGCATAAACATTAAGCTTAGTTTGTTCGATCTAGTCCATGAATAATGCATGTTTGCCTCAGCCTCACTGCTTTCATCAGTAATAGCAGCGGGTTCATCAGAGAGGAAACACAAATCTAGATCTAGAACTCCCAAGTTAAATTGGACTTGTTCATTCCAGTCCGAAAAGTTAGTTACATTCAGGATAGGAACAGATGAAGCATGCGAATTAAGACTAATGGGGAGGGAAACTGCAATAAAAGTAAAACATACTCACTACATTAATTAACACATAATTAAACTAATATGACTAAGATTTGATAAAGAACATACTTGGGTGACATATTATATAATCAAACTAAGCATGGCATCTGTGGATATCCTACACTTATTTAATCATAAATATGAGCAACCCCATAATATTATCCAATCGAACATATGCTTGATCTACCTGTGGGTAAGTCAATAATGCAAGTGAATAATAAAAGCCGATGAGATACTTAGTCTAACATTCAAAATAATTTGATTGATGATACCAAACGTAATATGAATGTTCAAGAAAATTAATATTCAATATTCATACTCATACTTGGAGTCACTGTGGTGATATACCAATAAAAACTTATCATGAATATTAAACAGAAAAATATAATTTTCATAACACTTAGTGTTGTAATCATTATGGTGAATACAAAAACTTTTCTTGTTATAAAATTACCTTTACAGTTTTACACGTGATACATAATGCACAACAGCAAGAATTTAATACCAAACTACTAAAATTATACACATAGTTTTACCCATAACACTTTCAGAATGAGTTATAAGTTATAACAGTAAAGACGACTAGGTGCAATTTAATCCAAACAGTTTGGGTAGTTGGGCTGAACCAAACCAATCAAGATTCAAGACAATTCAAATTTGGTCAAAACGGTTTGGGATTTTGATTCAATAATTCCTAAGTTACTTTTTAATCTTTAATGTCCCTTTGACACCATGACCTCATGTGGACTCTGTCTACTAAGAACTTTCATGAATACATAGAAAAACAATAAATTGTTACTGCATATTGATTCTGATGACACATTAATTTACACGTCTTTTAAAACTTGCTAGTCTTTATTAATCATAACCATGAAGCATGTGAGTATGTGGGTAGAATTTGTGTTTCATAAATTAATTAATTCAATTAAACAAGCATCATGCATATTATAGTCAACAAGATTTTTAATTGGTGAAAAAGGGTACTTCATAAGTCCCAAAGGTCCCGTAGCAATGAAAAACAACACGTACAGACACAATTTTATGTGTCCAGTCAACCATATTACACTACATAGGCATGATTCAATTCAAAGAAATACGCTCTTTAATTTTTTTTTTTTTTTCGTGAAATAAAAATTTTTATTGATAAGCTCAACGAATTACACAAAAGTAGAGGACAAACGCGCTACAACTTTAGTGAAACGTAGCAACCATGATAAAATAAAGAATACTGCTTCTTACTTTAGAATCATAATATAATATTATATTGGACGGTGATGTTAAAGTCAAAAATAAAATAAAAATACTATTGCCTATAACCAGAGAGAAAACCCAAAGACCCTTTATAATACACACTTTACGTTATTTAATCATGTAACAAAACAAATTGTGCAAGAACATGATTGAACCGTAAATAAAATAAAAACTGTTTCTTGATGCGGAACTATAATACAAAATTTTATTTTACAATAATTGTAGAAGTAAAAACATGATTCATATTGGCGACTGATACCACATATAAACATAATAATATTATTGATAAACAATAAGGATTATGAATCATATAATTAATCACTACACATACCTTTGTCCATAGCTATTGATGATTTGAGAAGTTGCACAAGATCTAGGTTTCTCTCTCCTTGCCTCTAAAACCTTAATATGTGTTGTAATAGTAAGTGTATAAGGATGGAGATCATACACCTATTTATAGAGGTGGAGAGAGGACCTAATAAATCTACAAAATCTAAACCCATTAGATCTAGACCATCCATCATAGTTAAGATCTACGGTAGATATGACTTCCACATAACCTATTACTAATTAGCTTATTTCTATATTAAACCAATGTTAAATATACATGGACCACATTATGGGTTGGGCTTTTATAAGTGGAAATTCCAACAAGAACTGCAGAATATGTATGTTGTTAACTTATTTATTTATAGGTTCAAAAAGTTTATTTTTAAAAGTGAGTTTTAGTCTTTTAATTATATCTTTTTATATAAGCATGTGTTACTGCACAAAACCTTATAAATTTAATTAGTCTACAAGCAAATGTCAGTGCGTCCTTTGCTTAATTAATGGATGTGAAGAGACTAAACTAATTTTCTAGTTTCCTAATTAAGTCTAAACAAACTAAACTTATATATGTGCTAGAATCCCTTGTGGGCCTTGTGATTATCCTTCAGTTCTATATTAAGGAAGTTAACCATGCATGCAAACATAGTTTAAACAAAATAATTTACTTTTGATTTCTTTGATATCTTTTGATACTCAAAATAATTTAGAGAAAGGTGGAGGACTACATGTTAGAGTATGGGTTTTTTGGTAATTAGTTTAGGCATTAGGTTTCAGGTTTGTTTATGAGTTCCCTCTCTATATATACAGTATAACCCTAATAATCTGATACGTGATTAATTAATAATCTCGCTTAATTAATAAAATTTGTCAGTCCTAACTTAGACCAATGTAAGAAATTAATTTAAGAGATTTTGAAGAGACCTTTATATTTTTTTTATAGGTCCCATCTATTATGTAAACTAGTTATAAGGCCCATGCGATACACGGATGTTATTAAATAATATAAATTAGATGTAGTCTCTTATAAAGGTTTTTTTAACGTATGTCATTAGTTTAATTGTCATTTTACGGTTTTATTACACCAACAAAATTATATTTTTGTATATATAGTTCATTATAATTTTTAAAATGGTTTATTGTCAAATGCTTGTTTTGTGAATGTTTGAATGAGTTTTTGAACTATATATAATGTCTAGCAATTATTGAATTTTTTATAGTGTTTCTGCTTAATTATGATAATAAACCATGATATGAGTAGTCTTATAAATATTCAAATTATGAATTAGACTAATTATATGATCGATGATTCATTTTTTGTTTGGAGTTTAGAGTTAAGTTTTGGCTATATAAAAGGGGTTTAGAAAAAACACATAATATATAGAAACATGTTATAGTAAAATATTCTTTCACAACTAATGCACCTAACAAAATCAATGAAAGATCAAATTGAACCATAGAATAAAATGTTGGAATACAAAATATACGGTGCTTACTGAAAGCCCGTCCATACAATTATATACTAAGTATAAAGAGGCATAGTTAGCTACAATGAAAGTCCACCTGTTGACGCGCATGTCTTTTGCAGATATTTTTTTGTTCGATTTTGATTTTTCATACATTCACGGAAAAAATCGGGGGAAAAAAAGTCAAAGTTTACATCTAGGTGTATCCTTATTGTTTCGTAGTCCCTACATCATTCCTTTTAACTTGCCAAAAAAAAAAAAAAAACAAAAGAAAATAAATTTCATTCATGATAAATTTATTGCGTTGGGCTTTCGGTTATATCTGGACTGTGATTTAAGAAAACACAATTAAATTTATATGCTAAGTTAATCTTTTGTCGAAGACCAGCTTTTCAAATACCCATTTCAGAAAATAATTAATAAATAAAATAAAGTAATCCTAAAATCACACTATAACTACGCAACATAATCATGTCATAAGGTTATAAAGCCAATTATTTTCTTTTTCACCTATACTCAATGGAAAATGGAAGACGCATAATATTGTACTTTCGTGTGTGCATATTTACATAGTCTATTGTAATGAGGTTCGGTTTGTTTTTTTTTTTCTTCCGGCCACTATTTGGAGAAGCAAAATAGGATCTTCCAATCACTATTTGGAGAAGCAAGAGAGGATATATGTTGGGCTAACCTTTTGTCGAAGACTAGCTTTTTAAATATCCATTTCTGAGTATAATTGATAAATAAAATTAAACTAATCCTAAAATCACGTTATAATTACGCAACATAATTATGTCATAAGGTCATAAATTATCATAAGGTCATAAGGGCAATTATTTTATTTTTTTTCACCTGTACTCAAATGAAAAATGGAAGATGCACAATATTGTATTATATCGGCATATATTTTCAAATATTCTGTCGTAGTGAAGGTTGTGTTTTTTCTTCCAACACTATTTGGAGAAGTAAAAGAAGATCTTCCAACCACTATTTGGAGAAGTGAGACTAGATAAATTGAATTTGATGTATGCGGAACATGGGAAGATGTTAAGGAAGGAAGAATGTAAAGTTGTAGAAAACTATAAATTTATTTTTTATGTTAATAAGAAAAATATAGCCATATTGCCATTCAATTCATTAGCCATATAACCATTAGCATATTTGTGTAAAATGACAGATATGGCCATAGTGCCATTAAGTGTAGCCATATAGCTAATTAAGCCATATTGGATATAAATTTACTTTATAACCCTTTAATCTTTGTTAAATTCTCTTCAATTAGAACATCAAATTATCTTTAATTTGGAAAGAAATTTTTTTCTTAAGAGCAAGCGCAATTTTAATAGAGAGTATAGATAGATTAATAATTTATTAAAAATCACATAATTTTTATTTTCCATGGTGTCTTCTTTAACTAGGAGTCTAAGACTCACTTTTCTTTTTTGTTGAAAGTCAAATCTAATTGAGTTTCTTGTTAAATATATTTAAAACATTGTACATAAAATGGATAGAATACTAAGAGTTGATAATGTAGGAAAATATACACCGATATATTATTGTTCTAAAATAAATAAAAGAGAATAGGTGATGCAAACCAGAATAAATGGATGAAGGACAAGATTTACATCGAGTCGAGATACAAATCTCTCTCCTTAAGACATTATTCGACCCGTATAGGCGTACATGTGCCGAACGCGCAAATTGTTAGTTCTTGCAACGTTTTCGATTGTTGCAATTAATAAAATCATTTTAATAAAAAATTGTTTTGATCAAACATTTAAGCAACGCTTCTAAGCGTTGCAAGTATATTTTTCTATATTTTTTTAAAGAAAATAATAATTGTAAAAATAAAAAACTCAATTGCAACACTTTCGAACATGGCAAATACGTAATAGATATTAGCAACGAAATACGAAATAGATATTAGCAATGAATATAGAGCAGTAGCGACGTTTGATATCGTTGCAAATATGATATGTAATAGCAATGTTCGTATAACGTTGCAATTGAGTATCAGTGACACGATGTATTGCAACGGCCTTGCAACGTTTTACTTTCGTTGCGAAAAGGGTAATTGCAACGTTTTTACAAGAATCTGCAACGCTTTCGGACGCTGCAAAAAATCTTTTTTGTTGCAGTGACAGTTTATCAATGGCGGACTGTCTCCTAGTATACAACGATCTATCTTTCTTAGCATAGCAACACTTCAAACGCATAGAAGAGGCGAACTAATTATTTGTTATACTCTCTCATGACAAGAAACAGACACTAGAAGATGGAAAGAACAATTGATTGAAAAAATGATTTTGACTACAAACACAACACACTTATATAGTAGTCAACAGCTGATTGTTGATATAAGTTTCCACACGTAATTTAATGGGTAAGGGTCCCCACAACCCTGCTTACCAATCAAAAAAAAAAAAAACACTTATATAGTAGGAATGACACCTTTTCAAAAAGGCACATGTCTATTCAATACATATTTGAATAGACACTTGACCTAACACAATGTACACATATGTTGGGAACAGACACACCCATTGGGAATGAGTGTCTACAAAGTATGTGTCTATTGAGGAAAGACACACCCATATTGGGATGGGTTGGGTCAAATACAATGTATGTGAAATACATACATATTCATCTACTATCACACAAGTTAGCCATGATTAGTGGATAACTTAGGACTTTAATTTCTCATCATGGAAATGGTTCTGGGACCTCATTAAGAGTCCACATAACATAAATGGCCCATCTAAGCCCCGGTTGATAAAATTGGCCCTGATTAGATGTTTGTCAAAAAAAAAAATACCTATTTAACATTGATATTGTAAAAATGATCTTTTTACTACCGATAATACCCTTCTGGTTTATGCAAACAAATCTTTGCATTTTATGGTATGTGGTGGTTGTTGTTGCGACTATGCAAACAAGTTTTTGCATTTAATATTTATGTGTGTTGTGACTGACCCTTTCACTACCGATAATACCCTTCTTGTTTATTCAAACAAGTCTTTACATTTTATAGTTTATGTGGTTGTTGTTACGAGTATGCAAACAAGTTTTTGTGTTTAATATTTATGTGTGTTGTGACTGATGCAAACAAGTCTTTACATTTTATGGTTTATGTGGTTGTTGTTGCGAGTATGCAAACAAGTCTTTGCATTTATGTTTATGTTGTGACAGATGCAAATAAGTCTGTTTATGTGTTTGTAATATGCAAACGAGTCTTTGCATCAGTCGAGGGGTAAACTAGTCCATAAGACACAAAAATCAACGTTGGGCCTTTTTTACGAATGATTCCCTAACCGGCCCAATCTTGCATATGAACATCTTAAAGGGGTCCTTTTTTTATTCCCTGATTTCTCATTCATATACAAATGTTTTGACCACTCAAAACATTTCCAACACATAATTGTGTAAAACTTAAGTTAATTATCTACATCATTTATTATATAGGTGCTATAAAATCCTAAGAGCATCTCTAATGGGTCTGCCATATATTGTCGACACATAGGCAGATATGACATACACATAGGTGCCACCTACTTTCCCAACACTTTTTTTTGCACGTCTCCTATACCTATATCAGGGGTAACCCTAACGCGAAAACTTTTTTTTTCTAAATTTTTTCTTCCACGCTGGTTTGTTTTCACCTTAGCTTTCTGTTCCACGCTGGTTGAACCAGCGTGGAGGTTTTGGGCCTTCGCACTGCACGGGTGGGCTTCGATGGTGTGTCGTTGATTCCACGCTGGTTAAACTGGCGTGGAACAATAAAAATTTGTTGGAAATAGTTCCACGCTGGTTAGACCGGCGTGGAACAAAAAAAAAAAAAAAAAAAAAAAAAAACGTTCCACGCCGGTTTGACCAGCGTGGAACCAAAAAAAAAAAAAAAAAAAGTTCCACGCTGGTTGAACCAGCTTGGAACATTTTATTTTCGCTGTCTGCTATAATCCTATCTCTTGTTCGATTTTGGGTGAAGTTTTAGCAGACCGGCCCACCACGTCCTACGTGGATGGCCGGCTGCTATAATTATAGGAGACGCGTTAGGGTCGACATTTTTTGGGAATTCCTAAATTATAGGTTTTAGGAGACCCATTAGAGATGCTCTAAGTCCTTTAAATAAGTCAAAATATTTTATTTTTAGTAAGAAAAACAAACCGTTTACATGGAATAAAACTGAAAAATGTGTATACTTCACTAAATTAATAAATTATCAATTTATCATTTAATTAATATCGGGCTAAATTAATAAATTTTGATGGTCCCAATTAAAGCTATGAATGTATATATAGGGGTTATACTGTATATATACAGGTTTATGGAATAATGATGATTTGAATACAATGTAGCCTCTTTATGTTATTCTGTCTCTATGATCCTCTTGTTATTATCACAACAAACTGCATCACAACTCTTTTCTTGATAAGTTTCTTGGAAATGTAAATAAATAAATGGCAAGAATAGCCTCTAAACTTGAGATATAGCTACAAGAGCAGCAATATATTCCTCTGCTAGGAAAAAACCCGCAAATGAAACGAAATCACAAGAAATTCCTAATTTTATTTAAATCATATGACAGCTAGTACCTTAGGAATATCCAGACTCCTACAGCTAAAATGGCCAGAACTAGTGACTTGGGTCGCCGTAAATGGATTCCTTTGTTCGGTATATATACTTAATTGTCGTTTTCATGTTGCTTAGTAGTTATAGTCTGCCCAAATTTTAGACATGACTTACACTGTGACCAGATCATCTGGAGTTATGGTTCAGCCATGAAACTTTGCTTAGTAGTTCTAGTGTGCCCAAATTTTAAACATGACTTACACTGTGACCAGATCATCTGGAGTTATGGTTCAGCCATGTGAGTCGACACCCTCAGGCACGCTTAATCTATCTGTGATTGATAAGCTTCCTATGCTACAAGTGAATCCTAGGACACTTCATGTATTTAGACATGGACATGAAGTTGGAAAAGTTGTTAGGGAAGCTTTGTCAAAAGCACTGGTTCCATACTATCCTCTTGCAGGACGACTTATAGAATCATCCGAGGGAGAGCTTCAGATTGCTTGCACTGGAGATGGAGTGTGGTTCGTTGAGGCTTCTAGTGATTGCACTCTTGATTTTGTTAATTATTTTGATAATGTTCCCCTGATTTCCACTGATGATCTCTACCCACCCTCTCCGCCAAAAAGCTATGATGTTAATCCACTCATCCAACTTCAGGTACTCATTCTATCAAAGAATATACTGTATTTTATATAACCTGTAATGAATTGCAATGCATCAACTATAGTACTCACATTTTATAAACCAAATCTTATTCCGTCTTTGGAGTTGCCTGACTAGTCTTACTTTAGATTCGATTGAGAATTTCTTTTTGCATTAAGTTAGTCCGGCAACATTATGTGGATGCCTGAATTGTAATCTCTTGCATCAATACAGTACTTCTTACCTTCGCAAAAATTTTTTTTTTACTGCAGATAACCAGTTTCGCATGCAAAGGATTTACTGTGGGGTTAGTAGACAGCCACACTGTTATTGATGGCCTCGGATCTGTACAATTTCATACTGCAGTTGGCGAGTTTGCTAGAGGTTTTTTGCATCCAACAATTGCACCAGTGTGGCACAGGGATAGGATTCCTGCTCCTGCAAAACTGACCCGTGCATTGGGAGACCCAAAACTGCTACCTCTTCCTCAACCATCCACCCCAAGCTATCAACTAGAATATGCCTGCACTGACTTTTCTCTAAGCCAAATCAACAAGCTCAAGAATGAGTACTTAGAGTTGACTGGCAAACATTGCTCCACATTTGATGTTGTAGCAGCTACTTTGTGGCGCCAAAGAACTCGAGCCCTTGACTTGGAGAAACACACAGTTGTGATGCTAGCATTTGCTATTAATGCACGGCAGATCTTGAACCCTCCATTGCCAACAGGCTTCTATGGTAATTGCATCTTTCCCGCGTCAGTCTCAATCTCAAGTGGATGCCTTCGGAAAGCTTCTAATGCAGAGGTAGTGAAACTCATTAAGGATGCTAAGGACAGAGCGCCAACTGAATTTACAAATTGGATTAAGAGCAATGAAGTCGATGATAGTGATGACCCATTCGCCATCTCACTCTACCATACACTTTACTTATCAGATTGGCGTCACTTGGGGATCGATCAGATCGACTATGGGTGGGGTCATTCAGTTAATGTTATAGCAGCTGGGGGAAGCATTGTGCCAGCTGGACTTGTAGGAGTATCACCTACGGTCAGTAATGGAACTCGTCTGATGACTTGGTGTGTCACCAAAGAACATCTATCTTCTTTCCTTTATCACGCAGACAATATCACTTCAGACATTATATCGAAACTATAATTAATGGTCATATGTGCAATACTGTTAAATAAAGAGAGTTGGTATCCAAGCTCCATAAATTAGTAATTAGGCCCCACTAAATAAATTTAATAATACCTAATATATCCCAAAAGATATTAGTAGATACACCCCATGTAAAATACATTTCTTCTTCATCTTTGTTATTTCTTCTCTCTAGTCTCTACACCTTTTTTCTTTTTCTTTCATTTCATCTTGTTTTGAATAAATATAATCACCTTGTTTTTAATAGAAGATTATTTTGGAAAAAAACTTTGGTTAGAAAGTAAAAAGAATACCCAATTTAAACTTGATTGAAAGCTTTCGATATAAAAAATCGTCAAACTTTAATTATTAAAATCAACAATCTATCTTAATATTATGTTCATTTTCTACTTATTAATCAACTAAAATGTCACATACTTTCGATTTCACGAGCCTTAACTTAAACAGTTGAAGCAAACTGTTTCTATATGTTCTTCGCGGTATACGATGGTCGAATTAAAATCTTACGTACGGTTAGACTTGACCGAATATGTTGCCACTTTATGGTTTCATGTTACCATTTACCATACGGTAGAGGTAAACCATTTTTGAATTATTTTGACGGTCACTTTAAACCGTTTGATATTGTCTTTAACGGTTTTGTTCAATTATTTGTTGTTTATTCAAAAACCCAAAACTATGTTTCATTGTAACTTTTAATCATATTTTGTTTCCATCTAGATTTCAAGACTTTGCACGATGATTCCAAATAGTTTAAATAGAGAAACAATTCCAATCAAAAGAGTTTTAGTGATAAATTTGAGAGAATCCATTTCAATAGAGAGAGAGAGAGAGAGAGAGAGAGAGAGAGAGAGAGAGAGAGAGAGAGAGAGAGAGAGAGTTGTAATTAAAATATCCGTTTAAATTATAGAGAGAGAGAGTTGTAATTAAAATATCCGTTTAAATTATATTGAGGCGTATTTACTAGATGGGCATATTTACCGACTTATCAAACATCGGTAGGGTGGGTTTACCATTGGGGCCTAATTACTAAACAGTGGGGCTTGGATACCGGCTCTCTAAATTAATTTTATATATTTGTATTAACATTATTTTGGGATTTGGAGTGCTCAAGTTTTGAGGGGATGGTGTCCATTGTAAAGATGTTGAACCATAGTTACACAGTCAAGCTTATCGAAGAACTATGATAGTTTGGTCCAGATTTTGCAAAATCAAACCTTCAATATTCTTGCACTTGTGAGTCTTCACTTAAAAATTAGCAGCCTTCTCATGTACCCCCAAACTCCTGCAGGATAATCCTTTCGAGCTAGATAATTGCAAAGCTCGGTTTTCTTCAGCAATTGCATACGCAAATGCTTTAAGCATATTATATTGCCATTGGAAAAGATAAGAATAATATTGAACAACTAAGTTGTTTTTACCACCTGGCAATGGATAAAATTTAGAAAATTGACGTGTGGCGGTTACATGAAATGGGTTTCCTTATTTGGCAACAAGTGTGGTGGAATACTATTAGGATTCAATAAGAATTTTTAATCTAATAGAAATTTAAGTTGTTGTTGATTTAAGAATTGGGTTACCAATTGGATTAACCAAAGAGGTTATAAATATTGGTGTTGTGCAACAATAAGAACTATCATTAGGCCCGTGCAATGCATGGGTGGATCTGATTGCTTTAGGGCTTTTGTTGGGGCTTTTGTGTTGCTTTTGGTTTGTAGGTTATAATATTTTGTTTAGCCCATTTGAAAAGTCTATGATTTGGTTTGATTTTATTTAGAATTATTATATAAATCAGTATTTTAATTGAATGATTGTTATATGTACATGGAAATTAAACCCAAAGCAGTTGAAGATCCAGGAGAGTGGGATTCTGCAGCACTCTTAAAATCTCAATTAGAATTTGGTTTGGCTCAGTCGTTGAGGCTTCATCACTTTGGGAAACAATCTTTGCGCAGTTGTCCATTAGCAATCAAACGTCTCTTAATTGGCTTGTAACAGTTGACATCTCGAAAATTCAAAATATTTAGCAAATTTATATGATGATAAATATTGTTTACTTGTAATATGACGGAGAGATTCCCTCTGGCCAATGTAGTTACCTTTTCGGAAGGTAACCATATGATCCATGTCTCTGTGAATCTTGCGACCTTCTTGGACATACTCCCATCTATAACACATTAACATATATTATATCAAAAATTAAGGGAAACTTAAATTTCATGAAATTGCAGTATGTAGTCTTAGTGCTACTTGGGTCCCCTTTCATATCCCCACCATTGAAATGTATTGAAGATTTTATCCTTATCTTTACTGGAGTCTATTTTCTATTTTCATTATTCGGCTCGTACTTTTTGTCAATGTCTAGTAAGTGCAAGGAACGGAAATAGATTACTGATACACAATATTCCTGCAAAATATATTTTTTGTCAAGTTGAGAATGCACTTGGAAATATGAAAATGACCGCCATCACAAACATGTTTGATGTGTTCGACAATGATATCATATTAATTTATTAATGATCTTATTAATATACTTGCATACTGGCCTGCCCATTTAACTTAGAATATTGGTGAGTTTTGATTTGTGTCGTCGAGAGATTTTCAGCAAGCATCAAATATAAGCATATAAACAGACGTAGAATTTAAGTAAAGAGGAAGATGGAGAAGTTGTAAAATGTATTAAATCATCTGGTGATTTTAATGTAATCTTAGAGATACTAGTAAATTACTACTTCTACTAGATAATTATTTAGCTATTTATTTAAAAACGATTACTTGTAAACTTATTAAAGTTAAAATTGCTGAATTTAAAGGAATTCGAGTTAGGGCATGCATTTTATCAATGGTGGTCAATTACTGGTATTAGATCTAGTTGTGATAATTTAGTTTACTGCCTATAAAGAATTCGAGTTACGGTTACTTATGAAAGTGACTGTATTTAAGATCTGAAATCATATTTGGCCTATTTTTATTTATTTTGTGTAGTTACAAAAATACCCAAAATTTAATAAAATTCTCTTCAATTAAATTATCAATTTCACCCTCTAATTGATAGCCTAATTGAAGATATATTTTCTTAGGGGTATGGGCTAGACTTCATTATACTTGGGATTGGGTCTACTTTAATTTTTTTTTATACTAGGCTTAATTATGCCCGAGATTTGGTCCAACTGGGATTGATTATATCTGTGATGGTGGTCCACTTTTGCGTAATTACAAATATACCTAAACGTAATCCTAATTTTCTTCAATTAGGCTACCAATTTCAATTTAATTGATAGCCTAATTGAAGAGATATTTTTTAAGGGTATATTTTCTGTTTTAATAGAATGAGAGTTAGATAGAACATACGTGTGTGCAAGAGTATTGTTGTTATTCTTCTCCATTAGTAACAAAGTTATCTCTCTTTGTCCCGTGGATGTAGGCATATTGCCGAAGCACGTATATTATTGTGTTTATGTATTTTTGCTTTAATTTACATCTTTTGTGTTTGCTCCTTCATTAATAATATATCAAGATCATGTGTAATTATCATAACATATAAGACCTCCTAAATTCGGTCTACCGTCAATAAACAAATTACATAAAGAGATGTTACTAAGGAACACTAGTGTTTTTCTCAGTAAAGATAGCGTCACAACTTGCAACTATACTCCGGGTAGTCTTCAACTTGCTATAATCGTGGTAAACACTTCGCAGGTTCACTCTCTGGAAGCTGTTGGACTATATGCAGTGATTAATTAAATCCTAACAACGCCAACAACCCGCAAGCTAGATATTCTTGAGAACACCTCCTTTGCAATACAAGATTCGTTTTGTCAATGAAGTCAAAGATTACCAAACAATAAACAATAGTATAATAAGAACAAAACAATAAAGAACAATAACACCAAGATATAAGTGGTTCGGCAATGTCTACCTCCACGGGGAACAATGAGAAGATTTCACTATAAGAAAAAGAAACACCGATTACAATAATCTCCCTAGTATCTTTCTCAAGATCTTAATCTCTCACCTTAAACCCAATACACCCTTGGCTCCCAAAGTTCTCTCTCACTTACTCTATCTATCTCTATGTTTCTTCTTGTTTTCTTTCTTGTTTTCTCTCCTTTCAAATACCAAGTTACTTGGGTATTTATAGGCCATGGGTAGAAATCAAATCCATATAGAATTACTAATTCAAACTAGAGATAAATAGGAAATCGAGTCCAAATAGAACTCCTGCACATATATGGTTTTCTTAACCAATATAGGAAAATGATCCTATGGATCACACCTCTTATAAGGTATGATCCTGTGCACCCAACTATGGCGAGCCAATATACAACAATCTCCACCTTGGCGAGCCATCGACCAAAAAACAAGATCATTGCAGCTTGAATTTCTTCAAGCACCGTCACATTGGCAAGAATCCTCTTGCCTCAACGCACCTCAAGTGAGGAGGTGCTCCACCCAATCTTTAGCATGTAGAAAGATTGAGCAAGTTCAAACAATGTCTGAACTTCTCACCTGAAACCGGCTTAGTAAGACAATCTGAAACATTCTCATCTGTGTGAACCTTCTCAACTGTAATTTCACCTGAGTCCAACCAATCCCGAATCCGATGATAGCGAATATCAATATGTTTCGTTCTTGCATGAAACATTTGATTCTTCACAAGGCAAATAGCACTCTGACTGTCACATCTTATCATCATAGAATTTTGATCTAACCCGAATGTGCTTACTAATCCGTTCAGCCAAATAGCTTCCTTGCAAGCTTCTGTTACCGCCATATACTCCGCCTCAGTAGTTGATAGAGCAGTAACCGTTTGGAGCATTGATCTCCAACTAACCGGTCCTCCACCATAAGTGAAGACGTACCCTGTGGTGGATCTTCGCTTATCTAAATCTCCTGCATAATCAGCATCCACATAACCTGAAACACATGCTTTCCCTTGTTGTCTTTCAAACAAGATACCCAACGTCTTAGTGCCCTTTAGATACTTGAGAATCCATGTCACAGCTTTCCAGTGTGGCTTTCCTGGATTCACCATGTATCCCGATACTACACTTAGTGCTTGAGCTAAATCAGGTCTTGTGCATACCATTGAGTACATGAGACACCCTACTGCGCTTGCATACGGCTTCTTCTTCATCTCTTCCACTTCAACATCTGTGGAAGGACATTGACTTTTGTTTAAAACGAAACTGTTGTTCAAAGGAGTTGACACAAGATCTGCATCAATCATATTGAAGCGCTCAAGTACCTTTTGAATGTACTTGACTTGTGCCAGCCATATCTTTCCAGCTTTCCTGTCTCTCCTTATCTCCATACCTAGGATCTTCTGTGCAGGACCAAGATCCTTCATATCGAATTCCTTGCTTAACAACGTCTTCAGCTCCTTAATTCTAGACATATCCCGACAAGCAATAAGCATGTCATCTACATAAAGTAGCAATAGGATCACCATCCCATCATCAAACACATGAGTGTACACACAACAATCATAGTCACATCTTCTATACCCAATGTTCAGCATATAAGAGTCGAAACGTTTGTACCACTACCTTGAAGATTGCTTGAGCCCGTAAAGAGACTTCTTCAACCTACAAACCAGATTTTCCTTACCAGCTTCAACAAAACCCTGAGGCTGAGCCATGTAGATGACTTCCTCTAATTCACCATGGAGAAAAGCAGTTTTGACATCTAACTGCTCAAGCTCTATATCCTGCTGAGCAACCAGTGATAGTAACACTCTAATAGAAGTATGTTTCACTACCGGAGAGAAAATTTCATCATAATCAACTCCTTCCTTCTGTGAGTACCCCTTCGCCACCAAACGTGCTTTGAACTTTGGTGGTTCTTTCTCATGCATTCCTTCCTTCTTCCTGTAAACCCACTTATAGCTAACAATTTTTCTTTTTGCAGGTTTAGGAACCAACTCCCAAACGGAGTTCTTGTATAGAGATTCCATCTCTTCAGCCATAGCTTCTATCCACTTTTCTCTTTCGTTACTTTCAACTGCTTCACGATAAGAAGTAGGATCACCTCCACTAATGCTTAAAGCATAATGAACTTCTTCCTCGAATCCAAGTCTAATAGGTGGTTTGACTTGTCTTTGGTCCCGGTTCTTTGCTATGCTGTAAGGTTGTTGCTTATCTTTATTAGATTCAACCTCCTTTTCACACTGTTGTTGTTCTGGCCTATCCTCTTCAACCACTGCATCTGACTCCTCCACCTGAATAGCAGTCTTCCCGTTGGATACCTTGGTAAGAGGAGATATCTTTGTAGTTCCTTTCTTAACAATAGTGTTTTTCTCACCATTTTTCATGTCTTGATTCATAGGCATAGTCTTCTCATCAAACACAACATCTCTACTAAGGATTTTCTTTCGGTTCACTGGATCTCATAACTTATAACCCTTCACTCCCTTCTCGACGCCGATGAAAATGCATTCATGAGATTTGGGTTTAAGTTTGGTTCTCTCATCACTAGGAATAAGAGCATATGCGCTACATCCAAATACCTTCAAAGTAGAGTAGTCTACCGGTTTACTTGAGCATACCTCTTCTGCACATCTGAAATCAAGCATCTTGGATGGTGAACGATTAACCAAGTGACAAGCATGGTTAAGTGACTCTGCCCAAAACAACTCTGGCAGACCTGCATGAAACCTCATGCACCTCTCCTTATTCATAAGAGTTCTATTCATCCTTTCTGCAGCTCCATTCTCTTGGGGATTCTTCTTCACTGTAAAATGCCTTGCAATACCTTCATCTTTGTAGTACTGTAGAAACTTCCTATCCTTATATTCACCGCCATTGTCAGTTCTTAGATACTTGATTTTTCTGCCTGTTTGATTCTCTACCTGTGCCTTCCACTCCTTGAATTTAACGAAAACTTCGGATTTCTCCTTCACCCAAACTTTCCTTGCAAAATCATCCATGAAAGTGACAAAGTAACGAGCTCCACCTTTTGATTGAGTAGGTGAAGGCCCCCACACATCTGAGTGAATATAGTTAAGTAATTCTGTACTTCTGTTCTTTGTATCTGCAGCTTTGAAGTGTACTTTAGTTTGCTTTCCCATAATACAATACTTGCAGAACTCAAGTTTACACTTTCCTACACCCTTTAACAATTGTCGCTTGTGTAGTTCTTCCATGGCTCTTTCACTCATATGCCCTAGCCTCAAGTGCCAAAGCTGAGTGTGATCTTCTTGTGTAGAAACTGCAGCTCCACCAATTACTGTATTTCCCAAAAGCTTGTACAAATTGTTAGAAAGTCTTACTCCCCTCATAACCATAAGTGAACCCTTTGAGACTATGAGATTCCCATCTTTGGATTTGTATGTGTACCCATTCTTATCCAAATAACCCAGGGAAATAAGATTCTTCCTTAGTGCAGGAACGTATTTCACGTTACCTAGAGTCCTAACAATTCCATCATGCATCTTCAACTTTACTGTACTAATTCCACAAACTTTACAACTGGAATTATTCCCCATAAAAACTACGTCGCCTTTTCTTTTCTCAAACGTGTCAAACCAGTCTTTGTTTGAACACATATGATAAGAAGCGCCACAATCTAAAATCCAAGGCGAAGAAATATCATTACCTGAAGAAGTCGCCAAAATTTCTCCGTCGCTATCATCTGTAACAACGCTGGCTGAATTTGAATTTTCGGCCTTCTTCTTCTTTTCCTTATATTTCTTACAATCTCATTTCCAGTGGTCTGTCGCACCACATTCAAAGCAACCTTCTTTATCCCTAGATTTAGATCTTCCCCTGCCTTTTGATTTGCTACTTCTTTTATTTGTTCGGCCCCTCTCATTAGAATTATTGACATATAGTCCTTCTGCTTGAGAGTCTTCACCTGTGTTCTTATTCATCTTCACATGAGAGATTATATCTTGAACAACTTCATCATACTTTAAAGTATCCTTGCCGAACATCAATGTGGTCCTGAAGTGCTTGAAAGATGGAGGCAAAGATCTGAGCAGGTACAGAGACTTGTCTTCATCGTCATACTTCACATCCACCCGTAGCAAATTTGTGATGCACTTATTGAACACGTTTAGATGTTCCATAAGATCACCACCTTCTTCCATCCGAAGATTCAATAGTTCATCTTTCAAGAAAAGTTTATTTGATAAAGACTTACCCATATACAACTTCTCGAACTTTTTCCACGTTCCTTTGGCACAAGTTTCCTCCATCACATTAAACATCACCTCGTCCGAGATATGTAGTTCGATGGAACTCATGGCTTTGAGATCTGCTTTGTTCCACTCGTCATCTAACATGTCCTTTGGCTTCTTGTCTTTTCCGTCAAGAACCACATGAAGATCTTGTTGGATCAAAACGTTTCTCATCTTCCTTTGCCATAGTGTAAAGTTATCTCTACCGTCAAACGGTTTAATCTCAACTTTTACACCGCCGCCAAGAGTAGTAACCGATGGTTTCTTACCATCACTATTTGCAGGAACACCTGTAGTCTCCGTCATCTTTGACAAAACCTTAAATCCAACCTAAGCTCTGATACCACTTGTTGGACTATATGCAGTGATTAATTAAATCCTAACAACGCTAACAACCCGCAACCTAGATATTCGTGAGAACACCTCCTTTGCAATACAAGATTCGTTTTGTCAATGAAGTCAAAGATTACCAAACAATAAACAATAGTATAAGAAGAACAAAACAATAAAGAACAATAACACCAAGATATACATGGTTCGGTAATGCCTACCTCCACGGGGAACAATAAAAAGATTTCACTATAAGAAAAAGAAACACCGATTACAATAATCTCCCTAGTATCTTTCTCAAGATCTTAATCTCTCACCTTAAACCCAATACACCCTTGGCTCCCAAAGTTCTCTCTCACTTACTCTATTTATCTCTATGTTTCTTCTTGTTTTCTTTCTTGTTTTCTCTCCTTTCAAATACTAAGTTACTTGGGTATTTATAGGCCATTGGTAGAAATCAAATCCATATAGAATTACTAATTCAAACTAGAGATAAATAGGAAATGGAGTCCAAATAGAACTCCTGCACATATATGGTTTCCTTAACCAATATAGGAAAATGATCCTATGGATCACACCTCTTATAAGGTATGATCATGTGCACCCAACTATGGCGAGCCAATATACAACAGAAGCACCATTCAATTCTTTGTTATTATTGTTGATGATGACTTGAAATGATGAAGAATGGTAGAAGGATAAAGGATTCTCACACAGATGAACAATCTCTCTAATGGTAGAAGGAGGCTAGAGAGATGTTGAATTCTTAGGGTTTTTTGTTTTACATAAAACCCTTATATATTCCACAATAGGCCTTAAACCATTTCGGCCCATTCCACACTTGGGCTTGTTCTTCAGCTCCAATAGTCCATGAATTGTGTCAACTTTGTACCCTGGGGGTTACACAAGTTATGGCCATTCCAATACAGGCTATCCAAATGAAGATATTGAAAAACTGAACAACAATATTTATTTGAGATGACTCATAATTTCTTGAGTTAACAATAAAGCATTACCGGTAAATACCAAAGCTGTAAATGGCAATAGTTTCCACTCAATTGCGTACTTTGTGAACTCAAATATGTTAAGGTTCTTAATCTCCAAGGGTGGGAGGATGAGCTTAAGTTACTTCAATTTATAATGAAGAATGCAGTGGTCTTAAAGTAGGGGTGACAGTTTTTGACACGACCCAAAAAACCGACACGAACACGACCTGTTGTTAACGTGTTCGGGTCAACCTGTTATCTGGTTTGTGTCATAAATGGGTTGACCTGTTTGACATGCTAAGCAAATAGATCGTGTCGTGTTTAAAATTGTAAACCCAATCGTGTCGTGTTCGTGTTGTTCAATATCTGAAAATCAAAAAAAACTTGATTTGAAAAGAGAGTAATTAATAGAAAGTGGAGAAAGAGAGAGAGAAAGTGGATCTTTTTCTTTGTAAGATTGGATCTGAATAAGTTGTTGATCTTCTTATTTTTCTTCTTCTTTGTAAGATTGGATCTGAATAAAATTAAGGCTGTGCTTGTTTACCTGCAAAACCTGCAAAGCAAAAACTTACACAGGTTTACATAATTTTTCTAATTTTTTTTTTTAAAACTTTCCAGTTTTTTTCCTTTTTTTTTAAGTAACCTGTGCTTGGTAACATTTAAAATAGAAAGTGGAAAAAAGACGTGGAGAGAAAAGAGAAGGGGGGACCACAAATTCAGATAGGAGAGAGAAAGAGAGAAGGAGGAGAGAGAAAGAGAGCCACCAACTGTTTCTTTTTATATTCGGGATTTATAAAACCGTAAGAAATGCTGAGCTGGTTTATCATTTTAACAAAAAATTCCTGTGGGGACCATTTATATTTAACATCACCAAGCAGCAGGAATCATACAAACTTTTAGGAAATCTGACGTGTCTTGTTTCCCCCAATTGTTTCCATAAAATTTGCAGCGAAACAAGTACAACGTAAGAGAAAGTGGAGTGAGAGAGAGATCAGCCTTCACATTTGTTAAGTTAATTGGTTTTAGAATTAGAAAACAGTTGAGAGAGAAGAGAAGAGAGGCGAGGCGTGTCAACCGTGTTCTGATCGAGTGACCCATTAAATAAACAGGGTCGTGCTCGGGTTGACCTGCTTAACTACCGGGTCGTACTTGTGTTAACCTGTTTTAACCCGCAACCCAACACGAACACGACCCGACCCGACCCATTTACCACCCCTATCTTAAAGACAATTAGTATCAATATTCAATACAACTAAAGCACTATCAAGTGATAGGGAAAACAAGCTGATAGAATTCAGTAACAAATTACAGTCTCTATTGAAAGCTTCTGTGGACCTTGAAGTTGAAGCAGACTGATCCTCCTAATAAAACACTTTGCATAATATACCGAAGAGACAAGTTACTAAATACTTGAGGTGAAGCTCGTTTTTCGCGTTGTTGTTAGTGGCCATTGTTACCAACATTTTCTTAAACTGTGTCAAATGGCATCTTTTGATACCTCATCTACTACCTCAGAGTATAATTAGTTTTGTGGTGGTGGTGCAGGTTTGAAGTCATTGACCTTGAGTTATACCTCTACTATTGCAGTGAACAGCAATGGTCTAATGTGAATTGACGGCAGGTAATGCTCCTTACATATAAGATCACAAATCGTGTAGCTGATTTTTGCTTAGCACAGATTTTATCGACCTCCTTTGATACAACACCCTATGTGAGGCTAGTTTAGTTGCAGAAGAGGAAGCGCTAAGTATGGTGCTTCATGTAAGAGCTCATTTTGTTTCTTTACTGCCTTTTTCCTAATTATATGCATGTAAATGAGTTCAGGATAGAACAATAAGCATCTATATTGATTCGCATAAATAACAGTTAAAGTTAATTATGTTCTCCTACTAAACGGCATTCGGGCCAGTACTTAATAACTGATCAAGCTAACACCTTAGGTACTATATTGTATGCAATGCTTAACGGCATTTCAAGTTCAAGTGTTAAATTAATTTGACCGGACTCTGCCACTATGGCTGCATCCATATCACATACTCTGTCTCAGCTCCAAACTCACTACCAATTCTCAACCTTTTCCCCTTGTTTGTTATTGGTAGATGGGATGTGGTACACTAAGCCAAGTGTTTCTTCATCATATCCATAAAAGAGATGATTCAATATAAAGCATATATGTAGATTAACGAATAAATGGCTAAACACAGCGAAACTAATAACAAGAACTGTAACTTATTACGATTACATGCCTTCTCAAATAAAATCTTTAGTGGAACCATACATATTAATACTGTATCTCTTTAGATTTTGCTCCTGTAAATACATTATGGTATCAAGATGATCCTCGAAGCCCACCGCACTGAGTGTAAGAATTGCTAAATTTTTCAAGCATCTTATTTCTTTGAGACAGTTGGCTGCAGTTGATAAACTTATTGTGCATAAGTGGCATCTTTGCATTTGTAACTCTTCAAGACGAGAGAGTGATGATATCACACCTTCTTGTAAATTCTCTAACTTTGTGGTTTCTGACAGGTCAAGCGATCGGAGGTTAACTAGTTCTTCCATCCCTTTCGGCAGGTCTTTGATGGAAGTTCCACGGAGGTTCAATACCTGCAGTTTCTTAAGGTTTTCTACTGATGGTATTTTCTCCAAACTAGTGCAATTTTGTAAAAACAATACACGAAGATTAACTAGTGTAGATAGTGATGATGGCAACTCTTCGATACCAGAATAAGACATGTCAAGAAATTGGATACCAGGCAATGAAGTAAAGAATGAAGGAGAAACATATGAAAGAGGATTATCGTGCAGTAATAATGTGGAGATATTGGGACAGTAGAATTCAAGATCCTCAAGGATGTCGATTTGATTTCTCATCAATGATATGTTTTTTAAATTATCCCATTCCCAAAAATACGGTGCCTCTTTTAAGCCTTGGCCAGCCTTAATCAAGAACTCGGGCTCTTTTCTCACAATGTCGATGGCTAATTCTCTGAACAAGTCATGCATCTTCAACCACCCATCTCCTCTTTTTGTGAACATTTCCAACATGTTTCGGTTCTTCAACTCTGTCAATATTTCTGTATATACCCATTACTGAGTTCCTTCAGTCGGAATACCAAACACCGAGTTGGCAATTATTTCAACCGACTTCATATCTAACCACACTTCTCTCATGTCCATCTAAATCTTACTAACTCGGTATGTAAAACACCGACTTGGCACTTATTTCATCCGACTTCGTACAAAACCCTATTTCACTCATTTCCATTCAAATCCTAATCTCGTAAAGTATCCGAGCACACCCGACTTGGGGCTAACTCACTCTGAATACCGAGTTCAACACATTCAAACTCCAGATCAAACGACGGTTACGAATCTATCCCATTAAATCCCTAAATATCCGCACACTTTATGATCCGAACGTTGAGCCATTATTGATCCACAACCTAAGCCACCTATAAAAGGAACTACGTTTGGCTTGATTCTGGATCGCCCCTTCCAGATACGTAGGCAGCTATCCATACTCAGATAGTTCAGCCACTTTCAATCATTCAAAACCTTCCTCTCTCCGATCATCTTCTCCAACTTTCCGGTAAAAATTCCTACTACATTTACATTGGCGCCGACTGACTGTGAACGAATCATAACCTGACGAAGACCATGGCTGGAATCACACAAGAACAATTTGAGACCTTCCAACGACAACTTACTGAACAACAGGAGCAGATCAACAAGTTGCTAGCTGAAAACGCTCAACTGAAAAACCCTACCATCCCTCCGGCAGCTGGCCAGGTAACTGATGAAATCAACACCAACAACCCTATCGTCATACCAACTTCCAGCAACACCACCGCCCCCACCATGGCTGAAATGCAAGAAACCCACAACCGCCTCCTACAACTTTCAGCCCAGCTTCATAAGAACAACCAGGAATCTGGTAAGACCAATACAGCTCAAAGGGTGGCCAACACCACCTTAGAAAAATATAGGACAGAGCCCTTACATGATGACCTCCTTCACCAGGAACCACCCCCACACTTCATTCCCCCTAAGTTCACAACCTATGATGGAAGTGGTGACCCCATGGACCACGTCCTGCAATTCAAGACCAGCATGGCACTGTGGCCCAAGTACAAGGATATCTTCTGCAGACTCTTTTCTGCCTCACTCCGAGGTAGTGCTATCGACTGGTACCACCGACTCCAAGAACGCTCAATCACGTCGTACGACCAGCTTGAGGCACTCTTCGTCACCCAGTACATCCACAATAAGCGGCGAAAAACTGAGGTAACCGCTTTATTCCGACTTAAGCAGGGTGACACCGAAACAACCAAAAAATTCATGGCTCGCTTTAAGAAGGAGTGCCTCAAGGCAGATAGCCCAGATGAGAACGCATGCCTGTTAGCATTCATCTCGGCTGTTCATCCCGAAACCGCTTTAGGGAAAAATATCATCCTTGACGCACCACCGACATTGGAAGACCTGTATGTCCGTGCTGATAAGTACATCAAACTTGAAGAGGCATTGGCAAAAACAAGAGAGCATGTCTCTGCCGTACAGACGGTCAATTCTAAAAATCCAGAGCCCAAAACAGCAAAAGGTCCCCCCCGAGGTAAGCAGTCTAACAGCTCGGTCAAGCACAGGTTTCCTAACCCGTTCAAATGTTCATATACGCAGCTGTATGAACTAATCAAAGAAGAAGATTACTTCAAGCCAACAATCCATGACCTTGAACCCATAGAAGAAAATCCATACTGCAAGTTACACAATTGCCGACACCATGCAACAGAAGATTGTCGGTATCTCCGAACCTATTGCCACAAGCTCAGGATGGATGGACACTTGAATGACTTCTTGGCAGAGGAGTCTGATGACCTCCGCCAGAAGATAAATGATAAACGCAAAAGAACAGACAACACATCCAAGGCAAAAGGAACAATAAACATGATCATGGATACTCGTCCACCTGAATGGACATCCCGAGCTAAGCGACAGAAAGTGAATCATATTCACCATATATTCCAGCTCACTCATCAGGCAGTGATAGCCAAGCAGGTGCAAGGAAATAATGCACTAATCTTTTCTGACTACGACTTAAAGAAGGTATGCTTGCCACATAATGATGCACTAGTTGTCCATATCCGAATTGGTGGATGGACCACTAAGAGAGTGCTAATAGATCCAGGGAGCTCTTGTGACGTACTATTTAACAAGGCTTTCGCTCAAATGCTCATGCCTGACTCGGTCTTACAGACCCCTAATGTCACACTCTTTGCTTTCAACTCGACAGAGACAACGGCAAAGGGCCAGCTTACCCTCCCTGTCGCCACAGGAGAGGATGAGAATGAGGTTACAGTTGAATGCCTCTTTTATGTCCTTGATGTTCCGACACAGTTTAATGCTATCCTGGGTCGGAAATGGATTCACAGGATGGGAGCTGTTCCGTCTACATACCACCAGGTCATTAAATTCCCTGGACCAAATGGTATAATGGAACTCCGGGGTGACCAAATTGAGGCGCATGGCTGCCACGCCATTCCCGAGGTCATACCCCTCCCCAACAAGGAAGCAAAAAAAGTGACAGTCGTTAGCCCTGAAAAGCTCACTGTCAACCAAATTTCTGAAGCCACTGACGGCATGGCCACTACTGAGCCAAATTCTGAAGCCCCTGACGGCATGGCCACTACTGAGCCAAACTCTGAAGCCCCTGACGGCAAGGCCATTACTGAGCCAAATTCTGAAGCCCCTGACGGCATGGCCACTACTGAGCCGACCTCTGAAGCCCCTGACGGCAAGGTCGGTACTGAGCCAACTTCTGAAATCTCTGACGGCAAGGCCATTTCTGTGCCACCCACTGATGCCCCTGAAGGCAAGATTGTCACCGACTCCCCAACCATCGAGAAGGGCGAGCCAGTCAACATAGGCACTGAAGCCGAACCTAGAGTTGTATATGTAGGAGCCAATTTAGACCCTATTGTAAAAGAGCAACTCATTGCAACTTTGAAAATGAATAAGAATATTTTTGCTTGGTCGTATATTGACATGCCTGGTATAGATATTAATGTTGCATGCCATAAACTTCATGTCGATCCAACGAAAAGACCAATAAAACAAAAGGCACGGAAATTGGCACCCCACTTAGCAAAGGCGGTCAATACCGAGGTCCAGAAACTAATTGATGCTAATTTCATACGCGAAGTCAAATATCCCGACTGGCTCTCAAACATAGTAGCCGTCGTGAAGCCCAACGGCAAAATTCGCGTATGCATAGATTTTACAGACCTAAACAAGGCATGCCCAAAGGATAGCTTTCCACTACCAAGGATAGACCAACTAGTGGATGCTACTGCGGGCCACGAGCTCCTCTCAATGATGGATGGTTACTCAGGGTATAACCAAATTAAGCTCGCAAAAGAAGATCAGGAAAAAACAGCATTCATTACGGAAAGAGGTACGTATTGCTACACGGTCATGCCCTTTGGCCTACGCAATGCCGGGGCTACATATCAACGACTTGCAACGCGAATGTTCGAGGATATGATAGGTGATACCATGGAAGTATATGTAGATGATATGATAGTTAAAAGTAAACTCAAATCATCTCACATATCCGACCTCGAAAAGACCTTCAAAAGGCTACATGACTTCAACATGAAGCTTAACCCACAAAAATGCCTATTCGGAGTAGCATCAGGCAAATTTTTGGGCTATCTCATCACACAACGTGGAATTGAAGCTAACCCCGAGAAAATCAGAGCAATATTGGACATGCCGAGTCCCTCAACGAAGAAGCAAGTCCAAAAGTTAAACGGAATGCTAGCCGCACTAAATAGGTTCATTGCTCGTGCATCCGACAAGCAAAGACCATTGCTACAGCTACTCAAGAAAGGTTCCAAGTATGAGTGGACGACAGAATGCCAGCAGGCATTCGACGAACTAAAGCTTTATTTGGCAACCCCGCCAGTCATAACAGTACCCCAGCCAGGGGACGTACTCGGATTATACCTTGGCAGCTCCGACCATGCAATCAGCGCTGTTCTCTTCAGAGACGAACAAGGTAACGAACGACCCATTTATTTCATTAGTAAAACTCTGCTACAATCTGAACTCAGGTACTCTAGCCTCGAGAAAGTAGGACTGGCCCTATTATTCGCTTCTAGGAAGCTAAAACCATACTTTCAGTCACACAAGATTAGAGTTATAACTGATGCCCCATTGAGGCAAGTGTTGGAAAATAGGAACAAGTCAAGTCGAATGGCTAAATGGGCCCAGGAACTGGGGGATCACGAACTCATTTTTACCCCCCGGAATAGCAAGAAAGGCCAGGTCGTCGCCGACCTCCTTGTTGACTATCCAATCGAAGACATCACCTGGATACCCGAGGAAGAACCGCGGGACAATTTCCCACAAGGAGAACCCATGTGGAAGTTATATGTAGACGGATCAAAAAACAATAACGGAGTCGGGATAGGTATAACACTCATATCTCCTGAGAAGGTAATAATCGAGAAGTCAATACGACTGAACTTCACCTCTTCGAACAACGATGCGGAATACGAGGCCCTTGTAATGGGCCTACGAATAGCAAGGGATATTAACTTACAAAAAATCAAGATTTACAGTGATTCCCAGTTAGTAGTAAGTCAACTACTTGGGGATTATGAAACAAGGGAAGAAACACTTAAGTTATATCTTCATTACACAAAGTGCTTGCTAAGCAGTTTTGAGAAATGGGAAATCCAACATATTCCCCGGGATGAAAACCGTCATGCGGATAGTCTCGCCTACCTGGCATCCCAGGTCGACACGGAATCAACCAGAGAGATACAGGTCGAAATAAGGAATACTCCAGCGTACGAAGATAAATCCCTTCAGGTCAATACAATATCAGACTTCATCGACATATCTGAACAGGAAATCCAGGACTCGTGGATGGCCCCTATAATGAATTACATCAAGGGAGTCTATCCAGACGACGAGTCGGAAATTAGAAAACTGGAACGAAAAACCAAGAGTTACTTGATCCTCGATGGAAGACTATACAGAAAATCGGTCCGAGGACCTTACCTCAGATGCTTACCACCTCGTCAAGCTCAGATGATCCTAGCAGAAATCCACCAAGGAGAGTGTGGAAACCACGCCGGGGCTCGTTCCCTAGCACAGAAAGCAAGAAACCAAGGATACTTCTGGCCCTACATGCAGGCCGACTCGGAGATCTTTGTGCAACATTGCGACAAATGTCAACGATTCTCACCTCTACACAATCAACCCCCAAGAGATCTAAAAACGATATCCAGCCCATGGCCATTTGCCATGTGGGGGCTCGATATTGTAGGACCACTTTCGAGGGATAGGAGTAAGAAACGATATCTCTTGGTTGCCACGGATTACTTCACTAAATGGGTAGAGGCAATCCCACTTCGGAAAATTAGACAACAAGAGGTCAAAAACTTCATTTGGAAATACATAATCACTCGATTTGGCTTACCACACACATTGGTCACGGATAATGGCCAACAATTTTGCGGTAACACGATTAAGGAGTTTTACTCGGATTGGCGAATCAATCACGCACTATCTACACCAAGATACGCACAAAGTAACGGCCAGGCTGAAGCCACTAACAAGACAATAATGAACACGCTCAAGAAAAAGTTAGAGGCGGAAAAAGATAAGTGGATACAGGAGCTTGATAGAGTCCTATGGGCCTACAGAACGACCCCACGTACATCAACAGGCGTCTCACCGTTTGCATTATGCTACGGTACTGAAGCCGTTATACCTACCGAGTTGACTTACTTAACAACTAGGTCCGAATTGGTAGAGTCAGAAGAAAACGAAAATCTGCTAGCACATGAGATAGATATGTTAGAGGAAAAGCGAGATAAGGCTATCATACAAACAGCTCGTTACCAGCAAATATTAAGGAGGAGCTACAATCAAAGAGTAAAACCAAGGACTTTCCGAACAGGAGACTTGGTCTTAAGACAAACCTTTGAGAATACCAAGATCGCGGCCGACGGAAAATTCAACCCCAATTGGGAAGGACCCTACATTATTCAATCCGACTTGGGTAATGGTGCTTACAGGCTAATTGATCATGAAGGAAACCGAGTCAATAGACCGTGGAATGGAAAATATCTTAAGGCATACATTCCATAGGATACAAACTTCAGACTAGAGCATCAACTCTATACTTAGAATATTTAAGACAAGCAATAGGATGCGCACATGAACAAAAAAGATTCTTTCAAAACGAGGTGTATATTCAAAACATTCATATTCGAAGGACCGACCTGAGTCGAAATTATCCCTCTTTAGTTTCATACAGCCAAGTGCTTGAAAGCAAAAACCTCACATCTCTCAAACAAAGAAAGTAACTAGGCAACCGCCTCATGGTCCATGGCCTCAGCTCCTTCCCCGCTCGGCACAACGACCTCATCAACCTCCGCACCAGCCTCGTCCGCTCCATCATCACGCTCGAGTTCGCTAGCCAGGTTAGCAACTCTCTCCATCTCCACCTGTTGATCCGAGTCGAACTGCGCTTGTGCTTCAGCATTGATTTGTTGGTTATCTGCTAAAGGATCAAAGTCGGAAATGATTTCCTTCAGCTTCAGCTCGCGACAGATCCCCCGACGCTGCCAGTAATACGCCATCTTTTGCCAAGCAGTGATACTTTCGACCGATCTGGCATTATCGGCCTCATACCTCTCATTGGTATCCTTTAACTCGGCGTCGAGCTCAGCATTCTTCTTCTTCACCTCCGCCACTTCCTTGTTTACCTCCAACACTTCACTGTTGAGGATTCTCACTTTCTTCTCCTCCTTCTCCAGCCGATCGCGCAGCTTCTTGAGCTCGGCACGTTCGGCAGCAAGCGCTTCCTTAGCCTTCCTGGCCTCACGCTCTTTCTCATTGGCTCTCTCGAGCAGAGCCATCCACTTGGTGTGGACAATGTTCATCTGAAACGAAGGACCACCAGGGGTTAGCAAACAGAAATATCGAGGAAGGAATATAAAGTTCGAAAAATAATTTACCTTGTACATGGACGAGCTCAGATCCTTCAAGTCGTCCATGATCGAACGCTCGCATACCCTAGCCCCATCAGCATCTAGAGCAAGGTGTTCCATCAAAGTGATGCACATATCTGCATCTTCCCAAGCAGCATCGCTGGATCTCACGTACGTATCCTTATAAGGGAATATAGGTGCAAAGTGACCATCAGCAGGGCAAGTCGGTGGAACATCTTCATCTACCTGGACCGACTTCCCTTTCTGTTGCTTCGCCTGCTGTGCACGGGCTCGCTGGGCCTCCCTCTCTTTTCCAGCCCTCTCAGCATCGCTGAGGATTGTTATGCCAGGAGCAGCAACGGTTACACCCGCAGACTTCGAAGTTTTCCTCTTCTTCGAAGCTTCCAACTCGATCTCAACCCTCCCGAACTGGCTGCCCGGTGGGCCAGGAATAGGCTTTGGAGGCATCGGTATAGCGGCTCGAGGAATGATAGGGATATCTCCGGGTCGGGGACAGGCAATTGTGGCAACTGCCACAGCGGTAGGTAAGTCCTTCTTCTTTCTGACCGACTTCACCTTCGACACGACTGGCTCGGTACGTCCACCTCCAGCGACTCTCTTCGGACGGGGATCCTTAAACAAATATGCAAGGTGAGGCAGGATCGCACGCTTGCGTTCCCAGGACTCTTCAGCAAACTCGATGATATTACCCGGAAGGATGCGCCCGTCAATCTTCTGATTATAATCCCGAGTATAATCTACAGCACCTACCAAGAGAAAAGTCAGAGACCATGGAGGAACAAAGAGATAAGGCAAGTACAAAATACAAATCGAACGACCTAAATACCTATGCGAGGAATGCGTAAGTGCTTCAGGTAGGCACTAGGCTTGATAAATGACCCCCTAATCCTATAACATGCCGACTTCTTCCAATTATCATTGGAACTCGGTGCATTGTAAAGTTCATGAGGACCATGCTCAGCCCTCCTATTCAGTGAAAAGGAAAAGTCACCAGACCGACCCTCTACACATGTGAAATATGCTACGACGTCGGGCTTGCATATGTCATAGCCGAGCTTGTTCAGCTCCTCAAAGATTAGCATAACCCGCCAGAAGCTGCTGTTCATCATTATTGGGGCTTTTTCATAATGATTGAGGACGTCACAGACAAACTTCGAGAAGGGAAGTCGCATCCCAGCCCGCAATTGACCCTCACAGATAAGAGTCGACGTGTCATCTCCACCGAGATCAAACAGCCTACTATCTACCCTATACATCTCAAGGTCGCGAATACGGATGTCATATGCTTCCCTAACCTTTGGAAATGCCTTCCGAGCTCTATCTATTTCTATCTCGTGACGGCTAATTATTTCTTCTTCATCCCCAGCTCGACTAGTACTCGGCTCACCACCACCAGTATTCTCGCTAACTCGCTCACTACTACTCATCTTCACCAAATTAAATGAAGAACAGAAAAAGAACAACAATGGCGGAAAGCAGTAAAAGGAAAAGGAAAATCAAGCAAAAAACCGGTAAACAGGAGCAAAAACAAAAAAGCAAACACCGGAAACAGGTTCAAGCAACAAATTCCGGCAACTTCAACGGAAAAAACAAGAACTTCAAGGCAAATCAGGCAAGGAATGTGAAGAACAGAAAAAAGAAAATGAGGAGGAAGAAGAAAGAGTTACCTTCAAAATAACTCAGCAGCGCAGCTTTAAACCTTTGCAAAAACCCTTGGCCTCTTCCAGCAGTTACAACCAATGAGTTTTATAAAACCTTGTGCACAATCTCAGCCGCACATCTTCAAAAATCAACGGTCAGATGTTATCCCTAAAAATCTAACCGTCAAACCGTTCAATCTCCCACCAAACCACGATCGATTTTTCAAATTCAAATCACCTCCACGTGTACAAACACAACGCCTATCTCAAGGAGCAATCATGACCTAAACCTCGAAACTATAAGCTAGCAATCAAACCAGCACACAATGGAATCTTTGCCTCTTGGCGTTCCATAAAGCATCCCCTCACAGCCGACTTGATTTCCATTTACCCTAAAGGCAATAACTTACCTTCAGCCCAAATGGAAAGGGGCTATGTATATACCCATTACTGAGTTCCTTCAGTCGGAATACCAAACACCGAGTTGGCAATTATTTCAACCGACTTCATATCTAACCACACTTCTCTCATGTCCATCTAAATCTTACTAACTCGGTATGTAAAACACCGACTTGGCACTTATTTCATCCGACTTCGTACAAAACCCTATTTCACTCATTTCCATTCAAATCCTAATCTCGTAAAGTATCCGAGCACACCCGACTTGGGGCTAACTCACTCTGAATACCGAGTTCAACACATTCAAACTCCAGATCAAACGACGGTTACGAATCTATCCCATTAAATCCCTAAATATCCGCACACTTTATGATCCGAACGTTGAGCCATTATTGATCCACAACCTAAGCCACCTATAAAAGGAACTACGTTTGGCTTGATTCTGGATCGCCCCTTCCAGATACGTAGGCAGCTATCCATACTCAGATAGTTCAGCCACTTTCAATCATTCAAAACCTTCCTCTCTCCGATCATCTTCTCCAACTTTCCGGTAAAAATTCCTACTACATTTACAATTTCAGCTCCCTTCTCTATTTGTATTAACATGTCCCCATCTTCACTTATGAAATCCTCAGCCATCCAGTACCTAATCAACTCTTCTGGTTGGAATAAGTAGTCCTCAGGAAAAAAACCACAATACAAGAAGCAATCGCGTACTTTATAGTTTTTCAGACGACTAAAACTGAATTCCAGAATTCTTACATTTATTTCTTCTAAACCTTGAATTGATGCTACTGACAAGATTATTTCCTCAAATGCTTTGTACCAGACCTCGATGTTGACCTCATCTCTCATAGCATGACCCAATGAGATGATGAGTATCGGAAGATTGTCGCACTCCTGAACCATTTTTCTAGCAATGAATTCTATATCAGGAGAGAGGACTCTGTCACCAGCCTTGCTGACAAACAAATCCCATGCTTCATTCTCAGACAAACCGTGAATTTTGATGTACTTGTCCGTCTCCATTCGTCGACTGACATTCCAAAAGCGAGTTGTCACCACAATTTTGCTACCCTTATGATTTCTGTGCAGAGGAATCCCCACATTCTGTAATGAAATTGGCTCCCACATATCATCAAGAATGATGAGAAATTTCTCGACTTTCTTTAGACTCTCAACTAATCTTGCAGCTCGGCTTTTCTCCTCCTCATATGTTGGCAGGTATAGTTTTAATTGCATAGCAATGTCATCCTGCACTTTCTTTAAGCTGAAGTTTTTCGACAACGTAACCCAGATGATCTTATCGAAGATTTCTGTTGTTGCCAACCGATTGTTGATGTGCATCATGGTGGTTGTCTTACCAACACCCGCAGTACCATGGATGGAAATTATCCCAACCATGGGACTGATCAAGTTTTTCCATATCTCATCCAAAATACTCTGATATGAATTACCAATTAAAGGTGGTGCAGCCAATAACTGTGGTTTTTCTGGAAATCCTTCATCTGAGATGACTAGTCCATTGGAGAATATGCTGCTGGTTTTTAGTAATTGATCCACCTCTGCAGTCAACTGTATGATAGATTTAGAACGCATTTGACGAGGAAGGTAACTGAAACAACATATAATATTGCTTTCTTCTTCAAGTAATCTTTCTAAAGCTCTCACTTTGTGTTTGATTATTTCAATATTTTCTAGCCAAGACAACACCTCTTTTGTTGGCCTCTTCTGATGCTCCTCAGCTCTACTTAGTTCCTTCCTTACGACAGTTTCATCGGTAAGAAGACCTTCAAACATTCTTCTCAATCTGTTCATATTGATTTCCTAAGAAAACAGATGAAAAGCTGTATTTAGAAAGACATCTCAAAAGATTATCATAACTTTTCAATATTATAGCTAGTCGTACTGTCTAAATTTTTGCGAATGAGCCTGTGGCTCAATGGAAGCACCCCTCTCACAAAGTGGGGAGGTCGTGGGTTCGAAACACGTCCACACATAATTTAAAAGGGGTAGGGTTCCATAACCTTGCTTTCCAACCAAAAAAAAATAAAAAAATCTTTCAAATCACTTTGAATAAGTGTCTATAATATTAATGGAATGGGCCAATTGCTGCCTCTTGAATATAAAACCACAAGCGTTGAAGATCGACTTTAGAAAGAGTTGAATGGAAGAAATTTGAAGTCGCAGAGATGAGGTGGGAGAGAAGAGACAGGAAGAAAAAAGAGAGAGAGGACAGAAACAATTACGAAGTCATTTGGAAAATATCTTACTACTTATTGAAGTGGCGTGGCCTACTTAGCCAGTGTCACTCACAGTTATGCTGGAGGTCCCTTGCCTGACCAGGAGCTATCCATCTGAGTCAGCATACAATCTCTATTAATTGTTTGTCTGTGAGTCGCTGTATTTGAAAATACCTCGTCAGGTATGGTGTCATAAACACCGACCTTGAAACCTATCACAAAACATACATAAACTTAATCTACTCTGTTACATCATCTAGCACCCCCAGATTACCTGTTATATGAAACAGGTCTTCCCCGTATCAATTCATAAAAAAAAGTTATGAATAGCAATGTGATGACGGCGGGTTCCAATAAATATGTATTTCGTAGGATTGGTTTTGCTATTCAAAAAGAGCTGCAATAAAAAAGAGCTTGCAGCGCAGTTTGTAGCGCGCTTGTCCTCTAGCTTTGTGTAATTTTTCTTTTATCAATAAAATTTGTTTTTGATTAAAAAAAAATGCGCTACTTGTGTGTAGTGCGCATTGTCACCCCTCCATGACCTGCACCACTACCCCGCCTTCCTCCCTCCCCTTCAAGTTCGGTTGAAATTCCCAGTCACCTCCAATAACCAGCGACACTTCCATCTCCTCCAATTCAACTAAAACCGTCGGCCACCACTAACCTTCCCCACACAATTGCTACCACCATCAACCCAGATGGAAGAGATCTCCACCATGATCACTATCTAGTGTCTCTCTCTCTTTCATACAAATTTGGATTACCCGAGCCGAACCGAGTGTTGTCCGTAGCCAGGTGAGCCTACCTAAGCCGATTCCAGCAGGCATCTGAACCAAGCCAAAACAGCAGCCCAGCTGAGCCAGTAAAAAATGAGACTGAACCTGATGGGATGGGGGTATACAATGAGACTGAACCTGATGGGATCAGGCTGCCTATGTATCCAAGATGATGAACTTGGAATAAAGTCTCTGCTTCCACAAAGCTCTAATGGAGTTCGCTTAGTGAAAGACTCGTAGTTCAGGAGGTTGAGAACTCCTGCATTTATAATGGGCCGGAGGAGGCTGGCTCAACAGCTCCTCCGGTTTTGACTCCATGAACTCAGGCAGTTCAAACTGTGAAGATGCTCCCGCAGAGATAGCGCTCATGCTGCTTGGAGGTTATCCCTTCGTTTGAATTCCATTTGACCAGGATGACTGTCATGTGGCATTCTCTGATAGGCTCTGGTTCAACCTGGGTCTTCCTTCATCTTCTCCAGCGGGGTAGAACAGTGGGTTCTGTTGGCCTGGAATCTTGCTGGACTTATCCAGTTAGTTGGGACTTGGTTTTGACCAAGTTTGAAAGCAAAGACTTGGGCTAGACTCTTCGGACCGGAGGCCCAATCTGCATTGCATACACCCTGGCCAGGTCCTCTGGACTTCTACGATAAGCCTTTGGATGAGCCTTCCTCGCTGACAGACTTCAATGGGCCGGACCTGGCCTTCTTGATTGAGGCGGGGCCTGGTTGATGTATGAGAGCCCACGGTTCAACTTCTTATACAGTAACTGGGGCTCCACCCACTGGTTGCATACCATCCGGTGGGTCAGGGTCCACAGAGCGTATGTGGACCCCTTGGGACCAGGTTGGGCCCTACCTGGTAGTCTAGGTCTGGCTGGCTAACGCTCAGGTGCTCTCGGTTTGGTTTCTTATATAGCCACCGATGACACCTGTCGGGTATTTTATCTAGGGTACACACAATATTCATTGCCCATTTCGAAACTATGATGGATGCACCAATGGACCATGTGGGAATGGATATTCATCTTCCTACTCACAAAGCATGTTAAGGACGTTCATTTTAACACGTTAAATGACATTGATAAGTTGAGAGATGCGATCAAGGCTGATATAAACTTATTTTCTTCACTCGACAATTCTTTGAAAAGGGTGAACAAATGAATTTGCGGTGATTTTTTTGGTATCCATGCATCGACTATTAATTGTGAACACTCGGATGGGGCAGTGATCAAACCACCTGTGCGAGAGGAAAATGGTGAGTTAGAGTGCAATTGTAGGTATGCCACGACCACAGCCTGTTCATATTGATAATTCACTTGCACTCACAACAGGAGCGGACATTAGTGATTGATACTCATCTTTATATTGCTACACCTGATTTAGATGAGATATTACTTGATCACATTTTCTGTAGGCTTTCCGCACAGTAAAAAGTATTTAACGTCCTTGTCGGTTAACATTTTTTTGTGCATTAAAGTCAGTCTTATATGAGGTTACTGCAGATCCAACGTCGACAAGGCCATGGTTACATTGCTCTTATTCCCTTATTGTACATTGCGAATATTCCATCGGCAGAATCGCTCGATCTGGTACTCGAAAGTATCTCCACCAGAATCAGATTTTGCAAGCCCTTTCTATTTCGAATGAGCTTGGGGGTATATTTTGCCTGATCGAGAGGGTCACAAAGCCTCGTCTAGAACTGCCACCTCAATAGTCCCCAAGCCAGAATTTAGGACGGTGTTTGTAAAAGGTTGTAAACGGACATTTTGTAGTAGCGGTGAAGGTGTTGGCATCATCAGGGGTTGCTCCGAACACTCCACAGATACAACATGTTTTAGAGGATAAACACCCGAAGCGTCCACCACCATCTTTCTCGAACATTCTTTTAGTTGACCCACATTTATCAATTAAGAGGGATTCGATCTGAGCATGTATCAGGTCCTTCCCCAAAAGGACGTCTTGTGGGCAAGATAGTCTACGCGTCCAACACCTACTGGATGCTATCAGTGGGGTTGCATCTGATGTAGCCACAGATTTACGCGTCCAACACCTATTGCATGCTATGAGTGGGCGAGATGGACTACCCGCCCAACACCTATTGGAAGCTATGAGTGGTCTACAAGGTTGATGTCGATGAGTCTTGGCAGAATTTATACCTAGTGCGCCTCTTACCCCACTCCTTAACCCAGGTAACGGCATTCGCCAATAGTTGTGGGTATGGTTTAGCATCACCTGGTTCGCCAATCGTTGTGGGTATGGTTTGGTATCGCATGTCATCTAAGATTGCCATGAGAGGGGTTTCTAAGGATATCGTCCCATACCTAGAGGATTTTCAGTTTGGGGGTGGTGTGCCTTGTGGAGCATAGGCAATTTTGCATGTTGTCAATCGGTTGGTTCATACCAACAAGGATGACACATCCCTTACTATGTTGCTTGTTGTGAACTTTCAGAATGCTTTCAACCTTGTTGATCGTTCTACTATGCTACAGGAGATATACAGTCATTGTCCATCTATTGTTCTATAGGTCGAATAACTCTATTGCCAACCCGCTTGATTGTATTTAGGGTCTACTCATATTTGGTCAACAGCTGGGATGCAACAGGAGGACCCTTTGAGGCCTCTTCTTTTTTCTTTGGCCTTGCATCCTTTGATACACCCTATCCAATCAGAATGCCACTTGAAGTTGTAGGCATAGTTCTTAGAGGAAGGGACCTTGGTAGTACGTAGCATGTGGTTGCAGCTATTCGAATCATCCAAGAAACAAGACCATCACTTGGGCTCATTTTTAACGTGTCCAAGACAGAGTTATTTTGGCCTTCCGTTGACTCTTGTTGTTCTTATCCAGATATCTTTCGGCTGGCATATCATGTCCTCAACAGGGGGTTAAGTTGCTTGGAGGGGCTGTAAGTGTTGATGCATCATTTATTGTGGGTAATATTCTTCACAAAGAGAATAGAACACTTGAGCTTATGAATCTACTACCACAGCTAAAGGATCCACAATGTGAATTGCCACTTTTACGTTCTTGTGTAGAATTGTCTAAATTCATTTTTGTTTTTTGTACTTGCCCCCAAAATTATGTTTTGGAAACAACCAAATGGTTTGAAAACAAGCTTCGTGCAACCCTTCAAAATATTGTGGTTTCTGATGGGCTTGATTTTAGTGATCTACTATGATGTATGACAACCCTGTTGTGCAACTGAAGCTTTAACCCAAGGATTGGTTGTAATACCGATAATCTAGATAATAACAAATAACAGAGAAAGTAATCGAAAAAACACAATCACACACAATAACACCAATATTAACGTGGTTCGGCAAACCCGCCTACTCCACCCGACAACCGATCAAGAAGATTTTACTAATCAGAGAAAAGAAACAACCTAATTATAAATCTATAATTCCTTGTTTCTTTCTCTCTCATACACTAGAACCTGAGAAACCATATTATGAAAACCCTCATAAATTTGTCTCTCGCTATCTAGTAATGCTTTCACCTTTGGTTCACTCTCTCTTCTTTTACCTCCCCTTTACAATAGCCAACTAGTTGAGTATATATATAATACCCAAGAGTTCCTAATCCATACAAGGATTCTAATTGAATAACAATACCAATTACCAATTAGAATACCAAGTACTTATGGGAGTAGAATTCCTACCTACATTGTTTCTAGAAACAAACATAAGGTATGATTGTATAAACCTCACTTAATATAAGCTATGATCTTGCGCATTGCGAGCCAATACACAACAAACCCTTCCATTATGTCTGGGAGGACTCAGTATCTATTGTGCCACTAATGTTACGAAGTTTACTTTCGTAGCTTCACATACTGAAACCAGCCAAAGATCTTTAAGACCACATTTTCCGAGGTTGTGAGAATGTACCTATGGTTTGATAATGACCTTGCTAGTTTACATCTTTCTATTCCTGATTTCAATCTCAGTAATTTTGCCCCAACTGCTACCGTTCCCTTCATACCTGAGCATGTATTGGCGGAAGCATACTACAACAAGATTAGTCTTGGTCCCGAGAGGGAGTTTGATTTGTCAACTAGCAGTGGTTGGATGTGTGCAGTCGGAACATGCCAAACTTTCTTTTTGCTAACCCTATGGAAGGGCTTGGACAACGCATGACGCATGTCGAATACCATGTTATTTTTCGTTATTGGTTGATGATCCCTCTATATACAGATGATGACCTATGTCCGGTGTGCAAGAAAAGTGACTTGATAATTTCAGGGACCATGCGGCTCACTGTAATCATTATCCCGGCTTCAAGTACATGCATGACTACATTAGATATATCTTATGTGATGTGTTCTGGCGGGCTAGAGTATAGGTTAAGAAGGAAGCTCCCGTTAACTTCCTTACAGATCCTGAAGAAGGAAGATCGACACTACGCTCTGCTGATATTCTGGTCTACAATTGGTCTGAAGGTAAACATTTATATATTTATGTTACAAGGGCATCTCCGATGGTCGGGTTGGGTACTGATATTTTTTAGGTGGGGCTAGTAGCTAGCAATGCAACAGCAGCAAAAGTGGAGAATCATGATAGAGCTTATAGGTTCAACCAACATAATTTCAACACTGTTACATTTGATACATTTGGATTGTTAGGCTCAGAAGCAGTTGAGCTCTGAGGAGAGCTCCTCATAAGGTAATGGATAACAACGTGATGAGTGCTGGTTTGAACGAATATGTATTTAGTATCAGGTTTGCTATTCAAAAAAGACTCGCAGCTTAGTTTTTAGTGCGTTGTCCTCTACTTTTGTGTAATTCCTTGAGTTCATTAATAAAATAGTTTTTCATTAAAAAAAAGCAACGAGGGGGAGAGAGCAACAGATAAATCAAAAGAGAAATCTATGAGAGAGAGCAAGATATATATATATATAGAAAGAGAAATTTGTGCGAATAAAAAAAAATTGGGAGAGAACTCTAATCGAAATATGGAATCAGGTTGACGTATCACTAGAGAATAGAGTGTTGTGATGAAAAGGAAATGAAGAGACGATGGAGGAGTTTTCCTAAAGTGGCTATGTTTCGTTTCGACCAAACAACTGCTAGCTCAGTTGGTTTGGTACTCCTCTCAAACACTCCCACGAGTGAGAGGTTGTGAGGTCAATTCCCACCAAGAGCGCTTGGGGAATTTCTCATGTAATTCTTAGGTGTGTCAAAGCCTTCGGGCCTGGTTTTTGATTAGGAGGCTCATGCTCGCATGATGACATGATGTGGCCGTCTGGTGTTCTTCTGCAAAAACAAGTCCCTGTGTAGCAATATTGCTCGAGTAGCAAGGTGGCAATGTGGACGTTTAGGTGGCAGCAAAGTAGTATTATATTTCTAGCCTTCGGGCCTTGTCTTTGTAAGCCCTCAGGCCATATCCTTGTAAGCCCTCAGGCCATGAATATTAAAAAAAAAAAAAAAAAAATAAAAAAAAAATGTTCGGCTAAGCAACCATTTAAATAGAATTGCACCCGTGCAGCTAGGGCTGGCAATCAGGTCGGGTTAGGTCAGGTTCGTGTCACGTCCGTCGGGTTTTCAGGATCATACCCTAAAACCTGAACCTGACCTAATGAAATAATTTTTCTTAAACTTCAAACCTGGACCTGACATGTCAGGTTATCATGTCATCAGGTCAGGTTCAGGTTGACCGGAGTACCTGATGAATATGTATTTTTTTGGTGAAAAATGCAAAAGATTTCAACCATAACCTAAAACAAATCCCTCACCCAAGAATAAATTCTTCTCATTAAGTCCTAATTACACAGTATCAAGTATCAACCAAAAAATAGAACTGATGAATACATTTTGGCTGAATTAAATAGCTACTATTAGGTTGTGTCTTCCCTTTGACAACCACATACTTACTTGTTCTTTCACATTCTAAACCCCCAAGCAACAATTTCCTGTGAAATTGTGTCTTTAACAACAATGAAGCAATAACAGAGCTTTATGGGGAGAGATTGAGAATAGATAGTTAAGTTATTTAATGTGGGAGAGAAAGAGAGAGAGAGTTGCTAATGGACATAATGATTGGGTCGGGTCAGCAGGTCAGATTGCCACCCCTACGTGCAGCCAACCATTCTCAAAAGGTTATACTGTTGGATTTTTGGACGGTGAGAAGTTTTTTTTGTCTGGGAACGTACGTACGTAGTTAGGGCGTACGTACGTCCCGTATCACAGATGTTTGGTTTTTTTACTGAACGTACGAACGTGTATTCGACGTACGTACGTCCTCCTTTGTTTTGTGCATATGGGCCTGTTTTAGCCCATTTCGTGTGTGTTTGTATGGCTATGTTATAAAGCCAATTGAGAAGGTTGGAAAACCTAATCTTCATGTGAGAGAGAGATTGTGTGAAGCCATTGGTGAGTTTGAGAGAACTCTTGTGAGGAAGAACACTTTGGTTTCTTCGAGAGGGCTTGTATAATCGTCTCTATTTGGAAGATTGTTGTTTTGGTCGTGGACGTAGGCAATATTAGCCGAACCACGTAAATCTTGTGTTTTGTGTTTGTTTTGTTTTTGTTTTATTTGATTCATACACTATATCAATCTTGGGTATTGGTGCATAAGCTTCCGCTGCGCACAACAAGTGGCATCAGAGCTGCAGACTAGATCTTGAGCGTCTTGAAGGTGTTTGAAGAAATTTCTGCAGGTGAGTTTCTTATTTGTGTGTCAAGGCAAAAGTTCTATCTTGTATTCGTAGGTTGTCAAGAAGGTGTTTGTTGAAATTCCTGTGTGAATTTCATATTTGTTTACCTTCAATTGGTGATTGTTTGGTGTATGAAATTGATTGGTATCATGTCGGATCATATTTCGGATTCGAGTGAATTTGGAGAGGAGATTGATAGTTTGTTTGATCAAACCTTGTTGTTAGATGTTGACATTCATAAATTTGATGGTAACCTCGACTTTGCTATGTGGAAGACGGAGGTACAAGATTGGTTAGCCATTAATGGCTATGTGGATGTTCTTGATGATACATCGAGAAATATGAATGATGATGAACGGTTAACTCTAAATTTAAAGGCTTGTGAATTTGTCCGGTATTGTTTGGTAGAAGATTTGTGGTACATTGTCAAATTGGAAACCAATTTAATGGTTATGTTGTCCAAGTTGGAAGACAAGTACGCTTTGAAAAATACAGAGGACCGGCTCTATGTGGTTGATGATAGTATTGGTAGATTGGTTGGTTCTCAATGTAAATTGAGGAGTCGAAGAACTCTTGCAAAGAATGAATGTGCCTATTGTCATTGTTGGGGACATTGGAAAATTAATTGTCCAAAGTTGCAGAAGAAGATTGTTCGTGTACATCGAAGAGATGAGGATCCATGTGTTGGTGTTTCGTTGTTGGCTTCATCTTCAGTTAGTCATTCTACTAATGAGTGGATTTTGGATTCGGGTTGTTCCTATCATATGTGTCCCAATAAGGAGTTGTTTGATAGCTTTCAGGAGCTAGATGCTTGTGTTTTGCTTGGTAATGATCATACTTGCAAAACTTTTGGGATAGGTACAGTTCGATTGAAGTTGGAAGATGGGTGCACTCGAAAGTTAGAAAATGTTTGGTATGTACCAGAGTTGACTACGAATCAAATCTCATTGGGTGTTTTAGAGTCCGATGGTATGAAAATTACATGTATTGGTGGAGCTCTAAAAGTTGTTGTAGGTGCACGAGTTGTTATGAAAGGCATTAGAAAGGGTAAGTTGTACTACTTGAAAGGAAGTGCAATTACATGTGGTTTGCATAGTTCAGTTGTTGATTTGTCTGTTGATTCTACCAAGGAATTGCATAGAAATTTGGGGCATGTCGTTGATGGTACTATGCAAGTGAAGACAGATTTGTTTGCGGGTGGCAAGGCATGCATAGTTGGTAGGCATTTTGTTGAAGCGTCATTTGTTCGGGTGGAGATTGATGTCGCTCCACATTTGATTGGTTTGTTAGGTGACACGGCAAAGAAGAAAGTTGAAGCCACCATTGTTAGTAGCAAGGTTATCGCCCAAGAACCTTATTGAAGCCGTGAAACTTTTGTTTGGGGGTTTTGTGTACGTACTTCCTATTGTTGGTAATCTCTCATGTGATGTTTGTTTGGCGCTTAGTAAGGAAGACGTATTTGGTAAATCTATTCATAGTGATTTGAATTTGTACCCCACTTGGTTGAACTTCATAGGAAAAACTCTTGAGAGGTTAGTTTTTCGGGGCATTGGATCATCTTCGATGGAGAACTTTGTTGAGGTGGAGATGGTATTTGGTAGCTTGGACCCCATTGTGTTGAAGTTGTTTGTTGGCCCTCTACGGGCATTGGTGGGCATTTGTCTTTGATTTGGCCCCGGCATTGGTGGGCATTTGGTTTTGATTTGGCCAGGCATTGGTGGGCATTTGGTTTTGATTTGGCCCCGGTATTGGTGGGCAGATTTGGCCCCTTGTGGGAATTTGACCCTTCGGGGTATGGTGGGCATCGTATAGATGTCATTGGAGTGAACTACGGTGGTTTGATCCCTTAGAAGAAGGGTACGTAGGCAACCATGAGGTGGTGCAACCGTTTTGGTCCTTCGGGACAAGTGTGGGAGTTTGGGACTTGGTATCGGCTTAGATTTATTGAATCTTCGCCGAGGTGGAGAATTGTTGGATTTTTGGACGGTGAGAAGTTTTTTTGTCTGGGAACGTACGTACGTAGTTAGGGCGTACGTACGTCCTGTATCACAGATGTTTGGTTTTTTTACTGAACGTACGAACGTGTATTCGACGTACGTACGTCCTCCTTTGTTTTGTGCATATGGGCCTATTTTAGCCCATTTCGTGTGTGTTTGTATGGCTATGTTATAAAGCCAATTGAAAAGGTTGGAAAACCTAATCTTCATGTGAGAGAGAGATTGTGAGAAGCCATTGGTGAGTTTGAGAGAACTCTTGTGAGGAAGAACACTTTGGTTTCTTCGAGAGGGCTTGTATAATCGTCTCTATTTGGAAGATTGTTGTTTTGGTCGTGGACGTAGGCAATATTAGCCGAACCACGTAAATCTTGTGTTTTGTGTTTGTTTTGTTTTTATTTTATTTGATTCATACACTATATCAATCTTGGGTATTGGTGCATAAGCTTCCGCTGCGCACAACATATACTATATGCTTTTAATTATCCTGTGGATCAAAATATAAATTCTAATTTGATTGTAATTGCTATGAACTACTATCACTGTCATATATATTTTTGGCTTCACATCTTTCACAACAACGAGTTATGGACGTCATAAACATTCTAGTTTCTTTTGGCATGCAGTAGACTATATACAGCGAACAGTGTGATTTGAATATTGGTATGAACTTTTAAGAAAAACTAATACAGTTTATAGTGCGATTTTAGAATTTGGAAGAATATGAATGTATCAATGTACGCATACAAGTCTTCATCAATACAATAGTATGTTAAAAGCACCATCCTCAGTCTGACACCTTTGATTCCCTCCTGAATCTGAGAGCGTACACTGCTGAGCTTTGATTTTCAATGAACAGACACAATGTTGAAGTGAAACAATAGAATGACGGCAATGAACCGAGGGTGAATTATAGAGGTTTTTGAAAACATTATGGGGGATTGAGAGGATAGATCATTATAAGCCAAAACGTTGAACAAGACAACACAAACATTGGCTCTTCTTCAAGCATTTCACTTCACTTTGTGTCTTCCTAATGAAAATTCCTTTTTGAGGGTTCCTCTTCACTTCTACCTTCAAATATTAGCCGGAACAAGGTTGAATTGGGTTCTTTCGATCTTTGTGCACTTGTTGGATCACATTTGGGGAGTAGAAATTGAGAGGATAGATCACTATAATTAATGAGTTTGCTTCTCATCTTCCCCAGCGAATTCTAAAAGAAAGTTGTCATCTTGTTGAGTTTGGTCGAAACAATCAATATTAATCTCAGCACACTGGTCCAATAATAATCATCTCAATCCAAAACTTGTTGCATCTTCGGTAATGTATCTTGTATCAACCACAGGGAGTATGCACTTTAGATTCCAAAGGCCTCCTCAGTCCTCCCTGCAGCATCTGGTTCCTTCCCACAAGATCTTTTAAAAAAAAAAAACACACACACATATAACTTTTCAATCAGCTTAAACATACTGGAAGGCAAGAACACTACATGTATAGATGTATAAATATTATTTACAGAGAAAATGTGAGTTGGAATTGAGAGGGTAGATCATTATAAAACAAATTTCTGTTAATTAAGACGATAAAACAAAATGAGTAAGATAGAAAACCTAAGCTTATTATCTCTAATGAATAGAAATCAATAGAACGTAACAGAAAGAAAAAGATAGAAAGAAGACATGCATTATGGCAATGAAGATGAGGACTACAACATCTAAGTCATGCAGGTTCAAAAACATTGTAGCTAGACTTCAAAATGAAAGCAGAAGAAGATATATGGCATGAGAAATAGACTTCAACATTTTGGACTTTGGGGTCTAAAATTCTTATAATCTCAAATTTGATGATTTGATCTCTTTTCAAGTTCAGAATTCAGAGCTGTTTCAGGTTATTTCAGAGGGTACCTGACCTTATTACATCACCTTTGATTCTGTGGTCATATTATCTTTGACTATGGGATGCTATTAAGCAGCATCCCATTTTAAAAAAAATTGCATTTGTGCCTGCCAACCAAGCTAGCTCAAAGTCCAAATCCAATCTCAATATAATTCTCATACTGTCAAGTGTGTAAAATAAAATGGCCAAACTACATCATCACAATATACTGCATAGCATTATATTAGTGGATACATAATCTTAACCAGAAAGTGGTTCATAAAACCAGCTGATTCATAATAAAAACAGCTGGAACAATGGAGTGATGGATTTGAGAGGGTAGATCATTATAAAACAAATTCCAGTTAAGACCTGCACAATTAAAACAAAAGCAATATATGTAATTCTAAATGTCAAAAATCAAAATGAGAAGAATAGAAAACTTATTTGAGGTTATTAGCTTAAGAAACTTGATACAAATCAACATGAAGAAGATAAAAAGAAGGCATATGGTAATGAAGGTACCAAAATGAAGATGGAAATATGAGGATGGATCATTTCAAAACATGGGAAGTAGATTTTTCATGCTTCATGAATGAGTCTTCAGCATTCTTGATTCCTTTTTTTCATGCTTTATGAATGAGTCTGTGATATGTTCAGAATTCAGAACTGTTTGTTTCAGGTTTTTTGCAGAGTACCTGACCAATAATTTATTACATCACCTTTGATTCTGTTGTATTGTACAAGTACATCCTATCTTTGACTATATCTCTAGGGTGCTAACCTATTTAAAAAAAAAGAAAATGCATTTGAAGATACTTGTATATGGACCAGCAATATGATAGTGGACACATAATCTTAACAAGAAAAATGTTCTGAATTAGATGACTCAATGTTATACTATCATGTATATTAGCGTCCATGGTGCACTACCACTGTCAGGATTTTGCCTTTAGCATAATGAGCATAACATATTAACATCAACTGTCCTGCAGCTGCTGCCAAAACTTAGAAAGCTTGAAGAAAGCTAGCACGCTCACTATACGATGTAATAATGCCGCTAATGGTCTGATCCTAGCAGCTAATGATCGAATTATTGGAATTTTAGCAAAATACTTTGTAGGAGTCTTTATTTGTACATGAACAATGTGATTGATAAATTAACAGAGGACTTATACAAAGACTTTTTGGGCTTTAGATCAGACACCATCAACATTACTAACACATTGTATTTACAGGTATTAGGTATATAAACTATTCAAAAATTTTAATTGACCAAGCTTCTTGCATCTTTTGGTATTGTGGCATTATCTGCAATGCTTACAGAATCAACACTGGGAATTAACAGATATTCCATCTACCAGCTGATCAGATGATTCCAAAAGGATCCTGCATTCATGAAGTCTCCAATCCAGTTATCTTGGTCCTGCAGACATCTTGTTCTGCCTAAATGGAACTTAACCACTAGCTAGATAGAGAATCATACCCCTATATTCATATTTGTTAATTAGCACATAGAAAAAAAATGAGAAGGTACAGATATGATCATGCAATTGATTTCTATAAACATAAGCAAAATTTAAACCAACAAAACTTACAATGGATCTGCAATTTTGAACCCTGCATGCAAGAACTATGGCAGTTGGATTTGAGAGGATAGATCATTATAAAAATGTGATTTTTATCATAAATTGAAAATTTGTTATGAAATCACGCCAGGTGCAGCTTTCTTGGCTATCAGATATTGCCTTCAAATGCCCCAAATAGTATCTATAGCCGTACGGATGCTTTGAAGCTTTCTTAATCTGAAAGTGGTTTAGAAAATGCCATTACCGTATAAGAGAGGATAGATCATCATAAGAATCAGAAAGAAAACTTGTAAAAATTGAATGAGTTTCTTCTTCCTCCATTTCCTCCACCACTACAAGAGCATCAAGACCCATTTAAACCAAAGCAGAAGATCTATTTGTATGGTTTAGTTGGGTTGGGTCTATGTTTATTGGTCTGGGCTTTGTTTGCCACAGCAGTGTTGTTGGGCAAGTGCTTATCTTGATACATGCTCCAACAAGCGAGTGGACACACATTGTTACAAAGATCTACACACTCCGATGTATCAATTACTGAGAAATGCTTGCGAATTATATATCAGAGAATTATTATTGAGAAGTGGTGATGATAAATTGTGTAATTTGATACATATAAAGAAAAAATTCTTATATTATGGCCAAAATCAATAGAATGAGCCTGTTATCAGTTCAAAGGAATAACCACTACAGAAGATAAGCCTGTTTTGTAGCCGCTAGCCTACAAGGTTGACACAATTTGGTGGGCTCAAGTGGAACATGAGTGATTCAAGTCTATTTGTAGTAATGGGCCTACATAGAATCAAGGCCTAACATGGAATTATAATAGGGTTTCTCTTCTTCAAAGAAACCTAAGGTTTTCTATTATCTCTACCACCTCCCTTGCTACTATGTGAAGCAAAGGAAACCTTCATCTTCTCCATTCCAACATTAACAACAAGGATTGCTTCTTAGAGTGAGTCTAAGAAGGTGTTGCAGTGATTGCAGAGATAGAAGACTACGCGGAGCACTATTGCAGGTATTAGCTTTTGTGATTGGGTTAATCTAAGGTTGTAGTAATGGGTCTCCAAGTATTAGCTTATGTGATTGGGTTAATCTGAGATTTTATTAGTGAGTACGTGTATCTTTCTATTTCATATAGTGGATTGTTTATCGTCGTGAGGACGGTCGTGGATGTTTCCCAGTGATTGGGTTTAACCACGTTAAACAACTGTTTGAAGTGCTGCTACACGACGAAGGTACTGATCGTTGTATCCTGGGAGACAGTTTGCATTAAACCCATACAACACCTGGTGGGGCAAATTATGTCTTAAAGACAGAGATATTTCTCAACTTGATCAATTCATACTGTCCTTTACATTCCTTTATCATCAAAATTCTATGATGATAAGATGTGACATGCAGAGTGTTATTTGCCTTGCAAAGAATCAATTGCTTCATGCAAGAATGAAACATATTGATATTTCGCTATCATCGGATTTGGGATTGGTTAACTTGGGGGTGAAATTACAGTTGATAAGGTTCACACGGATGAGAATGATTCAGATTGTCTTACTAAGCCAGTTTTAGTTAAGAAGTTCAGACATTGTTTGAACTTGCTCAATCTTTCTACATGCTAAAGATTGGGTAGAACACCTCATCACTTGAGGTGCGTTGAGGCAAGAGGATTCTTGCCGATGTGAGAATGCTTGAAGAAATTCAAGCTGCAATAATCTTGTTTTGGTCGATGGCTTAGCAAGGTGGAGATTGTTGTATATTGGCTCACAATAGTTAGGTGCACATGATCATACCTTATAAGATGTGTGATCCATATGATCAGTTCTTATATTGGTTAAGGAAACCATATACGTCCAGGAGTTCTCATTGGACTCAATTTCTTATTTATCTCGGTTTTGAACAAGTAATCCTATATGGATTTGATTTCTATCCATGGGCTATAAATACCCAAGTAACTTGGTATTTGAGAAAGACAAGAGAGTAGAAATCAATAGAAACATAGAGATAGAAAGAGTAAGTGAGAGAGAACTTTGGGAGCCAAGGGTGTATTGGGTTTAAGGCGAGAAATTAAAATCTTGAGAAAGATACTAGGGATATTATTGTAATCGGTGTTTTTTTTTCAAATAGTGAAATCTTCTCATTGTTCTACGTAGAGGTAGGCATTGTCGAACCCCGTATATCTTGTTGTTATTGTTCTTTATTGTTTTATTCTTTTTTATACTATTGTTTATTATTTGTTAATCTTTGACTTCATTGACAAACGGATCTTGTATTATAAAGGAGGTATTCTCACGAATATGTAGGTTGCGGGTTGTTGACGCATTGCATATAGTTTAACAGTCCAAACTCTATAATTATATGTTTTAATTGGAATAAACCAAAAGATATATGGAGAAAAACATGGAGTCCTTATTTGTTTCAAGAGATAGAAACAAGCTAGTGGTTAGTTTGTTTAGAGAAACGACTACTAGTTAGTTTGTTTAGATTGATGTTTTGACATAAACGAAAACATAGACCAAACATAACTTATTTTATTAGCTCGTTTAGATAACCACTACGGTTTATCGTGTTTAGAAATATTGAGACAACTAGGTTTAGTTTGTCCAGAGAGTATTGTGAGGCAGAGATTCTTGTAATCTTCATAATCCTTAGTAAAGAATATATTTTTCCTTTATTTACTGCTATAGTTTAATTCCGCATTCAATAGCATTTTCTCCTAGCAATTTGTATGAAGTTGGTATCAAAGCCAAAAATGTATTAGTACCCAACTGAGAAGAGTAACCACACGAGCTCTTACTAACATCCATTTTCTGAAAATCAGTATAAAACTAAATCATAACAGAATAAAAAGCAAACAATGGAAAACAATGCAACATTGTCATTGATAACACCCATAATATTTGCCAAAAAAGGAAAAAACTCTATCTGCAATAAAATGAAGAAAAAACGAACAATATTTATTGTCCAAGAAACAACCAACAAAAAAAAAAAAAAAAAAACTACCCTCTTTCAACTGGACAAACAAAAACATATTATTGTCCGAAAGGAATACTATAGTCAGATAAATATCTATATATCTATATAATAGCTAGACCCATGCGGTCCCACATTCTCTCTCATAGGTGGCATCCTAAATGATCTCCAAGCTCTCACAAATTTTCTCATTTTTTTAATATAAAATAAAAATATAATTGGTTACTTTAATAGCTCTATAAATAATTTTATGTTTTTCTTTACATTTCTTCTCTATTTTCGACTAAACAAAAAATCTCTAAACTTTTTATTCACTCTCCCACTAAGCACAAACTTCTCAAATTAAAATCAAAACACAAAAAAATAATCAAAACATAAATTAATCAAACATAAGTAATTCAGGCTGTCTAATAAAACTCTTTCTCATACCCCGGTGTGTAGCGCAGGTTCCCCAACTTATTGTTCAAAATAATCGTGTGAACACCCAAAAAAACAATTACAAAATTAGAAAAATAACCAAAATAATAAATGAATGAAACAAATTGAAAGCACGTCACCAATCAGAATAAGAAAATTGTCGTTGACATCTCTCCAAAACCCAATATCTACAAAAAAATAATTTATCAATTAGTAGTTGACAAGTCTCAAAAGCCCAATCTCTATCTACAGGTAAAAAAATTACAAATTGGTAAAATTATCAAAATAATAAAAGCCCAAAAACAACAAAAAAGTCAAAAAAAAAAAAAAAAAAAAAAAATAGCACACCAATTAATAATATAAGAACAAAACAATTAATACCACTCCAATTTTAAAAAATAAATATAATATCGGCATATCGCACCAATTATTAATAATATAAAAACAAAACAATTAATACCACACCAAGTTTTTTTTTTTTTTTTTTTAAAAAAAAAAAAAAAACCAATAAATACCATACCAGATGAAAATATGGAAAAAACCATTAAACTCTACCTACAAAAAAATGAGAGGAAAAACAAAAAAAAAAAAATGCAAGAATGAAAAATCTAATAGCTGAATTCAACAATCTAATAGAGGAACACACCTATTTTGAATGCCTAGTTAAAAACACACCAGGTGAAGAAGAAAATCGTTGGAGAAGAGAGTAAAAAAAATGAGATAATAGAGTAAAAAAATCAGATGGAGAAGAATAAAGAAAATCAAAGTGTGGTTAAACTGCTGTGTATGTTTTCATTAAGATTACAAACTTATATAGAGTTACATACAATAAGATAACTCTAAATAACTTAGTTACAACATATCAGGTTTTTGCAAGATATTAGGGGTTGTTGAGGCTGCTATCCATATCTCCAAATATCAGGTTTGTTACACCCCTTCAAACTTGCACTATTACGCCCCTTCAAACTTGACGTGGGGTTGTTCCAAAATCCAAGTTTGCACTTCAGTTCATCAAAGAGAGTGTGCGAGAAAGGGTTGGTAAAGATATCAGCAAGCTGTTTAAAAGAAGGAACAAATCTTATTGTAAGTGTACCTAGAGCAACCTTCTCACGAACGACATGATAGTCAAAGGCAATGTGTTTACTACGAGAGTGAAAAACAGGGTTCACAACCATGTGAACTACATGCAGAAATATAATCGCAAAATAAAACTTGAGGCTTTTCTTGATAAATGTGGAAATCACGAAGGATGAATGAAAGCCAAGTTAGTTCAGCTGTCGTAGAAGCCATTGCTCTGTATTCAGCTTCGACACTAGATCTAGAGACAGTAGACTGCTTTTTAGCACTCCAAGAAATACAATTTAAGCCTAAGAAGGTGCTATATCTAGTTGTCGATCGCCTTGTAGTTGGGCAACCAGCCCAATCAACATCGGAGAGCGTGTAGAGGTCTAGAGTGCTCCATTTGAGCAATATTTACGTAAACCCATGGACAAAGTCCCTTTTATATATCGTAGAATTCTCTTAACCATTTTGAAGTGTGCATTTGTAGGAGCATGCATATGTTGACACCGTACAATACTGACTGCATAAGTGAGATCAGGTCGAGTAAGAGTAAGATACTGAAGAGTGCCGACAATCTTCCTATACTGTGTGACATCATGATAAGGGGCATCCCCATTTGCAATGATGGTTGGTTTTGCTACCATAGGAGTTGCAATAGGCTTACAGTTTGCCATGTCTGTGCTATAGAGTAAATCTGCCACATATTTGGACTGTGAGAGAAAAATCCCATCATTAAATGTCTGAACTTGTATACCCAAGAAATAATTCAGCTGGCCAAGGTCTTTTATTACAAACTGAACTCCCAATTGAGTGACAAATTCATCCAATAATTTCGGAGTGCTTCCTGTGAGAACGATATATGTCATCGACGTACACCAATAAGATCATGGTAGAGTCACCATTTTTAAACACAAACATTGACGGATCAGCTAGGCTGCACTGGAAACCATAATCAATGATAAATATTGAACTAAGCTGATGGACCCAGCTCGTGAACTTTGTCTTGGTCCATATAATAAAGCACGATTTAAGTGACAAACATGATTTGGCAGTTTAACGTCTTTGAAACCTGGAGGTTGTTCCATAAAAACTGTATTATCAAGAAACCCATGAAGAAAAGCATTTTTTACATCGAGTTGGCAAAGACTCCATCCTTTTACTGTGGCAACAGTGAGAATAATGCGAATAGTTGTTGGTTTAATGACCGGGCTGAATGTCTCAAGAAAATAAACATCTTCACGTTGATCATATCCTTTTGCAACAAGTCGGGCTTTTAATCGATCCAAGGACCCATCAGATTTGACTTTTGTCTTATAAACACATTTATATCCAATGATATTCATATGGGGGCTGCCTTGGTACAAAAACCCATGTTTGATTTTTATGAAGCGTGGTGATTTCATTAAGCATGGCTGCATGCCAACCAGGATGGTGTAGGGCACTTTTGACGGTTTTCGGTTCACGAAGGATGGATGGTGTTATAGTTGTAAGCGCATACTTGGGATTGGGTTTGATGGTACCAACATGACTACGGGTAGTCATGGAGTGAGTAAGAGTTATGGGCTGCGGAAGGTTAGTGTTTTCATTATTAGGTGCATGTGGAGTTATGGTGGGTTGTGGTATTGGGAGGGGATTAAAAGGAAGAGATGGACTTACTAGTTCTTCATTAAAAAGGCGCTCATTATTTTTGTCAAGGGATAAATTGGTGGGTGGGTTTATAGGACTTGGTAAATGAAAATGTGAAATCCAATCATTAAGTTTAATGGATTCTGGCGAATTAAGAATAGGTAGTGAAAGGTGATGAAAAGGGAATGTCTTCTCGTCAAAGACAACATGCCGAGAGATATACACACGACCTATTGGAATGTGTAGGCAACATACCCTTTGTGTTTATTACTATATCCCATGAAAACACAAGGAAGTGATCTTGGTTCAAGCTTGTCCTTCATGTAAAAACGAAGGTATGGGTAACATTGGCATCCGAAAGTGCGCAGAAAATCATATGCTGGTTGTTTTTGGTGAAGATAGTATGGTGTTTGCATAGCAAGATAAGGTGAAGGTAGGAGGTTTATAAGGAATACCGAAGTGAGAAAAGCTTCCACCCAATACATTTCTTAGGCATAGAAGGATGCAGCATCATGGCCAGCCCTAATTCAACCCCATGTCCATGTTTTTTTTTTTTTTTTTTTTTCCTGCGATACTCTTCTATTCTGGTGTACCAGGACATGATAATTGATGAACAATTCCCTTATGAAGGAGATGATCAATAAATTCCTGTTTAGAAAATTCACCACCATTATCCGAATGAAAATTTTGGATCTCTCTTTGAAATTGTTTCTCAACCATAACTTGAAAAATGAAAACTATCTTGCAAAAATCTGACTTGTGATTGAGAGGATAAATCCATGAAAAGAGTGAAAAATCATCAACAAATATACCATAATAACGAAAGCCTTGATTAGATAAAATGGGTGCAGGACCCCATAGATCACAATGAATCTTAACAAGCAGTGCGTTTTCTCGGTTACTTGAAGGAAAGAAAGGAAGCTTTGAGCCTTTGCTTAAAACACAACTCTTACTTAAACTAGAAGTCTTTTTATTCACGGAAATAAATTTATTGTGCTGCAAATAATTCAAAACTCTAAGTTGAGGATGTCCTGGCCGTACATGCCAAATATCTGAATCTACTACATCAAACCGATTTGAGAAGAGAGCTTTGACAGAAGCCTTGTCTAGGACATATAATCCATCTTTCTTACTCCCTGATGCCAGAACCTTATTCGTCTTTCGGTCCTTAATAAGAAAACCATGATCAACAAATAAAGTATAGCAAGGATAATGATTTGTAAGTTGAAAAATAGATATCAAGTTTTTCTTTATATCAGAAACAACAAGCACATCATGTAGAGATAATTGTGAGTTCCTAGGAAAAATATGTGCTTAACCAATATGTGTGATAGCCAAATTTTCACCATTACCAACCATAACAGAATCAAATCCCTTATAATTCCTTACATTAGAGAGTATACCTGGATTATTAGTAATGTGCGTTGTAGCAGCGGAATCGGGATGCCAGTCACCTTCATCAGGTGGATTAAGATGAGTTGCAGCTAAGGCTTCAAGAACCTGATCATCCTAATAGCTATTATCAAAGCGATGCCAACATTTGTGAGCCTCATGACCCCTCTTTTTGCAAATCTGACATTGAACACCATTGTTCTGGTTATTAGGAGGAGGATTGCGTGGAGCATTGCGATGAGTATTAGGAGGTCATGAACTTGCTGGAGTGAAACTTCGATCTCGTGAATTAAACGAAGAACCAGATCCATGCTTAGGCTGATTGCGTGAAGTAGAGCGTTCTCTAACAAATGCAAGTGCAAAATTTGGATGCTCAGACAAAGTAGACTTTCGAATTAATTCATGACTATGCAATAATGTAATTAAATCGTATAAGCTGGAATAGGATGCTTAAGCATGGCTGTGGAAAGGGATTCATACCGTGGTCCAAGACTGATCAAGTACAGGTTTGCCAATGGCATTGAGTTGATCACAAGTTAATTTGAAATCCCGGATGTAGTCATCAAGTGTAGTAGACTCTTTTTTCCTTTGTTGAAGTTTGAGAAGTAACTCAAACTCACGAGCTTCAGATTCTTGTGAATAAGTATTTGACAAAGCCTTCCAAACATCGAAGGAAGTGGTAAAACCGACAACAATTCCAAGAGCTTCTTTTAAGATGGTAGTTGTAATCCAAGCTTTTACCAACCTGTCAGTGCGTGTCCATGCCGCTAGATCCAGATTTGGTAATATTCCCTCATCACCATTAACCATAGGTTCAGGTTGTGGTGTGGTTTCCGGTGATGAAAGCAAGTAAATCTTGACTTTCAATCAAAGATAGAACTTGTGTTTCCCACAATAGATAGTTGGAAGATGAGAGTGTTAAAGAAACAAAGTTTGCAACATTAAGATTTGCAGGGTATGGGTATTTGGGAAGAGGTTGTCCAGCCATTTGGTATGAAGAAAGAAAAAAATTGGAGAATTGATGGATCGTACTCTTTAGAGTTTAGATGCCTCTGATACCATGTTGTAAGCCAGTTTCTCTAAAAGCTCGAACTTGTAGAGGGATTATCACAATGTATATGAACCGGAATAACGGATAAACTGGTAGTCACATACCTAACCAAACACGGAGGTGGACTTTGCAACACTTAAGCCCACAGTCCTAACCAAACATGGGGATGGATCCACCAACACTCCCCTTTAACAACATATTTATTTTAAAATGTTGCTGCAAAGAATCAAACCCGTGACCTCCCAAGACCGAACCACTCTGATACCATAAAGACAACCAAAGTGTGGTTAAACTGTTGTCTATGTTTTCATTAATATTAGGGGTATTTAGGTTTTACTCACTACATATATATACTAATTAGGAAAATGACACTTAAGTTCGATTAATTAGGGTTTGATCACTTGAATTAACTTGAGTTGCAAAAAAAACTGGGTTTAACCAGATTTTTTATTGAAATGGCTGGATTACCCCTGTGAAGGTCACGTGTGCTGCACTTGATAAATAAAACACCAAAAATTAAACACTCTCGTCTTCTTCATATTGATTTCTCTCTTAAATCTTCTTCTTCTCCGGTTGGTCTTATCTCCTACGGTGACCACTACTTCTCCTTCACTTTACCACCACCACCACCACCACCACTTCTCCTTTGAAAAAACAGAATTGATGGAGTAGATCTGTTGAAGAAGATGAAGAAAATTGTTCTGCTCATACATGATCTTCTAACATATATAACCTTAATACCTTATTGTGCAGACCTTAAACTATCAAATTTCTTTCAATTTCATGTGCTTCAAACACAGATTATCGATCGAAGTTAATCAAACACAAAATTTAGTTGCTTTGAAAGAGACTTTGCAGATCTGAATCATCTCTCTTCTATAAACCTTGAGATGATGAAGGATAGATGAAAATAAGAAGACAGAGTTGGGAATACTGACTTCGAAAGAATTTTATTGATTTGAAGGAATTGATGGTGATAAGATTGAAAGTTTGAAACACAGTTTAAAACATAACTACTGTTGCTGCCACCACAACACCACCGTATCTTACTAAGCTATCTTCATCATCTCTCCACCACCCCATCGCCGTCGCCACCAACTGGTTCTCTCTCCCTCCATCACCACCATCACCGCCACCTGGTTCTCTCTCTCTCCCTCCTTCTAAACCACCATCCATCGCCACCTGAACCTCCTGTTTATTTTGTTGTTGTTTGAATAGATTTCGATTTTGGTTAAAAAATGGGTTTTGTTTTGGGTTTTATTTCTCAACAAACAGATGCATATGTAGAAAAAGAAAGATTTATTTTTGGTAATCTGATTGTGAACAATCAGAGAAGCGTGAGTCGGAGACAACTGGTGGTGGTGGTTGTGTCATGTGTGAGATGGATGGACAGATTACTGAGGAAAATCCAATGGTCCAAATAACACAGCGTGTGTAATTCAAATAGGGGTATTTTGGCTATTTTAAAAAATATATCGGTTCAACTAACGGTTCTTGATTAAAGTTTAATTAACAGAACTTAAATATTTTTTTCCTAATTAGTATATACTTTTAGTGACCAAAACTTAAATACCCTTAATATTATCTAAGTTATAAGACACAAAGGGTACATAAGTTGGGGAGACAGTTTTGAGAATAGACAATTTTGAGAGATATTTTGGACTGTCTGATTTTAGATGGACGACAGAGATTAAACATCTACAAAAAGACAATTTTGGGAGATATTTTAGACCGTCTGATTTTAGATGGACGACAGAGATTAAACCCTAATTAAACATTTTTAACAAAACTAATATGAAGACCTAAGGTCATTGTTGCTCTGGTTGGGAGAATTCTCATTAACGAGGAAAGAGAGCCTTTGGTTATTCTTGCACGGTATATTCAAGAGTGCAGCAAGCATCAGGTAACAATTTCATCTTCTTTTTAGCAATCGTCTCTCTCTTTTATTCTCCAGCAATCATCATCTCTCTTGCAATGTTATCTTCTGTTTCAACAGGTTAGTTTGCACCCATAAATTCTTTAATTTGGTCAATGGATAACTTAATCTTTAATTCATAATCAATATTAAAAAACTGCATAAACCAAAGCTTAATCTCATTGCATAAACCAAATCTTAATCTCATATGCTACTGTAATTAATTGATGATTTGGTTAAGATTCTTTAATTTTATAGAGAGGATGATAGGCTTGGCTACTGTAATTGATGATTTACTCATTAGAAAATTTCTGTGTTTTATTGTATGTTGAATTACCAAACCAAAGCTTAATCTCATAGCATAAACCAAATCTTAATCTCATATGCTACTGTAATTAATTGATGATTTGGTTAAGATTCTTTAATTTTATAGAGAGGATGATAGGCTTGGCTACTGTAATTGATGATTTACTCATTAGAAAATTTCTGTGTTTTATTGTATGTTGAATTACCAATTTCTGTGTTTTATTGTATGTTTTATTGTACGGTGGGGATATAATTAGAAACTAAACCTCTAACGAAACAAAACAAAACAAAACAAATTAAACTCTTTCTTCTCTTCTCTGCGAAGCCTCTATTGTTGGGAATTCAAACCAATTTAAACTCTTCTCTTATCTACGAAGCTTCATCATCAAGTTTCAGGTGACTCAATTAGTATTGTTTTCTTCTTAATTTGCGTCTTCTCCTTTTCATTATATTCAATCAAATCCTCACTCGCCCTAATTAGTATTATTCAATTTGATTTGAAGATAATTACACCCATTCAATCAAATACTCATTATATACTCATTAATCTGCGTCTTTTTCTTTTCATTATATTTGAAGATAATTACACCCATTCAATCAAATACTCAATTAGTATTGTTCAATTTGATTAATTGTTTGTTCAATCTGTTATTGTTCACAGATTCTTTATCTCTCTCAATATCGCCCCTTTCTCTCATAATCGTTCGTTCAAAAGGTATGTCAAATTTAGTCACTCAAAAGGTTTTTTTTTTTTTTTTTTTTGCTTAAATTGTTATGAATTTTAGTCATTTTATTATGATATGGATTAGATTTAATTTATTATGAATTTTTAGTGGCAATAATTTTCGCTCAAATAAATTGGAGTAGACTGACCAGAATAATCATGTTAGCCTGACTAAGTCACACAGACACTAATCTCATGAAACCATAACCCAGTCTGCAGCACTTCAGCAGCCTTTAAACCCCTCAAATTTACCATTGTTCAGTCATTACATACCTCCATCCAAACAACAGGTCGGTGAATTTGATCTTCTTCCGCAAATCCATGGAAATCTGAGACATGTTCAGCCAAGCCCAAGTCATCGCTTTAATTTGCTGCAGCATCTTTAAGTGTTCAACTGTCCCATTGTTAAAAATAACATTATTTCTTGTTTTCCAGATACACGAGATGACGGTATATGGCAAGGCTTCCCGAATGACATAACCAAAATGATGTGAGATGAACATTATATTTACAAAAACAAAAAAATCATTTGCAAGTGCAGTTCCAGTTTTCCACCATATTTAGAATTTTCTAACTATTTCTTGTAAAAGTTAACAGAGAAAATTATTGTGTTATCGCTTCACCTTCTTTCGTGTCTTCAATAAAATAGTCTGACAATGCATTCCCTGTTAGTTCCATTGCCAACTCTTAATTCATATATACATCTCGTTGTTCAGAATTGTTAAAGCTTGAATGTTCTTTCATATCTCTTCTTCTGATATTGATTTCCTCATTGTTGACGTTTTAGTCATTTGTATCTGAATTGTTTGTGTTCTCCTCCGGAGCTACTGAAGCTACCCTGCCATAAAATGCATAGTTTCCCAACTCGAGCCATAGAATAAAGTTATGGCGCAGTGGATAGATAGTTGTTCTAGGATGTTGTTTGTATAGCTTACATATTTGTGAGCTAGATTAATTCAAATAATTATTTTTCCCTGTAGGCTCAATGTGTACTTTAAATGTGAAAGTAGAGCATTATTGACCTTAGGTTAAAGGGCATGGTTACAATGGAAGTGCAACTGTCACTGCACTCTATCTTGAATTGTAAATAGTCCACAAGCAGGGCATGCGATTGAAGTATGACCAGTTAACCTATTTTGTTTTAGTATTAAATCTCAGTAATTTTTCCATTGACATTAGTTTGCTTCTGTACCATCTTCATATGAAAAATTGCATATTATATATATCTACCATAATATTGTTGTTATTAATTTGTGAATAATTGTTCATTATGTTTTGTTTATGTAGTACCTTTAACACAGTCATGACAAAGAAAAAAATACCTGTCAAAAGCGTGAAAACTTCTTCAATCTACAGTGAAGAGATAAGTAAGGCAAAACAAGGACAATGTTTGAGAAGAGAAAGGGAACAAGCACAAACGATGCTAAATTCAATAATTGAACCTATGTAAGTTCCAATCATCCTTGCTATTTAACCTTACAATTCCTTCAAATTCCCGCAAACCCATGCTCATTGAGGAATCCTATGAGTTGCATTTATAGGTAGCCCACTGCATATTCCCAATTAATGGCCCATTAAAAATCTATTGACCCATTACCTTGTGGTACATGTTTTCCAGCCGACTGTGTCGGTTGTGTCACTGTCATTAGTTCCCATCTAAAGTTAAGTAATAAAAAAGGCCCTGTGTAAAGGGCACTTTATGGGTGTAAGGGGTAAGGTGCGGAGGCATGTTTAAGTGCTAAGCTACATTATCTGTATGGGTAACATTAAAATTTCAGTTTCAAAAACGAAACTACTTCTAGCAATTTTATATTTGTCAATAACATTAAAATTATTACTTCTAGCAACATCAATCAATTACACATATTAGGTAAACACAGATGAATTGATGCTCTAATCTGATTTGTTTTCTTTTTTCCCATCAAATACTAAAAGAGTAATAAAATTAGGATAATATATGTTAACAAGTAGCGGAGCCCATGCTATGCACGGGTATGTCGTGGTTATAAACGGATTATTCGTGTGACAGTATGTTGTTTGGTTGATTTATGCCTCCTTTGAGATTGAATCATAATAGTAAGTTAAATAATTAAATTATTAATATATAAATACAACAAATATAATTATAATTCGAACTAACTTATAATTAAAAAAAAAAAGGTATTTTATAATTCGAACTAACAAATATAATTATAATTCAAATATAATTGACTGCTTGGATCACTATAAATGTTCATTCGATTTTGAGCTTCATGTTCGGTGTCATAAATGTACAACTGAGCAAACCTTGGTCTTGCTCGGATATTTAGTAACTGTGGATCTGAGCTGTTGCCAATATTCGGCAGTAAAGAACCAATTTTGTGGTAATTATGACCATATAATTTGAATATATAAGGTCCTTTACCATTGTTTACTCTTTTATCAATTTTTCCACCCATAGACGTCAACGCGAACATTGAATTGTATCTTCTTATATTCTCTCTGAACTTGGCTGAAAGTGTGCCTCCTTTAAAATCCATCAATCTCTGTAAATATCGTGGCGGTTGTTGTAGTAACGGCAATTTAACTTTACCATCTAAACAACAAATTGAAAATCCCGGATCATTCAAGCGCTTATGCTTTCTATTTCTTTCTTCAAACCACACAATCGCTTTGCATTTTTTGCATACTCTACTTGGACATCCCAAGTTTAATGGCTCGAACATTTTACCTATTTAAGAGTTTATGCAAAATATTTCAGTTAGATATAACATTAAGGGAAAACAAAATGATCTCAATTCAAATTTGTACTAAATTTCTTACGGGTGATCTCTGTTCCGTCATCTTCTCCGTTAGGATAGTCAAATGTTTCTCCGTTGATTGAATGATCACTATCAGAATCTACGTCATGATATCAATGCAATTAGAATAATGCATTAATATAATAAAATTTATTATGAAGAAAATATGTAAGTCCAACATCATACGTTACTTACCAAAATCACATGTCTGCAACATGCTTTCATATTCATCAACATCAATTCTTCTTTGATTGTGATTTGCACGAACCGGTGTATTAGCAATGGAGCCTTGAAATCTTTTAGTTCTAATAACATGCATCCTATATTCGCGGCGTCGCCACTGAATACTTCTTCTAGTTTCCTAAGAAAATAATAATAGATTACAAAGTGAGTCTTATTTTATACGAACATTATTTTCACTCGAAGCAATCCAAGTCTTCTTAAAAGTAAAATAATATACTAACCAAAAGCAAATCATCGGAATAAATTCTAAGTATCGTATCCGTTGAAATGGAGTTTCGTTTTCTCTTGCCCATGTCGTTCTCTCAACGAAGAGTCCCTAAGAAAATACATGTACGAACAAAGCTATATTACATAGAATTTTTATTTTTTTGTAAAGTACGATTAGAAATAAAACAAAATACTGAAGGAGGATACTGGAAGGGTGGGTATACCTTTGGAAAAAAAAAACAAATTGCAACACCTCAATTTTGAAAAAACTAAAACTCAAGAAAAATTAATTTTGTGCACTCAAAGACAACAAAAAAACAACACGAATAATAAACGCCTATACCATATTTGAACAGATATACATGTGACCTAGGTTTCCTGATGAACCCCCAAGCAAAAATCATAGCAAACTCCTAGTGTTATTATTGAATTTCAGCAGATCAGGTGGCTTCATAGCAGAGCTTTTATGTAATAGAATTTGGAACGCACATATAAGATGGATGATATGTACATTTATAATATATCTTACAATTTAACAATATAATTCTAACTTATTCAAAGTAACCTGAAGAACAATGAGCTCAGAAAGGTATGTAATTGTTTATTTGAATAAAAAAAAAATAATTAAAATTTCGTGTTTAATGATCTTGAAGCATTATATGGTGATGACATTTATATATAGTGGATTTCATTATGTCAGAAGCTTAACATCTGATTGTTATATGCACGGGCAGATTTGTCTTGCAGTACATGTCAAAGTAACCTAAAGAACAATGAGGTCAGATCATTGTTGTGTCTTGCTTCCAATTGGGTTGGAATAGAACTCTAAATGTTTCGTAAATGTCTGTGTATTTATATACATTGTTCGATACCAATATATGAAAGGTATGATGCATTATCCAGTCGCACCATGTTAAAATAGAGATTATGATAAAAACAGAGTTGTAGTTAAATTAATGATTTTTATTAAATACCTACAACAATCTGTATACCAAACTATCATTACAGTTTTTAAAATTTACTGTCTGTGGAGCAGTTCAACGAACCAAGATGACAATCCGATGGTTGGAAGTGAGCCAGGAAAATATGCAATTTCGAAAGGACCACAGGTTCCCTGAACTGCTACAAAACTGGCAAAACATGTTCTGACTGATGGGCATGGACCGGGAAGGGACATATCACAGGGGCATGTCTCTTATTACTAATGTAGTGTCCCTTTTATGTCTCTATTCGGATAATGAAAGGATTTACAGGGAATTGTATTGGAAGCGATGCAAAAAACTGTGATCAACGTATCTAGGAACTAATATGTGATTGGGTTAACATTCATGGTCCACTGAAAGACATAAAATATATACAATTGAATCATAAATTTTCAGAGTACAACACTTTCTGTCACACAACAACAGTTTCTGTTCAAAACTGAATCCCCCCACCACTCCAGAAAAAAATATTTAATGAAAAGAAATCTAACCTGTACGTATTAGTATGACGTCGACGAATAGAGGTCCTAAACAAATAAAAAAAATCAAACTTTCAATACCAATACTGACCTGAACAAAGTATTCTGTTAAAGCAGGAATTGATTCAAGTTAAAGCAATTGAAGGATGTGAGAGCAATTTTCCTTCGACAATAGACACGCACGTTCTAGAGTGTTGATGACAGAGTTCCCCAATTCTGAAATTAAAAAAAAAAAAAGGAAAGGAAAATACATTAAAACTAACCAAAGAAATCAATTAAATGAAAGTTGTGTGGATTATTGAAACTCATTAAAGTTTGTTGAGTTCTATCAACTATTGCCGCAACTATACAATGGGACTATTATTGAAACTCCAAAAATTACAGTGTCCAACATTTTCTAACACACAAAGGTTTGGCCAAACATTTGGATAGGCAAAAAAAATTTCCAAATTAAACCATTCTTTGTTCTGCAAGAATTCATTCAGGCAGAGGCAATTAAGCTTTATTGCCTCGAACCAATTAAGCTTCATGCAAGAAGGAATTTGGCAATACTTCCAATTGAGTGTACAATAGTGTGGTTTATGTTGAGAATTGAACACCCTACCCCAAAAAAAAATAGTAATACAAAGATAAAGGTGTATAACCTGGACGTATTAGTATGTCGTCGGAGAACAGAGGGTCAACAGAACCCGCAACAGTTGAATTAGGATTTTGGCACTCAGATTAGAGTTTGAGATTTAGATTAAGGCAAAAGACTGATGAAGAAAGTCATGTTGATGTTGCCGAAGAAGGAACACTGCAAAGGAGTGATGTCTCAAGGGTTATAAGCAATATTCAGGCTCTTGATTTTCTCATTGACGCTGTTCAAAAGCCATAAGAAGAGGTATCTAGTACATTGGATTTTAATAATACAGTGTAATTAATACAAATTAGATGATTTAATCACATATCTATGAATAGAAAGCCAGAACCTGTTTCTAACTTGAATTGGTATGTATACATTACCTTAGGATGAAGTTACTGGTGGAGGAATGCCTCGAATTGAACAATCGGATACCCAGGAGAAAATATTTGGGAGAAGAAAGTCGAATCTCTTTTTCGTAGAATTAAGATCTGCCGACGATTATAAAAAGATGAATGGAGTGGAATCGTCGTGTTTCGAGTAGAAAGGAGTCGAGAGATTTGGGGCGTGTCTGTACAATGAGTCATAAGAAAGAACGACACATGTATAAAGGGTAATATAGTAATTAAAATCTAAATTTTGTAAAGATCGAAATCTGTGCGTCCACAGGGAAGGGTTGACGTTTATAAGAGAGAGAAGATGTGAGTCATGGTTTTTCCCAGATATGCTCCTTCTTTAAGAATCCTAAATCTGATTTCACTCTATATGTTCAAAACTGATGCGTGATCTCGGCAAGCTGCCTATAATGATTGGTACATGTGTCGTTATATACCGTCTTGTTCATATCAGTTCCATGTTTACCAGTTTCTCTCCAAATGACACTGTTAGTGTTAGTCAGACCAATCCTTGAGAATAAAGTCATTTTGTGTATGATTTTAACAGAAATGTATACCTATAAAATTTATGCATCTGTTCATGTGATGCCTATGTCCATAACCTTTGACTTTACTGTCATGATGCAAATTTCTAATAGGTAGGACATGAGAGCTACTGTGGCTGGGACATCTGTAGTGATAATTTAATCAGCCATGGCAAGTATGATCAATTCCTGTTTGGTACTACAATTTTGTCTCAAACCGATGTCTTATATATACATCATTACATCTTAATCTTTTAGTCATCCTGCAAATTTGGATCCACATATTAAAAAACAAATTTTGAATTGATTTCCTAAGGTTGTAGAAAGCATGCTTGAGTATTTCCTTTAACTCTCTTTGCTTCCTACCATTGTATCTTGGCATGGACTACGTACATGATCCAATTTCATCACTTCCATATATGTATAAGGATATTGTTTTAATTTCCTGGATTAAGAAAAAGGACATTACTCAAGTTTATAGAAACTGTGGTTATATTTTGCTTGGAATTTTTTGTTGTAATCATGATCTATTTCCATTTATTTTAGTATCATGTCAAATGTGAATTTCCATTCGCGTTGAGCCAAAAGCAGGTGTTATGTCAATTGATGTTGTTTCTCTATTCTGGTTAATACGGTTTCATTGAAACTGCTATGATTTTATTACATTCGATTATGGGGCAAAAGTCTTAATCGGGGAATGAGTTATTCTGGCAACATATATTATTATTTTGGTTATGTTTAATTGATAAATGATTTTGCTTGTCTAATCTGGTTATTACAATTTCACTCAAATTGCTATGATTTCATTACATTCCATTGTGGTGCAAAGCTTTTAACGGGGGGATGAGTCATTGTAACAACATATAATCTTTGGCAATGTTGCAGTGATTAGAAAAGTGCACACAAAATGGGAACCAAGGGATGGGAGAATCTGTGGCCAACGAAAACTGCAATGAGTTGCTTTACTGCTCGAGCTTTTGCTCAGGTGATTCATAAACTTTTATTCATACATTAAAAAAATTAGATCTAAGATCGAGATTTGTTGGATCTTAACGAGATCCATGGGGTGATTATAATTTGACTGAAGCCAAATTAATCAAAGTAAACCTATTTTCTCTATCCTGCCATTTCCTATTTTCTCTCTTTTTTCATACCAAGATATTGTTCCTTTTTTTTTCCTTAGAACTTTACACATTATAGGTTCACTGAAGTGAATTAACCTATCATTCATGTTTGAAGTCTGACTTTTAAGGCTCTAGGTCCAAAAAATTAAATAAAAATTTGAACATAATGAACTCAACATAAGGAATTAGAGCAGTAGTTACCTACGACTGAAGTTTGACTCGCTTCTTGTGATAGTCTTTCCCAACAAATGGGGATGAAAAGAAGTAAAACAAACCAACCAAACAGGCGTACATTGACCACCATTATGTTGTCCAATTTTTGAAGAAGTGTATCCATGTGGTCAAAAGAGGTAAAGAAAAAGCACCCTACAACTATAGCATCACATGAGTGCTCATGTGGATATGGGTATCTTTGAGTCACAATCTTCCTAACCCTATTTCCCTATCCATTTTTAGTGTATTTTAAGACTTCTCGGAAAGTAAGAAAATCTTTCCAACAATGCAAATGTTGCCTTGCTTGTTTTCAATATAACAGTGTGAAGTGTACGCAATAGGCACAAAATCCACGATAGATGAAAGCTTCCAACATTAAACTTGAGCTCATAGAAAGAATCTGTACATCAAGATGTTATAATAGTTTAGGGATAACAACACTTGTAACAAATATTTAAACTCAATTACCAAATATTAAAAGGAAAAATTCACAGCAAAATAAGTTGTTCAGGAGTATTCTAAATGTATTGCTTTTATCGATCACTATCCAAGTTTTTTCTGACTCGATGATTTTTCAGAGTTCTATTTGTATAATCTTACCGAGAATAACTTTGGTTTGAAGCTTTGATTTTTGGTTTGAATTTTTGTTACTATCCTTTTCTTCTTTTGTAATTTTAACTTTTGAATTTTCCTCCTATTTTTCGTTCAAGAGACTGTAGGTTATACTCCTATTTTGTAATGACCAAATATCAATTCCATATCATCACAGTAATATGGTGTGTGTTTTTTTTTTATCTCATGATTTTGAGAATAGTTTGACACTTTGGCCTATCTAGGTTTGAACGAAGATATGGTGAAGATGAACTTATTTTTTCGGATTTTAACGAAAACTATGTCAACGGAAAAATAAATGAGTGATTGGCTAAGAATATGATACATCTACATATCTGTCAGCATTAATGGTTAGAGCTTTAGCCCCCGAGTTTTGAGAGTATAAATTGTTAGAATTTTTTCAATGATTCTTTTCTACTTTGAATCTGTCATGATTTTAATCTGTCTTTCCATGCATTTGAGGTCCGAGGAGTTTGTCCTTTAACACAATCTATAGCTATTCTGTTATAGTTTAGGAATAGTATAACACCTGTCTAAATAAATAAGCATAAAAATTCAACATTATGACTGAGACCCAAACCAAAACAAGGTCAATTTGAGAATACACCCCCTATGTTCCTCACGTTGGCCAATACATCCCATTAGTTGAAATATTTGGTTTTCCACCCCTTTAACATGTTGACTCTGTTAAAACAAACAGTCAACTCTCTTTGACCCAGTCAAACCCCCTTAAATTACATATTTGCCCTTATTTTTCAAAATAACTAAGTTACCCCAGATTAAATCTAAACCGTCAATCCAACTTTTAAAATTTGAATCAAATCCAACGGTAGAAACATTGTCTTCTACACTCAACATGCTGAAAGTGCAACTTTTAAACAAAACCATAGTTAAACAAAATCTTCTTTTTTCATTCAAAGTCAAGTTATTTTATGTTTCTATATAATTTCTCCTCTCCTCTTCTTCTATCTTTTTTAACCTCACACATTATCTTTTTACATCTCTTTGTACTCTTTCTATTAGTAAATTGTATGATTGATATCCATTCTTTGATTGAAACACTTGTTACATAGATTACTAGAATGAATTGTAAAATTTCTTGATGGGTATGATGAAATGAACTAAAAAACACAATTTTCTAAAGTAGAGTTTGCAATAATCTTATAACTTCATCAAATTTCATCGTTGTACATCACAAGTTCAAAATTGATGGATGAAAACAAACAAAAACGATAAACTCTTCAACATATAGAAGAGATTGATTATAAAATGGGTATTGATATCTTAAATTGGCTTTATTACAACTTTGTTTATATTAATCTAAAATCATTTCAATCCAATTATTTCTTAAGAATTGTGACTTAAAGTGAAGAAGAAGATGATAAGAAAGGGTAACATAGTTTATTCCTATAGAAGAATCAATGACTTAAATTAGATCTACAAAAGAATATTGAATCGACGGTTTAGATCAAATTAGGGCAACTTAGGTATTTTAAAAAATAAAGGCAAATATATAACTTAAGAGGTTTGACCGAGTCAAAATGAGTTGACTGTTTGTTTTAACAAAGTCAACCTGTTAAAGGGGTGGAAAACCTAATATTTCAACTAATGGGATGTATTGGCCAACGTGAGGAAGATAGGGGGTGTATTCTCAAATTGACCATTGATATTGGTTACTTCCAAGCTCTTGGGCTAATACACAGTATTCACAAGAATGAGATTGAAACATTTCCCAAGGCAGGCACTGCAGATTGGAAGTTAATGTTCATAACATATAATGTTAATGCTGATTGGAATCAATCTATTACTTGAAGAACCGAGTTCAAACACTAGGTAATGAAAACAACTTTGAAAACCTCTGGAAGATCATTTTTTGTAAGAGAAGGAAGAAAGCTGCAACCAAAACTTATGAGACAAAACAACAGATGTCTCTCATGACAGAAAAACAGGTCCCACTGTAGTTGATAGGGTTTGCTCTTTGGTAGGGATATGATTTACTGAAGCTAAGATATAAGGCAGCAATACAGTTCTCAATTTTTTTCATTAAGTAAGCTAATATGAATTAGAAACATAATTATATCTCACAATATACACTTCCTATGATAAGGATTGGTAGTTATGAATTTTGATCATCAATGCTAATGAATTAAATTGGTAGCCTGTAACCATTCATAGTGTCGGACAATGGAAAAATATATATGTCCATTCCCAGGCTGTAGCCTTTAGCCTTTTCAAATTCGCCTCAATAGTAAACTATGTATCCTTGATGATCTTCTCGTTACCCATGCTCAACACTACTAACACAACAAAAACCAATTTGCCTTCTTTTCATGAACTTTCGGTAAAAATACTTATAACTTGCCAATGTTTACCTTAAGAATCGTATTATAGTTAGTAAGCTATATTATTTAATATTCAAAAATAAAAAATAACTAAATTTTTCTCAGAAAAACCTTCCAAACCCGACACACACCATTGGATATTGAGGGATATATCCGTTTTTCTGAAAACCGAATATTCGCATCAAAACGAAATTTTCACCTATGCTTGCTACATTACATGCAAAGTAAACCCTGTGTTATCATAGAAATCCACCCATGTGAAATAAAGTATTGGATGAATTAGTAAAATGGGAATGAACAAACGTAGAAACCAATTAGATAACTGATGTCTCACTGTGTTTGCACAATAATACTAATGATCTTTTAATTAATGGCTTTTATATCAAACATTAAGACGTATGTAGTTGTGATAGTACCTGTGAAAAGTTTTTATTTAGTATATATTAATATGGTTTTGTAAGTTCAGAGCTCAATTTGTTTATGCAAATGATTTCTCTTGTGTTTGATGCTCTTCTTATTTGTTTATTTACTATTTCACATCTCAACAGACTCAAAAGAAGCAGATCACTTAAAGGAGAATATATCTGGAGCTAATATAAGTTAAAATAAGTATGTAATCATACCACGACACCTTCGAGCTCCTGGGGTTGACCATACCCGCCTAATGTTTGGAAGGTTTGAAATGGAGTTTGACTATACAAAAAGTATCTCTTCTGGGTTTCAATGCATTGCAAATCAGCAGCAATTTAATGTCCATCCATCAGCAAGGTTAGTGATGTTTCTCATTGACCTTGTGCCAGAGTTTTTTTTCCCTGTAAAATCATACGAGTGTGATTCATATTTCCTGTCATGGACATTTATATCCATATGCCTTGTAGTTAACATTCTAGATAACCATTTTGACTGTGTATAGTTATTGAGAGTATAGTGCATATAAGACCCTGATGATAATAAAGTAACTTGAAAGGCAGCGTTACAGTTCCTTCAACCTCCAGTGAAGATATTAACCAACTTGATTTACTGAATGGTCAAGTTAGAAATAATGGATCTGTTTCTCCGGCGTCAATTGCAGTTTCTAGGAATCCTGAAAATGATAAAGAGAATATGCAAATCCTGGGAATTTGGAGAGCTATGCAGATATTGGATAAAATCACATCTTTAGCTGTACCAAATCTCATAGTAGGATATGAATTTAATTAGTCAATTTGATAGCCAAAAGCTCTGGAAGTGAATTAGAAGACATCTACCACCTTGTTGTTTAGGTTAACTGTCATTCTTCTCTTTCTTATTAGTCAACTAATGGGTATAGTGGTTGTATAGAGGTTGGTTCCAAGTGCAGTCTTTTCTCATATCGCTGAAGAAAGAAATGGAGCTGAAAATGAACTTACTATTGTGTAATGTTTTGCTTCCATTTAGAAATATTAATGCATTTATATGTGCAAACCTTAGAGATCAACATAAGCTCTACCTATGTTTCAAACTTTGAGGATTAACTCCCGAGTTTGGTTGGTAGCATCTAGAAGATATGCCCGAACAAATATTAGCTTGACAGAATGATCATTAGTAGGAGTATTCTCTTGATATATTTAGAAATGTAAATATTGTTTAAAGAAATGGGTTTGTTAGTAGGGTTGGTCCTAACAAACATCAACTTTACAAAAATCATTGTTAGGAAGTTTTATACAAGTAGAGTTGTCATTTTTTTTCTTCTTCTGTAATATAGTGTACAAAGGTCTAGTTTGTCTCTGTATCAATCCTGGATATAAGTTTCAGCATTTTATTTGACTTATTCGAGTTTTCTGAATTAAATCTAGATGCTTGATTAAGGTGCTAATGATGTTTCTATTATTGGCAACTTGTTTTTTTTTTATCAATGGAAAAAAACAATTTCGGTTGTATGTATTTGGACAACAATGTTTGAGGAGGTTGAGACTTATTTGATAAAAATGTTGTTGTGCAGTCCTCTTGTGAGAAGAGCAAGTGCAAATGTGGTCAGTATCATTGCCAAGTATGTTGTTTCAGCTGGAGAATGGCCAGAGTTATTTCCGTTTCTGTTTCAATGCAGTCAGAGTGTGCAAGAAGACCACAGGGAAGTAAGTGTGTCATTCAAAGATAACCTTTTCTTTCTGCCAGTTCACTTTTTTCCTTTTCTACTTTTTATTTGTGCTGTATATTAGTCTACCCCAAATCCTACAGGTTGTTTATTTGTTATAAAAACCCTCTTTGAAATAGAGTCTGTTGCTTACAAACCCAAGCAATTATTTGTAGACAAATGAAGCACCATTTCTTGATTTCAGGTCAATCCTAAGGGGTAAACATGATTGGCCGGATTAATTAGCAAAGGCAGTGGCAATGGCTGCCTAAGGGGTAAACATGATGAAGTGCCCCAAATTATCTTTTGTTTCCTTCCATAAGGTAATTATTTTATATTTCCACTTTATCTCATAAGAAAGAGGTAAGAACATTTTCTCTAGTTCACGATTCATTGTAGTCTTTAATTGTGAGTGAAAAGTTGATGTGTTAATGATTTTTTTGTGTCGTAAGAAATAATGGTTACAAAATTTGTAAGTATTCATTTGCTAATAATATCCTGAAGGTTGATATGTTAAATAGTCCATTTGGTTTGGTTATGGTCCAATGAGTTTTCTAATTTGATAGATTTTAGTTTTGATTTAATGGATCCATAAGCTCTAAATGGTAAGAGCGCTCATAAATTGAGAGGTTGGTGGTTCGAATCCATCTGGATCCACTGAATTTTAAATATAAAATAATTAATAATTGTATTTATAATAAGCTCATCAAATATTGTATTTATTAATTAATTTTAGCTTATTCAAAGCTTTTTAGACAAAAGGATAGCATTTTCTAAACGCTATAGACGAAAGGATAGCATGATTTTAAATGCTATAGACGAAAGGATAGCATGATTCTAAATGCTATAGTAAATGTTATTGAAGTAATTGCGTTTGTGGATATGCTATGGTAAAAACCATAGCATTTAAATAAATGCTATTAAACAATAGCGTTTTTCTATAAACGCTATCAAAAAAAAGGATAGCATAGACATAGATAGCGTTTTTTAAATGCTATAAACTGCTTTTAATAGCATTTTTTGAGCGCTATCTATATCAGTTTTTCTAGTAGTAACTAAGGAGAGAAGTGGAAAAAATCAAAGATTTTTTTTTAACTTGACAGTGATAACGAAGATGGTGAGAAGAAAACAAGTATGAACCTGACCACAAGGCTGATTCCATTTCTTTGCCGGAGTAGGAAGCCTTGGCTCTTAACCTATTGAGGATTTTTTTTTTTTTTAATTAATTTATTTATTTATGAAGGCTCTTAACCTATTGAGTTTTATACATTAATAGTTGCCAAATTTTGAATAAAAAAAGAAAAGATAAAATGATGGTAGCTGCTAATGTTTATGAGATTTAGTTGAAACGACCAACTTAGTTTTGGGTAATACATATTATTTTTAGTTTTGAGAATTGTTGTAAATTTTCTAGTGTTGATCTACTACTTTTCAATAAGATAGGTCAATTAAAAAAAACTTAAACTTGTTGACAATATAAGGTCACTAACTCACTATACTTTTTTGGAGTAACACTGGAATTACTCAAAGCTTTTGAGTCCTTAAGTCCACCAGTAAAAGACTCCTATAGTGGCTGCAAAAGATGTATGCCTGGATGATGCGGTATGCAACATTCTTGTAGTATGTTTGGTTTTGTAGATTGGTTAAAATAAACATTTCAAGTATACGAAAATAAAATCGAATGAAAGTAGAAATCAAATAAAATTAAAAAATAAATATAAACAATAAAAATTAAAAAATTTAATAAATTAAATAAATATAAACAATAAAAGTAGAAATTTTTAATCAATCAAATAAAAATAGTTGACTCTAGCGTTGCGAAGCAACGGGTACAACTAGTAGACTTATATAGAGTTACATACAATAAGATAACTCTAAATAACTAAGTTATATAATATCAGGTTGTTGCAAGATATTAGGAGTTGTTGCGGCAATTGTAGGAGAAAAGAATGGCAAGAAAGAAATAATAACTGCATTTCAATATTGACAATTATCAACTGACTTTTAGGAGGTCCATTGTACTTCAAGTGGGACAAAACTTCAAGTGGGACAAAAAAACAGTGTCATCCGTCCGTCCACTTTCAATTTTTGTTTTGTTTTTTTTTTTTTTTTTTTTTTTTTTTTCTTCTGTTCTCCAATTTTCTTTTTTCTCTTCCTCTTTCTTCTATCTTCTTCTCGTCTCCTCTCTGATCTCTCTCTCACTCTCAATTCTCCTACTTCTCTTTCTTCTATCTTCTTCTCATATTCTCTGTCTCAATTCTCCTACTTTTCCTTCTTCTTTTTTCTATCTTCTTCTTCTCTTTCTCATTTCTCCTTTTTCTCTTCGTACCTCTTCGATTTCTCATTCTAAAATCGGTCCCCACTGTCATTCTTCCTTTAATATAAAGCGCAGCACCAAGGGGCAAAATTTTCTTCAAAACAATTACATAATCCCACAGCCACATCAGCAAAAGTATAGTCGATTTCCAATTTTGTCCCTGTAACTTTTTAGAAATTATTATAATGAAAGTAGATTTCCAATTTTATCCCTTTAACTTTCTCAAAATTACTATAAGCACCTATTAAAGTAGAATCCCCAATCGTTCTCTTTCTTCCAATCGTCCTTAATCGGTCTCTTCTCCCATCATCAAGCTATGGATTTAATTCTGTACACCGAGCGTCGCATCGTTTAATTAGTATATCCAAAGGTCGTATCGATTGGTCAATCTTTAGAAAGTTATAAATTGAAATTACAGCAAATGAATTTATCACTTCTTTGTTCTTCTTCTCATCTTCTGCAGTCAGTCTTCCTATTCATCTGCGAAAAAATCAAGAACAAATTTTGATAAGGTTTGAATACAATTGTTATTCTTTCTCTTTTTTTGTGTCGTCGAATTAATAGGTTTTTGCGCTGTTGTTTGCCTTTGTAATTTTAATTTTTTTTACTGGATTGATTCACTTAAATTTGGGTTATTTATAATTTTGCTGCTGTTTATATACTGAATAAAGGAAGAATTACATCAATGTCTCCCTTATCAGTATACATAATAATTATAGTTCTTTGTATTGGGTCATAATTATAGTTCTATACCTGTAGGTGTACACGACAATGGCATGTTCCAGTTTGCATCGTCTATCTGAAATTGATGATACTACAGACCTCTGGAAAGTGAAAGTGCGTATATCTAGGAAATGGAATATAGTCGACTTTGAGACGGGAAAACAGATTCTGCGTGTAGAAATGGTCCTCCTAGATGAAAATGTAATCAATCAAACTGAACGTACGAAGTCATATGTGTACAGTATATAATTATTGTTAATACCTTTATAATTCCTTCCTGCAGGATCATCAAGTGCATGCGACCATCCCAAAAAGACTTATTACCAAGTACTCTGCTGTTATTCGAGAGGGGGGTGTTTACTTTCTACAAAATTTAAGTGTGTCTCCTGCTAAAGGCGTCTACCGCCCGGTCCAACATCGGTACAAGGTATTCTTTAAGTAGGATACAAATGTTAAACCTGTTTCCGACATAAGACTCACATTCCCCAAGTTTAAATTTGACTTTGTTGAGTATAACAATATCAAGTTCAGACATGGAGACAACACTTATTTAACAGGTCAGAATCTTCATAAAGTCAACTTCAAAATAGTCTTTAATTACATTCAAAGTTAAGAGTCAACTAAATTTTATGATTATTTCCTTGCAGATGTGTATGGTAAGTTGGAAAGTGTTTCGAATGTCATGAACGTTGAAAGAGGAACACTTAGAGAAATATTTTTAAAGGATAGAAGGTACCTTACAAACAAAAATAAATTTGAAAATGAGAAACTACAAATAGTGCTAGTATAACAAATGTGAATTCAAACAAGCAAACAAACAATACGCAGAAAGTAAATAACACACAGAAATTTTTAACGTGGTAAAACCCAAACTGGGAAACGTCCACGGTTGTCCTCGCGACAACAAAATAATTCACTAGATGAATAGAGATGTACAAACCTATCAACTACCTGCACTCACTGCGAGTTGATACTCCTGGTTATCTCTAACACCTTGACTTCACCAGAGCACCTTGATGTACGCACAAGACACTCGACTTCTTGATGAACACACAAGAAGACTCGAAGCCGAATTCACAATAACTCTTGAAGATCACAAAGATATGAATTGGGAAAAGGGGGAAGAAAGGGAATTGAGTTCAATAGCCACAAACAATTTTACTATCACCAACCTAACCAAAACACATGAACAAGAAGAAGGATGGACGGCCAAAGAACTGCTTTGTTCTGTAGAAAAGAAACCCTATTTATACTTAGGGTTGAAAACCTAGAAAAATGGGCCGAAACTGTGCAAACCGACTTTGGACGTTCGTACGTCGATATGACGTTCGAACGTCGCCACACAAAAATAAGCCTGCTGCCTAACATGACGTACGAACGCTCTAAACAGGTACGTACGTCTCCATACGAAAACATGTCTGCTGACTACCTGGACGTACGAACGTCCTAACTGAGTACGTACGTCCTGACCAAAATAAGTTCGCTGCTTCAGTGAACGTACGTACGTCCTAACTCGGTACGTACGTCCAGAATCCAATAACTTTCCCTAGACAGACCTAAGAGACACAAGGACACGAGACGACCATGCGTACATCTTGGTTTTCCTAACAATGAATTCAAGGCGAGATAACCAAAGACACTTTGTCACAAAATTGATGTCAAACCACTTCGTGCCGGTTTCAATCTCCCCCTTTGACATTGATTTTGTGACAAAAACCTATGACTCTAATAGCACTTATAAAACGTGCTTACAATCCCAAACCATGGCATTTATAAACCATGCCTACAAAAACTCTCAAAATAGAAACATATAACAAGTCACCAATTCTTGTTATCCAGCTTTAGGAAGATGCTTTAACCATCAGAGATCGAACGGAAGCAATCAAAGATTCAACAGAAGTTCCTTCGAGCAACTCCCCCATACTTCATGAGCTCCAAACTTCATGAGCAACTCCCCCATACGTGTAGCATACCTGAAACATGACCCAAAAATAACCTAACAAGAAGAAGACGATTGTTAGTAATTAGAGTCATAAATCTCCCCCTTTTTGTCACAATAAGTGATCAAAATAACCAACCATCAAAGGAAAAGAACAATAATAAACCAATAACCAAGAAAAAGAAATCAAAACCAAACAAAGAATACAAAACATATAAAATATAAAACGAACCCAACTTGTTAAAAGTTCAGAAAGTCAACTAATAACCAAACAGAGAAATCCATAAACAGAAAAACCAAAAGCTCGAATTAACGAATTCGAAAAACCCTTTCCCAATGACCTAGAGGAAGCTTAGAGAAGTAAGCCTCCGCACGAGCCGAAGGTCGATTCCACCGAGCAATCACATGATCATCATAATCCTCCAACCATTCACTCGTACAAAACAACTCCTCAATTCTGCTGTCCAAGCCACAGTCGGTAAGTGGAGCAGCAAGACCTGGAACCTTCGGATAACCAACTAACTCCAATATGTGATTTTGAAGATGTCCCGGTAATCTCTCCCAATGATTGACACGAACCAAACAAGGATTAAGGAAAGGACGATGAATATAGTCATATCCATGGGGAACGCGACACAAACGACAAACCTTAGCATTGTTCTTGTACTCCATTACCATGAACGACACATAACCAACATTCGGAACAAAAATTCCATGAAGTTCATATTCTGCCATAGAGAATTCTGAAGAACAAAGAGAGAATTAGCAAGAGGGAAGAAGACACAATAGGAGTGAAAGAGAAGAAGACTCCCTATTTATAAGAAGAATAGTAGTAAACATATCATGGACCCAAAAAGAAAGGTCCATTACCTCAGAAAAATTTACTGCAAAACAAGGAAACCAACTTGAACTAATATGAAAATAGCAATATCCAAGAACATGTACAATACTAAAAAAATAGAAACAAACCGATATATCAAAAAAAAATTTAAGTACAAAAATGTGGAGAGTAAACCAGACAAACCACTACTCGGAGTCCGAGTCACCATCACTCGGTTCACCATCACCCTCGTCCTCACTCTCTGAGTCATCACCATCACTCGCACCTTGAACTGGAGGCACCTCTTCCGGAAACGGAGGCAAGTCTGTGGGAGTGAAGTCCAGCCGCAGATGCCGCATCTGAGCAACATTCATCGCATGAATATCACTGATCATGACATCATGACGAGAGAGAATGGCCCCGAAACGATCCAACCGAGCATCCATATGGTCCTGATGACGGCGGAGAGAGGAAACCCGAGCATCAATGGCTGCAACAGCCCGATTTCCCCTAGCAGAAGCAGGGATGGGGCGTCCAGTGGTCAAGGCCCGATCGAAATCATCATTACGCACAAGTGTCCTGCCTCCCCAAATGAGGTGGTGCGTCAGACGCGCACCCACGGACTCGAAAGCCAACCTTCGAGACTGACAGCCCTTTTTAATAGCGTTGACCCAGTCGTGGCCAACAAACTTTGGAGGGCTCACCCCCAGATACTGTCCCTGAAAACCCAAGTGCCTGAGAATTGTCATAATAAAGCTAGGGAAAGGAAGAGTACCCTTAGCTGCATCAATTTGAAGCATCCGATTGTAGATGACCTCAGAGAGATGAATATGGTGCACCGACATACAAACCACCAATTTGACCATGTCGTCGGTCATAATTATCTTGTTGCCCTTGGTGGGGTAGATGTTGGAGTGAGCAACCATGTGCAGGAGGATGGCGCTGTAGTGCTTGGCATGATACCTTTCCGTGACACCATCAATAAACATCTGCTGAACTTGATTGACAAAGTCAATTTGAATTGACTCCGGAACAGGCCATCTAACAGAGACAGCATCCTCAGGAACAAAGTCACCATCAATACCCAACGCCTCGCGTATCACCTTAGGAGAAATGGTGTATCGCCGACCTTCAATCAAAACCGAAAAACTCGATCGATTTTGCGAGGGTGTCTTTGTCTCATAGAAAGCTATCGTATGCTCAACCGAGTACTTGGTGATTGGTTGAGCCACCCTTAGCCAATTCCGAGTCTCAAAGAACAATGCGATATTGCCAAGTTGAGATGCCCCTAGAGGGGTGGCAGCAATGTCTCCCAAGTCGAAGAACCGCTCGGGAACAATGGCCTTGGCTCGAGGATGAGCGCCAAGGGATGATGGATGAGACAAACCCGGAGTGGAACCACGACCCCTCGGAGCGCGAGAAGAGGATGCCGCGTTGGAGGAAGTGGTGCGTGCGCGCTTGGAAGCCATTGCCTACACAATCACAACATCAAACAAACCAAAAATGTAAGAAACAATGACAAATAAAAAAACAGCAAAGTCATTGTGACATTTAATCAAACACTTGATGTGCAGAAACAATACACATGTTATCGACAACAAGATAGCAATGGTGAGCACCCAACCATATCACAAATCAATCCCAACAGTAAAGAAGCCATAACAAGAGATAGAGATAGCCAATTCGTCCAACAATTTCAAGAAATTGAATGAAAATACTAACCAATAAAACAAACACATATTTCAAAGAAAAAAAAACGAAAACTAAGCATGCAATCCAATCAATACCAAGAGGGGATGGAGAAGAGAAGAAGAAGAAGAAGAATAAAGGAAGAAGAATATGGGAAAAAGTAGAGTTTACTTACTTGAGTGAAAAACAGAGTATGCACTAGACAGAGAAACTTCTAGAAGTTAAGCAACAAACAACCTCCAAGAAAGAGGAGGAAAAAAAGACAATGCTAGAAGGAGAAGAGAGACCAAAACGGTTGAATGGGAGTGGAGATTACCAAGTGTACGTGCAAGAGAAGAAGAAGCACGATCGATATAACAATAGGCCATTTGTTTAAACAAAATTTGAATTTAAACAGCAAGTGGGCCGGACTGTATCAGGGACGTTCGTACGTCCTAAGTACGTTCGAACGTCGGGACCAAAAAAAAACATCTGACACACAACACGTTCGTACGTCCTATGAACGTTCGTACGTTGCAAAAAGATCTGTCCCCCTCCACGTACGAACGTCTTGAAAGCGTACGTACGAACCCCTTTTTTTTTTTTTTTTTTTTTTTTTTTTTATTTATGAAAATAAACCACATAACTAGAAAAACAGATATTGAGAGACATCACAAGAAAACACTTCTACGTATCATACGAATTCCAAATACAACCGAATATAGTTTAAACAATCCTCAACCACAAGAGAATGCAAAATCGAAGAACGACATCATACACCATGACAAGATAGTTACTAGAATGATGCAAGTATGTAGAAGAACCTGAGAGACCAATACCAACCTCCGAAAAACAAACTAAAGACATGATCATGGAGAATATTGAAGGTCACTTGCAACTAGCCCAAAAACACACACTATTGTTCTTCTTTTTTTTTTTTTCAACTAGACAAGTGCGAAAGCCGCTAGTCATTCATCATTTTTTTTTTTTTTTTTTTTTTTTTTTTGTATTGTATATTTTGTAAACCATTTAAACAGATGCCATTCCCGTGTGGGAGTATGAAATATCTCCATCTTTTACCAGAACACGAGGGTAGGGTGTAGCCTACATCTTTTCGGCAAAACACACTCAAGAAGTGCAATACCATGATAACGTGCAACACAAGAACTAACATCTCTTGAGTGCAACCGTCAGAGCATGACCCTCACAGCCCCAACGGGTTCTTAGCCAAATGAGTATGCTCTCAAGACATTCAAATGGCTGGGGATTTTGTGAGTCATTGACCACTTACAAGAGGTGAGAATAGAAAAATAACAAACAACGATCATGAAAAATCAACCATGGAAGACTGGAGTTAAACATGTATCGAAAATGTCAAGCCAACCACATTGAAATGCATCATGCAAGAAACTACCAATACGAAGAGAGTATGATGTAACCCTACAACTATGCATGACACAAAAACAGTTGAGAACGCCAAACTAGAAACATCTGTAAAAAGAAATCCACACAATAGAGAATGTAGTATGTCCTCAATACCAACAACAACAATAAATGACCAACCCTAAACATCCTAAACACAGACAGTTCCAATGAACACATTAGACATATGAATGCAAAAGAGGTGTAGTGACAATGAAGCAGTTATCAGAGGAGCGACTACCAGATAACACCAAAATATTATTGGAATCAAAAACATCGCACCTATTATCCTCAAACACAACCTTAAATTTAGCATCACACAACTGACTAATACTCAATAAATTTGACCTAAGTCCCTTAACAAAAAGAAGTTCATGACTATTGAGCGATTCAACCTCAGAAAAGTGACCTTTACCTTCAACTGGAAGCAGTTTACCATTACCAAACCTAACCTTACCTCCATAACCAAGAGTCAGGTTATCAATGAGATCCTTATCACCTGTCATATGACGCGAACAACCGCTGTCAAGATACCATGATGAAGGCAATGATTCAACCAAACGAGCCGTGTGAGACACCATTTTCCTGGATGCATCCATACTCCTATCCCAGAAATGTGGTGGTGGAGTAGGCATCGGTGTTGCTTGAGGACGGTTTCCATAAGGAGAAGTTCTGGGTAAACCCCACGGAGCATAACCATTCCACATATATGGAGCCTGCATGGAGAAGGTGGAAGACTTGTTCCAATATGAGTTACCTGCAAAAGAAGGATGAGAAGCAGGATACAAATTATTCCAACAAAAGGCAGAAGTGTGACCCTTGCGACCACATGTTAGACATTTAAAGTCTTTGTGTCTAGAGTTCTTTTTCCGAACTTGCTTCACATGAGTAACCTTGGGTGGTGATACCACACTAGGCACCTGCACAGGAGCAGGAATAGCGACACTTGTTGGTCGCACAAAGGTAGTGCGGGAAGTGCTAGCAGTAGCAAGGGGAACAGAGGTGTCATAGCCTAAACCAGATTTATCTGAATGGGATTTACCGATTCCCAACAAAGAGTTTAGATTAGCACTTGCTTTACCAAACCCAACCAATTGTTTGTTAGCAGCAAACAACTCAGCCTTTACTCTCTCATGCTCCAGTACAAGGGATCGATACCGTGTTTCAAGATCATTATTCAGTTTTTCCAGAGTGACAATACGCACTTGGAAATCCTCCTTTTCCTTCACAAATTCTTCCTTCAACATGTTGGAATCACCTGTAAGGTTGCATATATCCTGTCCAAGACTCTCTACCTGATCCTGCAAGACGGTGTTAGTTTTTTCAAGCAACTTTACTTGTTGCATAGAAAACTTATACATGTCACATAATTCACTAGTAGTAGCATGAACACCAGAATCAGAAACATTAATATCAGCAGAAGAAGATACAATACCTCCTGGATGTTCATCCAGGGATGCACTGAAGACCACATAATTTGAGACAACATTTGAGAGATTCCCATCATCATCTTCATCCGAATCATCCCATGTTACGGTGAGATTCGCTTTGGAATTATCACCAGGTTTGCGATCGACCTTCTTATCACATTCATTTGCAAAGTGTCCATAATCACGACACTTGTAACATTGGACATCTTTACGATCAACCCGAGCTCTCCTCCCATCAACAGAGAACCGCTCAAAACCACGACTTCTAGGAGCATTTGAGGAATCAGGAAATCGCTTTCGAGGATCTCGATTCTGTTGATATTTCAGAATCTTCTGAAAGCTACGTGACAGGAACGCATAGTTATCATCCACATCCTGTTCTTCATCATCAGAAGGTCCTGTGGAAGGTTCTTTAGACGATGTAGCTTTGAATGCTACAGATTTGTTCTTCAAGGGTTCTTCCAAAGCCTGTTCCATCTCACATGTCCTTAGTTTGCCAGCAAGTGTCTCGATGGACATGTTCTTAATCACATTACTTTCAGTGATGGCATCCTTTCGTGAACGAAACCGAGGAGGCAAAGCACGCAATATCTTACGGACCACCTGTGTGTCAGTATATGCATGACCAATAGCCGCACTGCAGTTGATGATGTCTTGGAGACGAATAAAGAAATCATCAAAAGTCTCAGAATTATCCATCCGTAGATTCTCAAACTGAGATGTTAACAGTTCCAGCTTACTTTCTTTGACTGTTTCGTCACCTTCATGTGTACAGATAAGCCTGTTCCATGCATCTTTAGCCTCTTCACAGCCCTGTACCCTACGAAACTCACTAGCATTTAATGCCATGAAGATAGCATTGAGTGCCTTGTTGTTATAATTTGCCAACAACTTCTGTTCAGGCGTCCACTTTTCACGTGGCGTCAGTGATGTAACAGCAGTACCATCAGTACCTGTAGTAGTCAGAGGTTCTTTCCACCCCGTGACAACAGAAAGCCAGACTTCTTCTCCTAATGCTTGGAGATAAGCTCGCATACGTACTTTCCAATGACCAAAGTCCTTTCCACTGAATTGTGGAGGAAGACTTGAAGTAGCAGACTTGTGAGAATCCATAACGCACTATTGATCGTTAGCGTGAGCCTTTACGCTCCTTAACCAGCCCCCAGCGACTGATACCAATTGAGAAACTACAAATAGTGCTAGTATAACAAATGTGAATTCAAACAAGCAAACAAACAATACGCAGAAAGTAAATAACACACAGAAATTTTTAACGTGGTAAAACCCAAACTGGGAAACGTCCACGGTTGTCCTCGCGACAACAAAATAATTCACTAGATGAATAGAGATGTACAAACCTATCAACTACCTGCACTCACTGCGAGTTGATACTCCTGGTTATCTCTAACACCTTGACTTCACCAGAGCACCTTGATGTACGCACAAGACACTCGACTTCTTGATGAACACACAAGAAGACTCGAAGCCGAATTCACAATAACTCTTGAAGATCACAAAGATATGAATTGGGAAAAGGGGGAAGAAAGGGAATTGAGTTCAATAGCCACAAACAATTTTACTATCACCAACCTAACCAAAACACATGAACAAGAAGAAGGATGGACGGCCAAAGAACTGCTTTGTTCTGTAGAAGAGAAACCCTATTTATACTTAGGGTTGAAAACCTAGAAAAATGGGCCGAAACTGTGCAAACCGACTTTGGACGTTCGTACGTCGATATGACGTTCGAACGTCGCCACACAAAAATAAGCCTGCTGCCTAACATGACGTACGAACGCTCTAAACAGGTACGTACGTCTCCATACGAAAACATGTCTGCTGACTACCTGGACGTACGAACGTCCTAACTGAGTACGTACGTCCTGACCAAAATAAGTTCGCTGCTTCAGTGAACGTACGTACGTCCTAACTCGGTACGTACGTCCAGAATCCAATAACTTTCCCTAGACAGACCTAAGAGACACAAGGACACGAGACGACCATGCGTACATCTTGGTTTTCCTAACAATGAATTCAAGGCGAGATAACCAAAGACACTTTGTCACAAAATTGATGTCAAACCACTTCGTGCCGGTTTCAGAAAATAGCTTTGCATTTTGAAATTATATGATGTATTACTAATGAGAATTAATTGTCTGGTCAGTGGTACTACCTTGAAAGTTACTCTCTGGGGACAAGCGAATCGGCAGCTACCAGATGATGTTGTGACTGCTTCAGCAGGCTGCCCTATTTTGGTTGTAACTTCATCAACCGTTAAGCTTTTTGATGGTATGTAATAGCTTAACTTTGTTGCCTTAATCTTATAATTTTAACACAATTTCCTGCAGAGTTTTAATGAACTCGCACTTATCTAAGTTCACCCAATGCAGGGAATTATTCATTGTCATCAACCACTGCTACAAAGATATATGTTAACTTGGATATTCCTGAAGTTGCTGATTTGAAGGAAACTAACAGGTTATAAATTTTTTTATTAGAGTGTAGTGCATTTTCCTTTAATATAAAACACATTATAAAAATTATACTACTTTTTTTTTAATTGCAAACTACACATATACGCAGTAATGAAGAGACTACTGTCAAGCTGATCGCGCCGTCGTCTACTGCAATCACTTTGGAGGAAAGGATGGTCAGTAACAGGAAAACTTTGGTTGAGATTGTCCAAGCAGTACCAAATGCAGCCATTGTAAGTTTATAAATGAATTTTCGTACATGGTCAACTTTAGTAAATGTCCAATGTTTATAAATACTAACTGAAAATACAGGGAGCCAAGTTCACATGCAAGGGTGTCATTGGGTGTCATTTCTGAGGTTATATACGATTATGAGCCCTTCTATTTCTCTTGCAACAACAAAGAGTGTCGCAAGAAAGTTGTTCCTAGAGGCAGCAAGCATTGGTGTGATAATTGCAAAAACTTTGTTGATTATCTAGTTGCAAAGTAAGAGAATTTCAAATCTACAAGTTTGCTTATTGTGTATGAATTCAAAAATGGATTTAAATTAATTTAGATATCAATTCTAAACAATTATTTTTATTAATAGGTATAAAATACATGTCGAGATTCGAGATCGTACACAATCTGTTTCAATATCTATCTTTGATAGAGAGGTTGAACGTTTGTTGAAGCTTCCTGTCACAGAAATGATTGACTTAAATACAATGGTACAATTACCATATATTATTTAGTTGTTCTTCCTTCCTATTTAGTTAACTAAAAATTTACCTCTATTGTCGTATGCATTTTCGTACAGGATAATGGCTCAGAATCTGTTAAGGATATATTGAATAAACTGGTTGGATTAGAATTTGTTTTTGAAATAAAAATTAGAGAATTCAATATACGCAATGAAGATGGAGATGCCTCATTTACAACATCCAAAGTTTGGGTTGTAAATGAAGAAATCGAGGCTAGGCATTTTACCGAATCCATTGAGGTACATTTATGTTGGTGGCTTTTTGTTATTTGATCTTAATCAAATTACTTATATATTCTTCAATGTAGGGTGACAAGAAGATGAAAAGGGTTTTAGAAGACTCTACAACTTATGCATCTTCAAGTGAGGGCAATAATGATTCCCTACATGTTACAACTTATGCATCTTCAAATCAGAGCAATAATGCTTCTCTACAGGTTACAAAAACAATGTTTCAAGCTCTCCTCAAGATACTTTCAGATTTTATGTAAATATACAATGTTGAAAACTAATTACCCCAATATTTATATGTACAGGAGCTAAAGAAACAGAAAATGGTTGATAACAAGAAAATAGAGCTTGCATCAGGAGGCGTCACTTCATATGTCTCTGACAGAACTAAAGAGAAGGTATCATTTACAAACCAAAAAATTAACGATTTCCTTTCGCATATACATAATCTATAGTAACCAAAATTATTTGTTTACTCAACTACAGGAGATATGTCCATCACCAATTGAACTTAATTCTGAAGACATGGATGATGCACCTGTCTCATCTATCGTTGCTAAGGGAAAAAGGGGTCGGCGAAAGCTACTTTCTGAATGATCATGACCTTTACTTTGAAGGCCGACTGGGAGACCGTGTTGAAATTTTATTCTATGAAATTTAATTACAATAATAATGCTTAAATGGCTATAATTTTTTTGTATGACATATTACTATTTATAATTTTTTTAGTAATACAATAATTTATTCATATTACGTATGACTTATAAGCTTTGTCACTGACATTCTTAGTCAACTGCTTCATCACTGGCATTTTAGCCGGAGGATGTTATGGATCAGTCCAGGAAGTTTTACTGTCAACACCATGTTCAAACATTTATTGCCTATTATCAACCAGAATTCATCTTTTTGTGGGTGTATATGGGTGAAAGTTGTTTGGGAACAGGTTAGTCTCCAGTGGAGGTGAGTTAACGATGATATTAATTCATCGTGTTTACCAAGTAATAGGACATATTTCATTCATTTGGCATGTTTTATGCTAATATTCATTCTAAATAATTTATGAGTTTTAACAATTGAGGAAGCATCTAACCTTGAGTTGTTTTTGTTTTCTTCTGGATGTGAAGCTCTCCAACATCATAACAGATGAGACACTAAAGTCTACTGGTCTCCAATATGTCCCTACCATTCGTTCTATTTGGTAATAAAGATTTGTTTGAGGTCCCTCTACTTTGACGTGTTGGTAAATCATTTTGAGTTCAATAAAATGTTCTGTGTGATGATCGGCATCTGTTTCCTCATCTGAACACAGCAAGAACTGAACATGATTTCTTGCATCTCCATAGATCACAGGAAAGTCCAAAGTAAGAAAATTTTGTAGCTTCTTTAGTAATTTTAATCTGGTTATTTCAATCTGTTTAGCTTTTACAGGTCTCATCTTTTAGTAAGATTACACTGACTCTGGACATCATGTTGTAGTAATAACTAGCCCTTAATTCACCATGTATTTTCATTGTAGGAGCTTGAAGAGCAAGCTGCACAGCATTTGAGCCATATGTATATATCCTGTTCTTAATAGTAGCCTGTTCTAGACTTTACGGACCCTATAAACACTTAGAAATGATCTGTAGAAATTCTTTCTTTGTCAAACATTTGGTGAATGTTAGGTTGAAATTTATATGGATGTTACGTTGCAGCTGCTTCTGGCAAAGCTGATGCTGTTGCTCAAGAGGTCCTACACCCTTCATGGGATTTATTCATTTCATTTCCTCTGAAGAGAGAATGAAAATAAAGAAGTCACTCCATGATGAATTTCTGTTTGCAGACCTTGCTTTGGCCAATGATGCAACTGTTAGCAATTCTTCTGGAACAACTGCTCTCAATGCAAACTGACAGTATTAAGGAGCGAAAAGAACTCATATTCTAAAAACTGTTACTAAGATGGAGGGAAATGGTGCAGCATGACCAATACAATGGGGCAGTCTTTTGGGGGTGATTTGATCAGCGTGTAGAGCGGCTTCTTTCTGTTATCGACAATGTGAATGTATTTAACAAGTGTAATCCATGAAGTACATTGTAATGTTTTTTTTTTATCTAAATATCTTGATGTCAATCGTATTCGGCATTAATAATAGAAATGATGGTCTTCAATAATTTATCAATTGAAACCGGCACTAAGTTTGTTTGACATCAATTTTGTGACATTGGATGTCCGTGGTTATCTCGCCTTGAAATCATTGTTAGGAAAGCCTAAGATGTACGCACATTCGTCTCGTGTCCGTGTCTCTATGTCGTTTGTCTTAGTCTGTTTTGGGTTCTGGACGTACGTACCTAGTTAGGACGTTCGTACGTCCATTGAGGCAGCAAGCTTCCTTTTGGTCAGGACGTACGTACGCTGTTAGGACGTTCGTACGTCCAAGCAGACAGCAAACATGTTTTCGTCAGGACGTACGTACCTCTTTAGGGCGTTCGTACTTCCAAGCAGACAGCAAACATGTTTTCGTCAGGACGTACGTACCTCTTCAGGGCGTTCGTACGTCGAAGCAGGCAGCGAACGTTCACAATGTGGATTTCATCAATTCCGGCCCATTTTGTGTGTGTTCCAACCCTAAGTATAAATAGGGTTTCTCTTCCAAAGAACAAGTTAGTTCTTTGGCCGTCCAATTCACCTCTTGTTTCTTGGAGTTTGTTTAGGTTTTGGTTTAGGTTGTTTTGGTGATTGAACTCATCTTCTTCTTCCCCATTCATCTTCTTCTTTCTTCTTCCCTGTTCATCTTCTTCTTCATTATTGTTTATATTGATTTAGCTTCGAGTCTTCTTGTGTGTTCATCAAGAAGTCGAGTATCCTTGTGTGTTCATCAAGGAACTCTGGTGTAAGCTTGTTACATAGATCGGCTTCGAGTCTTCTTGTGTGTTCATCAAGAAGTCGAGTGTCTTGTGCGTACATCAAGGTGCTCTGGTGAAGTCAAGGTGTTAGAGATAACCAGGAGTATCAACTCGCAGTGAGTGCAGGTAGTTGATAGGTTTGTACATCTCTTTTCATCTAGTGGATTATTTGTTGTCGAGAGGACAACCGTGGACGTTTCCCATATTGGGTTTTACCACGTTAAAAATTTCTGTGTGTTATTTACTTTCTGCATATCGTTTAAGTTGTTTGAATATTGAACTGTTAGATTAGCACTATTTGTAGTTTCTCAATTGGTATCAGTCGCTGGGGGCTAGTTAAGGAGCGTCAAGGCTCACGCTAACGATCCTATGAGTGCTATGATGGTTCATGAGTCTGGTCATAATAATTTTATTGCTAAATCGTCTAAATCTACAAAACCAAAATCTGATTTTGAAAAGGATGATAATTTGTATGTTGTTAGCAATAGTGATTGGGCTCTTCTTTACAGACTTTCTGCAAAAGAATGTGAAAGATTACAAAAAGCTAATATTGATTTGCAAGAAAAATTTAATAAAGCTAATTGTAATGTGTCTACTATTTCTGATAATGTTTGTTTTGAAGATAATGGTGTTTTGCAGACTAAAGTTGATTCTCTAGAACAACGACTCAGACATTGTGCAGAGGACTATATGCTTCAAGGGGAAGTTTATGAATCCAAAATTGAAAATTTGGAAAAGGCTAATCTTTCTTTGCAGGATAAAATTGAGATTCTTGAAAAACAGATTTCTTGTGCTGCAGATGATACAATTTCTATTTCTCAATTATTTGACAAAGAAAAACTTGACTTGTTATGTAGAATTGCAGCTTTAGAGAAGGTCAATCAGGAGGTCGATGAGAAATACAAATCTCTTTTGGTGGAGTATGAGGTAACAAAGAACGATTTAACGTCTACTCAACTCCAATTACAGGTTTTGGACAAAACTAGATTTGATTCTCCTATTGATAGTTCTACTAGTTCATCTAGTGTGATTACTCCTGCAAAATCTACTAGTTTGCCTGCCCTTTTGCCTACCCCACCTATTGAGACTAGACTTAATGCTACTAATTTTCAGCATGTTTCTCGTAAGAATTTTAAGTCTAAGGTTAATGGTAAGGCTGTTTTTACTGATAAGCCATATTGTTCTCATAATGGAGGTATAGGTTTTGTTAAGGCACCATGTCACAAATACAATGGTGACATACATGTTTCATCTTCTACCACCACATCTTCTTATAAGAATTCTTTGAGTAAGTCTAATGTTTTTCATTGTTCTTATTGTGGTAGAGATGGTCATTTGGATATCTTTTGTTGGGATTTTAGTCAACATGTTAAATCTTATTCTCATGTTCCTTATAATTATAATCTTGTTGATTCTTATGTTCCTTCTTGTGTGTTTTCTAGACCTTGGAATTCTAATGTTTATTGTCATAGGTTTAAGAAAAACAGGTACTCCAACAATAGGAAGTCTAAGACTAAGGTGGAATTAGTTAAGGACAAATGTATTGCAAAGCGTGTTAAGGGAAAATCTCATATCATTTCACCTCCCAAGGTGTGCACGCCTAGTGTTAAACAAGTATGGGTAAGAAAGGATAAGTTGAAGGTTTTTCTGGACTTGCAAAGGTCTGGTGGTGTCCCATATTTGGGATGATGTAGTTTGTTTCTAGCCTTGTGTTATTTGAATTGCATATTTCTCTTATCACATAGGCTATTTGTTTGGTGCTTCTATTTTTTTATGTTTTGTTTGTTTAGCCTGCAGATCATGTTGCATGTCTGAATATATTGTTAATAAAAAAAAAAAAAAAGGGTTGTTGGTTATTCCTTCTATTTTTTTGTTTTATTTATTTACTCCATGTATGTGTTGTTGGATGCATCTTTTCTGAGATATTGGTTTAAATTCAATTGTCTTAAATAAGTTGCAATATGTTTGGGTGTTTTCTCCTTCTGAACCCTTAAGTATGTTTTGGTATGTATCATGCATTTTTCCTCGCTTGTTTGCACAGTGCACGACATGCTTGCATAATGGGAGTTTTTGGAAACCACTTACATATTCCTTGAGCTCATAGAACTTCTCTATCTCTCGAGTATTTATGTGATCTTGAGCTATCTCTCCTTTGTTTTGGTTAATGTTCATCTTGTTGTTAGTGTTATTGAACATTCTTATCTTCCTTTTACAACTCTTGTTAGTGGCCAATGACTCACTTTATCCCCAGCCATTTGATTGTCTTTGAAGCAATATCAGTTGGCTAAGAACCCGTTGGGGTTGTGAGGGTCATGCTCTGACGGATGCACTCAAGAGATGTTAGTTCTTGTGTTGCACGTTATCATGGTATTGCATTTCTTGAGTTTGTGTTTGTCAAAAAGATGTAGGCTACACCCTACCCTCGTGTATTTGAAAAGATGGAGGCAAAAATCCCTCCCACACGGGAATGGCATTAGAGTGATGTTGACTAAACTCCACCACATGCGGCAAAATAAAAATCCAAGCGCATATTCATTGTTTTTTATGTAAGGCATACAAAGTTATATTCCTTTGCCTTTTAATGTCTTGGTTTTCATTTGAAAGATCATATTTACATATTTATATTCGTTTGCCTTCTACTCATAACGTTTGTTTCAAAGGGGGTTGAAGTTTGTTTCTTCTATGCTCACTTACTAATCTAATCGTATGTCTCTTGTTGATGGTTCTATATTCTAGGTCTTCAAGGGTGTGTTCTAGTGGTGAACTTTATCTCTCTTTATGCATTGCATTGCATCCACACACCGAGGTTTAGTTTATGATGCATTTCAATTCTCTTAATTGTTCAATATTTTGTTTATCCCAACATATTGCCTCTTATTTTTGTACGGATTGGGATTGGCTACTGTTTTTGGAAGTTCATGATGTATTCCTCTTCAATTCTATGGTACATTGGTTCTTTTCCTTTTATCTTCTTATTATGGTTTGTGTTGTTTGTTATTAGGTTTGTTTTTCTGCTATTAAAGTTAGTCCTTAAGGTTAGTCTTCACATGGTTGGATATGGGTTGTTAGTTTTGTCGTTAAAATTGATTCTTAGATATGGTGCAGCCTCTGTTTGCTATTGTTTGTGTTTGGTTCTTCATTATCCTAGTCTAACAAGTTTAGTGCGATTCTCATTGCTTGGTTGTTATCGTGTGCACACTTCATGATTCTGCACACCATGTGTTCGATAAAATGTCTACATGGGTATTCTCACATTTCTTGTGCTAGGTTCGCCATTTCTCTTACATTTGTTAGTTTGGTTAATGTTGTGTTTATGCAGGACATGCCTCCTAAGCGCGCTCGGACTACTCCCACCAAAGAAACACCCGGTTCCAAGGGTGCTTCGTCATCGGGCACACGTCCTCCTCGTGCTTAAAGGAGTAGAGGCGCCATTCCTTTGGATTCTTGTAGATGTTCTTGCTGAAAGTGTTTATGGGTTACTCTATTTTGGTTCTATTCCTTGGTAATTCTTTTCAGTCGGTGGTTCATTGACATACTAAGGTTTGATTAGATGTGTTCTTGGTAATCTTCTGCAATAATCCTCATGCAATGGTTTTGGGCTACCACTGTTCTACTTTGGGATGCATATGCTCAGTTTGGTCATCTATTGTTAGCAATTCTCTTCTATTGACTCTCTAATCTTTCTGACAATGTATGGCATGTCATCGGAGTCTTAGTGTTCTGGCAGGAAATTGCTCTGAAGTTGGATTGTTGTTTTGTGACTTGGTGGCATCGATAATCCTTGCTCATTCTTCAATTAAACCATTTTTTTTATGAGCTTGATGATTGCTTATCTTGTTTGGCATATGTTGAACTAATTTTTGGGTTTCACTAGGGTGGGCTTACAGGTTTATTCCTTTTATGTCTCTATTCCATTGTGTTTGGGATAATATTTTCTTCTCCTTGTTTATAAGATTCTCTAATTCTCTTTTTGTGGTTGGATGAGTTGTTTCAGGAACATGTACAGATTGGATTTCTCCATGGATTCTCAATGGATTTTCTTATACTTTACGTATCTCTTCCTGCAGATACTCATATTCCTGTAGTTTTGTCATGGGATATTGTTGGATGTGTCTAATATGCATGGTTTCCCTATTCTCTTTCATATCTCCTACTAACTATTGTTTATCTCTTCTTCTTTCTCTTTTTGCATATTCTTTTCTTGCACATTTCTCACAGGTTTGACTATTTGGTTCTTGGTCATTATTGTACCTTCCCAATTTCATCAGGTATGGTATTTCTTCCTTTTTGTTTGTTTGCTCTTTTTCTCTAAATATCTTGCTACTATGAAGTCGTTTCTCTGGAATCTATCTCAGGTGGTTATGGTCGGTTGTTTAAAGTGATATTCTAGTGAATCATTTGTTCCGATTGTTGGTGTCCTGACTCTTTCTTCTATGTATAGGATTCTCTTGGTTTCTATCAGGGATTCATGTTATGTTTTCTTTTCTTCCCTCTGTTACCTATATAAGTATTCAGTGTCTTGTGTCTGTGTTGGTACTCTTTCTTCTTCATTTATATGCCTAGATCTCTCTCATGTTTTTTAGTTTTGTGTGTCATGGATTCCAGATTTATGGTATGGTTTTCTCTTTACTCTCTTCTACCCTTGTATGATTGGTTCTTTGTGTGTTTCAAATATCCTTATTTGGTTTATTTGTTCTAGGTGCATCTTTCTCATATGCATTGCATTTAGGTGATGCTTTTGTTTAGGAGGTGAATTCTTTGTATTGACATCGTGTTAACAAGTGTTTATTTTATGACTTCCGTTGCATATCCTTTTTGTTGTTAACATGATTGTTCTCTTACTTTTCTTCTTTAATCTTATTTGTTATGGTTTGGTACTTATCTTTTCTCTTTCTTTTGTTACCTTGCTTCATTTGTGACAAAAAGGGGGAGATTTATGACTCTAATACTAACACCTTCTTCTTCCTTGTTAGTGTATTTTTGGGTTATGTTTCAGGTATGCTACACGTATGGGGGAGTGAACACTACACGTATGGGGGAGTGAACGTGTTGATGTTTAGAGGTTGTACAGTTTTGGGTCATGTTTCAGGTATACTACATGTATGGGGGAGTGAACATATATGATGGAGTGAAAGTGATGATGATCACTAAGTGTATGTACAGTTTTGGGTAACCTCGAGTATTAAACCTTGGAGTTCATGAAGTATGGGGGAGTTGTTCGAGGAACTTCTGTTGGCTATTTGATTGTTTCAGAATTTCTTGTTGCTTCCGTTCGGTCTCTGATGATTAAAGTGTCTTGCTCAAGCTGGAAGTCAAGAATTGGTGACTTGGTATGTGTTCTACTTTGAGTGTTTTTGTAGGCATGTATTATAAAAGTCGTTGGTTTGGGTTTGTAAGCACGTTTTATAAGTGCTATTAGAGTAATAGGTTTTTTTGTCACAAAATCAATGTCAAAGGGGGAGATTGAAACCGGCACTAAGTTTGTTTGACATCAATTTTGTGACATTGGATGTCCGTGGTTATCTCGCCTTGAAATCATTGTTAGGAAAGCCTAAGATGTACGCACATTCGTCTCGTGTCCGTGTCTCTATGTCGTTTGTCTTAGTCTGTTTTGGGTTCTGGACGTACGTACCTAGTTAGGACGTTCGTACGTCCATTGAGGCAGCAAGCTTCCTTTTGGTCAGGACGTACGTACGCTGTTAGGACGTTCGTACGTCCAAGCAGACAGCAAACATGTTTTCGTCAGGACGTACGTACCTCTTCAGGGCGTTCGTACGTCGAAGCAGGCAGCGAACGTTCACAATGTGGATTTCATCAATTCCGGCCCATTTTGTGTGTGTTCCAACCCTAAGTATAAATAGGGTTTCTCTTCCAAAGAACAAGTTAGTTCTTTGGCCGTCCAATTCACCTCTTGTTTCTTGGAGTTTGTTTAGGTTTTGGTTTAGGTTGTTTTGGTGATTGAACTCATCTTCTTCTTCCCCATTCATCTTCTTCTTTCTTCTTCCCTGTTCATCTTCTTCTTCATTATTGTTTATATTGATTTAGCTTCGAGTCTTCTTGTGTGTTCATCAAGAAGTCGAGTATCCTTGTGTGTTCATCAAGGAACTCTGGTGTAAGCTTGTTACATAGATCGGCTTCGAGTCTTCTTGTGTGTTCATCAAGAAGTCGAGTGTCTTGTGCGTACATCAAGGTGCTCTGGTGAAGTCAAGGTGTTAGAGATAACCAGGAGTATCAACTCGCAGTGAGTGCAGGTAGTTGATAGGTTTGTACATCTCTTTTCATCTAGTGGATTATTTGTTGTCGAGAGGACAACCGTGGACGTTTCCCATATTGGGTTTTACCACGTTAAAAATTTTTGTGTGTTATTTACTTTCTGCATATCGTTTAAGTTGTTTGAATATTGAACTGTTAGATTAGCACTATTTGTAGTTTCTCATCAATAACTTTGTTCTCTTACATATGTTCTCTTTAGTTTTATAATTTGACGATTTCTGATCAAATTTGTTTGCTATTTTAAACGACAAGTTATGCAATTTCAGTTCAGATCAACACTTCTATCTAAATGTTTATGGTAGACTCATGTTATGAACCTTCACATTACCGATTGGAAGATATACACCAACCATTTGTCCATGCATCACATTGTGCCAAGCTCGGTTTATTTCATTACAGACTATTAACCTTCTTCTCTTCAATTTTCATGAGTAGTAACAATGTTTTATCCATTACTTTTAAGATTCTATCCAATTGTTGGAGAACAAATTAAACATTTACAGTGCACCTCTTTGAATGATTACACAACTTCAACTATCTAAAGCATCAAAGCCGATAATAATTACAATAATAGAGGCCATATGCTCCATATACATTCATTCAATCTTTATATTCCTATACAATCATACACAACACCAAAAGCTTCTTTGATAATTTTATAGTATTTAAAAAAAAAAAAAAAAAAATAAACATCAAAATTTATTAAAATGCATTTTATAAAAGTTAGGATGTATTTTATTGAAAATTAAAAAAAGGGTATTACGAATGTAAACCATTGAAAATCGATTATTTCATACCAAGTCCATCGGTTTTTTATCTAATTTCAAGCAAAACCGTAATTTTTTTTTATTTATTTATTTATTTTTGTTTTAATATGAATCTGACTTAATTTTTTTACCTTTTCCTGACTTACTAAATTACCAACCATCATGGGTACAAACAAACCCCTACCAAAGAGTGCAACTTTTGGGCCCATATATGAAAACTGAAAACAGTGCATAAAACTTTATCCTCTAATTGGCTTCTTCTCTCTCACTCCACCCTTTCAATATAACATCCAATTTTAATCTACTCCACCATCAAACCAAATTCATCGGATGTCAAAAATTTTGTCCTCTCTGTCCTCAATATCAAATTCAACCTCCTGTTACTTTATCTTTTATTCTGCTTCTTCTTCTCTTTTACTCCACCTTCTCAATCTAACATCCAAATTTAATATACTCTGGCATCAAATCAAATTTAGCAAATGAAATTCATCCGCTGTAGAATTTTTGTGCTTCCTACCGATATGCTTTTACTTGGATTTTGTTCGTCTTTGCTCGATTGATCAGGCCCTAAGAATTTCGTGGGTTGGCTTACATTCAGATCCAATTCAGATCAATTGAAAAAGTTAGTCACACTCTTCTCCCTTATATCTTTGGCTTTGAATTAAATTCTATATAGACGTTTATATGCTTGCTTAATCACGCATTTCAAATTCACTTCAAATATACATGGGTTTTCATTCGTTTATTTATATATGTTAGTTTGCTGAGTTCTTCAATTAAGTTCTTTTTATCAACATTATACTTAGTTTTTTTATTTTTTTTATTTTTTTTTAATACTTCAATTAATAACAAGTTATCCTGGATATATTGTCATATTTTAAATCAACAGTACCCATGGATTTTAAACACAGACAAACATGTAGACAAGCGAGACTTTTAAGAAAATATATTATTACACAACGTAGGAATAGGCGTCATTCTATATCGGTATCCCGTCAACGGGTGCATAGAGATATGAGTGTACAGAGACAACGAACAACAAATCACAAAGATGATGGTGGTCGATCAACTAACACCAACCATGACATAATCAGTCCTTATTCAAATGGCAAAACAGGCCCTACCGAGGAAATCATCGTTAATATTAGAAGTAAGTATATTGCAATTTATACAATAATGACATCTCAACATTTCATATTATTAATATTGACCTCAATTTTTTATTTAACAATGTTTTTAACACTCTCAGGAAATTTTTTTGAGATTTTGGATTTTGGGCATCCTTTTGTAGTATGTAAATTTTGTGGAGCTATATTGTGGAAGGAAGAAAGAAATTCAATTTGTTGTATGGGAGGAAAAATTGAATTACCTTTACTAAGAGAACCACCAGAATACTTGAACAACCTTTTGGATTACAATGGTGGCCCCATATGCAGAAAATTTAGGGAAAAAATAAGAATTTACAATTCAATGTTTGCATTCACATCTATGGGTGGAAAGATTGATAAAAAAATAAATGATGGCAGAGGACCATATGTATTTAAAATAAATGGACAAAACCATCATAAGATTGGATCATTGATTCCAAAAAAAGGACAACAACCAAAGTTCCTACAATTATATATTCATGATACTCATACCGAAAATGAAATTAGATATAGAACAAATGTCGTTACTAGGGATAATGTCTCCAATTCATTAGATGAAGAAATAGTAAGTAGATTGGTAAATATGCTTGACGAGAACAATGAGTATGTAAAGACATTTAGAATGGCTAAAGATCGTTTCCGACAAGAAGACATAATGCAAGTTCGTTTGAGACTAATAGGAACTCGAAACTATGATAGTAGACAATATAATGGGCTTTTTAGACTTTAGTCATAGGTTAATAGGTGAAATTAGGGTTTAGTCATAAAAAATACGTTTATTAGACTTTAGTCACGATTTCTGGTTGAGTCACGATCTGAGTTAAAGATAGACCGAGTTGAGTCTAAAACTTTAACAATGTACCAATAATACCCTTACAAAAATGCATGTGAATGGCACGTGATCTACTTAAGAAAAACAAAAACAGATTGTACACGTGTTTTAATCTCACACCACATCTAAATCTAACGGCTGGGAAAACACCTCAAGCCATTATCAAAATACCTCAGCTTCATTTCCTGCAAGTTAAAGATTTTATACTATATACAAAAGCAATCAAAATTGGAGGATGTAATCTCTGGGTAAGTTCCTAAGGTACTTTAATGGCTGTTATTCATGACCAAAACCTAATATTCTTATTTACAGATATGTTTCTTCTCTAATTTTCTGTGTACAATATGCCTAAAACCTAATGAAATTACTTTTTATTTCAGGACAAGTGTTAACTCTGCAACCAAGAAGGCCACACTGCTAAAAAGTGTGATCTCTTCAATGCTCCCTGCATTGCACCAAACTGCAAAGGAATTATGTTGCTCTACTCAGCTTGTGATTATGGTGATACCTCCAAGACCGAGTTATTCAAATTCCTGAAGTGCCCATATGATTTATGTACTAAAACAAACAACAAAATGAAATTAAACTTAAAATACAATCATACAATTATCAAATTATCAAGATTGAACAAAACCCCCCAAAAGTTAGAAACAATTTACTAGCTCAACACATAAATTATTCACATACAGAGAAATACAGAGTATAAAACTGGAAAATCAAACTTAACTAACAACACATCACAGTATAAACTTAGTAATAGGAAGCTAAACATACTTGATTAACAAAAAAATCAAAACTTTACAATGATTTTGAAAAAAGAAAACCTAACTTTTAGCATCCAAATTAACATGCAAGAATAATAGCAGCAACCTTTACATATGTTTAGTCCAAATAACTTCAAACAACAACAAAAACAACCAAACAACACCCACAGGAAAAAAAATCATATTTTTTTTTAAGAAATCAAACTCAAAGCTTGATTTTTGATGAAAAGATGAAATCAAACAACAAGATGGTGATCTAACTTAGATCATGTAATAATGAAGTTAAAGAATGATGAAAATTTTGATTTTGTGGTTACTTTTATCAAGATTTCTTCAGCAACTCTTTTGAAGTTTTCAAATTTCCTTCTTCAACGGAACTTTGGGTATCCACCACAAAACGGGGTTACAGTTACTTGATTTCTTAAAATTTTGAAACAAAATGATGAATTTTGGGCTTAGATCAGAGAATAGAGGTAGCCATAGAAGGTTAGAAAAGATAAAGATAGAAGTTGAAGTGTTATTGTTGGGGTATTAGGGTTTCAGCATATAGTGGGGTCAGGTCTCTTTTTCCTGCTCGAATCAGGCAAAACCCATCTCAACCGTCCAATCTGGTTGATACCAATCGAACCATTCACGTGACATGTTACACTGCAAAACCAACTACCAATTCGCACGTGTTTAGTAGGTGATCTTTGTTTTCATCTCGACCATCCAACCTAATCCGAATAATCAAACTGTTTAAAATAAGACACGTGGCATTGAATTCAAGCAACTTAAAAATCACGTGAAGGGTATTTTCGCCATTTAAAAAAAAAATTAGACCAAGTGAGTCGGACTCAGAAATCATGGCTAAAGTCTAATAAACGCATTTTTTATGACTAAACCCTAATTTCACCTATTAACCTATGATTAAAGTCTAAAAAGCCCCAATATAATTTACCAACATCATCTGAAGTAGCTGCACTTATTGTTGGGAATATTGATTCCAATGACGGTCGTGATATAATTCTTGACGAAAAAGAAGGTGGCTTACGACGGATTTCAGAGTTATATCCTGGATTTATGGCTCTACAATACCCTTTATTGTTTCCATATGGTGAGGATGGATTCATAACTGGTATTTTATACAGAAATCTGCAAACCATAAATGTAAGAAAACGTAGTACAGTTAGTATGAGAGAATATTATGCGTTTCGAATACAACAACGTCTTGATGAAGAACATGGTCTTTTAAGAGGTGGTCGTCTCTTCCAACAATTCTTGGTCGATTCATATGCATGTATTGAAGAAAATAGATTACACTGGTATAGAAACAATCAATCAACAGTTAGAGCAGAGTTGTATAAGGGACTACATGACGCAGTTGTGGCTGGAGATTCAACACCTGCATCTGTAGGAAAAAGAATGGTGCTACCATCTTCTTTCACAGGAGGTCCGAGATATATGGTTCAAAATTATCAAGATGCAATTGCTATATGTAGATGGGCAGGGCCCCCAGACCTTTTTCTTACATTTACATGCAATACTCAATGGAAAGAGATCACATATATTCTGGAACTCATTCCAGGTCAAAAAGCTGATGATAGACCGGATATAGTGGCACGCGTATTCAAGATAAAAGTTGATCAACTTATTAAAGACTTGACAGATGGGGAACATTTTGGACGTGCTACGGCAGGTATAATACTCAACAAAAATAACTTAAACCTAATTTATTTATTATTATTATTATAATACAATTTTTTTATTGATCTAACGCTAATTCTTATTTAATATATATAGTCCTATACACAATCGAATTTCAAAAGAGAGGTCTTCCCCACGCACATATCTTGCTTTGGTTACATCCCGACGACAAACCAAAAGACCCATCTGACATTGATAAATTAATCTCAGCGGAACTTCCTGATAAAAATATAGACCCACTAGCATTTGAATCTGTCCTGCAATATATGATACATGGACCATGTGGAGATCTTAATCGAAATTCACCTTGCATGATAAATAGATGTTGTTCTAAACATTTTCCTAAGCAAATACAAAATCAAACTTAGCTTGACAAATATGGTTTTGCTATCCACAGAAGAAGACAAAACTTACATAAAGTTATGAAGAATGGTATAGAAGTGGACAATACATTTGTTGTTCCCCATAATACAGATTTAGTTGTAAAGTACCAAGCTCATATCAATGTAGAAATTTGTGCTCGAGGAAAAATAGTCAAATATTTATTTAAATATATTAACAAAAGCCAAGACAGATCTACTATTGTTATCGAAGAAAACTTATCAAATCAATCAACAAATGGACAAAATGTTGTCGTTCAATTAGATGAGATACAAACATATTTAGATTGTCGATATCTTTCTGCTTCTGAAGCATGTTGGAGAATATTTAAATTTGACATACATTATCGTGACCCATCAGTTCAAAGATTAGTCTATCATTTAGAAGATGAACAAACCATTATATTTCATGATGACGATGACTTAGTCGATGTTGTCAATAGAACCAACGTTGAAAAAACTATGTTCACAGAATGGTTTGAAATAAATAAACACCATGAAGATGCTAGACGACTCACTTATGTAGACTTTCCAACTGAATGGGTTTGGAATAAAAATGAAAAAGTTTGGACAAGGAGGAAATCTAAAAGGAGAATTGGCAGACTTTATAATGCTCATCCGAACTCTGGACACAAATTTTATCTCCAGGTATGTTGAATGTAACGCCAGGTGCACAAGGCTATGATGATCTTAAAACTGTTAACAATGTCAAGTACAATGATTTTAAATCTGCATGTGCCGCACGGGGACTATTAAGGGATGACAATGAATGGCATGAGGTCTTAAAGGAAATGTCTACTTGGTCATCTGGTAACATGATGCGGGAATCCTTCGTTTATATATTATTATTTTGTCAATTAACCAATCCTCAAGATCTATGGAACAAGAATTGGGAATTATTATCCGACGACATTTTGATACGTCAAAGACAAATATATAGCAACAATACTCTAGAATTGAGTGATGGTCAAATACAAAATTTAACTTTGATAGAAATAGAAAAACTTATGAACCAAAATAATAGAAGTTTAAAAGAATTTCAATCTTTTTCATTTCCTGAGTTGGATTTTGAAAACCAACTTGGAAATAAGTATATAAGAGAAGAAATAACTTACGATCGCATTAAACTTCATTCAGAGTTTCAAACATTACATGCTAGACTAAACATCGAACAAAAACAAGTCTATGAGGTTGTAATGAATTCTGTCTTATCAAATATTGGTGGCCTATTCTTTGTTTATGGCAGTGGAGGGACAGGGAAAACATACCTTTGGAGTACTTTAACGTCTAAGCTTAGATCCGAAGAAAAAATTGTCTTGGCTGTTGCTTCTTCAGGAATAGCGTCTTTACTTCTACCAAATGGACGAACAACTCATTCAAGATTTAAAGTTCCAGTAACTCAAAATGATTATTCATGTTGTGATATTAAAGTAAACAGTGAATTGGCCGATCTAATTCGTAAAACTGATTTGGTAATTTGGGATGAGGCACCAATGAATCATAGGAATGCTTTCGAAGCCGTTGATAGAACATTTCGAGACTTAATGCGATCTTCAACACAAATTTCAGAAGAAAATTTTTTTGGTGGGAAAACAGTTGTTTTGGGAGGTGATTTTAGACAAACATTGCCAGTAGTCCCAAAAGGAAGTAGAGAAACAATTGTCGATGCTTCAATAAGTAGGTCTTACCTATGGAGTCATTGTCGTACTTTCAAGCTTGGTATAAATATGCGTTTACAAAGTGAAAATTTAACTATCCTTGAAACTAAAAAGGTTGACAAACTTCGAAAATGGATTCTAGATCTTGGAAATGGAAACTTACCAACAATATCTATGTGTGGAGAACAAGAACCAACGTGGATAAAAATTCCAGATGATTATCTCCTTCAACCTAAAAATGATCCAATGAAATCAATTGTGGAATGGGTATATCCTGATTTGGAAAACAAATATGCTGATCTGAACTATTTAAGAGAAAGATGCATATTAACTCCCAGAAATGATTGCGTAGAGAAATTAAATTCTTATATCATATCCACTATACCAGGCGAATCACATATTTACTTGAGTGCAGATATGTTGAGTCTAATGTCAGGAGGTCCAGATATTCAAGATGTATCACCCCCAATAGAATTTTTAAATTCTATGATAATATCTGGATTACCTAATCATAAGATTGAATTGAAATTAGGTGTTCCAATTATGCTTCTTAGAAACATTAATCAAAGATTCGGACAATGTAATGGTACAAGGCTTATTGTTACTAAATTAGGGGCTAAATTTATTCAAGCAAAGGTGATAACAGGGAATAATATCGGTCGAACATTCAATATTAACAGAATAGTACTTACATCAGATGATCCGAAATCATCGTTTACTATAACACACGTTCAACTTCCTATAAGAATTTGTTTCGCAATGACTATAAATAAAAGTCAAGGACAAACATTAAAACATGTTGGCATATACTTACCAAGACCAGTATTTAGTCATGGGCAACTTTATGTTGCGGTTTCAAGGACGTCATCCCACAATGGATTGAAAATCTTAATTGACCATAAAGAAAATGAACAACCAGGATATACACAGAATATTGTTTACAAGGAGGTTTTCAACAACTTACCATGAGGTATTATTGTTCATGTCATTATTATTATTTTATTTTTTTAAGTTAAACCCATAATAACTTTTTCTCGAAATTTATTTTTGGCTTTATCCAGAAGATGGAATTCGTCAATGGTGGTGGTGAGATTGTAGGGTATGATGCAGGAAAACACTACCAATATTTATACCAACATTGAAGTTCATGGGAAGAACCTTCTTGATCAGGTAAAATCACCAACATCATTCTTAAATCTTACTAATACCTTTAAATTTTTAATATCTTTGGTGTGATATATGCAGTTGTTAATTATCATCATTAACTCAACAACTGGTGGATTTGCAAAACAGATTATAAGAATAAAAGGCACAGTTTGGCTGTGGATGAACATAGACAAGAAGGATTTGGAGCTTCGAGATTATATAAAATTTGCAGACCTGCTTCTGAACTGGAAGGAGACCATGGGAGCACAATGACCCAGCTGGCAGAGATTGCATATCAATAGATCTTGAGTGTCTAATAGTGGGTGGGTGGACAGGACTTAGAATTGTCCATGGTCTGATGTTGTGTTGTTTCTTTGCTTTTTTATTTTTTCTTTTACTACTCAGGAATTCTATGAACCTGGTTTGTAAGTGTTCAGCTAGGGGGGGGGGGGGGGGGGGATTATAATGTGTAAAAGAGGATATGTACCTCTGGGATAACTGATGATATTCTGCATTGCTGAAATACAAAATACTCGGTTACTGTAAGTGATCATTGAGTTGATATAATATTATTGCATTTCATCAAAAAAAAAAAAAAAAAAAAAAAAAAATTACTGCTGGATTTGAAGTTTATATGTCCAAAGAATGACCAACCTCATGACCAGGCATTCCTTCCATTCACTGAGAGTATAATTTATCTACTTCCATGTTTGCAGCAGTTAAAAGGGTCTCAATTGTAGAAGTCAGATACAGGTTATTGAATCTGACTATGATGGATAAATGAACCATTGTTTTATGATAATAAACAAAACCACCTCTGGTGCATAACTGTTTATATTATTACTTTAACTTCTAAATTTATTCACCAATATATCTGTTCAAATTAGGACGGAGATAGCAGACACCAAAGTTGAGTATTATGATGTAATGTGCCACATTATTCTGTCAACAAAGTTATATTATATGATATAATGTAGCATCAATAAATTAATGGTCAGTTGTTTAATATGCACAAAATTTACAAGTTCAGAGAGATGTACCTTCATACCACTCATAATTTTTCTATGCCCAAACTTATTTTATTATTAATTAATATTTAACTAATAATATATACAGAATAACATAATAAACAATAAAATATACAACCCATAAAGTACATCTTTGTTTAAAAAATAAAGATTAATATTACACCATGCTCTAATTAATTATTATTTAAAGCTCCACGTCCGGGCTAAAAAACTAGTACTGGCTAATAAGAATCAAACGTGGCCAAAACAAAGTTAAAAGTGGGGCAAAAAGTATAATCTAATCGAATGCCAAGATAACAGGGACAAAACTGTCAATTTATCAAGGGCAAAACCGTCAAATTGCCGGTCAACTAAACCATACCTTCATTTCCACCCTTCTTCTATAGATAGAAGATTTGTCTGTCTACTTCAGATTTCACTGATGTAACCTGTGCTTGCACCTTGCCCCCTTGTATTCTTCTCATGTTTTTTTTTAAATAAAAAATTACCCTTTAGCACAACAAAAGTATCATTAGAACCTATGTCATGGTCAAACTATATCCACATAGAACTCCAAAACAATGAAGGCATGCATTCCTATATATAGAACTCCATACAAAAAAAGCTTTCTAGCTACTCCATCTCCAACTCCCACCACTACCCTGCAAGGCTGCAACTTTTCCTTATTCGCCTTTGTCTTATCAGTTTGTAATTTTCTTTTATAGAGGTACAGAGTTTGCAATTCAAAACCATTATAACAAAAACCCACCGACATATTTTTCAAAAAAAGTCATGATTACTTTCAGAAATATTCATCAAAACCAAAGCTTTTTTCAAAGAGAGGGAAAACCCAGTTTCATCTTCAATGTTTCCTTTTCTAAATCAACAAATATTTCTGTAATAATGCCATAAATTTAATATAAACTATAGCATATGAATTTGAATGAAGGTGATTTAATGTACAAAATCTCAAATTCAAAATTATCAAAATTTTATAAAAATAAATTTGTTTGTAAGGAACCCCAGTTGCTTGCAGTTGCTTGTTTTTTCAAAGAGAGAGAGAGAGAGAGAGAGAGAGAGAGAGAGAGAGAGAGAGAGAGAGAGAGAGAGGAACTAGCTAGGCTACTGTGCATGCTGATTTCCAGTTCAATTAATTGGTTTATTATTGTGAAATGTGAATCTTTCATCCATTAAGATATTTACCATATATGTAAGCCTAGCTATGATGCACAGAGAAACAAAGCTTCAGAGAACAAAATATCTTGAAATTGCATCAGATCACATCTCATGAAAGATCTGTAAATTAAACCTTATCTTAGACCCCCCACAGACTAATTAAGAAGAAATGAAACTGATAAGCTGATATTTTTAGTATAATGCACCCTAATAATTCCTATAAACAAGAAGAGGTGCAGGTACTTGCTAGCAAATTAACTAAGCATATATACTGTAGGTAGCCTTTGGAAAAAGATACTACAGCTAGTACTTTGTAATTTTCCAAACAAGCCTTGCAATAGGGCAAGTGCTCATATTAATGTTTTCATTAATTAGTTCTGAACCCTAGACCAAAGGAGAAACAGACATGCAGAATGTCTCTATATATACTTCAACACATGAAAGTTTGTTGTTTTAAGGTTTGTAAGGACCACGCTATCTTTTAAGGCAAACAATAATTAAAAGATAATATCAGAGATTCGATCTACAACTGACCTTTGACCTTCTTTACCAACCTCAGCTTGCAACTTGCTTGCATATATGGCTTTGGTTTTGAAAATTCTAGTTTTAACATTCCAGCTAATACATTATACATTTATACATAGGACTGTTTTACTACCTAATAATATATATATACATGCATAGAGTGCGCATTCGCAAACCCTAATTGAAACATATCATTTAGAAAATTAGAATCATAAGTGGCTTATTGGAAAACTTAATTAGACTATGATCAATTTCTAATTTTCAACCAATCTTGATATCAATTCTCATTGTTTACTGCATGACTTTTGATTAAATTGAGGTCCGGCCACCTTGAAATATTACACAATTAGTTTATCTTGGAAGGATTTCAAATTAAAGCATATATGAAGCATAAAAAAATGTGTAACAACAAGTATTTTAATTTGGAACACAACCACAGTACAAATCAAGAAATTGCAACTAAAATGGAATGTTTTCAATGAACACAACTCTAGGTGAACTGTCAATACTTTTTTAAGGATAATTTATGTCACACAAGTTAATGAAATCATGTGATTGTCTGATTTACATGCAGCTTCTAAATTTGAAAGAGTAGGTAAAATTAATGCACATGTTTTGTCCCCTCATGTTCTATATATGTGGTTAACAAAGTATAATGACAATCCTTAATGCTTTTGCTAGCTGGCTTTGAGGTTGATGTGTATGCATACCAAAGATCAGATGGTCGATCTTGATCTAATTCTGAAACATAAATTTCCATCACTTACACATACATGCATTAGAGAACTTCTATTACTTTCTAGAATAATAGGACACAGTGTACAGAATCAATGCTAATTACTTTTGTTTCTTAGCTAAGTTATTAACCTATGTAATTCTTTCACCTTAATTTCCAAGTCATCAAAAAATTTATGATGTTGTGACCAATTTGCACACTGATATGACCAATGTTTATTCAAGTCCAAACCCTAGTTGCATGCATGCAAACAGTCAATCATATCTGAAAGACTTAAAAGAATTAATTCCTTCTAAGCTTTATGAGTTGATATCAGTTCTTGAACCAATAACCACTTGTGTGCATGCCCATGAGACATGGGAGTTTGATAAAACTACCTTACTCTAGTTCCCATCATATATAGGTATATCATTCAAATGTTTGAAGCATCTTTAGCGAACAAAAAAAAAAAAAAAAAAAATGAAAAAAAAAAGTGTTTGAAACATCTTAATTAGAAAATGTATAATTAGTAAAATGAAGACTTTGGTGTATATAAGATTTTTTTTTTAGTAAATGATGTAGTGTGATGTCTAAAGTCATTACAGATAAAGAAAATTGAGTAACTGACTCTTGGCTGTACATCATGATCATCAGAAGGCCCTTTTCCTATATAATCTTCAAGTTTACAGATGAGTTATTATCACTTACAAGAGACATTGCAATTGCTCCACACCCTTTGTTTCTATCACTTTCAAGCTTACAGTTGAGTTAAAGAAGAAGAAGAAGAAGAAGAATGGAGATGTGGAGTCAAAATGACCTCAATGAATGGATTGAGTACTTTAATGGTGGTTCTGGTTCAAGGTACTCAGTCTGGTTCAATGTTTCTTTTCTGATGTTTTGAAGTTTAAAACACTTTTTGTGTGGTTGGTGTAGTGTAGATCTGATTGCTACTTGAAAAGGTGAAAAGAAAGATATATTGTTTTTAAAAGTAAAATAATTGATTAAATAATCTTGTTTTTGAAAAGGTTTAATTCTTTTTAATTTTCTTGTCAATTGGTTATTAATATTTTGGAAGTTATATATATAAGCTGGTTTTGGACTGGATTTTAACCTTCATTTCTTGTGTTCTTAATTAGTTGTTATTTCATAATAATAATAGATGTATTTTCTGAGTTATTTCTTGTGTTCTTTTAAGGAGATCATCATCTGATCATGAGCTTCAATCAAATGATTCTGGAGAACATGAACATCATAGCGGGTTCTCTCTCTCTGATCATGAGCTTCAATCAAATGATTCTGGAGAACATGAACATCATAGCGGGTTCTCTCTCTCTCTCTCTCTCTCTCTCTCTCTCTCTCTCTCTCTCTCTCTCTCTCTCTCTCTCTCTGTTGTGTTTTATCTTTAATACTTGTTCTGCGTTTAATTGCTTTAACTATCTGCTCTTGCTTTACTGATCGAGTGGTTTAATTATTAGTTCTATGTTTGTTTTGACTTTAATCTGCGTAAATATGTCAAATCCACAAAGTACTGTCTGCAAATTTATGCATTTAGTATCATCAAATTTATTGAAAATGTAGTCTTTTTCACCAATATATTTGCTTAATAAGCATGTTGTATATATCTTAGCTGACTAAAGATTTGGTGAAGCTGAGTTAAATATTGATCTACATTGATTCTGACCACCTTAGAACCACCTACATTGCCTTAAATCATGTTTTCCTATATGGACTGTAATGTTGCTTGCTCGCAGTTAGCTCACAAGCAGTGAAGTATGCGTGCTTGCTGATTTCTTCTTGTCTTTTCCTGCTCTCAGGCCTAACAATGTAGCTGAATTCCAAGCTTATCCCTTCGGAAACCCAATTCAAAGCATGGGGACTTCAGAAGCACCATCACAGACAGCTGCCGAGGTAGCACCGCAGCCTGCTGTGCTACCAGAAGTGGCAGCTGTCAACGCACAGATAGAGGCCTTGAAAGTTCTACCGATCTTTCATTCTAATTTTACCTTTGTAATGTTTATTGCAGTAGGGTTTAACTTTTTAACATCGCAGGCCTTCTTTAACGAGAGGTCATGCGCAGTAGGGCCCTACATGTGGTATCAAACTATGCGTTACCAGTTAGCTGCATATGGGGCATTTGTAATCTCAAATTATGTGGGCGGTGAGGTGCAAAGCTACCTCACCACCCACAGAGAGATGGATACAGCGATAACATTAAGGAAGGTCACAAAATCAAAGACTGTGAGGATTTTAGTCCTAGTTTCTATTGTAGCCTCCATTGCTGCAGGGATCCTGATCCTACTTAGCCTCATTAACTCTTACCAGATGAAGGTTGGGCTTCTCAAGTGTCAGTCAGCAATGAGCAAATTGTTGGTCGGGTTCCTTTGTGCAACATTTGCGATTGTGTTTCTGGGGAAGGGATGGACGATAATTTACGCATTTACCTACAGTGATGGGGGGAAAGACAGTGTTCTTAAGTTTCTGAGCTAGTTTTTAAATTTCGATTTTTATCTTATCAAATGTAATAAACTACTGTAATGAATTGTGTTTCTACAATTGTGTTTCTACAATGAATTACGTGTATAAGTGCTTTATAGGCTGCTATGTGTTATATTGATGCTACTCAGTCTGTTGGTTTTAACAAGTTCAGTCACCTACATTCTATAAGTGTTTAATTGCATGAAAGCATGGTCCATACCATGGGTTGAACTTATTATTTTTGATGGATCATTTGTATGTGGAAAAACAAAAAGTTACAATGGATGACTTTTGCTCTGCTGAAGTCACTTAGTTAACTCACCTCCTTTGTTCACATGCTCCCTATGCCTTTTTCTTTTCCGCTTTTAGTTGTTTTTACAGATCTCACCTTGAGCTTATCCTTTCATCTTCTAAAAAATTCCCTTTCTTAGTAAGTACTCCATGGAGTTGTTTTTACAAATCCACTCCTCCTTCCATCGCTCCTTCCCCCTTAGAGGCATCTAATATTCCTCAACCAACTGAAATCCGAAAACTGAATCCTTCTTCACACAACTCATATGCTGCTGCTGCTGCAAAATCTTCTCTTCATTCCAATGTTGAAACTTTCAATTTCCCTCCCCCAGAAAAAATGGGTGAATACCCAGCTATTATAGTCCCAACTAAAGCTCTTGAGCGTGGATTGGATTGGACTACTGTAAACATTGTTTGCTAGGTCGAATTGATCTACAGAAAGTCTCACTTGAAAAGGTGAGATCTTTGGCTAAAGAGAAATGGCAAAGATACATATATGGGCAGACAAAGCTGAGAGTGACGAACAAAAAACTGAAATTGAAACAAAGAAAAAATCAAGCCAGCCAAAAACCCAAAGCAAATCTACATCAAATGTTAAACCCCAGACTCGAGCTAGAGCTGGGGAAGAGACTTCCAAAAAGTGAGTTAACTCACATCCCCCCTCTATTTTGTTATTGATGAAGTGTTTCTATTGGAATTGTAGAGGTATTGCGAAAAAAAGAGCTCAAGAGAGACTAAAAAATCTCTTACATGAGCTCAACCCAGAAATTATTGTTATAGCCGAACCCAAAATCCTCCCTAACCAAATTCCACTTAGTACTTTGCGATCTTTTGGCCTGGCCACATCCATTATTTCCAATTCCACTTCACAGCCTATTCCTAACATTTGGATTCTATGGAAACAAGATGTTCCTCAGCCCACTGTCATCAGCTCATCAAATCAACAAATTACTATTTCCCATAAAGGCTCTCATATCACCTTTGTCCATGCTAGCTCTTTATATATGTTCATAGAAGGTACCTATGGCAAGAACTCTCTCAGCTGAATCTCTCTCATCTCTCTTGGGCCATTATTGGTGATTTTAATGCTTATAGATCCCCAATAGAGAAAAAAGGAGGTCTACTTCCTTTGGCTGCTGCAATGAATGATTTTAATGAATTTATTGATGGTCTTGAGCTCATCACTCCACCACACAAAGGAGTCAAATTTACTTGGTGCAATAAGCAGTCTGGCTCTAGAAGAATTCTTGGCAAAATCGATAGAATCCTGGTCACTCTCCAATGGCTAATAAGTTTTCCTGGATGGTTATACAAATCCCTTGGTCGGTTATGTTCTGATCACTCACCTCTCTATGCATCCTCCCACTCAATACCTAAGCCCCAAAATTCCCCCTTCAAATTTCACAAAATGTGGTCTTGTCATCCTGAGTTTCTCAAACTTGTTGAATCGTCCTGGTCTCCGTATATTCATGGTAATCCCTTCTTTGTGTTAACTCAAAAACTGAAACGTCTCAAAGCTTGCTTAAAAATCTGGAACAAATCATCTTTTGGCCACCTCGAAACCAACATTAAGGTCGGAACAGATCATCTACATATGTTGCAGCTACAACTGGATGTTGATCCCTTTAATGAAGAATTAGCCATGGAAGTAGATCAACAAGAAAAGCAAATGGAAAGGCTCTATGACCAACAAGCCATGTTTTGGCAGGAAAAATCTGGTATGAAATGGCAAAGTGAGATGGACAGGAGCACTAAGTACTTCTACACTCTTGCTAATATCAGGAAAACCAAGTCAGTTATCACTGAACTGAAGGATGATCATGGTAACATTCTTACCAACCAACAAGACATCGGTAACTACATTGTTCAACACTACACTGATAAATTCTCTTATGAAGACACGCCAAATGATCCAGAGCTTATCAGTCTTATGCCTAAACTCATATCATCTCAAGACAATGAAAAGCTCACTTCCATTCCAACCTTTGTAGAAATCAAAGCAGCAGTTTTCGATCTTGCTCCAAACAGTGCCCCAGGTCCCGACGGATTTAATGGCTTTTTCTACCAATTTTGCTGGAACATTGTCGGTCATGATGCTATCAAAGCTGTCCTCTATTTCTTTAAGAAGAATAGAATTCCATCTAGCTTCAATTCTAGCTTCCTCACTCTCATCCCAAAAGAAAAGAATTCAAACATTCTCTCCAAATATCGTCCCATTTGCTTATCCAACTTTGCTTTCAAGGTGATCACTAAGATTATGGCTTCTCGTTTGTCACCCATTGCTTGCAAAGTCATATCACAAGAACAGTTTGGTTTTATTCCTCAAAGAAACTCTCATCATTGTATTGCTCTTGCCTCGGAGCTTGCTAATGAACTGAAATCAAAAAGATATGGTGGTAGTTTAGCTATCAAACTTGATATTGCTCAGGCTTTTGACACAATTAGTTGGAAATTTATATGGCAGGTGTTGGAGCAGCTAGGATTTGCACATACATGGATCAACTGGACGAAAGCAACAATTTCTAACAATAGTCTATCAGTGATGTTCAATGGTGGGCCTATAGGATACTTTAGTGCACAAAGAGGACTACGCCAGGGCGATCCTCTATCCCCGCTGTTGTTTGCTTTCGCAGAAGATTGTCTCAGCCGAGCCCTCTCTTGGATGGTTGATCAGCACCTGATTAAAAGAATGGTCCAGAGTTCTAAGTACCTTAGTCCTACACATTTATTGTATGCCGATGATATCTTTCTCTTTTGTAATGCTAACAAGCATACCATTGAAAATATCATCATGCTTTTAGACAGGTATCAAGGGACTGCAGGACAAATCATACACAAGGACAAATGCAAGGTTTTCTTTAGTCCAATGGCTTTAAGCAGGAAAACAAGTCTCATTAACAAGCTTGGCATCAAAGAAGGAGCCTTCCCAGAGAGGTATCTAGGCATTCCACTCACTCAAGGCAGGGTAACAAAGGCAACTCTAGCTCCTCTTGTCGACAAAATCAGAAAAAAAGCTTCTAGTTGGGCAGGAAAATCTCTTACGCTGCAGGGAAGGATCGTGCTTGCTAAGAATGTTTTAAACAGTTTACCGATCCATAACATGGCTGTATACAAATGGCCAGTTGAGGTAATAAAGGAGTGCGAAAAAATTCTCAGAAATTTTATTTGGAGTGGAGATTCCAATGAAAGAAAGCTTGTCACAGTTAAATGGAGCAAGGTTTGCAAACCAGTTGAAGAAGGGGGCATTGGACTAAGGCTTTTAAAAGACATTAATTTGTCCATGCTAATGAAGCTAGCTTGGGGAATGTTCAGCGAGAAATCCATTTGGGCTGATTTTATGAAAGGGAAATACATCAATGCAAATGGAGAATTCTATGGTTCTAAGAACTCAACAATCTTGCAAGGCATTAAATGGGCAATCGGTCATGTAGAAGAAAATTCAGAATGGCAGATAGGTAATGGGGCTAGCATACATCTATGGAAGGACAAATGGCTGGGTGAAACATCCATTCAAGAAAGAGTACAAAGTGACCATAGCATTTGGAAGAATTCTAGGACCAATCTCTCTAGTTATATCTCTGGTACTTCATGGAGTTTTTCTTCAGAAATGCGACAAATCTTGGACAAGCTTGGAGTCAATTTGAATAGTCTACAACAACCTAATGAAGCAGAGAATGATAAGAAAATCTGGAAGCTCACCCCTAATGGAAATTTTACAGTGGCTACAGCTTGTGAAGCTATTAGAGATAAGACTGCCAAGCCATTCTGGGCATCATTCCTTAACACTTCAAAGGTGCATCCTAGCATTAAAGCAATCGCTTGGAAGATCTTCCATAAAAGAATTGCAACGGATGACATTCTTCAGACCAAAGGCTTTTGCTATCCATCTAGGTGTAGTCATTGTCATCTTCAAGTAGAAACCCAAGAACATCTCTTCTTCAACTGTTCATTTGTTGTCAAGTTTTGGACCCAAGCTGCGCACTCCTTTAACACAACTCTGATTCCGTCTTCTCTCCAAGATATCATTATAGCTTGTCGACATCGCAGTCCTCTCATTAAATTGTTGTGGCAGGTCTACTCCCTCACTGGACTGGTAGGCATATGGAAGGACAGAAATCATATTATTTTTGACAACAAAGGTGCAGATTATGGACATATAATGCACAATGTCAAAAGAGAAATACAACATGTCTACAACTCAACAGAAGTAGGAGCAGATGCTAGCATTCTAGATAAGATAACCCTCAATTGTCTACATCTCAAGTTCAGACAAAGGATAAGAAAGAAACCCATAGAGTGTTATTGGCTACCCCCCATACCGGGTGTTATGAAAGCCAATGTTGATGGATCGTCACATGGAAATCCAGGTAAGGCAGGTTGGGGTGTTGTTTTCAGAGATAGTAATGCTTTAACTCAAGGAGTCTATGTGGGAGGGTTGGATATAGCCACAAATTATGTGGCAGAAACTTGCGCAATTATTGCTGCTATAGAGATATCTGAGGAGAAGGGATGGAAGAAATTATGGGTACAAAGTGATTCTACAGCTGCAGTCCAGGCTTATCAACAAGATAAAGTTCATTGGTGTGCAAGAAGAAAATGGGAGAGACTTAAACACAAATTTGACTGGCTCTGCATCTCTAGTACTTGGAGGGAATGCAATTTTAGTGCTGATAGTAGCGCAAAACTGGGTGCAAGCCTTGCATCAGGCACTAGTAGATGGTGGGACTCTAGACCCAGCTTCTTGAAAACCATGGAATGGCCTTTTGTTACTTATTTTCGATTTTAATTGTTTTGGGATAATTCCTGAACATCACTTGTAATCTTTTTTCTCTTTAATAAAATTTAATTGCCCTTAAAAAAAAAAAAAAAGAACTTATTTAATGGAATCTTGAAAGTCAAGGATGTCAAATCGTAACAACACGAATCTTCAGGCAGTTTTATTTGATTAATTCCATGTTTGTTAAACTGTCCATTTACCTGTTTCTCGCAAAAAAAAAAAAAATTAGTAGTGTTTAAAATTTATAATAAATGAGAAACCTAGAGCATGCATGTTTTTCACTAGTTTGATCTAATCCAGCTTAGAATGAAGTCTTGCACCTATGGTGGATGTGCAACTTACTACTAGAAAAAACCCATTTTATGACGGATAAAAACTGTCATAAAACGTCAAATATGATATTTTTTGAGTTTCCACAAAGGGAGACTTATTCAAAAGGACAGAAACAGATGGTTTCTTATTCAAAAGGGCTTCGAAGTCAACAAATTCTGGACTAAAATACCCACCCTAATCATAGTATGATTTTACGTCAAATCATATATAAGAAAACAAAATTGCACAAAACACTATAACCTATGTAGGGAGTGATTAACCCTAGTGGGAAAGGGCAAAGTCGGAATTACACAAAATTTTGACACTATGATTCTACCTAAAATCATAAGTCTTTGTCCTTTTCAATAAGTCAACAAATGAGATTGTCCTTTTGAACCTTGACTTTCAAAGAGATTGTCCTTATGAAGGGTTAACTCAAAAGAGATTGTCCTTCTCACCAAGGAAAACATGGTTGGTGTCCTTCTCAAAAGTTACTTGTTCCACAAAACACTTTAGTTATGTACTGTCAAAAAATATTGAAAAAACTGTCAAGAAATATTAATTACTCTTGACGGTTATACTAAAAAATGTCAATGGTTTGAAAAAGAAAACCATTATTTAAGTGATAAAAACCGTAATTATTTTGATTTTATAAATGTCAGTTTATATTAAACCGTCATGTAATAGTTCAAAACCGTCGTAAAAATGTCATAAAACCGTCAAAAAGTTGGCAAAATCGTCATAAATTTGTCTAACCGTCATCAAATATTTTGAAAACCGTCATTGGATAGACTAAAACCGTCATCTGAGTTATAACCGTAAAGATATTGCTTTTTGATGTTATTTGTAACAATAAAACCGTCAAGTAAGTCATTTTACTTCGTATGCTTCGTAGATCATGGTACTTCTGTCCTATGGGACTTTGGTTCGGTGGAAATACTTATCTGAGCTTGATACAACGTAGATCATTGTCCCCGGAGGTTTGACATTCATCGAGGAAGACGAAAGGGGCATGCATTATCCGCACAATGACTCCCTAGTCATCACAGCATCGATTGGCGTCTACCAAGTCCGGCGAGTCATAGTCGACGCTGGTAGCACCTCCAGTGTCATGTTCTCATGTGCTTACAAAGCTATGGAGCTATCTAAGGGTCTCATCGAATCTGGTGAGACTCCTCTCTATGGGTTATACGGGGAGCCATCACAGTCCTCCGAGTGGGTCCACCTGCCAATCATGGTAGGATTCAATACCTTCGGGATAGACTTCCTGCTGGTCGACTCCCCCTCCTGCTACAACGCCATCTTGGGAAGGGACTGGATTCATCAGATGAAGGCAATTGTATCCACCTTCCACCAAAGCCTCAAGTTCCCGACTCCCAACGAAATTTGCAGGGTTAAGGGAGATCAAGGGATGGCATTCAAATGCCATCTTGATGCTGTCAAAGAAAAGTCCATCTTCGAGACCAAGGGGAACATTATCTTTCTGACAGACTCTCACCAATAGCAACCAGCTCCCGACAAGTGTCAAGGGGAAGTCAGACGCGAAAACCGGGATATCGCCAGCGGTCGACGAGTTGGAAGAAGTTATAGTGGGACTGGAGTCCCACTAGAGAACTTACATCTCTTCCGGCCTACCAAGGGTAGAGAAGGATACCATGATCACTCTGCTCCGGCAAAATCACCACGTCTTCGCATGGAGCGTCAACGAGATACCAGGAATTGACCCTTCGGTCGCCTGCCATAAACTGGACGTCGACCCTCAGCACAAGCCAGTCAAGCAGAAATTAACCAAGGCGAATGGCGCCAGATCGAAAGTCATGCGGTCAATGAAGAAGTCGATCGGCTACTGTCAGTCAACTTCATCAAACCAATCATCTACCCTACCTGGGTATCCAACATTGTGGTTGTCCCGAAGAAGAATGGTAAGATTCGAGTTTGTATTGATTTTACTAACCTTAATAAAGCATGTCTTGTGCACCCATATCCACTCCCCAGGATCACGGACATGGTGGACGCCATCGCTGGATATCAAAGATTGTCCTTCATGGACGCCTACTCTGGATACAACCAGATTCCACTTCACGAAAAAGACCAGGAACATACCGCATTCATCACCGACCGGGGGCTTTACTGCTACCGGGTGATGCCTTTTGGTCTGAAGAACGCCGGAGCAACATACCAGAAGCTAATGCGGAATGGAATCCTACATGTCAGCAAACCTTTGACGAAATAAAGGCATATCTTACTCAACCTCCGGTCCTTATAACACCACAAACCGGGCAACCAGTCATCATCTATCTGGCCGCGTCTGATATAACAGTTAGTGCGGTCATATTTGTGGAGGAACCGGAGGAGAAGCTAGTATACTTCATCAACAAATTAAAGTACTGCACGGAGCTGAGACAAGGTATTAAAAAATCGAAAAGATCGCCTAAGCCCTGGTACATGCAGCTAGGAGGCTAAAGCCATATTTCCAAGGGAGGGCAGTCAAAGTCTACACAGAGTTCCCGCTCAGGAAAGCTCTTGGAAAGTAGAAAGAATCTAACCGACTGATCGAATGGTCCAACTACCTCAGTCCATACCACATCCGGTATGAACCCAGAATCGCGGAGAAAGGGCACGCAATAGCCTCCTTGATGGAAAATTTTTCCATCGAGGATATCCCGGTCAACCCAAATTTAGAAGAAGATACACTGGGGGCGAACAATGCTCCCCGGTCACAAGAGTCTCCGGCCAAAGAAGACAACGAACCATGGACAATCTATACTGACGGATCCAGTAACTGTACGGGATCCGGCATAGGTTGTCTCCTGATCAACCCAAATGGACAAAAGACTGAAAAATTTGTCAGACTGGGATTCCCGGCTTCGAACAATGAAGCCGAATACGAAGCTCTAATTTATGGTCTCCAGACAGCGCTCCAACTGGGGGCGCGGAAAGTCATGATGAAGATAAATTCAAAGCTAGTGGCGAAACAGTTCGCCGGGTCCTTCCAAGCCAAGGACGACGAGATGGTAAAAGTATCTTGATGCCGTCGACTCAATGGCAGGGAAGTTCGAATTCATCACGGTCAAACAACGACCAAAGATAGATGTCAGGCATGCAGATGCCCTAGTATATCTTTCCTCTTCTATCAGCACTACAAAGCCCCGACAGCTATCAATCGGATACCAGAAAGAGCCGAGTATTGGGCCCAAAGATCCAGACAAGTCATTGCCGAAGGTCTAACTCCTGGAATGCAGGCATTGGAAAGAAGTCTTCATGGTAATGGTAAGTCCTCAAAAGTGTATATTTATCCCCCGAATGACACCTTGTTTGTTTAGCACTTAACTTATATTGTTGTGTCATATCTATTGATTAGTGCTTTCTTGTCTATTGTGTAGGTTTCATGAGCCGAAATGCAAATATTGTGTTAAAGCCCACTAAAAGTCAAGAAAAACAACAAAAAATGTGTCATTTGCACAAGAGAAGGAGAATTGATATTTGCACCCACAGATCTACTGAGGGCACCCCACGGTCAGTCCTGTTGACTTGACTTTATGTTAAAGTGGGGCGGTCCAATTCTCAGCCCAAACCGGGTTCTATTGAAACCCACAAGTCAGAATTTCTATTTTAGGCCTTATTTAGGGTGATTTAGGTTTTGGTCACCACTTTTTAGTATAAATTAGGTTTTGGAGCCGGTTTTTATTTTTATTAGGGTTTAGAGCTGAACCGACACTTGACCCAAGTAATTGTTTATAATGGCCAAAATACCCCTGATCAAAACTATATTAGGGTTAGTGATCACGTGCAGATCACGTGAGTTTCAGGGGTAAACTTAGGTATTTTGAAAATATTTTCGGTTCAACCGGGTTTTTTTAGTTGTTGGTTCGAAAATGAGCTCTAAACCCTAATAAAGATAAAAACCGGCTCCAAAACCTAATTTATACTAAAACGTGGTGACCAAAACCTAAATCACCCCCTTATTTAAAGTCCAAACTTAAAAAGGCTCTACAAGGAGATCTAGAAGTCTGATTTAGGCCCATGAGCTGTCTAATTGAAAGTCTGTTTCCAAGCTACAACTTAAGCTCAAGAGAATTAGGTTTTGCTAAAGACCTAATGCCTCTAGAAGACTAACAGCAGCAGCCACGAATTTGACCTAATTTGAAAGTCTTTGCAAGCAAAGTATATATTCTACTTTGTATTTTCTATATAAGAGAAGTAATAGCTAAGGTTTAGGTAGATTTGAACATTCATTGAATTGTGAGGGAAGTGAATATTTGTGAGAGAAAAGTTCATCTTCTTCTTTGTATCAAACTCAATTATCAATACCAATCCATTATCTTTTCCATTATGATGTCTTGTGATTTAATTATTTATTCCATGGTGTCATCATAAACAAACAACAGTGCAGTACAACTAAAACAAACAGAGCAATTTCTTAACTTATAACCTCTTTGATGCCACTGCTACATTCATCAATATCTCCGCCGGCAACCGCTAACATAACCTGATAAATGATTCAAGTGAAAGATCTGAAGATCTAGAAATTTGACATTGATAGAAGAGTCATAAGAAGATTTCTGATTTTGATGTGAACTTCTGACTAGTTTTAATTTCTTTTGTTAGAATCAAGTGAGGACCACAACAGTAAGAAACAAAACCCACTAAACAAATCAAAACAGATGTAAATTGAATGTATAAAGAACAAATCAAACCTGTGAATATAGAGAACGCTAGTTTTATTTTTCTTGTAGATTATTAATTTTAGGTGTTTCTCCATCACAAGTAAGAAAAGGTTAAGTGGGTTTTGGGGATGAAGGTAAGTTGATACGACAACTGAATTAGGGTAAATTATGAGAGAGAGAGGGTTAGAATTTTTTATTTCCAAAATTAAACGAGCGGTTTTTTCTAAAATTAAAAATTGAACGAGCAGGGTTCTTTTTTTTTGTTCCCGCTTGATCGAGAAAAAAAAAATGCGCCCAAGGAAAGTTCAATACTCTTTTTAAATGCGCGTGGATTTGTTGAGACGATTTGTGGACAGGTTTAGTGATAGCAGTTTAAAAAAAGGCTATCTAGCTGTGGAACATTTAAGAAATTTTATAGCGTTTTTATCTTAAATGTTATTGCAAATCTTTTTGATAGCAATAGTTTCCCAAACGCTATTAAATTACTGCTATCAAAAGCCCTTTCTGTAGTAGTGAAGGGTACAAGTCGATAATGGTATTTGTCGATCGTTTCTGTAAGTATACTACATTTATCCCTGCCCCTAACAATTTTGATGCAGATACATCAACAAAGTTGTTCTTCAAATACGTGGTGGTGAAGTATTGGGGAATACCAGAGGATATTGTAAGCGACCGTGACGCACAGTTGGCAGATTCTGGACTGCCGTGTTTGGATTTCTTGGGTCTGAATTGAAGTTTAACACATCCAATCACCCCCAAACAAACGATTAGACAGAGAGAGTGGCTTGCTAGAAGAATACTTGAGGCACTATGTGACCGCAAATCAACAAAACTGGGTGGAATTGCTAGACACGGCGCAGTTTTGTTATAATCTACACAAGATCGAGTGCTTCTACTGGGTTGAGTCCCTTTGAGTTGGCTACAGGCCAATAACCTCTAACTCTGCATGAAGTGGCAAAGATGAAGTCTCAAGGGAGTTGTCCTGCGGCTTACAAATTTGCCCGTTCGAAACATGAGTTGCTAGAGGATGCATGCTATGGACAGTCTTGCAAAAGCCCAAAAGCGTATGAAGAAGTATGTTGACCAGGGGCGACGTGATGTTGAGTTTCAAATTAGAGATAAAGTAATGCTAAAGCTTACTCTTCAGATTTGGAAGAAGGTCAGTAGTAAGCAAGTTCATAGAGTTTTAAGTTTGAGGTATGATGGACTTTTTGACGTCATGAAGCGAGTTGGCAAGGTTACCTATAGATTGATCTTGTCGGACATACTGAAAGTTCATCCAATGTTGTGAATAAGTGTAAAGTTGTATCATCCTGACTTGGTGGACAAGGACATGTTGTAAGCCCCAAATAAGTGCAATTCAATAATAAGTAACAAGCAATAAAAAACAATAAAGAATATGGAGACACGGGATTTAACGTTGTAAAACCCAATAACTGGGAAACATCCACGACCGTCCTCACGACGATAAATAATCCACTATATGAAATAGAAAAGTACACTCACTAATACAATCTCAGATTAACCCAATCACAGAAGTTAATACTGAAATAGTGCTCCGTGTAGTCTTCTATCACTACAATCACTACAACACCTTCTTAGACTTACTCTAAGAAGTAACTCTCGATCTCTGTTATTGTTGTTGATGATGACTTGGGATGATGATGAAGGATTATCACACAGATAAACAATCTCTCTAATGGTAGAAGGATGCTAGAGAGATATTGAATCCTTAGGGTTTTCTGTTGTAGAGAAAACCCTTATATATTCATTGAGCCTAATATCCATGTCGGCCCATTACTACATGTGGGTGCAAAAAATTGATACACAAACTCAAGATTTGTATTGATTAATCGTAAGGTTACAATGTAAGCCTTGCACAAACTAAGATGAGATGGGGGGGGGGGGGGTATACAATGAGACTGGACCTGATGAGATCAGACTGCCTACGTATCCAAGATGATGAACTTGGAATCAAGTCTCTGCTTCCACAAAGCTGTAATGGAGGTTTCTTAATGAAAGACTCGTAGTTCAGGAGATTGAGAACTCCTTCATTTATAGTGGGCCGGAGGAGAATCATGGCCCAACATGAAATTATATTAGGGTTTCTTTTCAACAAAGAAAACTAAGGTTTTCTATTAGCTCTACCACCTCTATTGCTACTGTGTGAAGCAAATGAAACCTTCATCTTCTTCATTCCAACAACAACAACAAGGATTGCTTCTTAGAATGAGTCTAAAAAGGTGTTGAAGTGATTGCAGAGATAGAAAAATACACGGAGTACTTCTACAAGTATTAGCTTTTGTGATTGGGTTAATATGAGATTGTATCAATAATGAGTGTATCTTTTTATTTTATATAGTGGATTGTTTATCATTGTGAGGACGATCGTGGATGTTTCCCAGTGATTGAGTTTTACCACGTTAAACAACTGTGTTCTTTATTGCTTTCATAGTTAGTTTATTTATGTTATTAGTTCATTAGACTAATACACTATTTGGGGTTTACAATTTATCCACCATTTCCAATGCCGCAAACCTATTAGATACTGCAGTTTCTGGAATCTCGCATTCGTCCGCAAAGGCGACATGCTTACCATTAAAGTTACTATTATTAACTGAACTTCCTTCCCTCTTATTATTAACATCAGGGCTGTATTAATGTTATTAGCTAAGCTAGGCGGGTTATCCGAACTAGTAACTGTATCAGACACAAACACCACCTCTGTTCCAAGTCCTTTTCCTTTAGGGTCAATGTGACAATACACTCCTTTTTTGTGTTACGTTTGGCCAATACATCCCATTAGTACTCTAAAATTTGCTTTTTCCACCCGTTGAATTGTTATTTGACTCTGTTTCAACAAACAATCAATTGGGTTTGTCTCAATCAAACCTTTTAATTGGCCTAATTACCCCTAAATGTTAAAATACCCAAATTAACCCAAAATGATCTAAACCATCAATCCAATATATATATATATATATATATATATATATATATATATATATATACAGGGAGGCTCAGGTGCGGACCGTCCGCATACGAACCTAGTGAAATCACGTGCTCTCCAATTTCTGTTTCGTAAATATGGTTTCTCTATTGGGTCTTTTTTAACCCAGTTGAAACCCAGTTTCTTATTTCGCACAAAAACAAAGAAAATCTCATTCACGTAATTTGATTCTCTCTCTCTCTCTCTCTCTCTCTCTCTCTCTCTCTCTCTCTCTCTCTCTCTCTCTTCTTCTTCTTCTCTTCCTCTTCCTCCTTTGTGACTCAAGTTTTAACCTAGCTTAAACAGTTTCGTATGTTCTGCTGTTCTTTTCTTATCGCAATCTCTGATTCTTCATTAAGGATTCGGTCGTATAGTTGTATCTACAACTTACATATATTTTGAATTTTATTTTAATTTTTATTATCATATCTTAAGGGAGAGTTTGGTTTTGCCATTGATCTTGTTTGTTTTGAGAGGCTTTGTAGCAACTATTGATGATATGTAGTAGTTTTGGGGTGTGAGTTTATTTTGTGTTGTAGAAGATGTATAACAGATACTTGACAAAATGCTTTCCTTTAATTCGAAGACATTTGCAGGTAAATAAACTTTCTAGCAACCCTTTACCATCTGTTATTAATAGACCAAGCCAGTTTACCATCTATGAATCAGATTTTATCCAAAGGTATGTCTATCCCCTTTCTATTGCTAGTACCTTGTATAATGGTATAACACTAAGAGTAGAGTAAGAAAACATTGTTTCTGTGTGTTTAGTTTATTTATATGATTTAATTGGATCTTTAGGTCAAATGGTAGAGCACTTGAGAATATGAGCAACTTCTAGATGATACATCTCATGATCGAGATAGTGGTTCGAATCCAGTAAGATCCTTTATTGCTAGTTATTAATTGAAAGCATATCAATGGATAGTTGGATTTTTTTTATAGATATTAAATAGCTAAGTTTATAGATTCCCTTCTCTTCCTCAATATTATAATAGCTATTGTCATTTGTAACCAGAGATGAAAAGCTCCTTGTGAAGTTGTGGTGGTGTTCTGGGTATTGCTTGCTCTTTTGGTGGAATGATCTTTGTCCTTGTTTACTCCACTATTTGGAATTGATGGTGGTCACATTAAATCAGCGATTACAAACCAATTTCTTTTTATTAATCTCAGAATCACAAACCAATTACACGCTGTTGAGGCATTTGTAGCAGGTTGCGAAGATACAAAAACAAATACAAACTCTGACCTTACAATTACAGACAAGTATGCACTCCATCTTAGAAACCTTACCATGTTGCCCCTGTTGCAAGCTGCCAGTTCACCATCTTTAGGCACCTCCATCCAAACCCAAGACAGTCAGTTTAATGAACTTTGCTAGTCTGCCCATGTCCATTTCCTAGCTCCCCATTGAAGATAATATTGTTCCTAGCTAGCTTTCCAGATACACCAAACTGCTGTAGTGCTGTGTAAGATAACACCTTCCAGGCTAAATCGCTACAGTCCCCAATTAATCTATTGTAGTTCAGCAGTGGCCTACGTTCAAGCGCTCCCTTCACAACTGTCTGATCAAGAAATCCATCCATCTACATGGGATAAAATGTGCTATTCATTTAAGGAGAGAATAAAAATGCTTTGAAATGTTACTAAAACTGATAATTCATTAACTGAAACAGATGAAAACAATATTGGACAATATGGCAAAGCCTTCTTAAAGTCTTGATATGAACAACAAAAGAATTCTGGAAATCAAATCTCTGCAAATTTCAAAACTGAACACAAACTAAACATAATTAGTCTTCAATGTTTTTTCATTTTCTTTCCCACCCACATCCATAGGTTTTGTCATGTCTTTGCACCTGAGAAAAAAAAAAAAAATTACATTAAAGAACCATTAGATATATAGGATTATCGTAACTTAATCAAATGGGATTAAATCATAACAAAAAACTCATCAAGCACATATACCTTTAATCTTTCACGGTTGTGAAAGTGAAACACCTGCAAGTTCGAACAAGTTCTTATATCATGTCCTACTCCTCGTTGATTACATCCCTTACATAGCCTTCCTTTGATTTTTTTTTTCCGCTTCCTGTTGTCTTTTCTTTGCGACCTTTAAACCTTTTACCGCATCCTTTTGCCCTTGTTTGATTTGGTTCACGGTAACAATTTGCTTGTTCAGTCATTTCAACATCTGTAACACAATCAACCATTTTCTTTCTCTTCCCACTTGTACTGTAATCAACAGTGTAATTATCTTTCTTTTCACTTCCACTAGAAGCAATGAGTAAGCTAATTTTCTCTTCTGCACTACTCAAGGCATCTATCAGAATTTGTTTTGCTTCCTCACTTGTCAAGGCCTTATTTACCACACCCAAACAACATTGAATTAATCTACTTCGTTCCAAGAAATAAGTTCTGTCATCAACGATCTCCATATACCACCATGATCTATGACGGTTTTGGATTTTGTAGATTTACTCCATCTCTTTAAAATGTACTCACTCGGAAATTTCTCAAAATCTGTATATTTGTGCAAATATGCCAAAATATGTCGACATGGGATGCCCATGCTCTCAAATTTATTGCATGAGCAAGAAACATGATCCAAATCCTTTTCATATGAAACCTGTCTCCCTTTATCTGTCTCAAGATTTTTTTCTTTGAGTCTTATATAATCGAAGAGTATCTGTCTCACTGATAATCTGAAATTTGTAATTGAAGCTCTCCAACAGTTCCCTTTGGAATTTGAAAAATATCTCATTCGTGTAAATATCAACCATTTGCACCAAAATATTGTGGAACATTTTTAATTTAGGTTTCTCAATCACATCTTTGTTATCTGCGATCAATGCTTCGTGACGCTGTTTTTAAAGTCCTCTATCAAACTGAACCATGAAATCCAACAATGAATTTTCCTCTTGAACATATTTCTTGAAGAATGAATGAGAACTCTCAGCCCTTTGGCTGCTTGACATTTCAGCTGAGAAACATGACTTGTGTATACAAGCACCCACTTCAAACGAATTTCAAACATTGATTCTAGCCATTTGTTGTCTTGAAGACCACTTTTCTGTACAAGATCTAACCAGACCAAGTCAAATTCTTCTTGACTTTTTGAGTGCCATATACAATTGTAAAACATTTTGTAGTAAACACTATATTTCACAGCATCCAACTTCTCAGAAAATTTGTTCAATATATGCCAACTGCAATACCTGTGAAAAGTTTTTGGAAGAGTCTGAGCAATTGCATTTGTCATAGCCGGATCCTGATCTGTAATAATCATTTTAGGAGCATCACCTGGCATAGCTTGCAAAAGTTGTTTGAATAACCAAACAAAAGAAGGATTGGTTTCGTCACTTAAGAATGCACACCCAAAGATAATCGTTTGGCCATGATTATTAACTCCCATCAAAGGTGCCAAAATCAATTTGTAACGATTGGTGTTATATGTTGTATCAAAATACAACTACATCGCCATACAATGCATAATCTCTTCTAGAGGTCGCATCTGCCCAAAAAACCCGACAAATCCTTTGCTCATCATCTACATCAATTGTGTAAGTAAATGATGGATTCTTCTCTTCTTCTGACTTCAAGTACTCACGAAACATTTTTGCATCATGCCCTTTCAACTCTTTACGTACATCTCTCTGGTAATTGTACAAATCTTTTTGAATACATCCAATATTTTCAAATCCTCCAGCCTGCACTCCAAGACAATTGTACTGATGATGTGTTGGTATATTCACCATACTAAATTGCTGAGACAAATATTTTTGGGCACTCGAAACTTCGCGATGTGATCTTAAAAGATGAGTTTTTCTTGGAGTTGACAATGTGTAGTTGTGGCCCTCAACAAATATTGTAACTGCAAAGTTACCATTTCCCGACTTGGCAACAACTAATTTTGCCTTACAACCCTCTCTTAATGAACCTCGACGCCTTGATTTTTCTGCATCCTCTATTAGTGAACCTTTCCCTTGTTTAAAACAAACATACTCTTTTCTTATTATCTTCTTATCTGCATTCTTTTTCTCAGACCATTTTCGCACGCTAAATCCTGCTTCTTTTGCATAAGCATTGTAAAATTCTAAAACATCATCTAGGGAAGAAAAATCTTGGCCCATCTGAGGTTTTAGATTATTTGCTATAGGAAGAATAATGTCGTAGTTGAAACTTTCTTCTGCATTCTCCCTCATCTCTACTTCTTCCAACTCTGTATTGTTCCCAATCCCATTAATTTCGAATAAATCACTACCTAGTTCCAAATTATCCATGCAAAAAGAATACCTGACAATGAGAAATAAATAAAAAAACAAAAACTAGTTAGCTACTAGAAACATATGTAACTAGGGCCAGGTCGAGCCGTCCCTAATCATTTGATAGATAGTCAACTGTAGGTTGCCAAAAAACAGATAGTCAATTGTACTAGTAGAAACATATATACCACAACCATCTAGATCTCTGAACAAAAAATTCCAGTACAACAGAAGTTGCTATGGAAGCCATTTAATTTGTTTCTAATCACGTAGCTTTTGTTCTCCAAATTACCATCAAATTTTATAAACAATGATCAGTCACTATACGCTTCAATCTTCTGTTTATGTATACTCATTGGTTAGTGTTGCCCTGGTTACTCATTAATTTTATTGGTTCTCAGGCATCACAACTTTGGTGAGTTACTTTATTCTAAGATGGGGTACCCTTGTGGCAGACAATTAAGTGATTCGACCATTGCAGGTCAGTAGCAGCAACAGCTCAGGGAAGCAATACAAGGATTACAAGAGAGGTTTGCAATGTCGTAGCAGTAGAAAGTTAGCAACAATAGTGAGTGAAGCAAATGTGTGCAGTAGCAGTAGTGTCTACGTCAATAGGGGTATGCAGATTAACCAACAACAATGCCTATAGTCTTTGTTTGTATCTTGTGTATTTGGCTTGTTGTACTTGTCTGACCTGGCGGTGCATTAAAGCACGCTCTATATAGAACTAATCAATCACATAAGCTTTAAGCCGCGAGAGATAAAGAGAGAGGGCCAAAAAGAAAAGGTTACAGAGATTAAAAGGAAAAATAAAAAATAAAATAGTGAACAGAGAGTTCAATTTTATGTTGAAACATGACTTGTTTGTATGCTCAGACAACCTCTCAAAACAAACAAGATCAATGGAAAAACCAAACTCTACCTTAAGATATGATAATAAAAATTAAAATAAAATTCAAAATACCTGTAAGTTGTAGATACAACTATACAACCGAATCCTTAATGAAGAATCAGAGATTGCGATAAGAAAAGAACGGCAGAACATACGAAACTGTATAAGCTAGGTTAAAACTTGAGTCACAAAGGAGGAAGAGGAAGAGAAGAAGAAGAAGAGAGAGAGAGAGAATCAAATTACGTGAATGAGGTTTTCTTTGTTTTTGTGCGAAATAAGAAACTGGGTTTCAACTGGGTTAAAAAAGACCCAATAGAGAAACCATATTTACGAAACAGAAATTGGAGAGCACGTGATTTTACTAGGTCCGTATGCGGACGGTCCGCACCTGAGCCTCCCTGTGTGTGTATATATATATATATATTAAGATAAATGATATGTTGTTGATCTAATGGATTCAGAAATCCTTTATTTTACTTAGAACAGGACTGAAAAATGTTATGTTGATGTTATGATGTAATGGATTCAGATCTCAGACATTGTGTAAACCAGTTTTTTTTCCCCATAATTAATGCATTCAGTATTTTGTTGATCTAATCGATTACAAATGTTAATGAAGAGATTTATTTTTCATACAGGTTCGACATTAGCCATTGCAAGCAATAATAGCTTCAATTTGTTGTTGTGGGATAGGAATTTGTTGTTGTGGAATAAGATGTGATGTTAAGGTTTTATAACGCGAGGAAGAAGACTACCCTAACGGCTAGAAAATTAAAGGCTATGATTAGATCTATCAAGAACTAAATTGATGGCTTAGATTGTAAGAAAATAGTAACTTAGTCTATTTCTAATAAAGTATCAACGGCTTAGATTAGATCTTAATATACATATTGGATTGATGGTTTAAATCATTTCGGAGCAATTTGGGTATTTTGAAATTTAGGGGTAATTAGGTCAATTAAAAGATTTCACTGAGTCAAACCTAGTTGACTTTTTGTTGTAACAGAGTCAAACAGTTAAATAGGTGGAAAAAACAAATTTTAGACTAATGGGATGTATTGGCCAAACGTGACACAAAAAGGGGGTGTATTGGCAAATTGACCCTTTCCCTTATCATTTGAGTCCTCCGCCAGGTTGGCCTTGAGATTATTGCCTATAATCTGGTCATCCTGCTCTACATTTTCTCTGATAACTACAATTCCTGTGCTTTGCACTCTTTCATTCGACTTACAAGGTTTCTATTGCGTACTAGCTTTTTTAGCAACTACTGGAGCAACTTAAACATTATCGGTTTTCTCCATAACTTCAACTTGCAGAGAATTGTAAATGAGGTTAAGCCGTTAAGGAACAGTGTGGTTCTATATCGCGAAATGGGAATGAAAGAAAAGCTACCAATTCAAGGACTTACTCCTACAATAGGAAAGGATAATCACAGGTGAGTTTAGCTTGCTTCCGCTTATTTTTTTTCTCTTTCTTGTTCTTGTAAGATCGAAGCCAGAATAACTCACGTATGGTGGTGTTGTAAAACACTGTTGTCATTTATTATGTCCAAGGTTATAACTTTTTGCAACAGTTATAAAATTCTGTTTATCAAAAAGAAAAGAAAGAAATTGTTTTTGTTTTTAAGGGTAGATGAAGGAGTTTTTTTTTTGGTTGGAGGTTCATATATCATCAAGCATTTACATGTCGAAATTTATTCTTAAGACTTCAGTGTATCCGACAGCAAAAATAACGACTTCAATCCTGATAGCTAGCCTGACTCATGATCTACGGTACGTTAACATGTTGTTTAAAGAAGAGGAAGATGTCATGGAAGCAGTACACAGCCATAGAAGTGGATGTTTATTATAAATTTCCCATCCCATTAACTAACCTACGCACAACCATCTAAATTAGGCCCTCCATATAAAAAATTGTACATTCTCCCATCGTCAGGGGAGAACTTTCCATATCTAACAACATAACATACATGAGATTGGAGATAATCTAAGGTGGTATCATTTGGTATGATTGTCTCGTCATTGGAATCCACAAATACAATCTGTTCGAAGTAGGCTGACTGATCATACCAATCCTTAATACAATCACCAGTCCCCATTACAGGAGGGGGCCATGCAACTGGATTTAGATCTGGTACAAAGTAAACCTCTCCTCCCAATTGTACCTCTGAAGCTCCATTGGGACCAAAACTAGTAAATAGTTCTTTTGGCCAGTATCCGATTGCCTGTGTAGAGTCCCCTTGAAGCCACCAGTTACCTTTCAGGTCCTACACAATAAACTCGCAGTCCTCAGTATCCCACAAGGCCACAAATACGTACACTTTAACAAATTATTTATTTATTTTTCTGAATATTCAACAAATTAACTGTTGTAAAATAAAATTGGAGCTAGCATGCATTTGGAATTTTGTTGTGAAAAAAAAATCAGATAAAAAATGTTTTTAATGAAAGAAAATTCAGAAATGAATATATAAAAGGTTCATTTACCATCCATATTCTAATAAAAGTGTCCTGTATTTCTCCGTTATACTCGCTGACCTTAGTATAGACACGGTCAAGCGCAATTGCACTACTGGTTACAATGAAACCTGGGCAATGAGTGCTAAAGCATCCTCCTGTCCGAAAATTGTCAGCCTGCATGTTGTTATTTAATTCGATATTATTAGCCTAAGTATTTAAATTTTCTTTTCAATAAATAAGTTCAATATATGTGTTTTCATTTATAATTATTGTTATATATACTCATCAAAATTATTAACAGTAGATAATCCATTATGTAGATGCGATCGAAAAACAATATAGGTACAGTATTACCGTCCACATGTTGTAAAAGCGAGTTTGGTTGTCACCATAAACTTTTGGATTTACCTGCAAAAATATAAACCAAAATTTTATTTATCTGTATGAGACTATTTTGGGTCTGGTTTTATTGAAAATTTTTAGGGTGATTTAGGTTTTGGTCACCACTTTTTAGTATAAATTAGGTTTTGGAGCCGGTTTTTTTCTTTATTAGGGTCTAGAGCTGAACCGACAATTGACCCAAGTAATTGTTTATAATGGCCAAAATACCCCTGATCAAAACTATATTAGGGTTAGTGATCACGTGCAGATCACGTGAGTTTCAGGGGTAAAATTAGGTATTTTGAAAATATTTTCGGTTCAACCGGGTTTTTTTAGTTGTTGGTTCGAAAATGAGCTGATCTAAACCCTAATAAAGAAAAAAACCGGCTCCAAAACCTAATTTATACTAAAAAGTGGTGACCAAAACCTAAATCACCCAAAATTTTATCCTGTTTCGTAAAACATCAATTCTGTACAATTATTGCTTGAAATACTTCCATAAAAAAAAGAAAAAAAAAGGGAAGATCGAGTTCATTGAGAATATAGACAGTCAATTCATGCGTACAAAATACAAATAAAGACATACAGTACCGTCCATCCTGCCTGTACAAGGCCCTCGCCGCTTATGACTGATACTCCAGCTCTGCTAGATTGATTATTTCGAACCCTTGGGTTCCATACTGACATCTTTGTTGTGGCTAACTTTACACCTTTAAATGCATCTTTCTTGGTGTACATTCCCGCAAACTACATAACACATGTCAAACAACACCAAACAAAATTCTCATCTGTCATAAAAACAATTTACCACATATATAATGCATTCACAAAAATATAATGAAAATTTGGCTTACGAGAAAGCCCTCTCCTAGAACCAAACTTCCAAACTGGTTGCTTCTTATTATGTCGTCATTATCCATGGCTGTCGTTCTTCGAATGGGAACAGTTCTTTTTGGACATTTGCTCGTCTCAGAAGTCTCTGCAATATCAGCTGCTGCTGAAATGTTATATAATGCTGGATCCAACATACTTTCTATAGGGATGTCGGGCTTAAGCTGATTGACAAAATACAATTATTAATAATCACATTGAAAGTTTCAAATGCAAATTTACAGTATATTTTAAATTCACTCCTTTAAAAATTTGAGCAATTACTTATTATTTTTTGCGAAACAGATAAATTAAGTGTTACATAATTAGAAGCTTGCTCTTGAAAATAATAATAAAAAGAAAATAACCTATAAAGAAAGAAGCAAAACCTGAATCTTGTGATTTTTGAGTGCAGGATGATTAAGAGAAGGTTGTTTATGTATATCCACGCAATCATATATATCTCCATATTTGGTCTGCATGCATGTAGCCATGTACCATATTAATTAGTTTATCGATCGGGCCATAGAAATATAGAATATGCTTGATTAATCATCATCATTGATAAAATTAAAACATCCATTGCCGATCAAGACTGTATCTGAATTCCAAATGATAGAGAAGTAAAAAAAAAAAAAAAAAAATACAGAATATAAATAAAAGTATATATCCATGCCTTGATAGTCAAGGCTTCATGTCTGCTTTGTATATTTCTGAGTCCAGCCACAACTTCATATCCACCCAAAAGTGATATATAGGTGAGAAGAGTAATTGCTAATGCAAACTTCATGGAATCAAGACTACAAAATTCATCTAACAAGATCAATCATTTCATTTTTATATGGGATATGGGGAGTTTTGATAGTTATTTACTATCACCAGTTTCCAAAAATATGTCATATATTAAATAAGGAAAGAATGTTCAGAGAATATTTTTATTATGCGATTCATATATAGGAAATATACATTTATGGGATCAAATCCTAATTTTGGGGGGTGATCTGATGAACCATATTCAATTCACAATGTCTACATTCATTCACAATGTCTATATTCATTTCCATTATAAATATAAAATTCACAATGCCTGAATCTCATATGATAATGATATCACATAATCTATTATACTCTTTTTTTTTTTTTTGCTTAAGGGTGATTAATATTAATAAAAAGAAAAAAAATACAAAGAGAAGAAAGAATAAAAAAATGTAGCACAAGGGAAGATGGTTGGTTTATAAGCACCACCTTCCATTACAAAGGTTCAAGTGTGCACCTCCCTAAAATAGGTGAGTGCAGGACTTTCTAAGGAGGTGAGGAAACTTGGTCGTTGGCTCCACCACTTAACCTCCCCTTTGCCAAGCTTAGCCCCAGCTTTTGCACAACTATTTGCACCAAAATTAACCTCCCTCCATGCACTAGTAATGTTCAGCCATTCAAATTTATCTTTAATGTGTGCCCATCTGCGTCGGAGCTTCCAATGAACTTTATCCTTAATAATTGCTTGCACCACTGAAGTGGAGTCACTCTCTACCCAAACTTGCAGCCAGCCCTAGCCTGCTCTAATGCCTTTTCAAGCCCACGAATAACGGCTGCAATTTCGGCATTATAATTAGTATCAAAGCCAAGACCTCCAGTTAGAACCCCTCTCACGCTACAAGTATGGTCTCTAAACAAAGCTCCCCAGCCTGCCAGGCCTGGATTCCCAGCTGAAGACCCGTCAGTGTTCAGCTTGATCACTCTAGGGGGAGGGGGCAGCCAATAACATTCTATAAAAACGACATTAGATCTAACTTTGAAAGATAGACCCAATTTCAGCATTGTATTCTTGTCTTGAATTGTATCTGAATGGGCAGTCTTGGCTTAGAATGAACAAAATTTATCTCTCTTCTAATAGTAGCCATGATAAATCCTGAGTTAGGTTTCTTTCCATCAAACAAAATTTTGTTTCGATCTTTCCAGATACCCACAAGACATGTAAGGGAGAAGGCTCTCCACAAATCTTGAATTAGAGAGCATCTGTTATCACAAGCTTGAAGCATATCATTAAATGAATATATGCTCAAATGAATATTATACTCTATTAAAGCAGAAAATACCCCTAAAGTATATCTCTTCAATTAAGCTATCAATTAGCAAAAGTGGACCAGCGTCACAGATATAATTAAGCCCAATTGGACCAAATCATAGGCATAATCAAGCCCAGTCAAAAAATAAAATAAAAATTAAAAGTATACCTAATCCCAAGTATAATCAAGTCCATCCCGTACCCAGTTCGACCAAATCACAAGCATAATTAAGCCTAGTAAAAAAAAAAAAAAAAAGTATACCCAATCCCAAGTATAATCAACTCCAGGTCGTACCAAGTTCGACCAAATTACAGGCATAATTAAGCCCAGTAAAAAAAATTAAAAGTATACCCAATCCCAAGTATAATCAAGTCCAGCACGTACCCCTAAGAAAATTTCTTCAATTAAGTTGAAATTGGTAATCTAATTCAAGAGAAATTCATTCAATTTTGGTTATATTTGTAACTATACAAAATAAATAAAAATGGGCCAATATGTAATTTCATATCTTAAATACATCCACTTTCATAAGTAACTCTAACTCGAATTTTTTATAGGCAATAAACCAAATTATCACTAATAGATCTAGGCTCCAGATTTTGCCAAGGGGATTTTTTATTTCGCCAAGGGTCAAATTCCAGAATGCCAAGATTACCCTCTAAACCTATATCTAGATCTATTCAAGACTGATTACCAAAAAAAAAAAAAAAAAAATATTGAAGACTGTTATTTGCCCCATTATCCATCCTCATCTTCCTCAATGTCAAGAAATATTCTAGATACTAAATTAAATCGATACCCTAAATTTCTTTTTCTCAACTAGTGAACCTAATACCCATTGCAATTTCTGGCATCGTCATGTACAAAACTAACAATAAAAGTGACAAAAACTAACAATTAAATTCTAATTATATGATGTTTAAGAGAAGTTGGGATGGTTGCAATGGGACGGGCTCTTAAAGTGAGTTTTGACATGTAAATTACCTTGCATAGTGAGATGATTGAATAATAATTCTATTACCTTTTAAAGAAATCAACCTGGTGATGAAATTTATTTGCTAAAGATTGTAGTAAGAGTTATCAAATGTTCACTTGATTTATAGATAAATGGTGACATAACTTGAAACTTTCAGTCTCTATAGTGACTAGCTTGCAAAATTACTTAGAGTCCATCGGTTCATCATATAAAATATGTGAATTAGGAGAAATAGTGATTGGAAAAAGAGGTCAGTAAATTTATTAAAGGGCATTTTCGTCAATCAAGATTCTTCCCCTTGGCAAAATCAAAAAATCCCTTGGCAAAATCCGAAGCCATAGATCTAATACCAGTAATTGACCACCATTGATAAAATGCCCTAACTCGAATTCCTTTCAATTCGGCAATTTTAACTTCAATAAATTTACCAGTAATCTTTGTTGAATAAGTAGCTAAATAATTATCTGATGGGAGTAGTAATTTACAAATATCTCCAAGATTTACATTGAAATCACTAGATGATTTACTACGTTTTTACAACTTCTCCATCTTCCTCTTTACTCAAAGTCTACATTTGCTCATATGCTTATATTTGATCCATGTATATTTGACATCATGTCTATTTGATGTTTGCTGAAGATCTCTCGACGACGCAAAAATAATCAAAACTCACTAATATTCTAAGTCAAATGGGTTAGTATAAGATCATTAATAATATTAATTATATGGTATCATTGTGGACACACATCATACATGTTGTGATGACCATTTTCATATTTTCAAGTACATTCTCAAATTGACAAAAAAGTATATAAAAAGTATACTTTGCAGGAATATGGAGTACCAAATTTCGAGGCATTAGAACAACCCAACCCATGATAATCATATAATAATAGAAGATTCTGAATGATATTCATATATATATAATTAGCATTAAAAATATATAACGTAATACAATACAAAATAATACAAATTGTAATCACCTCTATAGGAAAAGAAACTAAGTACATCTAGCACACAAATACCTATACCAATCCCCATTGTAATCTCTATACAACAATCTCTGCTGAATAAACCTATCCTCGAGCAATTGTTTATCTGAAAAAAGTTAATGATAGGGTGAGCATTTCCACTTGCTCAGTAGTGACTCACATTCCCAATATACTATCTAATCATGCATGACAGTTAACCATACTAAACAGTTGAAATAATGCAGGTTTTAACTGTAATAATAAAATACATAAGTAATTTGATAAGTAAATACTTTTAAAGCAAACCTTTTACCTTTTATAATAATCATACTAACCATGAATCCATACAATAAGTCGAGTAGTTGCATCCTATTAGAGTGGTGAGAATACGATCGGAACTTAGCCCCACCCACAGACAGTATCTTGGTTCAGTACTTACCAGTGTCAACCTGCACCGTTATTCCTGATTCACGGTCGGATGATTACCTTTTTGTGCACTAACCCTCTTTTAGGGCTCAGGTGGTGATACAAATTACTAGGCAAATAAACTATTGAATGCAAAATTAAACAATAACAGTAAATAAGATAAACAAAATACAAGATCTCAAATAAAATATTTCCTTTAATGAATATTATGAAGATTACAAGAATCTCTGCCTCATAATACTCTCTAGACAAGTTAAGCCAGTCCAGGTGCTCGGGGCAAGAGCTAACCGTAGCAATCTAAGGCCGAGATGAATCGATTGAAGAACAAATTCACTTATATAGGGAATCTGCCTTTCTTTTCGCCTCAACGCGGGCAACATTAGATTCCTCAGAGTCGATAGTTGCCTCTCTTATGTTTTGGCCTTGGCCAAAACACCTTTTTATAGACTTTGGACAACTTCAAATCATACAAAGAAACCTATTTCATACTCACTCGGAATAAGCAAATTGTTCCCCATACTTAGTGAATGTATCTATCCCACAGGGACGGACTTCCGAAAAAAACCTGACAAACATCCAATGGAACAATGTCACATGTTACCTCATCAAGCGATGAACCCTTATATAACAACCCATCACGTATCTCAAACTCCCCCTTGTACCCATGCTGAACCTTTGCACACATCCTCGAAGTCGTTATCTGATGCATCCCATGTGACATATTCTGAAGGAACCAACGGTTGGATACGTAAAGCCACCAATAAAGCACTTACCGGTGGTCGAGACAACATATCAGCCAACTTGTTCGTAGATCCTTTCTTGTACTTGATAATGGTGTGAAATGCCATAAAGTACGGTTGCAAAGAAAGCAAGGCGGAATTCGCCATCCACTTCATGTGTCTGGCCTGTTGCAACTTGGTATGAGCATGAAGATACTCTAATGGCTTGTGATCGGAGTGAACCACTACCTCCTTACCCAACAAGTACACTCTCCAATGTTTAACAGCTTGATAGAGAGCATAGAACTCCTTGTCATAAGGTAGATAGTTTTTTATCGCCTCTACAAACAACTCAGAATGATACTCCACTAGCTTACCATCCTGCAAAAGAACTGCTCTTATAGCATAACTAGAAGCATTTGTCTTGACCTCAAAAGCACGTTTTAGATTAGGCAACGCTAAAACTGGCGCCTCTAAGATCTTTCTCTTCAGTAACTGAAAGGCGTCCTCATGATTTTTATCCCATTGTTTCCCTGCCTTTGTCAAACCGTGCAAAGGTGCTACAAGTGTGAAAAAATGCTGAATAAACTTTTATAGATACTGGCAAGCTCCTACAAAACTCTTTACCTCAGTCATTGAACTAGGCTTCGGCCATTTGGTAATAACCTCTACCTTTCCTAGATCAATTTTTCATTGACCTCTGCCAACAACAAACCTGAGATACACCAGCTCCCTTTAAGCAAACTCACACTTCTTTCCATTCAAACGTAATTGGTTGCCCCCTAGTAACTCGAACACCTTATGGATGTGAACAAGATGTTCCTCTCATATCTTGTTGTATATCAAGACATCATCCAAATACACAATCACAAAATCTTTCATGAAAGGCCTTAGCAAATCATTCATCAAACGCATAAATGTAGCTGGAGCATTGCACAACCCAAACGCCATAACTGAAACCGGCACGAAGTGGTTTGACATCAATTTTGTGACAAAGTGTCCTTGGTTATTTCGCCTTGAGTTCGTTGTTAAGAAAACCTAGTTGTACGCACGTCGTCCCGCGTCCTTGTCTTCGCGTCGTGTGTCATTAGTGTGTTTTTTGGTTCAGGACGTACGTACTGCTTAAGGACGTACGTACGTATCATATGTCAGCAAGTTAGTTTGAATTCTGGACGTACGTACCTTTACAGGACGTTCGTACGTCGCAGCAGGCAGCAGGTGTATTTTCGTATGGAGACGTACGAACGTCATATCGACGTACGTACGTCCAATGAGGGTTTTCACTAATTCGGCCCATTTTCTTTGGTTTTCAACCCTAAGTATAAATAGGGTTTCTCTTCCAAAGAACAAGTCAGTTCTTTGGCCGTCCAATTGAAGTCTTATTCTTGGAGTTTGTTTAGGTTTTGTTTAAGGTTGTTTTTGGTGATTGAACTCATCTTCTTCTTCCCCATTCATCTTCTTCTTCCTTCTTCCCTATTCATCTTCTTCTTCATTGTTGAATAGTGATTTAGCTTCGAGTCTTCTTGCGTGTTCATCAAGAAGTCGAGTATCCTTGTGTGTTCATCAAGGAACTCTGGTGTAAGCTTGTTACATAGATCGGCTTCGAGTCTTCTTGTGTGTTCATCAAGAAGTCGAGTGTCTTGTGCGTACATCAAGGTGCTCTGGTGAAGTCAAGGTGTTAGAGATAACCAGGAGTATCAACTCGCAGTGAGTGCGGGTAGTTGATAGGTTTGTACATCTCTTTTCATATAGTGGATTATTTGTTGTCAAGAGGACAACCGTGGACGTTTCCCATATTGGGTTTTACCACGTTAAAAATTTCTGTGTGTTATTTACTTTCTGCGTATTGTTTGATTTGTTTGAACTGTTATATTAGCACTATTTGTAGTTTCTCAATTGGTATCAGTCGCTGGGGGCTGGTTAAGGAGCGTCAAGGCTCACGCTAACGATCCTATGAGTGCAATGATGGTTCATGAGTCTGGTCATAATAATTTTATTGCTAAATCGTCTAAATCTACAAAACCAAAATCTGATTTTGAAAAGGATGATAATTTGTATGTTGTTAGCAATAGTGATTGGGCTCTTCTTTACAGACTTTCTGCAAAAGAATGTGAAAGATTACAAAAAGCTAATATTGATTTGCAAGAAAAATTTAATAAAGCTAATTGTAATTTGTCTACTATTTCTAATAATTTTTGTTTTGAAGATAATGGTGTTTTGCAGACTAAGGTTGATTCTCTAGAACAACGACTCAGACATTGTGCAGAAGACTATATGCTTCAAGGGGAAGTTTATGAATCCAAAATTGAAAATTTGGAAAAGGCTAATCTTTCTTTGCAGGATAAAATTGAGATTCTTGAAAAACAAATTTCTTGTGCTGCAGAATATGCAATTTCTATTTCTCAATTATTTGACAAAGAAAAACTTGACTTGTCATGTAGAATTGCAGCTTTAGAGAAGGCCAATCAGGAGGTCGATGAGAAATACAAATCTCTATTGGTGGAGTATGAGGTAACAAAGAACGATTTAACGTCTACTCAACTCAAATTGCAGGTTTTGGACAAAACTAGATTTGACTCTCCTATTGCTAGTTCTACTAGTTCATCTAGTGTGATTACTCCTGTAAAATCTAGTTTGCCTGCCCTTTTGCCTACCCCACCTATTGAGACTAGACTTAATGCTACTAATTTTCAGCATGTTTCTTGTAAGAATTTTAAGTCTAAGGTTAATGGTAAGGCTGTTTTTACTGATAAGCCATATTGTTCTCATAATGGAGGTATAGGTTTTGTTAAGGGACAATGTCATAAACCAAATAGTGACATACATGGTTTACCCACCACTACTGCATCTTCTTATAAGACTTGTTCGAGAAAATCTAATAATTTTCATTGTTCTTATTGTGGTAGAGATGGTCATTTGGATATCTTTTGTTGGGATTTTAATCAACATGTTAAATGTTATTCTCATGTTCCTTATAATTATAATCTTGTTGATTCTTATGTTCCTTCTTGTGCGTTTTCTAGACCTTGGAATTCTAATGTTTATTGTCATAGGTTTAAGAAAAACAGGTACTCCAACAAAAGGAAGTCAAAGACTAAGGTGGAATTAGTTAAGGACAAGTCTATTGCAAAGCTTGTTAAGGGGAGATCTCATATCTTTTCAACTCCCAAAGTGTGCACGCCTAGTGTTAAACAAGTATGGGTAAGAAAAGATAAGTTGCAGGTTTTTCTGGACTTGCAAAGGTCTGGTAGTGTCTCATATTTGGGATGATGTGGTTTGTTTCTAGCCTTGTGTTATTTGAATTGCATATTTCTCTTACCACATAGGCTATTTGTTTGGTACTTCTATTTTTTATGCTTTGTTTGTTTAGCTTGCAGATCATGCTGCATGTCTGAATACATTGTTAATAATAAAAAAATAAAAAGGGGGTTGTTGGTTATTCCTTCTATTTTTTGTTTTTTCTTTATTTATTCCATGTAGGTGTTGTTGGTTGCATCTTTTCTGAGATATTGGTTTAATTCAATTGTCTTAAATAAGTTGCAATATGTTCGGGTGTTTTCTCTTTCTGAACTCTTAAGTATGTTTTGGTATGTATCATGCATTTTTCCTCGCTTGTTTGCACAGTGCACGTCATGCTTGCATGATGGGAGTTTTTGGAAACCACTTACATATTCTTTGAGCTCATAGAACTTCTCTATCTCTCGAGTATTTATGTTATCTTGAGCTATCTCTCATTTGTTTTGGTTAATGTTCATCTTGTTGTTCGTGTTATTGAGCATTCTTATCTTCCTGTTACAACTCTTGTTAGTGTTCAATGACTCACTTTATCCCCAGCCATTTGATTGTCTTTGAAGCAATATCAGTTGGCTAAGAACCCGTTGGGGTTGTGAGGGTCATGCTCTGACGGATGCACTCAAGAGATGTTAGTTCTTGTGTTGCACGTTATCATGGTATTGCACTTCTTGAGTTTGTGTTTGTCAAAAAGATGTAGGCTACACCCTACCCACGTGTATTTGAAAAGATGGAGGCAAAAATCCCTCCCACGCGGGAATGACATTAGAGTGATGAAGACTAAACTCCACCACATGCGGCAAAATAAAAATCCAAGCGCATATTCATTTTTTTTTTATGTAAGGCATACAAAGTTTATATTCCTTTGCCTTTTTAATGTCTTGGTTTTCACTTGAAAGATCATATTTATATTCGTTTGCCTTCCACTCTTATTGTTTGTTTCAAAGGGGATTGAAGTTTGTTTCTTCTAAGCTCACTTGCTAATCGTATGTCTCTTGTTGATGGTTCTATATTCTAGGTCTTCAAAGGGTGTGTTCTAGTGGTGAACTTTCTCTCTCTTTATGCATTGCATTGCATCTACACACACCGAGGTTTAGTTTATGATGCACTTCAATTCTCTTATTTGTTCAATCTTTTGTTTATCCCCATATATTGCCTTTTATTTTTGTACGAATTGGGATTGGCTACTGTTTTTGGAAGTTCATGATGTATTCCTCTTCACTTCTATGGTACATCGGTTCTTTTCCTTTTCTCTTCTTATTATGGTTTGTGTTGTTAGTTATTCGGTTGTTTTTCTATTGTTAAGGTTAGTTCTCTATTGCACACCAAGTGTTTGCTAAAATGCCTAAAGTGGGCAGATCTTTTAGCAACGTACGAACGTTCCTAGGACGTACGAACGTGTTCTCTGTCAGATGTTTGGTTTTTGAGGTCTCGACGTACGAACGTTCTTAGAACGTACGAACGTTTCTGGTACAGTTCGGCCCATTTGCTGTTTAAAACCAATTTTTTTTAAACACAAAGCCATTTGCTGTTATATCTATCGTGTTTCCCTCCTTTTGGGCACACTACAAGCAGTTAGAATATTGGTTTCCTTGCTCGTCTTAGGAGATTTTCTTCTATTGTTTTCTTGTTTTGCTTCTGTTCTCCTTCTCTTGTCGCTGTTTTGGTCAAGTGTGTTGGTCCGAAAACTTGTTGGTCATCCTCATTCACTATTTCTTGTAAGTTTTTTTTTTTTTCTTTTCTCTGTTTTATTCCTTCCTTCTTCTCTATAGTCATGTTCTGGTTGATTATTTGGCTTTGATTTGAAGTTTTGTTAGTTAATTGATCTATCGTCTTGTTACTTATTTGGTTGTATGCTTTCAAAATGTCTTCATGGAACTTGGTGTTTCGATACTCGAATTCACCTTATTCTTGGTTGTGGCCGACCTTGGGGATTGTTTCTTTCTTCTCTCTTGTTGTTTATGTTTGTTTTTCTTGTGGTTGGGTACTTGCCATTGCTAAATTGTTGTCCATGGCATGTATCAAGATTCTGCACATCAAGTGTTTGTTGAAATGCCTCAATGACCTTTTTATTGGTTTTTCTGTCAATTCTCTTACATTTTTGATTTGTTTACTGTTGTGCTTGTGTAGACAATGGCTTCAAAGCGCGCACGCACCACTCCCACCTCCACGGCATCCGCGTCTAAGGGTGCATCATCTTCTCGCGCTCCACGGGGTAGAGGTTCTACTCTGGACTTGTCGCCTCGTCCCACATCCCTTGGTGCTCATCCTCGGGCCAGGGCCATTGTTCCCGAGCGTTTCTTCGACTTAGGAGATATTGCTGCCACCGCTCTAGGGGCTTCTCAACTCGGCAACATATCTTCGTTCTTTGAGACTAGACATTGGTTAAGGGTAGCTCAACCAATCACGAAATACTCGGTTGAGCATACGATTGCCTTCTATGAGACGAAGACGCCCTCACAGAATCGCTCGAGTTTCTCAGTCTTAATTGAAGGTCGGAGATACACTATTTCTCCGAAGGTGATACGTGAGGCGTTGGGGATCGATGATAATCTTCTCTCAGAAGATGCCGTTCATGTTAGGTGGCCTATTCCGGATGCGATTCAGATTGACTTTGTAGATCAAGTTCAGCGGATGTTCATCGATGGTGTCACGGAAAGATATCATGCAAAGTTCTACAGCGCCATTCTCTTGCACATGGTTGCCCACTCCAACATCTACCCCACCAAGGGCAACAAGATCATCATGACCGACGACATGGTCAAATTAGTGGTTTGTATGTCGGTGCACCATATTCATCTTTCTGAGGTCATCTACACTCGGATGCTTCAAATTGATGCAGCTAAGGGTACTCTTCCTTTCCCTAGCTTTATAATGACAATTCTCAGGCACTTGGGTTTTCAGGGACAGTACACGGAGGTGAGCCCTCCAAGGTTCGTTGGCCATGACTGGGTCAACGCCATTAAGAAGGGCTGTCAGTCTAGGAAGGCTGCCTTTGAGTCTGTGGGTGCGCGTCTGACGCATCATCTAATTTGGGAAGGCCGGGCTCTGGTTCGCCATGATGATTTTGATAGGGCGTTGACTTCTGGCCGCCCCGTCTCCGCCTCAGCTAGGGGAAATCGAGCTGTTGCAGCTGTTGATGCTCGGGTTTCTTCTCTTCGGCGTCGCCAAGATACTATGGACGCTCGGTTGGATCGTTTTGGAGTCATCCTCACTCAGCATGATGCTATGCTCCGTGATATTCATAGGATGAACGTTGCTCAGATGCGTCATCTACAGCTGGACTTCACTCCCACCGACTTGCCTCCATTTCCGGAAGAGGTGCCTCCAGTTCCAGGTGAGAGTGATGGTGATGACTCAGAGAGTGAGGATGAGGGTGATGGTGAACACAGTGATGGTGCCTCGGAGTCCGAGTAGTTGGTTTTCTGGTTTACTCTTCATATTTTTGCACTTAACATTGCTCTTTTGTTATATCGTTTTGTTTCTAAAGTTAGCATTGCTATATTAGATGTTGAGCTTGTTATTGGATATTGCTATATTAATATTAGCTCTAGTCTCCTTCTGTTTTGCAGTAATTTCCTGCTAATTAGTTAATGGACCTCCCTATTTGGGCCCATGATTAGATTTATTCTTGTTTCCTATATATAGGGGAGTCTTCTCTTCTTTTCCTCCTATTGTGTCTTCTTACCTCCTTCTAGTTCTCTCTTTGTTTCTCAGATTTATTCCATGGCAGAGTATGAACTTCATGGGGTTTTTGTTCCGACTGTTGGTTACGTGTCGTTTATGGTGATGGAGTATAAAAATAATGCTAAGGTTTGTCGTTTATGTCGCGTTCCCCATGGGTATGACTATATCCATCGACCTTTTCTTAATCCTTGTTTGGTTCATGTCAATCATTGGGAGAGACTACCGGGACATCTTCAAAATCACATCTTGGAGTTGGTTGGATACCCGAAGGTTCCAGGACTTGCTGCTCCTCTTACCGACTGTGGCTTGGACAGCAGAATTGAAGAGTTGTTTTGTACGAGTGAATGGCTAGCGGATTATGATGATCATGTGATAGCTCGGTGGATTAGATCTTCGGCTCGTGCGGAAGCTTATTTCTCCAAGCTTCCTCTAGGTCATTGGGAGCGAGTTTTTCGAATTCGCTAACTTCAGCTTTCTCTTATGTCTTTGTTGGTTCTTATGACTATGGTTTTATGTGTTTGGTTATTTGTTGTTCTCTTGAACTTTACGAGTTGGGATAGGTTTATCTTTTTATCTGTTTTGTCATCATTGTTTGGTATTGATTTCTTTTCTTCGTTATTTGTTTATTATTGTTATTTATCGTTTCTCTTGTTAATTGGTTATTTTGTTCACTTGTTGTGACAAAAAGGGGGAGATTTATGACTCTAATTACTAACAATCGTCTCTTTGTTGTTAGGGTATTCTTGGGTCATGTTTCAGGTATGCTACATGTATGCGGGGAGTGAACGTGTTGATGTTTTAGGAGTTATACAGTTATGGGGGAGCTCGTGTGTCAAAATTTTGGAGCTCATGTGTCAAAATTTTGGAGCTCATGAAGTATGGGGGAGTTACTCGAAGGAACTTCTGTTGATTCCTTGATTACTTCGGAAATTCTTTGTTGCTTCCGTTCGGTCTCTGATGGTTAAAGCGTTTTGCTCAAGCTGAATATCAAGAATTGGTGACTCGGTATGTGTTTTACCTTGAGTGATTTTGTAGGCATGTTTTATAAATGCCATGGTTTGGGTTTGTAAGCACGTTTTATAAGTGCTATTAGAGTCATAGGTTTTTGTCACAAAATCAATGTCAAAGGGGGAGATTGAAACCGGCACGAAGTGGTTTGACATCAATTTTGTGACAAAGTGTCCTTGGTTATTTCGCCTTGAGTTCATTGTTAAGAAAACCTAGTTGTACGCACGTCGTCCCGCGTCCTTGTCTTCGCGTCGTGTGTCATTAGTGTGCTTTTTGGTTCAGGACGTACGTACTGCTTAAGGACGTACGTACGTATCATATGTCAGCAAGTTAGTTTGATCTCTGGACATACGTACCTTTACAGGACGTTCGTACGTCGCAGCAGGCAGCAGGTGTATTTTCGTATGGAGACGTACGAACGTCATATCGACGTACGTACGTCCAATGAGGGTTTTCACTAATTCGGCCCATTTTCTTTGGTTTTCAACCCTAAGTATAAATAGGGTTTCTCTTCCAAAGAACAAGTCAGTTCTTTGGCCGTCCAATTGAAGTCTTATTCTTGGAGTTTGTTTAGGTTTTGTTTAAGGTTGTTTTTGGTGATTGAACTCATCTTCTTCTTCCCCATTCATCTTCTTCTTCCTTCTTCCCTATTCATCTTCTTCTTCATTGTTGAATAGTGATTTAGCTTCGAGTCTTCTTGTGTGTTCATCAAGAAGTCGAGTATCCTTGTGTGTTCATCAAGGAACTCTGGTGTAAGCTTGTTACATAGATCGGCTTCGAGTCTTCTTGTGTGTTCATCAAGAAGTCGAGTGTCTTGTGCGTACATCAAGGTGCTCTGGTGAAGTCAAGGTGTTAGAGATAACCAGGAGTATCAACTCGCAGTGAGTGCAGGTAGTTGATAGGTTTGTACATCTCTTTTCATATAGTGGATTATTTGTTGTCAAGAGGACAACCGTGGACGTTTCCCATATTGGGTTTTACCACGTTAAAAATTTCTGTGTGTTATTTACTTTCTGCGTATTGTTTGATTTGTTTGAACTGTTATATTAGCACTATTTGTAGTTTCTCAATAACAACCATCCACTCAAAAAGACCATGTTTTGTCTTGAAAGTTATCTTCCATGTGTCTTCTTCTCGAATTCTGACTTGATGATACCCGAACTTTAAATCTAATTTTCTAAAGAACCGAGCACTCTCCAATTGATCCATCAATCCTCGACAATGGATACCGATTCTTGATGGTAATCTTGTTAAGTGCACGATAATCAACGCAGATACGCCAACCATCATCATTCTTGGACATGGATTTCTAACAATATCTATGGTTCAAAGTACTTCGTGGAAGTTGATGGTTCCAATTTTTTTAGTTTGTTGAAAATCCAATTTTGGGTTTTTTGAGTGGTATTGATTATTGAAGAGGAAGATGGTTGATTCAAATTCTTCGAATTCCAACAGTAAGTACACAAAGGTGCATGGATTTGATATTATAAAGTTCAATCGGAAGAATAACTTCACATCATGGCAAACAGATGTGAAGATATTCTTGTTAGTATGAACCAAATCAAAGCCCTAAAGGGAAAATTTGAAACGACAAAGTTGCAAACAAGTTGGACGGATAGAGATTGGGAAAAGTTTGATCAACAGGTCTGCAGTACGATTAGGTTATGTTTGATGAGGGATATCACACACAATTTTGCCGCTAAAACCTCGACAAAGGAGTTATGGGAGAAGTTAGAGAAGCTTTATCTTAGTAAGGAATTGACGTCAGAACTGTATCTGAAGAGGCGTTTGTATTCGACAAGATTTACACTTGGTAAGTCTGTAATTGACAATGGCGGAGCTATGTATAAGTTAACTGGGGCACGTGCCCCAGGTGATTTTACAAAAAAAAAAAATTGTTTTCTTACAACAGACTTGATTAATAAGCTTAGCCCAAACCCATGATCAGAACTATAACACAAGTCTGGCCCAAGCCCATGATCAGATTTGTATTACACGAACAGGTAGAACAACAACAAATGTTTAACATAATTCTTCTTCGTCACTTCGTTGGTAGTTTCCATTAGAAGAACCAGTAATATCTATTATAATTTATAAATCCTAAACTTTTCTTCTCTCTTTTAATCAATATTGTAATCTCAATCACTCTCTTTAATTGGAATTCCTATTTTCAAGTCAGTTCTCTCCTATTTTCATTAAATCTAATAAGGAATTTGTTTTTTCTTTTAATAAACCCTAACTTTATCAGTAGTTAATTCATTAATTTATTTATAAAATAATTGATCTTGTCTTATTAGATGATTAATTTTGTCATGTTACGAATTGAATAGTATGTATTTGTTTATTCTTTTATTTCGTTTACAGAGATGAAAAAACTGAGACTCGATAAAAATTGTGGAAGGATTGATACTGTAAAGGTTAAATATAAAATCACAATGTATTTTAAAGTGTAAAGTTTTTTGGTCTATTAATATATATATTTTTAAAACTATGCATTAAATTTTTGCTTGTCGTTTTTTTTTTTTTTTTATTCGAATTATTAGTGGCAGAGTGCCCCAGGTGAGGGAAATTCCTGGCTCTGCCACTGGTGATTGATCATATTAATGATTTTAATACGATTTATTCTGATTTAGCAAACATTGATGTGATACTACCTGATGGTAAGAAAACTAAAATTTTGTTATGTTCATTACCAACTTCGTGGGAAACAACAGTTGATTATTTTGTTGCAAACAAAAATACAACAAAGCAGTTGGTCTATGATGATGTTGTTTCGATGTTACAATCCAAACCCATTAGAAAAAAAAAGAACCTGGTGATGAAGTTTAGGCTGAGGGTATGTATACTAGAGGTAGATCACCACATAGAGGTTCGTCGAGTTCTAAAAGTCGCTTTAAAACTCGGAAAAGAGATTTGAAAGATGTTGAGTGTTATTATTGTCTTGACATGGGTCATTTTAGTAAAGACTGTCCTAAGGTTAAGGCTAAGAAAGAGAAGAGGAAGAAATCTAGTCCGAACAATGAAGTTGCTAACATTGCTCAAAGTAGTGATGAGGTAACAAAGTTTATTGGATCGAGACAATGAGGATGAGGTGTTCACAGTTATGTCAAATTACTATTTAGCTGAAGGACGATGTCTTGATTCAGCTTCTTCATATCATATATGTCCTGATAGGAAGTGATGCAGTGGAAGCTAAAATAAACTTAATCTAAGAATTAAAATTGCAAGGAATTGAAATAACGGAAAGGAATTTCAATAAATAAAAGCTAAAATTTAAATAATTTGAATGTAAATTGCGGAAAATAAAGAACTTGAAGTAAAAACTAAATTGAAAGACAATAAACTAAAGAATAAATTCATTCATCAATCATCAATCTTGGCTAAAAAATTCGTTTTTGGAGCTCTTTATATAGATAACTCTCTTGACACAACTAGGAAACCTACTAGAACTTGAATTACTTGTTCCCTAAGGTATATATATACTACCTTTTGGCAACTTCTTAAACCTATTAGAACTCAAAATAAGACTTCTAGACACTTCTAAAAACACTCTAAATAATAAGAGCGAAAATAACAATTTATAAATACTATTTATGCTTCTAAATAAATCAGTAGCCCAAATAGGAAACCAACTGGTGTATGTGTTATGTCCTACATCAGTCCCCCATTCTTCAAAAGAATTCGTCCTCGAATATAGGTTTTATTGATGACGTCCGCTCTATAAGAAAAGATACTTTGAATAACATGAACTCTTAGGAACTTTTTCCGATGTGATTGTTTGATCTTGTGATCCTTGGACTTTTACAACAAAAAGAACTTACTTGGAAAGAATTCGATCAATCCCAGTAAAATCATAATGATGAACATCAACATCAATAAAAGTAGAATCGTTGGCAATCAAGTCTACTACATGATGCTCTTTTTCAATAAGAATCTATTTTTCTTCATGTAGTTCAGCCACAAAGGTTGAAGAATCTTCAGGAAAAATTAATCTCTCATTAAAATCCTTTCTTTCTTCTTCAATAATGTAATGATGTTTAGGTGCAAGATGGACTTCATTGGGTTGGGCAAGCTAGAATGGTAGGTGTAGCAAGATTGGTAGTAGAAAATAGGGGTGGTGTGGTGGTTGATGATATATTGATTGGCCCTTCGTGGATATTTTTGATAATGTCTGCCTTGACTTTTTTGATCTTGTAGTTTGATTCTTCATAGATACCAAGGGTTGTCTTGATCTCTGCTAGTTGTTGAGCAAATTTTGCATCTTGATCGACAACTAACTTGTCTAACATGTCCTTGAAGAAAGCTTTAGTCTCATCACTAATGGCCATGGTGAAAAATAAACTTGAAGGTGGTGGAGGGGAGCTAGTGGATTGTTTATAGCTAAAAATTTAAAACTAGAACTCCTGATACCAATTGATGCAGTGGAAGCTAAAACAAACTTAATCTAAGAATTAAAATTGCAAAGAATTGAAATAACGAAAATGGATTGCAATTATTAAAAGCTGAAATTTAAATAAAATGAATGTAAATTGCGAAAAATAAAGAACTTGAAGTAAAAACTAAATTGAAAGACAATAAACTAAAGAATAAATTCATCAATTAACAATCTTGGCTAAGAAATTCGTTTTTGGAGTTCTTTATATAGATAACTCCCTTGACACAAATAAGAAACCTAATAGAACTTGAATTACTTATTCCCTAAGGTATGTACTACCTTTTGGCAACTTCTTAAACCTATTAGTGCTCAAAATAAGACTTCTAGACACTTCTAAAGACACTCTAAATATTAAAAATGAAAATAATAATTTATAAATACTATTTAGGCTTCTAAATAAATCGCCAAATAGAAAACCAATTGGTGTATGTGTTATGTCCTACATCAGGGAGTCTTTCACAACTTAAAGAGAAGTGAATGGTGGTAAAATCTTTATAGGCAATTCGAATACATGCATGACAGTTGGTGTTGGTACAGTACGGATCAAAGCATATGATGGAGTTGTTAGAACCTTGACAAAAGTCAGGCTTGTTCCTGATTTGAGAAAGGGTTTGATTTTGTTAGGTGTACTTGAAGTTAGTGGCTTCAAGTTCACCCGTAAGAATGTTTCTTAAAGGTTTACTACGATGACAAGTTATATTTGACGGGCGAAAGGCATGGAAACTTATATTTTCTTATTAGAGATATAGTTTCGGGTAGAGCTATGACTATGGTTTCTCAAACGGTTGATGAGAAACAATTAACTTCTACTCAGTTATGGCATATGCGGCTAGGGCATATGAGTTTAAAAGGTTTGTCTATATTGAGTAAAAAGGGTTCTCTTGGTGGCTAGAAAACTTACAAGCTCGATTTTTGTGAGTATTGTGTATTTCGCAAGTAGTGTAGAGTTCGTTTTGGTACCGCTATTCACCGTACTAAGGGTACCTTAGATTATATACATTCAGATGTATGGGTTCCCTCTAGAAAAGTTTCTAAGGGAGGAGCAAGGTGGTTTGTGACATTTATCGATGACTTCTCGCGAAAAGTTTGCTTGTACACCATGAAGCACAAAAACGAAGTCACCAATTTGTTTAAGAAGTGGAAAGTTATGGTTGAAATACAGACTGACCGTGTTGTGAAAAGGGTACGGTTTGAGAATGGGAGAGAATACACAAGATCTTGATACGATTAATGATGAAACAAACACAAAAGATGTAAACTAAAGCAAAAATACGGAAACACAATAATATACGTGGTTCGGCAATATGCCTACATACACGGGACATAGAAGATAGCTTTACTACTAATGGAGAAAATGAACAACAAAGCTCTAACACAAATATGTTCTCCCTACCTTACAATCTCCTTTGCTCAAATTCTTATGGTTACACAACACCAATATTTATAATCTTTTTGGTTAATCCAATTGGTAACCCAATTCATAAATCAACACCATGCAACTTAGATTTCTAATAGATTAGAAATTCTTATTGAATCTTAATAGAATTCCACCACACTAGCTTGTTGCCAAATAAGAAAATCGATTCCAAAAAGGAATCCATTACATATAACCGCCACATGTCACTTTTCTACATGTATCTATCATTATTAACTTATACACAATTTGACTTTGGTTATATTGTTATCAGGTATCACGGTCAGAAGAATTATACATCAAGATGCAGTTGCCGGTCCTGCCATTTCTACTATATGCGTCACATTTTATTTCTTCCCTTGGAGGTATTGCAAGCAAAACTCTTAATTCTTTGCTATCTATTTGCTTGTTTGTCTGTTATGGTAGACATCTCTTGCAATTGAGAAGTTTTGGACAATTCGGTAGCTAGTTTTAGTGATAGGTTTTGCTTTCCTTTCGCCCAGTGGCTTAAAATGTTGTCAAACACATCTACATACAATTTTTGGGCTTATAAGGTAAAACCAAAAAACTTGTAACCCCTAGGTTACAAGGTTGACACAATTCCTGGATTGGAGATGAAGCTACTGTTGGGAAACTGGTTCTATAAGGGAATCCGTTTCATATTTGGATTTCTAAGTCCATATTAAGGATGTCCGTTTGGAAGAACTACGATGGCTTGATCCCATGGAGGGTACGTAGGCAGCCACTTGATGGTCCGGCCTCTTTGGTTTGGTTGTTCGTCGGTTTTTCTTGAAGATCGGCTCAGATTTGAGAAATCTTCACCGAGGTGGAGAATTGTTGGGAAACTGGTTCTATAAGGGAATCCGTTTCATATTTGGATTTCTAAGTCCATATTAAGGATTTAGAATTTGGTATTGGAATATGACTTCCAATTTGATTAAGTTTGGTATTCCTATTAGGAATTTGTTTTGTACACCCTAAAGGCTATAAATATAAGGTCTTAGGGATTGGTTTAGTATCCTCAATCCATATTTGTGTTTTGTGTGGGTTTGTTTAATAGTAGTAGGAGTTTCATCTTCTCTATTTTGTTTTGTTTAATTCATACACTATTCCAATCTTGGGTATTGGTGCATAAGTTTCCGCTGCGCACAACAAGTGGCATCAGAGCCGAAGGTTAGTTCCTTGGGTTAAAGAGGGATTGCAGAACATTGGTTAAAGGGTTTTGAGGAATCTGTCCAGATTCGATACTCTGTGGTAAAACGGCCATAACTCTGTTCTCGGATATCGAAACGTTGATCCGTTTTTTGGGTTGGAAAGAAGACTCTTCAGGCTTTCCAACGGTGTATGGTACGTTTTCTGTTTCAAAGTATTACGTTCCCAGTAATTCTTTGAAGTTGACGGTTTTGTTTTCTCAATTTCGGTAAAAATCCAATCTTGGATTTTTCTTGTGGTACTTGGTGAACTCCTATGGTTTAGTTTGTTTGTTTGGTTTGCTGGTGTATGAAATTGATTGGTATCATGTTGGATCATATTTCGGATTCGAGTGAATTTGGAAAGGAGGTTGATAGTTTGTTTGATCAAACCTTGTTGTTAGATGTTGACATTCATAAATTTGATGGTAACCTCGACTTTGCTATGTGGAAGACGGAGGTACAAGATTGGTTAGCCATTAATGGCTATGTGGATGTTCTTGATGATAAATCGAGAAATATGAATGATGATGAATGGTTAACTCTAAATTTAAAGGCTTGTGAATTTATCCGGTATTGTTTGGTAGAAGATTTGTGGTACATTGTCAAATTGGAAACCATTGTAATAGTTATGTTGTCCAAGTTGGAAGACAAGTACGCTTTGAAAAATACAGAGGACCGGCTCTATGTGGTTGATGATAGTATTGGTAGATTGGTTGGTTCTCAATGTAAATTGAGAAGTCGAAGAATTCTTGCAAAGAATGAATGTGCCTATTGTCATTGTTGGGGACATTGGAAAATTAATTGTCCAAAGTTGCAGAAGAAGATTGTTCGTGTACATCGAAGAGATGAGGATTCATGTGTTGGTGTTTCGTTGTTGGCTTCATCTTCAGTTAGTCATTCTACTAATGAGTGGATTTTGGATTCGGGTTGTTCCTATCATATGTGTCCCAATAGGGAGTTATTTGATAGCTTTCAGGAGCTAGATGCTTGTGTTTTGCTTGGTAATGATCATACTTGCAAAACTTTTGGGATAGGTACAGTTCTATTGAAGTTGGAAGATGGATGCACTCGAAAGTTAGACGATGTTTGGTATGTACCGGAGTTGACTGCGAATCAAATCTCATTGGGTGTTTTAGAGTCCGATTACATGTATTGGTGGAGCTCTAAAAGTTGTTGTAGGTGCACGAGTTATTATGAAAGGCATTAGAAAGGATAAGTTGTACTACTTGAAAGGAAGTGCAATTACATGTGGTTTGCATAGTTCAGTTGTTGATTTGTCTGTCGATTCTACCAAGGAATTGCATAGTAATATGGGGCATGCCGTTGATGGTACTATGCAAGTGAAGACAGATTTGTTTGCGGGTGGCAAGGCATGCATAGTTGGTAGGCATTTTGTTGAAGCGTCATTTGTTCGGGTGGAGATTGATGTCGCTCCACATTTGATTGGTTTGTTAGGTGACACGGCAAAGAAGAAAGTTGAAGCCACCATTGTTAGTAGCAAGGTTATCGCCCAAGAAGCTTATGAAGCCGTGAAACCTTTGTTTGGGGGTTTTGTGTACGTACTTCCTATTGTTGGTAATCTCTCATGTGATGTTTGTTTGGCGCTTAGTAAGGAAGACGTATTTGGTAAATCTATGCATAGTGATTTGAATTTGTACCCCACTGGGTTGAACTTCATAGGAAAAACTCTTAAGAGGTTAGTTTTTCAGGGCATTGGATCATCTTCGATGGAGAACTTTGTTGAGGTGGAGATGGTATTTGGTAGCTTGGACCCTATTGTGTTGAAGTTGTTTGTGAGCCCTATAGGGCATTGGTGGGCATTTTGTTTTGATTTGGCCTCTTAGGGGGATTTGGCCTTTCGGGGCATTGTGGGCATTGAAAGATGTCCGTTTGGAAGAACTACGATGGCTTGATCCCATGGAGGGTACGTAGGCAGCCACTTGATGGTCCGGCCTCTTTGGTTTGGTTGTTCGTCGGTTTTTCTTGAAGATCGACTCAGATTTGGGAAATCTTCACCGAGGTGGAGAATTGTTGGGAAACTGGTTCTATAAGGGAATCCGTTTCATATTTGGATTTCTAAGTCCATATTAAGGATTTAGAATTTGGTATTGGAATATGACTTCCAATTTGATTAAGTTTGGTATTCCTATTAGGAATTTGTTTTGTACACCCTAAAGGCTATAAATATAAGGTCTTAGGGATTGGTTTAGTATCCTCAATCCATATTTGTTGTTTGTCTCCTTGTGAGAGTTGTGAGGATCTTGGATGTGAGAGAGAGTTTGTATCCTCAATTTGTGATTGTCTCTTTGAGAGATTTGGTGAGGATTTGAGAAGGGAGGAAACCTAGGGTTTCTCCATTTGTTTGAGAGCTTTGTACTATCTTCTCCAATAGTAAAAGTTCTATTTGTTTGTCCGTGGACGTAGGCAATATTAGCCGAACCACTTAAATCTTGTGTTTTGTGTGGGTTTGTTTGATAGTAGTAGGAGTTTCATCTTCTCTATTTTGTTTTGTTTAATTCATACACTATTCCAATCTTGGGTATTGGTGCATAAGTTTCCGCTACGCACAACAGCTACAAGCCCAAGTGTGGAATGGGCCGACATCTCTCTAGCCTCCTTCCACCATTAGGGAGATTGTTTATCTTTGTGAGAATCCTTCATCTTTCTTCATCATCCCATATCATCATCAACAACAATAATAGAGATTCGAGAGTTGCTTCTCAAAGTGAGTCTGCGAAGTGTTTACCACAGTTATATCAATTAGAAGACTACCCGGAGTGCAGTTGCAGGTGTTAATATCAGGGATTGAGTTAACCAGAGTTTGTAACTGTGAGCGTAATTTTTATTGATATAATGGATTATTTATCGTCGTAAGGCGGTCGAGATGTGTGGTTTGGCCTCAATATGGGACATGCTATTGAAAATCTAACACCGGACTCTCTTAAAGATTTTTTTTCTGGCAGATGATCACTAAACTCAAACAAGAGTTTTACAAGGATGATAAGATTCAGCTTTTTGCAGGTACACTATGGGGTTTATGGTTAGCCAGGAATCAGGTCAGATTCAATAAAAATCAACAACATCCTAGGTGTGTTCTTCATAATGTATTTCGACTTTTAGATACTATGGTCATGAAAAACTAGAATTCTTTTGAGACCAAGTGTTCGAAGCCTTTTATGTTGATCTTTGTTCATTGGAAAATACCTTATATCAGCTGGTTCAAGCTAAATACTGATGGCGCTGCAGTTTCAAACAAAGGTGCAACTGGTGCGGGTGCCATTATTAGGGATGAAAGGCAATTTCATTGTCGGACTTAGCCAACTAATTTTTGCAGGTTCAGCTATCTTTGCAAAATTCTTGGATTTAGAACTGGGTTTCCTTGCTATTACAGCTCTGAATTTAGAGAAGGTTGAAATTGAGATGGATTCATCAGCTTTATTGCATCGTTTGCACTCATCCCGCTCTATTCCATATTAATAAAGTTCAATATCTTTATCAAAAAAATAAAAAATAAAATAGTATTGATCAGTCCTCTTATGAGTTTGAGACTCATAGTTTTCTATGAATGATTATATTAGATATATATATAGATGATAGATGTTATCCATTAAGGCCATTTATAAAAGAGTGAAGATATAGACAAATATTAAGAAATAAAACATATAGTAGAACAGTAGAGAGAAAAATCTGGTACATCACTAAGATATGTCGAGGTAGACAAGTTCTGTCTAGTTGATGGTTCAATCATGGTTAAAAATGCCTACATATTTCGCAAAGTTTTGGCAGAATATACTGGTTTTAAGAGAATCAGCATTTTAAATTTCAGGAATAATCGAGAACATTCCAGATATTTGAGATGAAATATTTGTTTCGAGGGTCGGAATGTCGGAATATATCGTGTTTTCTAAATCCGAAATTTCGTCCGGATTCGGTATTTTAAACTATGGTTCAAATATTATATGCCATCGTTCAAACGTTGAGATAGCAACAAACCTTGTATACGAAAAAAAAAAGCTCACAAGTCTCACCAAGCTTATGAGATCTGTTGGTTGATATCCTCGGAGATTTGGACTCTATTGTAGCTCCTTTGAGCTTGCCTACCTGAATAACCTGCAAAATGGGCCGAAGGGAAAACTCTGGGTTAACACTCCGACGATTAAGTCCGCAAGGGATAAAATAACCTAAAGATAAATAGAGTAAAGTGTATAGAGTAACTTGCAAAATGGGCCAGAGGGGAAACTCTGGGTTAACACTCCGACAATCAAGTCAGCAAGGGATAGATAACCTAAAGATAAATAGAGTAAAGTGTATAGAGTAAAAGATCAATACCTTTACTTGATCATTTCTTGTTCACTATTTATAGACTTTTGTATTAACCTGTTTCCAGATTAATGCATTAACGAGGTCAGATCGTTGTTTAGCTGACCAAGGTGGGAGTTTGAGATCGGTGGTGGTTGCACCTCGATGAGATCGAGATTGCCTACGTACTCTACCTCGGGGGAGAGGAACTTAGAGATCAAGCTATCGTAGTTCTGTTCTTATATAAGGTGAAAGGGAGCATATCATGGGATCTTGCGGATTCTCCGACATCTTAATGATTGTGTAATATCTGACATTGATTACGTAACAGGCGAGGATATTCTCTGTGCATTGATTAAGCGCACATGCGTATATGTAGTTCGCCAACGGTCATATGCTCGAGCTGTTCTGGTCCGTACTGAGTTAGGTCGTGATGTGGGCAACCTGGTGAAATGTTGGGCAGGCCACGTGTCGTGTTTTGATTGGTTGTTGTATGTTGTACCCCTACATAAGCCCCCTCTTTTTAGGTCGATAGACTATCGGGCTGAAAAAACCTTTTGTTTACTGGGCGAGCTGATTACATCGAACTGCTTGTTTTAAATTTTTGAATTTGTACACGTGGCTGCCATGCACTGTTGTTGGACACCATCATTGTGCTTCGTGGGGTACTGGAGTGGTTTTCTCGAGCAGTTAACTTGTAATTATTTGGCAACTGATGTACGCTTTGTCTGATGCGATTTTGTCTGACACGTGAAATGATCCAACGGTGCATGTAGAGAGTCGGAGTAGTGGGTAATAACTGCAAAGATCGTGGTTGTCTGCTTGCGATCTTGTCCGTTGATTAGAATTTCATTGATGGTTGGGATCTTTCTTCGACTTGTATTTAAAGTGAAGTTTGATATTGAATTTCTTACTTTCTTCATTTGCTCTCTTGAACTACTGTCGTTCTGTCGTTGCGACTTGAAGATCTTGAGAGCTTTTGAGGTGAGTACAACTCTTCTTTACTTTTACATACTCTTTCACTTCGTTTTTCTTGTTTTGCTTTCGTTTAAGAGATATCTGAAGCTAGATTCTCAAAATTATCACTTGAGTGGAGGCAGTACTGGTAGTTATGAGTCTGATGATGAGAGGACTCGATCTGGGAATAATGCAAGTACTCCTGGTCGAGTTGAAGAGTAGGAGGGAGATAGTCCGGATAGTGGTGGTCCTCATGGGGAGGACAATTCTAATGATGAAATGGTTGAGAGAGATAACCAATGTTTCATCGTGTTGTGAACCTTTCTTATGTGAAAAGGCATCTTGCCTTTAGGTCGACTTATGGTTTGGACACCATAAGCAATCTTGAAATTAGGTTTCTGGGAGATCGCTTACTTACTGAAGCGTATCGACCTAATAATCCCTTCTCTGTTGTCTTTACATTGGCTCAATTTTGTGCTGGTCTCCGTCTTCCTTTGTCTCGTTTGGTCATCGATCTCCTCAATACCATTAAGCGAGCTCCGTGCCAGATGAATGGTAATTTTTTGAGAAACATGAGGGTGATCGACGGCCTGAATAAGTTACACAAATGGGGCATTACTGTGTCCGACTTTCTTGGCCTTTTTTGTTTTAAGCGATCTGCCAAGATGGAGGGCGGAGGCTATAACATGCAGGTTCGTCATGAACGTTTGCCTCTGATCTATCCGGTCAGCAGTGAGCCTCGGTGGAAAGAGCCCATGTTGCTTACTCGTCGTGTCACTGTGGAAAGAGCCCATGTTGTTGTTGTATGTCACTAGGAATTTGTCAGCTGATCGTAAGTGCTTAGGTCGCTTCTTTATAGTTTTGATCTTGTATTGCGATCTGTCGTTTTGACTTCAGTTTTTGTTTTGTTTTGCAGCTATTAAGGACGATTCCATTGCAAAACATACTGTTGTTGAAATTTGTTTGAACATCTTTGGCTCCTGGTGTGACGAGAAAAAGATCAAGCTTCTTCCTCATCTGCGTGAATACTTTATTCCTAAGGAAGGTACAAAGATTGTTGTTGACGAGCTCGAACGAAGGAAAGCTCTCAGGTCGAATTTCATGGCTCATGTGAGGAAGAGTGGTGCTGACAAGGGTAAAGCTGGTTCTAGTAGTCGTGTTGTTGAAGTTGATAGTCCGTGCATTGTTTCTCCTTCCATTCCTAAGTTTTCTGCGAGCTCTGAGGGTAAGAAGAGGTCGTTTTTCAGTGGTGTTAAGAGCGCTCCTCCTCCTCCTGCTGTGATACGAGCTAGTGATGCTCCTCGACCTGCTCCTGAGGCTATTCGCAAGTTGTTGGAGCCAACTCAGGAAAGGGGAAGGAAGTAACATCTCCTTTTCTCCCTGACCCTATTTCTTACAAGAATAGGCAAGGGGAGGACCTCCAAGTTCTGAATAATAATAGTGCCCTTTCCAATCCTCTCGTCTGCCAAGCCATTAATGAATCTATGGTTCTTGATGTTGATCACCAGGCCATTATGACTCAGTCCTTGTCACACACCTGCTCTAAGATCAACTATGCCATTGCACTCGAAAGTGTGTGCCTTCATCTTTCTTTTGGGTTGAATTTTGGTGTGAAGTTTCATGTTCTGTACTTTTGCCTTGTAGTTGAACACATCGTTCCAGGAGGTGAGAGGTGTGGCTGAGGCTGGGGCACAGGCTGATGTGGACCTGAAACGAGCTAGGGATGATTTGCACAATGCTAAGAACGAGTTGTTTTTGCGAGACTTGGGGATAAGAGAGCAGGAGAAGGAGGCCTCGTAGTACGAGCTGGCGCGCTATTCACGAGCTGAAAGTTGCGTTGCAGAGGTCGAGGAAGGAGTGTGAGAAGAACGAGCTGGCTTGGCAGAACAACTGTGAGATCTTGAAGCGACAACTAGAGGAGATGGGATCGCCCGAGGGAGAGGAGACACTGGTGGTTGAGGAGCCTAATCCGGTTGCACCGCAGGACACCTCGATGTGACTTATTTCTTCTTCTACTTCTTGAGTGTCAGTGAGGTTTTGTTCTTGAAAAGTTGTTTGTTTCTTGTTGTTGGGTGGCCCTGTGTGGCTTGAAAACTTTAGTCTTGAGTTGACTTGATTTCGATCAAGTTAACTTTTGCCGCTTTGGTTCTTTTGTTGGATGTGGTTCAGAAACAATAGTCTTAGGTTAGTCAGACTTCCGTCGGGCTGATCTTTGGCGACCTGGTAGTTGTTGGCTGAAAGCCTGAAACAATAGTGATCGATCTGCTTCGGCAGTTTGATTGTGCTTTTATTTTCTATATTTTATTTCTTGTTGTGGATTATGTCTTCTGTCTCTTTGGACGACTAGTTTCCAGGGAGTCCTGGTAGCTCGTTCAGAAGGCAGGAAGACGAGATGAAAGGCTGCAAGTAGACAGACTGAAATATTTCCTCTTGCATGCCTTTTTAATGAATTTGCTTTGTTGGATATCTGTATGTTTCCCTTGCTTGTGGTTTGCTTTGACTTTTGTAGGTGCTTTGCTTTATGAGCTGTAGCTAAGGATTCTTCACGTAGCCACTAAGTAGTGTAGGTTGTTGATGTAATATAGCGACTAGGTCGCTTTTCCTGTAATAGTTAGCTTACTTGGCACAAATAAAATGAATTTTCATTTGATTACCTTGCTTGCATTTTCCTTTCTGTTATTCGTATTGTCTGCGTGGCTAGATGGCAAACATCAAATAATAAAGTTAAGTATAGAAATTCGACCTGAGATGAGATTTGGTCGTTAGAGTATGAGCTCGAGCTTACTTAGGTCGTGGGATAGTTATGACCTAAGTAGGAGAGTGTTAGTTGGGGTATAGATGTCAACTTAACACTTATAAAAATTATCAAAGGGACTAGAGTATTGATAATTTAAAGGTCTAGTGATTGATTTTGACCTGTTCAAGCCATTCATGTATGAACTGAAATGAAGGCAAAATCGAGCTCGTTTATTAAAATATGAGAACGCATGCTTACATTTTACTGCTATAATTTCTTCAAATGATAAGCATTCCAAGAATTCTTGACATCCTCTCCTTCTGGAGTCTGGAGGCGATAAGATACATTGCTTTGAACCTTTGTGATGATGTAAGGTCTTTCCCAATTAGCGTTAAGCTTTCCAATATTCGCCTTTCTCTTATTATGGAACATTCTTTTTAGTACGAGCTCTCCTGGTTGAAAAGATCGAGGTCGTACTCCTTTGTTGTAACCTCGTTTTAATATTTGTTGGTATTGCTCGAGCTTAATTGTAGCATGGTTCATTCTTTCTTCAGCCAGGTCTATCCCGAACAATCAAGCTTGATTGTTGAGCTCGGTGTCGACCAGTAATGACTTGGTTGACCAAATGTCAGCTCGATTGGGATGCCAACTACTACTCCATAGCAAAGACTGAATGGAGACATTCATGTTGATGTTCTAGGAGTTGTTCTGTAGGCCCAAGGGATGTTTTCTAGCTGTTGTGGCTATTGGTCTTCTTGGTCTTCTAGTTTTTTCTTTAAGTTAGAAAGAATTTGCATGTTCGCAGCTTCGACCTGGCCATTACTCTGTGGATATCGGGGAGCTGACCTGGAGTGTTCGATCTTCCATAGTTCGTAGAAAGCTGAAATATTCTTTCCAACGAACTTAGTTCCATTGTCAGTGACGACCCGTTTGGGCAAACCAAATCTTGTAATGATGTTTTCCCACAGAAATCTCCTCACGTATGCTTGAGTGACATTAGTGACAGCAATAGCTTCGACCCATTTGGTGAAATAGTCGATAAAGACTAAAACAAATCTCTTCTCAGACTTCTATTCTTTAATCAGTGGGCCCATGATTTCGAGGCCCCACATGTGAAATGGCCAAGGAGCAGTGATGTTGATGAGGTCGTTGGGATGTTGATGAGTGTGGTCGGCAAAACATTGACACTCCTTGCACCGTAAAACGAATTTCTTTGCATTCTCCTTCATTCTTGGCCAGAAATAACCTTGTGAGATCGCCTTGTGAGCTAGTGTGCGACCTCCTGAATGATTTCTACATTCTCCTTCACGAATCTTCTGAAAGATGATTTGCCCATGCTTGGGAATTAAGCACCTTAGGAGTAGACCAGTTGTTGATTTTCGAAATAACTTTCCTTCATGTAGTTTGTACATAGTAACTTTATGTAATAACTGGCTGACTTCCTTGTTGTTTGTTGGGAGTTCGCTAGTTTGCAAAACATTGATGAAGGGTTCCATCCAGGTTCCCTTGATGTCTTCTAAGGTCGTGGTCAGTAGGTCGTTGATTTGCTTGACCTCCTCTTGCTTTTGTAAATACACAGGTAGCGTGTTTACTGCTATTGTCAGAGCTCTAAGTCGATCTGAATCGACTTTGGATGCTAGGAATGCGAGTGAATCAGCGTCTCGGTTGCCATCTTTTTGGATGTGATCGATGGTGAAGAAACTGAACTTGCTGATTAGTTCCTTTGCCTTGCTGGCATACCTTATCAAATTGGCTCCATGGATTTGGTAATTACTTGTGATTTGATTCACTACCAGTTGAGAATCACTGAATACTTTGGCTCGATCTGCATGTAGGTCGATGGCCATTTGTAGACCTTGGATTAGGGTTTCATATTCAGCCTCATTGTTGAAGGTCGAGAAGTCTAATCAAGTTGATCTTTCATGTTGTGAGCCCTCAGGTGAGATGAGTACGACACTGATGCCATTTCCATTTGCATTGTGTGAATCATCGACGTATAGTTGCCAAATGTTAGGAGGATCAACTTGGATTGGTCTGGTCTCTGGTTCTGGTTCTCAGCTGAAATCTTCGGCAGGGTAATCTGCTAAGAAATCGGCTACGACCTGGCTCTTAACGGCCTGGCGAGGTATAAACTCAAAGGTATAATCACCGAGCTCAGCTGACCATCGAGCCATACGACCTATTTTGTTTTTCTTTTCTAGTATGTGTCGTAGTGGCTGGTCGGTGATTACTTTAACAGCGTGTGCTTGAAAATAAGGTCTAAATTTGCATGCAGCGTATAGAAGAGCTAATGCTAATTTTTCTAGAAGTGTGTACCTTATTTCTGCCTGTTGCAACACCTTGCTTGTGAAGTACCGCGCTGATCGTAAAGTCTCATGTGGCGAGGTAGATTCCGAGCACATCTCCATCATTAGGCTTAGTAAGAACTGGTGGAGTGGATAAGTATGCCTTCAGCTCGGCAAATGCTTGCTCGCATTCTTCTGTCAATTGATATGCAACCCCCTTTCTAAGAATATGAAGCATTGGTCGACATTTATCGGATGCTCTAGAAATAAATCTATTAAGAGCTTATACCATGTCGTTGAGTTTCTGGATTTGCTTCTTTGTCTTCGGGCAGGGCATATCGACCAGGGCTCTGATCTGGTCGGGGTTTGCTTCAATACCCCTTTTGTAACTAGATAACCAAGAAATTTTCCTGATGTGACCCCGAATAAACATTTTTCTGTATTAAGTCTCATTCTGAATTGCTGTAACCTTTGAAATGTCTGATCGAGATTGGCCAAGTGATTTTGCTCGAGGCCACTTTTGACTAACATGTCATCGATATAGACTTCCATTGTTCGACCTAGTAGGTCGTCGAACATTTTGGTGACAAGTCGTTGGTAGGTCGCTCCTGCGTTCCTGAGACCAAAAAGCATGACTTTGTAACAGAAAATTCCTTACTCAGTAGTGAATGAAGTCATTTCTTGATCTGGCTCATGCATTGGGATCTGATTGTATCCTGAGTATGCATCCATGAATGATAGTAGTTCGAAACCACAAGTCTGATCGACTAACCTATCGATTCGTGGGAGTGGGAATGAATCTTTAGGACAAGCTTTGTTCAAGCTTGTGAAGTCGATGCTAACTCTTGTCGTCCCATTCTTTTTCGAGACTGGAACTATGTTGGCCAACCATTCTGGTGTGTCAACTTCTTTGATGAATCCGACCTGTTTGAGTCTACTAATTTCATCATTGACGGCCTGATAAAATTTTGGGGCTAGTCGTCTTAGTTTTTGCTTGTCAGATCGATAATTGGGATTTACTCGTAACTTGTGGCATGCTATTGACATAACAGTGTGACCAAACAAAGACATATTTATTAAGAGAAAGAAAGTTTACAAAATCATTGTACTTATTTGTTCCTAACTCTGAGCCCACATAAACATACTTGGGGTCGTCCTCTAACCCTAAGTTCACTTGCACTCCTGGATTTGTGCTTCCAAGTGACAGTTGAGGGGAGCTCGCTTCCTCCTTCTCTAGTTGCTATTTGGTCGTGTCTGTGGCCTATGCTTTCCCCTTTGATGGACTTTTTGTTTGATTTGCGACCTCCTTGGTTCCTAAGGTCGTTGCCTTGTCATTCGCCACAGCTTCGTGAATTCCATGGCATTCTTGTGCAGTGTTTTGGTTGCCTCAGTTCCATTATCCCATTAGGACGAGGATAACAGAATACTTGATGATAAGTGGATGGAACTCCTCACATTGCATGGATCCATTTGCGACCAAGTATTGCATTCTACTTGTTTGCAATATTGAGGACGCTGAACTTTGCTGTGATTGAAACTTTGTCTTCTTTCTTGCCTACAAAAATGGGCAGCAATATCTCTCCTTTGGGGTCCTCTCTCGAGCTATAGAAGCCCAAGATTGGAGTGAAGTCAGGAATGAGGACTAAATTAGGTAGCCTCATATCCTTGAAGGTCTTGTACATCAGTATGTTACAAGATGCTCCTGTGTCGATTAGGACCCTCTTGACAGTGTAATCTACAATTCTCAATTCAACGACCAGGGTGTCGTTGTGTGGAGTAACGACCTTGTTGAGACCGTCTTCAGTGAAACTAAGATTTGTTTCCTGTCGAGCTATAGAATGTTGGTTCTAGCTGCTCGACATGTGATGGAGTAGACGTGGTGCAGGTGTTCTACTCGCCTTTTCTATTCTCTTGAGACTAGTGTAGAGCTGGACTCGTAGATCATGACTTTCTGTCTCACTATCTTCATCTATTTTGTTTGCGACCTGCTTGTTGATTTGGTCGCGGAGGTCGCATGTGGGACCTAGTCTTCTTGAGAGGCTTCGCCCTCTGCTGCGTGTTGGACTTGAAGAGGCAGTTCTTGCCTTGCTTTGAGATCGTTCAGTAGAACGTGGTGGTGTTCTTGATCTCTTCTTTATTTTTTGTTCGCCAGATTCATTTTGTCTATTGTAGATCCAGTTGTTCTGCCTTTTCTCATCAGCCCATGTCTGGAGAGCTCGCTTCAGTATACGACAATCATTAGTTTGTTGGCATCTCACCTCGTGGACCTTGCAGTATGGACGACCAGATGTGTCCTCTAGTGATGTGAGATCTGGAATATTGCACCTGTGGTGATGCTTGATTCTCTCATAAATATATCCTACAGGTCGTGTAAATCAGTGATACTCACGTTGCTCAGTGGGCAACGCCTTAGCCTTGAATCTCCTGTTGTTGTCTGATCGAGGTCCTTTGGTGGAGCCCCCTTCTAGAGGTTTGCAATAACATGGCTTTTCACCCTTCCGACCAGGGCTTCTTCCAGTTTGATAGAACGATCTACCTTAAGATAGAGGTCGTCGAGAGAGATTGGCCTTTTCATGGCCAAAGACTTGTGGAGGTCTGATCCAGGGATCAGACCGTGGGAGAACACAATTGTTGCAAAGGGTTCATGCTCCTTTGCGAAGTCTTGAATAGAGTGCAGTTCGGTTTTGAATCGAGCGAAGAAATCGCTCATCAGTTCACCGTCTCGTTGCTTGACTTTAAACATTGCGTCGAAGGTGACTGGCCGCTTTTTGTTATGGATATAGAAAATAACGAACTGCTTTTCCAGGTGGTTGAACGAGCTGATTGAACCTGGCTTTAGACGATGGAACCAATCGAGAGCTGGTCCAGTGAGACTGGACTGAAACAATAGGCAGAGTAGATGATCTTCTTTGATAAGAGGTAGTGATTTGCGAAAACCCTTGATGTGATTTGTTGGGTCTCCAACGCATGAGTATTGATCGAACTTCGGAGCATTGAGTTTGTTGGGCAACTCTTGCTCTAGGATCTCCTTAGTGAATCGAGATTCCTGGAAGTACTGCAAAGACTGGACAGCGAGCTGTTCGGCCGTGCGACCTTTGCTTAATTGGATTGCGGCTTGAGATGCTTTGAATTCAACGAGCTGTTGGCTGAGTTCCTCATACTTGTGGTTGCTGTCATTCATAATGATTGCTCCTTAGTTAGTGTTTGTATCAATGTCGCTTGCAGCCTTTAGCTACGCGTTTTCTTCCGGGAGACGATTGAGTTGATTTCTCAGGTCTTGGATGATATCGTCTTACGTAGCCATTTGATGGGCGGATAGGTGTGTATGACTTTTAGTTGGGTGGAAGGGCTGGTTTTTCGATATAATCGAATCCTTATAGTCGGCGCCAAATGTATTAACTTATTTCTAGATTAATGCATTAACGAGGTCAGGTCGTTGTTTAGCTGACCAAGATGGGAGTTTGAGATCGGGGGTGGCTGCACCTCGATGAGATCAAGCCATCGTAGTTCTGTTCTTATATAAGGTGAAAGGGCGTAGATCATAGGATCTTGCGGATTCTCCGACATCTTGATTGCGTAATATTTGGCATTGATTACGTAACAGGCGAGGATATTCTTTGTGCATTGATTAAGAGCACATGTGTATATGTAGTTCGCCAACGGTCATATGCTCGAGCTGTTCTGGTCGGTACTGAGTTAGGTCGTGATGTGGGCGACCTGGTGAAATGTTGGGTAGGCCACGTGTCGTGTTTTGATTGGGTGTTGTATGTAGTACCCCTACAACTTTGTTATCTAACACTGACCATTGGATCAACTTAGATCCAATGTCTTTTAGCTTGTCCACGTTGCCACCTTCCTCTCTTGTGTAAGTGTATGACAACTAAAATGCTCGCGCTCCTCACGTGTCCCCTTATGCGATCCAATGCTCCTCATCTCTTCCCGTTATGATGGCAATCATATTATAGTACCTACAAGATCTCTATGTGTGTGCTTTGTCCATTAAGGCCTAGAGTACCAATATAATGGTAAGAAATGATGTCAACACCGATCTGGTGAGTGGTGACATAGTTGGTGACAAACATATGACTCTAATAACCAGCAAAAACCTAAGTAATTACAAAAGCTAATTTACGTTGAACTTGACATCAACAAACTCTATGAAGCTTTTTCTTCCCCCCAAGTAAAATATATCTGAAGTATTCTAAACGCTACAAACACCAAAACAAAATAAACACATGCTAGAAAAAACAAAATTTTGTCAATAAGATACAAACACCACGAATTTCCTTTAAATGAAAGTTCCTTGGTGTATGAATTGCTATGCTAGAGCGAAAATATATAGGTTCGCACTTCATCACCATTTAAAAAAAATAGAAAACAACTAGCTTTCATCATGAAAAGTACGTTTTTTATACAACCACTTCAACAAATATAAGAAAAGCGCATACGTTCTCTAATTCTACAATGCCATAAATTCATAATAAGATGGATCTTTACTTTCATCTTTTGCAACATGTGGTAGGGTTTCATTTTTTTAGTCTTTCCCTTGTGAAAGGGGTCCTAAAATCTATTTTAACATAACATGGAGTGTGTCTTGCATTTTTTAGTTAATTAACAAACCCATTACAGTGACTTTTACTAAGGAAACCAACGCTAGAAAATTGGCGTTACGAATTGATGTAGATTAATTGACCAGGCCATATATGAAAGGAGAAAATAAGAAGAGAACACCAAAACATTAGAAAAAATCCTGTCAAATTTTCTCATAGAGTTCTGCTATTGGTGATTTTTATAGATATTTTGTAAATTACACATTTTAAGATAAAAGGTAATTAAAATCTAAAAGAAAACTGCAAAAAACACGTGTCCAAAGACTAATTATACCTAATGAGTTAGCCATTTTGGTCTACAAACTTTCATCAAATTTTCAATCGAGTCCACAAAGTTTTATCTGGTCAATTTGGTCGACAAAACTTTCATCAAATTCAGGGTCATGCATTAGCCACTTAAGTTGTTGCAGGTATGCTGTCATAACTGTTAAAGTTTCACAGGCTTATATATAAAGACAACAGCTCTGGAGTATGTATCAACTCTATTAGAAAATACAAGTTGTACAGCTTCAAAGGTCTCTACATTATCTCTATCAAACAGATTTCATGACTACTGATTTACTGAATCACCATTGCTAGGAGCCTCTGATTCTCAAGACATATTCAATTTACTATCCCAACTTCCCAAACAAATAACATGGTTTGAAATTGAACTATATCAATGGCAGGGTTCATGGTACTGGCCACCACATCTAGAAGCTGCACTCGCAGGTCAAACATTCTTTGAAGCACGCGATGATGATATTATCATAGCATCCTCGCTTAAAGCGGGCACCACTTGGCTCAAGTCTCTTGTTCCATGTATCATAAATTTACCCGTAGATGAGGATAATGACCCTTTGATTAAAAACAACCCTCATGAAGTTGTTAGCACCTTAGAAATTGGAGTTTTTCAAGGAAAGCAAAATATCTCTATTCTTCCTTCACCTAGAATCTTTCACACCCACTTGCCTTATAATTCTGTACCAGATGCAATCAAGAACTCAAACTGCAAGATTGTTTACATATATAGCCAGAAATCCCAAAGATGTGTTTGTATCCTTATGGCATTTTATGAACATATTTCGGACACAAGAACAAGGTCCATTTTCTATGGACAAAGCATTTGAGAGCTTTTGCAATGGAGTTCATTCGTTTGGACCAAACTTGGATCATGTACTAGAATATTGGAACAAGAGCCTTGTATTGCCACAGAAAATACTCTTCTTGAAATATGAAGAACTGAAACTAAATCCTAAGGAGCAAGTGCTGAAGTTGGCTTCATTTCTTGGCAAGTCTTTATCTAACAATGAGTTAGATAATATTTTGTGGAGATCTAGCTTTGAGAGACTTAAGAATTTGGACGTAAATAAGAGTGGTAATTCTTCTGGTTTTTCTATCCCAAATAGTTCCTTCTTTAGGCTTGGAACTACCGGAGATTGGAAGAACTACTTCACGCCAGAGATGCAGGAGAGACTCGATGAAATTGTTCGCTTAAAGTGTGAAGGGTCTGGCCTAACCCTTGACATATGATCAAAATCGTAACCCATTATAATTGGAACTGTATGATCATTACAAATTTGGAAGAAGTTCTCCATGTATTGAACTATGTGAGTGTGTTTGGTTTGTATTTAATTTATAAACTTGTTTCGTTTCGTTTATTATGTTTATTTATAAACTAAGAACATCTTCAATCCTTTTATAATATCCTGAAATTTGAGTGAACTTAGATAAATTGTTCATTGGTAACCTGCTAATTCTCACAAGTAAACTACATATGTTGAATGCAAATGTGCCGGAACCTTCAACCTGTTGTTAATTAACAGCCACAGGCACTAACCAACTGAGCTACGTATACTCGAGCTATTTTACAAAGAAGGAAAGTTGGCATAAAAATACCTCTGCCTCAGCCCAAGTATCATGTAATCTAATTAACCAGACCATCCTGCCACTTGCGACATCATATATTGGGCTGTAGGATTAGAATATATAGCAAATAATCTTAGAGAAGCATATAACATTTGTAGTCATTGTGCTCGAGAACATCACATGTTGTGTGGTGTCTGGTCTGCTGCCTAGTCGTACTTATAAGCACATCATCTCTCCAAGGTTAATTACGTATTGATCCTGAGCATCAAAGTCATTGTTGGATGATCAAGATTCAATACAAATACTACTACACAGAACACAATACCTTACTCAATCTTGGATCACATTTTCTGTTCTTTGTTCTAATTTTGGAAAAAAAGTACAAACGAAACAAAGATAACAAGAGAATAACTCTTAATTAAGAGCACAAAGTTACGTGGTAACTTTGCGCATGAGGATGATTGACAGTTCACCAGGAACAACATAGTCAGTTGAGATCATGGAAGAAGCTTTCACTTTATTGACTAGTCGTTCAAAAAATTCATCCATAATCTCACTTCCAAAGTGTTCCTTAAAGACTCCCTCCATGGCTGCTCTCATGTGTGTACAAGTTATCTCGGCATCAGGTACTACTTTCCCAAAAATTGGTTGCATTTCTTCGATGCTAAAACATCCATTATGCTCAATCAGTTCTTCCACCTCTTTTTCAGTTGCTTGGTAAATAGGCAAATTGAATGAGTCTATATCTGCTTCACTTAGTAGTCCCTGCATTCAATTCAACTAATTATAAAAATGGTGCTTCTAAAATCAGAGACTATGTGGAAGGCTAATCCAATTGTTCACTTGGTAACATTACATACACTGATACATGCAAAAAGGCTACTCTACCATGGATTGATTGAACTCCTAAAAATGACGTGAGCGATGGACTTTAAAGTGATGAACTTAAACATATGGTCAGGTTATTGCACAACTGTTTGGCTTTTGTTGTATAATTAATAAGTTATTATATCTCCTTACCAATTTGGCCATATCAAGAAGACAAGATCCCATAAGATCCATAATTGCTGCAAAACTGTGCAGGGGAGATGCAGTACAGAGAAGCAGTAGTGCCATCATTCCTCCGCCCACAACCTCTTCTGCTCTAGAACTCAAAAAAGTATTCATATCCTTGGCAAATTGATTTGAATAAGCATCTACAACTTCGTTTGGCGCATTGGCATAACTGATCCGTCCTTTATTCCATGCAGGAGAGCTTTGGTCTAGCAACTCATTTGGCGCCATTGAAAGCCAATGGAGTGAATAAGAACAGTGCACAAAATGTAGCGAAGCCTTAGGAAATAACCGACCATAAAATGAACCAGGTACACCAGATATAAAATATTTCGTGTTTGGAGGGATGGATCTGAAAAGTGTGTTGAAATCATTTGCAACATGATCATTGAAATACACAAGAAACTCAATGTGTTGCTTAAACTTAAGCTCTACAGCGTCTACTATATTCTGCACAACAACGAATGTGTTAGGTCCAGTGGCACAACCGAGATCTGCAATAGTAAAACAAGAACTTGAACTTGAGAATTGATTGATCTCGAGCTTTTCAGCTATGGCTTCTTGGATTATCTCCTTGCTTCTGTTGATTCCTTGTCTCTATACATAAACAATAATGTTAGTTATTTTTCAAGTTGATTGAATTCGAGTTGTTGCTAGTATATGTAAAATTATGTACCTGTAGGGAGGAATTGTGATTGTAGCTATAAGATCCTTCAGCATTCATGGGAAACGATTCAAGAACAAGAACATCGGTGTTAAACATATTCGAAACTATATACCTGTAGGGAGGAATGTTTATTTGTTTCTCTCATTCAGTCTCTGGAAGCCATCTTCTTATAGACTCTATTCTATTAATTATTGAGCTAGTGCATAAAAATTTTCACTGATTGTTTATAAAAATAAAATTAATATATTTATCACAAGGACAAGGCCCGAAGGCTTACAAGGACAAGGCCTAAAGGGCTTACAAACACAAGGCCCGAAGGCTACTGATGCTACCACCTAAACGTCCACACCACCACCTTGCAACTCGAGCATTCTACTACTCAAGGACTTATTTTCGCAAAAGAACACCTAACCAGGCCACATCATCATCATAGGAGAGTACCTAACCACATCATCATCATAAGATTAAGAGCATGGGAGAGTACCGAAGGCTGACCCATTCAAGAATTACATGAAAAATTCCCCCCAAACACTGTTGATGAAAATTGAACTCGCAATTAACCTCTAACTAATTGGTGTTTACTTACTTGAGTCGATACTACTTCAATAATAACATTTTCTGAATCCCTAAAACCCCTCCATTTTTTTATTATTTATTTATTTTTATTTTTTTGTATTTAAGGCTGGACCACATCACATCAAGATAAATAGGTTCATTATTAGCACATGATATGGCTACCCCCAAAGACTTTATTGTATTAGAACAAATACGGTCGTATCATATAATTCCTGGAAAGTGATGGGCAAAATAATGTTTATATTTTTTACTAAAATTATCATACTATGGGGTCATTATTATTGGCCAATTGAGGCTATTAATGATGACATTATTAGATCAAAGGACAAACTTTATTGTATCCGAACAAATAAATTAATTTTTTTTAATCCAAATAAAATAAATATTTGACTAACACTATCCATTAATTCACCTTATTTTTTTAATTATATTTTTATTATTATTATTATTATTATTATTATTATTATTATTATTATTTCAGAGAAAAATTACATTATTAATAAACTTAAGGAATTCACAAAAGTGGAGGACATGCGTGCTACAAGCAAGTTGTGGTGCAAGCCCTTTCTGAATTACAAATCCAACCATTTTAAAAACATATTTATTTGAACCAGCGGTAATGACATTACTATCCATTACTTTTTGTAGCCTCCTAAGAAGCTCAACCTCTTCTTATGCTAGAAACCCATATAACATTGTCTAGAGGTATTATTAGTTACTAGTTAGACTCAACTGGCATATGCAATTCATGCGTTTTCTATATTGTCTAGTTATTATTTATATAATAATTGTATGGAATCAAACCAACTTGTAATTTTTGCATGCACAATAATAATAATACATAATGGTGGTTTTCTAATAAAATTATACAAGTAACGTTTGGGCAGGACAGAGTCAATGACAGTCTAGGTCTGCAGGACAATCTTATTATAGTCAACCCGGCGTCCAAAAGGACAATTAATCTTATTAACCATTTTTCTCAATAGGATATGCAGTTGTTTTTGTTGACTTGCTGAAAAAGACAAAGACTTGTGATTTTAGGTTTAATCATAGTGCTAAGTTTTTGTTTATTTTCTATTTTGCCCTTTCTCACTAGGGTTAATCAATCTCTAGGTTTAGTTTATATATTTGTTCAGTAAATACATCATATCTGCTATATAAGATTCTATATATCTATGATCATATTATAATTAGAGAAGGTATTTTAATCCAGAATTTGTTGACTTCTATGTCCTTTTAAGATATTTTCGATCTGTTTTTGTCCTACAGAACTTAAAGCCCATGTGTGCCATGTATTTTTGTTGACCAGATCCGACAAGTGATAGTGTCAAACTCAATGATCACTGGCATGGGTACAGAGAAAGAGAGACTTGTGTTGTGTGACCCCGGCTAAAAATCTCACCAGCCAACAATATAAATATCTCCACCATGAGTGTTAGTTCTAAGATCTAATTAAACACAGCTTTAGATAACTGTGAACAGTCCATGGCTCTATCAATGCTTCAACTGCCAAAATGGTTGGATCAACAAACATTGCTAGTTGACCACTCCTTTGCTCTCTGTTGCATTTTCATCTTCTTTACCCTTTTCATTGTATGGTTGGCCAATCAATATAGCACCCGAAAACTAATTAAAAATCTACCACCATCTCCTCCAAAGCTTCCAATTATTGGCAACCTTCATCAGCTTGGATCCCTTCTTCATCATCATATTCACATTCTTTCTGAAAAATATGGACCCTTCATGCTGTTACATTTGGGTTCGGTTCCAACTCTCGTAATATCATCTGGTGACATGGCCAGAGAAATCAAAGTCACTCATGAAATTGCGTTCGCAAATAGGCCACGCACAATTGCAATGAATATGTTGCTTTATGGTTGCACGGATATAGTATTTTCACCTTATGGTGAGCACTGGGCTCGACTACGCAAAATTTCAGCCATGGAGCTCTTGAGTAACAGGATGGTGCAATCCTTTAGATATATAAGGGAAGAAGAAACTGCTCTTTTAATCCAAAAAATTACTTCTTCGAGTTCTGCCAAATCTCCAGTTAACCTAACAGAGTTATTAAAGACCCTTTCAAACGACATAATATGTAGATGTGCTCTTGGAAGGAAACATGGAGGAGAAGATGGTAAGACGAATCGTGCTGACTTGGCAGGTGAATGTGTTAAAATGATGTCAACACTTTGTGTTGGTGACCTGTTTCCTAGGTTTGGATGGATTGATAAAATGACAGGAATGACTGGGAAAATTAAAAAGCTTTCCAAGGACGTAGATACGTACTTCGATCAAATCATTGATGAACATATCATTCAGAAAAACAACGATGATCCACATTACAATAAAGATTTCATAGATGTTCTTCTTCAAATTCAAAAGGGTGATATCAATTTCACTCGAGAAAACATCAAAGCACTTATTCTGGTCTACTCTTCATACTCTTATCCCTTCCATAGTTCTATATTGTGGACATATATATGTTGTACTATTCTAATTTCTCTTTTTAATTAATTTCTTTATTGCAGGATATGTTTATTGGTGGTACTGATACAACATACACGACAATAGAATGGACAATTGCAGAGCTTGTCCAGAACCCAAACATGATGACGAAAGCGCAAGAAGAGGTCAGAAAAGTGGTTGGGACCAAAATGAAGGTCGAAGAAGACGATATTCAAAAAATGGAGTACTTAAAACTAGTTGTCAAAGAAAGCACAAGATTACATCCTGCTGCTGGCTTTAATGTTGTAGAGTCTGCTAAGGCTACTAATGTTAATGGCTTTCAAGTACCTGCTAAAACACCAGTCTTCATAAATTATTGGTCTATACAAAGGAATTCAAAGTCATGGGAAAGACCCGAGGAGTTTATTCCTGAGAGATTTAGTAACAATGCTGTGGATTCTGTTGGCCAAGACTTCAACTTCGCCCCTTTCGGAGTAGGGCGAAGGATTTGCCCTGGGAAGTCGTTTGCTTTGTCAGTTGTCGAGTCCACTATTGCAAACCTCATATACTGGTTTGACTGGAAGACGGTGGGTGGCGAAAAATTAGACATGTCGGAAGCTTTTGAGTCAACTATATGTTTGAAAATGCCTGTTCATCTTGTTGCTGTTCCTCACTTTTCTTAAACTACCTACATCGAATAGTTGAATACCGATTGTTTTATGAATAATAATCTATAGAAATAGCGAGACTACTTTTTTTATGGTTATAGTTTGCTGGAGTCTGAGTGAAATGCGACAGTGCAAATGGATAGAGAAATCAGTGGCTGGAGTCTGAGTGAAATGCGACAGTGCAACGTCTTGTTAATGGACATGTACGTACGATGGAGGATCAATGCTAAAGATGACTTGTGTAGTTGTGTAGACCAGGCAACTGTTTGGTGCAGGTCTGATGGTGCTGATGGTATGGTTAGATGATGGAGTGAGCACAAACCTGATTTCATTTTTAAAATGGAACACGTATGGAGACGTCCACTCTGGATTGGTAAATGTTGATTTTTCCATGAATAAAGTTTTTGTATTTATGAGAAAAAAAAAAAAAATAGATAATAAAATAAGATAATAAATTTTATTTCTATCAAATAAAGTAAAAAAAAAAAATGTTGAACAATGTGCACCTAATTGAGAAAATATATTGTTGCCTTCTGGAATTGGGAAATATTTCCTCATGAAAAATTAACATATGCCCCATAATGCAAATGAGCCTGTGGCTCAATGGTTGCATTCCTTACACAAAACGAAGAGGTTGTGGGTTCGAAACACATCAGCAACGGACTGTTACATAAAAGCTTCCTCCCACAATTTATAATTATAAGGGGAAGATCCCCTCAACCTCTTGCTTGGCAGTTGAGGAAAAGAATAATTCCCCATAATAAATAAATACGAAAAAAGAGGTTAATTTAGATGATGAGACCCTGATTGGTGACACAGAAAATGTTGCTGCAGCTATTCGTATCATTCATTATGAAGAGCTGTCACTTGGGGCTCATCCTTTGTGTCTAACAGCCAGCTATTTTGGCTATCATTCGATTCTCGACGGCCTAGCTGTTATCTATTCCTTACTTATATATAATGTCCTCAGTAAGCGTTGACAGCTTGTGACTGTCGCAAATTCTGTCGCAAATTCCAATAGTGGACAGATCTAATTTTTAAATTGCGATGGCTTATGGCTGTCGCTAATCTTGTTGTTTTCATAAAAAAAAATAAAAATTAGGGCTTTTAATAATAAAAATTAGGGCTTTTAATAATAAAATTACCATAACAAATATACCACTTCTGAATCTATTTATATATTCTTTTTTTACTAATATACCCTTGTTAAAAAAATAGACTTATGTTCTATAATTATTTTATTTTACTACACATAGAAAAATCCTAATGAAATAATATTACACCATAACAAATAAGAGTATCTCTTAATGAATGAATACAATAAAAATAATTTTTAAAATAATAGAAAAGACCGCAAAAAAAGAACAAACATAACCGATGTAAATTTTCAGTTTTGATTTTGGTTTGAATAGTAATTTTAATTATTAAGAAGGGTTCTAGATGTAATTTTACATCCTATCAGATATTTCTACTAGCTATAAGCTCCAGGATGGAGCTTATACTAACCGCCTACTAACTAGTGATTTTCTACTAGAAAATCTTATAATCCCAAAAAAACAAACGGGCTTTTAGCTGATCTAGTAGCTTCTAGCTACTAAAAAAGTGGAAAAACAAACAGCACCTACATCTTGTACCTAATTAATCAAACATGTTAGCAATTCGATCTAGTGGACTAATTAATTTAGGTACTTGTGCAACTATGTACATAATTATAATTGATCAATAAGTTCTATGTCTTGGCTTCTAGCCTTTGGAAAGCTCTGTCAGAACATGGGGTAATCACAAACAATCTCAAACAACAAGCAAGCAATATTAGTCCTAGAAATTAGAATGATGACAATCAGTACTTCGCAAAGAGACCGATCATGATATTTCCACGTTTTCTATGGCCAAATGAAAATTTGGGGCAGTTTTAAAACATTTTGGGAGATGATGGAAACCAAAAGACCGACGCTAGTACGAGAAGTGCCTATCACGTGCCACAAAAAAACATAAGAAACGAAATTAGGGACGGCTTTGAACTATCCCATGGCCGTCAGAAATAAACAAAAATTAAAAAAAGAACAAAATAAATTTTTGCGACTCGCTAATTTATAATTAACGAGATCCGTTAGACGCTGCTTACCTTGCGAGATCCATTTTCTTTTGACACATTTGGATCCTTGTCCTAAGAAGCAACTGGGCTCTTTAAAAGAACACAAAAGATAATGGATAACAATGATATAACTGTTGGTTCAAATAAATATGTACTTAGGGAAATCGGGTTTGTTGTTCAAAAAACAAGACAATCCACCCCTGTTTCGCATTTGATGTATGTAGATGAATTGCTTATTTTTGGCAAGTGTGGATTTAAGGAACAAAATCGAATTGATCAGCCTTACTTTACGAGTTTTTGTCACTACTCATAGGAACAAGTCGACTATCATCCACCATCCTAAACTCCACCAAGACTTGTGAGCTTTCTCAAGAAAACATTTAAAATGCCATCCTCGTTCTCGCTATAAATGTATTTAGGATCCCACCACTAATTGGTCAAGGTAAATGTCAGATTTTAGCTCTTTCATGACAAAGTTGCACTCTAGATTTACTGGTTGGAAGGTGAAAACACTTTCAAAGTCTGGAAGATTAACCTTTGGTGATTTCGGTTTCTCTGCCATGCCTTTATATTTAATATCTTGCACACTTCTTCCAGCTTCAATTGTGGATAAAATTGATACAATCAGAAGGTTTTTTTCTGTGGGACACACGGCTGATGAATGGAAGTTGTACTACTTTCCATGGTCTTTGGCTTGTACCCCAAAAGCTCAAGGTGGACTTGGTGTTCTAGATCCACAACTACCAAAATAATGCACTATTTGGAAAAAAAAAAAAAAACTTGGGAGTTAGTTCATTCGTAGTCCCTTTGGGTGTCACAGATGTAATAAAAATACTTTTTCGTGAATGAACATGAAGAGAAATTGAGGAATTAGGTTTTTATGTGACAAAATTGATATACTTTTTTTTTCATGAATGAGCATGTGGCTCAATGGTAACACCCCTCTCACAAAGTGAAGAGGTTGTGGGTTCGAAACACGTCAACAACTAATTGTTGATATAAGTTTCCACACGTCAAAAAAAAAAAAAAGTTACTTTTTCAGTTCCACTTTTCTGGAGGCAAAAATTCCTCATGGTTCATTTTTTTTTTTTTTTTGAAACAACTATGCAAGCTCAAAGGAATTCGTCGTATGGGAGTGTAGTGGAAAATTGCTAATGGGGACTCAATACATTTGTGCGAGGATTCTTGGGTTCGAGAACTTAGTCCTCAACAATTGCGAGTTTTATACTATGGGGACTCTCAAAGTAAACCTGGTGATCAACTTGTCAAAGTCTCAGAACTTTGCCTTTTTGCGACCATTCGAAGTGGAGTTATAGTTTTTTTTTCTCTATGGGCTATGGCTAGGTGATATTGCAAGGAATAATTCATATTCCTTCTCAATGTGTTACAAACCAGAAGTGTCGACGAAATTGGAGTTTTCTAATCAACAAAAAAGTCTTGTTGAATTAGACTTACCGCCAAAAATACTTTGCATTCTTTGAGGTACCCCCAAGATTTAACTTTCATTAGAGATACCCCCGCACTTTTGCGTTTCAAGTCAGTATACCCTTTTTTTAATTTAGCTTCTATCCTAGTCATCTAACCTAATCACCACATATGCCAAATCATAAGTCTTGATTTAATCCTTGCCCTTCACAAAGATCTACATCTAACATCTAAATCTAACATCATAAGTCTCCATCATTTCTCAACTTCTTCTTCTCCAACCCTTTCAAATTAGAAAACTTTAATTTTTCTTCTACACTTCATTCCAACAAGATACCAAACAAACGTTCCTTAATTACCCAAACTCCAAAACCTAATTCCTCAATTTCTCTTTCTTTCTATTTCTAAAACACTATCGCTTTTGAATTTCAAATCCATGGGTTGAATAATTGGTTTGAATTTGAGATGAATTTCATGGAGTGGGATATATTCAATTCCACCCACCACCATTAATTCAAATAATTGAGTGAGGTGAGTGTTTGTTGAGAAGAAATAACTCAACATTAGGTGAATTCAATCCATCTTCTATTCATCCTAGCTAAAAGAGGAAAGTTTGGAGGATATATCAACTTGATTATTATTGAAGGATCTAGAGATAAACCCTAGAAAGAGCTAGGTTAGGGATTAGGTACCCCTAAACTCAAAGTTGAAGTTAAACTAGTTTTCCATTTGAAGAGAGACTTGATGAAGAAGAGGTGTGATCATCGCGAAGCTTTGCGATTTTTCACATTAATCATCAAATCCACCATTACCACCATTATATCCTTATATTCTTGCATGACTCTTCAAGTATGATCGTTTTTATCCTCATTCTCAATTTCTCATACTGTTAGAATCACATTGGTGAGTTGTTACAAGATTTTAACTAGACTTACATCCTCCAGTGGTGATCCGTTCAGTTTCAGGTCCACAAAAATTGTTATCTTCTCAATAATTAATTGTTGGCATGTGATGATTTTGCTATCTATACATATACTATATACTATTAAGACATGGGCAGGTTTAGCATATGTGTATGTATATGCAATTATGCATCAATAATTGATGAAGCTAGGCAGGTTTATTTTGAGGGTATCAATAACTGATGAGTATTTTGATGTAACACCCATGAATTAATAAATGGCTAATAACTGGAATTAATAAATGTTTATAGTTCTAAGTTCTAAGTAAACACCAGCCAACAATATAAATATCTCCACCATGAATGTTTATAGTTCCAAGTTCTAAGTAAACACAGCTTCAGATATATAACAGAGAACAGTCCATGATATGGCTCTATCAAGGCTTCAGCTGCCAAAATGGTTAGATCAACAAACATCATTGCAAGTTGACCACCCCTTTACTCTCTCTTGTATTCTCATCTTCTTTACCCTTTTTATGGTATGGTTGGCCAATCGATATCGCACCAAAAAGATAACTAATAATCTACCACCATCTCCTCCAAAGCTTCCCATTATCGGTAACCTTCATCAGCTTGGATCCCTTTTCCATTATCATATTCACATTCTCTCTGAGAAATATGGACCCATCATGCTATTGCACCTGGGTTCTGTTCCGACTCTCGTAGTATCATCTCCTGACATGGCCAGAGAAATCAAAGCCACTTGTTAAGGAAAGTATGAGCACATGCATGGCTGTTATAAATCACACTGATATGATTCCCATATCAAGAGAGGATATTGACTATAAGGCAACACCACCAAAGATTACTCTTAAAGATCTTCCAGAATGATCTCTTGCCTTGTATATGTAACATGTGACACTTCTGTAATGTATTATAAATAGACATACCATTCATTGAGTAGGCATATACAAAAACACCACTCAAACCATTCAACTGTTGTATTCTTTTTCTTCTTTGATTTGCTTCTATCAATTGGGTTGTAAACCCGTTCATGGTATCAGAGCCACTGGTTTTTAATTCCGACTGCCCCCTTTTTTTTCCCACCATGTCGAAGGCAGATTCAGCAGATCTCCCATCTCTTTTTTCGACCCCATTAACCTTCAATACCATGGTACACATGGTTTCCGTTAAGCTTGGAGCCAACAATTATTTACTGTGGAGAAATCAATTTATTCCTCTCCTTACAAGTCAAAATCTTATTGGGTATGTTGATGGATCAACTACTCAACCATCTCGCACTACACTTGATGCGAACAACAAGACGATCGACAATACTGCGTATGCGGTATGGAAACAAGCAGACCAACTTGTTATGAGTCTGTTATATTCTTCCCTAACAGAAGAAGCTATGAGCGAAGTGTTGGGTCTCACTTGCGCTGCCGATGTTTGGAAAACCTTGGAGGAAGTCTTCTCCTACAAGTCCAAGTCTAGGGAAATACAACTGAAGGATGAGCTTCAACTTATGAAGAAAGGTACTCAATCTGTTGACGAGTACTCTCGAAAATTCAAGCTCGTGTGTGACCAGCTTGCTGCGATGGGGAAACCAGTTGACGACACTGACAAAGTCCATTGGTTTCTTAGAGGCCTTGGTTCTGAATTTCGGTCCTTCTCTACAAGTGTCCTATCTCGACCACCATTACCAACATTCAAAGAAATTGTTCCTACACTTCAGAGTAATGAACTCTTCCTCAAGTCATTACCTGCTACTTCAGCTTCTCATGATGCTGCATATATTGCCAGTCGAGGTGGACGTTCGGGATATAGAGGAGGACGAAATTTTGGTCGCGGTGGAAATCACAATGGTGGAAATCAATCACATTACAAATCCAATAATTCCAATAGTGGAAACTCAAAGTCTTTTCATAATAATGGGGGGTATCGATCTACTCATCGTCCATGTACCACTGGACAATCTAAATCAAGATCATTCGTAGCTGATTCTATATGCCAGATTTGTCGCAAAAGAGGACATGAAGCAGTTGATTGTTCTGAATTTACTCGTGCATATAATGTTTCCCAGATCAATGATGCATTTAACTCTTTCACCGTTGATGACCCACATGATCCAGAGTGGTATCCAGACAGTGGAGCAACAAACCACATGACACATGATGCAGGTAACATACCTTCTCGTACACCTTATCGTGGTTCAGATAAAGTACAAGTTGGTAATGGTTCAACGCTACCAATTTCTCATACTGGTAATATCTGTCTCCCCTCATCTCATGGATGGCTTACCTTAAAAAATGCTCTCGTTGTTCCAACAATTCAGAAAAATCTTTTGTCTGTTAGTAAACTCACTATAGATCAAAATTGCTCAGTGACGTTCGATTCTTCTGGATTTGTGATACAGGAACAAGGCACGGGGAGGCTTCTGGGAACCGGTAAATTAATTAATGGACTGTATGTGCTTGATCGCGGAGCTCAATCATATCTTACTACCAGCACTGATTTTTCTTTAAAGGCTACTCCATTGATCTGGCACAATAGATTGGGTCACCCTTCTCCAAAAGTAGTTGCACATTTAAATAAAAGGGGTCTTATTCAGTTCTCTGCTTCAAATTATGTATCTCATTTATGTTCAAGTTGTCAACTGGGAAAGAGCCATAAGCTGCCATTCTCCAAGAATAATAAAAGATCCTTGCTTCCTTTAGAATTGATACATTGTGATTTATGGGGACCATCCCCTATTCTTTCATTGGCTGGCTTTCGTTATTATGTAATATTCGTGGATGATTACACAAGATTCACTTGGTTCTATCCACTGAAGCGAAAATCTGATTTTGGTGAAATATTTCCGCAATTTCACAAATTTGTTGAAAATCAGTTTTCTCACAAAATCAAAGCATTCCAGTGTGATGGCGGAACTGAATTCATGGACTCGCGCTTTCTTCATTATCTATCAAGTCATGGCATTGCTAAACGCATTTCATGTCCTCACACACAAGCACAAAATGGGCGTGCTGAACGCAAGCATCGACATGTTACAGAGACTGGTCTTACTCTCATGTTTCATAGTGCCATGCCAGCATCAATGTGGGTAGATGCCTTCTCTACAGCAGTATACATTATAAATCGCTTGCCAACACCGGTTCTCAATCATGCCTCACCCTATGCCTTGCTCTTTGGTAAGACTCCTTCCTACTCTATGATACGAACTTTTGGTTGTTTGTGTTTCCCTTTTCTTCGTGATTATGCACAACATAAACTTGCGCCCAAAAGCACCCCATGTGTTTTCATTGGTTACAGCTCAACCCATAAAGGATTTCGTTGTCTGGATAAAGCTACTCGGCGTGTCTACATTTCTAGACATGTAGTTTTCGATGAAACAAGTTTTCCCTTTGCAGGCTCCTCTTCATCATACTCTCCGTCTCAATTTTCAGACCTCGTTACTTTCTTTGAACCTGCGATGGAAGCACAACAACCTGCTGATGTGTCTACACCACCAGTACATTCAAATCAGCATCTTCATTCAATGTGTGATCCACCTCAAGATACAGATGCACCACTTGCAACTACTTGTTTACCTGAGAACTCTTCGGTCGTGTCTGATCAGGAAGCTTGTAATGATCTCTCCACTAATGGTACCCAACCATCTCCTTTGGTTGAAGATGCAATGCATCATGATTCATCAACTGCTACTGTGCCCCTCACAACTTCATCTTGTAACTTGAATGGCGAGATAAATCAACAGGATTCATCTACATCACATGTTCCATCAACACTCACTAATGTTCATCCGATGACTACTCGCTCCAAAGCAGGAATTTTTAAACCAAAGGCCTTAGCTTCTATACGCTATCCTTTGGTTAATCGAAAATTTCCTTCTCGTCAAGATGCAGCCTTCTTTACAGCTCTTTTACATACATCTGAACCGAAGGGTTTCAAATCTGCATCAAAGTTTCCTCACTGGGTTCAAGCAATGAACGAAGAAGTTGATGCTCTCCAACATAATCGAACCTGGTCACTTGTTCCTCGCCACCATAATATGAATGTTGTGGGCTGTAAGTGGGTCTTTAAGACTAAAATTAATCCGGATGGTACAATTGACAGACATAAGGCCCGTCTTGTTGCAAAGGGCTACAATCAACTTCCTGGTCTTGATTTTGAAGAAACATTTAGCCCAGTCGTTAAGTTTTCTACTGTCAGAATTGTCTTATCATTGGCTATCACTTCCAACTGGGAGATTCGTCAACTAGATGTCAAAAACGCCTTTCTTCATGGAGTTCTACATGAGGAAGTGTATATGGATCAACCACCAGGGTTTATTGATCCCACCAAGCCTAACCATGTATGCCGCCTGCATAAAGCAATCTATGGACTCAAACAAGCTCCACGAGCTTGGTTTGAACGCTTTAGCTCCTTCTTAAGAAAGTCAGGTTTCACATACAGTAAGGCAGACACATCCTTATTTATTTATCGGCGATCTAATGACATCATTTTACTTCTCATTTATGTTGATGACATTGTGTTAACTGGCAGTAGCTCTACACTCATCTCTGATATTATTTCTCGTCTTGGTAATGAGTTTGCCATGAAAGACCTTGGACCATTACATTACTTCTTGGGCATTGAGGTCATTAGAACTTCTTCCGGTCTCGTACTCACTCAATCAAAGTATGCCAAAGACTTGTTACAAAGGGCAGATTTACTGCATGGGAAGCCAGTGTCCACGCCAATGGTTGTAAAATCTAATCTCACAAAAGCAGGCATACCGTTTTCAGATCCAACATTGTATCGTTCACTTGTTGGTGGACTGCAATATCTTACTATAACCAGACCAGATCTTACTCACAGCGTCAATTCAGTTTGTCAATACATGCACTCTCCAACTGATGATCATTTCAAAGCTGTCAAGAGAATCCTGAGGTATGTTAAGGGTACTATTCATTATGGACTGCACTTATACTCTGATAGTCCTGTACGCATCTTAGGATATACCGATGCTGATTGGGCTGGCTGCCCAGACACTCGCCGTTCTACATCTGGTTTTTGTGTCTTTTTAGGTCGGAATCTAGTGTCTTGGAGTGCCAAGAAACAACCAACAGTATCACGCTCAAGCACTGAAGCAGAATATCGATCCCTTGCTGTCACTGCTGCTGAAATTACTTGGATTTCATATATACTTCGTGACTTGGGAGTCTCTCTTCGTTCTCCTTCTACATTGCTATGTGACAATCAAAGTGCAATTTGTCTTGCCTCTAATCCAATTCACCATGCTCGTACAAAGCACATTGCCATTGATTATCACTTTGTACGCGAGAAAGTTGCATCAGGGCTACTTCGTGTCTCATATATACCCACTGACCTCCAAGTAGCGGACTTGTTTACTAAGAGTCTTCCACGGACTCAATTCTATTTACTACGATCCAAATTAAACGTTTCAGATACTACCTACACGTTTAACTTGAGGGGGGGTGTTAAGGAAAGTATGAGCACATGCATGGCTGTTATAAATCACACTGATATGATTCCCATATCAAGAGAGGATATTGACTATAAGGCAACACCAGCAAAGATTACTCTTAAAGATCTTCCAGAATGATCTCTTGCCTTGTATATGTAACATGTGACACTTCTGTAATGTATTATAAATAGACATACCATTCATTGAGTAGGCATATACAAAAACACCACTCAAACCATTCAACTGTTGTATTCTTTTTCTTCTTTGATTTGCTTCTATCAATTGGGTTGTAAACCCGTTCACCACTCATGAAATTGTTTTTGCAAATAGGCCTCGCACAACTGCAATGAATATGTTGCTCTATGGTTGCACCAATATAGTTTTTTCACCTTACGGTGAATATTGGGCTCGACTACGCAAAATTTCAGCCATGGAGCTCTTGAGTAACAGGATGGTGCAATCCTTTAGATATATAAGGGAAGAAGAAACTGCTCTTATGATCCAAAAAATCACTTGTTTGAGTTCTGCCCAATCTTCAGTTAACTTAACGCAGTTACTAAAGACCCTTACAAACGACACAATATGTAGATGTGCTCTTGGAAGGAAACATGGAGAAGAAGATGGTAAGATGAATCGTGCTGACTTGGCTGTTGAATTAGTTAAAATGATGTCAACCCTTTGTGTTGGTGACCTGTTTCCTAGGTTTGGATGGATTGATAAAATCACTGGGTGGACTGGGAGAATCAAAAAGCTTTCCAAGGATGTAGATATGTACTTGGATCAAATCATCGATGAACATATCATTCAGAACAACAAGGATGATCCACAGTACAATAAAGATTTCGTAGATGTTCTTCTTCAAATTCAAAAGAATGATATCAATTTCACTCGACAAAACATCAAAGCACTTATTCTGGTAAACTCATACTATTATCTTTACCATTGTTCGGTAAGGTCCACTTCTAATTTCTCTTTTTAATTCCTTTATTGCAGGATATGTTTATTGGTGGTACTGATTCAACATACAAGACAATAGAATGGACAATGGCAGAGCTTCTCCAGAACCCAAATGTGATGAGGAAAGCGCAGGAAGAGGTAAGAAAAGTGGTTGGGACAAATAAAAAGGTGGAAGAAGACGATATTCAAAAAATGAAGTACTTAAAACTAGTTGTCAAAGAAAGCATGAGATTACATCCTGTGTCTGGCATTAACATTGCAGAGTCTTCTAAGGCTACTAATGTTAAAGGCTTTCAAGTACCTGCTAAAACACCAATCTTCCTAAACTATTGGTCTATACAAAGGAATTCAAAGTCATGGGAAAGACCAGAGGAGTTTATTCCTGAGAGATTTACTAACAATGCTGTGGATTCTGGTGGCCAAGACTTCAACTTCGCCCCATTCGGACTGGGGCGAAGGATTTGCCCTGGGAAGTCATTTGCTTTGTCAGTTGTTGAGTTTACTCTTGCAAATCTACTATACTGGTTTGGCTGGAAGACGGTGGGTGGCGAAAAATTGGACATGTCCGAAGCTTTTACGTCAACTATATGTTTGAAAATGCCTGTTCATCTTGTTGCTGTACCTTACTTTTCTTGAACTGCCTACTTAAAAATAGTTGAATATCGAATGTTCTATGAATTTTATCTTTTGTGTTATTTCTATATCCACCGGGCTTCCATGTATTTGTCATTGCGATACATATAAAAATTACTAGGCAAATAAACTATTGAATGCAGAATTAAACAATAACAGTAAATAAGATGAACAAAACACAAGATCTCGGAGAAACTATCTTCTTTATTGAATACCATAGCGATTTGTAGGGGTACTATATACAACATACATGTGGCACCATCTCTACCGTCCATCATGGTGCCACATGTCATCATCTAATGGACTCTCTCTTGATGGCACAAGTTACAAAGTTAAAGCCAATTACTACAAAGATATTCTCTCATCATTACCTCAATAAATGTTAGGAATGGAGTTACATTGTAGCCTATAAATATGAAGGCAAATCACTCATTCTGGACATGTTCTGATCTTCTCACAGGTTCTCATGGTGAGGTCTCATGATCAACAACCTCCCCAATTTCTCAGGATGAGACCTCACTTCTCAGGTCTCATCTCTCTCTCGAGCTCTCCTCATAATCGAGCTCCCATTTTGTATCACCACCACTACTATAATAAACTTCTTTCTCCCTCTCCGTGGATGTAGGCACAATTGCCGAACCACGTATACAATGGTGTTCACGTCTCTACTTTATTATTGTTCATACCATACACATCATCATCATTCATTAATGTATTGACCAACATCATAAATATGGTTAATACACGATTACAAGAATCTCTGCCTCACAATACTCTGTAGACAAGCTAAGCCCTAGCTGCCTCTCTTATTATTCTAAACACAATAAACCTTATTGGTTTCTGTAAACAAGCTAAAATAAGCTATGTTTGGTCTATGTTTTGGTTTAACATCAATCTAAACAAACTAACTAGTAGTTGTTTATCTAATGAAGTTAAGCACTAGCTTATTTGTATCTCTTGAAACAAGTAAGGACTACAAGTCTCTCTAACTATATATCTTTTGGTTTATGCCAAAACATATATTTATAGCCCAAGGATTTTCCTTTTCCTTAAATTATATTCCTTACTGCCACATAGGAGAGAGAGGGAAGGTTTTAGCATAAAATTAATGTTAAAGTTGATTATTAGTTTTACCGTTTCCAATAGTCGGTTTTAAAGTAAGTGTTAAAACTTAAAGTTTTACTTTTCCCCAAAAAACATGGTGGATATTATGATAAAATTTAATTTTTAATTAGTTAATAGATCATACGTGCCACTTTTAACTCCTTGTCAAATTTGCAAAGGAGTTAAAACTTAAAAGTGTTTTGCTTGAAAAGGAGGTTAAAAGCTACTATTGGCAAAAGTTTTTCACTAAAAGTTTCTAAAAGTGATTTAAAACCTACTATTATTGGGAATGCTCAGCAATTTCTTCTTCCCTTATATATTGTATATCTAAAGGATTGTATCGTCCTTTATAGAGGCATAGCCGCATAGAGCCATATGGATTGTTCACTGTTATTTAAAGTTGTACAGTGTTCTCATGGTGGAGATATTTATGTATAACTATGTGAATGTGCACGCTATGCGTGCATTGTTAAAAGTTGAGTTAAGAATAGATTAAAATTGGATTGGATTTATAATAAGCACATGTCTAAGAACTAAAACAGGTAAGTCCATATTATTTAAGTTAAAATGTGCTTAGACCTGTAATGGCCTTGGATGTAGAGACCCAAAAACTGTTAGGTCTACCCGACCTGTACTAAAACAGACATGCAAGTCTATATTATTTTTAAGTTAAAATGGGCTTGGACCTGTAATGGGCCTTAGATGTAGAGACCCAGAAACTGTTGGGTCTACCCACTATCTTAATTTGTTAAACACATGACACATGGTTGTGTGGGAGTTTGACAACGAAGGCCTCATGAACGCCTCGAAGTTGAGGCGTCATATAAAGTAGTTAAGATGTTGGCTGGTGAGATTTTTGGCCGCGCTCACACAATACGACAAGTTTGCGGTGTAGTCCAATAATGACATAATCATTTTATTTGTTTAAATACAATAAAGTCTGTGGTGTACTGGTGTAGCCTTGTAGTCCAATAATGTCATAATTAATAGCATCAATTAATACTGCAACAACAAAAAAAAAAAAAAAAAAATTCAATTATTAAACATGAATGTATAACTATTACCAAATTCAATGGGCTAATAATATTGGTTCTATGCCATCGCTGGTGATGAGTCAAGGATTCCAAATGTACTAATAACCATTGCAGTTCAATGTACAAGGGTACAACCATTATCAAATTCAAACGGCCAAAAATAATAAACTATTGGTTCTAAGCCATCTCTAGACCTAGTTATTGGTACAATCACTGATTTATTTTGTTTATATATCTAATATCTAACTAGCTAAAATAGCAAAAATATCTCATCTCTCTGCAATGGAGTTGCAATTCACCTTAATCTTCACTTCAATCCTATTCTTGTTCATGCTTTTACAACTAACGCGTTCCAAACTCCAAAACAGAAATTCAAAGTTACCACCACAGCCATGGAAGCTACCAATAATAGGTCACTTGCACCACTTACTTGGCCATCTACCACATCGGACACTAAGCTATCTGGCAATAAAACATGGTCCTCTTATCTTCCTACGACTTGGTGAAATACCTATGGTAGTAGCTTCTTCACCAAGAGTAGCAAAAGAGATACTGAAGACAAATGACATTGTGTTCTCGGATAGGGGTGCACTTCTTGCTGGGAAGATCTTGACATATGATAACGCAGGTATCTTATTTTCCCCTTATAATGAGAGATGGAGACAACTGAGAAAGATTTGCACTTTGGAACTCTTAAGTGCTAAAAAGGTGCAATCGTTTTTTGCAATACGGGAAGAAGAGGTAGCAAATCTTGTTGAAAATATTTTTGCCATGTCTGGATCTCCTGTCGATCTTACTCAGAAAATAAGCTTGTTAGGGAATGACATAACTTCTAGGGCAGCGTTTGGTAAGAAATGCAAAGAGAAAGAGATGTTTCTGTCGTTGATGAGGGAAGTGGGTCGCTATGGGAGTGGCTTCGCAATTGCAGATTTATTCCCTTCCTTTAAGCTCTTTCATGGAATCTCTGGAGTAAAGGCCAAACTAGAGAAAATACAATACAAGATCAATAAGATTCTAGACGACATCTTGAACGAGCATAGACTGAACAGGATGAAAAATAACTCAACAAACAACTGTAAAATGGAAGAGGATTTAGTTGATGTTCTTTTAAGAGTTCAGGAGGATAATCTTGAATTCCATATCGACGACAACAGTATCAAAGCTGTTATCTTGGTGTGTACTGCGTCAACTTTGATCAGCTTAGTATATATTTCAATTTTATGGTTGATTTGAGCTAATTTTATTTAAATTTTTGGTGAATTTGTAGGAAATTTTTATTGCTGGGAGTGAATCACCTTCGGCTACAGTTGAATGGGCAATGTCAGAACTGATGAAAAACCCAAGAGTCATGGAGAAGACCCAATCCGAGGTGCGAAAAGTTTTTCAAGGAAAGCAAAAGGTCTGTCAGTCAGATATCAATGAATTAAACTACCTGAGGTGTGTTATCAAAGAAACCTTAAGGCTACACCCCCCTACACCATTGCTAGTCCCCAGAGAAAGTAGGGAGAGATGTGAGATCAATGGATATGAGATTGCTAAGGGAACAAAAGTCATTGTGAATGCTTGGGCAATTGGAAGAGATCCAGAGTACTGGAGTGAAGCTGAGGTATTTAAGCCGGAGAGGTTCGAAGAGCTTTCTGTCAATTACATGGGAACAAACTTTGAATACATACCATTTGGAGCTGGTAAGAGGATATGTCCTGGTATCACTTATGGCATAGCCAATTTAGAAATTCAACTAGCGCAACTACTTTATCACTTTGATTGGAAACTACCAAAGGGAAAGGAGTTAGATATGACTGAGCGCTCTGCAGGAACAGTTGGAAGAAATTCAAACTTACGCTTAATTCCCACCCCATACATAGTTCTTAATTAAGATGTTGAGAATATGCATCACTATGGGATTTTCATGTTATTGAAGTATTCCTTGTCAGATCTTCTTAATATGTATTACCGCAAATAAATGAAGTTTTTGTTTCTATCTTAAACTTATTATGGAGTTGAAGAAGTTGCTTTAAATCTTTAATTTGCCGAAAAATTGGCTTCTGTATAATGTTGGTCTGACTCAGTTGCAACTGCCATGGTAAATTGTGGGTGCCAATGTTTTAAATGCAGATGTAGTCTGTTATTTTGATAAAGTCTGTTCAAACACAGTGAACTGCCTCATCCATCCCTACATATACTGTATTGCTTTACACTCCGTATTGTAGTTTGTAGTTGTTATCCACACTAATACTCTTCGCCATCGTGAGTAGGCATTGGCATTGGTGGTCTCTAAACATCGCGCCAATGAAGTACGACCTATACCAGCCTGACCCATTCACAAACTATTAGAACTAAGAGCATCCAATGGTCTTTTAAATTTAAGATGTCACATAGGCTTGTTTTACAAATTTAAGAGACCAATTTTTCAGCCATCTCCAATCGTTCACTAAAAATTCATTAACTGCATGAAAGTAATAACAGTGTGTGAAAGTATTACTTGTGTGCAAAAGTACTACTAACTGTGCGCGAAAGTATATTACCTGTGCGCAGAAGTGGTAATTGCGTGCCAGGTAGCATTCTAACGGTCGAAATTTTGAATTTCATTTTAAATACCACCTTCCATTCACCATATTTCATACATTTTCTAACAATTCCTTATTATTCTTGTACTTCTTGTACTTCAAACTGTATAGAAATGGATCGAACTGATGCTTATGTAGAAGAAATTAAATAAATATAATTCTTCAAACTTCAAGTTCTTCGTCATCAGGCATGGATCGTTCTGATCATGAAGTAGATGAATTAAGTGTTGCGGTGATACCCTCTCTTCGAGTTCATCTTGAGAATGTGCATCACAACCTCCATTGTTTGGATTACCAAAGTCCACGTGGAGGTTATCAGTTTGGTAGAATATACAAATGACGACTCAAGAGCTTAGTTTGGAACAATTGGAATGGGAATACTTTGCAACAAATTGTATCCATTCTGATGACAATTTTTGTCGTAGATTTCTAATGAGTAGAAGATTGTTTCTACGGATTTTAGAAGGTCTTCGTGAGCGTAACGTAATCGTAGATGAGATCACATGATTGATGCAACAAGAACGCCTGGTATACAACCAAAGTTAAGGATGACAACTGCACTTCGCATGCTAAGCTTACGTGCCTTTGCAAATTCTCAAGATGATTATTGCAAGTTAGGAGAGACGACAACACTTGATGCTTTGCAAAGTTTTTGTGAAACTGTGCTTAATGTTTTTGGAGATGTTTACTTGCGTCCCCCTACTAGAGTTGATCTTGAGCGCATTCTTGAAGAATCAACTGCGCGTGGATTTTCTGGGTGTCTTCGTAGTATAGACTGCACTCATTGGGTATGGAAGAACTGCCCATCTAGTTGGCATGGAGCTCATGTTAGTCATCATAAAGAGCCCACACTTGTTTTTGAGGCTGTAGCAATAAGAGACCTTTGGATATGACATTCTTTCTTTGGTATGCCAGGGTCCCACAACGATTTCAATGTGTTTGATCGTTCACCTATATTCAACAATTACATCATTGGACACATGCCTTACTATATAGGTTATTATTTGGCTGATGGAATATATCCAACGTGGGCTTGTTTTATCAAATCTAAAAAGGTTCCTAATGGGGACAAAGAAAAGTATTTTATAACAAAATAAGAATCAACGCGTAAGGATATACAATGAGTATTTTGAGTTTTGAAGGCTCGGTAGCATATTCTTCCAAGACCTTGTTTATTTTGGAAAGAGGAGACAATGGAAAATGTTATGAGAGCTTGCATTGTGTTATACAACATGATTATAGATGATGAGCGTGGAGATAACATTCGTCAATACATTCATGATTATGAACTTATTGATCATGATGTTCATATAAGGGGTAATTTAGCAGCTATGATGACACGTCTCAACACTTGAATGGATTGCAACAAATCCATTGTTTTGGAGACGAGTCCATCAAAAGTGGGTTGAATTGAAAGTTCATCTGAGTAAACGATCTATGAAAGCAATTCGTGCACGGTTTGATATAATAATCAAAACAAACATCATCTATTTTCAGGATTTGATGGTTTATCTTGAACGTTACAAAGATAGAAGTGATCGTATTTCAGAAGCCTTGACTATTTTTAAAAGTAGTGATGAATTTTGGTTTGACTAGACAGATTGTTGGTATATTCTCAAAGATTCCATCTCTACATTAAGAAGTGATTCACAAGTTGTTTCAAATGATTTAAGTATTGATTTAAATTCAGTACTTAGTTGGCTTAGATGATCTCTAATTGTAGTTGATTTGTTTGTTTTCAATAAGTAAAGAATATTTAAGTACTTATGTTTAAAATAATTTGTGGATTGCTTAAAAATAAAAAGATTCAAATACTAATGCATTACTTAAAAAAATAGGATTCAAATACATTAATTTAAAATTACTTTTCTACTATTTATCACTAGCACTAGAGTTGGGCCTGTCATCAAGAACACCAACATTCGAACCAACTACACTTCTTGGAATAGTAGTCGGCCTCCCATAGCTTAAATGTGGAACTACATAGGGTTGTGTTTGTGGAATCACATAGTTTATTTGAGGCATCCCATAGCTTGGTTGAGGTACCCCATAACTTCCTTGTGGCACCCCATAGCTTCCTTGACCTTGATCTTGAGCTTTTCACTTTGCTGCTACTGCTTCTTGTCGTGTCTGATACACCTCACGAAATTCTGCATGGATTGTGTCAAGGGAAGTTGAAAGTATTGTATTATCATCTGCACGTTGAAGAAAATCATGCCTGATTTGTAGTTTCTACAACTCAATCTCACGTTTATGTTCAAACTTTTTGCACTCAATATTATCCCTTTTAGTAGCTCTTGTTTTCAATTGAGAAGCCAGTTTGTTTATTGCTTCATGGGAATTTGCTAAGTTACTTTTGCCACTTTATTTTTCTTTTCTTCTTCTACTATCTTTCAACTCTTTCTTCCCTACTAGTCTCTCTACGACAACATCAACGTTCAAAGAAGGAATGGAGGTTGAGTCAGGTCCCTTGGGTTTTCCATCACTAGAACGTTTTTTGTGTCAAGTTACTCTTACAGTGAGATCAATTTTTTGTTGCCAGCTTCTTAAACTTGGTAGTAAACTTAAGAAAAATATAACAAGTATTCCATTTCCACTCCTTCTTAAATATTTTTAAGAAATTACTTCATTCTTCATTATACTACAAGTAAAAATAAAATAATTATTCTAATGTGCAAGTAAACTAATTAATCTAATTTACAAATATTTCAATAAATGAAATAAACAAAATTACTTCATTCTTCATTCCACTTAGCTTATTACTTTCGAGTTGAGTAAGAATAGCACCCCACTTGTTTAGCATCATTAGAAGTATTCCAAAACGAGTTTGGAGTTTTTTGCCTTTACGATCCGTTGCATTCCCAAAAGCTTGTACAAAATTGGCAAAAATTATATTCCAAGACACTACCATCCTTTGGTCGGTCCCAACAAATCCACACACCCCCCCCCCCCCCCCCCCCCCCCCCAAATTGCCAACCAAACTCTTCATAATGCCAAATCTTCAAATACGCTCCAATTATAACCTCGATCTTTTTTTCCCTTTTCCATTTTGGCTTTGGCTTTGAGTTCATGTTTGAGTTTGTAGAACCAAGTCATTTATGTCATCTTCATTCATATCATGCATAGATTGAGAGTGAGACATAGTTGAGAACAAGTAGAAAACGCAAAATGAAATGGAGGATAGGTGACAAATATTGTGAAATTTGTGAAGTGTGGGAGCTAACCAGAAAAAATGGTCGGAATATATATACTATTGATGCACAGTTATCAGTTTTGCGCGGAAGAAATAGTTTCACGTTTTTACTTAAAAGACAGTTTGAGAAACTCTTAAATTTAAGAGAAAGTTTAATAAAATATTAAGATTTCATCAAATTTAAGATACCATTGGAGATGGTTTTTAATGGTTGTTGCGTTTTTTTCTCTTAAACTTATAAATTTGAGAGACAATTGGAGATGCTCTAATACCTTTGCGTTGAATTATATAAATAGAAGATATAATCCGTAAATTTGCCTCGATCATTTCCAAGTCATAGAAAGGTAGATTGAATAGCTCACCCATTTGAGAATATTACAAGGAACAAACTCAGGCAATGGAATCATAATAATTTTGGATTTTTTTTTTCAAGATTTTAAAAAATTAAACTATGATTCTACGACAATTTGCATGCTCTATGTTTTGTTGGAGAAGGTGCACGATTACTGGAACAACATTCAAGCATATCTTGGTATTAAAGATGATGAAAAATTGAAAATGTTTGGTTTCCTATGTTGTCACGACCCTAATATCCATAAATTGGCAAAAAGAGAGAATTTTACAAAATTACCCTCAATAAGCCAATAAAAGGAAAAATGATCGGGACAGTAATCTAAATAAACATTTGCACAAGGTAAAATTCATAACCATTAAAGACAAATACATCAACACAAATAATTTGAAACTCCCAATAATTTTCATATATAATCCAAAAACTCCAAATATCGAATTACACCACTCCAATAATAAAATTCAGCAGCTTCTACGGAGGTATTGCCTTCCCCAATCAATAATAATCCAATAAATGAAATAAACTTGAGTAATCAACTAACAACGAATCAAAGAACTAAACCTACTGAGAAAGATAACTCTTGTAAATCTCAAACTCCTTCTCGATCAACTGGATCAGCCCGAGCCTACTGATGTTGCTCCTGATCGTACCCAACTTGCTGCTCTCCTCCGCCTACGCTCCATAAGGATACGTACCCACGTGCAAAACAAGCAACATGGGTCAGCAAATTATGCTGGTATGAGTGGACAAGGGAAGGGAACTCCATTCCCAAAAAAAACAATAAAATAACAGACTACGCGGTCTTTATACATTTATCTCATTTACTAAATAAATATTATATTATAATAATACATTACCTGAGCTGCGCCTCCTATTAGGATAGGTCGAGCCCTGCAAGAAATGTTAATTGACCTATCCTCCTGCAAAACTGTGTTAGTACAATAATATATAATTCATGGCATCTCAAGTCTCGACACTGTATCTCAATCACTACAAATCAACCATTACACCCAAACAACACTTCACAACCTATACCCAATCGCTAGTACACCTCCCACAGGATGCACTCCACACATTTGCCATACCCACACTGCACCAGTGTGCCTTGACCATGGTTAAGACCCTCTACGCGGAAACCAAAACCCAAGTGGGTGCTCACCTGCAAGCTTTGGCTAGCCCCGACGTATGCCTAACTCATGGCCTCTACTAGCTCCCTTGAGCTTTTTAATGTGGCGCCCAGACCAACCCCGAAGGCTATGAAGGTCTGTAGGGTCAGTTCCGCAGGCTAAGCCGTCTAGGAAATACCCAACAAAAATTATTCCAAGTGTCAACCCGCAGGCTAAGCCGTCTAGGGTGATGTCTAATTTTTCTTAATCCTAATTCCACAGGTGCGGCAAATGTACTAATGGTTGGGCGACTATCAAACATCTAAACTATCAATCAATCAAGTAACACTCGGCCATAAATTTCACATAAAATTCACATAAAATTCATTTTTGTATTCCTTCCGCATTTTCTAGATTAATCAAATACCGTCCATGGTATATAAAGCCATTCCAAGGCATTCAACAATAAATTCCTCGAATTTAATATTAACACATTTTATATTTCTATCAAAATAAAAATACTATCTACTATACAGCCATAAACAAAATGCATTCAGCGAATAATATTTACTCTACCTATAAAACTATATAACTTTCTTTAATCCCAGTTTCATTAAAATTATATTTTTCGGTGTATATATTTCTAGTCATCTCGAAAAATCGACAATTTGGATGCATGTACAGTACTGTTCCGTCATAACACGTCTAAAAATCAAAAGATATATATATATATACCACATCTGATCAGTCAAAACCAATATTTAAAATATCAACTTAGTACCAAACATGTTTATTGAAAAATCATTTAAAACCATGCTCAATCTAGTAAAGCAAAATATCTATTTATATATATCAGTTAAAGTATGTACATTCTAACTACTGCTCATGCTATTTTAAACCATGCTCATTCTAACTACTGCTACACATACCAACCGAATGGACTCACATACCAACAGAATGGACTAGTGTATGTACAGTAATCACTACCCATATCTATTTCCTATTCATACTTAGATTGATAACTATGTTAATAAGCCCACTCACCTGCTACTGCTGCTCTTCTTCTTCCTTTTAATCTGAAACTCTGCAACTTCTCCTTCCTCCACTGATCCGCAAACGCATAGAAAATCCGACCCTCAAAATAGTTTCTTCTTCACTTCCAAATTTCTGCCACTTCTTCTTCTTCCACTTCAATTCTGATCGCCGCCACTCTGATCGTAGCGCCGCCCCCTCTCTCTCTCTCTCCCTCTCTCGCTTTTTATCGCAACCCTTTTTCTTTTTTATAAACACAAACAACTTCTAATCTCTAGATATAGCTAAGAATCTATCCTAAGACGGTTCATCCAACGCTCACCAATTAATCAAAGTGGGATCGTGCTCCCGAATTACCAGCAAAGAAAAAAAATCTGTTCGTGGGTGTTTTCTCCAAGTTTGGGTTATTTAAACCATAGTCCACCATTTTATAGTAATTATGCTTAAACCCTTGGTCCAGGGACTTATACCCAATTACTTTTAATTCCAAATTAAAATTAGCATAAAACAGAAAAGAGGGGGGTTTACATATGTGTTTTTTAGGTGAAGGCAGTTTTTTATTTAAACGTTCGAACCATTCTGAGGTTTTTGTTGAAGATAGTTTGAACCATTTTGATGGTCATTCAAACGGAAAAATACATATTCTTTGGAGTTTGTTGAAGGTGTCGAAAAGTTTGCACCATTTCAATGGACGTTCGAATGGCCTCGTGTTTTCTGCACAATATATGGGCCTGAATCAGTGAGATTTTGTAAGGTTATGATATACAGCCTAATTGTTGAAAAACCTAATGTGAGAGATGAATTTGTCTGTGTGAGAGATTTATTGAAACAATTAGAGAGTTTCAGAGAGAACTTTTGTGAGAAAGAACACCACTTTGGTTTCTTCGCGAGGGCTTGGAAAATTGTCTCTGTACATAAAGAAACATTGTTTCTCCCCTTGGATGTAGGCATCTTGCCCGAACCACGTAAATATTATGTTTTAGTGTAATTACTTGGTATATATTTATCGTTTTTTTTTTCTTTTTGTTTCATACATTAGTTCAAGCATCATATTTGTGTATTCATTTCCGCAACACACAACAAGTGGCATCAGAGCTTCGGTTAGATTTTGAGTGTCTTGAAGTTTTTGAAGAAATTTTACAAAGAGTTTCTTATTTGTGTTTCAAGCCAAAAGTTCTAACTTTTATTCGTGGGCGCCATGAAGGTGGTAGTTGAAATTCCTGAGTGAATTTGTTGTTGTTGTTTGTGTTTTAGTTGGTGATTGCTTGTGCTACAATGAGGTCATGTTTGGCTCAAAATATTAAGTACTCACTCAAGAATGACAAGTCTACCAAAGAGATGTGGAAGGAAGCTTGAAGATAAGTATATGACGAAGAGTATGGACAATAAACTCTACTTGCGTAGGAAGTTTTTTCAGATGAATATGGCGCCATATACTATTTTGTCTCAGCATGTAGATGAGTTCAATAAGATTATAGCTGATATGTTGAACTCATAGTACAAAATATCGCGATATATCATATCTATCAGAATTCTACGAAAATGATACGATATTTTATGATATTATCAAGTTTAAAGTATCTATAAATCAATCGATATATACTGATATATCCATATATATCACGATATTTACGATATTAAATCTATCAAAGAACAGATGCAGTAAAAGATGTGATTTTTCTAATTTGGAACCCCCTTTTCAATCATCTCCCTCTCCCTCTATTTTAAGATCTCTGATAGAGATACAGTTCGAATTCAGATCACCGTTCAAGGGTATATTTTTTTTTTTTTTCCTTAAATTGTGTTTTTTTTGTATATGGAACAGAAGATAATTAGAAGAAGAAGAATGGAAGAAAGAGTTTTGAGATAAGAAGAGTAAATCTTCGTTCATGAAACTTCAAATCATTATTCTCAAATGTTCCAGAACTATAGCTCGAAATTAATTGAATATTGAAATCAAAGATCAATAATTGAAGATCTCTTTCCAAGAATATAGAGGTGTTGAGAGGAAAAATTCCCTAATGTATTGCCTAATTAGAGGTGATGATTGCAAGTGATTATAGATCTTCAAAAAAAAAAAAAAAATTATTATTGAAATATATTGATGGATATCCATATATATCGGATTTTGGGAGATACGATAGATTTCTAAATATCAATATTTTGTACTATGGTTGAACCTTGATGAGGTAGTTCAGGAGAACTACAAATCATTAATATACTTGCGAAATCCCTTCTGGATGGGTATGAACTGTTGGGTGTTTTGTGAAAAGAAAAGGACGAAGGGAAGATTTCTGTTCAGGAACGTACGTACGCAGTTAGGGCGTTCGTACGTTCAGCCTCACAGATAACTTTTTGGATCAAAGAACGTACGAACGTGTATTCGACGTACGTACGTTGATGGTATAGTTCAGGAACGTACGTACGTAGTTAGGGCGTACGTACGTCCCGTATCACAGATAACTTCTTCGTGGTTTGACGTACGAACGTTCGTTCGACGTACGTACGTCCTCCTTTGCTTTTATGCTATATGGCCCTGTTTAAGCCCAATTCGTGGTCTATTGTAAGGCTATGTTATAAAGCCAAGTAGAAATGGAAAAACTTAAAGTTTTCTAAGAGAGAGATTGTGAGAAGCCATTAGAGAGTTGGAGAACTTTTGTGAGGAAGAAGACTTCGATTGCTTCGTGAGGGCTTGTACAATTGTCTCGATAAGAAAAACATCATCCTTTCTCCCCGTGGACGTAGGGATATTGCCGAACCACGTATATCTTGTGTCTTGTGTGGTTGCTTGTTTGATTTTGTCGTTTTGTTTTATTTTCATACATTAGTTCAATCATCTTTTTTGTGCATTAGTTTTCGCTGCGCACAACATGAACATCTCGTGACAACTTCGTTGACGGAAAATAAGCCTTTGAAGCACAATGAGATATCTACTTCATTGTTTAATTATGAATGCAATAATATGGATCTCAAACTCCATAGAGATGCAGGTAATTCAGAGGTCTTGATGGTAATAGGAAGTTCCAAGGATAAGAGAAGCCATAGTAGTAGGGGTGATTCTCGTTCGAAGTCGAAAGGAAGAATTTTAGAAAAGATGAATGTTCTTTTTGTCATGAGAAATGGCATTAAAAAAAAGATTGTCCTAAAGCCAAGGGAAAACAAAAAAAAAACCTAACTATCTGAGGTAACTGTTGCATATAATGTGTAATAACCCGGATTTTTCTATTCATTTCAATTTTATATTTTAAGAATTTGTTGGAATTGAATTTTAATTTGAGACGCATGGATACAAACATCGATAAACAAATGGATATTAGAGGACATTCTTAAGGATTAGTGATGCAAAGGGGTATATTGGTTATTTGGTTGATGGAAATAAATATTATTCAAAATAGATGGCAGTTTGGTAATATTGCCTGAAGGATAGGTAAGTTAGGAACTTATGGACTTGTTGATATTACATTAATGAGCTAAATATGAGGCAATGATAAAGTAGAAAGAATCTAGCCCATTGGGCTCAATTAGTGGATGATTTATTTATTGTACAAAACCCTAGATTATTCTTTTGTTTTCTTTCACAAATTCAACCTAGCCGTCAAGTAGTAGAGGAGGGGAAGAGTAGGAGGAAATTAAAGAATCACAGTAACCAAGGTAAAGAAAGAGATAAAGATGAAGGGTAAATTTCAAAACTAGATTTTAAAATGATGTTTCTTTCAAGGGAAGGTTCCTTGGACTCAGAAAATGTTTGACTCAATTTTGACTCAATCCTATTTAGGGTACTTGTACATGCATGTTGGATTGGCATGATTTTTTGTACGATGAATGTTCTTATTATGTACGACATCTTCACCAAAATTTATCATAATCTGAATTTCTAACCTTAGAAAAATCATATATTACAAGTTAATGTATTGTGGAACGTTCATTTTTACCATTGAATTTAATATTACATTTGATGGGTCTAAATATATTCAAAAGAGCTGATTTTTTTATGTAGTAGATCTCTATAATAAAGAGATCATATCTACCAAAAATCATGCCAACCCAACATTTACAAGTACCCTAAATATGATTGATTCAAAATTGAGTCAAACATTTCTTGATTCCCTGGAACCCCTCCGGGAGGGTTCCCTTTGATCATGTAATTAATAAGAGGGTGGTTTGAATGAGAGGGTTAATGTTGTATGTTTATATTCGTCTGGCTTGTTGATGAAATGTCGAATTTTTTACTCTTTGATATTTGGTTTGATGACTGTTGTGTGCTAACAAGAGAACACAATGCTAATGGTTGTGTGCCAATGTTATAAAGCTAATTTAATGGATGTGTTGCCGAGTTTAATGGTTGTGTGACGTGTGATAATGATAATTTAATGGCAGTGCACTGAAGAGATAAAATGATAACTTAAATGTTGTATGCTAATAAAACGAAACAAACGTCTAAATATAAATTCTTTATTATGAGTATTGTGTGAGCCCATTATATGTTGAGTATCTGTGTGATACGAATTGATTATGGATTTGTCCGTATGACATGATTTTTGGGGGTATTGTGTGAGCCCAATGGATTTCTTTATTATGAGTATTGTGTGAGCCTATGCACATTTCGTTCCGTATCATTGTTATTTTTGCGCGGGTGTATAAGTTTCATATTTTCTTTCTGTGTGATCAGAAATAGTTGTGGGCTTATACATGGGGAACCACACTTCGGGTATGTTTGGCATAATAGTGTTGTAGACATGTCAATTGTGTGTGTGGCTAGGGTGCAAATTAAATTAACTAACAAACATCAATAGATAATAGTACCAACAGAAGCGCGACATCAAAGCTCAAAAACTCAAGGTGGTGCTAACAGTTACAACTCAGTGTGGGTTTGTTTGTCTACAACATGACAGTTGTGTGTGCAATGATTGCATGAAAAATGTGGTTGACTATTGTTCTTATATTAACATGTATTGTTGCTAGTCAATGTATTTAATTATTATATATTCCTAACAACAGTGTATATTGGTGGGTCCTACTAATCTTTATCTAGGTTTACTCACCATAGTTTTTAAAGGAGCTGGTAAGTTCGTTATTTTAATTTTTGTGGTCAACATGTATAGTTTTATGTTGTATATGATGGACCGTTGTTAGTTTTCGTGAGCTTTCTATTCATGAGAGACACTTACACCATCAAATTCTATTTGTTGACTCTCATTGTTTGTTTTGCAACTTGGGGTACGTCTCGTCATGCGTAAAAGAGAAGCACTGGATTAGAGATAATCAGACTTGAACTGGAGTTGGACTTTGGAAATGAGTTAATTATCCGTTTGAAGTTCCATTGTAACTTAAGCTTTGAATTGTTGTCCCTATCTGGGTCCTTTTGGGATCAACCCATTCACACTCTTGCTTTTGGTTTATGAATATTTGTTATTTATTGGTGAATATTCATTTATAAAAAATCAGGGTGTGACATAATAATAGAGATGACGATAATGGTCGTTTGTTTTATCCATCGGTTGCTCCACTAGTAATAATGAGTAGATATTTGATTCGGCTGGTAATTATCATGCATGTCCCAAAAGGGAATGATTTTCTAGATTTAAGAAGTTGGATAATTATGTTATAGTGATGGGGAATAATCAACCGTGTCATATACTGACGATAGGTACTATTCACTTGAAGTTGTTTGATGGAAGGATAAGAGAGTTGAGGAATGTAAGATATGTGTGTGCACCTAAAGTTAAAGTACTGCCAGGTGTCCTCGGTAGCCATATAAGAAGTTGTATCGGAAGCATGGGATCAGCCATATCCATCAATCTAATTTGGACAGGAAGGTCGGGTCAGATCTGATACCATGAGGAAAGGGATGGCCCAACTTAACCAGGTATTAGTGCATGGGTTGTTGTATATGAAGCTGAATCACGTTCACCAAATCACCGAGACATCACTAAGCCCACCTAACGCAGACCGGTCCGGCCCATAAAGCCCAACAACAGTTGTAGGCTTCCAGGACGATCTGGCCCAATCGATCAATTCATAATAGGCTAGGAGTATATAATGAAAACCGAGCCTCTAGAAAAGGAGGCCAACCCCAAGTCTATTGCTCTCATAGTTTGGTCAACCAAACCCTAACTAATTAGATAAGTTCAACATGATTCCAGGTCAACTGAATCTGGGATTGTAGCACGCTCAAGATCGTAGATAAAGCCTAACAGAACCAGGGACCAATCCAATTTTGTCACCAGGCAGTAGGCCAGGTCCACTATAAAATTAAGAGCCTCATGCATCATGCAAGCTACTATCATGGAAGCATCTCCTCAGATAAAGCTACCTGGGATCACAGAGCCAATACCAAAGAAGTTAATTGAGCTAACTGCCTCCGGTCCACTATAAAATCAGGATTCTCCTGAACTATGAGTTTTTCACAGAGTAAACTTTTTTGTTACTTTGTGAGAGCAGAGACTTGATTCTGAGTTCATCTTCTCGAATACATAGGTACCTACTATCAAAAGATTGGATTTGTATGTTTATTTTCTTTCTTGTGCCTGTAAACAAGTAACAAGCAAGGGTCGTACCCACCTCGAAAGTGGAATTCTTAGCTCAAACACAATAAAAAACAATAATTAAAGAACACCAAATGAATGAACAAACAAGATGAGATTGATTCTACTTCCTACAAGCAATAAATAAATACTAATAATATTGTGGACGCTTAGGTGGTAGCCTTCGGGCCTTGACTTTGTAAGCCCTTTGGGCCCTGTCCTTGTAAGCCTTCGGGCCATGATTAATATACCAATTTTTTTAAATAAATAAATAAATAAATACTAATAATAGAAGATGGAAAGAAGATCTTATGATGATTAGGGGGAAGATTTGGTATCCACAAACTAAACAATGCAAAATATACATGTCATTCAATCATATTCAATCTATAGCAATTACTTAGTCACCTCTCAGCTATTCCAAATAATCACTAATACCTTTAATAATCAAGTAGTCACCTCTCAGCTATTCCATTCAATTAAAACGGGATTCTTTATATGTGTTATTGAATATATCTCATTAATTAAACTGTCACCTCTCAACTATTCAATTCAATTAATTCAACATATTGATTTGTATTCAAGTTGTCACCTCTCAGTTATTCAACTTGATTATAAATGGGGTCCAATTAAAGAGATTAACTATATATAGATATATGGAAGTCACCACTCAGTTATTCCATCACATATCTCTAATTAATCTAATACAATCATTATACCTAGGTCTCCATATACTCTAACAATAGTATTTAATCAACATGGATACAATAAACACATAAATAATCATGTCTACTTCTATCTAGAATTGAAATAAACAAGAATTAAGCAATTGAATCACAATGAATATAAAAGAATAAACATGGTGTTTTTTGCATTATCTAGAGTGCTTCAACCATTCCCCTTAAAGGGAACTTAGCTACTCAACCTTGATAATGACACCATGGAATAAGTAAATAAAGAACTCAACATCATAAAAGAAAAGAGAATGGATTATTAATGAGAATTGAGAATAAGGAGAATTTAGTTCAATACAAGAAAATGAACTATGAGTTCAAGAGAAAAGATGAACTAGCCTAAACCCTAGCTACTACCTCTCTTTAAATAGAGAATACAAAGCATATTACTTGCTCACAAAGTATACTTTCTCTCCAAGTTAGGTCAAATTTGTGGCTGCTGATGTAGGCCTTCTAGAAGCAGCAAGACTTCATGAAAACCTAATTCTCTTGGGCCTAAGTTGTTGCTTGGACCAAGACCTTCAGATAGACAACACATGGGCCCATATTAGAGTTCTGAATTTTCATATAGAGCCTTTTTAAGATTATATTGGACTTCAATTAAAGGCTTCAATGGATCTTTTGACTTGTGGGCTTCATTATAACTTGGATTGAGCTGGGATTTGGACCACCCATCTTGGACATAAATTTAAGTCCACAGGACCAGTCCACGGGGTGCCCTCAATAACTCTGCAGGTACAAATAATAATCCTTTTTTTATGCAAATAACACTCTTTTAATGGCTTTTCTTGGGTTTTGGTGGGCTTTAACACAATATTCACATTTTGGCTCATGAAACCTACACAAATGACAAGTAAACACTAATCAATAGATATAACACAATAATATAAGCTAAGTGTTATGCAAACAAGGTGTTATTCAGGGGATAAATATACACTTTTGAGGACTTAACAATAGGCAGCATCCCAGTAACCGTTGGTCATAATCTCCTATCAGCTCTAGAGGTTTGATCTTTTCTTATCCATACCGGAGCAAGCTGCAACAATGGCTGGAGGAAATAAATGAGTCACCCGTTCGCACGAGAAGAATGGGCATAGCCAGGTTACTAGGAGTCAGACTGAGATCCATTCCCCGTTATCGATCATCCGGGAATCTCCAGAAGCGGTAAACCAGGAATCTGTCCTTAGGGGTGAATCGAGATCTAACAGTTCTCCACCAGCCACTTCGTCAAGATGTTCCGATCAATGTTGTCATAGATCCAAAGAGCTAATGATGACAACTTTGTTGTTCAAGCATTCAAACATGCGCTGAATAACAACCAAGAAGAGCTGTACCGCTCACTAGGAAGGAAGCCTCCCGCTACCGTGTCTGCACTGGTGGAGAAAGCGGAACGATACGCTCTGGAGGAAGATGATTTGAAGGCTAGGAAGAAGCGACGGGTGTTGTTAGCCGATTGAGTGTGTAAAGATGGATATGAGATGTGTCGTTGACTCAACTTGCAAATCAACAATAATCTTTCCAAAATATCAAGTATAGTAGCAAGGAAGGGTATGAATCCACTCTAAACAATAAGAAAGAAGATACTACCAAGGAAAATATCACAATAATATGTAGAGAATTTATAATAACTAATTAAACTACTTATATTCTAACTACGATTACTAAAACAGAATAAAATAAATAAAGGGAATAGAGGACATGTTCACCTCATGAATCCACCACAATCATAACCTAATTAATATGCATGTTCTTAGCTACTCACCTCTTAGTTTTTCTAGCTCACCTCTCAGCTAATGTTAGGATAAATAAACGTTCACCTCTCAGCTTATGCATTTAACTATTTTACTTGAGATGCATGAATATAGTGGATGTTGCCCAAAATAACATTCTACTAAGTAATTAATCGTTTGGTTCCACCCATGCAAGCGTACATTTATCATCATCTAAGCAAGCCAATTTTATATTGAAACCCTATTATGTGCTCACCTCTCGGGTATTGTAAGTATTAAGCATGTAGGCATGCAAGACATACAAGAACAAAAAGAGTAAACTAAACATATTACTTCTCTCTTGATACGACAATATGAAAGTATTGTTATTACCTCTTGCATGAAAACGATTCAATTACGGACAAACATAAAAACTAAATTACAATCATGGTTTCATCAATGGAGGCTACTTATCCCCTAAGGGTTTAACCTTCCATTGATGAAGAATAAGTCATCATAAATAAGAAAAACTTATATTTATTGCTTTTAAACCTTTGATCAATTCTAAAACTCTATTACAAAATGGTTCCTCTAGAAGAGAGTTGAAGGAAAAGATAACGAAACCCTAGTTTACAATTATATTTATACTAATCATGTGTGCAGACGTGTTCAAATTTTTCAACTTGGGTGAGAGGTGGGTAGCTAAGACCATGCATATTTAACTAGATTATTATTGTCGGGGATTAATGAGGTAAACATGTCTGTTATTCCCTTTTTTTATCTTACTCCGTTTAGTATTAGTATTAGATTATAGATGTAGTTAATTTAGTTTAAATATAATCTTTACAAAATATTATGACATCTACTTGGTAGTATTTTTTTTTTTTTTGTTTAGAGTGGATTGATATACCCTTCCTTATCGCTATACTCGAATCTTTGGAAGGATTATTGTTCTAGTAGTATTGAGTCAATTAGAACTTCACTTCATCCATAATTCGTTTCTACATCAACATTGTTCCATCTTCCACTAAACTTAATACCATTACAACAGTTGATTGTTGACTTTACATCTCCTCTCTCCTGACGTTTGTTCTGTATGCTTTCTGGATCATGGTACTTCTGTCCTATCGGACTTTTGTTTGGTCAAAAATACTCCTCTGAGCTTGGTACAATTGTGGCTTTATTTTTTGCTTCAAAATCTTCCTTTTCTTGGACTTGAACTTTCTCTTTGGTGTGTGTGTTTTTGAGGAAGTGGACTTGGAGCTTTAATTCACTTTCATTCATAATCCATAAACTTAAGCCCAATACTTGGTACTTTAGGCCTTCTTTCAAGTTAGTGAGAGTTAAGGCCCATAAAATATGATAAACCTGAAAATTAAAGTAAAAGAGACATTAAATCAAATAAGAGTAGGCAAAATACTATTTGGAAGGTATTAAGGAATAAGACTATTGTGCTCTTATCAATTATATGTAAGCAAGCACGGTCATGACTGACGCGACCTCTAAAGAAACAGCTCGAAAATTTGACATACTGTAGTTTCGTAGACGACAAATAGACAAGTCAAAACCCATTGTTGGAATTTCGTCCAAGGCCCACTTGCAGTCCATTCCAACCATGTTGAGGGTCTAAACTGGAAATTTACAAGCTATTTGGTCAACCCTAGGTGAAGAAAACCCTAAAATCAAGTTTTCAAGCCTTAATGAAGTATTTAGTGAAACTCGACCTCTTTGTCTATATAAGCAATGTTCTCCACGAATTTAGACCATGTTTCACCTTACAATTGAAGTATCAAACCCTTTAGTTTCACTAAGAAGAAGAAGAAGAAGAAGAAGAACTACCTTCATGTTTACGGTACCTTTAGTAAGTTTTTAATTAATATATGCAATTTATCTTTTCGTATTTATCTTTTCTAGTTTAATCATATCTTTACTTTTCTCTGCCACCATGTCATCATCTTCCATCTCCATGTTGGACTAATCTCCATTATGGGGTGAGCTAGCCTACTAAATAAATTTATGATTTTGGATATGTATTCGATTTTCATGCATGAAAAGGTATTATTTTAAGATTGATCACCTTATGATAATTTTACTCCTATTCTTAATCACAATAAAAGAGAGATCTTTTACATATAGAGACTTTTCAATACCTCATGTGCTTAGTTAGTTTATTTTGGCAAGAGAAAATAGGCTAATTATATATCTTTTGTTGAAATATAAGGTTTTCCTCTTTATCGACTATACCGTGGGTTAAGTTGAGGGTCATTGTTTTGTATTTCGATGCCCTTAGGTTTATGCTAGAAGAATTTTCCGCAAAGACTTTAGTTTAGCTTAAGGTGAGTGAGTTTTGGTATCGAGAGAGAGAGAGAGAAAAAAAAAACTCACTACTACCTATGGCATACAGATAGAGATAGTTAGTTGCATTAAATTAAATACATATAAAAGGTCATGATTTTGTCTAGGATGGTGAAGTGATCCCCATACCCATCTCATATATTCACAAACCCAAATTTACTTATTTTTACTCCCTCCGTACCTCTTTTATAGGCTGATTTGCCAAATTTTTTTGTCCCACTATATAGTCCATTTCACACGGTTCAAAACATTTAATAAAGTAAGTGACAAATTTACCCCTTATTAGTTGTGAAAATTTTCTTAGTATAGCCAATAGCATTAAATGTGCACAACAAATGAAAAAGGGTATTTTTGAAAATAATATTATAATTAAATGCAAATAAACTATTTTCCACCACTTTCTTAATATGCGTAAAAAACACCAATCAACCTATAAAAAAGGGACGGAGGGAGTATTTAATTTAGTTATATTTAAATATTTAGTTATAATTATAATCAAAACCTCAAAACAAATCAACTTTCAAAACATCATTATTCTCTTTTCATCAAAACGACATCATCATCATCAATATTATCATAATCACCATCATTATCGTACGTATATTATTTAGTTTAAATCGTTACATTAGAACCCAATCCTTTGAGGAGTGGATTGATATCCGGTGTTTATCACTTTGCTAGTTTAGTTAATTAGTCTAGTTATTTACACACAAAGGAAAAAATATTTGATGTTAGGGTAAATATCACGTTTATCTCGACATTAGTAGGACTTCATGTATAAGTGCCCACCGATGATTGTTTGTCTGGTGGACTTGTTGATGAGTTTATCCGCATCTTTCTTGTTGGCAGAGAGCGGCCTAGGTAGCAGATAGTCTCTGATGGGATCTATCCAAGTGGGGGGGGGGGGGGGGGGGAACCTCCCTAGGAAGCTGGAGCGACGTATAGGCAGCGCCTGAGGACAACGTTGTTCTTCTTGTTTATTTAATTTTGGTTAATTACTATTGCATTGGAATATTGAACATCTTGGGTCCTACGAAAGCACAAAACTGTCCATCTCTGCAACTTTATCACCATTCCCGGACCCGTAGCATCAACTTGCATTTTACTGCTAGCTAGTAGCATAACACATTCAACAACTCAGGCTTGTAATGAATAACTTCAACAAAAAAATAAAAATAAAAATTCAACAACAATAATTTCAGCGCGCAATTATTCATATGCAATAATTCATACAATTATTTTAGAAAAAATATAATGTATTAAGAAGATACAATTATTCATATGGAGTCAAACTTTATATTTAATGTGACAGTCAATTGGACCTACATGCACAGATATATAATGTATTGATATATACAGGAATTATTTGCAGTTTCTTTCAACTTGCATTTTACTGATAGTAGCACAACACACTCAACAACAAATAATTTCATTAACTCTCCCATCAATTGTTCTGAACCTTCTGTATAGCCACTTGTCAGGTAACTTCATGCATGTTGAGTCTCTGACCAACACTAATGCAGTCATACTACCGTTGACAACACCAACATGAACTTAATAAAAATCTAAAGATATTTTCAACCTGCAATCACTATTATATCAACCATCGTAAATTCAGATTCCATATAGCCAATTAAATAAGCTCTTACCTTGTAACACCCCGAGATTTCGTCTTCGCTCTCCCAAGGCGTCGAACATTATACTAATCGCTAATTTCAAAATTGCCCCATTAGTCACTGTTGATATGTAACATTAATAGTAAAGGGTTTTGGATCAGGATCCACCCATCTGAGTTTTTTCCAGAAGAACTCGATATTAGTTAGAGTATGTTTAAACTCTAAATACAATACAACCACTTTTTAAACTCATGGGTGTTACAATCCCAACACCTTAACATGGAGTTGTCCTCGGCTCTGCAGTACGCACAACGCAGGCTCGATGTTCCTTGCCAAGTGAGCCAAATACCTGGAGCAACCATCACCGTTCAACAGGCTAGTTAAGCGCCTTACCAACATACCCCCCTGTAACACCTCGGGTCGGCAGGTGGTTTGCTGAGGGGTAGATCCTACGACACCTAAGAGGGGGATGTCTTGACATTGGAATATAAGTATAGATCCGTCATATATTATTACTGAGGCCATTTGGGCTCACTTGGCTTCAGGGTTCGAAAGAATTCCGGAGTTAAGTGTGCTCGGGTGGGAGTAGTCTGAGGATGGGTGACCTTCTGAGAGACGGGTTGCTGCCCATAAAATCCCATACTGTTAGACGTCCGCAGTGGCTAAGTGGGGACAATATCGGTGGTGATATAGGTCTGGTCACTACAAATGGTATCAGAGCCTAACCCAGGAAGGGGTGACGGTTACGTCGGGTACTCGTCTTGTGAGGGACAGGGAACATCGGAGATCTGGGGATTTATATTCCTGAGCCTAGGATGACTATCCTCTAAGGTGGTGGGATTGTAACACCTCGGGTCGGCAGGTGGTTTGCCGAGGGGGTGGATCCTGCGGCACCTAAAAGTGGATGTCCTGACATTGGAATATAGGTATAGATCAGTCATATATTATTACCGAAGCCTTTTGGCCTATTGGCTTCAGAGTTCGAATGAACTCCAGAGTTAAGTGTGCTCGATGGGAGTAGTCTGAGGATGGGTGACCTCCTGGGAAGCAGGTTGTTGCCCATAAAATCCCATACTGTCGGACGTCCGCAGTGGCTAAGTGGGGACAATATCGTTGGTGATATAGGTCGGGTCGCTACCCCCCCGACTTGCAACAGGGAACCCGTCACGAGCTCTGATACCGATTGTAACGCCCCCAAAATCCAGCCCTAGTTGATCACGCCACCAATCAAAGATTCATCATATCAAACAACATCATATTGACCTGCATCATACTAACCTTCCAAATAATCTTATCAATGTCTGCAACCCATGCCCCAACCAAGACATCAAAACTCATGAATATCTGCACCTTGTGCCCCAAATTTCTAAAGTCCTTGAAATCATGGGAATTGTATATAAAATGCCTGCTGAGGACGTCTCCCTTCCATCAATAAAAATCCAAGTGTGCCAAAGCACTCAATAAGTCAATCATCAAATAACCATATCTATCAACTAACACGATGTTCACATTCAAAGAAATTCATTTTACATAAGTTCATTTTGCAGATTCATATAGTTGGTTTGAACAGGTCAGAATATGGTTCAAACGAATTGCAGTATTTTATTCAATTGGTTTGAATGGATTTTAACTTTCAGAGTTGGTTCGAAGGGATTGAAGACAATTAACAAAACTACGCTAAAGAAATTACCTAAAAATTGATTTGAAGAATTTTTGGAGATTGGGAAAATAAAACAAAATTGATTTTTTGACTTTAAATTTTGATTAGTGTCCATACATTATAATGTAATTTTTAAAATTAAATAACGGACAATAAAACCTCGATAAATGAATGTTCGATAAAGTAATTACCTCGTTTAGATAATGATTTCTTCCAGTTCCAACTTGGGCATGTGTGCTAAAATAATAACCTCTCGCTAAATGCATTAAGTAATAAAAAAATTTAAATCCTTAAAGGCCCAACAATATATAAATTAATAAAATCTAAATTGCATACAAAAATCTATATATAAAATTCACATATTCTTTGAACATTTATTTAACAATTCATTTTTTTTTTTTAATCTAAAATAAATTTTATTGATAAGCTCAAAGAATTACACAAAAGTAGAGGACAAATGCGCAACAAACTGCGCGGCAAGTCTTTTCTGCATAGCAAACCCGATTCTCCTAAATACATATTCGTTCGAACCCGCAGTCATCACGTTGTTATCCATTACCTTCTGCACTCTCCTGAGGAGCTCAACTGCTTCTGAGCCTAGCAATCCAAATGTGTCAAATGCAAAGGGGATGAAACTATGTTGGTTAGCCCTACAAGCTCCGTCATGTTTCTCCACTTTTCCTGCTGTTGCATTACTAGCTGTTAGCCCCACCTCAAAAATCCCAGCAGTTAACCCGACCATCGGAGACACCCCTGTAACATCAACACACGCATGTTTACCTTCACACCAGTTGTAGACCAGAATATCAGCAAGACGTAATGTCGATCTTCCTTCCTTAAGATCAGTAAGAAAGTTAACAGAAGCCTCATTCTTAACCTGTACTCCAGCCCGCCAGAATACATCACACAAGATATCTCTAACGTGGTCATGCCTATACTTGAAGTCGGGGTAATGCTTACAATGGGCCGCATGGTCCCCGAAAGCATCACGTCTACTCTTCTTGCACACTGGACAAAGCTCACCATCTGAATATAGAGGGATTATCAATCGATAACGAATAATGACACGATATTTTACAGGCATCATGCATTGTCCAAGCTTTTCCATCAGATAGCAAGAAGATTTTTTTTTTTTTTTTGAGAAAATATGCATCGAAAGTTACTTGTTTTTCTTTACACCTGAACCAAATTCGACCCCATCCTTAAATCATTTTCTGGAATTTATTTTCATGCTTTAGCAAGTAGTTATTGCTACATATTCACCCATTTGGCGTAACATTTCATAAAACAAAACTATCATCTAAGATCATTCTCATCCGTATTAGATGTATTCATTACATTTGAATAATTTTTTCATCTTAAGAAATTCCATCACTGCATCATTGTCGCTAGGATAACTCAAAAGATGTTCGACATCCATCATATTTCTATAACGTAAATTCAAAAACTCTCTAAAATAATAAATATTAATCTATCAATAAATAAAAATTCTCGTTTAAAGGAAATAATGTTTTTTGTTCTTGTTCTCTCCTATTAAATTCTTAATACTATTATATAGACAAATGCTAGCGTGAAAGGCCTTTCACCTATCTCCGTGAAAGCTTCATTATATTCTGCCACATGTCCAAGCTCAACTTGGATACTTACTAGTCCAATTTTAGTTTTTAAATAAAATAAATTTAAATAAAATAATAAGGACTTAAATAAGAGATAACACACCCTCAAATAAAAGTCCAAATAAATTTAAATAAATACACCCTCAAGATGTGTGGTCCAGATTTGTTCAAATTCCACTAGGGTTACACACATCCATTGACTTTATTAAAGTTAAATGCATTTAATAGCTCTGAGATAAGAGTCACAGATCAAGTGGTATGCGCTTCGCGCATGTCTTTATACTGGAAATATGCACACTGTGTCTTTATATTGTGTATACACTATGTCATACAATAATTTTTATTAATTAGTCGATAATCTGGTAATATTATAATAAATAAAATAATTTACATTCTATGAAACTTGAGTTGTACATGATATTAGGTCCAATTATTAGATTTTTTGTGATATGTGATGACGTCATTAGTCCTCTACGTGCATATATGATAATTTTATGTCAATAAGTATGTTGCTAATTTATTGAATTGGAAGTACAGGAGCGTTTTATAATTTTATGAAAAATTATTTTGATCTTAATAGTGTTTTTATAATTTTTTGACATAATCTGGGGGTACTTATATAATCTATATACTATATAATAGTGGAGCCTAACAAGTGCCACGTGGCGTGTTCTCAACAACTTGAGAATAGAACTTAAGCCCAACTTCAAGCCCAATTGAAGCCCAGTTGTAGTTAAAAAGGAAATCCACCTTCCATGTCAACAGAGATTGAACTTGATTCTAAATCTTTTTTTCCTACTAAATTCTTTTTCTATTTAAAATCCTTAATTCAGATATAAAAGCCATACTAAATACAAAAAATATTAATTATAAATCTCTACAAACTTAAGTTAAGAAGGACATTAAAAAAAACTCGGTTCAACAAATCACTTATAAAGTCATTATAAAATCTCTACAAATTTAGGTTGAGAAGGGCATTAAAAAAAGTTTGGTAATTTTCCATTTTATTGAATAACGCAAATCCCGGTGCGTAGTACGGGTTCAACAACTTGTTATATATAAAATATGGGGCTGATAGTTATTTATAGTAGATTTTCGGGGTGGCTGATAAAAATTGTAGGTAACATTTAGGGTTGAATGTAAAAAATTAGTAGATTTAGACTTCAAAATAATTACAGAAAGAGATTTGGAGACAAAAATAATTAAGAAAAAAGACACGGTCTGTGTTGGATATATAGTATGGGTTGGGTTTAAAATACATGGGCTGATGGGCTTGTGTTTAAATATGTTTGTTTGTTTGAAACACGTGTTAAAACTTTTATATCTGGTGGTGGAAGGACAGCTGATGTCAGGATACTGTTCACACACCTGTTCTCATTACAAGTAGTAAAGATAATGGGTCTATTGGAAGTATATTTTCTGGCTGGGAATGGGAAGTATGGGACCTTGTCCCATTATTGTTATTTGGTAAGTATAGAAGATGAGGTTGTTTTCCATTATTGGGTTAGCAATCATATTCACACATACAGTCTGGATCATTCTAATTGGTACACCTGTTTGCCAGAATCACCGAGTCACCGCCATTGAAAATACTTTGTACTTTTGAAGTGGTGGACAGAAACAGGGATTTAGGCCTTCAGGGATCCTCTATTTAGCTAGTTTTTACTGTATAGTTTAAACATTAAAGACGAACCCATTTCCCATGCATGCACCAATTGGGTATCAATTATCAACCCCTTCCTTTAAATATTCATTGATCTCAAAACTTTCTCTAACACTTACACCACCATCATCATCATTCTCAAGAATGTCTTCTCTACACACTCCATTCTGCCTCTACCCAGCAGCTTCTCCCCTATTTTTTTCGCCTGTGTTTTCCTATTTTCCAACATCAAACTTGCCACCACCTTCATCAGGTGAATTTAGTTTCAGCCCTAGCATAATGATCTTGAAAGGAAGTTATTATTATAAAATTATACATTCAGTAATTTATATATATCTAGCTAACTTGCCCAGAACAACTTAATTAGGTGATTGATCATCAGTGTTAAATATTAGTTTGGCTTTTGATCAACTTTTGGATAATTAGCTTTGTTTGGAATTTGCATTATCAAGAAATCATCATATAGCTAAAAAAAACTTTTTTAAGTGTTTTCATGGATATAAATGTTTAGTTTCGTGCTTTAAATTTTCATATAATGATTTATTTATTAAAATTGAAATAGGTGTTTGGTCACTTGTTGCTAATGATAATAGTACAGTTGGTCTTCTCCGTTCAAGATGCAACACAACATCAAAACATAGTGCTCAAGGTAATGACATTCCGTAGCTCAACAAAATATTGCATAAGGGTTTTCGAGTGGCCGGTAGGTATTTAATGTCTAATGACAATCTTCTGCAGTGTACCAGGATATTAATGTTGAAAGTACATCCCTAAGCAACTACTGGCATGATAGTGCTAAACAAGATAGTGAAAATGGAAAGCCCATTAAGGTAAGCTACCTAGCTAAATTTGAATCTTCTCATACTATAGATTGAATTGCTTTCGTAGACATTAGACTGCAATTTATGTTATGAAACCATGCATGTGAAGGTTGAAGAAAAAAACAAAATAAACGAGTGGGTTGAAAGAGTAAAATGGATGTTGAGTTCTATGGGAGACGGAGAAATAAACATCTCTGCCTACGATACAGCTTGGGTTGCTCTAGTTGAAGATATTCATGGTAATGGTAGCCCTCAATTCCCTTCAAGTATTCAATGGATTGTTGACAATCAGTTTCATGATGGTTCTTGGGGCGATGAAGCCATCTTCAATGCTTACGACCGGATGCTCAGCACATTAGGCTGTATAATTGCATTGAAGAAATGGAACATTCATCCTGCAAGATGCCAGAAAGGTAATTAAGCAACTTTAGTACATTTAAAAGTTTATTTTTGTACAGATTTTATACTAAATTTGGAACTCACTTTGTCATATTGTAGGACTGTCTTACATCTACCAAAACATAAACAGGCTTGGAGATGAAAATGTTGAACACATGCCTGTAGGCTTTGAAGTTGCTTTCCCTTCTCTTATCGAAATTGGTAGAAAATTAGGCTTGGTTATACCTGTTGATTCACCAGCGTTGCAAAATATATATGCCCAAAGAAATCTAATGCTTACAAAGTAATTCTCGAACATTGGAACCTATCTGTTTGAAATTGAAGTGATTATGAACTCTAGAATTTTTATACTCATATATATATATGTGACAGAATACCAATGGACATGCTGCATAGAGTGCCTACCACACTACTTTATAGTTTGGAAGGAATAGAAGGCTTGGATTGGGAAAAGCTTATAAAGCTGCAGAGCTCAGAAGGATCATTTTTATTCTCCCCATCGTCAACAGCTTTTGCTCTGATGAACACCAAAGATGAAAAATGTCTTGAATATCTTAGGATACCAGTTGAAAAATTCAATGGCGGAGGTAAATATTTACTACTAATTACAGTATAAACGTATTACAATTATTTTTTTTCCCTAATAACAGGTTAAATTTACTCAGTGATTTAAATATTTACAGTCCCAAATGTCTATCCTGTTGACTTATTCGAACATCTTTGGGCGGTCGATCGTTTGGAACGTCTTGGTGTTTCACGATACTTCCAACAAGAAATCAAAGAATGTGTTAACTATGTTTCGAGGTAATGTTGGTTAATGAGAATCATGTTTCATGATTTTGCATTTCAGCATTTATTATGATTTTCATCCTAAAATCAACTTCAAATCGATCTAGTGCAGATATTGGACAGAACATGGAATTTGTTGGGCTAGAAATACTAATGTTTGTGATATAGATGACACATCCATGGGTTTCAGGCTTCTAAGGTTACATGGGCATGATGTTTCCCCTGGTAAATCTTATACTAAAAGTTTCAAATTTTTAGGGTGATTTAGGTTTTGGTCACCACTTTTTAGTATAAATTAGGTTTTGGAGCCGGTTTTTATCTTTATTAGGGTTTAGAGCTCATTTTCGAACCAATAGCTAAATAAACCCGGTTGAACCAAAAATATTTTCAAAATACTTAAGTTTACCCCTGAAATCACGTGATAACTAACCAACCCAATACACTGTTCATAACTTAAAAGTGGAGCAGCTTGATTTCAGAAGCAAGGGAAAGTCTACACACAAGCATTCCACCATTAAAGCTCTCTGGAAAAGCTTTCTTTCATCTTAAATCAACACTTTCCAAAACATTTTTTCTTGACTTTTCTTTTTATTTTTCTATAATTTTCTCACCATAATCATCAATTCGAAAACCATTCTTCAATTGCTTCGCCTATTAACCTTGAATCGATTCAATCGTGTTTTCTCTTTTTCTTTTTGAAACCCATTAATGGAAATTAAGAATTGTGTGACTTGGCATCAATTTCCTCTTCAACTCTGAAGTGGTAAGGTATAAAATCTAATAATTTCACTTATCCATTTTTACTTAACTCTTGTGCTAATAATCTTTCTTTACATCATGGTAGAACAACACATTCTTAGATAATAAAGATTGTAATGGGTTACAATCTGATTCTCATATAGTTCACTCATTGATCACTATGTATGCGAGGTGTAATGAATTGGGGTTTGCAAACAACGTGTTTGTTGAAATTTCAGAAAGAGATTTAGTTCTTATAATTCTTTATTGTTGTTCCAAAATGGGGTTTGTGGCAAAATTTTCGGGTTGTTGGAGGGGTTTGTTAAAGAGTAAAGAAGACCATAGTGTTTTAGATAATTTATTCAAGCGTTCAAAGAAATTGAGATAAAGCAAAAAAGTTTGTAGTTTAATTTGGATTTCTGGTTGAAGAGTAAAAAAGACCATAGATTGTTGGTAGTCATCTTCATTCTTCAGCTTTTGGATTCCAAATCTTATGTCAATCGTAGGACTCTGTATTTCAGAGTACTATATAGATAGGGGTATTTCGGCCATTTTAAATTATTGTTTGGGTTAAGTCCGGGTTGATGGCCAAACCCTAATAAAGATAAAAACCAGCTCCAAAACCTAAATCACCCAAATTTTTATTAACATCCTGAACTTCTGATAATTATATTATCATTATGTTCTTATTGCTTAAGACTTTTACTACAGATGTATTCAAACAATTTGAGAAAAATGGCGAATTCTCTTGCTATGCTGGTCATTCAAGTCAGGCAGTTACTGGGCTCTTTAATGTTTACAGGGCATCTCAAGTTTTGTTCCCTGGAGAGACTATTCTTGAAAATGCTAAGAAATTTTCATATAAATATCTTCGCGAAAAACAAGCGTCCAACCAACTAGTGGATAAATGGATAATAACAAAGGATCTGCCTGGGGAGGTACCATTGTAATATTTTATGTACTTACTTTGATGATGTGTCGATTATATATTTTTACTGTCAAATCTGAATTATTGATATTTTTTTTTCTTTATTTGTTTAGGTAGGATATGCTCTTGACATCCCATGGTATGCAAGCCTACCTCGCATAGAAACACGATACTATCTGGAACAATATGGTGGAAAAGACGATGTCTGGATTGGAAAAACACTATACAGGATGAATAATGTTAACAATGATACCTTTCTGGAGCTAGCAAAGACAGACTTCAACTATTGCCAAGCCTTTCATCAAATTGAATGGGACAATATCCAAAAGTATATATGGCATCAAAGTTTTCAGTATTAATGGAACATATATATATATTTGAACAAATAGTTACTCAAGTCGATCTATTTGATGCAGGTGGTACACAATGTATAATCTAGGAGAATTTGGTGTGACCAACACAACACTTCTCAAGAAGTATTTTGTCGCGGCAGCAAGCATTTTTGAACCAGAAAGATCAAATGAACGAATGGCATGGACCAAAACTGCATTAATTTTAGAGGCAATTTCATCGTATTTCAAAGATACTACCAAGGAACAAAAAATGGACTTTTTTATTAACAATGAAGCTCTTGAGATAGACCATAACAACAATTCGAGGTAATTAACTTATATTACAAATCGCGCCATGGAACAAAACTGCGCACAAGTGTTTCGGATTTGCACATTTAACACTAACATTTTGCATTTTTTTTTTAAAAATGTGTGGACAAAACATTTCCAGATTCAAATGTGTCCAATGTGACAACATCTTTGATTTTTTTATCGAAAACAAAATATTGAATTTTTAATTTTCCTTACTATATTAAACATAAATATCTCAGCACTTCCTAAAAAACCCTAATACTCTACTTCAGAATCTATTACAAGAATTAAATATGAGTTATCAAAAGTACTCTTAAAAGAGCAATAGGTTTAGCTAATAACTCTTTAATAAAGAAAACTCTATATGCAGGAAGTCAAGTTGGAAATTAAGAAGTGCAGCAGCAAACATGCTGGTCCAGACTCTATTTATATCCCTATTAAATCACATTGATGCAGGGAATGGAAATAACAAGCACATTCTTTTAAAACAATATGTGAGTATTTTTTTTTTTAATAAATTATAATTAAATTCAATGTTTTTGGTTTAATAATTTTCTATATGACAGTTGGAGAGATGGGTACTGACATGGCAAGAGAAAAATTGCAAAGTGTATGGAGTAGCAGAATTACTGGTACAGATTATAACCTTGTGTGGTGCTGGACCTTCACTATCGGAACAAATTCTGGCTCATCCAGAATACAAACATCTGGTCTACCTCACCGACAGAGTCTGTTACTCAGTTGGTCCTCTTCACAAACCAATGGTACAATTATATCTATCTATTTTTCTATATCTAAGCAACATATATACATCTTTAAGAAAAAAAATCTCTTCTAAATTAGCTGAAATTGAAAACGATTTATAGTGAACCTAGCATAATCAAATCCTTCTCGTGCATGTAGTAGCTTGTACAGTAGTTAGATTCTATATTTGCCATATTCTGTTTAATTGAAATTCATTGTTTTGTTAGGTGGAGAAAAATGGTGGTATTACAAAGGGAACCCCAACACTTTCTATTGATTCTGATATGCAAGAACTTGTACAAACTGTGCTCCTATATTCTGACAATGTTGTCAACAGTGAGATCAAGCAAACATTCCTCGCAGTTGTGAAAAGTTTCATTTACGCTACTTATTGTCCGCAAGAAACAATGTATAATCACATTGCACAAGTGTTATTTAAGAGAGTATTTTGATCATAATCTTTGTACGTTCATATATAGGTCCAGCGTGCAGTGAAAAGTATCATTTCTTCAAGACTTTTTTTTTTTTTTTCTTCTTTTTATATATATTTTTGAAAGCAGGCCTTCACCTATATATCTTACATGCTTCTGCTTTCTTAGATGAATATTATACATTTTGTCTTGCTGTACTGGCCGTTGTGAAATTGCAATATAAGAACATATTATTTTCTAAATCTTAGTCTGATCATGTCATGCATAAACAAATTATAGATCTCTGAATTTTGGATAATGCATGCCAAAATCGTACCACCACCCACCCAACATCATCTTTACTATCCATCGTCAGTGCCACTCAAGTAGTCGGATAATTGATTATCCTGTGCTCAGGGGCGGCCCACGGTCGGTAAGTTCAGCTGAATTTAAAGTGTTGTCGGTACTGATGACATGTATGACACGCCATAAATGTAAAGAACAAGTTGGTATTGATTTCTCTATCTCAAAGAATTCCTCTCAAAGGATGGATGCAGAAAGAATTTAAAGTTCACAAGTTGGTTTTAAGTTCACCAACTACAATAACTTTCAATCTGATACAGGTGTTATTTTTGGCACTGACGATGGATAGTAAAGATGATGTTGGGTGGGTGGTGGTACGATTTCTAAGCTTATAAATATTGATGTTTTGGCATAAAACAAAACATAACTTATTTTAGCTGGTTTAGAGAAACGACTGAAATTTAGTGTCTAGAATTATAAGTGAGACAACTAGGGTTTAGTTTGTCTAGAGAGTATTGTGAGACAAAGATTCTTGTAATCTTAATAATATTCAATAAAGAAGATAGTTTTCTTCGAGATCTTGTTTGTGTTCATCTTTTTTTACTACTATTTTTTAATTTCGTATTCAATAGTATCTTTACTTAATAATTTGTATCAAGTTGGTATCAAGAGCAAATTTCGTTTATCTGGTGGAGTTTTTTGTGATTTATGGTCTTAACTCATTCGCAATACAGAAAGTTAAGTAAAGTTTTTGTGTCTTTACAAGATTTTAAGAAGACAAGGAAGGACGGAAACCAATCCGAAGAATTCAGAGGAGGAGGAGACACCTACTCCGCAACAGAAACTTAGTACAAAGGAAACAATGATTTTTTTTCAGATCCAGATGCAGACGATGAATTCTACTTTGTCGAAGCTAACTGATTTCATCATCAAAGTAGGGGAGAAGATAAACCCGAAGAAGAAAAGTTCATTTTCTGAGCAAGATGACTCGGATGATGATAAAGAGAAGGAAGAAGAAGCAGACGAACAAGAAAAAAAAATAGACAATGTTAAAACTTCACATCATGGAGGTAAGAATTCTATTTCAAGGTTGAGATTCCTATGTATGATGGAAGTGTTGATGTGGAGAAACTAGATGATTGGATTGAATGCCTAGAGACATATTTTACTCTTTATGGCTATTTGTCGAAAAGAAAATTGTCTTTGCAACTTTGAAGCTGTCGAGTCATGCAAGTATCATGATCAGAAAGGGGCAATGTCGTGGAAGAATTTCAAGAAATTGCTTAAGAAGGAATTCTATCCAATGGGATTTCTGGAAGAGAGATGGCAGAAGTGGTTTAACTTACGCCAAGGATACAATCAATCCGTCCAAGAATATACAACCGAATTTCAGAATCAAACAATGGTTTTGGATATTAATCTAAAGGATTACTCCATATACATGAAGTACGTGGCAGGTTCGATTGAGTATATTTCGGAAGGAGTTGAGGTTTGTTTACAATAGAATCTATACAGGTGGTTATTGTAAAAGCTATTGCCATTGACGGCAAGTTGAAGAACAATACAGAAGGAGATGAAAAATAATCTAGTGGTAAGTCTAATAGTTCTAGAAGCAAACATGATGATGCTAAAAAGAAGGGAATAGGTGAATTTGATGGGAAAGAAACGTTGATTTGCAATCATTGTAAAGCAACAGAACATGTGATGTACAAATGCTAGAGAAGAATCCATATCTCAAACCAAAAGGGTTTAAGGAGAAGGAGGGGAAAAAGACTACATCTTTAGTTGCACAAGGTCCAAAGAAAGTACCATGGATGACGGAGCCTAACCTCAAGCTCAACATGATAACACGGAATCATACACAGGTTGAAGAAGATGACCCCAAAGAGCAATTCTTTTGTGTTAAGTTACAGGTGAAAACCAATTTGGTGGACGTTATTGTAGATCCAATAAGTCATAAAAATCTGATTTCAAAAGCTTTGGTTCAGAAGCTTGGTTTGAAAACTTTTAAGCATCCTAAGCCTTATCCATTGGGATGGATTCTGAAGGACGTCGGGTTGAGTGTGAAATATGAATGCATATTCAAGTTTACTCTTCATGAGTCTTATATTGATGAGGTGACATGTGACGTTGTTCCATTGGATGTTTGTCAGGTTGTTCTAGAAAATCCATACTTGTGGGATAAGTATGGTCTTTTTGATAGGAGGGCTCAGAAGTATACGTTCACTAAGGATGGAGAACAGTTTGTCATTCGAGCAATTCCACCTCCAAAATGAATTGACTTGATAACGAGAACACAAGCGAAGAGGTAAATGCTTATGGGAAGTTTGTCTTCATGGCATGTCTTTGGGTTGAACGAAAGGAGACATTCAAAGAAGATTGCTTATTGGAGCGCAAGGTGACTAAGACAGGAAGTGGAAAACGATTAATATTTCACATTGGGCGTGCTGGTCAAGTTTCAAACAAAGCTAAATGATTCAGTAAAGACAAGGGAACTCTCGAGTTCCCTAATCTTTGTATCTAACTTAAATGGGAGTATAAGTTCCTAAAGGAGGAAGCCACGATACAGGTGTATATTTATTGTAAGAACTTAGTTTCCTTTTCCTTGTGGGATAAGAAAAGGAAAGTCTTTATAAGAGTTTTCCTTTTTACACAAGGATAAGAATTTTAGGAAATAGAAAATCCTTTTTCCTTGACCAACTACAAATTATCCGAGGCCTATAAATATTGATGCTTTAGCATATACCAAAACATAGAGAGAACAAACATAGCTTATTTTAGCTTGTTTAAAGAAGCCACTAAAGTTTAGTGTGTTTAGAATTAAAAGTGAGACAACTAGGGTTTCGTTTGTCTGGAGAGTATTGTGAGGCAGAAATTCTTGTAATTTTCATAATATTCAATAAAGAAGATACTTTTCTTCGAGATCTTGTGTTTGTTCATCTTTATTTACTATTATTTTTTAATTCTGCATTCAAAATTTAACTTTTAAAATAATGATGATAAATAAGTAAAAACAAAATTCTGTAAAATTTAACTAAAAATAATTTTGTTTGTTTAATTCTGCATTCAAAAGTTTAAATAATTTTGTTTCTTTCTTTCAAAAAATAATTGCCAAATAAAAGTTAGCAAATAAGAAACTTTTATTCTTTACAAAATATTAGGTAAACACAAAAAAAATCAGCTAATATCTTTTTTTTCCCATATCTCTTTTTCTCTTTTTTATAAACCAATCAAGGGAACAATAGCCAAAATCTACGAGTATCTAAGGAATTCTATGGTAATCTTAAATATTTCGTCCAATTGAATTGTGTGCATAAGACACTAGAGTACGTGTTTAATAAAAAAGTTCACACTGAGTTTTTTCCATGTTTTACATTGTTTAGATTTATTTTTATGCGTTTTTTCCATGATAGTTTTTCCTTAAATTTTATTTGTGATGTGCTTAGAGAAACTTGAGAATATTTGTGGTAAACTAAGAAAATGTTGTGAATAAAAGATTTGTGTGGTGTGACAAAGATCTCCCCTAGGGATCACATCACATCAAGAAAAATGGGTTTATTATTAATGGTCAACTAAGTTTGATAATAGTTGTACATTCAAATACTTGAGGTCATTAATTATTATATTGTTTGGGTTGCACAGTAGAATTAAATTTATTAGAACAAATAAATTTAAAGTTATGATTTTGCATTCTTTCAATCAAAAAACTGTTGTATCTTTAAATCTTTGAAAGTGACGGGATAGCTGGTGTTTATATTACAAATCAAAATAGATGGGTCTCATACTCAATGGCTATTAATAATAACGTACATTATTGGACTAGACCACAAATTTTATACTATTTGAAAAAATAAATGATTGTTTTTGGGAGATCTTAGTCACACCACACAAATCTCTCATGCACCACATTTGTTTAGTTTACCACAAATATTCTTATAATTTTTTAAGCACACTACAAATAAAATTTTTTTAAAAAAAAAAAAAACTCTCAGTACACCATATTTTTTTTATTTATCAAATTTTATTGATAAGCTCAACGAATTACACAAAAGTAGAGGACAAACGCGCTACAAACTGCGCGGCAAGTCCTTTCTGGATAGCAAACCCGATTCTCCTAAATACATATTCGTTCGAACCTGCAGTCATCACGTTGCTATCTATTATCTTCTGCACTCTCCTGAGGAGCTCAACTGCTTCTGAGCCTAGCAATCCAAATGTGTCAAATGCAAAAGGGATGAAACTATGTTGGTTAGCCCTACAAGCTCCGTCATGTTTCTCCACTTTTGCCGCTGCTGCATTGCTAGCTGCTAGCCCCACCTCAAAAATCCCAGCACTCAGCCCAACCATATTTTATTTTATTTTATTAGTAGTAAAATATATATAGAAATAAATCTAAAGAATCTATAAGATGAAAATAAGATAAAAGAGTTTACTTTCATCTACAAATGGAATCATAAAAAACATTAAAATCTTGGATTTTAACTATTGTTCTCTTCATTAAGGTCATTACGTTTCATATTTATTTTTCATAGAAAATCTAAAATAAAGTTTTAGAAGAAGAAGAGATTAGTTGGGTTTTTTTATTTCAGCATGTTTTTAGCAAAAAATAAAGTATCTTTATTTGCTAACTTTGATTTTAACAATGTTTCCTTATTTGTTGGATTTTATTTGGCAAGTGAAATTTTAAAAGAATTTTTTTAATGGATAGCAACGTGATGATTGCGGGTTCGAACGAATATGTATTTAGGAGAATCGTTTTTGCTATTCAGAAAGGACTTGTCGGGCAGTTTGTAACGCGTTTGTCCTCTACTTTTGAGTAATTCTTTGACCTTATCAATAAAAAAGGTTATTTGAAAAAAAAAAAAAATTACTGTAATGTGTGGTGTGCCAAATAGAATAATCGGAATAAATTTTTAAAAATATAATTATTCAAAACTTATCCGAAAATGTGGTGCATGAGAGATTTGTGTGGTGTGACTAAAATCTCCCTTATTTATTCCTTTTATCATTTGTACTACCATCATTGGTCGGCAATATAAAAGGAGACATAATAATATTATACAATTACAAAATCAAACAAATATCTAAATAACCTTATTCATCCATTCATATGTTGTGTATGTAGTCTACTAATTAATAATTGCATAGAGATAAATCAAACTGGTTGTACGTAGCAATCAATCCAATATGATATGTATAAGTATTCCAAATAGAATTGAGTCAAATATTTTCTGGGTATATGTAACCTCTCCCATAACCATACTATGTAAATATGCACATGTCATGCATGTGTTATAACTCATTCTTATCTTCAACATATCCTTAAATAAAGTCAACAAACAGTAGCGGTAAAAAAAAAATTAAAAACATAATCAATTTTTGGAGTCGAACGAAATTCTACATACGTGTCAAAATATAAGTGGATATTATATGGGTTTTTACTGTAGCTAATTACAGACCGCTTATAAAATAGTAAAGATATAATGGTGGTATTTTTTTAAAATATATTCCGTATGTTTTGTAATGGCTTTTTATTAAAATAACATTATTACCCTACTGACCATACACTAAGGTTTAATAATTGAGATCATATTAATTATAACATGCACTTGGACTGCACCACAGACTTAATAGATATATAAAAGGATAAATAAATATTATTAAACTAATCCAAATCAATGTTTGACCCATACTATCCATCAATTCACATGTTATACGTGCTTGTTGTCTAGTTATTTCTAAACGTAATTAATAATTGAATGGCATTAAACCGAACTCGTATTATTTGTACATATCAATAATAATAATTTTTTAAACTATGGAATAATAATGATATGTGTGCCATGCATGACATTTACAAAAAAAAATAGAGGACAAACGCTCTACGAATTGAATCAAATCCTTTCTAAATAGCAAACCCGATTCTTCTAAATATATATTCGTTCGAACCACCAGTCATCACGTTGATATCCATTATCATTTGCACTCTCGAGAGAGGAGTTCAACTGCTTTGAGACTAACAATCCAAATGTGTCAAAGGAAAAAAGAATGAAAGTATGTTGGTTAGCCCTATAAGATCCACACATTTCTCCATTCTTACTGTTGTTTTGCATTGTTAGCTGCTAACCCCGCCTCAAAAAATCTCAATACCTAGTCCGACCATCGGAGATGCCTTGTAACATCAATACACACATGTTTACCTTCAGACCAGTTACAGACTATAATATCAACAGAATGTAATGTTGATCTTCCTCCTTAGGATCAGTAAGGAAGCTAACGAGAGCTTCCTTCTTACCTGTCCTACAACCCAACATAACACATCACATAAAATATCTCTAACGTTGTCATGCATGTACTTGAAGCCAGGGTAATGCTTACAGTGAGCCTCATGGTCCCCGAAAACATCAAGTCTGTTTTTCTTGCACACCAGACAAAGCTCATAATTTGTATGTAAAGGGATCATCAACCGATAACGAAGAATGTCAAAGCTCTTCTATAGCTAGGGATAGTAAGGAAGAAGTCTTCGACATGTTCCGACTGCACACATCCAATCACGACCTATTGTCTAGCGGACAACTCAATTTTTTTTTCAAAACGAAGATTAATCTTGTTGTAGTTGTTGTGCAACGGAAGCTTTAACCCCAAGGATTGGTTGTAATAACGATAATCTAGATAATTAATAGCAAATAACAGAGAAAGTAATCGAAAAAACACAATCACACATAATAACACCAATATTAACGTGGTTTGGCAAACCCACCTACTCCATCCGGCAACCGATCAAGAAGATTTCACTAATCCGAGAAAAAAAAAACAACCTAATTATAAATCTATAATTCCTTGTCTCGTTCTCTCTTACACTAGAACCTGAGAAACCCTATTATGAAAACCCTCATAAATTTGTCTCTACCTATCTAGTAATGCTTTCACCTTTGGTTCACTCTCTCTTCTTACCACCCCTTTACAATAGCCAACTAGTTGAGTATATATAATACCCAAGAGTTCCTAATCCGGTCATACAAGGATCCAAATTGGATAACAATACTAATTACCAATTAGAATACCAAGTTAGTATAATTCCTACATACATTGTTTCTAGAAACACACATAAGATATGATCCTATAGACCTCACTTAATATAAGCTATGAACATGCGCATTGCGATCCAATGAACTTGATTATTGTTAACTCCACCCACCCCCGTGAAACCTTCTTGATCCATGTTGCCGCCTCCACCCTTTTAGGTGCCCAATCAATTATCATTGACCAACAAGTTTAAGATACCCTCAAACTTGCCCACGGGAGTCCACTTGCTGACCATCTTTCCCTTTCTTGAGTTTCTTCCTTCTGCAGCCACCTTGTTCATAATAGAACCCTGTGATTTAAACATCACCTTGCCTGCCTTAGGACCAACTCTTCATTAATTTTATTTCTTATGCAGACAATCAAACCAAATGATGAGACGATCGAACGAGAAAAACATAGCTCTCGGGAGTTTACTGAAGAGGTCAATCCGTCCAAACGGATTATATGGACGTCTGAACGTCATCGGGTTTTCAGCATAATGGGCTAGATTTCTGAGTATTGGAAGGCATAGATATAAAAGCAAAAAATGTACTAAAACCTATATATATATATATGAGAGAGAGAGAGAGAGAGAGAGAGAGAGAGAGAGAGAGAGAGAGAGAGCACCACATTGGTTTCTTCATGAGTGTTTTGTAAGATTATTTTGTTTCCATCAACAAGTGAGTGTGAGAGAGTATTGTGATGTGTGAGAAATCTATTGAAGCCATTAAATAATTTGAGAGATAACTTCGTGTGAGGAAGAACACCACTTTGGTTTCTTCGTTAGGGTTTGTAAAATTGTCTACATATATAAATCAATCTCCTTTCTCGCCGTGGACGTAGGCATATTGGCCAAACCATGTATATCTTGTGTCTTTGTGTGATTGTTTGATATTTGTTGGTTTTAGTTTTTTTTCACACATTAGTTCAATCATCCATTATTTATGCATTTGTTTCCATCGTGCATAACATAAATCTTCTCAATATTCAATCCTTGAAGGAAAAAAAGTGTTGGAAATCGTTTTACAGAATCTGTCAGAATTTTGACAGATTTTTGACAGGGTCTTTGGGATCATATTTCTATATGTTCTGGGATTCCGTTGAGCAAGATCTTGGTATGTATGGATTTCTCGTTCTGATTAGATGCTCGTAGAGTATCCATACGTCAAAACCGGTTTTATATTAAATGAGAAATTGGCGTCCCAAGTTACGTATGTAAGTGGTATAACTTGAGACATAGCAAAGAAAATGTGATAGTCCCACATTTGATCCATGTAGATAATGTTTGCTCTTAATATACTACTCTTGTACAATAAGTGTGTGGCCCTTTAGGGTTACAATGTTTTCGCGCGTTGGACAGAACCTAATATGAGCTTGGGCTTGAAAAACACACACGTGTCGCGCACCGTCCGTCCATTCGACCCGACCCGCTCAGGCTTGGGTTTGGGTCTTGGTAGTCCAACATAATGTTTTTATTGTAAGGTTCATTGAACTTATATCCCAATAGGTGTATACCCATACCCAACCGGTTTTCTACTGGTTTGGCCCAATAGGTGTCTCTTAATGAAACTGTTTCGGGCCCAACGTGTCTTTTCGACCCAATGGGTGTGTTTATTCATTGAACTGTTTGGACACAATAGTTGTGTCTATTCAATGAACTGTCGGCCCAAATTGTTTGTTCACTGAATTTTTCTTACTATAAATCGATGGTCAGTGTCTACATAATTAATTCATTCTAAAAACTCATATTCATTTTATCTCATAGTGTTTGTGTGTTCTTGAGAGAGTTATATCACTGAACTGGTTTGTCGTCTTTGTTTTGTTTGAAGTGCTACTACATGATTAAGGTATTGATCGTTGTATCCTGGGAGATAATTTGCATTAAACCCATATAGCACCTATTGGGGCAAATAATGTCTTAAGGACAGAGATATTTCTCAACTCGATCAATTCATACGATCCTTAACATTCTTTTTCTGGTTTGCATATTTTGTTTGCTTATTTTATTCATGAACGGTAGCCTATTAGTATCATATTGCCTAAATCTTAAGACATTTGTATTTTGATTTACGTACTGTTTTAACCTTTTGTAACAGGATATCATAAGTAATTGATAAATTTTAAAAATTATTATATTTTTAGAAATATAAATCCTAATTTTCTTACCGTTTATATCCGAGATTATAGTTTTCGGATTACTGTTGTTATTATTTTAACATTTTGAAGTGCCGTTTGTGTTTATTTTCGATAAAGTTCAAAAATTTTGAATTTATTTTTGAAACTTTTATATAATTTTTGTGATGCAGACACATCGATAGAAAGTTTTATTTTTGTTTGTTTAACTTGTCTGAATATTATTTCATTTCAGACAAATGGAAGAGTCACATACTCATGTCCCCTTAAACAATGGAAATAAGAATGGGAGTTCAACAACCAATACTATTCCTACTGTTGTTGTTAAGGGTGTAAATTTTTGCCGATTTTCCGATTTTTCCGATTTTCGATCCGATTTTTTTCGAATTTGGAATGGATTATTGCTCTTCCGATTTCCGATTTTTTCGAAAAAAAAAAAAAAAATAGAATGGAATTGGAACTACTCCTGTGAATTCGATCCAATCCAATTTCCGATCCGATTATATTTTTTTGATTGTTAATCCGATTTGATTTTCCGATAAATATTCTGAAATTTTGGATAATTTAAAGAGGTTTAATTGTTCTCATTTTTGAATATATACGTATATATAGACATAAAAATGATATACCAAGTTTAAAATCACATGAGGATTTCAATAAGAAATTATAGTTAGTCTCATATCTTAATATAATCAAATATCAATGTATGATTCAACAAAAAAAATAATATAATAGTAGATTATTAGATAGTTTATACTTCCAATTGAAGGTCCATGCTTATTAGTCAGATTATTAATTCATTTCTTGTTCACCCAATTATATTAAATTTTGGAGTATAATTGTGTTTTATAAGGTATTATACTCAAGAACTTTGATCCATCGTTGGGGTTGTATGTTACTATGTTAGATAAAAACACCCTAATAAGCAAATATAGTATCTCAACTCAACATAAAGAGTGCAGGATTTTTAAGTTTCTAAAACGGATCACGTCCACCATTTTTTTTTTTGGAATTCCAATCAATTTCAATATATTTTTAAGTTCGAATTCCGATTTTTTTTATGTTGGAATTTCGATTGATACAAATTTATTTTTTCCGATTTTTTTTGATATTCTGAATATTTTCGAAATTGTAATAAATTTTATTATCCCAAAAAAAATTTGGAATGGAATTGGAAGAAAATTTTAATTTGATTCCGATTTCCGATTTATTTTTTCCGAATATGCCATTTCCGATCCGTTCCGTCCGATTTCCACCTCTAGTTGTTGTTGTTCCTACTGCCCTTCCAACAGCTCCTACTCATGTTACTATTGGAGATTCAATGAACAGTCTTCAAGAGGTGGCGGCAAAAGATGTTGTTTTACCTCACTACTCTGAATCTCGCCAAATTCTTATATGAATTACCTCCAAATCTTGATGGAGACAAATCTGATCGCCAAACTGTTGTTGTTGTAGAAGCATGGAAACATGGTGATTTCCTATGCCGAAACTAGATTCTAAATGGATTAGACAATACAGTCTACAATGTGTATAGTTCATTGAAGACATCCAAATAACTCTGGGAATCTCTGGACAAAAAGTACAAGGCTATGAAGACACTGGTTCAAAGAAATTTGTTGTCGGTAGGTTCCTTGACTTCAAAATGGTGGACTCCAAACCTGTCATCACTCAAGTCCAGGAACTTCAACTGATCTTGCATGAAATACATGAAGAAAACCTTACACTTTGTGAACCCTTTCAGGTGGCTTTTGTTATTGAGAAGTTACCCTCCCTCATGGAAGGATTTTAAGAAGTATCTTAAACACAAGCGTAAGGATGGCTTTGGAAGATCTGATTCACCGGCTTCGCATAGAAGAAGACAACTGTACTTTTGAAAAGAATGTACTTTTGTTGTTTCTGATGATGCCAAAGCCAATGTTGTGGAACATGGGAGACCAAGAAGCGCAAGTCTTCTTACCAAAGTTTTAACAAGCAATCCACCAAGAAGTTCAAACGAAAGTTTTTCAACTGTGGCAAGATTGGTCATCGCCAAAGTGACTGCTGAAGCAGGAAGAAAGAAGATACAACAAAGAAGAAGACCGCTCAAGCAAATCAGACTGAAGAAGACAAGATGATTGCTAACATGGGTCAAATCAACCTTTGTGCTATGGTTTCAGAAGTGAACTTGGTTGATAATCTAATGGAATTGTTCCTTGATACTGGGGCTACCAAACATATTTGCTTAGACAAGAGGATATTCACTCCTTATACTTTGAACCACCAGAATGAACAACTCTATATGGGCAATTCATCTACATCCAACGTGGAAGGTAAAGGAAGGATTGTGCTGAAGATGACTTTTTGAAAGGAAGTTACCCTTACCAATGTTCTCATGTTCCTGACATTCGCAAGAATCTGATTTCTGGATTGCTCTTAAGCAAGAATGGATTCAAAATGGTGATTGAATCTGGCAAGTTTGTACTCACTAAGGCTGGGATGTATGTGGGTAAAGGGTATGTTAGCGATGGAGTATTCAAGCTCAATGTAATCACTGTTATTCCAAATATTAATAAGAATAATTCTTCTGCTTATATTATTGAGTCTTTTAAGGTTTGTGCATGCATGAACGTCTAGAACATGTTAGTTATAATACTTTGCGAAGATTAATTCATATGGATATGAATCTAGTTTGCAATCTAATCATGTGATAAATTCAAAACTTGTATGAAGGCTAAGCTTACCAAAACCCCATATCATTTGGTCTAAAGAAGTACCGAACCTCTAGAATTAATTCACACGGACTTGTGTGATTTAAAATTCGTGCAAACTAGATGGGAAAAAAGTATTGTATTACTTTTATTGATGATTGCACGAATTTTTGCTATGTTTATTTACTAACAAGCAAATATGAAGCCATAGAAAAGTTTCAATAGTATTGACTTGAGGTTGAAAATCAACTTGGCAAGAAAATCAAGATTGTAAGGAGCGATCAAGGAGGTGAATATGATAAACCATTTTATGACTTTTGTGCTGAAAATATAATCATACACAAACTACCGCTCCATACTCTCTTGAATCTAACGGTACTGTTGAACGTGAATGCCTTGTTGAATTCAGGGTTACCCCAGAACATGTGTGTGTGTGGGGGGGGGGGGGGGGGGAGTCATTCTTACTGCAAATAATATTCCCAATAAGATACCTCCTAAGAAAATTGGCAAGACACCATATGAGTTATGAAAAGGTAAAGCACCTTCCGACAAATTCATGAAAGTGTGGGGGTGTTTAACTAAGGTTGTGGTCCCACCTCCTAAACAAGTAAAGATTGAACCTAAAATTGTTGATTGCATTTTTATAGACTATGCTCATAATAGTAGTGCATATCGATTTTTAGTACACAAATCTGATATTCCCGATGTTCAGGTTAATACTATTATGGAATCATGAAATGCATATTTCTTTGAAACGATGTTTCCTTGTCAAGATGCTAACCATCGTAAGAGAACACGTGAAATTGCTCCAAGTGTTGAGCATGAAACTACAGATAATATTGTGCCAAGGGATGAACATCAAAATGAGGATGAACCTAGGGGAAGTAAACGTTCTAAAAAATCAAAGGTATTTGGTCATGATTTCCTACCATATCTTGTGGAGACATATGGTCCTCATTTCATGACCATTTTAGTGGATAATGATCCATTAACCTGTAAAGAGGTCATGTTTACTCAAGATTCTCCCCAGTGGAAGGAAGCAATTAAAAGGGAAATTGATTCCATAATGCAAAACCACACATGGGAGCTAACCAAACTTCCTCCTACAACGAAATATTTAGGTTCCAAATGGATCTTCAAAAAGAAGATGAGAACAGATGGTTGAATAGACAAATACAAGGCTAGACTTGTAGTCAAAGATTACAAGAAAAAACAAGCTAGGCTTGGATTCTTTGACACCTACTCTCCAGTAACGAGAATGATGTCTATTCAAACACTTCTTGCTATTGTTGTTATACACAACCTTGAAATACATCAAATGAATGTAAAAACATTTTAAAATGGTGATTTGGAGGAAGAAACCTATATGCAACAACCTGAAGGTTTTGTTGCTCTTGGACAGGAGAATAAGGTGTGTAGACTTGTAAAATCATTATATGGTTTAAAATAGCTCCGAAGCAATGGCATGAAAAATTTGACAATGTTATGTTGTCAAGCGGATTTAAAATAAACGAATGTGACAAATGTGTATACACTAAGTCCACTCAATCTAGATATGCTATTGTATGTCTTTATGTATATGACATGCTGATTTTTGGTAGCAATATTGATATCATTAATGCTAATGAAAGACATGAGAGTTGTTGATGTAATATTAGGGATTAAAATCAAAAGAACATCAGATGGAAGTGCACTATCGCAATCCCATTACATTGAGAAGGTTCTTGAAAAATTCAAGAAACATTCTACTGGATTTGCTAAAACTCCAAAAGATCACAATCTTCAATTAACTAAAAATACTTGGGCAAGTATATCACAATGCAAGCTGAATATGCTCGTGCCATTGGCAATTTGATGTATATCACAAATTGCACTAGACTAGACATAGCTCATGCCATTAATGTCCAAGTCGTTACACGAGCAATCCAGGGACAAATCACTGGAAAACAATAACTAGGGTATTGAATTACTTGAAATATACCTCCAGTTATGCTCTGCACTACACAAGATATCGACATGTGGTAAAAGGATATTGTGATGCTAACTGGATATCGGATATTAAAAACTCCAAAGCCACAAGTGGCTATGTTTTTACTGTTGGTGGTGCACCGATATCATGGAAATCCTTTAAGAAAACATGCGATCAATTATGGAAGTTGAATTCATTGCTTTAGATAAAGCAAGAGAAGTAGCAGAATGACTTCGAAATTTCTTCGAGGATTTCCCCATTTCATATTTAATGTGAAATTGGCGTCCCAAATTACCTATGTAAGTGGTATACCTTGAGACATAACAAGGAAAATGTGAGTCCCACATTTGATCAATGTAGATAATGTTTGCTCTTATATACTACTATTGTATAATAAGGGTGTGGCCCTTTGGGGTTACAATATTTTCACTCGTTAGACAGAACCTTAATTACATGGGCTTGGGCTTCAAAAATACGCGTGCACCGTCAGTTCGTCTGACCCGACTCGGTCTTGGTGTTTGGGTTTGGGTCTTGGTGATCTAACATAATCTTTTTATTGTAAGGTTCATTGCACATATATCCCAATAGGTGCATACCCATACCCAACCGGTTTGCTACTGGTTCGGCCCACTAGGTGTGTCTCTTAATAAAATTGTTTTGGGCCCAATAGTTGTGTCCGTTCATGAAACTGTTTCGGGTCCAACATGTCATTTCGACCCAATGGGTGTGTCTGATCATTGAACTGTTTCGGCCCAATGTGCATGTTCATTAAATTTTTCTTGCTATAAATAGATGGTCAATGTCTGCATATTTCATTCATTCCAAAAGCTCATATTCATTTTATTTCGTTGTGTTTGTGTATCCTTGAGAGAGTTACATCACTGAACAGGTTTGTCGTCTTCGTTTTGTTTGAAGTGCTGCTACACGATGAAGGTACTAATTGTTGTATCCTGACAGATAATTTGCATTAAACTCATACAACATTTGTTGGGGCAAATAATGTCTTCAAAATAGAAATATTTTCGCAACTCAACAATTCATACTGTTCTTAATTCTTTTTCAGGGTTACATATTTTGTTTACTTATTTTATTTATGAACAGTAGCCTATTAGTACCAGACTGCCTAAAAAAAAGATATCACAAAGTCATCTGAGATTCAATTTGTATGGTAATGCGTAGGGTTTTATTCTTCTTTAAGAGCCCCATAGTTCTTCTGACCTTTTACTTTAATGGTGCACTTATCTTTAATCCGCAATCTTCTTTTCCTCATATATTTAACAACGAAGTGGATTTAAGATATGTTCTATCACCAAAATTATCAATTCTTTTTCAAATTGGTGGATTGGGGTTGTTGTGAATGTTGTTTGAAGTTCTAGGTCGATGAAAACAAAAATTTTCTAATAAGTTTTTAATTTAAATAGGTGTGTGGCTCTTAGTATAAATAGTATATAATTTTTTTGTGGGTGCTTTTAATATGTTGCATAACTCCTTGTAACGAGCCAGGTGTCAATACGATTTCCTTACTATTAATCAACAATAGGAACATTACAAATCCTGATCAGCAGGTATTAAAAAACCTCGTCACGTTTTATCAATACAGTACATTAAGACCAGACTCTAACATCAAACATGACTTGCAAAACTGCCTATAGTCAGGTCTTAGTTTCTCAATCCTTTCTTGAGGCCAGCTATTTGTATAATTCAAGAAAAGTGAGGTACAGCAACAACATGAACAGGCATTTTCAATTTTATAGTTGTCATAAAAGCTTCCGACATGTCTGATTTTTCACCACCCATCATCTTCCAGTCAAACCAGTATAGGAGGTTTGCGATAGTAGACTCGACAGCTATCAGAGCAAATAACTTTCCAGGGCAAATCCTTCTCCCTGATCCAAAAGGGGTGAAGTTGAAGTCTTGGCCTAGAGTATAATCCACAGCATTGTTACTAAATCTCTCAGGAACAAACTCGTTCGGTCTTTCCCATGATTTAGAATTCCTGTGTATGGACCAATGATTTATGAGGACTGTTGTTTTAGCAGGTACTTGAAATCCTTTAACAGTAGTAGCCATTGATGACTCCACAAGGTTTATGCCAGCAGCAGGATGCAATCTCATGCTTTCTTGGACAACTAATTTTAAGTACTCCATTTTCTGAATATCCTCTTCTTTCACCTCTTTATTCTTCCCAACCACTCTTCTGACCTCCTCCTGCGCTTTCCTCATCACATTTGGGTTCTGGAGAAGCTCTCCCATTGTCCATTCTAATGTTGTGGATACTGTTTCAATACCACCGATAAACATATCCTGCAATAAAGAAAGTAAAAAGAAATTAGAATAAACTTGGAGAGTGGTTATATAAGCCTTCGATTGTTGCGTGGCTATGTTCTATGTGCACAATAAAGAAGATAGAGTGTGACTTTACCAGAATAAGCGCTTTAATGGTGTCTCGGGTGAAGTTGGCATCATTCTTATGAACTTGAAGAAGAACATCTACAAAATCTTTATTGTAATGTGGATTGTCGTAGTTATTATGACTGAGATGTTCGTCAATGATTTGCTCAAAGTATATATCTAGGTTCTTGGAAAGCTTTTTAATTCTCCCAGTCAATCCTGTAATATTATCAATCCATCCAAACCTAGGAAACAGGTCACCGAAACAAAACGTTGTCATCAGTTCAAGCAATTCAACAGCCAAGTCGGCATTATTCTTCTTACCATCTTGTCCACCATCTTTCCTACCAAGAGCACATCTACATAGTATGTTGTTTGCAAGGGTCGTTACTAACTCCGTTAGGTTAACTGGAGATCCGACAGAACTCGAAGAAGTGATTTTTTGGATTATAAGAGCAATTTCTTCTTCCCTTACATTTCTAAAAGATTGCACCTTCTTGTTATTCAAGAGCTCCATAGCGGCAATCTTGCGTAGTCGTGCCCAATACTCACCATAAGGCGAGAAAGCTATATTGGTGCATCCATAGAGCAACATCTTCATTGCAGTTGTGTGAGGCCTATTTGCAAAATCAATGTCATGAGTAACTTTGATTTCTCTGACCATATCAGCAGATGATACTACGAGAGTTGGAGTAGAACCCAGATGTAATAGCATAAGGGGTCCATATTTCTCAGAGAGAATGTGAACATGACGATGAAGAAGAAATCCAAGCTGATGAAGATTTCCAATAATGGGAAGCCTGGGTGGAGAAGGGGGTAGATTTAGCTTTTCCGCACGATATCTATTAGTTAACCATACCACAAAAAAGGTAAAGAAAATGAAAATGCAAGAGAGAGTAAAGGAGTGATCAGCTAGCATTTGTTGGTAGTTTTCCAACTCTAACCATTTTGGCAGAAGCCTTGATAAAGCCATGGAATCTGGTAGCTAACTATGATGGATTAGAATTAGCTAGGGGGCATTCAAATATTTATAATTAAATTAAATATCATGAATTCATGATAATTTGAAGGATGGAGTATTATACTGTAAAACCTCTGTATAGTTATAAAGTCTGTGGGGGTAGTCCAATAATAATATCACAATAATAGCTTCAATTATTAAAATTGAATGTATTGGCCAAGGGTGGTGTACCAATTTTTAGGCTGATTATCTCGAGATGGAAGGGTGGTGGCGGCTGGTCATGAACGAGATCGTCGATGACCTCTTAACGGGGCGGCTGTTTTTTTTTTTTTTTTTTGTAAGAATGAGAAATAGTAGCTGTAAACTTAGTAGTATCATTGACTGCCTGACTTAGGACGTGTACAAATACACATAGCATAAACATCATATCTCAGAGGAAATAAGAAATTGTGTTGGGACTAGTTACTTTCTGAGTAAGAATCAACTGTTACTATTCAGTTTAAGCTAATCTTTTGCCATGTTTATCTCTCATTTCAACAATCCTCTTGCATTACCAAAACCTAAAATGTGCTGCACACCATCTCTCTCAGGTTCTCTCTCTTTCTCTATCAAAATCTTTAGTGCTTATTTAGTATCTATGCTAACTATTTTTTGTGGTTTCTTAAGCTGTTTCTACGGATCACGATGGCAAAAAGACGATGCATGATTCTGAAAAAGCCCTTCTGCTGGTACACTGATCTCTATCTCTCTTACACTCACACACATACATCCAAATACCGAGAAATTAGTTTCATTTTTGCTTTTTTTATTTTAGCAATTTATCCAAGAATCATAGAATCATGTAGATTTTCATTACAGTGCTCGGGGGAAACTAAGAAGAGAATCAGTGAAATGTTTAACAAGGTTGAACTTTCCGTTTCTTCATATGACACTGCTTGGGTTGCCATGGTCCCTTCTTTAAATTCCTCCGGAGTACCATACTTTCCTCAATGTTTAAATTGGGTGCTAGACAATCAACTTCCCGATGGTTCTTGGGGTCTTATGGATAGGCCTCCTTTCTTGGTGAAAGACACACTCTCATCGACACTAGCATCAGTCCTTGCACTCAAAAGATGGAATATAGGAGAAGAACATGTCAACAACGGTAAATTACTAATTCCTTAATGCTGGTCGAAATGTTCACATATTAATTCTTGGTCGATAAGATATTAGGTACATATTTAATTTGCTTCTCTTCTTCCAGGCATTGATTTCATCACGTCTAATTTTGCCTCAGCGACCGATGAGAAGCAGCACACTCCAATTGGGTTTGATATCATATTTCCTGGCATGATTGAATATGCTCAAGAGATGGGAATTAATCTTCATTTAGGTCCAACAGCTTTGAACAAAATGATGCAGACAAGAGATTTGGAGTTACAAGGGTAATTAAATATCATGCCAATTACTTTTATTGAACGAATTAACCTGCCGTTAGGCTGACCCCTACCTATTTTATTAAACCAGATCAGTTACATTCTAGAGTACATCCTAAGTATCTGACAACATCTTGGTTTATATGTTCAACAAATTTGCTGACGGGACACTCGATATTGGGTCGAGTTCACAGATTGTACCCCTTCCTTTTCCTTTTCTCATTTTTACAGACTATCCACAATCTTATAATGAGTTCTTCGTGCCATGCCAGTTATCCTTTCTCTCCATAACAATATGTTGTAGCAGTAGCTTGGCATAGTTCCATGTGAAAGTCTTGTCCTTAAAAAGTTTTGTACATAGCCACTTCCACTCCATTTTAGCATGTCTTTGGTGTCTTCATGAATAGCACTTCTTCTGGTACTGGCAGGTGAGTTAACTAGACTTTCTGTAGAATACCTGCTCTAAAAGAACAAAGACCTGTCAAGATTGTTCTGTGTGCACTCCTGGCCTGGGTAGTTCTCTGTGCACTCCTGGCTTGGGTTGTTCTCTGTGCACTCCTGGCCTGGGTTCTCTGTACATTCGAAACTCTGACCTGTATGCCATAATCAAAATTACACTTGACACAATTGTTTCCTGCTGTACCCCCAACTAAGAAGGTTATCCTGGAGTGATGGCTTTCTTCCGCAGGAATTTTGTCCACTTCAACTTGCTTTGCCTTGTCCTCAATACACCGCCTCTAGTATAAGTACCATTGGGTGTGGCTTACAAATTATTTCGTCTACTTTAGAGTTTAGATTCAGATGGGTCAATATGCACCCTCTAGTTGCATTCCACAGTTCTATATTGTTCTGATTGTATTCTCCTGGAAGATTCCCTATGTGATCTCTGGTTGAAGAGCTCACCTCTAAGTTGTCTTACAGTCCAGTTTTTACCTTTCCGGAGTCTCCTTTCTTTGTCACCCCGAATCTATGGATCATGCCATATTTTGTTGTCTTGCTCAAATGCAATTTGGTGTATGACCAAGTCTATTGTTCGTTACGATTTTCCATTGTCCAGAAATTTCCATTTTTACATGGTGTTTGTAAACCTGTTGATCTATAGAATGTCTTTCTAGGTTGCTAAATTCAATGTGTGCTTTCCAATTGCTTCATAGTTCAAGGTTTCCCTCTTATGAACACCAAGTCCTTCTGAGACTTGTAATTAGGCCAGCAGCGTTGTGACCACATTACTGTTTTATAGGGACACGCTTGCCCAATGTAATCCCCTGCTTTCATGTGTAATACCCTGTACTTTTGATATGTGATAGCTTGCACTTCTGAGTGTGTTTCACGCTAAAAAGGTTTCTGCTTTTCTTTCTATGCTTTATATGTCCACATCATTTGCGATTGATAAATTGTTCCACTCTGTCTTTATTTACAGAGGCACTGCGAGCAATTCTGAGGGGAGAAAAATGTATCTAGCATATGTTGCAGAAGGACTAAGAAATGAACAAGACTGGAAGGAAATCATGAAATATCAGAGGAAGAATGGATCTCTTTTTAATTCACCGTCCACTACTGCAGCTGCTGCGGCTCACCTTCATGACGATAACTGTCTCAATTACTTGCATCTGACATTAGGGAGATTTGGCAATGCAGGTCGCCTTTTCCTGTTTTCTATTGTAGAATTTATATACGCAGTTTTTCTCATACTTGTTTCATTGTTGTTGCTTTCTTCCAGTACCAACTGCTTATCCACTTGATATATATACCCAGCTTTGCATGGTTGACAGTCTTGAGAGCTTGGGAATCGCTCGTTACTTTACGCGCGAAATTAAAAGTGTTCTGGATAAAATACACAGGTAATGCTTTCCAAATATTGTTCTAAAGATATTCAGAACACGAAATATTATATATCCCCATTTCTTGGTGAGTCGCAATCTGATTTAATATATGAACAGCTGCTGGTTGATGAAGGATGAAGAGATTTTCTTGGACATTGCCACCTGTGCCATGGCATTTCGGATCTTGCGCATGCATGGATATGATATCTCTTCAGGTACTAGTGAAACCTGAGACAGTGTAATTTTCTTTCCATTAATTGTGAACTGAGGTAGTTTAAACTCTTGATGTAGATGTGTTAGCTCAATATGGTAAAGAGGGCTTCTCGAATACACTTGCTGGATATCTCAAGGATACGAGTGCTGTTCTAGAGTTGTATCGAGCTTCAGATTTTATGTTCCCTGATGAATTATTTTTAGCGGAACACAAATCATGGTCGAATGACTTATTAAAAGAGGAATTATCCAAGGGTACAATGCATGCTAATAGGTTATCCAAACAGATTAGAAAAGAGGTAATGGTTAATGTAAGACATACAATATGTCTTCCCCAAGACTTCAATGCATTTTGTTTACTTGTTAGTCCTTCAATATTAAGTCATGGTAGATAATCACGTAAGAATTTAATGTTGGTGTTTCAGGTTAATGTGGCTCTGAACTATCCATACTACGCGAATCTACCTCGCCTTGAGAACAGAAGAAGTATTGAACACTATGATACAAATAACTTGAGAATTCTTAAAACTTCATATAGGTACACTTCAATAATTTACAAATTCATAAGAAGTCTGCTGAAGAAGATCATATCATGGTATCAATTATATAACGGTACTCCACTTTGGTTGTGATAGGCCTATCAATCTTGACAACAAAGATTTGCTAAAATTGGCTGTGGAAGACTTTAACCTATGTCAATTGATACATGGCAAAGAACTGAATCAACTTGAGAAGTATGGATTATATTCCTGTTTTAATATATTTTGGGATACTATGTTCAACAATGATAAGCATCTTCTTTAATGATCAGGTGGGTCAAAGAAATGCGAATAGATAAGCTCACTTTTGCTAGACAGAAGATGGTTTTCTGTTACTTCCCTGCTGCGGCAACCCTTTTTTCTCCGGAGTTATCTGACGCCCGCTTGTCATGGGCGAAAAACAGTTTTCTAGCAGTTGTGGTTGATGACTTCTATGATGGAGGCGGTTCTAGAGAAGAATTACTAAATTTAATTGAACTGCTTGAGAAGTATATATATGTTCCTCTTTATACCCTTGAATGTCTAACTTCATGTTTTCCCTTACTGTATGCATGTAAGATCAGAAATCTGATCAATATTGGCTTTGACACAGGTGGGATGGAGTTTCAGCTGCAGATATTTGTTCAGAAAAAGTTGAGATACTTTTTTATTCGCTTAAAAATACAATCAATGAGGTTGCAGAAAAGGCAATGAAATGGCAGAACCGCGATGTCACCAGACACATTGTTGAAATTGTGAGATTTGAATGTTATATGTGCTTATTAATCTTGCTTCATTATAAATATTGTTAATTGTGTCATGAGTTATCTTTCTGCAACAGTGGCTTGCATTGGTTAAGGCTGATATGAAAGAGGCTGAGTGGGTGGAAAAAAAGATAGTACCGACAATTGACGAATTTAATGCAGATGCATATATCTCATTTGCTTGTGGACCTGTTGTTCTCCCAGCTATCTATTTGGTTGGACATCATATTTCAGATGAGGTTATTAGAAGTCCAGAGTACCACAAACTTTTTAAAGCTATGAGCAGGTGCGGACGCAACCTCAATGATTTCCAAGGGTTCAAGGTATTGTATTCTTCAATTAGTAAACATCCCATGTTCTTCAGAATCATACAGAGTGACATTACTTGTTGATGTTTCAGAGGGAATGTGATGAAGGGAGTTTCAACGGTGTATTTGTTCTCATGCATCATGACCCTGATGTTAGTACTTTCGAAGAGGCTGCAAGAAAGATGAGGGATGTTGCTTACAGTAGTACGAGGGAGCTTTTAAAATTAGTGTTGCAGGAGAAAGGAAGTGGGATACCAAGAGCTTGCAAAGATCTGTTTTGGAATATGTGTAACATATGTCACCTCTTTTATGCCAACACAGATGGTCTCTCGTCATCAGCAGAAGAAATGATTGTTGACGCGAAGGCTGTCTTGTATGTACCCGCAAATCTACCTGATGAGATATGCTAGTAATTAACAAAAATGATGAAAATCCTTGTGTTGGAGTCACTTTTCAAAAGATTAGTTGAAGTCTTGAATGGAGGAGATTGAAGAGGCGTCTTCAGAGTCATTTAATATGGAGGAGTTGTGTGTCTCAACCGAGTATATATAGGCAATTCGATCAACAAAGCTCCAAGTAATATTAATCTGTATGTAGTGTCAACTTCTAAGCATTCAACCATTAGGCCTTCATCTCTACATGCACATAAGCAAAAAAATTGCGTGATCATGTTTTAACACTTTCATCCATCATGCTGTGACATCTGACTTGCATCTAATTATAAATTTTAAATTTTGGATGAATGTAGACCACTTTGCCTCTACCAAAACTTTTATACTCGGCTAGGGCTTACTGAAGGCCCTGGGTATTGGGTAAAAGAGTGCAAAACAAATTTAGCTTAGGGATGGCATGTTGCTGGTAGTGATCTCAGTAGTGAAACCAACTGAACCCCTCCATAGGCCAACTGAGTTGCCATGAGGTCACATATAGCCAGCTCACCAGCTATAGCTGAAAGACTGAAACAAAGCCTATCCTTGTTAGTCTGCCCTTCTCGCTGATGCGGACGACTAAAGCCAACAAATCGGAAAACTTTGTGCAACCTGTGAGAATTGAAAGATTATTTAAGCCTTTAACAGCCGTTGGATTTTGGCCATCGTGCAATGGCATTTAGCAACAAAAAACTGGTAGAAACTCGAACAAATCACAGAGTTCATTGGTTTATAATTCTAGTGCGTATCATATTTATTGAATCACAGAGTGGGATTATCTTAAGTGCAAGGGAAAGGTGTGGCAGGTGCCAGTGTGGGCATGCAGGGTCGAGTCGTCAGGTTTGTTATCCTGTCATCTGTATGACTATACCTCAGCCATTCAACAAATTAACAATTAACCTGGATCTAACCATACTTTATTTGGATGTGCTAATTCTCTTTTGGATGAATCAAATTAAATTTTATTGATATTAAAATTTGAGGTACAACTAACAACCATGTCCAAAAAATCCTATAAAACAACAATAAGCCTATTACAGTACTAATTCAATATGCAAAATAAATCTCTTGATGCATGTTGAACTGCTTTGACGACAAAAAAATTAAACCTTGTCACCAACTTTAAACTGCACATAGCTTGCGGTTGTTTCACCCATCTGGATGACTTGAACGACCCAGAACCTTCTTTGGCAGCTCATTCAATTTCAGAACTTTTGCTGTACGTTGTTTCTTGGCTGCGGCAACTCGTTGGTATCCTTCCTGAAGCTTTCTCTTAGATATTTCGAGTTTCTGTTGATGAAGTGATTCTTCATCTAAAGAAATATCCGAGACCCCAGTAGCAGTAGAACTACTACTTGTCTTGATGATCTTGTCATCCACCTTAGAAAGAGTTGATGGTCTCAAACTACTCTGCTTGTCCAACTTGATTTTGCTTGCTTGGTGAATTGTACTATTATTATTAACTTTATTCTTCGGCATCTGTTGTGTTGTTGCAGCCATAATTTCTGCCACGATCTCTTCCCTATGCCTTTTAAATTCTTCAGGTTTCAACAATGATGCAACAGTAATAGCGCAATGTATCGTGTCAAAGATATTAAACGACCCTGATCCCTCTCGTTCAAAGAACTTCTTCCACTCCTCTACACCAGCCATGTCTCTCTGACTCTTTCAAAGAACTTCTTCTCTAAGTTCTCTCTTTCTCTTCTCTGATCTCTCGCTCTTAACAAAATCGCCAAAAGAAAACAAAAGGACGAACTGATCATCTCTCTTCCAAACCATGGCTTTTTATACATGGAGATTGCTTGCTTCACTATGACGCAGTTCCACTCCATGTACTATATGGATTAGGCTAGCTTTCTATTGTAAAACTTTAACGGCTAGTTTTATTTGGGCCAAATCCATGGACCGACCCTGTGTGAGGTGTTACCATGCAGTCTCTCATGCAGCTCAATAATAACTAACACCACATAGACACAGTGTACCTATTTTATGTATGCACACAACATTTATCTGATTCAGGTAAAGTCGCGCAGAACAGGTTCTTATTATTAATTGACCGGTTGTAATATCAATATATACCTATATTCCAATGTTAGGACATCCTCCTCTCATGTGCCGTAGGATCCACCCCTTCAGCAAACCACTTGCCAACTTGGGGTGTTACATTAACCCATCCAGGTGGGGGTCTCAACCATGAAGTTGTTGTGTGTCCCAAACCAAAGGAAAGTGATCCCACAGGTGCACCAGAGATCGATATTTGAAGATGCAAGAGCAGATTTTCAAATATTGTTTTCATGGATATATAGCCCAAGAAATAATATGTTCGATAACAAATTGTTTATTATCAAATCTAATGGAATTCCTTGTTAGAATTATGACCAATTAACCATTTGTTTAAGTCCCATTTAAATGATAAGTCTTTTGGTTTTTTGGATTTCAATATAATTAGTTATATAATATTAATCTCCATTTATTGGTAATGTTCATTATCATGAAGAACACAAAGGTTTTGATGGAAGACTATATAAGTACTACACTCCATAGCTCCCCTCAATACTCAATCTCTACATTATACAGACCATCACCTAGGTAGATTTAAGGAGAAACTAAAAGAAGTTAAGCTCTAAGTTGTATGTAGAAGTTATAATGTATGTATCTCTATATTGATTTATTTTGTGACCAAAGCCTCATGCATATTCGATCTTGGACATTTTGTGTAATCTAAGTTTATTTAGATTTTACTTCTTTTCATTTGGTATAATTTCATTCTTTCATTCCTGGCATTCTAAATAGAAAGCATAATATAGAAAGCTAACATGAAAGTATCACGTATACCATGTTCATCCTGTTTCCCTATCCAATAACAAATTCAACCACTTATTACCCTCCGCAATGTCAGACGGTAATATAAGAGTTAAAGGATTGGCAAACCACTCTTAAAGACCTAGGACATTTGAAGTCACTAACTTTGCAATCAGAGATTGGTCCTTCACTCCAAGATCACTAAGGGTCATTCCAGAAGCTAACTTTCTTTCCATCACCAATGCTCCAAATACTACCAAACCTGATGATCTCCTTGGTGTCTAAAATTCCTTTTAAAATAGGTGAGGCCCAGTTTGGGGCTTGACAATTAGTTTTCAAGTCCAACATCTTCCCATACTAATTGATCATCACTCTTGACCATAGTGACTTAGTTTGGACTTGGAGAGCAAAGGCAAGTTTGCAAGCCTGAAATTCCTAAAACCAAGGCTCCCATTTCTTTTATTTGTGCACAGTTTAGACTATTAATTTACATAGATGCAAAGTCTGGGTATTTTGGAATGATTAGCTAACAGTGCAGAAGATTAGTGAATGCAACCAGGCGTGTAACTTACATGTTACTCATACCTCAACCCAAAAGTCATTTTTGGCTTCCTTTGTTTATGCAAAATGCCATAACATTGAGAGGAGACCTCTTTGACAGAATCTCTTCAATTTCGGCGCATCTAAACTATCCCTTGGATGATAGGGGGAGATTTTAATACACTCTTAGATTCTAACGAGAGACTTGGAGGTCAGCAAGCCTCCCTAAATTCGGTGGAAGACTTCAATGATTTTGTTCTAAACTGTGAATTGGTGGACTGTGGATTCATTGGTTCAAAATACACATGGTGTAACAATCAGCAGGGCACAAGAAGAAGGTGGGCTAGGCTGGACAGGGTGTTCACAAATACTATATGGGCTAACGAGTTTACACGAATTGAAGTGTTGCATGAGCCAAGAGCCAACTCTGATCACCTTCCTATGATTGTGAGAAGTAAAAACATGATGCATGGGAAAGGGCCACATCCATTCAGGTTTAAAAAAATGTAGATCTCTCATGAAGGCTTTATGCAATTCATTCAGGACAATTGGGATCTAGCTGGTTATTCTCCACTTCCCATACATCTACTTGAGCTTAAGATCAGAAACATAAGATCTCGATTAATATAGTGGAACAAGCATGTGTTTGGAAACATTCAACAAAAGGTCAAGGAATTAGAAGACGGTATCATAAAGCTAGTTCAATCTCTTACAGATGCATGGGATATTGAAACATGGATAGAACTGAAGAAGAAGCAGACCTTGTATCAACAAGCCTTAATTCAAAAGGAGCAGTATTGGAGAGAAAAGTCTGGAGAAAAATGGTTGTTGGAGGAAGAAAAAAATACCAAGTACTTCCATACTTCTGTCGTCGCTAGAAGGAAAGTAATGGTGGAGAAGTTGCTGCTCACAGAAGATCCAGATAATTGGAGCAGTGATTTGGAAGAGATGCATTCTAAAGCAACAAAATTTTTTCAAGATCAACTAACCTCACAGGGGTGGCAATTGGATGAGGACTTTATGAGTGTGATTACGCCACTAGTTTTAGAGGAGGATAATCTACTACTAAATGTTATTCCATCCATGGAGGGAAAAAAAGAAGTTGTTTTTAGCATCTCACCGGACAGTGCACCAGGCCCTGATGGATTAACCTCTCTTTTTTATCAGAAGTGTTGGGATATCGTGAAGACCGACATCACTGCTGTTGTACAAACATTCTTCCACGATGTTGGCCTACCCAGATTTTTTTTGGCTAACTTCATCTGTTTGATACCAAAAAAATATGTCCCAACTACCCTGGCAGAATTTAGGCCTATCAGTCTATGTAATCTCAGTTACAATATAGTCTCCAAAATTATCACCTCAAAGCTGACAGGAATTCTTCCAAGGCTTATATCCCCTTAACAAGGGGCTTATGTGAAGGGTAGATTGATTACGGAAAATGTGGGTTTGGCCCAAGAGATGATGCAAAGCATTGGCAGGAAAGTACAGGGGGGAAACTTGGTTATGAAGCTGGAGATGGCTAATGCTTTTGATAGAATAGAGTGGTAGTTCCTTAAAAAGTGTGCTATCAAGATTTGGTTTCTCTGCTAGTTGGATTCAGTTGATCTCCTCGTGCATAAAACAGTGCACTTTCTCCATCCTTTTTCAAGGGAGCTACAAAGGAAATTTTAGATCTTCAAGAGGGATTAGGCAGGGAGACCCCTTATCCCCATTCCTTTTCATTCTGGCTTCTGAGGTGTTAAGTAGAGGGCTGGCACACGAGTTCCATGAAGAAAAGATTTGCACCTATACTACACCTAGAACCTGTGATCCTGTTACTCACCTTTTGTATGCTGATGATACTCTTGTATTTCTTAATGGCAGGAAAAGTTCATTAAAAGGTTGCTTGAAGTTCCTGGATAGATATTGCAGATGCTCAGGACAAAAGATAAATGCATCCAAAAGTACCTTCATGGTGGAAAAAAAATCAACATCAGCTCAAATCCTTATGATCCAGCATCTCACAGGCTTCAGACACAAAAACTCTCCAATGGAATACCTGGGTGTTCCTATATATTAAGGACAAGCAAAGGCAGAATAGATGGACTCATCTTAAAAGTCAGAAAAAATATTGATGGATGGAGAAAGAAATTGCTCTCTTAAGGAGGTAGACTGATACTTCTCAGACATGTGCTCCAGAGTATGCCTATATATCTACCTTTTCTCTACTTTTTCTATTCCTAAGAAAGTGACTAGAATCCTTGAATCGCTCTTTTCTAACTTCTTATGGGGGAACTCTGAATTTAAAAAAAGAAGGAAATTGGTGGCTTGGTCTAAAATCACTTACCCTATTCAAGAAGGAGGATTGGGAATTCGACTTTTGAAACAGGTACTAAAAGCTTTTAGAATGAAGTCCTATTGGAACTTAGTCAGTGCTGATACTCTATGGGCTAAGTTTATGAGGGACAAGTACATCAAGCAAAGATCCTTAGAAAACATCAAACTTATCACATCTGCCACAAATATATGGAACTGCTGGAAATACTTAGAAGAATTGGTGGATTTGTCAACCTGGGAGTTTGGTCCAGGCCAGTTTCATTTGCTCGGGGAGAACTGGATGGGAGATGGTTGTATTCTCCCATCTATGGAACCAGGAATTTATGGGGACCTTACATTACAGGAAGCTAAAGATGAAGATTTTAATATTTCTATTTTTAATCAAGACCAAAAGGTGTTGCTAAGAGAAGCTTATTGTATTCTTCATCAGAACATACACGTGGATAGAAGAATATGGCCTTATACCTCTTCTAGGGACTTTACAATCAAGTCATATATTCAGCTAGACCAAAAGAACAAACCCACCTTCCCTATCATGAAGGGAATTTGGCACCACTTTGTGCCTATCAAAATCTCACTATTTATTTGGAAGCTCCTGAATGGTGTCATACCAACAGATGTTGCGGTTATGAGGTGCCATATTAGCATGGTCTCAAGGTGCAGTTGTTATGTGTCTTACACTATGGAATCCTCCCTTCATCTTTTTCTGAAAAGTGATTTAGCCAATCCAGTCTGGAACTTCTCTCATGACCTGTTAGATATTAAACCTCCACGGTTTTACAATTTTGGTTCTCTTTTATCAAGCTGGTTTAGGAAAGGCAAGCCTGGTTCCATGGAATTTGTTATACTCTAACTCCCTTGTTTATTCTGTGGGAGGTGTGGAAGGAGAGATGTAGTAGGAGATATATGAAGAGGGATACGTTCACTCATCAGTGGCAAGTTCTCAGATTATATTGAAAATCAAGTTTTGGCTATCAAGGTTGTGTGAACATTACACACCGACCAAAAGATCAAGCCATATCTTCGAAGATGTTGCTCACACTCTCAATATCTCCTCTAAAAACCTACCCTTAACACCACCAACCTTAGTACTTTGGAGCAGGCCTCAATTAAGTAGGGTATATAGGTCTGAACACAGATGGAGCCTGCAGGAGGGGAAGACTGCTGGTGGAGGCATTAAAAGGAATCAGGAGGGTACTCATGTAGCAAATTTCTTCTCCTATTTAGGTAAGTAGACTAATAATCTGGCAGAGACGAGCAATTTTGGATAGTTTGAAACTTTGCCACTGGATAGGACATACTAAGGTATACATTCAAGTAGACTCTAATCTTATTATATTATGGTTCCACAAACAAGCAACCATTCCATGGTTCCTTATCAAATGGTGGAAGCAAATTTATAACATTGCAGATGATATAGAGATTCTTTGCAACCATGTGTACAGAGAAGGAAACAATGCAACAGACTATTTATCTAAGATGGGCATTACACTAAGATGTGATGGTGCAGTTAACAGATTACAAGACTCTTAATTCAAACAGATTCTAAATGGAGATAGAAGTAACATTCCACAATTCAGATTCACAAAATAACAAGGCTAGACCTAGGCGGAAGATCAAAGCTCCAAACATGAATCAAAACACTAGTCAGAATACTACTCAAGTAAGTGAGTCTTTAGATGCTTCGTTTCTTGATTTTCTTCTCATCACCACTTTCATCTTCAGATGGACCAAAAGCTTCAACTTCTTCTGCTATTCACCATTAACCTCAGCTTCATTGTCACCACCCCCACCATTACCTTCATCTCCTCCATCATCACTTTTATCTACCTCATCCTCTGTTTCACTCCCCCATCCAAGTATTGTAGAAGCCACTCTACATTCCTCACAGGTCCTGATTGTAAATCGGCCATAAAAGTACGAAGGTATGCACAGGTCCCTAAGAATCTCACCATCACCTGTCATCAGCCATGCCTCAAACAAAAGCCATTCTTCTCTCTTCACCTTATCTGGTGGATAAGAAAAAGTGTTGAATATCATATCAAGGAGATCTTGGAAGGCCTTAGAAGAAGAGAGGATACACAACTCTTGAAGACCAGTATGAAAAGAGTGAAACTCAGAAAAGTGTCGAGGACATATATACCTTTTCACAGAGTGCATCATAGTTGACACTGCTGTTGGGGGGGGGGGGAGGGAGGAGAGGACATTGTTCCTTGGTTGGAATTAAAGATGGAAAAGATAGAACAAGGGTATTTCTAGAGCTCCACAACACCTCCCAAGTACCTATTGATGGCAAAGCTATTGTTGTTGCCCCTTTTTTCAGCTTTTTTCAGTTTCAAGAAGCTGACTTTCCTATGTTTATTTGAATTGTATTTAGCAGGCCCTATTGTTGAACTTTTGGGTGTTATAAAGGCTGGGAGGCCTTTTACTCCCCTACCTGTAACGAGGGGTAAGGTCAAGTCCCCCTCATAATCATTACACTGCTACCAGCCAAAGAGAGAACACTGGCCTTCCATCCTAGACTTCATCTGATCTTCCAAATAGGATAAATCCTGAACTCTTGAACTTGAAGGGATAAGAGGAGTACCCAAGTACTAGTCCTTCTTAGAAAGTTCACCCACTCTCAAAATGCTTTTGATCATTCTTTTATGTCTATGGTGCATACCCTTGCTCATAAATATCTTGGATTTCTCAAAGAGCTATAAATGCACACGTATAAACCTTAGCTCAAATCACATAGAAGATGGAAAGTAGTGAGTTCAGATCTAGATCTCCCGTACGGAAAACGCTTAAAAATTCATGGAAAAAGAAGAAATAAAGAAGAAATGAGAATGGGTGGTATCGAAAATTAATGGAAAACGCTCTAGAATCATGAAGGCTGAGTATGCAACAACAAGGTTTTTACTCATCTTTTTCTAATTAATATTTTTTGATCTATGAGTATTAGATGAACTTGTGTTGCTGCTGAGGGTGTTTAGTTTTTTTAATTTGGAAAAATTAGGCTGCTGAGAGGACTATGGAAAAATTGATTGCTTGGTTGCTTCCTAATTTATCAATTAATTTAAAAGTGGTGAGTATAAACTTTTAATTTAGTTAGGTGCTTATTTTGATTATTGAGACCATATTCATTTTGAATTGAATTCCCACAATGAGGAACAGATTACTTTTGTTTTAAACCAAACAATGTTCTTAATTGGTTCCTTCTAGAAAGAGCTGTGCAGAGGCAGTCAGGTATTGTATGGCTCTTCCTGATAGAGAGTGGGTTATAAGTTATTACAAATTTGTCGTCCATTACAATTAGATATCAACTGTATTACAAAGACTACATGCTCAACTTGAACATTTTGCTCACACCTAGCTTGAATGCAATATCTTGTAATCACTGTCTTCGAGTAGCCGTGAGTTCTAGTATAACAATCTTTAATCCCCACATGTAGAGTTCGAATTAAGGAATGAAAGTATGGAACAGTCGCCAAATCAACAAAAGATAGCTGCATTCGTTGTTTCCTCAAAAGTAATTAATGGGTTACACAAGCGCCAGACACTTCTAGTAGTGTAAATTTCCTAGAGACTTCAACAGGGATGGTAATGAACATGACATTCTTGAACACAGGAAGAAAAATAATTTTCATGCTAACCCTTGCTAAGTTGCTAATCCTTGTTAGGGCTGACAAATATGTTAGAAATGCATGAACACTGATCAGGCAACCATGATTTGGATCTCGATCTATACATAATTCTTACTTTTGAAACCCTAGCATAAGTTAGATCTCAGGATCAGCTATTTTGATTCAATGATCTGGATTTGTCTTTGGTTTTTCTATAAATCGAATTTAGAAAAAGTTCGGATTTTCTTTAATTTTATTTAGAAAATTCATATTTTGTTGAAATAGTTTTGGATCAATGAGATTTGAAATAGTGTTGTGTTTTGTATGTATATAATATAACTCCATTACATGCTCAAAATACTAAAGCTATATTACTGCCTACTACTCAAGGTATATTAAATCTTATATAATTTCCTTGTTAGTGAAAATTGGAGTTTAAGTTGTTTATAACTCTTGATGTCCTGATTCAGCTGATTGATATTGATTTAGGAGTTTGTTAGATGGCGAATCACCTGTCATAACTTCCATGGGTTATTGATGTTTGGCCGACCGGTTTGATCGAAGTGGTGTTGTGATTCTATTGGAACTGTTTTATTTGTATCCTACGGAGACTTATGCAAAGGCAAAACCAAAAGGTAGTAGTTTATTTTGTTAACAATTCTGGTAGACAATAGGGTGTAATCGATATATGTTGATTACGATAAATTAGCTATTTTGGTCCTCTAACTTTACCCAAATCTAGTCCCCAAAGTTTAAATTGGTCAATTTGGTCCCAAATCTTTCGAAACGTTTGCAAAATGGTCTCACCGTTACCAAGCAATACAATTCTCTTTTTTAGAAATTGGGTTCTATTTTTACACAGTTTGGGTTTGTATTCTATTTTTAAGCAATATGATTTTGCGCTTACACTCGCGTGCTCTGCTGACCTGGCAAAAAAAAAATATTAAAATTTGAATTTAACAGACCATGTGTGATAGTAAACTACCACTAGGCAACTTTGTTAAATGTTTGGTAACGATGAGACCATTTTGCAAACGTTTTGAAAGATTTGGGACCAAATTGAGCGGTTTTGTAATGCCTCGCAATTTTAATTTTCTGCCATGTTTAGTATATGTTTTGTTGCATTTATTTTTGGTGTATAACCTTGCATTAGTTGGGCTTGCATTAGTTGGGCTTGTTATATATATATAGATATATGTATAGATTCCTGTTATATGGGTTATAGTTGGGCTGGGGGTTTAAGTATTCATTGTTTGAAGCCCACTAAGAACATCTACAATCAGATTCAACTAGAACATTCATCTTATCACTAGAACCAGTTCTCTCTTTGCTTTGCTATCTGAACCTGGTGAAAGGGAGATAAAGAAATAGAGACTTGGGTGGGCAGAAAATCAGAAGTTAAAGCTTGGAATTTTTGTTTGTGAATAGGGGTTTTGCGAGCACTTGAGGCAAGTGGAGTCTCACTCCCTCTTCTTACCTCTTGGTGTAGATTTATATTAATTTGAATCGAATTCCTTTTGGTTAAATTGCTTGCTTCTGTTGAGTATTGATTGTATTTGATTTTGGCTACCATATTAGGTGCTTTTAAATCCAAATTTTGGTTTATTTCATTGCTGCCCTGAACCTAGGTTATGAGAAGCATATTCTATTGAATTGTGTTGATTTGCTTATGTTGTTTTAAATAGAATTCGAAAACTAGTTACTGCTGAAATGAAAAGATATGATAAGCATGTTATCTTGACGAATTATTATGTTGAAATGCGCATATAGTTAGTAAAAGTCTGATGTCGTTAGCGTGGTCTATGAGGAGATCATTTTTGTTATGTTTTAAATAAGTATATTGATACTTGGAATGAGCTACTGACCTGCACAAATTTTGTGACCTGTTCTATGAGTCTCGCTCCATTTTATCGATTTGGCATATTTGTGAATTTCGGGAATATATGTCATCTGAATCTTCACTTTGAACTTGTTTGAATATCTTATTCAATATCTGAGTTGGTCGATATTGCGTATATATACACACTGTTCTTAATATAAATGTTGGAATTCTTCCGATGCTACTTTCTCGGCTAGAGTGAGCTTGAAAGTGGATATGTTTTGAATTGTAAAAAGTGTGGTTATGCGCTCTTATGCGATTTGGGACTTCGATCGTGTGTTGATTGAGGTCACACATATTTATGAATGGGGGCTTGGGCCGTGTAGTGGATGCGTTCACACACATTTAATACAAGCTTGGGAGGAAGTGTTAAGCACATGGGTCTATACAATGGCAGTACCAGTCACTTGCGGGTGATGGGAGTGTGACCATGCGTGGGGCCGTATAGACTGTACCTCCAGCTATCCGCATATGGAGGGAAATTTACATGTGTGTACCTGCAGTGTAATGAGTACATGCAGGCGTACTCCCCAAACTAAATAAAGATAAATTAAGGCACTAATAAAATTGGAATGACTGATATGATCTGTTGGTATGAGGTGAATTTGGTTTAAACTAGTGTATTTCTATTCTTTGTGATAAGTTTAGTGAGTTGGATTTTATTTGCTGAGCTGTAGCTCATCCTTGTTGTTTACCATCTTTTTCAGGAGATCATTCTCAGTAGCTTCGAGAGCGTCGTAGGAGTTTTGAGACTTCAGAGTTATATATAGATGTACGTAGATTTTGTTATAGTTGTTATAATGGAGTTTGTATATTTTGAAAACTAGATGTATATATGTGTGATATGGTTATGTAAGAAAACTTTTCTTTGTACATACAGTTTGATATTTAATACAAATACCAGGTTTTGGGTTTTTAGCAGATTGTTCCTTTTTACTAGAGTTTTGCAATGGTATTATTTCCTGTTGACGTGTTCCTTGAACAGGTGGGCTTTTGCCTGGTTGGTCAAGTAACATGGGCGCTACAATTCCTTATGTTCCAGAGCGGCCGACTGGGATAATACGGAGTTGGGGCGTTACAGATTTGGTATCAGAGCTGTAGGTTTATGTCCTAGAATTCGTCTAAGGTTAGGGGTGACCAGATAGAAATGAGTGAGGACGATTAGTTATATATTCGTTCTAATGTTATTTTGTTTCATGGATGTGGTGTCTGTATATGTTTAATTGTGTATGCAGCTGTTTATTATCATCTTCGTATTTCAGCATGTCTGCTTCAGAGAGAGCAGCTCGAACTCGTAAGACAGTCCGTTTAGCGGAAATTGGGGTTGTGAATAATGAGAATCCTACATCAGAAGCGGGTACCTCGGGGCCTCCTGCTCCTGAGCAAGTACCTACATGGGTTGGAGACCTTACTAGAATGTTAAAATATGCGAATCGGAGACTTGATGCGTTAGAGGCTGGTAGAGATGCCTCTCAAGCGCCACCAGTTATTAACTTGGATGCAGTGCCACCAGTTAATCAGGTAGCACAAAATGGCCCAGAAGTTCCAATAGACTTTCAAGCAGTGCAAGATAATGAAGCGTGGAGAAGAATGGTAGAAGGCTTTATGAAGATGAAACCTCCTAGATTCAGTGGTTCATTTGATGTTACTGTAGTAGAGGATTGGAAGGAAGATATCGAGAACTTGTTTGATGCTATGGGTTATACTGAGGTTCAGAAACAGCGACTTGCGTCACTTTGCTTGATGGGAGATGCTTCAATTTGGTGGAAATCAGTGACAAGGATTGAAAATCTGCATGATATTACTTGGGAAGATTTTTGTAGGCGTTTTGATTTGCGGTACTTTCCTCATTCTTTGAGGGCAGCCAAGGCAAGAGAATTTATAAATTTGAAGCAAGGGACAATGACAGTGTTAGAGTATGAAACTCGGTTTACTAGACTTGCACGCTTTGCCACTCACATGAATATGGATGAATTCCAGAAAGCTAGACAGTTTGAAGAAGGTTTGAGGGATGGGTTGCGACGGATGGTTAAAGGCCACCATTACCCTACAGTTAGGCAGGCATCAGATCTTGCTACTTTGCTAGAACAAGATTTTATGGAACACGGTCGACCAAATGATTATGCTAAAGGGAAAAAGGCGCAACATTCACGACCAGAAACATCACAACCTCCCTATAAGAAGCAAAACAGTAGCTCCTCTTCTACTGCCTCTACAGATGGAACAAAGCGCAATAAGTTTCTGGGGAATTGTTTCACTTGTGGCAAGGTTGGACATAAAGCTTTTGAATGCAGAGTTCCGGAAAGAAATTGGGTGAAAACAGATCAGGGAAAATCAGAAGGCAAACCGTATGAACAGAAAATGAATGAGCAGAAAATATCGGGGCAGAAATCATATGGATCTCAAGGATCATGGAAGGGACCAGCTGATCGTGCACCAGATAAACGACATGGTCAGATGTTTGCTATTGAACAAGTGGGAAGAGACAGGGTAATGGCAGATGCATCATCTCATGTTGAACCTCCACAAGGTAGTGCTTATACCGGAATGTCCCGAGATGGAGAAGCTAGTGGAACTTTACTGGAAGGTATTTTTTCTGTCAATTCTAAACCCGCCAGAATATTATTTGATGCTGGAGCTGATCGTTCTTTTATATCTCATGCTTTTATGCTCATGCTTGATATTCAACCTGAGTATATGCTAGAATCTATGTTTGTATTGCTGCCCGCTGGGGAAGGGATTAAGGTAGCAGATAAAATCTGTAGGAAATGTATGATTAGCCTCGATGATCTTAAATTTCCTTATGATTTAATTGTGCTCGTTATGCGTCGGTATGATGTGATTTTGGGAATGAATTGGATGGAGGATTTCCATGGTAACATAGATTGTATCGCCAAGACATTACGTCTGGATATTCCTGGACATCAACTGATAGTTATTGCGACTACAAAGGGGAATGTTTTGGTTGAAGCTTATTTAGCTCATATAGAACTTGAGATGGGTAAGAATGATATTGCATCAATTGACACTGTGGCAGAGTATGCTGATGTGTTTAGTGAAATTAAAGGTTTGCCTCCTAATCGAGAAGTTGAGTTTAGCATTGAACTGATTCCAGGGGTTGCTCCAATTGCTAGAGCTCCATATCGTATGGCACCTACAGAACTTAGAGAATTGAAAGTTCAAATTCAGGGTCTTCTTGAGCAGGGTTTTATTCGACAAAGTACATCACCTTGGGGTGCACCAGTTCTCTTTGTTAAGAAGAAAGATGGATCTCTTCGCCTATGTGTTGATTACAGAGAATTAAACAAGGTGACAATTCGAAACAGATACCCTTTACCTCGTATTGATGATTTGTTTGACCAGCTCAAGGGTGCACAATGGTTCTCTAAAATTGACTTGAGATCGGGTTATCATCAGTTGAGGGTTCGAGAAGCAGATGTGCCTAAGACTGCTTTTGTGACACGTTATGGATCATATGAGTATCTAGTAATGCCGTTTGGATTGACTAATGCCCCTGCATTTTTCATGGATCTTATGAACCGGGTGTTTAGAGGATTCTTAGATCAGTTCATAATTGTCTTTATAGATGATATTTTGGTTTATTCAAGAACTCGCGAGGAACATGCTGACCATTTAAGGATCACACTCCAAACACTTCAAGAACATCAGTTGTATGCTAAGTTTGAGAAATGTGAATTTTGGCTCGAGGAAGTTAAATTTCTGGGGCATGTAGTATCTGAAGGAGGTGTATCGGTAGATCCCTCTAAAGTGGATGCAGTATTAAATTGGGTACCGCCTAAATCAGTTACAGAGATACGAAGCTTCCTGGGGTTAGCAGGTTATTATCGGCGTTTCATAAAAGATTTTTCTCGTATTGCTGCTCCTATGACACAGCTGACTCGCAAGGGTATTTCATTTGTTTGGACTGATCAGTGTCAGAGATCTTTCAATGAATTGAAGACCAAGTTAACTACTTCACCAGTTCTAATACTTCCTGAAAGCGGAGTTGGATATGTGATTTATACGGATGCATCACACCAGGGTTTAGGAGGTGTTTTAATGCAGCGTGACCGGGTGGTAGCTTATGCCTCACGACAATTGAGAACTCATGAGAAAAATTACCCGACACATGATCTAGAATTGGCGGCGGTTGTCTTTGCTCTTCGATTGTGGAGACATTACTTGATGGGTGAAAGTTTTGAAATATTTACTGATCACAAGAGTTTGAAGTATTTGTTCTCACAAAGAGATCTGAATATGAGACAAAGAAGATGGCTTGAGCTCATAAAAGATTATCATTTATCTCTTCAATATCACCCGGGAAAGGCCAATGTAGTAGCGGATGCACTAAGCAGAAAATCCCACACCACAGTAGCTTTTGTGATGACCAGTTGGTGGACTATGGTTGATACACTGGTTGATTTTGATATACATCCCAATACGGAGAAGTATACTGCATACTTGGGGGCAATGATTGCACAACCCACTTTAATTTCCAGGATCATTGAGGAGCAGAAATTAGATATTTGGGTGCAGGCCAGGATTGCCGAAGTTCCAGACAAAGGCAATTCTGATTTCTCTATTGGCACGGATGGTGGTGTAAGGTTCCAACAACGACTGGTTGTTCCTGATGTCGCTAACTTGAAGAATGAAATTTTAGAGGAAGCTCATCGCTCGAGGTATACAGTACACCCTGGAAGTACGAAAATGTACAAAGACCTGAAACGCACGTTTTGGTGGAACGGGATGAAGTATGACATTGCAGACTATGTCTCTAAATGCTTCACTTGTCAACAAGTCAAGGCCGAACATCAGAAACCTGCGGGACCATTACAGCCATTACCAGTAGCCGAATGGAAGTGGGAACATATTACCATGGATTTTGTGGAAGGTTTACCTCGAACTTCACAAGGTAATAATACTATCTGGGTAATTGTTGATAGACTCACAAAATCAGCTCATTTCCTCCCAGTGAAGAGAACTCATGGTATAGATGTGTTGTGCGCTAAATACATCAAAGAAGTTGTTAAGCTGCATGGAGTACCTGTATCTATAGTATCCGATCGAGATAGTCAGTTTACTTCTCGCTTTTGGCGGAGTTTTCAGAAGGCAATGGGTACATCATTGAATTTCAGCACAGCGTTCCATCCACAAACAGATGGCCAGACTGAAAGGGTCAATCAGATATTAGAAGATATGCTTCGAGCGTGCATTCTTAACTTCAAAGGTAGTTGGGAAGACCATTTACCTTTGGTTGAATTCGCTTACAACAATAGTTATCAATCAACTATCGGCATGGCACCTTTTGAAGCCTTGTATGGCAGGCCTTGCAGATCGTCAATGTGTTGGGATGAGGTTGGTGAAAGAGCTTTGTTAGGACCAGAGTTGGCTCATAAAACTGCTGCGTATGTTCCTATGATTCGAGATAGGATTCGTACTGCCCAAAGTCGACAGAAGAGTTATGCAGATAAACATCGTCGGGGTTTAGAATTTCAAAAGAATGATGAGGTATTACTTCGGGTGTCACCTATGAAAGGGGTGAAACGTTTTGGGGAAAAGGGAAAGCTTGCTCCTAGATATGTGGGACCTTTTCGAATACTAGATAGGATTGGTCCAGTTGCTTACCGGTTAGATTTGCCCGAAAAACTGGCAGGTGTGCATAATGTATTTCACGTCTCCATGTTAAAGAAACCGAAGACTCTATGCCAAGAAGAGGACACTTTGAAGATAGAAGAAAGAACCAAGTTTGTGAATCTCGAAGAGTTAGATTTTTGGCCTGATGCTAGCTATGATGAGAAGCCAATTCGTATCCTTGAGAGTAAGGAACATCCTTTGCGCAACCGCACTATCCGTTTAGTAAAAGTGCTATGGAGTCACCATAATGAGAAGGAAGCGTCTTGGGAACGAGAAGAAGATGTTAGAGCATCATACCCTTATCTTTTTGAGTAAGGGGTAAGTAAAATTTCGAGGACGAAATTTCTTTTTAGGTGGGTAGATTGTAATGCCTCGCAATTTTAATTTTCTGCCATGTTTAGTATATGTTTTGTTGCATTTATTTTTGGTGTATAACCTTGCATTAGTTGGGCTTGCATTAGTTGGGCTTGTTATATATATATATATATATATATATGTATAGATTCCTGTTATATGGGTTATAGTTGGGCTGGGGGTTTAAGTATTCATTGTTTGAAGCCCACTAAGAACATCTACAATCAGATTCAACTAGAACATTCATCTTATCACTAGAACCAGTTCTCTCTTTGCTTTGCTATCTGAACCTGGTGAAAGGGAGATAAAGAAATAGAGACTTGGGTGGGCAGAAAATCAGAAGTTAAAGCTTGGAATTTTTGTTTGTGAATAGGGGTTTTGCGAGCACTTGAGGCAAGTGGAGTCTCACTCCCTCTTCTTACCTCTTGGTGTAGATTTATATTAATTTGAATCGAATTCCTTTTGGTTAAATTGCTTGCTTCTGTTGAGTATTGATTGTATTTGATTTTGGCTACCATATTAGGTGCTTTTAAATCCAAATTTTGGTTTATTTCATTGCTGCCCTGAACCTAGGTTATGAGAAGCATATTCTATTGAATTGTGTTGATTTGCTTATGTTGTTTTAAATAGAATTCGAAAACTAGTTACTGCTGAAATGAAAAGATATGATAAGCATGTTATCTTGACGAATTATTATGTTGAAATGCGCATATAGTTAGTAAAAGTCTGATGTCGTTAGCGTGGTCTATGAGGAGATCATTTTTGTTATGTTTTAAATAAGTATATTGATACTTGGAATGAGCTACTGACCTGCACAAATTTTGTGACCTGTTCTATGAGTCTCGCTCCATTTTATCGATTTGGCATATTTGTGAATTTCGGGAATATATGTCATCTGAATCTTCACTTTGAACTTGTTTGAATATCTTATTCAATATCTGAGTTGGTCGATATTGCGTATATATACACACTGTTCTTAATATAAATGTTGGAATTCTTCCGATGCTACTTTCTCGGCTAGAGTGAGCTTGAAAGTGGATATGTTTTGAATTGTAAAAAGTGTGGTTATGCGCTCTTATGCGATTTGGGACTTCGATCGTGTGTTGATTGAGGTCACACATATTTATGAATGGGGGCTTGGGCCGTGTAGTGGATGCGTTCACACACATTTAATACAAGCTTGGGAGGAAGTGTTAAGCACATGGGTCTATACAATGGCAGTACCAGTCACTTGCGGGTGATGGGAGTGTGACCATGCGTGGGGCCGTATAGACTGTACCTCCAGCTATCCGCATATGGAGGGAAATTTACATGTGTGTACCTGCAGTGTAATGAGTACATGCAGGCGTACTCCCCAAACTAAATAAAGATAAATTAAGGCACTAATAAAATTGGAATGACTGATATGATCTGTTGGTATGAGGTGAATTTGGTTTAAACTAGTGTATTTCTATTCTTTGTGATAAGTTTAGTGAGTTGGATTTTATTTGCTGAGCTGTAGCTCATCCTTGTTGTTTACCATCTTTTTCAGGAGATCATTCTCAGTAGCTTCGAGAGCGTCGTAGGAGTTTTGAGACTTCAGAGTTATATATAGATGTACGTAGATTTTGTTATAGTTGTTATAATGGAGTTTGTATATTTTGAAAACTAGATGTATATATGTGTGATATGGTTATGTAAGAAAACTTTTCTTTGTACATACAGTTTGATATTTAATACAAATACCAGGTTTTGGGTTTTTAGCAGATTGTTCCTTTTTACTAGAGTTTTGCAATGGTATTATTTCATGTTGACGTGTTCCTTGAACAGGTGGGCTTTTGCCTGGTTGGTCAAGTAACATGGGCGCTACAATTCCTTATGTTCCAGAGCGGCCGACTGGGATAATACGGAGTTGGGGCGTTACAGGTTTAAACTTTGAGGACTCAACTGAAAATTTGAGGAAAGTTAGGGGACCAAAATAGCTAATTGGTCTGTTGAGTAGACACCATAATCGGGTGTACACTAGGATCATATATTTCATTGTTCACTAGGATTGTTATTTACTCAATAAGTTGTTATGCATTGCTGCTAAGGCAGAGATGCATATCCATATATCTTGGTTGAATGGCTGGTGGAACTAGTAAGATTAAAGCAAGAGATGTTCAGAAATAGCAGATAAAATGACTTTGGAGCAAAACTTTTTTGGATGTTGTATACTTGTTTTTGAAGGAGATAACTCAAATGTTCGCCTGTCTTCAAGGAGTGACAGAACCAACTTGACAGTACACGAGTCTTAGTTGTTTTTTTTATTTATTGGCAAGCAGGGTTGAAGGGACCCTTACCCTTTTAAATTACGTGTGGAAACTTATATCAACAATCAGCTATTGACGTGTTTCGAACCCACAACCTCTCCACTTTGTGAGAGGGGTGCTACCATTGAGCCCTAGGCTCATTCGCCACTAGTCTTAGTTGTTTAACCTTAAACTTTTAAACTAAAATGTATGGGCCATAATTAAACTAGTTAAATGGCTTGGGAGTTTATTAGTCCAGTTATTCAAGGAGATCCTCATTGGTATATGACCCTTTTGACCATCAAAAGGTGGCAAACCAAATTATTGAAGATGCTACTGGCAATATCATTGATTGTAACGCCCCAACTCCGTATATCCCAGTCGGTCGCTCTGGAACATAAGGAATTGTAGCGCCCATGTTACTTGACCAACCAGGCAAAAGCCCACCTGTTCAAGGAACATGTCAACAGGAAATAATACCATTGCAAAACTCTAGTAAATAGGAACAATTTGTTAAAAACCCAAAACCTGGTATTTGTATCAAACAATAAACTGTATGTACGTACAAGGAAAAGTTTCTTACACAACTAAGTCATAATAATATATATCGAGGTTTCAAAAGGTACAAACTCCTCTGATAACACTACAAACAAAAAGAACTATATACAACCCAAAAATCCCTGCGCTCTCAACACACCTAACACGGCGCTCGCGACACTACTGAAAGTGATCTCCTGAAAAAAATGATAACCAACAAGGGTGAGCTACAACTCAACAAATGAAATCCAACTCACTAAACTTATCACAAAAATAGAAATACATCAATCTAAACCAAATTCACCTCATACCAGCAAATCATATCAACCATTCCAATTTATTAGTGCCTTAATTTATCTTTATTTAGTTTGGGGAGTACACCTGCATGTACTCATTACACTGCAGGTACACACATGTAAATTTCCCTCCATATGCGGATAGCTGGAGGTATAGTCTATACGGCCCCACGCATGGTCACACTCCCATCACCGCAAGTGACTGGTACTGCCATTGTATAGACCCATGTGCTTAACACTTCCTCCCAAGCTTGTATTAAATGTGTGTGAACGCATCCACCACAAGGCTGAAGCCCCCATTTCATAAATGTGTGACCTCAATCAACACACGACCGAAGTCCCAAATCGCATAAGAGCGCATGGCCACACTTTTCTCAATTTAAATCATATCCACTTTCGAGCTCACTCTAGCCTAGAAAGTAGCATAGGAAGAATTCCAACATTTATATTATGAACAGTGTATATATATACATACACGCAATTTCAACCAACTCAGATTTCTAATAAGATATTTAATTAAGTTCAAAGTGAAGATTCAGATCTATATAATTTGTACAGGTCAGTACCTCATTCCAAATATCAATATACTTGTTTAAAACAGAACAAAATGATCTCCTCATACACCATGCCAACAACATCAGAATTTCACCAACTATATGCGCATTTCAACACAATAATTCATCAAGGAATCATGCTGGTTATATCTATTAAGCGCAGAAGCAACTAACTTTCGCATTCGAGTTCATATCAATATAAATTTCAGCATGGACAAAACAAATTAATACAAAGAACCACACTTCTCCAATCATAGATTCCGGGCAGTGACAAAATAAACAAGAAATTGAATTCAGAATACCCAATATCGCAACTAAAACAAATTAAATTGATACCCACGGCAGCAAAACAATTTAAGTAAAGAATTCGATTTAAAACTAACATAAATCTACCCCAAGTGTTAAGAAGAGGGAGTGGGATGTCACTTGCCTCAAGTGCTCGCAAAAACCCCAACTTACAAACAAGAATTCCAAGCTTGTACTCCTGATTTTCTGCCACCCAAATTTCTATTTTCTTACTTTCCTTTCACTAATGGTTCAGATAGCAAAGCAAAGAGAGAACTGGTTCTTATGATTATGAACAGAACTATCTAAAGTCTAAACCGACTTACAAAAGATAAAGATGACTTGGAACACAAATCAATACAAAAGTTTTGGGCTTCTATTCACTAAGGCCTTTGAGACCCTAATCCCGACCCAAAATATTGATAACCCATAGGATTTTAGATATCCGATCCATATAAAAAGCCCAAATTAAAAATGCAATGTCATGCAGTATGAGCACCAAAAATGCATAGCAAACAAAATCGATAAGTCGTGGCAGAAAATTAGAAATGCAGAGCATTACAATCTACCCACCTAAAAAGAAATTTCGTCCTCGAAATTAATTTATCAAGTGCTTAAAAAGAAAAGGTTATCATTCACTGAAAAATAAATAGTGTCGCAGTGTACCACGTGTTCTATCTTCTCAATGATGTGATGATGTGAATCAGTCCCTTAACATAGGTATCATCTTGTCCATTTCTCTTCACTGAAAACTTAGTTTTCTTTCTTCCCGTTGACATCAATGTCTATGCATTCCAATTTCACTAATGTAAAATCCATCTAATATTTTTCAAGTTCTATATCCGCCAATCAAATCTTTTCACAATAGTACCTCTTTTAGTCACACTTACTATAGTTGAATATCAAGTCAAGCATATGAAGCCTACGATATAATCGAATGATCCACTCCATAATCATATAATATCCTGGCAGAGTTAAAGTTAATGAAAAGAAATACCTTCCTGTACAGCTCCACTAGTCTCTCCATCTCGAGACAGTAAGGCAAACACCTGACCTGACCGCTTATCTATGATACGATCAGCTGATCCCTTCCATGAACCTTGATACCCTGATGATTTCTGTTCTGACGCCTTATAATCAGTCGGATTCGGTTCATATTGCTTTATATCTGATTTTCCTTGATCTGGTTTCACCCAATTTTGTTCAGGGACTTTACATTCATAAGCCTTATGTCCTATTCTGCCACATGTAAAACAATTTCCAATAAACTTATTGCGATTTGTTCCATCTGTAGAAGCAGTAGAAGATGAGCTAGTGTTTTGCTTCTTGTATGGAGGTTGAGGTGTATCTTCTCGATGATGTTGAGCTTTTTCCCCTTTGTCAGATTTCCCATACCTAGCATGATCATTTTGTCGATTGTGTTCTATAAAATCTTGTTCTAGCAAAGTAGCAAGATCTGATGCCTGCCTAAATGTAGGATAATTGTGGCCTTTAACCATCCTTCGCAGCCCATCCCTCAAACCTTCTTCAAACTGTCTAGCTTTCTGGAATTCATCCATATTCATGTGAGTGGCAAAGCGTGCAAGTCTAGTAAATCGGGTTTCATACTCTAACACTGTCATTGTACCCTGCTTCAAATTTATGAACTCTGTCACCTTAGCTGCCCTCAAAGCATGAGGAAAATAACGCAAGTCAAAACGTCTGCAAAAATTCTCCCAAGTTATATCATGCAGATTTTCAGTTCTAGTGACTGACTTCCACCAAATTGAAGCATCTCCAAGCAAACATAATGATGCAAGCCTTTGTTTCTGAACCTCTGTATAACCCATAGCATCAAATAAATTCTCAATGTCTTCTTTCCAATCCTCGACCACGGTAATGTCAAACGAACCACTAAATTTAGGAGGTTTCATTTTCAAAAATTCTTCCACCATCCTTCTCCAAACTTCATTATCTTGCGCTACCTGAAAGTCTATTGGAACTTCTTGGCTATTAGGTGCTACATGATTAGCTGGTGGCGCTGCATCCAAGTTAATAACTGGTGGCGCTTGAGGAACATCTCTACCAGCCTCTAACGCATCAAGTCTCCTATTTGTCTGTTGTAACATTCTAGTAAGGTCTCTAACCCATGTAGGTACTTGTTCGGGAGCAGAAGGCCCCGAGGTACCCGCTTCTGACGTAGGATTTGCATTACTTTCAACCCCAATTTCCGCTACTCGAACAGTCTTACGAGTTCGAGCTGCTCTTTCTGAAGAAGACATACTGAAATAGGAAGGCAATAAGAAACAACTGCATAGAAAGGTGAGCATATGCAAATTTCACACCACAAAACAAATATCATAATATATAACTATAAAACTAATCGTCCTCACACATTTCTATCTGGTCACCCCTAACCTTAACCGAATTCTAGGACCTGTAAACCTACAGCTCTGATACCATATCTGTAACGCCCCAACTTCGTATATCCCAGTCGGCCGCTCTGGAACATAAGGAATTGTAGCGCCCATGTTACTTGACCAACCAGGCAAAAGCCCACCTGTTCAAGGAACACGTCAACAGGAAATAATACCATTGCAAAACTCTAGTAAATAGGAACAATCTGTTAAAAACCCAAAACCTGGTATTTGTATTAAACAATAAACTATATGTACGTACAAGGAAATGTTTCTTACACAACTAAGTCATAATAATATATATCGAGGTTTCAAAAGGTACAAACTCCTCTGATAACACTACAAACAAAAAGAACTATATACAACCCAAAATTCCCTGCGCTCTCAACACACCTAACACGGCGCTCGTGACACTACTGAAAGTGATCTCCTGAAAAAAATGATAAACAACAAGGGTGAGCTACAGCTCAACAAATGAAATCCAACTCACTAAACTTATCACAAAGAATAGAAATACATCAATCTAAACCAAATTCACCTCATACCAGCAAATCATATCAACCATTCTAATTTATTAGTGCCTTAATTTATCTTTATTTAGTTTGGGGAGTACGCCTGCATGTACTCATTACACTGCAGGTACACACATGTAAATTTCCCTCCATATGCGGATAGCTGGAGGTACAGTCTATACTGCCCCACGCATGGTCACACTTCCATCACCCGCAAGTGACTGGTATTGCCATTGTATAGACTCATGTTCTTAACACTTCCTCCCAAGCTTGTATTAAATGTGTGTGAACGCATCCACCACACGGCCGAAGCCCCCATTTCATAAATGTGTGACCTCAATCAACACACGACCGAAGTCCCAAATCGCATAAGAGCGCATGGCCACACTTTTCTCAATTTAAATCATATCCACTTTCGAACTCACTCTAGCCTAGAAAGTAGCATAGGAAGAATTCCAACATTTATATTATGAACAGTGTATATATATACATACACGCAATTTCAACCAACTCAGATTTCTAATAAGATATTTAATTAAGTTCAAAGTGAAGATTCAGATCTATATAATTTGTACAGGTCAGTACCTCATTCCAAATATCAATATACTTGTTTAAAACAGAACAAAATGATCTCCTCATACACCATGCCAACAACATCAGAATTTCACCAACTATATGCGCATTTCAACACAATAATTCATCAAGGAATCATGCTGGTTATATCTATTAAGCGCAAAAGCAACTAACTTTCGCATTCGAGTTCATATCAATATAAATTTCAACATGAACAAAACAAATTAATACAAAGAACCACACTTCTCCAATCATAGATTCTGGGCAGTGACAAAATAAACAAGAAATTGAATTCAGAATACCCAATATCGCAACTAAAACAAATTAAATTGATACCCACGGCAGCAAAACAATTTAAGTAAAGAATTCGATTTAAAACTAACATAAATCTACCCCAAGTGTTAAGAAGAGGGAGTGGGATGTCACTTGCCTCAAGTGCTCGCAAAAACCCCAACTTACAAACAAGAATTCCAAGCTTGTACTCCTGATTTTCTGCCACCCAAATTTCTATTTTCTTACTTTCCTTTCACTAATGGTTCAGATAGCAAAGCAAAGAGAGAACTGGTTCTTATGATTATGAACAGAACTATCTAAAGTCTAAACCGACTTACAAAAGATAAAGATGACTTGGAACGCAAATCAATACAAAAGTTTTGGGCTTCTATTCACTAAGGCCTTTGAGACCCTAATCCCGACCCAAAATATTGATAACCCATAGGATTTTAGATATCCGATCCATATAAAAAGCCCAAATTAAAAATGCAATGTCATGCACTATGAGCACCAAAAATGCATAGCAAACAAAACCGATAAGTCATGGCAGAAAATTAGAAATGCAGAGCATTACATTGATAGTGTTGGGTGGCTAGCTTTGCACATGAGCTTATCTGATTCTGTCCAGGGAAAGCGGTTCATTCTTGTATTTGATGGTGTTTGGTAATTTAATTGCGAGATTTGGAAGCTATTGAAGACTTCCCTTGATGGTGGTGCAATCAGAAGTTGAATAATAATCACGACACGCAATAAGAAAATTGCGAAGCTTATGGACTATACTTATATATATATTTGATGGGCAATTGTTAGACGATGATTCTTGGTTAATGTTTCGACGCATAGCTTTCTCGAGAAGGGGAGACTATTGAAATTCTTGAAGATATTGAAAAAGACATCACAGAAAGATGCAAGGCCGCAAGGGTGTTCCACTCTCTATCAGGGTTTTAGCAAAATGTATTGGCAAGTAACATTTGGGATGTCTAAGAGGGAGGAGACAGTTTTTTACCTTCAATATTATTCATTTACTATTCCTTACTTGTAGTATTGTGTAATCTTTTCAAAAGATACAATAACTTTTAAACAAAATTATAGAATTATCGGTGGCGCAAGAATTTCTTGGTCCCCATGGGGGGTAAGGATCCGAAAATTTAAGGTGCACATTATAGTTTGATAATTTGGTTATGCATCTTTTTTTTTTCAAGATTTCAAAGAAGATTCCAATCGTAACATTACTAGTTGCAAGATGCATGATCTTGTTCATGATTTTGTTCAATTTCTTAGTAAAGGTGAAGTAGGAATACTAGAAGAGTAGCAATTACTAAAAAATGTTAATATATTTTCGTCATTTGAGTAAGTGTGGCTTTCGATAAGCATCTATTCAAGATCACACATCTTGAATTATCATATCAACTTACATGCATTGAGTAGATTGTTGCATCTAAGGTATTTGAACTTGTCCCATACATATAGTTAAAGGAACTGTCTGAAACCCCATATAATTTACTTGATTTGCAATCGTAAAAGTTGAAAAGGTGTTCCAAATTTGCTAAACGTCCCAAAGGAATTGGAAAGTTGTATAATTTAAGACATCTAGTAATTGAAAGTCTAACATATCTTCCACAAGGATTAGCGAGATAGAGTTGTGTTCGAAGATTAATAAATTTATTATAGGTGATTATATTGAATGAGAAGGTTGTAATATCAGAGAACTGGAACTTTTCAACCATCTCCAAGGAGTGTTACAGATATATAAGTAACTTGGGTTGAGTTGCAATCGCAAATGAGATTGCAGAGATAGAGCTAAAAACAAAGAAAAACCTCCTATCCTTGAGTTTTTCTTTCTCGAAATACAAAAAAAAAAATGAAGAGTATGATGATGATGAAATTCTAGAAGAACTCGTCCCACATTCTAATTTGGAAGAAGATGATGAAATTCGTGAAGAACTTGTCCCATATTCCAATTTGGAAGAATTAAAGTAGAGTATTACAGAGGGACCAAATTGTAGAAAAGTGACATGTGAAAGTTACAAGTAATGGATTCCTATTAGGAATCGGTTTCCTTATTTGGCAACAAGTGTGGTGGAATTCTATTAGGATTTAATAAGACTTTCTAATCTATTAGAAATCTATGTTGTTGTTGATTTAGGAATTGGGTTACCAATTGGATTAACCAAATAGGTTATAAATATTGGTGTTGTGTAACCATAAGAATTTGAGCAAAAGGGAGCACATAAGAAAATGAAAATATGAGTGAGGAAGATTTATGAGGAAACCTAAACTAAGGTTTCATTAGTTATTGTGTAGTTCACTTCTCAATCATCAATAAAGCTATCTCTCTTTGTCCCGTGGATGTAGGAATATTGCCGAACCACGTATATTATTGTTTTTCCGTATTTCTGCTTTAGTTTACATCTTTTGTGTTTGTTTCTTCATTAATCATATCAAGATCCTGTGTATGTTTTCATAACAATTGGTATCAGAGCCGAAGGTTATTTTTTTGGGGTTGAAGACGGGATTTCGGAACGGTTTTGTTGGGTTTTAGGAATCTGTCCAGATTCGACACCCTGTAGTAAAATGGCCATAACTTTGTGCTCAAATCTTGAAACGACGATCCGTGTTTTGGGTTGGAAAATAGACTCTTTAGGCTTTCTAACAGTATATGGTACGTTCTGTGGGTTGGAAGTATTCTGTTCTCAGTACTTCGTTGAAGTTGACGGTTCCGATTTTCGTAGTTTGTTGAAAATCCAATCTTGGGTTTTTTTAGTGGTATTGATTATTGAAGAGAAGATGGCTGATTTGAATTCTTTGAATTCTAGCAGTAAGTACACAAAGGTGCATGGATTTGATATTATCAAATTCAATGGGAAGAATAACCACATCGTGGCAAACGGATGTGAAAGATATTCGTGTTAGTATGAAGCAGATCAAAGCTCTAAAGGGGAAACCTGAAACAGTAAAGTTGCCAACAGGTTGGACGAATGATGATTGGGAAGAGTTTGATCAACAGGCCTGCAGTACGATTAGGTTATGTTTTACGAGGGATATCACACACAATTTTGCCGGTGAAACCTCGGCAAAGGAGTTATGGGAGAAGTTAGAGAAGCTCTATCTTAGTAAGGACTTGACGTCAGAACTCTATCTAAAGAGGCATTTGTATTCGACAAGATTTACACCTGGTAAGTCTGTGATTGATCATATTAATGATTTTAATAAGATCTGTTCTAATTTAGCAAACATTGATGTGATGCTACCTGATGGTGAGAAAGCTATAATTTTATTATGTTCATTACCATCTTCGTGGGAAACAACAGTTGATTATTTTATTGCAAACAAAAATACCACAAAGTAGTTGGTTTATGATGATGTTGTTTCGATGTTACAATCCAAAGTCATTGGGAAAAAGGAAGCTGATGATGAAGTTCAGGCTGAGGGTATGTATGTTAGAGGTAGATCATCACATAGAGGTTCGTCGAGTTCTAAAAATCGCTCTAAATCTCCGAAAAGAGATTTGAAGGATGTTGAGTGTTATTATTGTCATAACATGGGTCACTATAGTAAAGATTGTCCTAAGGTTAAGCTAAAGAAGAGAAGAAGAAGAAATCTAATCCGAACACTGAAGTTGCTAACATTGCTCAAAGTAGTGATGAGGTAGCAAAGTCTATTGGAGACAATGAGGATGAGGTGTTAATAGTTACATTAAATAGCTATTTAGCTGAAGGATGGTGTCTTGATTCAGCTGCTTCGTATCATATGTGTCCCAATAGAGAGTCTTTCACAACTTACAGAGAAGTAAATTGTGGTAAAGTCTTTATGGGCAATTCGAATGGCTGCAACACAGTTGGTGTTGGTACAGTACGGATCAAGGCACATGATGGAGCTGTAAGAACTTTGACAGAAGTCAGGCATGTTCCTGATTTGAGAAAGGGTTTGATTTCGTTAGGTGTACTTGAAGATAGTGGTTTCAAGTTTACCGGTGAGAATGGTCTCTTGAAGGTTTACTATGATGACAGGTTATATTTGATGGGCGAAAGACATGGAAACTTCTATTTTCTTATTGGAGATATAGTTTCAAGTGGAACTATGGCTATGGTTTCTCAAGCGGTTGATGAGAAACAATTAACTTCTACTCAAGTATGGCATATGCGGCTAGGGCATATGAGTGAAAAAAGTTTGTCTATATTGAGTAAAAAGGGTTTGCTTGGTGGCTAGAAAACTTGCAAGCTCTATTTTTGTGAGCATTGTGTATTTGGCAAGTAGTGCAGAGCTCATTTTGGTACTGCTGTTCACCGCACTATGGGTACTTTAGATTATATACATTCAGATGTATGGGGTCCCTCTAGAACAGTTTCTAAGGGAGGAACAAGGTGGTTTGTGACCTTTATCGATGATTTCTCGCGGAGAATTTGGTTGTACACCATGAAGCACAAAAATGAAGTTAACGATATGTTTAAGAAGTGGAAAGTTATGGTTGAAAAACAGACTGGCCGTGTTGTGAAAAGGATACGTTCTGACAATGGTGGAGAATACTCTGAAGACCCATTGAAAGTTTATTGTGCAGAACAAGGTATCGTTAGACACTTCACATTAAAAGGTACACCACAACAGAATGGGGTAGCTGAGCGTATGAATCGCACACTACTAGAGAAAGCACGGTGCATGTTATCCAATGCAGGTTTGGGTAAGGTATGGTGGGCTGAAGCAGTAAATACGGCGTGCTGATTATTCAGATTTGAAGGTGTTTAGTTGTCCTGCTTATTTTCATATCAGAGAAGATAAGTTAGGAGTCAGGGCCAAGAAAGCTCTGGGATATGCACAAGGTATTAAGGGTTATCGTTTATGGTGCCCAGAGTTGAATAAATTTCAGATCAGTCGTGATGTGACCTTTAATGAGAAAGCAATGCTTGATTCAAAAAGGTTCACATGTTGGGACTCTCAACATGAGGGTGATGATAATGACAGTGATGGTAACGATACCATGCAGGTGGAGCATAATGTTCCATATTCATCTAAAATAGATAAAGAGGTAATTATTATACAGGTACCTACAAGTTTAGAGGTTACTATGGATTCACAGGTAACTACAAACACATATCCAGACACAGAGAGTGTAAATGATGAGATTGAAGAGGAGGTTCCTCTTGAAGATACTTTATAGTAGCAACAATTAGAGCAACATCATGAGTGACCATCTTTAACGTCTCAACGTGAACCACGTTTGAAAAAAGCACCAGTTCGAGTTGGTTTTGAGGATAGTGCATCTTCCTTTAAGGGGGCAATGAAGAGTTCTCATTCTCATGAATGGAAGTCAGCGATGGATGAAGAGATGAATTCATCTCTTCATAAGAACAATACTTGGGAACTTGTAAAGTTGCCTAAGGGTCAGAATTCGATTGGTTGCAAGTGGGTTTTCACAATGAAAGATGGTATTCTAGACTCCAAGGGTACAACTAGTGGTGTACGTTATAAGGAAAGATTAGTGGCTAAGGGATATGCACAAACGGAAGGTGTGGATTATAATGAAGTTTTCTCTCCGGTTGTTAAACACACTTCCATCCGAGTCTTGTTAGCTTTGGTGATGCAGTTTGATTTAGAGCTCGAGCAAGTAGATGTCAAAAATGCTTTCTTGCGTGGAGATTTAGAGGAGGACATATATATGTTACAGCCCGACGGTTATAAAGTTGTTGGTAATAAAGAAAACTATGTGTGCAAACTGATGAAGTCCTTATATAGATTGAGGCAAACACCACGACAGTGTTATAAGAAGTTTGACACATTTATGTTGAAGCAGGGGTACTTTAGAAGTGAATATGATTTGTTTTTCTTTAAAGAAACAATTAAGTAAAGAGTTTGAAAATAAAGTTTTAGGAGAGGTGTTCACTGAGGTGGTTTTCGGGGTCAAATGTTGATTAATCTCTCCAAATGTTGAGGCCCTTCGGGGTAATGGCCCTTATGGGCGTGTTGGGGCAAAAATGAGATGATGCTTGTGTGGTGCAGGAGAAGTACGTATGCGTTCATTATGGTCGGCTCAGTTTTTTACAATCTTCGCCGAGGTGAAGAATTGTAGAAAAGTGACATGTGGATGTTACAAGTAATGGATTCCTATTAGGAATCGGTTTCCTTATTTGGCAACAAGTGTGGTGGAATTCTATTAGGATTTATTAAAACTTTCTAATCTATTAGAAATCTATGTTGTTGTTGATTTAGGAATTGGGTTACCAATTGGATTAACCAAATAGGTTATAAATATTGGTGTTGTGTAACCATAAGAATTTGAGCAAAAAGGAGCACATAAGAAAGTATGAGTGAGGGAGATTTGTGAGGAAACCTAAACCTAAACTAAGGTTTCATTAGTTATTGTGTAGTTCACTTCTCAATTATCAATAAAGCTATCTCTCTTTGTCCCGTGGATGTAAGCATATTGTCGAACCACGTATATTATTGTGTTTCCGTATTTCTGCTTTAGTTTACATCTTTTGTGTTTGTTTCTTCATTAATCATATCAAGATCCTGTGTATTTTTTATAACACAAATTGCCACATTGGATATCTTGTTATCCATATTGGTGAAGTTAGACTTAAATTGTCTCGAAACATTATTGCAATTGCCTCATTTAGGGAAGTTACTTACTTTGAAGTTTTTTCCTTAGTCGTATTGAACTATTGACGGTGAAATGTATTGGTGAAGAATTTTATGGGCTTAATAGTTGTGGCGGAGGAAAATACTGAAATTTAAAAATTTGCATGCTTGGGAGGAATGGACTTTGCTATACCAAAATGAGAATAACAACTACATGAACTTAACCTCCGTGAATTATAGATAAACTTTTGCACAAAGCTAAAGGTTATTCCTTTCTACTTGTTCTTTTCCGCACCGGGGAGTTTAAGAATTGAGGAATTGGCAAAATGTGGGTATTCCTTAATTTTTAAACCCCCCCACCACCCCACACACACACACAATTCCTCAACACAGGAATACTAAAACTAGAGTGATTTAGGTTTTGCCCACTAATACTTAGTACTGATTAGGATTTGGAGTCTTTTTATTTTGAAATTAGACTTTGGCCATCAATTTTGAACTAACGTTAAAAAAAACCTAGTTGAACCGAAAATATTTTCTAAATACCATAAATTGCTCCTAAAGAAGCACGTGACCTATACATGAGAACTTTAAACTGAAAAATTCCAACATAACTTAAAAATTTCATCAACATCACCAATTTCTCAAACAAATTCATCAACATCACAAATTTTCCATCAACATTGACAGACAAACATATGTGGAATCCCAGTGGGTTCAGTGTGCTTGCTAGTAGAGTTGGAAATCCACTACACATATATAATAACGGAAACAAAGCAAATGCTCACTTATGCGACAATATACATAGAGGTGAAAGCAGATAAAGCTTTGCCTTTGGAGGTGAAAGCTAAGGTTAACACGAAGAAAGTGGCGTCAATTCAACTCGAATCACGAAGAAAGTGGCGTCGATTCAACTCGAATACCCATGGAAGCCATTGATATGTACAGACTGCTGTAGGATGGTTGGTCATTTTACAGGGCAATGTGAAAAAGATACACATCCACCTGGACATGTAGTGAAGAAGGTTGTGACAAGACAAAACTATGATAGAGAATGGGAATACCAAGAACCAAGAAAGGGAATTCATTCCCTAATTTTAATAAGCTTGGTCTTACATTTATGGCGGTATGTATGATAAAAAACTTGGTTATAATGAGAAAGTCGTTAATTGGCAGAATATGCTCAAGAGTGATTGGCATTCAGAACATCAAGGAAGCAAGGAAAGATCTGGTTAACCTCTAATGCCACTTGAGGATCCATTATTACACACAGAAGTTCAAGTTCAGATAAAACCATGAAAAGATAAAAAGGATCAGAAAGAAAAAAAACCACTTCAAGAAATAATATTATTTTACTGTATCGATAATTCAATATTTTAGCCTAAATTATATAAAACAAATTAAACCATATTTAGCTATATCATGATGGATTCAGAGCATTGTTGCCACACTAAACCAAGTGTTCAAGTGTCCTCACTCTCTCATGTTTTCCACATAAAATAGATAAGAAACTTAATCAATATCTTAGACCCACAATTACGCCTTTGATTATATATAGAATGTAAATAATCTCTAATCCATGGAAGGATAACGAAATTTGCACTGTTACATATTACCTCATTGAAAAATCTTGCAATGATATCCCAGAACCTATATGATCATAAAGGGAAAAACATGTTAACGATTAATTAAAAAGATGAGACAAACTAGGCTTCATATAATTTTATGTCGAAGGAAGAACTAACCAGTGCACCAACACGGATGTAACAACGGTGCAACGCGCCCATAGTTTCCTGAGATTGCAGTAGTTGTAAATCACCTCTAGCTGGATCATACTCGGGCAACAATCCAGAAGTTGGGAAAGTCGGTGTTGTTACCAATGAGATTTCGACCTCTTTGAGTTTCATACCTATCTGATTAGCAACATGCTGTACACAAGATATTAGGAAAGCAATTATTCCATCGATGATGAATGAAAAAGGCAAAGAAAGTTGAAAGAAGACAACAAAACCTAAGATTTAAAGTTAGCCTGACTAAGGAGGTGGAGTTGAAAAATAACCTGGCGTAGCTGTTTAACTGAACATGTAGATGGGCAGGTAATATACGGGTTCTCCAAGCTTCGCAAAGGTTGTTCATTCAGAGGAATCAATGCAATAGATATTTCCACCTGTAAGTCCAAAACTCATATTACTATGTCAGTGCATAACAGAGAAGAAAATACGGATCACGTAATGCATGTCACCATGAACTGCTTTTTTACCTCTTCAAAGTTGAGTCTGATATTGCCAATGCGATTTGTCACTTGAGATAAGTGCTCTTCCCGAGATTTTCTAGTGCTGCTGCTACCATTATCATATCGAATTTCACTACGCTGACCACTCCTCCCCCACTTAAAAACCTCAGTAGATGGAATGGTCATTTCTCTATCTTCATCAGTTCCCAGTGATCTGCTCCTGAAACTCAAGGGCGTCTGTTGTGCCAGTCTCTGGAATGTCTCAACAAATGATTTTTGCATCTGTCCAACAAATTATGAGCTTACTGTCTTTGGTAAAAGAAATTTCAGTTACAAGAATTTGTTTCAAGTGTATGTATGCGTTAATCACACCAGTGAGAAGCAATTAAAGTTTGGATGAAACTTTACAATAGAATTGGTGTATCTTACAGTCAAATAAGTGTGATTTGTGGTTTGCCATAATTACAATATACAATAATTGAGTTTCTGATAGTCCACGTAACATGCAAATACACAGTGAGCACTCTACCTGCTTATTGTGCGCTCTTTCCTCTTCATCTAATTCCTGCAATCGGATATTGAATGGAAATGGATTAAGATCCACTTTGTGATTGAAATATGCATTCAATATAAAAGATTGGTTTCCATTCTAAGTAGTTTATTACCATGTCACCATAGTTGTCGTCATTGATATTTGGGTAACACTCCATAATAATTATATCATATCTGGTGTCTTTTCTCAAACTACGCTTGCTTGGTAAATGTGTGCGGCAAGTGGGGCACTCAGGATTTCTGTACCATTGAACTTTATTAGTCTAAATAACCAAATAATAAGCACAAACATTTATAATATGAATTTCATACTTCTGTAAGATTGTTCAATAATGTGGTAGATATAGAACATACACTAAACGCAGTGATTGTTCAATGCATTCCTTGCAGAAACGGTGCAAGCATTCGTTCATTGCATGAGTTTGTTGCATTATGCCTAGCAACATTGACAAAGAAGTTAGGGTTTACACCTAGCAACATTAGATCTGTGTACCGAACCGAGTATGTCGGGCAGGGGATAGATGGATCAAACAATACTCAAATGGATAAGTGAATGGAATGTAAAGCATACCTAGGCATATAGGGCATGTCAGATATTTTTGAATCATTGACTCTTCTACATCAATAAAACTGCAAACACATAACAAACATTAATAATGGTATATTCACATCACTTCCATTAGCAAAACAACTACATGATAAATATCCGAACTTCCCATGCGGGTAGGAACATAATAATACAGATGTATTATTTTTTGAAAACTTAGAATTTTTTTCCTTGCAGGGCAATGAAAAGTTTAGGAAAAAAAAATACTAGAAGCTCAAAAAATACTAGAAATTTTTTCTTTCCTTGCAAACATTTCTATAGAATTTTCTTTTGTTTTGCAAGGAATACTAGAATTTAGGGGAAAATGCAATCCTTTTCCTTGGCCAACACAAAAAGTTGTCCAAAGCCTATAATTAAATAAATATGTTTTAATGTATGTAATTTATTTAGCTTCTTTAGTGAAACAAGTAGTGCTTAGTTGTTTAGATAAACCACTAAACTTTAGTGTGTTAAGAAACATAGAGAGTCAACTAGGGTTTAATTTATCTAGAGTGTTGTGACATAGAGATTCTTGCGATCTTCATAATTCTCAATAAAGAAGATGTTTTTCTTCGAGGTTTTGTGGCACTAAACAATGTATAAATATACCCTGAGATCTCTAAGACCGTAAGTAACTTGTCAAAATGTGTTATATGGCATGATACTTTGGCAATTAGGCCATTAAAGAAAATAATGGTCTATATTCCATATAGCTAGAGTTCAAATAATTTCAGGGATGAATAGAAAACTGCACAAGAAAGTTCCTGGGAATATTGTTGTTGTTGTGGAGACAAAAAAATCATTTCTTGTATTTGTTTGAGTTTTTCGAGTCATGAAATTTCTTCTCAGCCTCTTTAAAGAAAATTTTCCATGGAAGTTCTCTCAAGATAGTTGCAACATCAAAAGGAGATTGTCTAAGAAATATGACTATTAATTTAAGCCTAAACAATTCAAGAAGTTCAAATGATCCAAGCTTAAAAGTTAACAACAAGACTTATTTTTGTTACATGAATTATCGTATTATCTGGAAAAAATCTAAGCTAGGTGATGGTATTACAGAGCAACCTATTATGAAATAACACAGATAAAGACATCTAAACGAAGTCCGCACACAAAATCAAACATAATTTATAGATCCAATAACGACATACACCACAAACATCTTTAATATATGTAAATCTAAGTAGATGGGTTAATTAGAACAAGTACGAAATTAATCACACTTTAAACATGCAATCAAATCCCACAGACATAATCAAAGAAAGGTAAATCAGGCGAAACATGGGCAATAACATCAAATCTGACAATTGAAATTGAACAAACATACGACCATCCATTTCTGTAACAAAAGATAATAGATCTAGTACTGATAGCCATTAATAATACCAATTAAATTCATCATTTTCTACTATTGTTTTAAATCATCATAAATATAATGGAATCAGATAAACTTAATTAGACAAAAATGAAAAATAAAACATGATTTCATGAGATCTACATTATAAATCAAATCGGAGAAGAACTATGTCAGCTGAGCTATACAATAAGTACTAATTGGTCAAAATACGAACCGACCTTGCAAAGACAGATCTAAATAAAAACAAATTATATAACATGCGAGAAAAACCTCACTGAAATATTCAGACAAACTCAATACAAGCAAACCTCACTGAAATTCTGCGTGAATCCAAAATAGTAAGAAAAAACTAAGTTTTATTACCTTACTATATGTTTACTAGTTACACCCAACAAGTCTTTGTGTACAACCATAGGTGAAAATTTCGAATAAATCTGAATATCCGACCCTGGAAAAATCGGTATATTTCGCGAATATCCGGACCCCAATGTTGGAATTGGGAGGTTTGGCAAAAATGGTTCTCACGAAATATTTCTCGAATATTCACGGATATATTCACGAAAAATTCGAAAAATTGGGAGGTTTTCTTCTATTGTCATGTTTTTCTTCTGGTTTCAATGTATAAACTTATAATTAAGAGAAAAACATAAATTGTAAATTAAACACGCGACAAATCATACAAGGAAGCTAAGACGGAACTATTACACAAGATAGTTTTACTCAAAGGTGAAAAATTCAAAAATATCGGGAGGATATTCACGGAACTTTTATTTGTTTCTAATATAAGAACTAAACACAAACAACCTCATAACAACTCAACCTATAGTTTTATTTTAATAATCAAAATAAAAGACATGCTAAGCCCAGAATGATAGACGCCCTAAGTCAAACCGATGAGCTTCGAGTCGCATACGTGTGGGGACGAACTCAGTATAGTAATATTCCAATGACATTGTTGCTCGTACGACCTGAATTGGTCAATATGCATATCATATGCATCTTGATCCATACAATACGGAGCAAATGATTCAAAGATAGAAAATCCCGAGTATTGTTGAACCGACATTAATGTATCGGCTGACTGCACGTCCGACCCACTTGTCATTGGGGCCAACCAACTCCCTATATTAGGAAATCAAGAACCACTGGAATCTGGTTGGGTTTGGTAGGATGATACACTGGAATCATCACTTTGGGAGGTAAAAATCGAAAATTTCATAAATTTCGTATTTTGCCGAATATTCGTAAAAATCCGATCGGCATGGGGAGGTTTATATTGCAGTTATTATTCGTATGTCGTACCGCTCCGAATTCCCAAAAACCGGCAAAATTCGTGAATATCCGCCCGATATTTTTGATTTTTTCACCTATGCGTACAACATTTCTATTTAATACTGTACACTGTACAGAGCCTAAACTTTGGGCAATCTTTCTGGTTTTCGCCAGGGCCCACATGTCGATTGTGATGCTATAGTTCGCAGATGACACCTAGCTTATTCATGGTGGATGCTTCAATCGATTAGATCCTAGTGATCAAGACTATTATGTTGATTTTTAATGCTTTATCAAGGCTCAAGGCATATTTGAAGAAGATAACGATGATTCCTGTGGGGGAAGTTCGAAACATTGCAGAAATGGCCAGGATTATGGGATGTGAGCAAGGCTCTTTGCCATGCAAATATCTCGGTCTTCATTTAGGCGCAAATTTCAAGAACAAGAAGGTTTGGGATCCAATTGTGGAATGAGTTAGTAGTAGATTAAGTGGGTTGCAGAGCTCGACCTTATCAATTGGTGGAAGACTAATAGTCATTCAGAGTGTTCTAACTAGCATTTCGATCTAGAAAATGTCCATTTTCACAATCCCGATTGGAGCAAAGTGTTCACTCCTACCGTGGAGGGATGTTTGGGTTTGCGTAGACTAACAACCATGAACAAGGCTTTAAAGACTAAATGGCTATGGCGTTATGGATGGGAATAGGGAGCACTATGGAGATACTAAGACTGGTGGCCTTGAAGGGTGTCTCAACCACAAGGCTGCAGTTTATGGAAAGGTATGATAGAGCTCTTTACACAATTGAAAGAAGGCATCACTTGCAAACTGGGAAATGGCAACAAAATAAGGTTCTAGACTGACATTTGGATTAGGAAAACCCCTCTGTGTTGGGAAACTGGTTTTATAACGGAATCCGTTTCATATTTGGATTTCTAAGTCCATATTAAGGATTTAGAATTTGGTATTGGAATATGACTTCCAATTTGATTAAGTTTGGTATTCCTATTAGGAATTTGTTTTGTACACCCTAAAGGCTATAAATATAAGGTCTTAGGGATTGGTTTAGTATCCTCAATCCATATTTGTTGTTTGTCTCCTTGTGAGAGTTGTGAGGATCTTGGATGTGAGAGAGAGTTTGTATCCTCAATTTGTGATTGTCTCTTTGAGAGATTTGGTGGGGATTTGAGAAGGGAGGAAACCTAGGGTTTCTCCATTTGTTTGAGAGCTTTGTACTATCTTCTCCAATAGTAAAAGTTCTATTTGTTTGTCCGTGGACGTAGGCAATATTAGCCGAACCACGTAAATATTATGTTTTGTGTGGGTTTGTTTGATAGTAGTAGGAGTTTCATCTTCTCCTTTTGTTTTATTTTGTTTAATTCATACACTATTCCAATCTTGGGTATTGGTGCATAAGTTTCCGCTGCGCACAACAAGTGGCATCAGAGCCGAAGGTTAGTTCCTTGGGTTAAAGAGGGATTGCAGAACATTGGTTAAAGGGTTTTGAGGAATCTGTCCAGATTCGATACTCTGTGGTAAAACGGCCATACCTCTGTTCTCGGATATCGAAACGTTGATCCGTTGTTGGGGTTGGAAAGAAGACTCTTCAGGCTTTCCAACGGTGTATGGTACGTTTTCTGTTTCAAAGTATTCTGTTCCCAGTAATTCTTTGAAGTTGATGGTTTTGTTTTCTCAATTTCGGTAAAAATCCAATCTTGGATTTTTCTTGTGGTACTTGGTGAACTCTTTTGGTTTAGTTTGTTTGTTTGGTTTGCTGGTGTATGAAATTGATTGGTATCATGTCGGATCATATTTCGGATTCGAGTGAATTTGGAAAGGAGGTTGATAGTTTGTTTGATCAAACCTTGTTGTTAGATGTTGACATTCATAAATTTGATGGTAACCTCGACTTTGCTATGTGGAAGACGGAGGTACAAGATTGGTTAGCCATTAATGGCTATGTGGATGTTCTTGATGATAAATCGAGAAATATGAATGATGATGAATGGTTAACTCTAAATTTAAAGGCTTGTGAATTTATCCGGTATTGTTTGGTAGAAGATTTGTGGTACATTGTCAAATTGGAAACCATTGTAATAGTTATGTTGTCCAAGTTGGAAGACAAGTACGCTTTGAAAAATACAGAGGGTCGGCTCTATGTGGTTGATGATAGTATTGGTAGATTGGTTGGTTCTCAATGTAAATTGAGAAGTCGAAGAATTCTTGCAAAGAATGAATGTGCCTATTGTCATTGTTGGGGACATTGGAAAATTAATTGTCCAAAGTTGCAGAAGAAGATTGTTCGTGTACATCGAAGAGATGAGGATTCATGTGTTGGTGTTTCGTTGTTGGCTTCATCTTCAGTTAGTCATTCTACTAATGACTGGATTTTGGATTCGGGTTGTTCCTATCATATGTGTCCCAATAGGGAGTTATTTGATAGCTTTCAGGAGCTAGATGCTTGTGTTTTGCTTGGTAATGATCATACTTGCAAAACTTTTGGGATAGGTACAGTTCGATTGAAGTTGAAAGATGGATCCACTCGAAAGTTAGAAGATGTTTGGTATGTACCAGAGTTAACTACGAATCAAATCTCATTGGGTGTTTTAGAGTCCGATGGTATGAAAATTACATGTATTGGTGGAGCTCTAAAAGTTGTTGTAGGTGCACGAGTTGTTATGAAAGGCATTAGAAAGGGTAAGTTGTACTACTTGAAAGGAAGTGCAATTACATGTGGTTTGCACAGTTCAGTTGTTGATTTGTTTGTCGATTCTACCAAGGAATTGCATAGTAATATGGGGCATGCCGTTGATGGTACTATGCAAGTGAAGACAGATTTGTTTGTGGGTGGCAAGGCATGCATAGTTGGTAGGCATTTTGTTGAAGCGTCATTTGTTCGGGTGGAGATTGATGTCGCTCCACATTTGATTGGTTTATTAGGTGACACGGCAAAGAAGAAAGTTGAAGCCACCATTGTTAGTAGCAAGGTTATCGCCCAAGAACCTTATGAAGCCGTGAAACCTTTGTTTGGGGGTTTTGTGTACGTACTTCCTATTGTTGGTAATCTCTCATGTGATGTTTGTTTGGCGCTTAGTAAGGAAGACGTATTTGGTAAATCTATGTATAGTGATTTGAATTTGTACCCCACTTGGTTGAACTTCATAGGAAAAACTCTTGAGAGGTTAGTTTTTCGGGGCATTGGATCATCTTCGATGGAGAACTTTGTTGAGGTGGAGATGGTATTTGGTAGTTTGGACCCCATTGTGTTGAAGTTGTTTGTGAGCCCTATAGGGCATTGGTGGGCATTTGGTTTTGATTTGGCCCCTTAGGGGGATTTGGCCTTTCGGGGCATTGTGGGCATCGAAAGATGTCCGTTTGGAAGAACTACGATGGCTTGATCCCATGGAGGGTACGTAGGCAGCCACTTGATGGTCCGGCCGCTTTGGTATGGTTGTTCGTCGGTTTTTTTTTTAAGATCGGCTCAGATTTGGGAAATCTTCACCGAGGTGGAGAATTGTTGGAAAACTGGTTCTATAAGGGAATCCGTTTCATATTTGGATTTCTAAGTCCATATTAAGGATTTAGAATTTGGTATTGGAATATGACTTCCAATTTGATTAAGTTTGGTATAAATATAAGGTCTTAGGAATTTGTTTTGTTTTGTTTACTTGGTTCGGCTAATATTGCCTATTAGGAATTTGTTTTGTACATCCTAAAGGCTATAAATATAAGGTCTTAGGGATTGGTTTAGTATCCTCAATCCATATTTGTTGTTTGTCTCCTTGTGGGAGTTGTGAGGATCTTGGATGTGAGAGAGAGTTTGTATCCTCAATTTGTGATTGTCTCTTTGAGAGATTTGGTGAGGATTTAAGAAGGGAGGAAACCTAGGGTTTCTCCATTTGTTTGAGAGCTTTGTACTATCTTCTCCAATAGTAAAAGTTCTATTTGTTTGTCCGTGGACGTAGGCAATATTAGCCGAACCACGTAAATATTGTGTTTTGTGTGGGTTTGTTTGATAGTAGTAGGAGTTTCATCTTCTCCTTTTGTTTTGTTTTGTTTAATTCATACACTATTCCAATCTTGGGTATTGGTGCATAAGTTTCCGCTGCGCACAACACTCTGTGCAATCAGTATCCACGGACTTTTATTTTATGTAATAATCGCAACAACGCAGTGGTGCAAATGTGTACCAGATCTGAGTTTCTACTTTTATCACTGGTCATTCTTTTGATACTGTAAAGGTGCATCCTTTCGATACTGTAAATTGTATACTTGACACACGGAATCATATATATGCGGTGGCATGTCTTTTCTTAATTGATAGGATTTTTTTGGCCAAATTCTTTTCGTTTGGAGAGAGGAGAGGAGACCAACCGGACAAACTTACCCCTTATGGGGGGTTTCCCTTCCCTTGAATCTTAGCACATCGGAGCTCTTTGGTCAGAAATCATGGCGGGATTACCAATTGGTCTAGGGGTAGGAAGGAATCGCAAGGCAGATCTGGGATTTCTCTGTAAAGATCTCACCTTTAGGCCGTGGATACTTAATATTCAAGTTGGAGTCTCAACAAGAGTTGGATAAGCTATGGTTTGGCTATGGAAAGGACGATTGGTTCGCCAATGCATGTTGATAAGAACACCATTGAGCGTGACATGGGGTAGTACTATGCTAGTGTTTTGGTGGATGTGGATCTCTCAGAGCCTATTCCAGACAAGATACTTGTGGAAGTGGAGGATCGAAACATTGAGTTTTGGCAGGAAGTTCAGATTGGTAAGCTTCCATATTTCTGTAACAATTGTAAAACAATTGGGCACGTTGTTTCTCAATGTAGGTTTTTGAAGAAAGATCAACAAGAGAGACGAGCGAAAAACAAGGAACCAGTGATAGGTGATTCTAATGGCCAGGATCCTACTGCAGGGATGTCTAAGAGCCAAATGAAACGATACAAGAAAAAGGCTAAAGGTCTTGAGGAGGTTGCCCACGCCACTGAGACGTCAACCAAGGAACCGGTCATAATTCAGAATATGGAAGATGGCCATGAAAACGGAGGAGGGAAACCAACCCCAATCCTTGTCTTGCCAGGAGGAGTCCACAACAACAAATTGATATGGAGGCCAGTAACACAGAGGCACATGTTGAAGCAAGTCCCCAGTCCTCTGAGAATAATCAGCTGGAGCTGTATGTTCAGCTGGACATTACCCCAGAAGTGGTACTTGAGACTCAAGAGGTGCCACCAGATGAAGGAAATCTCGAGTTGGTCAATGCTGGCCAGGCTAGGAATATGGTTGAACATGAAGTTGCTTTTATCAAGAGTAATGTTACTGAGGAAGCCTTGGAACATGATGAATGGCAGGTTCAGACTTCTAAGAAAAAAAAAAGAAAGGTTTTATGTCTGATGCTACTTCTCCGGTGGCATCTAGGCTAAGAACCAGGTAATTCCCTCATCTCATTGTTACCTATGAAGACATTCTTTTGGAATGTGAGAGGGATTGGAAACGACGTTACGAATGAGAGATTTAAGAAGCTTGTCTTTGAGTTAAATCCTGAAGTTGTTTGTCTGGCTGAACCGAAAATTGAGCCTTTATCAAGCAATTTTAATCGAATAAAACCTCCAAATTTTAGTAGTTCCTTTAACCACAACCACTCTACACATAAACTAGGAAATCTTTGGGTTATGTGGAGGACTGGATTGCAAGTGGACCTTATCCTTATGTCTGAGCAACATATTACTGTGATGGTACGTGACTGTCTCGTTACTTTTGTGCACGCTCATAACTTGTTCGTGTATAGAAGGAAACTATGGGCTGACCTCATGACTCTTAGCCAAACCAGTATTCCATGGCTGGTGGTTGGCGATTTTAATGTTGTTTTGAGGATTGAAGAGAAGAAAGAGGGTAAAATACCTGGTTCTCGGATTATGAAAGAGTTTGCTGATATGATTAATGATTGTGGCTTGATAGAATGCAGCGCAACAGGGTTGAAGTACTCATGGTGCAACAACCAGTTGGGAAACAAAAGAATAAAATAGTATGATCGATAGAGCCTTGGCAAATGATTTATGGACTGACAGGTTCACTTCCTGGAAGTACAGAATTTATGCTAGAACATACTCTGATCATGCCCCTCTTTTTGGTGCAGAAGCAAGGGTTTCACGGCCAAGCAACATCCCATTCAGATTCTGTAAGGCATGGATTAAACATGAGAGCTTTATGAAAACTGTGGAAGACTCATGGAGGGAAACCATTTCAGGAGCTCCAATCTTGCGAGTTCAGCAAAAGCTCAAGAGATGAAGGAAATTCTTAAGAAATGGAAAACACAAGTTTTTAGGAACTTGGACCTCAAAATTAAAGAAGCAGAAGTTGAGCTAGAAACTTGGCAACTAAAACTAGAAGAACAACCTGAGAGTGAGATCATTACAGAAGAAACATTGGGTAAAGAAAAACATTTACAAGATATTCTGAAGCAACAACAGGAATTTTGGCAGCAGAAAAGTAGATCTGAGTTTTGGTATACAGGGGACCGATGTACAAGGTACTTTCACACCTTGTGCAAAATTAGAACAACACATACTTTGATTACTGACATGATGACTGAGACGGGAGAGTTGCTGGCCGATCAGGAACATATTAAACGATACATTGTAAACTTTTTCCAAGAAAAGTTTCAATTGCAGCCTTATTTTCATGATATGGAAATTTTGAACATGGTTCCCAAATTGGTGTCTGACCAAGATAATTTTATGTTGTCTTCCCATCCATCTGTTAAAAAATTGAGGAAGCTGTTTTTTCACTGGATGCGAATAGTTCTCCTGGCCCCGACGGACACCAGGGTTGTTTTTATCAAAGTTGTTGGTGTATTATAAAAGGGGATGTTTTGGTTGCAGTCAAGTCCTTCTTCATTGAAAACATGCTTCCAGCTGGGCTCAATTCCAATTTTCTGATCTTAGTACCCAAAGAAGCAAATACCGACAAGATCATACAGTTTAGACCTATCTGCATGAGTAATTTCTTACTCAATATTATCACAAAAATTCTTGGTAGTAGGCTGAATGTGGTGGCTCCTAAAATCATATCTCAGCAGCAAAGTGGGTTTGTGAGTGGTCGAAGTATACAGAGTAGTATTTGTTTGGCATCAGAAATGAAGGCTGAGTATGCAAACTCGAAGGCATGGTGGTAACGTAGGGTTAAAGGTTGATATTGCGCAAGCTTATGACACCCTAAGCTGGGAATTCTTGTTTAACGTATTGAGAAGGTTTGGGTTTGATGCTACATGGTGTAATTGGCTTCAGACTATCCTCCAAAGTTCTCAAATTTCTGTCCTTGTGAATGGTGGACCATGTGGGTACTTCAAAGCTTATAGGGGATTGAGGCAAGGTGATCCCATGTCACCCATCCTCTTTGCCCTAGCCGAAGAAGCTCTTAGTCGGGGTATAAGTTTTTTAAGGTCAAGTGGTCGAGTAGCGCCTATGTGTACAGTGAGTGGTGTCCCTGGGCCCTCTCATCTTCTTTTTGCGGACGATGTACTCATTTTTGCTAATGGAAAGATCAAACAACTCCGAAACCTTGCTGGTTTTCTTTCTAGATATCAGAAGGCCTCAGGTCAGGTGGTGAGCAAAGCAAAAAGCAAATTGTTTATGGGACATGTGACAGCATGTAGGAAAGCAAGGATTGAGGAATTGTTTAATATGACAACTGGTAGTCTACCAGAGAGGTACCTTGGGGTGCCATTGGTTCATGGTAGAGTTACAAAGGCTGTGTTGCATCCATTGATTGATAAGATAAGATCACGAGCTTCTTCTTGGGCTGGCAATCTTTATCCTTCCAAGGGAGAGTGGTTTTAATTCAGTCCATCTTGTCTAGTATCCAAATTTTTAATATGTCAGTTTACAAATGGCCAGCAAGTATTATCAAGGAATGCGAAACTCTTATCAGGAATTTTCTTTGGTCTGGAAACCCAAGTATAAGGAAAGTTGTTACTGTGAGATGGGAAGACTGTTGCAAGCCTTTGGTAGAAGGTGGTCTTGGAATTCGTAGGCTTTCAGAGGTTAATAAGACAATGCTAATGAGGTTGGCATGGTCTATGCTAACAAATGAGAATGAATTCTCAGTTTTCATGAAAAATAAGTACATGAAACATATGGGAGAATGGATTCAATATTACAAGAAGTGTACCATATGGCTAGGATTGAAATGGCCACTTGAGGAGAGTTTACCCCATACAACATGGATCATTGGTACAGGTGAAAAGATAGATCTTTGGAGGGATAATTGGTGTGGGAAATCTATCAAAGAAAGGCTGCACCTTAGTACAGAAGTATTGAAGCATTTTAAGTCTAAACTCCGTGATGTAATTGACAATGGAAGATGGAATATCGGGCCAATTTTGCAACAGGTTCTTGCTTTGGCAGGTATCCAATTGAATGATTTGCCCAAGATTTGTCCTACACAGTCTGATAAACTAGTCTGGTCTTTGAATGCTAAAAGGAATTTCTGTTCTGCTGAAGCATATGAGGCAATCAGAAAGAAGGGTGAACCTGTATGGTGGTACAAAAAAGTTTGGGCAGCTGCTACACATCCTAGGATTGCTGGCATTGCCTGGAAGTTGATTCATAACAGAGTACCGGTAGAAAAGACCTTGCAAAAGAGGGGTGTTCAGTTAGCATCCATGTGTTGTTTGTGTGGTAAAGAAGAAGAGTCTTTAAATCACCTGTTGCGGCATTGTAATAGAGTGAAGGAGTTATGGTCATGGTTGTGTCAACTATTTAATTGCAACTATGACTTTGTGTGTTTTGAGCTGGCTATGGCAAAGAGCAACAACTTCACCACTCTACTCAGAGATCTGTGGAATGTTGGGGTATCCGCCTAGCAAGAAAGAAGACTGACGTCTCATCTCTGGTCAGTCTGTCCGTCTTGCTTCTGTTCTCGTACTTGATCGAGCATAGGCAGCATAGGGATAACTTGGCTTACTGGAACTACAAGACAATCTTGAGGAAGACAATGTTACGTTACGATTCCTACCTATTACCCCTTCCCAATTGCTTTTCCACCTGAGCGCCCACCTGTCATGGTAGAGACGTGGATGGGAATGAATAAGCGGTTGTTTGAAGAGGTCAGATTTAATATCTTCAACTGTTCATACAAGGTGAGATGGTGGCTCAAAGCTGTAAGGAAACTTTCAAAAGGCATTCCAAGAACTCACTCTACTGATGGATCTATTCTTAGGAAAATTGGGGTGGATGCTAGTCTCCCTAAAGCTCCTAGAATACGACAATGTAGATGGATCCCCCCTGACTTTGGGTTCATTAAGATTAATTGTGATGGTGCTACTAAAGGGAATCCAGGACTTGCTGGGGCTGGGGCGGTATATAGAGATGATCATGGCAATGTTATTGGTGCACTGAGCAAAGGATTAGGGGTGACAACTAATTTTTGTGCTGAGTGTGAGGCCATAATGCAAGGAATTGAATGGGCGTTGGACAATAACTGGTCTAACCTGTGAGTAGAGACCGATTATGTTGCTGCAGTTTATTCTTTTGGAAAGAACCAGGTACTATGGCAAATGGTAACAAGATGGAACATAGAAATCACAAGGCTGCAGAGGTTTATTATTTCTTCTACCTGGAGGGAAGTAAATACTGCTGCTGAATGTATGGCTAATCTAGGTGTTAACTTGCCTGTTGGTGTTGTTCAGACATATGTTAACTGCTGCTGAATGTATGGCTAATCTAGGTATAATGGACATTTCCAAGAATGAGCCTGTTAAGGATCAGGCTAATAATGACAACCTTTCCTTTGATAAATGAGAATGTTTTTTTTTCTTCTTCGAAAGAGTTAAAGGGGTGAGGCAGACCCTGACCTGTATTAATTAAAATCTCAATTATACAAACCCTCTTTGTCCTCCCTTACAAGTTTCATCCATGGGAGGACAAAAGTAAGATACACTATAGGCTATTCCCACTGCTAGGTAATCTATTACTCTATTGGTCTCTCTATAGGTATATATTATGTAAACACTCTCAAATATATTAGATTTAGTAAGAATGGCTCTCAAAAGGTTAAGGAAATACCAGGGTGGTTCTTCTTTCCTTAAAAGACAGTTGGCTGCTCTTAGAGAGTCTGTAGCTAGCTTAAATCTTGTGATATCCAGTTGTTTAGCAAGGATTAGTCCTTGATATATGGCACTCAGTTCCTGCCACATAACTGATCTCACAAAACTTAATTTATCCAACAAAGACTCCTAGGACTTCTCCTCGATTTCTATGGCACTTCTCCAATTCCAACTCCTCTCATGTTCACAGCCCACCAATATAAATCATAGTTGTTCTAGCATCTGGTCTTTCCCATGTGATGTGCTTGATATGACTCAATCCTTCACTATAGATACGATGTTATGTCTGTTGAGTAGTAACTTAGTGGCTAGTGAATCAGCTACACCCTATGTCTACACTTGAATATATGCTTTCATATCTTGTATCAGCTTGTTCATTTTGACTGCAGCAGGGGTCATTTTGTTTCTAAATCTTCTAGTATTCCTTTTATCCCATAGGCATGCCACATTTGCACAAACAAAGGTTTTAGATGTGCTCTTCTTCCATTCTCTATTAGCATTAGTACTGTCAGTTCTAAGGTCTAGTATGTCTTTCAGAATTCAGTGCATCCCATATACTCTTAGAATAGGGACATTCAAAGAATAAGTGCTTAGAAGTTTCCCTATTGTTTGAACATAATCAACATTTCGATGCTAAGAGTATCTTCTTTTTTACCAGCTTCTCTTGGGCTTGTAGGCTACCTGAGAAGAGTTGTCACACAATGAATGAATGTCTAGGAATCACCCACTTTCCCCATGTGAGGTTATGCCAATATACCTTCATGCTCTTTGTAGCCAATGTTTTATATGTGCAATTTTGGACCTGAATTTTCCATCTTGACTGTGTAGCCATATCACCCTATCTGCTGCCAGAAAGTTGTTGATTTCTACGGCAAGGATACTCTCCCTCAGTTGGTTATTCTGCAAGTTATGGACATGCTGATTCCACTCTCCATTTGTAATAAGTTCTGAAACTTTTGCAGAGCTATGAAACTGAGCCCACTCCTCTCTAATTGTTGCGTCCCAAAAAATAATTGTAAGCTCAATCTCGAGCTTGGTCACAGATCCGGGTTGCTGAACTCCTTCTCTTCTACCTCCTTGTGATACCTGCAAAGACCACCGGCTATAATCCGGTGGGGAAAGCTCCAACGCCCAAGTCAGTCATGGAGGCCACTTAGAAATTAGATTCAGTAAAGAATGAATAGTTACCTTGTTTGAACCCTAATGTTTTCCTTATATAGCGGTATTAACCGCCTTCTTCTGACCGTAGGATTCCCCTCTGCATCCTATGGTCCTTCTATTTCCTTCGTGGCTCATCCTCCATCACATACTATAGGGTAAGTGCTTGACAGCTAGGTATCACGTGTTTTATCCGTGATGCTCTAGAATGTTCTAACCTATTATCAGGTAGTTCTCGGTTTTCCTTACTTGGCGTACTCCTACGTTCTTTACACGCCACCTAGTATGGCACTTACATATGGTACTTACAATAATAGTATTAATTGCACCATGGATCATGCCAGAGTAGTGCATTGTCTCTTGGCCATTTGCTACACTGTACCTTACATGCTTTTACATCTTCATCTCTAGCCTTCAAAATGTGTATCCATACCCAAGAACAATCTGTTGGCACTTTCATAGAAAAGTAGTTCCTCTTGATTAGTTGTAGCCAATACCATTTAACCTATATACTATCTTCTTTAGCAGCAACTTTGTATACTAACCCAAGATATGCAGCAACATTCCAGGCTTTCACATCAGTAATACGAAGTGCACCTTTTCTCTTGTGTAGACATAAGGTAGATGACTTAGTTTGGTGCATTTTTCTGGTCATGGAAGGTCCACTCCATAGGAATTTAGCATAAAAATTTTGAACTTGTTCCAACACATAAGAAGGGCGCACAAAAGTTCTAGACCAATACAGATGAAAAGCCATAATTACTGACCTGGTCAGCTCCAATCTTCCTGATTGTGAAAGTAATCTCACATTTCAAGCAATGGTTGGCAGTCCTTGATACCAATCCTTTGCAAAGAAAGGTACACCAAGGTATGTTATAGGAGGGGTCACTAGCTTCACTCCCATTGTATCTGTTAAAGCTTGCTCTTCCTCCTTACTCACGCTTCCAGCTAGCAATGTTGTTTTGTTTAGATTGATACATAAGCTAGTGGCTGTTGGAAACTGTTTGCAGAATCTGTCAGATTTCTGATAGATTTCTAACAAGATCTTTGGCAACATATTTCTATATATGTCCTAGAGATCCGTTGATTGAGATCTTTGTATGTATGGATTCCTCGTTCCGAGTAGAAGCTTGTAGAGTATCTATGCATACGTCCAAAACAGTTTCATATTGAATGAGAAATTGGCGTCCCAAGTTACCTATATAAGTGGTATAACTTGAGACAAAGCAAGAAAAATGTGATAGTCTCACTTTTGACCCATATAGATAAGGTTTCCTCTTAATAAACTACTCTTTCACAATAAGGGTCTAGCCCTTTGTGGTTACAATATTTTCGCACGTCTGACCAACTCGGCTCGGCTTGGCTCTGCGCTCGGGCTTGGTCCTGGGTTTGGGTCTTGATGATCCAATATAATCTTTTTGTTGAAAGGTTCATTGAACTTTTTTCCCAATAGGTGCATACCCATTTCCAACCGGTTTGCTACTGGTTCGGCCACTAGGTGGGTCCTTTCATGACACTGTTTCGGGCCCAATAGTTGTGTCCCTTTATAAAACTGTTTCGGACCAAAAGTGTCTGTTTATTGAACTGTTTCGACCCAATACGTGTGTATTCAATTAACTAGTACTGCCCATGTAACACCCATGAGTTGGTGTTAGTCCCACATTACCAAGAAAATGGTTGTATTGGTGGTATATAGAGCTTAACTATAGTCTAACTAATGTCAATGCCTTTTGGGGGAAAAGCCCAGATGGATGGACTCTGATCCAAAACCCTCTACTGTTGGATATCCGCAGTGACTAAAGGGGGATAATATTAACATTAGCGAGCGGTATGATGCTCGACATTCCGGGGTGAGCGAGGACGAAATCCTGGGGCGTTACAGCCCAAGTGTCTGTTCATATTCATTTCATCTATTGTATGTTTGTGTGTTCTTGAGAGAGTTACATCACTGAAACGAAGGTACTGATCGTTGTATCCTTGGAGACACTTTGCATTAAACCCATACAACACCTGTTGGGGAAAATTATGTCTTAAAGACAAAGATATTTCTCGACTCGAATTCATACTGTCCTTAACATTCTTTTTCTAGTTTGCATATTTTGTTTACTTATTTTATTTACAAATAATAGCCTATTAGTAGCATATTGACTAACAATCTTAAGACATAATTTTTATGTTAGTGTTGTTATACTGTTCTAACGTTTTCTAACAAGATATCTTAAGTACTTTTTAAATTTCGAAAATTCTTATATTTTCAAAAATTGATATCCTTTTGTTCTATACTTTCTTACTGTTTATATCCGAAATTTTAGTTTTTTCATAATTCTGTTATTTTCGATATAGTTCAAAAATTTTGAATTTTGTTTTTCGAAAATTTATATAATTTTCGTCTTACAGAGACATATACAGAAAGTTTTCATATTTGTTTAACTTGTCTGAATATTTCATTTCAGACAAATGAAAGAGTCACATACTCATGTCACAAAGTTCTAGCCTGATCAGGTTAAGTTACAATGGAAGTATAGATGTAATGGTGCAGCGGATAAGTTGGTTCAAATGGCAACGATACAAGCATCAGCATGACAAGAAGGTCAGATCATTCATGTTCACTGTCCAAATCAGCCACAAGAGCTTAAAGCTATTACGTCTAATCTTGGATTTTTTATTTTTTATTTTTTTATTGGCAAGCAAGGTTGAGGGGACCCCTACTCTTTTTTAAATTACGTATGGAAACTTATATCAACAATCAGCTGTTGACGTGTTTCAAACCCACAACCTCTCCACTTTTGTGAAAGGGGTGCTACCATTGAGCCACAAGCCCATTCACAAAAATGAATTGATAAGCCCAACTGGCACCTGCTAAAAAATTATCGGCACCTGATTTTCCATGTAACTTACTTGTTTACACCTAAAAAAGATCCAAGTAACTCTTCAAGAGTTACTCTTGGACTCTTGGATCTTTTTGGTGGTTGCAACCACCTGATTTTCCATGTAACTTACTTGTTTATGATGTACAAGGTGTAGGAACCTCTTGATTTCTATGTAATTAATATATAAAATTATCGGCATATCAAAAAAAAAAAAAACACCTAATAATAGAGAGCCTTAATTTTGAATGGCCCCCATATTGGTCTTTATCAAATAATTGCATATTTTCTGAAGGATGGGGTCTGTATTAATTTTATAACGAAGATCAACACTATTCAATTGACAATGGAAAAAAAATGTTACATAAGGTTTATTAAAAAATTATGCAAATAATTTTTTAGTGTGCAAATAATGGCATCTGATCTCAGTATCTCACTATTGGGTCTAATTTGATCAACACTATTCAGTTGACAATGGAAAAAAATGTTACATAAGGTTTATTAAAAAAATGCAAATAATGGCATCTGATATCTCAGTATCTCACTATTGGATCAGAATTGATTTGCTTGTAAAAAATGCCTTTGTTTCTGTATATGACTTCACTCTAGTGCAATGATTAAAAGACTTGAATTGGTTGCAACTTTCTCATAGCCTTTCCATCAGCTTTTTCAACTCAATTTTTTCTATAAATTAGTATCTTCTACGCATAGCTTTGGTATTCAGACTGAAAATTATTTTGTCTACCATGGAATTGCCAGCATCTTCAATTATCTTCAAAGTAGAAAGGTGTGAACCTGACTTGATCTCTCCGGCTAATCCAACACCATATGAAATGAAAAACCTTTCATGTATTGATGATCAATATTTTCTGCGAAATCAGCTTCCGGCTATATTCTTTTATCGAAATAATGTAGCAATGAAAGGAAGTGATCCGGTGAAGGTTATTAGAGAGGCTATCTCAAAAGCACTTGTTTATTATTACCCTTTTGCAGGTAGGCTCAGAGAAGCACCTAACAATAAGCTTACCGTTGAATGCACCGGTGAAGGTGTTATTTTTGTTGAGGCCAGTGCCAATGTAAGTTTACATCAGTTTGGTGATTTTCTATATCCACCTTTCCCATGTATAAAGGATCTTCTTTATGCTGGCCCTGCATCCGGTGTTATTCTTCAGCCCGCTGTTGTTGTTCCAGGTAATCGACGAACTTCCCCCATGCATGACTAATAGACTGGATATTTGACACTTAGCTTGGTTACTAATTTCGTGTGAGACTGCGAGGAATGTTGCAGGTGACCCGTTTGCTGTGTGGAGGATTTGTCTTAGCCGTTCACGTGAACCACGTAATGTGTGATGGAGTTGGGTTCCTTCAGTTCATGAGATGTGTGTGTGAGATGGCACTTGGTGCACACATTCCATCATTTCAGCCGGTATGGGCACGGGAATTGCTTGATCCGCGAAACCCCCCACAGGTATCGTCTGCAAATTTTTTCTTGAAAGAATTAAATGAGATTGAAGGACCACCTCCCCTTGAAGAAAATTCCTTGATGCACCGAACCTTCTTCTTTGGTCGCCAAGATACAGCTAGCCTGAGAAATCACCTCCCATCTCATCTTCGCACGTGCACCAACTTTGAGATACTCGCTGCATGCTTCTGGCGATGCCGCACAATTGCGCTTAGTCTTTTTGAAGGGGACAAAATTGGGTTTCAATCCCCAATAAACGCACGTTCCAAGTTCAACCCACCCTTGCCTGATGGATACTATGGTAATGCCATTGGAGAATTAGGAGTACTATCTACTGCTAGTAAACTGTGTCAAAATCCTTTAGGGTATTCAGTGGAGTTAGTAAACAAAGGGATAGCTGCTGTGAACGACGAGTATATGAGATCATACCTCGATTTCTTATTAGTAAAAAAGCCTTTAACGAATTTTCCAGTGGCACACTTAACTGTTGTATCTGATGGTACAAATGTGGGGGTTGGAGATGTTGATTTTGGGTGGGGAAAACCAATATAAGGAGGACCTGCAGGAAGCGATCCCTGTGTTACTATCTTTCTAGCAGGGAAGAACAGTAAAGGCGAAGATGGAATTGTAATGGAAGTTATTTTGCCCGGATCTGCAATGGAAAAGTTTGCTGTAGAGATTGCCAAACTAGTTAGAGATCCTGATCATAATCCAACCAATAACTCATCATTCATTATGTCCCCTATCTAGCTAGGAAAGAGGAAATGATATAAGGTCATTAATTGATGTATATGTGGATTTCTATTATCATATCACATTTTCGGATCATATGTATTAAGTTGAAGAATTCCATATTTTTTTCTTTGGCCATAACTCCTATTAATCCAACCAAATTTCATATGTGGATATATATATAATTTGATTTCTTGTTCAATGTTGTGAAGACTTTCGAGTTTATATAATTCATATGATCACGATGGTTTACATTTTAATTGACTTATAGTTTTTGTCAACCAACAAAACTTTCTCTTCCCACGCCCTCTCCTCCTTAGTTTAATACAAAACCGTGAAACGGTGGGGACCAACTTTAGGCTGTGAGGGAAAAAGAGATGGGGAAGGAGAAAGAGAGAGTCAGAGAGGAGGAAGAAGTGAAGAACAAAGAAGGGTTTGAAGCAGGAGGAGGAAGAACAAAGAGGGGTTGAAGGAGAGAAGAGAGGAATATGAGAGAGAAAAGAAAAAAACCAAAGTGGACGGACCTCCTAAAATCATATTTTGATATTTTTGAAAAAACAAAGCTTTTAAGGGAACAAACAACCCATACTTGAAATGGTTTGAACCATAACAAACTCTATCAAATTCAATGCGATTTTTTTGTGTTAAATGCCCATTGAAGAGTGAGAACCAGATAGAACAATAACACGTTGTTGTTACTTGATGATGGATGGAATAAAAAAATAAAAAGTAAAGAGGAAAGGGTGAAGAATGAGAAATGGTATGAACAAAGTGAAAGAGAACGAAGTTGAAATAGAAAAATGGGTTTTAGGAAGAACAAAGAAGAGAAGAATAAAGTGAAAGAGGAAAAAGAAGATGAGTTGTTTTAAAGTTTAACAAGATCAACGCGGTTAAGATGTAAAGGTGAAAGATCAAAGAGATAGGGTTGTTGTGAATGTTATTGTCATGGTGGAGCGAAAGAGGGAGTTTAATGATAAGCACATGGGAGAGAGAAATCTGTTTAATTTGATGTTGATGGTGGATAATTAGATGAATGTGTAAGAAGGGTAAAAGTATATTTGAGATTTTGTAGACTAGATATTGGGCTTGTTTGAGAACAAAGGTTGTCTTATTTTGTTTTTGGGAACAAACACACTATACTTTTGCTTATTCGGAAAATTACCCTAAATTCTTCAAGATATTAACTATTAGTGAACAAAGATATCAAAAGTAAAATAAAAGGAGATTGTTCTGTTTTGTAGATGGGTATCCTTTTGTGCAAATATCTTTTTTACCATGTTTATCACCACCAATTTATGAACTGAATCTGTTGTAAGTTTTGCAACATGTTCGGTGCTCATTGGACAAAGAGGCAAGGAGTAAAGACCGCCAGGAGCAAAAAAAAAAAAAATATTCTGGCCTTCCCACTACTTACTTTGATGGGATTATTTTACAACCCAATTGTCGGAGCCCAATAACAAGTGAGGTATAAAGTAAAACCCAACTATGTACGTCCGTCTTTGTTCTTCTTCTTGTTTGGGTTTGGCGGGAGGAATGAAAACTTGAAGGTGAGGTTTTCTTTTTATTTATTTGCGAGTTCTTTCTAAATTTCTTCGATTCGAAGTTTTTCTTTTGTGGTGGGCATATTTTTACAAGAATAATGTTATAATATTGTCATTGCTCGTAAAATATTTGACGAATTGACTAGATGTTTGCATGGAAATGATTCCAGAACCTTATTAAGAGTCCACAAAACATAAATGACCCAGCTAAGGTCTGGTTTATAAAATTTACCCTGATTAGGTATTTATTGGATAAGAAAGCACCCATTTAACATTGATATTGTAAAAACAACCCTTTTACTACTGATAATACCATGTCTCTTACAAACCTCTCTCTCACACATCAATAGAAAGTTCAAGAGGTAAGAAACCACACTCCAATTTTTTTTTCCTTTTCTTTTCTTTCTCTCTCTCTTCACTAACGGTATGAACAGATCTCATCGACTTGATATGATATTGAAGCATTAAGAGAAGGGAAAAATCAAGAAAATGGCAGAAAAGGGAAATCGTTGGATCTCATTAGGTTCTGGAAATTATACTGAAATTTCTATTGAAAAAAGGAGTTTTTTTTTCTATTACGAAAGCAAGTGAGGGTGTTGTTTGCCATTTCTATAGTGATAATTTGCATCGAATGTTTTTGTTTTCGTTTTGTCTACTAAATTTTGGTTTAGCCCCATTACTTTCTCGAGCAACTTGGGCTTAGAACCAATGCTAATCAGATCTTAAAAGATTTAGGCCCAATCCACTTATAAACTCTCAACTCTTCTGATTCTCTCTCTTATGCAACTCTCTGTCCCTTTTGAGTATTAATGTTTTTTTATCACTCTTTTATTTTTCTTGATTTGTTGGAACAATTAAGTTAAATGATAAAATAAATTTTCTTAAAAATTATTAGTTTTTATAAATATTTCGTATCAATTCATTTGTGTATTGTTGACATACCAGGAAGTGTTTCAATGACCGAAAGAAGCCATTAGAAAATGATATTAATCAAAAATTATCTCCAATGGCCGGAAGAAGTAGTTTCTAGAAATTGAAATTAATCAAAAATTGTTTTCGATCAACAATGTCCTAAAAACAATTGAATGAGTTGGGTATTATGTCTATTTCAAAAGTTTGTTGGAAACTCTTGATTGCTTGAAGATAATAAGCGACTTCACGCCAAAAAAGTTCAGAAAAATCAAAATCCGAAGAAATATATTTTGTTTAATCAAAATACAAGTGTATTTTCTCTACTAAAAAAAGAAGGCCCTAAAAAAAGAAGGCCCTGGATTTTGCCAAGGACCAATTTGATGTTGCCAATGTTAATTTCCTAAGATGCCTAAATTGCCCTTAATTCTTATGACAATATTACATAGCTGCCGTGGACATCAATTCAATATAATATCTTAATAATATTTATCTTCATTCTTCTCCATTACTCTTCTTTTTCACCATCATATCATTACCAATTTACCGTATATAAAATCCTTGATTAGGTCTTTTTATTTTGAATAGCTTAAGATGTATAATCTAGGGGTGGGCAAAAAAACCGAAAAACCGAAAACCGAACCGAAAAAACCGAGTCAAAACCGGTCAAAACCGAGTTGACTAAAAACCGGTCAAGACCGGACCGAAACCGAACCGAACTATATAGCTATTGGTCCGGTCTCGGTTCTTGTTTTTATAGAACCGAGTGAACCGAACCGAACCGAAATAAATAAAAAAACATTTTTTTTATTAGTAAATTACTAAACTAGACATAGGAATTAGTAATTGGTTGTGGGCTTATGGTGGATCCATGGTTGGTTCATTGGTTTTGGACTTTTTTCCTATTTAGTACTTGATTTGGTGTATGTCTTATTTTGTTTAAAGCCCAAAACTTAAAAATAATCATCTAAATTGTAGTGGACTAAAGGCCCAATAAAAAAGCCCAGGACCGAGTTTCGGACCGAAACCGGACCGATTGTATTTGGTCCGGTTTGGTCCGGTTTCATTCAAATAATTTCGGTCCATGGACCGAAACCGAACCGATACTTTCAAGTCGGTTTGGTCCCGGTCCTATTACATTTTAGGACCGGACCGGACCGTGCCCACCCCTAGTATAATCCATCACCCCTGCTACTTTTTAAAACCATTGACTATTTCACTTACCCAATTTTTGCTTATCATATACAAAATATTTAGTTTCCTAAAGGCATTTTTTTTTTAATTGATGGGAGTTGTGTTATTAAGGAAACTGAGGGCATTTAAATCATCTTAGAAAATTCATATAGGTAAAATCAAATTTTGCGCTTGGTAAAATACGAAGCCAAAAAGAAAAGAAAAATAGATGTGATTTCGGCAAACATAGAAAAATTAGGAAGGAATTTCTTTAGAAGTTCCTATCTAAGAAAGTAGAAAGATGAAAGTAGAAAGCAACTAATCAAAACTTCTCTCAGAATTCCTTTCTTAATTTATCGAGAATTCTTTTTCCGTCAATTACCGAACAAACTTGTCACTTTCTTACTTTTAGAAAGACACGGAAGCTACGCATTCCAAAGCTTTTGCCGAACGGGCCCTTAACTTGATTTTCAAAGGCCCTATTTTGGAGCTTGCATCTTGCACCAAAATTAGTTGGGCAGCCACTGGTAAATGATCAGAGACTTAATGTGTTTTGATTATACCCATAATATGATTGATTTTGACTTCACATTTATCGAACGACGTTAGGAGGTCCATTTAAAGTCGTGTTTGTCCCCTTTGTTTTCTTTTTAATTTTGTTTGTCCGTCTTTCTTTTTTTTGTTTTTTAAAATCTCCTTCTTTCTCTCTTTTTATTCCTCCCTCTTCCACCGTATCACGGTTCTTTAATAGAGGATAATTTGTTAATTTATTCGAATATGTTTTTTCGTTTATTGGAAATAATTTCATATTCAGACTTGGTAGTCTACGTAGCTGAGTTTTATTACTCTTGTTAAAGAAACCGTTTTCTAATCTCATATCTGAAAGAAAATTTTGAAAATTTCCCCAAACATTTGACAATACATTGTAACTGATACAATGGTTAAATTTGAGCAAGCTTAATTTCATACTTTCTTAGCACATTGGTTAAATTTGCTTAAACGCTATTTAAAGTAGATTTTGTTACCATAGGACTACTTAAACCATATTGTTATGAATTGTGTTTCTTCAAAAAAAAGAAACGTCAATTAATCTATATCGCCCTAAAACGTGATTTTGAATGAAGTTGATTGAGTTTACAAAAAGAACTAGGATTGCAACTTTCTCGCAACCTCCCATCTTTTTCTAAACTGCCAATGCATTAATGTTAACTAAGTGAAATGCACGTCTGTTGGACAAATCAGTTGGGCAATTTTTATTTTTAGCCTTGTGTTTTATACATTCAGTGAATGACAAAAAAAATTGCAAAAATATATCGAGTTTGCAACCATGAATTTTAGTTGTGTATTGTGTACGTTAATCCACTGCTACTTGTAATAAATAATAAAAAAAAAAAAAACATAAACATAGATAACAAAACTTACTACAGTAAAGTAAAGAATAAATATTCTTATGTAACAATTGTAATTGTTGAACATAATATAAGAGTTTATGGAAACAACATCACTCCAAAATTAAGCATTTAAAAAATAAAAAAAAATAAAAAGTATAGAAATACAATCCCTTATATAAATTTAAGTTGAACTAACCTCAAGTAAATCTTTAGTGATTAAGTAAGAAATTGTTAAACGCCTCGATTACTTGTGAGTTTTACTTTCAATTATTACAATAGTTTTATCAAAATTTCAAATTTAAAGTAGAAAGAGAGATAGGGGAGAAGATGAGAGAGAACAGAAGAAAGGGGATATAAGTCTCTTCAGTTTTGTTTCTTGAATTTGATAACCACCCAGTTAGTTTCCTGGTTTGTAGGCAACTAATTTATAAAGTTTATCTGCTTCTAATGAAATTACTTTGATAACCCTAAAAATAAATCAAATTAAAGAAGTGATATTTGATTTTTGTTAAAGAGGAGAAGGACTTTTTGGGTATGATTTCGGCATCAGGAAAAAAACGCTCCTCCTGCGTTATAGAAGTAGAGATGTGTTATATTTCAAAATATATTTTCAAGTATTGTTAATAAAAAAGTTTAGTTGGAGGTTAATATCAACTAATTTTTTTTATAAATTAATATCTTCCACACATAGAAATTTAGTATTCAGACTGAAAATTATTTTGTCGAGCATGGAATTGCCAGCATCTTCAATTATCTTCAAAGTAGAAAGGTGTAAACCAGAATTGATCTCTCCGGCTAATCCAACACCATATGAAATGAAGAACCTTTCATGTATTGATGATCAATATTTTCTGCGAGATCAGATTCCGGTTATTTTCTTTTATCCAAATAATGTGGCAATGAAAGGAAGTGATCCGGTGAAGGTTATTAAAGAGGCCATTTCGAAAGCACTTGTTTATTATTATCCTTTTGCAGGTAGGCTCAGGGAAGCACCTAACAATAAGCTTATGGTTGAATGCACCGGTGAAGGTGTTATTTTTGTTGAGGCCAATGCGAACGTAAGCTTACAACAGTTTGGTGATTTTCTATATCCACCTTTCCCATGTATAAAGGATCTTCTTTATGCTGGCCCTGCCTCCAGTGCAATTATTGACAGTCCATTGTTGTTATTCCAGGTAATCACCAAACTTCTCCGATGCATAAACTCTGATAGATTGGAAATATATATATTTACACTGATCAATATAGTGAATTTGTTAATTTGGTTACTCATGTGGTCTGCGGAATGCTTCAGGTGACCCATCTGCTGTGTGGAGGATTTATCTTAGCTGTTCATCTGAACCATGTAATGAGTGATGGACCTGGTTTCCTCAAGTTCATGAGAGCTGTGTGTGAGATGGCACTTGGTGCACATATTCCATCTGTTCAGCCGGTATGGGAACGGGAATTGCTTAATCCGCGAAACCCCCCACATGTATCGTCTGCACATTATTTTCTAAAAGAGTTTAATGAGATCGAAGGTCCGCCTCCCCTTGAAGAAAACTCCCAGATCCACCGCACCTTCTTCTTTGGTCGTCAACATATAGCCAGCCTGAGAAATCACCTCCCATCTCATCTTCGTATGTGCACCAAGTTTGAAATACTAGCTGCATACCTCTGGCGATGTCGCACAATTGCGCTAAGTCCTTTTCAAGGAGACAAAATAGGGTTTGGATTCCCAATAAATGCACGTTCAAAGTTCAACCCACCTTTGCCTGATGGATACTATGGTAATGCACTTGGACAATTAGGAGTACTATCTACAGCTAGTAAACTGTGTCAAAATCCTTTAGGGTATCCGGTGGAGTTAGTGAAGAAAACAATAGATGCTGTAAACGACGAGTTTCTAAGATCATCCATAGATCTCTTAATGAAAATGCCTATACTGAAATTTTCAGTGACACACGTACATGGTGTGTCTGATGTTACAAATTTGGGGTTTGAAGATGTTGATGTTGGATGGGGAAAACCAATATATGGAGGACCTACAGGAAGCTATCCCAATGGTACTTTCTTTCTAGCGGGGAAGAACAGTAAAGGCGAGGATGGAACTGTAATGGAAGTTATTTAACCTGGATCTGCCATGGAAAAGTTTGCTGTAGAGATTGCCAGACTAGTTAGGGGGCCTGATAATAATCCGACTCCGGCCAGCAACACATCATTCATTGTGTCCCATATCTAGGACGTCGACAGTGGCAGATATGTAAGGTCATGGATGTGTGGATCTCTATTATCATGTATGACATTGTTGGATTATGTGTAATGTTGATGTATGCATGAACTGAGAATTAAGTGTAACTGCAATTGTGTAAACCTCCACCTTTCATATTTATGCTTACAAATTTATTTATTTAAGACAATTTCATACAGGTTTCTGGCCAAAGATTAAAGTGTAACTGCTATAAAAATAACTGCGGCAGAGAATATTGTTATATCTCTCACTGTTTGTAGTAGGAAACATTTGAACTCAAGTATCCACAACACACAGTTTGGTTAGTATGTAGAGGGCTAGAGGCACTGCAAGTCTGCAAAGATTGACATCACACAATCACCAAAGGCCTACAACCATACGAAGAGATACCACTTCTATCGCAAATCTCAAAGACTATCCAAATGAAAAAAAAATGATTGAAATGGAGGCCTGAACAAAAGCTTGAGTTAGACACCACTAGAGAGCAAAAGAGCAGGGAAACTTTGTCTTCAGATTGAAACCCTAACATTTTTGTCGTTATTGTATAATGATTACAACCAGAACTCGTTCATGTCCTTGAAATTAAGTTCACTATAAACATCTAAATTAATTGTTGTTTGTTCATCTTGTAATATACTCATAAAAAAATCTCTTTATTTTTCCAGGATTTTGTATTATTGCGCACCTCAAAATCTCTAAATGGCGATTGGTTAGTGTAAAGAGATACAATGATAGCAAGTGGGCAAAAATCTCGAACACTGCAGAGAATTTACAAGACAGGATCAGCGATTTACCAGGCATGTACTTAAGGTTTGACAGACGATGATGTCCGGATTGAAGCGTGGTGATGATAGAAGAATTAATGTTGGTTGACATGTTTGTGGATCCAGTTAGTTTTGTTTAATTATAATAACTTCAAAATCATCGTTCTTCATTTGAAAGATCATTGAATGTCAAAATTATACATGCGCAGAACAAGTGGATGCAGTTCTTTCCAACTAGAACCCTACCTGGAACCAATCTCTCATCGCTTTCTTATGATCATGAACAATGATATCTTGGTCCTATGGTCACATTTTCGCGATGACTTGGGAAAACAGTACTTTAATACCATGTCTTTATAGGCTTGTTGTTGTTGATTTTTTAATTATTCTCACTATCTTGTTTTATCATTCTGACCATGAAAAGCGATATTACGATATTACACGTGTATTTGTTATTTGTTATTCATTAAGCCCAGCCGCCCAGCCACCACATTCCACGAGCATATATAATGATTTAACACTTGCCAAAATCAGAAAAACATTGAACTACAATAACACTTCCATACAGTAAAAAGCTTTACCACCCAGTTCAGGTGCAGGAAGAAATACAGCAGATTTACACAAATATCAGAACACGTTGCGAATGAGCCTGTGGCTCAATGGTAGCACCCCTCTCACAAAGTGGAGAGGTTGTGGGTTCGAAACACGTCAATAGCTGAGCTGATTGTTGATATAAGTTTCTGCATTAGTTTGTTTGCAATTCAAGTGTTTGCGGGGCAATCCATACTTGCAACCTTTAAGAGTCAAACAACCAAATACAGGGCCAACAAAAGAAGGGTCAATTTAAATATAAAGTATCTTTATTTGAAAAACAAACACAAGTGTTTCATTCTTAGAGCATAATCAATGGAGATTAGAGACTCAAATACATATGAAACAAATGGAAAGCAAAGCAATAGCAACCAATCTTATGAAAAAAGAAATTGTATGAATAGTCCAGGCAAAAATTGTTGTGCTACATCATACAATTCTTAGGCTTATGCGTCAGACTACGATCCAGCCAAGCATTTTCAAAGCTGTTGGTTCAGCAGCTCATCTAGCTCATCATATTACTAAAATTGGTCACATGCATCACTGCCAAACACTGAAGGGCTCAAGCGACAAGATTTGGAGTATTATTAGCTTGTGTACATACTCTTTAATTTGTGTAGTATTCTGATAAGAATACATTGACACCAGTGTTTGATGCAATTATAAACACTTGCAACTCTCCAACTTTTGATACTAAATCTGCAACACATTGCAGTCTCATCAACAGGCAGATGCGCATTGTAGGCTACAACATTGTCTCTACAGAGCCAGGCATATAAGGAAACCAGATATGTTGGTAGATTATTGGCTATTGCACTCATAGTCTAATGTATAATTTTCTCCAGAGTAAAGTTTCACCAGATCGATGATAGCTCCCAGTCTACACGTGGACATGGTGCCTCCCAGAGAGATTGAGTGGACTCTGACATCTCGAGTGTGCTGACAAATATATATAACCTCAATTCTCAGACACACACATCAGTCCCTGCTCTCCTAAATCATAGTAGTCCAGATCAATCGAAGAATTATGAATTATTTAGCATTACCAGTTTACCAACACATGATTTGATTTCATGAAAACCAATCCAGCATGCTACTACACCCAATACCAAGCAACAGATATGTATAGGGAAATAGGATCAAAATCTGAACATAAGAATGTAAGTGCTTAATTGCTTGCATTGCACTGAAAGTCCGTACTGTTGCACACTAACATTCGTGCAAGTGGGAGTCCATAATTGCTTGCATAGCACTGACAGTCCCAAACCATTCTAATGCCCTGTAAACATAAAACTATAATTAATAACAAAGAAAATCCTAAGATCATTTAGAACTGTGTGTAAATGTAAGTTCGCCCTTCACAATAGCAAAAGATCTGCGTTTAAAATGCAGCAACATTCCTTTAAAGTTTAAAGGAGATTGTTTAAAATGACAAAAAAACCTACTAAAACCATGGCTAATGTTGATGTCCTTCAAAAAACCTTCCACAATATAAACGGCCTAAACCTAATATCAAAATCACAGTAAATATTCAGTTTTACAAAGTATTAACCCTCCTTTGCATCTTCCTTGTCCTGCATCAATACCTGCAGTCATTACAATACATATTATCATTACAAGGACTGTATGCAGAGTTATACTATTTGAAAAAATGTCAAGACTAATTTTAAGTGATTTGTGTATTAGAATCCATAAAGCTGCACCAATTTGTGATTGCCATCGAACAAACAAACAAACAAACAATCCATAAAAAACAGGAATGTGTACTGTGTTAAACTGAATGTCATTGGTATTAAAGCTATCAATAACAAATGCAAATAAGAAGCCATGTTGGCTGCGTCTGAGCTTCACCTCATCATGTTTTCAGGGTTTAACCGCATATATAAAATGGTTTACATTTTTTGTTATATACTTTTATGATGATATGGAATTTTGTTTTGCAATAAAGATAAGAAAAAACCTTAATTACGTGTCAGTACCTCTGTTATCTAATCTTTATTTATATAGTGTGTGGTAGCAAGGGTATTGCAATATTCTTTGCTAGAATTACAGATGTCGAGTTAACAATTGGCTTTTTCTAGTTTAGAATATTAGGGACAAATTGGAATGGTGCATTTGTTTTTGACAATCTTCTTTTACCATAACTCAAAGACAACCTTGTTCCTCTCCCGGCAAGAAAAAGGCCAAGTAACAAGAAAGGCATAGAATGGTCAACCTAAAGGATACAGTATCATCAGGGTAGGCTAAGGGCTATATTCATATGCACAATCGTAATTAATATTTTTTTTGGTAAACCAATATTTTTTTTTTCACTCTGTTGAAATTAGGCTTAATAGACTGCAATTTTTATTAAGGGCGAAAATGCACATTTGTGTTCATCCAATGCATATTATACAATTAAGAATTACAGGTTCAGTTCACGGACAACAATTTCCAACATACAAAAATACCATCATAGAATCTAGCAATGCAAGAACATATCAATATGCTTATGCACAGGTATTCTTAAAACTCAAGAAGCTTTTCTTAGAAAATAAAATATGTATCCAAGAAAGGGGATCGAGATTAGGTCCTGTTGAGTAACATATGATATATCCAGATTAAGTCTTTTTTAGTGAAATTTGTACAATATTACTGTAGTGCCTATATTTAATAATCTGTATTACATACAAGTTTTCAAGTTTAAACAACCATAATACTGTAAACCATGGTTAAGAGTAATTTGTAGTGAAATTTACGAGTAGAAAAAATATATATCAATTACCTCGAAATCTATTCTTTGAGCCCGCCCAACAGCAGCTTGGTTGTATCTTTTATCAATTGACAACGTTTCAAGTAGATCTCTACCTCGGCGATCATCAAATCTTTTGCTTTCTGATTTAACTTTACGGCATTAGCTTTACCAATAGAATCCTCCCATCCTTTCTCGGCATTAGCTTTCATCAGTGAATTCAAAGAACTATTGCTAACAGTGAACAATTGCTCCAAATAATAGTATGGTAATTCAGAATTTTCATTCGACTTTTTGATTTTCTTCCTAGAAGAAGATTTCTGTTGAATTATCTTCACATCTTCCCAATAAATTTTCAAGAGATTATACAATTGCTCTTCATGTGGTTTGTTTTCAAATAGATTTTCACCATTACCAGACATAACCTTGTGAGCAACTATCTCATACTTGTCTCTCAAAGATCTAACCTTATTTTGTAATTGCTTATTAGTATAAGCAAAAGAAAATGAATCTTTTATAGATTCAACAAGTTTATCATACTTCGGCATCGAATCAATCAATCCACCATTATTTGTTTTCTTAAAATTTACCATACCTTGCAAAAGAACTAATTCATCTTCCTTACTCCACTTTTTCCCAAATGGATTAAGCTTGTTATTTGAACCAGAAACAGAACCAGAACCAGTTGTTATTGTTTTAGGTCGTTTATCGGCATTCAGAGCAACAATAATAGATTTATTAGTAACACTCTTACGAGATTTTCTTTTGTTCAAATTAACACTATCACTCACATTAGCTGAAACTTTGTACCTGTTTTTCTCGCTATCTTGTTGTTCATCATCAGAGTCATCATCATCATCATCATCATCATCATCATCATCATCAGAGTCTTGTTTTGAGTTAGGAGTTTTCTTTTCTACTTCTTCATCAGATTCTTGATTATTATCATCATCATCTTCATAAGAGGAAGAAGAAGAAGAAGGTGATTGAACCACCATTGAAGAAGGTGATTGAACCACCATTGAAGAAGGTTATTGTTCTGATTTCTTTGTTTTGTTGCAGAGTTGTAAAGAGTAGAGGCGTTTGATTAACTTGTTGGGAATATATATAGGAAAATCTTGGTTAAACCCTAAGATTTTGGGGACCGACCAACCCGACTAGATAAAACCAAACTTGGGTTGGGGACCAACAAAAATCACAAATACACAAATAGGTGTATTTGGAATTGTCTGATGAAAATCAGATTAGGTAACGCCTAGAGTTGTACAAGTAAATAAACATTATTTTGGTATAAATTAAATTAGATTTTTATGAAAAATAAAAAAATTGTACGACAATAGATTTTGTGTAATTCTTTGAGTTTATCAATAATAATAAAAGAGTTTAAAAAAAAAAAAATTAAAATAATTCAGTCCTTAATTTATTCTTTTATTATAAGGGCAAATCATGTTAGCTGAAAATTGAGTTTTTAATTTTGTTATTAAAAAGAATTAAAATACCCTTATAATAGGGTTAATATTGTAAAACTATAATCTCAATAGTTTTGTAAACATTATTCTTTTTTTTTCTTTGACTATTTTAATACGGATGTTTGGGTAAAAGATGAGACTCCAATATAATGTTTTCAATAGAAATTGAACCATAAACACATCGTTCCTTTCCAATCCTGAAATGTTTGTTGTGTTGGAAAATAAGAGAAAAGAGTTTAGGACTCTAGAAAGAGAATACATATTGATAAATACCCATTTATTAATTTTTGTGGATGAGTATATAAGAATGAAGAAACAATCAATCTGTAATTCTGTAATTTCTTATGCTATTGAATGAAATATTGGAAAGTAGCTCGGAGACGAAGAGGAAGAACAAAACAGAGAATTCAGTTTTTCCTATTTTTCCTCCCAATTTCTCTCTCCATTTCTCCCTCTTGATATTGAAACCGGCTATGTAGTTAGCCCGTTCTCTCATTTGTACGTGGCAGATTATTAGAGAATCTGTGATGTTTGAGCATCACAGATCTGTGATGCTAGCATTTCTCAAAGTATAATTGACCGAAGTTAAGTGGAACTCAAACTTTTTTTTTCCTTTTTAATTTTCTGTCTGTCCGTTTTTTTTTTTTTTTTTTAATCCCTTCTTTTCTCTTTCTCTCTCTTCCCCTAACATTGGTGGGTATCACGGTTCTATATTCTTAATAGTTTTCTAAATTTATAGGAATCCTATTTCATTAAAAATTATAGAACAATTAACTCTTTTGGTCCTCTAACTTTGCTCAAATTTTCAGTTGAGTCTTCAAAGTTTAAACATGTCAATTTGGTTCCAAATCTTTCAAAACGTTTGCAAAATGGTTTGGCTGTTTCCAAGCATTTAACGGAGTTGCCCAATGATAGTTTACTATCATACGAGACAGTTTATGAAATGGCAAAATATAAGGGAGGGAGGTTAATCATTTTTCGATATTGTTCAACTCAAGGTTTTTCACTTCAGATATAACTATTGGGCAATTGGGTTACCCAATATGATAATTAACTGCTACTGAGCAACTTTGTTAAAAGCTTGGAAACATTAAAATAACGAGTGATCATTTTGCAAAGGTTTCGAAAGATTTAGGACCAAATTGACCAATTTAAACTTTGAGGACTCAACTGAAAATTTGAGCAAAGTTAGAGGACCAAAATAGCTAATTGTTAAACAAACTATCAAATATTTTTTAAACAAAGTCTAAAGTATCGTAAATATTAATTTATTTAGAAAAAGACATTTTGATTTAATTTTATCTAATATTTAAATAAAATATTTATATTTGATTAATTCATATTTAACCCCATATACTTGTAAAAAATTAAAAGTTCAGCAAAGGGCTTGTTGGTAAGTGAACAATGAACAAGCAGATGTAACTCCTTGTCCATAAGCCATTCATCTTGCAGAATTAAAGTCTGTAGACAAATTGAGATTTCTGAGAAGTGTAATGGTCATCATGTCCAGATCCTGAAGAGAAGATGATCTGAATCGATAGTTTTCGAAGATGTGTCATCTTCTCACTTCAAGATCCAGTCCAAATTTGTTAAGATAATTCTATAAAACAGACTTCAAACATGTAAACCACATAGCAGAAATGAAGTCATGCATTCTCTTAGAGCAAAAAGTAACAACAAAAATCCAAATTAATATAGAACAGGGTTGTATCTAGCCATCTAGGCCATGTACTACCAAAAATAAAAAGAAAATATCATCATCAGATTATATTCCCTTCTTAATGAAAGGACCATAAATTGCTCGGCTCGCATGTGGTTGACTCAAGAGAGAAAGCTCTTGCAAGCTTGCACCTCTGCTTCCTGTGCATCCAACACTGCCTGAGGTAACAGTTTTGAGTTTACAGCCATTCGATAATTAACAAACGGAGACTGGAGGCGGCTCACAGACTGCATATTACCAGAAAGATCCCCCTTCCGCATATTTCGGGTTCGAGAAACCTCCCAATTGCCATTATCCATCTCTGGCATACCAGGCATCTTCCTGGTTCCAGGCACTTCACACATCATACCCCCAGCGCCAGGTCGGTTGGAGAAACCTCCTGGGCTAATACCCACTGCATTGCCTGCACCAGCACCACGACCAACTCTCATGCCAGCAGTCGCACTGGGACGCAAGCGAAGATTCTTTCCTGGCTCTGAATGAATTTTGTTGATAGTCTTAGCTTTAATCTGACATAAATCAAAGAAACTATCGAGTTTAAATCCTGCAATGATATAAATATTCAACAAGTATAGACTTGCACCAAGTTTACCTCTTCACGTCTGGGGATCCACTTGTTCGCTCGAAGATCCAGAACATCACTAACGATGAATCTCAGCCTCGGTGTCAGTTGAGGGTGTGCTGTGAGCTCCTTCAGTCGTTTGAAGTGGGCATCATTGACAAGCCGAAACCTGCGGCTTTCATCCAGCTGCTTACCAATGGTATTGAAAAACTGGCATATGGCTTCAACATTCACCTCATCCGGAAAAGTCTTGTCATCATTCCCCAACAACAACTGTTTTGTCACAAGTCAGTAGAGTTTGAGAGGTTCCTTGAACAGTCCTAATATATATCACAAAAGATCGGGAGATCGAGTGGAGAAATAAGATGAGAAAGGCTTAAAAAAAGAACCTTAACAATGAATTGTGCAATTATCTCAGGAAACATCTCCTGTTTGAATAGCTCTCCGGTTAGACAGATGTTTCCAAAAGTGCGCAGCTTCACCATTCTTTCCTTATCCTTGCGTTCCAATTCTTCCTCAGGGGCTGTCATCTGCCTCATTTCTGCCCTGAGTTTTTCAGCACCTTCAAACGCCTCTTGACAATTATCTATTAAGATACGTTTGAAAGTGATTTCTTTGCCTCCAGGTTTTTTTTGCAAATTGCAAGCTGAGGTTAGGCAGACCCCGACCAGATTATTATTAACTCAAAACTTTCAGACTTAATGTCTAGTGTACATCATGCCAGTGGCATCATTTGTAACAATCATACTCAACTCCTCACTTAAGGGATTACAAAAGGTCATTGCACCCTCCATGAGAGCACCCAGATTAGCCAGGTGATCTGCTACCTGGTTACTCTCTCTGAAAGTGTGCGATAAGTCTCTCTCCGTGAGCTTCTCTAAATTCATCCTTATGTCAGCCACAAGGTCTTTCACCCTCCATGTAGGTGGTGATTTTTGCTCCAGAATTCTGATGGCTTGTAAGGAGTCAGACCTGATGCAGAGCTTCTGAATTCCCAAGCTGAGAGCTAAGCTGATGCCTCTATCAATTGCCTTCAACTCAAGATATAAGACTGATCTTGTGCTCTCCACTGCACAAAAAGCCCTTAAGCTTACACCATTATCATCTCTGATGATGCCACCAAACCCTGCATGATTTTCAGTTATAGAACCATCACAATTCAACATGGACCACCCAAGGGGAGGGGGAGTCCAAGTGAATGTTCTGGGATGTCTATGTGTGATCTGCATGGGAATTCCCATAGTTGACATCACTGCCCTGTTGATGTTGTTATCCTTTAGTTTAGTTGTCTTTGCTGTGAGTCTAGTCTTGACATTCTTCAAAATGTTCTGCACTAAAAAAGTCTGATTCATCCGTATATCTCTAAAGATACGATTGTTCCTTTCTCCCCATATCCAGTACACTGTTGATGTAGTAATTGCCTGCATGATCACATTGTTCATACTACCTTGTTTGAACTGTGCTAGAATCCACTTCCATTCCTCATCAGCATTTTTAATGGTTCTGTTGATACCACATTGTAGCTGTACCTTCTTCCACACTTGTTTTGACCAAGGACAATCAAAAAAGAGATGGTGTTCATTTTCCCCTACTGGTGCAAGGCTTGAGCCAGATTGTAAGGTGGTCCAGTTTCTAATTGACGCTGATCTAGAGTTGTTGTGATACTCATACAGAAGATTGTTGCAGATAGCTGGCAAGCGAAAGTCCGAGTGATGAGGTTTTTGCTGGACAGGGTCCAAACACGAAATCCTAGTAGTATCTACCGTCAAAGAAGGGTTACATAGAACACAATTGGAAATGGGAGTGGTTTTCCATCGTACCAATTTGTCCTGAGTAGTAAGAGCACCATTGATAGCTAGCCATGTAACGAAGGAATGCCTGGGTGTGTTATGAATACTCCACAATTGCTTAGACCAGGTTAATTTAGGACCACGATCTCTGAGAACCTCGTACACAGTGCTGATTGAGAAGGTACCTCTCGGGTGTGGAGTCCAGATAAACGAATCTTGATCTGCCACAAGAATTCTCTTCTCCCCAATCGAGTCCCAGAATTGAAGCATTTCTGGAACAACAGTATTAGGAATAGACCATTGCCCATTCACAATAAAAGAACTAACCATAGTGTTATCTCTAATTCAGCTTCTTTGCCTGATCTCAGTGTTGAAAACTTCTCTCAAAATGCCAAACCCAGACCAGGGATCATGCCAAAATGACAGCCTACCCACAGAAATTGAGTACTACACAAATTCAGTCATCAGATGTCTCACCTGTAAGATTCCCCTCCATGCCCACGAGCAGTCAAGTGGTATATGCATAGTCCAGAAGTGTTGGTTTCTAATTAAGTGTTTCTGGACCCATTGTTGCCAAAGAGACATAGCCCCCCCCCCCCCCCTAACTTATAAGCTAGTTTGCAGATGGCTGCCTTGTTCCAAGTACTGGTATCTTTAACCCCCAAACCTCCCTCTGCCTTAGGTCTGCACACAGAACTCCACTTAATCTTGTTTCTTGCATTCTGCATTGTATTGCCAGCCCACAAAAATTTCCTGAATACCCTGTTGATATCATGAACAGTTTCTTTGGGTAACATGAAGATAGAGCTCCAGTAAACATGCTTACTCATGAGCACCGAGTTGATGAGTTGAAGCCTGCCAGTATAGGACAACGCCTTAGCAGCCCAAGCATTTACAGCCTTGGTCATCCTTTCCACAAGAGGTAAACAATCTGCTTTGGTAAGTCTAGATGATAAAAGAGGCAGTCCCAAGTGGGTGATGGGAGGTGTACTGATCGGCATGTTAAGAATGCTGGCAAATTCCATTCTCTCAATCTCTTTGCCTCCAGGTTCTTCTGAAGGGAATGTTGGAACCTTCTCATTAAGTTCAAAACAAAGACGAGCATACATGGGGCAAAACTTAGGTTCCAACACAGCTTTCTCAAAAATAAAAGAAATAACACATTGCAGACATGCATGACAAAAATATATCACCATATATCTCTTCAGAGAGGAAAACGTACATTGATCAACTAAATCAAGTACAGTACCTTCAAGATGTCTGGTGTTGTGATTCCAGAATCAATTAATTGGCCCTTGAGTAAATCGAACTTCTCGGGTGTGAGCTTATTCAGTATACTCTTCATGTAAGAAAGAAAGTAGGTTGAAATTTTATTATCATCATCAGACTCTTGTTCTGAGTTATGAGTCTTCTTCTCTACTACTACTTCTTCATCCACTTCATGGATTTGTTGTTTTTCTTCATTGTTGGTATGAATATCATCTTCATAAGAATGGAACCTTTTAAAAAGACATTTCTTTTTAGTAATGAGAATGAAAGAGTTAGATGGAATGATTTTAAAGGGTGATTTTGTTCTTGGGAACACAGAAAGACAGTAGCTTGTTATATGAAACAATTGAGAAGACTAATTAGTCAAGTAGTGGGTTGGGAAACTGGGAATTGGGAAATGGGACCATTAAGCCTTCTGGGAGTCTTGTATTTATTAATGGTCATCACTGAAAATTTGACAGAAATTGCTATGCCATTGCATTGCATTTGCTGACAGGCGTCATTTGTAGAGGTTTAAAATGAAGCGATCAAAGACAAAGGAAGAATAGAATGGAGCATATTAGTGATATCTGTAAGGACTATTGCCAAATCTGATATTCGATGAGCATTACCTCAAATGGTGATAGTAAAATAGTACTGACAGAGAAGTTTGCAAATATTATTGAGAATGTCTTGTTACACCATAGACAAAATTTTGTCTCACTGATCTAAACACGAAATTGGAAAAACGTTCAACTATGGATTATTCTGGCTTATAGTCTACCTCATCATTATCTCTTTTCTTGTCATCAATTGAACGACGTAAACATTCATCATTGTATCACCAAACTTCCTGATTCATTTTGGGGTTTCAAATATCTCAAGAACTCGGTCTTAACCATCCGTGAATGTTTTTAATCGTTTGATCACTTCATACCCTTCTCTTGACAGACAAAATGATAAATCTAAATCTGGGAGATAGGGATGTTATTATTGATGTTCTGACTCTCAAATACTTCCATGTTATTCTGGTATATCAACTTCGCAAATGATCAATCCATATCATCAGGTACTGCAAGGTGAAAAATTGAACAAGATTCTTAGCAGCCTAACCAAGATTGAGAAACTTCAAGTACAGTACTGTCATATTCCATGAAGATACATAAAATACTTTGTTACCACGCACATGTTAATTTCTAGGTATGGCTGGGAAAACAGGAAACCAAAGATGTAGAGGAGTTTTGTGCGAAGACCAGGACAGGTTCTACTATTGTTTCAATAAACTTCAAAGGACGAAGATGGATCAAATTTTCAGCGTTGAATATGAAATGATACATACTGAAGTATGCTTCTGCACTCGAGAAGATGGAACTTGTAAAAGAATATGGAAGAATGAAAAGGTGGTATTGGAAAAGTTGTTGCAGTTTGAAGGAGTAGCATTGCAAGCTTGAATTCAAGTGTCAAAAGCAACACAAAGTTTTGAATATGAAAGAGGTGCCCAGGGAAGACAATGCTATAGCCAGGTTCTGGTACCCTACAAAATTTTCTTGAAATACATAAAATGATCTGCACTATAGATGTCGTGCACTGTGAATTTTTCCAGTCCTTGTCCAACCTGCCTAGCTTGGTTCACATATCTTCTTGCTCTCCATGATGGGGTCGTGGTACCAATGATGTCATCGACTGATTGTTTTTCGGTCAGCCCCAACCTTGAGCCTCTTATAGCCCATATCAGCACTCAGCAGCCAACTGCATACCAGTGACTATAGCCTCAATTTCAATGGCTGTGATTGTTGTTTTCTTTGTGCCTTCACATAAAGGCATTAGAGTGTTACCTGCATAATCTCTGAAAATGCCACCTATTCCTGCCCCCTCTTCTGTGAGTGAGCCGTCTGTGCTGAGACAGATAGTTTCCCTGTCAACTACATATACTGTAGCACATAGAGCTGTTTGAGTAACCTCAATGTAGAACTCCTTAACCTGCAGGTGAGAGCTTATCCATTTCCAGGGTTTATGCATTCAAAGAATACTGCTATCAATGGTCACAACTAACTCCACTACTTGCTAATTATTGCTACCATAGAGTATGATGCCAAAGTTTATAACATTAAAATTCAAACATCAAAGACATTAAAACTCCAAGTACCTAACTGAAAAAATAATAAAAAACTACTCAATTTTCAAAACTTTGGAGCATAATCATATTAGTCGTTCAATTTAGGGTAGCATGGTTGTCAAAAAGATGTCCATATGGACCAAACTAGTCAAATCGAGGTCCAAAGCGCTTAGGACTGAAGTACTCCAAAGCATCCATCTACTACACATATCAATTTTCTATACAATTCTCGAGAACCATCATTATATAAAACCTCGAAATTTGTGTAGATTATTGTGATGTATGCGGTAGCGTAGCCAGACATTTTTTCCAGGGGTAGCACTCATCATTTTATAACTCAATTTTAGTTAGTAATGTAAAAAAAATTGGTATCGCATGTACCAAAAACCGCATAGAGAACAAAAATATTTATTGTGGACATAAATTAGTCAATTTTTTTTTTTTTTATGTTGTGAAAAATCGAATTATTGCTTTATTTAATTATACAAATGAACATAAATCCTAATCATAGAAATACTATGCAATATTCAATAAATTAATTAAGTATAAAAAATAGTGTTCATCTGTAATACAAGGGGGAGTTCATACAAGGTTTAAGTAGTCAAGTATGAACAAAAACTGTAATTAATTATATAAACGAAGATGCAATTTCAAAAAATGAATTAATGAAAGTGATGCATATGCATAAAGATAGCATGTGCAAGGCACATGCCTCATAATTCCTGCAGATTCCTATATGGATTAGAACATCCCTAGTAGTAGTTTCTATTTACTTAACTTTCTAGTGTAGTTAGGATTAGGTTTAGGTTATTATAAATAGGGGATTGCAAACCCTATTAAGTAGGTTAGATTGAAGATTTGTTTATGTCTTGAGACATTAAATTCGTTTTTGTGAAGAACCCTAGTTTTTGGGTGTTCAAACCATTTATTTAATTGGTGTTCTTATTATTGTTTGCTTCCGCTGATAATATTACATCAAAATTGGTATCAAAAGCTTGTTTTTTCTGGGTTTAGAAGATAAAAACCTGATTTTTTTTTACAAGAGCTACGTTCATGTTGGTGATTTGAAGATGGGTTATCGTAGAAGAGGTCAAAGAGAGTTTTCGTCGCCGTCGGATCTTTGGAGTTTACAAGAATCGAAGCGTTATACCGATTCTGAATATAAAGCTCCCAACTTTGATCCTAGCCGTCGTTTTTCTCTTTCCAGAAGGTATGAACCTCCCTCTTCCTCTCGTTCCCCTTCTCCCCCACGCAGGCGACGTCATAGTTATTATGACGATGGATATTATTCCCACCACCAGCAGGACACACCCTCCTCGATATGGTTTTCAGCAACAATATGTTGCTTATGGTGCTAAATATTCCCATGGAAACCGTCCAAAGACTTATGATCACGATGGTCTTCGTAGTCGCAATTCTAAGGTTACTCCGTATGGAGAATACCCACACTATATTGAATCTGAAATCGATTCTAAGAGCGATGAGTCCATGATTGATTATGAAGAAGATGAGTTTTCTGACGGGAAAAGTTATTATGAAGATAATTATTTAGATGATAATGATTCTTTGTGTGTTGAATATTCTGATGATGAAACTAGTGCAGAATTTGAGTTTGGTGATGCCCCCGCTAACAAGAGTTTGGTTGCAGCCCTTGCACCGTCAAACCTCTACACATCCACCTCAATTGTTCATCCATCACAAGTTTCTAATAGCGACAACCAGCAGATTTTACTGCTGCAGCAGCCTCATTATCCGGATGATGCCTCCATGACGTCACCAAGCATACAAAAAGGTTTGAAGGAACTTTTAAATTGCTTTACTAAATTAAAAAGTCAATTTGCGTCTTTTAAGGAAGAATTTGTTGAAGAAGAGAAACGACTTGATAAAGAAGCGGAGATTAATTTCTTACTCAACATGTTTGAAGAAGAAAAATACGTCACTCATACTCGAATTGGTGGTTTACAAAGTTACAATCTTGTTGATTTATTTTCCGTTTTTGGTGATGATAGTGATGATACATCTAGTTTTGTGTCTCTTGAGTTAGACGTTGCATGTGTGGATCAAGTAGAAGATTTGATTGAAAAATCTGCAAGGGAGATAAATAAGAAGTTCTATTTGTTGCCCAAGCAAGGAAACCTGGTTGTTGTCCATGACAATGGTAAAGAGGATGAACGTTCTCGGAATTTCGCTCATCACTCCCATGAATCAATGAATTCCATTGATTCCGACCGACAAATTGATGATTTTTATCATCCCCACAAATTCCGTCCCATAAAAGTAATTGGTAATTTGTTTGGTGGTTATGTTGATCCTTATCTATTCCAAGATGAGAATGGATTTTCTCCATGGAATTGGTAATTTGTTTGGTGGTTATGTTGATCCTTATCTATTCCAAGATGAGAATGGATTTTCTCCATGGAAGGACAAACACCTTCAATTCTTATTTCCTGACATGCGGCTATATTGCTTCAATCAATTGGGTTGTCCTAATGATGCACCTATGATATTAATGTCCATCATTTTTTCTGCGAGCAACTATCTGGGGAAGATTCATGGCCGGATTTTCTGCACCAACGTAAAGTTGAGGTTGATGTACAAGAGTGGTTTTGAACTTTGGAAGATGTTAGTACACAAACTCGAGGACGAGTTTTTCTCAAGTTGGGGGGATTTGATGCATATGCATAAAGATAGCATGTGCAAGGCACATGCCTCATAATTCCTGCAGATTCCTATATGGATTAGAACATCCCTAGTAGTAGTTTCTATTTACTTAGCTTTCTAGTGTAGTTAAGATTAGGTTTAGGTTATTATAAATAGGGGATTGCAAACCCTATTAAGTAGGTTAGATTGAAGATTTGTTTATGTCTTAAGACATTAAATTCGTTTTTGTGAAGAACCCTAGTTTTTGGGTGTTCAAACCATTTATTTAATTGATGTTCTTATTATTGTTTGCTTCCGCCGATAATATTACATCAGAAAGGGTGGAACTCATACTCGAGAAGAAGAAGAAGTGAATATAATATATTAAGCTAATCTGATATGGCAGACATATCTTTGGTCCTTGCATGATCCCACATAGAGATTTCTATATAAAAGAATAAAAATGATTTCAAATCAATAAGATTTCCGTACAAAATATTTATAACAATATGATAGAGAAAAAAGATTGGCAGATAGATTTATATTATTTTTGGTACTTTTGGTGATTGAAAAAAAAAAAAAAAAAAAAACGCTTCTAGCACCAGAAGCAGTTTAACTTCTCAGGAGGGTACAAAAAGTGATGAATAGCAATTTGATGACAGCGGGTTTCAATGAATATGTATTTCGTAAGATTGGTTTTGCTATTCAAAAAGGCTTGCAGCGCAGTTTGTAGCACGCTTGTCCCCTAACTTTGTATAATTCCTCAACTTATTATCAATAAAATTTGTTTTGAATTATATTAAAAATAAAATAAAAAAAAAAAAAAAGAAGAAAAAATTAACCTACATAAAATTAAGAATATAATTTTAGAAAATTTGAGGGTTGGCACTTGCTAACCCGCCTCTGCCCCTGAATGTATGGTCAATAGACAGTGTTTGGTCCTAAGCGCTATGTACCAAAGATTTTCTCTCTACTCTGGCCATCTGGTGGGAATGAACAATGCCATGTTTGTGCCAAACATTAAATTATTGCTACCTTTGCCAATTTATATTGTATCCAATGACATCCATACAACCAACCTCATTGTAGATATCTTCCTAGAAAAGGTTTGCTGCGGAAATTGATAACGGAAGCTAATGGTGTGAACTTGTCCTTGATCACTACTAGAAAAGTAGCATGAGAATAAAAACAGATTGTAACAGCCATGTTTTAGCATCAGTGAAGGATGCCAAAACATAAATTATTTGAGTCTTGCTTTCATTCATATATATTCATTTATGAACAAAGCTGGTACAAATATTTGAATGTACTAATCGAATAAGGAACTACCTATGATGCTAGCTGGAAATTTTAAGTTCATGGGAATTTTTGTTCATGTCCTTTAAAACTAAACCCCCCTTAATAGCGTGAATAAAATGTTAAGTTCATCAGTGTACATTTTAACTTCATCAGTGGAAATTTTCTGGTTTTATGCGGGGTCTGTTCTACCTTTATTTTTATTTATTTTCTATTTTATTATTTACAGGAACTAATCCCAGGGGAGGCTAGCACAGCTATTCCCCATTGGTTTAATAATAAATAGATGGAAATTTTTGTTAGGGAGTTTAGACATAAAACATAAGAACAAAATCTATTAGCCAACAAGTCATACAAGCAGGAAAGTTGGGCTTTCCAGGCTCAAAATACATAAGCATGTTTCTAGGAATTCACAAAACTAATCTCACCATAATTTTCCAGCTCACATAACACAAAGACACATGAACTTATTATTAAGGATATGGATCTTACCAACTTGGGATCTCTTCAAAGCCATATGATAATGCAGCAGCAGCAAGGCATCCATACTATCATGAACTGGTAAGCTTCCGTAGACAACATCAAAGTATGCAAGCAATCAACAAATAGCAAGTGCAAGCTGTATATGGTCTTCTCAAAAGCAATAAATATATTATATAAGTTAACAGAAAACAAACCTGACTAAGAAAGGAACTTAGTAAACACTTTTGGCCACTCAGTGATCGTAATACCCGGTACTACATGGCCAAAAGTAGACATGGACCCAATGTTTTTGAACAATTGGGCATTTGGGTCAAGAACAACCTCAACTAACACATTATATGTGTCACAGTTGGTATCAAGTGACCCTACCGTCTGAACCTTTCCATGAGCAACAACTCCGCCACCAAAACATGATAACTGACAATCATTTTGTCGTACTCGGAAGGTGGGGTCCATAGATGGTGGTCTAGCCTACATTATGGATATGAAAAACAAGCGAATATAGATTACTAACACATTTTCATTCAAATAAAACTAAAAACGAATTAGCATAACAAACACATACGCGAGAACTTGCAGATTCAGTAGGCTGCCTATGAGAGCTTTGAGAAACACTTTGCTCCAACTCCTTGACTACCTTCCAAAGTTTTGCAATTTGCTCACCCTGGGCTTTGACTTGTTCCATAATAGTCATAAACATTTGGTTCTCAACAGTAACTTGCTCTACAGCAGGGGCTGACATTAGGATACTAGTCCTTGAGATACCAGTACCTGCAGCTCGAACCCGTCCCATTCCTTCAATGCCACAAACCTGTTCGAAAGAAATGGCTAAAAGCTTAAATGAAGCAATCTGTAGCTTAAACTAAGGTTCTAAATCAGCCTATCAGTACCCAAGCCATATCAGCCGATTAATAAAAGAAAAGTTACAAGATCCCCAAGAGTATGATCATTGAAGGGATTAAAGAAATATGGCTTATCCTTAAAAAGGACAAGCTAAAAAGAAACCCACTCCTCAACAAATGCCTAGCATAGCAAAACAAAACTTAAACTATCCTCAACCAAATCAGTGTAGCATAACATTATGGATCTGTCTCACAGTCTAGATTCTTGAACACTAGCAAAAGATGAAGTGAAACTCACTGTCCTCTGTAATACTTCAGAGTGCATACATGTTAATAAGAAGAAATACTTGTTTTACACAAATGCATAGTACACATAGGACATAAACTGTAGTCATTTAAAATAGAAGAACTAATTAAATAAAGTACTGCGCACACAAATGCATAGTACAATAATCAACAGTTCCAACATTGTGATTGATCACAAACCTGGGCAACAGGGTCATTATAGATAATTAATTACCGCTTCACGTCTGGCGATCCACTTGTTCGCTCGAAGATCCAGAACATCACGAACCATGAATCTCAGGCTCGGTGCCAGCTGATGGTGTGTCGTGAGCTCCTTCAGTTGTTTGAAGTGGGCATCATTGACAAGCCGATACTTGGGGTTTTCATCCAGCTGCTTACCAATGGTATTGAAAAACAGGCATAAGGCCTCAACATTCACCTCATCTGGAAAAGTCTTGGCATCATCCCTCAACAACTCCTGTATTGCCAACAGTCGGTAGAGTTTGAGAGTTTTGTTGATCGGGCAGTCAAAATATCACAAAAGACCAGGAGAGTGGAGAGAAAAGATGAAAAAGTGGGAGTTACGGTAAGAACCTGAATAATGTGATGGGCAATCTTATCAATCACCATCTCCTGTTTTATTAGCTCACCAATTAGACGGATGTTTCCAAGAGTCTGCATCTTCACCATTCTTTCCTTATCCCTACGTTCCAATTCTTGCTCCGGGGCTGTCATCTGCCTCATTTCTGCCCTGAGCTTTACATCACCTTCAAATGCCTCTGGACATTTATTCAATAAGATACGTCGGAAAGTTATTTCTTTGCCACCAGGTTTATCAGAAGGGAATGTTGGAACCGTCTCATTGAGTTCAAAACAAAGACGAGCATACATGGGGCAAAATGTAGGTTCCAACACAACTTTCTCAAAAATGAAGGAAACAACATCCTGCAGGCATGCATGACAAAAATGTATCATCATTTCATTCATGATCAGAGAGGAAACATTGCACTACTGAATCAAGTACCTTCAAGATGTCTGGTGTTGTAATTCCAGAATCAGCTAATTGACGCTTGAGTAAATCAAACTTCTCTGGCGTGAGCTTATTTATTATAGTCTTCATGTAAGAAAGAAAGTAGGTTGGAATTTTATTATCATCATCATCAGACTCTTCTTCTTCTTCATCATCATCATCTTCATTGATTTGTTGTTTTTCTCCATTGTTGGTATTAACATTATTATCATCATCTTCATAAGAATAAGATGATTCAGTAGTGAGAACCATTATACGTTGTTAATGTTGGTTTTGTTCTGATTCCGATGTTAGTAATGGGAAAGAGTTAGATGGAAATGTTTAGAGGGTGATTTTGTTCTTATTCCAGTTATTTGCAGTTATTTTTCTTCATTGATTAGAAATGCAAAATAATTCCTCGACCTGTTGCAGTGCAAAGAAAAATAATTACATTATGCGATGTAAATTGTGATGTACGTAATTGCGTTAATTCAATAAAATTACATTTGCTTTACGTAATTGCGTTAATTCAATAAAATTACATTTGCTTTAATATGCAGAGAGTATCAATTTGGTGTATTTTGTTTTGTTTATCCTGATGGGCCAATTAGCTTGAGGAATGGCCTCCACAAACCGAAGGAATGCAACGATAAGAGCATTCCCGTGGATAAATCCATTTTTTTTTTTTTAAAATATTGTCCAAAGGAAAGGTGGATTTTAAGAAATGAGAACCCACACTTAGATTTCTAAGGTGAGAGAATCCACTTTGAAATCCACTGGTGGGTGAAAGAAACAGATGGCATGTCACATATTTTTTTTTTTTTTTTTTTTTACAAATTTTATTGATAAGCTCAAAAAAATTACACAAAAGTAGATGACAAACGCGCTACCAACTGTGCGGCAAGTCCTTTTTGGATAGCAAACCCGATTCTCCTAAATACATATTCGTTCGAACCCACAGTCATCACGTTGCTATCCATTACCTTCTGCACTCTCCTGAGGAGCTCAATTGCTTCTGAGCCTAGCAATCCAAATGTGTCAATGCAAAGGGGATGAAACTATGTTGGTTAGCCTTACAAGCTCCGTCATGTTTCTCCACTTTTGTTGCTGCTGCATTGTTAGCTGCTAGCCCCACCTCAAAAATCCCAGCACCCAGCCCAACCATCGGAGACGCCCCTGTAACATCAATGCACGCATGTTTACCTTTAGACCAGTTGTAGACCAGAATATCAGCAGGACGAAATATCGATCTTCCATCCTTAGGATCAGTAAGAAAGTTAACAGGAACCTCCTTCTTAACATGTAATTCAGTCTGCCAGAACACATCACACAAGATATCTCTAACGTGGTCATGCATGTACTTAAAGCCGGGGTAATGCTTACAATGGGCTGCATGGTCCCCGAAAGCATCAAGTCTGCTCTTCTTGCACACTGGACAAATCTCACTATCTAAATATAGAGGGATCATCAATCGATAATGAAGAATGACACGATATTCTACATACGTCATGCATTGTCCAAACCCTTCCATCGAATACAAGAAGAAAATCTTTGGCATATTTTGACTGCTCACATCTAATCACGGCCTTCTGTCTAGCTGACAACTCAAATTCCCTGTCAAGACCAAAACTAATCTTGTTGTAGTATGTTTTCGCCAAGACATGTTGGGGTCTGAAGAGGACGGTAGCAGTTGGAGCATGATTACTAAGATCAAAATCCAGTATAGAAAGATGTAAACCAACAATGGCAATATCAAAAATATTATCCATAAGTACAGTCTCACAACCTCGAAGAATGTGGTCTTGGAGATCCTTGGTTTGCGTACGTGAAGCTACGAAAACAAACTTCATAACATCAGTAGCACAATAGATACCAAGTCCACCCAGACGTAATGGAAGGGTTGTCATACGCCACTGTAGATCGCCAAAACTAGGTTCATCGGAAACAACAATATTCTGAAAGGGTGCATGAAGCTTGTGGTCAAACCATTTGGTTGTTTCCTGATCATAATCAGGGGGGGCAAGTACGGAGAGCAAAGATGAGCTTAGATAATCCCATACAAGAACGTAAAAGTGTCAACTCACATTGCGGATCCTTTAGCTGTGGTAATAGATTCATAAGATGAAGTGTCTTATCCACTCGTTGACGAATATTACCCATAATAAATGATGCATCAATACTAACAACCCCTCCAAACAACTTAACCCCTCGCTGAGGACATGATATACCAACTGGAAAGATATCTAGATAAAAACAGTCATGATTAACAGAAGGCCAGAACAACTCTGTCTTAGACACATTAAACACGAGCCCAAGAGATGGTCCTCTTTCCTGAATGATACGAATATCTCTAGCCACATGTTTTGTGCTACCAATCAGAGTACCATCATCTAAGTACCATGTTTGCAACTCCAAGTAGGATTCTGACTGAATGCGGTGTACCAATGGATGCAAGACCAAAGAAAAGAGAAGAGGCCTAAAAGGGTCCCCCTGTTGTATCCCAGCTGCTGACCAAATATCAGTAGACCCTAGATACAATCGAGCAGGTTGGCAATAGAGGTATTCGACCCATAGAGCAATAGACGGACAATGACTGCGTACCTCTCATAGCATAGTAGACCGATCAACAAGGTTGAAGGAATTCTGAAAGTCCACAAGCAGCATAGCAAATGATGTGTCATCCTTGTTGGCATAAACCAACCGATTAACAACATGCAAAATTGCCTCTGCTCCACCAGGCACACCAACCCCAAACTGAAAATCCTCTAGGTATGGGACAATATCCTTAAAAACTCTTAGAAACTCCTCTCATGGCAATCTTAGACACCAGACGACGCCAAACCATACCCACAGCTATTGGGCGAATGTCGTTACCTAGCTTAAGAAGTGGGGTGAGAGGCGTACTAGCTATATATTCTGCCAAGACCCGTGGGAATCGACCTTGTAGCCATAAGTTCACAACCGGTGTCAAGGCCTCCATAAGATCTGTGGCTACAGCGGATGTAACCCCACTCATAGCATCCAATAGGTGTTGGGTCCGGAGACCATCTCGCCCACAAGACGTCCCTTTGGGGAAGGACCTGATGCATGATAATATCACATCCCTCTCAACTAACAGAGATGACTCAAGTAAAGGAATGTCGGGGACAAATAGTGGTGGATGCATCAGATGTTTATCTTCTAAAGCCCGTTGCGCCTATGGAGTGTTTGGAGCAACCCCTGATGATGCCAACACCTTCAAGGCTGCTGCAAAGTGCCTGTCTGCAACCTTTTTTTTTTTTTTTTTTAATTTTTAATACGTGTTTTAAAAAATATGGACTCTCGGACGATATGTCACATGTCGTCTCCCTAATTTTTAAGCAAAAAAATTGGGATGACATTTTACATGTCGTCCGAATTTTTAAAAAAAAATCCACTTTATCTCCCAAAGAGTCTACCTTCCCTTGAAAAACTCTCAACTTTTTAGAGTCTCACTTTGAGTCAGCAAGGTAAATTTATCCTAGTAGTGCATATGTGGCGCCTATGTAGAGGTGGCTGCATAAACTTTCAATTACACCCCATATACTTTTTCTTGGTATGATCATTTTTTCTGTTCATCTAAATCATAACCCTAGCTCAACTCTACCTTCAAAAACGCTGTGGGTGGAAATACAATATGTTGGGGATAGGCCCATCTGGCCCAATCCACCAACCGAACTAGTTCATCACCTTCTTAAACTTATTAAAATAGCCTACGTGGCATCTTAAATTTAAGAGGCAGGTGCCAGTTGGGCTCAACTAGTAAAACCTCTGGGTGATGATACCAGAGGTCTAGGTTCGAATCCGCCAGCATTACCGAGTTACTAATCCCATTAAAACAGGTTTACCAAACCATTTTTATACGCAGGTGCCAGTTGGGCTCAACTGGTAAAACCTCTGGGTGATGATACTAGAGGTCTGAGATTCGAATCTCTCCAGCATTACCGAGTTACTGATCTCATTGAAAACAGACTTACCAAACCAATTTTTGCGAATGAGCCTGTGGCTCAATGGTAGCACCCCACTCACAAAGTGAAGAGGTTGTGGGTTCGAAACACGTCAACAACTAATCGATGATATAAGTTTCCACATGTAATTTAAATGAGTAGGGGTCCATCAAACCGACCTGCCAATAATAATAAAAAAAAATCTTAAATATGAGATCATTGGAGATGCTCTCGACTAGACTACCCTGAAGAAATCGCTGGATCGATGACTTCTTTTGACTCCTATTGGTGGTTGTCACCACCTTCTTAGTTATGTAACGTTCTTTTATACGGTGTACAGGGTTCAAAGTGCTTGTCGTCGTGTTACGAATTTTGTTTTGATGTAATGAAGTTTTTATTCATTACCAAAAAAAAACAAAAAGATGAGCTCTACCTAATACTACTGGGACCAAATATAATATGATAGAATGATGGTTATTTACAAACTAATATTGCATGATTCACATGAAAATAATTAATCTTAAATTTTTTGACTTTTATGTGAGTGTTCGAACCAAACCAAATAGTTTAACAAGTACGTGTGGACTTGTGGACGCGGTACGTGTGGACTTGTGAATCATCTCTACCTTCTTTTTCCTGAATCGTCAGTCAACTAATTTTGGAGCCACAATGGTAGATCCTATTACTAACTTCTGTTCATACCTCTGTTAGTAGATTTTTTTCAAAAACAAAGAAGTTGATTTATATGTTCATCCATAATTCTCTCTCTCTTTCTCTCTTTGATTTGTACCCTCACACTTATCTGCAAGACTTTAAGTTGATCATATGTCAATTTATTTTGCTGGTTGACTTCTAATTAATTGAGAATATTTAGACTTCCATGCGCTAAGCTCATGCCATATATTTGTTCGTAGATTTTGCTCCATAACACTTACGAGAAAACACTCTTAAACATCTATATAACACACTCTTAAACACCGTACATTACAAAGATCTGCACAAATTTTGTACGTACGAAGAATTATACGACCATCCCACGTGTCGGTCGATCGAGACCATGCTATTTTATAGTAGCTGTTATTCGGTACATTTTTGGTATGGTGTATTACGGTACATTTGCTTATTACGGTATATTTGCTTGTACACCACACAATCTTCTACGTGGACTTAAGTGGAAACTTGCTACCGGTTAGTCTAAAGTCAACAAAAATTTGTTCTTATTGTTTCTTGAATTTTGTCATCCATATAGCAATTTTGTCATCTACACAACTGCCACCTGTATGTTTGAATAAAAAACTAAAAGAAACAATAAAAATTGTATAACCGGTTACTAAGTTGTCCTAGTCACATTATGTAGAAGAAAATACTGCTCGCACCGTAATGTACTGAGTTAAAATGTATTGGATAAATGGCTATAGAGGCATAGACTATCCCACGTGTCGGTCGAGACCATTTTAGAGAGGAATAGGCAGCAAGAATTTAAGCCTTATTTTATTTTTGATAAGCAGAAGACTTTAAGTTGATATCATGATATTTGAACTTTTGTTAGTTGACATTAAGAGAATACTTAGACTTTAAGCCTTATCTTTCACCGACTCTTTCTATGTTATTATTTGGTAATTAGGCGCCTACAATGTAAATAAAATTCATTACATACATATTGCTGGCATGGTAGTTAAATATGAACTATACTAATTAGTGTATTATATAATATAATATATACACCAAACATGTTAACCTCATGCAAGAAATTCCAACTAATTAATCTTTCAACACACACACGCTAAGCTCATGGCAAGAAATTAAAGTCCACCACCTATTTGCTATTTATATATATATAGTTATATATATTCATAAGTCATAACAGACACATTTACACAGAAGCAGAATCATTAGCAAGAGCAAACATAGAAGAGTTGAAGCTAGCAATGGTTGTCCATCATATCTCCAAGTGCATCATCAAACAACAACAGGTTTTAGATGAATCAAAGCAACCTTGCTACTTAACTCCAATTGATGTTTCATTTCTTTCAATAAACTACATTCAACATGGACTTGTTTTCACAAAACCACCTAAACATATGACTATACAAACTATTCTTCATCAACTCAAAGAATCTCTTTCCAATACCCTCACTCATTTCTACCCTCTTACTGGCCAACTTGCTACTATTAAGAACCTTGAACTTGATCCTCCACATTCTTATTGTGTTCTTTTAGATTGTAGAGATGGTCCAGGGGCAGAATTTATCCATGCTGTCGCTCCGAAAACAACCATATCTGATATATTGTCTCCTATTGATGTACCAGTATCATTGGTTGAATCTTTATTTGCTCTTGATGATCAACATGTCAATCATGATGGTCATACCCTACCGTTGCTTGTTGTTCAAATAACAGAACTTGTTGATGGTATTTTTATTGGTTGTTCTTTTAACCATGTTGTAGGTGACGGAAGTTCATTTTGGCATTTCTTTAATGCATGGTCTCAAATTTCTAGATCCAAGTTACAAACTCAAGATATCCATCGCATTTCACGACCTCCTGTTACCAAGCGTTGGTTTATTAACGGTCAAGATTGCATCACAAATTTGCCATACTCTCATCCTGATGAGTTTATCGAAAGATACACACCAGATGCCTATAGGTTGAGAGTATTTCATTTCACAACCCAATCCATAGCCCGTATTAAAGCCAAGGCTAATGCGGACTTGGGTACCAACAATAAGATTTCTTCTTTTCAAGCTGTAGCTGCCCTAGTATGGAGATCCATTACACGTGCACGCGGCTTAGTGGATACTCAGACCACAACATGTGTGATTCCAACTGATATTAGATCAAGATTGGATCCACCATTGTCAGAGGACTACTTTGGGAACTCTGTTTTGAGTATATTTCCTACCATCACAGTAGGGGAATTATTGAACAACAGCCTAGGATCGTGTGCTTTGATGTTGCAGAAGGAAATAGCTGCCCAAACTAATGTCAAGATCCGCTCAGTTTTAGAAGCATCAACCAAGTCTCCATTTGTCTTCCGGGTTGGAGGATTCGATCACAGTTTTGTAGGTTTTGGGATGTCACCAAGATTCAAAGTCTATACCAATGACTTTGGATGGGGTGCACCTATTGCAGTACGGAGTGGCTTTGGTCTTAAATCTGATGGCAAGGTGACTTGGCTTCCAGGTCAAGAAGGGGGTGGAAGTATGGATTTAGAAATCTGCTTGGTTCCAGACTCAATGAATGCACTTGAGCTGGATAAGGATTTCATGAATGCGGTCACGTCTACTCCTACCTTTTGAAACATGCAGGAATGAATTTTTATTTGACACACTTTGGGTTCTGAAAAACTCAATTCAATAAGGAATGTGTAGCAGTTTATGGCAGCTAAAGAGTATATAGGGAGACCCTGCGGCTTCGCCACTGCATGGAGTTAATGGTGTTCTGTTGTTTTGTAGTGGAGAAACCTAGCACGATGAATTGCTGAAAGCCTGAAATCTTATGTAACAACCATTGTATAATCTTTCTACAACTCAATGGAAGTGATTCTTATCTAAATAAATTAATGTTATAAAAACTTTAAACTAAACATAATCAATATTTCATGAAGTGGAGAGGTTGTGGGTTCGAAACACGTCAACAACTGATTGTTGATATAAGTTTCCAGCGTGGTAGGGGTCCCTCAACCACGCTTGCCAATAAAAAAAATAAAAAAATATTTCATAAATCTGTACTTATGGAAGGAAAATTGACAATATTTTCAACTGATTTTGGTCCGTGGAATGATGACAAAGAAAGGCAGATAATAGGCATGCGGAACTAAGGGTGCTTTCCATGGGTACGATCGAGTCTCATGTCTGTCTAGTTAGCCTATACTCTGTATCCATTTATGTTTTTTTTTTCTTTTTATTTTTTTGGATGAAAATAAAGATACAGATCGAGCTTGGTATGTGAAAGAGGTTCTCACAGATACAAGGAAAATAAAAAATGAGACAGGAAACATGTACATCACGGATATCTGCAAAGCGAAAATCAGAGTTCCAGAGATGGCCTCCAATTCAGATCCAAATTGTCCTCTTGATCCATGCTATGGTGTGCTCTTTATCTGGCTGTTTGGCCTTGAAAATGACGTCGTTTCTGGACTTCCATAAAATCCACAAAGTATGCATTTATGTGTGAAATATAGCATATATTTAATTAGTCTTTTGTCGTGCAATAATATACTTACAACGATTGCAGAATGCAATTCAAAACCTCTACTCTTACATATAGGCATATAGCCCTGTCTACCGACTTGCTTCCCCGAACTGATCTATTGATAATTAAAAGTAGAATTACTTTTAGCCTGATGCTAGAAGTGGCATGGGAAGATGATTTTTGCGAGAAGATTCAGCCACATTTACAAATGTTCTTCTCTCAAATAAGCTAGGCACGGTTAGTTAGTGATAATTTTGAGGGAGGTGACAGGAGAAATGGAACCTTCCCCTTAGAAGATCACTCTTTCGGGAAAGTCTTAATCATCTCATGGAGATTCTAGCCAATATACAACTATTGAATGAAGGTGATGAATGGGAGTCGGTTGGGAAGGACTCTAAAACCTTCTCGGTGAAGTATTGTTATACTAATTTGATGAAGATTCATGTTTATAAATGCATAGATACTTCTGCCTTCCTACATAAACCGGTTTGGGATCCTGTAGTGGTACTATATACTACATACACGTGGCACCATCTTTACCATCCATCATGGTGCAATGTGTCATCACGAAGACACACGTTACAAAGTTAAAGCCAAATTACTACAAAGTTGTTCACATTTATGATAGTTGACAACCAAATTTGCACTATAACCACTATTCACTCATAAATAAAACTGTTTAGACCATAGTAACGTGACTGCCAAAACAATAGTTGAACAAGTGGCGAGAAAAGTAGTATTATTACGCGGTTGGTCGGTAACAAACCAGATTTTTCTATCTTTTTAAAAATTAAGTTTTATGGATTTAATTAAATTGAATTTGAATTTAGGATATATGGATAGAAATTTGATTTAAAATAAGCTTCTTTCAACCGACTGATGAGGAAATGGAGATGTCTATTACTAACTTTAAATGATACACTAGGGGCTCTAGCATCTACAGACATAACGATAGAATGGGCAACGTCAGAGCTTTTTCGTAACCTAAATATAATGAGAAATGTCCAGGCCGAGCTAGACCAAGTAGTGGGGCAAAGCAGAAAGGTTGAAGAAAGTGACCTAAGAAAACTACAATATTTGCAGGCTGTGGTGAAGGAAACTCTTAGGTTGCATCCTCCAGTACCTTTATTAGTTCCTCATGAGAAACTACAAATAGTGCTAATCTAACAGTTCAATATTCAAACAACTTAAACGATATGCAGAAAGTAAATAACACACAGAAATTTTTAACGTGGTAAAACCCAAAATGGGAAACGTCCACGGTTGTCCTCTCGACAACAAATAATCCACTAGATGAAAAGAGATGTACAAACCTATCAACTACCTGCACTCACTGCGAGTTGATACTCCTGGTTATCTCTAACACCTTGACTTCACCAGAGCACCTTGATGTACGCACAAGACACTCGACTTCTTGATGAACACACAAGAAGACTCGAAGCCGATCTATGTAACAAGCTTACACCAGAGTTCCTTGATGAACACACAAGGATACTCGACTTCTTGATGAACACACAAGAAGACTCGAAGCTAAATCAATATAAACAATAATGAAGAAGAAGATGAATGGGGAAGAAGAAGATGAGTTCAATCACCAAAACCACCTAAACCAAAAACCTAAACAAACTCCAAGAAACAAGAGGTGAATTAGACGGCCAAAGAACTAACTTGTTCTTTAGAAGAGAAACCCTATTTATACTTAGGGTTGGAAACCAAGGAAAATGGGCCGAAATACTGAAAATCCATATTGGACGTACGTACGTCGAATCAACGTTCGTACGTCCCCACACGGTAAAAGTTTGCTGCCTGCTTGGACGTACGAACGTCCTAACTGCGTACGTACGTCCTGACCAAAAGATGTTTGCTGCCTCAGTGGACGTACGTACGTCCTAACTCGGTACGTACGTCCAGTACCCAATAACTTTTCCTAGACAGAACCAAGAGACACGAAGGACATGAGACGACCATGCGTACATCTTGATTTTCCTAACAATGAACTCAAGGCGAGATAACCAAAGACACTTTGTCACAAAATTGATGTCAAACCACTTCGTGCCGGTTTCAATCTCCCCCTTTGACATTGATTTTGTGACAAAAACCTATGACTCTAATAGCACTTATAAAACGTGCTTACAAGCCCAAACCATGACAGTTATAAAACATGCCTACAAAATCACTCAAGATAGAAACACATAACAAGTCACTAATTCTTGTTATCCAGCTTTAGCAAGATGCTTGGACGTACGAACGTCCTAACTGCGTACGTACGTCCTGACCAAAAGATGTTTGCTGCCTCAGTGGACGTACGTACGTCCTAACTCGGTACGTACGTCCAGTACCCAATAACTTTTCCTAGACAGAACCAAGAGACACGAAGGACATGAGACGACCATGCGTACATCTTGATTTTCCTAACAATGAACTCAAGGCGAGATAACCAAAGACACTTTGTCACAAAATTGATGTCAAACCACTTCGTGCCGGTTTCAATCTCCCCCTTTGACATTGATTTTGTGACAAAAACCTATGACTCTAATAGCACTTATAAAACGTGCTTACAAGCCCAAACCATGACAGTTATAAAACATGCCTACAAAATCACTCAAGATAGAAACACATAACAAGTCACTAATTCTTGTTATCCAGCTTTAGCAAGATGCTTTAACCATCAAGAGACCGAACGGAAGCAACTAGGAATTTCCGAAGCAATCAAGGATTCAACAGAAGTTCCTTCGAGCAATTCCCCCATACTTCATGAGCTCCAAAATTTTGACACTCGAGCTCCCCCATAACTGTACAACCTCTAATCATCAACACGTTCACTCCCCCATACTTGTAGGATACCTGCAACATGACCCAAGAATACACTAACAAAGGAAGAAACGAATGTTAGTATTAGAGTCATAAATCTCCCCCATTTTGTCACAAATGAAGCAAGGTAACAAAAGAAAGAGAAAAGAAAAAAAAAAATACCAAACCATAACAAATAAGATTAAAGAAGAAAAGAAAGAGAACAATCATGTTAACAACAAAAAGGATATCCAACGGAAGCCATAACATAAACACTTGTTAACGCGATGTCAATACAAAGAATTCTCTCCCAAAACAAAAGCTTCACCTAAATGCAATGCATATGAGAAAGATGCACCATAAATCTGGAATCCATGACGCACAAAACTAAAAAACATGAGAGAGATCTAGGCATATAAATGAAGAAGAAAGAGTACCAACACAGACACAAGAAGGAAGATTAGATAAGACCCAAAACGAGATAAGAAGGAGATAGTGAAAAGACACTGAATACTTATATAGGTAACAGAGGGAAGAAAAGAAAACATAACATGAATCCCTGATAGAAACCAAGAGAAACCTATACTTAGAAGAAAGAGTCAGGACACCAACAATCAGAACAAATGATTCACTAGAATATCACTTTAAACAACCGACCATAACCACCTGAGATAGACTCCAGAGAGACGACTTCATAGTAGGAAGATATCTAGAGAAAAAGAGCAAACAAACAAAAAGGAAGGAATACCATACCCGATGAAATCGGCAACGTACAATAATGACCAAGAACCGAATAGTCAAACCTGTGAGAAATGTGCAAGAAAAGAATATGCAAAAAGAGAAAGAAGAAGAGATAAACAATAGTTAGTAGGAGATATGAAAGAGAATAGGGAAACCATGCATATTAGACACATCCAACAATATCCCATGATAAAACTACAGGAATATGAGTATCTGCAGGAAGAGATACGTAAAGTATAAGAAAATCCATTGAGAATCCATGGAGAAATCCAATCTGTACATGTTTCTGAAACAACTCATCCAACCACAAAAAGAGAATTAGAGAATCTTATAAACAAAGAGAAGGAAATATTATCCCAGAAGGTATGAACCTCCCTCTTCCTCTCGTTCCCCTTCTCCCCCACGCAGGCGACGTCATAGTTATTATGACGATGGATATTATTCCCACCACCAGCAGGACACACACCCTCCTCGATATGGTTTTCAGCAACAATATGTTGCTTATGGTGCTAAATATTCCCATGGAAACCGTCCAAAGACTTATGATCACGATGGTCTTCGTAGTCGCAATTCTAAGGTTACTCCGTATGGAGAATACCCACACTATATTGAATCTGAAATCGATTCTAAGAGCGATGAGTCCATGATTGATTATGAAGAAGATGAGTTTTCTGACGGGGAAAGTTATTATGAAGATAATTATTCAGAAGATAATGATTCTTTGTGTGTTGAATATTCTGATGATGAAACTAGTGCAGAATTTGAGTTTGGTGATGCCCCCGCTAACAAGAGTTTGGTTGCAGCCCTTGCACCGTCAAACCTCTACACATCCACCTCAGTTGTTCATCCATCACAAGTTTCTAATAGCGACAACCAGCAGATTTTACTGCTGCAACAACCTCATTATCCGGATGATGCCTCCATGACGTCACCAAGCATACAAAAAGGTTTGAAGGAACTTTTAAATTGCTTTACTAAATTAAAAAGTCAATTTGCGTCTTTTAAGGAAGAATTTGTTGAAGAAGAGAAACGACTTGACAAAGAAGCGGAGATTAATTTCTTACTCAACATGTTTGAAGAAGAAAAATACGTCACTCATACTCGAATTGGTGGTTTACAAAGTTACAATCTTGTTGATTTCTTTTGTTTTCGGTGATGATAGTGATGATACATCTAGTTTTGTGTCTCTTGAGTTAGACGTTGCATGTGTGGATCAAGTAGAAGATTTGATTGAAAAATCTGCAAGGGAGATAAATAAGAAGTTTTATTTGTTGCCCAAGCAAGGAAACCTGGTTGTTGTCCATGACAATGGTAAAGAGGATGAACGTTCTCGGAATTTCGCTCATCACTCCCATGAATCAATGAATTCCATTGATTCCGACCGACAAATTGATGATTTTTATCATCCCCACAAATTTCGTCCCATAAAAGTAATTGGTAATAGGTTTGGTGGTTATGTTGATCCTTATCTATTCCAAGATGATAATGGATTTTCTCCATGGAAGGACAAACACCTTCAATTCTTATTTCTTGACATGCGGCTATATTGCTTCAATCAATTGGGTTGTCCTAATGATGCACCTATGACATTAATGTCTATCATTTTTTCTGCGAGCAACTATCTGGGGAAGATTCATGGCCGGATTTTCTGCACCAACGTAAGGTTGAGGTTGATGTACAAGAGTGGTTTTGAACTTTCGAGGATGTTAGTACACAAACTCGAGGACGAGTTTTTCTCAAGTTGGGGGGATTTGATGCATATGCATAAAGATAGCATGTGCAAGGCACATGCCTCATAATTCCTGCAGATTCCTATATGGATTAGAACATCCCTAGTAGTAGTTTCTATTTACTTAGCTTTCTAGTGTAGTTAGGATTAGGTTTAGGTTATTATAAATAGGGGATTGCAAACCCTATTAAGTAGGTTAGATTGAAGATTTGTTTATGTCTTGAGACATTAAATTCGTTTTTGTGAAGAACCCTAGTTTTTGGGTGTTCAAACCATTTATTTAATTGGTGTTCTTATTATTGTTTGCTTCCGCCGATAATATTACATCAGAAAGGGTGGAACTCATACTCGAGAAGAAGAAGAAGTGAATATAATATATTAAGCTAATCTGATATGGCAGACATATCTTTGGTCCTTGCATGATCCCACATAGAGATTTCTATATAAAAGAATAAAAATGATTCCAAATCAATAAGATTTCCGTACAAAATATTTATAACAATATGATAGAGAAAAAGGATTGGCAGATAGATTTATATTATTTTTGGTACTTTTGGTGATTGAAAAAAAAAAAAAAAAAAAACGCTTCTAGCACCAGAAGAAGTTTAACTTCTCAGGAAGGTACAAAAAGTGATGAATAGCAATTTGATGACAGCGGGTTTCAATGAATATGTATTTCGTAAGATTGGTTTTGCTATTCAAAAAGGCTTGCAGCGCAGTTTGTAGCACGCTTGTCCCCTAACTTTGTATAATTCCTCAACTTATTATCAATAAAATTTGTTTTGAATTATATTAAAAATAAAATAAAAAAAAAAAAAAGAAGAAAAAATTAACCTACATAAAAATAAGAATATAATTTTAGAAAATTTGAGGGTTGGCACTTGCTAACCCGCCTCTGCCCCTGAATGTATGGTCAATAGACAGTGTTTGGTCCTAAGCGCTATGTACCAAAGATTTTCTCTCTACTCTGGCCATCTGGTGGGAATGAACAATGCCATGTTTGTGCCAAACATTAACTTATTGCTACCTTTGCCAATTTATATTGTATCCAATGACATCCATACAACCAACCTCATTGTAGATATCTTCCTAGAAAAGGTTTGCTGCGGAAATTGATAACGGAAGCTAATGGTGTGAACTTGTCCTTGATCACTACTAGAAAAGTAGCATGAGAATAAAAACAGATTGTAACAGCCATGTTTTAGCATCAGTGAAGGATGCCAAAACATAAATTATTTGAGTCTTGCTTTCATTCATATATATTCATTTATGAACAAAGCTGGTACAAATATTTGAATGTGCTAATTGAATAAGGAACCTACCTATGATGCTAGCTGGAAATTTTAAGTTCATGGGAATTTTTGTTCATGTCCTTTAAAACTAAACCCCCCTTAATAGCGTGAATAAAATGTTAAGTTCATCAGTGTACATTTTAACTTCATCAGTGGAAATTTTCTGGTTTTATGCGGGGTCTGCTCTACCTTTATTTTTATTTATTTTCTATTTTATTATTTACAGGAACTAATCCCAGGGGAGGCTAGCACAGCTATTCCCCATTGGTTTAATAATAAATAGATGGAAATTTTTGTTAGGGAGTTTAGACATAAAACATAAGAACAAAATCTATTAGCCAACAAGTCATACAAGCAGGAAAGTTGGGCTTTCCAGGCTCAAAATACATAAGCATGTTTCTAGGAATTCACAAAGCTAATCTCACCATAATTTTCCAGCTCACATAACACAAAGACACATGAACTTATTATTAAGGATATGGATCTTACCAACTTGGGATCTCTTCAAAGCCATATGATAATGCAGCAGCAGCAAGGCATCCATACTATCATGAACTGGTAAGCTTCCCTAGACAACATCAAAGTATGCAAGCAATCAACAAATAGCAAGTGCAAGCTGTATATGGTCTTCTCAAAAGCCATAAATATATTATATAAGTTAACAGAAAACAAACCTGACTAAGAAAGGAACTTTGTAAACACTTTTGGCCACTCAGTGATCGTAATACCCGGTACTACATGGCCAAAAGTAGACATGGACCCAATGTTTTTGAACAATTGGGCATTTGGGTCAAGAACAACCTCAACTAACACATTATATGTGTCACAGTTGGTATCAAGTGACCCTACAGTCTGAACCTTTCCATGAGCAACAACTCCGCCACCAAAACATGATAACTGACAATCATTTTGTCGTACTCTGAAGGTGGGGTCCATAGATGGTGGTCTAGCCTACATTATGGATATGAAAAACAAGCGAATATAGATTACTAACACATTTTCATTCAAATAAAACTAAAAACGAATTAGCATAACAAACACATACGCGAGAACTTGCAGATTCAGTAGGCTGCCTATGAGAGCTTTGAGAAACACTTTGCTCCAACTCCTTGACTACCTTCCAAAGTTTTGCAATTTGCTCACCCTGGGCTTTGACTTGTTCCATAATAGTCATAAACGTTTGGTTCTCAACAGTAACTTGCTCTACAGCAGGGGCTGACATTAGGATACTAGTCCTTGAGATACCAGTACCTGCAGCTCGAACCCGTCCCATTCCTTCAATGCCACAAACCTGTTCGAAAGAAATGGCTAAAAGCTTAAATGAAGGAATCTGTAGCTTAAACTAAGGTTCTAAATCAGCCTATCAGTACCCAAGCCATATCAGCCGATTAATGAAAGAAAAGTTACAAGATCCCCAAGAGTATGATCATTGAAGGGATTAAAGAAATATGGCTTATCCCTAGAAAGGACAAGCTAAAAAGAAACCCACTCCTCAACAAATCCCTAGCATAGCAAAACAAAACTTAAACTATCCTCAACCAAATCAGTGTAGCATAACATTATGGATCTGTCTCACAGTCTAGATTCTTGAACACTAGCAAAAGATGAAGTGAAACTCACTGTCATCTGTAATACTGCAGAGTGCATACATGTTAATAAGAAGAAATAATTGTTTTACACAAATATATAGTACACATAGGACATAAACTGTAGTCATTTAAAATAGAAGAACTAATTAAATAAAGTACTGCGCACACAAATGCATAGTACAATAATCAACAGTTCCAATATTGTGATTGATCACAAACCTGGGCAACAGGGTCATTATAGATAATTAATTACCGCTTCACGTCTGGCGATCCACTTGTTCGCTCGAAGATCCAGAACATCACGAACCATGAATCTCAGGCTCGGTGCCAGCTGATGGTGTGTAGTGAGCTCCTTCAATTGTTTGAAGTGGGCATCATTGACAAGCCGATACTTGGGGTTTTCATCCAGCTGCTTACCAATGGTATTGAAAAACAGGCATAAGGCCTCAACATTCACCTCATCTGGAAAAGTCTTGGCATCATCCCTCAACAACTCCTGTATTGCCAACAGTTGGTAGAGTTTGAGAGTTTTGTTGATCGGGCAGTCAAAATATCACAAAAGACCAGGAGAGTGGAGAGAAAAGATGAAAAAGTGGGAGTTACGGTAAGAACCTGAATAATGTGATGGGCAATCTTATCAATCACCATCTCCTGTTTTATTAGCTCACCAATTAGACGGATGTTTCCAAGAGTCTGCATCTTCACCATTCTTTCCTTATCCCTACGTTCCAATTCTTGCTCCGGGGCTGTCATCTGCCTCATTTCTGCCCTGAGCTTTACATCACCTTCAAATGCCTCTTGACATTTATTCAATAAGATATGTCGGAAAGTTATTTCTTTGCCACCAGGTTTATCAGAAGGGAATGTTGGAACCGTCTCATTGAGTTCAAAACAAAGACGAGCATACATGGGGCAAAATGTAGGTTCCAACACAGCTTTCTCAAAAATGAAGGAAACAACATCCTGCAGGCATGCATGACAAAAATGTATCATCATTTCATTCATGATCAGAGAGGAAACATTGCACTACTGAATCAAGTACCTTCAAGATGTCTGGTGTTGTAATTCCAGAATCAGCTAATTGACGCTTGAGTAAATCAAACTTCTCTGGCGTGAGCTTATTTATTATAGTCTTCATGTAAGAAAGAAAGTAGGTTGGAATTTTATTATCATCATCATCAGACTCTTCTTCTTCTTCATCATCATCATCTTCATTGATTTGTTGTTTTTCTCCATTGTTGGTATTAACATTATTATCATCATCTTCATAAGAATAAGATGATTCAGTAGTGAGAACCATTATACGTTGTTAATGTTGGTTTTGTTCTGATTCCGATGTTAGTAATGGGAAAGAGTTAGATGGAAATGTTTAGAGGGTGATTTTGTTCTTATTCCAGTTATTTGCAGTTATTTTTCTTCATTGATTAGAAATGCAAAATAATTCCTCGACCTGTTGCAGTGCAAAGAAAAATAATTACATTATGCGATGTAAATTGTGATGTACGTAATTGCGTTAATTCAATAAAATTACATTTGCTTTACGTAATTGCGTTAATTCAATAAAATTACATTTGCTTTAATATGCAGAGAGTATCAATTTGGTGTATTTTGTTTTGTTTATCATTGATGATATCGGTTATATATATATAATTATGATTGATGAAATGGTTTATGAAATCAATCCTAAAGATAAAATAGCAAATTGAATCAAACTTAGTGCAAATTTCTAAGAAGAACAACACAAAGTGACAAAACCCTAACTTAAAACAACATTAGAAAGTAAATTAAATTAAATAAGATCATCATCTGCAGATGAATCTATCAAATTACTACCAAATCCAAGAATTAATAGTAATATCAAGAAATAATCAAATACCTTAGAAAGATTAAATTCAATGAAGATCTCTCTCTTTCTCTAGCTACTAGCCTGTAGGGTACTCTTTCATTCTAATGGAGTAGTGGACCCCACACCATCCCCCACCAACTTGGTGTTGGAAGAAAATACTTTGTGTACTGATCACTGTCAGTGATGAACAATTTTTTTTTTTTGGGTTTTTTTTTAGAATGTGAAGTACATTCTACAAGCTTGAGGAATGGACTCTATAACCTACCCAAACAATACTAGCCCTGGCTCGGCTGTCATGTTTCATCTCAAAAAGTAGATGACAAACGCGCTACCAACTGTGCGGCAAGTCCTTTTTGGATAGCAAACCCGATTCTCCTAAATACATATTCGTTCGAACCCACAGTCATCACGTTGCTATCCATTACCTTCTGCACTCTCCTGAGGAGCTCAATTGCTTCTGAGCCTAGCAATCCAAATGTGTCAATGCAAGGGGATGAAACTATGTTGGTTAGCCTTACAAGCTCCGTCATGTTTCTCCACTTTTGTTGCTGCTGCATTGTTAGCTGCTAGCCCCACCTCAAAAATCTCAGCACCCAGCCCAACCATCGGAGACGCCCCTGTAACATCAATACACGCATGTTTACCTTTAGACCAGTTGTAGACCAGAATATCAGCAGGACGTAATATCGATCTTCCATCCTTAGGATCAGTAAGAAAGTTAACAGGAACCTCCTTCTTGACATGTACTTCAATCTGCCAGAACACATCACACAAGATATCTCTAACGTGGTCATGCATGTACTTAAAGCCGGGGTAATGCTTACAATGGACTGCATGGTCCCCGAAAGCATCAAGTCTGCTCTTCTTGCACACTGGACAAATCTCACTATCTAAATATAGAGGGATCATCAATCGATAATGAAGAATGACACGATATTCTACATACGTCATGCATTGTCCAAACCCTTCCATCGGATAGCAAGAAGAAAATCTTTGGCATATTTTGACTGCTCACATCCAATCACGGCCTTCTGTCTAGCTGACAACTCAAATTCCCTGTCAAGACCAAAACTAATCTTGTTGTAGTATGTTTTCGCCAAGACATGTTGGGGTCTGAAGAGGACGGTAGCAGTTGGAGCATGATTACTAAGATCAAAATCCAGTATAGAAAGATGTAAACCAACAATGGCAGTATCAAAAATATTATCCATAAGTACAGTCTCACAACCTCGAAGAATGTGGTCTTGGAGATCCTTGGTTTGCGTACGTGAAGCTACGAAAACAAACTTCATAACATCAGTAGCACAATAGATACCAAGTCCACCCAGACGTAATGGAAGGGTTGTCATACGCCACTGTAGATCGCCAAAACTAGGTTCATCGGAAACAACAATATTCTGAAAGGGTGCACGAAGCTTGTGGTCAAACCATTTGGTTGTTTCCTGATCATAATCAGGGGGGGGCAAGTACGGAGAGCAAAGATGAGCTTAGATAATCCCATACAAGAACGTAAAAGTGTCAACTCACATTGCGGATCCTTTAGCTGTGGTAATAGATTCATAAGATGAAGTGTCTTATCCACTCGTTGACGAATATTACCCATAATAAATGATGCATCAATACTAACAACCCCTCCAAACAACTTAACCCCTCGCTGAGGACATGATATACCAACTGGAAAGATATCTGGATAAAAACAGTCATGATTAACAGAAGGCCAGAACAACTCTGTCTTAGACACATTAAACACGAGCCCAAGAGATGGTCCTCTTTCCTGAATGATACGAATATCTCTAGCCACATGTTTTGTGCTACCAATCAGAGTACCATCATCTAAGTACCATGTTTGCAACTCCAAGTAGGATTCTGACTGAATGCGGTGTACCAATGGATGCAAGACCAAAGAAAAGAGAAGAGGCCTAAAAGGGTCCCCCTGTTGTATCCCAGCTGTTGACCAAATATGAGTAGACCCTAGATACAATCGAGCAGGTTGGCAATAGAGGTATTCGACCCATAGAGCAATAGACGGACAATGACTGCGTACCTCTCGTAGCATAGTAGACCGATCAACAAGGTTGAAGGAATTCTGAAAGTCCACAAGCAACATAGCAAATGATGTGTCATCCTTGTTGGCATAAACCAACCGATTAACAGCATGCAAAATTGCCTCTGCTCCACCAGGCACACCAACCCCAAACTAAAAATCCTCTAGGTATGGGACAATATCCTTAGAAACTCTTAGAAACTCCTCTCATGGCAATCTTAGACACCAGACGACGCCAAACCATACCCACAGCTATTGGGCGAATGTCGTTACCTAGCTTAAGAAGTGGGGTGAGAGGCGTACTAGCTATATATTCTGCCAAGACCCGTGGGCATCGACCTTGTAGCCATAAGTTCACAACCGGTGTCAAGGCCTCCATAAGATCTGTGGCTACAGCGGATGTAACCCCACTCATAGCATCCAATAGGTGTTGGGTCCGGAGACCATCTCGCCCACAAGACGTCCCTTTGGGGAAGGACCTGATGCATGATAATATCACATCCCTCTCAACTAACAGAGATGACTCAAGTAAAGGAATGTCGGGGACAAATAGTGGTGGATGCATCAGATGTTTATCTTCTAAAGCCCGTTGCGCCTATGGAGTGTTTGGAGCAACCCCTGATGATGCCAACACCTTCAAGGCTGCTGCAAACTGCCTGTCTGCAACCTTTTTTTTTTTTTTTTTAATTTTTAATACGTGTTTTAAAAAATATGGACTCTCGGACGATATGTCACATGTCATCTCCCTAATTTTTAAGCAAAAAAATTGGGATGACATTTTACATGTCGTCCGAATTTTTAAAAAAAAATCCACTTTATCTCCCAAAGAGTCCACCTTCCCTTGAAAAACTCTCAACTTTTTAGAGTCTCACTTTGAGTCAGCAAGGTAAATTTATCCTAGTAGTGCATATGTGGCGCCTATGTAGAGGTGGCTGCATAAACTTTCAATTACACCCCATATACTTTTTCTTGGTATGATCATTTTTTCTGTTCATCTAAATCATAACCCTAGCTCAACTCTACCTTCAAAAACGCTGTGGGTGGAAATACAATATGTTGGGGATAGGCCCATCTGGCCCAATCCACCAACCGAACTAGTTCATCACCTTCTTAAACTTATTAAAATAGCCTACGTGGCATCTTAAATTTAAGAGGCAGGTGCCAGTTGGGCTCAACTAGTAAAACCTCTGGGTGATGATACCAGAGGTCTAGGTTCGAATCCGCCAGCATTACCGAGTTACTAATCCCATTAAAACAGGTTTACCAAACCATTTTTATACGCAGGTGCCAGTTGGGCTCAACTTGTAAAACCTCTGGGTGATGATACTAGAGGTCTGAGATTCGAATCTCTCCAGCATTACCGAGTTACTGATCTCATTGAAAACAGACTTACCAAACCAATTTTTGCGAATGAGCCTGTGGCTCAATGGTAGCACCCCACTCACAAAGTGAAGAGGTTGTGGGTTCGAACCACGTCAACAACTAATCGATGATATAAGTTTCCACATGTAATTTAAATGAGTAGGGGTCCATCAAACCGACCTGCCAATAATAATAAAAAAAAATCTTAAATATGAGATCATTGGAGATGCTCTCGACTAGACTACCCTGAAGAAATCGCTGGATCGATGACTTCTTTTGACTCCTATTGGTGGTTGTCACCACCTTCTTAGTTATGTAACGTTCTTTTATATGGTGTACAGGGTTCAAAGTGCTTGTCGTCGTGTTACGAATTTTGTTTTGATGTAATGAAGTTTTTATTCATTACCAAAAAAAACAAAAAGATGAGCTCTACCTAATATTACACGCAATCCAAGGAAAAAGTTAGTAATAGTTTTAGCATAATTTACTTTATTTGTGGAGCTAAGAAAAAACCTGAAAATACAACATAGACCATCTCAACCTTGTTTCAAAATGGAATAACAACATAGTAATAATCCAAAAACCAATACTAACCCATTTAATTAGTATCTAATCATATATATCCTAAGTATTAATTATATTCTACTGGTCACAGGGTTTTGATCTGGTCAAGGATGGATATTACTTCCAATGGTGCACAGTTGAAACAATACTAGAATATTTCTGATCTTGCACAGGGGCTGTCAGACTGCTCAGTTATGTAACGTTCTTTTATATGGTGTACAGGGTTCAAAGTACTTGTCGTCGTGTTACGAATTTTGTTTTGATGTAATAAAGTTTGTTTTCATTACCAAAAAAACAAAAAGATGAGCTCTACCTAATACTACTGGGACCAAATATAATATGATAGAATGATGGTTATTTACAAACTAATATTGCATGATTCACATGAAAATAATTAATCTTAAATTTTTTGACTTTTATGTGAGTGTTCGAACCAAACCAAATAGTTTAACAAGTACGTGTGGACTTGTGGACGCGGTACGTGTGGACTTGTGAATCATCTCTACCTTCTTTTTCCTGAATCGTCAGTCAACTAATTTTGGAGCCACAATGGTAGATCCTATTACTAACTTCTGTTCATACCTCTGTTAGTAGATTTTTTTCAAAAACAAAGAAGTTGATTTATATGTTCATCCATAATTCTCTCTCTCTTTCTCTCTTTGATTTGTACCCTCACACTTATCTGCAAGACTTTAAGTTGATCATATGTCAATTTATTTTGCTGGTTGACTTCTAATTAATTGAGAATATTTAGACTTCCATGCGCTAAGCTCATGCCATATATTTGTTCGTAGATTTTGCTCCATAACACTTACGAGAAAACACTCTTAAACATCTATATAACACACTCTTAAACACCGTACATTACAAAGATCTGCACAAATTTTGTACGTACGAAGAATTATACGACCATCCCACGTGTCGGTCGATCGAGACCATGCTATTTTATAGTAGCTGTTATTCGGTACATTTTTGGTATGGTGTATTACGGTACATTTGCTTATTACGGTATATTTGCTTGTACACCACACAATCTTCTACGTGGACTTAAGTGGAAACTTGCTACCGGTTAGTCTAAAGTCAACAAAAATTTGTTCTTATTGTTTCTTGAATTTTGTCATCCATATAGCAATTTTGTCATCTACACAACTGCCACCTGTATGTTTGAATAAAAAATAAAAGAAACAATAAAAATTGTATAACCGGTTACTAAGTTGTCCTAGTCACATTATGTAGAAGAAAATACTGCTCGCACCGTAATGTACTGAGTTAAAATGTATTGGATAAATGGCTATAGAGGCATAGACTATCCCACGTGTCGGTCGAGACCATTTTAGAGAGGAATAGGCAGCAAGAATTTAAGCCTTATTTTATTTTTGATAAGCAGAAGACTTTAAGTTGATATCATGATATTTGAACTTTTGTTAGTTGACATTAAGAGAATACTTAGACTTTAAGCCTTATCTTTCACCGACTCTTTCTATGTTATTATTTGGTAATTAGGCGCCTACAATGTAAATAAAATTCATTACATACATATTGCTGGCATGGTAGTTAAATATGAACTATACTAATTAGTGTATTATATAATATAATATATACACCAAACATGTTAACCTCATGCAAGAAATTCCAACTAATTAATCTTTCAACACACACACGCTAAGCTCATGGCAAGAAATTAAAGTCCACCACCTATTTGCTATTTATATATATATAGTTATATACATATTCATAAGTCATAACAGACACATTTACACAGAAGCAGAATCATTAGCAAGAGCAAACATAGAAGAGTTGAAGCTAGCAATGGTTGTCCATCATATCTCCAAGTGCATCATCAAACAACAACAGGTTTTAGATGAATCAAAGCAACCTTGCTACTTAACTCCAATTGATGTTTCATTTCTTTCAATAAACTACATTCAACATGGACTTGTTTTCACAAAACCACCTAAACATATGACTATACAAACTATTCTTCATCAACTCAAAGAATCTCTTTCCAATACCCTCACTCATTTCTACCCTCTTACTGGCCAACTTGCTACTATTAAGAACCTTGAACTTGATCCTCCACATTCTTATTGTGTTCTTTTAGATTGTAGAGATGGTCCAGGGGCAGAATTTATCCATGCTGTCGCTCCGAAAACAACCATATCTGATATATTGTCTCCTATTGATGTACCAGTATCATTGGTTGAATCTTTATTTGCTCTTGATGATCAACATGTCAATCATGATGGTCATACCCTACCGTTGCTTGTTGTTCAAATAACAGAACTTGTTGATGGTATTTTTATTGGTTGTTCTTTTAACCATGTTGTAGGTGACGGAAGTTCATTTTGGCATTTCTTTAATGCATGGTCTCAAATTTCTAGATCCAAGTTACAAACTCAAGATATCCATCGCATTTCACGACCTCCTGTTACCAAGCGTTGGTTTATTAACGGTCAAGATTGCATCACAAATTTGCCATACTCTCATCCTGATGAGTTTATCGAAAGATACACACCAGATGCCTATAGGTTGAGAGTATTTCATTTCACAACCCAATCCATAGCCCGTATTAAAGCCAAGGCTAATGCGGACTTGGGTACCAACAATAAGATTTCTTCTTTTCAAGCTGTAGCTGCCCTAGTATGGAGATCCATTACACGTGCACGCGGCTTAGTGGATACTCAGACCACAACATGTGTGATTCCAACTGATATTAGATCAAGATTGGATCCACCATTGTCAGAGGACTACTTTGGGAACTCTGTTTTGAGTATATTTCCTACCATCACAGTAGGGGAATTATTGAACAACAGCCTAGGATCGTGTGCTTTGATGTTGCAGAAGGAAATAGCTGCCCAAACTAATGTCAAGATCCGCTCAGTTTTAGAAGCATCAACCAAGTCTCCATTTGTCTTCCGGGTTGGAGGATTCGATCACAGTTTTGTAGGTTTTGGGATGTCACCAAGATTCAAAGTCTATACCAATGACTTTGGATGGGGTGCACCTATTGCAGTACGGAGTGGCTTTGGTCTTAAATCTGATGGCAAGGTGACTTGGCTTCCAGGTCAAGAAGGGGGTGGAAGTATGGATTTAGAAATCTGCTTGGTTCCAGACTCAATGAATGCACTTGAGCTGGATAAGGATTTCATGAATGCGGTCACGTCTACTCCTACCTTTTGAAACATGCAGGAATGAATTTTTATTTGACACACTTTGGGTTCTGAAAAACTCAATTCAATAAGGAATGTGTAGCAGTTTATGGCAGCTAAAGAGTATATAGGGAGACCCTGCGGCTTCGCCACTGCATGGAGTTAATGGTGTTCTGTTGTTTTGTAGTGGAGAAACCTAGCACGATGAATTGCTGAAAGCCTGAAATCTTATGTAACAACCATTGTATAATCTTTCTACAACTCAATGGAAGTGATTCTTATCTAAATAAATTAATGTTATAAAAACTTTAAACTAAACATAATCAATATTTCATGAAGTGGAGAGGTTGTGGGTTCGAAACACGTCAACAACTGATTGTTGATATAAGTTTCCAGCGTGGTAGGGGTCCCTCAACCACGCTTGCCAATAAAAAAAATAAAAAAATATTTCATAAATCTGTACTTATGGAAGGAAAATTGACAATATTTTCAACTGATTTTGGTCCGTGGAATGATGACAAAGAAAGGCAGATAATAGGCATGCGGAACTAAGGGTGCTTTCCATGGGTACGATCGAGTCTCATGTCTGTCTAGTTAGCCTATACTCTGTATCCATTTATGTTTTTTTTTTCTTTTTATTTTTTTGGATGAAAATAAAGATACAGATCGAGCTTGGTATGTGAAAGAGGTTCTCACAGATACAAGGAAAATAAAAAATGAGACAGGAAACATGTACATCACGGATATCTGCAAAGCGAAAATCAGAGTTCCAGAGATGGCCTCCAATTCAGATCCAAATTGTCCTCTTGATCCATGCTATGGTGTGCTCTTTATCTGGCTGTTTGGCCTTGAAAATGACGTCGTTTCTGGACTTCCATAAAATCCACAAAGTATGCATTTATGTGTGAAATATAGCATATATTTAATTAGTCTTTTGTCGTGCAATAATATACTTACAACGATTGCAGAATGCAATTCAAAACCTCTACTCTTACATATAGGCATATAGCCCTGTCTACCGACTTGCTTCCCCGAACTGATCTATTGATAATTAAAAGTAGAATTACTTTTAGCCTGATGCTAGAAGTGGCATGGGAAGATGATTTTTGCGAGAAGATTCAGCCACATTTACAAATGTTCTTCTCTCAAATAAGCTAGGCACGGTTAGTTAGTGATAATTTTGAGGGAGGTGACAGGAGAAATGGAACCTTCCCCTTAGAAGATCACTCTTTCGGGAAAGTCTTAATCATCTCATGGAGATTCTAGCCAATATACAACTATTGAATGAAGGTGATGAATGGGAGTCGGTTGGGAAGGACTCTAAAACCTTCTCGGTGAAGTATTGTTATACTAATTTGATGAAGATTCATGTTTATAAATGCATAGATACTTCTGCCTTCCTACATAAACCGGTTTGGGATCCTGTAGTGGTACTATATACTACATACACGTGGCACCATCTTTACCATCCATCATGGTGCCATGTGTCATCACGAAGACACACGTTACAAAGTTAAAGCCAAATTACTACAAAGTTGTTCACATTTATGATAGTTGACAACCAAATTTGCACTATAACCACTATTCACTCATAAATAAAACTGTTTAGACCATAGTAACGTGACTGCCAAAACAATAGTTGAACAAGTGGCGAGAAAAGTAGTATTATTACGCGGTTGGTCGGTAACAAACCAGATTTTTCTATCTTTTTAAAAATTAAGTTTTATGGATTTAATTAAATTGAATTTGAATTTAGGATATATGGATAGAAATTTGATTTAAAATAAGCTTCTTTCAACCGACTGATGAGGAAATGGAGATGTCTATTACTAACTTTAAATGATACACTAGGGGCTCTAGCATCTACAGACATAACGATAGAATGGGCAACGTCAGAGCTTTTTCGTAACCTAAATATAATGAGAAATGTCCAGGCCGAGCTAGACCAAGTAGTGGGGCAAAGCAGAAAGGTTGAAGAAAGTGACCTAAGAAAACTACAATATTTGCAGGCTGTGGTGAAGGAAACTCTTAGGTTGCATCCTCCAGTACCTTTATTAGTTCCTCATGAGAAACTACAAATAGTGCTAATCTAACAGTTCAATATTCAAACAACTTAAACGATATGCAGAAAGTAAATAACACACAGAAATTTTTAACGTGGTAAAACCCAAAATGGGAAACGTCCACGGTTGTCCTCTCGACAACAAATAATCCACTAGATGAAAAGAGATGTACAAACCTATCAACTACCTGCACTCACTGCGAGTTGATACTCCTGGTTATCTCTAACACCTTGACTTCACCAGAGCACCTTGATGTACGCACAAGACACTCGACTTCTTGATGAACACACAAGAAGACTCGAAGCCGATCTATGTAACAAGCTTACACCAGAGTTCCTTGATGAACACACAAGGATACTCGACTTCTTGATGAACACACAAGAAGACTCGAAGCTAAATCAATATAAACAATAATGAAGAAGAAGATGAATGGGGAAGAAGAAGATGAGTTCAATCACCAAAACCACCTAAACCAAAAACCTAAACAAACTCCAAGAAACAAGAGGTGAATTAGACGGCCAAAGAACTAACTTGTTCTTTGGAAGAGAAACCCTATTTATACTTAGGGTTGGAAACCAAGGAAAATGGGCCGAAATACTGAAAATCCATATTGGACGTACGTACGTCGAATCAACGTTCGTACGTCCCCACACGGTAAAAGTTTGCTGCCTGCTTGGACGTACGAACGTCCTAACTGCGTACGTACGTCCTGACCAAAAGATGTTTGCTGCCTCAGTGGACGTACGTACGTCCTAACTCGGTACGTACGTCCAGTACCCAATAACTTTTCCTAGACAGAACCAAGAGACACGAAGGACATGAGACGACCATGCGTACATCTTGATTTTCCTAACAATGAACTCAAGGCGAGATAACCAAAGACACTTTGTCACAAAATTGATGTCAAACCACTTCGTGCCGGTTTCAATCTCCCCCTTTGACATTGATTTTGTGACAAAAACCTATGACTCTAATAGCACTTATAAAACGTGCTTACAAGCCCAAACCATGACAGTTATAAAACATGCCTACAAAATCACTCAAGATAGAAACACATAACAAGTCACTAATTCTTGTTATCCAGCTTTAGCAAGATGCTTTAACCATCAAGAGACCGAACGGAAGCAACTAGGAATTTCCGAAGCAATCAAGGATTCAACAGAAGTTCCTTCGAGCAATTCCCCCATACTTCATGAGCTCCAAAATTTTGACACTCGAGCTCCCCCATAACTGTACAACCTCTAATCATCAACACGTTCACTCCCCCATACTTGTAGGATACCTGCAACATGACCCAAGAATACACTAACAAAGGAAGAAACGAATGTTAGTATTAGAGTCATAAATCTCCCCCATTTTGTCACAAATGAAGCAAGGTAACAAAAGAAAGAGAAAAGAAAAAAAAAAATACCAAACCATAACAAATAAGATTAAAGAAGAAAAGAAAGAGAACAATCATGTTAACAACAAAAAGGATATCCAACGGAAGCCATAACATAAACACTTGTTAACGCGATGTCAATACAAAGAATTCTCTCCCAAAACAAAAGCTTCACCTAAATGCAATGCATATGAGAAAGATGCACCATAAATCTGGAATCCATGACGCACAAAACTAAAAAACATGAGAGAGATCTAGGCATATAAATGAAGAAGAAAGAGTACCAACACAGACACAAGAAGGAAGATTAGATAAGACCCAAAACGAGATAAGAAGGAGATAGTGAAAAGACACTGAATACTTATATAGGTAACAGAGGGAAGAAAAGAAAACATAACATGAATCCCTGATAGAAACCAAGAGAAACCTATACTTAGAAGAAAGAGTCAGGACACCAACAATCAGAACAAATGATTCACTAGAATATCACTTTAAACAACCGACCATAACCACCTGAGATAGACTCCAGAGAGACGACTTCATAGTAGGAAGATATCTAGAGAAAAAGAGCAAACAAACAAAAAGGAAGGAATACCATACCCGATGAAATCGGCAACGTACAATAATGACCAAGAACCGAATAGTCAAACCTGTGAGAAATGTGCAAGAAAAGAATATGCAAAAAGAGAAAGAAGAAGAGATAAACAATAGTTAGTAGGAGATATGAAAGAGAATAGGGAAACCATGCATATTAGACACATCCAACAATATCCCATGATAAAACTACAGGAATATGAGTATCTGCAGGAAGAGATACGTAAAGTATAAGAAAATCCATTGAGAATCCATGGAGAAATCCAATCTGTACATGTTTCTGAAACAACTCATCCAACCACAAAAAGAGAATTAGAGAATCTTATAAACAAAGAGAAGGAAATATTATCCCAGAAGGTATGAACCTCCCTCTTCCTCTCGTTCCCCTTCTCCCCCACGCAGGCGACGTCATAGTTATTATGACGATGGATATTATTCCCACCACCAGCAGGACACACACCCTCCTCGATATGGTTTTCAGCAACAATATGTTGCTTATGGTGCTAAATATTCCCATGGAAACCGTCCAAAGACTTATGATCACGATGGTCTTCGTAGTCGCAATTCTAAGGTTACTCCGTATGGAGAATACCCACACTATATTGAATCTGAAATCGATTCTAAGAGCGATGAGTCCATGATTGATTATGAAGAAGATGAGTTTTCTGACGGGGAAAGTTATTATGAAGATAATTATTCAGAAGATAATGATTCTTTGTGTGTTGAATATTCTGATGATGAAACTAGTGCAGAATTTGAGTTTGGTGATGCCCCCGCTAACAAGAGTTTGGTTGCAGCCCTTGCACCGTCAAACCTCTACACATCCACCTCAGTTGTTCATCCATCACAAGTTTCTAATAGCGACAACCAGCAGATTTTACTGCTGCAACAACCTCATTATCCGGATGATGCCTCCATGACGTCACCAAGCATACAAAAAGGTTTGAAGGAACTTTTAAATTGCTTTACTAAATTAAAAAGTCAATTTGCGTCTTTTAAGGAAGAATTTGTTGAAGAAGAGAAACGACTTGACAAAGAAGCGGAGATTAATTTCTTACTCAACATGTTTGAAGAAGAAAAATACGTCACTCATACTCGAATTGGTGGTTTACAAAGTTACAATCTTGTTGATTTCTTTTGCGTTTTCGGTGATGATAGTGATGATACATCTAGTTTTGTGTCTCTTGAGTTAGACGTTGCATGTGTGGATCAAGTAGAAGATTTGATTGAAAAATCTGCAAGGGAGATAAATAAGAAGTTTTATTTGTTGCCCAAGCAAGGAAACCTGGTTGTTGTCCATGACAATGGTAAAGAGGATGAACGTTCTCGGAATTTCGCTCATCACTCCCATGAATCAATGAATTCCATTGATTCCGACCGACAAATTGATGATTTTTATCATCCCCACAAATTTCGTCCCATAAAAGTAATTGGTAATAGGTTTGGTGGTTATGTTGATCCTTATCTATTCCAAGATGATAATGGATTTTCTCCATGGAAGGACAAACACCTTCAATTCTTATTTCTTGACATGCGGCTATATTGCTTCAATCAATTGGGTTGTCCTAATGATGCACCTATGACATTAATGTCTATCATTTTTTCTGCGAGCAACTATCTGGGGAAGATTCATGGCCGGATTTTCTGCACCAACGTAAGGTTGAGGTTGATGTACAAGAGTGGTTTTGAACTTTCGAGGATGTTAGTACACAAACTCGAGGACGAGTTTTTCTCAAGTTGGGGGGATTTGATGCATATGCATAAAGATAGCATGTGCAAGGCACATGCCTCATAATTCCTGCAGATTCCTATATGGATTAGAACATCCCTAGTAGTAGTTTCTATTTACTTAGCTTTCTAGTGTAGTTAGGATTAGGTTTAGGTTATTATAAATAGGGGATTGCAAACCCTATTAAGTAGGTTAGATTGAAGATTTGTTTATGTCTTGAGACATTAAATTCGTTTTTGTGAAGAACCCTAGTTTTTGGGTGTTCAAACCATTTATTTAATTGGTGTTCTTATTATTGTTTGCTTCCGCCGATAATATTACATCAGAAAGGGTGGAACTCATACTCGAGAAGAAGAAGAAGTGAATATAATATATTAAGCTAATCTGATATGGCAGACATATCTTTGGTCCTTGCATGATCCCACATAGAGATTTCTATATAAAAGAATAAAAATGATTCCAAATCAATAAGATTTCCGTACAAAATATTTATAACAATATGATAGAGAAAAAGGATTGGCAGATAGATTTATATTATTTTTGGTACTTTTGGTGATTGAAAAAAAAAAAAAAAAAAAACGCTTCTAGCACCAGAAGAAGTTTAACTTCTCAGGAAGGTACAAAAAGTGATGAATAGCAATTTGATGACAGCGGGTTTCAATGAATATGTATTTCGTAAGATTGGTTTTGCTATTCAAAAAGGCTTGCAGCGCAGTTTGTAGCACGCTTGTCCCCTAACTTTGTATAATTCCTCAACTTATTATCAATAAAATTTGTTTTGAATTATATTAAAAATAAAATAAAAAAAAAAAAAAGAAGAAAAAATTAACCTACATAAAAATAAGAATATAATTTTAGAAAATTTGAGGGTTGGCACTTGCTAACCCGCCTCTGCCCCTGAATGTATGGTCAATAGACAGTGTTTGGTCCTAAGCGCTATGTACCAAAGATTTTCTCTCTACTCTGGCCATCTGGTGGGAATGAACAATGCCATGTTTGTGCCAAACATTAACTTATTGCTACCTTTGCCAATTTATATTGTATCCAATGACATCCATACAACCAACCTCATTGTAGATATCTTCCTAGAAAAGGTTTGCTGCGGAAATTGATAACGGAAGCTAATGGTGTGAACTTGTCCTTGATCACTACTAGAAAAGTAGCATGAGAATAAAAACAGATTGTAACAGCCATGTTTTAGCATCAGTGAAGGATGCCAAAACATAAATTATTTGAGTCTTGCTTTCATTCATATATATTCATTTATGAACAAAGCTGGTACAAATATTTGAATGTGCTAATTGAATAAGGAACCTACCTATGATGCTAGCTGGAAATTTTAAGTTCATGGGAATTTTTGTTCATGTCCTTTAAAACTAAACCCCCCTTAATAGCGTGAATAAAATGTTAAGTTCATCAGTGTACATTTTAACTTCATCAGTGGAAATTTTCTGGTTTTATGCGGGGTCTGCTCTACCTTTATTTTTATTTATTTTCTATTTTATTATTTACAGGAACTAATCCCAGGGGAGGCTAGCACAGCTATTCCCCATTGGTTTAATAATAAATAGATGGAAATTTTTGTTAGGGAGTTTAGACATAAAACATAAGAACAAAATCTATTAGCCAACAAGTCATACAAGCAGGAAAGTTGGGCTTTCCAGGCTCAAAATACATAAGCATGTTTCTAGGAATTCACAAAGCTAATCTCACCATAATTTTCCAGCTCACATAACACAAAGACACATGAACTTATTATTAAGGATATGGATCTTACCAACTTGGGATCTCTTCAAAGCCATATGATAATGCAGCAGCAGCAAGGCATCCATACTATCATGAACTGGTAAGCTTCCCTAGACAACATCAAAGTATGCAAGCAATCAACAAATAGCAAGTGCAAGCTGTATATGGTCTTCTCAAAAGCCATAAATATATTATATAAGTTAACAGAAAACAAACCTGACTAAGAAAGGAACTTTGTAAACACTTTTGGCCACTCAGTGATCGTAATACCCGGTACTACATGGCCAAAAGTAGACATGGACCCAATGTTTTTGAACAATTGGGCATTTGGGTCAAGAACAACCTCAACTAACACATTATATGTGTCACAGTTGGTATCAAGTGACCCTACAGTCTGAACCTTTCCATGAGCAACAACTCCGCCACCAAAACATGATAACTGACAATCATTTTGTCGTACTCTGAAGGTGGGGTCCATAGATGGTGGTCTAGCCTACATTATGGATATGAAAAACAAGCGAATATAGATTACTAACACATTTTCATTCAAATAAAACTAAAAACGAATTAGCATAACAAACACATACGCGAGAACTTGCAGATTCAGTAGGCTGCCTATGAGAGCTTTGAGAAACACTTTGCTCCAACTCCTTGACTACCTTCCAAAGTTTTGCAATTTGCTCACCCTGGGCTTTGACTTGTTCCATAATAGTCATAAACGTTTGGTTCTCAACAGTAACTTGCTCTACAGCAGGGGCTGACATTAGGATACTAGTCCTTGAGATACCAGTACCTGCAGCTCGAACCCGTCCCATTCCTTCAATGCCACAAACCTGTTCGAAAGAAATGGCTAAAAGCTTAAATGAAGGAATCTGTAGCTTAAACTAAGGTTCTAAATCAGCCTATCAGTACCCAAGCCATATCAGCCGATTAATGAAAGAAAAGTTACAAGATCCCCAAGAGTATGATCATTGAAGGGATTAAAGAAATATGGCTTATCCCTAGAAAGGACAAGCTAAAAAGAAACCCACTCCTCAACAAATCCCTAGCATAGCAAAACAAAACTTAAACTATCCTCAACCAAATCAGTGTAGCATAACATTATGGATCTGTCTCACAGTCTAGATTCTTGAACACTAGCAAAAGATGAAGTGAAACTCACTGTCATCTGTAATACTGCAGAGTGCATACATGTTAATAAGAAGAAATAATTGTTTTACACAAATATATAGTACACATAGGACATAAACTGTAGTCATTTAAAATAGAAGAACTAATTAAATAAAGTACTGCGCACACAAATGCATAGTACAATAATCAACAGTTCCAATATTGTGATTGATCACAAACCTGGGCAACAGGGTCATTATAGATAATTAATTACCGCTTCACGTCTGGCGATCCACTTGTTCGCTCGAAGATCCAGAACATCACGAACCATGAATCTCAGGCTCGGTGCCAGCTGATGGTGTGTAGTGAGCTCCTTCAATTGTTTGAAGTGGGCATCATTGACAAGCCGATACTTGGGGTTTTCATCCAGCTGCTTACCAATGGTATTGAAAAACAGGCATAAGGCCTCAACATTCACCTCATCTGGAAAAGTCTTGGCATCATCCCTCAACAACTCCTGTATTGCCAACAGTTGGTAGAGTTTGAGAGTTTTGTTGATCGGGCAGTCAAAATATCACAAAAGACCAGGAGAGTGGAGAGAAAAGATGAAAAAGTGGGAGTTACGGTAAGAACCTGAATAATGTGATGGGCAATCTTATCAATCACCATCTCCTGTTTTATTAGCTCACCAATTAGACGGATGTTTCCAAGAGTCTGCATCTTCACCATTCTTTCCTTATCCCTACGTTCCAATTCTTGCTCCGGGGCTGTCATCTGCCTCATTTCTGCCCTGAGCTTTACATCACCTTCAAATGCCTCTTGACATTTATTCAATAAGATATGTCGGAAAGTTATTTCTTTGCCACCAGGTTTATCAGAAGGGAATGTTGGAACCGTCTCATTGAGTTCAAAACAAAGACGAGCATACATGGGGCAAAATGTAGGTTCCAACACAGCTTTCTCAAAAATGAAGGAAACAACATCCTGCAGGCATGCATGACAAAAATGTATCATCATTTCATTCATGATCAGAGAGGAAACATTGCACTACTGAATCAAGTACCTTCAAGATGTCTGGTGTTGTAATTCCAGAATCAGCTAATTGACGCTTGAGTAAATCAAACTTCTCTGGCGTGAGCTTATTTATTATAGTCTTCATGTAAGAAAGAAAGTAGGTTGGAATTTTATTATCATCATCATCAGACTCTTCTTCTTCTTCATCATCATCATCTTCATTGATTTGTTGTTTTTCTCCATTGTTGGTATTAACATTATTATCATCATCTTCATAAGAATAAGATGATTCAGTAGTGAGAACCATTATACGTTGTTAATGTTGGTTTTGTTCTGATTCCGATGTTAGTAATGGGAAAGAGTTAGATGGAAATGTTTAGAGGGTGATTTTGTTCTTATTCCAGTTATTTGCAGTTATTTTTCTTCATTGATTAGAAATGCAAAATAATTCCTCGACCTGTTGCAGTGCAAAGAAAAATAATTACATTATGCGATGTAAATTGTGATGTACGTAATTGCGTTAATTCAATAAAATTACATTTGCTTTACGTAATTGCGTTAATTCAATAAAATTACATTTGCTTTAATATGCAGAGAGTATCAATTTGGTGTATTTTGTTTTGTTTATCATTGATGATATCGGTTATATATATATAATTATGATTGATGAAATGGTTTATGAAATCAATCCTAAAGATAAAATAGCAAATTGAATCAAACTTAGTGCAAATTTCTAAGAAGAACAACACAAAGTGACAAAACCCTAACTTAAAACAACATTAGAAAGTAAATTAAATTAAATAAGATCATCATCTGCAGATGAATCTATCAAATTACTACCAAATCCAAGAATTAATAGTAATATCAAGAAATAATCAAATACCTTAGAAAGATTAAATTCAATGAAGATCTCTCTCTTTCTCTAGCTACTAGCCTGTAGGGTACTCTTTCATTCTAATGGAGTAGTGGACCCCACACCATCACCCATCAACTTGGTGTTGGAAGAAAATACTTTGTGTACTGATCACTGTCAGTGATGAACAATTTTTTTTTTTTTGGTTTTTTTTTAGAATGTGAAGTACATTCTACAAGCTTGAGGAATGGACTCTATAACCTACCCAAACAATACTAGCCCTGGCTCGGCTGTCATGTTTCATCTCAACTTTTAGATTGGGCTGCCTACATTGTACTTAGGATTCTCCTTATGGGCCCATTAGCTTGAGGAATGGCCTCCACAAACCGAAGGAATGCAACAATAAGAGCATTCCCGTGGATAAATCCATTTTTTCTTTTTTAAATATTGTCCAAAGGAAAGGTGGATTTTAAGAAATGAGAACCCACACTTAGATTTCTAAGGGGAGAGAATCCACTTTGAAATCCACTGGTGGGTGAAAGAAACAGATGGCATGTCACATATTTTTATTTTTTTTTTTTTTTTACAAATTTTATTGATAAGCTCAAAAAAATTACACAAAAGTAGATGACAAACGCGCTACCAACTGCGCGGCAAGTTCTTTTTGGATAGCAAACCCGATTCTCCTAAATACATATTCGTTCGAACCCACAGTCATCACGTTGTTATCCATTACCTTCTGCACTATCCTGAGGAGCTCAATTGCTTCTGAGCCTAGCAATCCAAATGTGTCAATGCAAAGGGGATGAAACTATGTTGGTTAGCCTTACAAGCTCCGTCATGTTTCTCCACTTTTGTTGCTGCTGCATTGTTAGCTGCTAGCCCCACCTCAAAAATCTCAGCACCCAGCCCAACCATCGGAGACGCCCCTGTAACATCAATACACGCATGTTTACCTTTAGACCAGTTGTAGACCAGAATATCAGCAGGACGTAATATCGATCTTCCATCCTTAGGATCAGTAAGAAAGTTAACAGGAACCTCCTTCTTGACATGTACTTCAATCTGCCAGAACACATCACACAAGATATCTCTAACGTGGTCATGCATGTACTTAAAGCCGGGGTAATGCTTACAATGGACTGCATGGTCCCCGAAAGCATCAAGTCTGCTCTTCTTGCACACTGGACAAATCTCACTATCTAAATATAGAGGGATCATCAATCGATAATGAAGAATGACACGATATTCTACATACGTCATGCATTGTCCAAACCCTTCCATCGGATAGCAAGAAGAAAATCTTTGGCATATTTTGACTGCTCACATCCAATCACGGCCTTCTGTCTAGCTGACAACTCAAATTCCCTGTCAAGACCAAAACTAATCTTGTTGTAGTATGTTTTCGCCAAGACATGTTGGGGTCTGAAGAGGACGGTAGCAGTTGGAGCATGATTACTAAGATCAAAATCCAGTATAGAAAGATGTAAACCAACAATGGCAGTATCAAAAATATTATCCATAAGTACAGTCTCACAACCTCGAAGAATGTGGTCTTGGAGATCCTTGGTTTGCGTACGTGAAGCTACGAAAACAAACTTCATAACATCAGTAGCACAATAGATACCAAGTCCACCCAGACGTAATGGAAGGGTTGTCATACGCCACTGTAGATCGCCAAAACTAGGTTCATCGGAAACAACAATATTCTGAAAGGGTGCACGAAGCTTGTGGTCAAACCATTTGGTTGTTTCCTGATCATAATCAGGGGGGGGGCAAGTACGGAGAGCAAAGATGAGCTTAGATAATCCCATACAAGAACGTAAAAGTGTCAACTCACATTGCGGATCCTTTAGCTGTGGTAATAGATTCATAAGATGAAGTGTCTTATCCACTCGTTGACGAATATTACCCATAATAAATGATGCATCAATACTAACAACCCCTCCAAACAACTTAACCCCTCGCTGAGGACATGATATACCAACTGGAAAGATATCTGGATAAAAACAGTCATGATTAACAGAAGGCCAGAACAACTCTGTCTTAGACACATTAAACACGAGCCCAAGAGATGGTCCTCTTTCCTGAATGATACGAATATCTCTAGCCACATGTTTTGTGCTACCAATCAGAGTACCATCATCTAAGTACCATGTTTGCAACTCCAAGTAGGATTCTGACTGAATGCGGTGTACCAATGGATGCAAGACCAAAGAAAAGAGAAGAGGCCTAAAAGGGTCCCCCTGTTGTATCCCAGCTGTTGACCAAATATGAGTAGACCCTAGATACAATCGAGCAGGTTGGCAATAGAGGTATTCGACCCATAGAGCAATAGACGGACAATGACTGCGTACCTCTCGTAGCATAGTAGACCGATCAACAAGGTTGAAGGAATTCTGAAAGTCCACAAGCAACATAGCAAATGATGTGTCATCCTTGTTGGCATAAACCAACCGATTAACAGCATGCAAAATTGCCTCTGCTCCACCAGGCACACCAACCCCAAACTAAAAATCCTCTAGGTATGGGACAATATCCTTAGAAACTCTTAGAAACTCCTCTCATGGCAATCTTAGACACCAGACGACGCCAAACCATACCCACAGCTATTGGGCGAATGTCGTTACCTAGCTTAAGAAGTGGGGTGAGAGGCGTACTAGCTATATATTCTGCCAAGACCCGTGGGCATCGACCTTGTAGCCATAAGTTCACAACCGGTGTCAAGGCCTCCATAAGATCTGTGGCTACAGCGGATGTAACCCCACTCATAGCATCCAATAGGTGTTGGGTCCGGAGACCATCTCGCCCACAAGACGTCCCTTTGGGGAAGGACCTGATGCATGATAATATCACATCCCTCTCAACTAACAGAGATGACTCAAGTAAAGGAATGTCGGGGACAAATAGTGGTGGATGCATCAGATGTTTATCTTCTAAAGCCCGTTGCGCCTATGGAGTGTTTGGAGCAACCCCTGATGATGCCAACACCTTCAAGGCTGCTGCAAAGTGCCTGTCTGCAACCTTTTTTTTTTTTTTTTTAATTTTTAATACGTGTTTTAAAAAATATGGACTCTCGGACGATATGTCACATGTCATCTCCCTAATTTTTAAGCAAAAAAATTGGGATGACATTTTACATGTCGTCCGAATTTTTAAAAAAAAATCCACTTTATCTCCCAAAGAGTCCACCTTCCCTTGAAAAACTCTCAACTTTTTAGAGTCTCACTTTGAGTCAGCAAGGTAAATTTATCCTAGTAGTGCATATGTGGCGCCTATGTAGAGGTGGCTGCATAAACTTTCAATTACACCCCATATACTTTTTCTTGGTATGATCATTTTTTCTGTTCATCTAAATCATAACCCTAGCTCAACTCTACCTTCAAAAACGCTGTGGGTGGAAATACAATATGTTGGGGATAGGCCCATCTGGCCCAATCCACCAACCGAACTAGTTCATCACCTTCTTAAACTTATTAAAATAGCCTACGTGGCATCTTAAATTTAAGAGGCAGGTGCCAGTTGGGCTCAACTAGTAAAACCTCTGGGTGATGATACCAGAGGTCTAGGTTCGAATCCGCCAGCATTACCGAGTTACTAATCCCATTAAAACAGGTTTACCAAACCATTTTTATACGCAGGTGCCAGTTGGGCTCAACTTGTAAAACCTCTGGGTGATGATACTAGAGGTCTGAGATTCGAATCTCTCCAGCATTACCGAGTTACTGATCTCATTGAAAACAGACTTACCAAACCAATTTTTGCGAATGAGCCTGTGGCTCAATGGTAGCACCCCACTCACAAAGTGAAGAGGTTGTGGGTTCGAACCACGTCAACAACTAATCGATGATATAAGTTTCCACATGTAATTTAAATGAGTAGGGGTCCATCAAACCGACCTGCCAATAATAATAAAAAAAAATCTTAAATATGAGATCATTGGAGATGCTCTCGACTAGACTACCCTGAAGAAATCGCTGGATCGATGACTTCTTTTGACTCCTATTGGTGGTTGTCACCACCTTCTTAGTTATGTAACGTTCTTTTATATGGTGTACAGGGTTCAAAGTGCTTGTCGTCGTGTTACGAATTTTGTTTTGATGTAATGAAGTTTTTATTCATTACCAAAAAAAACAAAAAGATGAGCTCTACCTAATATTACACGCAATCCAAGGAAAAAGTTAGTAATAGTTTTAGCATAATTTACTTTATTTGTGGAGCTAAGAAAAAACCTGAAAATACAACATAGACCATCTCAACCTTGTTTCAAAATGGAATAACAACATAGTAATAATCCAAAAACCAATACTAACCCATTTAATTAGTATCTAATCATATATATCCTAAGTATTAATTATATTCTACTGGTCACAGGGTTTTGATCTGGTCAAGGATGGATATTACTTCCAATGGTGCACAGTTGAAACAATACTAGAATATTTCTGATCTTGCACAGGGGCTGTCAGACTGCTCAGTTATGTAACGTTCTTTTATACGGTGTACAGGGTTCAAAGTACTTGTCGTCGTGTTACGAATTTTGTTTTGATGTAATAAAGTTTGTTTTCATTACCAAAAAAACAAAAAGATGAGCTCTACCTAATACTACTGGGACCAAATATAATATGATAGAATGATGGTTATTTACAAACTAATATTGCATGATTCACATGAAAATAATTAATCTTAAATTTTTTGACTTTTATGTGAGTGTTCGAACCAAACCAAATAGTTTAACAAGTACGTGTGGACTTGTGGACGCGGTACGTGTGGACTTGTGAATCATCTCTACCTTCTTTTTCCTGAATCGTCAGTCAACTAATTTTGGAGCCACAATGGTAGATCCTATTACTAACTTCTGTTCATACCTCTGTTAGTAGATTTTTTTCAAAAACAAAGAAGTTGATTTATATGTTCATCCATAATTCTCTCTCTCTTTCTCTCTTTGATTTGTACCCTCACACTTATCTGCAAGACTTTAAGTTGATCATATGTCAATTTATTTTGCTGGTTGACTTCTAATTAATTGAGAATATTTAGACTTCCATGCGCTAAGCTCATGCCATATATTTGTTCGTAGATTTTGCTCCATAACACTTACGAGAAAACACTCTTAAACATCTATATAACACACTCTTAAACACCGTACATTACAAAGATCTGCACAAATTTTGTACGTACGAAGAATTATACGACCATCCCACGTGTCGGTCGATCGAGACCATGCTATTTTATAGTAGCTGTTATTCGGTACATTTTTGGTATGGTGTATTACGGTACATTTGCTTATTACGGTATATTTGCTTGTACACCACACAATCTTCTACGTGGACTTAAGTGGAAACTTGCTACCGGTTAGTCTAAAGTCAACAAAAATTTGTTCTTATTGTTTCTTGAATTTTGTCATCCATATAGCAATTTTGTCATCTACACAACTGCCACCTGTATGTTTGAATAAAAAACTAAAAGAAACAATAAAAATTGTATAACCGGTTACTAAGTTGTCCTAGTCACATTATGTAGAAGAAAATACTGCTCGCACCGTAATGTACTGAGTTAAAATGTATTGGATAAATGGCTATAGAGGCATAGACTATCCCACGTGTCGGTCGAGACCATTTTAGAGAGGAATAGGCAGCAAGAATTTAAGCCTTATTTTATTTTTGATAAGCAGAAGACTTTAAGTTGATATCATGATATTTGAACTTTTGTTAGTTGACATTAAGAGAATACTTAGACTTTAAGCCTTATCTTTCACCGACTCTTTCTATGTTATTATTTGGTAATTAGGCGCCTACAATGTAAATAAAATTCATTACATACATATTGCTGGCATGGTAGTTAAATATGAACTATACTAATTAGTGTATTATATAATATAATATATACACCAAACATGTTAACCTCATGCAAGAAATTCCAACTAATTAATCTTTCAACACACACACGCTAAGCTCATGGCAAGAAATTAAAGTCCACCACCTATTTGCTATTTATATATATATAGTTATATACATATTCATAAGTCATAACAGACACATTTACACAGAAGCAGAATCATTAGCAAGAGCAAACATAGAAGAGTTGAAGCTAGCAATGGTTGTCCATCATATCTCCAAGTGCATCATCAAACAACAACAGGTTTTAGATGAATCAAAGCAACCTTGCTACTTAACTCCAATTGATGTTTCATTTCTTTCAATAAACTACATTCAACATGGACTTGTTTTCACAAAACCACCTAAACATATGACTATACAAACTATTCTTCATCAACTCAAAGAATCTCTTTCCAATACCCTCACTCATTTCTACCCTCTTACTGGCCAACTTGCTACTATTAAGAACCTTGAACTTGATCCTCCACATTCTTATTGTGTTCTTTTAGATTGTAGAGATGGTCCAGGGGCAGAATTTATCCATGCTGTCGCTCCGAAAACAACCATATCTGATATATTGTCTCCTATTGATGTACCAGTATCATTGGTTGAATCTTTATTTGCTCTTGATGATCAACATGTCAATCATGATGGTCATACCCTACCGTTGCTTGTTGTTCAAATAACAGAACTTGTTGATGGTATTTTTATTGGTTGTTCTTTTAACCATGTTGTAGGTGACGGAAGTTCATTTTGGCATTTCTTTAATGCATGGTCTCAAATTTCTAGATCCAAGTTACAAACTCAAGATATCCATCGCATTTCACGACCTCCTGTTACCAAGCGTTGGTTTATTAACGGTCAAGATTGCATCACAAATTTGCCATACTCTCATCCTGATGAGTTTATCGAAAGATACACACCAGATGCCTATAGGTTGAGAGTATTTCATTTCACAACCCAATCCATAGCCCGTATTAAAGCCAAGGCTAATGCGGACTTGGGTACCAACAATAAGATTTCTTCTTTTCAAGCTGTAGCTGCCCTAGTATGGAGATCCATTACACGTGCACGCGGCTTAGTGGATACTCAGACCACAACATGTGTGATTCCAACTGATATTAGATCAAGATTGGATCCACCATTGTCAGAGGACTACTTTGGGAACTCTGTTTTGAGTATATTTCCTACCATCACAGTAGGGGAATTATTGAACAACAGCCTAGGATCGTGTGCTTTGATGTTGCAGAAGGAAATAGCTGCCCAAACTAATGTCAAGATCCGCTCAGTTTTAGAAGCATCAACCAAGTCTCCATTTGTCTTCCGGGTTGGAGGATTCGATCACAGTTTTGTAGGTTTTGGGATGTCACCAAGATTCAAAGTCTATACCAATGACTTTGGATGGGGTGCACCTATTGCAGTACGGAGTGGCTTTGGTCTTAAATCTGATGGCAAGGTGACTTGGCTTCCAGGTCAAGAAGGGGGTGGAAGTATGGATTTAGAAATCTGCTTGGTTCCAGACTCAATGAATGCACTTGAGCTGGATAAGGATTTCATGAATGCGGTCACGTCTACTCCTACCTTTTGAAACATGCAGGAATGAATTTTTATTTGACACACTTTGGGTTCTGAAAAACTCAATTCAATAAGGAATGTGTAGCAGTTTATGGCAGCTAAAGAGTATATAGGGAGACCCTGCGGCTTCGCCACTGCATGGAGTTAATGGTGTTCTGTTGTTTTGTAGTGGAGAAACCTAGCACGATGAATTGCTGAAAGCCTGAAATCTTATGTAACAACCATTGTATAATCTTTCTACAACTCAATGGAAGTGATTCTTATCTAAATAAATTAATGTTATAAAAACTTTAAACTAAACATAATCAATATTTCATGAAGTGGAGAGGTTGTGGGTTCGAAACACGTCAACAACTGATTGTTGATATAAGTTTCCAGCGTGGTAGGGGTCCCTCAACCACGCTTGCCAATAAAAAAAATAAAAAAATATTTCATAAATCTGTACTTATGGAAGGAAAATTGACAATATTTTCAACTGATTTTGGTCCGTGGAATGATGACAAAGAAAGGCAGATAATAGGCATGCGGAACTAAGGGTGCTTTCCATGGGTACGATCGAGTCTCATGTCTGTCTAGTTAGCCTATACTCTGTATCCATTTATGTTTTTTTTTTCTTTTTATTTTTTTGGATGAAAATAAAGATACAGATCGAGCTTGGTATGTGAAAGAGGTTCTCACAGATACAAGGAAAATAAAAAATGAGACAGGAAACATGTACATCACGGATATCTGCAAAGCGAAAATCAGAGTTCCAGAGATGGCCTCCAATTCAGATCCAAATTGTCCTCTTGATCCATGCTATGGTGTGCTCTTTATCTGGCTGTTTGGCCTTGAAAATGACGTCGTTTCTGGACTTCCATAAAATCCACAAAGTATGCATTTATGTGTGAAATATAGCATATATTTAATTAGTCTTTTGTCGTGCAATAATATACTTACAACGATTGCAGAATGCAATTCAAAACCTCTACTCTTACATATAGGCATATAGCCCTGTCTACCGACTTGCTTCCCCGAACTGATCTATTGATAATTAAAAGTAGAATTACTTTTAGCCTGATGCTAGAAGTGGCATGGGAAGATGATTTTTGCGAGAAGATTCAGCCACATTTACAAATGTTCTTCTCTCAAATAAGCTAGGCACGGTTAGTTAGTGATAATTTTGAGGGAGGTGACAGGAGAAATGGAACCTTCCCCTTAGAAGATCACTCTTTCGGGAAAGTCTTAATCATCTCATGGAGATTCTAGCCAATATACAACTATTGAATGAAGGTGATGAATGGGAGTCGGTTGGGAAGGACTCTAAAACCTTCTCGGTGAAGTATTGTTATACTAATTTGATGAAGATTCATGTTTATAAATGCATAGATACTTCTGCCTTCCTACATAAACCGGTTTGGGATCCTGTAGTGGTACTATATACTACATACACGTGGCACCATCTTTACCATCCATCATGGTGCCATGTGTCATCACGAAGACACACGTTACAAAGTTAAAGCCAAATTACTACAAAGTTGTTCACATTTATGATAGTTGACAACCAAATTTGCACTATAACCACTATTCACTCATAAATAAAACTGTTTAGACCATAGTAACGTGACTGCCAAAACAATAGTTGAACAAGTGGCGAGAAAAGTAGTATTATTACGCGGTTGGTCGGTAACAAACCAGATTTTTCTATCTTTTTAAAAATTAAGTTTTATGGATTTAATTAAATTGAATTTGAATTTAGGATATATGGATAGAAATTTGATTTAAAATAAGCTTCTTTCAACCGACTGATGAGGAAATGGAGATGTCTATTACTAACTTTAAATGATACACTAGGGGCTCTAGCATCTACAGACATAACGATAGAATGGGCAACGTCAGAGCTTTTTCGTAACCTAAATATAATGAGAAATGTCCAGGCCGAGCTAGACCAAGTAGTGGGGCAAAGCAGAAAGGTTGAAGAAAGTGACCTAAGAAAACTACAATATTTGCAGGCTGTGGTGAAGGAAACTCTTAGGTTGCATCCTCCAGTACCTTTATTAGTTCCTCATGAGAAACTACAAATAGTGCTAATCTAACAGTTCAATATTCAAACAACTTAAACGATATGCAGAAAGTAAATAACACACAGAAATTTTTAACGTGGTAAAACCCAAAATGGGAAACGTCCACGGTTGTCCTCTCGACAACAAACAATCCACTAGATGAAAAGAGATGTACAAACCTATCAACTACCTGCACTCACTGCGAGTTGATACTCCTGGTTATCTCTAACACCTTGACTTCACCAGAGCACCTTGATGTACGCACAAGACACTCGACTTCTTGATGAACACACAAGAAGACTCGAAGCCGATCTATGTAACAAGCTTACACCAGAGTTCCTTGATGAACACACAAGGATACTCGACTTCTTGATGAACACACAAGAAGACTCGAAGCTAAATCAATATAAACAATAATGAAGAAGAAGATGAATGGGGAAGAAGAAGATGAGTTCAATCACCAAAACCACCTAAACCAAAAACCTAAACAAACTCCAAGAAACAAGAGGTGAATTAGACGGCCAAAGAACTAACTTGTTCTTTGGAAGAGAAACCCTATTTATACTTAGGGTTGGAAACCAAGGAAAATGGGCCGAAATACTGAAAATCCATATTGGACGTACGTACGTCGAATCAACGTTCGTACGTCCCCACACGGTAAAAGTTTGCTGCCTGCTTGGACGTACGAACGTCCTAACTGCGTACGTACGTCCTGACCAAAAGATGTTTGCTGCCTCAGTGGACGTACGTACGTCCTAACTCGGTACGTACGTCCAGTACCCAATAACTTTTCCTAGACAGAACCAAGAGACACGAAGGACACGAGACGACCATGCGTACATCTTGATTTTCCTAACAATGAACTCAAGGCGAGATAACCAAAGACACTTTGTCACAAAATTGATGTCAAACCACTTCGTGCCGGTTTCAATCTCCCCCTTTGACATTGATTTTGTGACAAAAACCTATGACTCTAATAGCACTTATAAAACGTGCTTACAAGCCCAAACCATGGTATTTATAAAACATGCCTACAAAATCACTCAAGATAGAAACACATAACAAGTCACTAATTCTTGTTATCCAGCTTTAGCAAGATGCTTTAACCATCAGAGACCGAACGGAAGCAACTAGGAATTTCCGAAGCAATCAAGGATTCAACAGAAGTTCCTTCGAGCAATTCCCCCATACTTCATGAGCTCCAAAATTTTGACACTCGAGCTCCCCCATAACTGTACAACATCTAATCATCAACACGTTCACTCCCCCATACTTGTAGGATACCTGCAACATGACCCAAGAATACACTAACAAAGGAAGAAACGAATGTTAGTATTAGAGTCATAAATCTCCCCCATTTTGTCACAAATGAAGCAAGGTAACAAAAGAAAGAGAAAAGAAAAAAAAAATACCAAACCATAACAAATAAGATTAAAGAAGAAAAGAAAGAGAACAATCATGTTAACAACAAAAAGGATATCCAACGGAAGCCATAACATAAACACTTGTTAACGCGATGTCAATACAAAGAATTCTCTCCCAAAACAAAAGCTTCACCTAAATGCAATGCATATGAGAAAGATGCACCATAAATCTGGAATCCATGACGCACAAAACTAAAAAACATGAGAGAGATCTAGGCATATAAATGAAGAAGAAAGAGTACCAACACAGACACAAGAAGGAAGATTAGATAAGACCCAAAACGAGATAAGAAGGAGATAGTGAAAAGACACTGAATACTTATATAGGTAACAGAGGGAAGAAAAGAAAACATAACATGAATCCCTGATAGAAACCAAGAGAAACCTATACTTAGAAGAAAGAGTCAGGACACCAACAATCAGAACAAATGATTCACTAGAATATCACTTTAAACAACCGACCATAACCACCTGAGATAGACTCCAGAGAGACGAATTCATAGTAGGAAGATATCTAGAGAAAAAGAGCAAACAAACAAAAAGGAAGGAATACCATACCCGATGAAATCGGCAACGTACAATAATGACCAAGAACCGAATAGTCAAACCTGTGAGAAATGTGCAAGAAAAGAATATGCAAAAAAAGAAAGAAGAAGAGATAAACAATAGTTAGTAGGAGATATGAAAGAGAATAGGGAAACCATGCATATTAGACACATCCAACAATATCCCATGATAAAACTACAGGAATATGAGTATCTGCAGGAAGAGATACGTAAAGTATAAGAAAATCCATTGAGAATCCATGGAGAAATCCAATCTGTACATGTTCCTGAAACAACTCATCCAACCACAAAAAGAGAATTAGAGAATCTTATAAACAAGGAGAAGGAAATATTATCCCAAACACAATGGAATAAAGACATAAAAGGAATAAACCTGTAAGCCCACCCTAGTGAAACCCAAAAATTAGTTCAACATATGCCAAACAAGATAAGCAATCATCAAGCTCATAAAAAAAATGCTTTAACTGAAGAATGAGCAAGGATTATCGATGCCACCAAGTCACAAAACAACAATCCAACTTCAGAGCAATTTCCTGCCAGAACACTAAGACTCCGATGACATGCCATACATTGTCAGAAAGATTAGAGAGTCAATAGAAGAGAATTGCTAACAATAGATGACCAAACTAAGCATATGCATCCCAAAGTAGAACAGTGGTAGCCCAAAACCATTGCATGAGGATTATTGCAGAAAACTACCAAGAACACATCTAATCAAACCTATTGCAGGAAAAAAAAAATAGGATCAACCAAGCACAAGAAGCAACAATAAGAGGATAGGCAAGTCTCATAAGCATTTAATCAAACACCAGCTAGCCAACAAGGTAATTCAAGAATATTAGCCCAACATAGAAAAGTATGATGAGAACCTATGAGAAAACATGAATCAATATAAATCATGACAACCGAATACACCAATAACATGATTTCATCACCAAAATTTGCTTATGCATACCTTGTAGTCTTCTTAAAACAAATTGAGAACTATTACCTTGAGAAATCACATCAAACACATGTGATCCAATGACAAAAATAGAAAGCATGAAGTGTAAAACCAAATAATACTAACAATCTGACCTTAGTATGTCAATGAAACACCGACTGAAAAGAATTACCAAGGAATAGAACCAAAAAAGAGTAAGCCATAAACACTTTCAGCAAGAACATCTACAAGAATCCAAAGGAATGGCGCCTCTACTCCTTTAAGCACGAGGAGGACGTGTGCCCGATGACGAAGCACTCTTGGAACCGGGTGTTTCTTTGGTGGGAGTAGTCCGAGTGCGCTTAGGAGGCATGTCCTGCATAAACACAACATTAACCAAACTAACAAATGTAAGAGAAATGGCGAACCTAACACAAGAAATGTGAGAATACCCATGTAGATATTTTATCGAACACATGGTGTGCAGAATCATGAAGTGTGCACACGATAACAACCAAGCAATGAGAATCGCACTAAACTTGTTAGACTAGGATAATGAAGAACCAAACACAAACAATAGCAAATAGATGAAAACCCAATTCTAAGAATCAATTTTAACGACAAAACTAACAACACAAACTATAATAAGAAGATAAAAGGAAAATAACCGATATACCATAGAAGTGAAGAGGAACACATCATGAACTTCCAAAAACAGTAGCCAATCCCAATCCGTACAAAAATAAGAGGTAATATGTTGGGATAAACAAAATATTGAACAATTAAGAGAATTGAAATGCATCATAAACTAAACCTCGGTGTGTAGATGCAATGCAATGCATAAAGAGAGATAAAGTTCACCACTAGAACACACCCTTGAAGACCTAGAATATAGAACCATCAACAAGAGACATACGAGTAGTAAGTGAGCATAGAAGAAACAAACTTCAACCCCCTTTGAAACAAACGTTATGAGTAGAAGGCAAACGAATATAAATATATAAATATGATCTTTCAAATGAAAACCAAGACATTAAAAGGCAAAGGAATATAACTTTGTATGCCTTACATAAAAAAACAATGAATATGCGCTTGGATTTTTATTTTGCCGCATGTGGTGGAGTTTAGTCTACATCACTCTAATGTCATTCCCGCGTGGGAGGGATTTTTGCCTCCGTCTTTTCAAATACACGAGGGTAGGGTGTAGCCTACATCTTTTTGACAAACACAAACTCAAGAAGTGCAATACCATGATAACGTGCAACACAAGAACTAACATCTCTTGAGTGCATCCGTCAGAGCATGACCCTCACAACCCCAACGGGTTCTTAGCCAACTGATATTGCTTCAAAGACAATCAAATGGCTGGGGATAAAGTGAGTCATTGACCACTAACAAGAGTTGTAATAGGAAAATAAGAATGCTCAATAACACGAACAACAAGATGAACATTAACCAAAACAAAGGAGAGATAACTCAAGATCACATAAATACTCGAGAGATAGAGAAGTTCTATGAGCTCAAAGAATATGTAAGTGGTTTCCAAAAACTCCCATCATGCAAGCATGCCGTGCACTGTGCAAACAAGCGAGGAAAAATGCATGATACATACCAAAACATACTTAAGAGTTCAGAAAGAGAAAACACCCAAACATATTGCAACTTATTTAAGACAATTGAATTAAACCAATATCTCAGAAAAGATGCATCCAACAACACATACATGGAATAAATAAATAAAACAAAAAAAAATAGAAGGAATAACCAACAACCCTTTTTTTTTTTTTATTAACAATGTATTCAGACATGCAACATGATCTGCAAGCTAAACAAACAAAGCATAAAAAGTAGAAACACCAAACAAATAGCCTATGTGGTTAGAGAAATATGCAATTCAAATAACACAAGGCTAGAAACAAACCACATCATCCCAAATATGGGACACCACCAGACCTTCGCAAGTCCAGAAAAACCTTCAACTTATCCTTTCTTACCCATACATGTTTAACACTAGGCGTGCACACCTTGGGAGGTGAAATGATATGAGATTTTCCCTTAACACGCTTTGCAATACATTTGTCCTTAACCAATTCCACCTTAGTCTTAGACTTCTTTTTGTTGGAATACCTGTTTTTCTTAAACCTGTGATGAGAACCATTATAATTCCAAGGTCTAGAAAATGCACAAGAAGGAACATAAGAATCAACAAGATTATAATTATAAGGAACATGAGAATAACATTTAACATGTTGATTAAAATCCCAACAAAAGATATCCAAATGACCATCTCTACCACAATAAGAACAATGAAAAACATTAGACTTACTCAAAGAATTCTTATAAGAAGATGTGGTGGTAGAAGATGAAACATGTATGTCACCATTGTATTTGTGACATGGTGCCTTAACAAAACCTATACCTCCATTATGAGAACAATATGGCTTATCAGTAAAAACAACCTTACCATTAACCTTAGACTTAAAATTCTTACGAGAAACATGCTGAACATTAGTAGCATTAAGTCTAGTCTCAATAGGTGGGGTAGGCAAAAGGGCAGGCAAACTAGTAGATTTTGTAGGAGTAATCACACTAGATGAACTAGTAAAACTATCAATAGGAGAATCAAATCTAGTTTTGTCCAAAACCTGCAATTAGAGTTGAGTAGACGTTAAATCGTTCTTTGTTACCTCATACTCCACCAATAGAGATTTGTATTTCTCATCGACCTCCTGATTGACCTTCTCTAAAGCTGCAATTCTACATAACAAGTCAAGTTTTTCTTTGTCAAATAATTGAGAAATAGAAATTGTATCATCTGCAGCACAAGAAATCTGTTTTTCAAGAATCTCAATTTTATCCTGCAAAGAAAGATTAGCCTTTTCCAAATTTTCAATTTTGGATTCATAAACTTCCCCTTGAAGCATATAGTCCTCTGCACAATGTCTGAGTCGTTGTTCTAGAGAATCAACCTTAGTCTGCAAAACACCATTATCTTCAAAACAAACATTATCAGAAATAGTAGATACATTACAATTAGCTTTATTCCATTTTTCTTGCAAATCAATATTAGCTTTTTGTAAACTTTCACATTCTTTTGCAGAAAGTCGGTAAAGAAGAGCCCAATCACTATTGCTAACAACATACAAATTATCATCCTTTTCAAAATCAGATTTTGGTTTTGTAGATTTAGACGATTTAGCAATAAAATTATTATGACTAGACTCATGAACCATCATTGCACTCATAGGATCGTTAGCGTGAGCCTTGACGCTCCTTAACCAGCCCCCAACGACTGATACCAATTGAGAAACTACAAATAGTGTTAATCTAACAGTTCAATATTCAAACAACTTAAACGATATGCAGAAAGTAAATAACACACAGAAATTTTTAACGTGGTAAAACCCAAAATGGGAAACGTCCACGGTTGTCCTCTCGACAACAAATAATCCACTAGATGAAAAGAGATGTACAAACCTATCAACTACCTGCACTCACTGCGAGTTGATACTCCTGGTTATCTCTAACACCTTGACTTCACCAGAGCACCTTGATGTACGCACAAGACACTCGACTTCTTGATGAACACACAAGAAGACTCGAAGCCGATCTATGTAACAAGCTTACACCAGAGTTCCTTGATGAACACACAAGGATACTCGACTTCTTGATGAACACACAAGAAGACTCGAAGCTAAATCAATATAAACAATAATGAAGAAGAAGATGAATGGGGAAGAAGAAGATGAGTTCAATCACCAAAACCACCTAAACCAAAAACCTAAACAAACTCCAAGAAACAAGAGGTGAATTAGACGGCCAAAGAACTAACTTGTTCTTTGGAAGAGAAACCCTATTTATACTTAGGGTTGGAAACCAAGGAAAATGGGCCGAAATACTGAAAATCCATATTGGACGTACGTACGTCGAATCAACGTTCGTACGTCCCCACACGGTAAAAGTTTGCTGCCTGCTTGGACGTACGAACGTCCTAACTGCGTACGTACGTCCTGACCAAAAGATGTTTGCTGCCTCAGTGGACGTACGTACGTCCTAACTCGGTACGTACGTCCAGTACCCAATAACTTTTCCTAGACAGAACCAAGAGACACGAAGGACACGAGACGACCATGCGTACATCTTGATTTTCCTAACAATGAACTCAAGGCGAGATAACCAAAGACACTTTGTCACAAAATTGATGTCAAACCACTTCGTGCCGGTTTCACCTCATAGAGCCAGGAAAAATACCATATTCATGGGCTATTCAATACCTTTAAATGTTTGGGCAATAGGAAGATACCCTGTTTCTTGGGATGACCCTTTTTCGTTCAAGTCGGAGAGGTTCTTAAATTTGAGTATAGATTTTAAGGGACAACATTTTCAGTTTCTCCCCTTTGGAGCACGGCGACGGATGTGAGCAGGAATAACGTTGGCAGAACGCATGCTTCACCTTCTACTAGGATCATTGATTCATTCTTTCGATTGGTCTCTTGAAGATGGTATTACACCAGAGAAAGGGTGATTTAGGTTTTGGTCACCACTTTTTAGTATAAATTAGGTTTTGGAGCCTGTTTTTATCTTTATTAGGGTTTAGAGCTGAACCGACAATTGACCCAAGTAATTGTTTATAATGGCCAAAATACCCCTGATCAAAACTATATTAGGGTTAGTGATCACCTGCAGATCACGTGAGTTTCAGGGGTAAACTTAGGTATTTTGAAAATATTTTCGGTTCAACCGGGTTTTTTTAGTTGTTGGTTCGAAAATGAGCTCTAAACCCTAATAAAGATAAAAACCGGCTCCAAAACCTAATTTATACTAAAAAGTGGTGACCAAAACCTAAATCACCCCCAGAGAAAACCCCATACAAGAAGAACAATGACAATAATCAGGTAAGGACACCCAAGAAGACCCCATACAAAAACTATTAAATCAGAAACAATAATGGAAATTAAGAGATTGATTTGAGAAGAACTCGATGTCTTTCTTGTTATTCATAGAAACTATATATACAGAAGATATTTGTTATCTAAGTTACAAGAGATAAGTATCTTGGTGCTTAAACTACGGGAGTAATTTCTATCTACAATAACAGATCCTGATACAAGCAAACGTGTTTGTTGTGGAGTCTGATAAAAACTTCTAGTCTTTTCGACAAGACTACATGACACAGTTGAGAACTAGTCTGACCAGCCTGCATTAACTAGCAGCGTCAAGTGATGAGGCATTAACTAATATGCCTCTTCATATTTCGATCCGAATTCTAAATTAATGGTAGAGTCCGCCGAAAATTCCCTTATATCCTCAAGATTTTGTACAATGCTACCAACTATTTTGGGTGGAAAAAGGCTTCCCACTAGTAGAATCAGATGCCATATATGATCAACTGATATTTTTTTATTGAATGTTAATCATTTTTTTTTTTTTTTTTGCTTAAAGGTGATTAATATTAAAGCAAATATAAAAAAGGTTACAAAGAAAGAAGAATAAAAAATGAAAAAAAATCTAGCACTGGAAAACAAAATTAAGACTTGATCTTTCTGTAGAACACACCATTCATACTTCATAGAACACACCATTCTTCTTTAACAGAAAACAAAAATTAAGACTTGATCTCTCTGCGGTACGTAAGTGCTGGGCTCTCAAGAGTGGTGAGAAAGCTAGGCTTATGATCCCACCATTTAAAAGAGCCTTTACTCATTTTCCCTCCTTGCTTGGTACAACAGTCAGCCCAAAATTTGACTCCCTCCAAATGATGCTGAAGTTTAACCAAATAAATTTATTCTCAACTGCATTCCATCTGTTTCTAATGCTCCAATGAACTTTATCTTTACGGAATGAGTTCACCATTGTAGTTGAGTCACTTTCTGTTGTGCGCAGCGGAAACTTATGCACTAATACCCAAGATTGAAATAGTGTATGAATTAAACAAAACAAAATAGAGAAGATGAAACTCCTACTACTATCAAACAAACCCATACAAAACACAAGATTTACGTGGTTCGGCTAATATTGCCTACGTCCACGGACAAACAAATAATCTTTCTTATAGAGACGATTATACAAGCCTTCACGAAGAAACCAAAGTGTTCTTCCTCACAAAAGTTCTCTCAAACTCTCTAATGGCTTCTCACAATCTCTCTCACATCAAGATTAGGTTTTTCTCTTCTTCTAATTGGCTTTATAACATAGCCTTACAATAGAAACCGAATTGGGCTTAAACAGGCCCATATGCAGCAAACACAATGAGGACGTACGTACGCCTTAACTACGTACGAACGTTCTATCTCCTGAAAGTTATCTGTGATACAGAACGTATGTACGCCCTAACTACGTACGTACGTTCCTGAAAGAAAAACTTACCTCCGTCCTCTTTTCCACAAAAAAACCCAACACTTTCCACCCAAAGATGCAACCATCCACATTCGATAGCTCTTTAAAGTCCATTGATAATTGCCATCATCTCTGCAACATTGTTTGTTTCAGAACCAAGACCACCAACAAGCACCCCTTTCACCTGACAACTAAAAGTCTCTGAAAAGATCAGACTTCCCCAGACTGCAGGCCCTAGGTTGCCAATAGATGACCCATCAGTGTTGAGTTTTATGACTCCCCTAGCTGGGGGTAGCCAGTAGGACTCAATAAAGACTGAGGGAGGCTTGATTTTGAGGGCAATACCTAGTTTCAAAAGAGTGTTTCTGTCTTGTGTAGAGTCCTCAGGGAATCCCTTGGTCTTTTAGTACATAAATCTCATTTCTCTCTTGACAGTAGCCACAATGGAACTTACATTATGATTTTTGTTATCAAAGATGACTCTATTTCTATCTTTCCAGATGCCCACTATTCCGGTTATAGCATAAGCATTCCAGAGATCTCGAATAAGTGAGCTCCTACCTTTGTAACCTGAGAGTAAATCATTCATGCTTGAAATAGAATGGATATGAGAAAAAATGACTGCAGCTTGTTCCCAGAGTTGTGAGGCGAAGATGCATTCAAAAAGAAGCGTTTCTTCTTGTTGGTGCAATGACAACAGATGATGGAAATGAAAACCCAATATGTGCAATATGATACTAAAACAAACAAGAATAAAACAATAAAAAAGTAAAGAACACACGATATTTTTAACGTGGTAAAACCCAATATGGGAAACGTCCACGGTTGTCCTCGCGACAACAAATAAATCCACTAGATGAAAAAAGATGTACAAACCTATCAACTACCTGCAATCACTGCGAGTTGACACTATTGGTTATCTCTAACACCTTGACTTCACCAGAGTACCTTGATGTACGCACAAGACACTCGACTTCTTGATGAACACACAAGAAGACTCGAAGCCGATCTATGAAGCAAGCTTACACCAGAGTTCCTTGATGAACACACAAGGATACTCGACTTCTTGATGAACACACAAGAAGACTCGAAGCTGATCTCAATATTCAATAAGAAAGAAACAGATGAATGGGGAAGAAGAGAATGAGTTCAATCACCTAAACAACGTAAACCAAAACCTAAACAAACTCCAAGACCAGAGATGAATTGGACGGCCAAAGAACTACTTTCTTCTATGGTTGAAAACATATTTATACTTATGGTTTTGGAAAAGAGAGAAAATAGGCCGAAAACAAGAAATCCATACGATGACGTACGTGCGCCCTAACTAGGTACGCACGTCCCTGAACCGAAGAAGATCTGTTGAACTCAATGTACGTACGTCGGACTAGGTACGTACGTCCTAACACAAAGGAAAACTTTTGTCCAACTCTACGTACGTACGTTCTAACTAGGTACGTACGTCCTGGAATAAACCACAACTTGACAGACTTTGAACAAGAGTAAGAAGACATGGGACGACACTCACACATCAACGTACTTCCTAATAATGACGTTAAGGCGAGATAACCTCAGACACTCCTAACCTAGTCACAAAATGATGTCAAACAACCGAATGTCGGTTTCAATCTCCCCCTTTGACATTCATTTTGGGACAAAAACCTATGACTCTAAACACACTTATAGTACGTGCTTACAAACCCAAACCAAACACAACGACATTTATAATACATGCTTACAAGAACACTCACACTCAATACTAACCAATGAGACGATCATCATCTTGAAAATCACATCCTAAGACACCAACACAAGCTTCAAGATTATTGCAATGAATCACCATCATATGATAATCAACGGGAACATGAAGCTTTGACAATCAGAGACGAGACGGAAGCAACAAAAATCATAACCCAAACAGAGAATTGACGGAAGCTTGTAAGAACTACTCCCCCATACTTCATGAACTTCAAACATGAATACTTGTGCTCCCCCACAAGTGTAGCATACCTGAAACATGACCCAAGATACACTAACAAAGAAGAAGAAGGTCTTAGTTTTAGAGTCATACATCTCCCCCTTTTTGTCACAAATGAAGTAAGGTGACAAAGGAAAGAGAAAAGAAAAACCAAACCATAACAAATAAGAAAAAAGAAGAAAAGAAAGAGAACAATCATGTTAATAACAAAAAGGATATGCAACGGAAGCAATAAAATAAACACTTGCTAACACGATGCCAATACAAAGAATTCTCCCCCTAAACAAAAGCTCCACCTAAATGCAATGCATATGAGAAAGATGCACCTAGAACAAACAAACCCTTTAAGGATATTTGAAACACACAAAGAACCATGCATACAAGGGTAGAAGAGAGTATATGCAAGCTCAATTAAAATAAGATACTTAGTAAAGATGAATAAACTTTGTTTCATTAAACAAAGTACGCACCAATCAAAAATTAAGATAAGAAACCAAACATCAACTAGAAATGCATCATACAAACATCCTTGGCGTGTGGGAAAGCTAAACAAAACACAAAGAGAGTCATTTTCACACCTCACTCACAAACCATAAGAACACTCAAAACAACTAGTATTCACCATTAGAAGGATTTCACTTCACAAACGCCTAAATAGACACGGGGAAATGCACTTACAACTTTTGATTTTATATTTTCATATTTTTTTTTGTGTGCATAAATTAACATATGAAAGGAATTTTTACCTTCATCTTTTGCAACATGTGGTAGGGTGTAGCCTACATTTTTTCAAATTACTTTCCCTTTAAAAAACAAACTTAAAGTAGTGCAACATCATGGTAACGTGCAACACAAGAACTAACATCTCTTGAGTGCATCCCTCATTACATGACCCTCACGGCCCCAACGGGTAGATATACCAACTGATTTCTCTCTCAAGAAGATCAAAAGGTTGGGGATTTTGTGAATTGTTGACCACTACCACACCGCCTTCATACTAATAATCAAGATAATATAAGAAGGCATGTATACGTATATTTTCAACTAATGATTATTCTAGAAGTTCATCATGTTCAAAAGATGGAAAAAGATATGCAAACAAACTCTCAAAGTGCAACCTAGCCGTGTATAGTGTAAGCAAGCAAGGATATATGCATGAGACACAACTAGATAAACATTGGTTTAAAATCTAAACATGAGAGCACAAGCGTATGCTAAGTTTAATAAAATAGTTATATTCATGAGCACTAAGCATACACGTATGATTGAAAGCAATAGACCAATCTAACCATATATACAACGTATGTGTATTCCAAACACCCATAACAAGGTAAACCACAAAACGTTTTTTTTTTTTTTTTAAATAATTTTTTTTTTTTTTGAGTAGGATGATATTCAACCCAAACAAACAAAACATGCATAAACAGAAAGACAAAAACACCAAACAAATAGCCTATGTGATTAGAAAAATATGCAATTAAAATAACACAAGGCTAGAAACAAACTACATCATCCCAAATATGGGACACGACCAGACCTTTGCAAGTCTAGAAAAACCTTCAACTTATCCTTTCTTACCCATACTTGTTTAACACTAGGCGTGCACACCTTAGGAGTTGTATTAACCATTTTTGTGAGGTTGGTCAATACATTAATGAAAGATGATGATGTGTATGATATGAACAATAATAAAGTAGAGACGTGAACACCATTGTATACGTGGTTCGTCAATTGTGCCTACATCCACGGAGAGAGAGAATGAACTTTATTATAGTAGTGGTGATACAAAATGGGAGCTCGATAATGGAGAGAGCTCAAGAGAGAGATGCGACCTGAGAGGTGAGGTCTCATGAGAGAGTGTTGAGGTCTTGTGTTGATTCACCATGAGACCATGAGAAGATGAGTAGTTTGCCTTTATATTTACAGGCTACAATGTAACTCCATTCTTTAGGGTAATAATGGGGAAAATATCTTTGTAATAATAAGGCTTAACTTTGTAACTTGTGCCATCAAGAGAGAGCCCATTAGATGTTGACATGTGGCACCATGATGGACGGTAGAGATGGTGCCACATGTATGTTGTATATAGTACCCCTACATAAGCCCCCTCTTTTTAGGTTGAACGGAGTTCGGGCTGAAAAGAAGTAATCGAACCGATCCAGCCCCCAAGATGAATGAAATATGGGGTTCTTTAACGAAGTCGATCCGCCCCAAATTTTGATGAGCTTGATCATTGAGATTTGCAGGACGCGATGAAGGTCCCTTGTGGTAATGGCAACTCGATCATGAATTTGTGTATAGCGAGCTAGTTAGTTCCAGGGAGACCTGGTAGCTCGTTCAGAAGGCATGTAGACGAGATGGACAGCTGCAAGCAGGTCGTACTGAAGTGGGTCTTCTTGCATACATGGGTGGTTGTCTTTTTGTGGTCAAGTTGCATAGACCTGATACTTGTTGATAATGTTAGCATGTGAAATATTATAAAATTTAGTAAGAGACTTACACTGAACTGTATGTCTTCCTTATGAGTTTTGTATGTACTATCTTTGTCGCCTTGTGATTGGACATTCCGATAGATGTGGCACTTTGGAGTGCACATGTTGCTCGTTTGAGAAAGAGCATTGGTTGACCAAGTGTTTTGAGAGTTACTTGGAACCTTTTGGTGCCTGATCTAGTGAATGGTCGCAGCGTGGAGACCTGTTTGACAATTCTCGGGCATGTGGCCTTTGTGGGTTTGTATTGCGTTGAGAGTGAATGCGTTCGACCAGGCGTGTGGCTAGAGAATTGTGTTTGAGGTCGTCCCGCATACGAGTGACTCACTAGTTAATGAGGGTGGCCGTATTGTATATCAAGCATTTCACTTGTAAAGAGTTCAGTGAAAGCAATGTGGCACATTTGTGCAAAAATAGCTCATGGGGAGTGAGGTCGTGTTCATGTGACCGGCACATAGAGAGAGCTACAAAAAATATCATTAATAGTTAATTGTGCTAATAATAAGTTAATTTCATTAGATAAAGTGAGAATAGCCCCCTGTATGGCATAAATATTCTTGAGGTCGTTGAAAAACCTGTAATTTAAGGAGGCGGTTGATAGACCTGGTGAGGTCGCGATGAAGGACCTGGCATGAAGGACCTGGCATGAAGGTGAGGTCGCGACGAGACCTGAGAGGTCGTTGGCTTGGGGACCTGGATATGAGGTGAGGTCGCGACGAGACATGAGCTTGCTAGTTTAGAGACCTGAATGTATGAGGAGTTTTCTGCAAGACCTAAGAACTCCATTAGTGGGCTTGATGAGAACTGAGCCATAGTTAACATCATTAAAGTGGTTTAATGTTGAAAATATATAACAAAATTGATTGTGGGTTACTGGTGGCCACAAAAAATGTAACTGATGTGAGAATGTAACTCTTATATATGTCAGCATAAAGCATGTGATTGATTATGCATGTGATAGTAATCAATTGATGTGGCTCATGAATGAGAAGAGATAATCATGGATGAGTTATGAGAATAAATTGCTACATAAATGCACATGTAAAGGAAAAATGTTGAATGACCAGTAATAGAATGGAGGTCGATTTTGCCTTTCAGTAGCTCGCTGGTTCATCTCAATGACCAGTAACAATAAACAGAGACAAATGAGGTCGCTCTTTGGTAGCCCGTTGCCTCATCTCAATGACCAAAAAATATTAAAGTGATACTTATCTTTGCTTCTGCCGAGCCCAGTAATTGTGTAGACAATTTGCTCCAAGCCCCCAACTATGAGTTGCAATTCTTTCATTTCAAATTCGATGAATTTCTTGAAGTCACCACTTATGAAACAATGGTGTAATGGTGGGGTTGGTGGGTAGAATTCGCTTGAGAAAATCCCAAGTCCCTGTAGTCGGCGCCAAATGTATTAACCATTTTTGTGAGGTTGGTCAATACATTAATGAAAGATGATGATGTGTATGATATGAAAAATAATAAAGTAGAGACGTGAACACCATTGTATACGTGGTTCGGCAATTGTGCCTACATCCACGGAGAGAGAGAATGAACTTTATTATAGTAGTGGTGATACAAAATGGGAGCTCGATAATGGAGAGAGCTCAAGAGAGAGATGCGACCTGAGAGGTGAGGTCTCATGAGAGAGTGTTGAGGTCTTGTGTATGATTCACCATCAGACCATTAGAAGATGAGTAGTTTGCCTTCATATTTATAGGCTACAATGTAACTCCATTCCTAACATTTATTGAGGTAATGATGAGAGAATATCTTTGTAGTAATTGGCTTTAACTTTGTAACTTGTGCCATCAAGAGAGAGTCCATTAGATGATGACATGTGGCACCATGATGGACGGTAGAGATTGTGCCACATGTATGTTGTATATAGTACCCCTACAGGAGTTGAAAAGATATGAGATTTCCCCTTAACAAGCTTTTTAATAGACTTGTCCTTAACTAATTCCACCTTAGTCTTTGACTTTCTTTTGTTGGAGTGCTTGTTTTTCTTAAATCTATGAGAAGAAACATTAAAAGTCCGAGGTCTAGAAAATGCACAAGAAAGAACATAAGAATCAACATGATTATAACGATGGGGAACACGAGAATAGGATGTAACATGTTGATTAAAATCCCAACAAAAGATATTCAAACGACCAACTCTACCACAATAAGAACAATGAAAAACATCAGAATGTCTCAAAGAGGTTTTATAAGAAGATAAGGCAGTAGTGGGTGAAACATGTATGTCACCATTGTGTTTGTGACATTGTCCCTTAACAAAACATGTACCTCCAGTATGAGAACAAGATGTCTTACCAACAAAAACAACCTTACCATTAGCCTTAGACTTAAGCTTTATTAGAGAAACAAGCTGAAAAGTATTAGTATTTGTAGGAAGGGTAGGCAAAAGGGCAGGCAAACTAGATTTTATAGAAGTAGTCACACTAGATGGTCTAGTAGAACAAGCAATAGGAGAGTCAAATTTAGTTTTGTCCAAAACCTGCAATTGGAGTTGAGTAAACGTTAAATCGTTCTTTGTTACCTCATACTCCACCAATAGAGATTTGTATTTCTGATTGGCCTTCTGATTGGCCTTCTTTAAAGCTGCAATTCTACATAACAAGTCAAGTTTTTCTTTGTCAAATAATTGAGAAATAGAAAGGCTAAACTATCGAGTTATACAACAAAGTATGGTCAAATTCTCAACTTATGCAACCAACTAAATTAGGTTTAAAATCATCAGCAAACTTTTAAGTTTTTGCGATTTATGCAATGTCGTTAACAATCCCTTAACAGATGTTAGATTTTGCTGACTGTATTTTTTTTTTTTAATTTTTATTGTTGACTGTGTAATAATTTATTGCTGACTGTATATTTTTTAAATTTTATTATTATTGACTGTGTAATAATTATTGCTGACTGTGTAAAGTAAGCAAAAAAGAGATTTTTAAAAGCAAAACCCAATATTAAACAATGATTACATAATTAAAAAATAATTTAAAATTATGGTTGTTTTTAATGAAACAAAGAGATTGAGAAGTAAAAAAACGAAAAATTGGGGTTTAGAAACCAAAGACTTAACTTCGTTTGAAATAAAACCAATTTTATTTTATTTTAATTATTAATTTTTTTTTTAAGAAAAAATATTTTTTAATATTAAAAATCTTCCAGTCAGCAAAAAGATAACGGCTGTTAGATTTCAGTCGACGCCATTGCATAAATTGGGAAAACATAAAAGTTTGCTGATGATTTTAAACCTAATTTAGTTGGTTGCATAAGTTGGGAATTCGACCCTACTTTGCTGCATAACTCGACAGTTTAGCCAAATAGAAATTGCATCATCTACAGCAGAAAGAATTTATTTTTCAAGAGTCTCAATTTTATCCTGCAAAGTAAGATTAGCCTTTTCTAATTTTTTGATTTTGGAATCATAAACTTCCCCTTAAATCATAGTCTTCTGCACAATATCTGAGTCGTTGTTCTAGAGAATCAACCTTAGTCTGCAAAACACCATTATCTTCAAAACAAAAATTATCAGAAATAGTAGACAAATTACAATTAGCTATATTCATCATAATTGCACCAAAAGGATCTACACGTGAGCCATTAAGCTCCATAACAAGCGCCCTGCAACTAATACCAATTGAAAACCCAATATGTGCAATATGATACTAAAACAAACAAGAATAAAACAATAAAAAAGTAAAGAACACGCACACAATATTTTTAACGTGGTAAAACCGAATATGGGAAACGTCCACGGATGTCCTCGCGACAACAAATAAATCCACTAGATGAAAAGATATGTACAAACCTATCAACTACCTGCAATCACTGCGAGTTGACACTACTGGTTATCTCTAACACCTTGACTTCACCAGAGTACCTTGATGTACGCACAAGACACTCGACTTTTTGATGAACACACAAGAAGACTCGAAGCCGATCTATGAAGCAAGCTTACACCAGAGTTCCTTGATGAACACACAAGGATACTCGACTTATTGATGAACACACAAGAAAACTCGAAGCTGATCTCAATATTCAATAAGAAAGAAGAAGATGAATGGGGAAGAAGTGAATGAGTTCACCTAAACAACCTAAACCAAAACCTAAACAAACTCCAAGACCAGAGATGAATTGGACGGCCAAAGAACTACTTTCTTCTTTGGTTGAAAACATATTTATACTTAGGGTTTTGGAAAAGAGAGAAAATGGGCCGAAAACAAGAAATCCATACGACGACGTACGTACGCCCTAACTAGGTACGTACGTCCCTGAACCAAAAGAAGATCTGTTGAACTCAACGTACGTACGTACGTCCTAACACAAAAGAAAACTTCTGTCCAACTCTACGTACGTACGTCCTAACGAAGTACGTACATCCTGGAATAAACAACATCTTGACAGACTTTGAACAAGAGTAAGAAGACACGGGACGACGCTCACACATCAAGGTACTTCCTAATAATGACGTCAAGGCGAGAGAACCTCAGACAATCTTAACCTAGTCACAAAATGATGTCAAACAACCGAATGCCGGTTTCAGGAAACAAGTGTGATACCCCTTGTTTTTATCTGATCGTCAGTAGACACCTTATTGTGAAATAGCTTCCAGGCAATTGCTTTAATACTAGGATGAACATCAGCCTTCCAAAGAAGAGCAGCTCAAGGAGGTTTCAGATTTTTCTTTCTGACGGCTTCATGTGCGCTAAGTGTAGAGAAGTGTCCACTAGCATTGTGCATGTTTCCAGATTTTTTGATCTTTCTCCAATGAATTGGGAGAAGGAAGAGCTGTAATATTAACATTGCAGTGCTGCAGAAGGGTCTTAAAGATATCAGGGAATTTCCAGCTAGAGTCCTCTATGAAAGCACTTAATTTAGCTTGAGACTTCTTCCAAAAAACTGCATTAGGTTGCAACATATCTCTTATAGCCATCATAATAGCCAATGTGTTTTTCCGGATAAAGCAACACTAGCTAACCATTATTTGAATCATATCTTGTCCCCAGTCCCTCAATTTGATTCCTTCAAAACCATATTCCTTTACCCAAGAGTTGTGTACTGCATACCCAAGGTGTTCTTCTAAAACTCCTAAATCCCAAACTATGTCATGTTTTCTATTCACGAAGCAAAGAGAAAGTTCTGTGTTTACATTAAAGGAGACAAGTTTCAAACCATCAACACGACTTATCCAATGCAAATTTCCGTTCACAAACACATTAGAAGGCGGCATATGAACACCAATCTTAGCAAAATGAGGGCGAAGAATTAAATCATACCAAGTTTTGCCAATCCATCTGCATTGAGAAATTGTTTTGAGCGGTAATCTTGATAATATGTCGAAACTCCCATCCATGGGTAGGTTGGAAAGTGCTTGTGATCACCAATCTCAATCATCTCTTCAACCTTCACTATAGTTGTATTCTCTTCATTTTGCTTCTGATTTATCTTTTTGCCAACTTTTTCTTCTGCGTTTTCCATTCCAAATTAAAAATTTGGTTGCAAACTTGCAGTCACTTGTGAGTTGACTCACCGGCAATCTGCAAATATATTATAATTTATTTTTATAATAATTAAATTATAAAAATATAATGAACTCCCACAAAATATTAAGAAAAACTACCCAAATTTACTTAAAAAATAATTATTTCATAAGATTCAATAAATTAATATAATTTATAATATTTTTAAAAATTAATAACTTAAAAATTTAATAGTAATCGAAAATGGATAAATTAAAATTAACAAATTAAAACTAACCGGTGCGTAGCATCGGGTAAGACACTAGTACTACTATTATAAACCTGAATAAAATTCAGGGATAAATCCTAGTTAATGAGAATTGAGCTTTAGAATTTTGTCACTTAATTCTGACTAAAATACTCTTTTAGTCATGGTTATTTGGTAAATTTACATAATACCCTTTAAATAATGGTTTTATTGTAATTTAACATATTATTATTTATTGGTTGAATTTTTATTTATGAGCAAAAAGTCCAATAATTAAAAAAATAATTAAATTAACAAAATACAACAAAGAATAATGAAGTTACTTAATAAATAATTATTTCATACAATTTAATAAAATAGTATAATTTGTAATATTTAATAAAATTAATAACTTAAACCTTACGACTGAGTGAGTGAAGGTTGGTTGGGAGTGGGATGCTCGGGTATGACTGGAAAAAGAGAGACTGTCTGGGGAGCCTGACGGAACTACATTACACTCTCACTCGAATACTAATTAGACATGGATAAACGACTAAAATTAACCGGTGGCACTAGTAACTTATACATATTGATCTTTCTCCTATTGTTGGATATGGCTTGTAATTAACAAGAGGTGCACTGGATCATAGCTATATTAGTTATGGAGCACAGGATCATCTAACACCCATGAGTTGGGTTAGTCCCACATCGTCTAGGAAGTGATTATATTGCTAGTATATAGAGTTTTACCATACTTTAATTAATGTCAAGGCTTTTAAGGGAAAGCTAAATGGGTCGATCCTGATTCAAAACTCTATACTGTTAGATATCTGCAGTGACTAAAGAGGGACAATATATATTGACATTAGTGACCAATATATATGGTGCTCGACACTCCAAGATGAGTGAGGACGAAATCTAGATCTCATGCCGGTATATATGGTGCTCGACACTCCAAGATGAGTGACGACGAAATCCGGATCTCAGACCGGTATATATGGTGCTCGACACTCCAAGATTAGTGAGGACGAAATCCAGATCTCCTATGGCGGGTGGGGGGGATACGTTGGAAAGACGCCTAGCCCAGAGGGATGATTGTTGTGCCAAGTACTTGGCTCACTCGATAGGGAACGTTGGAGAGTTTAGTATTGTACCAAGAGTACTGCAGAGACGAGGACAACTCTATTATGAGGTGGTGGGATTGTAACACCTATGAGTTGGGTTAGTCCCACATCGTCTAGGAAGTGATTGTATTGGTAGTATATAGAGCTTAACCATACTTTAGCTAATATTAAGGCCTTTTGGGAAAAATTAAATAGGTCTACCCTAATTCAAAACCATCTACTGCTTGATATCCACAGTAACTAAAGGGGACAATATTGATATTAGTGAGCGGTATGGTGCTCGACACTCCGGGATGAGCGAGGATGAAATCCCGGGGCGTTATAGATCAAGTTGATACAAATTACTAGGTAAATATACTATTGAGTACGGAATTAAACAAGCAGTAAATAAGATAAACACAACACAAGATCTCGAAGAAACTATCTTCTTTATTGAATATTATGAAAATTATAAAAATCTCTGCCTCACAATACTCTCTAGACAAGCTAAGCTCTAGCTGCCACTCTTCTAAACACACTAAACCTTAGTGGTTTCTCTAAACAACTAAATAAGTTGTTTATCTAAACAAGCTAAAATAAGCTATGTTTGGTCTATGTTTTGGGTTATGCCAAAACATCACTAAACCACTAAACCTTAGTGGTTTCTCTTGAAACAAGTAAAGACTACATGTTTCTCTCTATATATTTTGGTTAATGCCAAAATATATATTTATAGGCCAAAGATGTCCCTTTTCCTGAAACTCTATCCCTTATGGAACAAGGAAACCTATTTAAGGTTTTTTTTCCTTGTCCTACAAGGAAAAGAACTACTAATTTCCCAAGTAGGATACACCTGTATCATGACTCCCCCCTTTAGGAACTTAAACTCCCGTTTAAGCAAACAGAGATTAGAGAACTCAAGGGCTCCCTGGACTTTGTTGAACCAATCCAACTTTGCTTGGAACTTGACTTGCACGCTTAATACGAAACACTGTATGTTTCCCACTTCGTGTCTTAGTCATCTTGCACTCCAATGTGCAATCTTCCTTTAATGGCTCATCTCGATCACCAACATCACCGATTAGAAAACAAACTTTTCTGGTTTTGCTTCGGGTTGGATTTCTGCTGCTAAGTAGATGTCTCCACCTAAAATTTTTTTGATTTTGTTTTTGTCATCTTCTTTATTCTTGTCTTCTTAGAATCTTCCAAGGACACGGGAACTTTACCTAGCTTTCTGTACTGTGAACGAGTTAAGACCATAAACCACAGAAAACTCCACCAGGAAATCGAACTTTGCTCTTGATACCAACTTGATACAAAATTTGCTTTGATATCAACTTGATACAAATTTTAGGTAAATATACTATTGAGTGCGGAATTAAACAATAGCAGTAAATAAGATAAACAAAACACAAGATTTCAAAGAAACTATCTTCTTTATTGAATATTATGAAAATTATAAGAATCTCTGCCTCACAATACTCTCTAGACAACCTAAGCCCTAGCTATCTCTCTTCTAAACACACTAAACCTTAGTGGTTTCTCTAAACAACTAAATAAGCTGTTTCTGTAAACAAGCTAAAATAAACTGTGTTTGGTCTATGTTTTGGGTTATGCCAAAACATCACTAAACCTTAGTGGTTTCTCTTGAAACAAGTAAAGACTACATGTTTCTCTCTATATATTTTGGTTTATGCCAAAACATATATTTATAGGCCAATGATTTCCCTTTTTCTGAAATTCTATCTCTTATGGAACAAGGAAACCTATTTAAGGTTTTTTTTCCTTGTCCTACAAGGAAAAAAACTGCTAAATTCCCAAGTAGGATACACCTGTATCATGGCTCCCCCCTTTAGGAACTTAAACTCCCATTTCATTGATTAGAAATGCAAAATAATTCCTCGACCTGTTGTAGTGCAAAGCAAAACAATTACATTATGCGATGTAAATTGTGATGTACGTAATTGCGTTAATTCAATAAAATTACATTTGCTTTAATATGCGGAGAGTATCAATTCGGTGGATTTTGATTTGTTTATCATCCAGTTATATATATATATATATATATATATATATATATATATATATATATATATATATATATATATATATATATATATGATTGATGAAATGGTTTGTGATATTATCAATCAGACTAATATCACCCTCATACCCAAATGTGACAAACCATCCCTTCCTACTGAATTTAGGCCCATCAGCCTTTGTAATGTTACCTATAAGATTATTTCTAAAATCTTAGCTGATAGGCTTAGAACTCACTTACCCACCATCATATCTCCTCTTCAGTGCGCTTTTGTCCCTCAAAGGCAAATTTCTGATAACATCATCATTACTCATGAGATCATCCACACTCTTAAAAAGAAACAACGCTTGGGAGGGCTAATGGCCATCAAAATTGACATGTCCAAAGCCTTTGATAGGATCAAATGGGAAACTATCCTTCTCATTCTTTCTTCTCTAGGTTTCCACCCCAAATTTTGTGACTATGTCCAAAACTGTTTTTCCTCTCTCCACTCTTCCGTTCTCATAAATGGCACACCTTATGGTCATTTAAAACCTACCTGTGGTCTAAGGCAGGGAGACCCCATCTCTCCTTCCCTTTTCATAATAAGTATGGAGATTCTCACCAGAATGCTCAACCAAGAAAGCCTGAATGGTAACATCCATGGTATTAAAGTTGCTAGAGGTAGTCCTCCTATCTCCCATCTCCTTTTTGCTGATGACCTCTTTATCTTCTGTAGAGCCAATATTGGGGAAGCTTTCACCATCAAAGCCACCCTTGATAAATTCTGTGATATCTCTGGTCAAAAAATAAATTTTGAGAAATCTGGGATCCTCTTCAGCTCTAACACCAGAAACTCTGTTCAAAACTCCATAAAAAATATCCTTCACATCAATCAGATGTCTACTGATGATCTCTATCTTGGTACTTCTCTCTTCTTAGGCCAAAAAAAATCCTTATTGTTTCACAATCTTATCAACAAGATTGAGAATAAACTCAATGGTTGGAAGTCCAAAGTCTTATCTCAGGCTGGTAGAACTATTCTTATTCAGAGTGTTACTTCAGCCATCCCTAGCTACCAAATGTCTTGTTTTAAGTTCCCTAAGAATATAACCAATAAGATTGATAGCTTACAAAGAGATTTTTGGTGGGGAAAAAAAGAAAACAACAAAAAAATCCTGTATCTAAGAAGTTGGGACTACATTTGTAGACCCAAAAAGATGGGAGGTTTAGGCATTAAAAAAATTGAACATCAAAATGATGCCTTATCCTCTCGTATTGCCTGGAGACTCTTAATGCACCCTACTAACCTTGCTACCACTGTGTTGAAGTCTAAATACTTCCGGTACAATCACATTCTCCAAGACAATAGGAAAAGAGGTTCTTCTTGGATTTGGCACACCCTATCGAATTCGATTAACCAAATCATTCCTAGAAGCTGTTGGGAAATAGGAAATGGTGAAAATGTCAGTATATGGGACCACAATTGGGTGCCCCGCATTCAAGGTTTTAAACTTTTACCTAGTGGTACCTATAATCCTCATCTTAAATGGGTGAACCAACTCATTATGCCTCACACTAATTCTTGGAATGTTCCTTTGCTTCAAAGTGTCTTCACCCCTGGTTCTATAAATCACATTAAAAACACTAAAATAGGAAGCACTCAAAGAATAGCTTGCCTTCATTGGATGGAGACAAAGAACGGGGACCACACTGTCAAATCTATGTACAATTCCCTCATTCAAAATAATACCCCTATTGATACTAACCTCAAAAAAACCAATCTCAAAATTTGGAAAAGCAAGGCCTCCCCTAGAGCCGCTTTGTTTGCTTGGAAATGTTTGAATGACCTTGTCCCCACCCGTGCTTGTATCGGAAGACACATAGATATCCCTTCTCACACCTGCCCTCTGTGTAACTTTGAAATAGAGACGTTACATCATTTCCTCCTCGATTGCCCTTATGCTCAAGGTGTGTGGTGTCTGTGTAGTATAAACTGCAGACTTATTCACTTCAGGAACCTCCCCACTGCCGATTGGATATCTCTATGGTTCATTACACCGAAGACTTGGCCTGTTGAAAAAGTTTATTGGGCCACTTTCTGCGTTACTGCAACCTGGTACATTTGGAAACAAAGATGTACCATAGTGTTTGAGAACAAACTCTGCAATCCAAAAAAATTGGCAGAAGTCATTGATCTACAAGTTACTAGACTCATGGCAGGAAAATACAATCTGCAGATGGAAACCATTGATCTGCCTAGTAGTATTTGGATTCCTCCACCGCAGACTTTCTGCAAATTGAATGTAGATATCAGGTTTACAGACCCACTGTCACCGATTGGTATTGGTTTCATACTGAGAAACTCTATGGGTACTTTTTTAGGTGCAGGAACTACCACTGGACATGCCGGGAACAGCGAAGAAGCAGAATGCACCTGAATTTTGGCTGCAACAAGATGGGCCACATACAAACACATTAGGAAACTAGTCCTAGAAACTAATCATAAGGGCGCTGCTGAAGCCCTTAATGGAAAAGACACCAACTTATCTTGGGTTTCTTACTCTGTTATTAAGGAAACTTTATCCTTATTTCTCTGTTTTGATGTAATAAAGGTTACTTTTACAAGTAGGACAGGAAACTGTGCAACTCATATCCTAGCTGCTAAAGCAGATATGAGCTTACAGGTCTCCCACTCCTATGATGCTCCTCCTGGCTGGCTTACTACCCAACTACAAGCTGATAAGCTTCTATGTAATCTGAACTCTTCTGTTTGATTTATATAATTAGTAATGACTATTAAAAAAAATCAAATTTAATGCAAATTTCTAAGAACAACAACACAAAACCCTAACTTAAAACAACATTAGTAAGAATTAAATTAAATAGGATGAACCTATCAAGAAATAATCAAATCCAAGAATTAATAGTAATATAAAGAAATAAACAAATACCTTAGAAAGATTAAATTCAATGAAGATCTCTCTCTCTCTGTTTCTCTAGCTACTTGCCTGTAGGGTACTCTTTCATTCTAATGGAGTACTGGACCCCACACCACCCCAACTTGGTGTAGGGTACTTTGTGTACTGATCACTGTCAGTGATGAACAAGCTTGAAAACAACCAAATTAAAGGAAACCCAATTGGCTTTGAACTTATATGGAAGGGCTTTAACCTACCCAAACAATACTAGCCCTGGCTCGGCTGCCATGTTTCATCTCAACTTTTAGATTGGGCTGTCTACATTGTAGTTAGGATTCTCCTAATGGGCCCATTAGCTTGAGGAATGCCCTCCACAAACTGAAGGAATGCAACGGTAAGGGCATTCCCAACGAGTCCACCTTCATTTGGGAACTCTCCATTTTTTTGGGGTCTCACTTTGAGTCAGCAAGGTGAATTTATCCTAGTGGTGCATATGTGGCGCCTATGTAGAGGTGGATTTTTTTTCGACCATTATGTTATATCCATATTTGCATCTCCTTTCAAGTTATTACGTGGAAACCTCCCTTTATTTCATGGTTGGTTTAAGCTTAACACATATGGGTTGCACAACCAAACCCCGGGCCAGTTGGACCAGGCCCTATTCATTGTTTCATTCACACAACCTATTCCTTTTGCTAGCCTCTGCACTCCTAACAGAATATTATGCCTTCAGGTTGAGACTCCTGACAGTGTTACACTAATATTGAACAAGTTTATTGGTCGAGATGAACTCACAGGTACTTTAACAGAGGGGGATTTAGGTTTTAGTCACTAAAAGTATATGCTATTTAGGGAAATAACATTTTTCTTTCGTTAATTAGGTTTTACTCACGAACCAGTAGTTGAACCAAATAATATTCTAAAATGGCCAAAATACCGCCAACCAACAAACACGTGAGATACACATGATTAGACTATTTCTTCTTCTTCCTTTGTCCAATCTGAGTATATCTTCTTCCTGCAAATTTTAGAAGAAAGCATTTTCTTTTTTCCATTTCAAGAACAAATTTCAAACCAAAAGTCCAAAAGCATTTTTTTTTCAATAAAAGTTTATCCAACACAAACCTCTTCTTCATTAGTAATCCATGACCGTGTTCGCAACAGGAGCAGCTCGTCTTGCGAGCAAACACCTTCTCTAGATCCATCAAGTTTTCTGTCTTAATCTCTTTCTCCCTCCATCTATACTCTTTCTCTCTCTAACAATTTCACTCTTTTCTCTTTCTAGAGACTACTTAATCTCTTTTCACTGTTTTAAATGATGTGAGTTTGAGTTCAAACTGTTATTAATTAAAAAAAATCTCAATTCCACTTCCTTTTCTGGTTTTTAATTTGTTTCTTTAGCTTTAGTTGGATTAGATTTAGGTTGTATTTTGTTATTCGAACAAAACAATAACAACAATAATGTTATCTTTTCCTTAAAGGATTATCATGGATATATGGTTTTGGTTTGGAATTTTTTATTGCAAAGAGTTGAATTAGAGAACACTTGAGAAAATTATGAGAAATAGAGAGGGTTGTTGTGGTAAAAGATATATATGAAAGAAAGTGAAATAGAGGTGGTTGTGGTGGATGGAATGGTGGTGGTGGTGGTGGGCAGCGGTGCTATGGTGGAGTGGTTGTGGATGAGAAGATGTGATTTTATATTTTGTTTTGACTAAGTTATCATGTGCAACACACATGACTTTTACAGGGGTGTTTTAGCTCTTAAAAACTAATATCCGGTTAAATCCGGTTTTTTCCCAACTCGGGTCAAACCAAATGACCAAAACCTAATTAACAAAAGAAAAATATTATTTTCCTAAATAGTATATACTTTTGGTGACTAAAACCTAAATCCCCCTTTATAAGATTATCCTTGGTGCAAACCCACCCACTACACCAATATATGCACCTTATGGCAAGATATCAAGCACCCTCATAGGGAGAATTCGTTCGACATCTTCGATTCCATTCGGTAGAGAAGCCAATGGTTCTTCTTATACACTTGCTAAACATGCCGTGCCAACAAACCCGCATGCTTCAGCAAGACGAGATCACTCAACCACATTGCCCTGAACATCCATGCGAACTCAAGTCACTCATGCAGGAATAAAGGTGATATCAAAAGAAAAGAAAAAAACAAAAAAAAAAGTCAATACTCAATAGTAATTGTATCTTTAAAAAAGAGGTGAAAATACAGGAAAGTTATGATATTGCTTACCAAAAAAAAAAAAAAACAATTACTTACCAACTCCATCACAAGCTCTAATAGCAAAGTTCATCTACATTTCATCTACATTTTAATTTTCATTTAATTTTTTTTCATCAGCATTTATTAGTCCCCATTTCATCTGCATTTTAATTTCCATTTAATTTTTTTTTTACCATTATACAGCTATAAATACCAGAACCTGGCACTAAATACCAGAACCTCGTAGCTACCAAAACCAATGGAGAGTAGTGTGGTAGCTTTAGCCTTGGCATGCCTAGCAGCACTATTGGCCTTTATCTCAAAGAAAACCCAAAATCACAACAAAAGAAATCCACCTGGTCCAAAACCATGGCCTATTATTGGCAATTTACACCAACTTCCTCCCCTCCCATATATATCTCTTCACTTGTTAGCCCAAAAGTATGGAGAAATTATCCAGGTGAAATATGGTTCTGGCACAGTTGTGGTTGCTTCATCGCCCAAAATGGCGGAAGAATTTTTAAAAATACATGATAGTGTGTTTGCCTCTAGGCCTCCCCTGGCTTCCGGCAAATACACAGGTTACAATTTCCAAGACTTGACCTGGGAGCCTGCTGGAGCACATTGGCGAAAAGCACGAAAAGTTTACCTAACAGAGATATTCACACCCAAAAGGCTTAATTCCTTTGAATATATTCGTGTTGAGGAAAGACAAAGATTCCTTTCTGGACTTTACGCTAAAAGTGGAAATCCAGTGGTTCTCAAAAACGAGATCAGGCAATATACTCTCTCAAGCATAAGTAGGGTGGCATTAAGGGACAAGTACTTTAGTGACCATAAAACTGACAATTCACTTGTGTCAATAAGTGAATTTTATGAGATGATTGATGAGTGGATGGTGCTTAACGGTGTAATCAACATTGGCGACTGGATACGTTGGCTTCGTGTCTTTGACCTCCAGGGTTATGTGAAGAGGATGAAGATCTTAAGGGACAAGTTCGATGCTTTTTTCAACTATGTAATTGCTGACCACATGGCTCAGAAGGAATATAATCAGCAGGTAAGAATTTTGTTCCTAAAGACCTATTGGATGTGTTGTTGCAGTTGTCCGAGGAAGATACTGATGCTATGGTTAAGCTCACCATAGAAGCTGTCAAGGCGTTAGTCCATGTAAGTATATTTCAAACCAAATATCAAAGAGTAAAAAATTCGACATTTCATCAACAAGCCAAACGAATATAAACATACAACATTAACCCTCTCATTCAAACCACCCTCTTATTAATTACATGATCAAAGGGAACCCCTCCAGTTTTAGGGAGGCGTTCCAGGGACTCAGGAAATGTTTGACTCAATTTTGACTCAATCTTATTTGGGTACTTGTACATATTGGATTGACATGATTTTTGGTAGATATGATCTCCTTACTATAAAGATCTACTACATAAAAAATCAGCTCATTTGAATATATTTAGACCCATCAAATATAATATTAAATTCAACGGTAAAAATGAACATTCCACAATACATTAACTTGTAATATGATTTTTCTAAGGTTAGAAAATTCAGATTATGATAAAGTTCGGTGAAGATGTCGTACATAATGAGAACATTCATCGTACCAAAAATCATGCTTCTAAGGTTAGAAAATTCAGATTATGATAAAGTTCGGTGAAGATGTCGTACATAATGAGAACATTCATCGTACCAAAAATCATGCCAATCCAATATGTACAAGTACCTTAAATAGGATTGAGTCAAAATTGAGTCAAACATTTCCTAAGTCCCTGGAACCCCTCCCATTTTAAATTTCAATCTATTTAACTCTTACTTTTTTCTTTTTCCTTTTTTTTTTTTTTTTTTTTCAACCAACGCAAATTTTATTGATAAAAATTCAAGGAATTATACAAAGTTAGAGGACAAGCGCACTACAAACTGTGTTGCAAACCCCTTATTGAATACCAAAACCGATCCTACAGAATACATAATCATTGAAACCCACCCTTTTTTTTAAGCAGATTTTTACGACATTTTTTTTTCATGTCAAAACTAACCTTCAAAAAATTTGAACCATATTTTGTAGAACTTAATATCGGGTGGCACGGGCACATCTGGAACTGCTACGGAATGCGCAATTCATGAAATTCTTAGACACCCTCATGTCCTTGCAAAGTTAAGGGTAGAGCTTGACAAAGTTACTGATGGAGAAAGATGGGTGCAAGAAGATGATTTCCCCCAAATGCCGTACTTAGAAGCTATTATTAAAGAGACATCACGGTTACATCCACTCTCACCATTGTTGGCACCACATTTTGCACTTGAGGATTGCAATGTAGCAGGTTATGATATAGCTAAAGGAACAACTATCCTGATAAATACATGGAGCATAGGGAGGCACCCCGACCATTGGGATGATCCTTATGAATTCAAGCCAGAAAGGTTTTTGCAGGGCAGGGAAATCAGCATGACAGGACAGGATTTCACCTTGTTGTCATTTGGTTCAGGCCGAAGAAAGTGCCCTAGCTACACTCTCAGACTTAGGCTTGTTCGAACAACAGTTGCTAACATCTTCCATGGTTTTAACTGGAAACTTCCAAAAGGAATGAAATCTGAAGATATATGCATGGTGCAACGATATGGTCTGACTACGTGTCCTGAAATCAGCCTAAAAATTATCCCAAAGCCTAGGCTTCCAATCCACCTTTAATTTATAAGTAAATGTATTCTTTTTTCTTTTTTACTTCTGTTTGTTTTGTTGGTGTCCTCGATTTGTCTCAGGCCCTTGGTTGGAAATACGACTGGTTTCTGGCTCGCTGTTGACCCTGTCCTTGACTTTCTATTGTCATGGGTTGTTCCAGATTGATAATAATAAATAAATCAGTCTTTTTTTAGTTGATAAAAAACTTTTGTATGGAGAACCACCAGTATCTTGACAGACAATTAATACAGGACTCAAAGTAAACAAGAAAACTCTCTGACAGTGCACACACAGAATAAAGCCTAACTTGCATGCTCAAAGTAACCAGGGTTCAGGAATCTATATCTATATACTATATAATAGTGGAGCCTAACAAGTGCCACGTGGCGTGTTCTCAACAACTTGAGAATAGAACTTAAGCCCAATTTTAAGCCCAATTGAAGCCCAGTTGTAGTTAAAAAGGAAATCCACCTTTCATGTCAAGAGAGATTTATAGAAACCTTAAAACCTTTTAGAACTTGATTCTAAATCTCTTTTTTCTTACTAAATTCTTCTTCTATTTAAAATCCTTAATTCATATATAAAAACCATACTAAATACAAAAAATATTAATTATAAATCTCTACAAATTTAGGTTAAGAAGGGCATTAAAAAAAACTCGGTTCAACAAATCACTTATAAAGTCATTATAAAATCTCTACAAATTTAGGTTGAGAAGAGCATTAAAAAATGTTCGGTGATTTTCCATTTTATTGAATAACACAAATCCCGGTGCGTAGCACGGGTTCAACAACTTGTGTAATTAATGACTGGCCGGTCGATACACGATCGCATTTAAAAAAAATGCAGAGTTGTTTGGATATTTATATATATAGCAAACAGGGTATGCAGGAGAGACTTGTTATTACAAAATCTACCTCAATGGATGGTGTCTAAGAAATAAAAAACTAAATATATGACTTCGTCTATATATATGACTTCTTTTTTTAGTAGTGTCATAATTTGTAAGCCTTAAAAAATATAATATTTGTCTTTGTCCATTTGATTCTTCCCGTTTATAGTGCAAAACAATACTATTAAAAATTGTGAGTCGGAAGTTAAAAAATAGAGCGCACACGAGGACTTCCCAAGATGTCACCCATCCTAGTACTACTTTCTCCCAAGCACACTTCACTTCGAAGTTCTTTGATGGCTGACGTTATGGAAAATTTTTTCCCCCGATTGTGAAGCCCACACTTTTTGGCTTTAATATAGATTTCGTAGTATTTTATCATAAAAAAAAAGCTTTTATTCTGTGACATTTTGTTTTTTTTTTTTTATTTGTACATTTTGTTTTTTTTTGAGTCTAAGGAATAAGGATATACAGTTTAGTAAAATACAAAATAAACCAATTATTCGGTATATTTGTATATAAGGATATTTGTACATCCGATCCCCTTATTTGGTATAATCCCAAAACGACCACCCCCGTTCAGTAAAGTCACCATAAGTGGGTGCCTAACCAGGAATTATCTGTTTTCAAAAAAGTCTACCCGGCCTACACATTCAATAAAGGACTATTGTTCTCAGTGCCCGCCAGCAACTCAACTGTAACAAGTACGAACAATTATGCAGCAGGCCAGCAGCACCAAACCTAGTTGAGATACATACTTCATGGTAAACAAACTATCCTTTTCATGCATTCAACAATTGATCATCTTTACTACTGTATAAGGCGCCTCATTTTCGAGATGGTTTGCGAAGCTTGACGTGTCACCATCACAAACATACACGATTCTGTATGTTTTAATTAATATCTATAAATACTGATAATTCTGGTTTTACCCTTATTATAAGCAGGCTGTAAAAAAACCTAGGCCCATACCCAATTATACCCCCACTTATGCAGCACGTACAAGCGTGTATATTCACATAATTAGATTTAAGTTGAACATATTATCAACTTATTGCTGCACAGTTGAACCCATTTTCTTAAATTGAAAGAGATCTTTTGGTTATGTTATGTCTATTTCGGTTCAGGTTGCAGGAAATGAATTAATGTCAGATGATGATAGGGGCCAAGTGTTTTTGTTTTCTTCCCACTAAAGAACTAATCCAAAAACTCAATTCATAAAAATTCATAAAAATTATCAAAAACCCATACAAAAATTCCGTTACACTCGTATTATTTGAATAAATTTTATAGCAAAATTTTCCAAAGATCTTAAACTTTGTTCGGAAGAAAAAGCACACTACCACGTACAAAGAATTTAAAGAAGAGAAGTTTCTAAATAGAGTTTTAGGGTATTAGTGGACATAATGAACACAAAAGATGTTTCCACGGTGAAGAACATAATAAAGGAGTTTCCATCACCTATTCCAAAGATCATATTACATCCTTTTAATATGACTATAGATATAAACCCCAATAAATTAAAGTTTTTTTTTGAGAGGAATTTTTTTTTTTAATTGGTAAGCGGGTTTGAGGGGACCCCTACCTTTTTTAAATTACGTGTGAAAACTTATATCAACAATCAGTTGTTGACGTGTTTCGAACCTACAACCTCTCCACTTAGAGGGGTGCTACCATCTTGGGAGGCTTATTATGAATCACAATTGCTAGTAGAAGATATGGGAAGAATGTTCTAATAACAGTGGAAGTATTCTTATTAATTTTTTTTTGTTCTTCGTTAGGTTGAAAAAGACTCAAACTTCAATAAATAAAAACATGAAGGCTAATATGAGTACTTTGTAAATTAGATTTGGATTTTTTGACAAATAATTTATGGACAATATTGTACATTAATATATGGTTTTTTGTGTAAATGGGCATGTGGCTCAATGGTAGCACCCCTCTCACAAAGTGGAGAGGTTGTGAGTTCAAAACACGTTAACCGCTGATTGTTGATATACCTTATTAGGCACGGAGTTGAACTTTTCATAATTTTGCTTCCAAAAATACCTTTTTTTATCTTTTCTTCGCTTTTACCTATAATATTTTTTGAAGTTTATAAATTATCATTTATACTCTTATAATTAATATTTTGTTTTTGACAAAAATTCAACATAATTTTTTAAAAACCCTAATTAAAATATGAACAAGACTAATGTATCTAACTAACTAACTACCCATAAGTCTCCAAGGATTTGAATTCTCAATACGAAACTCTAATTTTTTATGAAAAAAATAAAATAAAAATTGGGTGGTACTCTCTCGTTGCCTCCTACCTAATCTCCACAAATGTTACCTTCATCAAACAATCTCGTCTTTTAGATTCTCTCATTTGTAATTTTTCTGTTCATATTTTAATTGAGTTGGTTTTTTTTTTTTTTTTTAATTTTGGATTTTTGACAGTATGCGGGTGTGAAGGGTATATTAGTAACAAATTAATTCTCTGATTGAGTTTTTCAAAGAAATTTGGTCTAATTGTGTTTTTGACGAGTTAGTTAGGTGGCAAGATCTCCTTAAGACGTGGAGGGTTCCCCACCTCCTAAATGTTTTTAGTCTGAGTGATGTTTTCAACTGAATCTAGGTCATATTTACCAACCATATTATAAAGATATATACCTATACATAATTTAATTCATGGATTGAATTTGTAGGCTTTGGTAAGTAGCCCAAGTACGCGTTGGTAATATTTATTGAATCATGCCATGTTGACAGTGTTTTTCAATGAGACCATGAGAAGTGTTGGTAGTCAAGATTTTATTTATCATGCCTACAAGAGTTGGGCAATCGTTTTAAATGATACCAACAAGTATTTGCAAGCCAATGAGCCTGTGGCTGTGGTAGCACCCCTCTCACAAAGTGGAGAGGTCGTGGGTTCGAAACACGTCAACATCGGATTGTTGGTACAAGTTTTCACACGTAATTTAAAAGGGGTAGGGGTCCTCTCAACCTCGCTTGCCAACCAAAAAAAAAAAAAAAGACAAGTATTTGCAAGGGATGCTCTAGGGAATTGTTAATTAGAGCAATTCCAATGGGAGGGCAGTTTGGTTCCCTCCACGTAGGTGCCACATAACTAAAACCACCTTCAAAATCACGTCACTCTCTATCCATGGTAGTCAAAAACCCCTGTGAAGTGGTGTCAATGGGAAAGTTTGGAAATGTCAGTTTAGGAAAATTAAATGGCTTATAAGACGGAACTTTGAGTTCCGGTAATTTTACTAAATATAAGACAGAACTCTGTATTCCGGTTTTTTTTTTTAAGTGTATAAGACGGAACTCTGTATTCCGTTGTTTTTTTTTAGTGTATAAGACGGAACTTCAAGTTCCATATGAGATAAAATGTATAAGACGGAACTGTGAGTTCCGAAAAAGTGTTGAACCGGAACACTGTATTCCATCTTATCCAATAACATGGCATTTTGGATGGCACTCTATTCCCCTCTCAAATCCCATGGGAACTTCTAACCACCTTTGAATATTTGACCCACCGTTCCATTGGGGAAGGAATTTTGGCTGAGAGGACATTTCATACTACCGCCCTTCTCAAATGCCCTCCCATTGGGATTGCTCTTAGCAGGATGTACCAGAAGAATCCAGGCTAACGATGCCGAAGAGGATGACTATTCGATCATAGTCCTGACTCTATTTGTAATTTGTTTGATTTTTCTAATGAATTAGTGATCCCTGATCTGGCACAATGCTAATCATTCATGTATCCATTATAAAAAAAAGAAAAAAAATATATATACAGTATTATAGATTTTATGATCTGCTTGATGGAGATGGTTTTTAAATCCAAACTTTTTCGCAATCCATCCTTTTATTAATTTATATAATATAATTAACCTTTTTATAGATTATATAATACTAAAATGCAAGTTGTTTATCTATAAATAGATGGCTGATTGCTTGTAATCATCAGCTTTTTAAACTTCACAAGATTTGATTGAAATGGCTCTTCAACAGCTCAACTGGTTCACCCATATTGGCTTCTCCACTTCAACATTTTCCCATCACAAACAGACCAAATTGCAACCAGCCCTGGGAGTTGCTTCCTCAAGAACTTCTTCCTTCTTGTGTCTTGCAAGCACTACCAGCTTGAATACACAAACTGAAAGGCGTTCGGCTAATTACAAGCCAAACATATGGGAATATGATTTTCTAAAAACTGTCAAAAATGACTTCAAGGTGATGTATTTCAAATACTTTAAATCAGAACTAGACATGATCACCTATTTTCTCGAAGTTTTTTTCTGGTGGACTAACTTTTAATCAGAAATTCGTAAATTTTTCGACGGTAACCAGTATTACAAATTGGTGTGTTATTCTGTTGCATTTTTTGTATGCCACAAATTGTTTGATGTATATAATTTCTAACACACCTTGATAATCTCTCTCTCTCTCTCTCTCTCTCTCTCTCTCTCTCTCTCTCTCTCTCTCTCTCTCTCTCTCTCTCTCTCTCTCTCTCTCTCTCTCTCTCTCTCTCTCTCTCTTTGATGTATATAATTTCTTACCTAAGCGCATGCTCTTGCGTTGCAAAATTATAAATTTAATAACTTGTGTAATTTTGTGAAGATATAGATAATTTTTAGTAATTTTATTTGTCTGGTACGCAAATGAAATGGTAGGGTCATTTTACTGTAGCTAGGCCTCCTCGCTTTACAGTAGGGGTGCAATTAGAGCCGTACGAGTCGAGCTTTAGTATGTTCAAATTCTAAATGAGCCGAACCTCAGCCGAGCCCAAATTTAGTATCGGTTTTTTTTTTGGTGCTCAAACTCGGCTCGTTTAGAAAATGAATGAGTTCGAACTGAGCTGAAAACGAGCCAAGCCCGAGCGGCTCGGTTAAAATGTGATATTGGAGACGAATGAGCTGACCTTTGGTATATTCAAGCTCAACTCATTTAAAAACGAGCGGATCCCGAGCTGAGCTTAAATTTAAGCCGATTTTTTTTTTCTTTGTGCTCAAACTCGGCTCATTTAGAAAACAAGCGAGCTCGAGCCGAGCTAAAAACGAGCCAAGCCCGAGCCGATCCTGAGCTGCTCGGCTCAAATTGCACCCCTACTTTACAGTTAGTAATAAGAATGTCTAACAAAGGAATCAATGTATTTCACCTAAATTAGTACTGATTTGGACATTTTGGGGGTTCTCATTACAAAGGATGAAGTGCACCTAAAGAGGGCAGTGACATTGAAGGACAAGGTGAGGCAGTTGATTAGTAATCAAGCAAAGGGTGCAGCACTACATTTGCTTGAGTTGGTGGATGACATCCAACGGCTAGGAATGGGATACCTCTTTGAGGGGGAAATCAGATCAGCCTTACGCTCCATCAAGGATGTGAAAATGGAAGAGACTCTCCATGAAACTGCTCTCCGCTTTAGGCTCTTCAGACAGCATGGATTTATAATATCTCAAGGTACTTCTTTCCCCCCTTAATGAGTATGTTACAGATCAAGGTCATAATGATAATATTGCTTACAACATGAAAATTGAAGACCAACCAAATAAGCATAAGTTACTAGTCACACCGCCATTTTATGTCGTTGCTAACAACTATAAATTATCTTTTATTTGGTGATATATATAGACATCTTTAGAACCTTCAAGGATCCTCAAGGCAACTTTAAAGAAAGTTTTAGCCAAGATGTGAAGGGATTATTGAGTTTGTATGAGGCTTCATACCTTTCTGTAGAAGGAGAAGATATCTTGGATGAAGCCAAAGCCTTTGCGCGATTGCACTTGAAGAATGCAAAGGCAAACGTAGATTCAATCCTTGCTAGATTAGTAAATCATGCATTGGATCTTCCATTGAATCTAGGGATTGTAAGGTTAGAGGCAAGATGGTACATCGATCTATATGAGAAAAGAAAGAACGCAAATCATGTCGTTTTAGAACTTGCAAAGCTTGACTATAACATGGTGCAGGCCGCTCATCTAAAGGACGTTGTTGACATGTCAAAGTAAGAAGTTTGAATGTTGATCCTACATGCTAGCTAATTTACTCTTACATATAACTGTGTGTTTACTATGTTATTAGGTGGTGGAATGACCTAGGCCTGTCAAAAACGTTGACCTTTGCAAGGGATAGGTTGGTTGAATCTTTTTTATGGTCCGTAGGAATCCAATATGAACCTCAATACAAGTATTGCAGAGAAGGGATTACCAAACTTATTATTTTGATCACCACCATTGATGATGTTTATGACGTGTATTCAACTTACGAAGAAGCCAAACTCTTCACTGAAGCTGTTGAAAGGTAGGTAATACGTACACATATATATATAACCATATCTTTTTTACATTTAGGTTGATACATTTAGGTTGATATGAAAGTTCATCGATGTGCAGGTGGGATGTTAACACATTGGACGAACTACCCGACTACATGAGAACCTGCTTTCTTGCTTTGTACAACACTATTAACGAAATTGCTTACAATACTCTCAAGAAGCATGGGTTGAATGTCCTCCCGTACTTAAAGAAAACGGTTTGAGCACTAACAACATATCATCATTTATTAGAATAACTCTTTGAAGGGATAGCATCTCACATTTCTCGCTATTTTCTAGTTTCTAATAAGCTTATGTATGCTTTAGTGGGAGGTTTTATGCAACGCATATCTACTGGAGGCAAAATGGTTTCATAGTGGATATAAGCCGAAGCTGAATGAGTTTTTGGACAATGCATGGGTTTCAACCTCAGGACCTCTAATACTACTGCACTCATATGTATTAATGGATCATGAAATCACCAAGGAGGCACTGGACTATCTGCAGACTTATCCGAATCTCATCCGTTGGTCATCTATGATCACAAGACTAACTGATGATATGGGAACCTCCAAGGTATTTTTTTTTTTTTTTTTTTGTAAGTAGCACTTTATTGATCACTGGCATAGAAATACATTCCAGGTTGTGAAAATTGCTTCACAAGGTTCAGGCTCTAACTGATGTCCATCCCTATCACATAAGAAATTTATATCTGGTTAATTCGATCTCACATATTTTCAAAAAGCATTACTGCTTCTGCCTAAACAACCACGCGAAGTGCTTGTCTGTGTTGCCAACTGTTTGAATACTGGTTAGGTTTAGTCCATGCTTCTCACCCGAAACCTGAAATGTATTTCATGAAGGCTGAGTTAGAAAGAGGAGATGTTCCAAAGTCAATTCAGTGTTACATGAATGATGCTGGTGTTACCGATGAAGTGGCTCGAGAACATGTCAGGCATTTGACTGATGAGGCGTGGAAGAAGATGAACGCAGAGTTGTGGATTGATTCTCCTTTGCCAGAAGCTTTTGTCAAAGTAGCAGTGAACTTTGGAAGGACAGGAGAAAGCTTTTATCAATACGAAGATGGGCATGGTGTTCCAGACGGTGAAACAAGGGGTCGAGTCTTGTCTTTGTTGGTTGATACTGTGCCTCTTGTGTAATGTTTCATTGGTTTTGAAATTTGCTTCTTGCATGAAGTTCGCAACTTTGTATTAATGTTTTACAAGAATGTATATTGAGGTTGTCATATAACCAACCTCTATTTTAGAAATCTGAAATAAAACATGTTTCCTCTCGTGAGAGAATTAATCCATGGTGGTTTCCCCATGAAAAAAGTACTTTTCAAATGTGCATATTAATTTGTTGTTATATTAAGGATGTTATTCTTCCCACCCAAATATGTTGTCAGAAAACCCATCTTTTACAAATTCTTAAAAGGGCTATTTTGTATTTAGTCCCCCTAGAAGATTGCTAATTAGCAAATGGTCCCGAGTTTTTCGTTTATTTGTAAATAGTCCTTTTTCTGTCAATTGACTGTTAGTCAACTCAGTTGACCAAAGTCAAACCATCCAATTTTTTTTAATGTCTAAACTACCCATGCACGTGTTTTCCACGTGACACTACTTAAACCATTAAAACCACTTTTTTTGTATTATCCACGTGTCGAGATTTCATTGGTTATCAACTCAAGTGTAGGCCTGTCAATGGATCGGTTTGGTTTGGTTTTTCACTGATCCAAAACCGATCCAAAATATTTTTGATCCAAACCGATCCGATCCAAAATAGAATGGATCATAATCTTTGGATAGTGAACCGATCTATTTGATATTATTGGATATCCGATCCGAACCGATCCGAACCAAAAATCCCACTTTGTATTTTTCTTCTCCATTTAATTATAGAATTGTTTTTTTTCTTTTTTAATATAAAAATCTCTACTCTAATTTTGTAAAAAGTTTGAAAAATTAAATTAAATCAATTAACACCCCAAACTTATTTCAAGGGAAACAACCATCATGGGAACAAGGAAAGCTTCCTTGCACCGAGAAAGTTATCAAGGAAGGACACATTGGTCATGGATGTAGCTTAACACAGATAGTCTTCAATGGTTAGTGTTTTGACAGAATTGCATCAAGCCATGTTTCCTAAATAATATAATAATATATACCTTTACCAGTAGCTAATAGATACAATTGAGATGAAATACAAACCAAATCCTGGTCCACTGCTTGCTAGATATGTAGATGCGTCTACAACAATAAGCAGTAGCAGGGTTTGAAATTGAAATTGAATCAATTAACACATTCAATCTTCATCTTAAGAATTTACCTAAATAACGAAAATATATTTTTGTGATTGATATTTAACCAAAAATCCCCAATTGGGGTTATTTGATTTGATCAAAATTCTTGCGATGAAAAGCTAATGTTTGGGAAGAGAGATGGATTAAATTTTTGAGAAGACGAAGAGAATGGAATCGTGGGTTTTGGATAGATTTATAATCTTTTTTTTTTTTTTTCAATATTGGATTGGATCGGTTTTTTCTGTGTAATTATCCAAACCGATCCAAAAATACAATGGATATCCAAAAACCATTTGGAATGATCCAATAATCCAAATGGATATCCAAAACAAAAAAATAATGGTTTGGATCGGTTTTGGATCGGTTCGGATCAAGGATCGGTTTGGATAGTTGACAGGCCTACTCAAGTGTAGACTATTTAGTCATTTAACCCATTCGTTATTAAGACAGAGTTTAAAGACTAAAAAACAATTTTTAACTGTTAATTAACAACTCAAGAACAAACCAACAAACAACGAAATCAAATCGAATTGAATTTCGGGGAAAAAAAAAAAAAAACTTTCGAAACAACAAGAAACTACGCACATAATCAATAATAATGCTACAACAATCAATTTACACAATTCACAAAGAACTCCAGTACATAATCACTCCTGGCACACGTCTACCCCTTAAACCCTGAGAACGACTCTATCCTTGTTCTCTTCCCTGCTTCATTCTCAAACTCAAACCCCTGTTTCTAATCTTCTTTCAGATGAGAGAATTCACAGTCATGGCAACTTCAAGGCGTTTACTTTTTGGGTCTTCTTTCTTTCGTATTAACCAAAATACCCTTTCAATAACACCATCTTCTTCTATCTCTAATACCCTTTTGAGAAATTTTTCCAACTCCAACCACTCACTTCGTCTTCTTCTTCCTCTTCGTTTCACAAAAACAACACCTTTACCTTCTTTTTCTCCCTCTTTAAAACCCCATTTCTTCAACAAATATACTACCTCATCTGCAGCTATTGACACCCTTACCGACAATTCTAATGAAAGTGAAACCACAACCATTTCTTCTTCTCCTTCTTCTTCATTTAGTTTTCATCCATGGCCTGAATAGGTAACATTTATTGAGAAATTAAAGACTAAAGGTTTTTTAGATGAAACTTTTTTACCAGTCGATGATGATGATGATGAGGCTGCTGCTGCTAGTAGTGGTACTAGAAAAAAAGATTTGAATTTGTTGAGGAATGCTTCTCTTGGCTTTGCTCGAGAGCGATTCGACATTTTCAAGTAATGGGATTTCTTTTTTTCTTTATTTCTAGTTCTTTTGGTTTTAATTATTTTTGTTGATTGATTGAATTCTTGTTAGTAATCATAACTTGGTTGAAAATTCCAAGTGAAACCCATTTGAGTTCTGCATTAATCTAATTAAAAATCAACTGTAAATTGCTTGTCTTAGTTTTGGTCAGGAGTGATTATGTACTGGAGTTCTTTGTGAATTGTGTAAATTGATTGTAAATTGAAGAAAGAACACACTTTATCATCGAAAGCTGAAAACGCCATGACCAGACCACCTCGTCTAAACCTACGCACAACGCCGCAAATTATCAAACAATCATCAGTTTCATTCATTTCAAATTTCTACACATTTCTATTTCTCTCTCTTCTTCTTCTTTCATTTAAAACTGCTGTGGAAACTGGAACCCTAGTTGTTACTGCTTTCATCGATCGTGATCCTTCACTTAAATCACTTCTTTCTCGTTTAGATCTTTCTGGTAATGGTGGAATAAGGTTAAAGGTGGTGGTGGTGCAATAAGGTTAAAGCGGCGGTGGTTGAAAGCGGCGGTGGCGGTGGCTGTTTAGTGTAAGGTTGAAGAGAAAGAATAGAAACTTAGGGTAATATGTTTTGATTGAATCCAGATCCTCGACTACTGTATTAAACACGTGGCGTAATATCTAACCATAGATTCTGATAACCAATGAAATCTCGACACGTGGATAATACAAAAAAAATGGTTTTAATGGTTTAAGTAGTGTCACGTGGAAAACACGTGCATGGGTAGTTTAGACATTAAAAAAAATTGGATGGTTTGACTTTGGTCAACTGAGTTGACTAACAGTCAATTGACAGAAAAAGGACTATTTACAAATAAACGAAAAACTCGGGACCATTTGCTAATTAGCAATCTTCTAGGGGGACTAAATACAAAATAGCCCTTCTTAAAATTTATCAAAAAACCCAATAAAAAATTACTATGATACCCAAACTTCTTAAATAAATCTAATTACAATTTTCTTCCAAAAACCCAATTTTATTAGACAAGTGGGCCATCAAGAACTGATATATCAGTCCAGGTTCCATATTAATGGACACACTATTATTTTTTTGATAAAAGGTGGAATATGTTACTTTTCCAAAGAACTGCATAGCACAGTCCTGAGCAGCCTAATACAGTGGTGAGTATTAGTACCATCAGGTTTCAAACTGCCTATTGATATAAGGCTCTATACAATATACATCACAAGTTCACAACCAAAAGCCATCCCTATATCTCTTGTCCCATTACAGTACTAGTATACATACATGTAAAGGGAACCAAAGTCCTTTGCTCCTGCCTTGCACATTGTTGCTCTGCTCCTGCCAATAAAGATAGCTGATGCTGCTGCTCATGCTACTGCACTGCAGCACTAATACTCCTTGTTGATTTAAACAATAGGGTTTTGGGACAAATTTTGTGAATAAGCCTATTCAGAGAATAGGGGTATCATAGTAAATTAATATCGGGTTTTTCGACAAATTTTAAGAATTCGTAAAACTTGGGTTTTTTGACAAGTTGTTCGTGTTGGAAGAATAACACCCTATATTAATTAGCTATGTATTAGCACCAAGATTGTCCCCTTTTAGTCACAGCGGATATTCAGCAGTAGAGGGTTTAACATTAGGGTCCACCCATCTTGTTTTCACAAAAAGGTCTTGACATTAGTTAGAGTATGGTTAAGCTCTATATACTACCAATACAACCACTTCCTATGCGATGTAGGACTAACCCAACTCATGGGTGTTACAATCCCACCACCTTAGAATAGAGACGTCATCAGAACAAGAATACATTCAGTACAGTCCCAAAATCTTTGATGTTCTCTGACGAGTGGGGTCGTGTACATGGCGCTCTTTTCACCGTGTAGGTTTTCCTTAGCCTTTCCAATGTACTCCCCCAACCCCCCGACAAAAGATCGATCGTCGGCTCTAATACCAACTGTAACATCCCGAAAAGTCATACTTGCTCATCCCTGAGTACTCAAGCACCATACTGCTCATTAATATCAATATTGTCCCCTTTTAGTCACTAAAAATATCAAGCAGTTGAAAGTTTTAGATTAAGGTCCACCCATCTGATGGTTTTCCTAAAAAGGCCTTCACATTAGTTTGAGTATGGCTATGCTCTATATACTATTAATACAACCACTTCCTATGTGATGTGGGACTCCCAACTCATGGGTGTTACAAGACTGGACGTTCAAGAGGGAGCTTCAAGGTTGGGCGGTTGTAGAAATTACTATTATAGGCATGCATTTAGGGAAGATTAGGTATCACTTTTTATTTTTCTTATACTTTCTTATCTTAATAGTTGACATATTGTTTATGGGTGGACGGAATCACGTACAGGAAATTTAGTCGGGTTATTTAGACCTCCAGCTCTCAGTTATCATTCTGTTGTGGCTTTATCTGACGAGACCTACAGCTCACCCATCCTGGTATTACTCTAGCTCTAGCTCACCCATGTGGTGTGTGGATCACACATTACTACCAAATTCAGGAGTTTTTAATTTTGTCCTTTAAAAAATGTTTTCTTGTTTTCTAACACCAAAGCAATATCCTCTAAACTGTTGCTTGTTGTTCTGTAAATTACAAAGCCATGATATCTATTCCATATTATTAATTGGGAGGGGTTCCAGGGACTCAGAAAATGTTTGACTCAATTTTGACTCAATCCTATTTAAGATACTTGTACATATTGGACTGGCATGATTTTTGGTACGATGAATGTTCTCATTATGTATTATTAATATATGGGGATTGTAGTCTGTAAGCTATTCCATATTATTAATATATGTGGATTGTACTCTGTAATTTGATGCATGAGTTCGATGTCTCGACTAAGAAAAAAATCCTTATAGTACAGATAAAAAGAAAATCGTATTGCCATGAAAAGTTCATAAAAATGTTTAATATATAGTTAACTTCACAAAATACTATATACTCTTTTTAGGATACAACCCAAACCATAAGAAAGAGAACATAATCCAGTGTAAACATAAATCCCTCCTTTTGTCTGGTGTAATGCCAAGAAGCTCGTCAAATTTGTGTTCCATTCTGCCTTCCCATCCCCCACACCAGAACAATATAATAGCTCACATCTCTAACCATATTTATTATTATTATTATTATTTTGGCAAACGGGGTTGAGGGCACCCCTTACCTCTTTAAATTACGTCAGGAAACTTATATCAAACAATCAGTTACTGGCGTGTTTCGAACCAACGACCTCACCATTTAATTTGTGAGATAGATGCAACCGTTGAGCCACAAATTCATGTGCTCTCTAACCATCATCAAAACCGATAATCTTTTTTTTTAAACACTAATGCATTCTTATTTTTCCACAAAATTCAAGTAATACATATAGAACCATAACTAATATACTTTGATAACCAGCTTTAATCCACTTCAACACTTTTCAATATAAAATATAATTTATTAAAATTGTATGTTAAGTGGATACAATAGCTTGTTTAGAGGATAAAGGTATATTGTTTAGAGAAACAACAATCAATGTTTTAGCTGACAAGACCCTGACAGTATATAGAATAACAATTATCGAGAAAATAAAAATCACATGTTTGTTTTCATACCCATGTGGGATCTTATTAGATAGATCACATCGAGATCTTTCCAACCATATACAACATATTGATTTTTAATTTGTTAATCAAAAGATATACAAGTTACAAATAATATAACAAAAAAAATTAATTAATAAAAAAAAAAATTTGTCTCTTTCTTATTTGTCTTATTCTAATTTTTTTTCTTTTGTCTTTAGTACAAAGGGTATTTTAGTCAAACAAAATAAAAAAGTGGGGTAAGGGCTTGTTTGAGAAGATGACCCATGTGAGGGCCTATTGAGGAAGCGGCACCTAAACATGGGGCTTTTTTGGGATATTACAAAAGGACAAGAAATTGTGATTTTACGTATGATCATAATGTTCAGTTTTGGTCAAACTCCAAAATTGTCCTTTCCTACTGGGATTAATTACTTCCATTGGTTTAGGAGTATATATTTGTTAATTAGATCATATATCTAATATATGATTGGACCTCTGATCATACTATAATTGAAAAGGGTATTTTTATCTAAAAATTGTTGACTTCTATGTCCTTTTGGGATATTTTGAATTTGTTTTTGTCCTGCAGAATGAAAAGCCCTAAAAATTATATATGATCTCGCCCATTCTGTTTTTCCCGTTTATAGTGCAAAAATATATTAAAAAAAATATACATCGAAAATTCAAAAAAAAAGAATGCAACATGAGGACTTCCCAAAGGGAAGTCATCCTAGTACTACTATTGCCCAAGCACGCTTACCTTCGAAGTTCTGATGGGATTAGGTGCATTAGTGCTGGTATTAGGGCTGTGAAATGGGCCGGGCTAGGGCTAGCCCGGCCCTTCAACACTTAAGCCCTATAGTCTTAAGGGCCGGGTCAGCCCTACCCTTACTATTCATGAGGGCCGGGATAGGGCCGGGTTGACATCAAAATACTTAAGCCCTTACCCTACCCTTACCCTTTTCTAAAGGGTTGAGGGCCGGGCTCATAGGTCGGGCCTTAAAGCCCGACAATTTTTAACTATGTATTTTATTAAATATAAATGAATTTAACTATAAAATATGAAAGGGCTTAAATAGGGCCGGGCTTAGGGCCGGGTTACACATTTTAAATATTGGCCCTAGCCCTACCCTTATATACATCAGGGTCGGGCCGGCCCGGCCCTTAAAATTGGGAGGGCTTGACTTAGAGGGTTTTTTCAGCGAAAAGGCCGGGCCGAACAGGGTCGGGCCAAGGGCCTAAGGGCCGTTTTAACAGGCCTAGCTGGTATGATCACATACGTAACTTATTTACCTCTTTATCTAGTAATGCCCTTTAATTCTGCCAAACTAGTAATTAAAAAAAAAAAACAGTACTGCCGCCGAGATTGCGCTTCTAAAATATATTCGCTTGTTTTTTTTCCTACTAGTCTCGTGAATTCTAAGCCTTAACTGTAAGGCAATCTTTTCGTGGTCTCCATGCATGCAGGACAATCTTATAGTCAATCTTAGTGTAAAGGATATGCAGTCTTTTCTTAAAGTGTCAAAAGGACAAGAAATTGTGATTTTACGTATGATCATAAGGTTCAGTTTGGTCAAACTCCAAAATTGTCCTTTCCTACTAGATTAATTACTTCCATTGGTTTAGGAGTATATATTTGTTAATTGGATCAGATCTGATATATGACTAGACCTCTAATCATACTGTCATTAAAAATGGTATTTTCATCCAAAAATTGTTGACTTCTATGTCCTTTTGGGATATTTTGAATTTGCTTTTGTCCTGCAGAATGAAAAGCCCTAAAAATTATATATGGTCTCGTCCATTCTGTTCTTCCAGTTTATAGTGCAAAAATATATTAAAAAAATACACGTCGAAAATTCAAAAGAGGAATGCAACATGTGGACTTCCCAAGAGGTCACCTATCCTATTACTACTATTGCCTAAGCACGCTTAACTTCAAAGTTCTAAGGGGATCCAGTGCATTAGTGTTGGATTGATCACATCCGTAAGTTATCCACTTTTTATCTAGTAATGCCCTTTCATTCTGCCAAACTAGTAATTAAAAAAATAATATTGCGTTTGGGATTGCATGTTTAAAATATATTCACTTGTTTTTTTCCTACTAGTGTCGTGATTTCTGAGCCTTAAAAATTATATATGATCTCGTCCATTCTGTTTTTCCTGGATCGGATCGGATTCTCAGGAGTAGTTCTAATTTTGTTCTATTTTTTTTTCAAAAAATTAAAAATCGAAAATTCGGAAATCAGAATTACAATAATCCATTCTAATATTGAAAAAAATTAGATCGGAAGTCGAAAAAATTGAAAATTCGGAAGAAATTTACACCCCTACTGCTGCTACATCTTTGGACTTTGTGAATATCTATTGTTGATTAGCTACAGACATTTTGTATAAAAATATAGTACAAAACGTTTTTACATACTGTAATAGATTGGGAGGTCCTGATATTGGAGTGTGTCTCCATGTCACAATATGAACACAGAAATATCCATAGAATTCATGGTATAAACACAGGTTCGGTGTGAAAAAAGGTTTATTCCTATTTGTTTCAGCAAATATCAATATACACTTTTAAAATACATATGACATTTATGATTAGTTTCATACTTTCTTCCGTAACCATTTAATCGTAAAAAAGTGCCATGTGAAGGGTACATGTATAGGTGGAAAATCGAAAATATCGGGCGGATATTCACGAATTTAGCCGGTTTTGGGGAATTCGGAGCGATACGGTATACGAATAATAACCGAAATATGAACCTCCCCATGCCGATCGGATTTTTACGAATATTCGCGAAATATTCGGCAAAATACGAAATTTACGAAATTTTCGATTTTTACCTCCCAAAGTGATGATTCCAGTGTACCATCCTACCAAACCCAACCAAATTCCAGTGGTTCTTGGTTTCCTAATATAGGGAGTTGGTTGGCCCAAATGACAAGTGGGTCGAACGTGCAGTCAGCCGATACATTAATGTCGGTTCAACAATACTCGGGATTTCCTATAATTGAATCATTTTCTCCGTATTGTATGGATCAAGATGCATATGATATGCATATTGACCAATTCAGGTCGTACGAGCAAACAATGTCATGGGAATATTACTGTACTGAGTTCGTCCCCACACGTATGCGACTCGAAGCTCATCGGTTTGACTTGGGGCGTCTATCATTCTGGGCTTAACATGTCTTTTATTTTGATTATTAAAATAAAACTATGGGTTGAGTTGTTATGAGGTTGTTTGTATTTAGTTCTTATATTAGAAACAAATAAAAGTTTTGTGAATATCCGCCCGATATTTTCAAATTTTTCACCTATGAGTAAAACTATCTTGTGTAATAGTTCCGTCTTAGCTTCCTTGTATGATTTGTCGCGTGTTTAATTTGCAATGTATATTTTTCTTTTAATTATAAGTTTATACATTGAAACCAGAAGAAAAACATGACAATAGCAGAAAATCTCCCAATTTTTCGAATTTTTAGTGAATATCCGCGAATATTCGAAAAATATTTCGTGAGAACCATTTTTGCCAAACCTCAAAATTCTGACATTGGGGTCCGGATATTCGCGGAATATACCAATTTTTCCAGGGTCGGATATTCGGATTTATTCGAAATTTTCACCTATGGTTACATGTAATGGATTCCTATTAGGAATTGGTTTCCTTATTTGGCAACAAGTGTGGTAGAATTCTATTAGGATTCAATAAGGCTTTCTAATCTATTAAAAATCTAAGTTAGTTGTTGATTTAGGAATTGGGTTACCAATTGGATTAACCAAAGAGGTTATAAATATTGGTGTTGTGTAACCATACGAATTGGAGCACATAAGAAAGTATGAGTGAGCGAGATTTGTGAAGAAACCTAAACTAAGGTTTCATTAGTTATTGTGTAGTTCACTTCTCAATTATCAATAAAGTTATCTCACTTTGTCCCGTGGATGTAGACATATTGCCGAACCACGTATATTATTGTGTTTCCGTACTTCTGCTTTATTTTACATCTTTTGTGTTTTTTCTTCATTAATCATATCAAGAGCTGAAGGTTATTCCTTGGGGTTGAAGACGGGATTTCGGAACGGTTTTGTTGGGTTTTAGGTAAATAGACTCTTCAGGCTTTCTAACAGTATATGGTACGTTCTGTGGTTCGAAGTATTCTGTTCTCAGTACTTCGTTTAAGTTGACGGTTCCGATTTTCTTAGTTTGTTGGAAATCCAATCTTGGGTTTTTTTAGTGGTATTGATTATTGAAGAGAAGATGGCTGATTCGAATTCTTCGAATTCCAGCAGTAAGTACACAAAGGTGCATGGATTTGATAATATCAAATTCAATGGGAAGAATAACTTCACATCGTGGCAAACGGATCTGAAAGATATTCTTGTTAGTATGAAGCAGATCAAAACCCTAAAGGGGAAACCTGAAACGGCAAAGTTGCCAACAGGTTGGACGAATGATGATTGGGAAGGGTTTGATCAACAGGCCTGCAGTACGATTAGGTTATGTTTGACGAGGGATATCACACACAATTTTGCCGGTGAAACCTCGGCAAAGGAGTTATGGGAGAAGTTGGAGAAGCTCTATCTTAGTAAGGACTTGACGTCAGAACTTTATCTAAAGAGACGTTTGTATTCGACAAGATTTACACTTGGTAAATCTGTGATTGATCATATTAATGATTTTAATAAGATTTGTTCTGATATAGCAAACATTTTTGTGATACTACCTGATGGTGAGAAAGCTATAATTTTGTTATGTTCCTTACCATCTTCGTGGGAAACAACAGTTGATTATTTTATTGCAAACAAAAATACCACAAAGCAGTTGGTCTATGATGATGTTGTTTCGATGTTACAATCCAAAGCTATTAGAAAAAAGGAAGTTGATGATGAAGTTCAGGCTGAGGGTATGTATGTTAGAGGTAGATCATCACATAGAGGTTCGTCGAGTTCTAAAAAGTCGGTCTAAATCTCGGAAAAGCTAGAGATTTGAAGAATGTTGAGTGTTATTTTTGTCATAACACTGAAGTTGCTAACATTGCTAAAAGTAGTAATGAGGTAGCAAAGTCTATTGGAGACAATGAGGACGAGGTGTTAACAGTTACATCAAATAGTTATTTAGTTGAAGGATGGTGTCTTGATTCAGCTGCTTCGTATCATATGTGTCCCGATAGGGAGTCTTTGACAACTTACAGAGAAATAAATGGTGGTAAAATCTTTATGGGCAATTCGAATACCTATAAGACAGTTGGTGTTGGTACAGTACGGATCAAGGCACATGATGGAGCTGTAAGAACCTTGACAGAAGTCAGGCATGTTCCTGATTTGGGAAAGGGTTTGATTTCGTTAGGTGTACTTGAAGATAGTGGTTTCAAGTTTACCAGTGAGAATCGTCTCTTGAAGGTTTACTATGATGACAAGTTATATTTGATGGGCGAAAGACATGGAAACTTATATTTTCTTATTGGAGATATAGTTTTCGGTGGAGCTATGGCTATCGTTTCTCAAGCGGTTGATGAGAAACAATTAACTTCTACTCAGTTATGGCATATGCGGCTAGGGCATATGAGTGAAAAATGTTTGTTTATATTGAGTAAAAAGGGTTTGCATGGTGGCCAGAAAACTTGCAACCTCGATTTTTGTGAACATTTTGTATTTGGCAAGCAGTGCAGAGTTCATTTTGGTACCGTTGTTCACCGCACTAAGGGTACTTTAGATTATATACATTCAGATGTATGGTGTCCCTCTAGACCAATTTCTAAGGGAGGAGCAAGGTGGTTTGTGACCTTTATCGATGATTTCTCGTCGAGAGTTTGGTTGTACACTATGAAGCACAAAAACGAAGTCACCGATTTGTTTAAGAAGTGGAAAGTTATGGTTGAAAAACAGACTGGCCGTGTTGTGAAAAGGATACGTTCTGACAATGGTGGAGAATACACTAAAGACCCATTGAAAGTTTATTGTGCAGAACAAGTATTGTTAGACACTTCACAGTGAAAGGTATACCACAACAGAATGGGGTAGTTGAGCGTATGAATCGCACACTACTAGAGAAAGCACGGTGCATGTTATCCAATATAGTTTTTGGTAAGTTTGGTGGGCTGAAGCAGTAAATACGGCGTGCTATCTCATGAATCGATCACCATCTACAGTCATTGATTGTAAGACACCTATGGAAGTTTTGTTTGGTACACCTCCTGATTATTCCTGATCAATCGTGATGTGACCTTTAATGAGAAAGCAATGCTTGATTCAAAAAAATTCACAGGTTGGGACTCTCAACATGAGGGTGATGAATGACAGTGATGGTGACGATACCATGCAGGTGGAGCATAATGTTCCATATTCATCTACAATAGATAAAGAGGTGATTGTTGTAAAAGTACCTACAAGTTCAGAGGTTACACAGGTAACTACAGACACATATCCAGACATAGAGAGTGTAGATGATGAGATTGAAGAGGAAGTTTCTCTTGAAGATACTTTACAGCAGCAACAATTAGAGCATCATCATGAGTGGCCATTTTTATCATCTCAACGTGAACCACGTTTGAGAAAAGCACCAGTTCAACTTGGTTTTGAGGAAAGTGCATCTTTTGTATTATCAGTATTTTGTGATGATGAGCCTTCTACTTTTAAGGGGGCAATGAGGAGTTCTCATTCTCATGAATGGAAGTCAGCAATGGATGAAGAGATGAAATCTCTTCACAAGAACAATATTTGGGAACTTGTAAAGTTGCCTAAGGGTCAGAAGTCGATTGGTTGCAAGTGGGTTTTCACAGTGAAAGATGGTAGACACACCTTCTTTAACTCAAAATCTTAGAATATTAGTGCATTCTTTCCTTGCACTTGCTTAGTTACTCTAGCCTGATGAGTGAGCTGGAATGTGTGGTGTATATGATGTACCTTCTGTCGCTTAGCTCGGGCAGTCCATTTAGGTGGACGGGTATCCATGATCATGTTGATTGTACCTTTTGCCTTTGAAGAGCTCTCAGTTCTCTTGTGTTTGTCATTAAGCTTTTGACGGAGGTCAGCTGATTTTTCAGCTAAGAAGTCGTTCAAGTGCCCTTGTAGTTTAAGCTTGTGGCAATAAGTCCTTAAATACCGGCAGTCTTCTGTTGCATGATGTCGGCATTTGTGCTGCTTACAGTATGGATTTTCTTCGATGTGCTCAAGTTCATGAATCATTGGTTTGAAGTAATCCTCTTCCTTGATGGGTTCATATAGTTGGCTGTATGAACATTTGAATGGATTAGGGAACTTATGCTTGACCGAGCTATTGGATTGCTTTCCTCGGTAGGCACCCTTTGAGAACCCAATATATGTGCAATATAACAATAGTAAAGCAAACAATAAAGCAATAAACAAATAAAGAACACACGATATTTTTAACGTGGTAAAACCCAATATGGGAAACGTCCACGGTTGTCCTCGCGACAACAAATAATCCACTATATGAAAAGAGATGTACAAACCTACCAACTACCTGCACTCACTGCGAGTTGATACTCCTGGTTATCTCTAACACCTTGACTTCACCAGAGCACCTTGATGTACGCACAAGACACTCGACTTCTTGATGAACACACAAGAAGACTCGAAGCCGAACTATGAAACAAGCTTACACCAGAGTTCCTTGATGAACACACAAGGATACTCGACTTCTTGATGAACACACAAGAAGACTCGAAGCTAAATCACTATGATACTTGGAAGTTCACAAAATTATGAATTGAGAGAAGGAGGAAGGAAGGGAATTGAGTTCAATAGCCACAAACACTTTCAACACCAAAACCTAAACCAAAACTCCACAACTAGAAGGATAATGGACGGCCAAAGAACTACCTTGTTGTTTGGAAGAGAAACCCTATTTATACCTAGGGTTGGAAATCAAAGAAAATGGGCCGAAATAGTGTAAACCGACTTTGGACGTACGTACGTCGATATGACGTTCGTACGTCGTATACACGATCCAAACTTGCTGACTACATGGACGTACGAACGTCCTTAAGAGGTACGTACGTCCTGACCAAAACACGTCTGCTGCCTACTTGGACGTACGAACGTCCTTAAGAGGTACGTACGTCCTGAACCCAAAACTCGAGTTTGACACAAGGACATGAGAACACAAACTCGGGACGATGTGCGTACAACTTGGTTTTCCTAACAATGAACTCAAGGTGAGATAACCATGGACACTTTGTCACAAAATTGATGTCAAACCACTTTGTGCCGGTTTCACCCTTTGTTTCCTTAAGATTAGAGTTTTGAGGTTTAACTGTTTGTATAGTGGAGACATGTTCCCTTGTTTTTGCCAGTGCTTCTTCGAGTTTGATATACTTGTCGGCACGGACATAAAGATCCTCCAGTGTCGGTGGTGCGTCCAAGATGAAATTTTTACCCAAGGCAGTTTCAGGATGAACTGCCGAGATGAATGCTAACAGACATGCATTCTCGTCTAGGCTATCTGCTTTGAGACATTCCTTCTTGAAACGAGCCATAAACGTCTTGGTGGTTTCTGTGTCACCTTGCTTAAGTCGAAACAATGCAGTTACCTTGATTTTTCGCCATTTGTTATGGATATATTGAGTGATAAGGAGTGCTTGGAGTTGGTCCTACAATGTGATTGAGCGGTCAGGTAATCTGTGGTACCAGTCGATAGCACTGTCTCGGAGTGAGGCTGAGAAAAGCCTCCAGAAAATGTCCTTATACTTGGGACATAAGGCCATGTTGGTTTTGAACTGTAGGACGTGTTCCATAGGGTCACCACTTCCATCATAGGTTGTGAACTTGGGGGCAATGAAGTGTGGGGGTGGTTCCTGGTGAAGAAGGTCATCATGTAAGGGTTCTATTTTGTATTTTTCAAGGGTAGTATTAGCTACCTTTTGGGCCGTATTGGCCTTGATGGATTCCAGATGATTCTTATCCAATTTTGCTGAGAGTTGCAGAAGGCAATTGTGAGTTTCTTGCATTTCTGCCATGGTAGGGGTGGTGGTGTTTTGCTGGAAATGGAAATGATGGGGTTGTTGGTGTTGATTTCATCAGTTGTGTGACCATTTGCCGGCGGAGCGGTAGAGCTTTTGAGCTGAGCATTTTCCGAAAGCAACTTATTAATCTGTTCTTGTTGATCGCTAAGTTGCCTTTGGATGGTTTCGAACTGTTCTTGTGTGACTCCAGCCATGGTCTCCGTCAGGTTTTGTTCGTTCACAGTTAATCGGCGCCAATCTAAATGTTGTCGATTTTTAAGGACGGAAAAATGAAGAAGATGATCGGAGGAGAAAGATTCAGTTTTTTGGAAGTGGCTGAGCTATTAGAGCGATGATAGTTGCCTACATATCTGGACAGGGGCTGTAACACCCCGGGATTTCGTCCTCGCTCATCCCGGTGCGTCGAGCACCATACCGCTCGCTAATGTCAATATTGTCCCCCTTTAGTCACTGCGGATATCCAGCAGTAGAAGGTTTTGGATCAGGGCCCACCCATGTGGTTCACCCCAAAAGGCCTTGACATTAGTTAGAGTATGGTTAAGCTCTACATACTACCAATACAACCACTTACTTGGCAATGTGGGACTAACACCAACTCATGGGGACAATCTCACCATTTTAGAAATAGAGCCGTCCTCGGCTCTGCAGTACACTCAGTACAGTCCCAAAATCTCCGACGTTCCCTGCCAAGTGAGACAAAGCACCTGGCGCTCCTCAGGCCTTTCCAGCGTACTTCCCACCTGCAACAGGCGACCCGTCGTCGGCTTTGATACCAACTGTAACGCCCTGGGATTTCGTCCTCGCTCATCCCGGTGCGTCGAGCACCATACCGCTCGCTAATGTCAATATTGTCCCCCTTTAGTCACTGCGGATATCCAACAGTAGAGGGTTTTGGATCAGGGCCCACCCATGTGGTTTACCCCAAAAGGCCTTGACATTAGTTAGAGTATGGTTAAGCTCTATATACTACCAATACAACCACTTCCTTGGCAATGTGGGACTAACACCAACTCATGGGTGTTACAGTTTTGGATCAGGGCCCACCCATGTGGTTCACCCCAAAAGGCCTTGACATTAGTTAGAGTATGGTTAAGCTCTACATACTACCAATACAACCACTTCCTTGGCAATGTGGGACTAACACCAACTCATGGGGACAATCTCACCATTTTAGAAATAGAGCCGTCCTCGGCTCTGCAGTACACTCAGTATAGTCCCAAAATCTCCGACGTTCCCTGCCAAGTGAGACAAGTACCTGGCGCTCCTCCGGCCCTTCCAGGGTACTTCCCACCTGCAACAGGCGACCCGTCGTCGGCTCTGATACCAACTGTAACGCCCCGGGATTTTGTCCTCGCTCATCCCGGTGCGTCGAGCACCATACCGCTCGCTAATGTCAATATTGTCCCCCTTTAGTCACTGCGGATATCCAGCAGTAGAGGGTTTTGGATCAGGGCCCACCCATGTGGTTCACCCCAAAAGGCCTTGACATTAGTTAGAGTATGGTTAAGCTCTACATACTACCAATACAACCACTTCCTTGGCAATGTGGGACTAACACCAACTCATGGGGACAATCTCACCATTTTAGAAATAGAGCCGACCTCGGCTCTGCAGTACACTCAGTACAGTACCAAAATCTCCGACGTTCCCTGCCAAGTGAGACAAAGTACCTGGCGCTCCTTAGGCCTTTCCAGCGTACTTCCCACCTGCAACAGGCGACCCGTCGTCGGCTTTGATACCAACTGTAACGCCCCGGGATTTCGTCCTCGCTCATCCCGGTGCGTCGAGCACCATACCGCTCGCTAATTTCAATATTGTCCCCCTTTAGTCACTACGGATATCCAGCAGTAGAGGGTTTTGGATCAGGGCCCACCCATGTGGTTCACCCCAAAAGGCCTTGACATTAGTTAGAGTATGGTTAAGCTCTATATACTACCAATACAACCACTTCCTTGACAATGTGGGACTAACACCAACTCATGGGTGTTACAAATCTCACCATTTTAGAAATAGAGCCGTCCTCGGCTCTGCAGTATACTCAGAACAGTCCCAAAATCTCCGACGTTCCCTGCCAAGTGAGACAAGTACCTGGCGCTCCTCCGGCCCTTCCAGGGTACTTCCCACCTGCAACAGGCGACCCGTCGTCGGCTCTGATACCAACTTTATTGTCCCCATGAGTTGGTGTTAGTCCCACATTGCCAAGGAAGTGGTTGTATTGGTAGTATGTAGAGCTTAACCATACTCTAACTAATGTCAAGGCCTTTTGGGGTGAACCACATGGGTGGGCCCTGATCCAAAACCCTCTACTGCTGGATATCCGCAGTGACTAAAGGGGGACAATATTGACATTAGCGAGCGGTATGGTGCTCGACGCACCGGGATGAGCGAGGACGAAATCCCGGGGCGTTACAGTTGGTATCAGAGCCGACGACGGGTCGCCTGTTGCAGGTGGGAAGTACGCTGGAAGGGCCTGAGGAGCGCCAGGTACTTGTCTCACTTGGCAGGGAACGTCGGAGATTTTGGGACTGTACTGAGTGTACTGCAGAGCCGAGGACGGCTCTATTTCTAAGGTGGTGAGATTGTAACACCCATGAGTTGGTGTTAGTCCCACATTGCCAAGGAAGTGGTTGTATTGGTAGTATATAGAGCTTAACCATACTCTAACTAATGTCAAGGCCTTTTGGGGTGAACCACATGGGTGGGCCCTGATCCAAAACCCTCTACTGCTGGATATCCGCAGTGACTAAAGGGGGACAATATTGACATTAGCGAGCGGTATGGTGCTCGACGCACCGGGATGAGCGAGGACGAAATCCCGGGGCGTTACAGTTGGTATCAAAGCCAACGACGGGTCGCCTGTTGCAGGTGAGAAGTACGCTGGAAAGGCCTGAGTAGCGCCATGTACTTTGTCTCACTTGGCAGGGAACGTCGGAGATTTTGGGACTGTACTGAGTGTACTGCAGAGCCGAGGACGGCTCTATTTCTAAAATGGTGAGATTGTCCCCATGAGTTGGTGTTAGTCCCACATTGCCAAGGAAGTGGTTGTATTGGTAGTATGTAGAGCTTAACCATACTCTAACTAATGTCAAGGCCTTTTGGGGTGAACCACATGGGTGGGCCCTGATCCAAAACCCTCTACTGCTGGATATCCGCAGTGACTAAAGGGGGACAATATTGACATTAGCGAGCGGTATGGTGCTCGACGCACCGGGATGAGCGAGGACGAAATCCGGGGGCGTTACAGTTGGTATCAGAGCCGACGACGGGTCGCCTGTTGCAGGTGGGAAGTACCCTGGAAGGGCCGGAGGAGCGCCAGGTACTTGTCTCACTTGGCAGGGAACGTCGGAGATTTTGGGACTGTATTGAGTGTACTGCAGAGCCGAGGACGGCTCTATTTCTAAGGTGGTGAGATTGTTGTCCCCATGAGTTGGTGTTAGTCCCACATTGCCAAGGAAGTGGTTGTATTGGTAGTATATAGAGCTTAACCATACTCTAACTAATGTCAAGGCCTTTTGGGGTGAACCACATGGGTGGGCTCTGATCCAAAACCCTCTACTGCTGGATATCCGCAGTGACTAAAGGGGGACAATATTGACATTAGCGAGCGGTATGGTGCTCGACGCACCGGGATGAGCGAGGACGAAATCCTGGGGCGTTACAGTTGGTTTCAGAGCCGACGACGGGTCGCCTGTTGCAGGTGGGAAAGTACGCTGGAAAGGCCCAGGGAGCGCCAGGTACTTGTCTCACTTGGCAGGGAACGTCGGAGATTTTGGGACTGTACTGAGTGTACTGCAGAGCCGAGGACGGCTCTATTTCTAAGGTGGTGAGATTGTAACACCCATGAGTTGGTGTTAGTCCCACATTGCCAAGAAAGTGGTTGTATTGGTAGTATATAGAGCTTAACCATACTCTAACTAATGTCAAGGCCTTTTGGGGTAAACCACATGGGTGGGCCCTGATCCAAAACCCTCTACTGCTGGATATCCGCAGTGACTAAAGGGGGACAATATTGACATTAGCGAGCGGTATGGTGCTCGACGCACCGGGATGAGCGAGGACGAAATCCCAGGGCGTTACAGAGGCCAATCCAAAATCAAGCTAAACGTAGTTCCCTTTTATAGGTGGCTTCGGTGTGGATTGCATTTAATGATTCAACGGTCAGATCATAAAAGGCGCGGATGTTTTGGGATTTTAATGAAAAAGATTCGTAACTGAAATGAAATTAGAATTTGAAGTGTTGAACTCGGAATTGAATTGAAGAAGCCCCAGGTTGGATGAGCTTAGATAATTTTATGTTCAAGTAGGTTTTGCAAGTCTAGAATTTAAAGAGAAACGTGCAAGGTGTGATCTCATTCGGAGTTGGATGAAATAATTGCAGAGTCGGTATTTGGAGTTCCGAGTAAGGGAGACCTCGGTAATGCGTATATACAATCATCATAAACCTACAGTAAGTGGTATCAAAGCCTTGTGTCATCAGGTTTTGGTCCTCCCATATTAAACAACAAAAACATTCGTGATCTTGGGAATTTTCCTCAGGTCAAAATACTTGGATTTAGAAGTTGTCCTATATATCATCGGTGATATAACAACAAAAACATTCATGATGTAATTTTTTTTTTGTTTTGAGGGTCATAAGTGAGAAGGAGAAGGAGTAGTGGTCAAGGTGGGTTCCTTAACACTAGTCACATAATAACAAGTACAGTCAAGAGATTTTAAGAAGATTCTCATTCTAGTTTTTCAGAAGGTGTAGTTCTTACCATCAAATAAGGGTGGTTTATTGACGACACTACCCTTTTAACTATTTGATATTATTGTGGATCTTTATGCCAGGATGTAAAGCCCAAATGAGTAACTCGGCTATGATACCAATTGAAATGTCACACGATGTTGTCAAATAGAGTAGAAGGGGGGTGGATACTTTTTTTTTCAATATATGATAAAAACAACAAGATAGCAACGGAAACAACAAACTTTATCAGAGATACAACAAGATACCCGAGGACAAGCAAACTACTTGCACAAACTACCAACACTAGCTAGGGAGTAGTCACAACACAACCAACTAGCTCTCAGTGTGACAGGATAACCAGGCGCCTTAACTTGTACGGCTTTCAGGCAACTGAAACTGGCAGACCTGTCAGGTGCCTTAGCTTGATAGACAGAGAGTTTGCAATCTGTGTGATGCACTCTAAGGTGTTGGGATTGAGAAGAGGGAAACAACACAAGATAGATATGATAACAAAGAACACTCAACACAATGTAAAGATGCAAACTTGACAAAGTTATCACTATCTAAATGTTGTTCAGTTTTTTGTTTTGTTCAGTTTTGACACGCTGTAGCAAAATAAACATAACTTCGTGCTCCGTACATGGAATCATGATCCTTTTGTTGGGTTAGAAAGTAGAATCGTCTAGCTTTCTAATGGCATATGGCATAATTTCTAATTCTCAGTACGCAGTCGGGAAATCGTCCTCGAAGTTCTGACAGACAGCAGACCTGGTAGTAGCAGCAGATTGGACAGCATATTTTGGCAGCAGTCATGGGCCCAGCTTAGGCCCAATATCGTGGCAAACCCTAAGTTTGTTGTAAGTTGTACCTATAAAAACAATGATGTAGGAAACCTTAATTATTTTTTTAGAAGCCATGAAAAATAAAAGCCTAAGTGAGTTTTGAGAGATTCAAAACTTGGAGATTTAAGGTTTAATTGGAGGCTTGTGAAACTTGGGAGCAATCTTTGTTGGGGGATTTCTAGGTTTGTGTTCTTCTTGTAAAGGGTGAGAGAGTGAGTTGTGTGAGATATCATCTTGTAATCCTTTTGGTGGAAGATAATAAATTTATTTATTTTGCTTGTGGTGGTTTATTCCCCGTGAGGGTTCCACCACATATATCTTATGTATTGGTTTCGTTTTTCTTATTATCATTACTTGTTTCTTCTAGATCTTAGGTTATTCCGCAGTTAGGGTTTATTAATTATTATCGATTTGCCCAACACTAAACATGTTAACAAGAGAAATGAAGGTGTGTGGATGAAAGTGTGCAAGAAAATGATAAGCCAAAGTAAAGAGAATGCAAACCAAGACACTTAGTTTATAGTGGTTCGGTTGTAGCCTACATCCACTCTCAAGAAGGCATTCTCTAGCTTGTATTCAAGCTTTAGAAATCCTATTGAAAGCAAATCAGTTATTTTCACTACTTCAAGAACATTTTTATATTCAGAGGAGTTGAGATGGACAGGGGCAAGTTTTAATTGGTAGTGAATGCGACGACTTGGTATTGGCTTGGTGGAAGCACAATGAACAAAGACCACGGATTTGTGGAATTCATTTTGATACAAATTACTAGGTAAATATACTATTGAATGCGGAATTAAACAATAGCAGTAAATAAGATAAACAAAACACAAGATATAGAAAAAACTATTTTCTTTATTGAATATTATGAAGATTACAAGTAGGGCTATTAAACGAACCGAGCAGCTCGAGCTCGGCTCGAGCTTGTTCGTATAGCTAAACGAGCCGAGCTTGAACATAAAGTAAAGCTCGTATAAAATTTGGGCTCGGCTCGAGCTCGGCTCGTTTATAAACGAACCGAGCTCGAACATACCAAAGCTCGGCTCGTTTAGATAAAATCCAACTTTTATATGTAATTTAATCGAGTAGCTCAAGCTCGACTCGTTAAAAGCTCGGCTCGAGCTCCTTCGTATAGGACGTAAACGAGCCGAGCTTGAACATAAAATAAAGCTCGTGTAAAATTTGGGCTCGAGCTCGAGCTCGGCTCGTTTATAAACGAACCGAGCTTGAACATACAAAGCTCGGCTCGTTCGGCTCGTTCGGCTCGTTTAACACCCCTAATTACAAGAATCTCTGCCTCACAATACTCTTTAGACAAACTAAGCCCTAGTTACCTCTCTTATCAAAACACACTAAACCTTAGTGGTTTCTCTAAACAACTAAATAAGTTGTTTTTCTAAACAAGCTAAAATAAGCTATGTTTGGTCTATGTTTTGGGTTATGCCAAAACATCACTAAACCACTAAACCTTAGTGGTTTATCTTGAAACAAGTAAAGACTACATGTTTCTCTCTATATATTTTGGTTTATGACAAAATATTTATAGGCCAAAGATGTCCCTTTTCCTAAAACTCTATCCCTTATGGAACAAAGAAACCTATTTAAGGTTTTTTTCCATGTCCTACAAGGAAAAGAACTACTAATTTCCCAAGTAGGATACACCTGTATCATGGCTCCTCCCTTTAGGAATTTAAACTCCCGTTTAAGCAAACAGAGATTAGAGAACTCAAGGGCTCCCTGGACTTTGCTGAACCATCCAACTTTGCTTGGAACTTGACTTGCACGCTTAATACGAAACACTGTATGTTTCCCACTTCGTGTCTTAGTCATCTTGCACTCCAATGTGCAATCTTCGTTTAATAGCTCATCTCGATCACCAACATCACCGATTAGAAAACAAACTTTTCTGGTTTTGCTTCGGGTTGGATTTTTGCTGCTAAGTAGATGTCTCCACCTAAATTTTTTTTGATTTTGTTTTTGTCATCTTCTTAGAATCTTCCAAGGACACGGGAACTTTACCTAGCTTTCTGTATTGCGAACGAGTTAAGACCATAAACCACAGAAAACTCCACCAGGAAATCGAACTTTGCTCTTGATACCAACTTGATACAAAATTTGCTTTGATATCAACTTGATACAAATTACTAGGTAAATATACTATTGAGTGCGGAATTAAACAATAGCAGTAAATAAGATAAACAAAACACAAGATCTCAAAGAAACTATCTTCTTTATTGAATATTATGAAAATTATAAGAATCTCTGCCTCACAATACTCTCTAGACAACCTAAGCCCTAGCTGTCTCTCTTCTAAACACACTAAACCTTAGTGGTTTCTCTAAACAACTAAATAAGCTGTTTCTCTAAACAAGCTAAAATAAACTGTGTTTGGTCTATGTTTTGGGTTATGCCAAAACATTACTAAACCTTAGTGGTTTCTCTTGAAACAAGTAAAGACTACATGTTTCTCTATATATATTTTGGTTTATGCCAAAACATATATTTATAGGCCAATGATTTTCCTTTTTCTGAAATTCTATCCCTTATGGAACAAGGAAACCTATTTAAGGTTTTTTTTCCTTGTCCTAGAAAGAAAAGAACTGCTAAATTCCCAAGTAGGATACACCTGTATCATGGCTCCCCCCTTTAGGAACTTAAACTCCCATTTCATTGATTAGAAATGCAAAATAATTCCTCGACCTGTTGTAGTGCAAAGCAAAACAATTACATTATGCGATGTAAATTGTGATGTACGTAATTGCGTTAATTCAATAAAATTACATTTGCTTTAATATGCGGAGAGTATCAATTTGGTGGATTTTGATTTGTTTATCATCCAGTTATATATATATATATATATGATTGATGAAATGGTTTGTGAAATCAATCTTAAAGATAAAATAGCAAATTGAATCAAATTTAATGCAAATTTCTAAGAACAACAACACAAAACCCTAACTTAAAACAACATTAGTAAGAATTAAATTAAATAGGATGAACCTATCAAGAAATAATCAATCCAAGAATTAATAGTAATATAAAGAAATAAACAAATACCTTAGAAAGATTAAATTCAATGAAGATCTCTCTCTCTCTCTCTTGTTTCTCTAGCTACTTGCCTGTAGGGTACTCTTTCATTCTAATGGAGTAGTGGACCCCCACACCACCCCAACTTGGTGTAGGGTACTTTGTGTACTGATCACTGTCAGTGATGAACAAGCTTGAAAACAACCAAATTAAAGGAAACCCAATTGGCTTTGAACTTATATGGATGGGCTTTAACCTACCCAAACAATACTAGCCCTGGCTCGGCTGCCATGTTTCATCTCAACTTTAGATTGGGCTGTCTACATTGTAGTTAGGATTCTCCTGATGGGCCCATTAGCTTGAGGAATGCCCTCCACAAACTGAAGGAATGCAACGGTAAGGGCATTGTAGTTAGGATTCTCCTGATGGGCCCATTAGCTTGAGGAATGCCCTCCACAAACTGAAGGAATGCAACGGTAACTCGGTAAGGCATTCCCAACGAGTCACCTTCATTTGGGAACTCTCCATTTTTTAGAGTCTCACTTTGAGTCAGCAAGGTGAATTTATCCTAGTGGTGCATATGTGGCGCCTATGTAGAGGTGGATTTTTTTCGACCATTATGTTATATCCATATTTGCATCTCCTTTCAAGTTATTACGTGGAAACCTCCCTTTATTTCATGGTTGGTTTAAGCTTAACACATATGGGTCTGCACAACCAAACCCCGGGCCAGTTGGACCAGGGCCCCTATTCATTGTTTCATTCACACAACCTATTCCTTTTGCTAGCTTCTGCACTCTGACAGAATATTATGCCTTCAGGTTGAGACTCCTGACAGTGTTACACTAATATTGAACAAGTTTGTTGGTGGAGATGAACTCACAGGTACTTTAACAGAGGGGGATTTAGGTTTTAGTCACTAAAAGTATATGTTATTTAGGGAAATAACATTTTTCTTTCGTTAATTAGGTTTTACTCACGAACCAGTAGTTGAACCAAATAATATTCTAAAATGGCCAAAATACCGCCAACCAACAAACACGTGAGATACACGTGATTAGACTATTTCTTCTTCTTCTTCCTTTGTCCAATCTGAGTATATCTTCTTCCTGCAAATTTTAGAAGAAAACATTTTCTTTTTTCCATTTCAAGAACAAATTTCAAACCAAAAGTCCAAAAGCATTTTTTTTCCAATTAAAGTTCATCCAACACAAACCTCTTCTTCATTAGTAATCCATGACCGTGTTCGCAACAGGAGCAGCTCGTCTTGCGAGCAAACGCCTTCTCCAGATCCATCAAGTTTCTGTCTTAATCTCTTTCTCCCTCCATCTATACTCTTTCTCTCTCGCACTTTGCTCTTGATACCAACTTGATACAAAACTTGGCTCTAATACCTACTTGATACAAATTAATAGGTAAATATACTATTGAATGCGAAATTAAACAATAGCAGTAAATAAGATAAACAAAACACAAGATATAGCAAAAACTATCTTCTTTATTGAATATTATGAAGATTACAAGAATCTCTGCCTCACAATACTCTTTAGACAAACTAAGCCCTAGTTGCCTCTCTTATCAAAACACACTAAACCTTAGTGGTTTCTCTAAACAACTAAATAAGTTGTTTTTCTAAACAAGCTAAAATAAGCTATGTTTTGGGTTATTCCAAAACATCACTAAACCACTAAACCTTCGTGGTTTCTCTTGAAACAAGTAAAAACTACATGTTACTTTCTATATATCTTTTGGTTTATGCCAAAACATATATTTATAAGCCAAGGATTTCTCTTTTCCTGAAATTCTATCCCTTATAGAACAAAGAAACCTATTTAAGGTTTTCTTTTTCTTGTCCTACAAGGAAAAGAACTGCTAAATTCCCAAGTAGGATACACCTGTATCACATTTTCAGCTGGAACAAAATTCTAACTACATGAAAAGATGTAGTGGGAGCAGATTTTGATTGTTTAGAATCATAAATTTTGTGTTTTCCCCCGTACCTGACGATATGCATAACAGCATATGCTGAAAAGGATTTTACTATATTTCCCATTTTTTCTAAATGAAATTCCTCATCTACCCCACTTCAAAAAAAAAACTCATAATAAACACGTTGTATCGACCATAAAATCATAACTCACATATTGATAACGGTGAAAAGTTAGCAAACGGATACACGTGTATCCTTTTTGAGAACTTAGAAGTTCTTTTCCTTGTAGAATAAGAAAAGGAAAACCTTAAAATATGTTTCATTGTTCCATAAGGAATAAACATCTAGGGAAAAGAAAATATTTTAGTTGTCCAAAGATTATAAACAGGCATAGACTACCAAAACATAAAGAAAAATATTTAGTCCTTGTTTCAAGATAAGGGAAACATACTAGTGTTTAGTTTGTTTAGAGAAATAACTACTGGTCAGTTGTTTAGAGAAACCACTAAGATTTAGTGTGTTTAGAAACATAAGAGAGGCAACTAGACTTAGTTTGTCTAGACAGTATTGTGAGGCAGAGATTCTTGTAATCTTCATAATTTTCAATAAAGAAGATAGTTTCTTCGAGATTTTGTGTTTTGTTCATCTTTATTTACTGTTATTGTTTAATTATGAATTCAATAGTTATTTTTACCTAGTAATTTGTATTACAAACACTGGTTATCAATTTACGTTTATCTCAGGTATGATATCTTCTGTATATTTTATGATGCTACCCATTTAGTAGTGGAACAATAATTGCATGATGCAAAGAAAACTATGGCCAAATTTGTCTGAAAATAATTGCAGAGCTCATTGAACTTGCCAAAGAATGACCACCAAATGTAAAATATCTCTCTTTCAAACATACATGTCTCATTGATACATAATTCACAAGAATGAAGCTTACACATGCGAGGTTGAAATAATAAAGATATATGATAATTCTTGGAGCTACGTAGTTTACCCATACTATGGAAGAGATTAACCTTTTTTCTTTTACTAACTGCAGCATTTTACAAAATGGAATGTTTACTTACTACAAAATCCACAAGAGATCTAATATTATATTTTTTGAAATATTTTATTTGTTAGATCTACAATGCTTTGGATATTATTCCATAGATTCTTCTGGTAAATTCTACAAGCCATCGTTTTTTAGCTTTACAATTATTATAGCGTTAGTTTTACTTTCAAAACTGGTTGATAAATAAATTATAAAAGCAAGAAAATTTATATCATGTTATAAATTTTGATGGTATGTAATATAAACATTTTTTTTTTCTAATAAACAAAAATCTCTTAAGCCAATGCGCAGCATGGGTCCACAAGTAATAATAACTAAATAATGACACAAAATATTTAAGACACCTAAGACAAATTTATAAGTTTAAGGGTTTTTTTTTGCCATTCTTCGTTGTTAACTTATCAAAATACTATAAAGGGTAATATCCCAAAAAAGCCCCATGTTTATGTGCCTCTTCCCAAATAGGCCCTGACATGGGGTCATCTTCTCAAATAAGCCCTTTGACTATTTCATAATTTTTAATCGGTCAAAATTACCCTTTGTATTATATCCTCCAAAATTAACCTTTTGTCCTTTAAAATCAGTATAAGACAAAAAAAACTCATAAAAAGACAAAAAACAAAAAAAAAACAAAAAAATAGTTGGTGTATAACTTTTTGGTTTTAACATTTCAAAATTTTATAACGTGTGATTTACAAATCGAAAATCAACATGGTGTATATGGTTGGAAAGATCTCGACGAGATCTTTCAAACGACTCACATGACTATAAAATTTTAAATTTAAAAAATTAAAATTTTTATAAAAATTCAAATATTCATAAAAATTTAAAATTTCATATTTTTTTACTGAGAAGTTGGGTTTCAAAAAAAAAACTCCTTAAGATTTCAAAAAGTTTTTCAAAATTACTTTTAAAATCTAAAAAATCACCCATAACTACTAAATTCAGGTGTTTTTATTTTTGTCCTCTAAAAAATATTTTCTTGTCTTCTAACACTAAAACAATATTCTCTAAATTGTTACTTGTTGTTCTGTAAATTATAAAGGCATAATATCTATTCCATATTGTTAATATATGTGGATTGTAGTCTGTAATTTGATGCATGAGTTCGATGTCTCGACTGGGGACAAAACTCTTATAGTACAGACAAAAAGAAAATTATATTGCCATGAAAAGTTCATAAAAACGTTTCATCTACAGTTAACTTCAGAAAAGACTATATGCTCTTTTTAGGTTACAACTCAAACCATAAGAAAGAGAACATAACCCAGTCTAAACATAAATTCCTCCTTTTGTCTGGTGTAATGCCAAGAAGCTCGTCAAATTTGTACTCCATTCTTCTTTTCCATCCCTCACAACAGAACAATATAATAGCTCACATCTCTAACCATCTTTTTTCTTTTTGGGGCTTTTTAAACTTTGGTCATAGGTTAATGGCCCTAATTAGGCTTTGGTCATAAAAAATGCGTTTATTAGGCTTTGGTCACGAATTATGAGTCACTCAATGGGGTTTGATATTTTTTAAAAATGACAAAAATACCCTCACATGAAAAACCCGTGAGTTTTAAGTTACGTCATTTTTTAGAGTTTTAGACATATTGTAAATAGAAAATTAGAGAAGAAGTATATCTGTAAATAGGAAAATTAGGTTTTGGTCATGATTTGCAGCCATTAAAGTACCTTAGAAACTTGAGATATGCTAAGGAGCAACACTTGAGGAGAATAAGACCAGGATTGAGAAATTTCTTATGCAACATTTATTTAGAGTGAAAAATATCTCCTAATTTGGTTGAATTGGTTACCAAATCAACCTTTTGTTGTTGTCTAAATTACAAATGTTTAGATGTTGATTGGAATACAAATTTTGAATTAAAACTTGTAAAGGAGAATTTATTTTAACACCATACAATGATACAACCCATAATTACACAATACTTTCAACTTTCCTTTCACAATTAAAGAACTTAATTTTGATAGAATGAAATTCTTGTTTTTAGGAAGAAATGAAATGTTTGAAACTCTTTTATTGCAAGTGTTTTTTAAGTAGGGGTAATAATGGTACTTTATTAAATTTTTAGAGTCAACTCGGTCGTTTTTTAACTCGTATCGTGAGTCAACCAGAAATTATGACCAAAACCTAATAAACGCATTTTTAATGACCAAAGCCTAATTAAGTCCATTAACCTATGACCAAAGTCTAAAAAGGCCTTTTTTTTTTTGCAAACGAGGTTGAGGGCACCCCTTTGTGAGATGGATGCAACCGTTGGGCCACAGACTCATGTGCTCTCTAACCATCATTGAAACTGATAATCTTCCTTTGTTTAAACACTCATGCATTCTTATTTTTTCACAAAATCCAAGTAATACATATGGAACCATGACCAATATACTTTGATAACCAGCTTTAATCAACTTCTCAACACTTTTCAATATATAATGTGATTTAGTAAAATTGCATATTAAGTGGATACGATAGCTTGTTTATAGGATAAAGGTATATTGTTTAGAGAACAACAATCAATGTTTTAGCGGACAAGACCCTTACAGTATATAGAGAAACAATTATCGAGAAAATAAAAATCACATGTTTTTTTTCATACCCATGTGGGGATCTTGTTGGATAGATCTCGTCGAGATCTTTCCAACCATATACATCATATTGATTTTTAATTTCTTAATCAAAAGATATACAAATTACAAATAATATAACAAAAAAAATTAATTAATATTAAAAAAATATGTTTTTGTCTCTTTCTTATTTGTCTTATTCTAAATTTCTCTTTTGGCTTTAGTACAAACGGTGTTTTAGTCAAACAAAATAAAGAAAAGTGAGGTAAGGGCTTGTTTGAGAAGATGAGCCCATGTCAGGGCCTATTGGGGAAAAGGCACCTAAACATGGGGTTTTTTGGGGATATTACCCTACTATAAATGTAGGGGCCAATAATTTAAAAATAATAGAAAAGACACCAACCTAGATTACTAATCCCATTTAATTAGAACTTTTTTCTCTCTTCCCACATAGTCGAAAAGGAAATATTTTTTATGGTATGCTAAAAAAAATTATTATGGGACCCAATAAATAAAAAAATTAAACTAAAAAAGTTGTGCAACACCAGCATTGTTTCATGCCTTTCGTTTTCGAGACATTTGAATTTTTAGCACTTGAGGCAGTTAAACTTCTCAAGAGGCTCCAAAGGGTAATGGATAACAATGGGATGACTGCATGCTGTAATGCATATATATTTCGAAGGGTGGCAGCGCAACTTGTAGCGTGCATGTCCCTCTACCTTTATGTATTCCCTCGATTTATCCATAAAATAATAAAAAAAATATAAAATAATTTATTTTCAATATAGTGCTAGATTATTAATCCAACGTTAATTTTTTTAAACTTGAGACATTTTTTAAGATAACATTGAATATGATGTTTGACGAAAAACTCTTGAATTTGTAAGTGTAAGATAATATTAGAGATGCTATAATGTGGTAAAACCATGGTTTTAGTCTATAATGTGGTAAAACCATGGTTTTAAGACTCGATTGGTTCTTGTTTGAACCAACCGATTTAACTCCGGATAGGAGGTGACCATAATAGAAAGTCAATGTTGAATTGTTTCATCAAAAAATCGGTTAGAAACTCGGTAGAGTCGGCGATTTAATGGTTAAAACTGAAAAATCAGTGAGTTAAAGGTTGACTCAGTTGATATTTAAAAACTAAAACTAGATGTACAAAGGAACAACGTAATAATAAAGGGAATGAAAGAGGATACAAAGAATCAAGATTAGAAAGAAAGTATGGCTTTAACTTGAATTACCCCTTGGTTTTTGCTGTTGCTAATCAAAATTTGAATATATTAAAGATAGGATCTTCATCTTCAATTTCTTAAAATGTTATAAATGCATATTTATTTGTGGGTTTATGATCTTCATCCAGGCCGGCCCTCAGCACAAGCAGGTTCAGCCAGTGCTTTCGGCCAATTAAAAAAAAAAAGCCTAAACACTATTGGCTAACAAACCAAAACCAAAGCCCTACCCAGAGTACAAGCCTAAATCAGATTCTAATTAACACTTTCTAACCTTTTTTATTTTTTTGGTAACCTACGGCCTAAGCAAGTAATTAACACTTTCTACCATTTTTAACTATCAACCAATTACTCTTCCACTATGAAGAAACTTTAAGATATTATATAAAGCATACTTTTATTTTATTATTTTGTTGAAATAGATCATTATTTCATCATATTTATTGTCTTTTAAATATGTTTTGATTAGTATAATAATTTTTTATTATTAATACAGTATATTCCAAATTTGCAACTAGGCCATATTTCCTTGGACGGCTTCAGACTCTTAAAATCTTAGGGTCGGCCCTAATCTTCATCTTCAATTTCTTTCTTAGATTTTTATTTAATATACTTAGTCCAATTTGGGGTTTGGGGGGTTTAAGGTTTCATTTGAAGCAATACAGTATTTTTTTTTTTTACTTCAATGTTTGATTCAATTGCAACCAAGATGCTTTGTCCATGCCAACCCCACCAGCGAAAAAAGAAGAAGTAAATATTAGGAAAACTCCAGATAAATTTATGTATGTATGTGGTATTTGTGAATTTGAATTTGGATGTATATTGGGTAAGCAAATTTTGAATGGACGAAAACTTGGGGGTTGTTTAACGGAAGGGGATTAACGCTAAGGTTGGACAACATTGGTCATTGCCTCATGTGGGGGGTCACGGCAAAACCGCGCAAAACATAGGGGGTTTTGACCAATTGTTTCTGTTGGCCTCTATAAAAACAAACTTTTGTACTATTTACATTCTTTCTTTAATTCAAATAACCCTTTAAAAGAAGAAAAGAGAGTTGATGCAGACAAGAATACAAGATGTGAAATATGGTAAAAAGACACTCAAAACTCTGTTGAAAATACTCCGAATTCAATAGACTGAAAGAGTCTAGCACTTAACAACCAAAAAAACCAAACACCAAGACTAGCCCTTGCGTACAACAAATAGAAGATTTATGATATGCTAAATAATTTAGCAACTCAGATAATACTCAATTTATTTAACAGCAACTCTAATTATAATCATGGAAACCCATTTACTGTATATCCACCATCAACAGATATACTCTGTCCAGTTATGTAGGAAGCAGCAGGAAGACAAAGGAATGCCACTAGTGCTGATACTTCACTAGGCTCTCCTGCACGACCCATTGGTGCTCGAGCAATAAACCCTTCTACAAGTTCTTTTCCTTCAGATTTCTGCAATGAAAAACATGAATCAACACATAGACTAATTAAAACTGTTGACAAAAATAATCGATCGAGAAGCTAGTAGAGTATTACAGCGTTGGCTTGAACCATTGGGGTATTGATGACCCATGGCGTGACTGCATTAACACGAATATTGTCTTTCGCCCACTCACATGCCAAGTTCTTTGTTATTTGATTAATTGCACCTGATCAAATATATCTAAAATTAGTCCAATCTATATTGAACTGTGCTGCATATATCGATCGATACATGGATTAATTTACCTTTAGTTGCAGCATACAGGGAATGTAACGCGGTAGCAATGATCCCACATACAGAAGATATAAACACAAGATTTCCATTTCCTGATGCTTTCAAGTAAGGGTAAGCAAGTTGAGACAAATGGAAACAAGCTTCAAAATTGGTACTCATTAACAATGAGTAATCTTCAGCTGTGAATTCTATTGCTTCTTTTAATATACATATACCAGCATTATTCACCAAGATATTGATTTTTCCATTGAAATAACATCCAACAGTTTCCATAAACTTCTCACGGTCAGGTCTTGAAGATACGTCACAGACAGACCCTACTACTTGAAATCCTTTGCTCTTCCATTGCTTCAAGCATTCATCAAGCTCATCTTGTTTGCGTGAACATGTATACACAGTTGCTCCAAATCGCGCAAGTTCTTCAACAATGGCATGCCTAATACAAATACAGTTAATATTAATGGAGTGTTTGTATACTACATATAATCACAAGAATATATAGGATGAATGTGTATTACCCAATGCCTCGAGTACCACCAGTGACGAGAGCAGTGGTACCCTTGAGAGACCACCTCATTCCTTGGCCAACTCCAGCTACCTCAGTTTCTGCCATAGTGATATCGAATGTTTAGTAGCTGCAGGGCTAATGTTTTCGACTACCTACTTAATAAGGATCTCTTTCATTACCATTTCATTTCAAGTTTATTTGTTTTCATTTCCATTTCATTTCATTTCAAATTTGCATTTACATTTGTATCTAATTTCAACAAACAATTAAATATTAAAAAATATTGCAATGACATCCTAAGAAAATATCTGTAATAATCTTACTACTTCGGGCATCTCCAATTGTTGGGCTATTATACAAACGCTACTTTAGCTTTTACAAGCATCTTGAAAAACTTTTTTTTTAACTTTTTCTTTCTTCCCGGTTGTTTTTCGATCATTGATTATTGGTATTTTTTTTCACTAAACCTTTGGAGAGATTAAAGTGTAGGTGTAAGTGTAAGTCGCTACTCATAGAAGACAAGTACTCATCTTTGTTCTTTGGGTTGTTTTGCTATCTTGGTTGTTTTGGATTGTTTGGCTAAGTTTTTGTTTTTGTCTTTCCTTGGTTAGGCTTGAGTTAGTTGAGGACATGATTTTCCTTTTTTTAGTTTGTCCTTTTAGGATAAACCATGTTGGCCTCCAATGACCATACTCTTCGGGATCTTGATTGTGTTCTTGAACTTTAATTTATTTATGAAAGATATAAATAAATAAAAAAAAAACTCTATAGCTTACACCTTTCTATATTATACACCAAAAAACAAAAGCATTTATGGATCCCACCCGCAACTTGTTTGCAGTCCGATTAAATTTCAAAAATTAAATTTTGTTGGGCTTGTCAGTTAAGTTAGGCCTAGACTTCAGTAGCACGCTAAGAGAGTTGCGGTCTGGCAAGAAAATTGCAGTCCAGTGCACTTAAAACTGAAACCACAAGAAAATTGTGGTCTGGTGGTTATTTTAGTAACAACCTCATTTTTTTAGGTCAAATAGTAAATACTTGTTGACCTAACAGACTGGAGTTTCTATTAAAAATCTGTTATAATACAAATAATTATTGGAGAGTAAAAAGTGTAAATTAAATGCTATTATACATTTACCCCAACCATTGGAGATGCCCTTGTATAATGAGGGTTGCAAGAGTTGCTACAGTAAGCTGTTGCAACACATTATTAACAATTTCTTCATTTTCTGACACTTATACCCCTGTAGTTTGGTGAATGGTTTTTGGGTAATATCCTAAAAAAAACACATGTTTAAGTGTCTCTTCCCCATAGACCCTCACATGGGGTGATCTTCTCAAACAAGCCTTTACCCCACTTTTCTTTATTTTGTTTGACTAAAATACCCTTTGTACTAAAAACAAAAGAAAAAATTAGAATAAGACAAATAAGAAAGAGACAAAAACATATTTTTTTAATATTAATTAATTTTATTTGTTATATTATTTGTAACTTATATATCTTTTGATTAAGAAATTAAAAATCAATATGATGTATATGGTTGGAAAGATCTCGATGAGATCTATCTAATAAGATCCCACATGGGTATGAAAAAAAACATATGATTTTTATTTTCTCGATAATTTTTTACTGTATGCAATTACTAAATCACATTATATATTGAAAAGTGTTGAGAAGTGGATTAAAGCTGGTTATCAAAGTATATTGGTCATAGTTCCATATGTATTACTTGGATTTTGTAGAAAATAAGAATGCATAAGTGTTTAAACAAAGGAAGATTATCAGTTTCAATGATGGTTAGAGAGCACATGAGTCTATGGCTCAACGGTTGCATCCATCTCACAAAGTGGAGAGGTCGTTGGTTCGAAACACGCCATTAACTGATTGTTTGTTATAAGTTTCCTCACGTAATTTAAAGGGGTAAGGGGTGCCCTCAACCCCGTTTGCAAAAAAAAAAAAAAAAAAAAAAAAAGATGGTTAGAGATGTGAGCTATTATATTGTTCTAGTGTGGGGATGAGAAAGAAGAATGGAGTACAAATTTGACGAGCTTCTTAGCATTACACTAGGCAAAAGAAGGGATTTATATTTAGACTGGGTTATGTTTTCTTTCTTATGGTTTGGTTTGTAACCTAAAAAGAGTATATAGTTTTTTGTGAAGTTAACTATACCTTAAACGTTTTTATAAACTTTTCATGGTAATACAATTTTCTTTTTATCTATACTATAAGGGTTTTGTCCTCAGTCGAGACATCGAACTCATGCATCAAATTACAGACTACAATCCACATATATTAATAATATCGAATATATATCATGCTTTTGTAATTTACAAAACAACAAGTAATAATTTAGAGGATATTGCTTTGGTGTTAGAAGTTAAGAAAAAAAAAATTTAGAGGACAAAAATAAAAACTCTTGAATTTAGTAGTAATAGGTGATTTTTTTAGAGTAATTTTGAAAAACCTTTTGAAATCATAAAGAGTTTTTTTTTCGAAACCCAACTTCTCAGTAAAAAAATATGAAATTTTGAATTTTTATAATTATTTGAATTTTTATAAAAATTTAAATTTTTTAAATTTAAAATTTTATAGTCATGTGGGATCTCGTTTAAAAGATCTCGTCGAGACCTTTCCAACCATATACACCATGTTGATTTTCGATTTCTAAATTACAAGTTATAAAATTTTCAAATGTTAAAACCAAAAAGTTATATACCAACTGTTTTTTTGTCTTTTTCTGTTTTTTTTTTTTTAAGTTTTTTATTTTATACTGACTTTAAAGGATAAAAAGTTAATTTTAGATGATATAATACAAGGGTAATTTTGACCGCTTAAAAATTATGAAATAGTTAAATGGTTTGTTTGAGAAGATGACCCCATGTCAGGGTCTATTGGGGAAGAGGCACCTAAACATAAACATAGGGCTTTTTTGGGATACCTATGGTTTTTTATACATATCTTTTGGCCATAAATGTTAATAAATGTCAATTCAAATATTTTGTTCTATAATATCAGCTTTAATGATGAACAAGCAGACAACACAACTGATACAAAGCCTTATAATTGCTAACCCCACACATGAATTATTTGTTGTGTTACATCTAAATATCAAAATATATATAGTTATATCAAATTCAAAACTTTCAACGTTATTGTCATCTTTGAATTTAATATTATATATATATAATTTAAATACCAACATTAGGATGTTTATTTTAAGTCGGATGAGACTCAACCTTCTCTCTATTTTTTTTTATTTTTATTTATTTATTCGTCTCTTAACTTTTTTTTTTAAATCTTTTTTCTTCTTTTTTTTTTCTGTTTTTTTATTTTCTTCTTCTCTCTTCCCCTAACGTCAGTCCGAAAAAAAATCCCCACAACTAAGAAGCTAAATCTTCAAAACTTCAAACTCAAACGGAAGAATCACGATTGTATATTATTTTAAGATTTTTAAATTAAATTTATATTTTAAAAAATAACTTGATCTAAATATACAACAGTACATCGATTCTAAACAACACATCTAAACAAAATTCAAGATTTTTACTATATAATAAAAACAACGTTCCTGCATTCCACTCGTATATTATAAATGGTAAAGGCGCTTACCCAGAGCCTAGGAGTTACTGAGCCGTTTTCACAAATTCTTCTAATAATTTTGCCTCTATTTACCATATTATCCCTTCTAGAGTATGTCTGGATATTTTATAAATTTTATATTATAATTTATATAAGTGTGGACATCTATGTCTTTCAACAATCAACAACTAGCTTTAAGTTTAGTCAACAAAGTCGGCTATTTTTCACCAAATCTAAACCCAACACACCCAAATTTCAACTGGGCCTTATACACAAGCCCAATAAATAAGTTGGTTTGCTCAAAAATAAAATAAAAATAGGTCCAATATTTAGGGCCATTTAAGACATGGCAGAACTCTGGGCCATTAAAAAGGGTTTGCAGGTTCATCAAAGCAACTGAGAACAATAACCAATGACATGGCAGAACTCTAGGCCATCAAAGATGGTTTGCAGGTTTATCAAAGCAATTTGGACCAGTAACCAATGACATGGCAGAACTCTGGGCCATCAAAGAGGGTTTGTTAGGCTTATATCCTTGGTTCTTTAGTACTATAGTTGAGGAATGTAAAAAACTTATGGAAACTATATCTGTGGTTTTGTCTCGTGTATATTGTGAGATAAAATTGTCAAATTTACGATATTTTTTTTAAGAAAAATTGGCGTGAACCTCCCAATGTTGTTCAATCTTGATGTTAACCCCCTTCGGTTAACCAACCCCCCAAATTTTTATCCATTTAAAGTTTGACTACCCATTATACCCCTAATTCAAATGAATTTGTCTAAACCCCAAAAATTAGTTATCAAAACTAACTTCATTAATTTAAATTTAGGGTATAATATAGAGGGATAACGTAAAAATTAGACAACATTAAGAATTCACGCTAAATTTGGTTAATATATAGGGGTTTTGACCAATTTTTTCTTTTTTTATTAACATCCTCTTATCAAACATAACTGTGCGATCCGTGCACATGGACAAAATAAAGATATAGAAGAGGATTCTGTTCCAATCACGTGTTACTTCTGTCAATATTTGTCTTCTTTGCACAAAATCTTGCAATAATTCACAGATCGACTGACATATGCTTTAAACCACTGTCAAATTCACATGGAATTCCATAACATTTAAGATCCAATCTCGACCAACATAACAGTCTTGAATTCAAACTAAATTTGTATTATTGAAGGTCAATCGATCATCTATTTATCCCCATATGTGTGAAATATGTGATTGTAGTATATTATTAAACCAATATTGCTGCCTCTTCTACTTCTGACATGCAATTAATAGTGGTTTGGGTGTGGACTGCATTCAAGATTTGAATGCTGTATGCCAATCGAGATTTCACATTATTTGATTGATCGATCATTCCCGCCATGTGAATCATATCTTTTTGTAGACCTATATAGAGTTAATCAATATGCTTTTGTGATGATATTTTAATAAGCAAATTTATAAATGTCAAAAAGTGCATGCAGCACATGGTAACACACCCAGTCTTTTGTCTTGTGATGACATATTGTTTTTTTTAAAAATATGGTCATTGCATATCGCATGCAAAGCGCCGCGTATAATTATTGTTTTAATATAAATAATTTTAAAATAAGATCCAATAATTTTATAATGCAATCTTATAGCATTTTTTTTTTTTTTTTAATTTTTTTTGGGATATGCTTTATCGTGCAAACTACCAAATAAAAAAATAAAAACTTTTAGACGATGATAGAAAAGATTTGGAGTTGGAATCCCACCAATGGTATATTAGGCTAAATTTCTAGCACCAGAAACAGTTGAACTTTTTAATAGACTACAAATAATTGTAGAGAACAATATGATGACTACAGGTTTGTATTGAATATGTATTATGAAGGATTGGTTTTAGTGTTTTACGGTTGGTTTTGCAGGCCTAATAGATAAGTAGGGTTGCTAAAAAAAAATTGTTTATGGGTCCAATAATGGGCCATTGAGAACTGGCGTGGGCCGGCCATTGTGCTGGTTTTGCTTAAATAAAGCAATTTCTTAAAGGATTTGCGTTTCAGTATTGATCATAAGGGGGTGTTAGAAAATTTAATTTAGAGAGCAACAACATCAAGGATTTGAACAATGTTCACATTCCAAATCATATCTTATAGGTTTTTTCAGGTAGATAACTATATGTGAATCTAATGCATATTTTCTCCTTTTTCTTACTTTTTGTTGTATGCAAATATATGTTTTTTCAACCTTAAGAAAAATGCAAATAAAAAAAATAAAAATAAACACATGTTTTAAAATAGGGGTTTTTAAACTTTGGTTCACCTAATTAATGGCTAATTAAAAACTAGGACGCTTTTAATTGGTATTTAAAGTATGGGTCATCTTCTCGTCAGTTGACTGTTACGACTAACCGTTGATTCAAGTCAAAGAACTTATATTTTATAAATACACATAATACCTTGCACAGGTGTCGTATTCTCTAATTTTATTTAACACAGGGTGTATTCTTCTCTAATAAGTAAAATTCTGAAAAGTTTGCAAGGGATGATATAACGACACGTGTAATGGTTTTGTTATTAAAATTCAATCTCATGCTAAGCACATGAAGGGTTAATATTTAGACGTCAACTCACAGAAGGTGTCCCAAACTCTAAATACTAATTTAAAACGTATCATTTCCTAAATAGGCATTATTTAGACGTTTCAAATTCAAAACCCCCTTTTAAATATTGTAATTTTATTTTAAAGTAGGAGACAAACGTGCTGCAAATTACACTACATGTTTGTCAAAAATACATTACCAACCCCCAAAAACTTACACTTGATAAAGCCCCCAAGTGAGGTGTCTACCAATTAAAATCGAAAAAGTATGTAAATTAGGTTGAAGATCGAGTCTTGGGAGGGCATAATACAGTCAGAATATTTCTTTAAAGTTCCTTACAATGTTTTTTTTTTCGAGTCATGGCTAGAGTACGTGAATCTGTATACTGTAATTCTGTAAATTAAAAGACTTTTTTGTTGGGTTTTATATGCATAAGAGGAGAAGGGGAAGTTTTTGTACAGGAACGTACGAACGGCTTTAGGGCATTCGTACGTCCAATGAGGCAGATGTTTTTTTGAAGCAGGAACGTACGAACGCAGTTAGGACGTTCGAACGTCCTGTATGGCAGATAACGTTTACGTGTTGTACACGTACATACGTGATTTCGACGTACGTACGTCCTCCTCCAGTTTTATGCAAATGGGCCTGTTTTGAGCCCAATTCGTGGCTATTGTAAGGCTATACTATAAAGCCAAATAGAATTTGACAAAACCTTAACTTTTCTAAGAGAGAGATTGTGAGAAGCCATTAGAGAGTTTGAGAGAACTTTTGTGAGGAAGAAGACTTCGGTTTCTTCGTGAGGGCTTGTACAATTGTCTTGTGAAGAAAAGCATCATCCTTTCTCCCCGTGGACGTAGGCATATTGCCGAACCACGTATATCTTGTGTCTTGTGTGTGGTTGCTTGTTTACTTTTGTCGTTTTCGTTTTACTTTTATATATTAGTTCAATCATCATATTTTGTGCATTAATCCGCTGCCCACAACAAGTGGCATCAGAGCTTCAGGTTAGAACTTGAGCGTCTACCAGGTGTTTGTTGAAATTCCGGTGTGAATTTCAGATTCGGTTGGTGATTGTTTAGTACATGAAAGTTGGTGGAAAGATGTCAAAAGAAGGGAGTTCGAAGAGTTCGAAGGGGGAAACCAAATCTGTGGTTTACCATCAAGCAAAAATTGATGTAGAGAAGTTTACTGGCACCAATAACTTTGGTATGTGGAGGTGTGAGGTAATGGATGCTCTATGTCAACAAGACCTAGAAGATGTTCTGGAGGATAAGCCAGAAGATGTGGAAGAGAAGGATTGGAAAAAGATGAACAAACGAGCTTGTGGAATCATAAGGTCGTGTTTGGCACAAGAAATCAAATATCTTGTGATGAATGATGTGTATGCAAAGGAGATGTGGCAAAAATTGGAGGAGAAGTACATGACAAAGACTATCCACAATAAAAACTATCTACTTCAAAAGTTCTATCGAATAGATATGAGAAGAGGCATTTCCATGGCGGAGCATCTTAATGATTTTACCAAGCTAATTGCAGACTTGGCGAATCTAGGAGCAGATGTGAGTGATGAGAGCAAGGCAGTGTGTCTCTTAAATTCGTTACCAGACGAATATGAACACTTGGCTATCACACTCACATATGGGAAAGAAAAACTGGTGTATGGTGAGATTTTTGCAGCATTGTTAACTCATGCATGTATGAAGAAGGACAAGGAAGAGTCCAAGGGCTCTACACCTGAGGTCTTGGTTACAAGAGGAAGGTCTAGTGACAGGAAAGGTCAAGGTGGTAGAGGGAAATCTCGGTCAAAGTCGAAAGGTCGAACTCTAGCAAAGGATGAATGCTCCTTTTGTCATGAGAAAGGGCATTGGAAGAAAGATTGTCCTAAAGCCAAGGCAAAGGACAAGAAGAAAGACTCTGAGGTAAACGTTGCATGTGATACTAAATATGAGGATGTAGATTCTGATTATTCTTTATCTGTTTCATCAATGGCTTGTTACACTAGTGGTAATGAATGGATTTTAGATTGTGCTGCTTCTTATCATATATGTCCTATAAGGGAGTGGTTTTCTGATTTTAAGAAACAGGAGAGTGGTGTAGTGGTGATGGGGAATGATCAACCTTGTCACATAATGGGTATAGGCACCATTCGTCTGAAGATGTTTGATGGAATTATAAGGAAGCTGAAAAATGTCAGGTATGTTCCTGACATGAAGAAGAATCTTATCTCAGTTGGTACTTTAGAAGCCAATGGTTACAGGGTGGTACTTGAACATGGCGTTCTAAAGGTTGTGGCTGGTGCAATAGTTGTACTCAAGGGTGTTCGACAGAGGAACTTGTACTTCCTTCAAGGTAGTACAGTTACTGGTGATGTGGCCATGTCTGAGGCTACATCAAAGATTGCTAGAGAGACTACGCGGCTGTGGCATATGCGGTTGGCGCATACTGGTGAAAAATCCTTGCAAAGATTGATAAAGCAAGGGTTGTTAAAGAGTGCTATCACCTGTAAAGTAGAATTCTGTGAGCATTGTGTTCTGGGCAAGCAGACAAGAGTAAAGTTTGGCACGGCTATCCATAATACTAGTGGAGCTCTTGATTATGTTCACACAGATGTCTGGGGACCTACCAAGAACGCATCTTGGGGAGGTAAGCATTATTTTGTGTCTTTTGTTGATGATTTTTCTAGGCGTGTGTGGGTGTACACCATGAAGAGCAAGGATGAAGTCCTAGAAATTTTCATGAAATGGAAAAAGTTAGTTGAGACCCGAATTGGCAGAAAGATCAAGGTACTTCGCTCAGATAATGGAGGAGAGTACAAGAATGATCCATTCTTGCAAGTATGTCAGGATGAGGGTATTGAACGCCATTTCACTGTAAGAGAGACACCGCAGCAAAATGGGGTGGCAGAACGGATGAATCGAACTTTACTGGAGAGAGTTCGGTGTATGTTGTCTAATGATGGGTTAGGCAAAGTGTTTTGGGCTGAGGCTATTATGTATGCCGGTCACCTTATTAACAGGTTGCCTTCGACTGCGATTGATGGCAAAACTCCTATGGAGGTTTGGTCTGGTAAGTCTGCTTCAGATTATTGTTTTCTTCATGTGTTTGGGTGTCCAGCTTACTATCATGTCCGAGAGAGTAAGTTAGATCCTCGTGCAAAGAAGTCTTTGTTTATGGGTCTACAGAATGGAGTCAAAGGTTATAAACTATGGGATCCAGAATTGAAGAAAATTATTCTAAGCAGAGATGTGACATTTGATGAGGCTTCTATGTTGAAGTCTAAGAGCTCTCAGCAGGTGGAGAGCAAGGCCAAAGAGGTTTCGCAGTGGGTGGAGACTGAAATATCTCCACGTGTTCCAGGTGGTTCTGTATCTTTGGAGACGTCTACTATAAGGGTTCCAAGTAAGGTTCCTGGTGTTACAGATTCTGATGACATGACAGAAAATGAGGTTGATGATGAGACGATTGATGATACAGTACATGTGGACTCTGATAATGAGGGTCCAATTGCATCTAGATTATCCAAGAGAAATGCCGGTGTTCCTAAACGGCTTACTGATGATATGGTAGCTTATGCACTTTCGGTTGTTGATGAGGGTATTCCAGAAACTTTTCGTGAAGCATTACAGAGTAGTGATTATGAAAGGTGGAAGACGGCCATGGATGAGGAGATGAAATCTCTTCATAAGAATGAAACTTGGGAACTCATGGAGTTGCCTAAGGGAAAGAAAGCAATCGGGTGCAAATGGGTTTACACTAAGAAAGATGGGTCTCCTGGTGAAAATGTACGCTTCAAAGCAAGATTGGTGGCAAAAGGCTATGCTCAGAAGGAGAGAATTGATTATAATGAAATCTTTTCTCCAGTTGTGAAACATTCCTCAATTCGCATCCTATTGGCCTTAGTAGCACAATTTGATTTGGAGTTAGCTCAACTTGATGTGAAAACTGCTTTTCTACATGGTGAGTTAGATGAGGAGATCTATATGACTCAGCCGAGTGGGTATAAAGATGCGGGTAATGACAAGCTGGTGTGTAGATTGAAGAAATCGTTGTATGGGTTGAAGCAATCTCCAAGACAATGGTACAAGCGGTTTACACAGTTTATGCTTGGGCAAGGGTACACAAGAAGTCCATATGATCCTTGTGTCTATTTTCGCAAGGTATGTGATGGTTCTTTTATCTATTTGCTTTTATATGTTGATGACATACTCATAGCCTCTAAAAGCAATGTGGAGATAGACAAGTTGAAAAAGACTATGTCTATGGAGTTTGAGATGAAAGATCTCGTTGATGCGAGAAAGATACTTGGCATGGAAATTCAGAGGGATCGAGACAATGGAAGGTTGTGGTTATCTCAAAAGGCCTATCTACAGAAGGTGCTACAGAGATTTAGCCAATATGAGATTGGTGAAGCTGTAAGTATACCTCTCTCAAAAGATTTTAAGTTGAATGCTTCCATGTCTCCTAATTCTGATAGAGGACGTGCTTATATGACACGTTATCCATACGCAAGTGCGGTTGGTAGCTTGATGTATGCGATGGTATGTACAAGGCCCGACATTGGGCATGCAGTTGGCACTGTAAGTAGGTACATGCATAATCCTGGTGAGAAACATTGGGAAGCTGTGAAATGGATCTTGCGCTACATTCAAGGTAGTGTGGAGGTTGGTTTACTATTCCAGAAGGGAAGGGATTTGAATCAGTTTTGTGTTGGTTATGTGGACGCTGATTATGATGGTCAGATAGAGAGACGTCGGTCTACTACTGGATATGTTTTTACATTGGCAGGTGGTCCTATTAGTTGGCGGTCTACATTACAATCTCTTGTTGCTTTGTCTTCGACAGAAGCAGAATATATGGCTGTGACTGAGGCCTTTAAGGAAGCCATTTGGTTACGAGGTATGTTGAAGAACTTGGGTATTGTGCAGGAGAAGCTTATGGTTCATTGTGACAATCAAAGTACCATAAATCTGGCAAAGAACTCAGTTTACCATGCTCGTACAAAGCACATTGATGTGCGACATCACTTTGTCAGAGATATTATTGAAGAGGGTGAGATCTTATTGAAGAAGATTCATACTAGCAATAATCCGGCTGACATGTTGACTAAAGTGGTTTTAGGGACTACGTTCTATCATTGCTTAGATTTAGTCCATATCCTTCCTTTGTGTTGATAGTATATCATGAAGTGAACTACGACGGCTTGATCCCTTAGAAGAAGGGTACGTAGGCAACTATGAAGTGGTGCAGCCGAGGTGGTCCTTCGGGACATGTGTGGGAGTTTGTGACTTGTGTTTGTCGGCTTAGATTTATTGAATCTTCGCCGAGGTGGAGAATTGTTGGGTTTTATATGCATAATAGGAGAAGGGGAAGTTTTTGTACAGGAACGTACGAACGGCTTTAGGGCGTTCGTACGTCCAATGAGGCAGATGTTTTTTTGAAGCAGGAACGTACGAACGCAGTTAGGACGTTCGAACGTCCTGTATGGCAGATAACGTTTACGTGTTGTACACGTACGTACGTGATTTCGACGTACGTACGTCCTCCTCCAGTTTTATGCAAATGGGCCTGTTTTGAGCCCAATTCGTGGCTATTGTAAGGCTATACTATAAAGCCAAATAGAATTTGACAAAACCTTAACTTTTCTAAGAGAGAGATTGTGAGAAGCCATTAGAGAGTTTGAGAGAACTTTTGTGAGGAAGAAGACTTCGGTTTCTTCGTGAGGGCTTGTACAATTGTCTTGTGAAGAAAAGCATCATCCTTTCTCCCCGTGGACGTAGGCATATTGCCGAACCACGTATATCTTGTGTCTTGTGTGTGGTTGCTTGTTTACTTTTGTCGTTTTCGTTTTACTTTTATATATTAGTTCAATCATCATATTTTGTGCATTAATCCGCTGCGCACAACATTTTTGTTCTCTAATTAATTTTGATTTAAATCTGATTGAAATCCGGTTATCAGAACGAAAAAAAAAAAGAAAAAGAAAATACAAAGAATCATGTGCAGCGAACAAACATTGTTTCATTCATTTTGCTTTTTATATATACTTTTGGGTTTCTAACGTTAGAAGCAGTTGAATTCCTCGTGAAGATACAAAAAATGATGAATAATAATATGATGATGGCAGGTACAATATTTATTGCGTAAGATTGGTTTTACAATGTGACGATGGCAGGTTCAATATTTATTGAGTAAGGTTCTGTTAAGCTAACAGTTCTTATTTATTAGTTCAGTAGTACTAGTGGCGGTAAATCATTTAGAAAAAAATTGTTACGTATATAAAAACAAGTATTGCTAACAACCACAATCAAAACTCCTTCCTTATATGCACTACATTTACCTTTGAAATCACAAATCACAATATTAAAACCCTGCTGCCCCCTCTAACAATCCAAGAGCTAAGAGAAGTGGGTGGGGTGTGTCCGTGTGTGTGCTCAAATCTTATTACGTGTTGCTGCGTGTCAATATTGAATCATGTTGCACCAAATCTTTGAATAATTTCATAGGCTGATCAGACAATCAATCTTATGGGATTCCAGACTAACATTTTGAATTCTAAAGATCTGTATTATTGGACGTGTTAATAGATCATCCACTTATCCCCATATGTGAAATATGGGATTGTAAGTAGTTCCAACTACCACCACCACCACCACCACCACCAATAATATATCATCCCCCATATTGTGATAATGCATATATAAATAGGGTCCAGCATCAATATATTGTCCGTTCTGTTTCTGACATGCATTAGTGGTGTGGCCATCATCAACAATTTGATTGATCATTCTATCATCGATCATTTTCACGTGAATCATATCTTTATGCGATTAAATAAACAAATTTATTTTCTTTTTTAAGATGTTCTTCTTTCCTGATTTTTAATAAACAAATTTATTTTCTTAAAAAAGTAGATCCATAGTATTGTAAAATAATAATAATTTAAAATTTTAAGTATGTCATTGCATTGCATGGCATGAATCCGATGCGCCACTCTGAATTTTTTTTTTATTTTTTTATTATGAATTATTAAAATAAAATGCACGTTATAATGCAATCTTAGAGAATTTGGTAGGGAATATGCTTTCTCATGCAAACCATCTTCATTGTTATAATTAAAAAAAAATAAAAAATAAATAAACTAATAATAATAAAGATATGCATCATTATAATAATATTTTGTCCTATCATCACAAGTTGACAACCAGAAAAGTTTTTACTTCAAAAGAAGAAAAACACTAGTAAACAATTCAAACAATTTTAGTTGCTTGGTCTAAACAGGAAAGTTTGCAATCTAAGTAAAAAATCAAGTTTAATATCAAAAGAATAATTTACTGCATGAAAAAGTATAGACTAATAATTCAAGCTTTTCAGCAATGCATATGATGGTAGTATGGATCTATTAGTATATATATAAGGCTATAGCTACATATGTTCACAAAACAAAACATTGCAACACAACATAATGGCTTTCACTAAAACCTCATCCAATGTATCCTCCACAAATATGGCATTTAGTAGCATCACATCCAGCTTTCCTTGGTCATTCTTAATAGCATTACTGGCAGTTTTAGGTACACTTGTGATACACAAGTTACTTAATCTGCTGCTAATAGGTTATCAAAAAAAGAAAACCCTTCCTCCAGGTCCTAAACCATTGCCGATTATTGGCTGCCTACATTATATTGTAGGTAACAAACCGGCATTCCGATGGATACATAGCATGATGGAGAAAATGAACACTCAAATTGCATGCATTCGTCTTGGTAAAGTTCATGTCATTACTGTTACATGTCCTGAAGTGGCACAAGAAATGTTGGTTAAGCAAGACAGCATTTTTTCCTCAAGACCTGTTCACATGTCTACAGAAATATCGACCTATGGCTACTTGACGGTAGCTCTAACACCTTCTGGTGAACAATGGAAGAAGATGAAAAGAATTGTTACTAGTGAGGTGCTTTCAACTCAAAGGCACCGTTGGCTTCAAGATAAAAGAATGGAAGAAACTGACAACCTTACTCGTTGGGTGTACAATCTGTGCAACAACGATGAGGGTGGTATAGTGCAGGTGCGCACTGTAGCACAACATTATTGCGGAAATGTGATTAGGAAATTGATGATTAACAAAAGATCTTTTGGGAAAGGAATGGTAGATGGTGGTCCTGGTCAGGAAGAAATAGAGCATGTTGATTCGCTTTTCAAAATTCTCGGATATATTAATGCATTCAGCATATCAGATTACTTACCATGGTTGCGACGATTTGATTTTGATGGTCACGAAAAGATCCTCCGCAGTGCTCTGGAAAATATAAAAAAATACAATGATCCAGTAATTGATGAAAGGATTCACATGTGGAGGGTGAACAAAGAAAAAAAGGAGGCTCAAGACATTCTTGATGTTCTAATTCAGCTTACTGAAGACTCCTCAACAGGCGCTCCATTATTAACATCTTCAGAAATCAAGGCGCAAATTCTTGTAAGAACATTTTTCCATAGTTGTATATACATACACACACACACTGCACATATGAAATAAATTAATTTGTTAACTTTTTACATACTATCATGCAGGACTTAATGTTGGCCGCGGTGGACAATCCATCACATGCCACGGAATGGGCACTTGCAGAGATGATCAATGAACCCAAGCTACTCCAAAGGGCAGTCGAAGAATTAGACGAAGTGGTTGGAAAGGACCGACTTGTCCAAGAATCAGATCTGCCCAAGTTGAACTACATCAAGGCGTGCGCAAGAGAGGCGTTTAGGCTCCATCCAGTTTCAGCTTTCAATGTTCCACATTTATCTACTAAAGATACTAATGTTGCTGGCTACTTTATTCCAAAAGGTAGTAATGTGTTCATAAGTCGAACTAGCCTTGGTCGCAACCCTAATATTTGGGAAGAACCCCTAAAGTTCAAACCTGAGCGCCACCTCAATCCCGATGGCTCTCAAGTGGTTCTGTCTGATCCAAAATTGGGCTTATTGTCATTTAGTACTGGAAGACGTGGATGTCCAGGTGTTCAACTCGGTTCTACCATGACCACTATGTTGTTGGCCACACTTCTTCATGGTTTCACTTGGACTGTTCCACAACCTATGCTGTCAAGTAGCATCAGCTTAGCTGAAGCAGAGCGTGATCTTACTCTTTCGAAGCCACTACTTGGCCTTGCAAAACCAAGGTTGGCCAAGAATGTGTATCCTATGCTTTAAGACACCTTTGTTCTATGTACTATTAAAATTTATTGTTTTGCTTGCCAATAAAACCTCGATCGAGGTGGTTTAAGCTAGCCAATTACGACGAATATGTAAGCACTAAAACGACCTGTTTTTGTATTGATATTATTATCTAAGATTGTAATGTTTATTGTTATATATGTTTTCCTACCTATTATGCAGTTAAATCATAATTTATAGTTTGTGTATGATTCGGTTTTTGTCAATTTGTCTTAAACAAAGAAGCAAGTTAATCAGTTTGTATATATTGAAAACATAACCATGTTGAACACAGCTTAAGAAATCCAGTTTAATTATACCAGAGAATGCAACTATTCGAATCAGTGTGTGCTGCTTCAGAGTTTTTCGTATCCACATGCCCTAGACATTGTTCGCTCAAACATATTAAACGTGAACCTACCTAAATGTACATCCTAACGAACCGTGCAGCTCAAACATATGCCCTAGATATCTTTTATTTTATTTCTTCACTTTCAAATGAACTTTGTATCATAATAGATGATGATAAGAACTGCAAATCTTAGATTCAATCAGTACAGGAGAGGGTCTGCCTAACCCTAGTTAACTTTTATCAAAAAAAAAATGTAGGTCGTTAGGATCAAGAAAAAAATAAGCATTTACAAATGCCGGTGTGCATCCTTGGGATCAAGAAAAATTGTGCATGACCTTTGTACTGAATAAAGGCCTTAATTAGTAGTATTAGACACATATTTTATGCAATATGAGTTATCCTCTCTTACTTTTGATATACATAATTTCATTCCCCTTATATATCTCCATTGTCGTGTGACTATTTCATTCTAGTGATCCAGCCAGCATGCTTCCTGAACTAATGAAACGTTGGCAGTGTTCGTTTCAAAAAGTTTTAAGTAGTAAGAGGTGGACCACCTTACAAAAATAAGCTAGTGTTCAGAATCTTAAGTTGTTTGTTTAGTTTTAGTCATAGTTTAAAATTCCGAATCCGGGCTAAATATCGGATTCAGAAAAAACGGTATATTCCGACCCTCGAAACAAATATGTCACCTGAAATGTCTGGAATATTCTCAGATATTCCCAGAACTTACAATGCCGATTCTCTAAAAACTGGTATATTACCCCAAAATTTCGCGAAATATGTCGGCATTTTGAACTATGGTTTTTTTTTATTCAAAAAAAAAAAAATGGTGTGGTAAGCCCATTTTTAATGAGATCAGTAACTCTGTAATGCTGGCGGGATTCGAACCCTAAACCTCTAGTATCATCACCCAAAGGTTTTACCAGTTGAGCCCAACTGAGACCTACAACTATGGTTTTAGTTATTTAAAATATTTTATTGGCTGTGTTTGGTTCATGGTTATTCAGATTCCTAGAAAGTATTGGTGTAGTCTCCCACATTTTAAATGCAAAATTGGAAATCAAATTCTGTGACAGTACAATATGACGAAAAGCGGATTCTGATATATAATTATAAATCAGTAAACTAATTGATTTTTTTTAATTTACTAACGCCCAAAGGCTACATCACCCTCCCCCGAAGGAGATTACATTTAATACTAGGCCGATAGACCATTTTATTGATTGTTACCGCCTAGGCATCTCTGTTGCCTACCCCCAAGGCATTTCTCATCATATCGTGAGATTCTGGAAGACCTTGTCCATCACTTGCCGCGGCTTGCACATAACCACCAAAGGGTTGGCTCTGGGCATTGCGAGTCCCGTGCCTTCAATCAAATCAACTTTTTCTGCAGTAACTCTTTCCCATTCAAAGCATTGAATCAAAGAACCCAATACTGATCCCACAACACATTGCCCCAACCCAGCCCCAGGGCAAACCCTCCTTCCCATCCCGAATGGCAGTAGTTTCTGTCCTTCAATTTCTTTGAGACCTCCATCAAATCTCTCAGGCATGAAGCAGTTGGGTTCATCCCACACCTTAGGGTCTCTATGAACAGCCCAGGCATTAGCCAATATAATCGTGCCACGTGGGACATCGTACCCACCTAGTTTACAATCTTGGGATGATTCATGTGGAAGCACCAATGGAAGTGGTGGGAACATTCTAAAAGTCTCTGAAACTATGCACTTAAGGTAAGGTAACTTAGATAAATCTTCTTCTTTCACCAATCTCTCAAAACCAACCTGAGTTTCAATCTCATCTCTAGCCTTTTGCATCACCTCGGGATGGTTAACCAAAAGAGACATTGCCCATTCTATAGTTGTTTCTGATGTGTTGGTGCCTCCAATAAGCGTGTTCTGCATGGAACCGAATGGAATGTTAAATCAAAACTAAAATGCATAAATCATCATAAAAAAAAAATTAAAAAAAATAGACACACTTACTAGCACGAGACCTTTGATTGTGTCATCTGTGTAAGATTCAGGTTGTGATTGTTGCAACAAAAGCAAGTGATCGATCATGGTATCGTTACTTTTGCATTGGCGACGCTCATTTACTAGACCTTGCAAAAACGTATCCAACTTCTTCATAATAATGGACATGTTCTTCTCGATTCCTTTGTAATCTATCCATCTCAAAAATGGCAAATAATCTCCAGCATTGGCAGCTCCTGAAAGCTTAAAAGCAGAACTTATAAGCTGTTGAAATCTTTTTGCTTCTTCCTTATCCTCGACACCTACTTCCCCATAGTACCTCTTTGCAGCCACCATTCTGGTTATGTTATTGAAAGTCAACTCACAGAGTTTCCATCTTAATTCAACTCTGGTAAAACCACCACTGGCGGATGTACAAGTCTTATATAGACCAGACAACAAGTTCTTAATCTCTTCTTCTCGGATGGAAAGAAACATGTTGAGGCGACCAGGGGAGAAAATTTCAACAGAACACAAGCGACGAAGATTGCGCCAGTGATCACCATAGTTGGCTGAAACTAGGGCAGTATAATTATAGCCCATGTGTCTATGCAGGGTCATATGAGGACGATTAGCGAAATTGGCATCGTTCTTGGTGAAGCATTCTTCGATAGCACTTGGTGATGATGCTACAACAGCAAGACGTGAGCCTAGGCGGAGGGAAAAGATTGGACCATGTTTTTGCGCAAGCTTGTCAAGTGTTCTATGTAAGGGATTTTCAAGGAGATGGAGGTGCCCAAAGAAGAGACGAGATCCTGGTGGACTAGGCGGAAGTTTTGATGATTTTGTTGTTTTTGTGTGAGAGAACAACTTGTACACTATCATACCAATGAAAACTGAAAACAGAGAAAGGTAGTATAACCACTTGGGTTCCATGGCAATTGCATGACTGAGGGTCATTTTTCAAATGAAAATGTTTGAAGTGTTGGCTCAAGGTTGAACAACAACTCAATTGGTATAAGAACATTAGGAAGATGGCATTCAAATATATAACAAAATAATAATATACAATTATGTACAGTCTTAAACATAAAAGATATTGTTTATAGTACTATGCAATTAAACACTAACAAATTTATATATAAAAACAAGAGATTTTTGGACATACCCCATTTGAAAGTCGAAATTTGAGATACCCCATTTGAAAAAAAATAATAATTGAGATACCCCCATTTCAAGTTGTGGTGTTAATCTTAGCCGTCCATCATAAAGCTAACCTACGGCTGTAAAACTCTTCTGTCTTGAAATTTGGGGTATCTCTTTCAAATGGGGTATGTCCAAAAATCTCTAAAACCAAAGATGCGCCTTTTTTTTATCAACTGATTTTAAGTTTAAAATTTTAAAACAACATGCCATATTGCATAGACACTAGGGTTCATTGCACCCATACGTGGTAGTGTTTTATTGGTCCCACAGGTTACACATATGCACAACAACAAATTCTTTGATTTTGAGGTAGAGAATTTATGTGTAGCCCAGAGAATTTTATATGTGTAGCTTACTTGTATGTGGGTATGTACACCCAATCACAAAACGTCATGTGGCAATAATAATATAACCTATGTATGGGTTTAGTTAACCTTAGTGGGCTTAATCAGTTACCCAACCACTTTATCAACACGTGGCATCTTATGATTTTTTTTTTTTTTTGATTGGCAAACGGGGTTGAGAGGACCCCTATCCCTTTAAATTACGTGTGGAAACTTATATCAACATTTCGAGCCACATGCATCTTATGATTGGGTGTACACACCAACATATAAGTAGGCTACACATAGCGTCTTACATATAATTAGGGAACACAGATAAGAATTTGATTTTGAGGCCATGTTTTGTCAGAAAAAAAAACTAGGCTATGGGCCCATTATGTATGTGGTCATAAGGGCCCAATCACAACACGCCATAGGTTAATAAAGTTTTCTTTATTTACTAAACTATCACCAATGTATGGGTGTAGTGAACCCTAATGAGCTTAAATTAATAACTCAACTAACATGTGTCATTTTATAATTGGTTCCTCATGGCCACATATAAAATAGAGCCACATCCTAAATTTTTCAGTGTGGCCAGATATTTATTAGATGTAAATTTAACTGTTGAGCAAAATAGTGTACAAATACTAACTCAAAGTTGGCTTTCGTTTACTTTCATAGAAAAAAATGTTGTATTGGACAGTGAACTTTGGCCAAATTTATATATTAATCAGTAAACATTCTAATTTAGATCAATGTAAATAGTTGTTAACAGAGCGCGGTTGTAATAATTGTTTTGGGCAGTGAAATTAACATAGCACAGTTGTAATGGTTGAAAGGGTAACATTGCAGAAGGTTTTAACATTAAAACGTACAAAGGGTTTTTGGGGGAGCCAACGCACTTCTGCACAAACTAAACCTGTCAGAAACTTATCTGCCACAATTTCTGGTGGATAAATAATTGCCATAGTTTTTAGTCTTATCCAAAACTTGACTAAAGACTTGCATTTGCTGGACTATTTGTTAAAAATTGTTAGAACTTAAAAGCTTTAGTAAAAGCTTGCATCGAAGAGTTTGGCTTTGTTGCATTGAAATTGCTCTTAGTTTGTTACTCGAATACTATATTTATTTTATTTTTTTCTTAGATAAGGCATTGAATGCTGCAACAAATCTTACAAATACAATTATTTCACACCCCCACCATGTGAATATATGGTGTCCAGATGTTATATATCTTTTGGGAAAAGATGTTATCTCAATAATTAATTGGGGAATCCAATCAATTTGCACATAAAAACACTCAAATGGTTATAAAACCAAAATTGTATAATACTCCAAACGTGGCAGTTTGTTATGATACTGTGATCTCTAGTCATGATTATCAGTGATGCTGGCATCTATACTACTATTACTTTTTATTTTCAAAGTATAGTCTGTCATTAAGAAATTTTTTCAAAATAAATTTTAATGGAAAAGGGGAGAGGGTTCTATAGGCAATGAAATGTGTACAATATAACTTGATGAACTCTATCAACAAGAAAATATGGAACCGTGATATGGTGGAGACCGACGTTAGGGGAAGAGAGAGGAAGAGAAAAGGGAGAAAAGAAAAGAGATTTCAAGAAAAAAAAAAAAAAAAAAGACGGACAGACAAAAATTAAAATGGGAAAAAAGAGGACAGATACGAGTTTGAGTTCCACCCAACTTTAAAAGAACCTCCTAACATCGGTCGGTCGATAAACTAATGGAAATACTTTTATTCAATAAACTAATGAATTGTGTAATATGTACTTTCTTTGCCAATCTAACAAAATCTTTGATGGGGGTACCATTCAAAATCATAACTCTGTGTAGTGACCGATCCAGAAATTTATAGGTGGGCGGGCTATAGGGTTCCTGGCATGGGCTATTTTTTTGGCATGCCTTAATGGCATGCCAAAGCTAAATGGCATGCCGTTTTGGCATGCTTTTTGCCCTCCCCCTTGTATATAGGGCCCATTTTCTTATGTACCCTACATACAAAATTTGGTTGCACTATATAATTTTGTTTAAATATAATCACACTAAATTAACAATAATAAAATATATTAATTTTTTTTTAGAATTTTATTAGATGATATTCAATTAAAAAAAACATGTTTATTCAAAGTTTAAGTTTAAAAGTGCCTTGTACATCAATTGCACACGAATTGCTAATCAACTACATTCTTAGATAATTTCATCAATCGTATTAAAAGTCTAAGGTTTTGGACTTTGATATGGAGTGAGATTACTTCATATACTTTACATCCTACTCAAATTTGGGTAGGTAAATTATATTTTCTAGAAATTTTGTCTTCTAAATATAAAATTTTATATACATGTATATTTAAAATAAAATATTAATTAATTATTAAGAACCACGAAAAAGGCATGCCAAATCCCCAAATGGCATGCCGCCCATGGCATGCCATGTTTGGTATGCCATTTTGGTTGTGCCAGGAACCCTAGCAGGCTAGGATATGCAAGAAGAACTTGCAAACCCTTGGTAAAAAGGACCTACATGTTTATGTTCCTACAATCTCAACTCAAATTGAAAAAAAAAGTGCTCAATATTAATTATAATCAGCCATTTTTTTTTTATTTTTTATTTTTTATTACATTAATAGACTGGTAGAGATGGTTGGACGAGAGAAAGAAAAAAAAAACAATTGGAGAACAATAACAAGGAAATTGTAGAGAGAACAAAAAAAAATCATGTTAAAATAATTAAGAAATTAACTTAAAGGGTCTGTTTGATTTAGACGGGAAAAGAATTTATCGGAAAATAAATTTACCATATGCAAATAATTGGGAAATAAAATATTGATAAAATGGTTATAGTGCTATATTGATCATGAAAAACATTAAAAATTATTTAAATATATTTGTAGTGAGAGCTCGACAAAATTGAGCTCCAATATATTCCAACATTTTAACTTATCATTTCGTTTTAAATATTTACCACTTATTTTCTATTTAATCAAACATGGAAAATTGAGATTTCCCAAAAAATCTATTTCCCAGACTCGAATCAAATAGACCCTAACTAAATTGGTTGGATTATAATTTGTATCAAATTAATTTGGCTAAATCTGCTTGAATCATGTTTGTGCACTATAGATTATTCCCTAAAAATTTTGGGTGTTATTCTTTCTGCCCAAACATGTTGTCAGAACCGATATATCAGTCCATGTTCCATTCAGTTTGTTGTTTTCTATGTGAAATTTAGGTGTTTTTGCAGTTTCAAGAACACATCATTCGAACCAAAGTTTTAGACGTTCGAACGGGTTTTTAAATGCTCTCTGAAAATTGGAGATTCGTATCAGACGTTTGAACGTATTACGTGTTTCTGCATACTGGGCCCAATTTTGTGCAAACCTTAGTTTGTGTTTGGGTTTGTTTATAAAGCCAATGATGTAAGAAATACAGTTAAGGTTTTGGGAGCCACATTAAGCAATAGTTTAAGGGAGTTTTGAGAGATACAAGATTTGAAGATTTGAGGCTTGAAGGCCCCTGAAATCTTGGAAGCAATCTCTATGGGGGATTTATAAGTTTGTGTTCTTCTTGTAAAAGGTGTGAGGTTGAGTTGTGTGAGATTTCATCTTGTAATCCTTTTGGTTAAAGATAATAAAGTTCTTTGTTTTGTCGGTGGTGATTTATTCCCCGTGAGGGTTCCACCACGTATATCTTGTGTATTGGTTTCGTTTTTCTTATTATCATTACTTGTTTCTTCTAGATCTTGGGTTATTCCGCACAGTAGGTTTATTGATTTATTATCGATTTATTCCCAACAATTTGGTATCAGAGCTTCGGTTGTAGAAGATATCGGAAACAAAGTCATTTTCGAAGTATGATATTGAGAAGTTCGATGGAGTCATGAATTTTGGTTTATGGCGAATTCAAGTTCGAGATTACTTGGTGATACTCGAATTGGATGATGCACTTGATGGTCCTCCTCTTGTACCGAAAAAAGGGTCAAGAAAGTTTAGGAGGCGATGCAGAGATGAAAAAAAGATCGATGTACAGAAGAAGAAAGATCGGAAGGTGGCAAGTCAAATTCGATTGTGTCTGGCGATCTTAAGCAACGAGGACGTTGAATTTTTTTTTTTATTTGGGGGTGGGAATTCATTAAAAAAATCATTGATTTTTAAATATATACACTTTACTCAAATTTTTTATTTCACTTCCATGAATAAAATTTATGGGTATCTTCTCGGGAAAACCCTTAGGAGACTAAACTCCTCCACCTGGGAATTCCTTGTGGTTTAAAGCCTACGTGTTGAGGGTAAAAATACTATGTAGTTAATTTAGTCTTTGTAGTATATATGTGCTCTTATTTCTTTATCTTTTACTATTTTGCTTGAGGAAACAAAATGTTTCTTGAGGTTATTTGATAAGAGCACAAAAGTTTTTTTCCTTAATACCTTCCGAATAACAATTTGCTTACCTGTATATGATTTAATGTCTCTTTTAGTCTTATTTTTAGGTTTATTATATTTCACGGGTTTAAACTCTCACTAACTTGAAATAAGGCCTAAAGTACCAAGTATTAGGCTTAAGTTGGTGGATTATGAATCAAAGTGAATTAAAACTCCAAGCCCACCTTCTCAAACACTCCTACAAGAAAGAGGAAGTCCAGTCCAAGAGAAAGGAGATTTTAAAGCCAAAAAGGAATCCACGACTGTATAAAGCTCAGAGGAGTATTTTCACCGAACCAAAGTCCCATAGTTTAAAAGTACTTTAACCTACACAACATGCGGAGCAAACGCCAAGTTGCGAAAAGTCAACAGTCTAACTCGCCACCCCGCGAGTCAACTCGCACCTCGCTAGTAATTTATAATCTGGAAGGTGGGCCCAATACCGACTTAAAGCCGATGGACTCTAGACCGACCTACTTCTGTCATATGACCGACTTGAAGAGTTTAAACACGTCTGCATGATTAGTATAAATATAATTGTAAACTAGGGTTTTGTTATCTTTTCCTTCAACTCTCTTTTAGAGGCACATCTTGTATTAGGGTTTTGGAATTGGTCAAGGTTTAAGAATAATAAAGGTGTGTTCTTCTTATTGATAATGTCTTCTTCATCAATGGAAGGCTAAAACCCTTTGGGAATAAGTAGCTTCCATTGATGAAACCTTAATTAAAATTAGCTTTTATACATGTTATTATTGATGAATCGTTTTTATGCAAGAGATAATAATATGGCATTTTCAAGTAGATTGATGTCTACAGAAGCTTGAAATCCCCAAATTCCTATTGTTGACAATTGCGCGGTATACAACCACCGTTACACTGAAATCCCCAAATTTTTAGTAATAAACTCTAATTAACAATACTCCAACAAACCCCCAAAATCACTATTTACTTAAAAATGTAATAGTAAATAAATCTAAAGATATTTACTAGAACCAAGATTTTTTTTATGCAACAAGATTCTCCATTTATGCACCAAGATCCTTTCAATTTATTACTTAAGTTGAGATTGTTTAATGAAATTAGGTTTGAAGAACGAATTAGAAAGATTGTTTGATGAAATTAGGGTTTAAAGAGAAATAAGTTTTTTTTTTTTTTTTTTTTGTTGCAGGTGCCAGTTGGGTTCAACTGGTAAAACCTTTGGGTGATGATACTAGAGGTTTGGGGTTCGAATCCCGCCAGCATTACCGAGTTACTGATCTCATTAAAAACAGGATTATCACAACATTTTAGCGAATGAGCCTGTGGCTCAATGGCAGCACCCGTCTCACAAAGTGGAGAGGTCGTGGGTTCGAAACACGTCAACAGCGGATTGTTGATATAAGTTTCCACACGTAATTTAAAAAAGGGTAGGGGTCCCCACAACCTCGCTTGCCAACCAAAAAAAAAAAAAAAAAGTTTTGTTTTTGTTTTTTCTTAACAACTTAGCATATTTAATAATTCAAATAAACCCACAGATAAATTTTTAACAGCTAATTGATCTGTTAGCATCAAATTAACAGATTGTATAACGTGAAAACTTGTTGAAAGAGTTAAGACACCATGTGATGAGTCTTTTTATACATTGTATTAATTAAAAAATAGTGTAAAATACATTGTGCTCTAAGATTTTATTGAATTTGATGAGGGGGGAGGCATAACTTAAGAGCACTTTAGCCAATTGAAAAATCTTACATGTGTTGTCAAAGACCTTCACTGACCATCAAATAACTGAACAAGGACCAAAGGCTAGATACACTTTATATTTGGACCAAAACTCATTTAATTACCTATATTCTACTAGGACTAAAAGCTAAATAACTGTAACAATTATTATAAAAAATTTGTATGTGGCAGAAAGACTGAGACGAATATATATATAACTTATTATTACTTAATTGATTCCACAATCTTTTCTCTAATAATTTACTTAATTAAAAATATTAAAAAGAGATTTTATGTCTGTATTAACCATATTTGTGAGGTTTGTCAATACATTAATGAATGATGAGGATGTGTATGATATGAACAATAATAAAGTAGAGACGTGAACACCATTGTATACGTGGTTCGGTAATTGTGCCTACATCCACGGAGAGAGAGAATGAACTTTATTATAGTAGTGGTGATACAAAATGGGAGCTCGATAATGGAGAGAGCTCAAAAGAGAGATGAGACCTGAGAGGTGAGGTCTCATGAGAGAGTGTTGAGGTCTTGTGTATGATTCACAATGAGACCATGAGAAGATGAGTAGTTTGCCTTTATATTTATAGGCTACAATGTAATTCCATTCTTAGCAATTAATAGGGTAATAATGGGGAAAATATCTTTGTAATAATAAGGCTTAACTTTGTAACTTGTGCCATCAAGAGAGAGCCCATTAGATGTTGATATGTGGCACCATGATGGACGGTAGAGATGGTGCCACATGAATGTTGTATATAGTACCCCTACATAAGCCCCCTCTTTTTAGGTTGAACGGAGTTCGGGCTGAAAAGAAGTAATCGAACCGATCCAGCCCCCAAGATGGATGAAATATGGGGTTCTTTAACGAAGTCGATCCGCCCCAAATTTTGATGAGCTTGATCATTGAGATTTGAAGGACCCGATGAAGGTCCCTTGTGGTAATGGCAACTCGATCATGAATTTGTGTATAGCGAGCTAGTTAGTTCCAGGTAGACCTGGTAGCTCGTTCAGAAGGCATGTAGACGAGATGGACAGCTGCAAGCAGGTCGTACTGAAGTGGGTCTTCTTGCATACATGGGTGGTTGTCTTTTTGTGGTCGAGTTGCATAGACCTGATACTTGTTGATAATGTTAGCATGTGAAATATTATAAAATTTAGTAAGAGACTTACACTGAACTGTATGTCTTCCTTATGAGTTTTGTATGTACTATCTTTGTCGCCTTGTGATTGGACATTCCGATAGATGTAGCACTTTGGAGTGCACATGTAGCTCGTTTGAGAAAGAGCATTGGTTGACCAAGTGTTTTGAGAGTTACTTGGAACCTTTTGGTGCCCGATCTAGTGAATGGTCGCAGCGTGGAGACCTGTTTGACAATTCTCGGGCATGTGGCCTTTATGGGTCTACATTGCGTTGAAAGTGAATGCGTTCGACCAGGCGTGTGGCTAGAGAATTGTGTTTGAGGTCGTCCCGCATACGAGTGACTCACTAGTCAATGAGGGTGGCCGTATTGTATATTAAGCATTTCACTTGTAAAGAGTTCAGTGAAAGCAATGTGGCACATTTGTGCAAAAATAGCTCATGGGGAGTGAGGTCGTGTTCATGTGACCTGCACATAGAGAGAGCTACAAAAAATATCCTTAATAGCTAATTGTGCTAATAATAAGTTAATTTCATTAGATAAAGTGAGAATAGCCCCCTGTATGGCATAAATGTTCTTGAGGTCGTTGAAAGACCTGTAATTTGAGGAGGTCGTTGATAGACCTGGTGAGGTCGTTAGGTTAGGGCCTGAGTAAGAGGTCGCGTCGAGACCTGAGAGGTCGTTGGCTTAGAGACCTGAATAAGAGGTCGCGTCGAGACCTGAGAGGTCGTTGGCTTAGAGACCTGAATAAGAGGTCACGATGAGAGACCTGAATCTTGCTTCTGTCGAGTCCAGTAATTGTGTAAACAATTTGCTCCAAGCCCCCAACTGTGAGTTGCAATTCTATCTTTTCAAATTCAATGATTTTCTTGAAAATCACCATCTGAGAACCTTAGAACAATGGTGTTCGGTGGGGTTGGTGGGTGGAATTCGCTTGAGAAAATCCCAAGTCCCTGTAGTCGGCGCCAAATGTATTAACCATATTTGTGAGGTTTGTCAATACATTAATGAATGATGAGGATGTGTATGATATGAACAATAATAAAGTAGAGACGTGAACACCATTGTATACGTGGTTTGGCAATTGTGCCTACATCCACGGAGAGAGAGAATGAACTTTATTATAGTAGTGGTGATACAAAATGGGAGCTCGATAATGGAAAGAGCTCAAGAGAGAGATGAGACCTGAGAGAGGTGAGGTCTCATGAGAGAGTGTTGAGGTCTTGTGTATGATTCACCATGAGACCATGAGAAGATGAGTAGTTTGCCTTTATATTTGTAGGCTACAATGTAACTCCATTCTTAGCAATTAATAGGGTAATAATGGGGAAAATATCTTTGTAATAATAAGGCTTAACTTTGTAACTTGTGCCATCAAGAGGTAGCCCATTAGATGTTGACATGTGGCACCATGATGGACGGTAGAGATGGTGCCACATGTATGTTGTATATAGTACCCCTACAATGTCTTCCAAAAATATTAAATTAATATGCTTTATCATCCTAAATCCTGATCATGTAATGGGATGATCTCCAAAAAATTTCAAATGAATTATAGTATAATATTTTTTTTCAAATGATCAAGTGGGGACTGAAGACATTCTCAAGCATCCAATGAAAATAGTCATACAAGAAACAACGTGAAATAGTCATACCAGAATCTAATGTGATCCATGCTCATTTTTTCTTTGTTTTTTCAAATGGATCTCAAAGGGATGACCTAGCTCCAATAATTTGCCTTTTGTAGCCAATAAATTATAGCTAAATACATTAGCGGTACCTAATGAATCTTATGTTATTAGTGGACTAAACGTTCGCATTTGCAAATTTCACATGTGTTATTTAATGATCTATTAAGTCTACTACCAATTACAATAGTATTAATTAATTTGCGACATAATCAAGACTTCAGATCCAGTTCTTGTTCCCAACTAGGCTAACATGTCAAAAATTAAAGGTGATTTATTATTGTAGACACGATCATATCGTTGTGAGATTACAAAAAATAATGATGAATCAACATTATTGGTCTTATTCATGCAAAAATCATGTGGTGAAGATCTCTAATAATTTTTAATTATGTATCATTTCTAATTTTTTTTTTTTTTAATGATGGAGTTAGTAACTGAAAGTTGAAAGTAGAGTACTAGACCCGAATATGGTATGGAAGTGGTTCTAGGCCCTCATTAAGCACCTATAAAACACAATTGGCCCAACTAAGGCCCAGTTTATAAGAGAAGCCCTCATTAAGCATTTGTAAAATAAGAAAAGACCCATTTAACGTTGATATTGTAAAAACGACCCTTTCACTACCAATAATACCCTTCTAGTTTATGCAAACAAATGTTTGTATTTTATGGTATGTCATCGTTTCGAGTATGCAAACAATTCTTTGCATTTAATGTTTATGGTTTATGTTATTGTTTGCAAGTATGCAAACAAGTATTTGTATTTTATATATGTATTGTGACTGATATAAATAAGTATGTTTATATGTTTATATGTTTATGATATGCAAACAAGTCTTTGCATCAGTCGAAGGGTAAACTAGTCCATAAGACACGGAAATCAGCGGTTGGGCCTATTTTACCATTAGTTCCCTAACTGGTCCAATCTTATATTTCCACACCTTAAATGGTCCAGGTTTTTTTTCCCTGCAAATATGGAAGAAAGTTAAAAATAAAAATAAAAAATAATTTAAAGTGATACATGCTAATATTTTTAATTGACCATATGAAGATAAGGATGACTTCCCGCTTTGGTTTTCAATATTATATCATATATAGGTTAGCATTGACAAATGAATCTTAAATTATATGTGCGACTATGGGTCGCATCTGGCAAATTTCACATGGATTATATGATCAATTTAGTCGACCAACTAACTCTTACTAGGCAAATTTCAATGGGTCGCATCTGGCAAATTTCACATGCATAATTTTATATTGGAAATATGCATACCGTATGTTTTTATATATTTTTAATATTGTGTATATACTGTGTCATATAAATAGTGTATCTCTATGTGATTATAAAAAATAAACAACTCAATCTATGCAAAGATATCATGGATCAACATGCATCTCATGTATCTCTTATTCCTGCAAAAATCATGTAGTGATGATTTTTAATATTTTTTAAATATATAAAAAATAGTATAGTTTTTAATTTTTTCTTTAATGATGGAGTTAGTAACTCAAAGTTGAAACTAGACCCAAATTTAGAAGGAAGTTATTCGGAAAACAACATAAAGAATAATTTCATGTGATAAATGCTAACTTTTGGTAATGGATCACGTGACGATGATCTCCCAACACGTGCCTTGGGTTGTCAATATTAGAGCATTCTTAATGCAAAGTGTATTGGCAAATATATCGTATCTGAATAGTATATACAAGTAACTATTGTGAAGGACACCAATCATGTTTTTCTTGGTGAGAAGGATAATCTCTTTTGAGTCAACCCTCCATAAGGACAAACTCTTTGAATGTCATGGTTAAAAAAGATATGCAGTTTTTGTTGACTTGTTGAAAAGGACAAAGACTTATGATTTTAAGTAGAATCATAGTGTCAAAATTTTGTTCAATTCCGATTTTGCCCTTTTCCACTAGGGTTAATCACTCCCTACTTAAGTTATAGTGTTTTGTGAAAAAAAAAAAAATTCTTATATATGATTCAACCTAAAATCATACTATAATTAGAGTGGGTATTTTTGTCCAGAATTTGTTGACTTCAAAGCCCTTTTAAATAAGACCATCTGTTTCCGTCCTTTTGAATAAGTCTCTCTAGTATATATGTGGTTAAGATTGCATCGGTACGTTTTAGATGTTGGATGGAGACTTTCTAATAGTAATAGCAACAAAACAAGGTTGACAGGTTGTATTCATTCACAGCTATATATGCATGATAGAATCAGGATTTGCATTGCATTTTCATTACAGATATGCTGTAGTGATAGTAACAAACCAAGATTGATAGGTTGTATGCATTCATGGTGTGGGCTCATTTCATAGGTCGTAGGTGGGACTGGGGCATTATATATATGTCCCAACTTCAAATTAAAAACAAAGAAATGGATTTGATATGATCTGTTGTGATTATTTGGTGTGGGATTTATGAAATCAATAAAACACTGTCACGTTCGGGTACGGTTACCCCCTTTAGTAATAGTAAGATTTGGAAAAAAAAGAGATTGTGTTTCACATTTAGAATCTCTATGATTGCATTATCATGTGGGACTATTTTTGGTTCTATTATTATGACAGTTGGTCAATTGATGGAAGTGATGTTAATAAATGAAAATTTCTATACCAGATACTATATATCAATTTTTTAGGGGGGCAAATTCAAAATACTCTATTTATTATGGGTTAGTAGTGTCGAATTCTGGAGCCAAGTGAGCCCAAAAAGCCTCGGTGATAATATTTGATGGATTTATACCTATATTTCAATGTTAGGACATCCTCCTCTCATATGTCGTAGGACCCACCCCCTCGATTATCCCTATTTAGCCACTGCGGACGTCCGATAGTGTGGGGTTTTATGGGCCGCAACCTGCTTCCCAGGAGGTCACCCATCCTGAAACTACTCCCACCCGAGCACACTTAACTCCGGAGTTTTTTTCGAACTCTGAAGTCAAGTGAGCCCAAAAGGCCTCGGTGGTAATATTTAACAGATGTATACCTATATTCCAATGTCAAGACATCCTCCTCTCATATACCGTAGGACCCACCCTCTCAGCAAACCATCTGCCGACTCATGGTGTTACATTCGTCTTCTACATCATCTCAACATCTCCACAACTCCATTGCTAGTGTGAGAACTGTAGAGAGTGAATCTACAACCAGTGCTATTGAGTGAAAACTATACCCAGAGTGCAGTTACAGGTGTTATAGTCTGTGAGAGATACAACCAGAGTTTGTGATTGTGAGTGTTATTTTTATTCAAAATAGTGGATTGACTATCGTATAAGGACGGTCGTGGATGTTTTCCAGTGATTGGGTTTTACCACGTTAAATAACCGTGTTATTTATTATTTTTGTTTCAATCTTTGCATATCATTGGAATATTGTACAATTTCGTTTTTACAATTGGTATCAGGTTGCTGCCCATAAAACCTAAAAACTTTGGTATCATTGGAATATTGTACAATATTCACACGTCGGTTTGTCTAAGAGTGTAATTACTCAAGCATCGATCCTTTGTGATATCTAAACAGTTATCGGCAATTATCAAAATATCTACTTATGCATAAAGCAAATATAATACAATTCCAAACCGAAATAAAACTATAAGAGAGATAATTATTATCCTCTGCAAACTATATTATCAAATATAGAACCCAATATTTATTTAATTATATAACATAACTATTAGTTATTTTATACAATCAAAACCATGTTATGTTATGATAAAATTTATTATAAATAAATAAACTAGACACTATTCAGAGTTTTACATTGTCAATTTCATGAATATATTATTCCAAGCTTAACGATGCTTTAACATGCATATAACCAATTTTTATTTTTAAACGTGGCATAATATTCAAAAATTCATAACTCTCTAACCAAAATTCCAAATAAAGCGAATTATATGTCCAAACGATCGTATTAAAGAACTCCACACAATCTAAGAGAAAGTTTTGAAAATTTCAGACAGTTTCGAGCAGAAAAACTGAAATACTCGAATTACATTAAATGTATACAAGAAAAATCATATCTTTTTACTGATTGATCCAAACAAGACATGTAATATATCAAAATGCTCATAATTAAATAATCTACAATCTAGCAGAAGAAAGTTTTTACAAAAGACTGACGGATGTTTCTGAAACAAGCAATAACTAAATTCCAACCGAACTCAATCAAAAATTCATATCTTAATAACTGCTAATCCAAACGACATGTACAATATGTCAAAATCTTTGTAGCAATAAAGCCTACAGTTCATCAGAAGAAACTTTTTCTAAATTCATAACCAATTTTGATGAAAATTGTAATCAGTAAAATCTACATGAGGTTTATGAGAAAAATCATAACTTTCCAACCAAAAATCAAAACGATGCATCCCATATATTAAAATGACCATATTCGAATTATCTACAGACCATCAGAAGAAAGTTTTCAAAAATTCCTAATGGAAAACTCTGAAACAGACATGAACAGTAACAATAACACGTAAAATGAATATATTTTTTTTTCGTATGTTCTACCAAAAATATATATACTAGCATGCTTTATAGATTTAACTCTACCTTAGCCAAATCTTACAACATGCAATCAAAACTTTATTCTCTTCAAATTTTAATCTCACTTCCACTTAATCAAATCATTCTAAAGAATGCGATAAACATATCATATAAACCCAATTAATCTTTATCATTAATTCTGCATGCAATGCGACATATATCTTTGAATAAAGATATGTAATCACCAGAGCTACTAGCTTTAAAAAGATCACTCCCACTCAAATATCCTATCAATAACATAAGCAATTTATACCATTATGCTTAATCATCTTAAGAATATATTTATTCCAAAATTCTTATGCAAAGAATTTCTTAATCAAATCAACTTGTGTATGTTACACATATCTCATCAATAAACACGATCTCATAAAGAACATTTATCATGCATCCATCTTCCAAATTCAAATATAATTTATTTATCTAAAAAAAATATACCCGTATTTCCTTATAACATAACAATCAATGCTTTAAAATCAAGCAACAAATGTTTTAAGAAACATTTTGCTTACAAAGTAAAAACTTATCTTTCAAGTTTGAGAATTTTTTTTTTTTTTTTCCCAAAACAAATAATCATCAAGTATTTTCCATTGTAAAAAAGAAAATATACACCTAAGCAATCATATCAAAAGTGATATAAAGTTCATCCAAATATCTCATAATCTCAAATGCATCGACATGCTCTAATCATGGTTAAACAAATAAAAACAACAATATCAATTAAATATTTCAACCATATTCGGCATCATCATTGCAACTAAACCTCGTTCCCTTACGGAATATCATCCTAAACAACATGGGCATCAACCAAACTATCATCGCAAGGATCTAGTTCAACCATTCTTTCCAGAAGGTAACTATCCATACTGCATATATCCAAACATATGATTCACGAAGAAATATTAAACAAGGTAAACATGCACACAATATCTAGAAGCACCTCATCACAACAAACAATCTAATATATCTATACGTATATAAACTCAACCAAAACAATCCTCACTCAAGTAGAGTCTAAAGTAAACTCTACCACTGGTTGCTCATACTCCTAAGAACTCAACTGGACTCCACAGGTACTCCCTAAAGGTCAAACGAACTCTAAGCTCTGATACCAACTGTAACGCCCCTGAAATCCGATCCTAGCTGGCCAGGCCAAAATCGGGCAACAGAGTCATAATGATCTCCATATGTCCTCCATGGACCGTAGGGTCACACTACTGTCACGTGATATCACACCTCTAGACCACAGAAGAACATAATAAGATAAACAACAAATACTAAATTAACAGCGGAAGACTAAACAAAATACGAACTATATAAATATAAATATACATCAGAGTCATGCCCGAAGGTTACAACTCATCAAACTCCAACTAGACATATGAGCAACTCAAGACAACCTCCACCAAGCTCTTATCGAATACTTCATCTCTAAAACACTTGTATCCTGAAAAGGGAAAAGGGAAGACGTTAAACGCCAGCAAGTTACAGAACTTGAGGTTCGATCTTAATTCCCAGAAAAGGAATCCGCGCATCCTAAAGATGAACAATTATAAATAATAATTAATTTATTTTAACATTTAACACAGTGATCAATAAATCAACAAAATCATTCTCTGGTAATCCGCAATGTCAATCATATTTCCAGTTCCAATAATCAAATAATCAAAATCTATTTCAATTAATCAATCAATCAATTAATCAGTCTGCAATATCAGATCAAGTCTTTATCCAGTAATTCCAATCCATCATATTACATCAATCCAAATCCATCCATTTTACTCCATGAAATTCATATATATAAAGTTGTGCAGTAGCACCGGGTCGTACGCTTCACTCCATACACTCACATGAAATATATATATATATAAAGTTGTGCAGTAGCACCGAGTCGTACGCATCACGCCATACACTCACATGAAATTCAAATATAAAGTTGTGCAGTAGCACCGAGTCGTACGCATCACGCCATACACTCACATGAAATTCAAATATAAAGTTGTACAGTAGCACCGAGTCGTACGCATCACGCCATACACTCACATGAAATTCAAATATAAAGTTGTGCAGTAGCACCAAGTCGTACGCATCACGCCATACACTCATTGAGTTATGTCATGTGACAACACTCCGGGACGTCTCCCCATCATACGGGTCCGGTGTTAATTTGTTTAACACGCCCAAATCAAATCCAACACATGGTTCAATCCAACCATTCTATTCCAATCATTGTCCATATAAATATATATGACGAACAACATAAACGTGTATGATGTCAAGTTCATGAATTTCTAAAGTAAGAAAGTCCATAACCAATGGGTTCAATCAAACATTACAATACCAAGTCAAATATTCAAATCCAATAATAACATATTTTAAAATATAAATTTCAGCAATATTAATAACTAAATATTAACAAGTTTGCATATTTATCAAATTCTAATTATTAAAACATGTATTTTCATGAGAATCAATTATTATTCTACTATCCCAAACTTAATAACCAAACTAACACTTCAACCTAATCTGAAAATTAAGAGAAAACATCAAGTAATATAACTTGCCTCATAAGAAGACCACCAAACACCAAATATACGAAGAACACAACTCAAAACCACCATACTGCAATCCAGTCACAGATTTTTTGACCTCCAAAGAATCAGTTGTACAGGTCACGTCCGGAAGATTCACATAATCTACTTTATATGCTCAGATGCGTATTTTCAATAGGGTTCTAATGACGTAAGATTCATGTCATTCCGAGTTCTGTAGAGAGAGTTATGGCCGAAATACTAACATGGTGTTATCAAAAACGGGAATCCATATATTTCTCTTCAAGTTTGAGATCTAGGGTTTTTCTTTTTGATTTAATAACTAAGAATAGTATATATACTAATATTTATTTATGTGGACTTAAAGATGAGTTTAAAATAAAGCCCAAAGGCATGATACTAATCCCATTTATAAAACCTATTTATATAGTCAAAGAAGTCCAAATTGAAATCCAATTTCTATTAAGCACAAGCCTATCAAAATACCGGGTATTACATGTGCTTTCCAATGGATTCTGAAAACTTTGGGACTAATCATCGCCCTCCTCTATTTGATGGTACTAATTTTGGTACTTGGAAGGTTAGTATGACAATATTTTTACAAAATATTGGATGTTTTAGTTAGGGATAATAGTAATGGTGAAAATTAGTCCATATATTCTGACGTTGAAAATATGATTTTTGAAAAGATGACTGTCTTGACCGAAAAGTTTTTTTTTTCTAGTTATCTGAATGATGGGTCGAACAACGATAATCACTACTATGATCATTACATGCAATCTAGGTAGAATATTCACATTACTCGTTACATTTGGAATTATCTTTGTTCTGAAATCCATATTAATAATCTAGTTGGAATAATCACATCACTAATCATCTTTTTTTTTAAGAGTACGACTACAATCCAGTTAATCGTGTACGATGAACTTCTATAGCCCTCGGATCTACACAGATCAACACATATCTCGAGCCCCTTAGTTTGTCTTTCAAGGGTAAATTGGGAAATAAAACTTATAAATTTTGTAAAGAAAATATGCTACTTCTTCTTCCTCTCCTTCAAGCTTCAACCCTTCTTCCTAAATTGATAATTAGATCAATAAAAACATCAAATCAAAAAAATCAAAATTTTGAAATAAAACAAACAATTCATTCTCTAATAGGATTGTGTTTTGAATTTACAATAATTTTGATTTTGTACAATTAGTAGTATTCATTGTAATATGTAACACAAGTTAAGTCTTAAATGATCAAAACCAGAGCTTTCAGTTGCTATGTTGTGAAAATTTGGGAGACCATGATGAATACCTTGAAGGAAACATTTAAAAAGAATTAATTTGCTGTGCAGAATTGGATGTTACTATAAAACCTATTTGATTTCAACAAAAATTTACACAGTTAACTGGATTGTAGCCGTGCTTTTTTCTTTAAATCCCATTTTAAATTTCGCACTTCATTTCTTTAGTTTCATGTAAATATCAACCTATTTGATTTCAACAAAAATTCTCAACAATTATGGGTATTATTTAGATCATATTCACATCTAAGTCTGTTAGGGAATTGGAAATTTAAGATCGTAAATCTATATCTATATATCTATATAATCAAATATAATAATCAAATATAACTAAACATAATAATTTATTATATACATATATAAATAAAAAAAATTAATACAAATAAATTTAAAATTTATAAAAAATTTCTCTTGCAAAATCTCTAATCTTGGTGCGTAACAAGGGGTCTACAGCTAGTATAATTAATATCATGTACAAACTTAGTTTTGGTTTATTGTTTGAAATTGAAGCTCGACTGTGTTCTTAGATTCTACTGAGTTTGAGGAGTGGGCACTTTAGCTATTTGAAAAATCTTCCATGTGTTGACTGGAGTCAAAAACCTTGACTAACAGTCAAATAACAGAACTAAAACTAGGATAAAAAATTAGATACATATTATATTTGAACCAGAACTCAATTACAGAATTATCTATGGACTAAAAGCTAATTAACTGTAAAAATTATTTTAAAAAATTTGTATGTGGCAGTAAGATAAGGATGTCATTCAAACTACAAACTTTAAATAAGTCCACATAGACTGAGACGAATATATATAACTTATAATTTAATTAATTCCACAATCTTTTTCCTAATAATTTTCTTAATTAAAAATATTAAATTAATATACTTTATCATCCTAATCATGCAATAATCACATAGGATATGATGATCTTCAAAAATTTCAAATGAAATATTTATTTTTTTTCCCAAATAAACAAGTGGGGACTGAGGAGAATAGTTTTGTGCAGTCTCAAATCTCTTTTGAAATTGGATTTGTATTTGTAATATATTGGATTTCTAGTAATAAATTGTTGAAGCTTGTTTGCATTTTTTTCTTCTTCCTACAAAGATCACGTGATCGATGAATCATCAATCTCCAATAATTTCTAATTCCAAGATGATCTTAGAATTCATAAAATAATGATAGCCGCTGGACAATGCTTGTTTTGTTAATTAAAGAAAAATATAAAGAACATCATGGATGAAGTACATTATTGCTCTTATTCCTGCAAAAATCATGTGGTTGCTACTAGTAAAGAGGATCCTATAGCCATGTTCAATGTTCTTATTTTTTTTTTTTTCTTTTAATGATGGAGTTAGTAACTTTTTGTTGAAACTAAACCCAATGGTTAATTAGAAAACAACATAAAAAAAAAAAATTAATATGATACATGCTAACTTTTTTTAATGAACCACGTGAGGATGATCTCCCATTATGTGACTTCGGTTGTTAATATTAGAGCATTCCCAATGTAAGGTGCATTACTTGACAAATAAATTTAAAATTATATGTCGCATCTGAATTATGTTTTTTTTGTCGTGGTTAAGATTTATCTGCACATTTTAGATATTGCATTGATCTTAAATGAGATGCGGAAACGTGGGATGGAGACTTTTGGAATTAAATTACAGATGTCGGTATTATCACTTGGTCGCGCTATCTCCAATAATTTGGATTGCAATTTTGGTGCTTCTTTAATTTCTAATAGTAACTAAACAAGGTCGACAAGTTGTATTCATTCACAGCAATGCATGAATGATCAGGATTTGCATTGCATTATTTTCATTACATTACAGATGTGCTGCAATGATAGTAACAAACCAAGATTGATAGGTTGTATGTATTCATGGTGTGGGCTCGATATAACGACAAATCAGAAGTCAATAGGTAGTCGTGGGGCACTATATATGTCCCAACTGCAAATTAAAAACCAAGATACGAATTTGATTTGTTGTGATTGTTTGGTGTGAGATTTATGGGATCAATAGAACACTGTCATGTGCGGGTGCCGTTAACCCTAATAAGATTTGAACAAATTTGTACTATCACACTCCATGATCGATTACTACAAACAAACTCCACAATTGTATATATGTGGTTAACCCTAGCGTCAAACGAATCTAAAATCCTATGGATCATACAGGTGGGACTACTACATGGCCGGTGGCCATATGTATCATGTTCTGCAAATTCCACCAACTTTATTTTAAAAATTATAAGAAGATTTCGACATACATGGCGATTATAATAATTCAAAATGCTATTACATATATCTACACCAAAATATTTTAAAAAATTAGAAATTTCTATTATCAATTTATCACGGCGTGTAAAATGAAAATGAAAATGTACCTCACAATGACTTCGAATCTACTGATAAATTTTTTTTTATATATAAATTGTTATATTTTATAAATAAATTGACAACCCAACATACATTATAAACTTGGGTTTGTGTTTTTGTTTCATTATATAATTTTTCTATTTTTGATGTCGGTATAAAAAGTTTTATTTTTTTAGAAAAGAATATAATAAAGGTACATCTCCATGTGGTTGGTTTATAATGCGAAGGTGAACATTAAGTACATCACACCAAAAGAAGGGAAGATATCTGGGAATCCATTTTTATCATGTGAAAATTCTGATATAAAACAAGTTTTTTTTTTATCGTGTGGGACTCCATTTTTGTTATAATTTTTATCATATCCATTTTCTGTTTATTGCTCTCCTTCTTATAAAAAAAATCATCACGTGATGATGATGATTTGAGAAGATGACCCCATATCAAGGCCTCGTTATATTTATCAAGTGGGACTACGTGCGTCGCATCGCATCGACCGCCTGCAAATTTCACATGGGTTATATGAAATGAGATGTGGTAATGTGGTAATGTGTATTACATTACATTACATATGTCAGTATTATCACATGGTGCCCTATCTCCCATAATTTGCATTGCAATTTCATTACAAATGTGTACGTGCTTCTTTAATGTCTAATAGTAACAAAACAAGGTCGACAGGTTATATGTATTCATGGTGTGGACTCATTTGAAGTCTATAGGTCGTTGTAGGTGGGAGTGGGGGACTAATATGTTATTTGTCCCAACGTACAGCAAGTTAAATTTCACATGGTTTGTATGAATGAATCTGAAGTCATAGGTCACTGTTGTCTATCACTTTCTTGTGTGCCATGAGATGCGGTGCACGATTAGTTGATTACCAAACCTCTAATTTTGTCAGACTTTTATTACATAAAACAAAAAAAATAGTAGTAAGAGAGTTTGGACTATATTCAATCAGTTTGTGATTGTTTGGTGTGAGATTCATGGGACAATAACACTGTTACTCGCACCATATATATATATATATATAGAAGTGTCTCTCTAATCGTACTAATAGTACACTCCCTGATTGCATTACCACAAACAAACTCCATGATTGTACTAGTAATACACTCCATTATTGTATATATGTGGCTAGAAGGCAGCTATATAATAAGTGAAGTGTCTCCATAATTGTAATAAGTGACAGTGAAAGTGAAATATCATGGATGCCCATGTGGTGCACTTTTTCCAGACGATTATATAGCTCTCCATAATTTGCCTTCTGTTGGGTCATATAGGTGGGACATGATCTGCAAATTGCACAACTTTATTTTTCTTAGAGATTTTTGGACATACCCTATTTGAAAGTCAAAATTTGAGATACCCTCATTTGAAATTGTTTTTGAGATACCCCATTTCAAGATGTGTTATCTTAGCCGTCCATCATAAAACTCACCTACGGCTATAAAGTTCTTCTATCTTGAAATGGGGTATCTCAAATTTCGACTTTCAAATAGGGGGTATATCCAAATTTTTTTTTTTTTTTTTAAAAAAAATAGAGATTTTTGAACATACCCCATTTAAAAGTCAAATTTTGAGATACCCTTATTTAAAAAAAAAAAATTGAGATACCCTTATTTTAAGAAATGGTGTCATCTTAGCCATCCCATAAAACTAACCTGAAACGGTTGTAAATCTCTATTTTGAAATGGGGTATCTTAAGAATTTTTTTTCAAATGGGTGTATTTCAAATTTTGAGTTTTCAAATATGGGTATGTCCAAAAATCTCTTAAAAATATTATGAATGAAGATTTGTATTTATACGTCAAAAATAATAATTCAAAATGCTATTATTATAAATATCTAATTCAAGATATTTTTTAAAAAAAAAATTAAAAATCTCTATTATCAGTTTATCACCCTGTGTAAAATGCAATGATCATGTACTCGGAGATGAGCTCCAATCAACTGAATTGATTGATAAAATTATTACTATAAATTATGAACTTAATTTGTGTTTTTATTTCATTTCTAGAAGTGGGCTCATTCAATTCATTAATGCACGAATCAGGATGAACATTATTACGACAAATCTGAAGTCCATAGCCCGTCGTAGGTGGGAGTGGTGGACTATATGTGTCCCAACTGCAAATTAAATTTCACATGGTTGTGTGAATGCCATGAGGTGCCATGCATGATAGGTTACGTTGTGATGTTTGGTTTGGAATTTATGCATGGGAGAATAATAATTTTTCTTTGGTCCTACAAATCCACACCACCGAAAGATAAATTTAAGTCTTCATGCTCCATGATTGCATTACAACATGATCTGCAAATTCCACCCACACTTTTTTTGAAAATTATGATTGAAGATTTATGTGGCCAGTAGACAAGTATAATATTTAAAAATGCCATTATTGTATACATTTACCCGAAGATATATATTTTAAAAAGTTAGAAATCTCAATTATCACCCCATGTAAAATGCAAAGATCATGTGCCTCAAGATGACCTCCAATTATTTATAATCGATTGATAAAATTTTTATTATAAATTATAAATTTTAATTTGTGTTTTTATTATATTTTAAAATATTATTTGTACGTAAGATAAATAAAACACTGCCACATATGGATGTTGTTAACTTAGTGCGATATAAATAAATTTTTTTAATAATTTTATAGACATAGTAAAAGTACTGTCAGAATGAATTTTAAATCGTATGGGTCATATAGCTTAGGTGGGACTATATGGTAACGACATGATCTGCGAATTCCACTAACTCTATTTTATAAAGAGATTTTTGGACATACCCCTATGTAAAAGTTAAAATTTGAGATACCCCTCTTTGAAATTTTTTTTTTGAGATAACCTCATTTGAAAGAGGAAATTTGAGATACCCTATTTAAAAATATTATATAATAATCTTTTAAGAGGCTAATTCAAAATACTCCATATATTATATATTATATCAGTGGTGTCAATTTCACGTGAGTTGGTGGATTATAATCCACCAACTCTTACAAATACAATAGTATAAATCAATTTACAATATAATAAGGCCTTCAGATCCAATTTGTGTTCCAATCTAGACTAACATGTCAATATGCTAACTTTTTGTTTTTAAAATAATCACAAGAGGATGCATGATTTCCATAATTTACACATAAAATAATAAAATATCATTTGTCCTGATTAAAGGATGCAAAGACCATGTACCTAAAGATGTGATTGGAATCGATTGATAAAATTAATTTTATATATATTTATAAGAGTTGGTGGACATGATAAAATTGTTATATAAACTTTGTGTTTTTGTTGCATTTTTAGATGGTATATATATTAAAATTTATTATATAATTTTTAATATAATAAGGCCTTCAGATCCAATTTGTGTTCCAATCTAGACTAACATGTTAATATGCTAACTTTTTGCTTTTAAAATAATCACAAGAGGATGCATGATTTCCATAATTTACACATAAAATAATAAAATATCATTTGTCCTGATTAAAGGATGCAAAGACCATGTACCTAAAGATGTGATTGGAATCGATTGATAAAATTAATTTTATATATATTTATAAGAGTTGGTGGACATGATAAAATTGTTATATAAACTTTGTGTTTTTGTTGCATTTTTAGATGGTATATATATTAAAATTTATTATATAATTTTTAATATAATAAGGCCTTCAGATCCAATTTGTGTTCCAATCTAAACTAACATGTTAATATGCTAACTTTTTGTTTTTAAAATAATCACAAGAGGATGCATGATTTCCATAATTTACACATAAAATAATAAAATATCATTTGTCCTGATTAAAGGATGCAAAGACCATGTACCTAAAGATGTGATTGGAATCGATTGATAAAATCAATTTTATATATATTTATAAGAGTTGGTGGACATGATAAAATTGTTATATAAACTTTGTGTTTTTGTTGCATTTTTAGATGGTATATATATTAAAATTTATTATATAATTTTTCATATAATAAGGCCTTCAGATCCAATTTGTGTTCCAATCTAGACTAACATGTTAATATGCTAACTTTTTGTTTTTAAAATAATCACAAGAGGATGCATGATTTCCATAATTTACACATAAAATAATAAAATATCATTTGTCCTGATTAAAGGATGCAAAGACCATGTACCTAAAGATGTGATTGGAATCGATTGATAAAATCAATTTTATATATATTTATAAGAGTTGGTGGACATGATAAAATTGTTATATAAACTTTGTGTTTTTGTTGCATTTTTAGATGGTATATATATTAAAATTTATTATATAATTTTTAATATAATAAGGCCTTCAGATCCAATTTGTGTTCCAATCTAGACTAACATGTTAATATGCTAACTTTTTGTTTTTAAAATAATCACAAGAGGATGCATGATTTCCATAATTTACACATAAAATAATAAAATATCATTTGTCCTGATTAAAGGATGCAAAGACCATGTACCTAAAGATGTGATTGGAATCGATTGATAAAATTAATTTTATATATATTTATAAGAGTTGGTGGACATGATAAAATTGTTATATAAACTTTGTGTTTTTGTTGCATTTTTAGATGGTATATATATTAAAATTTATTATATAATTTTTAATATAATAAGGCCTTCAGATCCAATTTGTGTTCCAATCTAGACTAATATCTGATGATCTCTCTATTATATTATGGGTCAGTTGGTATTTGGATTACATATTACATTTGTTTTCTTTAATGGGATTCACTGATTTAAAATTCATGTCAACTGAAAGAAGCTAGACTGTAAGTTTATCATTCCCATGAAAAAGACCATGTGGAATCGGATTTGGTAAAGGATTTGATTACAAATCAGATGTTTAGATAGACATGCTCTGTTTTTTTTATCTTTGTTGTACACACCACCAGATGAGTTCACGTGTTTTTTAATTTTTTTAATAATTTTTTTTTATATTTTACCAGGGTTAACAACATCCAATGTTTATGTTTAGATATTTTATTTATTCATCCATCTCGAATATTTAAAAAATAAAAATTATTACAAAAACCACGTGTACTCATCTGGTGAGAGGTTAGTATACATATTTATTTTTTTATGTGTGTGCAAAAAAGCTGCACTCATGAAATCAGATGTATTTGATCATGAAATTGTGTGTTTCTCATTTGATTAAAATATATTTGATCATACTGTTATTGTGTGAGTGTGAAGTTGGTTTCGAAAAGTTTTGGAATTTTCAATATCTTTTGTGATCTGATATTTACAGTGTGCCTAGCTAGCTTATTTCTAAAATAACAAAGCAAAGATGGTCTGTTATATGCTGAAATTAACAAAATATGAAACCCTATTCATAAACTGCAGAGGCCCAACAACCAAACTCATCATTACCTATATATTAATCTACTATCAAAATAATAGATTAAAACATGGATGTTTTTCATTAATTTGAAAGCTCTCGGTCAATAAGAAATTAATGTATACAAAACTTCCTAAAAAAAAAACAAAGAAGCTTAATTAATCATGCAGTTAAATATATTTATTATACTTAAGTAAATGACAAAAAGTCAAATTAGATCCAAATTAAAAATACTGATTATAAAAAAGTACTTAAGTATTATAATAAAGTATCATGAAAAAAAATATATATAATATTTTATTATATTATATTTAATAAAACATAGTCAAATTAGATCCTTTATTACAAAGTCATCAATTAATAATTTTGAACTTGGATAGATATTATTCAAACTGTGATCTTCGAACTGCATACTATACTTTATATTAAACAAGAATCTGCCCAAAATTCCTCTCCGAAATTATAAGTACATTATTCATTTTTTTGGATGTCCTAAAATATATCTACTGGTCTTCAACGAAAGCAAGTCCTTGTGTAGCAGTATTACTTGAGTAAGAAGGTGGCAATGTGGACGTTTAGGTGGCAGCAACAGTAGTATTTCTAGTTCCCGAGCCTTATCCTTGTTAGCCTTCAGACTATGTATATTAACAATTTTTTTTTTCCAAAACAAATTTTATTAATAAAAATTCTAAGAATTATACAAAATTAAAGGACAGACGAATATATATCACTTTCCATATTTAAACATATATTAATTAAGTTAGTTTGTTTTTTTATCTATATTATCCTTGCTTTAGAATTAGAATAATTATTTAATGAAAATAGTTAGAATAATTATTTTTAATGAATTAGGATAAATTTAAAAATATAATTAATAATTAAACCGATAAATACTGTTCCCTTAATAAATTGGATTTTCTAGAATGTACTTATAATTTGGGACGAATAAGGTAAAAACTTAATTTTGAACTTAAGAAGGTCAGATATATTTCTAAAATATTAATAAATAGTCCACAACTTAAATACTTAATTTAATTTCACAATATATATACAGGCAACAACCTACAAGGCCCATGCAACTACATTAGATTTGATTATAGATTATTGAGAGCAGATCAAATATCCTTGATTATTTCAAGGCAGAAATCTTCTGAAACTTTTGTTGTACATTTCTTGGTTACATGCACATTTCAGACTAGTGTCCTACTGTATGTAAAAGTTTAAAATAAGGGAAGACATGAAAAATCCACTATATAAACTAGCAGAGAGCTGCAATGGCATAGCGCAATCATCAACTGAATAATCGTTTTATTCCATTAATTATTCATCATATTAGTACACTATCATTTGTGACTGCAACAATAAGATGAAGTTCTAAATCACAAACAAAAAATCATACAACATACATCAATATAATATAGGATAGGAAGAACTGAAGTACAATTACTTATAAAGGTGGATTGGAAGCCGAGGTTCTGGTATGACGGAAGCGGGTATTTCAGGACAAGTAGTCAGACCATAGCGCTCCACCATGCATATATCTTCAGGTTTCATACCCTCAGGAAATTTCCAGTTGAAACCATGGAACACATTGGCAACTGTTGTTCGAACAAGCCTAAGACCGAGGCTGTACCCAGGACACTTTCTTCGGCCCGAGCCAAATGGCAGCAGACTGAAATCCTGTCCTGTCATACCGATTTCCTTTCCCTGGAAAAACCTTTCTGGCTTAAATTCATAAGGATCATCCCAATGGTCAGGATGCCTGCCTATGCTCCATGTATTTATCAGGACAACAGTTCCTTTAGCTATGTCATAACCTGCTACATTACAATCTTCAATTGCGAAATGTGGTGCTAGCAATGGTGAGAGTGGATGTAATCTCAGTGTTTCCTTAATAACAGCCTCTAAGTAAGGCATTTCCGGATAATCATTTTCTTGGACCCATCTTTCGCCACCAGTTACTCTGTCAATCTCTTCCCTTAACTTCGCAAGAACGCGTGGGTGTCTAAGTAGTTCATGAATTGCCCATTCCATTGTAACTCCAGACGTGTCTGTTCCGCCAGGCATTAGATCCTAAAGCACAAGAAAACAAGAAATATTAATTATAATTTTTCGTCATAAAAAACAAATACAAATTTAATATATACATTAAGAAGAAGAAGATTATAATACTTACATGGACTAATGCTTTGACAGCATCAATGGTGAGCTTAACGTCAGGAGCAGTGTCATCTTCAGCAAACTGCAACAACACATCTACCATGTCTTTAGGAACAAAATCTTTGCCAGCTAAAGCCTTCTTGGCCATGTGATCAGCAATCACATAGTTGTGAAAAACTTCGAATTTTTCATTCAAAATTTTCATTCGCTTAACATATCCTTGGAGATCAAAGAAACTCAACCATGGTATCCAGTCGCCAATATTGAGAACACCATTCAGAACCATCCATTCATCTATCATCTCATGAAACTCACTTATTGACACAAGTGAAGTGTCTGTTTTATGGTCACTGAAAAATTTGTCGCTTAATACAACCCTACTTATGCTGGAAAGAGTATAGCGCCTAATATGATTTTTAATCACAACTGGATTTCCTCTCTGGGCATAAAGTCCAGAAAGGAAGGTACGCCTTTCCTCAACACGAATATATTCAAATGAATCAAGCCTTTTGGGAGTGAATAACTCGGTTAGGTAAATCTTTCGTGCTTTTCGCCAGTGTGGTCCATAAGGAGCCCATGTCATATCTTGGAAATCATAGCCAGTGTATTTTCCAGAAGCCAAAGGTGGCCTAGAGGCAAACACACTATCAAATGTCTTTAGAAATGTTTCTGCCATTTTCGGCGATGTAGCAACCAAGACAGTGCGGGAACCATATTTGAGCTGCATAAGTTCTCCATATTTTTTGGCAAATTCGTGAAGAGCCATATGTGGGAGGGTACCAAGCTGGAGTAAATTGCCAACAATAGGCCATGGTTTTGGACCAGGTGGAGTTTTTCTCTTGGGATTTCGGATTTTTTTTAAGATAAAGACAATTGCTACTAGGCATGCTAAGGCTAAAGGCACAAGACTACTCTCCATTGATTTTGGTGGCTGGAATGGAAGAGGTTCTTGTGTTGTGTTGTGTAGACAATCAGTGCAATGCTTTTTATTTATAGTTGAGCCTCTCCTCAAGAAAAATTTAAAAATAAATAAATAAAAAAATTGTTGTCATGATCTGTTTCAAATGCAGATGAAATGAAATAAGAAATTACAAATGAAATTCAAATGAAATGGGGAATTAATAATTCTACGTAAGTAAGAGAGAGCAGAATACTATAATTAAGTTTTGTAGACACTTATGTTAGTTGACCGTGTAGTCTGTGAGTTGACTCGAGTCAACAGATCATTTTTTTTTTTTTTTTGAAAAAAATGCATGGCTTTAGTACCCCTGAAGATGCTACACAAATTATAAAGGGGAAAAAAAATCTCAAAATAATTAAAAACCATATGTGAAAATTCTATTACTGTATATAGAATTTCAACATGAACCACATGGAATTCATTTTCATTTTCATTTCACATTGGTTAGGTTGTGAAAATCCCATTTGAAAATTGTTTGAAATTATTGAAAGTGAATGCTTTGATGCCATTAACATATGTCTTTATTATAGCTCCTTAATAATGGTCGTTGTGATGTTGGATTGTAATGGTGTTGGTTCAGATTAGGATGAGGTTTAGGAATACATATAAACAAACTATTCAACAAACCATTGGATCACACTCATATTTACCTAAAAGTATGTATTTTTTTTTTTTTTTGATTAGTAAGCAGGGTTGTGGGGACCCTTACCCCATTAAATTACGTGTGGAAACTTATATCAATAATCAGCTGTTGACGTGTTTCGAACCCACGACCTCTCCACTTTGTGAGAGGGGTACTACCATTGAGCCACAGGCTCATTCGCCCTAAAATGAGTAATTGGCCAACGCCTCTCCTATTATTATTATTATGAGATTTATTACAAACTTGAATTTTGAATTAGGATCACCTCCTGCTTGGAGTGAGTACCCTACAACATAACTGAAGCCCTCATCTTTATGGCTTGGAACCACAACCACAAACAATCATAATGAGCATTTAGGTGGTCACCAACAAGGATAGGACTAGGAGGCACAATAAGAGTCTTTTGAAATTATTGGAGATGTAATGGACTGACTGAATGTCCCACCATCAGAACCTGATTCCTAGTTAGCTTCATAGTTTTTCTCCTCCAATAGCTCAGAACTAAAATTAACCTTTACATCCCACTCAATAAACGAGGGATGAGCTTCTTCAGGATCCGAATTCCCTTTTCAACTAGTACTATGACTGGTCGACTGGAAACCAAGCATTATAAGAAATTGGATGACATAAGATGACGCCAATTGATTTCTTTCCTTAACTTACATATCATTAGCAAAGTTTAATTTGTTATCCAACCATGACTGGCTTCGATCTCTTCGGATGGCGTCCTATGGGTTTCTTCTCTATGGTCCAGGCTCTTATGCATGGTATCAGTACCTTGATCATGCTTTGCCTAAGCCAACAGTAGAGAACTTCTTGCTAAAGGTATGATGTCTTTTAGACCTCTGATTATTGTAAAAATATTCAAATAATAAAGAACTTGTGACAAATACTCAAAATTTCCAGTTCATCAGAGGTTTCATTTTTTCATTTTGCAGGTTGTGTTAAACCAGGTTGTACTTGGTCCATGTGTTATTGGTATTGTTTTTGCATGGAATAATTTATGGAAAGGGAAGCTGGCACAACTTCCAGCCATGTACCAGAATGATGCCCTTCCAACATTACTCTATGGTTAGTGCTTATATGAGGCCTTCATTGTTGTCATTATCCTGAGCTGAAATCAATTGAATTTGTCAGTGCAGTGCCATAACATTCGTCTAAACCTGCTCTCAGCCCTTAATAGCCAATAAATAAGATCTCCCACTACCATCATTCATTTATACCAACATCTCAGTATTGCTGTTGGAAACATGAATTATTTTTTCCGTCGTGTGTCAGGATCTTGTTGTAATAGTTATGCCTAGATCATATGAATATGATGCTTTCCATTTTTCCTTAAAGTTTACACAGTTGTTGCTCCTCGTATGCATAGGTGTTACTTTTGTCATGTATAATTTATCTTAGTCTTGGTGTGCATTCTAAATATGTTGCTCATGAGTCAGTCCTTCATTTTTTGCTTATGAATACCAGTTTTTTGGTTGCTACTTGCTAGTATCTTTCCTTCATTGTTTGCTAATTGTCAGAACGAAGATATTGAGATACTTGATAAGTAGCCAAAAAAGGGAAAAACTATGTTGCATTTAATTTCTATATGTTCTTTTGCAGGATTAAGGTTTTGGGTTCCTGCCAGTATTTTGAATTTCTGGTATGCTATTTTCTCCTTTTGGTCTTATAGCTCTTATCTTATCTTAGTAAAGTATAGAAATAAATTATCTTTCTAGTTTCTACAACACCCTGACGATCTGTCACATGTAAAGAATACTTGATATTATGTCATATTTCTTTTGCTCTTCTTATTTGAAGTCATAGCTAGGTAAACATTAGAGTCTTCCTCTTTTGATTGTTGTATGGTAAAAATAGCAAATAGAGATACATCTACAGAAATAGAGGTGTGTTTTTCTAAGAAGCAATTAAATATTTTGAACATCATCAAGCTCAGTTCATGGAGCTATGGTCAGATGCTGTAAAACATCAGTATTTTTTTGGGTTTTTTCTGTCATTAACATATTCTCCATGGCAACAATTTAATTGCTATTTCATATTTCAATTGATTAGGCGCGATAACTAGTCTGATTACAAATAGTGATGAATGGGAGGGGATGGGTTGTGCAAGTGCAACTTTATAAGAAAATCTACCCGAGGCCATCATGTTGAGAAGTTTGGTGTTATTAAGACCCAAATTAACTTCATTAGACAGTTGGAGATGGAATGCGATGCACCTTCATTGGAACTATTTCAATTTTCACTAGAATAGTTCACATATTAATTGATAGATGTAACGCCCCAACTCCGTATATCCCAGTCGGCCACTCTGGAACATAAGGAATTGTAGCGCCCATGCTACTTGACCAACCAGGCAATAGCCCACCTGTCCAAACAACATGTCAACAAGAAATAATACCATTGCAAAACTCTAGTGAGAGAGAACAATTGGTTAAAACCCAAAACCTGGCATTTGTATTAAATATCAAATTGTATGTACAAAGAAAAGTTTTCTTACATAACCATATCACACATATATACATCTAGTTTTCAAAATATACAAACTCCATTATAACAACTATAACAAAAGCTACGTACATCTATATATAACTCTGAAGTCTCAATACTCCTACGACGCTCTCGAAGCTACTGAGAATGATCTCATGAAAAAGATGGTAAACAACAAGGATGAGCTACAGCTCAGCAAATGAAATCCAACTCACTAAACTTATCACAAAGAATGGAAATACATTAGTTTAAACCAAATTCACCTCATACCAACAGATCATATCAGTCATTCCAATTTATTAATGCCTTAATTTATCTTTATTTAGTTTGGGGAGTACGCCTACATGTACTCATTACACTACAGGCACACACATGTAACTTCCCTCCATATGCGGATAGCTGGAGGTACAGTCTATACGACCCCACGCATGGTCACACTCCCATCACCCGCAAGTGACTGGTACTGCCATTGTATAGACCAATGTGCTTAACACTTCCTCCCAAGCTTGTATTAAATGTGTGTGAAAGCATCCACCACACGGCCGAAGCCCCCATTTCATAAAGGTGTGTGTGACCTCAATCAACACACGACCGAAGTCCCAAATTGCATAAGAGCGCATAACCACACTTTTTACAATTCGAAACATATCCACTTTCGAGCTCACAATAGCATAGAAAGTAGCATAAGAAGATTTTTAACATTATGCTCTGAACTATGCATATACATACGCAATATCGACAAACCAGGTCTCTAACAAAATAATTAAATATTTTTAACATGAAAATTCAGATCGATGTAATATGACACACAAGAGGGATTCAAATGACATATATTCCAAAACTTACAAATATATCAAATCAACAACCTGGACAGGTTCAATTTAATCGAGCAATAAAGTGCGAGACGTATAAAACATGTCAAGAAATTCGTACATGTCAGTTTCTCATTCCAAGTATCAATAGAGTTATTTAAAAACAGAACAAGAGTAATCCCCTCATAGACCACGCCAACTACATCAGATTTTTACTAACTATATGTGCATTTCAACATAACAATTTGTCCGGAAACATGTCTATCATATTTGTTCATTTCAACAATAACTAGTGTTCAAATTCTATTTAAACTAGCATATATTTTCAAAAAAGTAAGTAAATCAACATGATTCAGTAGATGATGCTTCTCATAACCTAGGTTCAGGGCAGCAATGAAATAAACCAGAACTTGGATTTAAAAGCACTTAATTTGATAGCCAAACTCAAATAAAATCAATACTTAACAAAAACCAGCAATTAATCAAAAGGAATTCAATTCAAACTAATATAAATCTACACCAAGGGATAAGAAGAGGGAGAGAGAGTTCACTTGCCTCAAGTGCTTGCGAAACCCCTACTCACAAACAAGGATTTCAAGCTTTAACTTCTAATTTTTTGCCCACCCAATTCTCTGTTTCCTTATCTCCCTTTCACCAAGTTTCTCTAAGTTTAGCTAGCAAAGTGAAGAGAGAGCTGGTTCTAGTGATAAGATAATATGAATAGAATATTCTAGTTCTAAATCGACTTAGCAAAAGATCTAGTTGAATCTGATTGTAGAAGTTCTTAGTGGGCTTCAAACAATGGAAGCTTAAACCCCCAGCCCAACTATAACCCATATAACAGAAATCTATATATATATATATATATATATATATATATATATATATATATATAACAAGCCCAACTAATGCAAGCCCAACTAATGCAAGGTTATACACCAAAAATAAATGCAGCAAAACATATACTAAACATGGCAGAAAAATAAAATTGTGAGGCACTACAATAGATCAATTGAAACTATTTTGTTTCAAAATCAAGTAAAGATATATTGACACTTTTATTTAAAATATTTGCAGGGTGATTCCTCTTCAAGCCCGCGTAGCCTTTATGTCTACATGCTCCATTTTCTGGAATTTTTACTTGTCGTCAACCATGAGCAAGTAAATCTTTTTTATTTTAGTCATTAAGAAACCATAGATTGTTTGATACACCATCGATTCTTTGAGTTGATCAATTATTTTTCCAATTTTCATTCAAATATACACCATTTTCATTCTTTTAATGTTACAGTTTAATAGTGTTTCTTGATTAATGTTGAGTTTTCATCTATCTGGAATTCCTGATCCATTATTCCATTGTGGTTCTAAAATATATTTCGATGCTTTGTTTCCTATATTAAACTACTAACAAGTCGTTAATGTTTCAAATCGATATGTAGGCTATAACCAATGACCAAATAATTGATTTCAAACTTCTTATTCCTATCAAAGACTAGACCCAGGCTTTGCTATATTGAAACTCGGATAACTAAATCCTCTAAGTATTGTATAGTCTTAAGTAGGCAAAACAATCACAATGCAGCAAGAAGAAAGCGATTAAAACAAACTACATAGAACACTACAATATACTAGAACACTAGCTGACACACGAGAATGAAAATACAAAAGTTTCTTTTATAAGAACATATTGATTATTTATACACAAGCATTAAAAGCTATATTCGATAATTTATCTTAGTGTTGAGATACAGAGGCCTTGGGTAATGCAGAAGCAGAAATTGTAGAACTTGTTAGAGGAGGAATGACGTGACAATAGCTATAAATAATCTCAGCAGGTTCAAATTCTCCCTCCAGAACTTTAACCACTTTAGACATCAGGGGGCCTTTTTGTATGATTGTATATACCCATTACCGAGTTCCTTCACTCGGAATACCAAACACCGACTTTACACTTATTTCATCCGACTTCACATCTAATCACACTTCCCTCATGTCCATCTTAATCTTACCAACTCGGTATGTAAAACACCGACTTGGCACTTATTTCATCCGACTTCATATAGAACCATATTTCACTCATTTCCATTCAAATCCTAACCTCATAAAGTATCCGAGCACACCCGACTTGGGGCTAACTCACTCTGAATACCGAGTTCGACACATTCAAACTCCAGATCAAACGACGGTTACGAATCTATCCCATTGAATCCCTGAATATCCGCACAACTTTATGATCCGAACGTTGAGCCATTATTGATCCACAACCTAAGCCACCTATAAAAGGAACTACGTTTGGCTTGATTCTGGATCGCCCCTTCCAGATACGTAGGCAGCTATCCACGCTCAGATAGTTCAGCCACTCTCAATCACTCAAAACCTTCCTCTCTCCGATCATCTTCCCCAACTTTCCGGCTAGAATTTCTACAACATTTACATTGGCGCCGACTGACTGTGAACGAATCATAACCTGACGAAGACCATGGCTGGAATCACACAAGAGCAATTTGAGACCTTCCAACGACAACTTACTGAACAACAGGAGCAGATCAACAAGTTGCTAGCTGAAAACGCTCAACTGAAAAACCCTACCATTCCTCCGGCAGCTGGCCAAGCAACTGATGAAATCAACACCAACAACCCTATCGTCATACCAACTTCCAGCAACACCACCGCCCCCACCATGGCTGAAATGCAAGAAACCCACAACCGCCTCCTACAACTTTCAGCCCAGCTTCATAAGAACAACCAGGAATCTGGTAAGACCAATACAGCTCAAAGGGTGGCCAACACCACCTTAGAAAAATATAGGACAGAGGCCTTACATGATGACCTCCTTCATCAGGAACCACCCCCACACTTCATTCCCCCTAAGTTCACAACCTATGATGGAAGTGGTGACCCCATAGACCACGTCCTGCAATTCAAGACCAGCATGGCACTGTGGCCCAAGTACAAGGATATCTTCTGCAGACTCTTTTCTGCCTCACTCCGAGGTAGTGCTATCGACTGGTACCACCGACTCCCAGAACGCTCAATCACGTCGTACGACCAGCTTGAGGCACTCTTCGTCACCCAGTACATCCACAATTAGCGGCGAAAAACTGAGGTAACCGCTTTATTCCGACTTAAGCAGGGTGACACCGAAACAACCAAAAAATTCATGGCTCGCTTTAAGAAGGAGTGCCTCAAGGCAGATAGTCCAGATGAGAACGCATGCCTGTTAGCATTCATCTCGGCTGTTCACCCCGAAACCGCCTTAGGGAAGAATATCATCCTTGACGCACCACCGACACTGGAAGACCTGTATGTCCGTGCTGATAAGTACATCAAACTTGAAGAGGCATTGGCGAAAACAAGAGAGCATGTCTCTGCCGTACAGACGGTCAATTCCAAAAATCCAGAGCCCAAAACAACAAAAGGTCCCCCCCGAGGTAAGCAATCTAACAGCTCGGTTGAACACAGGTTTCCTAACCCGTTCAAATGTTCATATACGCAGCTGTATGAACTAATCAAAGAAGAAGATTACTTCAAGCCAACAATCCATGACCTTGAACCCATAGAAGAAAATCCATACTGCAAGTTACATAATTGCCGACATCATGCAACAGAAGATTGTCGGTATCTCCGAACCTATTGCCACAAGCTCAGGATGGATGGACACTTGAATGACTTCTTGGCAGAGGAGTCTGATGACCTCCGCCAGAAGATTAATGATAAGCGCAAAAGAACAGACAACACCTCCAAGGCAAAAGGAACGATAAACATGATCATGGATACTCGTCCACCTGAATGGACATCCCGAGCTAAGCGACAGAAAGTGAATCATATTCACCATATATTCCAGCTCACTCATCAGGCAGTGATAGCCAAGCAGGTGCAAGGAAATAATGCACTGATCTTTTCTGACCACGACTTGAAGAAGGTATGCTTGCCACATAATGACGCACTAGTTGTCCATATCCGAATTGGTGGATGGACCACTAAGAGAGTGCTAATAGATCCAGGGAGCTCTTGTGACGTACTATTTAACAAGGCTTTGGCTCAAATGCTCATGCCTGACTCGGTCTTACAGACCCCTAATGTCACACTCTTTGGTTTCAACTCGACAGAGACAACGGCAAAGGGCCAGCTTACCCTCCCTGTCGCCACAGGAGAGGATGAGAATGAGGTTACAGTTGAATGCCTCTTTTATGTCCTTGATGTTCCGACACAGTTTAATGCTATCTTGGGTCGGAAATGGATTCACAGGATGGGAGCTGTTCCGTCTACATACCACCAGGTCATCAAATTCCCTGGACCAAAGGGTATAATGGAACTCCGGGGTGACCAAATTGAGGCACATGGTTGCCACGCCATTCCTGAGGTCATACCCCTCCCTAATAAGGAAGCAAAAAAGGTGACAGTCGTTAGCCCTGAAAAGCTCACTGTCAACCAAATTTCTGAAGCCACTGACGGCAAGGCCACTACTGAGCCAATTTTTGAAGCCACTGACGGCATGGCCACTACTGAGCCGATCTCTGAAGCCCTTTACGGCAAAGCCGGTACTGAGCCAACTTTTGAAGCCACTTACGGCATGGCCACTACTGAACCGATCTCTGAAGCCCTTGACGGCAAGGTCGGTACTGAGCTAATTTCTGAAGCCTCTGACGGCAAGGCCATTTCTGAGCCACCCACTGATGCCACTGAAGGCAAGCTTGTCACCGACTCCCCAACCATCGAGAAGGGTGAGCCAGTAAACATAGGCACTGAAGCCGAACCTAGAGTTGTATATGTAGGAGCTAATTTAGACCCTATTGTAAAAGAGCAACTCATTGCAACTTTGAAAATGAATAAGAATATTTTTGCTTGGTCGTATATTGACATGCCTGGTATAGACATTAATATTGCATGCCATAAACTTCATGTCGATCCAACGAAAAGACCAGTAAAACAAAAGGCACGGAAATTGGCACCCCACTTAGCAAAAGCGGTCAATACCGAGGTCCATAAACTAATTGATGCTAAATTCATACGAGAAGTCAAATATCCCGACTGGCTCTCGAACATAGTAGCCGTCGTGAAGCCTAACGGCAAAATTCGTGTATGCATAGACTTTACAGACCTAAATAAGGCATGCCCAAAGGATAGCTTTCCACTACCAAGGATAGACCAACTAGTGGATGCTACTGCGGGCCACGAGCTCCTCTCAATGATGGATGGTTACTCAGGGTATAACCAAATTAAGCTCGCAGAAGAAGATCAGGAAAAAACAGCATTCATTACGGAAAGAGGTACGTATTGCTACACGGTTATGCCCTTTGGCTTACGCAATGCCGGGGCTACATATCAACGACTTGCAACGCGAATGTTCGAGGATATGATAGGTAACACCATGGAAGTATATGTAGACGATATGATAGTTAAAAGTAAACTCAAATCATCTCACATATCCGACCTGGAAAAGACCTTCAAAAGGCTACATGACTTCAACATGAAGCTTAACCCACAAAAATGCCTATTTGGAGTCGCATCAGGCAAATTTTTGGGCTATCTCATCACACAACGAGGAATTGAAGCTAACCCCGAGAAAATCAGGGCAATATTGGACATGCCGAGTCCCTCAACGAAGAAGTAAGTCCAAAAGTTAAACGGAATGCTAGCTGCACTAAACAGGTTCATTGCTCGTGCATCGGACAAGCAAAGACCATTGCTACAGCTACTCAAGAAAGGTTCCAAATACGAGTGGACGACAGAATGCCAGCAGGCATTCGACGAACTAAAGCTTTACTTGGCGACCCCGCCAGTCATAACAGTACCCCAGCCAGGGGACGTACTCGGATTATACCTTGGCAGCTCCGACCATGCAATCAGCGCTGTTCTCTTCAGAGACGAACAAGGTAACGAACGACCCATTTATTTCATTAGTAAAACTCTGCTACAGTCCGAACTCAGGTACTCTAGCCTCGAGAAAGTAGGACTGGCCCTATTATTCGCCTCTAGGAAGCTGAAACCATACTTTCAGTCACACAAGATTAGAGTTATAACTGATGCCCCATTGAGGCAAGTGTTGGAAAATAGGAACAAGTCAAGTCGAATGGCTAAATGGGCCCAGGAGCTGGGGGATCACGAACTCATTTTTACCCCCCGGAATAGCAAGAAAGGCCAGGTCGTCGCCGACCTGCTTGTTGACTATCCAATCGAAGATATCACCTGGATACCCGAGGAAGAACCGCGGGACAATTTCCCACAAGGAGAACCCATGTGGAAGTTATATGTAGACGGATCAAAAAACAATAACGGAGTCGGGATAGGTATAACACTCACATCTCCTGAGAAGGTAATAATCGAGAAGTCAATACGACTGAACTTCACCTCTTCGAATAACGATGCGGAATACGAGGCCCTTGTAATGGGCTTACGAATGGCAAAGGATATTAACGTCCAAAAAATCAAGATTTACAGTGATTCCCAGTTAGTAGTAAGTCAACTACTTGGGGATTATGAAACAAGGGAAGAAACACTTAAGTTATATCTTCATTACACGAAGTGTTTGCTAAGCAGTTTCGAGAAATGGGAAATCCAACATATTCCCCGGGATGAAAACCGTCATGCGGATAGTCTCGCCTACTTGGCATCCCAGGTCGACACGGAAACAACCAGGGAAATACAGGTCCAAATAAGAAATACTCCAGCATACGAAGACACATCCCTTCACGTCAATACAATCTCAGACTTCATTGACATATCTGAACAAGAAATTCAGGACTCGTGGATGGCCCCGATAATGAACTACATTAAGGGAGTCTATCCAGACGACGAGTCGGAAATCAGAAAACTGGAACGAAAATCTAAGAGTTACTTGATCCTCGATGGAAGGCTATACAGAAAATCGGTCCGAGGACCTTACCTCAGATGCCTACCACCTCGTCAAGCTCAGATGATCCTAGCAGAAATCCACCAAGGAGAGTGTGGAAACCATGCCGGGGCTCGTTCCCTAGCACAGAAAGCAAGAAACCAAGGATACTTCTGGCCCTACATGCAGGCCGACTCGGAGATCTTTGTGCAACATTGCGACAAATGCCAACGATTCTCTCCTCTACAAAATCAACCCCCGAGAGATCTAAAGACGATATCTAGCCCATGGCCATTTGCCATGTGGGGCCTCGATATTGTAGGACCACTTTCGAGGGATAGGAGTAAGAAACGATATCTCTTGGTTGCCACGGATTACTTTACTAAATGGGTAGAGGCAATTCCACTTCGGAAAATTAGACAACAAGAGGTCAAGAATTTCATTTGGAAATACATAATCACTCGATTTGGCTTACCACACACATTGGTTACGGATAATGGCCAACAATTTTGTGGTAACACGATTAAGGAGTTTTACTCGGATTGGCGAATCAATCACGCACTATCTACACCAAGATACGCACAAAGTAACGGCCAGGCTGAAGCCACTAACAAGACAATAATGAATACGCTCAAGAAAAAGTTAGAGGCGGAGAAAGATAAGTGGATACAGGAGCTAGATAGAGTCCTATGGGCCTACAGAACGACTCCACGCACATCAACAGGCGTCTCACCGTTCGCATTATGTTACGGTACTGAAGCTGTTATCCCCACCGAATTGACCTACTTAACAACTAGGTCGGAATTGGTAGAATCAGAGGAAAACGAAGACCTGCTAGCACATGAGGTGGACATGTTAGAAGAAAGGCGAGATAAGGCTATCATACAAACAGCTCGTTACCAACAAATACTAAGGAGGAGCTACAATCAAAGAGTAAAACCAAGGACTTTTCGACCAGGAGACTTGGTCTTAAGACAAACCTTTCAGAACACCAAGATCGCGGGCGATGGAAAATTCAACCCCAATTGGGAAGGACCATACATTATTCAATCCGACTTGGGTAATGGAGCATACAGGTTAATTGATCATGAAGGAAACCGAGTCGATAGACCGTGGAATGGAAAATATCTTAAGGCATACATTCCATAGAATACAAACTTCAGCCTGGAGCATCAACTCTATACTTAGAATATTTAAGGCAGACAATAAGATGCGTACATGAGTAAAGCAGATTCTTTCAAAACAAAGTGTATATTCAAAACATTAATATTCGAAGGACCGACCTGAGTCGAAATTATCCCTCTTTAGTTTCATACAGCCAGGTGCTCAAAAGCAAAAACCTCACATCTCTCAAACGAAGAAAATAACTAGGCAACAGCCTCATGATCCATGGCCTCAGCTCCTTCCCCGTTCGGCACAACGACCTCATCAACCTGCGCACCAGCCTCGTCCACTCCATCATCACGCTCGAGTTCGCTAGCCAGGTTAGCAACTCTCTCCATCTCCACTTGTTGATCCGAGTCGAACTGTGCTTGTGCTTCAGCATTGATTTGCTCATTATCTGCTAGAGGATCAAAGTCGGAAATGATTTCCTTAAGCTTCAACTCGCGACAGATTCCTCGACGCTGCCAGTAATACGCCATCTTCTGCCAAGCAGTGATACTTTCGACCGACCTGGCATTATCGGCCTCATACCTCTCATTGGTATCCTTCAACTCGGCATCAAGCGCAGCATTCTTCTTCTTCACCTCCAGCACTTCCTTGTTTACCTCCAACACTTCGCTGTTGAGGATCCTCACTTTCTTCTCCTCCTTCTCTAGCCGATCGCGCAGCTTCTTCAGCTCGGCACGTTCGGCAGCAAGTGCTTCCTTAGCCTTCCTGGCCTCACGCTCTTTCTCATTAGCTCTCTCGAGCAGAGCCATCCACTTGCAATGGATAATGTTCATCTGAAACGAAGGACCACACGAGATTAGCAAACAAAAATATCGAGGAAGGAATATAAAGTTTGAAAAAGAATTTACCTTATACATAGACGAGCTCAGATCCTTCAAGTCGTCCATGATCGAACGCTCGCATACCCGAGCCCCATCAGCATCTAGAGCAAGGTGTTCCATCAAGGTGATGCACATATCTTCATCTTCCCAAGCAGCATCGCTGGATCTCACATACGTATCCTTGTAAGGGAATATAGGTGCAAAATGACCATCAGCAGGGCAAGTCGGTGGAACATCATCATCTAGCTGGACCGACTTCCCTTTCTGTTGCTTCGCCTGCTGGGCACGGACTCGCTGGGCCTCCCTCTCTTTCCCAGCCCTCTCAGCATCGCTGAGGATTGTTATGCCAGGTGCAGCGACGGTTACACCCGCAGACTTCGAAGTTTTCCTCTTCTTCGAGGCTTCCAACTCGATCTCCACCCTACCGAACTGGCTGCCCGGTGGGCCAGGAATAGGCTTTGGAGGCATCGGTAGAGCGGCTCGAGGAACGATAGGGATATCTCCGGGTCGGGGACAGGCAATTGTGGCAACTGCCACAGCAGTAGGTAAGTCCTTCTTCTTTCTGGCCGCCTTCACCTTAGAAACGACTGGCTCGGTACGCGCACCACCAACAACTCTTTTTGGACGGGGATCCTTAAACAAATGCGCAAGGTGAGGCAGGATCGCACGCTTGCGTTCCCAGGACTCTTCCGCAAACTCGATAATATTACCCGGAAGGATGCGCCCGTCAATCTTCTGATTATAATACCGAGTATAATCTACAGCACCTACCAAGGGAAAAGTCAGAGACCATGGAGGAACAAAGAAATAAAGCAAGTACAAAGTAAAAATCAAACGACCTAAATACCTATGCGGGGAATGCGTAAGTGCTTCAGGTAGGCACTAGGCTTGATAAATGACCCTCTAATCCTATAACATGCCGACTTCTTCCAATTATCATTGGAACTCGGTGCATTGTAAAGTTCATGAGGACCATGCTCAGCCCTCCTATTCAGTGAAAAGGAAAAGTCACCAGACCGACCCTCTACACAGGTGAAATATGCTACGACGTCGGGCTTGCATATGTCATAGCCGAGCTTGTTCAGCTCCTCAAAGATTAGCATAACCCGCCAGAAGCTGCTGTTCATCATTATCGGGGCTTTTTCATAATGATTGAGGACGTCACAGACAAACTTCGAGAAGGGAAGTCGCATCCCAGCCCGCAATTGACCCTCACCGATCAGAGTCGATGTGTCATCCCCACCAAGATCGAACAGCCTGCTATCTACCCTATACATCTCGAGATCTCGAATCCGGATGTCGTATGCTTCTCTAACCTTCGGAAAGGCTTTCCGAGCCCTTTCTATTTCTATCTCATGTCGGCTAAATATCTCTTCATCATCTACAACCCGACTAGTACTCGGCTCACCACCACCAGTATTCTCGCTAACTCGCTCACTACCACTACTCATCTTCACCAAATTAAATGAAGAACAGACAAAGAACAACAATGGCGGAAGCAGTAAAAGGAAAAGAAAAATCAAGCAAAAAGCGATAAACAGAAGCAAAAACAAAAATGCAAACACCAGAAACAGATTCAAGAAGCAAATTCCGGCAACTTCAACGGAAAAAACAAGAACTTTAAGGCAAATCAGGCAAGGAACGTGAAGAGAGAAAACAGAAAATGAAGAAGAAGAAGAGAGAGTTACCTTCGAAATAACTCAGCAGCGGAAGCTTTAAACCTTTGCAAAAACCCTTGGTTTCTTCCAGCAGTTACAAGCATAGTGTTTTATAAAATCATGTGCACAATCTCAGCCGCACATCTTATCAGCAATCAACGGTCAGACGCTAATCTTCAAATCTAACCGTCCAACCTTTTCATCTCCCACCAAACCATAATCTATTTTTCAAATTCAAATCTGCAAACATCCTCCACGTGTACATACAAAACACGTATCTCAAGAAGCAATCATGACCTAAACCTCGAAACTATAAGCTAGCAATCAAACCAGCACACAATGGAATCTTTGCCTCTTGGCGTTCCATAAAGCATCTCTTCACATCCGACTTGATTTCCATTTACCCTAAAGGCAATAACTTACCTTCAGTCCAAATGGAAAGGGGCTATGTATATACCCATTACCGAGTTCCTTCACTCGGAATACCAAACACCGACTTTACACTTATTTCATCCGACTTCACATCTAATCACACTTCCCTCATGTCCATCTTAATCTTACCAACTCGGTATGTAAAACACCGACTTGGCACTTATTTCATCCGACTTCGTATAGAACCATATTTCACTCATTTCCATTCAAATCCTAACCTCATAAAGTATCCGAGCACACCCGACTTGGGGCTAACTCACTCTGAATACCGAGTTCGACACATTCAAACTCCAGATCAAACGACGGTTACGAATCTATCCCATTGAATCCCTGAATATCCGCACAACTTTATGATCCGAACGTTGAGCCATTATTGATCCACAACCTAAGCCACCTATAAAAGGAACTACGTTTGGCTTGATTCTGGATCGCCCCTTCCAGATACGTAGGCAGCTATCCACGCTCAGATAGTTCAGCCACTCTCAATCACTCAAAACCTTCCTCTCTCCGATCATCTTCCCCAACTTTCCGGCTAGAATTTCTATAACATTTACAATGATCAGCATACCAAGCCTTACCATTTTAATAACTTCCTCTTGGTGGAGTTTCATATCTGCATGTTGATGTTCAATAATGTCAGTCAATCGATTCTCTTTAGTTGTCTTATGTTAAAAACTTAGCAAGTGCACATCTGATTCATGTCTTGTGTAATCTAAGAATCTAAGATCTTTCTTCCAGTTAAAACTTCCATCAGCACAACTCCAAAGCTATAAATGTCTGCTTTTACTGTAGTGCCATTCTGGAGCTAAAGCATTTCTTTTCCCGATAGGAACCCATTTTCTCGTGAGAAAAGAAGTTTCATTCCCGGGCGCCCTGCCTTGAGCACTGACTCCTATTCGAAGAATATATTCCCGCCTTGACTGGCCTAGTTGAACTTTCTCCTGAACCTGCTGGTACTGACTTTATGGCTCGTGAGTCTCTATCTATTTGCGCTCGTGAGCTACAACCATTCGAAGTTTCGACTCCTAGTGAGCTACTTACAAATCCGAACGACCTTCTCTATGTATTAGAAGTTTATCCGTAGGTCAATCTTCACTGCTTTCTTTTTAACAGCAGTTATCATATAACCAAGACATTTATAATGGATTACCACACACAAGCAAGCAATAAAGCAAGGACCGTAAAATCCATTTATGGCAAGCAATTCTTCCCCGTCCGGAGAATGTGTAACCAACTAGTTGTACTCGGTCGGATGGTAAATCAACGTATCTACTTAGGTACTCGGTGGAGTAAGTAGGACCAGATATCTATATGGATGAACCAACCGTGCAAACTCGTATTCAGCCAGAACCGGAAAAAAAGGGCTGAGAAGAGAAAGTATCCTTGCCGGAAGAGAATCCACTTTTTGAATGAAACTCTCTATCTTCCTTTTAATGTTACTACCACAACTAGGAAATCAATCTATAGACAACTATACAACCGAGGTTATGCCTCTCTTTTCGTTCCAAGATGATGTGCCTTAATTCTCTAAATGCGTATATGATGAGTGAAAGTCTAAGGTAGGTTTAGAAAGTAGTAGTTGCTAGCAGAACTAAAGCCTCTGTGGTGGGTTGGTTCTAAGCCCAGTGATCCCTATTCTTAAAGTGAGTAAGCGTCACGTCGAACTATACCACCCTTTTTTCATAACCTATTGAGCTCTATTGGGTTTTTTGAATTCCATCGTGTTCCTAAGCCTAATGGAGGGGCTTACTGCTTGCTAGCTTGATATAGCTTCTTCTGTTGGTTAGAAGAACTTCCTTCTATCTATCCTTCCCACGAGTCTCTTTAGGCGCTCTACTGAGTCAGCTCGTCCACTTTATGGAGGCACCGAAAGTGACCACCCGGCAGAAGTATAGATAGGATTAGTAGCCATGATCGGTCCGCGAGAAATGAGTCGATCCTTGTGTGTGAAACTTAAACGAATCTATCTTTGCGGCACGCAAGGTTGGCCGAAGAAGCAGGCTGTTCTGAAAGAATGGTAGGTTAGGAAATAACTCTATTGCTTAGGAGGCAAGAACCATGCTTTCAGAGAAGTGGCGGTCCGAATCTTATCTGAACTGCGAGAATAACGGACGGAGCCTGACTCCACTCCACTATCATGCAGTAGCGCTACTCTCCCTATCGGTCGAGGCTTACAGCTCCTGCGCGAGGAGGAGCAAACGTAGGATGCTGACTACACTACATGAGACTCAAGTACCCGGGGGCCGATGAAGCAAGAAAACGGGCCTTTATATACGTTGGGGCGCTCATCCCTTGCTTGTTGTAGTGGAGTCATGTTCTTTGAGCCGTATCTTGCTGGGGGGCATTCTCCACACGGGACGGGGCCAAGCCCAGAACAGAATGTATGGGTGACAGATCGGCCATAGGAGTACTTCGGGATATAAACCAGGGCCACAAATGTCGAGCATACGACGATGCCGCCCGTTTTCATTTCGTGGAAGTCCCCGACAGAGGAAAAGGCTGTAGGTGATGGCGCGTTCTGCTTGATCTCTAGAGAGGGGCGCAGAAATCGTTCCCATTGGGTCGTGCGTGGCAGCTGGTATAGTAAAGGCGGGCCGCGGGACCTATTACCTATTCTCTTAATAGGCGGCAAAGCGGAATAGGAAAGGGGCCGAGCTAACTGATGAGAGCCTTCTTTTTCTAAAGGAAAAAAGAAAAGGCTCTCATGTGGAGCTAACATGGCTGGCTACAAGTATAGCCAAATAAAGATGAGACGGGACGGACGGTCAGAGGCCGCAGCGGGACTACCATAGGAAAGCCCGCCCCCGCTAGCTAACATAGATATCTATTCCCGGATAGCTTTAGTCTCTATTAGAATATCTTCCCGACCAGGCCAGGCCGAATCGGGCCACCACTTGGGATGGGAATGGCTCAGCCCACATGCATCATTTGATGAAAGCACTCCAGTCCAGTCGCCTCCTCGAAGTGGCTTGTCAACCACCGGACCGTAGCTCCTCACCAAATGCCCTTCCTTGGGTTGGGGCAACACAGCACATGAGTAGTTCGCTCCAGGACCCCACCCCCGCTCCTCTAACTCTTCTCAAGTCGCGCTACACATTCTTCTACCTCCGGGCTTCGCCCTTCGATGGGTCGGTCGAGGCCAGCTCCTCTCCCTTACGGGAGAGATCTTTTAGAACCTGCGCCCCGGGGGCAAGAACAACCAACCTTTACGTTGCTAACTTGAAGTATGCTTCTTCTCATGTAGTGTAGTCAGCATCCTACGTTTGCTGGATGCCGGCCAAGATGGAGCTGGGAGCCAACCTATACTTTCCTGGGGCTTGCCTTGCCCCAACATCTAAATAAGGAGCGGGCGCCGAAAAGGAACCAGCCCAGCCTCTTCAAGAAAGCTTTGCTTGGTAGGCGCTGCCTACTTACTCGGACAATGCTCTAAACAAAAAAGTATGAAGTTCCGCCCCCTTCTCCCATGCTGAGTCACAGGCAGCGTCTCGGAAAGCACGGACGAGCCACATGCAGGGAAACTTGCACGTGTGGTTCTGGCCGGGGACCCCGGTATACTGTACTAATATGTCTAGGTCCCCGTAATTCGAGTGAGATTGTCATGGCGCAAAAGCAGATATGGTCCGGTATTCCCTTGTTCCCCGTATTGGTTATGTTCCTCATTCCTCGTCTAGCAGAAACTAATCGAGCTCCGTCTGATCTCCCAGAAGCGGAAGCTGAATCAGTTGCAGGCTATAATGTAGAATATGCGCGGGATGCGATCCTTAATAGTTCACTATTGGCGGAAGCCAATGTCCCGGGGTCCCGGGGACTCATTCTGACTGAAACAAGGGGTGGGTCTTTACCGACTTCCAAATCCAAGATTTTTTGGAAGCCTGACTCCACTACACCTATGCTAAAGTAGCGCTACTCTCCCTATCGGTCGAGGCTTACAGCTCCTGCGCGAGGAGGAGCAAACGTAGGATGCTGACTACACTACATGAGACTCAAGTACCCGGGGGCCGAAGAAGCAAGAAAACGGGCCTTTATATACGTTGGGGCGCTCATCCCTTGCTTGTTGTAGTGGAGTCATGTTCTTTGAGCCGTATCTTGCTGGGCAGGGCACTCGAAATTCTTCATTCGAAACTAATGAATGTTGGGTCGGGGCTTTCTGCCTTGTTATCAAAAAGGGGAGTTGGGTAAAGCAAACTCCCTCCTTGGACGAGCACGGGGCTTAGTCAAGTAGAACCGGGTTGCGCTGCTTGATGCTCCGATCGAAAACAAATCAGTGGGGCCATGCCGGTACGACAGAATATGCGTTAGAAAGGTAAATCCCTCCCCTACGACACCAGAAAAACCGGGCCGAACTTCTAACAGCCCGCCCGCTTCCATAGAACAATATCGTGGCAACGTAGACCTAAGTGGTCATATTGGATCCTTGGGAACCATCACAAGTACGGCCGGCCTATATTTGAACGAGAATGCCGTGTCGTCCAGCGGAGCCTAGAAGAAGGTGACTCGCGCAGACAGCTGACTCCTTTTCAATAGAAAGGAATAGCCAAACCAACCCAGCTGGCTGGTCAATCTCAGAGATCTTATCGGCCGGCAAACTGGAGACGGACGACCACGGTCCCGACCTTACCAGCACCGGAGGTTTACTAATCAATGAACCCCCGAAACCCACTTTCTTTTCTGACAAAGTCAACCAAGCCTAACCTAACCGGTAACGACATGTTGTTGATATTGATTGAGTTCGAGGGAGTTTCGCTGACTGAATCCATCCATCCATAAACCTAGACCCCGGTAACCTTCGTAACCAAAGCGTCACGACATAATCAAAAACCTTTTTATTCTTAAGTAGGGGGGCAAGGAGGAGCACGTAGGAATGCCGACCACTACATAAGCCTTAAGCCACTAGTGGCTGAGAAAAAGCGAGCAGCAAGCGCTGACGGAACGGAACCATAAAACTAAGCTTAACAGCAGCGAGCGGAGCTTGAAGAAGCGAGCCGCGCTAGCCAGCAAACGTAGGATGCTGCCTACACGTAATGAAACTCAAGTACTTGAGTTTTTAAGGCATTAAGTCTAGCTCTGTAGACGGAAGGCTTGTTCTCTTCTCCGTGCGCCAAGAGCAAACGTAGGCCCGGGGGCCGAAGAAGCAAGAAAACGGGCCTTTATATACTAAGGGGCTTTCGCGGGTCAGGCGCTCATCCCTTGCTTGTTGGAGTGGAGAACGGAAGTTTCATTCAGTTCCTTCCGTCAGGCCCACGTGCGCAGGAGCGCACTTCCGTTTTCTATGCTGGCTGTTATGTTAGTTGTAGCGCGCTAGCGCGCCTTCCCTCCTTCTCTCACTTCGGAAAGATAGATTTATAAGTATTTGATTTTGATGACCTGGTCGAGAGAGTACGATACACCGGTGTAAAAGATTGAGTGGGATTTGTGAGGTTGGTTATAGTAAGGCCTGGCCTGAAGTGCGCGGCTTACGAAAAGGTAAGCGGTTCGGTTTACTTTGCCCCCTTTTTTTGCTTTTTCAGAATCTGAATCGAATCCCATTCGTCTTCTTAGCTTAGTAGCCTCTGTCAAACTTGCAACCTTTACTGTATAGAAACAGCAAACGTAGGCTGTGACTAAGTCTCATTCCGTTCCGTCAGCAACTTTTCCTCCGATTGCTTCTTCTTTGAGCCGTATCTTGCTGGTAGCCAGTCTTTCACTTTCGCCTCGTCCCATGATAGAACGAATTGGGCAACCTACTTAGCTGTTAGCTGCTTCTTCTTGTTTATTTGTTGTAGAAAGGAAAGCCTGTTACGAGTAAGTTGAGGGGCGCAGAAAGCCTTTTAATCCTGAGATCGCACCTCCTATTTGTTTAGTGCTTAGCCCGAAATGGGCCTGAGCGTTGACATCCTTAATTATATAATAAAGCAGACTTATGCAAGCAGGGAAACGGATTTCAGTTCTCTTGTCAAGGAAAGAAAGACTAAGTAAAGGCAGACAACGAGGCGAAGATAGCAGACTTGCCTCGAGACAGGAACATAGGGACATTGCTCCGGACTAGTTAAGTAGTTGAGCCCGGCTCCTCCGCTTGGCGAGCTTCTCTTTGCTCCTAGTAGACTATTAGACATATTGTCTACTCTGCTTTTATGGAAGAGCTAAGTCCAAGAAGGGCTCTCCAAAGTCAATTGTCAAGCTTTCGAACTCGCCTTGAAGTTTATGAATGATTGCAAGGCTAGCAACAAGCAGGCTCGCTTATGATCTGCTGAAATAGTACATCCGGTTTTTTTCTTTCAGAACCTCACATTCATGAAGCAGATTGTCGAAAAAGGGCTTTCTGCAAGCAGGAAGTTTACACTAAACAGGCTATGTGCGAACGACTCCTGATTCATTCTTGAGAGAGCACTCCCATAAGTAACCCATAAGCTAGCCTAAAGCTGTCTCTACGCCCTTCACTTTTAGTAAGTAAAGCTCGTTCCGCCCACCCTTAGTAAGCTCCTTCCTTCTTCTTTCCCTGTGGGAAAGCTTGATAGTCTTACTTTACCGGTGGTCGAGCCATCAAATGAAATCCTATCCCGTAGTGGTTGTCTACGAGAAGGCAGATCTTACTCATCAGGGTTGTCAACGAGAGAAGGCTTCAGGGTAGCTTCTGGAGTTCTTAGAGAAGGCTTACTTCAAGAGGTCCTTAAGAAGGAGTTTCCCCCTGGTAATAGAAGTAGCTCTACTCTTTGAGGAGAGGGTAGCAGAATACCATTAAGATTAATATCCCATTAGTTCAGCTCTTTCCTAGGTAAAAATACCTAACAACGATAATCAGGAGGGAGTTAAGAGCTTCTGGGTAGCATCAGGAGACTTACTTACCATAAACTAATAGTGAAGGTCGTAGAGAAGGCTTCTTATAAGAGAAGGGTACAGTAGCTCGTATCGAATAATATTCCCGAGATGTGAATCTCACTAAAGCACTTCGAATGAAGATAGGGGCCAAGCTTAGGAATTTGCTTTCCCTACTCGTGAGTACGTGAAGGCATTCTCGGTACTAATGTTATGTTGGTCGAGATATGACTGAGGAAAGATAAACTTGTTCATGAAGGGACTGCCCGCCCTGGGCTTCGAGTCGAGTTCAGGCGCCACGCCAGAACGTGCAAGACTTAGGCACGGCACTTGCAGCTAGATCGTCTATTGGACTTCCAATACTTATCCTCAAGTGGTGTGGTCTGGACCAGGCCGGCTCCAAGTACTTCAAAGGCAAAGACTAAAAAAGGTGCCCAAGCCCGAAGCCAGATCCAACGAGCTTAAGGCCCAGATCGAGCCCAAGCGGACCGAGAAGAAAGGTGGGTTCTGATAGTCTTCTTTGTTCTAAGGTGCTGTCCTAAAAGGGAATTTTAATGCGGTTGATGAAGAGGCGTAGGTCGGGGGCCTTGCAGCTCCTGAATGCTATAAGGGGAATCCGCCGAGGAGAAGCCTGGAGGCTAATGTACGTTCGTTCTGGTGTAGCTATCAATGGTTGGGATGCGGTGGCCGGGCGCCACTCATTACTTTGTTTCAGAACAAAAGGTCAAGAAGCTAGGCTTAAGGCTCGAACGGGACACGAGCCAGATGAAGGCCGTTAACTAATAGTAGTAGCCACTGCTTGTTTGATCTGATTTGCTTATCTTGTTCCACAGTCCTACAATAAGAAAAGGACAGGAAGGGCCCTGCTTCGATAATTCAGATACCTCACCCTACGCCCTTAATGGGACTTCTATCTCTCTAAGCGTAAAGGAAAGAGCAGCTCCCTATCAACATCTTAGTCCACAACTCATTGTGTAAGAGACTAGGGATCCCACTTTTAAGTACATTATTCTAATTATATGATTTTCGTCCTCTTTCTTACTGGAGTCATCACATAGGATTACTTGTCTTTTAGCTGCCTAGCAAATGTTTAGCCGCCTTACTCCCTCTGATCAGCTGGACCTATATTAGCCCGAGAACTGCTTCCCTGGTACCTTTTCCATCCCTAGCTAGCTAATAGAATGGTATTTCCTTCTTTCTTAGGTTTCTAAAACCTAGGACAGATAAGACTGGGTTATATCCCCCTCTGTGCTCCGGTCCTTCCTTAGGTTCCGTACGATGTTCTGCTAGTTTGGTTGCTTGGGAGCACGAGATCGTAACTACTCGTAATATCCTTCGATCGCTTGCCGCGAAGATGGAAAGCGTGAGCTAAAGCGGTTATCAGGTTAAAGACTCAATCTTATTGTTAGGAAGTAGCTGCAAGAAGTAGAGTCAGTCTGAAAGCCTTCTTCTATTTAGGTTACCCTGTTTGACTTGCTAAGAAACTGGAAGAGAGCTTGCAAATATAAACAGCAACTTTCAACCTTACAGAAAGCCTTCTGCCTTGAGGTTGAGCTTACCTATCTTGATTTCACTTTCTTGTTGACTTGCGAGTGAGCTGAAGGGAGAGTCGCAACTATGAACAGGAGCTAGCTACTCCTTTTCTATATCGTTATATGACCTATCTCAGAAGCAAAGGAGCTAACTATACTATAGTTACCCTGCGGGCGCTACTGCTTACAAGACTTTGAATCCCCTAATGGAAAATGAAGGAACTCTTGCTTCTTTTCGCTAATAAGTGCTCTATCGCTTCGTTCAAGTTCCCTCGGCTCCCTCACTTGCAGCAAGCCCATAATACCTACCGGACTCCCGCTGCGCCGACTTTGGGTGGCTTGCTTTGCCCTAGCCATCCACTGCCCTAAGCTCAAGCAGCAGATACTACCACATACAGGAGAAGAAGCTCTAGCTCGAACTATAGCTTATTAGGAATTGAGAACGCAGAGTGAATCGGTCCCTACTCCATCCCTTGGGATTGAAAAGCATGACTTTAGCAGCTATATGAAGATGAGAAATTCGATCCAAAGAGAGATGCTATTAGTGGAAAACCGGGCTATGACTTTAGCAGCTATATCTTAATGAGAAATTCGATCCAAAGAAACGATGCTACTAGTGGAAAACCAGGCCAAGACTTTAGCAGCTATATGGAGATGAGAAATTCGATCCAAAGAGAGATGCTATTAGTGGAAAACCAGGCCAAGACTTTAGCAGCTATATGGAGATCACCCGACTTATTGCCTTTTCTTTGTTAAGGAAAGAGGCTTGCCTGAAAATCCCTTCTTATCCCCACCTACCTTGCCCAGATCAGAAACGGGAGCGCTTCGGTCACAATTGATCCCTTTCTTTCGTGAATCTAAGACTTATTTGTTCTTAGACATTGACCTTCGAATTGGCTTATGAAATGCCTACTTTCGTAACCTCTTTCTATTAAGCAAAAAGAGTTGTAACGAGGTCGAGTGGCCTCCCCAGAAGATCTTCCAACCTTCCCATATCTTTCGCCTTTGTCGCCAAGTCCTCAAAGGTTGCCGGGACGCGTGAGGAATGAATTACCTATCATCCTTGCCTTTCATCCTACTTGAATCGTATGAATCCTGGTTCGATACGCCAATAAAGAGGGTTTCGCAAAAAGAGAAAGAAATCCACTCAAAAGGGCATCTCTTTCTTCACCCAGGTTAAGATGTGTGTGATGTTAGAAGGTGCAAAATCGTCTGATCGGCTTCAGCCTGAGATACCATATTCGCAGAAGAGAGCGCACTTCAAAGCAGAGGGGGCTGCTAACATACCAAAAGGTCCGACAGAAAGAGTCCATTCATGAGTGAAGACAGAATCTCAGATATCCGCTCCGCTGGCTTATTGACAAAATTCTGTCTTCTTCTGGCCCAAGACAAGATAATCAAGAGTATAAGCTTGATCCACCATCACTTACACAATTGATTGAGTTAGACCTAAACTAATACGGACAGACAGTTCCGACTATCGAATTAAAGAAGCGCGAGCTCTACTCTATCTACGCTATTGCCCGATCATAGCTGTCTTATGGGAGTAGTGATCCCCAGGGCAAAAGGGGACAAGCGGAAAGGGCATGCGAAGAGCAGTGAAAGTTGGTTGCATTTGAGATGCTTTCATCGGCCTAGCCTTTTGAATAAGAAATTGACGTAGATAGAGGCATAGATTCCGCTGCAAGAGAATCCGCAGTTCGGGAATCAAATGCATATATATCATATATCATCCGATGCGGTTAAGCTGGAAAGGCAGCGAAGTCAGTTACGGATTAGCTGATCTAGGGGTTCGAGGAAAATGAAAGAATTTAGGAAAGAATAGGGTAAGGGGGGCCGAGTGCCCCAGATTTAGCTCTTGGAAAAAGGGCTAGTCGAAGAGAGGTACCGGGCTTTGCTATTAGAGAATCCGGGGATATTGGTAGTAAGGATATGGCTTAAGGAAGTTGGAATCGATTTCTCTTAGACAGAATTCGTGGCATATGCTCAGACGTAGCTCTTCCCCCTTTCCTGTTTAGGAAAATAGCTGCAGCCATTTCAATAGCTGCGAGAAAGAGTGAAGTCGGATTAGCTCGATTGCTAATACGAGGAGTCTTTATACGTGCAAGACCTACTATTACTATTACGATTGATTGCTTTCCTGCGGGTGCCTGTTCAATACCATAATAAAAAGTAGTAGAGCGAGGAGAGCGGTCTACAAGAGTAAGCGAATGGTTAATTCACTTAAGTCTTTCTTGGAAGTGGAAAAACCAAAAGATGCTATGCTGCCTACCAAAGAACGCATGGATAAGTGGGCGAGCAAGCGAAGCCCCAGAAAGATTAGAAAGAAGAGTAGGTACAAGAATGATTCTTGAGCAGCGCTGGGAGAAGTGAAAGAACGAGAAGGAAGAAGCGGGGTAGAGGAATTGGTCGACTCATCAGGCCCATGACCTGAAGACTGCAGGTTCGAATCCTGTCCCCGCCTAAGAACGTCGAGATGCTGGGGGAGCCGGCAGCTGTGCCCTAACTCACTCCTTTGAGTCATTTTTTACTTTCTTAAAATGAAGAAGATGTGGCCCTGGTGTTCTTTTGCCTTGCATAACGTAAGGAAGACAGACTGTCACACGGCCTAAGAGAGAGAGTGGAATTGAACCAAGCAAGAGAACTAGTTGAATTGCAGAGGCATATCAATCAAAAGGAATCCCTACAAACAGTTCTTAAAGAAAGAGCCCCTCTTCAACCATCAGTCAGAACTCTTCTTGTCTTGGCAACAACGGTAGCTCTGGTTATCACGGTTATTCTTTTAGCGGACACCACTAATAACACACCAGATATCGAACTTTTATTCCGTCAGCTCAAAGATGAGAAAAGGCTTAAGGAAGGAGAGATTCAATGCATTCAGCAGCAGTTCCATTTAAGCAGGCCAAAACGGAAGAAGTAGTTCACTCACCCACCGGATAGAGGGTGTCATATTGTGCCTAGCACCACCATCTTACCTCAGACCAGATTTCCTCTTCCCGATCCCATTCATTCCGACCTCGATCGAGTAGTGGATTCTCCCCTCGCCTTAACCCTCCCTCCGAGCAGCTAGCCAGTACAGGCCAGGTAGGACCCTCCGGCTTTTTATGTTTTATCTTCTTTACTTTATAAATAAGGCGAAGGCTTTCCTCTTTGTGAGGAATTCCCTCCAGGTTGTCTGCTTTATCGGGGTCACTCTCACTCTAAGTCCGAGCGCAGGACATCTTATTCACGAACCCTCCTTTTATAAGAGAATCGGTTTTGTACCAAAAAAGGTCGTTCCATCCTGCATACTATCTAATATAGTCATTCATTGGTTCATCTCCGGGTTCTTCCTCTTAATTCCCTACCCAATGGGGACGGGACGCACTCTTCTCTTCACCCCAGGCTTTCTTTCGTCTGTGCCTATCTATTATGAAGTAGGGAAAGAAAAACCTGGGTACCCCCCGCCAGTTGCTAGTAGGACAGCTCTTAGAGGAGCGGTCCTTTTGCAACAAATAAAGTATAAGTTCCTTTTTATTAAAAAATTTGGAAGGTCTTTCCTTCTATAGTGGAGTCGCTTCTTTTCCTTGGCTAACAGGTATTTGAATAAGGTTTAGTTAGCTTTTCCTTGCCGCTCCGTTGCTCCTTTTTCTCCCAACCCCGTGTTTTGAGAGAGAAAACGGGAAAAATACCGGACCTGCTAATCAAAAAAGAAAGAATAAGTAGATCAATTTCTTTCTTGCTCGTTTGAGTTCGCCAAAAGGTTCCGCATTAGAGAAGGCCGGGTTGATATAACACCTATATCAGCTAAGGCTCTTCTCCAGTTAGGAACAACCTTAGGCCTCGCCTCCATTCGTAACACGTATAATGTTATTAGTCTAAATACGATGTTGTGATTTGGAGGTGCGGGTTATAGGGTCTTGGCTGGCTCAACTAACCAGCGCTTAGAGCGCTGGCAGCGTCTCCTGTTATATCTTTATAAACCGCACCTCTTTACTCCGCTATCTTTCGAGTGGTGGTTAATGTTATTTAAAGGTCCGTTGAACCCCTACTTGAAAGGGAGAATCGCGGAGTACCTCAGAGTTGTTGTACAGCCTAGGGAGTTACGGTTACCTCCTATCGGGGATAACCCCTCTGATGGCATAACACTATCTGAGGATGAAGCGGAATTCCTTGAGTACACGCTGTTCAGGGGTTGGATGCAGCAGTGGCTCAAGTGGGTTCAGTGGTACGCTGAGGTTGCCTTAGACTATAATACCCCGCTTTCCGATCTGCTTGAGTACCCTGTCGTAGAATGTCATTGGAAGCGCCGAAAGACTTACAATTCATTTGTCCGTTTCGGCCTACTGTTTATACGATAAAGTACATCAAGAAGCTTCTAATTGCAAGGTGTTTGCAATAGAAGGGTCCAGGTCAGTGCAGGTAGTTAGTCGCCTTCTCTGTAGGAAAAGACCTTAGGCGCCACTGCTTCCACAGCAGGAGCTGTGGAACAGGATTAGAACCTGTAATACAAAGACTAACCGTGGAGGTCACTGAAGCTGCTGAATCGACCTCTGAGAAGGAAGAAGAACAAGAGCTATTGCGGTTGAGGAACAAGCTGTCGTGGCTGCACCTGTCAAGTTACACGATCTTTCTGTTTGCCCGCTTTGATTAGGCTTTATTCCCGAGCGCTCTTTTTAAATGCTCTGGTGGAGCTGGAGAAGCAAGGTGCACCCTTATTAGTCAAGCTTCGGCATTTCTAATCGACATCTTTTGATCGTTTCACTGTCATAATGGGAAAGATCCACTACACTGGCCCGAGAAGGTGTGTAAACGGCCACTCTATAACGAGAAGGTATCAATCTCCACTCGTGGAGTGGTAGTGGTATAGTAGTTGTGTGGTAGTTGAGACTCCGACTGAACTCGCCCGTCGTCTGGGGCGACCAATCGAGGGAAAGAAGCACCAAGCGGCCCTCTGCAGAGATCAAAACTATTAATCTATCTCTCCATCCCTTGATCAAGGAACCTATTTGTACCTATTTGAAGCCCAAAGTCCTTCGACTCGAAAAGAGGGCCCCTATCAATGGGGTGGGTTGGGATAATAGGGTTCCAGATTTCGAAATGACGATGGGATCTCCATCACATACGTACCCCTCTGCTTTCTTCCCCAGGTGAGTCTCGATGCATCTCTTCTCTTCTTGCTCCTAGCAATCTGTTTATTTGGATGCTTGCCTTCAGGGCCGGATTTGGGGCTAGGCGAGCTAGGCGGTTGCCTAGGGCCTCCAAATCTCGGGGGGCCTCTTGCTCACCAAGCCCATACATATGTTATATTGCTTTGGATTTTTTTTCGTAGTTTAACTATAATAAAGCCTACTGCCCAAGCCCTATACAATTAATAAACCAAAGGAAATCATACTGCCACTCCAGTAGTTTACAAAGAGCTATCCCATTTTTTTTAGTTCACCCCACCAAAAATAATTTACCTTTAGGGCACCAATTCTACTATGAGCCACCCGTCAAAAAGAAAATCTCTTCTCTCCATCTCTTCACTCTCTATCTTTGTCTCTCTCTCTCTCACTGTGTTTTTCCATTAACAAAGAACGACAAACAGTCAGATCAAATAAGTGCATAATTTTATTTGTAATCCGTATTTTTTGATTAAATTCTTTTTTATTTTTGAATTTATCATAAATATGTTTCCCCAATATCTTCTGTTTAAATTCTTTTTCAATTTTGAACTACAGTTTTTAGTCAAAGACAGTGTTAGTGATAGATTTAATGTATTGAATTTTTGGGTACAGTTATTAAAGTGGTTGCAAAAGATTTTTTTTTTTTTTTTTAAAGCAATACAAGTTAATCAGGGGGGGACTAATGCAAGTTCAACTTTATTTGAATCCCACTGCACGCTAGCCATCAGTCATTTTGTTTCCACCCATCACATAGGAACATGTCTTTCTTGTCAAATTATTTCTTCTTCTTTCTATTTGATTTTGATATATGCTATGTGTTCCTTTGTTTTTGAAATCTAGATCGGGAAGATGAAGGAATTGAATGGTTAATGTAGGCGGGTGGCTCTTAGTATAGGGTGTACATAAGTTTTTTAAGGGTTCTTGTCGTAAGTGGGATAGCTCTTTGTAAACTGCCGGGGTGGCAATATGATTTCCCAATGGGAGGAGACTCTCTCTCTCAATTGAAGCCCAGTTCAATTCATTAGACCTCTTGACATATTGTAATAGTTTTCTTTCTCACTTCCATGACTCTATCTTTCCTAGAACAAAAACCTAAATTCACTTTCTTTGTTTCCCCTTCTCTCAATTAATCAAACAAAAATCTCAATCTAATATATTCTTCAAATTCATCTATATGTGTATATTACTATTTAATTTTTATTTTATTTTAAATAAATTTAAGGGCCTTAGGTATCTTGACCTTAAGAAAAAAAAACTAGGGCCCCAAAATCTCAGGTACGGCACTGCTTGCCTTCTATCGTTGACTTCACATCTTTCTCTCCAATCTCTGAAAAACCTTAAGTTAACGAGTGGGCCCTGCCTGCGTAACCTTCCGGTGGTGTGAGAAGGAAGTTGATTCAATCTGTAAAGAGAGAAAGTAACCAAGTAAAAGGCTATTCCCCACCTCCGGGAACTCACTTCGACTTATGCGGTTCAGAGTCATTCTCTTGATCTTGGATCCACCAGGAATCTCTCGCCGGAAATAGGGTATATCGGGGAGTAGTAAGCCAGCCCACATTACTGACTTATAGAAAAGAAAAGGATGCGAAAAGGCAGTAGAGCCTGAAACTGTTGGGAGGTATTCACAAACCACAGAGGCTTTCTTTGAGAAAGGAGTTGTCTTTTTGAAATCCAAAAGGGGCGTAGCGATTAAGCAGCTTCAAGCTACAAAAGGCGGGGTTCTTCGGCTTACCATGAGGCTCACTCACAAGCCGTTACGTTGCCATTAAAGAGAGACACTCTACCGGAAAGGTAAGTTTACTACTCCAATGATTGGTCTAAAACAAACGACCAGCCCAAAACGGTGGTCGGGACAACATAACACACAGAAGTAAGACAGAAGAGGAGGAAGGCTAAGAAGCCACCATAAACAGAACATTCATAAAAGCTAGATCAGTGTTAACACAAACAAGAGAATGAATCCAGTCTTAACTAAGCGATTAAATGCACCCAACTATAAGTAAGTAGCGCACTTTAGGCCTGTTCCAGGTCAGTCGCTCAAAGAAAGGAAAGTACGTCCTGAACTGTAGGAAAAAATGCCTATGCATATGGTGACGCACTATAGAGTAATGTTAGTGAAATGACTCGTTAGCCTTATGCGGTGTCTCTATCGAAATGAAAGGTAAAGATTGAGATGGCGAGAAGAGCTTTGAAAACAAGATGCCGGGTCGTTTGAATGCCTTTATGGTCTTGGTTCTCTATTGATAAGTGCTTCACGAGCAGCTTTGACAACAGGGACGGTCATCTTAGTTCAGTACCGAAACTCAGTCATTCAACCCCGTTAGCTGGACAGCCATCCTTTTTCTCTTTCTATTTCTCCATATAAGGAAGTCTTGAACAAATAGCGCATCCGGAAGTTCGATATCGAGATCAGAGCTCAATGGCTAGGCCTGAACTGGATGTGGAAACGAAACTGTACAGGAAGAAGAATCGCCCTACTTTTATTACATTACGGCCTTTCCCTCTTGGAATGAGCATAGCACTGTAACCCCTCTAAAGAGGAAGATAGTGTAATGCAATACAGTTGTAGCCTTTTCATTATTCTTTTAGGATTCCTCGAAAGAAGCGCGGCTTTTCGTGATATAAAAACTATCCTGTCTGTTAGGCTTTCGGTCTTTCGGTTAAGCTGTTAGTAGTACTTATAGTCAATGTTTCTAATCTGAATGAGTGAAACAAGGGATCAAAGCGTCGAGGCGCGAAGTCTTTAAGATTGGATGCAATTCTGAAGCTGGTACATGCTGCACTGGTTCATGTTTCTGGCAGGCCTGGAATCTCTTAGCATATTAAAAGAAATCGGACAAGAAGGCATGGCCATTACTGGCCAACCATATAGAATTAGGGTAATAAAAGCCGGAGCTAATGATAGGCACTTTTTATCCCCGATCTGACTAGATAGAGGACGGCTAGTAAAGACTGAAAATGGCTTCCCTCCCTTGTGACCCTGCTTGCTCGACCGACTCTTGAACCTAACCCTCGGGATCCAATATCTATCTTCACTTTAGAAGTTGTTCCATAGAATCGGATCGTTATGGTCTTTTCCAGCTCTTGCTCTTGTAGCTACTGTTCCAGCTTTTTCCTCTGTAGTTGTTCTAGCTTTTGCTTCTTTAGCTTGTACTGATTGTGCACTTGTAGCTTGTCTAGTTTTGTCCCCGTAGGTGGTGCTTTTCCAGCAGATCTTTAGCCTGCTGTTTAGACTGTTGTTTAGCCTTCGCACCTGTAGGTATTGTTCCAGATTTGCCTGTATAGGTGCTTGTCAACCGTAGCTATGGTCAATTCATAACCTGTCGATTAAGCTGTTGGTTAAGCAGTCGATTATGATTCTGATTTCGATGAATCCCTTATTGGATCCAGTTTAAGAGGGGCGTAGCGTGGGATAACCAATCTCAAGATTCCCTCTATTCCTTTGTCATAATACTTTTTATTACCTACGGCGAGAGGCCCATCTCTTCCTTATAAGAACTAGATCAGCCAGAAAGAATTGAATCCTTTTAGGCTAGGCATTCGGCAGAGCTAACTGACGAGAAGAAAAAGAAAGAAGAGACAACTGCCTTCAGGAAGCTCCTTACCCTTACGGAACGGAATGAAACTAAGAACCGCCCCATCAGTTGAAACTCTTTATCCAGTCGATGAAGATCCCGAAGCGGGGTCCCTAGTTCACAAGCCTGTTCCATAGCTAGCCCGGGTTGAACCATACTCAGTGGAAGTACACGTTTTGGGATAGACAAATCGATCAGGTCGAATAATCCGTTCCAGTTCCCTTTACTAGTAAGGGGAGGTCAATCCCGCGGAGACGCGAGCAAAATGAGCAAGAGACACAAAGGCGAAGGTGAAGGTGAAGGTACCCGCTCATAGGTGGTTGGCCATTCCATCCATAGACGACTGTTGATCCAATAGTCTGTTTGAAAGAGAGTTCGTCAAATACTACAGGTTACATAAAAAGAGGGTGATGGACAGAAAGACAAGGCCAGTTCTCATCAAGGGCAGCTAGGAAGACAAGCTAATCCGAAAGGGCAGCGTGGCAAGCAGATATCTTGTTGGTTATTTCTTTTTCCCATGGGACACCTCCTGGCAGCAACCACAGGAGTTCATCAGCCAGCTGAGTCAACCTATCCTCTGACTTCTCATTTCGGAAACTCCTGACCCTAATCGGCGAAGGATTCCTCCTCGTCAATGGGCTACTAGGCTAGGAACATTATCTCTTCCTTGCTGTGAAAGCCACCTACGTCTTTGTGCAAAACAAACACTCTCAGAGGGCGAGCGAAATAGGGGCTGAAGGCTAAGCTCTTTTCATGGCAAAAATCCATGGAACCCTCCCAAACTTGTAGTTTCTCTACTTATGATGACGGCAAAGTGAGTTCTCATCAAGAAGGAGTGGAACACTCTCCAATTGATTAGACTACCTTGTCCGCACGAAGAGTATCGAGAAAAGGTTTGGAACCCTGAGTTCTTCTAATTGCCACCCTGTTTATTCGTAACGTGCATTCGATCAGCTTCCTATGAAGCTGTACCTCAGAGGCACGGAACACGGCTTGAAGGCCGCTAAATTGCAATTTATATCCTTTCAGGAAGTTTACAGATTTGATCCCAAGCTAGTAGACGAATTCGATTCAGACCCAAAGGTAGCTTCCTTCTTTGTCAAGCGCCTCTTTGATTGACGAAAGATTGATCGCTCGCTATCTGGCTGGAAAAGGTGGTCCGGAAGCTTCCTCTTTCCTAGCAAGCAAGACGAGATCACCACTTCTCTCAGTAATGGACTTCCTTTCATTATTCCTTCGCCTTTCATTTAATGTCCTTTCATAGATTCTCGAACCTCCGACAGAAAGAATCTCCATGCATGCGTTCTTTCTCTCCTCCCTTCAGCCACACATCTCTTTCGTGCCCCCCCCCCCCCCCCCCCCCCCCCGTGGCATTGGCTTTGATTGCCCCTACTCTTCTCTTGTCCTCAACCCCGCTTCATGCTAGAGGAAAGAAAGCCGATATAAACAGCTCCATATTAGCGAATTGCCTCTGATTACTCTTTTGCTATGCTTCGAATCTCGAAGGAGACTACGCCCCTCCTTGCCTAAGAGTTCTTGCTTCAAGTTAACTTGCGGTTGGAAGTCTTACTGCTACTGTCCGTCCTAGCTATTGGCTGCCTAGTTTTAGGCTGACTTTCGCTCCTCTATCCGGCAATGAGAATGAAAAACTTGGCTTGGATTCCATTCATTTCATTTTTCATTCTTTAACTTGCTAACTCGCTTCCTCTCCAATGGAAAGTACGTCCGAGGCCTGAGAACCTCCGAGTTCTTGAGGTAGAAGGGAAGACCAGAGCGGACACCGATGGGATAACTTTAACATAAAAATATGCCTCACTTTCCTGAAAGCAAGAAGCACCCAATCCAACGCTCTCTCTCTGCTAGGCTAAGAACACTTTCATTAGCAGTCGGGCTGTGGAACCATAGCCTTAGGCCTCAAAAGAGTATCCGTCTGTAATTAAAAAGTACAGGCAGAATGGAGTCTGTTTTCAAGGGGCGAAGGGAAGAGAGTTCCGTCACTTCCGGGCTTAGGGCAGCTCATGACGAAAAAGGGTCTCAATCTAAAGAGAGTTTCTTAAGGGCATTAGCAAGAATAGGTGGCATTTCTCTTTCAGAAAGACAAAACTCCGAGTGAACAAGAATCACAGGAGGAGAAAGAGTAGCATAATAAAGCGAAGCCTGTCTTTTTCGCCTACTTGCCTCGGATCATTGAATTGGATGACTCGATGGCGATACCCATCCTTTCGATCGTTTCATGCGGAATGAGAAGTTGTTGGAGAGATACCGGGAAAGAGTTCGGAGGTTACCCTAAGGGGAAAGGAACGAGACTGATGTGGGGGACAAAGAGATTGATTCGAAGTTAAGTGCCTTGATCACCAGTAGATGTCTTCTCCCCCAATAAGAGCCCGGATGTTTGCTGTTCCAGGCGAGATGAAGGCTCAAGGCGAGCTATTTGATTCACTGCTTCCGGGGAGGTGGGGGGCCATGAGAACAAAGATTTGGGCTTTATCGCCAGTGGATAGAGTAGAGAAAGAAGTCCATTCCTATATCCATTACTACATTCGGATCAAGTACGAGAACAGAAGCAAGACGCACAGACTGACCTGAGCCATAGACCTATTACACAGACCAACTAAGACTGAAGGCGTAGATAATTGCCGAGACCAAGTAGAAAGACAAGACAAGAATGCGGTGAGAGTCGCACCTAACCAAGCTGCAGAGCCAGACAAGATGGATTTGGGATCTTTAGGAGTAGCCTAAGCGTGATGAAGAAGACGACTTTTCCACAAACTACAAGGAGCGAGCATAGCCAAAAAGAGGCTGTAAGTAGGCCTAGAAGGGCCAGGAGTAGATCGTCGTAGTAGTAGGAGGGAAGGATCGGTCCCTAAGGTAAGCGCCTAAGCGAAGACATAGGCAGTGAAAAAGATTAGCCTACTGGCGGACTGGATGGGATAGGTAGTACTCCGAGGTCACATTTCCGCCTCCTGACGCTACTTCTTGGTCCAGACGAAGGAAGAAAGAACTCTCTAAGGAAAGGAGCTAGGAGCCTCTGACTTGTAGAGACCCGCTAGTAGGCACTATTGGAGAAGATCAAGTAGAGAGCGCGGATTCAAGAGGACAATCACGACTTCAAACTGACAACAGCGACTCCAATTTCTTCTGGGCATGCTTCGGTGGAATGGGCGTATTCTCTTTCTTTGATCCACTCTCCTTTTCTATAGTGGGATCTCCGGGGGGCCAGGCCAGAGCCTATACTATATATAGTAGTATAGAAAGAGGACCCCATAGTAGCAGCGTAGGAAGAAAAGGCATAGATCATATAGGAACCTGAGAGTGAAGGATGGTGTCAGCTAGGTCAGTGGTCTCCTTCTTCAGTCTATGCCTAGAGGTAGACCATAGGTGAAAGAATAGCCTACTGGAGCTTGGAGATAGAGATGAAGCCAACAGTCCACAGATTCCTTAGAAGTGAAGGATAGACGGTTAGCGTACGTAGGGCTGCGAAAGGGACCCTAGTGAGACGGCTATTCTCAAGGTTATGCAAGGAAAACTGCTCTCAGTTCAGGATCTCAATGGATTTTCCAAAGGCGCCGGCATTCTCTTACAGCATCTCAGTTCGACTAGGAGATATGGCCCCAGTCCAGTCTAGTGGGTCTTGTAGGCCTACCCCACCAAGTGAAAAGAATAACCTACTGGAGGGAAGACAACATATTGGACAGATAGCGGCCAGATCAGACCTCAAATAGAAGGTGTCGGGAGTCAGTCTCCAAGCCAGCCAGAGAGGCACCAGTAGAGGTAGAATAGGACTCTGAACCAGATAGAAGCTGTAGGCGATGCAAGCATGGGATAGGCCGGAAGAATATGCTATTTATATTCTGATATGCCATGCCTCGATCACGCAAAGCCTATGTCAACGAAAGGGAAGGTAAGATAGAGCATCCCGCCTCATGTGCACCCACATCATCCTATCCGCCCACGTTAGAGACGTAGTGGATTTCTGACCTATGGGGCAAAGCGATCGCTCTAGATAAGACAATGAACGAAGGAGACGCCCCACTATACCCTATAGGCAGGCGCACTAGTTGAAAGAAAGGAGTTCGGTCAATTTGGCCGGTCTATAGTCCTCCATTAGGCTATTCCTATGGGAAGCGATCTATAGCTCTTGCTACCAACGCTCTCTTTCTTTTCTATAGACTTTGGCGGGCAAGTCTCAAATAGAAGAACGTACTGGCGGTCAGTCTCATGGGCCCCGAGCTCTTTAGAAAATGCTGCCGAACCCCTAGCACCATTGCCTCAGAATGTTGGATAGTTAGTATAGACTTCGGATGCGACGACTTCTAGTAGGTCCTCTCGTTAGCTACCCCGCGGGTGTGACGGAATTGAGATGAATCGGAAGCCCAAAAGGTTTCGAGACGCGCGATGACGTTCGTCTATCTCTAGAACGAGGGTGGGGTAAGCTATCGGTAGGTCAAGACTCCGTAGATCACACAACTGGAACCTAGTCATCGTCAAATTCTTGAACCGTCGTGTGACGCACGAAAGGAAAGGCCTTAGGTCCTCTGCTTCCTCTTCTCTCTCGGCGGAGTGCCCCTTTGCTTCTTTTTTTCAGTGGCGTGTGGTTCTGACTCAGCCAGCCTTTGCGCGCTATGATTCTCAAGTTCCTGGCTTTCCACCCGGCGCATGAAAACGATCGCAGGTTCTTGCTGTGCTCGATTGTGGTCGCACTTGTCTCGCTCTCTAGACCGCCAGTAGGCTGTTCTTGCTAGGCTCCGCCTGCCCCCCCGACGTTTGAGAATCTTCTTTTAGACTAGCTCCGCCTTTTTTGCTTACCCAAGACTTCCCAGACACGATCCCTTTTCTCTTCTTGCCCCCCCTCTACCCGCTCGCTATAGTAGGCATGACCGCTACAAGGCGTGGCCCTCCATAGGCTCTCTTCTTGGGAGCGAGTCTGCGAGTCAGTCCAACCTAGGGCGTACCAAAGTGACAAGGCTAGGGCCAACTCCTTCCTAGACCTGCTAGGCCGTCCTACTGGTGAGCGCCTTCGCTTTAGCATTCCTCAATCATAGACCAAGGCCTGCCTTAGACTGCATCAAGCAATCTCTTAGGTTCTCCCTTACACCACTTAGACTTAGACCTGAGATCTCTGGGCTACTAGATTGGGGCAAAAGCCTTGACTAAGTCAGCTGCGGACCGGATCTCTATTACGCTTCTTTGGCACTATGTATGTATGCGCTAGTGGATCGAAAGAGAAGAGCCCTACTTCTCGTTCCAGTACGTAGCCTCCTTGAATAAGCCCGATCCACTACATGCAGTACGTAGCCTCATTTTTCTTTACCCCAATGCATTTCCAGGTCCTAGCTCGAGTCCTAGCTTCAGTCAAATCCTGGCTCGACGGGCAATAAAGGCGGGGAGTTTCTAGTGCTCATGCTCATCACGCTCATCTTCTTGCGTCGGGGGGCGGGAGGGTGTGTGTGGATTTTTGACTGGTCATGTTTTGGCCTGGGTTAAGGTGTTCTCGCTGATTAACCCTGAGGTGGATTAGCGTGACTATTCAAAGTTGTTGCAATAGCTTTGTTTGGTTGCCTGGGTTAAGATGCTTTCGCGGATTGTTCCTTATGGCTTGATTAGCGTGACTAGCTTAAGTTGTTGCAATGTGCCCTTCCCTCTCCCTTTGCTTATCTAGCTTTATGTTGACGGTTGCCCCATCCGTTTTTATGCAACGGGTGTCAAACTACCCTTCCTCCAAGATGGAAGTTTCCCTCCCTCTTTAGGAAAAGCCATTGGAACCGAGTATAATAGCCCCTATATATAAGGACTCAGAGCCTTTTGGAACTTCTTCCCCCTAGAAGAAAGGCTTTCTTCGTCTGCTTGATCTGCTACGGAGATATATGACCTGCCGGATCATTCCTTTTTCTGGTATACGAAATAGAGGACTTGACTAAGTCCATTCTTATGAAATCTCGAATCAGATCATTTACCCTTACCTCAACAAAGGACGCATGAACCTCCTCTATAGAAGAATCTTTTTTGTCTTGGTCCCAATTCAATACTAAACAAGTTCGAACTAATTGAATATTTGTGTGAGAAATTCCGCGAATGGGTTTGCCATTTCCATAAAGGATATAATTGACAACTCGAAGTTGCACATTATCCCTTTCCTGCAAGGGATCGGGGGGAAAAAGCGTTGCTAAATTTATCCCGCCCGCTGTTTCATATGTGACTACGGGTCGAACTAAAACAAAATACTTTTTTTTTGTAGGTGTGATCCGTTGGGCATAGATCCAATTTTTCAAATTTTTAGATTTAGATTCCTTAGAATTTTTTTTTATCGTTCCCGGTGGTATTAAGATGCCGCTGTGCCAGGATATCGTATCTGTCTCTGCAGGAAAATGGATATCCTCAGAAATTTTTTTGAGTTCAATCTTTTTTTTTTTATCGGGTCTCTGTTGCACCTATACTACACTACCGGCATCAATAAGTGGATTCGTTGGGGCGGGCGATCACTTGTTGGGTGAGCTTTCTCTTTCTGGGCAAACAAATAAGGGTCGAACGGAAGCTCAACGAGACGAAGAGGCGAAAGACTGGAATCATCATATCTATTGAAAAAAGAGAGGTTAACCGATCTGAGCAAGCAAGATGAAACGGGAATGGTTCTAATCCTGCATGCATCTTGACTAACTTGAATGGCTCACCACTGAGCCTTACGGGAGGTAGAGCGGAGCAAAGAGAAGTACGGAAGAAGAGAGAGAGCGGCTATATTTCTAGGGCATTCATTTGCACTATCGGTAGGTTCGTTGACAAGCAGAGTCTCTTCCTCGGCATGCAGTGTCTTGGTCCCTGGAATCAAAGCTGCTTCTCGGGGTCGAATTTCTTGTATCAACCACTGCAGGCATCATGTTGAAACGCTCGGCCTTAACCACAGCACAGAACGAAGTGAACGCAGAATGCTGGTCTTTCTTTCTCCTTGGCCTTTTCCTTTTCTGAACAAACCGAAGGAGTTGTATCCGCGATAGCTATCGTCAATAGGCTATGGGTACGGTTAGAAAGCATCAGTCCATTTTGATAAGGTGGGAACGGGCCCTAGCCCTCCAACGATAATGTATTTAATCATTCCAATCCAGCTAAGAAAACGGAAGTGCGCTCCAGAGATTACATAGTTAGAACAAGGAATTTCGTATATAAGCATGAAAATGCGGCGTACGCCAGATGGAAACTGAAAGAGGCGGCTGGAGTTCGAGAACCCTAACCTAACAAGGGGGCTCGTCACTTAACTTTAAAAGGAACGAGGAAAAGCAAAATGGAACGAATGGTTGAAGGGACTGATGAGTGAGAGCGCTACGAAGAGCAAGTGCTTTCTCAACACTGATAATACTCAGCCCCAGGAAAAAACGACTCGACCACTAACTAACTCCCGCGGGACTAAATTGTCCTCGAAGGGATGCGAAGAATATTTGAAACCACTCTCGAACCATCACACGGATGGAGACCCGCCTATGATATGGTAAGAACGGAATGGAAAGGCAAAAAAACGATTCTATGCGCAGACGTGAAAGCTCTATCGATAGAAGCATTCTAGCCGGAACGATTCCCTCGTCTGAGAACCGCCATTCACGCACGAAACGGAGAGAACCTAAAAAAAAATGCAGAAGTTAGCGTACCCCACTCCTCTCTCCCCCTTTTTTAGCCAACACCATCAACCACTTTATTTGAGTCAAAGCAAAAATGATGATGAATAGAAGGAAAGGAGATCAGAAAGATACGCGGACGACTTTACTTTGACTATAGTATAGGTCGGATGTTTCCGTGAGCAGTAAGCAGCAGATCTCCCCTTATTTTGGGAAAGCAGGTGGCCGCGTGTGAATTCTTTCAAGGCAAGGGGCGGCCTGATTCGTTCGGTAGATCCGGTCGAGGTGGTTTTCGTTTACCAGCGCGTAGGTGGTCTAAGTTCCTATGACCGAGTCTTTCTGGCCCCTGTGAACATCTTTGATGAATGTTTTAAAGAGGGCCTCTCTAACCGGTGAAGAGTGGTGGGTGTCCACTAACGGCCATTCCTGGCTCGGCTCCGATAACGCAATTCCGGGAGGAGCCGGTATAAGGGCACTGGATCCCTTCGGACCTGGAGAACGTGTGACGCTGGGTCGGGGTTTGGTGAACCGACTGGTCGCTCCTCTAGTGGAAGTATCGGGCCCCTTTTTCGTTGCCTAGGTTACACCTTCGGAATACCCCTGAAGGGGATTTTGCTCTACTCCCCCCAATCTTCACTTTACGCCACGCCGACTCTCCGTCGTGGAATTAGACCAAGGGGAATGAACCTCCATAGGAACTAGTCCCTCAGATTTCGCACGTAGGAGATCGAGACAAAGCCCCAGGGCTATGGGGAAAGATGTAGATCGATCGCCCTAGATAGACAACTACATAGAGGGTCTCTACAAGTCTCTAATTAATTCATGCTAATTCATTCATTTTTCTTAATTAGAATGAATTCCCTCCGTAAGATCAATATCACAACCAATGAGGTCTGCTAATTTCACATCTAAGTAATACCCGATCCGATAGTTTACGAAATTGAAATGGAGATTGAACAATAACATTTTAAGAAATTCTATTAATAGATATCGGTAGTTGTCCGGTCGTACCCGAACAATAATATTCCAGAGGGAAATGCACCTAAGATCAAATATTTCAAGCCAGCTTCCGTGGAAAATTCAGACTTTCTTTTTGATGCTGCGATCACATAAAAACATAAACTTTGAGGCTCAATAGCTAAATACATGGCAATTGAATCATGAGTCGGGATCATAAAGAGCATACTGCGAGTAGGAAGTGGAATTAATACAATGGATTCAGAAGCATCAAACCTCTCTTGTTCGGAAGAATCGAAACACATCGAAATGGTACCAGCCGTACTAAATAGTAGAAGGATTTGGCAGAAATATGTAGAATTGTCCCTCCTAAAAAGATTGTTCCAGAATAAATGGGCAATAGTTAGGAGAGGTGCGCCAGCGGCGAGCAGAAGCAACGTTATTAGATACCGAAGGAAACCCCGGCCAGAACCACACGTGCAAGTTTCCCTGCATGTGGCTCGTCCGTGATAACTTCTTCGGATTTGCGTGAACTAGCGGACCGATCACTAAGTGGGGATGCTCCCTCCAGCATGAGCGAACCAGCGTAGAAAACGGAAGTGCGCTCTGCGCACGTGGGCCTGACGGAACTACATTCCACTAAAGTTCTCCACTCCAACAAGCAAGGGATGAGCGCCTGACGCGCGAAAGCCCCTTAGTATATGATATAAAGGCTAACGCGCATACGTTTTCTTGCTTCTTCGGCCAGAACAACCTGACGGTTGCTAACTTGAAGTATGCTTCTTCTCATTACGTGTAGGCAGCTGACTACACGGAACCTAAAAGAATACAGGTTAGGAATGGGCGCCACTATCCCAGCCCGGATCCTGCCAGGTTCTATTGAGCATGTCCCCTTCCCAACAGTTGTACCTTGTCTTGGGGCGTCTTTGGCTTTACGAGAGAAAGCCCGCCGGAGAAAAAAATGTTGATCTTCCCGTCCCGGGTCATACTCTGGTGCGTCCACAGAAGAGGAAATCGCAATGCATCTTGCTCAGCAGGCGTATTAGAGTGGGAGTTAGGCGGGGGTAAGGTAAGGAAAGTGGCCGCCAGAGAGGAAGCAAAACCGGCCTATTGAGCGCAGCTAAGCTAATATGCGCCGGAGAAAGCCAGGTGCCGGAGGTAAGCTCTATTCGGCCCGGAGCATTGATTCCCCATAACGAATAGGCTAGCTCTATCTCTCGCCTATCCTGTGTGCTCGAGAAGGTCCCCCAGTTCCTCGGCAGCACCTCGAGGTGCATTTAGTTGTCTTACATGAGACTCGGGATATTCCCCACTCCATGGCATGGCACCTTTCGCTCATCCATTCCGCCCGCCCGTCCAGACGCGGCGCCCTTTCTCATTATCATCTACCGCCCTTTCTTTCCTCCCGGCTATTCACGCATGAAGATCGTCGTATGTATGCTCGACTTCGGTTGCCGGTGCTATAGGTAGGAGTACATTATGGCAGGATCAGTCACCCGGGCAAACCAACCCTCCTCCAAGAAGAATTGTGCTATGCCCCCCCGATCCCTATAGAGCGAAAGAGCTGCCTGGTGATCCCTAGGTTGCAGCACGTCCGGTTGTTAACTCCTCGCGCCGCTGCCGCCGTTTCTAGGACCGACCGACGCCTCACCTGCACGGGTACCCACGTAGTGTCGGTCGCACATTCATAATAGCGTTCGGACTCATGTGCCTTCCAGAACCAGGGGAGTTCCCTTGCTCCTGCTGCGTACGATTAGCCAGCCTTGCGGCGGCAAAAGGATTAGACGTCCCCCCATGCTACGGTTCCCTGCGGTCCGAACCCGGTGCCGCATTAGGTTAGGGAGCTGGGCGATAATAGCTCCTCCGCATGCCAAAGCGCGTTGCCATCCTAGGCGCGCAACACTAAGTAATCCAAGCCAACCCACATTACTGACTAACGGTGGATAATCATCTTTCTTAGAGGTACTAAATACAACTCCATGAATGAGCAAAATGAAGGTTGCGTTAATGAGAAAGATCTCTGGGGAAACCGCTAAAAAAAGATTGAACATGTGGGAGGGATCCGAACAAATTCAGCTTTCATTTCCCCCGTATGGAGCACTGAGTTACTTACTTACGGTCTTCAGCAGGCTGAAGAGTTATCATCCGGATCAATTCGCGGGAGCACGTTCCCCTTCAATCTGAAATAGGTAGAGGATTGTACTCCGCCCCTTTGCAGGTCCTCTAATAGGGCATAGAGTCTTTCCAAGGACTCTTCTCCCGTGGCGGTACGGGAATTTTCGAGAGCTTGAGCTCCCCGTCCCATCCAGTCTCCTGTTGGGTCAAGGCCTGACATGAGTTTTATAATCTCAACCTTGACCTCGAATAGGTCTTCGGCTTGAATCCGTGTCATTTGTATGACCTCGGAAGAGGGAAAGGAGTATTTCGCCAAAAGGCGACGTTCGATCGAGAGAACGCAATCCCCCCCTATCACTTCATCCGGTTGATACGGATAGGGGATGCAGCCATTATTCGCCGGACCAGCTTCCTCCCCCGGGGAAGCGACTGGATTACCAGGAGGCACAGGTCCAGCTTCCGGCTGATTCACCGACGTGCCCTCCGTGGTCGTTGAAGGAAGAGATGGAATGGAAGGGTCATCAGGGAGAGGGCTCAAATCAGAGGGCACCGCTGGGAAGTTCGTTCCCCAGTTGCTCCCGCTCGCGGGAGAAGAAGTGAGGGGAGGGGGGGAAACACAAAGCACGGCACTTTGAGAAAGAAAAGAAGTAAAATTCTTGTACATGGTAACGCCGGAACGCCACAATATGTAGAAACAGATTAGCCATCTTGCAAAAGAAAGCAAGCGTTCCAACTTTTTAGTTGTCAGAAGAAAGCAAAAGAACCTAGCTTCTAGCTTTAAAGGAAAAAACTTAAGGGTCATGGAAAGACTACAGATTACAAGGCATGACCAGAAGAATTGTGTGAAATAAGTGAATTTATCCAGTTGAGGCATGATGGATTGAGAATAAATGAATCCCTCCATACTGAAGGAGAGGCCTTCCAGTACGAGTAGTGAAGAACTAAGGCAACCAAAGGTTGGTTGTTGACCAACTAAAAGCATGGGAAAACGGAAAGAGAGGTTACTGCGCAGGCAGAGGGAAGTTATCAGTGTGACCATGAAGCTGGGTGAGAGTGTGTATGAGGAATATTGAGATAGGTCAACAGTGGGGATCAGATCTTTTCATCCTGCTAACGAGTCCTCCACCCTTACTTAGGTCATATGAGAATAACGAGCCTATTTTCTGTTAAAGCTCAGTAAACCTTTACTACGATATTTCTTCCTCTTGTTTTATTCGATCACAAAGAGTCAAACCAGCTACCGAAAGAGAGAGACTAAATCCGTTACCATGACGGATAGGATGATCAAACAAGGATGAAAAGCTACATGTTCCGCTTCTCCTGTTAGTTAGAGAGGAACATAGACCGTCCTATTTTGTTGGTTCTTTTTCTTCGAACCTTACTCTAACAAGTAAGCCTTAACGCCCTTAGAGCAGGGGGTTTGTTCCCATCTGATTCAATAGCTGCGCTTACGGATAGTTGACCAAGAGCCTCTACGATCAGATCTGCAGCGGAAATGCCATTAACAGCGGGTAGGCAAACAACGGTTATTCTCGATACAGCGGGAACAGTAACAGCGGCAAGGGTTATTACCAACGCTGGGTAGGGTATTCAATAGCCAGGGATGAAATACCAGCTTATTCCCCAAAAAGCAAGAGCTAATGAAAGGGATGACTATTCTTCTTCAATTGCAAAGAGCTTTTATTCTATTATACGATAAACCCAAAGATCTCATTCCTCTCTTTTTATATCCAACAGTTGATTCTCTAGCCGCCTCAACTATCTTTATCATATCATCCGATGGTCATACCATACGGGGTAGAAATTAAGTTCCTAAAGATGTGCCAGTAGTTGGAAAATTCTTATCATCTGGACATGAAAAAGAAATGAAATTGATAGAGATTGATCTGATCCCCCCTTCGCCCCGATGACCCATACTTAATCAGGATCCATTACGCACGATATGCCGACTCCTACTGCTACTAGCACTAGAAAGGCATAAAGCGAAGGTAATAAAGTCAACAGTTTCTGGCTTAGAGTCACCAAGAAGCTCTCAGTCAACCAAGCCAGGAAAGGAAGAAGGTACGGAACATACTTATCGCACGGTTGCCACTACTTCGACCCATGTTCCATCTTCTAGCTTGATTTTCCTGATCATGTGTCTTCTATGATTATCTTTAGCAACAGCGTGAAAGAACTTAGTGTTCTTATCACCTTCCTGGAGCCACGGAACTCTTGATTTCTTTTTCCAGAAAGTTTCCTCCATGCAAAGCAATCTGTCCAAATCTTCTCGAGCAGCAGTTAAAGAATGGAAAGTAGACTGGTCGATCATATTCTGTAGTCGTCTCTCACCCAGCTGAAAAATGGAAGGGCGCGCTAGCGCACTACGGCTTTTCAGCCTCCGTTTTCTTACTTAAGTTTTCGTATAGAAAGCACTTCTCTCTGTTCTTCCGGTTGTCACTTTGAAACCGGGCGGCAACTGCAAAAGCTCCATTGGTTGAGGGCCTCGCGTTTGATTGGATGGAGACAGATATATCGAAAGTGTTCAGTGAGGGGGGGAAGGATGGAAAGGGGGGTTAGCTCAGTAGCCAGTCTTTACTCGGCCCAAGCCCGGAAGTCCCATGTCTTTCTTGGTTGGACCAACCCAATCTCGACGAGAGAATCCAAACTATGACTTCAACATAGAACTACGTACGTTCGACATGATTCCTTTCAGGGTATGTCGCTTGGGCAGCTGATACCATATCCGGTAGAACCTAGTGAACCGTATCCTTTGTTGTGTCGAATTTTCTCTCTTATGATATTCTTATTGTCTCATAGTGGATGTGAGTAGTAGGGGCGGTGTCCTCGCTGAAGCCAACCCACTTTATCCTCTCTGAGAGTCCAACTTACTTACACTTATGGAATTCGCTCCATATCTATATTAGGGCACTCACTCGAGCGTCTTTCATTCCCTCTGACGAATCTATGCCCGCTTTTCGTCGAACCTCTATCGTTTTCTGGTGTCGCCTTCTCCCAAAAATGTGATGAGCTTCAGTGCTGCATTGAGTAGTAAGTGGGCCTTTGCGACTGCTGCCCCAAAGAACATCCAAAGTTTGACTCGTCCTGGTTCAAGACATTCAAGCGCTCTTTCAACCGGTCTTCGATACGCTTTGAGTTTTTAGTAATATATACTATACTATATCTAATTCGAAAAGGGCTTATGCACTCCACTTTCCACAAGGTGTAAAAGAAAGGACCAAGCTAGATTCTCGAAAGGAGGCGGAAAGCTGTCCCTTGGGGTATGATAACTTTAGGAAAGAATGCTACTAGATTAGGGGAAGGGGAAGAATATCAAAGGTGAAGGATAGGTTTGCGAAAGCTTGACGAAGATCTGGATTCCCGTTAACGTAAAGATGATAAGACGGAAAAGACTCCTTCCTTATTTAGGAGAGCGGAGGTCAAACTCGACTGAGCTAGACTAGGCAAGAGTGGTCAATAAGACTAAGAGAAGTCGAGGAGAGCTGAGTGGAAAGTCGTTAGCAGGAATGGTATCCGGGCAGTTTCTCAGGCTCGATTCGGTGTCAAAGATTAGCATCCCATTCTCAACAGCAAGATAAGTGAGAGCATTTGTTGCATCTATTAAGTCAAAGCTAAGAGACAATTCGGGTTGATACGAGACCTTCGCCCTCGTCTTCTTTTTGGGAGATTAGGTGCCTAGCCTCAGATGGAGC